>OX419198.1:4928542-9849585 GCA_948465475.1 Thalpophila matura | reverse complement strand
GGGGGGTCATGGGGGTCATGACCACCCCCCAAAATCTTACAAAAATGTGTGAAACACGGTAATTCACGGTATAGCATGTCGGACATCATATATTATTCTACTCTTTGATGTCGGCAATGTTCGGTATGACCCCCCCCCCAAAGACTTCGGCTGCAGTATGACCCCCCCCCCCCCAAAATCTTCGCCTGCGACCGCGCCTGCTAGGCACTATGTATGACCCATCTTGCACTTTCTTTTCACAGACTGTTGCGCAGAAAAAGGCGCGCTACAATGTGGGGCAGCGGCGCGGCTGCGCGTGCGCGCCCGTCGTCGTGGCTGGCGCGTGCACGTGGCTGACTTACACTGGCGGTCGCCTCTGGAGCAACAACGGGACCACCGCTTCCCAGTCCTCTGCATTGCTGAGCTGGCTCGTAAGTACCCAGGCGCGGTGCGAGGTCGTGGGATTCATGACCCCCCCCAAAATCCTACAAAAATGCGCAAAATACGGTAATTCACGTCAGCTTTCGTCGGTATGACCCCCCTTCCCAAAGTCTTTGGCTGCGGTATGACCCCCCTCCCAAAATCGTCAGCTGCGACCGCGCCTGTAAGTACCTCTCTACACTTAAATATCTAGAATGATGTCATTCATCATCCATCCATCGTTTCATGGTTGACATACCAAAAACCCGAACGAAGCGCTTTGAATTCACTTTCAGTGAGAAAACCACCAAATAAAGGAATGCGCTGCCCGAGTAGGTGTTCCTGCGATGGTTACAATCAGGGTGTCTTCAAGTCCCGAGTGAATAGGTTTCTTCTAGGCAAGCGTGCTGCATAAAAAGCAGTGATAGCCTAGTGGTATAACCGGTATAACCATAATTATGCTTCCCACGGCGAATGGTTCGCAACGCTGACTTTACGAAGTCATGTGCGTATTAGAAATTAATTATCACTTGCTTTAACGGTGAAGGAAAACATCGTGAGGAAACCGGCATGTCCTAGAACCAAAAATTCGAAAACATGTCACGTCCACCAATCCGCACTGGGCCCGCGAGGTGGAATACGGCCCACTCCCTCTCACAGAGAAGGCCTGTGTCCCAGTAGTGGGAACATTATAGGCCGATTATGCTAAGCGTGCTGCGTCGTAGACCGCATCATCGCTTAACATCAGGCGAGATGGCGCACACTGGGGCCGGCTCTATCGACACGATACCCAAAATCACATTTCTACAATGTGGGTAGGGTAGTACTTTGAGAAAATGATACCTACATAAAATTAAAGTTCGACATATTTCAAAGCAGTTGGTGTCCTTATTATTATCTATCCAAAGGTTACGTGAATATAATCGTTCTCTCGCTCTATTAAAGTTAACTGAAAACTAAAATGTATTAGGTCAAGATCAAACCTAGGTTAGTTAAAGTGATAGTCGAATTGAGTAAATACTGTGTAAGCATATATGTAATTATTATTTTTAATTTTTACATAGTTTTGTAACGAAATATGTGATATTTGAATTTTGCGAAGCTACGAAGGTGAGCCCGGACGCCTGCGATGCCCGGGCGGAGCCTTGCGTAACAAATCGCAGGCGCCCGGGCTGGGCTTCCCGCAGCGCAATTTCTGGGCTGCGCTTCCCGCAGCGCCGGAGACGTGTAAAAACCGACTGAATACTGAAAAATATTTTTTAAGTTTCGGTCTAGCCGCTGAAACCATCATTTTTTGTCGAAACCGAAACCGAAACTCGGTTGTCTCTACAAAAAATATTACGCCCGAGTATTGATACCACGATCCGAAGTAGCGAATCACTCAGACACTCCGCCAACCATCTACTCATCGACAGTGGCGTATTTTAAAATTTGGCGCCCTGGGCCTATCAGGTTTGCCGCCCCATAAATAACGGAAAAACCGGCTAAGTGCGTGTCGGACTACGCACAGTTTAGGGCTCTGTACAAAGCTGAGCGCAAGGGGCGGCGAGAGAGGCGGCTATGCCGCCCCTCACTGTCTGGCGCCCCGGGCCATCGCCCCCACGACCATAGGGTAAATACGCCACTGCTCATCGGTCATTATGTGTTCCAGGTCAATCAGAACTAGGTGCTGTGGTCCCGGTGCTGTTCCTCAACTCAGGGCTGGGTACTCCGCTACTGCCTCACACGCTGGAGTGCGCTGACTTCAAGGCCGCCTTGGAGACCGCTGACGACGAGAGTGATAAGGTGCTGTTGAATAAATGGTAAGTTCATCGTTAACAATAGAGTTTACAGAAGTAATAACACTTTGAAACTTGGAATATCTTTAAGGTTAACTTGGTTAGGTTAACCTTTGTAGTTCCGTCTTTATCAGAAGGGCACGTGGGGCACGGGCCCAGGGCCCCCGAACTGCTGGGGGACCCGAAGTGACGAAACACATTGCTTTCTTAGTAATTTTTAGTTCCACGCCTCATTAAAAAGGCACTCAGATAAGCAGAAAGTTTCCTTTACCTTTTTTAAGCTATCTCTTGCGGGTTGTAACATCCAAATGATCTTCACAAGAATAATATCAACGAATTTAACTATTGTTTTTTTTTTTTGTAGAACATTTTTTTTATATATATATATATATTATAGGAGGCAAACGAGCAGACGGATCACGTGATGGTAAGTGATTACCGCCGCCCATTGCCCCACACTAGGATTTCTCCTGTGTCGTGGGTGCGTTTACAAACACTTTCACATACACAAACAGCCAGACCAGTGTGCAATGCAGGAATCGAACCCGCGACACGTCGCGCAGCAGCCAATCTCTCAGCCACTGCGACAACCGTGCGATCGATTTGATATAATCTACAACCCGCAAGGATTAACTTGAGACTTCGCTCGGACGACACGCATACCGCTCGAGCCTCAAGGTTTTAACTTTGTTCTAAAATCAAGGAAAAAGAGTCCATATCCATACTCAAGATCCCGTAGCCAATCGTCTGATTTTAATCTATTTTCTGTATCCAGGTACACATTAGACGCGACCACGACGCCGCCGTGCTACCGGCTGGTCCGGGGCGCTCCGGCGCGCTGGCGGCGCGAAATGGCCAAAACCCTGAACGTTCTAGTCAGGACCCTGCCTCAAGAAGCCTGCGATGCGTACCTCACTACTGTCGTGGAACAGGTCGGTCACCTACAGCTGATAATACCTAAACATTTTTTTAGCAGTCATTGGCATAACTAGATTTTTGCCCGCGACTCCGTCCACGTGGACTAATGAAATGACCAGTTTAAGTGACCTCCGTAGTGTAGGGTGGCTAGTACTACCGGAATCAAATGAAACGTGCCTTATATTTTAAGTTGGACCTCAAGCTATTGAACTGTGATAACCACATCAAAATACTTTCAGTACTTTTTGCGTGATGCGCGCCCAAACCGATAAACAGACGAAAATTAAAAAAAAATTTTTTTAGTTATGGTTACGGCCCTATCCCAATTTTTTCTGGAATATTTTCAATGTACAGACACGGCTTTTTTACAATTTTATTATAGTACTAGACTTTTGCCCGCGACTCCGTCCGCGTGGATGCGGGATAATATCATTGAAATCGGACTGTCTCGGCAGGAGTTTCTTGGAGTTTCTTGTCTGTTCTTCTCCATTTAAATTGCTACGTTTTGGAACGGACAACTAGCTTCAACTAACGGACAAACTGACTGACAACTATTGCTTGACAATTCAAAAGTACCCAAATGGTCTAATTGAAATAAATGTCTTGACTTTGAAAAAGGATTGGATCGGGTGGCAACTGGGTGGGCCAGCGCCAATTTAGTCCATAAAGTACCGTTGTTCTGTCGGTCAACAAGGTTGTTTTGTCTGGCAGGAAGTGCAGCACACAGTACTGATGAGCGTGGAGGCGGCGCGGCGCTGCGTGTGGGTGTGCCGCGCGGGGGGCGCCGCGCCCCCCCCCAGCGAGCCCGCCGACGTCGCCGACACCGCGCACCACCACGAGCTGCAGCGCCGGCTCAACAACCTGCAGAAGGACCTCAAGGTACCCCCCACACTATGAACAGTTCCCCCCCCCAGCGAGCCCGCCGACGTCGCCGACACCGCGCACCACCACGAGCTGCAGCGCCGGCTCAACAACCTGCAGAAGGACCTCAAGGTACCCCCCACACTATGAACAGTTCCCCCCCCCAGCGAGCCCGCCGACGTCGCCGACACCGCGCACCACCACGAGCTGCAGCGCCGGCTCAACAACCTGCAGAAGGACCTCAAGGTACCCCCCACACTATGAACAGTTCCCCCCCCCAGCGAGCCCGCCGACGTCGCCGACACCGCGCACCACCACGAGCTGCAGCGCCGGCTCAACAACCTGCAGAAGGACCTCAAGGTACCCCCCACACTATGAACAGTTCCCCCCCCCAGCGAGCCCGCCGACGTCGCCGACACCGCGCACCACCACGAGCTGCAGCGCCGGCTCAACAACCTGCAGAAGGACCTCAAGGTACCCCCCACACTATGAACAGTTCCCCCCCCCAGCGAGCCCGCCGACGTCGCCGACACCGCGCACCACCACGAGCTGCAGCGCCGGTTCAACAACCTGCAGAAGGACCTCAAGGTACCCCCCACACTATGAACAGTTCCCCCCCCCAGCGAGCCCGCCGACGTCGCCGACACCGCGCACCACCACGAGCTGCAGCGCCGGCTCAACAACCTGCAGAAGGACCTCAAGGTACCCCCCACACTATGAACAGTTCCCCCCCCCAGCGAGCCCGCCGACGTCGCCGACACCGCGCACCACCACGAGCTGCAGCGCCGGCTCAACAACCTGCAGAAGGACCTCAAGGTACCCCCCACACTATGAACAGTTCCCCCCCCCAGCGAGCCCGCCGACGTCGCCGACACCGCGCACCACCACGAGCTGCAGCGCCGGCTCAACAACCTGCAGAAGGACCTCAAGGTACCCCCCACACTATGAACAGTTCCCCCCCCCAGCGAGCCCGCCGACGTCGCCGACACCGCGCACCACCACGAGCTGCAGCGCCGGCTCAACAACCTGCAGAAGGACCTCAAGGTACCCCCCACACTATGAACAGTTCCCCCCCCCAGCGAGCCCGCCGACGTCGCCGACACCGCGCACCACCACGAGCTGCAGCGCCGGCTCAACAACCTGCAGAAGGACCTCAAGGTACCCCCCACACTATGAACAGTTCCCCCCCCCAGCGAGCCCGCCGACGTCGCCGACACCGCGCACCACCACGAGCTGCAGCGCCGGCTCAACAACCTGCAGAAGGACCTCAAGGTACCCCCCACACTATGAACAGTTCCCCCCCCCAGCGAGCCCGCCGACGTCGCCGACACCGCGCACCACCACGAGCTGCAGCGCCGGCTCAACAACCTGCAGAAGGACCTCAAGGTACCCCCCACACTATGAACAGTTCCCCCCCCCAGCGAGCCCGCCGACGTCGCCGACACCGCGCACCACCACGAGCTGCAGCGCCGGCTCAACAACCTGCAGAAGGACCTCAAGGTACCCCCCACACTATGAACAGTTCCCCCCCCCAGCGAGCCCGCCGACGTCGCCGACACCGCGCACCACCACGAGCTGCAGCGCCGGTTCAACAACCTGCAGAAGGACCTCAAGGTACCCCCCACACTATGAACAGTTCCCCCCCCCAGCGAGCCCGCCGACGTCGCCGACACCGCGCACCACCACGAGCTGCAGCGCCGGCTCAACAACCTGCAGAAGGACCTCAAGGTACCCCCCACACTATGAACAGTTCCCCCCCCCAGCGAGCCCGCCGACGTCGCCGACACCGCGCACCACCACGAGCTGCAGCGCCGGCTCAACAACCTGCAGAAGGACCTCAAGGTACCCCCCACACTATGAACAGTTCCCCCCCCCAGCGAGCCCGCCGACGTCGCCGACACCGCGCACCACCACGAGCTGCAGCGCCGGCTCAACAACCTGCAGAAGGACCTCAAGGTACCCCCCACACTATGAACAGTTCCCCCCCCCAGCGAGCCCGCCGACGTCGCCGACACCGCGCACCACCACGAGCTGCAGCGCCGGCTCAACAACCTGCAGAAGGACCTCAAGGTACCCCCCACACTATGAACAGTTCCCCCCCCCAGCGAGCCCGCCGACGTCGCCGACACCGCGCACCACCACGAGCTGCAGCGCCGGCTCAACAACCTGCAGAAGGACCTCAAGGTACCCCCCACACTATGAACAGTTCCCCCCCCCAGCGAGCCCGCCGACGTCGCCGACACCGCGCACCACCACGAGCTGCAGCGCCGGCTCAACAACCTGCAGAAGGACCTCAAGGTACCCCCCACACTATGAACAGTTCCCCCCCCTCAGCGAGCCCGCTGACGTCGCCGACACCGCGCACAACCACGAGCTGCAGCGCCGGCTCAACAACCTGCAGAAGGACCTCAAGGTACCCCCCACACTATGAACAGTTCCCCGCCCCAGCGAGCCCGCCGACGTTTTTTTTTTGCGATATCAGGGTTGGTCCCATAGTAAAAGTTGTTGTTTGTTGTTGATGTGTACAATGACCCCCTAAAATATTTTCCATTAATAAAGTAAGACCTTATACATTTGATAGTGTAATAACCCGATAAACGTCCTTGTTGTCCAGCAACACCTGAGCGAGCGCAACGTGATCCGCGCGAGCGTGCGCGGGCGGTGCGCGCCGGGCGGCGAGGACGAGTACACGGAGGGCGTGAGCAGCGCGCTCGGCGACCGCCTGGACGCGCTGCTGGACGCGCTCGTCGCCGACCACGACGTGCCGCCCGGCTACCACGGGATACCCACCAGGTACGTGCGAGTACACGGAGGGCGTGAGCAGCGCGCTCGGCGACCGCCTGGACGCGCTGCTGGACGCGCTCGTCGCCGACCACGACGTGCCGCCCGGCTACCACGGGATACCCACCAGGTACGTGCGAGTACACGGAGGGCGTGAGCAGCGCGCTCGGCGACCGCCTGGACGCGCTGCTGGACGCGCTCGTCGCCGACCACGACGTGCCGCCCGGCTACCACGGGATACCCACCAGGTACGTGCGAGTACACGGAGGGCGTGAGCAGCGCGCTCGGCGACCGCCTGGACGCGCTGCTGGACGCGCTCGTCGCCGACCACGACGTGCCGCCCGGCTACCACGGGATACCCACCAGGTACGTGCGAGTACACGGAGGGCGTGAGCAGCGCGCTCGGCGACCGCCTGGACGCGCTGCTGGACGCGCTCGTCGCCGACCACGACGTGCCGCCCGGCTACCACGGGATACCCACCAGGTACGTGCGAGTACACGGAGGGCGTGAGCAGCGCGCTCGGCGACGCGTCTATCCTAAATATACCTTGTGGAAACTCCCCATAGAGTTGTGGTCGGGTATAGTTAGGAGGACGGTCGCGAGATATTGCAACTCCTAAATATACCCGAATTCGGGTGGTTTAGCAGGGTATGGTTAGGACCGTGTTTTAGATAATTTCTTACTACTAAATATACCCTGGTAGAACAATATTTCTTCCGTGTCGTGAAATTAGTGTTGTAACTAGCCCTGTAATGTGACCCATGGAAATGACATCCATGCATTCAATGACTGATTGGAAAACATAACTTAGTTGCGGTGGTATGTTAGACCTAGGCTGGCTAAGCTACGGCGCTACACCTTAGTGATATACCTAGCTAGATAAGTTAACGTTATAATTTACGAGTATAAATAGAGGAAAAGTCCGGTTTGATATTAATATTGTGTAATCTTAGTACCTATAGCGGGATATTTATTATACTATCAAATATGATATAATCAAAGATCTTTAAGTCAAAGATATATTATAATGTAATATAGACATATCGACGTCAAATATTTTTTAAATTCTTCCTACTAAATATTGGATCAAAGATGTGATCCTATACGGGGTGTAAGTAACACCCTAACGAAACTGAAACCATGGGTTCAGTACCTTATTCTGAACCTCTCAGAGTTAAAATAGTAATATATATTTGATAATGAAATAGTCCCCGAGATCATTAATAAGACATAAGGATAATGTCATATATTAAGATATTTATAATCATGTACCTACTAGTTATTTTGCATTAGGCACATAGTTGATAATATTTTGAATTAAGCTGTTTTCTTTTACGGCTACACGGTTTTGCAGTTGGAATTTCTAGTTTGCGTACCTAGCCGGCATAATGAAGACTAAAATTACGTTAACGTAATTACAAGGACAATACAGGGCGTGAACCTATATATTAAAATTAAATTAGGAGCTGTGATTTTTGCGAAGTAAATCCTATTTATACCCGATCTGAGTAAAATCATCGCATCGGGTTAGGGTACATTTAGGAGTGATCACATGACGAGTTTGATCTCCTATCTATACCCGAACTCAGTCGGTTTCGTGACGTCATCGGCGTTTCCACTGGGTATATTTAGGATAGACGCCTCGGCGACCGCCTGGACGCGATTTTTAAAAATACGTGATTTTTTGTTTGTTTTATTTTATTGTCTGACCCCTCAGTATTTTTTTTCCTCTGACATTCAACCCTTTTCTTTGCAGTTTGTTCGACGAGGTGAATGAGCACCTCGTGTTCTGCCAGAAGGCGGCGCAGTGTACCTCCAACAGAGAAATTACACTCAACGATCTCAAGACGTAAGTTAAATAACACAATGCTGCTTACTTTAATTTATTTCCAGACGCGTGTCGTCGGTTCGTGAACGTCAAAATGGCGGGATCACAGCTTGTTTGTTGCGTTTTGGCGCAACTGGGTCCAATTTAGCCCTATCCAGTCCACTTGCCTTTTGAATATGAATCAATTGTTAGAATAAAGATTTTTTGAGTTAACTCCCTTGAGTAATGCTTTATTATTTTAATCTTTTTTCTAGGTACATAACAGGCGACAGTACAGTACCATTAGCGCTGATCGGCGGCGCGGGGTGCGGGAAGGCGACGCTGGTGGCGCGCGCCGTCACCCTCGCGCACTCCTACCAGCCCGACCTCGCCGTCATAGTCAGGTATGGTAACCACATGAATAAATAACGAGCATGCCATTTTTAGGGTTTCGTACCTAAAGCATGGGGTCTCATCAGGAACAAAGGAACATTTGTTGAAATAACTCATAATAGATGGCGTTATATGTATCGATTTGTTATTGAAGTTTGCGTAAAATTGAGAACATGAAAAAATACATCATGAAAAATATTTGTTCAAATTTTGAAAAATCCTTTAAGCACGGAAAAATGTATAGCCCGATATAGCCCGCGCTAAATCGGTCACATTTCTTTGTATGAGATGAGGCATCTGTACGTATAGTATTATATTATCTGTGCCCAAAGGGTAAAAATGGAGCCCTATTACTGAGACTTCGCTGTCCGTCCGTCTGTCTGTCTGTCTGTGTGTCTCCAGGCTGTATCTCATGAACCGTGTTAGCTAGACAGTTGAAATTTACACAGATGATGTATTTCTGATGCTGCTATAACAACAAATACTAAAAACAGAATAAAATTAATATTTAAGGGGGGGTCCCAGACAACAAGCGTGATTTTTTTGTTGGATATTGATAACGGCAACAGGTAGACGCTTGAAATATTTACTGAATATTTAATTATATATTCAATTTAAAAATAAATAATTAAATTAAAATAAAACAAATATTTAAGGGAGGCTCCCAAACAACAGACATGAATTTTTTGCCGTTTTTATAGATAATTGTACGAAACAATTCGTGCGCGAGTCCGACTCGCACTTGGCCGGTTTTATTTCCTACCTACTATGCTGTCGCGCAAGACATTTAAAGGCCTTGGGCAACCCTATAAGAGTTTTTACAGTTATTATTGGTACAATTTAGCATTTGCATGTCTGCTCTATAACGACACTATTTGTCAAGTTTCACCGGCGCGTTTGAAAGTAAACTCAAGGCAAGACACGCTGGGACAGACGGTTTGCGGTACTCTAAATCTGTGAGTCTGGACTCACAGATTTAGAGTACCGCAAACCGTCTGTTGTAATGGCCTAGCTAGGCCTGGGCGAAGTGGGCCCTCGCTCACGGCCTCGCACTTCAAAGGGGCCTGGCGAGGCCCCTTTAAATGCGTTGCCCCCAGACTTAGGCCGCGGGGCACAGTAGTAAATTATAAGCTTACAATACAACATGTCATGTAACAAAACCCTATTCGATCCCAAAGGAGGCGATTATACTCATCATTATGAACAATATTTTGTATGACACATTCCAGAAATCGCAAAAAAAAACTGATATTCCATACATTTTATCGATTTATGTGAACAGCTGATTTTTTTTTCGCCATTTCAGCGTTGGTGCCTTAGTAAAAGTTGTTCATAATGATGAGTAAAATGGCCCCCTTTGGGATCGAACAGGGTTTTTGTTAGATGCTGTATAATTTACTGTCATGTATGTCTTGCCAGGTTCGTGGGGCTAACGCCGCAGTCGAGCAGTTCTCACATGCTGCTGAAGTCTATCGTGGATCAATGTCACGTGCTCATGACGGGGACCGTGTATCGAGGACGTAATGTAAGTAGAACAACTTTTTTCTTTCCATAACCTGCCTCGTACACCAGAGTCTGGTGTGCGGCCCGGCACGACGAAACCATTGGAATTATCACATTTAACGCCCCCGTCTGCGCGCAAGCACGCACATCCAGGACATATTTGTGGGTGCAGTTTGAGTCCTTGAATACGGGAGTGAGAGTACTTGAGACTGGCAGTCCTGAGTTTCCAGCCAGCTCAAGTAAAGCTGTGACCCAAACAGTGGTGTATTTACCCTGCAGTCATGGGGACCGTGGCCTGAGGCGGCATACTGTGAGGGGCGGCATAGCCGCCTCTCGGGCCGCCCCATGCGTTTAGCTTTGTACAGAACCCTAAACTGTGCGTAGTCCGACACGCATTTAGCCGGATTTTTTAAAAAAATTCGCCCCGGCCCATAGGCCCAGGGCGAATTTTTTTAAAAAACGCTGCGGGACCCGAGGATTTGTGGTCACTGTTCCACAAGACGTGTGGTCACTTTTCAACAGGACGTGTGGTCAGTCTGTTTCACAGGACGTGTGGTCACTGTTCAACAGGACGTGTGGTCACTCCCACAGGACGTGTGGTCGCTGTCCCACAGGACGTGTGGCCACGGTCTGTTCAACATACGAGTACTGTGTGTTGCAGGACGTGTGGTCGCTGTCCCACCGGACGTGTGGCCACGGTCGGTGCACATGCGTACGGTTGCTGTTGCAGGACGTGTGGTCGCTGTCCCACAGGACGTGTGGCCACGGTCTGTCCACATACGTATGGTTGTTGTTGCAGGACGTGTGGTCACTGTCCCACAGGGCGTGTGGCCACGGTCTGTGCACATACGTACGGTTGCTGTTGCAGGACGTGTGGTCACTGTCCCACTGGGCGTGTGGCCACGGTCTGTGCACATACGTACGGTTGCTGTTGCAGGACGTGTGGTCACTGTCCCACTGGGCGTGTGGCCACGGTCTGTGCACATACGTACGGTTGCTGTTGCAGGACGTGTGGTCACTGTCCCACTGGGCGTGTGGCCACGGTCTGTGCACATACGTACGGTTGCTGTTGCAGGACGTGTGGTCACTGTCCCACTGGGCGTGTGGCCACGGTCTGTGCACATACGTACGGTTGCTATTGCAGGACGTGTGGTCACTGTCCCACTGGGCGTGTGGCCACGGTCTGTGCACATACGTACGGTTGCTGTTGCAGGACGTGTGGTCACTGTCCCACTGGGCGTGTGGCCACGGTCTGTGCACATACGTACGGTTGCTGTTGCAGGACGTGTGGTCACTGTCCCACTGGGCGTGTGGCCACGGTCTGTGCACATACGTACGGTTGCTGTTGCAGGACGTGTGGTCACTGTCCCACTGGGCGTGTGGCCACGGTCTGTGCACATACGTACGGTTGCTGTTGCAGGACGTGTGGTCACTGTCCCACTGGGCGTGTGGCCACGGTCTGTGCACATACGTACGGTTGCTGTTGCAGGACGTGTGGTCACTGTCCCACTGGGCGTGTGGCCACGGTCTGTGCACATACGTACGGTTGCTGTTGCAGGACGTGTGGTCACTGTCCCACTGGGCGTGTGGCCACGGTCTGTGCACATACGTACGGTTGCTGTTGCAGGACGTGTGGTCACTGTCCCACTGGGCGTGTGGCCACGGTCTGTGCACATACGTACGGTTGCTGTTGCAGGACGTGTGGTCACTGTCCCACTGGGCGTGTGGCCACGGTCTGTGCACATACGTACGGTTGCTGTTGCAGGACGTGTGGTCACTGTCCCACTGGGCGTGTGGCCACGGTCTGTGCACATACGTACGGTTGCTATTGCAGGACGTGTGGTCACTGTCCCACTGGGCGTGTGGCCACGGTCTGTGCACATACGTACGGTTGCTGTTGCAGGACGTGTGGTCACTGTCCCACTGGGCGTGTGGCCACGGTCTGTGCACATACGTACGGTTGCTGTTGCAGGACGTGTGGTCACTGTCCCACTGGGCGTGTGGCCACGGTCTGTGCACATACGTACGGTTGCTGTTGCAGGACGTGTGGTCACTGTCCCACTGGGCGTGTGGCCACGGTCTGTGCACATACGTACGGTTGCTGTTGCAGGACGTGTGGTCACTGTCCCACTGGGCGTGTGGCCACGGTCTGTGCACATACGTACGGTTGCTGTTGCAGGACGTGTGGTCACTGTCCCACTGGGCGTGTGGCCACGGTCTGTGCACATACGTACGGTTGCTGTTGCAGGACGTGTGGTCACTGTCCCACTGGGCGTGTGGCCACGGTCTGTGCACATACGTACGGTTGCTGTTGCAGGACGTGTGGTCACTGTCCCACTGGGCGTGTGGCCACGGTCTGTGCACATACGTACGGTTGCTGTTGCAGGACGTGTGGTCACTGTCCCACTGGGCGTGTGGCCACGGTCTGTGCACATACGTACGGTTGCTGTTGCAGGACGTGTGGTCACTGTCCCACTGGGCGTGTGGCCACGGTCTGTGCACATACGTACGGTTGCTATTGCAGGACGTGTGGTCACTGTCCCACTGGGCGTGTGGCCACGGTCTGTGCACATACGTACGGTTGCTGTTGCAGGACGTGTGGTCACTGTCCCACTGGGCGTGTGGCCACGGTCTGTGCACATACGTACGGTTGCTGTTGCAGGACGTGTGGTCACTGTCCCACTGGGCGTGTGGCCACGGTCTGTGCACATACGTACGGTTGCTGTTGCAGGACGTGTGGTCACTGTCCCACTGGGCGTGTGGCCACGGTCTGTGCACATACGTACGGTTGCTGTTGCAGGACGTGTGGTCACTGTCCCACTGGGCGTGTGGCCACGGTCTGTGCACATACGTACGGTTGCTGTTGCAGGACGTGTGGTCGCTGTCCCACTGGGCGTGTGGCCACGGTCTGTGCACATACGTACGGTTGCTGTTGCAGGACGTGTGGTCGCTGTCGGGCGCGCTGCCGGCGCTGCTGGGCGCGGCGGGGCGCGCGCGCGGCGCGCTGCTGTGCGTGGTGGGCGCGGACGCGCTGCGGGCCGCGCGCTGGCTGCCCGAGCGGCTGCCGCACAACGTCAAGATGATCGTCACCGTCACTGAAGGTACCGCGCTGCTGCACGTCACAAGAACGATTTTGAGGGAGGCTGCTCACGTCAGGTAACCTGATCCGATTACCGGACCCGGTTACCGAATCAGCATAGGCATTCACAACCATTCGACAAGCTTCCGTGTCGGAAATGACACTTGTTCGATTATCTGCTTTCCGAACCATCGGCATCGGTTGCGAAAGCAGACAATCGAACAAGTGTCATTTCAGGGTACCGGAAGGCGTCAATTCCATACTACCGATCAGTACACCGCACACGCACGGTTTCTGCCCGAACGGCTAAAAAACCTAACGACAGATCAGAGTGCACGGGCGGTGAGTCGACCGTGCGTGTGCGGGGCTCATCCGGTCCAGTAACCGGACCGGCCTACCTGACGTGTGCGGCCTCCCCAATTAATAATAATTTACTTTATGCAGGAGCAAAAATCTTTCCATTCTAAATCACCAAAAAAAACCTTTAACTCTTTATGTTTGTAGATTTTCTACGGGACCAACTTTGAAATTGCGTAAAAATCAACTGTACCATAAAAAAATATTCATAGCACTCGACAAAATGTATGGGACCTGATGGGATTGTTCCCGTAGTAAATCAAAGAGACGTCTGAATACCTTTCAATAACCAGTCCCTTTCTTTTAACCAGCCAGTATGAAATGGTATGAAGAGGTATGAAAATTAGCTAGATAAAAATCTAGCTAAAAAACACACTCTATTAAAAAAATATTCTTTCTCTATTACAGAAAAAGACGAGCCATCAAGTTCAGCCATCATGGCAGTATTGTCATCAGAAGATGGGCCCAAAGTCGTCAGGGCCCCGCCAGTAGGGCCCGACGAGGCCAAAGCAGTCCTGACGGCCTGCGCCGCGACCTACAGCAAGACTGGCGCGGCTTCACCACCTGAAGCCGCTTTGAAGGCTGTTCAAAAGTGTACCATACCGCTTTACGCAAAGGTAGGTTTTTGACTGACAAACATTTTTTATTTAAGACTATTTATTTTAAAGTACCGCAGATAGATAACCTAACGACACGCTTGGATGCATGCAGAAATAAACTTTACTCCTTGACATTACGATTTATTTTTGCATGGCAAACTTCATCTTCAGATCCTGGCGTGGCAGATCTCGTTATCAGCAGAGACCTTCACGGAACTTACGGAACCGGAGACAACTCCTGAGCTAGTGATCTGTGAGGACTTGGAAGGTCAACTGACCCAGATTCTCATCACCACGGAGGCGGCCCTGGGGGTGGATAGGGTGAAGACCTGCCTGTCGCTGCTGACCGCGTCCAGGAGAGGCCTGGATGATACGGAGATCCTGGACATACTGGCTCATGATGAGCTGTTCAGAAGCGAGGAGACTTATCGTGAGTTGATGATGTTTTGTAGGAACCGCTTGTTGATAATGACGTCAATTTGTTGAAATTAAGGGCTCTTTCAATTTAGACAATTGGTGTCTGACTACTGCAGTGCGGTTGTCTTGCGACAGTTGGACGGCTCTCTCGATATGTCAATTGTATGGAAAAAGTAATTGGCACCCGCACAACTGCCGCAGTCCGACACGAATCGTCTAAATTGAAAAAGCCTTAAGTGATTAAGACACGTAAATAGCGTGCCTGTTCAGTGAGAATTTCGAATAGGTAAATCAATGAGCCCTAAGTATCCTGATAGGTACTATACCTAGAATCAAAGGACGTCGGCAGTTTTGGGCTTGATATGGTACAGTAATAAAAGCTTAACCAAAAATAATAATATATTTTAATTGTTCTTTGCCTAATTTATCTTAGAGATTAAGAATTGGAATCAAAAATGGAAATAAATAAGAAAAAAATGATTATGCCGTTGACATTTTGAAAAAACCAATGAAACAAAAACGGGTGCATGCTGGCTGGCGCGTGCCTCCATAGAATATCATGTTGACAGCAACTAAAACCTTTGAACTGAGAACTCATTAGTCGGGCTGTACTTCATTGGACCTCCACAGAATATCATGTCGACAGCAACTAAAACCTTTGAATTGAGAACTCATTAGTCGGGCTGTACTTCATTGGACCTCCACAGAATATCATGGCGACAGCAACTAAAACCTTTCAATTGAGAACTCGTTAGTTGGACTGTACTTTACTGGATCATTCACACCATACTTAACCTCACTGTCACAAATACGAAGATTTCTCTTTAACCCAATTACGTATACAAAAACAAATAAAAAATGAATTTAAATACTCTTGAAATACTCGATCACACCAAACTCATTTCATATCTGTACCGACTTACACAATCTGAAGCCCAGCGTTCTATGGGCGTCTGCCAGTGCCCTTTCAAAGGTTTAGTGACAATTAGTACTTAAAAAATTAAATTATAGTTAGGTCGAAAGTGGCCATAGAGAGATAGAGGACAGTTCAAGTTTTATTGCCCTTCTTCATCTAACATCATGATATTACTAGTCTAACTATTCATAGTTCCTAACTTTCACGGGATATCCGAGAATTCCTATCGTACTTAGTAACAAAAATTCTGTCAGCGACAATGGTAACTTAGCTCCATGGTACGAACGTTCTTGGGAGGGCCAAGAACGTTCGTACCGTGGCAGCTGTTTTTTGAACTGATCCCCAGGGGATCAGATCAGGGGATCCGACCGGAATATCTATCTTTTCGTTTCCTCATAATGCTCGTCATTTGCAGTGCCGTGGGCCCCAGCGTCCCTTGTGTGGCCTCAGTTGGCGGCCCTATTGTCCCCCTGGCTTCGCTGGGACGCGCGCGGGGCCGCTCGCTGGCGGGACGCCGCGCTCGCCAGCGCCGCCAGCGACAGATACCTGGCCGACTGCGACACGGCGGTGCGGCAGACGCTGATAGACTACTATGAGGTGAGGACATAGCAGCACTCCTGTCCTCACAGCTCGCTGGCCCTAAATAATCCTGGATCCACCACTGATGTCACTCGAAATTCAGCCTGAGTAACATGCGCATCGAGGCGTTTGTCGTCATATTTTCTCGTTTCAAAACGAGATAATAACATTTTACGTTAAAAAATCGATAAAACTCGCTAGAGTAGGTACCACAAAAACTCCCGGTCTTAAAAACTTTCTGAATAACCTAGATTACTAAGAATTTAACTATTGGAGTCCCGCCTATAAGAAATTCGGTCGACGACAGCATTACTAATTCGGCCGTTAGAGCTTTGACTTCGCTGCCAAAAACCATTTGGGTCAGTTTATAGATGACAACTCGGCAATTAAATAATGAAGTGACACATTTGTCTCAATTTAAATGCTTAAATTAAACTGGCTTAAAATATTCTAGTCTAATATCTATAAAAAAACCGACTTCCAAAAACTACACTAAAAACTATGAAATAAAAATGTTAAACTTCCATAAATAAAAATCTAAA
Source organism: Thalpophila matura (assembly GCA_948465475.1). Classification (NCBI taxonomy): domain Eukaryota; kingdom Metazoa; phylum Arthropoda; class Insecta; order Lepidoptera; family Noctuidae; genus Thalpophila; species Thalpophila matura. Next base: position 9,832,655 of record OX419198.1, on the reverse strand, counting down.
TGTATATTGAAGTCGGCGGGGCCTCCTCTGCAGGTTTTTACCCACACTGCGCACGTTCTTCCTCTGCAGGTTTCAGTAAACAAAAACAGTGTTTTTTCAGTTTGTAATAGCAATAGGCTCGCTTCCTAGCCTTCTATCAAATGCGACTTAAGCATAAAACAATTGTGTGTACTATACACCTCTGTCTAACCTTGCGGGAAATATTGGCGTGACGTTATGTATGTATAATATTGAGATCGATTGCGTTCAGGAATTCATGTACCTACACAATATCACTTTTTCATCATCGTCATGATGTCATCGAGATACACCAAAAATACCATTTATTACATCTGGTTAAAAATCTACTCAACCAAAGTTAATACAATTTATATGGGACCACCGCGCGAGGTTCTTCTACCATATGAAAAAAGAATCACGTAAATCGGCTTATACACCACGGAGTAATCGGTGTACATACATGAAAAAAAAAAAAACAACCGAATGCAGAACCTCCTCCTTTTTGGAAGTCGGTTAAAAAGACTAAAAACCAACAGAATATTGCCGTGAAGGAAAAATACTCAATTGTTTAAAATCGTCAACATCAATCAGATAGCGTGCTGATCAATGCACATTTTTTTGCTTTGAAGCTTTTTTGGCCGCACGGTTGTCGCAGTGGCTGAGAGATTGGCTGCTGCGCGACGTGTCGCGGGTTCGATTCCCGTACTGCATAGTGCATACTGGTTTGGCTGTTTGTGTATGCCGAAATTTGTGTTTGTAAACGCACCCACGACACAGGAGAAATCTTAGTGTGAAGCAACGTTTAAAAAAAAAATGAAAGAAAAAAAAAGCTGAATAATAGGGCTATAATCTTAACATCATGTCTTGTGTACTCTGACAGCTCCACGTTGAAGTAACTTAACTTTTTATTTGCAGGGTAAATGGTATGCAGAGAACGATCCCAAGATGGCTGGCCGTCTGATATCGCAAGAAAACAAATTTTCAGAGGAATAGTAAGTATTTTAAAAATTAAGTTGCTTGTGACTGATTATTGTTGCTACTGGCCGCTCGATCCGAGTACTTATTGGGAGTTTTCTAACATAATCGATCGCGTAAACGTCAACGACCCATCGAACTATCGCGGTTCGCGCTCGAAGGTAAAGATGTTAAGCCAGAGGCGTAGCGTGGACTAATATAGACGTGGGTGAAGTCGCATCAGCGAAGCCCCTTTTCTTTCGTTCCCATATCAAATTAATTAGTCATCTGTGGTTAAGTCTGGGGGCATCGCATTTAAAGGGGCCTCGCGAGGCCCATTTAAGTGCGAAGCCGTGGGCGAGGGCCCACTTCGCCCACGCTTAGCTACGCCACTGACGCTAACCCACGTGATTGGTAGTTCCATTTACATCGTAATATGTTTACGCGATGGTTTGCAACTCGCACTCAGCATTCGGTTACTGACCGTAATTTTTTATGTAGATACCTTCAGAAAGAATCTCACCAAAAATCTTTTCAACAGCTACAACACAAGAAAGCTCGACGAGCTCCCATTCCAACATTACCACATATACAAAGACAATCCAAAGACCTTCGCCCACCAGCCTTACTTCACCCAACTGGACTGCGTTCACGACAAACTAGCTGCGACCGACTGCTGCCACTTCCTCGAAGACATCGCTTTAGTGCACATCGACCCCCTTCCCGAACACCTTGAAGTACTAAAAGACGTCTTCGAAACACATTCATACGCGTTAGATTACGACCATCGGCAGTTTTATGGGCTACTCCGAATGACAATGGAGAAAAGACAGCGCAATGGACATCAAATCAAAAGTAAAATAGTTCAGGATTGGATGAAGGAGATCCGGGAGCCTCCTGTGCCTACTTTGTATCCTGAGAACGTGGATTTCTGGAAGATTATGGACTGTAAGGAGAAGAGGGAGTTTTCAATGAATGATGGGTTTAATTCGAAGACGTATGATCTGATTGTGAGGTTCGATAGTAGGGGAAAGTTTGTGGCGACTGTTTCGACGGAGAGAGAGGAGATTTGCGTTTGGGATGTAGTTAAGTGAGTATAATATAAAAGTTTTCAATGCACCCTACGTATTCCATTTCATTAGAAATAATTTTATACTTTTTAGAAGCGTAGGTACGGTACCTAGTTTTAAAACACTTTCTTTTTTTTGAGTTCATTTTTGTGAGGGATACTGGCAATAATGCAACGACTGGAGCTCGAACACACTACATCTCACTTCCCTCAACCCATATTCTAGTAGCATTCCAGCCCAGCGCTGGAATGCACTGCACTGTTCACGGGAATGGGGACATTCCAATATCATAATGCCATAATGTCGATGCAAAATCAGTAACTGAGACTTGTGATGGGTTTCTGCCCGGGCAAAAACCCCGTTTCAAGTTTATGCCCGGACATAAACCCATCTTAGATATAGTTGGGTTTCTGCCCGGGAAAAAAACCGCTTCGGGGTTTTTGCCTGGGCAGAAACCCATCACTAGTAAAGACACCTCGTCAGCAATTCGTAAATACCGATGTTCCATACGGACGCGCAGTTAACCGTAATACGGTAGTGGACTACTATTAAAAAAGTACAAATAAAATATTTTATTCCAAAGAAGGAATAGGAATAACAAAAAACTAAAAAAATAAATAATTTATCACAAAATGGAAAACATAGACGCTTTTAAAGTTTTTGGAGGGAGTATCGCTCCGTCTTTGTCGCGCGAAGCGGACATAGGTGGTGTTACGTCACTTATCATGCATGCCGTCCGTGTCTAGCAAATCATTTTAAAACGCTTATTATAACTTTGCCAATTTTGTAGATGTTTCATCGGTTTTTTTGGTGTTAATTCTTTTTTCAAATAGTTTATAGATTCACAATAAAAAAAAATATTCAACATCCCTATTTACGACAGCAACGAGGCGGGGAGGAGATTTTATCCCCTCAAAAGTTTGTGACTGTGCCTTTACTAAACTGTCCGTTAACCCTTTTCATTATAAAATTATATTTCAGATGTCAACTAGTAAGAAAGATGGTGGGAGTAACTCACCCAATAAACTTGGTGCCAATTGACGAATACAAATGTGTGGTGCTATGTCGCAGGGAGCTTAGAGTGTATAACTTAGACCAGGTAAGTTGTATTCTACAATGAATAGCTCATTAGAAAGCAAGATATTTTAATAAGCTATCAATGACACCTAATAATAACACTGACTGACAGTTATAAACTACCATCAGATCGTAGAAACAAGAGAAATAAGTTATCATAGCAAATTAATATGGGAACCGCTGTCGCCACTTTACCAAACATGCTTTGACACGACATACCTACACGCACGGTAGTTTACGACCTTACAGTTGCACTTAACAGGGTCTTCTTGCGTTGCGAAGCCCCAAACAAACACGCTTTTAAAGTGATGTTTGTTTTCGAGCGTAAAAGTGATCAAATTAGTCATCTGTGGTAAAGTCTGGGGGCATCGCACTTAAAGGGGCCTCGCGAGGCCGCTTTAAGTGCGAGGCCGTGGGCGAGGGCCCACTTTGCCCACGCCTAGCTACGCCACTGCCTACGAGGAGTCACAAACTTAATATAGCGTAGATATGATAAACAATCAGCTCTTCCTCATAAAACGAATGTTGTCGTAGGGTACGTTCCTGGTGGCGCTGAAGGGCGTGATGAACCAAAAAATGCCGTACTACGGGCTACACGACCCCAAGCACCTGGTCGCGTTGTCCAGAAACAGGATGTACGTCAACCTCATGAACATAGAGACTGGTGAGTGTGCGACTTTTATTTTATTAGCAAAGTTCCATGTTTGAATAGGAGTTGAAGAATATCGGATGCTTTTTTAAGATGCTTTTTTAAGATGTTTTCTTTAAGATGTTTTTTTAAATGCTTTTTTTTAGATGTTTTAGTTTTAGGATGCTTTTTTTTGAGACGCTTTTTAGGGTTCCGTAGTAAAACTAGGAACCCTTATAATTTCGTCATGTCCGTTTATCTGGCTGTCTGTCCGTCTGTCACACCCTCGTGAAATCTACAGTTCATAACCAATTTGTATGAAACTCGCATGTAGATGTCTTCTATAAGTCGCCATATGAAATTATGAAAAATAAAATAATTAAACTGAGGTATGAAAAAAATTTTTTTCACGCACCTCTTCATGTGGGATATCGTTGGATATGTCTTTGACAATAAAAGTTTTTAAATGCATATTTAGTGAACTAGGAGCTCCGAAAGTCGTTAACAATTTGTGGCCCTCCTGTAATTTGCAGGTGACTGTGTGACCACATTCAAAGCTGGAGAAGACAGATTCCTCAATTCCCTGCTGGTTTCGGGTGATGGGAGGTAAGATTCTATTCATACGAGATTTTAGTGATACATACCTACACCGTTTTTTTTCCTAAGGAATTTTAACACTTATCTAATCTTTTTAAATCTCCGAAAGTGTTCACGACATCATAAAATATACCGAGATTTTTGTGTTTGCAATAAATAGTGATCACCGTACCTTTTAAGTCGGTTCACTGCAAGCCTTATTAATAAATTAATAAATTGTTTATTGGGTCTCAAACAGTTACATTTGCGGATGTGATTGAGACAGCCCAAGTAAGTAATTAATATACTTGTGTTGGGGTAATTATTAGATAAGTAGTGGGCTTATTTATAGATAAGTATCCAGAAAAAGTGTTCTCACCTGTCAATAGAACGGATGGCTTTATAAAACCCCTTTTTCCCAGAGGGATATTACACTATGAAATATCTAGGATCATATCAATACTTAATAGGAAGATGAATTTGTATTGTATGATAGTGTAATATCCTAGAGAGATATTACACTATTAATTGATAGTGTAATATCTCCCCTTGGCGTAAGAATAATTTCGTCTTTAAAGATTTTTAAAGTCCTTTCTATTATACATAGGATAAAAGATATGATCCTAAATGTATAAAATTATGATCCTAGATATATGATAATGTAATGTCTTCCTAAAATATTTGTATTGTAGATACTGGCATTAATTAGTTACCTTAAGTAATTATTTAATGCGAGTATCTACAATACACATCTAAAATACAGAGCTTAGCAAATAACAATATCTTTACTTCCCTAGGGTTTTAGTTTGTGGCGATGAAACTCAGAAGCCGTTCCCTTTGCTGGTATGGTCACTCACGTCTCGCAAACTGCTGTACGACTTGAGGATACCGCACCACGACTTCATCACGTCCAAGGCTGCTATCACTTACGAAGGCAAGTCCAATGCTGATGGGATCAAGTTATTTTTATTTTAAATATTTAACATTTACATGGGACGATTGCTATCTGACCTCCCCCAACCCAACCCAACTACCAGGTAAAACCGACATTCTGAAGTTAGACTACATGTCAGACTTTCGGGATTCTGACTACCCGTAACGACTGTCATAGATATCACCGATTATTTTTTTTGTATTTTTCGTGTGGGAAAATCTTATGGGTGTCCTCTGCCTTGTAGCGGGTGAAAGGATCTGTCAGACTCGACTAAAATGCACATGGTGTTCCACCAACTATCTGTGACTGGGGGGAGGGAGTCGTTCGCGCATCTGTACCCCGGCAAGTATTGGCCCACCAGATATTGGGCTCCCGAACTCCCTAGGTCCGCCGCCCGTAGGCCACACCCTTCGGCTGGTCACCCACCCATGGACTGACCGGCAAGCGCATCTCCACAGATCGATCAGCGCGGCTGTTAGTCTCCAACTCCTCAACCATTTATATACTAATCCAGGTTAATTCCCCAGGTTCCTACGTATGCGTGGTATCCAGAGAGCTGGACGAGCCCAGTCCGAACTTCATCGTGGTATATGACCTGCAGTCGGGCACGCTGTTCAAGAAGTGGAAGCCTGGGTGTGACACCGTGGCGCTGGCCATCAGCTCGGTGGACGGGTGCGTGGTGTCGGGGCTGGCTGACACCAGGATATTGGTGTGGGACCTTGTTACAGGTCAGTTATAGTATTATAGAGCCTTAGGATGGGTTATGAACGATTTGCACTGACCGGCGCGACGGAGCGCCTTGTACAATTCGATAAAGGAAAAATGTTCGTACAGTAAAATCTATACTACTAAAGCAGAAGAGTTTGTTTGTTTGAACGCACTAATCTCTGGAACTACCAGTTGTATTCGAAAAAATATTTTTGTATATGATAGCCAGATTCATGAGGAATAGTATAGGCTATTTAACAATACGCTACGATCCTTAGGAGCCGAGCAACGGGGGTGAACTGTGGGGAACAGCTAGTATTGCACATTTTAGCGCTGAACTGCCGTTTATCGACATCTCACGGAGAAATTCTTGCTTCTGAGATCCATCACTTAATCTGTCTTATCGAACGCAGATCCACGCAAGACACAATGACATTTTTATTGTGTCTGGAATTGCGGCATAGGAAAGGTTGTATATGCGTCTACCATCAGGTAATTGCCGCCTCACTCTCCGCGGCCACGTGGCGGCGCCGTCGATGCTGCGGCTGGCCAAGTCAGGCGGCGTGCTGATGTCTACCGATGACACCTGCAAGGACCTCTCCGTCAGGCTCTGGGACTTGCACACAGGTAAGCATGACGTTGAGTAGACTTACATTCATTTTTACCCGGCTACGGCAAAGCCAAAAGGCGGGTTATGATTTTAGCAGGCTATGTATGCATGTGCGTATGTATGTTCAGCTTTGGGATTATATCTCCTAAAGTACTAGTAGTATTTTGACAAATGACGCCCTGTTGGACTGGTTTTTAGTACCCTGAATATCACCGCACATAAGATATTTAAATGCAGTAAATTGTCTATTAGAACGTTGATTTGCTAAGTTTCATAATTTAACTACTAATTACAAATTTTCGTCATTGTAATCTAAGACCAGACTACGACAAAAATTTTACTAAAAAGCATGAAACAAGAAAATATTTCTGTCTGATAACTAAAAAGATACGACTTGCGCAGATCAAAAATGGGATTGAAAATGGCGTTGCCTCACGCCTAACGCTATCGCTCTCTGTACTCATACCTACCGGGGTGCGAGCGAGAGGGGAATAGACGCGACGCTATTTCCAATCCCATTCTTTATCTGCGTAGGTTGTAATTTATTTTTTATATATCTAATTTGTATTCGATGGTCGATTTAAATGTGGTTATGAGAAAAGTGTGACCCGCGCTCACGCGTCATCAGGTCATACAAACATTTGAATAGACTTATTTGACCTTTCCTGTCCACAGGTAAACTGATAGCAGTATACACGCCACCAGAAAGAATAACATCCTGCGAGGTCCTACTCGGCGGTTCGGTGCTGGCACTCGCGCTAGAAAACTACAAGGAGGTTCTGTGTGTCAAACTCTATGGTCCCGCCGTAGAGTCGGTGCAAAGCGGTAAAGATTCCGAGTTCGATGACCGCGATTACGGAGATGGGAACTTAGAAGGAAAAATCTTTGAAGTGAAAGGGTTAGAGAACTCATAGCAGGTCCAGAAGTGATTGTAATGTTTGGAAAGGTCTGAAGTATTGAAAGCCACTATTTTTTTTTAGGTTATTTGGTTTTTTCGAAGTGATGTCTAACGCAAAATATTGCAAAATAATCTTAGGGGCCATCAAATCTTAAGAACGCGCACCCTAGTTACGTAAGGGGGATATTACACTATCTATCAGATATCCAGGATCATTTAATAGCATCATAATTATATCTTTTATTCTAAAGGGATTTTAAAAATCTTTTAAGATGAAATGACTATATTACATTGTCATATATGTATGGGGATATTACACTATCAAATATTAGGTACCTATATGACCAAAGATCTTTGAGTCATAGATATATAATAATGTAAATAGACATAATTAAACCATTTATACAGCCACACACAACACAAAACTAACTAAAAAAATATAAAAGAACAATTAAATTATTAGTCATATCGTCTTCAAAGATTTTTAAATTCCTTCCTACTAAATATTGCTTAAAATATATGATCCTTTATTTGAGATATTTGATAGTGTGATACTTATCCCCATAAACAAAAATCCCTAAACATATTTTTTTGGGTAGGTATGGTTACGTCCCAGTATCATACACCGACTGCTTTTTCTGGAAAATCTTCACCCCCTTATTTTTAAACACCTCTTCATTTAACCACTGATTAAATATACAACTTACTATCCTTGTCATTTGTATGACAATTAATAGAGATGACAATTGACATAAGTAAGAGCTGTTTAATCATCATCGTGTATATGTAAGGGGTGACAATGTACAGACACGACTTTTTTTACAGTTTTTAGGGTTCCGTACCTCAAAAGGAAAAACGGAACCCTTATAGGATCATTTTGTTGTCCGTCTGTCACCGGACCATAAGAAGCCATCTGCTTATAGATGGCGCCACTAGAAGTATGTAGTAGCGCCATCTATGATCAAGATAAGATATATCTACTATGATGTAATAGTGGCATAGATGCATATTTCGGAACCCTTAGAGCGCGAGTCGTAGGTAGTAGATACTCTCACTTGTCCGGTTTTTTAATAACCTTAGATTTTAATTCAGTTGAATCTCAAACCGGTGGAATTTTGCGTTGGACATCAAAATTATATCGCACAAAAAAATTGATATTATAGAAATATAAAATCAGATACCTATCTTAAATCTTTAGAAGAGATACAAAAAACTCAAATGAAAGTATTATCAACTTATGTAGGTAAAATCATTAGGTACACTCGACGCCATTGACGGTCGACCACTTTTCGCTCTTATTACCAAGAACATAAGGGTGAGAAGTGGTCGACCGTCAATGGCGTCGAGTGTACCTATCCATTTTAATTTGTTGTATTTCTTTTATAAAAAATATATTTTTATTGATTTCAATAAATTTTCGGTCACAATAATCACAAGCAATCGCAGTGGCTTAGTATCGCCGAGGTGACAGCAAAAAAAAATAATAAAAAAAACATTAATGTTTTGATCTATTACGCTTATTAATAATTACATTATTAAATTAAATAAATTGTATTTAGTGAATTCTTTATCTGTAATGTTGGTGTATAGATGTAATTTTGTGAAAATAGGTTAAGATTATAACTAAGTCTACGTCATTTTGGACTACCTTTTTTCCTAACCTTGTATATTTTTTTTGTAGCTTTTATTCGAAATTTTTATCCTCTTGGAAATGGCCATTTATGTAAAAGGGAGGGTGGTCCTTTAATTCATCTTTATGCAAATATTTTGCCAGTATTGAGTCTTTATGAGATTATGCACAGGATATCTAAGGCTACGATCAGATGAGATGTTTTTTTTTGCAATCGCATACTTACAAGTTTTTAATTTTTTTTATTTATTGTCTATAACTTAGACAGCTTCATTTCTATCTTATCACTCTGTATCGTTTCGTCTTCGTTTTTGAATGATTTAAATTCAAATTTCGAATAGAATAGAGTAGTATTTTATCGCATGGAAATGTATGCTAAAATAGTAACCTTCATACCCATGTTTTATTCTATTCGGTATATTTGCGTAGGTATGCGTATAGCACAAGCCACACCGCCAGCTAGCGAGCAAGCCAGCGAGCCGGACGAGGCATCGTTGCACCTCTTTTCATACTTCGATTCACACCGCGAACTACAGAAATAAGCTACGTCAGCGTATGAAAAGTTTCGCCCGGCTCGCTCGCTCGCGCGCTCGCTGGCCAAACGCTGGACGGTAGCCATCTGAGCGTGGTCTAAGATAATCGTGTTTTCAGCCAAATTAGGTTTTTTGGCGCTAATAGTCGCCATTTAATTTTGACATCTTCACAATTTAAGGTTTAATTCCACTATTTCGTCAGAGCATAACCTGTATGAAGTTGAAATAAAAAATAAATTTAATATAGCTTAGTATCACCTTTAGCATTTTATATCCTTATCAAAAACCTAATGTTATTATTTATTCATTTCACTTTAGACTTCCACATAAATATCCTTGTAAATGTCCTCATTTTATTTCTACTGCCATTTTATACTTCTTAATATAAGCAAATAGCAAATATAATAATAGGATAATCATTCATGTTTGATTAATAATTAGGTATGCACACAATAGTAGTTACCTAAAGCACATACTTTGGTTTTCTTTGTATGCATGAAGTAACATCGATAATTAAAACTTTTTTTTTCTAACGTACCTAAGAATTTACTTATCAATTATAGATAACTATGACTTCATTTAATTATTTATCTTAAATGCCAGCTCATGAGCACTCCTCAAACGCGAGGCGTAAGTACAAATGGAATCGCAGTAGTTACAGCTATGGCATATGACTAAACTTGGACTTTTAATTGTTTGCAGTAACTTGACAAAACAATGATACCATATTATTTTATACTAATAGTGTTGGGGCACTGAACGAGTTTGCGAAAAGAACGAATGATAAATCGTATGTGAAAGCCATGCTTATGCATATACTTTACCATAAATATGCGTAACATAGTTTAAATCTCAACAAATCAATGATAAATACATTACAAAAGTGCCTACATAATTCAGTTCAATCAATTTGGTTCATTCTTTTTTTCACATCACTATCTTTTTTTTGTTAAAAAGTGGTATCCCTCCAGTTGTCAAGTTACTGCAAACAATTAAAAGTCCGAGTTTAGACTACCGCATGCGCTGAACGCATGCGTCACTCACAGGACGCATTGACGCATGCTTCGAACGGGTTGAAAGCGCTATAGTTCTTAAAACATAGCTTGATTCCCGTTAATGCATTTTGACATTATTTGTTCGTATTTGACTTCTATCACAGGACAGCTATATTTTATGAACTATAGCTGTTAAAGTGCACGGTTGTAATTACAGCTAATTAAACACTTTTCTAAAGTAATATCAATCGGTATCTAGTAAATATGTTATTTGATGAAGTTAACCAATAATATAGCTAAATCTGTTTAATTATATTATCGATGTTAAATCAATGCGTAAATTTGACATTATGCCGTGCATTTTGGGTATGAGGTATTTACCTTTAATGGCAAAGAAAGACTACCTTACACAGGTACACTATATTATGGTCGAAGAATATTACATTTTCTTGTGAGTAACTGTCTCCATAGCACATTTAGCGAAAAACATGAAATAAATAAGCAAATTACGGTGCTCTACCGGGTTTATAGCTAAATAATTTATGGCACAACACTGGTGAAATGTACCATACACCTCTATTAGCCTCTTCGGGTAATACAGTCGTGATTTATGGCCATAAAATGATGCTACATGTTACCACATCATTTTTTTCATAGACCGATATAAACATTTACCCAAAACGCACGCATGCCTGTTATAAATATATAATTATGTTGAACGTTTTGGCTGGACTAAAGCGCGTTTAATTTTGAAAACTGTTTATTTTGTCGGTGGCTGTAAAAACTATATACGACCAAAGCAATCTATACTATAATCTAGTTATAATCGTATAGCTGTGAGATAAGTAATCACTGTTGTTACACTCAATAGAAACACACCTTAACCGGATGTCAGTTGATAAACTCTTCAATAAACTGTCCTGATTTTAATAGCAATATTATTATAAACGCTAAAATATTTTATATCTTAGTTATTATCTAACATTTGCCTTAAAAAACGATGTACATTAAAAAGGTTGTTATTACGGATAATATAAAAATAAAGCCAAATATGTATATACGTTTAAATACCTCACTTGACTAACAAAGCGTGTTTTTAAATATAAAAAAAATACTTAAATACTTTCATGAAAAAGATTCTGACGAATTGAGAACCTCCTTCTTTTTTGAAGTCAGTTAAAAATACAAATTACCTACTATAAATTCGATGTGTTTAAAAATAATGCTGAAACGATACGGATACGGATGTGACGCGGTAGCTCAGTGGTTAGAAGCGACACTATGGTACGTTAGAGGTCGCGGGTTCAAATCCCGCCCGTTTTTAAATCTCCTAATTATATTTAATTATAATAAGAATGAACGTTGACTACTTATCTCATTCTAAATCTAAATTAATTGAGTAAAGTGATTGAACTGAATCTTAATGTCTTCTATGTGATTTGTTTACCGTAACTTCCGCTGCCATATTTTTCTAATTTTAATATTAACAATAATTTGAATTATAAATATTTTATCTGTATAAGTTAGGCCACCCCCACACGAGCCACTTTTTAAAGCCACAAGTATAAAATGGCCAGCCGTTTCAGAGGCAAGTGGCTCGCGTGTGGCCGGCCTGTTTTATTTTTTAGGGTTCCGTAAATCTTTCTTTGTTTTTGTTTGTTGTCCGTTTTGTCCGTCCGCAGACTAAAGTAAGATTAATTTCGAAATGCCTGGCGCATGGAGACAGCTTTCTGTTTGTACGTTTTAGGAACCTTTGTTAATTTCATAGGATTCAAATAATTTAAGCTTTTATGTTTGCTCAATGACTTTCGTGATGGTATTTACGGAACCCTACAAGCATACGATTCTGTATAGCTTGCCTCGATATCTATCGCACAAAATAAGAAACATTTTGATTTTTAAATAGAGAACGTACGTAACTAAAAATCAGTTGAGAATCAAAATGTGTTCGTATTTTGAAAATGCGTTCCGTATTCGCTCACTGGAGATCATTTATTTTCGCGTCGTTTCGAGCGAACATCAATGGGATTGCATAAAGCTGTTGACATATCAATAAAATATTTAAAAGAAAAGGTTACGGTTTTTCGATGTTTTTTATTTATTGATATGTAAACAGTTATTTTAAAATTATTTATTTTAGCATTGATAATACTTTGTAGTGGAAACAGGCTGGTCCCTGTCTTACTGATATTCTATGTTAGTCAAAGTAGCGATCAATTTGAAGTAAAATCTAAGCGACTAATGTAATATAATCGATAAGGCAACGGTGTAATCGATTGAATTGTTAAAATTATTTATGTATTCTGGAAAGTTACGTATTACTTGATGTCCTGATTAAATTATTGGAAATATATATTTATTTTTTTATTTATGTATGACTCTTGGGATCTTACTTTATTAATTGGTTATTCTGTTTTCCCTCAGATTACCTGTTTTCCTATAAATATTCGGAATAGTTCATAACTTATAAATGTGGGTAAGATGACACATCATTTTACTACAATATTTACCTACCCTCAAATATTATAACTTTTGGGCGACCGAGCCAAGCGTCGCGTTCAGTTGGCACATTGCTACGGAATCGAAAGCACGCATTACATTAACCAAATTGCACTAAGTATTGAACTGTGATAATTAGGTGGTGTGTGGTTGTGTGTGTCTGATTTGAAATGGAACTGTTTCTCATCGCATCCGTACCGGGACCTGATTTCTTGCGGTGCAGTTAAATGGTGAGTCAAATTAAGGCACTACTAACTGTCAAAAACTTTTATATATCTACCATCACATTCACGCTATCGCATCCATTTGCGAAACAAACATTTGATCTCAATTTTATTGGTTACTATGCGGATTGTAGCTAAGTAAGTACTTAGTTAGTTTTCTCGCGTAATTTTAAGTGTATTGTACGTACCTATTCTATTCCCCTATCCATTCCCTAGCCTAGATGGACTTGGCTGAGGCTACCGCGCCACAAGTATAGGTTTCAAAGTTTCAACAGCAGCACATGGCGGTCTCACTAGACGCCTACCCTCCTATTACAAAATATACCTACTTTCTATTAATCAAGTGGACGTGGTGAAAACGAACAAAACGCGTGAAAAATGTGTTCTCTTATTTTTATCTTTTTTATTATTTATCCAAATTACATGAAACTTACACAGCGTATAGAAAATATTATATAGATTGTAAATATACGGTTTTACATAGGTCGTTTATCGAAATAGCGAGTTATAGTGTTTTTAACGGAAGTGCAAAAATAGTGCGAAATTAGTGCGAAATAGCTCGAAAATGGGTGCGAATTTGGCCACGTCCCGGCACGGTGCCCACTTTGGCCACTGTAGGGGTTAACATTGTGATGGTCTTGGACTAAGGGGGGTATCTCGGATCATAAAAACAAGGGTAATGTGCCAATGGCGTCGCCGCGTGCTCGGACCTTAGAGCATATAAACTGCTCGGGCGGAAGCATAAGAGATAACGAGTTGGATAGAAAGAACTTTGTCTATTCTTTGGTAGAATCAGGCGCGGTCGCAGCCAAATAGTTTGGGGGGGTCATAGGTACCAATTAGTGCCGACGTAGGTACTATAACGTGAATTACCTACCGTGTTTCGCGCATTTTTGTACAATTTTGGGGGGTCATGCCTAAGAAGCCCCTCGGACCGCCACTGGGTAGAATAGAGATAGAACTATCATGCTACGCGTCTGTAGAGATACTTAAAAAGAGAAAAGTCCTGACGAGTCACTCATCGACGCTCAGCCCAATGAACCTTGGACCTAGAAAGCTGATGCATAGAAGTTCCCTTTAGGGGCGACGCAGACGACAGACTTTTTGTGCGATCGAGTCTGCCGCACTTTGCGGCGCTCGAACAAACTGTTCACTAAGTTTCGCAGATTGTTCGAGCGCTGCAGACTCGATCGCACAAAAAGTCTGTCGTCTGGGTCGCCCCTTATGATGTAGACAAGGAATAAGGCCGGATTTTTCGAAATTCTCACGGGATACTAAAATCCACGGGGACGGAATCGCGGGGTAAAGCTATGCTATATTTTTAGGGTTCCGTACCTCAAAAGGAAAATGGAACCCTTATAGGACCACTTTGTTGTCCGTCTGTCATGAGCACTCATGACCATGAGTGGAGCCATCTGCCCATAGATGGCGCCACTAGAAGTATGCAGCAGCGCCATCTATGATCAAGATATGATATATGTACTATGATGTAATAGCGGCATAGATGGCGCTATTGCATATTTCGGAACCCTTAGGGCCTGAGTCGTACTCGCACTTGTGCGGTTTTTCGTAGCTTCAATTTGCTTCGACTACGTCAGTGGGGGCTTGAGCTTTCTTGTATAAACTTGAAACCAAGACTATCGTTACCAGAACCACGTGTTTAGTAATAAGCCTGGTGTTTAATAATATTGTGTATCGTGGGAAAACCGAGACATAAGGCGCCTTCAAATTAGAGGCGTGAAGTGGCGCCACTACTAATTTTCATACAATTTCTAGCAACGCCACTACCGTGAAACAATTGAGTCAACACTTCACGCCTCTAATTTGAAGGCGCCCCTTAGGTATCTTAGAGAATAAAACGCCAGATTTTTTATGTAAGTAATTTACTTTATAATTAAATCATTTTCACAGCGAAATAAAAATTAATACTACTCTATAACTGTTCACGTTTAGCAGGATTGGAATAGACCCTTCTTCTTCATCTCTTCGAATTCCTTCTCGGCGTCATATGTTCTGAAAAAAAAAAAGGAATTATTTTAAATATAATGCTTTTGATTTTGCTCGACTTGGCGGGGGCACTTCCGTGCTCCCAGATTTATCAAGATTTGTTTTTTAGACATTTCATCGCCGTTCTTACAAAATCTACAAGAAAATAATGAATAGCACAAACAAATGGATCTATGTGATGTTTGCCAGACTTCTTGGCAGTATATGATTAGGTATAAATGAGACACAGTTGTAGTATAGTCTGGTTATAATTATCCAAAGGTGCATCTTATATACTAACGACTACGTGTTGATCACGGATAGTAGAAACATTTAATAGATATTGAACGTGCGATAAAGATCATAAGATTGCGATGTAGATTGTAGATACAGCACAAAGATATTGTACTGTAACAGTACACCCCCCTTTAAAAAAAAATTATTATGGTAATAGTGTTTACAATATAAATTTGACCTAGACCTTACTAGTTATTTGCTGATGTATATAAACAATAATGCTATTGTACGCGGTGGAATTTGATGACGCCTGTTGTGGTGTGATTTGCTGACGTATGTAATTTTGACTTAGCTGTTGCACGAGTGTTTATTATTTTTTTCCGTTAAACTCTTCATTCTTCTGTCCAGTGTTTTTATTATGCCGTAAAGTAGGATCACGCCGATTGTTAAAATAATCTGTCCCATTGCAACATTTCTTGTCCACCGTAAGTCCTCCTGGATCAGGTTACGGAGTTTGTCCGCAACGTTTTGAACATTTACATATTGACATCGTCGGACCACTTCCGATTTCACAAGGGAAGAGATATTTAATCACAATCATAGATCGTTGTACGTCATGGCCCGAAATATTTCCGGTAGAAGATATAACTGCAGAAACAGTAGCCAAGACACTTTTCGAAGGATGGATTACTCGTTTTGGATGTCCATTGCGCATTACTACGGATCAAGGCCGACAGTTTGAATCAAGAATATTTGAGTCACTCTCACAATTTTTGGGAATACATAAATTTATGTTCGCCTTGCATGGTGATTGTGCCATGTTTCTTGCTGCGTATTCGTTCGTCGGGGTCACCAATTTGCCAGACTTCTTGGCAGTATACGATTAGGTATAAATGAGACACAGTTGTAGTATAGTCTGGTTATAATTATCCAAAGGTGCATCTTATATACTAACGACTACGTGTTGATCACGGATAGTAGAAACATTTAATAGATATTGAACGTGCGATAAAGATCATAAGATTGCGATGTAGATTGTAGATACAGCACAAAGATATTGTACTGTAACATGATGTTACAGTAACGCTCCTAAGACGCATGTACAAAGGAATCAAAAATCAAATGAGTCGGGCGAGGTAGCCGGAGCTGGTAGCTCAGTTGGACAGAGCACGCCACGGAACGGCAGAGGTCGCGGGTTCAAATTCCGCTCGGGTCATATGATTTTTGAGAATCATTTAATAACTTTATAGTAACGGTATATTAACGTTATAGTAACGTGTTTTTCAATAGCCACCTTTCGTTAAATCGATACTCTATCACATTTTCTATACAAATCAATGGCGATAGCGACACCGTAGGAGTGACTATAAATTGCTACAGAAAGATGTTTTTTTATACAACCGTTATATTGCTGCATATTTTGTAAAAATCCGCAACATTGCTTTCTAAGGCGCCTCGCCTTAGTTTTCTATCCTATATTGGAATTGGGACCCAAATATTTGGACCAATATTTGTTATTGTCATCAGAAAAAAAGTTTGTGGAATCATATTGGCGCAAAACAGCCAAGTGTGGCATGAAGGCATATTTTGACGTTATAATTATTGCTTCAACGTATTGCATTGAAGAGGCAATTAAATTGCAGTGTAAATGTTACTAATATGATCCCTTTTTTGACAAAAACGGTGACCATAAACTAAAGTAGTTTCTCACCTGTAGAACTCGGCATACTTCCTCTTACGCTCGTTGCCAATAAGCTGTTTGGTGGCGACGGCTGACACCCCGGCGAGCACAATAGCCACGATCAGGTTGCGCTTGATCTGAGCGTTGAGGAGCCCCCTCATCACAGGCTTGCTAACGGTTGATACTGCCTTGTCTGCCATCTGAATTTAGAAACAGTATTTTTATGATAAGGTGTCTTGTAGGCTCTAGTAATAATCTTACCTATCTAATTCAGTGGCGAATGGTCAGTTTTTCTAAGAGGTAAGCCGGAGTTACAAATGCTTACTTGGCCACGAAAAGCTGGTGAAGAAAAGTAGGCAGTACTGCCTGTGCTATTTTTCAAAGGGAAGCCGGTAGGAATCGTATTGTAGGGATCCTTCGCCACTGCTATCTATACTAATATTATAAATAGGAAAGATTTTTTTGTTTGTACCGAATAGGCTCCGAAACGACTGGACCGATTTTAACAATTTTTTCACCAATAGAAAGCTACATTATCACTGAGTAACATAGGCTACTTTATATCCCGAAAAAATGTATAATTCCTGCGGGCCACGCGGACGAAGTAGCGGGGAATGTGCTAGTTAGAGCATAATAATATATTAATGATTGGTCTCCGCTGCGCTTCGATTAGACCGCCGACGTACTAGGTAAATGCGGCAACTAATACTGTGTTAGAATGGCATACTCCCGTCAGTCTTCTTAGCAACAAATATCATTTTTTAACTACTACAGTACTAGACTGCATAAAATATTTTTTGCCATTAATCAGATAAAAGCTTAAAAGTTGACAAAATTTTGTTTTTCATGCACACAAGCTGCATTGTTGCAAATAGTCTGTATTGACTATTTGCACACACACTATGATATCAAGTTGCCGCATTCGAGGAGCGACTGTTTTTAGGTAGTACGGAATCTAGATAATCTAAGTATTACACGACTGCCACACACTCGACGAGTGGCATGGGAAGTAGCGAGGAAAGGAGGCAGAGACATAGTGTGGCAACATTACTCGTCATGCCACACGTCATGCTCCTCGTCCTCTCTCTCTCTCTCGTCTCGTCCGGCAGAGAGGGCAACATCGCGGCAAATCACGGCAGCATAGCGATGAGCAGCGCAAGGAGCATAGTCTGGCAGGCGCATTAGAGATTAGAGCATGCAAGCCTTAAAGTGTAAGAACCAACACGTAAATGTGAGGTGCAGGTGCAGCAACTATATGGCAGGCATTTTAAAGCTTAGACATGCATGCAACCAGGATTGATCTGAGACAGGCATTCAGTGGCATATCTATCTAACCAAAGGCCCTGGGGCAAAAAATAAACTAGGCTATTTAAAATCGTTTGTTCCGTATTCGTCGTGTTCTGAATTTGACGTACTCCAGATTTGTCGCAATCCAGCTTCGTCGTAATACAGTCGACTCCATAATAAAATTAAAAACCAAATACAAATTGTAGCTTATTTTAATAAACAAATTAAAACTATTTTATGAAAATAAGAAATAACTACCTGTTACCGTTAAAAAATACAGTCTTGTGTGTGACAGACACACAGACAACGGAGGCACAATTATTAATAGGGTCCCGTTGAAACATCAATTTCTTGATATATACGTTTTACGACGAATCTGGAGTACGGCGAATCTGGGTTACGACAAATCTGGAGTACGACGAGTTCGGAACACGACGAATACGGAAGAAATCTTTAAAATTGTATGAATACAAGTCAAGTAGTTACATTTAAATAGGTACCTACTTTAAAGTTGCAAAGCTACTTTATCATCAGTTCTTTATTGTGCATAGCAGGGCACGTCCTGTTCTAAACGCAGAGTTTAGGAATGAATAATTGTATAAACTTCCTGGAATCTGGTTTATTTATATTCCGAATGTGGGAAAAATGTTCACTAGTTAAATTTATAGTTTGTGAGTCAAATTCCGTGGGGCCCCTTGAGCTTGGGGGCCCCGGGGCACTGCCCCATCTAGCCCTCCGGTAGCTACGCCACTGCAGGCATTTTGAATTTCTTGTGAATACTTTTATATTTTACACATCATAAGTACAGTATAAATGTTACAAAAATAAGAACCTAAGTATTTGAAAAAAAATGTGAAAAATACCAAAAGTGCCTACAAACAACCCTTATAATATGAATTATAATAAATATTATTATTTCATTTGATTAAAACGGGCTAGTAGAGAACTAATTGAAGAAGCATTGATACAACACATTATTTGATTTATTTTTTCATGTATCAGATTCTGTTTAATTACTGCGCAACATTTGAATACATTTTAATACCTACTAAAATCTACATAATTAAGTAATTAGAACTAATTATAAATCCGAAAAATATATCTCTACAACTACATCATTGAGTTTTAGGACCTAGGAAAAGTAACCTAATTTTTTTTAACAATAATACTAGGTATTTTAATTTCACAGTTTAATTATTTCTATCTATAGTATCTATCATTCATTATTATATAGCTCCTATTGTCAAGAGTGGTTTTGTCCACAATCAGATAAGATGATAACACAAATAAAATTAAAAATCATCATTCAAATCAATATTAATCAATAATGTAAGATGCGGGAATAGGCTATTAATGCGAGAAACAATTAAAAATAGGCTAGGCTATTATTACGAGATACAAAAAAAAACACCCAATAAATTACGCAGGAATGAGGAAAATAATTTTCATGAGTAACGAGTGCTATTGACAACGTTCTTACATAACATTTTGTCGGCATTTCTTTTTGTCATTATCGAGCTACAACTTAACGTAAGCTACATAAATTAGAAGCGAAAACACAAAAAAGTTAAATGCATGGCGATACTTACATTTATTTAGCTAGTTTTACGAAAAATCGCAAAGCACACGAGAACAGCAAGTGCAATTTTAAACTGTTCTTTAATTCATCGAAATTTAGAAACGTCAAATAGAGACCGGATCCACATGCCCATTGGCTATTAAATCTTGCATTACGTAATAACCAATCACAAGACTTAACTATGTTGAGCGTTAAGCTCTCTGATTGGTTGGATGACCATATAATATGTTCTCAATAACATTGATTTTCCGTAACGACTAACGTTCCATTTCACGCATTTTGTTATAAGCTTGAGAATTTGACAAAATATTATTTATATAAAGTAAAGGAGTTATGTATGTATACTTTATTAAATAGATCAATCTAGATCTGACCACCGCACCGTAAGGCCTATTCTTGCTTGCAGCGCTCGGCCGTTATAGAAGCGCGTATTGTTTTTTTATGATTATGACAAAAGTCAATGCAAAATTGGCGGTAAACAGCTGTGGTCATCATGTGCACGGGATTTTGTTTTCAAAATGGTCAGATCTAGACTTATCTGATGATAAAAAGAAAGATGACTAGGCGTGAAGTAGCCTAAATAATTAATGTTTTGTTTCCATCTTACGTTTTGATTTCACCCTAAAAGTTTTGTCACTTTGACACTAAAATCTTTTTCGTTTTAATAATTAATATAAAGTGTATTCGGATAGAACTTGCGAACAATGTAAACAAACACTTTAGTCAATATTTCTCTAATAACCATCACCATCAACGATAAAACACGGTTTAATTTACATTCTGTTCACTTTTTCTCTACCTTCAACTGTAATTAATAATGAAATAATAAATAAAAACTAGATTAATCCATAAAAATTAAAAATTCATTTTGCATGATTTTTTTCAGCCGTCGACATAACCCTTTAGTTATTTATTTACTCTTTATTGTACACCATAATATCATATACAGAAAAAGCTTCCCTACTAATTTAAAATGTGCGGTCTTATCACTCAAGGCGATCTCTTCCAGACAACCTTTGGATGGACTGAAAGATAGAAGATATTGGGCAGTCTAGGTGTACGTATAGGACATAATAATATTACTTAGACATAATAATTAGTAAGAGAATTTGAAAAAAAAAATATTATGGAATAAATTGAATAAATTTATTTCTCTATAAAACCTAACCTCACTGATTTTCAAAAACAAATAGAGTTTCGAAGAAAAAAACTTTGAAAGTCAATTTGACATCTAACTTCAACCGCAAAATGAATTTTTAATTTTTATGGATTAATCTAGTTTTTATTTATTATTTCATTATTAATTACAGTTGAAGGTAGAGAAAAAGTGAACAGTATGTAAATTAAACCGTGTTTTATCGTTGATGGTGATGGTTATTAGAGAAATATTGACTAAAGTGTTTGTTTACATTGTTCGCAAGTTCTATCCGAATACACTTTATATTAATTATTAAAACGAAAAAGATTTTAGTGTCAAAGTGACAAAACTTTTAGGGTGAAATCAAAACGTAAGATGGAAACATTAATTGTTTAGGCTACTTCACGCCGTACGGCGTGCGTGCGCCTCAAAATAATAATCTACTATACAGTAGGTAATACCTACTGCGAATAATACGATATTTTTGCAAAAAAAGGCTGTAAGTAATCTAAAATTTATTTCACTACACTACTAATCATAACGATATAGTAATTATCACGTAGTTTGTACCGATTCATGTGATAAAAAGTGACGCCATCTTTTGTCGAGCAGTAAAAGTATTTCTAGGGGACAGTGTCGAATGTCATTCCGAGTATTTTCTAGAACTTCTTAGAATAAATTACGTTTAAAAATATTTGCAAGTGAAATGTGACGCCATTCATAGCATCAGAACGTTTATCCGAGTAGCTTTTGCAGGATAACATACAAAATCAAATACAACATTCATCTTTTTCTATCAAATATTAAAGAAAATAATAATAAACGGTGGGAACGCGAACGTTTTATTCGCACTAACAGTGGCGACCGACTGATTGAGGCCACGCCCAAAGTGGGCGTGGTAAGATGACGTCACGACTCCAAAAGTATCACGGTTCGTGTTAGCTAAGGGCATCTCCTCTGTGTATTTCCTCCGTGCTGTAAATAATATTAAGTTGTAATCTTCATTGTAATTTGCTCATTAATTATAACATCATATACCATCCTATCATAAATCCCGTTTTAATTAATTATTCAAAATAATATCTTCATTTCCTACGAAACTAAACGTGACAGTGGCTAAATGCACAAACCGTGCGAAGCCAAAAGGAAAAAAAAAAAAAAAAGTATTGCCAATAAATAAGCCCAGATCTGCTGCTAATAGGCTACTAGGGTAGGTATATAATGTAGGCTATAGGTACTATACTATGTAGTCTAGTCTTCGCAAAAATGTTGGAGTCGGTCGATCCTTGGTCAGCTGTCGAGATTTATAGGAGGCATCGTCTCATGGTCTCGGATGATAAGGATTGCAGGTTGGGGCCACTTATACATTAGCCATTTGTAATGGTTAGCAATTTATTAATGCTTTTTTTAACCGTCTTCATAACGAGAAGGATCTTCTCAATTTGTCGGAATCTTTTTTTACACATAAAATACCCATTGGTGCCTCGCGCCAATCGTGGCACGCTAGTTGTCGATAAAAGGGTTTTTCTTCGTCACGCACGCTCCAGCCCAGTGGAAGGAGAGCACACAATTTAAGCTGTCTTTTATTGCATCGCGTACAGCGAGGTTTTTAGCCCGCAAGTGTTGACGAAGGCGGATTTTATTGTAGGAAAGTCAGAAAAAATATTCCACAATTAAAACAACAAAGTATTTTTTATTCATTTATTAATAAACTAACTTTACAAATTTAATAATAGCAGAACAATAATATTCCTTATTTCTTCATTCGTAATAATATGATAAATCAGCATGACTCAATCGTACTTTTATCAATATAATTTCTTCAATCGTTATAATATGATGATAAATCAGCTTGACTCATCGTACTTTTTATCAATATAATAATTATATGATTTTTAAAAATAATCTAGAAACGACAGTGAAAGCAACTTACAGAGAAAATAATGCACAATATAAAACTGAACTTCATAAAATTGCCAGCAACAAAAAATAATTACAGGCATTGTTTATCATTGTCCTAAATTGATTGATTCCCCGCGGCGCGAGCCGCCCAACACGAACTAGAAAAAATATTACAAATAACATAAAAGTAAACTTTATTGTATCAATTCTTTCATTTTACTATTTCTGTATGTATTTACAAGTTCCATAGAATGTAAACAAAACTATAACCTACTCTCGTGTGGTGTAACCCCTAAACTATATTTATAAGTGTTATTAAAACTATTTGTATTTCTCTTTCTTCATTGTAGATATATAAACGTACAATATAGATATTTATTTATCGGCATAAATTACTATCATTAGTCGAAAATAAAAACAAAACAAAATAAACTAAAAATGATAACTATACACCCAATATACACAGCTAGTTGAGAGTTCATTCACTATAATTATATGGTACAAGCTTGCAAGTCATACTTTTATATTACAGTATAAGGCTTTTGCATGTCTACAGGAGTCGGTCCACTCGAGGATCGATTCGCTAGTCTCCACGTCTATTTACAAAGGCTACTCCCCAAACTAAATATGATTTTAAAAAGAAAACAAGTACTTAAAACGTAACATATATTAATATCCCCATCTATACATAAAAATTTACAAGAGATTGTACATCGGCCGGACCGATTTAGTAATTAATAATTTAAGAAAAACAAACGTTTGTTTACAAAACAGTATCCCGCCGTCCAGCGCTCAGACTAGCCGCATCTCGCTCTATACACTAATATTTTCATTTAACAGACACATTACCACGGCACACAGTTATAGGGCACAATTTATTCAGGCAATAAATTCATTACTAATTATTAAAATATTTTCTCATTATATACTACGTACGTACTATACACGTTATGTATTGTAGCACTATCACTGTCCGACTAACATTGAACATCATCAAAAGAGGGGAGGGGGAACAAACGAACATACACTTCGGGAGAAATTATAAAATACTGTAATGTACGGCCATCTAAGAGCTAATAGTGTAAAAGCTGTCTAAAATGTGCTTTAAAATAAACGTCACATCCAAAAATTATTGCTTTGGGTTTGTATCCCTAGATACAGGAACGAAGGAGGTCTACGCGAACCATAGACGCCTACAGATGTGTCGATCTACAACCACTTACCGACCGATAAATATGATTAGTTAAAAATAGATCTGTAGGACACCCCATGTCGCCTTGACCGTTTAATTAATCATTAACTTTTGTTATTTATTAGAATTTTGTCCGCAAATGGTGTATTGCAAGGTTCAATTTAGTTACAACCAATAGTTTCGTGTAAACGATGAACATTAAGGCGAGCGAGTTCGAAATAACACGTTCCTATATTCAAGTGTTCAACAATCGTGATAAAAAACACTAGCATCTATATTAGAAAACTAAATTCATTCGATAATCGACTATGCTTAGTGCGAAATAGAAGCTAAGATTCACTGGTACATTGTCTATGGATTTGGTGTAAAATCTTCGGATTAAAATTAGTTGAATCGATGGTGGGAACATAGATCGACAAATGGAGGGAAAACGAAATAAATGGGGCGTCAAAATAAAATTTTAGTTGATACTGGAAGCCCGAACAGACAAACTGTTTAAACATTCAGTCGCGATTATTATCTCATTCACTAAGAAATTATCAAGTTCCACATTTAATTACAATTATTGGTCGTGAATTCTCTTAAATATAAAAACGCTAACGTTACATCGTAATAGCGGCCAGCGTTTTGCGCGGGAGAACGGCGTCTTGAAACAACCAATCAACGATATTATTCAGCCATTTCAAATATCTGCTGACAACCAATGTGATCTTGGTCGATATTTCATATTATATTACAAATAAAATACGCCGCTCTCCCGTCAAAACATTATAAAAACTACAACGCTGCGTTCACGTCACCGAATCGACGTCACGAAGTTACGTGCAAAAACGTATGAAAATATTTAACTTTATGCATTTATTTCATTCTCTTTATATCTCTCGGGTATTTATACTATTATAACAATGTGCCTATATGTCGAGTGCATTTTGTACAATAATGATACACATCTATTCACTAGTAAACTAAGGCTCTCCACGGCGCAAACTCCACAGAGTCTTGCATAGTGGCAACGTTTCAAGTTCCCTGCGCACGCGCCACTTTTAGCACTGTAATAAATCGATTTATCAACGTCACTATTATGTACCTATGGTTACTAAATTCTGTATTAACTACATGTTTTAATTGATACAAATCGATTAATTGCAATGTTAAAACTAGCGCGTCAGCTTCCATACTTAAAGACAAACACTCTTAAAATTACTCGATAGAAATTAACTTACACATAAAAGAACAAAAAAGGTCGAGTGTTTTATAGTGAATGGTAACATTTGTTCACTAAAGATAAATATACCAACAGTATGACTGCCAGCATTTGATTGGGTCCGGCGTAATCGAATTAACGTTTCGTAATTGATAGCGAATATCAATAGATTAGGTTAGCAGGACGGATTTAGGAAGAATCAATTTTAGAATAGATTTCGTCGTTGTTTTCGTCATTATGGACTATCGATTATAGATAAGCATGCTAATGAAATTGATATCTCACACATTTCTAATCGCACATATTTATAATTTGCTACCGTTTTAAATTCTAGTGAAGTGGCACTTAGGGCTATGTTCACCGACAAGATAACAGTCCATTATATTGTAAACGGCCGTTTAACATGACGTTTTGTATGGAAAAATATGTAATAAACAGCCGTTTTCAATTAAACGGACTGTTATCTTGTCGGTGAACTAGGC
This sequence comes from Thalpophila matura, assembly GCA_948465475.1. Classification (NCBI taxonomy): domain Eukaryota; kingdom Metazoa; phylum Arthropoda; class Insecta; order Lepidoptera; family Noctuidae; genus Thalpophila; species Thalpophila matura. The sequence goes on along the minus strand of OX419198.1, from coordinate 9,806,631 downwards.
CCTTAGACATTGATATTATCGAGTAGTTCCAAGGTCTGACTGTTAAGTTTACTAGATAGCATTTACTATCAGTTTGTGTTTAAACTTTAAACACAATGTTATAATATAAAATGTTACTATTCTAAAATTAATTTCGCTAAATCCATTTCGATTCCTAACTAGTGACGGCAGAGATTTATACAAGCGGCGACCGCGCGACTGGTCGTAAAAGTGTACTATTGTAGTCAATTTGATTCATAAATTACTGTCATTTTTGTATTGAAGCATACAATGGTTGCAATAAAATTCGAATAAATAATATAAAATATGGCCGATTCATCCAGTTTTCATACTTATTTTAGTAACTTGGATAGTAGGAAATATAAAATTCTTATTTCGACCTTTTGATTTGTATTTTTGTGGGTCGTATTGTAACTCTGTTCCGCGGTCGCCGCTTGCATTCAAGCCCTAACAAATGGCGGCCGACGACACATCCGAATTCATAAATACACAATTAACACACAATTTCATGTCATATTTTGTTAAATATCAACACAGTATTTGTCAAACGTTAGTATTGCAAAATTTTACTAGTCCCCACACTTTGGTGTTAATTCACAATCGATTTAATTAATTGAGATTCATAAAAATGAACAATTACCAATCGCGGATTAGTGGAAATCACTTCGGATTAATTTTCAACTCGCAACGTATTTTACAGTTTAGTTAATTTTAAATACATAATAATTATAATCGTGACCCATACTGGTACAAAACAAAAGTTTGGATAGTCTCTAATCGCGGCCGCGACCGACTTCACGGTAGGTTAACGTTCTGCGTTCACCTGGTCGCCCGGAGTGTCGCGAGCTACTAGTGTACAGCGGTCGGTGCGGCGTCGCGCGGGAGACGTGTCGGCCGGCGCGGCGACGTCGCCCGCAGCGCCGTCAGTCCGGCGCCAGCGGCCGGCGGGGCTGCGCGCGCCGTCACTTGTCGCGCGAGCCGCGCCGCCGCCGCGCGCCCGCCGCGCCCTCGCCCTCGCCCGCGCCCTCGCCCACTGCGCCACCAAACATAGCACGTCAGCACCGGCCCGAACTCGGGGGATAGTGTCAACGAATCAGTCTGCATTGAGGCGGGACTCACCGGCGCTCCTCGTTTTCCTGCGGACGGGCGCGGCGCCGGGCGGGCCGGGCGGCGCGGGCGGCGCGGGAGGCGCGGGCGGCCCGGGCGGCCCGTGGCGCACGGAGCGGCGCGTGCCCACGCCCTCGGCGGGCTTGCCGGCGCGCGGGCCGCGCACCTTGCCGCCCTTGCCGCGCACCTTGCAGATGAGCGGCTCGTCGCTGTCGCTGTCCGAGTCCTTGCGCTTGGCGGGCGGCGGGGGCGCGGGCGGGGCGGGCGCGCGCGTCTTCTTCTTGGGCCGCGCGGCGTCGTCGTCCGCGCTGAGCGTGGAGGCGCCCGAGCTCTCGGACTCGCGGCGGCGGCGCTTGGCGGGCGGGGCGCGCGCGGGCGGCGCGGCGCGCGGGCTGGCCCGGTCGCGCGCGGGCGAGGCGGCGCGCTCGAGGCGGGCGAGCGCGGGCGACAGGCGCGGCGTGCGCGGCTCGGCGGGGCTGCTGAGCTTGCTGCTGGAGCGCGTGCGCACGCTGCTGCGCGCGACGCGCTCGAGCGCGGACGGCGAGGGCGACTCGGGCCTCTTGCCCGCGTAGTCCGGCGTCGGGATCTCGATGAGCAGCTGCTCCAGCAGGCTCTTGTCGGGGAAGTCGGCCTTGAGCGGCAGCCTGTCGAGCGCGGGGTCGGCGGCCCCGGCGGGCGGGGCGAGGTCGGGCAGCTTCTCCTGGTTGGAGTAGGTGTAGAGCGGCGGCGCGAGGCGGCTGGGCGGCGGGTCGGCGGGCGGCGCGTCGGCGTGCATGTGCGCGAGCTCGGCCTCGATGTCGCGCGCGGGCGGGTAGCGCGGCGCGGGGCTGGCGGCGCGCGAGAGGCGCTCCTTGCGCGCGGGGCCGGGCGGCGACTGGCTGGCCTGGTTGGGCGACTTCTCGGACAGCGCGTCCATGGACTCGATGCCGGAGTCCTCGCCCTGCGCCTGCGAGTCGTCGGGGCGAGCGCGCTCGGCCACCAGCTTGCAGTACGACTTGTCCTTGGGGCGCTCCTTGCGGCGCGGGGAGGCGGGCGGGGAGGTGGCGCGGCTCGTCGGTATCGTGCCCACGTTCGTCGAGCCCGGGGGTTCTGGAACGTAAGCGATTTGTGTTAGTGTTAATGTGTACATGTAGTGGAGTAGTGTAATGATTTATGATTTATTTATTTATGAATAGTAGAATGGGATTCAAACCCACGAGTGCTTTGCACGCGTGGGTTCGAATCCCATCCTCGTCGCCAAATTGTATCTCAATTAAATGCATGAATTAATTAATCAAATCAATGTTTATTAAGTACAGAGCTGCACATGGCATTCCTAGTTCCCAATAAGAAAGAGAGGGAGGTATAAGTGCGAGGGAGTAAGATTATCACGAGGTGCGTTCCATATCTCACAATAATGATGTGTGCAATAAACTCGATACCAAACGTCTGCTGCACAAGTGCACCTTTCTACTAACCAATAGGCTCTGACCAGCTGGCCAGCTGACCAGCTGGACCCCAACTTGCAAATTTCTAAATTCTATCTATCCATGTTATTAAGTGATCAATCTCCCAGATACATTATTAAAATGCTGTAAAAATGTCGACAATAGATTAATTTATATTTAGCACCAACTTAGTCCTTTTTCACCTTTTATAAATTTTACATAATTATCATATAGGGTGGCAGGTTAGACAGTGGAAATATTTAAAGGGGTCATTGTACTCATCATTATGAACAACTTTTACGCCGGCTCCACACGTTGGCCCTAACGCCACTCACCCAACGTGTGGATCTAGAAAATAGCTGGCCTCAACGTTGGCCAATGGTATTTTCTAGATCCACACGTCGAGCGAGTGGCGTTGGGGCTAACGTGTGGAGCGGGTGTTGCTATGAGACCAACCCTGAAATCGCGAAAAAAAAATCAGCTGTTCCATACATTTATGTTCATACTAGACTTTTGCCCGCGACTCCGTCCGCGTGGACTACAATGAACTGACCAGTTTAAATGACCTCCATAGTGTAGGTTGGCTAGTACTACCAAGAGGTCAAGCTGTATCTCTGGTTTTTTTCAGCGGAATCAGATGAAACGTGGCTTAGATTTTAAGTAGGACCATAAGCTATTGAACTCTGAAAACCGCATCAAAACCCGTTCAGTAGTTTTCGCATGATGCGCGCACAAACGGACAAACAGACAAAATTTAAAAAAAAATCTTTTCGGGTATAGTTACGTCCCAGTACCCTATCCCGACTGTTTTTTCTGGAATATCTTCAATGTACAGACACAGCTCTTTTACAATTTTATAATAGTATAGATAACTCAACAAAATGTATGGAACAGCTGATGTTTTTTCGCGATTTCAGGGTTTGTCTCATAATAAAAGTTGTTCATAATGATGAGTACAATGACCCGCTTAAATATTTCCACTGTCTAACCTGCCACCCTTTTATATAGTGTATAAATTGCCAGACATGATTGTGTAACTTGTGATTTGCCATTTATTGTCGTTTTTTTAGCACGCATCAAAGTATTAAAAAACATGACAATGGCCAATGGATTGTTCATACATGACATGTCTGGCGCCATTTAGCTAGCCAAAAAAGGTGCTAAATAAAAACTAATTAAATGGTGTGTCAATAATTTTGACATACCTGTACAGGAACTGTGGCTGGGCTTCCTCTTCTTATCGGAGGCGAGCAGTCCATTGGGTGAGGTAATAGCACTTTCGGCGATTGTCCGTTTCAACTTATTGTCATCTTCGGCAACGCGCCGCGATTCCACAAAGTGTTGCGATTCGGGCGCGTCGCCACTAAGCGTCCACTCAAGGTCCTTATGACACTTCACCAACCTACTGTCCAACTCACTAGCACCTGTTTTACATTCACTATCAATGTCCGATTGCACTGTTTTCCCCTCTGACTTTACACTATCACATTTCACGTCCGCTTTAGGAGTAGGTAACTTCTTCGCCTCGTGGTTGTTCGGCTCTCTGTAGCCCTCGTTTTGCGCGTATTTCCCTTCCTTGTCTAACGTGTCGTTCCTCCATTCTTTGTCTCGCTCCTTGTCCGACGATTTGCCGGTTTCACTGAGTATTTTTTGTTTCTTCTTCATTTTTAGGTCTAAACCCTGCACTTTGTTGTTTAGCTTGTAGTCGTGCGACTTGGTGACTATGTGAGCGTTTTTGGATATAGTTTTCATTCTATAAACGACGTTGTTGTCGCCGGTGATCTCTGTTTTGACGTCCCCCTCGTAGTGATTGTTGAGCTTAATGCCTTTCGCGTTTAAATACTCGTCTTCAGTCTTGTTCTCAGTGCTTTCACTAGATTTTGAGGCTATTGATTCGTCGGAGTCTCTCCGATGCGACTTGTCGTCTGATTCCGAAGATTTTCTAATTTTAATCTTCTTTGTGTGCAGGTCACCGGGTGCAAATTTTTTCTTTTCTTTTTTGGAGTTCTTTATGACGGCAGAGTTCCGACCTCGAAGGCTTATGTGTAGAGGAGGGACTCTTAGTTCGCCGTCGGTAGGCTTGTCGCCTTTCTGTTGGTTGACGAAGCTGATGTCTGCTTTGTATACAGTTTGGACTGGCTCGTTTTTGTCGAGCTTGAGCCTCAGTTTGATGGACTCTTTTTCCGTTTGTGGGGACTTAGGGGCTTCGATGGCGGGTGCGGGGAGTTTGACGGGCGGGGGGCGCGGTAAGGCAGCTTTGATGGTTTTGTTGTCGCGAACGATCTTGTCTTTGAGCGTGGCGGGCTTCTCCTTAGCGCCGACCGTTCGCGGCTTGCCCCCCTTCTGCGCGAGTTTGTCGTCACCTTTCTTGACCAGCTTATTTTTCAGTCTTAGCTCATCGTCGGTTCTCCGCGAGTCTTCGTCAGTCGCTGACTTGGCTATGCCGAACATTTCAGGGGCGGCCTCGACGGTAGCTTCCTTCACTTCGCAGTTGGCGACCGTCACTTCTTCGACTTTTTTCTCCTGTTCTTTGGGAGGCGGTACATCATCGTCCCTCATAAGGGTTTTGATGAGGTACTGTTTGCTTTGCTCCTCGATCTCGTGTGCTGAAGCTTGGGAGCCGACGGTAGCCGTGGCAACGGAGGTGGTCGCTCGTATGGGTAATTTGAGGGGGGGTGGCATTGCTTGGCTGGCACTCGACGGTGGCGACTTGAACGGTGCATTTTGCATATGTTGCGAAGAATTCTGCGTATGTAGTACTGAGTTTGGTTGATGTTGGACCGCGTTTGGCATGTGTTGCACAGAGTTCATCGTGTGATGCATGTGCTGCGTGTGTTGCACAGCGTTTGGCATATGATGGACAGCGTTTGGCGTGTGTTGTACTGTCGTCGGCGTATGTATAGCATTCGACGTATGGACTGTCGTCGGCGTATGCTGGTGTACCGTCGTTGGCGTATGCTGTACTGTCTGCTGCGTATGTTGTGCCGTCTGCGGCGTATGCTGTACATTTTGCGGCATATGTTGTATCGTCTGCTGCGTATGTTGTGCCGTCTGCTGCGTATGCTGTACATTTTGTGGCATATGCTGTGCCGTCTGCGGCGTATGTTGTGCCGTGTGCTGCGTATGCTGTGCGGTCTGTAGCGTATGCTGTGCCGTGTGCTGCGTATGCTGTACCGTCTGCGACGTATTCTGTGCCATCTGCTGCGTATGCTGCGCCGTCTGCGACGTATTCTGAGCCATCTGCTGCGTATGCTGCGCCGTCTGCGACGAATTCTGTGCCATCTGCTGCGTATGCTGCGCCGTCTGCTGCGTATTCTGTGCTATTTGCTGCGTATGCTGTGCCGTCTGCTGCGTATTCTGTGCTATTTGCTGCGTATGCTGTGCCGTCTGCTGCGTATTCTGCGCCATCTGCGGCGTATGCTGTGCCATCTGCGATGTATGCTGCGCCGTCTGCGGCGTATGCTGTACTGTCGGCGAATTTTGCGTCGTATGATGTTCGTTTTCCGACTCCTGCCTCCTAAACTTGTTGGAGTGATGCGGCACGGGCGGCGGCGGCATGAAGGCGTCCTGTCCGTCGTACGAGTCGGACTTGGGAGGCCCGTCGTGTCGTTCGTAGCCGGAGGAGTACTGGTCGCCGGTGATGTCGCGCAGCACGCTGTCGGGCGTGTTGTTGTTGGCGTTGTTGCCGGAGAGCAACATGTCGAGCTTGGCGCCGGCGTCCAGCTCGGAGATGGCGGAGAAGGCGCTCTCGTCGAGGTTGAGGTCGTCCCCGAGGGTGGGCATGAGGTGCTCCAGGTCGCTGTCGGGCAGCTCCAGCAGCGCCAGCGAGTCCCGGTACGGCTCGTTCCAGTCGGGCTGCGCGGACGCGCGCGACGCGGCTCGCTGGCGCGCTATGTACTGCTGCTGGTACCTCTGGAACTCCTGGAAGGTGGAAAAAGCACATTGAGATAGAGTATAACTAGTTTCGCCGTTTTTTCGGGATAAAAAGTAGCATATGCGCTATTCCAGACTATAATCTATCCCTGTGCCAAGTTTCATCCAGATCCATTTAGCCGTTCTGGCGTGATTGAGTAACAAACCCATCCATCCAAACGTTCGCATTTATAATAATACCAAATTCCGCCCGCGGCTTCGCCCGCGTTTTTGGATAAAAAGTAGCCTATGTGTTATTCTGACGTATAAGCTATATTACTGTAAAGTTTCATCAAAGTCCTTTCAGTCGTTTTTGCGTGAAAGAGTAACAAACATCCATACATCCATCTATACATTCTCACAAACTTTCACGTTTATAATTTTAGTAGGATACATCAGAATAACACATAGGCACACATTTTTATCCCGAAAAACTCAGGCGAAGCCGCGGGCGTAAGCTAGTATCTAAATGCGCGAGTTTGGACGGATGTTTGTTACTCAATCAAGCCAGAATGGCTGAGCGGATCTGGATTAAATTTGGCACAGAGATAGATTATAATAGTCTCGAATAGCACATAGGCTACTTTTTATCCCAGAAAAATGTACAGTTCCCGTGGGATAGACTTCAAATTTCCACGCGAACGAAGTCACGAGCAACAGTTTCAGATAACTATGGATTGAGAAGTTATGTTTCATGCCCTAAAATTAAGTGAAATGTCTTTCTATTTTCAACAGGTCAGGGCCCCAATTCTGCTATTGCAATTGTGTATGAATGGTGTCATAATGACACCATTACGGTCAAAACCTAAGCACTCATAGGCTTAGAGTAAGACTATCTGTTTCGTCATTGGTCAAAACAATGTCATTGAGAGACCATTCAGACACGATTATGACAATTGAAATAGCAGACTTGGGCCCCAGGTGAAAAGCAGTAGCAAGAAGAGTGCATACCTGGAAGCTGGACTGAGTCTTCTGATCCATGGAGGCGGTCGGCGGCGGCAGCAACGCTTGCAAGTCCTCAGGCGTGACCCGCGAGTGCTGCTGCTGCACCTGAGGCGGCGGGCGCAGCGGCCGCGCCATCTGCTGGCGGTACGGCGGCGGCGGCGGCGGCGCGGGGAACGACACCGCGTACCCCGCCGGCGGCAGGGCCCGCCCCGGCGCCGGGGACACAGGGGACATCTGCACGCGGTACGCGGCCGGCGAGGGGGGCGCGGGCCGCGAGGGGGGCGCCGGTCTCCGCACGAAGGCGGGCGGGCGCGGCGCGGGGCGCGGCGCGGGCGGCGCCGGCGGGGTGCAGGCCGCGGGGAGGGGGGAGCGCACCGCCGGCATGGGGGCAGGGGTGCGCGGGGTGCGGTACTCCGCGAACGGGGGGCGGCCCACTGCTAACTCCACCTGGGGATGACGAGTATTATTAAGGGCCGCAAGATCAATCGTAGTTTAAAACACAGAAGAGAGATTAATCTCCCTTCTTCGATTGTTTTTATGGGTTTTTGTATCAGAAAACAATACTCTCTTCCGTGAACAGCTACGATTAATCTTGCGGCCCTAAATCATGGCGCTGTTAACTCACTAGGCAACAAATTCTGCGCAATAAGACAACAACGATTTACTTGAATTCGGCAATGATTTCGGCCTACAAATAAATACACGTTATGTTGCACCGTCTGGCAACCTCGCACGCTGTTGTCCAGTGCACATTTTGCGCGTCTATTGTTACCTAGTATACCGTTTAGCTCAAACTACAACACGACTTTAGCGCCAATGAAAAAAAAACGAAAGATGCTTAACGAACGAACGAACTCGAACTTTTTATTTAAAGACTTCGAAGCACTCACCTGCCCGTCCTCTAGCCTATCAAGCTTCGCGGGATGCTGCGGCGGCTTCGGCCTGGGCGAAGGCGCGGGCGCATCGTTCTGCAGCAAGTTAACGAGCAGCGGGGAGGACATGGCCACCGTAGGGGGCGTGGGGGGCGGCCCGGGGGTGGACGGGGCCGCAGGGGGCTGCGGCGAGGCCGCGGGGTACGGCGGCGGCGGCCCGGGGAACGCTGAGGTGGACGGCCGCGCGAACGGAACGTCTGCTTGCGGCCTTATGCTGGTCGGGGGACCGCCTAAACCTGGAAGGTAAACATGTGTCATTGATGAATAGGTGGAATTTAGATCGAGGTGAATTAACACTTCTTCCTACTAATATTATAAACGCGAAAGTTTGTAAGAATGTATGGATGTTTGTTACTCTTTCACCCAAAAACTGCTCGATTTTGATGAAACTTTACAGTAATAAAGCTTAAACATTTTTAATTCCAAAAACGCGGGCGAAGACGAGAGTAGAAGCTAGTATTTTTTATATTGAGGTGGAGGCACCTCAATATGTGAGTGATTGTACTTTAAAATATCCTTAACACTGCAGAACCCTGTAACAAAACCTTCAGGCGTGGCCTGCACTGCAATCATCAGTCAGAACTAGACACTTAAAAAAATACTACAACCTGAATAAAAGTTAGAATCCCCTGTTTTGTGCACAGAACAAATTACAATCAAAAGAATAAATCTTTCAATTTCAATTGATTCAGGCGAAGACACAGTAGTTCAGTTGGTGAGAGTGCTAGCCACGGTTCGGCAGAGGTCGCGGGTTCAAGTCCCGCCTGTGTCAATTGTTTTTGGAATGTCTTAATATTTAATAACATTAAGATAAGCATAACATGGCTTTAACATGTTTAAAATTCGCAAAAATATACATTTACAAAAGAATAAAGTCAATCATGATCACTGTCAGTTAGCAAACAGGAGTACAGGACTTTGGAAAAAGAATGAAAAAGATTATAAAAGTATACGGTATTTTGTGAATTTTTAAACAATAAAAGCCATGTTATGCTATGGCCCGCCCGCGTCAGTTGTTTTTGAAATCTATACAAATAATTATAAAGCTGAAGAATTTGTTTGAACGCGCTAATCTCTGAAACTACCAGTCGGATTCTTTTTTTTTTTGTATGATAGCCAGATTCATGAGGAATAGTACAGGCTATTTAACATCACGCTATGACCCTTGGGAGCCAGGTGAAACCGCGGGGAACAGCTAGTATTTAACCACAATTACTCTATTCAAAACAACTATTCTATTTGTATGCTGCACCGGTCGACGTCATCACGTCAACGTCGGCTGTCGCTGAAAACCAGCGCTGTGGCTTTGCTCCGTGCATGGGTCACAGCATCATGCTGAGCGATGGCCGTTTTGCGCGGTTGTGACGCATACTTTCCCCAGAGTTTTATTTTTTTCCTGTATCATTTTATTTTTATGCGTCATATCGACGTAAATAAATGTTTTTTCTTTCTTTCTTTCTTTCTTCTAACAATAACGACAGAGACGCTGCTAACTCACCCAAGGTGTTCTCCTTGCGGTGTATGACCCTCGCCTGCGTCATGCTGCCGAAGGGGAACTCGCAGCGGTCGGTGGAGTGCGTGGGAATGTTGTGTGGTATCTTGCCGTCCATGGGGCACACGGTGTTGGGCGACTTGAAGCTGTCGGGCGGCGCGGGAGTCGCCGGCGCCTCCGCCGAACTGCTACCCGCGCCCTGCGACTCGCTTAAAATGCGCCCGATGCCGCCCAAGCCCGCTAGTAGCTCGGAGTTCGGTTGCGATCTTGACGTACTCGCATCTACAATGGAAATACAAGATGCAGATATATTTCATACACAAAGACGAAGTTACGCGCCCAAAGTAATCGACCTAGATGCACTTTAGAAGACCGCATTACCCGACTCTGGTCAATTTTTTGGTGTTCAATATCAAGATGAACATGAGTTCAGAGTTGGTATTGTTAAAGCCAGTAGCAGTATGTGACCCATCATTGTTTGCAATAGTTTGACAACTGGAGTACCGAAAAGTAGCCGAATAGGCCGAATACCGAATAATATCCGAATATTTGTGGCATCTCTACTTTGAACTGTCAAGTTACTGCAAACAATATTCGGTCAAAGTATAGTGTCTTGCACTCACCATCAGTAGCGTGCCTAGAGGGCAAGCCTGACGCATTTTTTTAAAGGATTTAGAGGGTTCCAAGTTCGTTTTTCATGAATTCAAGTGAGTTAATGTCGCTATTAAAGCAATATGTACATTAAAAATCACTTAGGTACATTCATTAAAAACTGGGCAAGAGCGTGTCGGACCACGCACTGTCTAGGGTTCCGTAGGAAGAAGTATTTCAGTCTTCCGATTGCAAATATAAGTTAGTATTTCAAAATATTATTATGAAATACAAATTTATTTTTATGGTTAAACTGAAAATAGTGAATATTTCAAAAACTAATAAACGTATCTTGTTCAAACCAATTTTTATTTAAAGTAAGTATTTATTAGATGCTACAAGCTTGATTTTTTTCCGATTTTTTGATGACGCAGTTGGAAAACTACAGGGGGGGGGCACACATTCTTTACGACTTTCGGAGCTTCTAATTCACTAAGTATGCACTTAAATAAAAAAGTCATTTACGAACCTTTATGTTATTTTCAAAGACCTATCCAACGATACCCCACATGAAGGGGTGCGATAAAATATTTTTTATCATCCCTCAGTTTCATGTATGGGCCCCTCCCCCTAATTATTTTATTCTTTTTCAAACCAATTTTAATCGTAATTATTTATTAAATGCTATTAGCTTGATTTTTTACAGATTTTTCGATAACGCGGTTGGTAAATTACAGGGGGGGGACAAATTGTTAACGACTTTGGAAGCTTCTAGTTCACTAAATATGCACCTAAATAAAAGAGTCATTGAGGAAACTTTATGTTATTTTTAAAGACCTGTTTAAGGATACCCCACATGAAGGGGTATACGAAATTTTTTTTTCATCCTGCGGTTTGATGTATGCCCCCCCCCCGCAAATTATTTATTTTTTTATATTTTTTCTGCCGGCCTTTATGGCGGCTTACAAAAGACATCTACTTGTGAAGTTTCATACAAACTGGTTTAGAACTGTAGATTTTACGAGGGTGTGACAGACGGACAGACAGACAGACAGACGGACATGACGAAACTATAAGGGTTCCTAGTTTTACTACGGAACCCTAAAAATGAACGTAAATACTCTGTAAAACCAGAAAAATGCGTCAGGCTTGCCCTTTAGGCACACCACTGGTATTTATAATCATCGACCGTGTTCGGTCCGTCGCCAGCGTGTACGTTTTGACTGTGTCCAATGTCCATGTGACCATATTAAAGCGTCAAGGTCAATAGCGCCTTGGCATATGTCCCTTATTTCTACATATAATCTGAGGTTTCAGCCAAGTCGTGGACTGAAGCTAACAGGGTATTCAAGTGACAATTTTCCAAATTATCTCGACCTTTTTAGGGTTCCGTACCAAAATGGTAAAAAAGGAACCCTTATGGTGCGACTTCGTCTGTCTGTCTGTCTGTCTGTCTGTCTGTCTGTCACAGCTGCTTATTTCAGCAACTATTAATGCTATCGACTTGAAATTTGGAACAGTTATAAAGAATGCTTGTCCAACTTTATTGCAAATGAAAAAAGTCAAAAAATATTTTTATTTTCATTGCAAAAGGGGCTGGAGTGGGGGTCCAAAATTTCAAATTGGGGTTACTAGGTCATGTGACATATCATATGAAAGGGCTTGATCTGAATATTTCAAAATATATTTTTATTTAATTTTATGTCTCACGGTTTTCGACATATGATGAAAAATGTCTTAAAAAATACCATTCCCGCCCTTATCTCCGAAGTTTGCGGAGCGAAAAATCTGAAATAATTAGAGTTGATAGGAATTGATCCAAATATTGCACCAAAAATAAAACGGTGTTCCTAACTAGTACAGTTTTTTCAAAATCATCAAAATTCCTTCACAAACAAACTTAGTTATGCGGTCCGGTTTTTTCACTTTATACGTCCAAAAATGATACGGAACCCTCGGTGCGCGAGTACGACTCGCACTTGGCCGGTTTTTTTTTTCTTCTGCGTGTATTTGCAGTCAGCCCCTAAGGCTATGAGCAAATCTGTTCTGTGATGCTTAAATTATGTCACCAAGGACATTTCTGGGGTTAGGCGATTCGCACACCGCAAAATCACGCACTTCCGCGCTATGCTGCGTGATGCGGTCACGCAGCATAGCGCGGAAGTGCGTGATTTTCCGTTGTTTGCAAGTACCTGTATTTGTATAGAAATCACGCGTAGTGCAACACACTGAAAACGCATTCACGCGCGGGGCTTTTGTTCCGACGCCACGCACCCCGCAGCGTAGCGCGGCAAGGTGTGTGATTTGCCTTAAGGATCAAAGCACAGTGTCCAGTTACTCACCATCAGGGTCGGTGTTGATCCTGAGCTCGGCGCCGTGCTGCAGGCGCAGCGAGACGGCCGCGTCGCCGTCCAGCTGCACCGACAGGATGCCGAGCGCGCGCAACTGCGGCGCGCCCGCCGCCGCCAGCGCGCGCAGCCGGGCGGCCGCCGCGCGCGGCACCGACAGCGTCACGCGCACAGAGTTCCAAGGCTCCACCTGCGGGGATAGCGTACACTTTACATACGTTCATTAAAACAGGGCCCCAAGTCCGCTATTGCAATTGTGTAAGGCGTTTGCGTAGGGATCAACTCGTACGAATACGCACGATTCGTCCCGATCCTCCAAGGTGCGAGCTAGTCGTGCGTGTACGCTCATATAGTTCTGAACGCATCCAAAGTGCGGCCGGCCTAAAAGCCGGCACTTCAAACTTTAAACACAATTTTGTGATACATTGTCGATTTTGGAACTTTAAACCACCGCCAGACAGCCTCGAAGTGTGAACGTGTGTTCACACTTTGAGGCTGTGCCTAGCAGCGGCTTAACCCATCACACCCAGCTATGAGTGAAACACAATTAATAAACAATGGTCCCTATTTCCCTAACTCACTGGTAAGTAGGTCGGCGGGACTCGAATTATCAAGCACATATTAGTGCAGTTTTTAAGTAATACGAGTATTTCCTACCACACTGCGATGATATTCGTTTCCAACGAGTTAGTAGCTACGATCTGCGATTAGGTATCGAATTAGTACAGTAGAGGTTACGTAGGTCAGTGTTTTTCAACCTTCTAGAATACGCGACCCCTTTGCAAGTAAAAAAAAATCTGGCGTCCCCTCAGGACCGTAATAAAACAATGTCAGTAATAAAGACGACATCATTTATTTAGAATATAAACAGGCACAGACTTCTCACTGAAATCGTTGTACCTATTTTATTTTAGCGTATGACCAATATGACCTATAACCAGCGTAGCCAGATTTTTTTTGGGCAACGCGGTATTTTGAAACTTTTTGAGTAAAAAAAGCGGGATTCTTTTGTCGAAAGCGGGACATTCAGCAATTTATTTTTTACTACCTAGCTAGTAAAAAAGAAACTGCTGAATGTCCTTATAAGTATCTTTAATAAGTACCTACCTAGGTACTTATCCTTGTAATTGAGTTTCAAATTATGTTTACAATGATGATAAATAGCCACCGAAAATATATTTTAATGAAAATAGGTTACTTTACTATAATAATAACCGCCGCGCCGCACCGGCGCGTAATTCCCGAAAAGCGGGACTGAGCCTGTTCCGCGCGGGACATTTAATTTTGGGGTTAAAAATCGGGACATGTGGCAACGCTGCCTATAACCCATGCTTTTTGCTTTCAAGTCTTAGCGACGCCTCTGGGGGCCGCCGTCCATCCCGGGTGCCAAGCTCCAAGGGTCCAAGAACCACTGTCACACATTTTAACTACACCACTGTTATCTGACCTCCAGCAATTTGACGAATATAAAAAATAAAAGAAAAGCGTACAGGCACAGCCAAAGTCCTTTTCATATTCTTGAAAAAACATAGGTATTAAAATCGATCCAATTTTCGATGAGGAAAAAGGAAATTATGATTTAGTATATTTTAATTAGTATAATCAGTTCGGGCTGCAGTTGTCTCTCTCGCGCTCTACTCTGTTATTCGGGCACAGCGCGACGGCAATAGATATATCTGTTAACCTATATTTCAAATGGTTTTCCGACCACTTTTTTCCATTTAATTTGATTTCAACATGAATCAAAGCATTAAGTTTCACTGGCTTTAACTTACTAAAGTTACTATTCAATATTTATCATACCATTGCCATACTATGATACAATACCAATCTAAAAGCACGCAAAAATAAAAATTTTATGATAATCAAAAAGCACTGAAAACTTGCCTGTTTAAACAAAAAATATGTAAAGAAGACGTATTTATAATTAAATCTAGGGCTACAAAGTTCAACTGCATGCTATGATTTGACATGACAGCATATCTATACCCTATCCGTTTTACCAAAAAATAAAATGTAAACAAACCATAAAAAGGGTTGTTTGGATGTCGCATTTACAATGATAAAGTTAATATTGACATTACTATAGCAAAATTTAATTATTTATTTCAAATACCACCTTACTCTTTACATTTATAAAAAAACATAAATCTTAGATTTTACAATTATTATTGATACCAATATTAATACGTATAAAATTTTTATTTATACAAAAATAATACGAATAACTAACTTACCTTATAAAGAAACTAAAATGGCAAGGTTTCCTAATCTGTATTTCATTTTATACGCTGGTAATTTAAAGTGTACTTTATAACTGACTATTTTACATTGGAACGAGTGTTTCTTAATTCGGTCGGATTATGACCGCCATGTTTTTTTTACAGCTGTGATTGAACTCGTTGATGCCACCGTGTTATTATTCGATATTTCGTTGTGTTTTCGTTATTATTCATTAAGTTATTGGTTTTGTTAAGTTTGTCTTCTTTGTTATTGTTTTTTTTATTGTTTTTGTTTTGTAAAATGAGTGAACCTGGGCAATATTTGCACTTTTTCATCACCGAAGAAAAAGCGGTCCAAGAGGACAGTGATGGGTTCAGTGGTTAAGAAGACCCTTATCAACGTCTATAAGCATGTAGAAGAGACGTTGCTTAAGGATTCCTATGCTTACAAGTACGACATAGCCGATAAAACTGCGGAGATCATGGGGATATCTCAAAGCTATTTGAGAACCATTGGTTTGTTTGTTTACATTTTATTTTTTGGTAAAACGGATAGGGTATACGTTTTTTCTCTCTTGACAGGAAAATCTCAGTGTTGATTTTCATAAATTTATAACAACTTTACAAAAATGTGTATTTACTATAGCTTTTTTATCGTTATAAACAGGAGGATCCATTGTTAAAAACAAAAAGTTGTAATCAATAAAGATTTGAGCACAACACTTTTTTTATTTTTTTTTTATATTTAAATGAAGTTAAACACTCTCGATGGTTGTCTTACATCAAATCTTTTTATCTACAACGGCTGGCATAGCTGCCACAGCGACTGCTGTTAAAAAACCCAAACTGAAATACATCTTATTTTTACATCTTTCCAGTTCGTTTAGCACGCAGTCGTGGATTTTAGAAGCATTGGTTTAAAAAAAAAAAAAAGTTTGAATATCTGTGTTTAATTAACCCGAAGAGGAATTTTATACAATAATCGTAATCGCTAAGTGATAAGTGATAATCGTTTCATCACTAGTTTCAACGAAGAGAGACTGACAAATGACTAAAAAGTTATTTCATTCGTAAACAAACAATAAATAAGTTTATTTGAAAAAAATACCAAACAATCTTTTCGTACCGACGGTACAGCTCTTATTGTTACCAAATATAGGCACTAGATCAGTGTTCCTCAAACTGCGGCCCGCGACATAACAAATAATTTTAGCAGAGAAAGACAATATCAAAACTGATTTTACACATGAAGTTAATAGTTAGAGAATTGAGTTGGCAAATAAATGACTTTACAGGATTTTATTGCCATACAAAATCTGTGGGGTAATCGCGTTTTGACAGCTCATAAAAATATATGTCAATTTACTGGTGATGTCAACTATTCAATCCACGAATGTGAGGCCCGCAGTGATACCTCACATTGTCCTATGTGGCCCTTGAGTAGAAAAGTGTGACGACCACTGCACTAGATCAAAATTAAGGCGGAAACTCATACTCCACACTGGAAATCTCCATGTGGTAGCAGGTAGCATTAGGAACATAAAACATTATGTAACACAAATAGTCAAATATGTTTTATTATATTCGACAGGAATACACAGGCCTCTTCAAACAAAGATTAATATAACAATAGAGGATAAACTCGATATAAAAAGAAACACATTAGTCAACTAGGAAGTGTCGTTAGAACCGGGAGAAACGCATGCGTATATTGGCTCATAAAATTTTTGTAGCTGATTGGTTAAGCCCAGCCGAATAGCAAACTTAGCTTTTACGACGAAAACTGACTGCCAATTGTATCGTGAGTAGGACATTTAAGTCGTGCATGTCCCGCTTTAAATCAAGGACGTATGGAAGTTTACTTTTGCTAAAAAATCTAAAAAAACCATTGTGTTGTTTACGACTTTTAGCTCAGGAAAAAAAAAGTTTTTTTTAATCTGCATAAACTGCGTTCAACTTTGCCATTTGGCGGAATAATTTCCGCGCTTTAATTGGCTAGGTAAATTTATTCAAAAACTAATTTGTGCAACGGGGTCCACTTTTATAGTGTAATAAAATTGGTTAATTTTAATGGAAATAGGAAAAGAGGGGGTGATTGCATGGCGAGTATCATAGTGACGACAGATTTATTCTTTGAAATGATAAAATAATCTTGAATTGGAATTAATTAGAAAGGTTAAGTTCCGATGACCGGCACTTGACGCGCGTTTCGCACGGTGCAACTTACGAGTAGTTAGCTGCAGTTTTGCTTGTATAGGCAGGTTTCATAAGGCGTTCATAGTTTATTTGCAGGCATAACTCAAAAAATATGATTTTATAGTAAACATTAAAATGTGAACCACCAACAAGAAAGAAAAACGGGTAAAATATAATTTGCCCTGCTCTTTAGCCTTAAAACTTGAAGATGTGCTGTTTTAATAGAAAAAAAACCGACCAAGTGCGAGTCGTACTCGCGCACCGAGGGTTCCGTATCATTTTTGGACGTATAAAGTGAAAAAATCCGGACCGCATACTAAGTTTGTTTGTGAAGGAATTTTGATGATTTTGAAAAAACTGTACTAGTTAGTCGTTTTATTTTTGGTGCCATATTTGGGTCAATTCCTATCAACTCTAATTATTTTTGATTTTTCGCCCGGCAAACTTCGGAGATAAGGGGGGGGAATGGTATTTTTTTGGACATTTTTCATCATAATCGACACCTTTGGGTTCAAAGGGCGTAAAGACCATTTTGACCAAAATGAGATTCGAGCCATATAATCGATACCTTAAGGCCCAAATTTCATATTTGCCAAAATGGCCTTTACGCCCTTTGAACCCAAAGGTATCGAACGTCGAAAACTGTGAGACGTAAAATAAAATAAAAATATATTTTAAAATGTGCAGTTCAAGCCCTTTCAATGATATGTCACTTGATCTAGTAACCCCACTTTAAAATTTCGGACCCCCACTCCGGCCCCTTTTGCAATGAAAATAAAAATATTTTTTGACTTTTTTCATTTGCAATAAAGTTGAACAAGCATTCTTTATAACTGGTTCAAATTTCAAGTCGATAGCATAAGTAGTTGCTGAAATAAGCAGGTGTGACAGACAGACAGACGGACAGACAGACAGACGAAGCCGCACCATAAGGGTTCCTTTTTTACCATTTTGGTACGGAACTCTAAAAATATACTCTCTATAAGATATCTATACGTTCAAAAGACGCTCTATCACTATGATGCTTACGTCACTTCTGTCACCGTACGACAACTGACGCACAAAAAAGCAGTCATATTATATTTCACCGCCGCCAGCTAATACAAATGTTGACTCCTTTGATAAAGTGTAGTTAGGAAGCTTACACATCTACAATTCCACATAGGCTGAGTTTAATTTTTTATAAGCGTGCATCTCTAATAAAATACAAGACACGCGAACTGGGCCCCAAGTCTGCTAATGCAATTGTTATAATCGTGTCAGAATAGTGTCTCAATGGCATCGTTTTGACCAATGACGAAAGAGTTAGTCTTACTCTAAGCCAATGACCGCTTAGGTTTTGATAGTAATGGTGTCGTTATGACACCATTCTTACACTTATTCAAATAGCAGAATTGGGGACCTGCTCGCTCGCAAAACATCCAAGTGGATTTGTTTGCTCATAATTATGATGTACAGTACGATTCACGAAAGATGACCACAAATGGCGGCCGTCTGCGCACGTACACTGGCGCGGACCAATGGCGTCGCTCCGGTCTTGACGCATTCCGCCCGCCCCTCACCTCGCACCTCCAAAGGGACCTAAAATATGCCTTCTGGTGGGCAGGCCTAGTGGTCATCTTTCGTGAATCTTATTGTACTCGTGCTTATATCACTACCCACAAAAAATTCAAGCAACTTGCAAGACTAACTCATTCTTGTTTATGTACTAAGTAAAATATTTCTTGATTACAAAAAATACCAATATTTTATCCTTGGTTATTTAATTAGTGTAACAAAAATCTTTTACTGCATATCTACATTAAAAATAAAGGCAGGAACAGACTTGTTACACTCGACGCGACGTGACAAAATTATAATAAGTAGAGGGTCGCCCATTGATAGCACTACGAATATCTCTACTCTACCACTTTACGACTCTCCACCATTAATGCAAAAAAACTATACCTGTCCTTGTCACTTTCATTAATTTGAAATAAGTGAAAGGTTAGTGGCTATTTTTTATAGTAATTATTACTGTTTAAATCATAAAAATTAAAAAAAAAAACATTAATTGAAACAAAATTTAAAATGTCACGGGATATCTTCCGTGATTATTGATTTGTTTGAGTTCCCGATATTTCGACGCTGTTGCAAGCGCCATGATCGCGGGTTGACTGGAGATTGCGGGTGGATGAAAATAAATTGTTAGGAGCAGACAAATCTGTCTACCCTCTTTCTTTGTCTCTTGCTACGCGCACTACTGGAACTCGACACTAAGTCACGGCAAAACACACTCACAGTATCAACAAGTTTTTTGGAGTCTTTATAACGATGTCGGCTGCCATTTATGAGCATGTTTATAACTGGATTCCACGTACTTGACAATTTGAAGCCATCCTCTCGATTGAAATTCTTGTGTTTTCTTATTTCAATTGCTTCTCTTGTCAGCCTTGGTATGTAATGTTTGTCCGTGGACAGAATACTTGGCTTGTGAAATTCAATCCAGTGATTGGGCCCTGACTGCAGCAGATGTTCAGCTATGGCAGATTTTTGCTCATCATTGTTTTTGACAGCCTTGATGTGCTCTTTGATGCGGCATGAGACAGTTCGCTTCGTCTGCCCTATGTATGAGCTGCCACAGCTGCAATCAATTTTATAAACCCCAGGATGTTCATATGGGATTTTATCCTTAGGGGAACGCAGACTTTGTGCAATTTTCCTATGAGGAGTAAACACGGTCTTTATCGAGTATTTACTCAATAAACGACCTATCTTGTCTGTTACTCCTCTCAGATATGGCAAGAAAGTTGTTTGGCGCTCCACTGTAGATCTTGGCCTTACTGCTCCATCATTTGTTTTGTAGCCATTCATGAGTAGCATCGACATCGTTATAAAGACTCCAAAAAACTTGTTGATACTGTGAGTTTGTTTTGCCGTGACTTAGTGTCGAGTTCCAGTAGTGCGCGTAGCAAGAGACAAAGAAAGAGGGTAGACAGATTTGTCTGCTCCTAACAATTTATTTTCATCCACCCGCAATCTCCAGTCAACCCGCGATCATGGCGCTTGCAACAGCGTCGAAATATCGGGAACTCAAACAAATCAATAATCACGGAAGATATCCCGTAAGTGACATGTTAAATTTAGAGACAAACCGTGAAAGCTTAAAACAGTGATTAATTGAAACATACTTATTTGTTACAATTTCGGATATCGTGACGAAACATTGCATTGTGCCGATACAAATCTTATTTCAGACACATTTGTGTCGGATACAAATTGCGAAACATTCATCGCAGACATCTAAATAAGTGAAAATAAAGTGTGTTGTACATGTTAACGTTTTAAATAGTGGCAAAATAAATAGGAATGTTTTGTATTTACCTTGTTAACTTTGAGCGTGTGCGGGTGCGGCTCGGCGAGCAGCGCCCGCAGTTCGCGCAACAATCGGCGCAGACGCGCGGGAAACCGCGGGTCGCGCAGGTCGCCCTCGCACGTCACCACCACGCCGCACGACCCGCCGCCCGCCGAGCCTAGCCCATCGCTGTCCGCTGCCATGCTGCACAAGAAAATATCATTAGGAACAATGTTTATTTATTAAATAAAATAAATTTTATGCAACTTAAAAGATACAAAGGCGGACTTAATGCCTTAGGCATTCTCTACCAGTCAACCAAGGAGAGATATCATGGCAGGTGCATTTTATTACAAGAAAGTACGAATATCCAAATAAAATTGTTTATTAAAATTGTCTTGTAACTAAACAAACGGACGTGATGCTTGGCACAAGTGGCGTTAGTTGGATGTTTCACGGGTTGTCTTTAGCAACTAATGACCTTCAGAAAGCACTGATCCTCAGCCTAATTTGATTAAAATATTTTAGATTTTTCAAAAATCCGAAAACCGTTTTTCACCGGGGCAACATTTTGCAACATTGCGGCATGCCAGTGTCGCAACAAGGCAACATTGTGCGTCGTACTCATATGGCAACATAATCGCAAATTGGCGCGGCTTGTATTCGAATACCATGGATTCCGTGCGTCATTTTATGCATCAAGATCTAAAGATTAGATTCTGCTGCGTTGGTATCATTAATCTGCTGCACGCTGCATAGGTCGCATGATATGCTATTGTAGCAGACAACAAGATGACGTACGTTACATTATGTAGCATTTTACACACAAGTTTGCTTCAGCGTAAAGTAACGGTGCCGGACTATTTTTTAGGGTTCCGTACCTCAAAAGGAAAAACGGAACCCTTATAGGATCACTTTGTTGTCCGGACCATAAGTGGAGCCATCTGCTCATAGATGACACCACTGAAGTATGCAGTAGCGCCATCTATGATCATATATCGGAACCCTTAGGGCGCGAGGCATACTCGCACTTGTCCGGTTTTTTTTTTATTGTGAATCTGTAAACTATTTGAAAAAAGATAATTAACACCAAAAAAACCGATGAAACATCTACAAAATTGGCAAAGTTATAATAAGCGTTTTAACCCGTGAATTCCCAGTGTCACCTGTAGGTGACAGCTGTTTATAATTTTTTTTCGACTACACAATTTTATTTTTGAATCCTACTATTTTGATAAAAAGCCTATAACTGGGTAGCATCTAATACGACGTTTAGGTACTACTTATACGTCATTTGTCGAATTCCTCAACAAAAAAAGCGTGGGGTAGTTCTTTTTTTTTTGTTTTCTTGTTGTCCCAAATTTATTTATAATATTTAGTAGAAGAGATGAGTTCTTTTTTAAATAACAAAGGCATGGGAATTGAAGAGTTAAAATGATTTGCTAGACACGGACGGCACTGTCATGCAGTGACGTGACACCACCTATGTCGGCTTCGCGCGACAAAGACGGAGCGATACTCCCTCCAAAAACTTTAAAAGCGTCTATCTTTTCCATTTTGTGATAAATTATTTTTTTACTTTTTACTTTTTAATTATGAAGGATGCAACACGCCACGCATGCGGATGAAATCATGATGAATCCCGCGTGCGTGTGGCACACATAACAGGAAAAGTATGTATGAAAAGATGGAAATGAACTTATTCTTACTTATTATTTGGTAAAAAAAAAGTAAGCTGTTTCTTAGACAAAAGTCAAGATATTCTCTTTGGTAAAATGTAGGAAATATCTTTTTTTTTTTTCATGATTTCATGGTTGGTCCCATAGTGGGAATTATTAGTACTAAGGAGTATAACGGCCCTCTTTCAGCACCAAAATCAACAAAAAATCACCATGTATAATAAATATAAATTTCATGATTATTGTTTACGGAGTTATGATGGTTTGTTAGTTTCAAGATAGCCAGACTAGAACAGAGGCCTCCTTCATGAGCTATGTTTATGAAGCAATCAGGATTTTTTTTAATAATACCCAAGTAGTCATTAGTAAAACTTTGAAGAAAATTTGATGTTTCTTTTATACATATATTCACTCTAAATCTACATAAACCATGCTTACAAGGATTCTGTAAAGAAATGGGCGCCTATTACACATTATTAAAAATACATATTTATTGAAAAAAATAATTTTTTTTTAGAAAACACGTTTTTAAAATAGACTAAAAAGCATAAAATAATTTCTAATGAAATAAAAAACGTGGGGCCGCATCTTACTACTATTTGTTGCATGCAGGGCGCATGCCTACATCCTTTTTTATGCTTTTCATTCCGTTTTAAAATCGTGGTTTAAAAAAAAAAGGGAAATTATGTATATTTTTTTTAATAAATTAATACTCTATTTTACTTTTTAGTCCATATTACTACACTGTCATCCAAATTACATAGGTATAACAAATTTCAGCTTAGTCGGATGCCAGAAAATGCTTGAAAAATGAATTGCAAAATTTATACCAAACAGACAGACAGACAGACAAGAAAGCGAGTTAATAAAAACGTGGTAAAAATGAATTATAATTTGATAAAAAAAAAAATTGTTTACATGTAATAAAGGTGTCCACACACAGCGCACGCACGCACGCATATTTTAATAATAATAAAACTCTTTAAACGCTGCGTTTGTACCGCGTAATTTAAGTCGCGCGGGCGCAATGCGGCAACGGCAACGTAGAATCGTGCTGTAACCCGAGACTTACAAAGGCCGACCGATCCGTGCTTTTTATATAAATAATATAATTATAGGTAGGTCCCCAGTGTCAGAGAAAAAAAAATGCATAATATTTAACTCTTTCTTTCTGCCATTCTTTTTTTGTACAAAATTATCAATATTTACATAATACATTTTTTTTTTATTCTAACCCCTTTTTCTTACTTTAATGCAGGTGGATGAAATTTTCATTCACCTGACCTAACCCTAACCACCTGTTACTCTCCCCAAATGCAAATATGTATAGGGGGGACTTAGCTGACTGCTGAGGACAAAGCATTAACAAGTTGTTGTTTATTTCCTTGTACATTTTTTTTACCTACCTTGGTAATACTTAATTGACTTTTAAAAGAAAGTTGATTTGTCCAGTCTTCATTTTGAGAGCAGTCAAGCATTCTAAATTTTATTTTAATGTTTTTGACAAAATGCATTCCATGTTAACCCTTACATTATACCTACTATCAATGATAACAATAACATTGTGTATCTATGTACCGGTAAATAACAGAAGTTTAACTCATAAATGATTCCAACAAAAATATGTTAGGTAATGTCATAATATAACATTGTTTTCTTAAAAAAAAAAACATACTCGCAACAATGAAAAATCTTATAGAAATAGATCTGATATTAAATGTAATAATGTAACTAAATACAATTTATATTGCCTGTGTGCTAAATTATTTTGAGATTTGTACAGAATTAAACTACTTTCCTTGAATTTTCTGTGGCCAAGTTTTTTCCCAGATAGGAACTTTTTGGACATTAACCTCATCAATCACCTGTGTTTATGGTCTTTAAAAAACAACCATTAACTTGCCATCAATTATAAAGATTACTCATCAACAAATATTAATTGATCACAACTTCCTATCCCCCAATTTTTTTAAATGTATGTATTGACATTAATCCAACTTGTAAAAAATTAACTAGGTACATATACTATATTCAATTAATATTATTTAATAATAATTATTAAATATTAGTATTATTTTAATTATTGTTAACTCACAGATTCACAACTGGCTGCCTGCAGCATAGAATTTGACTGTGTCTAATATTACCCTCATTGATGAGTTAATTGGTTACCCTCCTTCCAAAAGTTCATGTATGCATGAGGGGTACCTTATTCATGTAGGTGTCTGTCAAAGTACTGGTTTCTAAAGTTCACGTCAATCCATTTTAATAAGAAGGAAAACAAACCCAATTTCGATAAAATGATCACACAAACACGCACTAAATGGAATTCGTAACACATTAATCCGAATTTTTAAGGTTTCAGCTTGATACTTCACCACTTTTTCTAACAACATTTGTTTGGTATTAAATAATTGAATTTGAAAAATAGAAGAAATATCTATATATAATAATCTATAACATAAGAAATAGCCTTTCTTCGACGAAAAGTGAGGTTAGATTACAGATAAAAAATCATATATTATCTATGGTCTCCAGTGCTGTTCGAAAAAAATAATTCAATATTTATTCAATTAAAATATTTGTAATCGATTAATAAATTGAATGTGAAATTCATTCGCAATCCAACACATTATTTTAGATATAGATCAATAATATCAATTGAAATAAAAAAAAATATTCTATCTTATTCAATGAATAAAATCGAATCATTCAATTATTTAATTGAATTGTTATTGACACTACAATTGGACATCACTAAACAAGTTATTGACCTGTTTGTTTACATTCTTATTAAATGGATTGTCATGAACTATAAGAAACAAATGCAACGAAACAAATGTACAATAAGATTCTACTTTTTATGAGGGTTGGATGATTTAAATCATGATTTAAATCAAATTTTCCAACCCTGCTTTTTATTCAGACTTAACATCTGATTAGGGAAAAATGATGTTCAGAAAATAAACATAAAAAGTTCCATTTATAATTAGATATTTGGTATCCTAATATTTTCCTTGAGCCCGATTCGGACTTATCTATAGTACCCAGTTATAATTTGTTATTATTTTTATGGCAATTAAAACTGTATCAAGTAGCAATGACATCACATTTACATCATAGTATGATACGAATATTATTATTATAATAATGGTGAATTATTGTAAATTTGTGATAGTACACATTATTAAAATATGATGATATCACCTTTTATCAACACAAAGTTTTCTCATTTTAAGTTTAATTCATAAAGCATAATCTTTATCCTATCAGCTGATTTATTTGTTGATTTTAAACACATTTCTTCAAGGTCAGTGCTTAAATTACTGGATAATTAAAAAAGATGTTTAATAAATTAATAATTCAGAAATCTTATATTTTGAAAATAGTGTTCACAAAGAGGGCATGTAAAACACATTGTATCTGTGTATAACTTCATAATTAATGTGAATAAGATAATATGTTATTTAATAAATATATAATTTTAATTTTTATGTAGGAAAAACATATTGAATATGTAATAAATATAATTATTATGGTATTTTCAATTTAAAAGATATGACTGCCTTTTTACTGTTTTTGTCTCAAAAACCCAGAACCAGATAGAAAAGGTATTCCCCAAGTTATTCATAATTCTGTACATATACCTAGTGTCTTTTTCATGTATGTCATATTTAGTAAACAATATTCGAAAATCCCTTTAATGTTTATTTTTTACTAAATGTATAGAAAATTTAACTGCTAGTTCACCACATGTTATTTGGTTAAAAAATGTTATATAATATAGGTAAATAACAAATTGCATTAAAAAAAGGCTTGCAATTATTGTCTAAATATGACAAGAAAAATACACTTGTAAGTAATTACCTTCAGCTCAATATTTATACAATTGTTATTAAAATATATATAAGAGATTTAAAAAGAACTGACAAAATGGATTATAATTTTTTTAAACCATATCCATATTAAATAAGTAACATTTTTCTGGTTGTTATAAGCTGTTCTCTTTTTATAAATGATAGCAAAACATTACTAGTTTACTTACTTAGTAATAAGAAAATTACAAAAATATAATCCTTAATAAAACAAACTTGTTCAATCAGTACCCCTAACATGAGTTTGTTTGACGTATAGTTTCGTTAACGTAAGCATAATTTGAATTGAAAATACACATTTACTACACAATATTTATATAAATGAAATACTAAATTAATTTCTCCGTATTTTTTAAAATGTGCAAATTGTAAAAAAAAATATCATAATGTTCTAGGACTGTTGTATTTTAAATTCAAAATATGCTTACGTTAACGAAACTATACGTCAAAAAAACTCATGATAGGGGTACAGGAGCAATCTTTAACTATTGACAAAATAAGTAAACAAACTAATTGATATGGGGCCATCCATAATTTACGTCACACGAATTTCATAGGTTTTGGAGCCACCCTCCACTCCACCCCTGTCGCCCTTGTCACAGTGATCACATTAGTGTGACCCCCCCCTGATCTAACATCACACATTTTGCAATTTAAGATTTAGAAAATATTAAATTACCTAGGTACTACCGTTTTTTATTATTAATTACATTAAATTCCTGCATGTCATAAGGTGTACCAACACTAATTGAACAAACGGACTGTACAGCGAGCGTAACTCGCGCAGTCACCACGTGCCAGAGTGAAACAAACAAATTTAAACCTTATCACAATATTAATAGAGTTACTAATATTTTAAAGATTTTCGTTAGAGTTGATGTTTAGTTTTATTTAATACTTTAGATTTATACACATGACGCTGCGAAGGTAACCATTCGGCCCCCTCATGTTTTACTTTGTTGACCCCTTCCGTCCCCCTTAACGTGTGACGTAATTATACCATATTCAGCCTTATCTAATGCTAGTAAAACCTAACCCTTATAGACTTAATAACCTAACCCTTATATTTTGAATTTTCCTAGTGTGCATAAGAACTAGCAAAAATAATAATCAGAGGAGCCTTGGGCCCCAATTTGATGGAAATTAAATTGATATCATTAGATTTTTGAAAGATTCATTTTATATTATATTAACACACTAGTTTGGCACATGTCATTACTTCTCATTGATCTTTATTAGCTAATCTATTGGATAGTGCAATTTTTTTTTTTTACATTTAAAATGTTCTTTTTCCTACTCCTGGCTAGGAAAAAATGTTTTTTTAAAATCGGATGATATGTCCTTACTTCTCATTAATCTTTATTAGCTAATCTATTGGATAGTGCAATTTTTTTTTTTTACATTTCAAATGTTCTTTTTACTACTCCTGGCTAGGAAAATTTGTTTTTTAAAAATCGGATGATACCAGTTTCCATTAAAATCGGCCCAAGACTCAGAATATTTTTTTACAATTTCTTATAGTTTCGGATTTGACCATCCATGCACACTTGGAAAATTAACCCTGTATAAAAATGCACTAACAAAATGCCATAGCTTGAAATTGGTAAGAGTAATTAAACAGGGAACTATGAAAAAAAAAAACAAATGCATAAAATCCACTTTTTTTAAATTTGGTTAATTTAATTTGGAAAATCATTGCCCAGCGGTAGGACAGCAGTCAGTGATAAAACAGTTTTAAGGAATATAGTTATGTACAATGTTGTCTTTTAAAAAAGATTTATGTTATACTTAATTCAATGTTGTTATGATAACAAATAAGATTTTATTAAGGCTTCTGTTATTAAAAGCAACAGGACCCAAGGGTCCAGAAAATTAATTAAAACAAATTATACTATTTTAATTCTTTACTAAAAGAAAATGTAAGGAGAAAGTTTAAGAAAAGACATGACCTAGAATAATTTGCCAATTAAAAAGCCTTATTTATAGGATCATCA
This sequence comes from Thalpophila matura, assembly GCA_948465475.1. NCBI lineage: Eukaryota > Metazoa > Arthropoda > Insecta > Lepidoptera > Noctuidae > Thalpophila > Thalpophila matura. Next base: position 9,778,577 of record OX419198.1, on the reverse strand, counting down.
ACTAGCCTTGGTGACAAAATATGTAGTATTCTGCACCAAATAAAAAACAATCAACAAGAAAGTTTAGCAACAAAAACATTTGATGTGATATGACTTCCCTAGTTAGTTACAAGTATTCCACTACATAGGTAGGTACTTGTTTACCTTATCAAACATTGATAAATACAACTTCCTGAAATTATAGGATGTGGTTAACTAAAGCTCCGTTAAATACAAATCCATAGTTCTTATCAATTTAATTAACCATTTAAAATGATTAAAATGTTTAATTAATATTTTTTTGGTGTGTGCATTATTTTGCTTGAAACTGTCAAGTTACTGCAAACAATTAAAAGCCTGAGTATTTTGATGAAAAGGCATGCAAAAAGATATATATATATATTTTTTTTTTCAAATCTCAAGGGATTGTTCTAGGGCTTTATAGTGTTTGGTAGAACTTTAATCAATATTCTAGCATAATATTAGTTCTAGAAGTACATGTAATTCATAATTTTCACACTTCCTATACACCAATATTTCATTGTCAAACAATTAAATTAAACTTAAGGGTGCAATTTTATTGTAATATCTCCATCAATTAATCATTAATCCATCATGATCATGTGTTATACAAATAGGTTATGTGTTTTGTCTATGGTTCTATTTAGTTAATTTGTGAATTTTATTAACTCATTGTCCCTTCAGCAGATAGGATAATTACTTACCTATCACTCAAGAGTTTTATTAAAATCTTGTAAATAATTATTTGTGTTGTTATTGCATGCATTACTGAACTGCTAACCTAATAACACATATTTGACAGATTGCACTATTTGCAAACATTAAACAGGACGAAAATAACACTCCTGTAACAGTGATTTGGTTAACACCTACAGCTGAGTATCCTTCAGCGAACATCGGACTCGGCGTGCGTGCTACCACGACTAGGTATCGACAACACGGCGGCATGTTACACAACTTCATAAAATCTAATACTGTGACACTAATGCCGACTTTTTCGGCTGTAATCGGCGCTTTCAGGCGGGCACCGCGGGGCACGTCTCCGCCGGCCGCCCCACGTCCTGTCAGCCACCAATGTGTCCATTTTGTAATGAACATCGCACCACCGAACACCCCGCAGAATGTAAATAAACTAAAAAAGTACACTCACCTCTCATACAATGTCACATTCCGCTCAATTCCACACAATTTCTATTCCCTTGTGTCCCAAATCATGATGGAAAATCGAGCGCAACATTACAGTCCGGCTCGGACGCAAAGCAATATCGGTCCTATGGTCAGTGTCCACTCTACACCAAAAACATATGACACACCACTACTGTCCCGGTTCAGGTGCACCCGGGAAGCTGTCCGGGGCTTATTTTCGCTTTTTCACAAACGATCACACGACTAGAATCACTACAATATCATCACGAATCGAATCCATTGAATTATATTCCAGTGACGCAAAGCTCATATATCGTGAAGAGCAGCAGCCATTTTGAAATGTACGGGGAGAACAGTCACAGCATGGAACATTCGTAAATTACAGCCGCTCCCGTCTCTTGCTACACTCTAATGCTAGAGCGATAGTTGAAAAACTTTATGCAGTTTCCATTTTAACACTTTAGGTCACAGAACTTCACTCCATTTTCTTATTGAAACTGTCCAAAACAACCTAAGCGACATCCGATAATTCCAGCTTACCCCATTTGCATGACACACATAAAATAGCAAAAAAACACTAAAAACACTTAAAAACGTACATAAAACGTGTCGCGCCGAATTATGAGAAGTTAAAGCATCGCATCAATATATCAGTCCATTAGAAAAATCGCTAAAAAGATTGGTATATAATTTACAAATAGTTAATTCGGTACGAACAATAACAACGGCCGCCATTTGCAATTTTCAACTTGACATGCGCACTGACTGACTCGCAGTAGACAAACATACGTGACGTAGCTTTAGACAAGCGTATGTTTTTCAGATTTTTTTATTTATATTTTATTATTATTTCAAATGCATTTTCTTGTGAAAATGTAAAAAAAATCATAAATTATTTCAGGGTTACAGAAGTTTGAATTTGGCCTGTAATTATTTTATTGAATTAGATAATTTTAAATTTTCTGCGCTGTTTCAAAGTCATGTCATCAGCCTTTCATGCTTCACTGAAGGCTATCTTTGATTGGTAGATGGTGTTATCTCCATGTTTTTATAATAATACACAGCACGTTGATTGGCTGCCGCCATCAAACATGATGAAACGAATAACTTCCTGTTACCTATTTATTTAAAAAAATCCTAAAATATATCAATGAATTATGTATCGCAAAACTTTTGATTACAACATAATAATAAAATCATTAAAATTTATGTCTCTTGCCTCTGATAATAATTAAATAAGACGAACGTACATATAATATTATTTTCGCCTGGTAATAATGACTAAGTATTGGCCATGTTTAATATGTGACCAAGAAAATGATTAATGAACAGCAACAGCAAATAGTACGTCACCTTGTTTGCTTCTGCCGCGGTCGTCGTCGCTCATGACGTGGTAAAAATACTTGCCAGTCAGCATGTTGGTGGTACTAGTGGCGGGGCTGCCTGCCCAGGGTGCGCCGGATGTCCATTACAGTATCTCCACTCGTGGACACAATTTTAATACACTCCTCTTTGATCAACATTTGCTATTCAAAGTCCCAATTTGGGTGCCAAGAATGGTGATTACAGCAAAATGGTCATTGAACAGCTCATATTCAGCAGTAGGCTTTCTATCATTACTATTTCTGGTACTGACCAGTACGCCCGCTCTAGGCGCCAGGTGGCAAGGGGCGCCAAAAGGGGCGCCCTCCAAAAAAGGAGGGCTGCGGCGAAGGCCTTTTGGCCTTCGCCGCAGTCGGGTAAAGAAGGTGATTATTATTTATTTAACATAAACAGAGCCCTCCAGAGGATCATCACGTACACCTTTGTAGTATGTATTAAGTACCTACCTATTGTTTTCGTTGCCTATCCTCCCTGAACAAAATCCTGGCTACGCCCTTGAACAGGGCGCCGAAAGACAATCTCGCTCCACCCGATCAAGGGCTAGAGCCGGCGCTGTCAGCCAATATTCACATAATGCCGATAACTCCTACCACGCCAATCATGGGCTTTTGCTTTCTCCATTATTCAGTTGTTACTTGTCCTGCTACGGTCAGTGTACTATGAGCTAGTCTTATAGCCTCATAATGGGGACTTTGGGGCCATGACTCCCCATTAGGCTGGGCTTAGGTCGACCTCTGATTATATTGGAAGCCTGTCCTGGCTGGATCTCGATTGCGTGACACTCCCCCGACCCCCCCAACTCAAAGGCTGGATCCGCTCTTGAATGGGGATCGCGATCCATACCGTACCTACCTACTAGCAGTCTGACCACAGTCTGACACATCTTCGCTTCACCTCTTCGGCCACCATTCGTGAACGTCAAAATGGCGGAATCAGAGCTTATCGTGATTGTATGTAGGTATGAGGTGTTGGTCGAGGTTCTTGGCTAGTAGGCCATGGCATTGGCCGTTACGTCAATCGGCATACTTACTATGACAAACAATCCTCTCGTGCACCAAGTCGAGATTTGATTTGTTTCTCTTTCTCAACTTTCACGAAATTTTTTCGTCACGCGATATGGTAAAATTGATTATCAACGTAGGTGGCTTAGGGCTCTTTCAATTTAGGCGTTACCAGACTGCTGCGGCGCCGCAGTGGTGTCGATTTGCGAACGGACGTTGTTAGGGTTCGGTACCAAAATGGTAAAAACACTATACCCTCCTTTTGTGGGGGCTTCGGAGCAGTCGGGTAAAAAAGGAACCCTTAAGGTGCGACTTTATCTGTCTGTCTGTCACAGCTGCTTATTTTTTTATACAGTTGATGCGTCGCAACGCAATGGCGTAACGTAATTCGAGACCTGGGAATGTGGGAGAAATAAAGTACTGCTTTGGGTATTTAGCTTTGGCTTTATTCAATCTTGACGTTACAGAAAGTTTTCAGTTGTAATAATAGTAACAAAAACATAAAATCTAGTATTTCCCGAAGAGTTAAGTAAGTTAATTATGAAATGTTCACAAATCCAAACGTGGGCTGCTACTGAAAAACCCGGAGATCGAACGCAGGACCTCATACTCAGTAGTCACATTCGTGACCACTAGACCAACGAGGCAGTCAAAAATAATAATCATAATTTAAAAAATAATTACAATAATGTTATAGAAAACTTTGCCACATGATAGTCCCATTTTGATTACCTATCTTGCAAAGCAGCCGCTGGCACCGATTGAAACAGTCCTTTTCTGGCCATATCATCAGCCCAATCTTCAAATTCAGCTTTTCTGAAAAATAAAAGATTTTCAATTAAAAATAGTCTTTTCAAAAAACATTATGACTACAAATTAATGTCTTGATCTTACAAGTTATTTTAGTAGGTAAATGTAGAAATTCCTTTCAATTTTTTTAAGTACATATTATGTTCATACGTAAACTTATTTAATTTATTCATAACTATTACATATACAATCATTTAGTACGGTAGGTACATAAGTAAAAATCAACTAATTTCTTATTTATTATTAAATCAATAAATGAATGCAACTAGCAACCCTGTCAATCCCGTCCTTACTGCGTGCAACAAAAAAAAAAAAAATAGCAATGAATGAAAAATGAACAAGTGTGATGCCTATTTGGAGTTTTGGAATTTGAAATACTAAAAAATAATCTTTTAGAGTAATTATTTGAAATGTGATAAATAGTGCTACAATTTATTTATGTACCTGCGTCAAATACATGAGTGAAACACTTATTTTTTATCGATAAATAAACAAAACTGCCAGTGTTTTGTTGACTTTCAGTAGTCGGCAGTCGCAAATACCAAGAATGTAAGTACCAAAAGTAGTATTTACTATATAAATTACTTAAAAATATTATGATAAACCTTCATACAATACTCCCATGTAATTTATTGTATTAATAACAGTGTGTCATTTATGCTTCTGTTAGGGTCTTCAAATTAACACTATTACTCAATAACTCAAGGAATACATTCGGTGTTCTGCATAATATTTATGTAGTTAGGTACACCATACAGATTTTAATCAAAAACTAGGTGTGACAAAGCTTCATAGTGACCTGGGGTGGTGACAGGATATTGACCAATTCTAATGGACATGAAAACTTCTAAAATCTTAATAAACTAAACTAATGGCGAATCATAATGAATTAAATTGTAGTAGCATAACGTTTTGTTTTTATTAACAAAACAACAGATCATAGAGTCTAGTTTCCTTAAAATACAAGTCAAAAAAGTTCTGTGTATTCAATGTGAAAGTCATAAAAATCTATACTCATAATCTTACTAAACTTGGCTGAAATGCATCAAGACTTTGTATTTATGGACCTAATATAAGATTACCATGAGTCCTAGGTGGCAATCAGTTCCAGCCAGCCTGAGACTGTAATTTTGCACTGCAATTGATCCATGGAGAATAATTATTAAAGGAAAAAAGTCTATAAAATATGGTTAAACCCATTCAAACTAATCAATATGGCAAAAGGAAATGGATAACTGATAAGAATGAAATATATTGAGAAGTCATTGAATGGTGACCCATGACTCCCATGAGGATGTAAGCAAATAATTTGCATCTAACAATACAGCATGGGATTTGACTTGCTAACTATCTGATAAAAAATCTGCTTCATTCATAGTTGTTTTGAGTATGATAATGTTCAATGGCATAAAATAAATAAATACAGAAGGCCCATTCTATGTATACAACTAGAGATAACAGGTACGCACACATGGATGCGAGATTGATCTCAAACTATTTCAAACATATGCCAGTTGTGAAGGCTGGTATCTCCAAACTGTGATGATACACATGCTAAGTGTATCTTAATTTACTCAAAATTATTTGAGACACTGCGTTTCAGCATTCCATGTGATAGTTTGAAGTTTGTGTTATTTTAATACCACATGACTTGCCGACTCGGACATTAAAAGTAAAATAATAGCCTATAGTACCTACTCAGGTAGTAGGTAATGTGGCTTCCAATAGAAAGCTCCATTATCCATTATCACTAAAAAGTGAAAGAATTTTCAGAATCAGATCAGTAATTCTGCTGGCCAAGCATGACCACGATAGAAACAGGTTTTGTCTACATAGAAATAGACAAAGTGACAGATTTCATTCATAAAACGTAGAAATGTTTCTACAATCTGTCACTTTGTCTATTTCTATGTAGACAAAACCCGTTTCTATCGTGGTCATGCTAGGCCGGCTGGAGATTAACTCCTACATACAAACAACAAACCTTACCTCTATAAAATATAGATTGTTGTATTCAGTTATTAAAATTATGATTTAATAAACTAAAGTATCAGCCAATATTTTTCTTGCTGATTGTTTTAGAGTGTCTTACCAAACAATTATTGAAGATGTGAGTGTACATGGGTGTTATTTTTTAACTTTTCTACGTTTTTAGGGTTTCGTAGTAAAACTAGGAACCCTTATAGTTTCGTCCTGTCTGTCTGTCTGTACGTCTGTCACACCCTCGTCAAATCCACAGTTCATAACCAATTTGTATGAAACTTCGCAGGTAGATGTCTTCTATGAGCCGCTATAAAGGCCTGTAATATGAAACTGGGGGATGAAAATAAATATTTTCGCGCACCCCATCATGTGGGGTATCGTTGGATAGATCTTTGAAAATAACATAAAGGTTTCTAAATAACTTTTTTGTTTAAGTGCATATTTAGGAGCTCCCAAAGTCGGTAACAATGTGTCCCCCCCCTGTAATTTTCCAACCGCTGTATCAAAAAATCTGAAAAAATTGAAGCTTGTGGCATCCAATAAATACTCTCGATTAAAATTGGTTTGAACAAGATTCGTTTATAACTTTTTGAAATATTCACTATTTTTCAGTTTTGAGTTTTGACAACCGCAAAATTAACTTTGTATTTCATAATGATATGAAATTCAAACTTATATTTGCGGTCGGAAGACTGAAATACTTCTTGCTACGGAACCCTAGACTGTGCGTGGTCCGACACGCCCTTGCCCGGTTTTTTGGCAATCATGAGGTTAATTGCCATATCCATTTAAACAGTAGGTACCTATGTTTTTCAAAACTTTGCAAATATATCCTTAGAAAGATAATTATTACGAAACAAAGTTGAATTTTATAGACTGGATCTCATTTCTGTATAATTATTAATTTGTAACACCTTCACGAACTCACATCTTCAATTTAAAACAGAAAAAAAGATCCTCACGCATAAAAATCCTTGTAGGCCTCTTTTCTACGCTTTCCAATGAAGAAGTAGACGCAGGCGCCAGCACACACGGATATTATAAGCGCCTGGGTTATCTTGCGCTTCGTCTGAGCCCAGTGTAGACCGCGCATAATCGGCTTGCTGCGGCAGGGCGGCGGGGGCGGCGGCGGCGGGCATACTTGAGGGCAGGGCGGGTAGGGGGGCGGCGGGCAGGGGGGACAAGGAGGCAGGTCGCAGGGATTCATTGTGCTGGAAATAATATAACTGGTTACGGAAGAAACAATAGAAGAGTTGCTAACAAATTAAGCTTCTGTTTGTTGTGCATCCAGCACCTTGCAACCTTCCATCACTGTTTATGGCGTGCCCACATAAAAAAAATGGTGTAATTTTATAAAACTGCCCTTATGTGTATTTATTATTACAGCTATTCGCCATGCCTATTATACTATTGACGACTCTTTTTCTTCTCCAGACCCTATCACCATAAATGAAAAATGGCCCAAAGCTCGCACGGAGGCAGTCACCGGCGGAGCAGAGACCACGATGGAGGCGCCATGCGATACACAAATACGGAGTGGGAGGCCAAAGAAGCCCTTTACCAGCGAGAGCTCGACGAAGCCAGAGCTAGGGCCACGCAGATGGAGAAAACTATGCGATGGTGGTCCGATTGCACGGCCAACTGGCGGGAGAAGTGGAGCAAAGTCCGCAATGAACGGAACAAGGCACGAGAAGAAGCCAAACAACTAAAAAACAAAGTAGACTCGGTAACAAAAGAGTTGGCCGCATACAAAACAGAAAAGATGGACCTAGAGCAACAGTTAATCGAACTGAAAAGAGACAACGAAAAGCTTTTAAGTATAGGAGAGAACAGGATAGTAACTGGCGACCTCACGACTGAAGACGGGGTGGAACTGAGGCGGAAGAATGTAGGGTATGTGTCGCCTAACGAACTTTTAATGCGACAAAGAGCCTCCTTAGACTCGCACAAATACTCGAACTTAGACAATGTCCTTACAAACAAATTGAGCGAGCTTAGATTGAGGTTAGACGAAACATGCAAGTCACTTCAAAGCGAGAAGGACGGGAAAGCATTCCTGCTATCCAAAATCGAAAGCTTAACAGCTGAACTACACAACACTAAGCTAGAAGTAGCACACAGCGACAGAACCTTAGAGTCAACTGACTCTAGTCATAGTGAAGTCGAAAGACTCCAAAATGAGCTACAAGACGAAATAGCAGCCAAACAAGTCTTAGAAGAAAAGATCGCCGAACTAAAAATGGAGTTGGAGAGGTTGAAATCAGAAAACACAATTCAATGGAGCAAACGAGAGTTGCTGGAAACTGAGAGTATAGCAATACTGAGGGAGAATAAGAAGCTATATGGCCAGGTCTGCGAATTGAGGGAACAGATACATACCTTGAACCGAATATCGGACGGAAGCGCTTATTTCAGCGACCACAACAGACTAGACTCAAATATACTTTACGTTAGAAAAACTAGCGCAAGTCCAAGATCCCACGAATCAAGCAATGGATCTTCTGAAGCCAATTTGCATTTTGACGCCAAAACAAATACTTCGGGCGAAGATGACGAATTAGCGATAGTAGAACCAAAAGATAACTGCTAAATATTACCTTTTCAGCTTTTTACGTGATCTTTGAGTTGCAAGACTGCCGCTTTATCGAAGTTCTGTCAAAATTGAATTAAGATCGTGTAGTCTGTGGTATACGTAATTTATTCTTCTTTGAAATTAGAGCTGGATGTTGAAGAAAAAGGTTGTATTTAAATATTGTTGTTTGTGGTTCTTTGGATGCGATTGTGCGAGTGGCAATGTAGATAGTATTTTTTTCTTAAAAATATGGAATAGCGATCTTTCCGACACAGCTCAATTTCAGCAGAAATATCTTGAAAACTTGATCTGAAGAGATATGTGCGGTTATTTTAAATAATACAGGGAAAACAGTTAGCTTGACGAATGCCATCATCTTGTAGGTTTTGCCAAGCAAGGGTTTCAGGATTTCTGGTATAATGTTTTAAACTTGGTGATACTCATAACAAGATTAAAAAAAAATCTCAGACTAAAAAACTTTGTTAGTATTTGAAAGTAGCATTAATTATGAAAATACTAGAGATCTATAGTAAACGTTTAATAAACAGCTTCAAAAATACGTAAATATTAGAATCTGCATCCTCAATTCTCCAGCGTTACAAACTATAAATTCGCGCGAAAATGATCGAAAAAGCATTTATAATAAGAATGCATTTAAATTCATTCCATGAATCTGCGACACATCATAATACGTAAAAATATATACTTACATATAAATATATTACAAATTAATATACTCATAAAAGTGAATTTTAGCGAGATGCTAAGTTAGACGGCGGAACGTAAAGGTTACGGCGTACGAAAGCTAGTTTATTCAATTAATTAGTCAACTTTATTATATTGATTAATTCGTCAACAGATTACTAACTTACAACTCCTTTTCAAAGTTTAAGTTTTTATTTTACATCATTATAATAAGACACAAAAGGCAACCGATGCATGGAAATAAAGCAGTCCAGTCAGACAAAAAAGCGGCCATGTGCGAAAGGTCTATTTAAAGTTTCTATGTAGCTATCGTCAATTCTCATATTACGGACAATTTCACCTCAAAATTACAGTCGTTCCTTAGAAAAAAACCGGACAAGTGCGAGTACCTACGACTCGCACGCTGCGGGTTACGAAATATAGTGCCATCTATGAGCAAGATGACGCTATTACATACTTCTAGTGGCACCATCTATAAGCAGGTGCCTCCACCCGTTAAGTCTTATTATACGGACAGACGGACAACAAAGTGATCCTATAAGAGTTCCGTTTTTCCTTTTGAGGTACGGAACCCTAAAAAAAAGTTGACGAACACAACGCATGCCAATCAAACACTGACCTAATTCAAAATTGCTAACTTTTGGCAATTGACGTTTAAAGTTTTTTGTTGTAGGTGCGCGTGGAACATAAAATATAGACTGATCTAATTTTTTCACCTTATTTTGCAAAGAATAGGGTTGTTTTTTTTTGACTAGGTTGTAGAGCATGCTCTTTTAGGTCGGTATTTCATTGTATCTCATTTTGGCCAAATTTTGAGTTAGGTCAGTGTTTTACTAAGCACACACAAGCAGACCATTAGATCAATGAATCGTCGTAACCTTTACTTTGCGTCATAAATAGTACTCAGTCTGAACGATCTAACTTGGCAGGGTAGAATTAGAAAGTTGGCTCACCGAACACAGTCGCCAAAAAAATTGCAAATAAAAATGACTTTCAGTTAATTCTTGATTTAAATACTGGGTGTAAGTAACCGTAACGAAAACTGAAACCATGGGTTCAGTACCTTATTCTGAACCCTCAGCGTTAGAATTTTGCATCAGACTTAAAAAAAAATACGACTAGAGATTTTTCGAACTGCAAAATCTCGATCAAAGACCGACGCAATATTTTTACTCTGAAGGGTTCAGAATAAGGTACCTACTGAAGCCATGGTGTCAGTTTTCGTTACTAACTTTCACTCGTTACTAAATTCTGCTCGGCCAAGTAAGATCATGCGGACTATTTATGTGACTAGAATCGATTAGTTGTTATATAATATGCGTTAGTGATTGTTGATCTTTGTGATAGTCTAGTTTTACAAGATAGGACGACTTTAGAATAGAATAAACCCAGAATATGTCACTTGGTTCCAGTTTCTGAAATCCCATATTGATCTGCTGTCAAATTTCAGGATACGCGATTTGATTGGCTGCTATTTTAGTTAACCAATCATAACAGCAGATTAACTGTTATTAGACCAAAGTAGCCAGCGAAATTAAAATTCCGTTTCGTTTTTTGCAAACTGTGTTTTACGTCGTATGGTGATCAAAATACGATTCGCGGCTGTAATATTCAAAATTATATAAATCGACTCTTAAAAAGCGAAGAATTAAGAATCATAATATTATAATAGCTATCGAAGAGTTGTGTTGGGTACCTAAGTACCAAGTTTTATTTATACAAATTAAGATATAGGCCATTTATGACGTCACAATAAATTAATATGGTGGACGCTAACCGTCATAACGTAGTGTCATTGCCTCCTCCTATTTACTTATCGGTTTACACGGATTATAATTATTGTTAGTGTTACCTAATTGTATTCTATTTTAGAGACGGGCCACTGTTATTCCTGGCAAAATCATCGTCGAACAAAGTTTAATAGTTCCGCGACTGAACGCTAGAGGGCGCGTGATTGTAATCGGTTAACGACTACCGCATTTTGATAAAAAATTTAAGTTTACTTTCTATCATAAATACCTATGTAGATAGGTAACTAAAATGATGTGTCACCCACTACCTAACTCACCGATGGCTATTATTAACTGTCATAAATAATTTACTTTACTTATAGGTAAGTATCAATATTTTAATTTAAAGAACAGTTAATATAATAATGCTTAATTTAAGGCCTAATCTGCTACGAATTTTGTATATTTTTATAAGTTATTTATTTGCTTAACTTGCCCTTAAGAAACAGCTTTATAATTTGAATTTAAAATGTGAATTATACAATTTTGATGATTTTGTAAGCAACGTTAATTACCCACTTGCTAGAAAGCTCTGTGAAGTATCGGTCACACGGAGCGAATACTCGCTGCGAATGCAATCGCCACCGCGAGCAAACTAACTTGGTGTAACAGAGACTAACCGATCGGGGCTCAAGCGAGTTTATTCGCCACAAGTAGACAGCTGGGAGTATTTCGCACCGTGTGACCGACGCTTAAGAAAGATATGGTGTTATTTTAACGTGCTAGGAATAGATGTCTGATTTTGTTTCCAATTTATCTGATCCAGCCGGCCTAGCATGACCACGATAGAAACGGGTTTTGCCTACATAGAAATAGACAAAGTGACAGATTGTAGAAACATTCATTCATAAAACGTAGAAATGTTTCTACAATCTGTCACTTTGTCTATTTCTATGTAGACAAAACCCGTTTCTATCGTGGTCATGCTAGGCCGGCAGGTATCATAGTGCTGTGTGAGTTGCAAACCATCGCGTTAATCGAGTAAACATCTCGCCAAGTTAATGTAACAACCAATCCCGTGCGTTAGCGTCTTCACTTTTGAATCACCTTCGTTAACATTCATGCGATCGAGAAACTTCCACTAGGCACTCGGATCGGACTTGTAATAACTATTATATGGAGCAAACGATTTTCGATAATCGGTTCAGACTATCGGATCCGACTATCGTATCGAAAGAGCGTTGGTCTACCTAGCTTAGCGGCCCAAAGGTCAAGACATAACATAGGTTCTTCGCAATTTTGCCGACGAAAAGTATCACATAGTACGGGCTGAGAAATCGATAACAACGGCATCCTAATTTTATTGTGCTTTTTATGGGCCGTCAATTAGTGTGTCTTGACTGCGTCATCAACTGAGTAGGTTAAATACAAGAGCCAGAGAAGAATATCGCGTGAATTTAAACCCTTAATTTGTATTGGCCTAAGAAATGAAGTTCAAACAGCGTCCTGCGATGAATACGATATTAAATTGTATAGTAAATATTATAATATACCTAATTATTAGATATCAATAAAGAAATGTCGTGAATTATCTTTTGTTGTAATTAATTATACTATTTCTACCCAAAATTTAGAGCCTCACAATCTAGTTGCGCAGGCGCAGTTGCCATGCCTGACTAAAGCATTTCCTTCTGGAAATAAAAAAAAACAGTTAATTGGTGCTAAAATAACGAAGAAAACCCAATAGTTTATTTGAAAAATGTATTAATTAAACTTATATATTATAATCCCTGTTTCACACTTTTAAAAGATTTACAGATCAGATAGTATAAAAACTAAAATATTATCACAGAACATGAATGACAGAATGGAGAGAAATTACTAAAATACTTTTAAAAGGAAAATCGTATGATATTAGGCCAAATACGCTATCATTGCGTCCGGCCTCTTCTATCGCGTAACTCTTTACATTTTTACAGGTTATACTAAACATACAAAAATAATTTCAGTAATTATGATGAACTGCTGTAAGAAACCTTATACTAGAAATGATTAGTGAATACTTTAATGAAATTACTAACGATAATACAGGGTGGCAGGTTAGACAGTGGAAATATTTTAAGGGGTCATTGTAATCATCATTATGAACAACTTTTACTATGGGACCAACCCTCAAATCGCGAAAATAATCAGCTATTCCATACATTTTGTTGAGTTATGTGAACATAAATGTATGGAACAGCTGATTTTTTTACGCGATGTCAGGGTTGGTCCCATAGTAAAAGCTGTTCATAATGATGAGTACAATGACCCCTTTAGATATTTCCACTGTCTAACCTGCCACCCTGTATAAGGGAGTGACTCCTCAGCCGGCGCCGTGTCCCGTATTTGCAGCCAGCGCTGGTTGCCGAAATGGCTGCCGGGGTTGACTTTAGAAAAAAAGCGGAAAATGGGGTTGGCAATTTGGCATGATTAATAAAAAAAACTTTCATGTTTAATTTGAGTAACACACCTAACTAGAGTCTATGAGCGAGCGAAGCGAGCTCGAAGACTTGGGCACCCCGACACGGACAGGTTAGGTTCGAAGGGGTTGACGGGGGCTTCAGTGAGCGAGTAAAGCGAGCGAACGATCCCCCCGCTCGCCCCTCGTGATATTTCGTGATTTTTTCCGAACCCCCTCCCCCCCCCCCCCCTTTCGAGCCTCACGTGATTAATGGACGGCCCCTTAGTGTTACACACGTTCTAACGACCCCCCCCCCCTCTCCCCCTGATTGGACCGACTTCATCATTTAGGCTGAAAATTAGCAACGGGCAACATACCCATACGTTTGAACCTAGATTTTACTATAGCCTTCTTTAAATCTCTCTTCTCAGTTGGTTTTTTTTTGTCAAATTTTGCGAGTGACGCGGCTCTTGACGTTGACGCTGACTGCGTTGTGCCTGAAGCAGATGGTTCCTTCATTTTATCAATAATTTCTATTTCATACGACTGATCTTCGTTGCTTATAAGAGTAGGTAATGCATCTATTTCAATGTAAACTTCTTGCTCATTCTCCAATTCCTCCTTATTATCTATGATTTCTTTTGGTTGATCGAAGTTTGTGATGTCCAAACCAGGGTCACTTCCAAACTCATCATCAGTTTCGAAGTCTGAATCATCCTTGACGGTGTAATCGTCACTGTTTTCTGATGAACTGGATCCTGATTTCCGTTTCCGTTTCTTGGCTCTAGTTTTATAACTTGATATGCTTCTGGTGAAAGTGGGGACTTTTAGTTTTTCTGATGTTGTTTTCGTGTCGGATGCGAGTTGCTTTGATTTGGATCTGTGGAATAGAATATTATTTGTATTTCCCATAGATACAGTAAATACTTCATAGTTTAAGCTTAGGCTGTGTCCATATCTGGCAAATGCGCCATGAATGCGCCCTCAGATCATAGAAACAAGGGAGATGTGCCGAGGCGCTATTGGGCTTGAGAATTTGGTTTGATTACATTGATCGTAATAAAAACTTACCTACACGCTGGCGACGAACCGAACACGATCGATGATATAAATACAGTGTTTTAATTCTAACAGTGTTAGATTGAGGATGTGCGAAATTTTTAATGTGTGGGAGATCTTTTTATTCACAAGGAGCGCTTGTAATTGTGTTGAAAAATGTTCTAAAAGTGGCGACAGTTGTTCCCGTACTAATTTGCTATGATGGCATACCTCCTTGTTTTTATGATCTGAGAGGTCAATGTATGCCGTGAGTTACCCCATTAGGCGGGCCGTACGCCTATTGGCCACCATCGTGGTACCCATAAAAAAATACATACCTCTGATTGACTCCCATGCGATGTCTTATGGGGTTCACTTTGGACGTCATAGCCTTTTTCTTTATATTCTTGATAGCTTCACCACTGCCGCTCGAGCCAGCTGGAAAATATACACCGTTACATTTAAATATTTTTTAGAACAAATGTTGTTTAGACTATGGTCTACAATAGTAACCGGCAAATAACTTGAACATTTGCAGCGTAGTGGGGGAAAGTCTTGGCATGTACGCTTGGATTAAAGATTCTTTATTTTTATCCAAAAGAACAGTCCTCATATCATATCCAAAGTTACAGTGTTATAGCTATGGTATTCAATTACTTACAGAGGTTTTTTGTATGAGGAGAGTAGGTAGGTAAGTTTCTATTTAATTATACCAAAATAAGCTAAGAAAACTAGAACCAGACCGCACCCTACAAGAAGCAAGAATTCCCCACAGAGTTGGTTCTTTACAGAAAACTTCCACTCCCCGCAAGGTAACTCGTAGTCTTTTTTTTTTTTTTTTTTTGAGGATGGGAAATCATCAAATGACCCCTCCCGCTCTGGGCGGAGCGGAAGGGAGTGTCAGACTCCTACTAAAACCCACCCGTGTTCCTTCCTTAGCCCTTTTGTCCGGGTCAGCGGTATCCCTTCCGGACAATCCCGCTTTCCCGGCAGGCTTGGGCCCTAATGGGCCCCCTCTCTGATGCTGACATCTCTTTGAGGCGCGCGTGGAACACGTACGCGCCGTTCGGCACGGGCCTGGTCCTGATCGGACGGTGAGCTACCCATTACTCACCGCCCGCAGGCCCGCGCCTACGGTGGCCGGGAGTCGTCACGCGGCTCCCGACGCCCGGAGCGTCTACCGCGGCGGCTTGGACGGAAGAATCTCTCCCTCTCCCGTCCCGCCGCCTCCTTCACTAGCATGACTGCTTCGCAGAAGGAGGCG
Source organism: Thalpophila matura (assembly GCA_948465475.1). Taxonomy (NCBI): domain Eukaryota; kingdom Metazoa; phylum Arthropoda; class Insecta; order Lepidoptera; family Noctuidae; genus Thalpophila; species Thalpophila matura. The sequence continues at coordinate 9,762,502 of OX419198.1, read as the reverse complement.
ACTGCCTCCCACTCCCCCTCGCCCCGGACCATGGCTTGAACCAGGGCCGGGCGCGAGAGGTCGCCGCCGCTGCCGATCGCCTCTACGAGGACACGGCGGTGCTCCGCCCATGCAGGGCAGGCCCCCACCGTGTGCTCCACCGTGTCCTCAGGGCGATCAACGCAGTGATGACACCCGGGCGTTTCCTCCCGCCCGATGATGTGCAGGTACCTCCCGAAACTTCCGTGTCCGGTGAGGACCTGCGTCAGGCGGTAGGTGAGGACGCCGTGACGTCTCCCTAGCCACTCCTCAAAGAGGGGTCTTACCGCCGCTATTGCGGCGTGCCCTAGCAGTGATAGCCTAGTGGTTTAACCATGTGCCTCCCACGGCGAATGGTTCGAGTTCGATCCCGAGGCACGCACCGCTGACTTTTCGAAGTCATGTGCGTATTAGAAATTAATTATCACTTGCTTTAACGGTGAAGGAAAACATCGTGAGGAAACCGGCATGTCCTAGAACCAACAATTCGAAAACATGTCACGTCCACCAACCCGCACTTGGCCCGCGTGGTGGACTACGGCCTAGTCCCTCTCACAAAGAGGAGGCCTGTGTCCCAGCAGTGGGAACATTATAGGCCGATTATGCTATGCTATGCTTATGCTACGTGTACAAGAGTGTAATATTGTGGTATGTGCAAGAGGAGTCCACGTGGACTAACAAGGACGTCTGGCCAATGCGGGCCGAAATGCAAATAAATCATTAGCCAATGACAACAGCCGCGTTTACTACGTAAGCTGATAAGTGGTATCTTACCACCATCATCGCCATCTTCAAAGATCCCGTTGATGATCTTCTTCAGGGAGGTCTCCAGCTCACTCGCGAAGGTCGCATCTAAGTAGTTGAGATTACGGTCATTTGGCTTTATACCTGGAATAATAACTCTTTTTAATTTACTTAAAAAAAACCAGACAAGTGCGAGTAGATCTCGCGCCGAGGGTTCCGAAATATGTATATATATAGCGCCATCTGTGAGCAAGATGTAGCTATTAAATACTTCTAGTGGCGCCATCTATTAGCAGATGGCTCCACTTATGGTCCGGTGACATACGGACAACAAGGTAATTCTTTAAGGGTTCTGTTTTTCCTTTTGAGGTACGGAACCCTAAAAAAGACGGGTTAGAAGCGTTATGACTACTTCTCGATAAGACTAAATAGCAGATATGACTAGTTCGCTATAGCGAGGGGCTCGTGGCTAAATGACAGCCGTGCTGATCGATCGATCTGCGAGGTTAAGCTGCGCTTGCCGCGGTCAGTCCTTGGATGGGTGACCGTTCTTTACACATCGAGACCCCTCCGTGCCTCGGAGAGCACGTTAAGCAGTCGGTCCCGGTTGTCATAGGAATATCTTTGACAATCGTTACGGGTAGTCAGAAGCCCTAAAAAAAGTCTGACAGCTGGTCTAACATTCGAATACCGGTATTACCCATTAATTGGGGTTGTGGAGGTCAGATGGCAGTCGCTCCACGTAAAATATTGATATTCAGCCGAAACTAGTTAGACTGGAAGCCGATCCCAATATAATTTGGGAAAAGGCTAGGCAGATGATGATGATGACTAGTTCGCTATAGGACTAAATCTCGATATGACTAGATCGCTTTAGAACTAAAGACTGCTTCGTTGGTCTAGTGGTCGTAAGCGTGACCGTAGCGTAGATTACCTAGCTTTGTATTTATCATGAAACAACGATGCTTAATAGACGCTAGCATACAAATAACGAAACATGTATAACTGTTGTTTGTCTAATGTTAGGTAAAATCAATGGAAAAATAAAAACGTTTTTAACAAAAAATAACCGACTTCAAAAAGCCACTACAAAGAAAATAATAATTTTGGTTTCGGAAGTCGGTCATCATCATCCGTCGTACCCCGACCAGGCATAAAACCGAATTGGTTCTGTGAAATTTCGAGAGAGGAGAGCGAAATTTCACAGAACCAATTCGGTTTTATGCCTGGTCGGGGTACGACGGATGCTATCTTCGCTATCCGCCAACTGTGCGAGAAGTACAGAGGTGCGCATAAGAACTTGCACATGGTGTTCGTCGACCTCGAAAAGGCATACGACCGGGTGCCCCGTGAGGTTCTGTGGTGGGCCCTTAAGGAGAAAAGTGTGCCTGGGAAGTATGTGCAGTTGATCCGTGCAATGTATAGTAGATGCAGTACACAAGTCCGGTCCACAGCGGGCACTACCGGTAGTTTCAATGTGGCGGTTGGCTTGCACCAAGGGTCGGCTCTCAGCCCGTACCTCTTCCTGATGATAATGGATGCTCTGACATCGGACATCCAGGAGGAGGCCCCCTGGTGTATGCTGTTTGCCGACGACATTGTGCTGATTGCCGAGAGCGGCCTAGAGGTCCAGAGCAGATTGGAGGTGTGGTGGCAAAGACTGGAGAATGTTGGCTTGAAATTGAGTAGAACCAAAACAGAATATTTGTTTTGCGATTTTGGCGGTCTCTCCAGTCCTGTGCCCATTACTCTTGCCGGAACGCCCATACCAGCCTGTTCCGACTTTCGGTACCTCGGGTCGCTTGTCCAAGGAGATGGCGATGTAGACCGGGACATAACACACCGGATCAACTCGGGATGGATGAAATGGCGACAGGTCACCGGAACAACTTGTGACCCACGGATGCCCCTCAAATTAAAGGGGAAAATATACAAATCCGTGATTAGACCTGTCGTATTGTATGGATCGGAATGTTGGGCTGTGAAAAAGATGGATGAGAAACGATTGCATGTAGCGGAGATGAGGATGTTGAGATGGATGTGTGGAGTGACAAGAATGGATAAAGTAAGGAATGAGTTTATAAGGGGAAGTTTGAAAGTGGCGCCTGTTACAGAAAAAATGAAAGGGAATCGTCTGTCTTGGTATGGACATGTGATGAGGAGGGATGAGACTCATGTGACTAAGAGAGTTATGAGTATGAATGCTGATGGATGGAGAGGAAGAGGAAGGCCAAAGAAAAGATGGATGGATTGTCTAAGGAATGATATGAAAGAAAAAGGAGTAAATGATACTGTGACGTCTGATAGGGGAGAATGGAAGAAAAAAAACGTGTTGCGCCGACCCCAAGTAAAATGGGATAAGGGCAGGAAGATGATGGTTTCGGAAGTCGGTGGCCTTGGTTTTTGTTTGCTTTTTTTGCCACCGACTTCCGAAATCAAAATTATTATTTTCTTTGTAGTGGCTTTTTGAAGTCGGTTATTTTTTGTTAAAAACGTTTTTATTTTTCCCTTTTTAGTTCTTTCTCTCGCGTTAGATTACTTTGACGACTTCGTTCAACAGTAAATCTTCTACGTAGTGAGTACATTTATGCATATAACTTTGTACATAGGAATGATTACCTAATGTATTATATACTAAAACCTTCCTCAAAGTATGTAGATTACGTTAGTGAAAACCCCATCCAAATCGAATCAGTAGTTTTTGAGAAAATCGCGCACATACAAACATACATACATACAGACATACATACATACATACGGGACGAATACAGAACCTCCTTTTTTGAAGTCGGTTAAAAAGTATGTACAAATATTTACCAGGGATATTTTCTTTCGCCGTGGTATAACGAATCGTGAGGTTCTTCAGCTCCTTTATTATATCCAGCTCTGTGTTTTGCCTGTAGAATACTCCTTTAGGGCGAACACCCAGCTTGTCTACGGCTGAGCAACCTAAAAATAGTCACTGTAAATATTATGTCTAGCTAATGAAATGATTTATTCTGTAAGTTGGTTATTTAATACAGGGTGGCAGGTTAAACAGTGGAAATATTTTAAGGGGTCATTGTACTCATCATTATGAACAACTTTTACTATAGGACCAACACTGAAATCGCGAAAAAAAAATCAGCTGTTCCATACATTTTGTTGAGTTTTGTGAACATAAATGTATGGAACAGCTGATTTTTTTTTACGTATTCAGGGTTGGTCCCATAGTAAAAGTTGTTCATAATGATGAGTACAATGACCCCTTAAAATATTTCCACTGTCTAACCTGCCACCCTGTATAATCATTTTTACATGACGCAGTTTTTTGGGAGCGAAGTTCCTTAACGCGGCTTGCAGTAGAAGTTTACTGGTAGAAATCGTCACGTAATGAAAAAAGGTGTTATGCCTTCTCCATAAATCTAACACTCACGGCAATCGCGTTCGCCAACCACAACCCGTCGCGACGTCAGACTGGGAAAGTCGCGTTGCCGGATTGGAAAATAATACGCGTAATTTTACTGTGTAAAGATGGGTAATAAAACAACTTATAACCACAGTTTCCTGTATGTATACTACTTTCGACTTAAGTTGTGAGTACTCGCCCAAATGGGGCGGGAGTGTAGCGTAGTGAGTGAAGAGCGTAGAAGAGAGAAAGATATTTCTCTTCTACGTTCTCTTTATAATATTAGTATAGATAGCAATAAAATACCTACCTTCCAAATACTTTCGGATAGGATACTCCATGCCCCTCTCCCGTAACGCAGCATGATACTGAACAGGTCCCTGTATCAGCACCGAGCCCAGGATATACAGGACATCCTGTCGCCTGTTCCGTCTGGCCACCAGCTCTATTCGTTCTATAGCCGGTATGTCCTCCTGGGTGACGCGGAGCGACGCGAAGTTGGCATACGGCTGGAGATTGAGAAAACTGTAGACTAGGAATAGACCGGCTACTGATTCCTGAAAAAAAAAAAGAATTTGAAATTGAGAAACCTTTATATTAATTTGAAAGACTTATCCAACGAAACCCCACATGAAGAGGTACGCGAAAATATTTCTTATCCCTGTTCCATTTATCCCCCCCCCACCCCCCAAATTATATTTTTTTCAAAATTTCGCTACAGATCTTTATGGCGGCTTACAAAAGACTTGTAAGAAAAAATTGTAGATTTTACGAGGGTGTGACAGACGGACAGACAGACACAGATGGACAAGTGGACATGACAAAACTATAAGGGTTCCTAGTTTTACTATGGATCCAAAAAAAACACTAATAACTTAAAGCTCACCTCAAAATTGCTAGTGTCAGCCACCATGTAATTTTTGGCAATATGTAACACTTCTTCAGATAACTCAGCTATTTCCGCGCCTGAAGTTCTTCCCCTAAAATTAAGATATAATATGTTGATTTTATAACAACATAGGTTCTATAAGTTAAATCTTATCTTACTAATATTATAAACGTGAAAGTTTGTGAGGATGTAAAGATGTATGGATGTTTGTTACTCTTTCACGCAAAAACTACTGAACTGATTTTGATGAAACTTTACAGTAGTATAGCTTATACATCAGAATAACACATAGGCTACTTTTTATACCAAAAACGCGGGCGGAAGCTAGTAGATCAATGAAGGCTCTGACCTTATTGTGGCATTTTCACACAAACTTTACAAGATGTTTGCCGATATCTGTACCTCAGTGCTATTAAGTATTATGCTTATGCAGGATTATTCAATTAAAAATAACAAATTGCTTTTTTTACAATAGGTATTTTATTAGTGACTAGCTTCCGCCCGCGGCTTCGCCCGCGTTTTTGGGATAAAAAGTACCCTATGTGTTATTCTGATGTATAAGCTATATCACTGTAAAGTTTCATCAAAATCCGTTCAGTAGTTTTTGCGTGAAAGAGTAACAAACATCCATACATCTATCCATACATCCTCACAAACATTCACGTTTATAATATTAGTAGGATAATGATAACTGATAAGCCTGTAAAGATAACAATAAGATTTCTAAACAAACAAACTTACTGGAATATACAAGACATCTGCATTTCCTTCCATATGTCGGAGAATACCTCAAAGGTGAGGGTTCCTTCTGCGAGGCAGCGGTGTATGAGCTCGTCGCAGTCATCTGCGAACCCATCCGCAATATACACCTCGTGGAATGACATTGCTGAAAATGGAAGAGACACGTAAACAATGGAATCAGGCTTTACTTCGAAATTGCAATAATATGATGTAATTCCGCTAACTTATCCTACTAATATTATAAATGCGAAAGTTTTTGCGTGTGTGTATGTTTGTTACTTCTTCACGCTGAAACAGCTGAACAGATTTGGATGAAATTTGGCACACCGATAGATTATAGTCTGGAATAACACATAGGTTACCTTTTATCTCGGAAAACGTGGGCGGAAACTAACTTATAGTTAAAATAAAATAGGTACTTTTTGAATTATGATTTCATGACATAGGTAGTTTGTTTGCAGAAACAAGCTCATACAAATATTACTCAATCAGATTACCGCAACAGTGACAATGCCTGAAGTTATGCCAAATATTTTTTGTGAAAGGAGTTGCAATATTGCAGCCAGTGTCATATACATCAATCCTAGCTGTGCATCTCTCAACTTGGAACTGCTAAAATAAAACTAAACTGAGAAGTGGTATAAAAAATGTGAAGGTATCATGTTTTATTTTAGCAGGCTGGTGGATGCTGCGTATTTTGTTCATGAACATAATTATAAAATAAACATTCACCTAACCACAGGCGGACTAAACAATGTTCTCTTGTTACGAGAAAAACTTCTAATTCATTTCTTGGATTTGAGATATACTTTACTTACCGCTTATTTGATTAATTTACTATGAAGACCGCATTTTTTATCAGCTATGCATATACAGACATGCTCGATCGCACACACAACAAACATGTAATCAATGATAAAAATATTGAAAATATTTCGGAAATATTATATTTCTCCCACCGGCGTATCGAAGAGTAGGTATACAATGGCGTACGACTGAGATAGGGTTATGAAGTTTACGTAGGTGAAACAGAGATAGTAAACTTTCATTGAATTCAATTCATTGATTTCTGAGCGCACCAAACAAATGTCATAATGTCATTCAACAATAGACACGTCAAAAAAGCGCGGGAAACTTCGGACTTTGTGGACGCGTCTTTTTGATATAAAATTTGTAAATTTAAAAAACCCTAATTATAAGATCAGTAGTCATAGTTTTAGTATTCTATTTTCTTTTACTTGTAGTATAATCTTAGTGTTGTATATTTTCTTCGGTAGTGGTAAGTTTTTTTTAGCTATTTAGTTGTGAAAAATGAAAGACCCGCCTGATCCGGGGGATTTTGTTCCCCCGGCAGGCAATTTTGTTACTATTTCCAATGAATCAGGCATGGATACCGATGGGTCGTCTTCGACTCGTCATTTGAAAAGAAGCCGTGTACATGTGTGTAAGCACTGCAATAAACGTCGCCGTACCCGGAAAAACCACGGTTCCGCGTCTTCTGGTTGTGATTGCATGGACTCTACTCTAAAACCTATTACATCAGAGCCCAATTCTGAAATAATCGTAATACCTAGTTCTAATATCAAAATGCCCGATGTCCCTGCTCTGTCCTCAGTTGTTCAACCCCAGATAGGTCGTAAAACATACGGTTTAACAGACAGCACGCCTTTTGTCATTCATGTTCAAAAAATCATGATTTCACCAGATGATGGAACGACACTGCACCCAATTACATTTGGCAAGTTCTTAAAGCACAATGCCTTCCAAAATATTATCAACGGTAGCGTTAAAAAAATTGGACGCAATAAAATTTCTCTTTCTTTTTCGAATTTTCTGGACGCTAATTCTTTTATTACTCATAATAGTCTTGAAACATATAATTACAAAGCTTTTATACCTACTTTTAATGTCACCAGAATGGGTTTAGTGCGTGGTGTTCCTGCAGAATGGTCTCCGGAGGAGGTTATTGATAACATAACGGTTCCTATAGGTTGCGGACCAATCTTAAAAGTCAGACGTCTCAATTTTAAAACGACTGTTGATGGTACAACTGTTTGGAAACCATCCCAATCCATAGTTGTTACATTTGATGGGCAGGTTCTACCAAAAAGAATTTTTATGTGCTATAATGCATTACCTGTAGATTTATATATATTCCCTACTGTACAGTGTTTTAACTGCTGTCGTTTTGGACACACTAAAATTCAGTGCAGGTCCAAGCCTCGCTGTTATAAATGTGGTCAAGGCCACACTGGGGACAGTTGTGAAAGGGAACAAGAAAGTGCTTCTTGTTGCCTTTGCTCTGGTTTTCACTATGCTACGAATAAGTCGTGCCCAGAATTTTCTAGGCAAAAATTAATTAAAACATATATGGCACAAAGTTCAGTTTCTTATGCTGAAGCAGAAAAATTTTACCCACCAGTAACTAAGTCCTATGCTGATACACTTTTATCTTCTCCTTCTAAAAACTTTGCACACACCCCATCAATTTCTTCACCTAACAGAATGCCTGCTTCAAGTAGCTATAAGAAGACTGTCTTCCTTAAACCACGGTCCCCTCCCAAATCTGTACAAGGATATAATAAAGAGGCTCACAATGCCATTATAAAAGATTATGACATTCCCCAACCATCAAATGGTTGTGCTTTTTTTATTAATCATAATAATGAAAAAAACGACACAAATTTTTCCATAAACGATTTTGTTTCTGCTTTATACAATCTTCTTTCTCAGTTCAACATTTCACCGTCCAACGTTGCCCCGTCTTTCAATGTATCTCAATCCATTCATAATGGACAACACATCCAAAATAATCCAGTGGAACTGCCGCAGTCTAGTAAACAAAAAGAGTGATGTTATATATCTTTTAAACAAATATGAGCCATTTGCCTTTGCCTTAGCAGAGACTTGGCTCAAATCAAATCATATTTTTAAAATTAATGGTTATTTAACCATTAGAGAGGATAGATCTGATGGGTATGGTGGAGTAGCTATACTTATCAAGAATTCTATCCCTTTTTCTATTATTACATTACCTCCTCATAGTGAGGAAATTTCAATAGTAGCTATTAAAGTGCATCACACTTGTCTTGTTTCTATTTACATTCCTCACCCTTCCTCTTCTGTTCTTCAAGAGATGAATAATCTCTTTTCTTTTCTTCCAAAGCCTTTCTTAATATTGGGGGACTTTAACTGCCATCACCAATCATGGGGTTGTTCAACTACTAATTGTTATGGTGATGAACTACTAGAAATAATAGACTTACATAATTTATGCATCTTGAACTCAGGAGCTGCCACACGTCGCTCAGATCCCACTCAGAACCAAAGCGCAATCGACCTTTCTATCTGTACTCCAAACTTAGCCTCTTCATTAACTTGGCATACCCTAGCCTCTACTTATGGTAGTGATCATTTTCCAATAGTTATTTCTTATCCTCTTTCCAAACCAAAGGCACCAGTAAGGAGATCTAACTTAAAACATAAACTACCTAATAGAAATAATAATGACTGGGACAAATTTAGGAACATTGTTGACAGTAAGATTTGCTCCTTGCCAGTTATTTCTGATGGCAATGAAAATAGTTGTGCTGAAGCTTTAGCACTCATATTAATCGCAGCGGCAGATGAAGTTTTCCCTGTAAAAAATAACAATATTAGTACAATTCCCTCGCCTCCATGGTGGGATTCCGAGTGCACTGAATTGGTCAAGAAACGTAAAGAGGCTGAATACAATTATAACCTTGATATGTCCGATATTAATTTTGAAATCGTCACTAACCTAATTAAAGAAACTTGTAAACTTTTTAAGAAGAAAAAATTTGAATCTTGGCGTAATTTTTGCTCATCAATTTCTCCAAATACTCACCCTTCCACTGTCTGGCGCAATATCCGTAGATTTAGGTCCATTTACAACAACCCTTCTCCGATCCCCGATTCTTTAGCCAGTGAATTTTTAGATAAATTAGCACCGCCTTGGGTCCCGGAAGAGGTTAACCATAACCTGTCTCTCGTATCCAAATTCAATATCCAAGATACGACACTAGATCTTCCATTCACTCTCACTGAATTAAAGAGTGTTATTCATAAAACTAAGGATTCTGCACCAGGCATTGATGGTATCCCGTATTCCTTTTTTGCTAATTTAAATGATGACGTCCTTATTTATTATTTAGAGCTTATTAATTCTATCATGAATACAGGAAACATCCCTGTTGAATGGAAACGTCAAATGGTGTTGCCATTCCTTAAACCAAATAAAACCCCATCTGATGCTTCTTCATATCGTCCCATAGTTTTATCATCAATTCTGATGAAATTAGCGGAGCACTTAGTTAAAAATCGTCTAGAATGGTATGTGGAAAGTAACGGTCTTTTGGCAGATTCACAATATGGCTTTAGAAAAGGTAAAAGTACAACTGACTGTTTAAGTATTTTAACATCGGATATTCGATTATCCTTCTCTAATAACCAATCCACCATTGCAGTTTTCCTTGATATTAATGCAGCTTATGATAATGTTGTATTAACAGTTTTACAAAATAAATTAAAAGCCTTGCAGGTTCCATTGATTTTATCGAATTTCATTATTAATATTCTGACTGAACGCTCTGTTAACATGTTAATAGGAGATCACGAGGTATCTCATCTTGTATGGAGAGGTCTCCCACAGGGTTCTGTGCTCAGTCCCCTTCTATACAATATTTACACTTTTGATCTAGACTCGTCTTTAATTACTAATCATGTTAAGGTTCTTCAATATGCCGATGACTTATTATTATATTCTTCAAGCCAATCTGTTGAACAAGCTAGCTGTGCCATCAATTCTGCTTTGTCTACTTTGGAGACCTGGTTACATCTAAACGGTTTGGATTTATCCACGTCTAAAAGCGCGGCTGTTTTATTCACCCGGAAGAGAAATATCCCCTTGGTAAACCTCTTTTATAAGGATATACCTATGCCAGTTATAGATAAATTCAGATATCTAGGCGTAATACTTGATTGTAAATTAAGTAGTGTCCCTCATTGTGATTATATTGTCAACAAATGTGAAAATCACCTAAACATGCTTAGATGCCTCTCTGGTGTATGGTGGGGTGCACATCCGTTTTCTTTGAAACTTATTTACAACGCAATTATCAGAAGCACTCTGGATTATGGATTGTTCGTTTTAGAACCTGGTAGTGTTATGGCTTTTAAAAAATTGGATCGCATTCAGTCTAAAGCATTACGCATTATGTCGGGTGCTATGAAGTCTAGTCCCATTAATGCACTCCAAGTTGAATGCGGGGAAGCTCCTTTGCATCTTAGAAGACAATTCTTATCTGACAAATATTTGTTCCGGATTCTTCAGTTCTCAACTCATCCTCTCATTCCTAAACTAGATTCTTTAGTGCTACAGATTGAATCTTCAGATTACTGGTCCCATAAACGTGCTCCATGTTTAGTTGTAAGCTATAAAAAATTCCTTTCACTTTCTTCTCCTATTCACCGTTGCAATAAACTTCCCATATTTAATTGTAGTTATGAGAGTTTACAATTCAGCCCCATCATTAGATATAACTGTGTAAGTAGTAAATCAGATCCCGATTGTCGTATAAGCTTTAATAATTTCCTTGCTGAACACTTAGACTACCATCATATATTCACGGATGCTGCCAAGCGTTCTCCGTCGGGTTGCGTTGGGATAGGTACTTACCATTCTCAATACAACATCGTACAAAAAATAAAACTGCCTCCGGAAACTTCTGTTTTTACGGGGGAATGCTTCGGTATTTTAAAAGCCATCGAATATACTCGTGTTTTTAAGCTCAAAAAAACCATAATTTTTACAGACTCTCAAAGTGCTCTTCTAGCCATTAATAAATCCCCTTTCGAACACAAATCACAGTTTTCAATCATTTATTTAATAAGGGAATTTGCGTTTAAAACCACCTCTGAAGGTAACACTTTGCAATTTGCGTGGATTCCGGCCCATGCTGGAATCCATGGCAATGAAGTGGCTGATAAACTTGCCGGTGATGCGGTGCAGTGTGGGGACTTAGCTCCTTATATAAATTTTAGCAATGACATTATGACGTTACCAAAGACTTTTCTTCGGGACACCTGGAAGGTAGCTTGGGATATCGGTAGCAAATCCAAGGGCCGTTATTATTCAGTCATTCAACCCGATATTCCGGAAAAACCGTGGTTTGGCAGGGCAAAGTTTGGCAAGATGGAGACCTCAGTTCTAATACGGATGAGACTAGGTCATGTTTGTTCTCCAGCCCATCTTGCCAAATTTCATATCATCGATGACCCCATGTGCTCGTGTGGCATAGACGTTGGCGACCTAAATCACATTTTCTTCTCCTGTCCCTTATATGACCGTTCTTCTTTTCTCAGTAACCTCTTGTCCCTCAGAACTCCTTTTCCTACCTCAATACTTTCTTTACTTTGTACAAATAGCTTTCCTATTTATAAATGTATAGTCTCATTCATTACTGTAAATAATATTAAGTTATAAATAATGAAGCTGTAAATAATTTAATTAAATTTTCTTCATTGTAATTTGCTCATTAATTATAACATCATATACTGATCCTATATACAGTCCTATCATAAATCCCGTTTTAATTAATTATTCAAAATAATATCTTCGTTTCCCTACCTTTGTTCCTACTACCTAAACGTGACATTGGCTAAATGCACAAACCGTGCGAAGCCATGAGAAAAAAAAAAAAAAAAAAAAAAAATAGACACGTCCACACACACATAAAAATCTTGTAATTTCACGTAGAAATCGACTAATATACGTTAGTCGATTATGAAAAAATAACAGCTTTTATCGTTATTTTTATGCATTGGTGCTGTATAGAAGGTGTGAGAACCAGCCATGGGCTTTGCAAAATGTATATAATGTACATAGAAATAGTTTAAGGTTTTATATCATTTATTGTTTATAATTTTGATACATAACTTTTTGTTGTTCTGTCACATTGACAAATAAAAATTAATTCTCTTGTTCTTTGTACACTTCAACCGTGGTTTTATTTCTTGGAGTCAGAAATCTATATTCACTGCTACATTTGGTGACCCCGACGTGATCTATCTGCCGACGTGATAAAACAAATTCACCATGTCGTGCACTGAAGATCTTAGCGACGCACAGGGCGTTACTATCTCCACCACGAACTCCGCATCCATTCCATCGAGCTCAACATCAGGCCTACAGTCGCAACCGCAAGTCGCAAATCTTCAAGTCGATTTGCTAACAAGACAGATAGAAAAATTATCACTCGAAGTCGCGGAGCTACGCGCCACCCAACAACGATCAACGTTCCGTCGCCGCCCCCACCACCCCGCACAGCGTCGATTTCGCTCACGCTCGCGCTCGAGATCCCGATCCAAGCCAGGTGACGCTGATTGGCTGTGCTGGTACCACCTTCGCTTCGGAGATGAAGCACGAACTTGTGAGTCACCGTGCTCAAGGCAATCCAAACAGAAGCCGGAAAACTAAGAAATACATCGGCTGTGGCGGGCGTCGATGTTGATCAGAAAAGCCACCGCCTCTGCATAATCGATACCAACAACCATGAAAAGTTCCTTGTTGACACAGGAGCCGACATTTCTGTCTTGGCTGCAAGAAACAAGAAATATTTGAAACCGGCAAAGAACACCTACAAACTCTTTGCTGCAAACGGCACGGAAATACGTACCTATGGAGAGCGTACACTTGAGCTCAACTTAGGATTACGTAGGAGCTTCAAATGGACATTCGTCGTCGCTGATGTTAGAACGTCAATACTGGGTGCAGACTTTCTAGTCCATCACAAATTGTTGGTCGATTTGCATCAAAGAAAACTGATAGACCGAGTTACTGATCTCAGCGTTAACGCCATCAAAATTCAAAGTGACGAAGAATCTATCTACATGCTCAGCCGTAATCACCCCTACCACAACATCCTAATGAAATTCCCAGACGTTCTTCGACCCATGTCTCTCAAAACTCCAGCAAAACACGATGTAACGCATCACATCGAAACAACCGGCCAACCAATCTACACTCGTCCACGACCTCTTCCACCTGTCAAGTATAAAGCAGCCAAACTTGAGTTCGAGAAAATGATGGAGATGGGAATATGCAAACCATCGAAGAGTCCCTGGGCCAGCCCGCTGCACGTAGTTAAGAAGAAGGATGGTTCACTACGTGTGTGCGGTGATTACCGACGACTTAACACCGTGACTGTACCTGACCGATACCCCATTCCACGCCTTCAAGATTTTACGTACCAGTTATACGGGAAGAAGATCTTTTCTAAGCTTGATATGAAAATGGCATATTATGGAATTCCTATTGAGAAAGGACATGCAGAGAAGACGGCCATCATAACTCCTTTCGGCCTTTTTGAGTTCAATTGTATGACGTTCGGCCTACGTAACTCAGGCCAAACGTTCCAACGATTCATGCACGAAGTTCTACGTGGATTAGGCGACATAGTATTTTGTTACATCGACGATTTGCTCATCCATTCAAACACCGAGGAAGAACACAAGCGCCATCTAGAGCTTGTTCTAGAACGATTGAACAAATACGGCGTCATTCTAAATATTGACAAGTGTGAGTTCGGTAAGAACACAATACAGTTTCTTGGCTATGAAGTTACACCGGAGGGCATCAAACCCACTCAAGATCGCATTCAAGCAATTGTTGATTATCCGAAGCCGACTACAGTAAAAGAATTAAGGAGATTTTTAGGCATGATTAACTTTTACCGTAGCTGTCTACCCCATCAAGCTAATCATCAACATCTGCTAAACCAATTCCTTCACAATAGCAAGAAAAACGACAAGACCCCAATCCAGTGGACGCCCGATTCAGAAAAAGCTTTTGAGTACTGCCGACAAAGCATTCTCGAAGCAACTACGTTGACGCATCCATTACATGACGCTCCACTATGCCTACTCACCGACGCATCCGACACCAGTATCGGAGCCGTTCTTCAACAGAAGGTGGACAACGTGTGGAAACCGCTCGCTTTCTTCTCGAAATCAATGAGTAACACTCAACGGCGATACAGTGTGTATGACCGCGAATTATTAGCCATGTACACAGCTGTAAAGCATTTTCGCCGGCTCATAGAGGGCAACGATCTCACTATATGCACGGATCACAAGCCTCTGACGTTCGCACTCACTAGAACTGGGAGTAGCGGTGATACACCGAAACGTGAACGACAATTGCATTTCATCAGCCAATTCTGCAACAAGATTGTGTTCACAAAAGGCGAAGATAACACAGTCGCCGACGCATTGTCCCGAATCGAAGAAATTAGTTGCCCGTCGAACATCGATTACGACAAGTTATCTCATGATCAAGATCAAGACGAAGAGTTGAAACAGCTACGATCACAACCAAACCTGAAGTTTGTGAATTTCACTCTTCCTGGTACACAGCGACCAATCTTTTGCGAGTTCTCAACCGGATCGCTCCGCCCATACTTACCAGTAGCACATCGTTATGCTGCATTCAAAGCGCAACACGATCTCTGCCACCCCGGTATTAGAGCTACCAGGAAACAAATATCATCAAAATTCTTCTGGACAAATATGAACAAAGATTTAGCAACCTGGACCAAGAATTGTGTCAGCTGTCAACGAGCGAAAATTCATCGTCACGTCATCACACCTCTTCAAAGCTTTCCACCATCTCAACGCTTTGAACACATTCATATCGATATAGTTGGTCCACTTCCACTATCTCATGAATATCGATATTGCGTAACCATAATAGACAGATTCACGAAATGGCCTGAAGGTGTACCAGTTCGCGAAATAACAGCAGAGATCATCGCAAAGGCCTTGTATGAAAACTGGATTGCAAGATTCGGCTGCCCATTGCGAATATCTACGGATCAAGGCAGGCAGTTTGAGTCATCATTGTTTAACGCACTCATGAAAAGATTCGGCATCACAAGAATTCGTACTACTGCATATCATCCTCAGTCGAACGGACAAATTGAACGCTGGCATCGTACCCTAAAGGCCGCACTAATGGCTAGAGGGGCAACTACCAACTGGAGTGACGAACTTCACACAGTTCTTTTAGGACTCCGAACAGCGCTCCGTGAAGACAACAATTTAAGTCCAGCTCTGATGACGTACGGATCGACACTGCGCATGCCATCAGATTTTGTCGCACCGACTTCAACATCCAATAATATCTCGGACCATGAGTTTGTACGTCACCTCACACAAGCGATGACGTCGCTAGCACCAACACGACGTGAAGCTAGAACCTCAGCTCGACCTTTCGTCTACAAAGACCTAGCTACCTGCACGCACGTCTTTGTGAGGAACGATTCAGTTCGAGCACCCTTGACCCCACCGTACGATGGACCGTATCCAGTGCTTGAAAGATTCGAAAAATTTTTCAAAATTCGATTTCCGCGTCGAGACTCAGTGGTATCGCTGGATAGGCTTAAGCCAGCATACACCTGCATCGAACCGCAAGATACAACAGTTTTAAACCGTTCGAGTCAAGCAAGCTCAGCGACAGCAAGCCCGAATACCGCGAATCCAGTACTTCCTCAGCAGCCTTATATCACCAAAAGCGGCAGAATAAGCAAGCCAAAGGTACGCTTCGCTTAGGGGGGAGTACTGTGAGAACCAGCCATGGGCTTTGCAAAATGTATATAATGTACATAGAAATAGTTTAAGGTTTTATATCATTTATTGTTTATAATTTTGATACATAACTTTTTGTTGTTCTGTCACATTGACAAATAAAAATTAATTCTCTTGTTCTTTGTACACTTCAACCGTGGTTTTATTTCTTGGAGTCAGAAATCTATATTCACTGCTACAAAGGTATAAAAACAATTATTTCAGTGTCCTTTGTATCCTAACGAATATCAAAAGTGTACCGATACGATACCCACCAATTAATCCTTAGAAGTTCTGCGGTTTTGAGCCCTTCTGTGGAGTCAGAACGGTTTATTGGATTGGTCTTGAAGCCTTCTAGCCTAGTGTTAGGGCTTCTTGCTCGAACAAATATTTTGTTGGTTTTGTTGCAGGTATCGTGTAGTTACCAATTAAAACGAGTATCTATCTTCCCAGAATTTACTACAATTGTCACAGAATAGAACAATACTTGACATCAATATGGTATAATAATAAAATAAAAATTGTGAGAGGAGCGCATTTCGTGCACACTCGTATCGTTCGTGATCGGCTCTGTCCGCCCGCGCGCAGTGTTGCCAAGCGGTCGCTTGCTCCCCCTAGCGGATCATATTGGAGACGCCGGCGTCGGCGTTGACATCCTCCCCCCCTTGGAAGGAGCTGCAGCTTCTTTCAAGACTTCACTTTCTTCCGTCGTAGGCAGGGGACAGACTCTGTTGATGGCACGCCTTTCGGTGCCTCGGTTGGTGATGAAGTCGGCAACTCTCGGAACTCCATCCTTTCCATAATAAAGTCGTTTCACTCGACCAAGTTTCCATTTAAGTGGTGGTAAATTAGGTTCTTTGAGTACCACCATGTCGCCTTCGTTGAGAATTTCTTTATGTGAACGCCATTTTGTGCGTTGTTGCAGTTCAGCGAGGTATTCATCATGCCATCTGCTCCAGAAGTGGGATCGCAGTTGTTCTATCAATTGATACCTCGTGCGTATCTTCAAGCCAGTTGGTGCAGGGGTCGGCAGTGACGTCAGCGGCCGACCGATCAGGAAGTGCCCTGGGGTTAACGGAGAAAGGTCGTTTGGGTCAGGTGTCAAGGGAGTTAAGGGTCGGGAGTTGAGGATCGCTTCGATCTGTGTAAAAAGCGTACTCAACTCCTCGAAGGTAAGACTAGTATTGCCTGCTATACGTTTAAGGTGGTGCTTTGCGCTCTTAACACCGGCCTCCCATAATCCCCCGAACGTAGGAGAATATGGAGGATTAAAATAAAACTTAATGCCTTCATTAGCCACAAATTCGTTAACCGGTTTAAGGTTGGAGCACAACACCCTGCCCAATTCGTTGCTAGCGCCAACAAAGTTTTTCCCATTATCACAGTAAATGTAATGTGGTTTTCCCCTTCTAGCAATAAACCGTTTAAGACAAGAAATGAAGGCATGGCTGGTCAGATCACTTACAGTTTCCAAATGTATGGCCTTTGTGGAAAAACAAATAAATAAGCATAAATAACATTTACTAGTCTTGCTACCACGACCCTTTTTGCTAGATATTAAAAAAGGGCCAGCAAAATCCACGCCAGTGTTTTGGAAAGGGTAAGCTTGAGAAACTCTATTGGAAGGTAAATCACCCATGAATGGTTCAATCGCCTTACCTTTAAGTCTTGTGCAAATTACACACTTGCGAACTGTGCTTCGAGCTAGTGTTCTGCCACCAATGACCCAAAAATTTTCTCTAAAAGAATTAAGGAGAAGCTGTGGCCCCGCATGAAGTAAGCGGAGATGCTCGCTTGACATCAATATTTTTGTAAAGTGATGTTTAGAATCTAATAAAGCTTGATGTTTTTTAGAATAAGTAATGTTAGCGTTATTCAAGCGACCACCTACCCTTAATATTCCACAGTTATCTATAAAAGGAGACAACTGTAAAATATGTGATTTTGGTTTGAGAGACTTTCCCTGATGTAGTATGTTGATCTCATTGGAAAATGATTCCAATTGACACATTTTTATCAAATAGTTGAAAGAATTATTAATTTCGGTTTCATTAAGCGAACCTCTGAGTTTACTTTTTCGGTTCTTACAATTATGAATAAATCTAAAAACATAGGCAAATATTCTTTTTAATTTTAAGGGATTAGAATAATTATGAAATCCAATGAATTTGCACTGATCATTTTGAACGTGATGAACCTTTACTTCAGGCAAATCAATATTTATATTTGGTGTCAGAGGCCATTCAGACTCTTCATGCACGAGAAATGAAGGACCCTGCCACCACAACTTGGAATCTACTAACACTCTTGGATCGACACCTCTTGACGCCATGTCAGCAGGATTAGCGTCGGTGGGAACATGTCTCCAGCAATTCCTATCAGTTAGTTCGCGAATTTCGTTTATTCTGTTGCAAACGAATGCCTTCAAGAGTTTTGGTCGAGTTCTAATCCAACCTAACGTGACTGTTGAATCTGACCAAAACGTTTTACGACATATTTTATGCCGAAGCGCTTCACTCACCTTGGCTGTAAGACGCGCTCCTAATAGAGCAGCACAGAGCTCAAGTCTCGGGATGGTAACAGGTTTTAAGGGTGCGACCCGAGTTTTAACGCACAACAGGTTTATGGTTACCTTTTTATCAGCACTTATTGAGCGAACATACACACAAGCGGCATATGCATCCTTTGAAGCGTCCACGAAACAATGAAGCTCTGTGCTGTCAGCCGAGGGACACAGAATGAACCTGGGAATTGACAAAGAAGATAAAAGATTAAGATTGTTTATCATTTTTACCCAAGTGGTTTTAATTTCAGTTGGGACGCTGTCATCCCAATCTAACTTTAATTGCCACAAACGTTGCAACAGAATTTTGAGCATTATTGTACATGCACCTAACAACCCTAAGGGATCAAAAATTTTGCATGTGTTTGACAACATCACTCTTTTTGTTATTTTATCTATGTTCTTGTTTATGTTTATTTCAAATCTAAACGTATCAGTGTTGGGTGCCCATAACACTCCTAAAACACTTGACTCTTTTGACAAATTAAGTGAGTCAGATTCTGTTCCGTTCTCAAATATTTCTGAACAGTTAGTTTTAAACTTATGAATAGGAAGACAAGCAGATGAGAGCACTTCTACTATATTTTTGTATATGTGTTTTAACTCATGTTTTGAGGACGAACCCGTGAGTAGATCGTCGACGTAGAAGTCATTTTTTATGATTTCAGATATTAAAGGATCAGAACATTCTGATGCTAACTGAAGCAGACACCTAGTGCTCAAATACGGGGCTGATGCCGTGCCGTATGTAACTGTATTAAGTTGCAATATTTTAAGGGGCGTATCTGTTTGATCCCGCCATAATATAAGTTGCAAATGTCTTTGTGACTCATCTATCAGGACTTGTCTATACATTTTCATTATGTCACCAGAAAGTACATATTTATGTTGGCGAAAGCGAACTAAAATGTTAAATAATTCATCTTGCACTACTGGACCGATATACTGAATATCATTAAGGGACTTATGCGATATAGCCTTAGCAGAGGCATCAAAGACCACTCTGAGTTTTGTGGTTTCACTGCCTTCTCTTATGACTGCATGATGAGGCATAAAATATCCGAATGGTGGTTTTTCAATTTGTATTAAGTGTCCGAGGTCCTCATACTCTTGAATGAATTTACAATACTCTTGTTTTAAGTGAGGATTGTTATTAAGTCTTTTTTCTAGATTAAGGAAACGTCCCTTTGCCATATTAAAGGTTTCACCTAATGCTTGTTCTGGAGACTCACGCAAAGGCATTTTTACTGAAAACCTACCATTTTCAAGACGCTTAGTGGTGGCAGCAAAGTGACGTTCACAATGTTCATCATCAGGTGACATGGCTGATTTTGATGATGGAATTTCTTCAAGATTCCAAAATTTTGTCAGCTGATCACTAATTTCCTTATTGAAATTACAGTAAGATTTACCTTTTTTAAGATTATTATGTAAAGGACCTACCACTAGCCAACCTAACTTGGTTTCTTGGAGAATAGGTTTGTTAGGTCCTAGCCTTATTTGATTTGATTTCATGATTTCAAAGAATATTTCAGCACCCAGCAACATATCAGTGTCTGAAGGACGGAAAAAGTCATGATCCGCCAGTTGAATATGTTCAGGTAAATTAAGATCTGAAATATTAATTGGTTCATTAGGCAGAAGGCCTGTTATTTTTGGAATTACTAAACATTTAAGATTAGTGTTGAATGAACTGGTTAAGGAATGTATTTTTATTTCACAACATTCGTCTATGTGAGTGTGAGAGTTACTTATGCCAGAAATACATAATGTATCTGTTTTACTACCTATTAATCCCATTTTATGTTTCAGGTTCGTCGTGATAAATGAAGACTGGCTGCCCGCGTCTAGTAAAGCACGTGCAAGGTAAGTATTTTTGTTTTTAGGATTTATCACTTGGACCATAGCAGTGCCTAGCAGCACCTGGTTAGCAGACTGAGCTGACAGCGATACAGGTATATTATTTAGATTAATTAAAGCTGTACTTGTATCGGTTTCAGTGTGATCTACATGCAACAATGTATTATGTTTTTGTTTACATGTTCTACAGGTACCCCAGAAACGACATTCACGTGAACTATGCCCTCTACGAAGACAGTTCAAACACAAGTTCAATTTTGAAACTTCACTACGTCTTTGTTCAGGTGACAACTGCTTAAAAGAAGAGCAATCAATTATTTTATGAGGCTGATTACAAAATGGACATGACAAGTTGTGTTTGTTTTCAGCAGAAGATACAAAGCTCTTTGATGTTTTATTGTAATTATGATTTTTATTAAAACTATTATTATTATCAAGTTTTTTAAATGCAGGCTTCTGCTCATTTTTGCTGCCTTTATTGATTGCCATTGTTTCAAGTATATCCGCGCGGTTACGCAAAAACTCCATGAAATCAGATAGGGTAGGTAACTCTTTAATATTGTTTTTATGTTCTTCCCATTTCCCAAAGGTTACAGGATCTAATTTCGTTGAAATTAAGTATATTATGAGAACATCCCACTTATCAGTAGGCTGATCTAAACTATTAAGAGCTCGTAAATTCTTTGAGACATGATCAGTCAGGAACCTTATTGCTTTATGAGATTCAACTGCCATGGCGTTAAGTTCAAACAATGATTTTAGGTGGTTATTTATAAGAACCTTTTTATTGTCATAACGCTCACATATTAAGGACCATGCTACTGCATAATTTTTAGACGTAAATTCAATAGACTTAATGATTATCATAGCACTACCCTCCAACGAGGAACGTAGGTAGTGAAATTTGTTTATGTCTGTTATTGAGCTATTCATGTTGATTAAAGAGTCGAATGTGTCCCTAAACTCCAGCCATTTTAAGTAATTTCCATCGAAGGTTGGTAATTTTATTGTAGGTAATTTAATATTGTTTAAGTTGTGAGTATGACTGCAGCGGTCAGAACATGATGACTTAGCTGAATGGAGGCTAGCATCCTTATCTTGGTTTTTATCACACGAATCAACAATATGTTGAGCCAGAGACACGGTACTGTAATATATATTTTCAAAGGACTCCAACTCAGTGTCATCTTCATTAAATGACAACATTTCTACTTGAGACTGAACGTCATTGAATTCAAAAAGTAAATTTTCAATTCTATTCATGCGGAGCCTCAGCTCCTTTATCTGTACTTCACTAATTTCACTTAATTTTATTTTATTCATTGAAGCTACATGATCTTTAAATCGAGTTAAACGTCCTTTTAATACACCACGTTTTTTAATTAATTCCCGTAATTTCACTTTGTCAAGTTCGGTATTATCGCTAGAAGACGACCCCTCCCTAGCATAGTCTGAGTCAATAGGCATATTGATGTGGCGAAATCAACAAACTAGACAAGATAATGTGCACCAAACCAGCTTAGAGATGACCGGCGCGCAGGCACCGTGCAACACCGCGCGACGCGGAGCCCGGCACGCAGTTCAACACAGCGCACGATGACTCGCCAACTTGGCGGCGAGCGCGGCGTTGAGGTTATTTTCACGTTCACGGAAACAACACGTGGCCGTGGTCACCGAGATTCTGGAAATTTCGGCAATCCACAATAAGTATCGGACTATTAGGAATACTATAATCACGACCTGTATTTTATTTGTAATTTATTATGTTATGTTTTTCATTCCAAGCTTATTATGTCGAGCGAATATGATGTTATGGATATTCACCCAATGTTAAGTGTGAATATAAGAATAAAGATATTCACATAGGTATTATGAAGCAGGATGAACTTGCAAATTAATCAAGTGCAAAGTAATTAAGTGCAAACAAACATACACACAGCAGAGTCGACACGAATTTGAGGCTATAGCTATAGGCACGTAGGTACTATAAATTGTGCTATGATTATGAGCAGCGATTTATCCTGTTAATATTTTAGGTAACACGATTATTTAAGCAAATCGCAAGCCTCCTTAGCAGAGATAGCCCTCTCACAGATCGAAGTTAGGATGGAAGGATAATAAGGATGGAAATGGAGCAACTTAGCTGAACGGTCCGGCACGCCAACGTCGTCACTCTTCAAGAATTTGATCCAATTTTATTGTCCTGTCACGGTCGCCATTTTGTTAGGGCTTCTTGCTCGAACAAATATTTTGTTGGTTTTGTTGCAGGTATCGTGTAGTTACCAATTAAAACGAGTATCTATCTTCCCAGAATTTACTACAATTGTCACAGAATAGAACAATACTTGACATCAATATGGTATAATAATAAAATAAAAATTGTGAGAGGAGCGCATTTCGTGCACACTCGTATCGTTCGTGATCGGCTCTGTCCGCCCGCGCGCAGTGTTGCCAAGCGGTCGCTTGCTCCCCCTAGCGGATCATATTGGAGACGCCGGCGTCGGCGTTGACACCTAGTATAGTACAGAGTAGATAAAGATAGACTCGGTTGAATCGGCTATAACAATTTTTCCTATCTACATCCACATTTTGACTACCTATTGATTTACATAATTTTTAACCGACTTCAAAAAAGGAGGTTTTGTTTGTAATAAATATCAATGAAAATTAGATTTTTGGATTTGGATGTTTATTTAAACCTTTCACCTTAGTGTTTGGGGCCTAATACGACCAACATGCCGAGGTATAAGATGAGCAGATACATGTATTAGCGCACATTATTATGCCGCCCAGTACTTCGTAGCAATGAGTGTTTGATTTTCTAAATAGGTAGTAAGATCCATTTTCTTTGTTCTACATATTCGGCGCCAACGTGCCCCAACCCCCAACGCTAAGCTTCTATAATTAATTAAGCCTGATTATGGACGTGGCCGTTGTGGCGATGCTTGGGGGAGACCAATGTTCAACAGTGGACCGTGGAAATCTTTCGGCCGGTTCGATGTTGATGATGCGGACAAAGGTCAAAGAGGACACCGTCACCAAAAAAATAAAATATCCAGCGCCGTAAATAAGATTGTTTATTAAACTACACTGACAAGTGAACCCAACAAATACACAACAACGCAAGGCAATAAAACACGTGTTTTCGTATGCTTACAATTATTTAATGATTTGTCGATTTTGGTAATTATGTTCAAACTAACGCATCTTAAATCGTTATTATTTTATACACATGGTAACACTGTCGTTAGAGGATGTGCGATGCGCATTATTGCGTGTTACACCACTACTATAGAAACTAAAATATTGAGACGCGTTTAGACGGGCTGCTTCTCGATCAGTTTGTACCAGTGACCGCACTCGCAGCGGCGGGGGTGATCCTGGAATAAATAAATACAGAAACATTAATCTCCGCATGAAACTAGCAACATTTAGTTTTTTTTTACTGAAAATAACAGACATCAATTTTCTGTAACTGGCAACACTATTTACGGTAGGTTCTTTTGCTATTTTGAAAAAGGAAACCATACTTTTAGCCTCTTACTTATAAACGGTGATTAAATTGAACAGCTCTTATGTCTATTGTAGGGATTGCAATTACAATCCCGCAAGCTCGGGATCCCGCACTGGCTTGAGAATCCTTACAAAATCTTAAATTTTGTCGATAAATCGTGCAAAATCCAGTCAAATTTGCCGCTCTTTCAAGTAATAAGCCTGTAGGTCTAGGTAATTGCAAAATTAATCATTTAATTAAATATTTAATTAAAATTGAATTTTATTAAAAGACTTTTTAAAGATTTTAAAGATTGGTTTGATAAAAAGAAATATCAAATGTGACAAATTTGACTGGATTTTGCGCGATTTGTCTACAAATTCACGACTTTACACAGACCCACAAGCCGGTGCGGGATTGCAATCCCTAGTCTATCGGCATCTCTATCCATTATCATACAAATGCCAATGATAGATTTATATTTAATCAATGTATAAATTAAGAAGCGTTTAAAGTAAGGGGTTAAAACCAAAATGAATTAATTCGCCAGTAACCCAGAGCATAATATTAAAATATGAGTCCTTTTTTTCACCCATTCTGCTTATTATATCATACCAACTAAACCAAGTACTAAATAGGTTTAGCAGAACAATAGTAAAAGAGATCAAACAGTCAGAATTTAAAGAATGTCAAGATCAGTAAAAAAATATGAAATAGAAGATACATTACCTTGTGTAACCAGAGCCAAGTGACGGCTGTGGCGTGCTCTTCACCTGAAAAAATCAGTCGTCAATTAAAAACATTGTCACTTTAAGTTACTACAACAGAACAATAGTATTGTACAATGTACTAGCAACTATATTCACTATGAGGTCTCGAACGCACGGTGTACAGAAAAAATATTCAAATATGAACATTATTCGTATTATAATAAGTTTCATATTTGCATGAAGCGCTTGTTCAAGTTGTTTATATTCGCTAAAATGAATATGAACCTTATTTTCATATCTATAATGTTCATAATTATTCGTATGAGTTTCCTGTGCGTATACACTGCGTTCGAGACCTCATAGTGTGTAGACCACCACAGATTTAGATTAGGCTACTCTACTCTATATGTGTGGCCCCCTCTTATGATTTCTATACGCCTCTCTAGGCAGGCGCGCCCCACTGGTTGGGAAATCTTGACTTATAGAATAGTCAAGATTTTTATTGGCTACATTTTGTTATCTAATTCATACTTGGCAGCCCCAATTTTTATATATTTTTGTAATAAATAGACCTTTTTTCAGATAAATCGGTGACTTTATTACGACGACGAAAATATATCCCAAGCGAGGACGAAGTATAAGACAATAGCTTTCTTTTATTATGTCAGTGTTTCCATGGAGAAGTGCAGAACATGTGACATGAAACTTTGCCACATGATATGGGCCAAGGGCAACTTGCCATAATTGTCATAAGTTCATAAAACTATCAATTGTTTATGTAATAAGATTTCTGTGTAACATAATTATAACCATAACATGGCTTTAACATGTTTAAAATTCGCAAAAATAAACATTTATAATATTTGTATTCCTGTTTTAAGCAAACTAGAAAATATTTTAAGCTGTAACTATAGAAAAACATTTTGGAATATCTAAATCCTTTTTTGTCTTTGGTCTGTGGAATGCCATGGATAAATATTTTTATTTTTAATATCTTTATAATTAATAATATTTTTTGTGTTTCTTTGTATTACCTATGGGTTGGTACTAGATTTTTTTATAAATATTACTTAATTTTGTCTTTTTTGTGAGTTATATTGGCTAGACTAGCTCAGTACTTAGAAAAGGACATAGATTAGGTACTTTTTATCATGAAGAACTATAAACTTTCATGCAAAAGTAGCTGCTAGCCACAGATAGGTAGTTTTTTAGATGTCTCAACAGCCTGCGATAGGATAAAATATAAAAACCATACAAAATCTTGGTACCCATAATAATTAAAATGACTAACATTTACTTGAATGTCAAGTGTTAAGGCGAAGGTAAATGGTAACGGCCAGTTTTAAATCTCTTATTTCGCCGTCAAATAATGCAGGTTAGTTGTGCATTTTTTTTATGTTAAACTAGAACATATATACATCAATCGTACCTGTGAATATTTAACTATTGTTGTAAAATACTTAATGAAATAAATTCATGAATTCGTGTCTACCCAAAACATAAAAACGTAATTACTTTCAAACCGCTTAAGATATTTTCATGATTTGTTTTGTGTGAAAAGACTATGTTACTACCTATAATAATACCTGTTACTTTTTTTTTATTTTATGTTTTAGATACTAAAAAGTAATAATACGTCTAATTCTGCACAGCGCGCTCCTTGATAGGCGAGTCGTATTGCTCGGTGGATGTATGTCGCGTTGCTTGAGCTCAGCGCAGAACACTCAAGCTATACCGCCCAAATCACTCAAGGCCGTTGGCGTATACCGGGGCCTTAACAGGAAAACTGTTCATTTGTTTAGCTAACAGCTACAGTCATTTTTTATCAGTACAGAACTTAATGTTATTAAATATTTCAGTACAGAACTTGTCATCAACCATCACAATAATTTACAATACCTAGCACATTAGTGCAGAAATGAAATTGAAATGTTCACATTGGTAATATACATAATATTATATATAATTAAATAATTATTATGTTCTCTAAAATGATTAATTATTATTTTTTATAAAAGAAAAAAAACAAATATAAATAATACAAAAATATAGATTGGATTCTCCTTTGTGAATGCCCAAAATGCAACATTATAAACACCTATTGCCCCGCCCAGCCCGCAACACCCGCTGTCGCCCTACAGATGCCGCTAGGGCTACCAATTTAATGGTTCTCTTACACTACTTTGACTACAGACTTCGGCAAGCGACTGTCTGTCAACTATGGCGACACAGTCGAAGCGGTTATTGGAGGCATTTTCCACTTCAAATAGAAATCGAATACTTACATATACAACCGACAATGCGGGCATCAAAGCAGGAGGGCACTAGGGTGGGGTTCTCACGGGTGCCGGCAGCCTTTTTCAGGACCTTCATGTTGAAGGGATCATCGTTACCAGCCTGCATGGCCATCAACTCCTTCCTCTCCATGCCGGTGGCATGCTCCAGGGGATCAGGCATCACTAGCAGAAGATGCGGTTATGTTAGAGTTTATTTCGTGGTGGCTTGATGATGGCATTCTGAATAACCCTCTTTGGTGACATTTTTAAAAATTATTAATTTTAATTGTTATAATTAGAACTTGTTTTATGTAACTGGGTGAAAAAAGGTGTGTCTGTATTGTATACACATTGTGATACAGTAATATAGGTAGTAAAACATATGTATGTTTTTAAAACAGGGGGTGAACCGAACCCCTTATCATGGGACTTAAACATTGGCAAAATGGGTGTACTATACCTCTTTGCTGAACCCTTCAGGGAATACTGGCGTTACGTATATTTTAGTCAATATTTCAGGGGGTGAACCGAACCCCTTATCATGGGACTTAAACATTGGCAAAATGGGTGTACTATACCTCTTTGCCGAACCCTTCAGGGAATACTGGCGTTACGTATATTTTAGTCAATATTTTATTTAAGTATAATGATTAGATTAACAATTTCAGATACATGATTATGTCATTTGACATATCAATGTAAATTGGGTATAATATATCCATGTGTAAAATATGAATGAGGAAGATATTAAGTTGATACACTTAAAACTTGTTTGAACTAAACATTCATCATACAGGAAAATTGTGATAAAAAACTAAATAATGTTCCAATAGAAAAAAAATATATGTACATTATAATAGTAATAATGATAATATCATACTAGTTACTCCATTACTAAAGGTTTTGAAATGATATAGAAAAACTATGATGTTCATGTTTGGATATTTAGTTCTATTGATTTTTCTCAACTGTCAGAAAAAAGTTAATGACCTTGTAAAATTGAAATTTTGTTTGAATCGTAAATATATTATTACAGGTTTTACGAACCATTTGTAACAACTACTATGTAGCAAGTACTCATATAATATATCTAATACTGATAAGTGATAAGGAAGATAACCTAAAAATCGATTATTTTATGATTTACTGGCTAAAGGAAAATCAATAATTGTAATAATTCCATAAAATGAGCGAACAGACTTTGTGAAACAATGCAGATGAATAACTTTTTAATTCATAATCGATGAACAATAACAAAAATAATCAATAAAACGTGTATGACATGAAAAATTACGTCTTTATTTTTAACTTTACAAGTTGGTCTAAGAGAAAAACAGAAACTTTTTATTGAAATAGAGGATTATTATTATCCCTTTTAGGAAAAACTTAAATAAAAATCTAATGAGATTTAATAATTTTTAAGGGAAATTTGACATTACGTAACTTAGTGACAGGGGTGGCGATTCATGAAAAACCTGAACTGAAAATATGACTATTTCTTACTTTTGTCGGCATATCCCCGTCGGGCAGTGGATAGTAGAACACTTTTAAATGCATTTCCTCTAACAATTTGCCTGCATAAAGATGCCATTGTGCTAAATTCCTCACTGGACCGCTTTTCACGATTGCAAGTGAAATAATTTTTTTAACTTTTTTTTTTTACAAACTAGTGAAAGACAAAACCGTCTTATTCCAGCAGTAACGAATCAAACCGTATATTTTAGTATCGATTTAGTACCATGATTTCAAATAAATTTTTTCGTAGGTTTGTCAACAATTTATTTATTATCATTATTTAAAGACATTAAAGAGAATTTATTCAAAATTAAAGCATTACTCCAAAGAGTGAGTACCTACGTAGTTGTTTTAGTTTTCTATCGCTAAAAAGAATATATTTTGTATTTTAAATGTTGAACGCCATCTATTGATAAAAAAGCTACACTATAGGGTATTTGTCAGGCCAGGCCCCAGGGATACACTAACCAACAGTTCCTAGACCTAGTTCTAAACTAGTATAATTCCGAAATGTTGATGTATATGTCGCAGGTTTTTCATAAAATTAGATTTTTGATCAAAAACCTAGGTTTTTGATCAAAAACCTAGGTTTTTGATGAAAAACCAGAAGATGACACATTTTAAACTCAATTTCATCATAAACCTGTAACAATCCAGATTTTTGATCAAAAACCTGAACTAGTTTGGGTTTATGATAAAGTTCTTGTCAAAATCACGGGTTTGCTTTGTTTTTTTGTTGCAAATGATGATGGATTGTTTTATTTTATTTAAATTGATTTATTTGTTATAAAACAAAGCATACCCGTGATTTTGACAAGAACTTTATCATAAACCCAAACTAGTTCAGGTCAGAGAGTATTATATTCCTTGAGTTCAGGTTTTTGATCAAAAATCTGGATTGTTACAGGTTTATGATGAAATGGAGTTTAAAATGTGTAATCTTCCGGTTTTTAATCAAAAACCTAATTTTATGAAAAACCTGCGACATATACTTAATTAACTATCTATTTAACCGTTCCCTTCGGTTCTAGGTGTCGTTTGCGCGTAGTCTACATTTCAGAAAAGTAAATTTTGAACGTAGATAGAACCTGAGAAACTGACGAGCTCACGAGCATCGTGCTGCTGACAGTTGTCTCTTGTCAGTTTGCTGCATTAATTAGCAGCCAAGCTTTCTAATAGGTTTAATACTCGGAAAATAACTTGAACAGTTTCAGTGTAGTGGGGAAAAGTCTTTGCATGTAAGCTTTCATGCATTTAGGCTGTGTCCCCAGTAGACAAACTGTTAACGGCCGACTGAGTTTGCGGCGTATCGGCTTAGTACGCCCTTCCGTATATTTGAAATGGAGTGTCCACAGCTTGCTAGTTTTGCGCTAACAATTTGCCTACTATTAGGGCAAAACTAGCAAACTGTCCATGTAATCCCATCTCTATCTTGCACTTGCAGTTTGACAGTTGTACGACAGTGACAGGATTTATGCTAAGCCAAAGCATGTGTTAAGGCCCCGGTATACGCCAACGGCCTTGAGTGATTTGGGCGGTATAGCTTGAGTGTTCTGCGCTGAGCTCAAGCAACGCGACATACATCCACCGAGCAATACGACTCGCCTATCAAGGAGCGCGCTGTGCAGAATTAGACGTATTATTACTTTTTAGTATCTAAAACATAAAATAAAAAAAAAGTAACAGGTATTATTATAGGTAGTAACATAGTCTTTTCACACAAAACAAATCATGAAAATATCTTAAGCGGTTTGAAAGTAATTACGTTTTTATGTTTTGGGTAGACACGAATTCATGAATTTATTTCATTAAGTATTTTACAACAATAGTTAAATATTCACAGGTACGATTGATGTATATATGTTCTAGTTTAACATTAAAAAATTGCACAACTAACCTGCATTATTTGACGGCGAAATAAGAGATTTAAAACTGGCCGTTACCATTTACCTTCGCCTTAAGTGACGTTTACTAATCTTGGCCTTAGATTTTAATGAATTAAAAGTAAATAGGAAACAAAAACATATACAAGTTTACTCTAATATTTTATTGCTCGCATTTAATTTAAGTAATGTGTTACAATTGTTATTATGGAATGCAATACCGGGATCCTGCATGCCATAATAATATGTTGGACTAATCTTGCTTGTAAATTAAGCGGGGCCCCGCGGTTACCGCGGTGGGATTTGTGGGGTTGAGGAAAAAACATACGTGTTACTCGCGCGTGGCATGAAGCCCATGAAACAATTTTTTTACGCAGTATTTTTCAAAGTAATATTTAATTCATCTTTAATTTCATAAAATAATGTACTTAATACTTAGTTCTCTTTGAAAAATAATATGCTTAAAAGTTAAATTTCAGTTAAAACCCTTAAAATGTGGTACTAGTTCATGATTTGCTAACTCTTACAGTATTACAGTACTGCCCTGTATCCTGCAAACATCTGGACCCCCGGGATTTAAATTTTAGAAATCTTATGAGATTGAATTCCAGATACAATGTTTCGTCATCTATGTTAATTATTTATGATGTGTACATAAACTCATTGAAGCCATAATTAATAATAATTCAGTATTGCAAAATATGAAGAAGTAGAAGTTAGTGTATTTACTTAAAACGCAACTGCTTTTATCGGCATAAGCTGGTGTGTCAGAAATTATCTATAAATAAAAATCAGACCACGTTTACGCACGCATAAACTTTGAAATACAGTCGTTACAATTTATAATAAGTATTAAAAAAAAAAACTATTTAAAATACTCTTCGTGTCACTCCATTTAAAAATGAAGCTTCATCTGTAATAGTGGTCTTGAAAAGCTGAAACAAAATATATACCATAAGTATGCTAATGAAATAAATGTACTTATAGGTATAAATATATTTATTATGCAAAATACTTACTAGAAACACAAAACGCACTTTTCGTTGGATTTTGATAATCTTGTTAGCTCCTAGTACCAGTAAAGATACAATATTTGGACGAAATCAATTTCTCGTTCGACCGCTTCTTTGAATGAAACATCCCTTGAAGGAATTTAGTCGAACGTCGATTTCACCCTCTTCAAGCTAAAATGTAAAAAAAAAAAATCTTTACTTACACACTTTACATAATTATTTTAGACTAGCTTCCACCCGCGTTTTTCGGGACAAAAAGTAGCCTATGTGTTATTCTGATGTATAAGCTATATTACTGTAAAGTTTCATCAAAATCCGTTCAGTTCGTGAAAGAGTAACAAACATCCATACATACATCCTCACAAACTTTCGCATTTATAATAGTAAGATAGGTAATTGATATTTATTTCCATCACTATGTTTTCCAAATGAGTGTGATACCGGATCAGTTTGGTACAGCTCCCGGTAACATGACGGTGAAACGCATTCCCTCACGCAGCGTGTTTTCATCAGACCCGTAATATGACTGCAGGCTCCACTTTGTTCGCATGCCGTTTCAAATTCTCTGAAAGTCATCTCCTGAAAATGTAGTAGGTAAGTTTAATACAATATTAGGGTCATATTTTTTAAAATTTATAAAGACGCGGTATGGCGAAATCACCAATATGCAGTGGGCAAGTTAGTGATATTGCTTGTTCTTTCTTTTAGATGGAAAAAGTAGTACCTGCTGGTAGGTCAACAATAAATACATAAATAATATTGTTGTAAAATGTATATTACACGAAGTTTGTTGCAGAACACTCTGTTCTTGAAATAAAATATGTCCACACATCTATAAAAATAAATAAATAGGGTGCTGATAATTTTTAATTACTCACAAGTCAACCTACGTTTTTTGGTGAATCTTTATATTGATATTCTTTGAAAGTAAAAGTCACTGGAGTTGATTCAGTAAACGTTTCTCGTATTCCATATGTGCCTAAAATAATATAACATCCTAAAAAAATGTTAAACGTCGACATTTTACTCAAACAAAACAAGCGAGCTCAATTTGTGCACCTGATAAAATCAATAAAATGTTGTAGTGCTTGCTGTGGTGTTGAAAAAACTTTGCTTGTTATTTCAAAACAAAGCATTTTTGCAGTCTATTAGCATCTTTAGATATTAATTAATGTTTTATAAAAATATATAATTAATAAAAATATATAAATAATATAATCTTAACTAAATTATCTTTATGAAACTATAACCGTATGATTCCGAAATTTAACATCACTATTGAAATTAATATTCATTGAAATTACTATTATCTGTATTTTTTATCTGTATCGTTTGTCTATCTGTGGTCTCATCATGTTGTATATAGTGTTGTACCCTCATTAAATTACAGTTTTTTAATCGTCTAAATTAATTAACAGACCATTCTGCAAATTTATTTTTGTAAAAAGATGGTGAATTTATAAAAAGAAGGTTTTCGAAAATATCTCACGAAAAACTTTGAGAAAATTATTTCTAACTTGCTATTTTATTTATTTATTATAATATAGTAAAAGGTACATATTAAGGTCTATAATATAATACAATGTCCAACAAAACTATATACATAGTTTGTCTGTGCTAATATTAGCACATCATAATGTAATATTATTTGATTTAATTTTCGGTCTTTTGTGTGCCACATAGCATTAAAGCATCTACATATGAACATTAGTAATAGTAACATTTTCAGTAATTTAATTCACTAAACTGACTTGGCAATGGGCAATATCACAACACTATTACTGTCAAACGAAACGCGACTGGATGTGGATGTATCGCTGAATGGACTTTGTTGATTTTTCTGATATTTCTTAGTTAATTTTCGTTGTTTCACAATTTCCGGACCCTACTCCAGTGTAAATTAACCGAATTTGTGTGTTATTTGGATTGTGTTACGTTGTGCCAAAAGAGGAATTAACTTTCTGATGATTGAGTGAACAGATATCACAATAACAACAAAATTTGGTAAGTGAAATTTATATAATACTGTAATTTAATGTATCTTTGCATGTAAAGACGCAGTCTGAATCTAAAATATTTCGCTTTTTATATGATAAATAAACCAGCGTTACATTAGCATAATCATTAGACAAAGGATGTTGTCGACTGTCGCACTTTCTCGTATATGTATAAGTTTTCGAGTAATTGTATTTTTTTTATTTTTTTTGTGATTAGAAACAAAGGAAACTCAATAAAGGTAATACCAGTAAACTATACTGCATTGCAGATGCTCATAACTTTTGCATAATAAATTATGGATAATCCAATAGTATTCTCATAGTATGTACCTATGTAATTGAGTGATTGTCTAAAGTAAAAGGCCAGTGCATACAATGAAAGCAATTCCAGTGTGTTGTTATGTGCTAACTCAACTGAGACCTACTATAGGAACATGATTCATGCTCATTTTTTCATAAAATTTTATACATTGATGTTATTAGCTTGTTACTAGGGCATTAATATGGTGTATTGATTGATATTATTTTTTTAGGTTCACACAGAAACTACTGTTATATTTCCCTCCTAACAATTAACCCATTATAGATAAATATTTTTTGCTAAGAGTCAGTGAGACGGAAATTATCGGTTATAATGATTGATGTATTATTATGATGATGTAGGGTGGTGCAATATCGCACAGTCTTAAGGGGCTGTTATGCTCTATGGTAGCCCATGAAATTCAAATTTGCATTTGTATTCCATGATAACTGGAGCTCTGTTTTATGTTGTGTGTTGGTCAAAATACAATTTGCTAGAAATGCTGAACCATTCTCTCCGTTTTTTAATCAACATTTAATATTATGTTGTATTATTATTAAAAACTTAAAATAAATGTGATCAGCTTATTAATGTTTTTGTCTATGATGCAACTTAGTGATAGGTATATCATAATTATTTTGTATAAAATCCTTCAATCCCTTGTGCCAATTGACATGTTTACCCTTACCACAAAAAAAATAAACACGAATGCTACCAAAAATAATACACACTTGTTTTAGACAAGTTAGTGCTAAAACACCAAAAATAATACACACAACAAGTGTGTATTATTTTTGGTAGCAGTCCTGTTGAACATGTGTTTATGTTTCTTGTGGTACGGCCCGCTGTGTTTAATTTTAGAACAGCTAGTAGTACCTATTTTATTTAATAGTGATGACTGAACTAAAGTGCCAATGCAAATACATCATAGCCTGTTACCGCTGCACTCCATGTTTAAATGTACATATAGGTATATGAAATCACTTTCTATAATGAAATCAGGGCTGTATCTTTTACATATAAAAAAATACAAATACCAAAAATATTTATTCCACTAAAGCTTAATACGAAAAGTTCTAAGGTATGTTTTAAGGTGCATTCTAAGGTATAGCAGAGTATTGGGCTAACAATTTATACATGCAATTTGCACCCCTGAAATGTAAACTAGGCAAAAGCCTGTATCTTAGGAATCAGTGTTCCTCCATAAAATTACACATACATACATAAGAATGCCTATTATACATATATTATGCTATGTAAAATCTTACTCAATTTTCTAAAGCATAAGAAAAGAAACCCTGCTGCAGTCGGCAAACAGTAGAATTTTCATTGTATCCCATATTAAACATGTAGATGAGTGTTTGTACAATACTGAATCTACAAGATTGTTATTAGCCAGAGGGCATTGAGGTTAGTAACCCCAGATCTAGTAGAGATCCCTGAAAGTTAAGAGCGCGCATAAAGCCAGCAAAATTTTAGAATTCACCCGCGTCCCTTTGTCCGCCCCTCACATCGAACACGACCGCGCGCCAAAACTCAATAATAATTTAATAGTGTACATTGCGCTCGCTCGACGCGTATCTTCTGTAGTATACGTAAAATAATAAGATGAAACAATTGTTTTCACAGTATGACTTCAGTGTACAATATTATGAAATTTTATTGTGTACGTGAATAATACGTAAATAGTAAGTGAGTAGGAGGTGACCTGGTGTGGTGGTGGTGTAGGAGGTATCACTGATACTGAACACGAATCAATAGAAAATCAATACCATAAAAATATTTTTATTTCAAATATTATATGTAAACAATCGCGCCTGTAAAGTTTCACCAGTTATTTGTAAGTATACAGGGTGGATTTCAACTCAGCAACAGAGAGCAGAGCAGAATTTATGTAAATTAATAATAAGTTATTAAATATATAAGTGATTCTCAAAAATCATATGACCCGAGCGGGGTTTGAACCCGCGACCTCCGCCGTTCCGTGACTTAGTGCTCTCACCAACTGCGAGCGAGACCCGGTAGCTCAGTTGGTGAGAGCACTAAGCCACGGAACGGCGGAGGTCGCAGGTTCAAACCCCGCTCGGGTCATATGATTTTTGAGAATCACTTAATATATTTAATAACTTAATATAAGCATAACATGGCTTTGACATGTTTCAAATTCACAAAAAATATACATTTATAATGTATAGATGGTGATATCGCATCGATGTCATTTAGCTGCAATAGTTAAAAATATCGAGTTGGAAGTTCTGTATAGTTTTCCGATAGATGTCGCCACACGCGCCTAAGACGCGTATATAAAGGGATCTCAAAATTCAAATGAGTCGAGCGAGACCCGGTAGCTCAGTTGGTCAGAGCACTAAGCCACGGAACGGTGGAGGTCGCGGGTTCAAACCCCGCTCGGGTCATATGATTTTTGAGAATCACTTATATATTTAATAACTTAATATAAGCATAGCATTGCTTTGACATGTTTCAAATTCACAAAAATATATACATTTATAAATTAATAATAGTTCTTGCTCTTATTAATAGTCAGCAAATGATAACACAGTTACAGAGCTTTCAGAAGCAGTACTGCCCGGACCGGATTGGTCACGTAATAAGGGCCCGCTACATATTTGTTTTTCAGTTTGCCGTTTATTGGTACTTTGTGGCTGTCTCATTGGCATGTTCCTAGTATGACGTGGATCAATCAGCTCGGGTAATATATGATCCATATAAAAATCGGTGAGCTTGACAGTCATTTTTTTTTTCCAAAAATCTTCGTCACGACTTATTCTTTCGACGACCATCGTATGTCTTTCACCGAGCCATACAGCAAATAGACAAATATTTCTTTTCGTGATATGAAGCTGGCCCTGTATTTGATAATACCAAGTATCGTTCGTGTTGACAACCATAGCCTCATCTTTGATATTCCAAAACCTAATTTTTCTTTTTTCAACAGCTTCTTTAATAGGCATATTAAATGCTGACATTGGACATTTGATCTCCACGATTGTATCGTTTCCAACGAGGCCATCTGGTGTAGCAGCTAAAAATGGTATTTCACTATCTATGAATAGGCCACAAGATCTTATTTGCACTCCTTCCTGTGCCGCTAGCTGGTTGAGCGCTATAGCCTCGTTGTCCACACCGTGTTTTATGGAAACTACGTTTGAGATATCACTTTTATACAACATAGCTTTTACAATACTAGCGCTGGTGGTTGGACGGCGTTTTATTATTTTTCCAAAGTTAGATGCCGTTAATAAGTTCCTACGAAGTTCCAACCACTCACTACTATCTCTTTGCAGAATAGTTGCACGTTCGATAAGCATCCTTTCCTGGTTCGACTTTTCCAAATTTTTTAAGAAACTTTCCTTGGCTATCCTATAAATATCTTCTTCCATGTCGGGTTTATGGCAGCTGTCTGTTCCATAATGTTTGTCTGTTGTTGTCAACTTTTCATTAAAATTAATCCTTACGCGTGTCAACTTTCTTCTTAGCTTGTTCTTTTGTATTCTTTTCTCTTCAAATGTTTTACTTTTGGATTTGGGGCTTTTGCCTAGCAAAGATTTTTGTATATTATACAATGGTCTTTTGGTATTGAATGCCACCACTGCAGCTGCACATCTAGACTGATATGTTTGCCGTTGTACTAAATTTGTTCTTTTACCGCCTACAAATTTAGCAATTATGCTATTAAATTGTTCGACGGCATTGCTATCACAATCATTGATTAGGCTTCGAGAATGTGCGGCAACTATGCCTACAATGTATTGTATTCTGACCCAAAACGCAGAGTTTTTAACTTTTAGCACGAGATCCTCATTTTTCTTTTCACTGCTACAGTAATGATCAAGACATTCGTTGTGGTGTCCAAAGGCATGATTGTACGAATTAGAAATATCAGTGTAGAGTTTATTTATTCTTTCTCCCAAATGAAAAGGTTCCGATTTACGTATTTTTATAGCACAACAAATGACTTTCCTAATAGCGAGTATTCTTTGGGTAGTAAGCATTTTTCTCATAGACAGTGGGTATTTAGTATCTTTGCTAACAAAAACTAATTTGTTGCATAGATTTCGTAAAATGTGGTTCCTGCATTCTATTTTTTCCACTGTAACATCCTTGTATGGCCTTTCTTCGAGGATCTTCGAGTAAGTGCTTGAATCGCCATCTGCAATCAGTCTTCCATAGATAATATTGTACATCTCTACTGATTTTTTGAACCCCTCAGCTATTATTTCGGCCTCCATGCCAGAAGAGCAACCTGTATAATTTTTGAAACATTTATGGTCGTTTGGAGCTAAGCCTTTATTCTGTGCACGGGCACAGATACAGCAGTACTTGTTCCTAACTCCCAAGAAAAGAACTTCCTTAAATTTTCGACCGATTATGGCTGCTGCTCCAGAGAGCGCAGCATAGTTGCTTTTGTACGAACGCTTAGACCAGCAACCATCAGCGATGACGTCAATGACTGCTCATTTTTCACCTTTCCTTCTTCTATTGCAGCTAGTCTTTCGCGTTCTGCTGCAGTTTCCATAACTTGGTGTGCTGTTTTTTCCCATTGATCACAAATTTCTGAGTGTTTTTTCCGGTACATCTGTTGCGTCATTGTGGGCAGATTCATGGCTATACACAATCCTTGGAATTGCTCCAAGCCAATGCCTGCACTAGTAATGCCAGAAACTGCTGCTGTATTGATGTCTAAGTTCTGGGTTGGCTGTGGATCTGACGTATTGATTAAAAATTCACCTCTGCACATATTACAGGAAAGTTTCAGTTTAGAGTATAAGCCTACTTTAGTTTCTCCTATAATGTTTAAGTTAGATAGCGTACAGCCAAATTGAGGTGCATGATTCGATATAATTTTTAATTTTTCGAAGAAGTACACCTTATCTATTATCACTCTCTCTGCTGCATCATACAAATTCTCATCTTGAATTTTATTCTGCATTTGTGGTCGACTCTTTCGACTTGTTCGTGGCTTCAATGAACTGTAATGAAAAATGTAACCTAATTATAATTATCAAGTACAGAGTCAGAGCTGTGACTACACAACGTACAAGCTGAACGAGTAAAAAACGACCAGTGCCACGAAAGGGGCTTGGATGAAACTCGGGTTTATGATATGTTATGTTAAATGAACTCTCGGTATTTGTGCAAGTACCTTTCTGGAGCATAATTTTCTTTCCTGGCGTACTCGTTATGGTGAGTATTTTTTTCTGCCTGACAATAGTCCGTACGTATAGTTCGGCCATTAGGATCCACATTTTCCAAATTCAATGTTGTTCTGTAAAAATGATAACTATAATAATTAGTTAAAGTTTCAGACATCATCAGCTTTATGTCTAAACGAACTCTATTCCAAGATGGAAAAGCGTGTGCGGATACTATTAAATAAATAAACATACATAGCTGACGAGAGACAATCGGTTACAACTTCGTTTTGATCACATTCGCCAGATTGTACAATATTTTGAGACGCGGCAATTCTGAAAATAAAATATTATCTCAAAACAATTTATTTTAATATGTGCACAATAAATTCAATTAAATCTTCAAAAGATAGTTTTTGTTTGTCTTTTGTCGATGCTGTGTGATTGAATATATAATTTAATATATAACATTTCTTTGTAATATACAGACTACACTCACGATGAGCAATAAATATAGGATCCCCGATAAAAGTATTTATTTTTTCAAAAATATAAACAAGCAATATCTAAATCCAAAGGGCAATGACCAAAATGTTAGGAACATTGGTGCCTTTTATTTTTTTCGCGGCCATTCTTGAAACCATGGCGTATTTATAGTAAAATGTACCTATCAGAATTAATAATTTTGAAACAATTTTTATGTAATAAGCAGTCCGAGACGAAATATACAGGGTATGTTCTAGAATGAGCATCTCTTTGATTTGATCTTAGAAAACTATCTAGAGTTTATCAAGACTAATATAATTGCATTCAAGATTTTTTGAAAAAAACATTTTGTTCATGCTAAAACCAAAAAAATATAAAATATTTTTTTTCACACAAATGGACCCTTCTGTTCATACCAATCAAAAAGTTATAAAGACACATGGTGTGTAAAGTTGTTATAAATTGGAGAAAATCATCCTTTAAATATTTTTTTGTTTAAAATAATCATGATCGATGCCTGGCTAAGCCGGACGCTTTTTAAAAAAAAAAAAAATTCAGTTACAGTTTTTTTCCAAAATCGAACTTGTATCTCCTTTGACTACTTTGTTCTCCTTATAGTTTCGGATTTCGCCTTGAAGTCCCATCTCAAAAATCATCCTGTATAAACTGATATATTTTAGTTCAGACTGAATTTTAAGCTATACATTTTTGTTTGTTATATTTTTTTGCAACTAATTCTTATAATTTGATTAATGGCCGCCACAAAAAAAAGGCACCAATATTGGTCATTGGCCTTTCTCTAATACACTTTCATATGTCTCTTATCGATAGTTCACAATATTTAGTCAAATTGGTAACTAAAAAAGCCCCAAGCATACTTTCAGAAAAAGAAAATCAATACCTAATGGACTCATCATACTGCTTCGAAATCGGCATAATATATTTCATCGAACAAACATAAAGAGATCAACTAAAAGCATGTGTTCATTTTGCATATACTATACACTACTTTTTCGTTGCCTTTATTATGTAATTTTGGTTTTCATGTAACACAACTTTATTATTTTTGTACAAAATACAATGCTTTTTATGTACTACCTCAGTTCGATACTATTTGAATAAACGAGGCAATGTAAAAATCTCATAACGATACTTTGAATATTCGTGGTACCTACCTGCCGCAGACATCGCCCGGCAACGCGCTCGCTGCAGTTCCATGTGTATGTAGGTATGCAGTGCTTTGTCGAACGAATGAAATCTATTTTCTATTTTTTTTTAACTTAAAACAAATATAGGTAACTCACAAACTTACCTTCGAGAATTAGCCATACTTTCAATTTGTAACTTTTTTAGTTCTCGTTTTCCAAGTCTTTTCAATGTTTTTTTCTTGTTTCCCATTTCACTATTTATTTCGAACAACAACAAAAATTACGAATAAAATTATAATAACTCGGCGGAGCCAAACACTTGAGCGTAGTCCTCTCGTCTCAACTGAGCGATGGTGACTGATGTGTGAAACAAAAATATGCTTGAAGCTCCCTCAACGTGCGACGGAAGATGACTTCTTCCGCGGAATAAAAACGTCGTAAGTGCCAAAAGTGTTTTATCGTAATAAATTCAAAACTAAAAGTAATTACATAAAATGCCTAGGCTCAGCCCTTACTCATGTATAAATATAACTATTTACCAAATTTTATCATAATAGTCATTATAATATCGCGTATAAATCGAAAATATATGTAAATTAGAGGTTACTTTGTGATTTTTTTCTATCGAGGAAATGTTATTATTTTATGTTTTTGATCAGAGTGAACCCTTGAAAATATCATGTAGTTTTACATACATTTTTATTTAAAGCTTTGCTCTGGAATTTTTTATGTAAAATCAAATAGAAGATTGGTAATTTTGCTTTATGCGCGCTCTTAAGGCGAAGGTAAATGGTAACGGCCAGTTTTAAATCTCTTATTTCGCCGTCAAATAATGCAGGTTAGTTGTGCAATTTTTTTATGTTAAACTAGAACATATATACATCAATCGTACCTGTGAATATTTAACTATTGTTGTAAAATACTTAATGAAATAAATTCATGAATTCGTGTCTACCCAAAACATAAAAACGTAATTACTTTCAAACCGCTTAAGATATTTTCATGATTTGTTTTGTGTGAAAAGACTATGTTACTACCTATAATAATACCTGTTACTTTTTTTTTATTTTATGTTTTAGATACTAAAAAGTAATAATACGTCTAATTCTGCACAGCGCGCTCCTTGATAGGCGAGTCGTATTGCTCGGTGGATGTATGTCGCGTTGCTTGAGCTCAGCGCAGAACACTCAAGCTATACCGCCCAAATCACTCAAGGCCGTTGGCGTATACCGGGGCCTTAAGCCGCCAGCACACAGCGGTGGCGTCGGGAGGGCGGCGAGGCATCGCGGCCCGGCGTAGTCGGTTGTAACGTACTTGAACTGTATTACAATAGTATATTATGCAATTAGTGAATAAAGGACGGATTTAAAGCGAGGGCCATAGATGAATCACGAGCTAGTGAAGGATTCTAACGATTGAATCACGACCGTAGGGAGTGATTCATGATGATTGAATCACGAGCGTAGCG
This sequence comes from Thalpophila matura, assembly GCA_948465475.1. NCBI lineage: Eukaryota > Metazoa > Arthropoda > Insecta > Lepidoptera > Noctuidae > Thalpophila > Thalpophila matura. The sequence continues at coordinate 9,720,212 of OX419198.1, read as the reverse complement.
AGTGATTCAAGTGTTAGAATCCTGAGCGACGCGAGCGATTCATGGCCCTCGATATAAATCCGTTTTATTCAAGAGTTGCATACTATACTTTATACCATGACTACGAGAAAAAGAAAGATTTAAGTGAAAATATACATATAATGAAGAAAAAGTAAAGTTAAATTGGCTTTGATGTAAACCAGCCGTGATTTTTTGGGTAGCAAGCTTTCCACCTTTCCACTATATCGGCCGCCCTCTCTTTCACAAACTCAGGTGTTAACACATCTTCATCACTAGAATGCATTTTTAATCGATTAGAACAACACTAAACAAACACAAAATTAAAGATTAAAGTAACACTAAACTTTGTGTTCGTACAACTTACAGTATTCAAAATAGCGCCAATTTACTAAGGACAGCAAAGAACACAAAACAGTTTTTAATCTAATGCTAAACTCCTTGTCGAAAATGTCGACCAATCAAATTGAATTTAGAACACATCAATATAGGTCGAATACACAGATTACACTTACACTAGATACGGCAAGCCACGACCAAGCGTGCCCTGCATGTTCGACTGTTCGTACTAAAAAAAGTCTGTTAGCTCAGTGACGCTTAGTGATTGAAACAATTCTATTTACTCTGAGCACATCACTAAATGGCTGGGGTGAAGTTATCGTAGGTATAAAAAAGATGACACGTTCGGTTTTCATACAATCTAATAACGTGCCGCATCTAGCATAGGTTCTTTAAATCTGTGGTCGAATACATTGGTGTGTTCCATTTTCAAACATCAAAACAGTGAGTAAAAGTGCTTTTTATTCACTGTTTTCAGTGAATAAAATAAGCTTTTTAGAGGGGGAATGGTATAAAATAACATACATCGGCGTTCTGCTGGGCTGTCGACAGCGAGATCTTAGCCGTCGCCCGTCGCCGCCACGCCGGGCGGTACGACAACGCCAGGCGCGGCGTACACGGGGCGTGACTGAGACGCTGGCATTGGGAATATTTATTCGTACTTTCGTAGTCTTACAGGCAGAGAGAGGAGCGTGCCCACGTTGCGCTTGTCTTTACAGGCCAAAGTCCGCCAAAGTCATATTAAACGGCCGTCTTCAATTTATCGGACTGTTAACTTGTCGGTGAACTCGGCCCTGAGACTGTGTGCTGTCGGCTTTAATAATACCCCATTGTATATTTTGTCATCATAAGTAAGAGTCCTTGACATTTGGAGCTATCAATATATTTATCTTGTCCAATGTCCATGACCTATAGTTTCCTCTGCAACAATAGCAAATAATAGATATACCTACCTACATAGTTATTATTAAATTGTTGACGTGTTGTTAAGTATCTAGTCAGTAACTTAAAACAATATTTACGAATATGACCATAAAGTGTAAATTTTTGCTCCTTCAAGTTAAGCTCTCAACACTGCTTGCGTATCAAGTTTGAATCTTAAGTATTTGAGGTCAACGAACCAAAAGAACAAAGCAAATAACTTTCTGTTCGAAATATTACTAAGTCTGGATCGAGGAACAATTTACACTAACGGATAACTATATAACTAGCACTCGAATTTAATTATTGCTAAGCTAAATACCTAGGGATTTAGCCAAAAAAAATAGGCATATTCGTTGTTCACTTTCTTTTGTTGCTGAAAATAGCTGAAAATCAACTTATCTAACACAGTTAATCTAGCAATGCTTCAAGTCAGGAATGGATAGGTTGCTTATAGGCAAGCGTGCACCATCGTCTACCGCATAATCTATTTAAAATCACGTGAGATGGTCAACATGAGCCTCATCTGACTAGTCTCTTCCCAATTAGGTCTGGTTCGGCTTCCAGACTAACCAGATGCGGCTGAATATCAATTTTACCATCCACCACCACTAATTTTTCCAAAGTTGGACCAGGGTATCACACTGGGCTTCTGGGACTGTCATAGAACTCATCGATATTCGTATGACAACCAGGCCCGACTTTTGTTTAATGCGCTTTCCAAGGCACAGAGGGGTTTCGGCTAGTAAAGAATGGTCACACATCCAGGGACTGACTGCGGCAACCATAGATAACCTCGTAGATCGATCGATGAGCGTGACTATTTTTCAGCCACGAGACTAATTAAAGAAAAAATCTGTCAATTTATCTGATTAAAGAATGTTGATTACTAACACTTTTAAAACCTAAAGAAATAAGCTTATTTACATCAACAAGCACGCGATCTAAATTACATTCAGCTCTATCCACTTATGCGGTTTCAATAAAAAATAGCATTATGTAATGCTGCGAGGATGGTTAGATACGTGACATGACGGCCGTTGCATTATCAAATTACCGGCCTGACGTGGATACATCGAGTATTGAGTATTACAATTTACAGTATACACTCAGGCAAATCTGTCCATGATAGGACAATACACTCTATACATGACATACTACACCTCACATAGATTACCACACCACATGTACATTTTTCATTACATTACATCCTCTAGCTCACATAATCCTTACTGTCCGTACCCATACACTGAGCCCCCAATAACTATTCGTTTAGAGTTCACCAGCAACACTTGACATTGTTATCAGGACTAAGTAATACTTACTTTCATGTTAGGTACCCACTTTTGTATCATTGCTGTGATTGATTTGGACAATAAATAGGTAATTTCTATTGGGTTGAAATACCTTGGTTCAAAAGCACTGATACAATGTTCAGTTTTAGTCTTTACGCTTCGTAAGGCCTAAAACCTAACGATGTTTCTACCTTAAGGTGAATTCCGCCGGAAGCATTCGTGTGTAATGTAATAATGCAAAATTCGGTGTTGAGCATTGCGATAGTGAGCGAGCTCAATGTACTGAGTTACTGACCAAGGAGCATTCGCTTTTGTTACTCCTCGAAGCATCGCACAAACTGCGGACGTTACAAACTGGGGACATTCGTGTTAGGGTGGATTTACATCAGACGAGCGAATGCTCATTCTATCCCCTCTCTGTCAAATTCTTTTAGTGTAAACAGACGTAGAGCATTCCTACGTTGTTCAGTCTGCGTTTACAAATTCCATGGAATATTCAAAAAATGCTCGCTCGCCGCTCGCTTGATGTAAACGGCACTAGAGCGTGCGAATAGTTGCTTAGAGCGTTCTTGCATGTTCGGACGTGAAGCGTTCTTGTGTTCTATCGATTCGTTCGGCTGATCTGAACATCTATTGAGTAAGAATTCTAGTTCTTGGTTCTAATTTTTGCTCGTTGATATTTTGGTGTAAACGCTTTCGTTTACACTAAAATATCGAGAAAGAATGCTCTTGTTCTACTCTAATTCTTTGTTCGTTTGGTTTAAATCCACCCTTACAAGCGTGCGCACTGCAATGCTAATCTGGGCGGCGACTCTTAGGATACAGCTTTGTGTGCAGCGCTGTCGCAGCGCGCAAACCATTATTTGGTATTCACTAAGCTGCAAATGGCTGCACTAACGCTGTATGTCAAAGACTGGCGCTTAAGGCTGTGACGGTTGAGTTAAAACTACTCAATGGCGGCGGCGGGCAAATTGACCACGATGATTAGCTACACGCTCGGTCGATCTTGACGCCGAGCTGGTCGTCGAGATAGCCAAATATTCTCTCTTAGAGAATAGCATAGCTGGACGTATTAATTCACTGATGTAATGCTTTGAATCTGAACTGTTAGGTTTAAAGCACGCGAATGCTCTCGGTGAGTACTCACACTCCTCACTTTTATGATTAACGTAGAGTTAACTTGCGTTGCGCATCTATCGGTCTCCAACCAAGGGCCATACTATGAAGTTTAAAGCTAGCATTTTTCTGTTGCAAGACAGAGATGGCAATATTTGTCCTGTTCCATCTCTCTCCCTCACACTAGCCACAACACGTTATGCGGCTCCAGGATTTGGCCCGTTAGTAGCTGTAGGTTCATAGGTTCTCCCTTTAAAGAAAGGCCCAAACATCCAGAGAGGTACGCAGGACACGGTGCGTAGTTTGTCTCGGGCCTGTCTCTGATTTGCGTACGATTGTCTGCTGTCCAGAGGCAACTAGTACAAGTGAAATCTTAACTCATCAAACAAGGGCAAAATGAAACACAATTAAAATTTATTTTTTTGCCAACCACAGAAGGCTTCTTGTGCACCTGTGAATTAAAGAGGGTCTTCCCGGGTGAGAGGTGTATTGTACGCTGTCTTTTTTGCATACATCGCCTCCTGACAATGACGACTAAAGGTTTTTGTTCATTTATTAGGTGCAATTGATATACAGATGCAATGAAGGTAATCTATTAATCCTTTTGCTCTCCTTAGTAACAATTCGTTACGGCGAAAAGTATTACCTACTCTGCGAAATTGAGTACAACCATGCAAAGTTCTATTAAAAGTCCACCAGTTTGACTTAGCTCCGGTACCTATTATTTAAACCAGAATTCCGATTAGGTACCTATTACTCGTATTAACTAATATCGCCTCATATTTGCACAACGCGCTGCGACGTAGGTGCATTAAACCTTTTATTTTTGTTATCAATGTGTGGCCATTAACAATAAATTGTTGAGGTTTTTTCCTCCTCCGTGTTTTTATACCTCTGCGTCAACGTTCATCGTTGTACTCGGTGCAAACTCGGTGCAGTCGCACTCATGAAGACTGAAATTCAAGCTATAATCCACTTTATCACATAAATTATACAGTGTATTTTTCTTTGTACTAGAATACTTTCATGAATCCGCTTGTCAAGGTATTTTGTTTGTTATTTTGTTACCAAGTAGGTCGGTATTAAGTTGTATATTGTTCATTAAATTACGTTCATTGTGCTAGCTAGGTTGTTTTGCAACGTTACAGAATTTTTTTGACATTAATTGGCTTGGGTTGCCTACTGAAATGTGTTAAGTGCTGGGTATACTGGCAGTATTTAAAACCTTAGTTTTAAGTCATTTAAATTAATTTGTATTCTAATTTTATCAAGGTTTGCAATGGAGTCAAATAGACTTGTACTTGGCTCTATAATGCGTGATACCTTTGCCATGGCATGACTCATTATTGTGACCGCCAAGTAACGAAACGGATTTCTAGAGCCGTGCACGAGATTTTGGAGGCTAAACTAAAACTTCCAAATAGATGTAGGCGAGTCTACCAAATATGCTGATGAAATCTTTTCTTCTTTGTGTCTTAATGGCTGTACTGAACGTATTTTTAATCATCATATTATTTAAGACCAGTATGTACAGTCAATTCGATGCTGGTCAATTGATTCGCCCAAGAATAGGTAGTGAGGCTTAACGGGCAAAGCACTTGGGGCATTACGTGGGTGTTCCGCAGTTGCACTGGGTGTTACATGGATCAATTATTCCGTGATTAGTCCCCACTTGGCAAGATCACTTCGGGTTTCCCCTCAAGGCCGCGACCTTGGCTGAAGCTGTTTAGTATGATCATCTTTTTATAGAACTTGTAGTAAATAAACAATACCTGTTTTCATGAACACGACTATACCGGGCTATTTTTTGTTTAACCATCTGGTCGATTTGCTTTCATACGGTTATAATCGAAGATTATCCTCCTAATTTGTATTTCCAAAGCTGGAAGTGGCATCCAGTCGCACCAGATATGGCGGTTCTTATTTAATTTTATGGTTTAGCAGACAGCCTTGGGCGGTTTTCTTGGCAATGAAAGTGACTTTGACTTGACTTAATGTCCAATGACCCCCAGGTGGGGCAGAGGGCGTCCACAGTAGGCTTCCAAAGAGATCTGTCTTGAGCTAGACGTTTTACTTCGCTCTAGGTTTTCGCTCATGGCAATGAAAGTGGTTGCCATCTGTAGATTCCCGCAGCACCTAAGGGCTGCTGACCTTACATTTTGACAAAGATGAAGTGGTCGAAGGGTTATAATGTCAGCGGCTCCCAAACTCCTCAAACTCAAACTGTATAGCAATGCTTAGCAGTAGAAATAAACACAGGGATCTCTACCGCAACTAAATATAGGTAATATTTGCCAAAATCTGTCTTGCTTACAGAATTCTCGTACACTTTGCATGTACGATGAACACTAAATGCTTGACCGTTCCGTCTACACAATCTTATGAGTCATCCTCACATTCCTCAGGCCTTAATCTAGATTGAGTAAATCAGCAAAAGCTTGAGGTATTTCTACATCACGTGTGCAATTAGATATACGAATAATGTGTTCTACTACGTAAAATTTATGTTCTACGTCACCATTCCTGGCACGTGCGTGCTAATAAAAAGCTGGAGTCTAAATAAACATTAAACAATACACGTCAATGGGGTATTGGACTACTTGTTAAAATGTACAAGAGTTTTACCTTATTTAAGTGCATAAAAAGAAAACGATTTGTTAAAAATATCATGAATTTAATGAAATAGTAGAGGAGCTATACGCTTTAGAAGTTTTTGGAGGGGAAATTCTCCGTCCTTGTCGCGCGAAACAAATATCGTATTGGGAGGTGTGAAGTTTATCAAGCGTTTTTACATTATGACGTCAAATGTTAATTTTTGTACTATCTTTTCCTAGCAACGTTTTTTCACTGTTGCTTAACTTTTCGCTAATTGGTTCGGGATTTCTAAAAAAAAATACTGTCCGATGGTATTTTACGTTGTTATCATGTCAAGTGTTTGGATTGGCTGTTGTGACTTCGATCAACCAATAAAGACGGCGAACATGAGATTTGATACTGTCAGATACTTAATCAGGTTTTGAGAAACCGGGGGTTCGTCGTTATCATCCATTGATGTAATATTATACATAGTTCATACCTCAAAAATGATAGGCAGATTGATAACTTACCTGTCCATCATCTTCACGTTAATTAACGTAATGGGTTCAAAGACCCCACTAATTTGCGTATAGTAAATTGTTCGTACGACGGCGACGGTATACTGTTGCCCAACCAATTCAATTCAATGATATGGACACCGACAAACCTGTCCATCTGAGTCACTCACGAATTGTTCAACTGTTTTGTGGCTAGGCTACGGTTTGGAGTTGGGACATTACAAATCACAGGGCTATTTTACTGAATCACAGTAAAAGTGGAAGTTCTTCAAGTAGGTACTTTGAATGTCCTTGACGCCTTTAGTACGCCGACGCAAACGCCGTATGCGATCAGCGATCATATTGCAGTAGAATAAACTGTATGATAATGTATCTTGTTCCGGAATTGCTGCGGTTAACGTTGTATATCTACCAAAGGCTGACGTAGCACGTAATGAGTGCCAATCATCAATGCCCAACGATAAATAGGGAAATAGGACATCAATATAGGGTGGCGGCAGTGGACTAACAACTGGACGAGGTAATACAGACTAGGCGAAACAGACCAAGCAATACAGACCAGGCTAAACCGTCAGCGAATGAAGACGATTATAAGAGAGATGGTGGTAATTCAGTCTCAATTTATTGTTATTATAGCAGGCAGATTAACGAATCAGAGTGCCTAGTGCGAGTTTTTCTAACATACTCGATTGTGAGAACGTTAGCGAAGGTCACAGTCAACGACCAATTAAACACCGGTTCGCGCTCGGTAGTGATGACGCTAACGCCTGTGATTGGTTGTTCCACTCACTTTGAGAAAAGTTTACTCGATTAACGCGGTGATTTGCAACTCGGAATCAGCACACAGAGACTTTGTCAGGCTTTAAGAAAACAGGACATGGGTTTGTTTCACAGATAAAATAAAAACTGGAACAGAATTTATCAGCCGGATAAATAAACTGGAACACGTCTGGAGGTGGTGAAAAGTGCAATATGATAAGATGGCGGTATAGTCAATAGCTATCAAATGCTTATCCAGAATTCCAGAAACGAACAAAAAGTTTAATATTCTTTAAATTAAACAAGGCTCCACAAAACCATCTTCACAGTTTGTGGGAGCAGATCATTCAAAATTAAATTGTATGAATAAGGTAGTGCGGACACTTAAAATTAAATAGGAACATGCCAAAATAGGAAAATGCGAGACAGTGAATCAGCTGTGCCATGTAATATATTAATATTACATGGCACAGCTGATTCACTGAAGTACATACGAGTATGTGGAAGCGCGCGATCTCTAGTCACGTGAAACAAATTAATTGGATGCTCGGGTATTAGAAATTGATTGGCGACCTGTATAAACGTATTGACTAGACGACCTATAAATTAATACTAACCTTTAAACTTTTGCAGGGAATATTAATGTCAGCGAAGTTTGATGATTATTTATTAATTATTGTTATTAGGAACTACCAGAAAACCTCCTCTAATGAGCATCATCATTTTAGCCATCATTTAAGCAAACGTATCACTGCTGGGTATACGTTTGCTTACTTTTCTCTCAGTCCACTGTTTTGTATAGGTGTTTCTGGCTATTTTCACGATGTTGTCAGCCCATGGATGTCTCTAGGGGTAACATATCCCAACAGAATAGGCCATTCTGATCTGGATCAGGTTAGACGCGATACCAAATTGTAAAAGATAAGAGATAAAGATATTTTCATCGGCCTTTAGTCTTTAAAGGTCTAACCAACAACATCTTATTTTATGTTCCAACATATTCTGCCACGTATGGCGTGCAAATGCAATTAATATTTAAACTAGATTAACCAAGATTGCAGAAATCATCTTGACTGGATAATCAAGATCCTAACCGTCCTGATTCTCATCACATTTTCCTTATTTCCTATCCAAAATTCAGAGTAGTGTTATATTTTTTTAGAAATTTGGACATTCAGCACAATTAGCTAAAACCATGCTATCATCAAAATCATCATATATTGTCTATTTTGAAAGTGTCCATTTCTGGCTTCAGAGGAACTGATAGTATACTCGATACAAATATTAATTTATTCATCGAATATGTCTCGGCATTGTCTGCTTTATCGATCTTTGTACTTGCTGCGTCAGTTGCACGTGTTTCAAGGCACATTTATTTATTTATGTGTATTGATCGTGTCGAGTTCTCTTCATCTTGCGTTGAGTGGAATGCAGTTGAACTCTTTATGGCACCTATGGGGTGTGATATGTTTAGTCTGTCCCTCCTTGCGTTTTATCAGCTGCAGTATATTTCGGCCTTAATTTGGCATCTTTTGGAATTTATAGAATTTTCTTGAGCATAGTTTTTGGTTTTTGAATTAGCTTATTATGATATTATTTTCAATGACCACAAAGATCTCGATAAGACCTGCCTTGGTTTAAGTTGAAAACACTTTCACGACAACGCTTTCATTTCACAACAAAATGCGTATAACTACGTAATTTCCTGGAACCTGACACGTGGTATTGACTTTCCGAACAAAAAAAAGGTTCCTTGGGTATGCAATAGACAAGAGTTACAGCGCCTTATTTAGTAATGGGGGTTTGCAATGGATAAGACATGGGTCGTTTACTCTAAGTCAGTGACTTCAAGACATTACTACTACTATATAGCAATTTGTAGGGATATGTACAGTATAGATGAAACTACAAACACAAGCGTCTCAAAAATCTCCGTTATCCGACCCAAAGACAACGAAGCAGCCAATGTCATTACATTTTATGACTGCTATCACGATAGTATAATCACAATCAGATTCCGAGTTTTCCGTTGGCTTTACACTTATCCGTATCAATGCTGGGTATATATTACGGTAATTCGGAAGATAAGAGGCGCTTGGTATTTGGTGGATATAATTCACACTGACTTACTTACTTGTTGCGTTATGGTATGGAAAAAATTGCTGGAATGTCGTAAATGTCAGTAAGATATGAAATTGATATAGAGGTTAACATTCTGTATCTGCTCTATTATAAAATCATAGGGCTCTCCCAAATTTCGCTACAACACTTGGACCTTTGCCTCTCGTACACAATCCACTCTTGCTGTTTTCTTCAATTATGTAATGTAGTTATCGGTCGGTTGCAGAAAGATAGTTAAATTTTAATGGAGGCATTACCCATACAGTTTCTATCGTTAAAGTCTCCTTCAAAACTTAATGACCTTTTCTGCAACTCAGCGTATATCTTGGAAACAACTGATTGAAAACTTATGCCCGTTTTCACCAAAACTAGGAGGCACCTAAGTTAAATGTATAAATAATATTAAAAGAATTTACCTAGCGCAAAAAAACATGTCACTAACCATTAGGCGACAACCATGGATAGTCAATCATTGTCGCCTAGTGGTTGGTAAAACGTTTTTTTGCGCTAGGTAAAGTCTTTTAGGGCCGTACCACAAAAAAGATAGCCACGCGTTAAATGCGAATGCTACCAAAAATAATACGCACTTGTTTTAGCACTAGCTTGTCTAAAACGAGTGTGTATTATTTTTGGCAGCATTCGCGTTTAACACGTGTTTATCTTTTTTGGGGTTTAAACATTTTACTTAGGTGTCTCCTAGTGTTGGTGAAAACGTGCATTAACGTAAGGCGCTTCAGTACGTACGGTCTCTTCTGCTACATAATAATGATAAAATTGCCCCAATATTAGACAAAATGTACCCCAACATCAAATATAATTTGTTCCCTAAATTATGTATCTTGTTGCTAAGCTAAGTAACAGGCTCACTATTTGCTAAAGTAGGTATTCGTAATATTTGCTCTGTGTCAAAAACATCTGTGTCAACTTTATCTTTTACTTCTTTCATCAGTTTTTATAATATATTTTTTACTTTTAATGGAAGTTTCGTGTAATTATACTCAATGAGGTCATAGGTGTGTTTTGTGATAGCGTTTGTTTTTGTAACATTAATTATTATGCGCTTTTTATTATGTGTTTAAATTAAAACAGATTATACGTATCTTCGTTGTTTTACTAGGTACTGTTTTAAGAAATCTTTTTCTCATCTATTTATCATTAGTCTTTCGAAAGCCTTAGGGAAATCTAAAATTATAGGATTTAAAAGTTTACATTGAATTAATTCTTTTGTGAGATCAGCGTAATACACCTTATTTTAAAAAAACCGGCCAAGTGCGAGTCTTACTCGCGCACCGAGGGTTCTGTATCATTTTTGGACGTATAAAGTGAAAAAATCCGGACCGCATAAATAAGATTGTTTGTGAAGGAATTTTGATGATTTTGAAAAAACTGTACTAGTTAGGAACATCGTTTTATTTTTGGTGCCATATTTGGGTCAATTACTATCAACTCTAATTATTTCAGATTTTTCGCCCCGCAAACTTCGGAGATAAGGGGGGGGGGGGTGGTAACATTTTTCATCATATGTCGAAAACTGTGAGACGTAAAATAAAAATATATTTTGAAATGTGCAGCTCAAGCCCTTTCATATGATATGTCACTTGACCTAGTAACCCCACTTTAAAATTTCGGACCCCACTCCGGTCCCTTTTGCATTAATAATAAAAATATTTTTGCACTTTTTTCATTTGCAATAAAGTTTAACAGGCATTCTTTATAACTGTTCCAAATTTCAAGTTGATAGCATAAGTAGTTGCTGAAATAAGCAGGTGTGACAGATAGACAGACAGACAGACGAAGTCGCACCATAAGGGTTCCTTTTTTACCATTTTGGTACGGAGCCCTAAAAAGAGAAGAATAATAAGGTCGTCTACATGTTTATAGTTCAACGTGCTAACTTTGAAAAGTCCTACAAATAGTTACCGTTAGAATATGATGCTAATTCGGCACACTTTCACATGCATGATGCATGAATTTCAAATTACAGTGCACCAAACGTAGCCATTATCAATGTCTATGATGTGCAAGCAATGAATTTCTTGATTTTCTGGTAACCAAACAAGTTGACAGACTTTTCAGACTAAGGTTTACGTTGGAACATGAACATTTGCAGCACTTCCAAGGTCCACATGCATTTTGAATCACTCAGTGCACCAAGTACATTGTTATCTGTCTCAATCTAATCAATGTTTGGCAACAATGAATTATGTAATTTATTACGTTCTGAAACATGTTGACGAATCTAAATAGTACAAATCAAAAGATGTTTGTCTGTGTATCCGCTGAGTACTTCAAAATTACTTGATAGATTTGAAGCGATTTTCATCATTATTTAAATAATTTCTTGAGGAGAATTTATGTATAGTTATGATATTATCACCACGTTATTAAATTGCAACCGTGTGACGTTGGGCAGGTCGCTATCATTAATAATTCTCAAACCTTGTTACCATATCTGCTGTGTTATTGCAATCACCTTTGAGGTCGCAACCAGAGGTACGATTTCTCCGAGAGACTATCTCGGTGACTTAATTTTACCACGTTTTATACCTCACACACTATAATGTTCTATCTATCTAATATCATGTATCTCGTTCTGTATGACAAAATATTGTGATCCCTTAGGTACTAAATAAAGTTTCTGTTAGACTAAGTAGATTCATAGCACTTTCATGTGCATTTTAAATCGCTCGGTGCAACGTGTACTTAGTTATCTGTTTTAATCTTATCAATGTTCACAACAATGAATGAGTTTCATTGTGTTTTGATGTCTGAGGATTATGTGGTTTGTTATAGTGTTTGTTTGATTTAAGTTTATAGATAAAATTGTCTTTATCATCGCACCTTCTCGATCTTATGTTATTTACTACTTATGTATCTTTCATATGAATATAGTTAGTATAACTTCCTTTACTTAAATTTTATTCTATTCACTATCAATTTTAATAGCAATGGGATCGCCCTCTAACTAATACATGGGGTTTAAACATAAATAGCGAAATGTGGGTGCACTAAATACATTTCTGCCGATATCCCTGCAGGTAATACATGTGCGATGTTATGTTTATCAAGTCTTTAAGAGCCTCTGTTAAGGCCACGGCTAATATCTCGGGCTATTTGCTCTGTCTGAGATTAACCTTGACTCGGCTCAATCTAGGATGAATGACCGTTCTTTACACATAGAGCCTCTGTGCCTCAGAGAGCAATCGTCGATCCCAAATATAAATCTTTATGCAAAGGTTTATGACTTTAATTTTGGGCACCTATAAAACCCAAGTGTGTAACCAGCCCTTCAGAAAAGGGTGTCCAAATACCCATATTTAGCATTAGGTGTTGCTGACTTTAATACATTTTGGAAATAGGTTAGATAAATGTAATTTTTTTAAAACAAGTATTGTTTATTTCCTAAGAAATCAACACCAATGACGTCAGATGTCCGTCAAATGGCGTCTGATCTTGATCTCTTAAGATTGTTGCGGGACGCTGTTAATTGTCTATTGTTTCTCTTAGCTTTCGTTGGACGGTGTAAATATAAACATGTCGGTGCACGCGCACTGGTACACAATATGTGAATAAGGTGTGTGTTGTCGTGTACTCTTTATTTTAATGAACACCAATCAATTCATTCAATTTATACTCGGAAACCAATTCGACTGTTACATGTTTTCTGTATGTATGTGCATCTCCTGAATTTCCCAAGTGATTTAGTCTTTGAATGGTTAGAAAAATAAAACTTACTAAATCAAAGGCACCGAATTGAACTGTTTCCTATCAGTCACCTTCACTGCCTACGGAAAATGCCTTCCATTTAACTTTCTATCTTCAGTGGCTTAGGCTGTTGTCTGTCAGTCATGAAATTACTTTTTTATATCGATTTGTATATAAAGGTTCTTCTTAGTTCACCTTGATGACGTCATTACCTCTTCATCGTCCTCTATTATCGCTTTCCACTATCCAATTGTTATCGACGTACAAATCGATTGTTCCACGTCTTAGGTACAAAGTGCGACTATAAACAGCTCAGTGCATTGAGTACGTTAGCACTTATGATGATTACACATGCGGAAAAGTCGGCAATGAGTAATTGTTTATAAAAATTGACAAATACCGACTAATTTAAGGTTACAAGAACATGGCATGGATGTCAAGCGAAATTGAAGTTTTTAGAAAATGTCCTCGACCTGGGCTGAACAAAATCGTTCAATTTTGTTTGAATGAGAAACTAATAAGAATTAGGTAGTTAGTGGCTTATGAAGTCTTTATTCTTGGTAACAAGCCTGGCAGGTGGACCGTGGACCTTCTTCTCTGGCGTGGGAATAGATCCTTAGCCAGTCAACAAACTTAGCTAAGTTGATCGTAAAAAACCCCTTTAATGTTTAGTCTTGTGGTAGTAGGCATTATTCCTGTGTTATATTATAAATCACGAATTGCATGTTTTATTCTACCAAAAATTCTTCTTCCTCTGCGCGAGCGCATCCCGCTCCCTTGGCCAAAACGTCCTTAGCGGCCCATACAGAATTTCTCATAAAAACAAAAACAGATACAATGGACTTCAATGAACTCATGACGTCACTCGTCATTGCCTATTATTATCACTTTAGCATTTGATTGAATTATGACTTTATGAGTATACCAGTACGAGTATTATTACTCAATTGTTTTCTCCATTTCAGTACGAAGTTTCAGTGCAAGTAGTGCGCGCATACTGGATCGAACGCAAACGTATTCGTTGTAAAGTGAAGTAATTGTTCGTATACAGACACTTTTACAGTTTGTTAGGTGATAAGTTGATAACTCTATAAAGGTAAATGGTTAAATGCATGTTTTTGTATTAGTGTAGTTACTTGTGGTTCGAAGAAAAGGTATTGTCAATAGTATGGGTAAGAGGTTGATATGCAGAGAGTATTGAGATCCTGCACGAGTGATGGTATTAGGCGTTCTACCAACGTGCTGACTGGCTAATCTCTTTTCAACAGACTTCAATAAAAGAAGAGGTTATCAATTCGCGTGTTTTTAAAGTTTGATACGAAATATCCGTACTTATCAGTTACTGATAAGTACGGATTTTTCGTCCCTAAAACGAATCATGCTCAGACATGCAGATTTTCAAATATTTCCTTGTTTTTATTCTATTAGCAAAGAAGAAGACCTTCAGAAATGAGTATATTTATAGATTCTTTAAAAACATCCTTAAATTCAGTATAAAATCCGTCAACAGGTATCTAAGCACTATAATTTATCGCCCATACCGTAAACTGTTGATGGCTCTGACAAATATTGTGAACAGCCCAACAGATGTTAGAAATTTTTCGGGGAAACAACAAAGATCTTTACGTCATGTTCTAGATACAGGATTTTAAAGGCGGTCAAGATTGCCAAACCGCACTGGGCCCGCATGGTGGATTACGGCCCATCCGATATCACAGATAGCTTTTTTTGTTCTCGGGGTGGAAATCCTCATGGATGTCCCACGCCCTAGGGACATTCCATGGCGGAAGGGTCTATCAGACTCTTACTGACTAAAACCATCCAGGAGTTCTTCCGACGACCAGTGGCGCGGAAGTCGAGATGGCCTGGGTCCCGACAGTAGCAACATTATAGAGTGATTATGTCATGTGGAGTACATTCTCAGCATTGACAATAAGCTATCCAAAAGTATTGTTGAACATTTCATTTTTAAAATAACAGCCTTGCGAGAATTGCCGAACATATTACGGCTTGATGAGCAATCTGGAGCAATGTAGCTTGTGATTTCAACGATTAGCAATAGATAACAAAATTAACCGCTAGCTAAGCCTTCCATTGATGAACGAATAAGTAATTTCGTAGAACGAACAAGTTTTTCGGTCATCTTGGAATCGCATCGCGTTTCGTGATACATTAATTTCAAAAGTTGTTGGTTTGCTGTTCTTAAATATGTTTTTTTGTTCACAGGTATGTATTGGATGGAGCATGAACTTTTTTGCAGCTTGTTAATAGGTATTGATCTGGTAAGAATATAAAAACATTCACGAGATAATAGGCTGTGTAACAAGCGGCTTATGTCTGTGAAATGGGTACACGCTGGACGCTTCTTGTGTAGGAGTAACAACATCTGCGATCAACAATCCGTTTGCTAAACGTTTGAACTTTTGATGATAAAAATAAATTTGGGAATAACCCTTAGTCAGGTTTTATGACTTCCACGGGAGGATACGGTGCGCCATTCTCTGGCGGAAATTAAACGTTAATCTCTTGTCATCAATGTCAATTATTGTGACATAAAATGACTGAAACTGTCTGAATTATGAATGATTGATTGAAATTTTCTCGGAATCTTGCCATATACTAGGTCGGCTCATATTTTTCTTATTATCTTCATCAACACATTACTTCTCTCTAGATAGATACATTAAACAGAAGACACCAGGTCAACCAATGTCAATCAAGTGTACTGCAACATTGGCAATTGGTGGCCAACATTGTCGCCAAGGCTGCACGTGACGATTCGACTTAGCCTTCGCAGACGTGTGAATCGATTCAATAGCTGGTTTATTTATTACATGGAATCATGATTACCATTGTGCGGTTCGATAAGTAGAAAGAAATGGAAGACGATTTGAAAAATGACGCCATGATGGTTTTTGTAATGACGTGTCTCGTGTGTGTGTATAAAATGGAGATTTTACAAATATTTGAAATCTGTCCAAGTATTGGTCAATTTGCGATGTCCAGTGGTAGACTGCGGTAGGCTATCTTTTAGTTTCTGAATATCTGATCCAATCGCGGATCAGTAAATCTACTGCCATATTTCAAGTCATCTCTTGTGATTGGTTGACCGTAACAACAGTAACTAATTAAATCGTTAGACATGAGTTTGACAATGATTCGATTGAATAGGTTTCCAGAAATAATTTACACTCTGATAATTATAAATGTCACAAGTACTATTTGTTGCTCTTCCATTAACTGATGTTCTTCTATCCTAGATGATTAACTCTACAGTCTAACAACCACCATGCATCCATGAACATGCACCAGAACATGCACCAGAACATGTCAAATTCAAAGAAAATCAATGTTTCTGGTTCTTTCCTTCCACTTACCTAATACACAAACTAGTTCAGAGAACCTGTCATGCAATCAGTGATCGTGTAAAGACTGCTGTCTGTCCTCTGTTTCTTGGGAAACTGGTTTCGTCAACATTTATTTAGCTCTTATAGGTCATAAAAATAATCTTCTTTATTTTTTTATTAATTCGTTATCTATTTGATTTGAACATTCTATCTTCATTTTACTTGCATGTAGTTTACCAAATGCATACTTTTTCTTTTTTTCTCAGTTGTCTAATAAAGCTGTGGAAGCTTAGGTCATGTTGTGTTGAAAGGATTCAGTCAGTCAGGAAAGTTGGTAGTGGGACACAGGATTCGGAGTCAGGTTCTTTGGTATCGTCACTCGTGGAAGTTTTTTTAATATAATTTAGTGGCAAAGAAGCAGATGACCTATCTGATGATAAGTCGTTACCGCCACTATCAGAGGCAAGACACAAAGTTGAAATGTCTCATATATCATGTGCTTATATCATTCAAACCAGTATACAGCAATGCTAACCAGCATTACTCAGCGGTAGAAATAGGTATGACGGTTCTTTTTACGTACCCCAACGTACTGACTACCAATCAATTTATCAAGTCCAGCAGAGATGATGATACTCATAAAAAAATCCTAGATATAATGAAGCGTATGTTTATCGTCAAGTAATCGTCGTAAAGTTCTTTGGTATGACCAATGATATTCTGTTTGAAATGCAGCATTTCGTATTCCAAGTATAATTTCTAGTGTAAATATAAGCAGTATTCGTATGACCCAATAATGTGTGGAATGTTCTAGTTAACGTCTTGCTGAATCTTTTCATGTGGTGCGTCAAAAATAATGTGCCATTGTAATGAGTCGCATGACTCTATCAGTATGTTGCTAATTCGCATAATGTGATGTGGGTCATTGATGAGTACATCTATGTCTGAATGATTATTTTGAAAGGAATCAAAAGTAAGAAAATAAATCTGTTCTTGCTCATTTAGTTTGGAAACAAGGTCTTTAAAACTACAACTGTTAATAAAATAAATTGATATAATTAATAAATTCGAAGGAAGTAGAGTTTCCGCTATTAAGTAAATAAATCCTCAATAAATATTTAGTAAAATCGGAGCAAAAATAATAATTTTCGACATGACTAATTAAAATCCAAAGATCAGACTAATTGCTAATATATGCAATATGTGCTTGTTGCTGATATGTTTGGAAACTTCTTATAATGCGTGCACTATTAATTTGTGTTTGTATACACAAACTGTTTGTTTAATGGAGTTAATAAAGTTATTGGAACCGTATCTTTATCATGTGGCAGAGGTCACAGCACAGAGGGTTCAACAAAAAGGCGAAATATAAGACAATGTATTGCGAATGTCGATTTGCATCCGGCGTTCGCGCAATGACTAATTACGCGGACACCGACTTGTGTCATGCCATTATTAGGTTAAGGAACTCTTTTGTTATACTGTCGTGCATAATTTTAGTGCCTTTGAAGCTTTTGAGCTCCCTGTTATGTTGCAGGTGTACCGAACCGCAGATAGTGTAATTTATATGGTGAAATACTGTATTGCTTTCAGATTAATAACAATTTTTGTTTCTATCTTTTTGAATTTAAGGGTCTCGCTCTTTAACGCTCTTGTTGATGCAGTATTTCTACACTTTTTCACCAAATCTGCTAATTCCTGGGCCCCGTAAAGTTTAAAAGCGCCATGATGATCTCTAGCTTGTGATGTACGATTAGCTTTGTTTCACTCTTCCCCTTTTTTCCTATATTTGACAAAATGTTATGCCCTAAAAAGATGACTCGTGAATTCTTATAGTTTGTGCATTGAATCCTCAACTGGTCCATCAATACAAAAATATCTAAAAGACATGCGGGTTAATCCAACATGACCCACAAAAGGACCGGTTTGTCCTCACTGGAGGATTTTATAACCGGAGGTAAGGAGATAACTAATTTATTCATAGAACAACATAATTTCTAAACCACCTACGGCATGAACATTCCAAAACTTGATTCCTTGAATGCCTACTTTTAAACACGGTGGGCCCTTAGGACGGCCTAAATGCGCCTCGGGGGAGAAGCTGCTTAGAAATGACGTCATGAAATGTTCGTTGTAAATTGCCCACGCTCCAGTAAAAAGGGCGAAATAATGTACGGTATTTGAAAAGTTTCTGCTTCAGATTTTTGTTGGATTTTTGTGAGATTATATTAATGCCAGTGCCTATTGTGAAATAATATTTTGGGGTTTAATTGATTGCTATATTTATTTATTAAAGGTTTACTTTGCTTAGGTTTAGCTTGTGCTAATTAACTTACATAAGTAATATTTAAGAATAAATAAACTTATAAATCGCTTCAGGGTTATATGTACATTCGCCAATGGTTGATCAGCATTTGAATAATTGACAGTTATAAATGTTTTTAACGGTTTTTTGAGGATCCATTTGAATTCTTTCGATTTTAGATAAAACCGTTTTGCTAATACTTAACTAAGAAGTTACTTCATGAGGCTTGTATGGATTTACTTTTTGTAGCACTTTTTGTAGAGAATACAATTCTTCATACGAGTTCTCTTGTAATTTATACATGTATTTATATCTATTTTGTGTAATTTATCATTATTTTTATATCTTTATCGCTCTCTAGTACCTATTCTATTAGTAATCGGACACGTATCGTCAATCAAATTACATTGAAAACGTAAAAAAAACCTGTATTGTGAAGTATTATGCCGGAAATAATACGGTAGTGTCCTACTATTAAAAAAGTACAAATAAATTATTTTATTTCAAAGAAGGAATAGGCACAACAAAAAAGTAAAAGCAAAAATAATAATTTATCACAAAATGGAAAACATAGACGATTTTAAAGTTTTTGGAGGGAGTATCGCTCCGTCTTTGTCGCGCGAAGCAGACGTAAGTGGTGTTACGTCACTAGAAGGTAGTGCCGTCCGTGTCTAGCAAATCATTTTAAAACGCTTATAACTTTGTCAATTTTGTAGATGTGTCATCGGTTTTTTTTGTGTTAATTGTCTTTTTTCAAATAGTTTACAGATTCACATTAAAAAAAAAGTAGTTGACATCCCTATTGAGGGTTGTCACTTCATTTTTGAGATTTTTTTATACCAAAGAACTCTTAGTTGTTGCAAAAATGCTTGTACGATTGGAGTGTTAGAAGTTTATAGTTTTCTAACTAACAGATAACAAACATTGTAGATTTTTTAATAGATTATGAGTTAAAGCCGTTATAAAAACAAACATACCTTTCAAAAATGAAATCATATTCGTATTTGGTTGAAATGAGAAGACTCGGAATTAGTCACTAGTCAGCAGCCTTAGATTCACCATCGATGCAGTGCCTGTGCCGGCGGCGCCGGTCTCCCAACACTTTACTTTTTTTTATTTACTGCTCATAGAGTTCATAATCTATAAAAATAAATTTCTCCACATCATTAAGAGTGTAATTTAGTTTTTTATTGCACTTTAATGAGCATGAAGTAATATTGTAAGACCTTATTTCGATGTGAGCGAGGTTTCTTGGTGCTTCGTCCAACTATAGTATGTATTGTAGAGGTAGGACTGTAGAGCTTACTACTTACTCTCAACAACATTTTTCTTATAAAAAACTAACTGGGGCTTTTAACACTGTAATATATTTTTAAAACAGCACACTAATCGGCCTCTTATATCAAAGAAAAAACTAGGAACCTAGCATGACTTATAAATCTGGGCTAGACCTAAATAGTACAATTAACAATTACGCATTGCGCATGTCTTACACTACAAACAAGATATGCATCGGCACACATTACTATGTAAAGTAACTAAAACCTTGTTAGCGTATTATTTAGAAAATAAATAAAGGGTACTGAAAATATCCTACACAGGCTATTTTCTTTATTAACTCGGGCTTATTTAAAAATGTTGAGGGAAAGATGGCGGCATAAAGCAGTCATCTCAGTATTTATCCCTATTTTACTTAAAGAATTTCTAGCATATTTAGCAATGTATTAATTACGGTAGGGTAATAAAGCATATAAATTTACAAAGAGGATAATATAACGGCCTCAGCAGAAAATAAAATGTGCTCATCATTTTCAAAGTTTTCTCTCTGCGTGTGCGCATCATACTATCTAGTACAGTTTCAACTGTCTTATGTTGTGCGTATATCAGCCCAATGTCGATGACCTGCAGACCAGTTTATTTACTCACTTCCACCAATTCAAGATGGCTCCCAAAATCATTCAATTAATGTCTGGATGAGCAAGAGTTCGTCATTGTTTGTGTAGCTGTTAGATCGTGTTTAGACTTCTATTGATGCGGATCTGTTATTACCTAATAGTTATTGTCTTTCATATCTTCCAGAATTGTTGAATACCAGGGCTACTATCTATTATTAGATGATTCTTGTGCTGTTTCCGTCGATTCTTTGCTGTTCTCGATATTGGCTCTTCCACAATAAGTCTTCTTGATAATGTTACGTCTGATATTCATATTTTCAGCGATATGGAGTCGCTATCGGACCATAGTTGATTAGCTGATCTGTTCTTAATTAGTATCTGACGGCAGATTTCACTTTTGAATGAACTACACAATACTGCAGAGAGGATACTGAAAATGCCACGATGGTCACCAACCTAGATCAAGGGCTCCCTAAAATTGAGGACCAATAAACACGCTTGGCAATAAGCTGGCGATCGCAGAGCATGTCTCTTTAAGAAAGTAAAATTCTACATCAATAAAGATGAAATGCATCAAAGCTTGGCTGACTGCTTTAGGTGATTAAAGTGTTCATTATCTGCATTGACCTATGTAATTGTCAGTATGACAGGTTTCGCAAAACATATGATATGATAGCCTTTTGACCATGTTCGAAGGAATCACGGTAATTTCATCAAACAGGGAAAATGTGATAGAAACTATAGGAAAAGGGGACTCCCTAAGGGGCTTAAGTTATCTAAATCTACACTGCAGTGGCTAGACCATGGCTTTTTCCACTAAAGAGCAAAAACGGAAATAGAAGATCAATCTAGCGTAGATTTCAATAAAGTAATACCGTAGTGGACTGTTCGTAAAAGGCCGCTCTAAGTGAAGTTAGTTCCCTGCGGCGAATGCGCCGGAATTTTCTTCCGAAATCGTTTGACCTTCAAGTTGTAAAGTTAATTAAACAAAACAAACAACTCACAAGTTCAGTTCGCATAACTCAACATCTTACCTTGAACTAGGAAAACTAGTTTCAAACTGTATCTAATTAAATCTAATTAGATGCAGATGTTATATTTGCGTCAGTATGATTATATATCCGTTTTCCTGTGTTTAGGTATTCAAACCTTGGTTCAGGCAGTCAGCCCTGTAATTCAGCTACTGTATTTTAAAACACTTTTAATATGATTCATGTATAGAAAATATTAAAGCTTGCAATCGGGAATCTCCAAAACGCTCCAGGCAAGACGCCCTTGTGTTGAGAGCGCAATATTTTACTCATTCGGAAGCAATCTTTAGGAGATGCGAAACGAGCGATCTCTGGATCTCCAAGAGAACGTTCTTATCTGAAGCGGCCTGCACGCTTAGCATGACCACGATAGAAACGGGTTTTGTCTACAGAAGAATAGACAAAGTGACAGTTTGTAGAAATATTTCAATTGTTTTATGCATACAATAAAGAGAAGAAATGTTTATATACTTCAGTAGACAAAAGTCTGGTACGCTAAGGGTTACCGCGAGCTCGGGCAGTAAAGATAACGACTTGCATAGAAAGAACTTAGTCTATTCTTGGTAGAATCTAGATAGAATTGGTAATGCTAAGCCGGCTGCAAAACTTACTATAGGGTGTCTCATGATACTCAATTTTTTAGAGAGTACTTCTGTTTGACGAACTAGAAAACATTTTTAACAAAAAATAACCGACTTCAAAAATCCACTACAAAGAAAATAATAATTTTGGTTTCGGAAGTCGGTGGCTGGTTTTTGTTTGCTTTTTTTTGCCACCGACTTCCGAAACCAAAATTATTATTTTCTTTGTAGTGGATTTTTGAAGTCGGTTATTTTTTGTTAAAAAAGTTTTTTATTTTTCCCTTTTTAGTTCTTTATCCCGTGTTATATTACTTTCACGAATTCGTTCTACAGTAAATCTTCTACGGAGTGTGTACATTTATGCCTATAACTTTGTACATGGGAATGATTACATAATGTATTATATACTAAAACCTTCCTGAAAGTATGTAGATTACGTTAGTGAAAACCCCATCCAAATCCAATCAGTAGTTTTTGAGAAAATCGCGCACATACAAACATACATACTTACATACATACATACTTACATACATACATACATACATACATACGGGACGAATACAGAACCTCCTTTTTTGAAGTCGGTTAATGAAGTCGGTTAAAAAAGTCGCGTGAATTCGCTGGATGCGGGCAGCGTACAACCAGTCGACTAGCTGTGGCTATGCTTGGGGGAGGTCTATGTCCAGCAGTGGATGATGAATGATCTTTCAATGGTTTTTGTCTTTGCGTGGGTTAGGGGTTTTACGCGACGATATTATGTTTCTGACAAAATTCGACGGCGTTTCTTATACGTGTCGTTGTCGATAGTTTTTATAATAGAGTTTACAGACGAAGGTTTTTTGTTTCGTTTTCACTGTATGGCCATATATTTTGCTTTGCTGTAGCCTTAATTAAGCCTGCCAATGTTTACTTTGAGATCGATACGGTTCAACTTGGATAAGCTTGTTCAAGAAAAAATAAGGAGCTCAAATAGTTGCGAAAACATTACGTAGGTGGGAGTATGATACAGTTAAATCATAAACTGGACTTTCATTTTGCTAAAAATAAAGTTATTGTCTATTATGATTGACATGAATACGATTTTGTAGAGCCATTTATTTTGTTGTTATTAATTATTGTCAATGAAATATATAAAATGAGAACTTTGGCGACAAGATACCGTTTTTATTAATTATAGTTACGTTAGAAAGTTAGAATACATTAATGTTGAACTTTAAATTTGTCATAAAAACAACCTCATCTAATCGTTATAAATAAATTAGTCCGTGGTACATGTATAAAACCTAACACTGCTCACCAACAATGAGGTTGTTCAGATAGATACAATAATTTAAAAAATGCGAACAACGAAACTATTACATAAAATTAATATCTTACAAATGCGTTGGTAGGCAAGTCTATACACTGCCCGCGCAAAACAAATTTCAAAAAACGGAAATCAGAATTTTAGTAAGCGGCTTGAATATAAACGAATAAAGGAAGTAAACGTTCTTGTCGCATTGCCATTCTGCCAAGGTCGATGCCAGCCAGTATCAAGGATATTGTCTAGTCGTATTCGCTTGAAATTTTAGTTTAGTCGATTTTTTAAGTTTATGTTTTACTCTACGCATATGGCTATAACTTATTACTTGGGTGCGTTTACAAAATAGACCGCACCACTATATTGACACGGCTCAAACGCACAAATACGCAATTATAGTTGCGGGAATAATAAGTAAGTAAACTAATTTGCGAGCTGCTGCTTACAAGCGACACAGGGTCCACTCACAATGTGAACTTTCATTTTATTAGAATTTGTTGTACACTAAATCAAGACAAGTAAAATAAACCTTAATGCTACCCATTAAGGTTCATGTCTGTTAGCAAAATAAGTGAAAAAGTAGACGTGACTTTTTATTTTTTTTCTGAGATTATTTTCGTAATTATTTTTTATATCGTTTTGAGATGACTATATCTGCTTACCTAGGCATTTTTTAAAGAAACAAGATTATGTCAATAAATCAAGAAAAATGATCCTAAACTCAAGCTCGTATCGTCAATTTTGTGTGAAGAGGCAATGGGAAATCGTTTTTACAATATCAAAAACTATTTTTTTTTCTATATGTATTGGAAATAAAGGAGTAATCTATCCGTGGCAATAGTTACGTTTGATTTGGTTTCATTCGGTTGGAAATTCTACCGAAAAACAGCCTATTTTTGTCAGATTTGTAAACGCGTCCTTAATGGAAAAAAAGGAATGTAGTGATCAGTTTAAGTGCATGGAATTAATTGGATTTTTCTGGAAATTTTGGTCCACGTGGTAGTTAAATATTATCTTCTAATATCAAAATTCACAAAATTATTTTCCTTCAGGATGTGCCTGGCCTGAATATTCAGACAGGCGTAATTAGTACAGCTGCCAGCTGAAAACGATGGAATAGGGTTATATTGTGAATTAAAATATCTGATAATTATAATATGTAGATTTTTAACTACTGTAACGAAAATCTTTTACTTATATTTAAATGGGAGAGTAGCCAAAAAAAAATCAGAACAAATCCAAAGTAACTCAAATTAAGAAGTTCGTTAGTTTAATCTGACCATTCAAACATTTTAAAATACTAGAAAGAAATAATTTTGTCTGTTGTTATTTTCGAACGAGTAATAAAACTACTTGATATTCAACACGAATAAATTTCGAATAATATTTGTTTAACGATTAAAATGTTTAAATTTTTCCATGACTCATAGGGCATTAGGTATTAAGATCAGACTTTAGTTAACCCTATGCGCGTCACCTTAGATAATTACAATTTCTTTCACGTCGAACCATATTCCCGCGCGCCGTGTCAAAAGTCAACGTTCTAAATATAAAAAAGAACAAAGAAGTTTGTACACACGTTGAATAAATAAATACATAACGAGTTTTACATTTGGATAACATTATTCGCGATTGGTATTGGCGCGCAGTACGCGTCGAGTGTCCGAACCGGTATCATATTCAGTTGATAATTATATTATTTACTTTTGTAAAGAGCACACGCGCCGAGCTTTGTTTGTGTTGTTATACCCATCGATGTGAACGAACGTGTTCCAATTTTGAAACTTCTTCTTTTTAAAAGTTTATCATGGTCTAAAGAGTTTGAATTTAAGTGATTTTTTTCGTGTAATTATCGATTAGTGTTGTGGTTAATTGACTACAGTGTTGTTGATTGTGTTTGTAAGTGATCACTGATCAGTGACAGTGTAAGAATAATTTGTGGAGATCGTTGCCTTGTTTTTGGCATCATATTTTTGGCAAAGGAGTAACGGTCGGCGAATTACCTACAGCGAATTACTCAAAAATGTCGCAGCGTAAGTACCTACTTCGTTTTAATAAAAGTTCATAAATCTGTTGTGTATGTATGAATGTGCCTTTTGACTTTAGACATAATTTTGTGACTCATACATTCATAATATCATAATGTTATTTTTCATAAAATTATATCAGCGATATATTTGAAGGGCAAATCAAAAACTGTCAACTAACTTATCTTTAAAAACAATTTCGATAGTGGAACATCTACTGTTGATTTTATCTAAACGGATAAAGGTTTTTATAGATATAAATCCTGAGATTATAATAATTTTAAGAGTTCTTGATATAGAAATTGTAATTAATACCTATTCCTTAATATTATAATTCAATATTCCTAGCCCTCATGCACTCTGTGTGTTAATGTTGGACATCTGTGTACACAGCTATCGTACGGAACGTTAAGTTTCTTGTAATATTTTATATTCAGAGGACGTGCAAAACCTAATTGTTATTCATATATTTAATCAATAAGTGTTTAAAAGTAAGAAAACGCATTTATGCACGAGTGAAAATTGCTTGAACAGCTGGAAAATGTGAAGAAAACATAAAGATCGGCATTTCATAGTAATTATTTTTTTCCTTAATTATGTAGAGCCAACAAACTACAGGCAGTCAGGCACATATCTATGAGGGAATTGTACATTTGTATTTTTAATTTTTATAAGTATCCACTAAAAATCGTAATTTTTGATAGATTGCACTTTGGCCCATTTTAGGGGGGGGGGGAGCAGGAGTCCCTCCCTCTAGTGTCCTCACCCCAGCGACGCCCTAAGCCGAGGCTCGTACCCCAGTAGGGGGTGCCTTTAGCGTGTGGTCGCTTAGTTTGTAAGTTTTTTCTAATTTTTGAGCCTGGCTGGAGGCATTTGTACGTCCTGACCAGATGTTCGGTTAAGCAGTAATAGCTGTTCGAAGCCAACTGCGAGAGGCCCCATAAAAAAATACGGTTATTGAATTTCGCCATCTGTTTTCAGTAATAAAAATAATTTGTGTTATCTTCAAACAGCGAAATGAAGTACCTAATGCGATTGTCAAATATTCACAAACATGGCTGAACTTTGATACGACTTTAAGTATAGTTTACACTGGTGGTGTGGGTAGTTTGGTGCGGAGTGCGGACAGACTGCAGAGTAATGAACATGTGTCACTTCTTACTTCTTCGCGTCATGAAAATGTTATGGCTTAGTGGCGGTAAAGCTAATTGTTATTGACTTTTTTAATGGAATGAGGTTCCTTTACGCGGCTTGCGTTGGGAGTTGACTGGGAGAAATCATCACGTAAGGAAAAAGCGTTATGCCCCCTCCATGCGATTTTCTCTCTGTCTCTTTCTATTATAATGAGGCATACGTAAGAAACTTGGTTCCTGACGGGGGTCTCCCGACCGCACACGTTTTTGTTTATGATCGCCGTAATATGCTAGTACCTAGTAATCGTTAGTGAGTACCTAAAAATTATGGGCAGTATAGTTGTTGCATTTCACGAGTGCGCGTCAATCATTGTAATTTAAACCTTATATCAATCTAAATAAAAGTCACACGACGCGCGCTCGTGGTTTGCAATTGCAACAGTTATACGGGATAAATGACGTATCTCTGATTTCTGGTAACTTACGTAGCTGTTGATCAAAATAACAAAAACCGTGTTAAAGGGAGATTTAACAACTGGCTATTAATAGGCTTTCATAAATCGAGATTAACCTAATCTAGTCTAAACAAAAAAGCAGTGATAGCCTAGTGGTTTAACCATGTGCCTCGCACGGCAAATGGTTCGAGTTTGAATCCGAGGCACGCACCGCTGACTTTTCGAAGTCATGTGCGTATTAGAAATTAATTATCACTTGCTTTAACGGTGAAGGAAAACATCGTGAGGAAACCGGCATGTTCTAGAACCAAAAATTCGAAGACATGTGACGTCCACCAACCCGCACTGGGCCCGCGTGGTGGACTACGGCCCACTCCCTCTCACAGAGGAGGCCTGTGTCCCAGCAGTGGGAACATTATAGGCCGATTATGCTATATGCTTATGCTAATCTAATTAAGCTTTTAAATAACTCTACCAATACTAAACTTATACCAATGTAAACTAGGTTTTATATTTACCACTAATGTACATTTGTGTATCTAGTGTGAATATATTTACATACTCTTGTACATAAATTATCTAGTAAGTAGTTAGGTATGTCTACAATATTTATTTGCAATGGCAGGTACTGATGAGCAGTAAAAAAAGTATACTTATAAAAAAAACATGAATTCACATCTGAATATAATAAAGTAAGAATTTAAATTCAAACAAATAATATTATATAAGATCAAACGAACTTCTGGAAGTGAAGTTCGATCATTATTATATGAGTCGCTTCATTCGAAGATACAAATTACCATGTAGTGCCTTTATTCTACAAGGCTCTATTCGCACGTTTAGAGAATCGATTCTTAAATCGTTTTTTTTTTTTTTTTTTTTTGTTCTACCCGTCACCTCACTATCGTTCAGTGATCGTGCAACTTACTTCATTCTTGTTTAGAGACAAGTTTTCTACGATGGGTTTGGGTGGGTGAGGACCTTTGTATCTTCGAATGAAGCGACTCATATAATAATGATCGAACTTCACTTCCAGAAGTTCGTTTGATCTTATATTATATTACGTCGCTTCATTCTTCAGATACAAATTACCATGTAGATGTTTAGAGAATAAAGTTCCTGGATTTTATGTACTTAGGTATGCTAATAAAACTTTAGTTATCAGTAGAAAACTTTTATTTTATTATCAAACAAAAAAATAAATCTTAATAAACCTAAATCAATTGATATTATTAAGACAACAGAAAGACAATCAAGATATTTTTGATAAAGCTTAAATCTATACTTAAGATTGATCATCATTACTTATAGCGCAGACGGATCGAGCAAAAAGTCCGTCGTCTATAACCGGGCGGTTATAAAATCGAGCGAACGTCTGAGAAGAGCTAGCCCAGCCGGCTGTCTTCCTGATGGTTTCAATACTGACTCCAGCAGAGGCCGCCGCCGAGGTGGAGGCGTGACGCGTGCTGTGTGCATTGAAAACTGTTATGTCAACGCCGCTCTCTGCTAGAGTCTGTTTGATCCACCTGCCAATCGATTGTGACGATGCTTTCTTATATGGTCTTTTAGTGGTAAGCAAAAGACTGTTTGTGCCATCGGGTCGTAACTCCGATGTTACTGCGAGATAATCGTCAAGAGTTTTTGCAGGACATATACTTGGGTTTTCTACGAAGTAAGGTAAGAACAGGACGGGCTGTTCTCGATTTGCTGCGGAAGTTTTAATGATGTCAGATATTATTATCTTTATTCCGGAGGGGGACCTATCGATATTGTCAACTCTAATGAGAGAAAACGTTTGACAACGGTGAGAAGTACATAATGCAAGTAAAATTGATAATTTTTTTGTCAATTGGGTCAGGTTTAAATTTGAATTAGGGTACCATTTGGATATGTTATCTAATACTAATTTCGGGTCCCAAGTGGTGTTATATTTCGGACGCGACGGCTTTTGTCTGTAAATGCCTTTTAATAACCGTTTAATACGCTCGTCTGATCCTATGTTATTCCCGAGGAGTAATGATAGGGCAGATCGATGACTATTAATAGTACCGTATGATGCTCCTTTATGGAAAGCATCGACCAAAAAAGCTATTACTGATGCCAATGAAGCTTCAAAGGTATTTAAATTGTTTTCTATACAAAACTGCCACCAACACTTGTATGTGACCGAATATTGTTTCATAGTATTTTCCGAGATTGAGTCCAGCATTAAGTCTAGTGCTACGTCCGGGGTATTTAATCTTGTGAATGCTGTCCTGAGAGCGTTGCGGCCCCCAGTGTAAGGCTGCTGTAAAGCGGGTGACGTGACCTGTAACGTGAACGTAAAAGGTCCCCGTTAGGCTCAAAGAAAACAATATCTGAGATTAGCATTCTTTTAAGCAAAGGAAACCAAGGTTGGCCAGGCCAGTAAGGAAAGACTAGGATGCCAGTGGCTGCCTCGTCCATAATTTTCCTTAGGCATTTTAGTATCAGAGCGAACGGGGGGAAGGCGTAGAAAAATGTTGGATGCCAATTAACCGTAAAAGCGTCAATTGCCATGGAATCGGGATCCGGTTTCCATGAAATGAACTGACTGCATTTGGCATTGGTGCGAGAAGCGAAAAGATCAATTTCTGGTTCACCTAACGTTTGAATTATTTTTTGGAAGGCCCAATCGGATAGTTCCCATTCTGTGTCTATATTCATTTTCCGAGATTCTTCATCGGCTTCAGTATTGTCGTGCGTATTAATGTACGATGCAAATAATGACATATTTCGTTTCTCACACCATTGCCAAATTTTTTTGGTCAATTCATTTAAATGTGGGAACCGGACTCCCCCCATACGGTTAATATAGCTAATGGCAGTTGTGTTGTCTACTCGAAGCAATATAGAAGCGTTAGAATGAGAGTTTGTAAAGCACTTCAAACCTAGGAAAATAGCTAGCAATTCTAGGTAATTAATGTGGAAAGATAGTTCTTCGTTTTTCCATCCACCGTTTGCTCTTTTACCGTTACATACAGCTCCCCAGCCGGTTCTGGAGGCGTCTGTATAGATTTCCAAATCAAAATATTTTTCTCTTCTTAACGCGTTATTTGTTGACTTTATATTTCGTAGCCACCATTGTAAGTCGGGTAAGATTACATCAGAAAGTTTAATTTTTGCTTCAAAGTCACCGTACTTTTGAAGGGCTAAATATTTTTGGCGTTCGAGAGTTTTGGTGTATAACCAACCATATTTAACTGCAGGGCAAGCTGCAGAAAGTACTCCGATTAATTGCGATAGTTCCCTAATAGAGCACTTAGGGAGCGAAGAGAATTTTTTGACTAACAGTTCGATTCCTGTTCGTTTTTCATCTGGTAAGCATAATGACATATCGACACTATTAAATATAAAGCCAAGGAACCTGCAAGTTTGTTTAGGTTCAAGGCAACTTTTCTCGTAATTGATGACGAAGCCTAAGCATTTGAGTAATGTTAACGTTTCTTTAACATTATCGCGACACTCGTCGTAACTATTGCCTATGCACAGGATGTCATCGAGGTATATTACTGACCTATTGCCCTTTTGTCTCAAATAGTTAATCACTTCCTTCATTAACTTCGTAAACACCCTAGGAGCATCGGATAAACCATAGGGCATTGCGTTAAACTCGTATGTTTGGTCAAACTCGAAACGTAAGTATTTACGGTGTTCTTTGCAAACAGGGACTAAAAGGTAAGCTTCTTTTAGGTCTATATTTGCCATGAATCCATTTTTAGGTACGAGTTTCGCTGCACTCCTATGGTCCTCCATCTTAAAATGAGCGGTAGAAACGAATTTATTTAAGGCTTTTAAATTTAAAATAAATCTTTTGCCTCCGTTAGGCTTAGGGGATAAAAAGATTTTTGAAACGAAATCGTCCTTGGATCTATGACATGGGGATATAGCTCCAAGCTCTAATAATTTGTTAATCGCTAATAACATATGCGGTTGATCAATATCAGATACAGAATTACGTACGATTGAGGTCTGGTTAACTTTTTGGTAAAACGGGATAGAATATCCTTTGGAAACCCACTTAAGGATTAATGGATTATTGGTAATTTTAAGCCAGCAATCATAAAAATGATGGATTCTACCAGCGTGTACCTCTACTGTTGTTGAGTTGCGGCACGCTGTTTGCTCTGGGTCGACGACTTCTGTTGGACAGTGCTTGGGTGAGTTTTGCGAGCTGTTGGGGTAGTCTTCCTTGGCCCTCCCCTCCCTCCCCTGTTCGATGGGAAGCGAGAAGGGCCTCCCCAGTTTCCCTGAGGGCGTGGCCGGCTTGTGGAAGGTTGATAAATAGTAGGAGGTGGTTTAGGGATTGGTGCAGGCTTCTTAATTTGTAAGCCATGTTTCTCAATCACTTTTGTGGCTTTTATTTTTTCGGAAAGTTTGCTTCCGAAAAGCATTTCATCGCGATCAATATCTTGCATGATATTTAGGAACGATTTATCAAGACCTGGAGTAATAAACTTCTTTCTCGCCTCAGTTTCTACAAAGTGCAGGTCGCAGAACAATCGACAGCTGTCGCTTAAAAATTTAATTGCCTGAAGTTTGTCTGTCCCTTCGTCCAGAAGCACTTCTAAACCCTTGTTAAGCGCGGCAATTCCTCGCCCTAATTGTTGTTGTACCGCTTCGACTCTTTTGTCCCGGGCCCGGGTTCCTTCATTTACTGCGGCCGAAATTTCTGGGTTTAGTTTGGGTGCTTGTAATAGTGGACAATTCTCGGGAATCAGATATTCCTTGTTAAGCCTCTCCTTTAAGTCCTTATTCATTCCTTTTCGGAGAATAGGAAGCCAGAGTCGACATAGATTTTCATGAATTTTCGGGCCAAACTTTGGCACCTCTTCGGTGGCCTCACCTAAAGCGGAGAGAATATCAGGGTCCAACTCCGCTACCGGAATTGTTACCTGTTCACCATCAGGTTTGTTCTCCTCATTGTGTGAAACTCCATTCATGTCATTCTGATCTATTGTCCCTGATGCTTCTGGATCGGCGTCATCGAGATGACCGTTGTCTAAAAAGACGAATGATAAACTTAATAAGTTGGAGGTATGTGAGAAAAAAGAAGTCAGTTGATGATGAAAAGATTTTTTATAAATACTGTGTATTAACACGCGATGGTGATATTCAATACCGCATGTAACGGTAATATTGCCGTCGTGAGGATACGCAATCCACCTCCAGGCCTTTTATTTATTGGGTTAAAACGTAATCGTCCTTTAGATAATTACGGAATACCTTCGTGTTAACACACGGTTAACCTCTTGGTATGGTAAATAGCCTTTGTGATGACACACGGTCAACCTCCAGGCATTATAATCGAGGGTACTTATTATGTTGAAAAAGTTTTCACAAACACACGTAAGTTACACAATAGGTTAGGTACTAACCTGAAAATCTTCGGAGTCATCCGACGATGAATAAATAATTCTCTTATAATGTCGCTGCTCCTGTTCTTCAAGTTTTTTAATTTTACGTTGATAACGTTCAATTTTATCCTGATTCTTTCTTTTCGGCATGGTGGATTATGATACTAAATCAGCACACGAAGTATTCACTAGTATAAGGCACGTGCGAACGATGCCTCGCAAGAAAAAGGAATGAAGTAAGTTGCACGATCACTGAACGATAGTGAGGTGACGGGTAGAACAAAAAAAAAAAAAAAAAAAAACGATTTAAGAATCGATTCTCTAAACGTGCGAATAGAGCCTTGTAGAATAAAGGCACTACATGGTAATTTGTATCTGAAGAATGAAGCGACGTAATATAATTGTGAAAATTTCCATGATGTTAACGAATATTTACTAGTTGTATTCGATAATCGTGTAATATGACTAAGGGCCGATTTCACCAACGTCAGATAACATTTATCCAAGGAATAAAGTAGAGATTTGACAGATTTTGTATAGAACATCTGTCAAATCTCAACTTTATTCCTTGGATAAATGTTATCTGACGTTGGTGAAATCCGCCCTAAATTGTAGTGATTAGTAGTAGTAAGGCAAAGCATAAAGAAAATGTTTTGACGTGTAAAAGTGTTATTTTTAACCTATTTACCTACAAATGATAGATGATCATAAAATTAATGATCCCGCATATATCAGCTAAAATGTTTCAGTTTTAAATTCAATAAAAATATGTTTATTTGAACTGTAAGTAGCACACTTAGCACTATTTAAAATAACGGCAAGGGATCAACAAGTTATTACGCATTCATATTTACAAACAGCAGTCAAAGGTTAGCGTTGAATACGTACTTGTACCGTTACAGCTCGAAGTGAAGTCATTCTGTCTAGTTGTTTGTCTGCTCATCAATCTCTCTCTGGCTACCGTGCAGTCAACATTACATTATTTCTAATCGCGCATTTTATTGGAATTTCGCTGAAAAAGTTACTGATGTTACGATTTTTAGCAGTAATATTAATTTAAAGTGTGTGTTAAGTGTTTTTTAAAAGTGACTGTCACTATATTGTGCGAAAATCATAGAATTGAACTAAATAATCCATATTCATCGGAAAAAAATATACCGACAACGAGTGACTATTCCGGTGATTCACAGTTACGCGTAAGCGACGCGCGCTGCACGGCGGTTACGACGTTCTTACCGTGCTCTCATCAGTGCAAGCTACGATTGTCAAGCTACCAAGTAATTATTTTGACATTATTTTTTGTTGTTGGTTTGGAATAAATATTCATAACTTACCATGCCACTTAGGCGTACGCCACCTAATACGCCTTCAAAGGAAGAAACGGATTGTACCAGTATCTGTTTTCGAGCGACAACTCAGTCAGGATCTACTCCAAATCTAACCACTGTCGATAATGAAAACAATATCACCACTCGGCCTAAACGTAAACGGGAAGATGACTCAATTTGCATGGAAGAGATTCGTTTATTATTGTCTACAGCTGCTGCGCAGTCCGAATCTAAGTTTGCGGCCTTACAGATATCGATATCTGCAATAATTGCTCAAAATGATGAAATTAAAAAGAACATTACATTCGTATCTAAACAATATGACGATATGTTGGTTAAAATAGAGCAACTGGAATCAGAACGTAAAGCCGACCGCTGCCTTATTCAACGCCTAGAGGAAACAGTAGAAAATCTAGAACGACAGGTTTGTTCCACGAAAGTTGAGATAAAAAATTTACCAAAAAAACAAAACGAAAGCAAAGATGACTTGTGTGAGCTCGTGAAGGCGACAGCGAATGCCCTTAACACGCCGATCCAAAATCAGGATATCAAAGATGTTTTTCGCGTCAACAAGAAAGACGACTCATCAGCATCACTACTAGTTGTAGATTTTTATAGCGTTTCTACAAAGGCCAATATAATAAAGGGAGCAAGGCAATTCAATATTAAAAATAAAGAAAATAAATTGAATACGTCGCACCTAAAACTCGAAGGTTCAGCAAAACCAGTCTACGTGTCCGAAAAGTTAACCCCAAAAGCTCAGCGCCTATACTATCATGCACGCATCTTTGCTAAAGATAACGGCTACAAGTACTGTTGGACAGCGTTTGGAAAAATATTTCTTCGACAGATTGAGGGTCAAAAGCAAATTCCTATTAATAGCGAAGCGGACCTAAACAATCTTCGCCCAAACAAGTGACTAGCATCATTTTATTATAATTGCGTGCTCTTTGTAAACCTCGCTTTCCTAATATTTTTTATGTGCATGTTAAAATCATTCAATGTTTTTTCTACAAACAATACCTTACTCCTATCACTTCACGCCATATCACTCATACAAACACTACACCCAAACTACTCACAATCAAGTAAATACAAACACACACTCATACATCTAATAAGTCATAATTCTACTCGTCATTCCTTTGGTCACAGTTCATCCTTACATGCTTTTAAACGTTACCTTATCAACAAACATAATTGCAACAATTTGATAATATTTTATTTCCATTCCCAGTGATTAATACTTCCGATATTATTTCTACAGAACTTGACAATATTAGTGTAGCCTCGGCATACAATTGTGATATCGAAACATGCAACCTGCTCATAGGAAACTGTCCCACATCCCTGAGCATATTCTCACAAAATATACGCAGTATTTACAAAAATTTAGACAGTCTATTGGTTCAGTTATCTAGACTGTCTTTTGAACCTGATTTAATCATTTTAACTGAATGCTGGTTAAATGACCATAAACCTGTTCCTAATATTGATAATTATAACTGTTACATGTCTCAAAAATGCCTTAATCAAAATGACGGGATTGTTATTTACGTTAAAAAAAACATAAAATGCAAAATAGCTGAACCAGAACCAATAGGAGCAAATTTCCTTACAGTTGAACTAGATCCGGATATATTTATATTGGCTACATATAGATCACCATCGATTCGCTGCATAGACAGCTTTTTAAATAAAATCGAAAATATTATTCGTCCAATAAACTCAACCAAAAATGTTATCCTTGTCGGTGACATTAATATTGATATTAAAAACAATAACACCGATAGAAATAGTGCATCTTATTTAAACTTATCAGCAGAATTAGGTATGCTACCAGGTCATATATATCCGACTAGGCTGAACAATTGTCTAGATCACATAATATTAAAAACCGTCTTCTCCGCGTCCGTGTTTGTCGTAGACTCCACGATAACAGACCACGCTGCAGTGATACTTCATATGAAACCTACTCAGTGCAAGTTTAATAATGTAAATACTTCGAAGAGAATCGATTTTCAGGGGTGTATTAGGTACCTTGAGACGGTTGACTTTTCCTATATCACTTGCGCAACTGATGCTAATGAGGCTGCTAGGGTTTTTGTTGAACAACTTTCTACTGCTATAAGGCTGAACTCAAAAACTTGCCATATCCCCAACAAAAAGAGAACACTAAAGCCCTGGATTACCCCCGGGCTTTTGCGTTGCATTAGAAACAGGGACAAACTCCACAAGAAACTTAAAAATAATCCAGACAATGTTACCCTTGAAGTAATTTATAAGCGATATCGGAACTTTTGTAATTCCTTGTTGCGAAAACTTAAGAGACAATATGAAAAATCCTTACTGCTTAACGCTAAAACTAACAAAGACTCTTGGAATGCCATAAAAACTATTATAAATTACAAGAAGCCCAAGACGACCTCCGTGGACTTGTTGCACTCTATCGATGATGTGAAAAAAGACTTAGATCTTATTAACAAATACTTCTCAAACATCGGCAAACAGCTAGCGGATGCAGTGGCTGCTTCTAGTGATACCAGTTCTGCATCAGACAACTTCGAAATTCCTCGTCTTCTTAATTCTATAGTGATGCTTCCACCGGATGAGGCAGAGCTGGAATCGCTAATAATGGGCCTTAAAAACAACTGTGCCACTGGCTGGGACTCAATACCAGTGCAAATGCTTAAATTATCTAAACATGTTATAATTCCTCCTTTAGTTAAACTTTTTGAACTATGTTTGGCGCAAGGAGTTTTTCCGAAAGTTTTTAAGAGGGCACTTATCACCCCTGTTCACAAGGGGGGGACTCGAGACGAAGTTTCAAATTACAGACCAATTTCAGTACTTACGTCACTTTCCAAAATTCTAGAAAAACTATTGAACAATCGACTCATGCTTTTTCTCGAAAAAAAAAATATTTTATCAAACTCACAATTTGGTTTTAGGTCGGGGAAAAGTACTGAAGATGCCGTTAGTAAATTAACGGATTACGTAACCACACAGGTTGACTCAAAACAAAAATGCTTAGGTGTATTCCTCGACCTAGCTAAAGCATTTGATACCGTCTCGATTCCTGCTCTTGTGAACAAATTAGAACGCATTGGTATTCGGGGAAATGCGCTCATGATCTTGACTGATTTTCTAAATGACCGCACACAACAGGTTAAAATCGGTAATCATGTGAGTGCGGATGCCGCGGTGGTTTATGGAGTTCCGCAGGGTAGTATTCTTGGCCCAAGTCTCTTTTTAGTCTATATTAATGATCTATGTGATCAACCCCTTCATAATGGAAAAATTTTTACTTATGCCGATGACACGGCCCTGGTTTTCCATGGTGACTCTTGGGACGAAGCCAAACGTACTGCGGAGGTGGGACTCCACCGAATCAGTCGATGGCTTGGCACAAACCTACTTACTCTGAATCTTTCAAAAACCACGTATTTACAGTTTTCAGTTGCCAAAATTACACCAGCCAATATTGATCTTACAGTACACTCATGTAACAACCCATCTAACCCAGTCTGCTCATGTCTTTCAATAACAAAGTCCACCTACGTTAAATACCTCGGTATTATTGTGGATGAAAGATTGAGTTGGCGTCCACATATAGACATGATAACAGCCCGTACTAGGAAGCTTATATGGATTTTCAAGCATTTGAGGCATGCTGTAGATTTTCAACTCCTTCGCACAGTATACTACGCGTTAGCTCAGTCCGTTCTTGGTTACTGTGCTGTGGTTTGGGGAGGTGCTTGTAAAACTTTTACGATACGACTAGAAAGAGCACAACGGTCCTTATTAAAAGTTATGACATGTAGGCCATACAGATTCCCAACAAAATTGTTATACGAAGCATGTCAAGTACTTACAGTAAGACAGCTGTATATACTACAACTTCTCACTAAGCAACATAAAACTACATCCTACAATTCTGCAGAATTAAAAAAAAAGCGTACTGTTAGGGATGTCTGCCTACCCGTCACATGTCATACATCATCTGCTAGGCGGCAACAGGGCTTCATGTCTATCTACCTATATAATAAAGTAAATAAATTAAATAACTTTCATCACCTATGTCATCGTGAAGCTAAAACTACTCTGAAAAATTGGCTCCTAGGTTTAGACTATGACCAAACTGAAACTTTGCTACATTAATGTAGTTAAATATTACTATATGAACAGGAACGGGATATTCATACACCATACACACCTCACCACCATCACTCACAAACACTATCACAAGCACAACACTTATACATTCACCCACACACCAACACTCCACTCCACAAACATACGCCATCTGCACTTATTTACATATAAGTTTTATTGTGATGATACAATGGGAGAAGACACTGACTCCTGTAACACAGGTCTTTGAACCTAGATCAGGAGGCAGGGACTTCATAGGTTTTGTGTACTTTTTGTGTGAATAAATAAATATTATTCTATTCTAAATAAATATTATTCTTATTCTTATTCTTATTCTTATCAATATGAAGAACACACTGTATACTCGTAGGTTATAAAAACGTTTGGGAAGATTCCGGTGTTTTTCTTTATATGTGCAAATGACGTAGAAGCAAGCTTATCGGTTGTAACTAGGTTTACTGGTAAAAATATTGATAAAAGACGGTGTGCAGACGATGGACAATTTGTCTGCGACGATAGAATGTATGGAAAACTACAGTTAATAATTTGTCCTTTGCGTGTGTTATTGCAAGAAAGAGAGTCGATCCACTTGGTCAAACTATTAAGTATGCCAAAATGATTTCCATGAAACCGATCATTTTCTACTCAGTATCTCTGCTTTGAGGCATTCCTATCTTCACCTCCTCTCGTGTCGGTGCACCACGACATAACCTATTTTCATGTGGTTCGTCCACATGAAAATAGGTTATGTCGTGGTGAAAAGATTAGCCGGTCAGCAAGGTTGGTAGCTAAAAGCTCAAGGTGCACCAAATGCACTAAGATATCAATGCATGTTTATAAATTTTCCTATCAGCGTTCCTATAGAAGTCATCATTACTACGACGT
Source organism: Thalpophila matura (assembly GCA_948465475.1). NCBI lineage: Eukaryota > Metazoa > Arthropoda > Insecta > Lepidoptera > Noctuidae > Thalpophila > Thalpophila matura. Next base: position 9,681,047 of record OX419198.1, on the reverse strand, counting down.
GTATGTTACGTATGATGCGACGTCGCGACGTCTAGGAGTAATAGTCATTTAGTCATCAGTCATGGCCGTCCGGCTCGTAGAAATCGCTGCCAAGATTCCGTTTTTCTTGCGCCTCTATTATATGAAGGGCAGATGACTGGTACTCATTGGTGGAAAATGTTGCCACGCAATTCTGACGTTGCATTCCGTAGATCTTCTTAGCCTATCAAAATGCAGCCGTGGATATCCAAGTTGCTGTGGAGCTCGGCTCGGTCCTGAATCTATTACTTTCAAAAATGCCCTAGAATATAATTATTTAAAAATTACTCAAGTCCAATCTAGGGGTTAATAAATCCTATTTATAAATATCAGCAGCCTAGCTAGGCACCAGTGAGGCGGCAAAAATACAAGAGCGACCTTTTGCTGACCCAACCTTTGACACTGCGTATACAGTATTATCGAGTGACGTCCCATTATGGTGTCTAGCCGGCTCGCAGCCAAGAATGCAGTCTTTTATTTTACATCGGGTATGATTTATGAAGAGCTCATGCCACTCATGCCAGTCTCTGTGAGACATCGCAAGCTTGCGGTACTGCGGGAGAACGCTCCCGAGCATAAGTATAATCTGCACTTTTTTTTTTATATTTGGAAATCTTCATGGGTACCGTCCACCCGGAAGAAGCGAAGGATAATGTCGGATTCTTACTGACTAAAAACCCAAGGTGTTCCTCGGGCTGCCTAGGGATGCAGGATTCGCTCACGCATTCGTCGCTTCCCCGATCCATACAACCTGTCCTTGGCAATAGTTCAAAAATTCGTTACAATGAAAAAGAAGTACCCATTTATCAAACATATTACATGAATTCTTCCTTAATTCATTCTCTAGCATCAAAACATCGCATTGGTTACCCAATCACGTATTCCCATAACATGCTACCTTTGCGGGCCCTCCAAAGACATCGCACCATAAATAATTCTACGATCATTATGCTTGAAGTGACATTTGAGCATCGACAGTAGCACGTGTGAATTCTATTTTGGTTGAAGTCTGTATCTTTGGGGGCTTGGAGAAGCCCAGCATATCTTGAGCTTTGGCAGTAACAGCACTAGTTGCAGACACAGATTCGGTACATTTGGGAGTGACTATCTTGGGAATGACTATGTAATTCCAATTCTCTAGTAGTGAGTGGGAAGCTTTTGTCATTTATTGAGCCGTAAGCTGTGGCAATAAGTTTTGAAATCAAAATTTGAAAAACGAAGACAGCCGAGGCGCATTTTATGTTGTGTTCTGTATTTCGTCGTTTGTCATTCATGATATTTTATACTGGCTGATTTGAACGTGTAGGATTAATACGTTACTGGTTTGGTTTATTAGATTTTTTTTTGTTTGGTATTGTATAGGTACTTGATTAGTTTAATTAGATGGTAACGTTGGTACTTAAAGTTGAATAATAGATAATTATCAATCTATTATAATGTATCCATTGCTGGGACTCAGTACGGATTGGTGGACGTCACATGTCTTCGATTTTTTTGGCTCTAGGACATGCCGATTTCCTAGTTAAATAATACCTACTTGTACTTGTTCAGGACGTCAAGTGTACCAACACAGCCCATATCTTCGCAAGTACCAACTCTTGAAGATACGGTCAGTTCTTGCATAGAGCTAGGTGGTAGTGTTAACAACGATCAGTTTTCAGTTATTAAATAAGTAAATACCTACGGCTGAACATCACAAAAATGCCGAATTTCTGTCTGGCCTCAATCATACTATCTTATCATTATATGTATAGTAAGAATATAAAGATAAATAAAACATTTTAGAATATACTAAAAATAAACAACATACAGTTCTAGAAAAAAATAAGACAAAATGTAATAAAGCTGATTCTACGAAGTTTTAATACACAGTTATTTTCTTGTTAAACGGCCAATGTCCTCTAATAATGGGTTGTCTTTAAAAATAAAGGGTCGCGATAAGAGCTCATTCAATTTTAAATTGGCAACGGTTGTTGAACAGGTGCGAAGCTTTGCAACTACAGACACCAATAAAATATGCACTGATTGATTTAATTAAAATGACGATGGACCAGTAACTAGGTAAAGCTGAAATTTAAAATAAGGTACTAAGGCAGCATAAGAGATTAGAGATGAACGATTCCAGGGCAATTGATGATGACACATGACAAATTTAGCTCTAGATGAAGCATTTTCATCATGGGACATAATTTTATGAGTGGAACAAAATACTTGAATATTCACACGTTGGTGGTATTTTTCTGCCAAGTTTCGCATCTTTGTGGGAGCTTGCCAAATCACCTGCAGCGCCGGAGCACGTGGAGTATTTGGAGCCAAGACCACTATACTTTATGTATTTCACGAGATAGTGCTACATGGGCAAGTGTTTTAGTAAAAGCTTAAGTAAATATACCTGTGTGTAGTTAGTTAGTAAGATACTGTCATCCCCAATACTTGATGCGGGTACTACACAGTATGTAGTACTTAGTTGTTTCACTGTCCAATTGTGTACTGCTAGTTGTATTAGATCAAATATTATATTTATGCTTGTTATATTAATGACAATTTTATTCGTCAGTTTCTTTCCTTATCTTTTTATGCAGTAGTCAGTTTTCTATCTTCTGTTGTTGTAATCGAATTGAAGTTTCTTATATGCGAAGTATCGATCAAAGCGCTACTAAAATGCACCTTTTCTGCCGTGTCTTTTGTCTAAACCGTTGTGACGTAAACAATCAGCCTGTTGACGAATGATAGGAATTCAAGGCGACTGCTCGACTGGCTCTGCAAACTTGCCGGCAATGTTAACAGTAGGCCGATCGTCAATATTTACGAAACACCAGATATGGTGGTGGTTAAATTAAACTTGTTTCAGATTTTTAACCGACTTCAAAAAGGAGGTTCTGTATTCGTCCCGTATGTATGTATGTATGTATGTAAGTATGTATGTATGTATGTATGTATGTATGTATGTATGTATGTTTGTATGTGCGCGATTTTCTCAAAAACTACTGATTCGATTTGGATGGGGTTCACTAACGTAATCTACATACTTTCAGGAAGGTTTTAGTATATAATACATTATGTAATCATTCCTATGTACAAAGTTATAGGCATAAATGTACACACTCAGTAGAAGATTTACTGTTGAACAAATTCGTGAAAGTAATCTAACACGGGATAAAGAACTAAAAAGGGAAAAGTAAAAAACTTTTTAAACAAAAAATAACCGACTTCAAAAGCCACTACAAAGAAAATAATAATTTTGGTTTCGGAAGTCGGTGGCTTTGGTTTTTGTTTCCTTTTTTTTGCCACCGACTTCCGAAACCAAAATTATTATTTTCTTTGTAGTGGATTTTTGAAGTCGGTTATTTTTTGTTTAAAAAGTTTTTTTTTGCTCTGTTATTGTTTACTATTATATTCTTAATAATACGAGCTTTGTTATTTACTTCATGGCTAGGCATTAAAAGCGTCAGTTTAGCCAACGATACTCCGGCGCGCCCAGTTAGCCCCGCTACCATCTGATTGGCTAATATTTCGATCATGGCATGAGCTATCATCATATGGTTCGTGCCGACACAAGAGAAGGATTCTACCTCTTTTCAATATTCTAAATACATTTGTTTTCTTTTTTCACACAAACCATTACAAGCTCTAATGAAAAGTCGAATTTAGTTGCACGGTTCCAATCAGGTCGTTAACTTTGGAGAAAAACCGGCTGGAAACTTCGTGGTTAGTCTTTTAAATTACAGTGTCCTTTTAAAAACTGCAAATCAAGGCTTTTGCCATTCCAATTTTGTGTGGTTGATGTATGGAATTTCCTCTTTCTAGTTTTATAGTTATTAAGTAAAGCAGCAAATCAAGAAGGCGCTTGTCCAAAACTTTCATTACAACAACAAAAAAATGTCACATAATATTGAATCATGATCATATAAATTGTATGAGTAGCTCGGTCACAGTATTTTGTCAACACGATAAGATAAAATATAAATAGGCGTATCTACATTACAATATATGTTTTGATAGTGTGCTAATTAAATTAGGTATTTTTCGCCAACTATAGTAAAATATTTTAACAGTTTCTTTCTTATTAAGTAGTAGTAGGTAAGTCTTAACTGTTAGTAAAAACCCCAATTCTCTCTGAACTGGAGCTTTAGTGTGACTTGTTATTATTGCTTAATTTATTGACGTTTTTATTTTAAGCATTGACGCCCCATAAACACTGTGTAGACCCCACGTAGAGGCGGTGTAGAGGCCGCGTAGAGGCTGCGTAGACGCCGCGTAGAGGCTTTGTCTACGCCGCGTAGACGCTACGCGAATGATATATTATATAGTTTCGTTACAGTTATTAATAAAATGGATTCCGAAAGCAAAATACAAATGTTGACGCAGTGTAGGCAGAGGCCTAAGCTGGCCTAGCGCGCAATGCGAAGGCATTCTAATACAAAATAGTCAGTATAATATTATAAACCGATAGCTGTAGTAAATAACATAATATGCCTACACGTGTTTGTCGATATCGTTATATCTAATATCGCTTTTAGTTTAATTAAAAACAACTCTAACAATGTACGGTGATAATTAATTTTGTGTGCCTTTTATCGACGCAGATTTTTTAGTTGTTATTTTGTGTACGAGGTAAAATATAATTAATTCAAATAATATTATGTGAAATATAGGGTCCTACCTTTCATACTCGAAATATTTTAAGAGGCACATCTATAGGTGGTAAAGATGCAATACAAACGAAAAAAAAAATGATCTGAGTATTTTTTTTTCCTTCCAGATTCCTTCAGGATAAGTTCCTTAACTTATTTGACAGATAATAAAGTTTCTATTCCATTTTTGTTTTTAATTGGTAGATAGTGCCAATCAGAGACTTAATAGTAGCGCTTATTTTACCAGCTCTACTTTTCCATCCAATAAAACATTTCATCACTTTAAAAACGGTACGGAAAGTTTGCTTAATATGATTGATGAATTTTATGATAATTATTATGTGAGTTACGTCCTAGGCATAGATAGATTGGCAATCTGAATAATAAGAAGATAGGATTGACGTGTATTAGAATGAGATTTGGATAGACAGGACCAATTTCGAACGCTCTTTAATGTAACTGCCTGTGTCAGTCTCGACGAGAAGGCAATTTATTTCACCAAATAACATTTTATTTGAAGATATTTTACCTTAAATAGGTAATGGTGACATTGTGTCAACACAAAAACTCGTAAAATCGCACATTCTGACATATTATGCCATCGCCGTCGCCAATCTATATACGATCCAATCTAGTGGTCGCCAAGTGGTCGAAATTCAACCAAAATTATTTTAAGTTATTACTTATTATTATTTTATTTTAGCTTTCTGCACTATTTTTCAATAATTACAAACTTTAACGGGTATTTAGTCTGAACGGCCCAAAGCGAAAGGACCGCGGGCATTTCGACCGTAACTAAAAATCGACTACGTTCCAAAGGACCGGTGATAAAAATTGGTAAACAAATTCAGTGTCATAAACTAAATTCAGTACATTCGGGTGCAAAAGTTAAAAAGTTGAAATAAAAGTTTGATTTTTTTTCTTAGATTTGTATTATCTTCCTTAGAAAAAACAATAATATAAAATGTTTACAAAAATTAAATTTGTATTTAAATCATTTTAAACAAAAATCAGTCTTATTTTAAAGAAACAAAACAACAAAATATAAAAAAATTACAATTAAACAATAAGATTAGTAAAAGCCAATCTTATTTAAACAAATCAACAAAATATATTACCGGTTATGAAGATGTATTGTGTTTATTTAGGTGATTTCAAATAATTAAATAGTTAAAATTCATAAACTAAGCTACTGCAATGACTATTACAAAGACTATTACAATGTATGCGACTGTCCCTTTAAATTAATTTTGAAATCATTTTATCACCGGTCCTTTGGAACGTAGACGATTTTTGGTTACGGTCGAGAGGCCCGCGGTCCTTTCGCTTTGGGCCGTTCAGACTAAATACCCACTTTAACTATGCCAAATCTCACTCCTCCGTGCGCTCAATATGCTTAAAAAGGCGTTCAACATTTTCTTTTCCCGTAAGAATATATCAATGGTTTTACGTATTACGCCTAGTATAAACACATGTTTTCAGATAAGTAGTTGTCTTAATCTTTTAACTATTAATATTGTGAACTGATGAAAACCGTGTTTTTTTTTTTTTTACTCTATATTTTAAGAGCTTAGTCAACTTGACTATGTTGCTCCATTTTGTCATCCATTTACATCAGCACACAACATACAATCAAAACCGTGTTTCGTTTGAGCCCCAGTGTCACGGCCGTGTTTACGATGCGCGTTGTGCTTGCTTCATGTTTTACGTAACTGCGCAAAAATGTGGATTGCTCGCAGGTTTTTCCGATTTGATAAAGGTGATAATGCTATCACATTTTGATATTGCATCAAAACAAAGTGCTGGATGGTGTACCTATTACTTTGAGAAGCAAATAGTTTTAACAATTTGCTTGGAGCTACGTAATACCGTGCAAGGATTGAAAAATACATATATTATATTCATGATTTTGAACCGAATTCAAAAAGGATCATTTTTATCAATACTACTGTATGTATGTATCAAATCTAAATCTAAATCAATATCAATATTTTTTTTTATTTAAATAAGTAATTATAACGTTTAGTTATCAAATTGCCTTGTTTAGCAAAGATTGTAGAACGTACCTATTTAGAAAAGGGATCAAAATTGTCTTATATTTTCTTTTCCACATTTTTGTATTTTCATCTGAGATAAAAAGTAGAATTTACTTAAGTAAGTCGATACTTATACAGATCGTGTCCTACATATGTCTGACTTTATAATGCGTCTGGTTAAATCTCTACTATCAAAGCGAACTGTGTAGGTATATTAGCTTAGTACCTATTTACGTCTACCTATGTAAGATATTGGCACGTGTAGTTATGAATTATAATAACGATTTACTGTTCTAATCACCTATCATATTAATTAATATTATAAAATTGTAAAAAAGCCGTGTCTGTACATTGAAGATTATATGAAAGACGATGTGGCTAGGAAGGAAGTGAACTCTGAGATGACGGGTGTATAGATGTACGAAAGAAAAAACAGAAAAGTTGAGATATGTGCAGGATGATGATAATATTGTATCAGCAACTAATGTTTTCTGCGTATACACTGCTCCTAAATCCAGTTTTTAATTAAATGTATATGTCTTTTTAACATCTTTATGCTTGAAGAAAAAGGGACGGATGAGATTTAAAAAAATCTGCCACTGTAATGTTTATCATACAGTAAATAAAAGTAATACACGGATATATTTGATATGGATATGACCTGACAATCTATTCAAGTCGTATCTACTGTAAAATATTTTTATCTAAAGTTTTTAAAGCCATTGATAATATTCATATGAAGAATAACGTCTTAAATAATGGTGATAGAGATTCTGATGTTATTCATTAGATGCAGAATGGCATTTTGTAAGTTATATAATCATTTTTTAACCAAAGTCTTTAAAGTTGACTGAAGAAAAAGTTGTGCTGATCAAATGAAGAGACCCAAGTGATCTCTATTATATTTTTTTTATGGTTTTACATAATTATTAGGTGTAAAAGTAGTCAAGTTTTAATTTCCATTGAGTCGATATCGATTGGTTTTAGCAATGGCAATGCTATTGATTACAATACGTCAAATGAATTTAGGTTAATCGGCCATGAGGGTCATATTCTGAACTGTTCAGGGTGCAATTTATTTAATGAATGACTTTAAAGTGTAATAAACAAAATAATTTCGGTTGCCTTTATTCTAATTTACTTAAAACCTATCAGGGGCTTTAGAGACCCCAGTTTGAATACGTTATTCTTATTAGGATCTTCAGTGTTCTTCGGCATAATAAAAACCTGAGAAACCCTGGGCGTATCTGACAATGCAGAAATTGGAAGACTTAGTTCTTCTATATTGAATAATCTAAGTCTTATGATTTTCAAATATTGCAGTATTTGCACCAGACGTGTTCCTATTTTCAGGAGTTAGCCAGTCTGGCAGTGAGGACGTTCGTTCGTTTAAGACTAACTATACTGCTCTATTTGAACGAAAATGTTCTTTTGTAAGTCACGATTAGACACATTTCTTTGAACTAATTTCAATAGTTCCGAAAAAAAAACCACCAAATTCTGAAGGTGATATGCTTCCAAATCATGCCAAGTATCTGTTGCTGTAGATAACAAAAATTATATTTCAAATTCACATAAAGTGCCACTTGAACATAGGAATAAACAGACAAGCCTAAATATTCCACCAGTCGTGCTAATTGTCGCAGTTATCTCGAGTTTGTGACCCAGTTATGCGTCGGCGCACGTCCGAGGCACGAGGGCAATGCGCAGGAAAACGCCCTGTATTGTATGTGAGTGTGTGGTGTGTTTGAATGGGTGTGTGCCCTTGAGGCTAGAGGTGTTCTCGGTTGAGTGTCGATTCTGTGGGCTTTGTTGTCTGAATAAGTACTTATTTATTTATTTCGGGTGATTGCAGTTTGGCCGATATTAGTCATGGTCTTTGCTTTGCCCATGTAAATGTGGTGGTCGATTAGGGAGTGGTTTTAAAAATCAAGTAAGACATTGTTGGACTATTAAAATGAAAGCTTTGGCGACTGCTAGTGTGAAACGCGGCTGTTGTGTTGGCTGCTGCACGCGTAGCATGACCAATTCCATCTCTATTCTATCTACCAAGAATAGACAGAGTTCTTTCTATCCAACTCGTTATCTCTTCTGCCCGAGCACGCGGCGACCCGTGCTTGGCGCTGTAGACTTTTGTTGATTGAAGAATAGAAACATTTCTTATCTTCATTTTAAACATCACCATGCCTAAATCAGTAGAAATCCTTCAACAATCTGGCATTTTGTCTATTCTTCCCTCGACAAAAGCGATTTCGGTATTGTTCATGCTACGTTCGGTTAACAAAATGTTGACAAATTCTATCATCAAATTTATGTCAATTATTATGATAACGAAGTGTAACTCATGTCGAGTGTTTCGAAGAGGATCGTCGAGTGTCTCTTGAATACAATGTAGCGAAAAGTGACTATCGACCTATTAGTATTTATATAAAGGACATAGGACTCAAGTACCTAGTACCTGCTATAAAATTCGACAGCTTACTCTTTAGCTGAACAAAAGTGTTTGTTTATTATACCAATTAAGCAAGTCAAGGCATTTAAGTCTCTATGTAGGAAAATACCTGCCATTCATTAAGTGTGTCCTTTTAAAGGGACATTATCTATTACATGACATACTGCTTCAAACGTGTTGTCACATATTTTACCATAGCGTATTCAATCACAAATGTGCCATCAAGTTGTAACGCTCAAGGTTATCAAGTTTTTGCAAAGCAAACAATTGGAATAAAAGTTTTTGCTCTGAACCTAACCCTATTCAATATTCTTAACGTAGCTCGTAGGGGAAAATTCCCGGGCTGCGGGAAGGAACCTTGACCTTATTGGCAATGTCCTTCAGAAAGGTCAGATGCGTAGTACTCGCGACCTTGTAGAAGACGCAAAAAGGGATGGAATTACGAACCATTGTCCGTTTTTCCTATAGTTTTTGGCTACTATGGGGACTTTGTTATAATAATATATCTAAGTATGTTTGTTAGATACTATACTACACGTTGATATTTCAATGGCCATCGAAGAATGCAAGATACTCTAGTTCTGATAAAATTCTCGTATAGGACCAAGCAATTATACGAGCATTGACACTTCAAATAGCAATGCAAATAGGAGTTATTTAAACAGGTTAGTTGAAAAAAAAATGGATGATAAAGTCTAAAGACCAGTCCGACAAGCATTCTAGAACTATGCATAAGCAAGAATTCCGATTTTTATTAACTATATTTTAGAAGTGTTGACAATAAATTAGGATCAGATTAAAATCGAAGATTCAATCTCGAATATACACGGGTAAAGTTTAAATTCGCAATATACATATTATATTTCATTAAAATGTTAACATAATTAATAAGTACTTACTACTTATATCTCATTACTTGCAGTTTTGTAACATGTTTATCGCGAAAACCGACTTCCTTTCTGATAACGTAAGCATAGCAACATTGTCTGAAATAGTACATTGTGAACTGAACTTGTACTTAAATGTTTTAGTATTAATATTACCCGTGTTACATTGGTGCTAGCTAACAAGACGCTAACTGCCTAACTGCCTTTTATATTTTACGAAATTAAGCAGTTATTACATCTTCCTGAATTCAGTCGACCTAAATGAAAAAGTAACTAATTCAGGAACGTGTGGAAGCATTTAGCAAGTCCACTGCCGTACAGAATCAGTTAGAATCCTAATTTGTACCATTTGTATTGTACACTCATGTTTTATACAAATAAATTATCTTTATCTCTTTATCTTTATCTTTAATTAGGAAAGGATTTAGGACGACTCAATTCAGGAAAGTGTAATAATTGCTTTTGGCGCGCTCACCTAATGCTCTGCGTGGCTTCCATTTTATTGCTGCGTAGGATGTACTACGGAGAGCCTACGGGAGTCAATGACGTCATCCGATATCCCATCTTTACTACGTATACTGAGTGAAAATACGTATACCTATGCAATATTATGTGAAAGAGGATATGGCTAGGAAAGATGTGAACATTAAGGTAATGGCCGATAGTGATAGCATCTATGTATGGAAGAAATTGGCGTATTGTATTGCGCCGACCCTAAATAAATTGAGATCATCGTATACATAAATTGAAACCATGAATTAATTTGAATTGTTCAAAGATTCTGCAATTTTTAAGCTTCACAATTATTTTCCGTGGCCGAGGACGCATTTTTATTTTCTAAAAGTTGGTTTTTGTTACAGCCATGATACTGATCCATTGCAAGCAGCTGTAAAATTACTAATACTAGACAGGGTGGCAGGTTAAACAGTGGAAATATTGTAAGGGGTCATTGCACTAATCATTATGAACAACTTTTGCTAAGGGACCAACCCTGAAATCGCGAAAAAAAAATCAACTGTTCCATACATTTTGTCCATACAGTTATGTGAACATAAATGTATGGAACAGCTGATTGTTTTTTCGCGATTTCAGGGTTGAAATATTTCTACTATTTAACCTGCCACCCTGTAGAGTAGAGAGATTGTAAAAATATGTGTTCTATTCTACTCTGTCCATATTTCATATTAATATTAATATATTTTTAATAGGAATTATACATAACAAACACGTAACAGCTTTCATACGCTTTCATTCAACGTATTATTTATTGCCATAAACATCGACCTTCACGTATACAGAGGGTACTTCAAGGATCCTATGCGTCATGGTGGCAATTTATTAATACTTAGTACCTACCTACTAGTGCTACTAGTATTATTAATATTTCCTGCCACTATATAGGATATAGTTCATTCTTTGGCTTTGAATATGTCTTTAGTAGTTTAGGTGAATCATCACAAGTGGAAATGATCTGTAATATCTTTCAAAGTTTTCAATATTATTTATTTATCAAATCAGTGCCCAAAATTCATACAGCGCCATATCTCAACACAGATGCACGCACTTTTCATCTCGTTGTAAGGCCGCGTATAATTTTAGAGGCGCAGCGGTGCGTCGACCTCGGTCCCGACACGTGGGCATTGCGTAAGCGCAGATGTGGTACGTCACAATCTGAAGTGATACTATACGTAGTTGTAGTAGGTACTACCTACCTGTGGAAGGTATTGGGTTTACGATGGTGGGTTGATTGTAAAGGAAAGAACGGTAGTTTGGATATATTATCTCAGTTGAAAATACTTATGTTCAAAGTTTTATTGGGCTTTACAAAGAGAAAGAAGAAGAAAAATTGGCAGACTTGACAGTTATAAGCAGAAAATACTGATTCCCATGCGACAAAGCTTCATATTTTGAAAGGATTTAACGAACTATCTTATTAAGGACTCGGCTTTGTATTCTGAACCAATTCCAGCAAGTATCGAAATTCCGCAAAAAGTTTATTACATATTGTGATACATCGATCAATACTCAAATTATGTTACTAGGAATCCAATAACCATGAGTTACCTACATTGTTATTAGATTCAAAACAATTTAGGTCGAACGTTTGGGAGTACTCAAGCGTTCTACCCATAATTTGTAGAACATGTTAATATTTAGGTCATAAATTATAACAATTGTGAAAAACACGGAACGGACTGAGATACTGCCAAAGGGAAGTGGCAAAAACAAGTGATCGATAAATTCATGGTCACAAACTTTTGGCGCCTCCTCATGTGTACTTTGTTATCAGTTTTCCCGGAAAACTCACCCTTTCTTCACGTGTGTGTGTGGTGTAACATAGTTTGTACTCAAGCCTCTGTGTGGGGGAGTGGTCTGTAATGTAATCTACTACGCAGGCAACAATATCTCGAACAACCGTTTCATTGTAACGTTCATGAAATGCATCAGCAGCATGCCTGACTGATATAGGAACTCGTAAATATTATGATTATGACTATGAAATCGTCGAATGTGAGCTGCATTGCGGATCTGCTGTCCTGAAATGATAATACCCACGTTACCCAACAAATGATGCAATATACGTAACTTCCTAATATGCTAACCAATTTCTTTTTCTCTTATTCCAGTATCCATAAGCGACGGTGACCGTCGCTCACCGTAAGATGCGTTCGCTGCTAGCGTACTACGCGGACGCAGTGATGTCGGCGGCGGTACGCGGCGCCGGCTGCGCGTTAGACTGCAGCGGCCGCGGTGACTGCATGAACGGCACGTGCCTGTGCGAGATACGGTACGCGGGCGACGAGTGCGCCGGGCCTAACCTGCCTTATCATGCGTGTAAGTATTCAGAATATATGTTCGCTGCTAGCGTACTACGCTGACGCAGTGCTTTTGCAGACATTTTGGCTAAGCCAGCATTTCTTTTAGTCCAGAGTTTTAGTAAGGATTCTACAGGTACCGATTCAATTGACGTGAACACACTGAAAGTATTAAGTGTATTTAAATTTGCTAGTGCTCATAAAAATATCCATCCGCCATCCTGTAACAATCGTAGAACGGAAAAAAATGCTTAGAGAGGAGGAGGAATTTCTTGCTTGTGACATCAAATACCGAAATTGAAGATTTTGCTGCAAGATTTGTGCAAGTACTTGAGGAGCTCGTGCATTCGTGGCATTCCATGCACGAGCTCCTCAAGTACTATATTTAGAGGTAAGACTGTCTATTGAAAAACGCTATGTAACTTCTTGTTTTTCTCAAAAACTAAAGCGATTCTCTTACATTCCAGGCATAGGCGGCGTATTCCTGCTGGTCGCGTTCGTGTGCGCCGTCCAGCTGACGATATGCGTGGTGTCGGAGTACCGGCGGCTGAAGGCGCCGACCTTCCTGCGCGCCTGCAAGGTCACCACGCAGAAGATGCTGTACCTGGTCGCGTTCCTGGCCTCCCTCATACGTGGAGCGTACTTTGTGTCGCCGGTTAGTATTCGTCATTTTAGTTCAGTACCTAGTAATAGTTGGTTCTTCCTCCGTGTGAGATGAAGGCGCCGCCGTCCTGTGCGCCTGCAAGGTCACCACGCAGAAGATGCTGTACCTGGTCGCGTTCCTGGCCTCCCTCATACGTGGAGCGTACTTTGTGTCGCCGGTTAGTGTTCGTCATTTTAGTTCAGTACCTAGTAATAGTTGGTTCTTCCTCCGTGTGAGATGAAGGCGCAGTCGTTCCTGCGCGCCTGCAAGGTCACCACGCAGAAGATGCTGTACCTGGTCGTGTTCCTGGCCTCCCTCATACGGGGAGCGTACTTTGTGTCGCCGGTTAGTGTTCGTCCAATAGCAATAGTTTGTATGAGAAGAGGCTTTTGTGCACTGAGGCAGCAGGCTGGTATAGTTTGGCAATAACTTAAGTATTAACGAGATCTTCACAATGAATTAAGGAGAATATTTTGTCATGATCAGAACTTCTGCTAGATATAAGGCTTTTAGTCCTCGTAGATTCCTTTAGTACCTAAACGGTCATTTTTGTGCATAAGAAAGTAGTTGTTAATGTTGCTAACTTGGTGCCTATCATCACTTCATAATAGCCTTTTTGTCAGTGTTCCTTCATTCTGTCAGTTCAAAAATATTTCTGGCACACATGTACTGTTAGACTGCAAAATATTGCTAATAACCAAGTGGGTTGCAGAATAAGGCTGGAGATACGTACATCGATTGGATTACAAACTTTATGAGATTTATTGAATAGTACGAGATATTGTTTTGAACAATTTCTTGTCTTTAGATAAGGAGAAAGTATAAATGTTTTCAAAACAAGATTAAAAACGGGGAAACACTCTCGATCAACAAATAACAAAACATGTAAAGTCCATTTCATTAGAACTTGTAAACTATGTAAACAAACGTTCTATACAAATTCATCAAATTTTGACAATTTGCCATACTGATATTGTTTACAAAGTTCACAAATTCAATTGACATGGACTTTAGTAAATCGATTGTGCGACTCGATTTATTTATCACATTCAATTGTTATCGATATAACTTAATAGGCATTTATTTTCTTTGTTGTTGAATTAGTGTTGTTGTTGTTTTTCTAGTCGGCGTTCCAAGAGGGCTGGGCTACGAGCTTGCTCTCTGCTTACTACCCTCTGCTTATGTCGGGGTCGTCGCTCATCGTCTGCTTTTGGGCGGAGGTAAGTTTATATTACCCTTATAGTAACGTTTGATTATATTTTTAATATCACGAGATAGCGACGGAGTCAAAAGCTCTTTCATTAAAAACAGAGTTATTCACTTTGGAAGTATAACGCCATCTATTGGTAATGGCGTGAAGTAGGAATAACTTTTGTAACGACACCTGTGAGGATCGTTTAAAACTAATTTGTAGTATGACAAATGTGACGGTAGATGGCGTTGTAGTTCACTTGCGCGTGCGCAGCGAAGATAGGATGAGTTTTATAATTTTCCAATAGATGTCGCCTGTCGAATGTAGTTGCTTGAACATGATTAAATTTTATACATTATGAAATTTTACGGTGGTGGTATGAGTTACTTAATCAAGGGCGGATCCGGGGGGGGGGGGCGTGGGGGTCAAGGCCCCCGTGGGCTGGGCCTAGGTCATCCGGCCAAATGTTAGATGGGTGTTTGGTGTTTAAGATGCAGAGCAGCAAGGGCGGATCCAGCAGGGGGGTCATGAGGGTCATGACCCTGGGCTCTTAATACAATGAGAACCCATCGTGCCTCAGCTAGAGCATATAAATTAATCTAATATTATAAATGCGAAAGTTTGTGAGGATGGATGTATGGATGTTTGTTACTCTTTCACGCAAAAACAACTCAACGGATTTTGATGAAACTTTACAGTAGTATAGCTTATACATCAGATTAATACATAGGCTACTTTTTATCGCAAAAACGCGGGTGAAGCCGCGGGCGGAAGCTAGTATTTTATATGAAGCTACTCCACAACCAGAGGAGTCTCTAAGAAAGACCGTGGCAAGCGTAGCTAAACGTCGCAAGTCCCTGTTATTTACATACCTACAGCCACTAGCCACTTTCGTCCTGTATAATATTTTCCTCTTAGTCACATGTCATATGAGCCCAACAATTAAAAACACAACATTTACGGTCGGTTGCAGAAAGATAATGAAATTTTAATGGAGGCATTAACCATACAATTTCTATCGTTAAAGTCTCCTTTAAAACTTAATGACCTTTTCTGCAACTCAGCGTTATTTATTTATTTTTATAGTTAATTAAAACGGTACAATACCAATTACATTAATTAACATGGAAGCATACAATATATAGTAACATCTAGTCGCGTGTTGATTACAAGCCTATCGCTCCATCTGAGATGCTATCTGCTAGTTATTGTCACTGCTACCGCTATTTGTCTAACAACTAAGCGGTATTGTGAGGAAATTAGGTGGTGGGTGGGAGACTCAGATCATAGAAACAAAGAAACATGTTATCATAGCAAATTAGTACGGGAACCGCTGTCGCCACTTTAGAGCTGTGTGCGTCAGAACTACAAATGCTCCTTTATAATTATAGATATCGTCATCATCATCATTTCAGCCAAAACACGCCCACCAATGCTGATGGACATAGGCCGCGCCCAAAGAACGCCACAACGACCGGTCTAGCGCTGCTCTTTGCGATTACTATACGTTTGGTAGACGATTTTTGGCTCCTCAATCCATACGGACATATACACACTACTCACTGTATTCGTTTACCAAGCTTGAATTTGCCGCCCTCTGAATTTTTCGCCCGGGGCACGGGCCCCGGCTTGCGCCCCCCCCCCCCGCCCCTAGATCCGGGGCTGGGTCCTCTTGCCCGGTTTTTTTTAGTAATCATTTTGTTTATCTTGTTTCCGAAATACTTAGCTACGTCTATTATGTCTGCTATCCATCCTACAGCTTTGATTTCAGAATACGTAAGAAAATGTTCCATTTTCTAACCATGATGCTATTTTACCCTGTCAATATTTAATGTACAAATAATCAAGGAAGTTAGACGGTTATCCTAAGTCAATATTACACTAACAATAAAATCACTGGTAAAGTATACTTGCATTCTTTGGACTGACGTTCTGGGAAATGGTTCTTGTTTATTTTGAATGCCACGTCCCTTCGTCGTGGCAGGTGACTTATTATACACTTGTTTTTGTTCGTGGAACTCATGTGGAACTGTTAAAAGATTTGTTATTTTTGAAGGTGTGTACAAATTCTATCTAAGTTATACAGTTACATAATATAATATGTAGATGGTCACTATTTTCCTTTCTTTTGATAAACTGCTTTAAGAAAATTCTTTACGTTAGCTTTTCGTGGACATGGCGGTTCTGCGGAAGGGATTTAAACTCTGGCTCTCTAAAAACGATGAAGGAAAACATCGTGAGGAAACCGGAATGTCCTAGAACCAAAAATTCCCGGACCCGCGTAGTAGACTAAGGCCCACTCCCTCTCACATAGAGGAGGCCTGTGGCCCTGCAGTGGGAACGTTATAGGCTGATTATGGTATTATGCCTTGCTGGTTTACAAATTTTATCTTATGACGATCTCAAGCAATCAACCAGCCTTGATTATTAGCCTTGGTCTCAAGCAATCAACCAGCCTTGATTATTAGCCTTGGTCTCAAGCAATCAACCAGCCTTGATTATTAGCTTTGGTCTCAAGCAATCAACCAGTCTTGATTATTAGCTTTGGTCTCAATCAATCAACCAGCTTCGATTATTAGCCTTGGTCTCAAGCAATCAACCAGCCTTAATTAATTAGCTTTGGTCTCAAGCAATCAACCAGCCTAGATTATTAGCGTTGGTCTGAAGCAATCAACCAGCTTTGATTATTAGCCTTGGTCTCAGGCAATCAATTACGCCTAACGCACTATGCTGCATATAAGCCAGGCATAAGTGGCTCCACAACTGGGTAGTTCTTCGACATTATCATTACCAAGTCAGCTGTCCCAAGATACATACACAAGTATCTATCTTGGGCGAGCTGACTTGGTCACATAGCATAGCTCCATCAGCACAGCTGGTTTTATTGGTATGTCAGAGTTCTGAATCACCGTGTTTAAACGTTGCGCGAAGTTCTGGAGTGCATGGTATCAGGCCAATCAAGTTATATTGCGCGAACTTTACGCATCATTAATGTTTTCATAGTCGGGGACGGCCCTCCTTTACAAATATTTCTAAAAACGAACAAGTTAGAGGTTATTGGGCGCATAAAATCTAAATATTTGCACAGGTAATGAGCCAACGCCAACGTGCCTATCTTATCTAAATAATATGCGTTCTAGAGTAAATAAAACTACAGTTTAACCTTCAAATTAGGAAAAAATGGCTTACTAAATTAAAGCATGTTCTAAATAGTGTCTTATTTTGGGCATAGGTACTTATATTTGTATAAGATTATGATCGCAAGTGGATAATGGTTGCAAAAACACGTCATAGTAAAGCCATAGTTTTAAAGACCTTACAGTGGTTCATCATGACTCATGAATATGTCAATATCCCGGATCACACCTATGGCAGTTGGGGACTTATGCTCCCACGCAACCTCCCGCACGATTTACCTGCGAAAATCCTCGCGTTGAACGACTGTACGGAGTATGTTATAGCTAGTTAGCTAGACTGTAGTAAAGTCCCTGAAAGCGCAATTTGCATTATGACAGCGAGTAAGCTATTTTATATACCAATCGTAATACATACTTGAAGATGCTTATGTCATTGAATAATAAATACTATTGGTTTATGCCAATAATGTTATGTGGATCATTTCTATGTTAATTCATAAATGCAAAGAAGTAAAGAAACCGTTTATTTGTGATACAAGTTATAAAGATTTATATCTTTTAATAATTATAAGGGTCACGAGTAGTCATGATTTACGGAGCTGAGACATGGACACTCACGGTACGGCTCGTCCATAAATTCAAAGTCGCTCAGTAAACCATGGAAAGGGCGATGCATGGAGTTTCCCTGAGGAATCGAATTTGGAATGAAGTGATCCGACAAAGAATCAAAGTAGTCGACATAGCAGAAATAAGCAAGATGAAGTGGCAATGGGCTGGCCAAATCAGCCGTAGAAACGATGACCGTTGGAGTATACGTGTTCTTGAGTGGAGACCGCGAATCGGCAAACGTATGGTAGGACGCCCTCAGGCTAGGTGGAGCGACGATCTTCAAAGGGTGGCTGGTGGCAGCTGGATGAGAGTGGCCGAGGATGGAAATACATGGCGTGTAATTGGAGAGGCCTATGTCCAGCAGTGGACTGCTATAGGCTGATATGACGAATAGAGGGTGTTTAATGCATTAAATAATTAAATAATTATAGCTTTTTATAATTGTTTAATTATTCCCGACGACTGTTTGCTGAACACTATGCATGTTAACTAAACCTAAAGGGTGGAGACCTGGTGTACTAAAATACAGGTCCCAAGCCTAGCTTAGGCACCAGGCTCCCACAATATGCATACTGTTATCGTCTCCAAAATTATCCTAGAAACTGTGTAAATCAATGTGTATTGTGGCGAGAAATAAAGCTTTGGCGCCAATAAATAAGCGGACGGACTTTACAACGACTCACGGGGTTTTCTCGCAATGAACAAATAATGTTTATTATACATTATGTATCTAGGCACTGTATGTATTTCCTTATTTATTACCTTATTTCCATGTATTATCATCTCATCTTAGTCAATTAGTTACAATACCTATTTACGTTACAGTAAAGAAAACAGGAGATTTATAGATGATTACTGATATCGTTTTGATATCGATGCAATAAAGAATTAACATTGAGACAACTTTTTACCGACTTCAGAGAGGCAGCTAGACTTAAACCCCCTTACATATGAATGTCTCTTAATTTAACCAATGATTAAACAAACAACTATCCTTGTAATTTGTATGACAAAGAATAGAGATGGCAATTGACATAAGAGCTGTTTAATTTAATCATCGTTTATAATTAAGGGAGTTAAAGGCTAACCCCCAGTTTCTAAAAGACTGGTCAAGCAAATCTGCCGTGTCAGATGTTGTTATTGGTTTACCGAAATAACATTGGCCAATCATATCACTTAACATGAGATTTGACAACAGATTAAAGTAAACAGGCCTTCAGTAATTGGGGTTAAGTAAGGCTGCTTTCACACATAAATATTCTTGGCTGTTTTCTTGAAGAATTCCTTGATTTCACCCAACGTCACCCTAATTAATTGGCAAAATCCACCATTTCGTGCTACGAATTTACAAATAGAGAAATATACAAATTAGATACTAGTGGCTCTAATTTGTATAGACAAGTTATTAAAATTTAAGTGTGCCTTTGTGATGCCGAAGTAAACAACCTTTTATAAGCTCAATAACCGTTTTGGGCACGTAATTAAAACACAAATGCCCGTTTTCCAATGTTTTGTCTGTCTGTCTGTTCGTCCGGAACACTCTTCGAAACGGCTGAACCGAGAACAAAAGACTTTAAAAGGTGATCTGTGCTACTTTTTATCACGGAAATATTTACGGTATCTGCGTAAAAATATAAAAAGCTTGAATTTTACGCGGTCAAAGTTGCGGGAAACCGCGTGCTTTTAATATAGGTATGATATTATTTCGCTGAGTGTATTTTTGCTTACTTCTCACATTTTATATTTAAAAAAATATTAAACGACGTGAACAATTGTACATTAGGTAATTAAATATATTTTTTAACTTAATTACCTGTGGCAAATTCTCACAATTAGAAAAAAAAATCCAGATTCCAATTTCTAGATTCCACTGGAAATTATGTATAATTATGTATGTCGTGGCCATTTCTTAAAATTGATCACTTCATGATCTTTCCGACCATTTCATGAAATGGCCAGCTAAAACTGACCATATAGTTTAAACGTCAACGTTTAATGATAACGGGGTGCCGCAAGATCCCGAGCTCGCTTCGCTCGCTCTTTGACTTATAAGGGCAAGGGGGTCACCCTACTTTCTTTGATTTCTTGTACATATAACCTAAAAATAAAAATACGTTTAAAAGTTACTGGCATTCGTATAATTCGAGTAATCTTGGTCAATAGATAAATTAATCATATTAAATAGCTTTAATTTTAAAAGATTACCACTAAATAATACTATTAATTGTCCGTCGCCATGATGCATCACAAAAACAAATTGATGTCAGCGCCTCTGGCGGTAGATAATGTAACTATTTTACGATATGATCAATAGAATGTTTGACCATATCATGAAATAGCCGTTGTAGCTGTTCTTATCATCAAACGTTGAGTTATTCATTGATCTGGCCAGACCATATCATGATGTGGGCAGCGGGTATTTTCCATTTCATAAAATCCAACCATTTCATGAAACGGTCGGCCACATCATGAAGTTATCAATCACAACATATACAGGGTGGCAGGTTAGACAGTGGAAATACTCAAAGAGGTCATTGTAATCATCATTATGAACAACATTTAGGTACTATGGGACCAAACCTGAAATCGCGAAAAAAAGAATCAGCTGTTCCATACATTTTGATCAGTTGTGTGAACATAAATGTATGGAACAGTTGATTTTATTTTCGCGATTTCAGGGTTGGTCCCACAGTAAAAGTTGTTCATAATGATGAGTACAATGACCCCTTTGAATATTTCCACTGTCTGACCTACCCTCCTGTATATTTTAGAATAGAATATTCGTTTATTTGCTCCGAATGTAGTTATTTACAAAAAAGTGGTTACAGTAATATTGTAAATACCTACAATGAAAATTTTCTAAACAATTATTTTAAAATTCAACATTTTTACGACTTTATAAACTCGTCCTGCCTATTGTGATTTTAAAATGATAAAATATATTTCACGGTTCCTGCCCGGCTAAAAAACTGTAAAATTCAGAATTCCGCCCACTGACTTAAAAAATGACATCATTATTAAAACTTTGCACGTGTAATTTATAGGTACAGGGTGGTTCGTTTATTGTAGTCCAAAATTTTTTTTTGGGTAGTGGACATCACAAGCTATCATCTAAACGCAACATATGATCCGCGAAAATCAGTAGTTTAGTCTAGTTTTAATCTAGAGAGGTTTACATAACTTAAGTAGAGATTTTAAGAAACAAAAAATAGATCACAACTTCTAAAACTACTGATTTTCGCGGAACATAATGTTGCGTTTAGATGATAGATTGTGATGTCCAAGACCCGTAAAAAAAATTTGGACTACTATAAACGGACCACCCTGTATTTCTGCGCATCTGTCAGTTTTTGTGTTTGGTTGGATTATATAACCATTTGAAACTTGAATTTATTCGCGTAATAGACGACAGATTAACGTCAGACACCGAAGTGGAGTCACGTCGTGGAAGGGGTGTGTTTAATATTTTACTATCATTTAAATCAGTAGTCGTACTAAAAATAAGCAGGATTAAAGTTAAATAATCTCTACAAAGATTTAGAAAAGTATTAAATTTCGTTATTAATTGTATTTTTAAGAAAAGTAATAATAGATTTATTCACCAAGGGGATAAAACAGTGTTTTACGTTACGGGCGCCATATTAAATCCCGAGCGTATCGAACGCTGCGAGGGATTTAAGCTCGACCAAGATGAAGACACCTTTATCCCTGAAGCGAATATTCTACTTTTCACGCCTTTTGCGAAATAATTAGGGGCAACGCATACGGCAGACTTTTTGTGCGATCGAGTCTGCAGCGCTTTGAAGCGCTCGAACAATCTGCGAAACTTAGTGCACAGATTGTTCAAGTGCTGTTCGATAGCACAAAAAGTCTGTTGTCTGCGTTGTTTGTTATACAAACGGTATTCCAAAGAATAGTTTGGAATGCCGTTTGTATAACAAACAGCACAGCGATTCGCAGATAAACAGTATCCGCGCGCGTCTTTTTTTCTTTTTCTGTGTTCTACTTGTGATGGTCAGTTCGATTTTCGAACAACATCTTTTTGGTGCAGTACCCCGATCATGAGTTTTTTTGACGTATAGTTTAGTTAACGTAAGCATATTTTGAATTGAAAATACACGTTTGTTACACAATATTTATATAAATTAAATACATAATTAATTTCTCTGTATTTTTTAAAATGTGCAAATTGTTTAAAATTTTATCAAAATGTTTCAGGACTGCTGTATTTTCAATTCAAAATATGCTTACGTTAACGATACTACACGTCAAAAAAACTCATGATAGGGGTGCACAGTGTGTTAAGAACCCGAATTTTGTGTCATCATGTTTTTATTCCAGTAATCGATAGTTTATATCATTACTAGTACTAGAGTTCAACTCCCGCTTCGCTACGACTTGTAGATTATTTTTAAAAAAATGTCAAAGTTTCGTAATATTCGCGTCATGAAAAATGAAAAAAAAATCTTATTTAAAAAACGGAACCACGTATTCCAGTTTCTATGTATTCCATTAATTGTACGTACAATAACCTACCCTTCCACCATTTTTTATTGCTTTAGCACGAATGGGACGCGTGATATGATTTTTTTTCTCATTTTTCGTTTTTATTTTTTTATTCACCTATAACACCGTATTAGTTCATGATTTCTACATCAAACTATAGCTTATACATTCTATTATGTATAGTATTAAAACCACAACCTAATTCTTTGTTATGCTGGACTTATTGCAAATTTTAGTAAAATCCGAAATATCCGCACTTAGGGCTGTCACTTCAACTAAAATGTAAATATTTTTTTTATTATTTAATATTTTTGTTTATTTATCACGTCGATGACTAGATATCGTTACGTTGTCGCTTGTTGTTGTTAGTTGGCCAATATTGGCTAATATTGTGTCAATGTTAAACGAAAATTTAAAAAACCGGACAAGCGCGTGTAAAATATTAGATAGTTCATATATCCCGGGAATTGACTCTCAACGATTTTTGCCTGTTTCTAAAACCGATGCTGGCAAAATATCGGTCTTTCAGAATCCGATATTTAAGTTTAAATATTTTGTATAAATTCGTATTCGGTATAATAAATATAATTTCTTACTTATTTAATTCATTTGGGAATTATATTATTACTATTTATCATGCTATGCGAATTAGCAACGCCGAATCACCGATTGAGTTAGCTGAATCAAAGATCAGTGCCTCAGTGGTGGACCGTGGACCCTAGCCAAGTAACATTTCTGTTAGCGTTAACGCCAAACGCTGCGGATAAAATGTATGGAAGTGACTTTTGTGAGTCACGTGACTCTTCCGAGTCACGTGACTTTTCCGCAGGTAATGTCATTGCCAGACATTTTGTGGTTATCGTTTGGCGTAAACGCTAACAGAAATGTTGTCTAGGGTCTAGGGTCTCTGCGCCGATACGCTTATAGCAGTGCTGTTCTGTCAGCGTGAGTTTTTTAAATAGAACGAGGTACGAGGTAGGAGGTGTGCCGATGCACCTTACTACAAGCTGGAATAGCTAGTGATATTGTAAAAAACTACTCGACCAAAGTAATAAAATATGGGACCACCGCGCGAGTTTCCTCATAAAAGATTCACGTAAATCGAAATCGCTCATAAATCACAGAGAAATTTGTCTACATACTTACATGGAAAAAAAAACCGAATGCATAACTTCCTTCTTTTATTGAAGTCGGTTAAAAACTGCTTTGTTCTGAGGAGAGTCGTTAAGTCACGGAGAATTTTAACACCACCATTCAGAAAAAGTGAGTATTTGGGGTAAATAAAAAATTGAAATTCAAATATCTCGAAAACGGTGCATCCTAGGTAGAGAATACAATCCCGAGCATGTTTTTCAATCCCGGGATTACGGGATTTTTGAAGCGTAATCCCGGGATCCCGGGCCTATCCCGGGATTAGACTATGTGGTTTCTAATTGGGCTCAAATTAAAAAAAAACTTGAGTAATTAAAAAACTTTATAATGTCTTTGCACAACAGTCAACACAAATCACAATAATAATAAGAAAATAAAAAAGACAAAACAAAAAAATTATACTTTTGCAAGAAATTAAAAAGACAACATAAATATACTATTTAGTATTTCGAAAATATAATCGCAGAAATATCAAAGCATCCAATGTTTGACTTCCAAGCCTGCTTCGTAGTTTATTGCCAACATAAGCGGCAGCTGAAAACGCTCGCTCAGGTTCAACGCTGGTTGGAGGAATAGACAATAGATACTTGTATGCTGTTTCTAAGTGATATCCACGAACTCCTCCATTTTCGAACAGACTCATTTCACGTCTAATACTATTTGCCAACCCCAATTCATTTTGTACTTGTACATCAGGATCTGGGGATTTCATACTCTTGTTAATTTCCAGCTGTAACTTTTCCTTTAATGTCAATTGGGGTTGGGAGGTTTCTGGCCTTAGCTCATCATCTATTTGTGATCCTGACCTTTCTTCTTCTTCTGTGTCATCTCGACTATTAAGTCTTTTAACAATACTCTTTATTTGCTTCCTCACTATAGCCTGTGTCGGAACTGGAAATAAGTCATGCCATTCCAAATCCGATAACAACTGATTTTCATCATTCATTCGTGGATTTTGTAAATAATTCAATACACCAGTTAAATTATCACTTCGTCGTTGCTTTATACGTTCCACTAAGGATGTTTTCATTTTTTTGGCAAGTGCTGAGTTTTTGCTAGACAGTTGTTTTATAAGAAATTTCAAAGCGGCATCAGCTGTGCATAAATTAGCATCTCGCCTACAGATTGCTTCTACTGTCAATTTAATTGGGGTCAGCACATCAACAATTTTATTTACCAATTCAAAATCAACATCTTCTAAACGAATTGGATGATTGAGATCTATAAGAGCTTTTTGAATGCATGCTTTTAAAAGATAAAATCGCTCCAGCATTGTTAAAAGACTATTCCATCTGGTTTTACAGTCCAAAAGAAGTGACAGCTCTTTTCCATGTTCAATTTTCACATATTTTTGAAGTACTGTTTCATTTTTTAATGGTGATCTTTTGAAATACACTACAACTTTGCGGATTTTCTTTATCAGCTCATTAATATTTTCATATTGTGTTAACTCTGGTACGTGTTCTGGCGCAAGATCATTTTGTGACATTACGATTAAACCTGATTCTGGACAGTCTAAGTCTTCTAAATAGTGTTCATCATCGCTGTCGTCCATATAATCAACAGTAACAGCTGGTTCATTCAGAGTATCATCTGAGGTAGGGCTATGTTGCAAATAATTATGTTTTTCATAAAGCACATCACAGACCGCCAAATTGATACCATGTGCGAGACACAGTTGATGTTCGGTGCAAACAAGCCGCCCCACCTTTATCATAACATTCGGTCCATCGGTTACAATAGCCACGATGTCAGTTTCCAGGGAAATTTCAAATTCACTGAGACGCTCTTTCAATATACGAAGACAATTTTCAGCTGTCATACTTCCGTAAATAGGAACAAGTCCTAAGTTCCAAAATTTTTTATATGAATGAACGTTGACAGCCATGTATCGTTTATTGGAAGTTGAAGTCCACTCGTCGAAAGAAAGACTAAATCTTTCACCTGCACTTTTCAATTGTTTCAATTCTGCAATTACTTGCTTTTTGATTTTTTCACTGTAATTCATAACACGTTTTCGAACAGTGACGGCTGACTTTGGTAAATCCGGGTATTTTGCTAAGAGCAATTTTCTCAAATCATCTGAAGCTATGAATACACTGAATGGAAATCCATCTAATGCAACCATTCTTGCCAAAACATCATCCAGGCTATCGTCGGCACTTTTAGTAAAATAATCATCTAACTTTCGCTTGGTTGGCGGCGGAGCTGTGTTCATATTTTCAGAATCTTGACTTGTTGAAGCTGATATAACCTTGATGTTATGTTTTGATAACAAATGTGTATGTAATCCCTTAGTCGATCCACCCAAAGTCTTGAGAATGGCTGGGCACCGCTTACATTTAGCACTATTCCCATCCTTCGCGACTAAAAAATAACTCCACACTGACGTCGCATCACTGTCTTTTTTATGTTTAACAAAGTCTGCCGCCATTTGAAATACTTAATTTCAGGTAATTTACTTTAAATTTAAATGACGAAACCTTCGTAACCCGTCACTGACAGAATAATAAATGAAAAAAATAAAATCTGATTAGCATATTTATACTTTCATACAGGGAATCCCCGACGGGAAAATACCCGCAACAATACTATGATATGAGATGATCGGGTGATTTCCCTGTTGGTTCGTTGGGGACTTGGGGAATCACCTTAAAAGTAGCATATTTAATACTTTCGTACAGGGAAACCCCGACGGGAAATACCCGCAAAAATATTATGATAATAAGAGATGATCGGGTGATTCCCCCGTTAGTTCATTCATTGGGGAATTACCTTAAGAGTATTGTATTGAAGTACTCAGAGTGGGGAAGTCCCTTCTAAGTTTACAACAAACATATTAAGACTGTACCTGTGTAGTGAACAGTACGTATCGTATGACGGCATTGACGGCGTATCTAAAAGTGTTTTTTGTCGTTATGTATTAAATGCTATTAAATAACCTAGGCAAGGTTATCGTCAAGGCGCAACGGACTACGGCATATAAACTAAACTTGTATGTGGCAATCCCGAAAATCCCGAGATTAGCCAAGTGCAGTCCCGGGATTTTCGGGGCCAGAAAACGGTCGGGATCCCGGGATCCCGAGATTCGGGATCCCGGGATTGTATTCTCTAATCCTAGGCAAAAAATAACCAAAATTTTACCACCCTTTATAATACCCCCCCTCCCACGCAAGCAGTACTCCCACATCGTTATTTTATTTTTTTTCCGATTTTTCTCTGGATTGAAAAAAAATATAATTTTAAATACCTCGAAAACTATGCATCCTAGAAAATATTTAACCAAATTTTTATTGCTCTTTATAACCCCCCCCCCCTCCCCCCACGCAAGCAGCACTCCAACTACTTTTCTTTTTTTTTAAGATTTTGTTTTTTTTACATCATCTCATGGTTTTTCGACTAGAGATATATTTAAATATAATTTCTATTCTCTTATGTAAGGGTGACTGTTTCAATCGCCATGAAAAGTTTATTATGATAACTATATGAATTAATAATAATATGTATGTAATGTATGTATGTGTTTCACTCTAACACCTATTGTTTTATGAGATCGATATAGTTTTTCCTAGGAATAAATTTATCTGCCGGCCTAGCAGGACCACGATAGAAACTGGTTTTTCTAGTGGCGGTAGAATTCTAGGTCGACTTCTTCCACGACTGCTCAACGGCTACTGGCCCTTTTTGGATATGTGCGAAGGAAATGGTATCATGTTGGGCTGGTACACCTTCTTGGGCAACTGTCAATAAATTCTTATCCGAAGGACATAAATAAGTTGTAACTAATATATCTATACTATTAAAAAGCTGAAGTTTGTTTGTTTGTAGTACATACATACATAGTAAAGTTTGTAGTAGTACAGTAGAAATGTGTTTCAATTATTTATCTGTAAAATTAATATTATTATCAAAAACATTAATAAAAATACATTTTTCAAAATACATTTGAAGAATACATTTGTGACAAAAATGTAATAGGAGGGCTATTACATTTTTGTCACAAATGTATTCTTCTTGTTAATAAAATAAATACCGGGCAAGAGCGTGTCGGACTTACGCCCAGTCTAGAGTTCCGTAGCAAGAAGTATTTCAGTCTTCCGAACGCGTTTTTTTTAATATTTTTTTAATAATTTCATAATATTATTTTGAAATATATTTGGTTATGTTGGTACCTATACCAGGATTTCCTGGCATCCCGGGATTTATTTAAAAATATATATATTTTAAGAAGCCACTTCCATAATTTCTTAGCCAAAATTAACTTTGGGTAAATATGCATCCGATTATCCGATCTATAGTTATAACACAGTTAACAACTTAATATAAATTCGAAAGAAATTGTTTTTTTGTCGGATAAAATATTTATTATAGTTATTTTTTTTCGGATACGTGAAAGTGACAGCCCTGAAGAAAATATAAAATTAACAATAACTGCAGCATAACACGGAATTAGGTTGTGGTTTTAATACTATACATAAAAGAAAGTATAAGCTATAGTTTGATGTAGAAATCACGAACTAATACGGCGTTATAGGTGAATAAAAAAATAAAAACGTAAAATGAGAAAAAAAAAACATATCCCGCGTCCCATTCATACTAAAGCAATAAAAAATGGTGGAAGGGTAGGTTATTGTACGTACAATTAATGGAATACATAGAAACTGGAATACGTGGTTCCGTTTTTTAAATAAGATTTTTTTTTCATTTTTAGTGACGCGGATATTACGAAACATTGACATTTTTTTAAAAATAATCTACAAGTCGTAGCGAAGCGGGAGTTGAACTCTAGTACTAGAAATGATATAAACTATCGATTACTTGAATAAAAACATGATGACACAAAAATCGGGTTCTTAACACACTGTGGGGTGCAGGTCTCTAAATTGACAAAAACTAGCCCGTTCAACCGCACCTTAAAGGTGCTGTTAAACGGACTATTTTTTTTGACAAGTTCTTGCTGCAATTCTATAGCCGTGAGTTGAGATCTATGTCGTACAGCAGTTATTGTGATGTACCATCATTTAATTTCATTGCAATATCGCCGGGGTATACTGCAAGATTGCTGCAATTTTTCTATTGAGTTGCACGATTTAGATCACAACTCACGGCTTTACAATTGCAGCAGGAAATTGTCAAGAAACTAGCCCGATTAACCACACCTTTAGAAAAAAACGTGAATATAAAGTGAAAAAATCCGGACCGCATAACTAATTTTGTTTGTGAAGGAATTTTGATGATTTTGAAAAAACTGTACTAGTTAGGAACATCGTTTTATTTTTGGTGCAATATTTGGGTCAATTCCTATCAACTCTAATTATTTCAGATTTTTCGCCCCGCAAACTTCGGAGATAAGGGGGGGGGGAATGGTATTTTTTTGGACATTTTTCATCATATGTCGAAAACTGTGAGACTAAAAATAAAATAAAAATGTATTTTGAAATGTGTAGATCAAGCCCTTTCATATGATATGTCACTTGACCTAGTAACCCCACTTTAAAATTTCGGATCCCCACTCCGGCCCCTTTTGCAATTAAAATAAAAATATTTATTGACTTTTTTCATTTGCAATAAAATTGAACAAGCACTCTTTATAACTGTTCCTCAAGTCGATAGCATAAGTAGTTGCTGAAATAATCAGGTGTGACAGACAGACAGACAGACAGACAGACAGACACACAGACAGACGAAGTCGCACCATAAGGGTTCCTTTTTTACCATTTTGGTACGAAACCCTAAAAAGATAGCAATACTCTAATATTAGTTTAGTTGTTGCACATGAGAATCACTGACAATCTATATACATTATACAATACAATACTAGCTTCGGCCCGCAGTTCCGCTCGCATTTTTAATAAAAGCTAGCTTAAGTATTATTCTGATTTATAAAGCGTTTAGTAGTTTTTGCGTGAAAGAGTATCAAAAATCCTCACAAACTTTCACGTTTGTAATATTAGTAGGATTACGATGATACGTAGAATCTGTATTATGGACTTATTTGTTGTTAATTCTTTAAGTAAATACATCCTTGGTTGGAGGTTAGCAGTATTGACAAACTATCGTGCCGTTAGTCGTCTTCCACCTTGAGAAGCTCTCGCTTAAGATGTGGTTCAAGGGCTTTATGGAGGAAGCAGTACGTTTCTAAAACTGGATTAGTGATACTACGAGGCCCATTTTTTTAGAATCTCCCTCCTCCCTCGGTGACCACCGGTAGTATTTGCTAAGATCCCCCTCCCCCCCTCGGTGACCACTGGTAGTATTTGTCAAGATCCCCCTTCCCCTCTTAGTTTTCACGTAATTCATAAATATGGTTTTTGACAGTTTGCACTGCACTACAAACTGTCAGTTTTCAATAAGCTAACGTCACAATGTAACGTTTCAACTTCAACATAGGTATTACAAAATATTTCAATGCTCGAAAAGCGCGAGATTTCCCAAGTGACAAAAAGCTAGGCAGCTCCTACTTACATACAAACTTTATCTCTATAATACTAGCAAACCCGGCGAACTCCGTTTCGCCACCGTAGTATATGCTATGTATCAGAGATGGCGCTGTATGTGAAAAAAGATTATCCCGCTTTTCTCTAAATTTTCCTGAATTTTCTTTGCTACAAACCTCACAGAGCCCGAGACCTTTCCAACGAATGCAAAACCGTGGAAATCGGTTCGTCTGTTCTGGACTTATATCGTCAGGAAGGAAAACCCGACTTATTTTTATATAGTACATTAGGTAGTATAGGTACGTACAAGTATTTTGTAGGAAACAGCGCATCCAGTCCACTGTATTGTTTAGATACATTAATTACCATTAACAATAACGCCTGCGAGTATCCATTTAAGGAGTCCACGTGCTTGTTCATATTAGAAATACAAGGCACATACAGCACAGCAGTCTGAACATATTGATTTGGTCTAGATTTATCGAATCACACGTGATCTAACTGTAAACAGGCATTTCAAAAGTTGATTTTTATACAAAAAAAAACCGGTCAAGTGCGAGTCGTACTCGCGTACCGAGGGTTCCGTATCAGTTTTGGACGTATAAACGTGAAAAAAACCGGACCGCATAACAAAGTTTGTTTGTGAAGGAATTTTGATGATTTCCAAAATAAACTGCTAGTTACAAACATCGTTTTATTGTTGGTGCAATATTTAGGTAAACTTCTATCAACTCTAATTATTTCAGATTTCTCGCTTTGCAAACTTTGGAGATAAGGGGGGCGGAATAATGGCATTTTTTAGACATTTTTTATCATATGTCAAAAACTATGAGGCATAAAATAAAATAAAAATCTAGTTGGTGGTCATTATTTATTTTAAATCTTAGATTTTATGCCACCAACTGCACCAGACTGCTTGAAAAGTGCTCTTGTTTTAAACTTTCTAGTTGTTTTTTTGGCACTCGGGTTTTTTAATTTACTATTTTTATTTTTCACTTTTTTGTTTTTAATGTCTTTGATGTATTTATACGTATATGTTTTCGTAATCGTCTTTTTAACCTTTCATTTTGATTTTTATTTTTTTATAATTTTGATATATTATCCAGTGTCACTCTCACAATTAAGACGAATCTTACGACACCTCTCAAGCTAAAATCCATCAAGCCGTTCAGGCTACAGAGCGTGCCAAAGAAATATTCATACATATACATAGGTACATACATACATACACTCGAAAAACATAACCCTGCTTCTGGCGCAATCGGGTAAAAATATGCATTTTTTGTTTTTTGGCTTTTTCAGGGTTATTTTAATTTAATATTTTTGTGTATCTACCTTTATGTTTATTATATACCTTTTATCTGTATTGTTTGAAAGAAATAATTTGACTTTTTATTGTAATGGCAGAAAAGTAGATAGAAGAGAATTTGTGTCAGGAAAAAAAGTATAAGTACGGTAGGTATTTAATTAAAGGACCATTTAAAAGTCTACACATTTCCGCACTTTTATATATTCAGAATGATTTTATTACTATGCATATTTTTAAGTTGATTAATAATATTGTTGACAGCCCTGTTAACAAAAAATTACCTGCCTACATATGTTTACCGAGACGGAACTAATTAAGTAGGTACCTAATGTAATAATCTGTTTTTTTAGTTATACAAATATCAACTTTAAGTTTTCATAATCTCGATTAGCATTGCAAATGTTCAGTAACTTCGTTTTTTTTTCTTCCACGAGGCAGGCTTTTAAGCATCGCGTGCTTTTGCCTGTAGGTAAAAACTCACATACTTCGTTTCCATTCTTTGTTCGTTTAATTAATTAAAACTTTACTATGAACTGGCTCTACCCGCAGCTTGCACACCGACGTCATACGCCGCTCTCTACTCCGCTTGTATGTGCGTTTCAATGTTTCACATATTTTTTACCATTTTGGTTCCGTACCAAAATGGTAAAAAAGGAACCCTTATGGTGCGACTTCGTCTGTCTGTCTGTCACGGCTACCTATTTCAGCAACTACTAATGCTATCGACTTCAAATTTGGAACAGTTATAAAGAATGCTTGTCCAACTTTAATTAAAATGAAAAAAGTTAAATAGTAGATTGTTATACAAGGGTGGAAAGAAATCAATTCCCATACGAGGTATTTAGACGCACGAGCGAAGCGAGGGCGGCTATAGTCCGAGTGGGAATTGATGACTTTCACCCGTGTTAAACACTCTACTTTTCATTTCAAATATAAGGAAAGTAAAAAATAGTAGTTTTCTTTAACGGAATTGGGGGTCGACATTTCAGAATCGCTTGAACTCATTTTTAATCAAATAATTTCGGTACAGAGTTAGTATCCCGCCAAATTATACATAAATAGTCTTTTTTAATTTAAACTTCAAATATGGAACACACCGCCCGCGTCACCGCCGCGGGCCATCCCACTTTAATAGGTATTTTTTTTAATTCACATTGGCCGTATATACACTCACAAGACCGCAGCATTTTTTTTTTAATCGATATTTTTCTTAATTATGTAAAAAAAATTATAGCCGACTAAATAACCAATTTTAGTTCTATTTTTAAAATTCATTCCCGCCCTAGGGAAGGAAGCAATTACTATGAGTCTTTCCCGCCCAAGGGAGGGAAGCATCGTTTTCGACCCTCTGCTCTGATCAAACAAACACTACTTTCCGAGTATGAGAAATGAAAAAATATTTTTATTTTCATTGCAAAAGGGGCCGGAGTGGGGTTCCAAAATTTTAAAGTGGGGTTACCAGATCAAGTGACATATCATTATGAAAGGGCTTGAGCTGTACATTTTAAAATAGATTTTTATTTTATTTTATGCCTCATAGTTTTTGACATATGATAAAAAATGTCTAAAAAATGCCATTATTCCGCCCCCCTTATCTCCAAAGTTTGCAAAGCGAGAAATCTGAAATAATTAGAGTTGATAGAAGTTTACCTAAATATTGCACCAACAATAAAACGATGTTTGTAACTAGCAGTTTATTTTGGAAATCATCAAAATTCCTTCACAAACAAACTTTGTTATGCGGTCCGGTTTTTTTCACGTTTATACGTCCAAAACTGATACGGAACCCTCGGTACGCGAGTACGACTCGCACTTGACCGGTTTTTTTTTGTATAAAAATCAACTTTTGAAATGCCTGTTTACAGTTAGATCACGTGTGATTCGATAAATCTAGACCAAATCAATATGTTCAGACTGCTGTGCTGTATGTGCCTTGTATTTCTAATATGAACAAGCACGTGGACTCCTTAAATGGATACTCGCAGGCGTTATTGTTAATGGTAATTAATGTATCTAAACAATACAGTGGACTGGATGCGCTGTTTCCTACAAAATACTTGTACGTACCTATACTACCTAATGTACTATATAAAAATAAGTCGGGTTTTCCTTCCTGACGATATAAGTCCAGAACAGACGAACCGATTTCCACGGTTTTGCATTCGTTGGAAAGGTCTCGGGCTCTGTGAGGTTTGTAGCAAAGAAAATTCAGGAAAATTTAGAGAAAAGCGGGATAATCTTTTTTCACATACAGCGCCATCTCTGATACATAGCATATACTACGGTGGCGAAACGGAGTTCGCCGGGTTTGCTAGTATTATAGAGATAAAGTTTGTATGTAAGTAGGAGCTGCCTAGCTTTTTGTCACTTGGGAAATCTCGCGCTTTTCGAGCATTGAAATATTTTGTAATACCTATGTTGAAGTTGAAACGTTACATTGTGACGTTAGCTTATTGAAAACTGACAGTTTGTAGTGCAGTGCAAACTGTCAAAAACCATATTTATGAATTACGTGAAAACTAAGAGGGGAAGGGGGATCTTGACAAATACTACCAGTGGTCACCGAGGGGGGGAGGGGGATCTTAGCAAATACTACCGGTGGTCACCGAGGGAGGAGGGAGATTCTAAAAAAATGGGCCTCGTAGTATCACTAATCCAGTTTTAGAAACGTACTGCTTCCTCCATAAAGCCCTTGAACCACATCTTAAGCGAGAGCTTCTCAAGGTGGAAGACGACTAACGGCACGATAGCTTGTCAATACTGCTAACCTCCAACCAAGGATGTATTTACTTAAAGAATTAACAACAAATAAGTCCATAATACAGATTCTACGTATCATCGTAATCCTACTAATATTACAAACGTGAAAGTTTGTGAGGATTTTTGTTACTCTTTCACGCAAAAACTACTAAACGGATTTTGATTAGGTAAGTTTTACAGTAATAGGTATAGCTTTATAAATCAGAATAATACTTAAGCTAGCTTTTATTAAAAATGCGAGCGGAACTGCGGGCCGAAGCTAGTATTGTATTGTATAATGTATATAGATTGTCAGTGATTCTCATGTGCAACAACTAAACTAATATTAGAGTATTGCTATCTTTTTAGGGTTTCGTACCAAAATGGTAAAAAAGGAACCCTTATGGTGCGACTTCGTCTGTCTGTCTGTCTGTCACACCTGATTATTTCAGCAACTACTTATGCTATCGACTTGAAATTTGGAACAGTTATAAAGAATGCTTGTTCAATTTTATTGCAAATGAAAAAAGTCAATAAATATTTTTATTTTAATTGCAGGGGGCCGGAGTGGGGGTCCGAAATTTTAAAGTGGGGTTACTAGGTCAAGTGACATATCATATGAAAGGGCTTGATCTACACATTTCAAAATACATTTTTATTTTATTTTTAGTCTCACAGTTTTCGACATATGATGAAAAATGTCCAAAAAAATACCATTCCCCCCCCCCCTTATCTCCGAAGTTTGCGGGGCGAAAAATCTGAAATAATTAGAGTTGATAGGAATTGACCCAAATATTGCACCAAAAATAAAACGATGTTCCTAACTAGTACAGTTTTTTCAAAATCATCAAAATTCCTTCACAAAGAAAATTAGTTATGCGGTCCGGATTTTTTCACTTTATACGTCCAAAAATGATACGGGACCCTCGGTGCGCGAGTACGACTTGTTTTAAACTTTTTAGCTGTTTTTTTTTATTATTTTAATTAAAAAAAGCAAGACAACATTTTCTTGCCCCGTGGAAGCAAAAATAGATCATTTGCTAATCTTAGAGAACTAAAGTTAATAATGTTTTACCTAAAAACAGATTTTAATAAGTTCCGTCTCGTTAAACATATTCTTTTTTCTAGCAGGGGTTGCAATAATATTCTTAATTAACTTAAAAGTAACCGTAGTAATAAAATTTTATATAATTTATAAAAGTGCGGAAACTTGCAGACTTTTTAACGGTCCTTTTATGAAATACTTAGGTACCTATACTTTTTCCTGACACAAATTCTCTATCTACTTTTCCGCCATTACAATAAAAAACCGGCCAAGTGCGAGTCATACTCGCGCACCGAGGGTTCCGCATCGGTTTTGGACGTATAAAGTGAAAAAAACCGGACCGCATAACTAAGTTTGTTTGTGAAGGAATTTTGATGATTTTGAAAAAACTGCACTAGTTAGGAACATCGTTTTATTTTTGGTGCAATATTTGGGTCAATTCCTATGAACTCTAATTATTTCGGATTTTTCGCTCCGCAAACTTTGGAGATAAGGGGGGGGAATGGTATTTTTTCAGACATTTTTCATCATATGTCGAAAACTGTCAGACATAAAATAAAATGAAAATATATTTTGAAATGTGCAG
The DNA here is from genome assembly GCA_948465475.1 of Thalpophila matura. Classification (NCBI taxonomy): domain Eukaryota; kingdom Metazoa; phylum Arthropoda; class Insecta; order Lepidoptera; family Noctuidae; genus Thalpophila; species Thalpophila matura. Next base: position 9,644,849 of record OX419198.1, on the reverse strand, counting down.
ATCAAGCCCTTTCATGTGATATGTCACTTGACCTAGTAACACCACTTTGAAATTTCGGACCCCCACTTCGGCCCCTTTTGCAATAAAAATAAAAACAGTTTTTGACTTTTTTCATTTTCAATAAAGTTTGGCAAGCATTTTTTATAACTGTTCCAAATTTCAAGTCGATAGCATTAGTAGTTGCTGAAATAAGCAGGTGTGATAGACAGACAGACAGACAGACATTCCTTTTTTACCATTTTGGTACGGAACCCTAAAAACCAAATTATTTCTTTCAAACAAAACAGTTTTTAAGGTAGATGCAAAAATATTCAATTTTAATTATACAGTGTGCCAATGAGGTTATCATATTAAAATTAAGTAGTACAGCGGCTAGTACACATTGATAATTATAATGGGTGGGCCATGCACATTTGAAACATGAATAGAAATAAAACTATAACGGCCGTACCACAAAAAAATAAACATCTGTTTAACACACGTTCAACACGAATGCTACCAAAAATAATAGGCAATTGTTTTAGCACTAACTTGTCTAAAACAAGTGTGTATTATTTTTAGTAGCATTCGCGTTTAACGTGTGTCTATCTTTTTTGTGGTAAGGCCGCAAATGTTAATAACACTATAATGCATTTTTATATACAGTTAAAAACCTTAAACCCGACTACGACAAAATTCGAACTGAAAAGTATGAAAAAAGAAAATATTCCTGTCTGATAGCCTGAAATTGTGATACCCGGGTATAGCCGTGGTCGCATGCCGCTCTGTTGGACCGGCCTATTAGTCAACAAATCGGCGGCATGCGACCACGGCAATACCTACCCTGGATATTATTACATTATATTATCGTCGCTAACAATTATCCTTAATAATATTATAAATGTGAAAGTAACTCTGTCTGTCTGTCTGTCTATTACGCAATCACGCCTAAACTACTGAACCGATTCAAATGAAATTTGGTACAGAGATAGTCTAGACCTAGAGCCTGAGAAAGGACATAGGCTACTTTTTAATGCGAAAAAAGGGCTGTAAGGTTGAAATAGGGGATGAAAGTTTGTATGGAAATTACGTTATATTTAAAGCTAGAAGCTTGAAACTTATTTTTGAGGTTTGGGATGTAGGGTATGTGTAGGGTAGGACGTAGGTGTAGAGTAGGGTAGGTGTAGGGTAGGTGTAGGGTAGGTGTAGGGTAGGTGTAGGGTAGGTGTAGAGTAGGTGTAGGGTAGGTGTAGGGTAGGGTAGATGTAGGGTAGGTGTACTAAACTTTACCCGTGCGAAGCCCGGGTGGGTCAACTAGTTATAAATAATTATGATTGGATCTTGTTATTTTTGTCAATCACAGCGACTAAGATGATTTATGATTGAAACCTTGATCAGGCTCCATGCACTGAGGTCATTTTTTGATGTGATGCTTTGCTGTTTAAAGCCTTTTGAAGCTTAAGAGTCAATAGATTAGAATCTAAATGTATATTTTTGTGAATTTGAAACATGTCAAAGCCATGTTATGCTTCTCTTATATATTTAATATCAGATTAGAATCTAATTTGTTGATCCTCTATCTAATCATTAGATAAACGATCTGACTGCAGTTCACCTAAGAGATTTCATCTAAGAGAGGTAGGAAGAGCACAGCGGAATATCTTGCTCAAATCTGGAGCAGCCCGTCTGAGGTAGTAACAGCCAAATAACGCTACTCTTTGGTGGCGTTGTGCTACTGTGATGTAAGGTCGCCAGAATTCCCAAGGGGGACCTGCGTGTCCCCTGAGCTGTCGGCACAATGAAACCTCGTTTTAAGGAATAATGAACAATTCATTTTGTTTTCAATTGCTCACGATCTTGATCAGTTCATAAAGGGGCCAGGAAATTGGTAATTGTAATAACCGTGGGCGACAAATTAGTGGTCAACTAATTTACAAACACGATTTCGCCTATGTTATGCTACAGAGACGGACACAATTCTCACGTGGAAAAACAAATGCAACAATAATTTTATTTACAGTCATTAAATATTTGTTTCGGTTAAAAAACTTATTTTGAAGTATTTCACTTACCTAATACCGAAATGCGAAAACTACGCTTTATTATTGTGAAGATACAAGTGTTAGTTATCACTATGACCGATAACAGTCGGTATGCGAATCAAGTATAGAATTCAAAAGCCATATTATTATTTTCTATTCTATTCTATTTTTGTTTATGGCAAGCAATGCCGGTGTCGACAATTCTGCCAATGTCAGATGTGAAATGGAAATTCATATTATTATTTTATGTAACCCCCGAGTCACAAGCATTTATGACGACTTTGACAACTTATGCGTTCAGCTTTTTTAATCGCGCGCGATTCTAATCGCAAGCACGCCGGCCATTCTGCCAGTGTTGCAATACACCGTACACGGCATACCCGCCGCGCGCGCGAATTTAAACGCGCTCTTTTTTCGAATTACGACCTCATTTTCCATGAACTTTTTTAAATTGGCACTTATATTTATGTGATTAATTTGTGAAAGCTTTTTTAATTGTGCTGTGATTGCGGTGTTTTCGGATATACGGCAAGGTGAGTGCAATGAACTCGGAATGCACTTCCTTTTTTGTAGGCAGTATGAAAGACTAGTTATATTTTCTTTTTTAACTTCGCCATGAACTGTCATTGTTTTAATGTTCACTTGAACTTTGTTGTTGTTCAATTATGTTTTTTGTTTTTAATTCATTAAATCGTGATTATTTTCTTGTATTAACAAGTTAATTATTTGATTTATGATTTTATTATCTACTAAATATTTTGTTTAATTGTCTTATCAATCAAAATAATTAATAAAAGGTTGTAATACGCTAAAAGTTCGAAAGTGTAATTGGAAATAATAATATTCATCAATTCATTGAACACTGTTGTGTTGTTGCTTGTAATAATACTTTCGCATTTTACAATAAGTTGGAGAATTATAAAATAACTTATTTCGACTGGGTAATTCTTCGGTGTTTCTTCTCAAAGGTAGTCAGGTAGGAAACACCGACCTCATCTAGTAAAAAATATTGACGTGTAAAAGTGTTATTTATAACCTACTTACAGAATAAAGAATTTCAATTATCATATTATAAAAAAAGTGAATTTTTGTCTTAGTTTTGGCTTATTTTTTTTAGAAAAACATTTTGTCTAAAAAATCAGCCAAAATTCACTTTTGCTGTTTTGTTAAACTGTCGTGGTTTGATAAATTGACCTGAAATTGTTATGTGTGCTGAAATATTATGTTGAAATGAAATCGTTCTGACTTTTGTGAAGCAAACTACTTTCATTACAAGCGTAACAAATGTAATTGTAATGACTGATAAAAACTAGGTGGTTTCTATTATGTCATACAGTTATAAATCATTTTCACGGTTCTAAAAGTTTACAACAAAAAAAGCTTCGTGACTTTTATTACTGAAAATGTAAAAAATGATTACTTTTTTTTTGTAATAAAGAATTGAATTAAAAAGTTGTCTCGAATTTTCCTGTGAACAGATTTGTCCGCATTATAATGAAAAAATATGTTATAATATCTCACTTTTTTTTTTTTTTTTTGTTAAAGATAAAGATTTATTTATTTGCTGTAACATGTGTGAATTACAATGCAAAATAGGGTAGGGTAGGGTAGGGTAATAATTGCCAGTTAAAGTATAATAAAGTAACTAAAGCTTTTAACATCTAGAAAACTTCTAGCTATACGATGATCATAGTTTTCAGGCACAAGCAAATAAATTCAACGTTCTAAATAATGCAATATTTTAAAATTGATCTCAACTTACATATAGTTACATAATCGTTCAAATTATACGCAAAAAAAAAACAAATGTGAAGCAATGTAAACAACCTTCAACTTCGCGCTTATTCGTAACATGAACTTGATACAGCATGGCTGCGTTCCAGTAACAGTGTAAACATGGCCGGTTATCATAACATTATAAATCATAATTTAAGAACAAGTATGTTTATTTTTCATTCTGTAAACAGATCGTTTGCCTCGTGCGTGGAATGATAGTTATTGTTAACAGTAGTCCTTTTGTAATGTAACGGTAATTGAAACTGCGGATATTATACGTAACGATATGCGCATCTCTATTACGAAACCATAGGTTTTTTTATCGAATCAACTGTTTACCAACGACACGACATTACTTTTTTGCTTCATAATTAATCGATACGAGTATTTCAAAGTGCTAACACAAAATTACAGTAATTTCACCCTTACATGGACATAATAATGGTACCTATTACGAAGGGCTTCACATACCAGTTTGACCGCCTCAATCATAATTCGAAGGAACTCAAAGCAATTATCTATTTTGGCGCCAAGATTAATTAACGCCTTATAAATTTTATTATCTGTGGATCCTTGACTCGCCCGCGGAGCTTGCACTTGACCGAAATTCGACAAAAATTATAATTTCTAACGATAATATTATTATGTTTTAATGGGCTTCTCAAAGGTTGCTTGTTACGTCTGAATATTTTTTCGTTTGAGAGCATGAATATTATCTAATTTTTACCACAAATCATCGCCATTCTCATCATCATCATTATTCTTATGCACTTATCTGGCTGTCACTGAAAATCAGTGCTATGGCTCTGCTCCTTGCATGGGTCACAGCATCATGCTGAGCGATGGCCGTTTTGCGCGGATGTGACGCATACTTTCCTTACAGTTTTTATTTTCCTATCTTTGTTATTTTTTATTTTTGTGCGTATGTCGATGCAAATAAATGCATTTTCTTCTTCTTTCTTATCCTAATTTATTTATTTGTGCTCGCGCAGCATGTCTTTTTCTTCCATACGTCTCTACCAGCCGTAATCTCACTAATTACCTCCCTTTCTGGCAATATCATCTTTCACACAGTCCATCCATCACTTCCTTGGACTCCTCTATTCTTATAGCATCATATCAGCTGAAGGACGTCCATTGCTGGAAATAGGCCTTCCTCAACTTTTGCCACAACGACTGCTCTTACCCTGAGCGCATGCGCATCTGCCCTCAATATCTTGACATCGACATCACCCTTATCTCAATTTTGTTACGGTCGGCGCAGCATGTCTTTATTCAATATTGTCAGTGATTGGACTTATTACGTCATAATCTCTTCATACATATGCCTCAAGAGTCAAGATACAATATTATTTATTTACTCAGTAGTACCTAATCGATTGATTTGTTTGGGATTATTACGAAATACTTATATTATGTAAATATGTGTTCAATGAAATATTTACCCGCTTTAGGTAAAGAATTTTACGTAGTTTGTAGATTTTTCTAAATAACTTTGAAAAAAGTTATTTTATTGTGATTTTCGGGTTTGGTTGGAAGTTGGAACTCTTTTATTATGAAACCGATATTACCGATATTATAACCGATATTAATTGCGGAGGACCACAGAATCTCACCGATGCACAGTGTTGCAAAAACCCTTGTGAGCGGATATTTTGAGTGAAGCTAAGCAAGTGATCCTTCGTAATATTATAAACGCCGGAGTAGAACTCCCGAGTGCCAATTATGTATGGTTGTTTAGAAAAAAAATCTGAAAGTTTGTCAATTTTAGATATTCAAAAAGTGAAAAAACTATTTTTTCTCGGAAAAAAATTATTTAACTACAAATTTCAAAGCGTAATCTTAAGATGCATATAAAACAGTATTTATTTAGCTTTATCGCATTTCCAAAACCAAAGCCTAACATGAGTAAATGCAAAATTTCGTTTAAAGAGTTTTAATTTTTTTCTCGACTATGCGACATTTCTAGCACACAAAGATATTTTATTAATATAGGGTGCTATGTATTTTATTCATACAAATAAAATCAGTTTCCAATACCGTGTAAGTTTTGAGATAATAATTTTTAAAGTTTTAAAATCCAAGACGCCTGTAATTTTATCAAAAGCAACGCGCATGGGTAGCTTGCTGTTAACTTTAGAGACTCGCATTTTTCTGAGAAATTACAAGCCTTCAAAAATATTACCAAACCTAAAATAAATACCTGAAATATTTTATTACCTTTCAAAATTATATCAGGTATATATTTGAGGCTAGGTAATGTTTTTGATGGCTGGTAATTTCTTACAAAAATGCGAGTCTCTAAACGTCTCCTCAAAAGTTAACAGCAAGCTACCCGTGCGCGTTGCCTTTGATAAAATGACAGGCGTCTTGGATTTTAAGACTTTAGAAATGATTATCTCAAAACTTACACGGTATTGGAAACTGATTTTATTTGTGTGAATAAAATACATAGCACATTATATTAATAAAAAATATCCTTAGGTGCTAGAAGTGTCGCATAGTCGAGAAAAAAAATAAAACTGTTTGAACGAAATTTTGCATTTACTCATGTTAGGCTTGGGTTTCGGAAATGCGATAAAGCTAAATAAATACTGTTTTACATGCTTCATAAGATTACGCTTAGAAATTTGTAGTTAAATATTATTTTTTCGAGAAAAAATAGTTTTTTCACTTTTTGAATATCTAAAATTGACAAACTTTCAGATTTTTTTTCTAAACAACCATACATAATTGGCACTCGGGAGATCTACTCCGGCGTTTAGAATATTATGAAGGATCACTTGCTTAGCTTCACTCAAAATGTCCGCTCACAAGGGTTTCTGCAACACTGTGCATCGGTGAGATTCTGTGGTCCTCCGCGTAGCGGTTGCCTGCTTTCATCGAGCCGTCTTCCTGTCTAACCGGGCGACCTCACAGGTGTCATGCACCTTCTATGAAGGCTACTTTCTTGGAGATATTTTATATACTTACGTACCTACTAGAGCTTTTTGCGCTTTTTGTTGGCTGCGAGAAATATAAAAAAATAATTAATGATTGTCTTGTGTGTTGTCCAAGAAATATCTCTTTTCTTTATTATTTACCATTACATTTCCTGCTATTTAGTAGCAGGTAATCCTTAGAGCGATACAGAGATAAAATGTATAATTGTTATTAAGTTTGTTTATATTTATTTATCGTAATTTTTGTATTATAACCGACAAATTTTATTTACGATCAACACGTGGACGATCACGTTTAAAAACATTAATTATGTTAATTAAACTGTTATAGCGGTGTTGCCGCTATAACAGTTTAATTCAATCAAGATTTTTGCTAAATTAATGAAATATGCGTTCTCATGCATAATTTCGCAACTTTCTGTTGTTCTTGGCATATATGTACCTACAGTAAGTTTTTGTTGGCGTCTGTTTGACGTCGGAATATGTTATCAACTGTTACTCACCAATTAGTATCAATGGCAATGTTTTTTTTAGTTTTGTTTTTTATTTTTGGCAAGTTTTATTTTTTTTTAGGTTTTTCTGATTGATTGGTTTGAGTTTTTGAAAAATCATTTTCGTTTTTGGTTTTAGGCGTGAGGCCTAAACTCTCTAATATTAACGCCCAATTTAGACAAAACTTCTTGAGAAATATTTTACGTAAGTTAGTGTAAGCTGATCTGATGTATTCCCATTCACCTTTCCGATATGTGACACAAATCCATTATGAACAACTGAAGCAGACGGCCATTGTACGTTAAGGCTGCCCGCGTCCGACAACCGGTGAACGATTTTTTGTCAGAAAAAAATAATCGTACAGGTTGCAATATTGAAACGCACACGTCCTACAAAAAGTCGGTCCATAAAGAAAACCGGTGCTTCCCAGCCGATGCGATATCGATGTCGTCGGCGGGAAATGAAATGAAAGGTATGCGCTGGGGCTGCCGCAGACCGACAGTCGGCCGTGTGCACTTTCTGGGTAACAAAAGTCACGGACTTGACGTGTGCGTTGAGTCGGACATAAAATCGGTGATAAAATTCGGCCCGATTGTCGGACCTACAAAAAGTATGACGTGGGTGGGCAGCCTTAACAAAACCAACCGAATACAACACGGAACACAAAACGAAGTGAACGATACAATTGTTACCTAACATTGGTAGCCGTAACCTTACATTTGGGACGGCTAGTCGCCTTGGGCGTGCCACGATGTGTCGAGTTCAGCCGGTATGCTAATCGTATCAAAATACGATCTATCCAAATATAATCGATAAAAAATAATAATTTCCTTGCAAAATTCTATTTTTCTATTCTATTTTTGCAATAAAATTATTATTTTTACGCGACTCGCCCAGAAGGAGGGTAATGTTTTTCGTGTATGTATGTCTATTTCTTCGGCACGCTCTGCCGGCCTAGCATGACCACGATAGAAACGGGTTTTGTCTACAGAAGAATAGACAAAGTGACAGATTGTAGAAACATTTCTACCGTTTTATGCATACAATGAAGAGAAGAAATGTTTCTATTCTTCAGTAGCTCGGGCAGAAGAGATAAAGATTTGGATAGAAAGAACTATGTCTATTCTTTGGTAGAATAGAGATAGAATTGGTCATGCTAAGCCGGCTGCACCCTAAACGGCTTGAAGGATTTCAACATATGAGGTGTCATGCTTGCATGCGTGATGGGTATCGTTTTATTTGTTGCGATGGGAAACTTGCCATTTTCTGAAATACTATCATAAAATACCTTTACTCCAGTGGCGAAGGGTGAGGGGAAGCCGGTACAACAAAACAGTAACAAAATGATAAATAATTACGTTTTACTTAGGTCATACCCTCAGATCATAGAAACAAGGGAGATGTGCCAAGGCGCTATCGAGCTTGATGCTTGATCTTGAGCAAATTGCTCATACTAAAAACGTACGCGCTGGCGACGAACCGAACACGATCGATGGTATAAATACAGTGTTTTAGTTTAGTGCTAGTGTTGAGTGACGATTAACAGTGTTAGATCGAGGGTGTGCGGAATGTTTAATGGGTGGGAGATCTTTTTATTCACAAGGAGCGCTTAATTATGCGCGTAGGTAATTGTATCGAAAAATGTACTAAAAGTGGCATCAGTTGTTCCCGTACTAATTTGCTATGATGGCATACTCCTTGTTTCTATGATCTGAGGTCATACCTATTCATTCATGTCTAATTATGTAAACACAGTGAATAAATGATAGGTATGACAGTAAAACAGAATTATATGTAAAAATTTTGTTACTATTTTATTGTACCGGCTTCCCCTCACCGTTCGCCGCTGCTATACTCGTATAATAAATTACATTTATCCGGGTTACCTGAATCAGAGCCAGTAATTTCCATGATAAGAAAATTAAATAAGAAGTTAAGTTTCCTTAAAATGTAGACCGTTTCTCTTTACGTAGATATTATAAGGTATTGTTGTCATTTAATATCTGTGATAATAATGATAAGTGCTACGCTAAGTGCAGCAATTTATTTGTTCTTTAAGTAGACATAAACAAACCTACGTTACATTTTTCAGGTTTTAAAATTATATGCAATCTTTGGATTTTCAGCAATACCTACTAACAAATTGACTGTCAAATAAAAATGATGTTGGATAGGTTTAATTTTTTTTTGACGTAATATGCAACAAATAGAATAATTTATCTATAGATAGTGTAAAACAATAAATCCCTGGATGAAAACGTCACGATTATTATTCAAGGATTTCAGAGTGAGGATCCAGTGATCCACTCTATGTTACGGCTCATCGTATGCTTCGCAATGTGTGGCACTTCATATTCGTGTACCTACCTACATATTATATCGAAACGTGCGGTGCGAGGCGTGCGCGGTGCATGTCTCGCAATGTCTGTATCCGCCTTTACTTACTTCCTCGAACTTTAGGTAAATATACTCTCCCTATTCCAATCTCTGGTGATTAATTACAACTTTAACATTATCGTTGTAATTTTTATAAAAAAAAAAGAGTTACGAAATTCGAAACTAATTATTCTTTGAAATATGAAATAGGTACATAATTAAGTTATTCATTAATCATTTGTAATATTCTTGGCTTAATGCCATCTTATTGACCCATAACTTGAGCCATTGTCAATGACGATGACGACCTTGGAAGGGCTGGCTCTGTTGAACCTTTCTTACCGAAATCTTTGTATAATACCTTCTAGCATTTTTATTATTTTCTGTTAATTTGACAACTTAAAGGGAATAAACTAGAAGTGGAAGGTGGAATTTTGAGAAATACCTAGGTCTACCAAATAACGGGTAGAGCCCGATCGAATTTCGATTTCGGTTTTCGATCATTTTCAGGCAAAATTTTTGGCCGGTTTCGTATTTCGTCACCGAAATAAATTAAGTTCAGGCAAATCAATATTTTCCGTAGACAGACGCAGTAATTTATTCGAAGATAATGCAGAAAAAACGCTTTTCCTCCAAGAGACGGGAAATTGAAATCATGTATTTTGGTGATTACTCCGTGCTGCATTATCTTCCTTAGAGCATGAAAGAGACCCAAAAATGCACCAATTTCTGTAAAATTATCTTATCTACCGTATTATACACATATTGCATCATGTTTTATCTAATTTGTGGTTTAGTAGAACTACAATATTATACTACTACTACTACTACAATGATGCTATGATGAATGATGCAATGAAGTACAGCCCGACTGATGAGTTCTCAATTCAAGGGTTTTAGTTGCTATCGACATGATATTCTGTGGAGGTCCAATGAAGTACCTACAGCCCGACTAATGAGTTCTCAATTCAAAGGTTTTAGGTGCTGTCGAGATGATATTCTGTGGAGGCGCGCGCCAGCCAGCATGCACCCGTTTTTGTTTTCTTGGTTTTTTTCAAAATGTCAACGGCATAATCATTTTATTTCTTATTTATTTCGATTTTTGATTCCAATTCTTAATCTCTGAGATAAATTAGGCAAAGAACAATTAAAATATATTTTTATTTTTGGTTAAGCTTTTATTACTGTACCATATCAAGCCCAAAACTACCGACGTCCTTTAGGCCATCCGAAAGTAGGTCCTTATTCGTGTACAGAATTATGACACTTAGCGTCAAGGTTTTATGTACTCTTTTATTATATGCATCTCTTTTTATCATAATCTGGACCTTCAGTTCACATCTTAAAAGCTATACTTTTTTTTCTGTGAAGCTTTCCTTCACAAAATTTGTATAGTGACGCATTTAATGCACATTGGTGCTGATTCTGTTGAACATCGCACTAAACTAATTTTGATCACACTATAAACCTTTCCTACAAATATCATTGAAAAAGGAAAGAAAATATTTAGAACTGTCAAATTAGTCTACGCCCTTGTCACTTACGGGAAAATAGTCATGACCTTTTGCGATTACGACTAAATTGACATTAAAACTATACCAGTGGACTAATTTGACAGGATTAAATATCTGCTATCCCTCTCTCATGTTTTTTATTAGAAAGATACATCATAAGACTAAATTTGTTAGAATCGGCACCATTATAACCTAACTTCCTCATTTCTTTATCTTAACTTCCGTTAGTCTATCAAGAAATGTCTATTTCATCAGTGTTAGAGACAAAACCTGTTTGTCTAACCTCAGTGCTTCGTTTGGTAATGACCGTGGCCGACTTTTTGGTTGTTAGTGCCAATACTTGTTCCTACTCGTAACAATTTGTATGTACTAACTTCCTGGGTTCGGGCTATGGCCCTGGAATTTACATCTATCTCTATACTATATTGGGCATTTAGCATTTAGCTAGCAGTAGGTAATCGATCAACATTCATCTTGTGACGAATTGATCCTTTATCATCATTTCATTAAAGAGACCGAAAATCAGGTAGTGCACAGGTGACGTTTGTGATCAAGATCCACGCCGATACTTATACCTACTGCCAATCTTTTATCACTGGCCACTTCATGCTTCCAAATTCGATTTAAGCTTAAAGCGTTGCACTAATTCTGAGTTTTTCCGTCATTCAAAGCTACGGGTCGTGGACCGCTGTCTAGTCACATTGTAATCATTATAAACCAAGTGTTAACTATTTATAATCATAAAACGTGGTGAATTGCAACTTTGATTATTATGGTTATAAAGAACAATATCAAAGTTACAATCACCACGATTATAACAATTTGTACATTTGAAGCACTGTAAAAGTGACTAATTACAATATAGTTAATTCCTCTCCAAGTGGTTTTCTTATCAAGTTTTACGAAGGCTCCCTCAGATCTAGCTGAGGACAGAGAGTGAGTGACTCCGGGACAATCTAACAATCTGTCTGCCACGCTAGTGATAATAGCGATAATCCCTAATGAACGTCAATTCGAAAGTCCATGACCAGAAGTTGACACTTCATCTTTATCTAAGTAGTCTGCAACTTATTGACTTTGACCTCAGTATCTACATTATCTCTCTTTTAATTTTAAAGACATTCGTTTTAATAATCCTCTAGTTTCCTTGTTTGGTTCACTGATTTCGTTTATGTCATGTAATTCGCCACCATCCAACAGTACAGAAAGAGGAAAAAAACATGGTGTGCCGACCCCAGATCCAATTTCCGTCCATTTGTTGTTGTATTTTTTCTTCCATTCATCTCTATTTTAGTTTTTTTTTGCTTCAATTTACCTACTGCGATATATTTTTCTTTTCAAATGTGCAGATGTCAAATCAATGCAGAACTTTTTATGCCTAAAATGACCATTCCAAGGCTTTTAAACAAATAACATATGTTTGTCCAAATTTGCTGATGACAGGTTTTTCTAAAAATAGGCTAGAATTTGAACAATAACTTTTCTTGAAACCAAGCTGCACCCCTATTTGCGACAGTCAATACTAAAAGTGTCGTCAAACTCTTCGCACGAGTCTTAGAAAACGATGTAACTGTAGATCTTCACCGTTCTATTGCAGTTTGATATTTTTTGCGATAACAAGTGCACGTGCACCAATTAATTTTTTATTGTTATGTCGTTCGATAACAGATTTATTGGTAATGCCAATTTGAAGTAACACAGGAAACTGGTATTAGTATTGATTGTTACAAGACGAAGAAAGCTAGGATTTTTGAGTGAGAATTATTTGTTTCACATGGATTGAACGCGTAAGTTGTCTAGATACTATTTTTTTCTGTCTCTTATTCTAATTGTTTTAGTATTTCCATTTTAACGCCTGTTTCTGTAGGTATTAATGCATAAAGATATTCTAAAATGTGGATATTTTAGAAGTTAATGCATTTGTGCCCAAAAAACAAAAGCTCAAAGGGGAATACAGTTAAAATCGTTTACGACGACATCATTTAGAACAACATACCTACTGGTTATAATAACCAAAATCATAGGTCCCAGCTGGTTTACCTCAAAAATATCGCCGGTTGTTACGACTATTGGTTTTTACGACCAAATATGAGTAGTGCCTTTGATGTCGTTATAACAAATTTTGACTGTACTTCTTTTTTCTATACGAACTGAATCGAATAAAATAATATTTTATCTTCTATATAATAAAAATGAATTGCTGTTCGTTAGTCTCGCTAAAACTCAAGAACGGCTGCACCGATGATTGACTTGAAATTTTTTACAGTTGTTGGAAGCCAGAGCGCCTAACATGCGCGCTGCGACAAAATTTTGTCGACGCTTTTATCGTGCATTTGTCTCATATTCGCACGAGTAAGAGCGAGACAAAACAGTCGACTAAATTTGTCGCGGCGCGCATGTTAGCCCTACAGGGAAGATTTAAACGCCGAGCACTGCTAGTATTATTTATTATATTTATATCAGCGCAAAAGGATAAAATACTATGAGGGCTCTTTAAATGTAGACCTTTGGTATCGCACTGTTGCGGTGCGGACCTAATGCGCACGGACGGTTGTTTTTTTCCATACAGAGGGCCTAGCACGAATGATTTTGACGTTGCGTATCGTAAACGTAAGCATATTTTGAATTGAAAATACAAGTTCGCTACCCAATATTTGTATAAATTAAACACTTTATTTAATTCTCTGTATTTATTAGAATGCGAAAATTGTATAAAATTTTATCTAAATGGTCCATGACTGTTGTATTGTAGATTCGAAATCCGCTTACGTTCACGATACGATACGTCAAAATTGTTCGTGCTAGGCCCTCAGTTGACGCGTCGAATCGAGAGCTTTTCGTGCGCGTGCAGTGCCTGCGGCGGGGGCGTCGCACCGTGCTCTCGACGCGTCAACTATATGGAATAAAACCTCGTTTTTATAATGGACTGAAAAGTATAAAATCATTTTTAATGAAATGAAAAGCGTGGGGCGCCTCTTACCTACTATCATTTGTTGTATGCGCCCCCGTTTTTCATTTCATTACAAATTATTTTATACGTTTTAGGTCCGTGTAGCATATCTTTTTCTATATAAAAAGTTTAACATGACGTTTTCCATAGAAAAATACATGTCAAATGTCAACCCTCCATCTGTCGCATTTGAAAAATCCGCTTCATTCAGGTCGAAATCAATAGTGTCTGTCAAGTGCGACAGACGAACGATTAAACGGCCGTATTCAATTTATCAGACTGTTATCTTGTCGGTAAACTCGGCCCTTAAGGATAACCACTTAACCAGTAAATACTTGCTGCTATGTTCTACTACCCAATGTTCTAATGACATAACTGGGTACCTACTAATGGAACTTGGTTTTCGATGTCTGCCCTTCACACTTCCTCGTCCACAACCTTATAAAGTACAGTCAACAAAGTAATTAAGCGTACAGGCAAAAGTTATCTTTCCACTATGCAGTTATCTTTCCTATTGAGTAAGTTATATGTGTATAACTTTTTAAACTTAGGATATACTCAGACAAGCGAGAGCAACTTGACTAATTAGCACACGCACTATAAATGGGTGAAAAAGAATTTGAAGTTACCTAGATGCCTGTAGACTTGTTCCTTTTGTTGACTGTACCTACTATTACATAAAAACTAACATCAATATGCATTATGTTTGTATATTTATTAATTATTTATAGTTTTAGGTGTTTGTTTTTATTTGTCTTGGTCAAGAATTATAAGATTTATAAGCGACAGAATGATTTACGTGGCTTTAGTTTTTGGTAAAGTGTGAGTGTATGTATAGGCTGAGGACTATGTCTAGCAGTGGACTACCTGGCCTGTGTTGTATATGTGATGAGTATATAGTTTTGATAAGTAAAATAAACCGCAATTTTAATTGAGTAGGTAGTTAGTCGAGTTAACAAAATCGTCACTCGAGTCGAGCGGCAGTTTACTAGGTTCGAAAAATTTCTCAAAATTTTTGTAACTAAAGGTTTGAAATCTTTAATAATTTGCGTGGTTAAAAACTTTTCCTGGAAATATTATCGTCGTCATCAATAATCTTACTGTTGTCATCAATATTTTTTTCGTCGTCAAATATGTTATCGTCAACATTAACAATTTTATCGTCGTCATCAACAATCTTATCGTCGTCATCAACAATGTTACTTTCATCATCAGTCCAGTCTTAACCATCAAAGAGATTAAGGGACTCTAGGGCTTATTTTAAAAAAAACAGCATTTTGCTTATTGCTTTCCATAGATATATTCTGATCTTATGGCCAAGCATTTAGTCTCACGTTAAAACTAAGTCCATGTAAACAAAGACAAACGTAGGTATCACGTTTGAATCGTGATCGGGTTTGACCAATAACCCCAGAAACCGCGTATCTTGCGGTCAGGGCCGCGGGTCATAATATGGCTAATAACAGTGGCTCTTAAACTTTTTGTAGGTACCTACCCATTAACCACTTTCAGATTTCAAAAATTTACGTACCTCTCACAGAAAATTTTAAGAAAATAAATTATGGCATAATATTAAAAATCACTTTTATTGGTTAGTTTACAATGTAAACTAATAAAAGTTATTAATAATACAAGCGAGCGATGAATTACTGCATAATTTTCCTAATAAATATGTTAGGAGTGAACTGAGTGGTCGTTTTTGAGCAATAAAATTCTACTAGCTATCGTTGAACTAATTTTCACAAAAATTATGTTAATTTTGACATTATTTTGACCGTGGTGGCAGTGTGTGACTTTAGTCCTCGGATTGATCACATTTTTTAAGATCGTGCGTTACTTTGCTTGAAAAAAAAATTTAAAAATTTAATACCTATCGTTAATCTCAAGGAGAAGACCATATTTAGAAAAAAAAAATGATATGCATGACTCCACATTATTTACGACTAAAGACCTAGACAAAATTAATGTTGCTAGATTGCATCAACGTCCTTGCTCTTCATACCGATTAGAGGTATCTGACCTCAAGCAATATTGTTGATGTTATTAAAAAAGCGAATTGAGTGCGTATAAATCATAATTATTTATAAACATCGAGTTATTTTTAGATACCTTTTCATTGAACCTTCCCTTACCCTTTTCGTACCGAGTAAACAAGCAATATAACTTAGCAGGCAGATCTATAGGTACCTACCATTTTGGAGAACGGACGAACGAGGTGGAATGTTCCTCCATTGAAAAGGGAGGATCTTGCTATCAGACCGTCTAGCGGCTGCCCCAACAGTTGAAGTCGGGTTTCTGTATATGCTTATCGCTGTGAAAACTCTTGCGCGATGTAGGATAGTATTCGATGTTGCAGATAGATGTCGCTGTCGCTACACTAAAATAAAACTATAAGAAAGCCGTGTTTGTAAATTGAAGATATACCAGAAAAAAAACAGTCGGGATAGGGTACTGGGACTGGGATGTAACCATGCCCAAAAAATATTTTTTGGAATTTTTGTCTGATTGTGCGCGCATCATGCATAAAGCACTGAACGGATTTTGATGTGGTTTCACAGTTCGGTAGCTTGGGGTAATATGTGGCTTGGGGTCCAACTTAAAATCTAAACCACATTTCATCTAATTCCGGTAATTTAAAATGGTCAATTTATTGTTGTTGTCCACGCGGACGGAGTCGTCGGCAAAAGTCTAGTTGATACCTACCTACATAATAAAAATACTTTGTTTTAATTCCTGAACAAGAATAATAAAACATTGTTCACGTGCTGCAGAACAAAACATGACTGTATGTTTTAGCAATAACTTTATGACTTGAATCATCAATATTATATGCATGAAGCATGTAGACGGTGATGACCACTTATGAGGTGGGTCACCTCTTTGTTGACTACTCAATAATAATAATAATATATAAAAAATGGTGTGAATTTCGTCTGTATTGACATATCTTGGTAACTTAAGGAAGCAAAAAATCTTTTTACATTATCTTTAACACCTTTTTAGAGTTCCGTACCAAAATGGTAAAAAAGGAACCCTTATGGTGCGACTTCGTCTGTCTGTCTGTCTGTCTGTCACACCTGCTTATTTCAGCAACTACTAAAGCTATCGACTTGAAATTTGGAACAGTTATAAAGAATGTTTGCCCAACTTTATTGCAAATGAAAAAGTCAAAAAATATTTTTATTTTCATTGCAAAAGGGGCCGGAGTGGGGGTCCAAAATATTAAAGTGGGGTTACTAGGTCAAGTGACATATCATATGAAAGGGCTTGATCTGCACATTTCAAAATATATTTTCATTTTATTTTATGTCTCACAGTTTTCGACATATGATGAAAAATGTCTGAAAAAATACCATTCCCCCTCCCTTATCTCCGAAGTTTGCGGAGCGAAAAATCTAAAATAATTAGAGCTGCTAGGAATTGACCCAAATATGGCACCAAAAATAAAACGATGTTCCTACCTAGTACAGTTTTTTCAAAATCATCAAAATTTCTTCACAAACAAACTTAGTTATGCGGTCCGGATTTTTACACTTTATACGTCCAAAACTGATACGGAACCCTCGGTACGCGAGTACGACTCGCACTTGGCTGGTTTTTTTTTAATTAGCATGATTAAGAACATCCTGTCTGTACCTACAGCTGCGTTTTTTTTATTATGACGTGTTTATTAACTCGCTTTCTTGTCTGTCTGTCGGTCTGTTCGGTACAATTTTGCAATTCATTTTTCAAGCACTTGCTTAGCTAAAATTTGGTATACGTATGTCATTTTGATGACATTGTATTTTTTTTTTATACCTCGATTTTAAAACGGACTAAAATTATAAAATTATTTCTAACGAAATAAAAAACGTAGAGGGCATGGAATAGATGAAAAGGTAATAGTAAGACGCGCCCACCTTTTTTATTTCATTAGAAATTATCTTATACTTTTCAGTCCATTATAAAAATGTGTTTCTTTTTTTAACTTTTTTTTTTCAAATAATTATTTTTAACGTCCGACATTCCCGACGCATAATTATGTTCCGCGTGTGTACAGGCTCTCCCACAGAGGTGCGATTTAACAGTTGATAATATCGCATGAGTTATTGCGATATTATCAACTGTTAATATCTGACATTAGTAGGACATGCGTCCTGATATAAATGTTTCAAGCACCGCACGGTTGTCGCAGTGGCTGAGAGATTGGCTGCTGCGCAACGTGTCGCGGGTTCGATTCCCGCATTGCACATAGGTCTGGCTGTTTGTGTATGTGAAATTTGTGTTTGTAAACGCACCCACGATACAGGAGAAATCCTAGTGTGGGGCAACGTTTTTTAAAAAAGAAAAAAAAAAAAAAACAAGTTTATTCGGCGCAAGTATTCGCTTCGTGTAGACGAGGCTTTACAAATAACTAGTTTATAACCTAGATCCATGACGTTGGAATTTGGTCTGAAATTATAATTAACTGTAACCGGCAACTAAATTAACGGTTCATTACAGTTAAAGTACAGGTCCATTCCATATTAATAATGCATGGATTACGTATTTAGTGTCTTTAAATGCTATATACCTGAATACTCAAATGCTAGTTAAAGTTGAAAGCCTATATAACAAAATAATTGTTGTGATTGATGAAAATGAGGAAAGCAAGGTGCGCGCAAACTTGCAATTAGTTGCAAAGCGATTATTCCATACTTTCCTTTGATTAGTGCAACTATTGCACAACGTTATTAAATAGATATACCTATTATGACATTTTCAAAAATCAAATGACTCGAGCGGGATTTGAACCCGCGACCTCACAAGAATAACATGGCTTTAACATGTTTTAAATTCACAAAAAAAATATACATTTACGAGTATATTGCACAACGATTAATGCCAAGCTTGTTCCTGCTCTTAGGTTTACAAGGGCTCGATTCGTGATTACTGTGATTAGAATTTAAAACAATAAGTTTGTGAAGAGAACTAGCGGATCTTGCAAAGGTCGATAGAAATCGTAATTATAAAGGGTAATTTACTCAAATGGCTATTAAAAGGCCGATACACGTGATAAGGTATACCTATGTATACTCAATACTCATACAACATTCATGTAACCAGAAACAGAAATAATAATTATTAAAAAAAAACAGGTATATAAAAAAAAAAAAATTTCAACGCCTTAAAAAGTAGGTATTAAAAAATTAAAAGTACAAATACCTGGAGCGCACCTTTCTATTATTTATTGTATGCGCTCCACGTTTTTCATATCATCAGAAATTATTTTGTACTTTTTAGTCCATTTTAAAAGTGTGGTTTTTAAAAAATATTTTATTTTGTTTTTTTTTACTTTTTAGTCCATATTATTGCATTGTCATCCAAATTACATAGGTAGGTATACCAAATTTCAGCTTAGTCCGATGCCAGCAAGTGCTTGAAAAAGCAGTCGTCTGCGGGATCCTTAAACTATTACCTTAAATTCTCAAAAATCGAATGTCGAATGATCGTGTCGATCGATCTCTGGCGAACCGTGCCAACGCTTTACCAACTAAACCACCGCGACCTGCTCGGTCAACTCGAAATTTGAGATCTCTTTGCAACGCCCCTTATGAGCGTTAAACGTTATGATTTATGAAGATTTACCACGTTTTTATTAACTAGCTTTCTTGTCTGTCTGTCTGTCTATCTGTGTGTCTTTAAAACGGTCAATCTGCGATATCCCTTCAACGTTTTGATATCTTTATTTATAGAAACATTGTGTTACAACGGATGCACTCTTTCCCGCCATTGTTACATCATGATGCAGCCAACCAAAAAATGTAGAACAGGTTTATAGGTCAGCGGATACTATTCACCCACGATAACAATTGAGTAGGTATTAATTTTAAAAAGCCTATGAATGTCCTATGCTGTCTCAGTTTCACATAATAGAATATAAATCACAATAAAATATACATCTGAAAGAGAAAAATCTTTATTATAATAAAACAAGTTTTAACGGATTAAATCGCGTATATTATAGATTTTTACAGATTTTTCCTGACGTGTGTTCGTGGTCGCAGGACGATCCTGCAAAGTATTCGAAACGTCTGGAAAAATCTGTAAAAATCTGTAATATACGCGATTTAATCCGTTTAAACTTGTTTTATTATAATGTGTAGTAATCGCGAAACCCTAAGACATTATAATAAAAACTTTATTATTAAATTATTTATAGATAACACGCTTTTGTCCGCGACTTAGCGTGGAATTTAGTATCCCGTGAGAATTTTTAAAATTATCTATACGTTGTCTACATCATAAAGGGTACCTCTGTGCAAAATTTCAGATTTCTAGGTCTAAGGGTTAGCGCTGAGCGGTGATGAGTCAGTCAGTGAGTGAGTTAGGAGTTAGGACTTTTCCTTTTATAAATTACTAGAATTTTGCCTAGATAGTTTTTGTCTGTTCTTCTCAAATAGGAATCTTTGTTTTGGAACGGGCAACGGCAACTAGCTTCAACTAACGGAGGAACTGCCTGACAACTATTACTTGATAATTCAAAAGTGCCTGTAAATGGTCTAATTGAAATAAAGGTTTTGACTTCGCCTGCCCCTTTCGGGAATACGGGCTTGATGTTATGTAAGAGTGGGTGCCTGTAACGCCGGCTTCTAGTGATTTTATGGATTAGCACCGACGATTCACGACTATAGTGATAATTATGACCCTGTCAATGATAATTATCACTTCAAACACTGCCAAAAACACATCGACCGACTTCACTACCTAAGTTTTTTTATACTAGGTGTCAGGTCTGTCTACTGCCAAACATAGAAATACCGCAGTATGTATACAAGTGCAGTATCTATGCGGAGTTAATGTGTTAATTAATTGCACTACTCAAACCGATAATTCAATTGTTCGCATATTGGCAGCTCTATGAAGGTTGTCGTACATTTTCCTAGTGCTAATTGTATGACAACATTTTATTACAGCTTTATTGTCTGCATCATCTGCCTTCAAAAATTTTCCTCAATTTAGGAATGATTTCGATCCACGTTTGAATTTTTTTTTTTTTTTTTTTTTAAACCTTGCCCCACACTAGGATTTCTCCTGTGTCGTGGGTGCGTTTACAAACACGAATTTCACATACACAAACAGCCAGACCTATGTGCAATGCGGGAATCGAACCCGCGACACGTCGCGCAGCAGCCAATCTCTCAGCCACTGCGACAACCGTGCGGTACTTTAAAATACAAATGAAAAATTAGGGTTGGTTGTTTTGTTTCAAATTCGACTGAATTTACGCTTCAACATAATAATATTCGGTTGCTAATGTTGCTATGTTGTTACGGAAATTAAGCCCGGCAAAAAGCCGAAAACTGCGCCTGATGTTCTTAAAAAAACATTACAGACATAATTACGTCGCGTAATTTCGGCTAAATGTGTCGTGTC
Organism: Thalpophila matura; assembly: GCA_948465475.1. Lineage (NCBI taxonomy): Eukaryota > Metazoa > Arthropoda > Insecta > Lepidoptera > Noctuidae > Thalpophila > Thalpophila matura. The sequence continues at coordinate 9,623,383 of OX419198.1, read as the reverse complement.
CCTTTGTGTGTAGTCATAAAATTGCCCGTTGATTGCCACTCTTTAAAGCGATCTCTTAATGACCACAATACCACATTAAAGGGTGTTGCCATAATCATCATATTTGGCCTATAAATGGATGATGATCAGATCGATCATGATGATGATGTTATTAGCATACAGGAAATCATACCTCAATGAGTCAGTCGCCTTTTACTTTTTTATATGCCTGGAAAATTTAGCAGGAAAATGCGATATGCCTAACCTAGCCGGTATCAAGTTACCCGAGTATTTATTGTATTCCTAATGATAGGAAGTAGAGACAAGTACAGGATCGCTTCTACTAGGCAACAAACCCGCGACTTCATCTGTGACATCGCGAAATGGCACTGGGACACTCAGATCATAGAAACAAGGAGATGTGCCAAGGCGCTATCGAGCTTGATGCCTGATCTTGAGCAAATTGCTCATATTATAAACGTACGCGCTGGCGACGAACCGAACACGATCGATGGTATAAATACAGTGTTTTAGTTTAGTGCTAGTGTTGAGTGACAATTAACAGTGTTAGATTGAGGGTGTGCGGAATGTTCAATGCGTGGGAGATCTTTTTATTCACAAGGAGCGCTTAATTATGCGCGTAATTGTGTGGAAAAATGTACTAAAAGTGGCATCAGTCGTTCCCGTACTAATTTGCTATGATGGCATATCTCCTTGTTTCTATGATCTGAGGGGACACTAATCGCGGGAGTCTTTCGTTCAGATTCGAAGGCGATACGGATGGCGTGATATGTATCGCTTCTAGTGAACAAGAAGCTGTATTTTTTAAGTACTGAATTATTCTAAAAGCTACATTACATTATCCTATTTGCAAGGCGCGAGGTGATAGCATGCTAATTTCGTATAGTGTAAAGGCAGTTAAACAATACGGTAGTGGCCTACTATTAAAAAAGTACAAATAAATTATTTTCCGTCGAAGTGGCTCAATGCTGAGTTATGACCATTTTTGCCTCTCGTCTTTTTGTGCAAATTTTTATGTTAGGTTTCTGTATGTACTATTTTTTTTTGTACATTTATATTTATTTTTATTTCTATTTCTTGTTTTGTTTTTTTTTTTACCTATTTGTACCTATTAGTAAGCGAGAGCAAAATAAACAGATTTTCTTTCTTTTTTTATTTCTTTCAAATTAATTGACAACTATTGTACCTAATATCGTTATTATTTTTTTTTATATCAAAATTTATTTTAATTTATGAAAAAAAAAAGATTTATATTAATTAGACTTTGAAATTCTAAAAATACGTACATAAGATTTTTGGCAGTGACGTCATTGCTAGGCTTTAGTGCGTGATAAACAACGCATTTATTTAGTCTTCCTGGTCAAGTCTAGGTATACGCCCTCAGGTGATTTACATAATGACATAATTATCTTATAATTTATAGCTGTATGTAAAACAAGTCGTGAGCCGCATTCATTCATTTAAAATCTCTTTTACATAATTAGTTGTTATATTGGTATGCGTAACATGACGTTGCTATTTAAGTTATCGTATCTGCCTCATTTTTCATTATATTTTTTAATACTACGATGGTGGCAAATAGCCTTTTAAAATAAGGATTCGCTGTGCTGTGTAGCTTAAGGGACAAGCCGGTTCCCCGCCGTCAACACAGCGCATCCTCAGAAGCTCAGGCGACTTTACTCACCACAGGAACACAACACTAACGAAGAGTAGCGTTATTTGGCTGTGGTACGCTGTAAGGTGGAGCAGCCAGACTTTCCCAGTCTGGCTGCTCCAGATTTGCTCGAGATATCCCGTTATGCCATACCTTTTTTTTTATTTGATAATAGGCTTGCGTTTGACCGCCATCTCGCCTGATGTTAAGCGGTCTACCTCTCTTTATGTTAGCCAATTTGCCAACTTATATGTCTCATTTCTGTTGTCCTCAGGTGTTCCATTTACGTGACATTCGCTGGGAGAGGCCCCGGTTCCTGTCCAAGTCGTTCCTGGCTTTCGTAACCTTCAACTTCATCAGCTACTCGCTTCTTGCAGCTGAAGTGCTGACCACCAATGTCGCTGGCACTTCCCCCAAAGAAAAGGTGAGGATTACACATTTATTTTTAAAGAACTTTGAAAATTTCTGATTAGGTTTTAAATCATCGCATCTCGAAATCTTATCCTGTACCATCAAATATGTACTTATCAACTTGTAAGCCACCTTGAAATTATAAAATGGGTAAAAGGCAAGGTTTTTTATTGGAAAGGCTCGCGTTTGTATATTATATCACGTTTGATGTTCAACTGTGATGCGGTCTATGATAGTGCACGCTTGAGAAGCAACTTATTCACTCGTGACTTGAAGACTAGGCTATCAGGAAAGCCAGACTCCAGCAACCTTCCACTCCTTACGCATAATACACGTCTTACGGTCACATGCGAATATCCACCATATTCGTTATGGTATGGTACTTTTAGTCCATTTGAGTGATTCCAAGATTCCAGATTACCTTAACGAGCACATGTAGATCAAAGTAATTGGAAAAAACGTTGCCGTTTTTCTTAACTAAAATATTTAAGTGGAGGCCTACGTGCGTGGAATACAGTTCATCAAACTTTTAATCGTGTGAAGTTTATAATAAGTAAACATGAAGGGTTATTAAGAATTTTCTGACAAATGGGTCAAATATTAATACTTTCACTGTCCTAAGACAATTATCAATACCCAATAGTGCGTTATATACAATGCATGGACGTATGAACTTCAACCACCGACCAATAGTGTTGTCCAAGTACGTCGAAACACGATCGATGTATAGGTAACAAACATGGTCAAATCGTTGATCTCGTGTATATTTTGGCGGACTGTTTTATTGATAAACCTCTACGAGGAAAACGAAAGAGATAATTGTGTATTGGTTAATAGTGTATTGTATGTCATTCCCGGACGTACGGAGCTAACTCATCAGTGCATTACATGTAATGCATGGACAGTGAAAGTGTTAAAATCTGAGGCCGGAGTATGTTGGCGTGGTTAAAAAAAGTCGTGTTAAAAAAATCGAGTTTAAAACAACTTAATTGCGTATCTATGAAATAAATGAATACCTACTAATAAATATTTAAGACTTAAAATGCCCAACCTTTTAAGTCTTAAATATTTATTAGTAGGTATTCATTCATATGTCGTATAATTATGTTATTTAAATTAGGCATTTTAAAGATACTTTATATATTTTAATTGATGTTTTATATTTTAATGGATGTTTTACTTGTAAGTAAAACATATTACCCGGCTCCCAGAGACAGCTGATCTAATCAACCAGGATCCATTGCAGTAAGTCTTACAACCTACATCGTGCACCAGTAACAAGGAAACCTGCATCAGACCAAAGGTGCAATTAAAAATCTGTATTACCAAGAGCAATCAAAACACTGTCTACTCTGGAATAGGTGCATTTTTTATTCAAGTCTGTGAGAAAGTTTACCAGTATTATACCATTTTAGAAACCTTAGAAAACAAGGAACTTTTTTCTGTAGTTTGTACGCCAAGTGTCATACATTTTTTTTTCAGCAATAATCATTGGAAATAGGGGTAGCTTTTAAAAATTTTCATAACATGATCTGTAGAAAACTTTTTTCCAAAGTTATGGGGATTTTTGGGACAGATTGTTTTTCAAAAGATACATTAGTTCATTAGCTATTAGAAAAGTATCAATTGAGTGCCCAGGGTACAGTGATTTTTTTACAATTAGCAGGTTTTGTTCGAGAGGAGTAAAATTTTCAAAAAAACTTAATAAGTGCAATAACTCGGAAACCACCCAGTTTCGACCCCAAGTTTACGGGTCCGAATTTGTTGCAAATAAGCTCTAGTAAGCCCTTTCAAGGAATACGTCGAATTACCTGGCACCCTGTACAGAGTGTAAATGAGTTCAGTATCGATAATCTACAATCTGTAATCTACAGAAAAACATTTCACCCTCGTATATACGAGGATGAATCAAAAAGTTCTTAGAATCGCTATTAAAATATAAGAAAATGTTAACAAAACATTTTATTTTTCTACATAACCTCCTTCTAACTCAATACATTTAGAATCTTTAAAAAAAATCATCTACAGCAGCCATTACCGCGTCATCATCGTCAAATTTAGTTCCACGGATATGCTCCTTTAATTTTGGGAATAAGTGAAAATCACTCCCTAGTGATTTCCGGACTTAGCCCCTGCTAAGTCCGGTGAGTATGGTGGGTGGTCAAGGATATCGAACCCAACATTGCGGATTGCTTCGAGCGCAACTTCCGAACGATGAGCTAGCGTTTTTATGAAGAAACAGCACGCCCAGTGACAGTCTTCCACGACGTTTATTTTTAACCGCATCACGTGGTTTATGTTTACACAAACGGCCGTACCACAAAAAATAAACATCTGTTCAACACACGTTCAACACGAATGCTACCAAAAATAATAGGCAATTGTTTTAGCACTAGCTTGTCTAAAACAAGTGTGTGTTATTTTTTGTAGCATTCGCGTTTAACACGTGTTTATCTTTTTTTTGGTAAGGGTGTAAATGTTTAATTGTTATTCTTCTGTCTTGCAAAACCAAATTCTCAACTTTCTTAACATTTTCTTCCGTAACGGAGGTTGAAGGCCGCCCGGAGCGATGGTCATCTTCACAGCTCCATCTACCCCTTTTAAATTCAGCAACCCAGTAAGCAACCGTTGAATAGGGTAAAACATAATCCCCTAATGTTTGTTGAATATCCAAAAAAAATTTTTGCTTCACATTTTTTTTAGGAACAGGTACTTTATCACTGCACTTCGAACTCGATTTTTTCCTTACATTTGAATAATTTGACAACTCTTTGCACTAAATAATTTATTACTTGCGAACGATAAGATCAAATCAAGTGAAGTTTTGCATAAATATTATGGGATTGACACTCTTTTAAATAAATATCAAATTACCCAGAAAATAATTGTATTTGTATGCATTTCTATGGCAGCCAACATAGAGTCGAACCTACCTACTTAGATATGCTGTCATACCACAAGCCCGTTCCCATGGTAACGTATTGTTGATGTTGTTGTGTTGTTGCAGAGCTTCTACCAGCACGTGTTCAACGGCTGCTACGCTGTGCTGCTGTTTATAGTCGTGACATTCTTCCTCATATACGGCGTGGAGGTTTACTTCAAGGTGAGAACAAAAACTACTTAATCTTCTTCAAAGCTTTTTTTTCGAATTTTTTATAGTTTATCCTGTCTCACTCCTTAGCCTAGCATGACCACGATAGAAACGGGTTTTGTCTACAGAAGAATAGATAAAGTGACAGATTGTAGAAAGATTTCTACCGTTTTATGCATACAATGAAGAGAAGAAATATCCATAAACCAAGCGCGGGTCGCCGCGTGCTCGGGCAGAAGAGATAACGATTTGATAGAAAGAACTTTGTCTATTCTTTAGTAGATTACAGATAGAATTGGTCATGCTAAGCGTGCTGAGCCTACTTTAGAGCAGTTACTGTTACTCTAGAGCAGCCGTGCGAACCCTAGCAGATCCACACTTTGTGCATTTGTTTCATCACCACTGCTCTACAAACGGTGAAGGAAAACATCGTGAGGAAGCGTATGTACCTACTAGAACCAAAAAATTCGAAGACATGGGACGTCCACCAACCCGCATTGGGCCTACGTGGTGGATGATACAGGACTATATCCCAGTAGTGGGAACATTATAAGCTGATTATGTAATAAACATTGTAATAAGCCTTTGAAAAAAAAACAAATAAATAACCCGGAAACATCCATCACAAAAAGTACTTCGCACTATGTCGCTCCTATTATGATCTCTTTCAACTATATGACATTGAGTAATTGGTATCAACAAAAGGTCTTGAATAGAAAACCGCGTATGTCCGACCTTGAATCGTTACTCTAAACATCCAAGGTACCATTATTGTAGATGCGTGATGTTACCATAAATGATAGAAGAGGAGACAGGGGTGATGCACCTATGGTTATAAGTCATACGAATTATGTGACGGAATATTGTGTATTTTGCCAATACACTGGCAGTTTTAATTTCTGAAATAGAGGTAGGGCACATCGGGATCTCTCGCTCAAAAGTGGAGCTACCCGACTGGGAAAGTACCTTACAGAATACCAAGCCAAATAACGCTACTTTTCCGTAGTGTTGTGTTCCTGTAGTGAGTAAGGTCGCTAGAGCACCTGAAGATGCGCTGCGTTGGCAGTTGGCAGCGGCGGACCTACTTGTCCCCTAAGCTGTCGGCACAGCGAATTCTCATTTTAAGAGGTCGGCAACACGCGTGTGATGCTTGGAGTTGCAAGGGTTTTATAAGCTACGGTAACAGCTTACTATCAGGTGGGACTTACGCCTATTTGCCATTTTTTTATCGTCGTATAAAAAAAAATTCATGCCCACACAAAATTATTTCGGTACGTGCAGTAAAACGGTTTACCATTCCTGATAGTGTGGGGTACTTACAGTCGCAACTGATGATAATGTTTCATTGTCTGCCTTTTGGATGCTTAGGTGGAATGTCTTCCAGGCAACGCATTATTTTCTTTGATGTGTTACCATTTCGTTTTCCTTGCTGCTTATGAGCCACCTCGCAAGGAACCTTCGAAGGACACCTCATTTGTTAGAATCGGTTTACTCGTTTAGCCTCTAGGAGGGACATAGACACATGACATACATACATACCAACTATAAACCTCTTTTTAATTTTACCCTCTTTTTGGCTTCGCCGATAATTTCTGTTGACGACCTTTGGTGCCCCATATTTAGTATTTACTTTTCACGAGCTAATATAATGTCATGGACGCATCCTTGCGATAAATATTTGCTAAAAATCATTATCACTTAAAAGGTTGACCATACGTGTATGGTGCTTAACACTCGCATCTGTGGTTATAATGTCCCATTGTCTGTTTATTGGCGATTATGTAGTCGCAGGCGTCAATGGTGTTTGTCCTCACTGTTCGACGTACATGGAGTCTTTGTATTATGAGTATGTCTGAGCGAATTCAATGAAGTGATGGTCACTATTGCGAAATGTTAATTAATGGGAGTTAGGAAGAATTTTAGACCAGCACCCGAATTGCGTAATTCAATTGCTATCACCATGGCATTGTTTTTGACATTCATTACGCCGTATGATTGTTAATCCGTGCTCCTTTAACTAGCTCAACGCCGTAATGGATGTTGTTGAACTGTCATAATGAAAGCCATGGCGAAAGAAATTGAGTTACGCAATTAGGCTGCACTGCTGCAGTTCCCCCAACTGATTGAGCGGAAATTCTGGATGTATATGTCACTTCGATCACAGTCAATAATATGGTACCTACCATGGAGGTGGTCTTATGAGGGAGCCGGGAGGTAGCTATAGGAACTCCTTAACTTCTTAACCTAACTCCGTCGTGTTTGAGCTCGTTGGATTTATCTTTACAAGAACTATAGACCTAGATGATGTCCAGGGTCTCATGATGGAGTTAGAAAGCGGTCATTATAAAAGCTTGGTTTGAAAAATGATTTTCAACATAGAACTTGTTTTGTGTCTCTAAATGGCCGCCTTAACGAGTACCGAGAACCGCACCGAACTTTGATCTTAAGGATAAGAACCTTATCATAAGATACTTCTTTGACACTCCTGCGTCAAAATTCTACCTATGATAAATAAATACAGGATGGAAGGATAAATGCGGGTCTTATTTAATGAAGGTATGCCTATGCACTTATGCAGTATTCGATACTAGTTCGATTTTATCTATGGGACCAACTTTGAAATCACGAAAAAAAAATCAACTGTTCCATTCGTTTTGTCGAATGATATGGATATTTTTGTATGGAACAGTTGATTTTTTTCGTGATTTCACGGTTGCTCCCATCGTGAATCGAATTAGTATCGAATACTGAATCTCCAGTGCCATAACTATTATGTGCCCGGTGCGAGTTTCTATAACTTGAAAAAGTCCTAGACTGATCATTTTGCGCCCCATCAGGGTCAGCGCCCTGTGCCCGGGCACCGCAGGCACCGCCCTAGTTACGGCACTGTGAATCTCCTTCAATATGTATCTCGTTTGACCTGACAGTTGACACCCTGTATAAAAACATTTCTTGTTTCACATTCCATTACATTTTACATTCCCTTTCTAAGAACGTGTACAAAAATGGACAGAAATTGTAAAATAGTGAGTATTGATCCCTTACGAAACCTTTCCGCCTCTAATAGGATTAATATTTTAATAAAAAAGTATGTATTATTTTTATTTATCAATTTTCCTTTCTAAAAAACTTATGTAATTAAGATCAGAAAGCCAATTCTCGTAAATAAGAGTGTTCAAAATATAATTCCGATTTTGTTTCGATATAAATGTCACAATTGGTGTTCTAATGTACTAATGACAATGTCAAACGAATAAGAGAATACCATTTCTGACATAATTGGCATTGAGATTATAACGAAACCAAATCGGAACTCGTTTTTATTTACGAGAATTGGGCTTCAGATGTATGAACGTGAACGAAGCAAAAGGAGTACCTATGTAAGGAATAAGGATTGTAGCACTTAGTTTCTGCCTTCCGCCTTTAGAGATAGGCTTAATTTTATGAATGTAGGCAGGTACTACATCACTTCTGCGCAAATTAATAAATGTTTTCTTCATTTTTAAGAACAGCCTGTCTATTCTATACCGACCCGCCGCCTGATATTACCGCGAAAACTACCAGTTTGTTTGCGAATGTTCGAGGGAGAATGTCACGGTGAGATATTCCCTCGAACGTTTGCAAAGAAATTGGCAGTCCTCGCGGTGATATCACGTGGCATGTCGGTACAGAATAGACCCCGGGCTGATGCGCTTATGACCAATAACAAATAACGCGCTCGCGTTACAAATACTTATTATATCTTTACGTTTCAGGGTGGCGGTGCTTGCTAAGAACATTTGACAGTTGTGTCAAATTTAGTATATTTCAAATTAGTACACTATTTTGCGCCTGCACATTCGGATAGTACGTAACGCTATCGTTTTACGTTTTGTCATTCATAGTGAACAAGACCCCAGGACTTGTTATAATTTCCAATGATATCTCTTAAAACAAATCTTAAAATCTTAAAATTAATTATTTCTACAACCTTTGTATTCATACAATAGGTATCGTCTACTGTTTTATTACTTAACACCGCAGCTGCATTTGTTGCTAAAACTTAGTCCATTCATTAATGGATGGCCTAATGCAACCATTGTTCTAAACGTTGTAGTTTTTTTTAAGAAAACAGTAACTAATATCGAACATTGTCTTATTACATAGAGTTTATTCTTAGTTAGAATGTTATATTATAAACTACTAGGCGACCCGCCAACGGCTTCTGAGTTTTTTTTACCAGAAATCATTTAATATTCTGACTGATCAATTGCATTTCTTGTCCTACATGCTTAGCATGACCACGATAGATACGATTTGTCTATAGAAGAATAAACAAAGTGACAGTTTATAGAAAGATTTCTATCGTTTTATGCATACCTACAATGAAGAGAAGAAATGTTCCTATTCTTCGGTAGACAAAAGTCTGGTACGCCAAGCACGGGTCGGCGCGTGCTCGGGCAGTAGAGATAACGAATTGGATAGTAAGATCTTTGTATATTCTTCGGTAGAATAGAATTGGTCATGCTAAGCCGGCTGCAGTCAAAAGGCAGTCCGTTTGTAGAAAATATTGAATACAATTAAATATACTTTACTGAAGTTGTTTGTCTTTCCCCCAGCTCCGCGGCGAGTTCCTGAAGGAGACTAAAGTATGCACTATAATATCGCCCCGACCGGGGCCGTCCAGCGCAGACGATGGCGATGACGTCCAGGACACGCTCGTCACCAAACAGGTGCGTCCTCATACTTACAGGTTTCCAAAATACTGATCAAGCCTATCAACCTGATCAGTTAAGGCGGATGCTCGCGTAGCCCGCAAAATTCAAATTTTCTTTCATTTTTTGCAAATTGCGGCTCTGTCTGTACCGACACGCGCGCGTGATATCACCGCGAGGACTGAAACAATTTGTTTGCGAACGTTCGATACAGAACAGACAGGCTGGCGGTACTTAATAACCACGCTGTATTACATCGTATGCTCATAAAAATACGATTCGCGACTGTAAGGATAATAAATAAATAATAGGTATAAACAATACCTTTTGACATTCCACATTTGCCATACCGCAGTAATTTTGTACATGCGTAGGTACTCACAAGATTCCAAGCAACTTTTTGCGTAAAGCCAAGGAATTATGAAGTTAAGTATTTGTATTTCATTACAACATGTAATATTATTAACCGCTAATTTAAATTTGAATCTTTCGAACAAAGAAAAAAACAATCAATTTAACCAGTTTTTTATTTTTTCTTGACGTTGTTTCAATCATATATCGTTAGGTCCATAACAGCGATAATTCAAATTTATGCATACACGAATAATCGGTAAAATTATTCGGATAATCGAACCTTTACATTATAAATATTATATTTTAATATTAAATAATACATGAATAAAACACGTCTAACTCTTTTAAAACTTCCTGCTTTAGTGGATTGTTGACTGACTCGTCTAATAAATTTGATAACTATCAAAAAGTATTTCTTAGATTTGGTTGGATGAATAAAAAAAACGAGCTATAAACGCATTAATAAATGTACCACAGGCATAGAGACTTTTAAAGTTTATATTTCGTGAATTTTCGTGTCTTTCATAGAGATATAGGTAATTTATTTGATACTGTCTAAATAAATACATCCATAATAAAAAGGTTATTGTTGACAGCGTTCATATTAATTTTGCAAAACATTATTTTTTTGCCAATAAGCGTGCTAATTTATATGATATTGTCGCGTTATACCGTCGGTAACTTCAAAGGTAAACCCATTTATCACTGGATTATAGGTTCTGACTAGGAAAACACAATGAAGAGGAATCTCGACACCTGATAAGTTGAAATCTATCAAGCCGTTTAAGCTCCAAGGAAATAGACATACTAGAAAAACATTACCTACCTACATTCTGAGGCAGTCCGCTAAATAAACTTATAAGCTAAAAGTTTGCGTTTACTAAGGCCGAGATAAATAGACGTTAGTTAGCACGTACTTTGGCTAAGCAGTATCAAAACAAACAAGTGTGTATTATTTTTGGTAGCATTCGCGTTTAACGCGTGTTTATTTTTTTTGTGGTTAGGATGTCAAAATACATACATAAGTATTTAAAGTTCCGTCGAGTTTCAAAAAAGTTTCCGGAGCAAAATGTCCGGCTTAACATAGCGCTGAGTCCGGCTTTTCAATTTTAGGGCCTGGCAACCCAAATGTATACCTACCTGTAAAACAGTACTGTGACTGACAGACAACGAACAAACTAAACCGGTGGACCTAGAGATTTGAGGAGGAAATATTATTATAGATACCTTGAGTAACCTAAAGTTGCACTATGAAGAGATTTTTTGAAATTCGATCGCGTATGTGGTGAAAAGGGTTGCTACATTTGTTGTATGAAGAAAATAACGACATTGTTTTGTTTTCCGACTTCCACGCGAACAGAGTCACGGGCAGAACTAGTATTACATAATATTTCTCAAGGTACTATTAGGGGAACTACTGACATTTATTATTCATCATCATTCTTAGCCTCTAACATCAGTAAGAAATTATTTATTATCAATTTCTGGTATACAATAGTTGATGCTAACCGCGTAAAATTTACCTGGCCTGGGCCTGCAGTCTCGACATGTTAACGATCGCTTTACGACCGATATCGGTCGCTATCTATGAAAAAATCTATGGAAAAAAAATAGATAGCGACCGATTTCGGTCGTAAAGCGATCGCTATCTATGTCGAGACTGCAGGGCCTGGTAATAAGGTAAAATAATTTTCATCCCACCATCTCGGAAAGTGTATTTTTGCGCTTCGATATCTGAGTGCAAAAGCCGTTTTTATCCACTAGAAGTTAAAGTAAATTCTCTTCGATATCTGAGTGCAAAAGCCGTTTTTATTCTCTAGAGGATAAAGTAAATTGAATTTAGAACATCGTGTGCACTAAGTTTTTTTTTAATTAGTTGGCGTTCCTGACGGAACAGGCTAAGGTCTGAGACCATGCTGCCTAGTCATCAGTTAGCATTTTTGGGCGTCTGCTAAGTCATTAGTATTTATCCATAGGTAAAGCACTAATTTTGAATTCAAGACATCATGGTGCTGAATTAGAAATAAAACTTTTTTTCCTCGCTGAGGTGGGATGAAAAGTTGCTCTTTTGATTCCCTCGCTAATGCTCAGGATTCTAATTTTTTAATCACTTGCTGCGCTCGTGATTCAATTTTAGAATCCTTCGCTTGCTCGGTCATCAAAACTGAGCACGCGGTTAAAAAGGAACTTTGCACTCTTGTATAACAAATAACTATTATTTTACATAAAGCATAATGCAACTTGGAGAACATTAATCATCATCAGTGGTTGATGGCAGCTGGTCTTGGTATCGTTAAGGCTGTTTTTACCCGACTACGGAAAAGGAAGGATAATGGGTTTAAACCTCAGATCATAGAAACAAGGAGATATGCCATCATAGCAAATTAGTACGGGAACAACTTGTGACGGAGTCATCCTTCTTTCATCATTTAGCGCTGGCAATCTTCCATTGCTGGCCACTTCATTCATCCCATTCTTCTAAATTCGGTTTCGATTTTAACTTTAAATTTCAAAATTAGAACATCTCATATTTTTTTGCATTGTTTCGTCATTCTTGGTCTGGTCTCCAACGACATCACTTGTGACCGCTGAACCGCTGTACTGTTATTATTTATTACCTACTACCTATTTATCGAGTGTGCAAAGCTATAAGCAAATAGTATCTTTTTGTAACAGTTATTTTTATACCTCTGTGTAACGTTATAAAGTGCAAAAATACAACCTACGTCTCGCAATATACCTCTCCAACCATCCTGCAGTGTTTTATTCTACATTTGTGTCTGTAGAGGCTCCCTCCGATAGCTAGCCGAGGCAGAGAGGACGGAGGAGGGAGGCACTCCGCGACAAACTGTCGCCACTTTTAGTACATTTTTCAACACAATTGGGCAAATCTTGCTACTGAATTTTAGACCAGTTCCCCTCAACCGATTGAGCGGAAATTTGGAACGTATATGTCACTTGATGACATTGCAATAATATGTTACCATGGAAGTGGTCTCATGATAGAGCTGGTTGCTATAGGAACTCCTTAACTTTTTAATATAACTCTGTCGTGTTTGGGCTCATTTGTCTATATGCTATATTGCTATATAGTAGGGCTATATGCTACAATGCTATACAGGGTGGCGATTAGGTTATCACATTAAATGAAACCATGTATTCTAAATGGCGTTCTTTGTACATACACAATAAAAAAAATTGCCGGTTGCCGCTTTTACAGGTCAGTAAATGTACCAATAAATAGTACAACTGTTAATACAAGTTGGTACATTTACTGACCTGTAAAAGCGGCAACCGGCAAATGTTTTTATTGTGTATGTACAAAGAACGCCATTTAGGATACATGGTTTCATTTAATGTGATAACCTAATCGCCACCCTGTATAGTATAGCGTAGTCTGAAGACAGCTTAAAACTTATAGGTATACAGTTTTATATTAGTATAGATTTGTGTACAGGGCATACAAACAGACTTGGCAGCGGACGGCACGGTGGACCCTCGCTCCGTGAACTTGTCGCAGCTGCACCAGTCGCGGTTCGGCCTCATCAGCCAGGCTCTGATGCTCATCCTCATCGCCGGCTTCCTGGCTTCGGAAACGCTCAGCGAGTTCTGGAAGACCAAGTGAGTACCACCATGATTGCCAGAAAAAACGCTTGACACCACTTAAAGTTTATAACATGACGTTAGTAATATTGCAGGGTTATTTGAAGTTAGGGGAAGACCCGACCAAAACTGAATTCCCATGTTCAGAGTATAATTATGGTCTTTTATTATTTTCTATGAATGCCAAAGCCACATTACACTATACAATTTGTAGGGCGCTATAGTTAGTGTGCTAATGTCGTGTAGTGTAAAAGTATATAGGCAGCTAGCACTAATTTAGAACTATGCAAATTGCATAATGTAATTCAGCTTTTAGTCTCTATAGTACAGTACATGGGCGACTAAGCGATTTTGTCAGAGATAACACCTATCTAAAAATAAAAAAAATCAACCAGATCGCAACTGCCGTTTCCGAGAAACCAATTCTATAAATAAATACATATACAGGGTGGCAGGTTAGACAGTGGAAATATTTTAAGGGGTAATTGTACTCATCATTATAAACAACTTTTACTATGGGACCAACCCTGAAATCGCGAAAAAAAAATCTGCTGTTCCATACATTTATGTTCACTGCATATGCAATGTCGCTGCATATAAACGAAAGGGCCACAAATCAAAATTAAGAATTTTTCAGGATAACACGTTAAAATATTTCTATCTATACTTATAATAAGAATGTAAATTCCACGTGTCTGTACATTGCATATATTTGCATAAAAATAATATGGGGGACTAAGAATAAGTAATATAGTAAATTTCTATCATTTTTAGAATTAATGTCTGTCTGTTTGTCTGTCTGTTTGTCTGTCGGTTTGTCTGTCTGTTTGTCTGTGTGTTTGAACACGCATCAAATCAATACTACTGAATTGATTATGAGAAAGTAGAAAGAAATGTATAGGCAGTATCTTAAGGGAACATTTAGTCTTTATTTCATTAAAATCGGTGCATTCTATCAAAAGTTATTACAAAAAATCAATCAGTCAGGAGTAACTTTGCTAACATGTATTATCGTCGGTCGGTAAGTGATAGGTTAATTGCGTGGTGGTGATTGGTGAGAGATGATATCAGATATGTGACGTTACGATTGGTGAAACATTAAGGGTAAGATTGGTACTGATCGATTCTGTGTGCTGCATGGTGTTTGCATAATATTATTATTGTTTGTCGATTTTTATGCGGATGATGAAGTAGCATACCTATTACCTACATATCATTGTTCTTTAATGAAAGAACGACCTCATGTTATTTTCCGACTTCCACGCGGACGGAGTCGCGGGCACAGCTAGTAATATAATATAATATTGTGGCCCTTTCGTTTATATGCAGCGATGTATGGAGCAGCTGATTTTTTTTCGCGATTTCAGGGTTGGTCCCATGGTAAAAGTTGTTCATAATGATGAGTACAATGACCCCTTAAAATATTTCCACTGTCTATCCTGCCACCCTGTATATACCTACAAAAGTTACTCACTTAAAGTAAATAAGATAATATCTTGTAAGGTACACTCTGTGTGGGTTTTTATTAAGTACCTACCTGATATAAATAACTTGTAAATGGTCAATAACAGTCATCTAAAGGATTTTTGATTACTATATTTCAAGTGACGTGGAGTTGAGTCGTGGATATTTTCGGTGAAGCGGATTTATGTCAATAGCGTAATGTCAAAACAAAGTCGCCTTTTGTGTCTGTCAGTTTATTTTAATGCGATTTTCACTACTATTTAGAGCGTTTATTCCGGAAGGTTTATGTGTATAATACGTATATATTTAGTTTAGATACAGCACAAAAATCTCGTTGTTTGCTCATCAGTAGAAGCAGGGGTGGTTCGCTAGTTTATTATATTTACAAACTATGCAATGATTTTCTTGCTATGTTTACCGTTGTAGTGTATGCGCTGAATCGCGCTAATGTTTAATAAAAGAGTTATGCGGGCTATGGTGGGGTTGTACGGTGGAGGGGTTGCGGCGTAGTGCACCGCACACTCACTTCTTACCGGACAGCGGTAGCGACAGCACGTCTAACCCAGTGTAATCATAACAAAGTGTTTTATTTATTACGCCCGACGTCGCACAGTGCACGACACTACAACTGTAAGGTCATTTCAACTGTGCAATGTCAAGGATTAATGATAAAGTCTATTGTCTCAATTAAGGGAAGCAATCCATTAGACTGTTGCGTTTACTTCGCGAATACTGACTCATGCACGCCTACGCTCTATATTCGCGATCTTCCAAATATTTCCATTCAAGTAGGTACCTAGTTGCACGTACGTTGCAGGTAGGATAAGACTCACGCGTAGCATCACCAATTCCATCTCTATTCTACCAAGAATAGACAAAGTTCTTTCTATCCAACTCGTTATCTCGTCTGTCCGAGCACGCGGCGACCCGTGCTTTGCGTTGTAGACTTTTGTCGACTGAAAAATAGAAACATTTCTTATCTTCATTTTTAACATCGCCATGCTTAAATCGGTAGAAATATTTCTACAATCTGTCATTTTGTCTATTCTTCCGTCGACAAAACCCGTGCAGAAGTGCTATTCTGTAGGTAAACTGTCGAAATTTAAATAAAGTGAAGTGAGCTGTCATCGTACCTGTATTTTCATGTAGTTTCATAAAGTGGGGTGAGAGAAACGTGAGTGTGAGTTTGGTTTACAGAATAGGCTACCAGTTTTGAATTTACAGCTGAAGTTACGTTTCATGTGCGTAGGTCTGATTTTTCATAAACTTTTTCCTAGTCCTATAACTAATTTCCTCAGTATAAACATAGCTAAAGTTGTAAATGTTCTATAAATCGTAATTTTAAAATTTGTCTGGTCCTTGAAAACTAACCCTTTAACGCCTCTCCCACATTGGGCGTGCGCGTTCCTCGAGCGTGTGAATGACGCGAACGTTCACGCACGCAGCGTTCGCGTTGTTCACACGCTCGAGGCACGCGCACGCCCAATGTGGGGGAGGCGTAAGTAGGCATAGCATAGCATAAGCATAGCATAGCATAATTGGCCTATAATGTTCCCACTGCTGGGACACAGGCCTCCTCTCTGTGAGAGGGAGTGGGCCGTAGTCCACCACGCGGGCCCAGTGCGGGTTGGTGGACGTCGCATGTCTTCGAATTTTTTGGTTCTAGGACATGCCGGTTTCCTCACGATGTTTTCCTTCACCGTTAAAGCAAGTGATAATTAATTTCTAATACGCACATGACTTCGAAAAGTCAGCGGTGCGTGCCTCGGGACCGAACTCGAACCATTCGCCATGAGAGGCACATGGTTAAACCACTAGGCTATCACTGCATTTTTTCTGCGTAAGTAGGAGCTGCTCGCAAATTGCACTTTGTTTTATAATAAAACAAGTTTAAACGGATTAAAGTGATAGCCTAGTGGATTAACCATGTACCTTCTACGGCGAATGGTTCGAGTTCGATCCCGAGGCACGCACCGCTGATTTTTCGAAGTCATGTGCGTATTAGAAATTAATTATCACTTGCTTTAACGGTGAAGGAAAAACATCGTGAGGAAACCAGCATGTCCTAGAACCAAAAATTCGAAGACATGTGACGTCCACCAAACCGCACTGGGCCCGCGTGGTGGACTACGGCCCACTCCCTCTCACAGAGGAGGCCTGTGTCCCAGCAGTGGGAACATTATAGGCCGATTATGCTTATGCTAAACGGATTAAATCGCGTATATTACAGATTTTTACAGAGTTTTCCTGACGTTTCGAACACTTTGCAGCGTTCGTGGTCGCAGGACGACTGACTGAACTGTTTAAACTTGTTTTATTATAATGTGTAATAATCGCGAAAACCTAAGACATTATTATGCACTTTGTTTGGCAAAAAAATAACTAGGTACCTGCTTCTGTTTTGTTTTGTTTGGTGAGCCGTATGTTATTAAGACAAAATAAAGATTATGAAAAATATGTGTTTAGTATTCATTTGATAATGACATGTCTTACTTTATGCAGACCCTTTGCGTCACGACGGTCGTATCTTAACCTACACCGGCACATATTGTACTAAATTAAGTTTGTTTTCTCTATAAGTTTGTTCTAACAGCAAAGTGTGTCTTCTCCTAACAAACAGTCTTGTGATCTATTTAAAGTTATTAGTGATTAACATACTGTAAGGCAAGATATTTGCACTCTGGCATCCGTGTCGGTGTTTTTAGCGTACTAGCTTGAAAAAAATCGAAAAACGGACAAAAAATCGCACAGTGCAAAATCTGTTCAAACTTTGCCCACATTTACAACCCTGACTTTACACCTGTGCTTTTAAGTTGTCCAATACTAAAGAATACGTTTTCCTCAGAGTCCCAGTGGTGTCCCGCAACTGGCATGACCTGGTGTTTCGCCTGGCGGAGATCGGCGTAGCGCTATGGTTCCCGTGCGTGCTGTGGAACTCCATGGCTCCCGAGCGCCTGTGGTTGCTCAACCCGCGCCGCCTGCTGGCCCGCCAGCTCGACGACGCTCGGCTCGCGGACCTGCTCGCTCATCATCATGACGCCAAGGTACCGTTGCTATGACGACTGTTTTACAGGGTAGTGTAATAGCTCGATAGTCGACTATCGATAGCTGACCGATAGCAAGAATATCGATTGTACTATCGATAGTATCGATACTATTGATAGCTCGGATCATGACAATACTATTGATAGTTTATAAAGCAATAGGTGCTAACTATAGTATCGATACCTTCGATAGTAAAAGGCTATCGATAGTCCAAAACAATCGATCGATGAACAATGGTATCGATACTATCGATAGTGCAAAGTCCGTCAATAGTACCTATTGTCACATTTCGCGATATAGATAATATGGCCTTTTTTACCCGACTACGAAAAAGGAAGGGTAATGAGTTTAACAGCCTATGTATGTATGTGTCTATTAGGGAGGTCTTCAAAATACCACGCTTGGGGGGCTTAGGTTTTCGTCACGTAGTCAATATCTTCTAGCTAGGGAAAATCTCGCGCTTTTTCGAGCTATTTTTAAATATGGCGCGCAACGTTTAGCGCTTTTTAAACCTTTTTAATTGTAATTATAGGTATGCTCGCACTCTTGGCGTCACTAATCACAAAAAAAACAAACATATTTTTGCACGTTCCCACAAACCATTAAATATCTTCGAAATTAAAAACTGCCACAAGGTACCTGTCAAATACCAATATCTCGACAAAATGTATTAACAATTTTTTGCCTTATTTCAAGATTGGTCCCGTAGTTAATCGAACTATATAGTATCGAATACTGCATAATTATCCTCCTTCAATAAGTCCCTTATTTAAGCTTACATCCTGTATAACGCGAAAATTATGACACCCTTACCACAAAAAAGACACGCGCATAGACACGCGTTAAACGCGAATGCTACCAAAAATAATACACACTTGTTTTAGACAAGTTAGTGCTAAAACAATTGCCTATTATTTTTGGTAGCATTCGTGTTGAACGTGTGTTGAACAGATGTTTATCTTTTTGTGGTACGGCCGTGAATGTCTGATTCTGTTTAATGGTGGACGCACACCACACTTGTCCACACGCACGCGCCGCAGTCCCGCAGTCATCGCTTTTGACGCGACTACGGTGCGTACTGTGCGGACAGATGTGCGTACACCTCAGATCATAGAAACAAGGAGATATGCCATCATAGCAAATTAGTACCGGAACAACTAATGCCACTTTTAGTACATTTTTCGACACAATTACGCGCATAATTAAGCGCTCCTTGAGAATAAAAAGATCTCCCACGCATTAAACATTCCGCACACCCTCAATCTAACACTGTTAATTGTCACTCAACACTAGCACTAAACTAAAACACTGTATTTATACCATCGATCGTGTTCGGTTCGTCGCCAGCGCGTAAATCAGGCATCAAGCTCGATAGCGCCTTGGCACATCTCCCTTGTTTCTATGATCTGAGGCGTCCACCTTAATATGTACATTTTCCGAACTCTCATTTTGGTAAAGGCTTGGTTTCCTGAACATTAATTATCCTATTACAAAATATGATACAATGCGATAGGTCGTGCGAAGTCTGGCGACGTCCAGCGACATCGCTCGTCATCTCTGGCGACACGTGACATGAAACAATTTTACTGTCACTTAGTCAACGCGTACTTTACACGGTCTTAGCCAAATAAAGGCCATATAAAAGTTTAAATGTGACTTATTTGCGTAAAGACCCCTTTACGAGACTGCGATAACGCAATGATCCTCGTGGCGTTGAATCTTTATATTTTTTATACTGTTTCTGTAAAATAACTCTGAATTTCTGTAAATAAGGCTGATAGGTAAACCTGAGCAATTTACACGAAAATGCTTGATATAAGCATTTGGTGGAATAGGAGCATTTCAGCGAATCAATAATTTTTAACTTGTGAGACAAATGGACAGAACCGTACGGACAGGTACGGAAACCCTAAAAACTTACTCCCTTACCACAAAAAAAATAAACACGCGTTAAACGCGAATGCTACCAAAAATAATACACACTTGTTTCAGACAAGTTAGGGCTAAAACAAGTGCATATTATTTTTGGTAGCATTCGTGTTGAACGCATGTTTATCTTTTTTGTGGTACGGCCACTAATGTTTCGCTAAAAATAAATGCTTAGGTTAGGTTTAGGTAAAATTAAATAAAATAAAATTATGCAAATGTTTCTGAACTGATAAACAATCAACATGTTTATTACACGGCTCACCACCTAATATACTAAATTGTTTTTGTTTCAAGTAGAAGGGTCGATTCGCGGTCGGTTTTGTATTAGCACAAGTATCTTTGCTATAGTAAAATAATATTTTGTGGTCAAGTAGGAATACACTTGTTATACTGAACGAAATCTTGCATATAGGTAGGGTGGGTAACGAAATCTTGCGGTAGGGCAAAAGATTTTTAAGCGCAAATGATTTTAAACCTTATTGTGATAGTCTTAACACTCGAATTACACTGTAATTTTTTACATAATATTTTACTGCAAAAATAATCGATAAAAAAACGTGTCTACTGAAATTTTGTCAATTTTGGGAAAAAAAAATCTGAATTGAATTAAATTATTTTACTGTATTAGTAACACACATTCTTATTTATATGTTCCGAAATCCGGGACAGTTTTCGTTCCGGAATAAATGTTGTTGTAAGAAAGTCTCCCGTTTTCGACTCTGTTCCTCGAAGTTTAGGTGAATTAGCACTAAGGTACCGACCACTGGTAAAACTTGGAGTAGGTATATTAAAGTATAACTGCAAACTTTTAACTAATTAGCTAGCAAAAACTATCAAGCATAAATTATAACAATAAACAGATAGAAATGAACAATCACAAACACATTTATTGCAATACCGTGAGATAAAACGCGATAAACTGGGAACTGTACATCGGTCGGTCGTTGGCACTAGTGTCACAATATAAATGAACACTAACTTAGGCCATGTTGTTTCAACTTACAGTTACGTATCTGTAACCGTCAAATATGGCGGCTTGTGCGACAATTTCATACTGACTTAACGATTACGTACTGACTTACGAATACAGATGGTTTGAAGCAACCCGCCCTTAATATCAGCTAAGCAATATGTTTGTGGCCATTGTAGAAGTACTTACAACTCAAGTTGGTATCATTCTGTTCCATAATTAGGCCATGTTGTTTCATCTTACAGTTACGTATCTGTAACCGTCAAATATGGCGGCTTGTACGACAATTTCATACTGACTTAACGATTACGTACTGACCTCTGTGGTACTGACTTACGAATACAGATGGTTTGAAGCAACCCGCCCTTATTGTTTTATCGTTATTTTACTTACTAGCTAGTGGCACTTTCTGTCGCATCCTTCATGTAGGTAGGTACCTGGATAAAGGTGGACGCATATTTGAACGCGTCGAACGAAACGAATTATACAATTATTTGAAACTAGCTGACCCGCCCGGGCTTCGCACGGGTGAAGTTTAATACACCTACCCTACACCTACCCCGCCCTACACCTACCCTACACCTACCCTACACCTACCCTTCACCTACCCTTCACCTACCCTTCACCTACCTACACCTACCCTACACCTACCCTACACCCCAAACCTCAAAAATAAGTTTCAAGCTTCTAGCTTTCAAAATTACGTAATTTCCATACAAAGTTTCATCCCCTATTTCAACCTTTTTACAGCCCTTTTTTTGCATTAAAAAGTAGCCTATGTCCTTTCTCAGGCTCTAGACTATCTCTGTATCAAATTTCATTTGAATCGGTTCAGTAGTTTAGGCGTGATTGAGTAACACACAGACAGACGGAGTTACTTTCACATTTATAATATTAGTAAGGATGAAATCCTATGAAACCTCGTCCACCAAACCGCGCCGAACCGAAAGAAAAATTCGAAGGGTATCCAGATTCCCAGACAAATAACATCAGATTCGGCGCGGACAATGCGGACGCGGCCGATGCGCTCGCATTCTGTCTGTCGCGTCACGATACACGTGGGCAACGCGCGTTCCTATAGTTCATAAACATTTAAATCATGTCATCCACGAAGACTCGCCTCACTCTTCCTCCGAATCACTTTTAGTGCAACTGTGCAACCTTCCGCTAGTATTTTAGTTCTCGTTTCTGATTACCAGTGTTCGGAAAAGGGTGAGTATATTTACCTACAGTTTTTAGAACAGAGACGAAAATCGGAGACTTCCTTATAACAATTTTTTTTTTACCAGTAAATTTACCAGAACTAAAATTATGATATAATTATGATATAATTATACTATAATTATAAAACGTTTAAATTCACATCGTTATAGTTCTGGTAAATTTACTGGTAAAAAAATATTATATATATAATAAATATACTCACCCTTTTCCGAACACTGCTGATTACACATACCTACACACTAGTTATCTATGAGTGCACAAACACACTATGACGAATTGACCAATCAGTAGAGAGCTTTATGGTCAACTGGAAAGATCCTTGAAAAAATAGTGGGGCGCGTCTTCGTGGATGGTACTATTTATAGCAGTCGATTCTTTCGGCGCGGATAGGTGTGCGAGGCTTTACAAAAAATCGTTTCTTTTGGTTTCTTTTGGTATGCAAAGGACGCGGTTGTCAGCCGCGGCTCACGGGCGCGTCCCATAATGTGTTTGTCCGTTAACCCATCGAACCCTAGCTAATGAGGCTGCACAATTAAAAACCTATTGTTCCTCACTCACTGGTAGGTCGGCGGGACTTGAGAGATTAATGGTTCGCGTCATAACACCGCGGCGTTAAATCTTTTTTTGACCAATTTGTCATTGATTGTTTTCGACACGTGTCTCTATGTTATTTAATAACCTTTGTATCGGAAACTTCGTTGTAACACGAACTCCGTATGTCTTTATTTATGATTCATTGTGGTATTGGTTAGTGTCTTCAGCTTTTTATGCTAATGCTTTTGTGTGATATCGATTTTACTGACAGAATTTTGTACTGCAAAATGTTTTGGACGTATTTCTATTCCCCTATAATAAATCGTCTGTTTTTAGAACCATCTTCGGATAATAAATTATCTAGAATTCCCTTTAAAGTATTTGAAATATTTTTGCCTGAATTAAATTCATGTCGTCTTTAGCTGACTGCTTCATCAATGTTTTGTGCACATTTTGGGGTTCGTGGTTATTACCTCATCAGGCTTCAAAACCGATTGGTTTGTATTCCCAGACTCTAGTGCTGTTCTACCGACTATGTTGGACAGACAGGGCTCGGTACGTTGTCGGCGTCATCTCGTACTGGCGCTGGATGATGACCAGGGTTATTCTCAGTATATTTCGACCACCGTTAGCTTTGAAGGAGGATGCAGAAAATGAGAATGAACCTGACTCTGATACGGTCTTGGATTTCCCGACTAAGTCGCTGGTGAGTTGTTTAAAGCCGTGTATATATTAAGGGTCGAATGACCCGCGACATCTGTCGCGCAACATGTCGCCTGATGTTGCACGACTTGTACTTCGTATAATACATGTAGACATCGCCCGATATATTCCGATAAAATAATATTATGTTGCGGAACAATCGTTCCTTAATGAATACGAGACTTCTTTTCTAGGTCTGCGATAGGTTCTGAACTCCTGATTTATATTTCTTTCAAACAAAATTTTACTGCACGTAATAAAACTATTGCTGAGTTTTACTTAGGATACTTTTAAGCCGTTTTCGTTTATGTCAAAGGGAGATAACTGTGGTGACTTCGCAAAATTACAAGCGAGGGAGGTCAACCCCCACCATTCCCCCTTTCTCCTCCTGTGTGAGAGCAATGTTTAACTACCGCTACTTTTAAGTTTGAAACTTACCCCTTGGTTATAAACGATGATTAAAATAATTAATAAAAAATCATCTCTATTCATTGGCATAGAAATGATGATTGTATGGGGATATTTGTATATTTAATCAGTGGTTAAATTCAGAGGCGTTTATGAGGAAGGAGGAAGAAAACACAAAACAGCATTAAAATGAACTAAAAACAATACTTTATCTTATATCTTTAAAATTATAATAATATCCCTTTAAGAGGGCTCTCGTATCTCTTATTTATTTATATCGCACCTCTCGCTCTCACAGAACCATATGTTTTAGTTATCAGATATTTTTTTTTAAAAATGCATCTTTTCATTTAACATTCTTAAAAATATAGTTTTGTGCGAGCGAGAGAGGTGGCAAAATGCGAGTCGCTTTAACAAAATATCTGTAATAACACGACTTACGTGGCTTAACAGCAGAATGTGGAGACCGACTCGCTGGTGGGCAGCGTGGGGTCCGCGCGCGACTGCTGGATCTGCTACGACAGCGCGCGCTCCGAGCCGCTCATCCGGCCGTGCCGCTGCACCGGCGACGTGTCCGCCGTGCACCACGACTGCCTCAGCCGCTGGCTCGTCGAGGTACCTACCTACTACATATTATATTAAACACAAGCTTTTGGGTCAAGGCGCAAAATCCTAGGTACACCCCTGCATGGACTACAATAAATTTACCATTTTAAATGATCTCCGTAGTCCTTAGTGTATGTTGGCTAGTACTTTCGTGATTTAAAAGTGAACATTTAGTTGCTGTGTAGTGCCGTAGCGGGCGCTACAATAGTTCTACGAAAGTTGCTACGCCGTAGCACATCGTATGTAGCAGTGGCGAAGTCAGTTTTTTAATAGGTAAGAACGCTTACCTGGCCACGAAAAGCTAATAATAGAAGTAGGCAATACGGCCTGTGCTATTTTTCAAATGGAAGCCGGTAGGAATCGTATTGTAGGGACCCTTCGCCACTGGTACGTAGTTACAATATATAAAACTATTTTTTTTTAAGATTCAAGGTTTTTTATAGCTGATGTAAGCTTTTTCATACAATATTTCTAACGTCTCGCTGCACGAAGAGGTGTGTGGTTTTGGATATTACAGGATTTCATAATGATAATAATTTTATTTTATGTTTACAGAGCGCGGCGAGCCCTGACGGTTTGAAGTGCAAAGTCTGCAACACGCCTTATATCGTGCAGGAGACTAACAGGTTCGAATTTTTTTTTGCTATTTTGTTACATAATATAGGCTAGGCAGATCAAAGATGGATGGTTTGTGTAAAAAATTATTTAGCTGAAGATGACGGCTGATAGAGATGTTCATACATCTCTATCAGCCGTCATCTTCAGCTAAATAATTTTTAGCTTCAGCTTCAGCTAAATAAATTAGGATAACGCTGGATGATGAGGATGTTATGCTGAGCGATAGCCGTTTTGTGAGGATGTGACGCATATTTCCCGAGGTTTTTTGTGTCTTACTATTACACAATTTTTGCAAATTTTGTGCGCTACTTCCTAACTACTTACGCACATTTGTACGCAAGTAGTTTGGACACAGATAAATGTATTTCTTTCTATGTTACCTAATTAATATCATAACAGCAAGTTAAATGCTTTAACTTACAGAGAGAGAAAGTCGCATGGAGAACGCATTAGCATAACGCTTTTTCCTTACAACGATTCTACCAGTCAACTCCTACCCGTAAGCCGCGTAAAGGAACTCCATTCCAAAAATGTAACACCAAGATTGTGTGTGCAGGGTGGTGTGGGAGCGCGGGTTCACGGTGGCCCACTGGGCGCGCACGGCGCTGGCGGTGGCGTGCATGTGCGCGGCGGGCGCGGCGGCGTGGATGTGCGTGCAGCTGGCCGCCTCGCCCGTCGCGCGCGTGCTGGCCGCCGGCGCCGCGCTGCTCGTCTGCTACGTCGCTATCAGGTAACGCTACATTCTACAGCATTTTCTCGCGTTCCGTGATTTTGGTTAACTTTCCGTGATTTCCGTTAACTTTCCGTGACTTTGGTTAACTTTCCGTGATTTTGGTTAACTTCCGTTAATTGACTTAGACAGACCTAGTAAATCACTGAGTAAATATCATAAATCACTTTTCATAAGATTAACCACAATTCTTTCCGTAACTATAAATATTTTTGAAAAATGCAACATTACAAAAAAATACAACTTACATTATTATCATGTCGTACCTATTGCGCAAAAAACACTAATAAATGAACATATTTTTACAGATTCCTCGGCATGAACACAGTGAGCGCTTATCAGCGAGCAAAAGTGTCATCCCTACGCATTTTAACCGAGCCATTGACCGAAATAACCGGTCATAGCGACCAGGGACAACTGTCAACCATCAGCAACACAGTGACAGTGGAAATAGCTTCGAAAGTCGTCCTCGAACGAGCGCTCAAAGGCGAAGTGAATAAATAACTCCAGTAACGGTAATAACTGTTGAAATAACGATAAATAACTGTTACAATAACGGTGATACGTCAGTACAAACGCAGTGAACAGTGATGTGATACAGTGAATGTTACGAACTTGTAATTTATTTTTCTGGGTCTTACCGTGAACTCTTTGCTCTGTTATAAATTCGTATGATAAACAGAAAAACAGTACCGAAAACTGTACGGAACTCTGGGGTTAAAATTTGTGATAAAACCCCTAAAATTAGTGGTGTACTGGCTAATTAGTCGATTGAGACTATTCGACGAGTCAACTCGCGAGTTTACGGACTAATCGACTAAATACTTGTTTGTATAAAATCGATTCTAAAAATATTGTAATCTTCTTACTTTCTTGGAGTAAGAATATATTCCACACATTAGTATTTCCGTAATGTTTTATTTTTATTCAAATCTGACTGTTACAAGTCTAAAAATCTTTTTAGGTTATTCTCTTTATGCCAAATTCCTTTGTTTTATTGTTAATTCTAAATATGAAAATTAAGACAGTTGACAAGCTGTCAATAATATACATTCAGGCGTAATTAGATCACAAAAACAAAATATTAATTAATAAAAAAAGAATATTTGATGCACGACACATCATTTCATTAGTCAGCATAAAAAGTTGATGAATCCAAGTTTTATCTTGTTTTTGCAGTAGGTACATAAATGTCCCAGGCAACTTTCATTGTATAAGTTTACGTCATTGTATATGTAGTGTTAAACATTCAACTTGAATAATAAACTTGTGCACATGGATAGTAACATACAATAATAATATATGTAAAAGAGAATATTCTTTACAAAATTGTCTTATTATTTAAAAATGTTCATCAACTTTTATGCTGACTTACATCAATGTTACCAAAATAAGATACCTAATTACTTTCTTTTTTTATTTAACGGTTATTTTTAAATGTTTTTTTTTGTTGACATTTAAAATAATAGTTATTTTTGAGATCTCAGTGTGTCGTGCTTCCAAAATGTTAATAAAACATATAATTTTGATATCCATTCCCTCTTATTTGTTTAATTTCAATATAATATACGTAGCTACAATCAGTTTCGTGAGAAGTTATTCGTTTTAACGTTAGGTTAGTTTTTACTATTGGTGATATAATTTTTATTTATTCTTTACGTTGGTGCGTCCGTGTTCCTTTGCGTTTGAAATTATCTACTTTGTCTGGTTAGTATCAGCTTTGCTGGTTAATGTTGATAATTAAATATTTCTAGATAATGTTTTACCATCGTAATTTTTTGTTGGAATTTGGTGCTCACAATGAGATATAATCGTTCAACCTGTGTGTGTGCTAGTAGTACGACAATTATTTTTAACCCTATTTCTCAATATTATGTCCAGAAAAACCAGGAAAAGTACAGTGAGTACTTTTATCTTGAAATCTAAGAAATATTTTCATCGATTTTTTGTTCATCTCATACCAAAATGGAATATGTCCACTAGCATATCTCACGACCAACTTTTCACGAAACTTATTGTATATTTATAAATATACAATAACTTTAAATATTCGAACGTAGGAGGTGAGTAGAAGAGGCTATTGCGGGGCGTTCGTTCCTGGGGGGTGATTCTCTCGGGTTCGATATTGATATCGCCTTCGATATACTATATTGCAACAACTGTCAAAATCCCTACTATTTTGACATTTGTTGCAATGGCGATATCAATATCGAACCCGCGAGAATCACTCCCCTGACCGCTGCGAGTTGTGATATTAAATACAGCGGTTTTTGCCTGATTTATACGAAAATCCTTTTAAAAACATAAAAAAAGAAAATAAATATAAATTACAACCTAACCCTTTTTTGTTTTATTTTGATTGGCTTTTCCTTTTATTTTAGTTCCAAATTCGTTTTGTTTGTGGTTTTTTATTATCTTATTGCGCGGTGAAGGCTTTTTATATATTATTATTTTCTGTTCCGGATTATGTATGAAATAGCTGATATTCATATTGCACAGCAAGAAAGTATGAAAGATGTGGTTACACTCATTTTCCCGATTTTTTTTACTGTATGATATGAAATATGACTTTTTCCTAATAAATGCAGCCCCACCAAAACTAAGTAGTATGTATGTTGTCTGTGCCAAAATGTATAAAATAAATGTACCGCTTCATAATTAGTAGATTTCATGGTTTCAAATACAGTGATGTTGTGAAAATTCAAATTGTAGATGAACAGTAGTGTACTATTATCGGATATGTACCTAGTTTCCTATTTGAAAATCAAGGGTTGGAGTTTAAAAACGCAGCTGAAGCAGTGTCTGGTCAAAGTGAATCGAATCTAAAGGTGCTCATAGACCTGAGCATTTACTTCCAAAGACCATTTGGCATTCGCCGTTTCCCAATTGAACTGAACAACGAATAGAGCCATTTTTGTTGATTCGCTAGAATGCTCCTGTTCAACCAAATGCTCATGTCGTGTGTGCCTGTAATGTACAGTACGCGATAGTAAATATTACACATCGAGCTTTAGAAAGAGATACCGGCGAGCGTCATCTATATCGCACGAAGCACTAAGAGCCTGTCCAGCAGGGCTAACATGCGCGCCGCGACAAATTTTGTCGACTGTTTTGTCTCGCTCTTACTCGTGCGAATATGAGACAATGCACGATAAAAGCATCGACAAAATTTTGTCACGGTGCGCATGTTAGGCGCTCTGATGAGGCGAGAGACTAGAGCTACATAGGTATATCACGTCCAGCCGGGCTAACATGCGCGTTGGTTTATTACTATACTCTTTGCATGCGCGCCGCGACATAATTTTGTCATTTTGTCGACTGTTTTGTCTCGCTCTTACTCGTGCATTTGTCTCGGCGCGCATGTTAGCCCGGCAGATGTTGTTGCGTTTCCTCACTCGCGCGTAAAACGCTTGCAATGAGTGGGTCTCTCGACGAGTAATATTTACTGCCGGGTACTGTAACATTCACTAGAATGCTCAGGTTAAAAGCACCTAATGTGATCGTTTAATGCCAGTGACGTATCTACAGGGTGGCATGACTGGCAAAATGCCAGGAGTCCGAAAGGTCCCGACAACACAAGCTACGCTCTTGTTTGTAACAAATTGTTACAAAATTCTAATACCTACCTTATTACATTTGCTAGGCTAAAAAGCTTTTTTGGATATGTAGGATTGTAGGTACCTACTTACCTATATATGACATTATTATTATTTTATTACATGATTTTTTTAACTTCATTATTACTCGCTAATGCAGTGTGAATGTGTAATGCTTGAAAGCACTAAAAAGTCGATTATAGTATATGTAAAATAAGATGCATTTCCATTTACCTACATGATTGATAGGTAACAATTTTACAACGTTTATACGACAATCGTATCTTGCAATGCTGTCTCCTGCTTGCTGAATAAAGCTTGTATTGCAACGCAAAATAATGTAAATAGTTATTTTAGTCATAAAGTGTTGAGGAGAGTATTTTTCTAATATAATTCGCCAAAAAAAGTTCAAAGTAGAAATAAAAAAATATTAGAATCGTTTAAATTTTCCAGTAGTCGACATATCTTTGTAAATATTTTAAAGATCAGTTATCTGGATTTTAAATATTGCCAAACTGTTGATTCTGTTGTAGGTAATTTATGTTGTTAAATATTCTATTAAGGTATCTATAATGACAATGTAGAGTTTATTAATACCTAGGTCTGTCGATACTGAATTTTTGGTATAAACATTTTAATTTCAACTTTTGGCTTGTTAAATATGAATGTTATCGAGATATTTGTGTTAAATCAAAGACATCAATGTTCATAAGATTAAAAATGGTCATACCCACCTACGCGTTGATATGAGAACCGCCACCTTATTTGGAAGGAACTCGTTAAAAAATATTGACGTGGTAAATTATTCTTTCAAAATGTTCCTAACTACTAGTAATGTGGAAAACATTATAATGCGAATAGTAATTTATGGCTAGTCTAGTTTCGATATGAAAGCTAGTCGAAAACATTAGTTTTACAAGGGCTGGTTTCACTCCATAAAATTACATTTGCTAAAACTTTCATGATAAATAAGAGTAAGTAGATTGACTCAAGGGCTAGTGAAACCGGCCCTGCAATTATTTTTAGATATCTCTTGGATTTCCGTCAATTAGTATAAAATATTTTTCGCGCTATTAAATATATTGTAACTAGGTATATATATTATACTTCGTTATATAAAATATATACATATTTTGCTATTGTATTATAATAATAATGGTAGATTGCTAGAGATGCGTGATTTAACTCTTATAACTTGTTCAGTAGTTTTACTAAGTAAGAATAAAATATGTATGTATGTTTAATAAAACATGACAATAGATATTTTCGTATGTTTTTAGGATCTTTTTATTTATTTATTTCTCTTAATTAAATCATGCCTATTATACGTAGACTAGAACTTGAGCCATAATAATATCACTTTCATCGACAAATAGGTGCAGACGTTAAACTTATTTTATGAACAGTTTTATCTAAAAATTTTACGTATACTATAGTAACTTTGACAAAATGTTTAATTGGTTTTCGATCTAATTATAAATTGCACTGTCCAAATTTTTTTTTGCAAACTTGTTTTTATCACAACTAGCAAATATAGAAAAAAACTCGCATTTTTTTTCTAAGTTATTTTATTTATATAGATATTTAGATATTTAAATAAAATAAAATACTGTTATCTGTTATCTCGGTAATATTAACATTAAATTGGAAATAACTCTTCACTCATTTGAAAAAAGTAACTCAGTTTCAAATAACGTTGCGGCGAATTTTGTAAATATTAAAAATAAGGTTTTATTTCATGTAACTCCCTATATTTGGATGGATGTGGCATAAATAAATCTAAATAAAAAAAAAAAACATTTGTAAGTAGTATGGCTTTGTTTTATTTATTCATCTCTAGGTTCCTACTATCTTGGTACAAATATAGAACAGCTCTTTGGTTTCCTAGGCAAGACTAGGAATACTACTAGTTAGTAGTTAGATACTACTTTTCAGTGGAAAGCAGTACCTCGTTAACATCCAACTGCTTGGAATAAGAAATACATTTTTTTATTTAGATCTAGGGACGAGACGCCATCACGCCAAACGGTTATCAAATAGGTAGTTAATCACTCATAGTATAAAACAAAGTCACTTCCCGCTGTCTGTCCCTATGTATGCTTAGATCTTTAAAACTACGCAACGGGTTTTGATGCGGTTTTTTTAATAGATAGAGTGATTCAAGATGAAGGTTTATAACACCCGTGCGAAGCCGGGGCACAGTAAAAATAATATTTTTACTGTGGCCGGGGCGAGTCAATAATAAAATTAGGAGGGCATAATAAATTGTTCACTACTTGAGTAGGTACCTACCTAGTTTACAAAAATACTTAAGTATATTGTAGCAGTGTAGCAGACTCCCCTTCACTAAATGAGGGTACCTAGTTTACACAAATATATTGTAACAAATACTCCAAGTACCATGCAACTATTTTTTTAAACTACCTAGCACTGAACCGAATTTCGAATAAACTTATCAGAAAGGTACGGTTGCCTAAATTACGCAACTTTTCATCCTTCACGTGGACGAAGCTGAGGACAGCCTTATGTTACTAATTGGCAATTTTACAAACAAAACGAGCGTCTACAAGTGTACCGTCACCGCTGGCTTACGAAGTTACGATTACGACACACAGGGCTGGATTTAAAGGTGTGCCCTAGGGCAACCAAAAATTAGTTAGAGACCCCGAAAAAATTGGGAATTAGAAGAAACAAAAAAAAAGAATTAATCGGACGAAAAAAAAATCACAGTACCTATTTCAATAGTATCCATCTAGGTACCTACCAATTAATTTCAATAAAAAAATGCTCATATCGAGCAGATTGAAATAAATAGGTCATATTTTACATAATCCATAAATTTTCATAGGAATACGCTTAGAAATTAATGTTTTTCAAAAAAAACTGACATACAGATTTTAATGTTCTTATCTAAAAAAAATTAAGCTGTGAAGGCTCCTTTCTTGTGGAGGCCCTGGGGCAACTGCCCCTGTACCCCTGCCCTAAATCCGGCCCTGAGGACACACCTAACTCGCGACACGTGAGTAGTACCTACCTATTTTCAGCTACCCTCACAAATTAACGATGGGTGTAATCAAAGTTTAAATTAGTTGTTGTTGCTATTTAGAAAGGTACTTACACTACTTAGGTACCTGCTACCTACTATGTAACTGTGTTTATGGCAGTATGTTTAGTGAGAAGTTCACTTGTCTTACAAAACTGCCGTCAAACATTGCTGTTTTTAGGGTTCCGTACCTGAAAAGGAAAAACTGAACCCATACAAGATCACTTTTCGCCAAATGAACTCTTAGCTGGCAAACGTGAGTATTCGTGCGAATTTGTGCGTGTTTTTTGTTTGTTCTACATTCAAGTTAAATACTTATGCTATACCTACATACCTATAACTTTTTGGAGTAGCAAGACGCGAGTGGCACAACGCTTGTGCGTAACGTATGCCCTTCCCTTGAGCCTATGGGTAATGCTGGTGGAATTACAGGCCCGTAACACTTGAAGATACAAGTAATTAACCTAACCTATTTTTGGAGTAATAAGACGCGAACTGACGCAGCGCTTTGCCTCTGCATCAGTATACCCTTAAGCCTATAGGTCATGCTGGTGAAATTACAGGCCCGTAACACTATGAGCCAGGCTATCGTGTACCACAGAAAGATCATATCGATCGCAATCTTCGGTTAGTAGGTGCATATGACATAGGTACACGGCCTGGCACGCGACAGCTCCAGTGCATCGATTTTAGCAATTTTTGGCTGCGAGCCAGCTCAGTGCTCTCTCAAGGTCAGGCGAATAACGGTCTGTGCCTAGCGCCTCGTGCCTACTTTTAGGTTTCGTCTTGAATGAACGAAACAATTTGATTTGGTACCTACTATAAAGAAAGTAGATACCTGGGCGAACGAGATGGCGTTTTGATTGTGTTTTTTGTATGAAAACGGATCTTCTCAGGGATAAACTTGGCAAGTGAAACATTAAGCCGCGTCTCCTGCGCCCTGTTTTCGTGTTCGACGAACATCGAACAGTGAACAGTGAACGATAAAGGGGCGTGGTCTACGTGTTTTGAGTGTTTTTATTCGTTAAAACACGTAGACCACGCCCCTTTATCGTTCACTGTTCACTGTTCGATGTTGTCATTTTTGGACGTATAAAGTGAAAAAAACCGGACCGCATAAGTAAGTTTGTTTGTGAAGGAATTTTGATGATTTTGAAAAAACTGTACTAGTTAGGAACCTAGACGAAGTCGCACCATAAGGGTTCCTTTTTTACCATTTTGGTACGGAACCCTAAAAATGAATTAATACTGTAGCAGGATCAATAAATGTAAAAATGCAAGTTGTGTTGACTTGGCATCTCAAGCCCCGGAGAAAATTGGCCTACTGCCAGACTAACATTCCACGTGATTAAATTTTTCCATCAACTTATGTTAAGTGCACTTTTTCACATCCGTGTGGGTTCTAAGAGGTGACTCAGAGTATACAAGATGAAAATTGTATGCCTACTATTATTATAAAGTCTTATTATTATAAATGTGAAGGTTTGGATGTTTATTAATCTCGCCATAACGGCTGAACGGATTTGGATGAAATTTGGCACACAGGTAGACCATGACCTGGATAATGACAAGGTTTTTTTTTATATTATAGGAGGCAAACGAGCAGACGGATCACGTGATGGTAAGTGATTACCGCCGCCCATGGACACTCGCAACACCAGATGAGTCACAAGTGCGTTGCCGGCCTTTAAAAAACTGCTCTTGCCTTGGGCATTGTTGAGTGCAGTTTTGCCCCCCCCCCCCACATCAATGGATTTATTAACTGCGCCATCATGGGGGGGGGGGTGGGCCTCCGGTACCCTCACTCACTCGGCGAAACACGATCTGATTCTAGTACTATTGCTTTTTATTTTCTCGCAGAAGGTGTGAAAAGTAGAGTATACTCCTCGGGGATAAACGTGTCTTTATCTAGGGCCAGCTTGTTGAATCCCTCGCTGCACTCGGGATTCAATATGACGCCCATGACATAAGACACTGCTTTATCCCCTTGGTGTATAATCTACTAATATACCCTCTATTGATTAACAAAAATGTAAGTGAAGAATGCAAAATCAAGCAAGTGATCTGCGTCTCTAGCCTGAAAATATAGCTTAAGCAAAATGTAGCAGCGATTCGTTGAATTCTTCTTTATACATATATGAGATACTAAATCATTCACACAGTCCACAGAGCATAATAGGTACTACGTCACCTACGTGCCGGCTCATAGCGGGTGCAACCGCCCCTGCATTATTGAATGCACCTCGAAACTATACGGACAACTTCTATACTGGTCGAAGTAACAAATGAAAACCGTATCCCAGCAAATATTTGAACGAGACTGCAAGTTATAAACTACTAGCTTCCGCCCGCGGCTTCGCCCGCGTTTTTGGGATAAAAAGTACCCTATGTGTTATTCTGATGTATAAGCTATATTACTGTAAAGTTTCATCAAGATCCGTTCAGTAGTTTTTGCGTGAAAGAGTAACAAACATCCATACATCTTTACATCCTCACAAACTTTCACGTTTATAATATTAGTATTAAAAGCCAGTACTTATACAGGGTGGCAGGTTAGACAGTGGAAATATTTTAAGTGGTCATTGTACTCATCATTATGAACAACTTTTACTATGGGACCAACCCTGACATCGCAAAAAAAAAATCAGCTGTTCCATACATTTATGTTCACAAAACTCAACAAAATGTATGAAACAGCAGATTTTTTCTTCGCGATTTCAGCGTTGGTCCCATAGTAAAAGTTGTTCATAATGATGAGTACAATGGCCCTTTTAAATATTTCCACTGTTTAACCTGCCACCCTGTATATCTAATTGTTATAAAATATTTTTAAGACATTTAAAAAAAAATGAAACTGTTGGGACTTGAATCCGCGACCTCTATCGTACCCACCGTAGCGTCACTCTACCCACAGAGCTATGGTGTCACACTTGCTTTTCTATTTAATAACAATAGCCAAGAATTAAAATCCGGTTAATTGCAATAGTTAGGGTACGTGTGTATGGGTTTGTAAGTTTTATTAAAATAATTTCAGTATTTAAGTATTTATTATCTTAAGTAGGTATAACTCGTAATGGCGTTTATTTTTTAATCGTCAGCATAATTGATACATCAGTTTTGGCTACTTTGACTAGTAGGTACTTACCTACAATTTTATTTTTTGTGTAAAAATATTGTAAACTGAAATGTATGTGCGTTAACTAAATGATTACACTATCACTATGTAGGTACAGTTTTTTGAAGTATCTATGGTTTTATTTTCACCAATATTTCTTCATTCTATCTTGCAATCTAAAATCATACGCGTCTCGACTATTATCGCTTTTAATGAACAGTTATGTCATACAATGATTATGTACCTACTTAAAATTAGACCAGCGATGATCGTACTAATATAATTACAACGTCTGAGTCACACGTACCATAGACTACATGTTCTGCGCGAGAGTCAAAGGGCACCCATCGGCCTTGCCGTACCATCGCCGATGGACGACCCACGCCTTCGTGCTAATTACTATGTTATCTGTGGTCTTAACTGCCAATTTCGCGCGTCTTGAAGGCTATGAATCGTCCTTCTGGCGGCTTATTACCAGACAAGTACAGCCTCATATTAGAGTGTTAAAAAACGGACTGAAAGTACCATTATCATTTCCAATCCTCAAATGATGTAAGCTACTGAGTTTCTTTTTTGAAAAAATCCGTTAATTTTTGTATCCGAAATTCCGAACCCTATGGCCTTAACATTCAACAAACACTCTTAACCATCCCCACGGGATCATCTTGTTAGTATATAATTAAAACAAACACATAACGCCTTAGGTATAACAATAGTGACAGGCAATTACGTTATGAAAGTAAATAAGAACACCCACACGGCAGGCTCATAAATATTTAATCAGAGTTATTTTGTATTATTTTGCCAATTGTAAGACTGATACTAAAATAAAAACAATTAATAAGAAATAATTTTATTGCAATCACCCTATTTATATGAATAAAGTAATGGCCGACTAGTCGGCGTTTTTTGCCGACTAGTCGCCGACTATAAAAGTGGCCGGATAGTCGGCTTTACCGACTAGTCGGTACATACCTAGTATTTACATATTGATGAGTAGTGTAAGCACTGAAGTTCATAGTGACTGGTTGTGTTCGTGAACAAGTGACTGCCTCTTGAGAACTTTTTAATTTTCAGTCAAACACTGCTCTTTTCTTTTTTTAAAAGGGCAAAATTTTTGGGCTGGTTTTATACCTTCTCCATAAAGAATGTAGAGTTTTAGACACTTGCAGATAAAAACCATACGACTCCTCTAAAAGTACAGGGTACTACCATATTACTACCTACCTTTTTAACGACTTCAAAAAGGAGGAGGGTTACATAATAATATGGTCTCAAGTTTTCGCGATCACTACACATTTTAATAAAACAAATTTTAACGGATTAAATCGCGTATGTTACGCAATGTAAGCTATTAGAACTTGTTATACTAAAAGAAAAAAAAACCGGCCAAGTGCGAGTCGTACTCGCGCACCGAGGGTTCCGTATCATTTTTGGACGTATAAAGTGAAAAAATCCGGACCGCATAACTAAGTTTGTTTGTGAAGGAATTTTGATGATTCTGAAAAAACTGTACTAGTTAGGAACATCGTTTTATTTTTGGTGCCATATTTGGGTCAATTCCTATCAACTATAATTATTTCAGATTTTCGCCCCGCAAACTTCGGAGATAAGGGGGGGAATGGTATTTCTTTTTGATAATTTTTCATCATATGTCGAAAACTGTGAGACATAAAATAAAATAAAAATATATTTTGAAATGTGCAGATTGAGCCCTTTCATATGATATGTCACTTGACCTAGTAACCCCACTTTAAAATTTCGGACCCCCACTCCGGCCCTTTTTGCAATGAAAATAAAAATATTTTTGGACTTTTTTCATTTGCAATAAAGTTGAACATACATTCTTTATAATTGTTCCAAATTTCAAGTCGATAGCATAAGTAGTTGCTGAAATAAGCAGGTGTGACAGACAGACGCACCATAAGGGTTCCTTTTTTACCATTTTGGTACGGAACCCTAATTACATAAATTAGACTATACCTGCATACCTACCTATTTTATTGTTGTAGGTATCTTGTTACCGGTCTACGTAGGAACATCGGTGAGTGGTATGAATTCACGCTATTGCTGTGGTCGCGTGTGTTTGTCACATAATATAGAAAAATAAAAATACTTTTCAAAAAAGTTATTATCATAAACAAAGTTAAAACCTAAGAGGGGTCATTGTACTCATCATTATGAACAACTTTTACTAGAATAACGTTTATCTTGTGAGACACATTCATAATTTATAATTATAATTTGTTATTAATAGATAATTGGTTTTTATCACTTATTTTAAGAGTTCGAAAATAATCGGGCAAGCCAGAAGAGTAAAAACCGTAGGTATGTATATCTAACACTAATAGCCTACCTAAATACCTAGGTACCTACTGCTACCTACTAAGGGGTGTGGAATTAATTTGCCCATTCTCCACTAACAACTAACTTAACTGCATACCAACTTATATGTAACCTTCATTAATGTATTTTTTACCTGCATTATGTACGTACAATAGCGATCCATGACCATACCTAACTACTTCGCAGTTGTGTAGAAAATGCAACGTAGGTATGTAGGTAGGTAGGTACATACCTACTTATTCATGAATAAAACATTCATAATGGATCTTTCAATGCGAATATCGTAAATTAAACACCATAAATTAAACATCCCGAGTTATTGAATTTCCTTGGCATTGTACCTAGTACCTAGGTAGGTACAACGCAATAAAAAGCTCAAATTGTATGACGCAAATTCGTAGGACCCCATTATAGATAGAAAACCTTTCATTGCACCAATTCCTGAACATACAATTTTCATTTTAAACTTTAAAGTCATGCCATAAAGTTCAAATTCCTTTGCAACTACATTTTCAGTTAACACCGCGACTGCTGGATGTGACCTCACCCTACGAAAATAGCCGAAGCTTCACGAAGTCGGGCGAACCGGAACAAGATGGCGGCGATTTTCCCGCGCATGCTCACCCTTCGTCTGAAATGACGTCAGAAATAGGGATGGGGTAAGGTCAACATCCCTTAAGTATTATCGATATTTTTATGAAGCGAAAAATATTTATAAATTTATTTTAAATGCTATCTATAATAATTATATAGATGTTTTATGTGTTTAATTAATAATTAAGTATGTCATCATTATATATAAGTATTATAAGGCGAAATTCTAAAAGTAATCGGAAATAATAGTAAGCGGAAAATATTTATAAATTAATTTTAACAGTTATCTATAATTGTATAGATGTTTTATGTGTTTAATTAATAATTAAGTATGTCATTTACATATAAATTATGAGGCGTAATGCTAAAAGTAATAAAAAAACACTATACGTAATTTAGTTGAAACAGCGCGACTAATATTAGTACATTAAATCGACAGGTTCACACAACCATTCCATAGCATGACTCAGATCACAATCAACCGTTTTACAGGCTTAATCATTCCCCATTTCGTAGGTAGATAAATCATAGTAGGTAGTGGTTTGATAATGTACCTACTAAGGGAACAGTCTAAAAAATATTTGAAATAGGTAGGTAGATATATGCAGGTACTCTCATCAAAGCCGTATATGTATAATATTATATTAATACGGGTTGTCAATTTTTTCGTCGGTATTTTATTTGAACATACTTACATAAAAATATAGAAAATTCCGACTAATTAACGACCTCCTCCTTATTTTGAAGTTGGTTAAAAATATTACGACTTTGTTTGGAGATTTTGTGATTTGTTAAAAAATCTCCAAACAAAATCGTACTTTTAAGTCCTACGAAAAATTTTAACGCTGAGAGGCTCAGAATAAAGTACTGAATCCATGGTTTCAGTTTTCGTTACACTGTCACTTACACCTCGTATATAATCTATAACACAATAGGTATAATTATGTATTATGTAATCCTCTAGATAAAAGAACTAAACTAATTATAGGCAATCACTTTTGAAGTACCTACCTACACATCAACATCTTTGTGACAAGACGTCGTCTTCGTAAACATTATAATTAAGATAGTGAAGAGTTATGAGAGTAAAAATAACTTTTGATGAGGTGGAGCGAGCCAATATGTCCTACAGAATAGATACCCAATGCGACTAGTGCCAACCAGAAAAGTTACTACAAATCTTTTAAAGAATCTCGAAAAAGGCGGCACGATCAAGAAAAAGTTACTTAGTACGACATTTAAGCCCGTCATAAACGTAGCTATAATATAATATTAAGGCGAAGGTAAATGGTAACGGCCAGTTTTAAATCTCTTATTTCGCCGTCAAATAATGCAGGTTAGTTGTGCAATTTTTTTATGTTAAACTAGAACATATATACATCAATCGTACCTGTGAATATTTAACTATTGTAGTAAAATACTTAATGAAATAAATTCATGAATTCGTGTCTACCCAAAACATAAAAACGTAATTACTTTCAAATCGCTTAAGATATTTTCATGATTTGTTTTGTGTGAAAAGACTATGTTACTACCTATAATATTGCCTGTTACTTTTTTTTTATTTTATATTTTAGATACTAAAAAGTAATAATACGTCTAATTCTGAACAGCGCGCTCCTTGATAGGCGAGTCGTATTGCTCGGTGGATGTATGTCGCGTTGCTTGAGCTCAGCGCAGAACACTCAAGCTATACCGCCCAAATCACTCAAGGCCGTATGAATCATAGCAAGGCATATTACGACATATTTTCTATACACGGTGAAATTTAAGTGGATGTTTTCCCGTAGCGAAATGATTTTGTCTTGGCAGTACATTCGATTGATATACATATAAAAGAAAAATTAGAATCAAAAAATGGCAGAATGGTGTGATGAGAATGATGTGAAAAACAAAATCTCAAACCAATAGTAGGTACCTCACGATAGCTACGCAAGCGCGGCGACGACGCGAGCGGCCGCGGCCGAGCGGGGCGCGCCCGCGCGGTCATTGCCCTCCGTGTTTATCAATCAGCTGATAACTATTCCTGAGTTATTGATAGACAAATTACTGAACACGTGAACACGAAACTAAAAAAACAAGATTACTAGGTAGGTAGGCACCTATCTTAGAAAACGATATTTTCTGAATTAGATACCTATTACAGTATTTAAGCCGTAGGTATTCAAAAAAATGGAATAAACTTATTTACAATGATTTTAATTACTTACCTACTTTTAAATGTTCGGTATTTAATACAAAGGTACAACAAGTAGGTACTTACGCTTAGGCCCGGTAACGGAGTAATTTTTCAAATTGCAAGCCACTGCGTTCCATACACAATAACACAATCGAGCACGTTTTATTTGATTATGTTTACGAAAATGATAGGTAGGTACTTAAGCAGTCTTTCATTGTTGAGCACTTTCCAAACGTAGTATTGACTTACGTTAAACCCAGCCACCACAGCCATACACATAGGTAGGTACTTCGACGAGGATCCCGTTTGAAGTACCTACTTGTGGATTTCCTCGCCGAACTCGGGCAAACGGGTACATGCACTGTAACTCGCCATGATCGAGTAGCACTGTGTCGCCGCTACGATCGTCCGGGCCTACGGGACTTGGGGGTTCAGAACACCGCCAAGATTGTTCGACTCCAAGTTGTTGCGGCTCCGCGTAAACACGGCAGCATGGGAGTCATAATTAGCCCTAGCGTACATTTGCACCATAGCGACGTACTCTAAATTGGAATAATAATGTAATGTCGATCCATTTTTGCAACGATAATTCACTAGTTCACTACGCATGTTACGAGATTCGCGTTCGCGGTACAACTGGCGGCCAGTCGGCCGGTCGGCGTCGCGGCCAACGGTCGGCGTGGAGTGCGGGTCGGGGGGGTGCGGTGCGGTTGCAACGGGCGATGTGCGGTGCGGTTGCAACGGGCGATCAGTCTGTTTTATGCCGTATCACTATGCGCGAGAGCTGATTTTGCTCTGCACATTTATGAATCGGTCGCCGCTTTTGTCGGCACCGCCGCTTTGATTCGCGGAATCGGGGCGCGCGGCGCGTGTCGGTTTGACTAGATAACTATACCTACGTTAGATCTAGTGAGTTACTATTGTTTTTCACACTTTCGAGTCTATGAATATTTTTTTTGATTATTTGAAAAAAAAAACATAATATTTTTTAAATTGAACTCTATGTTTCGATAGTACTACTGATGGCAAATCGTTCTGCTGTCGGAAAACAACCACTAAAATTTCAGCGTGTATAAATTTTCGAGTGACCACACAGGCAGCTTTACATATTGACATTTTCATCGCTTTCATCCGGCGATGTAGCCACTATACTCATCATTATGAACAACTTTTACTATGGGACCAACCCGGAAATCGCGAAAAAAAAAATTGCTGTTCCATACATTTTGTTGAGTTATGTGAACATACAACTATGCATTCGGCGACCATTTTGAGCATCTCATATGGTAGAGCACAAACGCAAATTGTTATTTTTGTTGATTTTAGTAATTAAATTGATGTCGTACGAGGTTATTGAAGCGACTATGATTTTCTAAGAAATGTATAGGAAAAGATTTTTTGCGTTTTTCTAGTTACTACTCTAACCTCAGGTGGTCCGATGTAGTTTTTTGGTCCATATAAGAAACAGGATCGATTGGCATCAAAATAAGTTTTTTGTTTTAATTGCCAATTTATTTGCTGCATAAGCTTAATCGGCCTATAATGTTCCCACCGCTGGGACACAGGCCTACTCTCTGTGAGAGGGAGTGGGCCGTAGTTGGTGGACGTCGCATGTCTTCGAATTTTTGGTTCTAGGACATGCCGGTTTCCTCACGATGTTTTCCTTCACCGTTAAAGCAAGTGATAATTAATTTCTAATACGCACATGACTTCGAAAAGTCAGCGGTGCGTGCCTCAAACGTTCGTTCGTTCGTTAAACCACTAGGCTGTCACTGCTATATTTTTTTGCTGACTGTACATTTTCTCAAAATCTGTGAATGAAGGTTAAAATGTTTCAAAAAGTTAAGGACAGTCTCCTCAGAACGTAATCCTGTAGCTACCTACAATGGTTATGATACCTTTCATCAGATGAATATGCCATTAACAAATAATCCGAGTTCTCTAGCGCAACTTTGTGACTTAGGTCTAGGATTGAATTGCGATAAGAGTAATTTGTTTATCAGAAACTTCTCCATCTCCTTTCCTTTATCAATCGCAGTGTTTTTATGTAGTGGGGTTGGTCAGTCAGTCAAAAACGTGATATCTAAACATTTTTGACATTCTGAGCTTTTGACTTTATGCGCCTTTGACATTGACCCATTTGTCATTTCGCGCTTTTGACCTTAGGCTCCTAAACGATCGTAAATACCTACTTATGAAATAATATGTAATAGCAAAATGTTTACTGTGCCGATCATGACTTATAAAGTTATAACTTAAGTCTTATAACAGTTATAAGAAATACTGTTGTTATTATGAATATTATCGCACAAGGCAATGAATCGATTAATTTTTATTACAATTTAATTAGCTTATTATACGCTCTGCTACTTTGACTGTTTTGGCAATTAGATAAGTGATAAGGCTCGTACATTTGTTTGATGACACGTATTAGCAGAAACGTCATTGTACCTACTTATTTTAACTACATCTTTGAAGGTAAAAAAAAATAATGAGTGTTTTCAGCTTACTACCAAATGTAGATATTCACTACCAAATGTAGATATTTTCATAGACAAATAGACTGTAGTTCTTGCAGGGTTTTTTATCAAGTTTTTTTTAACATAATATCACACACAACACCAAATAAAAGTTATCAGAAATCGTCTAT
This sequence comes from Thalpophila matura, assembly GCA_948465475.1. Classification (NCBI taxonomy): domain Eukaryota; kingdom Metazoa; phylum Arthropoda; class Insecta; order Lepidoptera; family Noctuidae; genus Thalpophila; species Thalpophila matura. The sequence goes on along the minus strand of OX419198.1, from coordinate 9,579,823 downwards.
TGTTAATGTACTGGATCCAGAAAAAAAAACTTAGGTACCGTAGTGCAGATAGACCCACGGGACGAGCTGTTATTAGTAATTAAGATAGCGCCAAAGGTCGTGGTATCAAAGGAACAATCATTTTATTAATACAAGCAAGGTATGTACACATTCTTGTTACACTTGTCTTGCATTTATATAAATAGAATTATGCATTTAGACTTTTATAGCAAGGAATTTAGCATTGCAGTTTTTTTTTCTTAATTTATAAACTGCGATTTGTTAATCTTAAATTGTTGTAATCTATTTCAATCTCAATGATATCAAAATGTAATTTAAGCATTTATTTTGTCTCTTTAATTTATGTATTAACCAGTTAACGGATATTTTTAGCGGCGTTCTCGATAATAACCGCTCAGCGTCAATGAATACGACAATACACTCAGGGACATTAACTAGCTTTTGGTTTTTAAGTTCACTTCACTGAACTATACAACTCATGATTTGTTGAACAAAGTTATTAACAAAAGATCGTTTAACTCGGAGGAAGTTATAGAAATAATATATTTATTTATTACACAAATACACATAATTACTAATAGATATTGTTACAAGATCATTGTGTTAAAATTTCACGTTAATCTATCTATCAGACTACGATAAGCCACCAATTAAGAGACAAAAAAAAAACATGTCAGAAAACTGTTGAGAAAAAAAAAATGCGATACCTCAGTACCCCTATCATGAGTTTTTTTGACGTGTAGTATCGTTAACGTAAGCATATTTTGAATTGAAAATACACATTTGTTACACAATATTTATATAAATCTAATACTTAATTAATTTCCCTGTATTTTTTAAAATGTGCAAATTGTATAAAATTTTATCAAAATGTTCCAGGACTGCTGTATTTTAAATTCAAAATATGCTTAAGTTAACGAAACTATACGTCAAAAAAACTCATGATAGGGGTACTGAGTGCTATACGATGACTTCCGTGAAAACCCCAATTAATATCGATATTCACCTAAACAAGTGTGTCCCATGCCTAGTACGTTGTCGAAGTCGGTAGTCAGTGGAGTACGCCCGACGTATAGGTGCGCGCGCCGCGATTTTAAAAAGGAATTTCGAAAAAAATACTCGGAAATATTACGAACGCTATTTATTTTCAATTCAGTTTTATAAGGCTGTTCAGTGATTGCAAGTTTAATTTTGTAAGTTTCTATTTTTTTATCGTATATTTACCTATTTTTACATAAGTTTAATTCAATTAGGATGTATTTCTGCTTAAAATGTTTAGTTAAATAGGTACTTTCGCTTCTTACAGTAGGTAGAGATTTAAAAAATAATGACAGGACAGGTCCACGACATCAATTTATTCATGAAAGCTACAATTTTCTTATTTTTCTTGATTATCTGCAAAGCTGAAGCGCGGATATGGTTCGTTAATTTCGTATACCTAACGCAATTTACAGGGTCAATTAAACTCCAGGTACTGAAATTAACTGTATATACAAATCAGTAAAGATTGTGTTATGTAAACTGGTGCTCAAGTACAACGGTAACCTCATCACCTTACGAAAAACTAAAAATCCATGTTAAAAAAGTTTTTTTTAAGCTACACTTTTCACATGCAAAGGTAACATTATATTCAGCCTGTAGAAAAGAGGTTATAAGTAAATAGGCTGGACCTCCACATGTTGAAAGGTGTATTATTGATTGCGCGCGGCAGGCGGGGGGAGGGGACGTACTAGGGATGCGCATAGGAGCCATGGGAAAGGTCAGGAAAGCTGGGCTCACGTGAATTTTGCACGTGGCTAAGACATTAGTGGGTAAGGGCATACACCCCTTTACCTACAGAAGATGATTAAATTAAACAGCTCTTATGTCTATTGTCATTTCTATTCATTGTCATACAAATGACAAGGATAGATACTGAATATTTAATCAGTGGTTAAAGTTAAGAGGCGTCTATAAGTAAGGGTGACAGTTAATATATCTTCAGATAGCCTTCGTTTAGAACCGCCTTTCAGGGCTTAAGAAAATTTTAATATTTCTTTATGGTGGTAATTTGCAGACTTGTAAGCCTGAGCCTCATTTCAAACATTAAAATGAGTGAATAAATTAATACAATCACTGTACAAAAATCTATACCTAATATGTAGTTCTTTCTTAAATGAAGCAATATATTAAAACGCTTTTAAATCATTATGTATTATTAAACCTTCATGAAAAACACATTATTTAACACTAGCACTTTGGCCGCAACTTCGTCCGCGTGACCCGCAGGAACTGGAGGTACATTTTTTCGGGACAAAAGTAGCATAACGCGCTCAGGGATAATGTAGCTCTATTAGTGAAAGAATTTTCAGAATCGAATCAGTAGTTCCGGAGAACATTGAAGACGAATCTAACGACATCTCATATTATGTTGAAATCCATCTAGTCGTTTAAACTAGAGAGCGTCTCAAAGAAATTTACATACATACAATACCTATCTATACATAGGTACATACCCACATTCGAAAAACAGTACAGCCTACCTTTTACAAAGATAGCACTACTAACACGCGACGTCATAATTTATGTAATAACGGTAAAAAGTTGTGACGATTTTACATAGGATGAATGGTAAGTACCTCAGATCATAGAAACAAGGGAGATGTGCCAAGGCGCTATCGAGCTTGATGCCTGATTTTGAGCAAATTGCTCATATTAAAAACGTACGCGCTGGCGACGAACCGAACACGATCGATGCTATAAATACAGTGTTTTAGTTTAGTGCTAGTATTGAGTGACGATTAACAGTTTTAGATTGAGGGTGTGCGGAATGTTTAATGCGTGGGAGATCTTTTTATTCACAAGGAGCGCTTAATTATGCGCGTAATTGTGTCGATAAATGTACTAAAAGTGGCATCAGTTGTTCCGGTACCTACTAATTTGCTATGATGGCATATCTCCTTGTTTCTATGATCTGAGGTAAGTACCTACCTGTGACGATTTTACACTACTACCTGTGACGATTTTACACTAAAATTTTCTGTGATGAAACTACTAAAACCCAATAACTCTACTGTTCCCAGTACGATATTCGTTTCGCGCGACAAGGACGGAGAATTCCCCCTCCAAAAACATGTAAAGGGTGTGTGTGTGTGGGTGCTCCTCTATTTTTTCGAAAAAAAAAATCAGCTGCTCCTTAAAGGTAGGTACCTATTTTGTTGAAATAAGTGAACAGAAATGTATCCTGGAACAACAGATTTCTTTTCGGGATTACAGGGTTAGTCCCATAGTAAAAGTAGTTTAAATGATGAGTATAATGTCCCCTTTTGGGATCGAACAGGGTTTATGTTGCATGCTGTATTAGTCATCTATCAGTAATCAGTTGACAAATCATTTGACGGCACTCATTCAGTATATAAACACGTCACTTGCGGTTACCGTATGAAATGCATTCACATGGCTACAAGTGGCTACAATACGAACAAAGATTTGTGGGCATCAAGGGCGACACACAATGGTTATATAAATAGCACAGTGTAATTGCCATTTGATTGTATGGAGTACCTAGGTATTACACACACAGAAAAAGTTTAACCTTTTAAGTATTAGACACAATATTTTTGTATTGTTTGCTGAATTAAAAGCATCTTGGGAAAAGTTTTAGCAGCTTATCATATAATTGGGTTGACAACTTTGACAAGACCCAATTTTATCTAACTATCGGATAAAAGATATACAGGATGTCCCACGGCTATGCCACATGAAGGGAAAGTACTTTAAATATTTGAGATAGGAAGTTTTGTTTCATGAAAACTTAACTTTATTTTTAAAATTAAGTAATACTGCATTCAAACATTTTTAAAAAGTTGCTTGCTTCATCTGGGAATCGAACCCACCAAATGTGAAAAATTAACATCCTGTGTATTTTTATGATGCCGCTTGAAAGGGTTTATTGTAATTATTAATTCCCTCTAAGTAACATGGTATCCTAAATTAAAGGAACACCGTAATATATTAACTTTTTTCAAATTCGCCTACTGACTAGCTCATAGCGAAGATGCATTCAAATAGTATTTTATTGCATTTATCGCAATTGTAAGGAAAACAGTGTAAAAAAGTACTTATTACTAAATAATCAAAGCTATCTATGAAAATCGACACGAAAAGTAATTCTAATTAATTCTTTTCCTAAACTTAAATGTAAAATTTCACCATGTTATTTTAATTTAAGACACAATGTGTCTTAGAAGAAATTACTGTTAATCGGCATTATAAAAATACAGGATGTTAATTTTTTCACATGTGGTGGGTTCGATTCCCAGATGAAGCAAGCAACTTTATGAAAATCTTTGAATGCAGTATTACTTAATTTTAAAAATATCCATGAATTATTACTTAATTTTAGAAGTCTCCATGAAGCAAAAGTTCCTATCTCCAATATTTAAAGTACTTTCCCTCCATGTGGCATAGCCGTGGGACAACCTGTATAACATTCTAGGTATTTGATAGTGTAATTTATAATTAACCACCACATTGCCGTTGAGGCGTTGACATTCGCTTTCATTTTGACAATTCCAATTTCCAAGTTTAGGTAACGAAGCACTGGAAGAGCGGAATCACCTAAAGGTGGATACAAACATTGCGAGGCAGGCGTTCGGGTAAAATGTTATTGAATTTTTCCAATTAAATTCTCGGGAATTCTCAGAGTGGATTTCATCATCGTCATCATAATTATCAGCCGAAAGATATTGCTATTGATATTGCTATTGATATATAATATCATATTAGGTAGTAGTGTTCCCCAAATGCAAGACCGGGATGAGTCTAACTCAGTCTTTGGTCTCGGTTTTGCGTCAGTATCCATAGTCGTGGTCTTAGTTTTAATATTGCACATTCAGTCAATGGTCTTGGTCTTAGTCTTGCTGTAATTAGGTGGTATTTGTGTTGCGAAAATGATTGATGCAAGACCGATTTTGGGCAACTCTATTAGGTAGGATTTTGCGTAGGTGAACAACGTAAGGGTTTGTACAAACATCGCAACTTTCAAGGACATGCGCAATAGTGTGGTCACGGTTTACATCGCAAGTCGTAAAAATAAGGGGAAACCAAGAAGCTTACTATCAATAAAATACGTAATTAGTAGCAATCAGATTCCGTCAGTTATAATAAAAGTTAGTACCTACCTATCTACGTATAAATAATATCGAACATCGTAAAATAATATAACAGTAGGAGTAATTACTACGCTTTTAGACTTTCTCTAGGTAACGAGAAAGGTATGCTTTTAGAATTTATCTACGTAACGAAATGCGTCAGTTTTCATAAAACAAGCAGCCTAAATGGTTCCCTAATGGGATTTAGGTCTCTTCTGTGACACACCACACGGGCCTAGTGCGGCTAGATGAATATTTAAAATACCTACATTACCTATAACAGATACTATTATTATTTAATCACAACCTTTAAAAACCTCTGAAGCCTAGTTTTTATACTTAGGTATACACTTAAATATTTATACAGGATGGCGGTTAGACAGTGGAAATATTTAAAGGGGTCAAAGGGGGCAAACCTGTTTCATACATTTTGTTATGTGAACATAAATGTATGAAACAGCTGTTTTTTTTTCGCGATTTCAGGGTTAGTCCCATAGTAAAAGTTGTTCATAATGATGAGTACAATGACCCCTTTAAATATTTCCACTGTCTAACCTGCGACCCTGTATAGACAACAATAATTATAAAATCAATAACTGACATAAATTCTATAATATTTATAAAGATATGCTTTAATTTCATAATATAGTGAATACGAGTATGTCCTCTGATATAACAATGGATGCATACCTGTATGTATTCAGTACATAGATACGTAGCTATTACACAAACATAATATGACGGATTGGTTCATAAGACTAACAAAATTTGATCGATTGTAATAAAAACTGGCCAAGTGCGAGTCATACTCGCGCACCGAGGGTTCCGTATCATTTTTGGACGTATAAAGTGAAAAAACCGGACCGCATAAGTAAGTTTGTTTGTGAAGGAATTTTGATGATTTTGAAAAAACTGTACTAGTTAGGAACATCGTTTTATTTTTGGTGCCATATTTGGGTCAATTCCTATCAGCTCTAATTATTTCAGATTTTTCGCTTCGCAAACTTCGGAGATAAGGGGGGGGAATGGTATATTTTCAGACATTTTTTATCATATGTCGAAAACTATGAGACATAAATAAAATATTTTTTTAAATGTGCAGATCCAAGCCCTTTCATATGATATGCCACTTGATCTAGTAACCCCACTTTAAAATTTCGGACTCTCACTCCGGCCCCTTTTGCAATGAAAATAAAAATATTTTCTGACTTGTTTCATTTGCAATAAAGTTGGGCAAGCATTCTTTATAACTGTTCCAAATATCAAGTCGATAGCAATAGTAGTTGCTGAAATAGGCAGGTGTGACAGGCAGACAGACAGACGAAGTCGCACCATAAGGGTTCCTTTTTTTACCATTTTGGTACGGAACCCTAAAAATGGAGGCCTTTAGAGCGCTGTCACACTAGCGATTTGTGAACGTATTTCGAGTGAGGCGGTTGGTTAACGCGCCCGTTGCGTGTGCCTAGTGACACGTGCACGGTAATGATATCTAATATTACCGTGTTAATGAGCTCTCCTCGTGTGCGCAACATATTCCCCACTTGTGCACAACGTATGTACGCGTGTACCTCAGATCATAGAAACAAGGAGATATGCCATCATAGCAAATTAGTACGGGAACAACTGATGCCACTTTTAATACATTTTTCGACACAATTACGCGCATAATTAAGCGATCCTTGTGAATGAAAAGATCTCCCACGCATTGAATATTCCGCACACCCTCAATCTAACACTGTTAATCGTCACTCAACACTAGCACTAAACTAATACACTGTATTTATACCATCGATCGTGTTCGGTTCGTCGCCAGCGCGTACGTTTTTAATAAGAGCAATTTGCTCAAGATCAGGCATCAAGCTCGATAGCGCCTTGGCACATCTCCTTGTTTCTATGATCTGAGGCGTGTACCTACGCAAGGAGTTCGTACCGTTAAATCCGCGTTTTAAAAAAACAACCACACAAATACTAATAATCTAGATTTCTGTGGTTCGAACTCACGACCTTCAACTCATACCTACCACTGGGCTGCTCTATTTACATAATAAATGCAATTAAAACAATTTCCCAATTAAATTATAAAGCGAAATCCAAGGGTGGGTCCCAAAACTACGCTGATGTAATACGCCATGACATCATTGTTAAGTTTCCACGACCGTTATGTGGACACGTGCCTTTATTAACGAGACGATGAACCAACAAACATTGTTAGTTCGGTTTTTCGATAATATCCACCCTGAGGGAGGAATAGGGTAAATATTATTGCAATGAGAGGCTCGTGGCTAAGGCCCTTATCAGAGTAGCGATTTGCGAGCGAGTTCAAGGCGAAGCGAGAGCGCAGCGGGCTCGCGGCGAGCAAGCTGCGCTCTGACAAGGGCACTGTGACAAGGCCCTAAGTAACAGCGACCTGAAACCCACCTAACAGCTAAGCGGGAATTACATTACGAAACTCCTTTCTTGTGCGTGATCTTCCGTTGTTTGCAAGTACTTACCTGTATTTGTATAGAAATCACGCGTAGTGCAACACACTGAAAACGCATTCACGCACGGGGCTTTTGTTCCGTCGCTACGCACCCCGCAGCGTAGCGCGGGGCGGTGTGTGATACGCCTAACAACAGTTTGCAACAACTAGGTCTTACTAAGTCCACCCGTGATAATGATTTTAGTGAAAGGCTAAAATTAAAGAAAATTTGTGAAGTTGTACATAACAATTTGTTCAGTTTGTAGATTGTCAATTACTATGTAATGTCAGGACTCAGGACTACACCTAGTTGTTAAGCTATAGTTTCACGACACTAGTTTCGTAACGTAATGTGATTCCCGACGTTACGAAACCTAGTGGCATGTATGGTAAAAATTAATTTCAATAAATGTGAAATTAGTTTCGTAAAATAATAGGTGTCTTAAAACCCGCAGTATTGCTGAGATTAAGGCCCCATGCATCAGCTCCAAAGCTTAATTTTGCGATGCATACCTACTGTTGTCGTTCAGATATGTTATCGATCATAGATTTCTATGGTTTTACCTCATATTTACACAATGAAATTAGTTGCGTGACATTAGCTTAAGCAAAAAAACGCGCTTGGGACGAAAGTACCTATTTTGCTTCATGAAACTAATGCATGCATTATGAAATTAGAAGTTTACACGTGAAAATGTTGATAAAATTCATTAAAATTTAATACATTTTAATAATAATATAGTTTCGTAATGTAAATCCGGTTTTAGAAATGAAGGGTGCAAAAAACCGGTAATGCTCTAACTGGTACCACCATTGGCTATGGTGGTACCACCTAGATCTTTGCGTGTTATGTCTGAGTCTGACTATTGCATTTATATTCAGGCGTTTCGCTGAACACTTTTCTTTTTTATTGCAAAATTTTCACGCAAGAGAATTAATAAATAAACGGCTTTGCACTAAGTACGCTGGTAATATGCATGGTATAAAACAGTTTTTAAACTTAAAATACACAGACAAGCAAGAGCAAAGACTTGACCACTTAGCAGTGGCGTGCATTGCATAAAATATAGGCAAGTAGGCAGTGCCTACCTCATAAGATCAAATTAAATCTATTTTAACTAGTACTACATTAAAATACCTATATCAATCATTACTGATTATTATTGATATAATTATGATGATGATATATTTTTCTGTGGCACATGTCCAATGGGATAAAAAGATGTATTAAAATGTATTACTTATAAAAGTCTGCCTGTAGGTACACTTATCGGTTGACGGTACACAGAGTTCAAAGAAAGCTTCTTTTCCATATTTTCCAGCTAGATATTGCAAGATATAACCGTTATATTCTATACAATATGGATAACGCTCCGGTCTCGCATCTATAAGTGTGAAAATTGCAAAAGTTTGTTCAAAGCAAAGTGCAAAGTTTTAGATCTAGGTTTTCTATAGAACAACTTTGTTGTTGGACGCTGTAAAGTAACAACGTTGTTGGTTGGACTGTCAGCTGTTTTATTTTTATTTTTATTTTCCTTGTGCCTCGTTCGTGTAGAGGTCGTAAGCGACTGTTGGCCATGTGATGGGTTTGATCCCGATTGGATAAAATGTTATTGGGTTTTTGCCTTAGCCCTAATGACCGGGATTTGGGACCGGTTAACACGTATCAGTAAAAAAAACAATAGCTTTCATCTGGTGCGGTAGCGGTCAAAAATCATATCAGGCCTTTTCGACCTGACACCACTAGATATAGCTATAATATGATATTTGCGAAAGTATGACTTAAACCTACTATAATTATGTATTTTTGCCGTATTCCTCCCAAAGGTAGCCTTAATTTAACCTACTCTATTTATCGTAAAAGTAGCCAAGAAAAACGTTTCGCTTGAGCGAGAAAACATGTTTTTTACCAGCCGCGCAAAGCGTACGCATTTATCGACTGATTGTGGGTGATCCGCCATGATCGCTATTACATGGGACATTAAACAGCGAAAGAGAGGTGCTCGTCTACCACCATTCCTATTTCTGCCGCTAAGCACCATTGTATAATGTTTCATTTTGAAGAGTCACCGGGGGGCAAAGATTTCAAAAACCGCGGGAATTTGGCTGAAATCTGGATTTTTCCCTGCAAATAAATTTATTAAATTCTATTCTATTCTGGATGCCCTTGAAAATACAAAAAAAATATGATAGCTAAGCATTGCTAAGTCACAAATAATATAAAACCAACGAAACTGCCAACGCAACGGGCATCCGTATTTTACCCCCCTTCCTACCCCCGCCCCACCGGGCACCTTCCCAAACTAGGACAAATCCGGGGAAACAGCTCAGTTCTAGTCATAAAACAAAATTAGTTTCATAATAATATTCCATTTAATCCTTTTTACATTTTTCACCCCATACGGAAAATCGTTTGCAAAAATCGGTTTCACAAAAAACCTAGTTCCTCGTTCCATTTTTAAATTGATGACGGTTGAAAGTAGACTGGGGATACGGGTTGTACAATAAAATATGTTTGAATATACACACGCCTGGCACAATAAAGTTTCGTTTGGTTTCCGATGCGCGACTAGTTTTTTATTTATTCATGAATATAACAGCTTTTGCGGAACTATTGACGTACAAATAAAAATAATATCGTCTGCGGTCGCACTTACTTTAGGAAAAATCAATTTAGGAGAACCTTATCAAAAATCTTGTAATGGTAATAATTAGTAAAATAAAATAAATGGGCATAAAACCTGAAGGTTCTCAAATAGTTTTCTTTTATTTAATAACTAATATAATCACGAAAGGAAAAAGTACAGCTGAAATACATATTAAATCTAAACAAGATGGCAAACATACATTGTTTAAGCACTTAATTCGTTGAAGCTTTAGCTACATAAAACAAAAATTCTGGGAAAATATCGCAAACATCAAATAATGTCCCACGCTGGGCGCCAAAAAAGCCTACTGGCACCCAACAAAGATCAACATCAAACTCCCTTTTCGAATAAATAATTCTTTATTGGCATAAAATGATGACATTTCATTAATCCTGCTGTCTTGGCCTCCCTAAGTTCCTTGGGTACATGTCCACAACAACGGCTTCCATCCATGGGGCAGGCAGCTGTCAAACTCAATAATAGCGGTCAGTGGGTCGGCACAGATCGATAGCCATACAGCCAATGATATAAGCCTGTTCTCTTCTGACCCCCTTACAAATAAATAAAGTTATGACAAGCTTATACATAAAAAATGTACCTATGGTTATACAGCGTTAAACCGCCGACTTACATCGTTACTACGGTTTAATAAAACATGCTTAAAAATAATCGAGAAGAGCATTTCCGTCGACACCACTCCGATATCGAGATTGATAGTGATAGAGATTTAAAAATCGAATCGATCTTCTCGAGAACGAATCTCGATGCTTATTCGTTTAAGTTTCAGCATGAAATTGAACGAATAATCGTTGGGATCGCGCAAATCTTTTAGACGTGGTGCGAGAAACTTTATAGTTGGACAGTAGACAGATTTTGCGAAAAGTAGGTGTACTATACAGGGTTATTGGTAAAACACTAACTACCTTGCAGGACTGTATTATGTACGCACGGCTACATATCAAGCTATACATTTCCAGTATAAGCTGATCTCGCATTGTATAGGATTTCTTTACAGTGAGAGGTCAGTGTAAACTGGGAATGTATAGCTTGATGTGTAGCCGTGTGTACTAACATCATAAACAACAACTAATAAATAATATTTTATTTAATTACATAAATTATACTTTTATGTTATTAATTAATTTATTAATAATAAAATTATGTTGCGTTCTTCTGACATGTACTTATCGTTATTACAATTAGATATTTAATTTTAGCTGTAAAATTGAGAATTTCACTGTAGATTTCGGGGGGAGAGTGGGGTTGAACCCCCTCTCCCCCCTAGCTACGGCCCTGTTATGAAGCTCTCTAATTACATCGATAGGTATTATACAATGCTTTAATAAAAGCTTTTGTGGCTTTTAGCTCTGTATTATGTAAATCTATTCATTGTTACCTATAATATCCGATAGCATAATAAACAAAGGTTACACTGTATCTGGTTGGATTGAAAGCCGATACTAACATAAAATAATATAATAGGTATCCATAAGGTACTATTATAGGTAAAATTCTCATAATATATGGCATCATGGCTGTATTCTCCGAAGTCTACATTTCGAGCGCGGCGATTCTTAGTTACTTAAATATCATCGGAAAATTTTTAAAACAAAAAAAAAACACATTTTTAAAACGGATTAATAAGAACAAAATAATTTAAATAAAAGTTCAAATGATTATTTTTTTAGTCCGTATTATTCATTGTCATCCAAATTACATAGGTATACCTAATTTCAGCTTAGTTCGATGCCAGCACGTGCTTGAAAAATGAATTGTAAAATTTGTACCTGTCCGGTACAAATTTTGCAATTCATTTTTCAAGCACGTGACACATACAGACAGACAAGAAATAGAGTTAATAAGAAAACGTGGTACCTAACGTGGTAATAAAAAACCATCTCTCCAGCTAATCTTAATTTTCAAAAAAATCGTCAAAATTAATTCACATTATTCTAACAAGTACGAGTATGTACCTACCCGCTCTATACACTCTATACAAATGGTTTCTTTTCACAGTTCACCCCTTTTAACTTCTCCCCCATCTTCCAAACGAGTTTCAATGAGGGGTGTACCCCTTCCGCATAAGACCTTGACATACTTCGGTTCTGACTGGCTATTATCAGATCAAACTAAATTGAACCGGTATTATGCTAAAAGAGAAATTGCAGAAATTCCATTTCTAGCAACAAACTGAGGTCAGGTTAGTTAAAAGGTTGCGTAAAATCAGGGCCGGACTATCCATAAGGCAGTGTAGACCACTCGGCTGTCCCATTTCAAAACCAGGGAACGGGACATGGGCCAAGCTTTTGACAGCCAAAGGGACATCATTTTATTGCATAATTATTGCATAATCTTGCCTATCTTTACTAGGTTAGCAAGATTATGTAATAAAACCATGTACCGGAAAAAAATACCTTTACTAATTTGAGTAAAAGACCTGTTTGATTTGCTACTTCTTGAGAAACGGATTGTAGCTACAGAAAATCAGGGACATAGGATATTTAGTACAGTAGGCATTGTCTCAGGGCCTTGATTGTCAAACTGGTACATTTATCATGAAGACAGGCGTCCAATTTTGTTGGGCCAATGTCTGCCCGACGCGGATGGGGTCGCGGGCGTCGCGGCACGCTCTGATGAAATGTCGTATTTTAGTCTTGTAATCCTGTTTACATACAAATGTTTTTTCGGAGATACAATGCTCTTAATAAAGTATATTCCAACTTCCAAGCTGCTAGCTATTCTGTAACGACGCTACCTTAGCTTTATAGAATTTTATATAAAAAAATGTTATTTTATTCATATTACAGTAGCCTACTGTACCTCTTGTTACCTAATTGTTAAAAAAAACCTATTTGATTGTAGATTAAAAATTACCTATATTAATTTGAGATTTTTTTCTTGTTTCAGAGCCTTGGAAAATCACAACGATAAAAGATGTGTAAATTAAAATAACACCATTTATTTCGCCATGCCATAGGAGTGCGAACGCGATGCTCTATTCATATTGACGGCAAAACAACCTTCTCATATGCACAGAGAAACCGTCCACGTGTTCAGGGATTCATTGAAACTACGGCAAAAACTACTCCAAAGAACAACAACGTATTTTAAAGTAGTCGAATTCGTAAAGAAAGACGCAATACGGTATTTCACGTACGATTACGAAATACATCAATAGCGTATTATGAACATATTCATAGGCAATCATTCTAATAATCTCGTTAAACTTAAACATTAAAAGACAATAAAAAACTAAAGTCAAAGAAAACAATTAATAATTTTAAGTAGAAAAAAATCGAATAGATTCTAAATATAAAAAAGTCTACAAAAAAAAACGCTGAAAAAAAGAAAGTTTGACAGCTGAAATGGCGGGAAAAGCTGAAGCAATTGGGCCACGGAATGGTCATGAGTTGGCGCCATTGAACGCGCGGGCTGACGGGAGCGAGCGGCCGCATGGGGTGACCATAGTGCTGCAAGGATCGAGGGGCTCCTTACAACGGGAGCTTCCGGATGATGACCGCGCGGCGTGGTCAGGGAAACTCCAGTTCTTCCTATCGATCATCGGATATTCTGTTGGACTCGGAAACATCTGGCGGTTTCCCTACTTGTGCCAGCAGAATGGAGGAGGTGAGTTTTTCTTTATTTTTTTTTACTTGGCATTTCAAACATAATATATAAGGTGCTATAAAAATATCTGCCACGGCTTTAATGGGAGGTAGTATTGTGTTTATAGATTACAATAGTGAAGAACTTTCGTACCCCGGAACAGTTAATTCAATTTGAGAAAATAAAGAAGTTAAATTAACATTGACTCTACTCTGCATAACGTGGTTCACAAATTACGCGCGATGTGTCGCTTCGTCAATGAAAACAACTGCTATCTCTTTCCATCTGTTCTGTGAATGAAAACTGATATCAGCTGACTAGTTCGTCACTACCTAATCTACTAAAATTTAAACGTACTTTTTTTGTATGAAAAAAATATGACTAATAATCAATAATTTATCTTTACTATTGTAATCTACATATAAACACAATACTGTCTCCCATTGCAGCCGGGGCAGATATTTTTAAAGCACCTTATATAGGTAAGCGATTCGTGTTCGCAAATATCCACGATATAAAGTCGACGTTTATAATGAATTACGAAGCCTTTATTTTTGGTATTTTGGTCACTTAGGCTAATTAGGTACCTACTGGTCAGGAAATCTTTTATAAAACTCACGATATAGGCGACGCGTGTGACTTGAACTTGTCATATTTATTTTTACATTCTGCAAAGCGACTTTTAGCATTGAACTTGAATTTTCAAAAATAGCGTGTTTCAACAATTAAATAGTCGTTCGGTCGCGTAATTTGCCTTTATTATACAGTTTTTAGAATATCGTTTAGGTTTTTTCGCAACATTGACATTAATTGTTTTTTTGTTATAATTTACTGTTTCGTTGGTCTAGTAGTCGCAAACGCGACTGCTAAGCGTAGGGTCCTAGGTACAATCCCCGGGTCGAGAAAATATCCATTAGGTAACATATTACCAAAATTATGATATTACCATAGTAATATCATAATTTTGTTAAAACTTTTTATATATACCTACATAACTGAAAACTACGGGCGCCCCTTGTTTCTTTGTCACAAAGCGCAGGTTGATACTTCAGCCACTGAACTAGTTTCAACCGCTTCAAACTGAAGGAAGTGGCTGAAACTAGTTATAACCTGATCTTAATAGTTCAGGAAGTCACTATTTTGTATTCTATTTTATAAATATTTATATTGTTCGTAAATTACACCATAGAAAAAAATAATATGTAAATAAAGACTGACAGAAAACCGGTTTGAAGATGAAGTATTCTTCATCTTCAAACCGGTTTTCTGTCAGTCTTTATTTCTCTTTGTTGTTATTTTTTTTAGGGTCCGTTAATTTTGACTTAACTAACGGGTTGTAAATTGTATAAATTTTGAATAGGAAATATTCGTACGATATTTATATCTTATTAAGTACCTACTTTCAGTGAGCAATGCTTGTATAATATTTAAATGTGTTTTACTTTCTCAGTTTATTAGATGTGTCATTCTTGAGAAAATACAGAGCGTAGCTCGGTCGCGTAGGTGCTTTATTTAAATTACATACTTTATTTATAGTACCTACCTAATATGATTACATCTCTCAAAGTGCCACATCGCATAAAATTTATCTGAAATGTGATAGGTTTATTTGTATTTACCATTATTTTATTTGACATCTTTACGCTCCGATGCGTAACGTCAAAATTATTTGTGTGTTACGAAAAGTACATAATTGAGTCATAAAGGTTTCCCCTTTGAATTAAGGTGCCTACGAACCTACGAACGATTTATTTTGACGCCCGATCTGGAGGGCCAATCCGGGCGAGTCTCATCAGATTGACTCGTGAATAAGTAAGTTGGGCTAATATTAAAGCGGTGGAAAGCGCCAACGGCCTTGAGTGATTTTCGCGCCCATCAAGGGGCGCGCTGTGCCGAATTAGACGAATATTGTTTATTTCAAGTATCGAAAATATTAATATTTGAAGAAATCGTAGATAGAAATGTAGATGATGTAATAGGTAGCCTTTTACAAAAAAAAACATAAAATTATCTTAAGTAGTACGAAAGTAATTTTGTTTTAAATATGTTTTGGGTACACAGTGCTTCATGAATTTATTTCATACAGTACACGGTTGTCGCAGTGGCTGAGAGATTGGCTGCTGCGCGACGTGTCGCGGGTTCGATTCCCGCATTGCACACTGGTCTGGCTGTTTGTGTGTGTGAAATTTCTGTTTGTAAACGCACCCACGACACACGAGAAATCCTAGTGTGGGGCAACGTTTTATTTAAATAAAACCAAAAATTTTACTACAATAGTTAAAAATATTCATAGATAAAAATGATGAGTATACGTTCTAGTTTAACATAAAAAAATTGCACAACTTAACTGCATTATTTGAAGGCGAAATTACAGATTTGAAAGTCAAGGTTCAAGGCCGTTGGCGCTTGCCAGCGCCTTAACGTGCCAATTTGTTAGGACTCGCCCGGATTAGTCAAATCGCGTTGTCCGTAGGCACATTTACTTTTCTAAAAAACTGACTGAAAAATACGAATAACTGATGTCTGAAATACTGACTGTATTTCAGACATCAGTTATTCGTATGTTTTTACCAAAAAATAAATACCTAAACAACTCCAATTCATAATTTGTATCGGGTTTTTTTACGGGGTGTACAGCGTAACGCAAACTGAAACACCCCAGCATAAAAATTTTACGTCAGACTTTAAAAAAAAAAACAGCCAAGTGCGAATAGTACTCGCGCACCGAGGGTTCCGTATCATTTTTAGACGTATAAAGTGAAAAAAACCGGACCGCATAACTAAGTTTGTTTGTGAAGGAATTTTGATGATTTTGCAAAAACTGTACTAGTTAGGAACATCGTTTTATTTTTGGTGCAATATTTGGGTCAATTCCTATCAGTCATTCTATTCCTATAATTATTTCAGATTTTTCGCTCCGCAAACTTCGGAGATAAGGGGGGGAATGGTATGTTTTCAGTCATTTTTCATCATATGTCGAAAACTGTGAAACATAAAATAAAATGAAAATATACTTTGAAATACAATACAATACAATACTCTTTATTGTACACAAAATAAACAAGAAACATTAATATAAAATAGAGATGTACAATGGGCGGTCTTATCGCACTAGGCGATTTCTTCCAGACAACCTTTGGATGGACATGATTAGCAAGAAAAAAAGAAAGGGGTAGTTCTCAGTGTAACAATAAACATGGAGACATTAAATTAAGTGCTAAATAAACCTAAAACAAATAAATAAATATTACAATAAAAATATTTTATATGATATAATTATAATATACACATATACCTATGTAACATAAACAGAAAATAAATATATATCAATATATATAAAGATGAAGATGAAGAGAAACAATTAGCTATAAGGATAAATAGTGATCCTTGACAAGTCTTTTGAAAGTTGCCAAGGATTGTGCACGTCTAGCTGTAACTGGCAAAGCATTCCATTTGAATGAAATTGAAATGTGCAGATTGAGCCCTTTCATATGATATACCACTTGACCTAGTAACCCCACTTTTAAATTTCGGACCCGCACTCCGGCCCCTTTTGCAACGATAATAAAAATATTTTTTGACTTTCTTCATTTGCAATAAAATTGGACAAGCATTCTTTATAACTGTTCCAAATTTCAAGTCGATAGCATTAGTAGTTGCTGAAATAAGCAGGTGTGACAGACAGACAGACAGACGAAGTCGCACCATAAGGGTTCCTTTTTTACCATTTTGGTACGGAACCCTAAAAACATTACGATAACTTACAATATGACAGGATCATTACGAAGATTACATAAAACCAATCACTTTAATACCGTTACAATCCATAAAGACGTACTTTATTACTTAACTTTTTAATTTAGCTCCTCGACTAGAAGCACTGGAGCTATGTGCAGTAATAAAGTATTGATTTTATAGAGCTGCCGAGCGACTGAGCGTCATAGTATCCGCAATCGTTTAAATAGTGATCCGCATTAGTAGGTAAATATTACGCATAAGATTTATAGGATGCTTAGGCCGAGATAAATAAACATTACTTAGCACGTACTTTGGCTAAGCTATGTCACAGTAAAAATATGTAACAGTATGGAAACTAGGCCTAATTGCAGAAATAAATACCTACGCTCCACTGCAGCGGTAGGGTTGTCACTCTTAATGTTTTTGAAACTGAACTGTATTTATTAAAAGATCTGATTCTGTGTTCTGTAGTGATAAAACAATCGAGTTAAAATAATTAGTTTACAAATAAAATTTAAAAACGTACGAAAACGTTTCGTTCGGTCCTTGTCGGAACGCGCGGTGGATGCCGCAAGCGGCGCGCGGCATGGCGCATATGTGGCGCCGATTCGATGCCTGATCAACTCGGCGGCTGCGCACCGTACTATGCGTTTCAACTAAGGATGGGATGACCTTGGCAGTGGCACCATATTGTGACGATAATTAAGTTTAACAAAAAAATATTTTGTTCAAATTACTTTTCAATAATATTTATCTTGTTCATGTTATTTTCATATGATTATTGTTTATTTAAGAGCGTGTAAGTATTAGAAAAGCGTGCATGAGGCATGAGAGAATTCTAATATAGGGCCAAGGTCATCTTTATCTAAGTTAAAACGCATAGTAACTACTGGGTTTTAACCCGAAAATGTGTGTGACAGTAATTAAAAAACCACTACCTACATTAAAAAAAATATCTTTATTTTACACAGTTACAAATTGTTTACTGAAAAATACTTTCATCTGCTACAACATGTTCGAAATGCTTTATTAATAAATTTTATGGTATAATAAATTCTCATTCTAATGAATAGCTTCTTTAAATAAACTATTAAACTAAACTATTACTAAACGCAACCACTCATCTTGACGCGGCACTCACGACTGACAGCACCGCGATGTCCGCTTAGAGGTCTCGTTGATTCGCGTGTTTGTGTGAGTGTGCCGTTTCGAACGTTAGTACGTAGTTTCCGTACTGGTGTACATATTTTTACTGTGGCTAAGTTCCCGTCTCTGTTTTGCTTGCAAGTTGCGCGACAGTGACAACGATACAGCTTAGCTTAGATAAATAGACGTTACTTAGCACGTGCTAAGTAACGTCTATTTATCTCAGCATTAAAGTATATGTACTTAATTGTATACGAAATTACTAACGCGTCATTAGTTAAGTATCACTTCAGAGTTCAGATACATTATTGGCAATACATTCTTCATTGATTCTAATTAGTTTGTATCACTAATAGTAATGATGTATCACTAGTGAGTAACATCTAATGATTTCGTGTATATGCGCCTTTAATTTCTGTAATATACTTATTATTTAACGTTGTTGTGCGTAGGCCTGGCATAATAGCATGTTACTTTTCTTGCCTCTTTCCAACATTTTTGTGACAGGATCCACTTTATCTAATAAAGCTGAACTGACAACCAGTTGCCTCCACAATAACATACTTCCCCCTATTCCCACCGCCCAAAAACTCCAATTTTCCCAACATTACCCACAGTGAAAGTGGAAAATTATCACATTCATCGAAAAACAGTTTTCCGGTACAATTTTTGTGATATCCGAGGGGAGATACAGAGGGGTCGTCTCCCTACGTAACGTACTTACAATGTTGTGTATGTATGTCTGTCTGGCGGAGTGAGGATCAAATATAATTACGCACGATGATGTACAAAAATGGAGTGCTGACGCAGCATTTTTGTGATGACATATTTCACTTTTGTCTCTGGTACAACGTACCTAAGTGATGCTTCTGCCGTTGTTGATGGATTACTAGCTTCCGCCCGCGGCTTCGCCTGCCTTTTTGGGATAAAAAGTAGCCTATGTGTTATTCTGATGTAAAAGCTATATTAATATAAAGTTTCATCAAAATCCGTTCAGTAGTTTTTGCGTGAAAGAGTAACAAACATACATACATACAACCTCACAAACTTTCGCATTTATAATACTGGCTTCCGCCCGCGGCTTCACCCGCGTTTTTGGGATAAAAAGTAGCCTATGTGTTATTCTGATGTAAAAGCTATATTAATGTAAAGTTTCATCAAAATCCGTTCAGTAGTGTTTGCGTAAAAGAGTAACAAACATCCATACATCCATACATACTTCCTCACAAACTTTCACATTTATAATATTAGTAGGATAGTAAGAAGTAAGATGGTTACTGTGCCCGGCTAACTTCGCGTGTGCGAAGTGTGCAACATCAGTTTCACATTTTTAGACCGCGATAGAAACAATAGGCGTCATGTTGGCACTCCATTTTTTCTCACTCCATGGCACGTACCTACTGGATAGCTGCTTTTACCTATAGGTATAGTTTCGTCTGCAGTTTGCACCTGTTTAATAAAATGTATGGGCCGTACCACAAAAAGATAGACACGTGTTAAACGCGAATGATCCAAAAATAATACGCACTTGTTTTAGCACTAACTTGTCTAAAACAAGTGTGTATTATTTTTGGTAGCATTCGCGTTGAACGCCTGTCTATCTTTTTTGTGGTAAGGGTGTATATTATGTCTAGTGTCATCCCGGGCAGAGCTAGTACAGTCCAGGTGATTATGGTACTTATAATCATTGAAATAGGATTTAAATTGCAGTGTTCTATTCTGGGAGTGGTGTAGGGCTCACCTATCGTTGCATCGATTTATAGAGCAGATAGTAAACAAAGTACTCAACGAGATCAGAGGTTTTAGTAAATTTTCAGTAATGGAGTCTAGGCTTAACATCACGCCGGTATGGCCCGAGTGTTGGACAGAAGTGTATAAAACACTCGCATTTCGCCAGTTATGTTCAAGTCGCCTGTAATAAGGGCCTATTGCCATTAAACAAGCACAAATTCAGAGTCTGGACTTCTATTAGAAATTTCTTATACGAAAAATCCAATAACACTTTGCCTGACCCGGGAAACGAGCTCAGGACTAGCTTAGTATTCGCGCTTGCGAGCACTAAACATTTGCGCGTTTGTGACATTTATTAGCATTGAAGAACGTAAAACATCATTGGCTGATCAACATTAGGCGAATCAACGTTTAGACGGATTGCAATACGGCTGGTATTGCAATCCGTCTAAACGTTGATTCGCCTTAAAATTGCTTTGTTTTTTAAAATGCAGAAAAGGACGTAGGGTACCTTTCATCCAGAAAAAAAGTACTGTTCCCGAGGGAAAGAACAATAAATTTCGAAGGTCACAATTGTTTTAGGACGCTAGATGGCGCAACGCGTATGTCACGCGACGAACTCGCGGGCATAGTGGTAGTACTAGCTAAAACTTAAAACGGTACAATGATTATTAAAATGAGCCATCTGACTCATACATACATAATGCTTCGAACACGTCAACTGTTTATGTATGTGAATTTAATTCCATCTACAATGACATCATTAGGAAATACTTTGTTGGCTTCCATGCTCACCTGATGCGGCTATACTACATACATAGGTAATCATCATTCGATACCTTTGGGTTCAAAGGGCGTAAAGACCATTTTGACCAAAATGAGATTTGAGCCATATAATCGATACCTTACGCCCTTTGAACCCAAAGGTATCGATATAATGTTCAACTGCTGGGATTCAAGATTTGTCTATGTGAGATCTGTGGGCCACCACGCAGGACCAGCCGGTCGAATGTGTAAAAATCTCACCGTGAAAACTTAGGTGAAGTGAGTTTGTTTTTGCCAGGAATTGACATTATTGACAGCTCACTTCACCTAAGTTTTCACGGTGAGATGGTTACAGAATCACACTGCAGCCCTGTCTATTCTGCCGGTCGATTCTGTAAAAATCTCACCGTGAAAACTTAGGTGAAATGAGTTTGTTTTTGCTAGGAATTGACACTATTTACAGCTCATTCCACGCTCACTTCACCTAAGTTTTCACGGTGAGATGGTTACAGAAATACAGAATCGCACTGCTGTACCGACACGCTGCGTGATATCACCGCGAGAATACGGTAGTGGCCTACTATTAAAAAAGTATAAATAAATTATTTTATGTCAAAGAAGGAATAGGCACAACAAAAAAGTAAAAGCAAAAATAATAATTTATCACAAAATGGAAAACATAGACGCTTTTAAAGTTTTTGGAGGGAGTATCGCTCCGTCTTTGTCGCGCGAAGCGGACGTAGGTGGTGTTACGTCACTAGTAGGTAGTGCCGTCCGTGTCTAGCAAATCATTTTAAAACGCTTATAACTTTGCCAATTTTGTAGATGTTTCATCGTTTTTTTTGGTTAATTGTCTTTTTTCAAATTTTTCACATATCTCACATATTTTCATATATATAAAAAAAAGTAGTTAACATCCCTATTGCTAATTTGTATGCGAATGTTCGAGGGAGAGGGTTGATTATCCTACTATCCTACTAATATTATATACGTGAAAGTTTGTGTGGATGTATAGATGTATGGATGTTTGTTACTCTTTCACGCAAAAACTACTGGACGGATTTTGATGAAACTTTACAGTATTATAGCTTATGATTAGCTTATTAATAATATAGGCTACCTTTTATCCCGGAAAACGCGGTCGAAGCCGCGGGCGGAAGCTTTTATTAATAGGTAAAGTACTAGCTGTTTTCATCCAGATCCGTTTAGTCCATAGGTTCCCAACCTTTTATGGACTACCGCCGCCTTTACAAGAAAAAATAATTCCAACGCCCCCTTTACATAATAGTTCATTATACCAATTTTATATCTGTCTATTATCATAAAAATACAAAAACATGTTATAATAAAACATCTAATTCAGACAGACTACTTATTACAAAGTGTTATCAACAAAATTATAATCGACATTCCTAAATCGATTCAATAAGTTAGTTTATACTTAATGTTTTGATGTTTACTTACACCATAAAAATAATACTAGATGTAATTTTAAAGTAATTTATTATGTTACATTTCTAATTAGGTAGGTACGCCGCGACCGCCCCCTTGACTATCATAACGCCCCCCATTTGCCTTTGGACCGACTAGCGCCCTCACAAAAATCTCCAGCGCCCACTAGGGGGCGGTACCTTTAGTCGTTCTGGCGTGATTGAGCAACATCCATCCAAACTTTCGCATTTATAATATTTCTAGCTTCTGCCCGCGGCTTCGCCCGCGTTTTTGGGATAAAAAGTAACCTATGTGTTATTCTGATGTATAAGCTATATTACTGTAAAGTTTCATCAAAATCCGTCCAGTAGTTTTTGGGTGAAGGAATAACAAACATCCATACATAGACATACATCCATTCATACATCCTCACAAGCTTTCACGTATATAATACTAGCTTCCACCCGCGGCTTCGCCAGCGTTTTCCGGGATAAAAGGTAGCCTATGTGTTATTCCAGACTATAATCTATCTGTGTGCCAAATTTCATCCAAATCCGTCCAGCCGTTTCAGCGTGAAGAAGTAACAAACATACACACACACACACACATACACACACACACACAAACTTTCGCCTTATAATATTAGTGTGATTAGTAGGAAGTAGGATATAGTATACATGTATACACATACAGTATAGATAATAAAGTTTCCAATAGTAGTATTAGTATCATAATTAATATTACCTACCTGATTCAAACTTCAATATAAATCCATAAATAAAACTGTAGCAACTTAGATTCTGCATTCGTAGCCAAAGAGCAAAGGTTACCGTAGCAATGTCTACGACAGCTACGTCGCAATTTCGTAGCGGCTTCGTAGCCATTCAAAATCGATATTGCTCGACCCAGACAAGGCGGTGCTGCTAAATATAGAATTGATTGTTTATAAATGTTATTGCTTAGGCTGAGTATAAATATCTGGTTTTTATATCGAAGGTATGTCACTGAAAGCCTCTATTGTGATTAGTAAAAGGTTTTATGTGTTAAAATGTGAGTTTAATTTCCGTAAAGGTGCGGTTAAACGGGCTAGTTTTTTGACAATTTTTTGTTGCAATTGTATAGCCGTGAGTTGAGATCTATATCGTGCAAATCAGTATAACAATTGCAGCAATCTTGCAGTATAGCCCGGCGATATTGCTGTGAAATTAAATGATGGTACATCACAATGACTGCTGTACGATCTCAACTCACGGCTATACAATTGCAGCAAGAAATTTTCAATAAACTAGCCCGTTTAACAGCACCTTACCAAAAAGAGTATCGTCATAGCTTAAGTACTTTATTTTTATTTTACCTACTTCCAAAAAGGGACGTTGTATTATGCATGGTATTATGCTTTTAGAATTATGATCTTACTAGCTTCCACCCGCGGCTTCGTCCGCGTTTTCCGGGATAAAAAGTAGCCTATGTGTTATTCCAGGTCCCAGGCTACCTCTTTGCCAAATTTCATCCAAATCCGTCCAGCCGTTTCAGCGTAAAGAAGAAACAAACATGTAAACAAGAAACAACAAACATACACACACACACGCACAAACTTTCGCATTTATAATATTAGTAGGATTAGTGGGACCACAATGTAATTAAAAATTGGTATATTTAGTATTTTTTTAATTACAAGCTTCCATTAATAGGGGTGTAGGCAGCAAAACAAGAGGGCAATGCACCAAAGCCCGTGATAGCAAACAAGCGGCTTGTGCAAACAGCGTCCAGCGAACGTTGCGTTTACATTACACTAGCTCTCGCCCGTGGTTTTGTCCGCATCGTCGGAAATTATTTCAGGGGAACGTACAGTCAGTGCCCCACATTGTCTGACCCCTCTTACAATCTTACTATTTCTGAGAGGGGTCAGACAATGTGGGGCACTGACTGTACTACCAGCTAGTCTATTCTGTAAGGACACGCCCGTGATATCACCGCCAGAACTGCCATTTTTTTGCGAACAAGGAGATTGTCACCGTGACATTCTCCCTCGAACGTTCGCAAACAAATTGGCAGTTCTCGTGGTGATATCACGTGCGTGTCAGTACCAAATAGAGCGGCTGGATAAAAAGTCTATGTCATTCTCCGATCCATAAACTATTTCACCCTTACCATAAAAAAGATAGACACGCGTTAAACGCGAATGCTACCAAAAATAATACACACTTGTTTTAGACAAGTTAGTGCTAAAACAAGTGCGTATTATTTTTTGGTAGCATTCGCGTTTAACGCGTGTCTATCTTTTTTGTGGTACGGCCCTTTATGCCCCGCGGTTTCACCCCCGTTGCTCAGCTCCTAAGGGCCGTAGCGTGATGTTGAATAGCTGAAACTATTTCTCATGAATCTGGCTATCATATACATAATATTTTTCGAATCCGACTGGCAGTTTTAGAGATTAGCGCGTTCAAACACACAAACAAACGCTTCAGCTTTATAACATTAAGCATAGATTAGCAATCTTGCTTCGCACAGGTGCAATCTACTGATGTGGTGACATGTCAAAACATCGAGATTTGTGTACGCGTTGGAGTGGCATATTAGAGTATAATAGGCGTTAAAGATGCAATCAAGTTAGGTTCCAAAAGGGCTGCAAAATAATCCCATTAGCCATTTGAAAACAGAAGTGCTCAATAAGGGTACGTTACCGCTTATATTTAACAGTTGCTTACAAGTGATTTTAAGACCTCGTATACCACTGTTGCTTCTAAGTCAGTAACAATCAAAACCTGTTTTCAACTTTAAGTCACAAAATCGACTTTATGCCACCATAACAAATAAAATAGAAACAAAATACACTTATAAGGTACTACAAGTGATAGGAGGTACTCATATATAACTATGAGTACCTCCTATCACTGGCTATAAGTTAAGCTATAAGTTTCATCAAACACTGTTAAACCACTCATTTGCAACTTAAAACTATGATATAAGTTGCAAAAATCACTAATGTGCTATAATTGGGTAAACATTCACGTATTACACACAAACCTTCCGGAATAATTCTTTGAAAGGTGGTGAAAACAGAAACAACAACAGAACGAAATCCATTGTATAGTTTAGAAGTACTAAGCGGATACACAGACAGACATGAAGTAGTAGGGGTAGGAATATGTGCGGTATCGCCTCAGATCATAGAAACAAGGAGATATGCCATCATAGCAAATTAGTACCGGAACAACTGATGCCACTTTTAGTACATTTTTCGACACAATTACGCGCATAATTAAGCGCTCCTTGTGAATTAAAAGATCTCCCACGCATTAAACATTCCGCACACCCTCAATCTAACACTGTTAATCGTCACTCAACACTAGCACTAAACTAAAACACTGTATTTATACCATCGATCGTATTCGGTTCGTCGCCAGCGCGTACGTTTTTAATATGAGCAATTTGCTCAAAATCAGGCATTAAGGTCGATAGCGCCTTGGCACATCTCCCTTGTTTCTATGATCTGAGGGTAGCGCTGAAGCGGCTTTAACGTGTAATGTGGTTGACGTACACACAGTACAAACACTGAGAACGTGCTTGAATAGCCACAGAAGGTTAAATTATGCTTCACACACAGTTTCATATTACCATCAGCATTCCCTGAAGGGGTATGACCACAAACATATTAACCATTCGATTATGCACGAAAAATGTTTAAAATTCACAATGACTAACTTACAAGGGACGTATACCTATATATGCTTACCTTAACTATGACGTAATCACAAAAAATACGAAAAGAGATCATTGAACTCATCATTATGAATAACTCTTACTATGGGACCAACGACGAAATCGCGAAAAAAAAATCAGCTGTTCCAAACATTTTGTGTTGACGTAACTCCAACAAATGTATGGAGCAGCTGATTTTTTTTTCACTATTTCAGGGTTGGTTCCATGTAAAAGTTATTCATAATAATGAGTTCAATGACCTCTTTTCGTATTTTAAGTGATTAAAATAACACCTTGTTTAGAATCACTTTGTAAAGAACTTTGTCTATCTATTCTTTGGTAGAATAGAGATAGAATCGGTCATGCTAAGCGTGCAGTAGATTGCACCCGTGCGAAACAGGATCGCTAGTTATTAATTTAATACTTAATTCTTGTAATAATATACCTATATACATACTTACATGAAAAAATAATATAGAAGAAAGCAATTTGTTTTGGCTCTCCGCCAGAAATGCAGCCATGTTGACTATACCAATTGAATAGTTTATTTGAGAAACCCCATAAGTCAACGGACCCTAAGGCCGAGATAAATAAACATTACTAAGCACGTGCTTTGGCTAAGCTACGTTCCCGTCTCTGTCTTGCTTGCAGGTTGCGCGACAGTGACAACGATACGGCTTAGCCAAAGTACGTGCTAAGTAACGTCTATTTATCTCGGCCTAACTTTACAGGAAACGAAAAAAACCTGTGTATTTACTGCCAAAGAATGCATATTACAAAAAAAGTAATTTTGCCAAAAAAGCTGACTTATGGGGTTTCTCAAATAATCGATTCAATATGTCGGCGAAGCGTTTTCCTACCAATTTTCTTTTTTTTACGTTTTACTTCTGACAGATAATAGCTTTGAGTTTTATAGCAATTTATTTTGTTTTATGACTGAAAGTTTTTATTTAAATTGATGATTAGTGCACGACTGTATTTTATTACTGTTTTAGTGCTAAATTAAATCTAAAATGCAGTAGGTATATAAATAGCACCAATGGTTTAGGCATTAGTGCTATAAAACAAGGCAAACAAAATAAAACCGACTGCGTATTAGTACTTCC
This sequence comes from Thalpophila matura, assembly GCA_948465475.1. Classification (NCBI taxonomy): domain Eukaryota; kingdom Metazoa; phylum Arthropoda; class Insecta; order Lepidoptera; family Noctuidae; genus Thalpophila; species Thalpophila matura. The sequence continues at coordinate 9,552,357 of OX419198.1, read as the reverse complement.
ACAATAAAGAAGAATCTAATGATATATCTTATTTTGAAATCCAGCAAGCCGTTTAGGCTACAGAGCGTGCCAAGGAAATAGACAAATATACAAACACTCGAAAAACATTACCCTCCTGCTAGGGCAGTCGGATAAATATAGGAAGTTATATGTGTCGGTTCGTTTCCCGGCTGAGACAAATGACTTTTCATTAAATGTTGAATGCAATAATTTTATTTAGGCGTCCATTACACGGTAGGTTTTGCTGTCAGTGTAACCACAGTTAATGTGTGACTGACGGATAACTTGCCGTGTAATGTGATGATTGACGTTTGCGTGACGAAAATCTGGATACTTTAATGTTCATCATGCAACCATCAATCATGATTGATGGCTTTGATTGAGAGTCTAATGGGCGCCTTACTTTTAAAAATAAAGGATGTTTCTTTTGAGTAAAATTCTAACTTCAATACTATTTAGGGTATCTACTTTACCTCGTTCCACCTTTCCATCCTGAATATTAGCAGAATTTCACATGAACCTGAACGGGGATTAGAGCAATATCGTTCAGTTCAGAGCCATTCATAAACAAGTCTAAGATCTGTACGTAAATGTACATATATGTGTAGATTTAGTTATGAGCACAGATCGCGCATGTACATTTTCGGTCCAATAAACAATGACAATACAATAGAGAATAGTCCAATAAAAGACGAGCTCACAAATTCGCACTCTCTTTTTATAATATTACCTATTTTAAATAGTATCTAGGGCCTATACGTCGCACTGCTTTTCTTTCCTAAGTTTCAAGTCATTGGAGACGAACAAACAAACAAACATTATGTTTTATCATAGAGCAACACAGGCCACCGGCGAAGCCGGTGGCCTGTGTTGCTCTATGTGTTTTATAAGTATATTGAATGTTATTAAAATATATAAGAGATTATCAAAAACAACTGACACAGGCAGAGTTTGAACCCGTGACCTCTGCCTAAACCGTAGGTACATAATGCAAAAATATACATTTATAAAGCAAGTATATTGAAAGGACGTCAGTTTTGGGCTTGATATGGTACAGTAATGAAAGCTTAACCAAAAATAAAAATATATTTTAATTGTTCTTTGCCTAATTTATCTTAGAGATTATGAATTGGAATCAAAAATCGATATAAATAAGAAATAAAATGATTATGACGTTGACATTTTGAAAAAAAACAATCAAACAAAAACGGGTGCATGCTGGCTGGCGCGTGCCTCCACAGAATATCATGTCGACAGCAACTAAAACCTTTGAATTGAGAACTCATTAGTCGGGATGTACTTCATTGGATCATTCACACCATACTAAACCTCACTGTCACAAATACGAAGATTTCTCTTTAACCCAATTACGTACAAAAACAAATAAAAAATGAATTTAAATACTCTTGAAATATTCGATCACACCAAACTAATTTCATATATGTACCGACATACACAATCTGAAGCCCAGCGTTCTATGAGCGTCTGCCAGTGTCCTTTATTAATTGATAATTTCATTGTCCACAGGAGCCTTCTTAATCCCGTTCCTCATCATGCTAATACTGGAGGGTATACCGCTGTTCCTGATCGAGATGGCCATAGGCCAGAAGATGCGGCTGGGCTCCCTGGGCGTGTGGAACACCATCCACCCCTGGCTCGGCGGCATCGGCATCTCTAGCTGCATGGTGACGCTGTTCGTCGCCCTGTACTACAACGTCATCATCACTTGGGTGTTCTTCTACCTGTTTAACAGTATTCGAGTGAGTATTTTCATTTAAATAATCAGCCTACTAGTGTCATTTCATTTTGTGAAGCGACCCTGCACTCGTAGTACAGTTTGTGCCCCATATTGTCGGGCCCCTATTAGAATTGAGCCGTAGACGTTACTTAGCACGTGCTTTGGCTAAGCTATGTTCCCGTCTCTGTCTTGCTTGCAAGTTGCGCGACAGTGACAACGATACTGCTTTAATTACGAGTTATTATCTACCTGAAATAAATGAATTTTATTTTATTGATTTATTTAGACTATGGCCTATTCCCTCTCATTCTGAGAGAAGGCCCGTGCCCAGCAGTGGGACAGTTTATAAACAGGGCTCATATTTTTATTTTTATCTTATTAAGTAAAAAGCGCTACTATGAAGTGCCAATGAAAATACGTTCGATTGAGCGTCAAAGGAACCCAAAATTGTTCTGGCTCCAAATTGATCAGGTGTTATGGTTCGTGGGACCCCCCAGTCTCATCAATTTAACTAAGGTGGTCGGTTTAGACGACGAGGTAAGTAAACATCTTAAGCTCTTTTTAGGGTTCCGTTCCGAAAAAGAAACAAGTTTTTATATCGTAAAAATAAAGGAGATGTTTCAGAAATGTATGGAGCCTGGGAGTGGTCTACGTACGCAATAAGTATTACAGCTATACATGACAATAACTGGTTTCTAATGCTAATTTTCTTTGATATTACTTTGTCTAATTGTAATTCATTATTTTATTTGTCAAGGAGAGCAACACAACACTAATATGGTGGATCAACAATCGACAAATGAATTCTGTGAAACGTCATTTTGACAACTGTTGATATGTCAATGTCAGTCAAATGGCAACCAAAATCCTACACACAACGATTCACGTCATAAAACAAAACTGTCATGGCCGCCCTAAAAATAGGGATATCATAATGAAAAACTTCATCTCAAATAATTCTATTACGACTGTACTCGTCTTCAAATGAATTTAATAATATTTTTCTGGGAATCCCTTATTTTTTTCTATGTAGCGTACATATACCAGTTCCAAGAAGAAACATCTCATTTAAAATCAATATTTTATATTATTAAAAAACCTCTTTTGTCAAAACCTGAATATCACTAAGACCAGAGTACTCGAGAAGACAAATCAAACGAGCCCAAACTTGATCAGGTTGCGTCTTTTGGTTACAGAGTTTCTATGGCCACCTTCTGGCTCCATCATCAGACCAGCTTTATAATATCATAAAGTAAATAATATTGCATTGTCATCTAATTCACATAAAAAAAAATCCGGTCAATGAAAACTTGTAAGCTTAAAGCTGCCTTTAGACTACGCTATAATATAATATATAGCATACAGCATATATATATATATATATATAGCTCATAGCACAACAATATCGCGCACCATACCAAGCCAATAATATAATTATAGTATAGTACAGTGTGAACGTGTCCATAACAATGTGTGGTGCCCGATATTGTTGTGTATGTGCTATATGCTATAATGCTATATAGTATAGCGTAGTCTGAAGACAGCTTTATTGTTTACAAACAAAGCCACAGACACCGCGACAGGTAAAACTAAATAAAAGCTTTTATTTAGTTTTACCTGTCGTGGTGTCACTCTATTGACTTTCCGTAATTTTTCTCAGAAAAGAGGTTTCAATTTGAAATTAATATAAAATACTAAGGCCTACGATCTCTTGGAGGTACAAAAAATTCAAGCTTCTAAATACGTACGGCCAATTTATGAAACATATTTTGATACTCGCGGACTCACTCATACAAATCATACGATACGGTAGTGGACTACTATTAAAAAAAAACCGGTCAAGTGCGAGTATGCCTCGCGCTCTAAGGGTTCCGAAATATGATCATAGATGGCGCTACTGCATACTTCTAATGGCGCCATCTATGAGCTGATGGCTCCACTTATGGTCCGGTGACTGACGGCGGACAACAAAGTGATCCTATAAGGGTTCCGTTTTTCCTTTTAAGGTACGGAACCCTAAAAAGTACAATAAATTATTTTATTCCAAAGAAGGAATAGGAACAACAAAAAAGTAAACAAAAAAATAATAATTTATCACAAAATGAAAACATAGACGCTTTTAAAGTTTTTGGAGGGAGTATCGCTCCGTCTTTGTCGCGCGAAGCGAACATGGTGTTACGTCACTGCATGATAGTGCCGTCCGTGTCTAGCAAATCATTTTAAAACTTTGCCGATTTTGTAGATGTTTCATCGGTTTTTTTGGTGTTAATTATCTTTTTCAAACAGTTTACAGATTCACAAAAAAAAAAATAGTCCGGTACCGTATTATGGTACCTACTTATATGGTATTTTCCGTTGACCTACAATCATGACTTTTTGGCAAGATGCAACGTCTTATAGCACAAATAAAGGAAAAAGTCCGAAAATTGTTAACTAAGTAGGTATATTGTATAAAACCCATTTGTACCTAGTGGAAAAGTCGGGTTTAAATGAATAGGGTACTACTATTAAAAATGTACTTATAAATCATTTCATTTCAAGAAGGAATAGGAAACTAAAAAATATTAAAAATGACAAAATGGAAAAGATACGTGCACCTTTAAAATTTTTACAGGGTATTCCCCGTCTTTGTCGCGCAAAACTGATATTGTATTCGGTGGTGAAGTTTAGATGTTCATAAGGCGTGACGTCACCGTCCGATAATGCCGTCCCTGTCTAGCAAATAATTTTAAAACGTTATAACTTTGACATTTCTTTAGATATTTCACTAGTTTTTGGGTGTTGTCTTTTTCAAATACCTAATTTATAGATTCACAATAATAAAATTAGTCAACTCCTTATCCTTGATTCTTTTAACCTCTCTTTTGTCAACAGCTATCAGCAGATTCGCTGCCCTGGGCCCACTGTCCTACCGACAATGGTACCCGCGAGGCTGAATGCAACAAGGCGTCATCAACGGTCTACTTCTGGTACCGCGAGGCCCTGGACGCGTCACCCAGCATTGAAGAGCCAGGAGTGCCGCGGTGGTGGATCGTGCTGTACCTGCTGCTGGCCTGGATCATCGTGTTCTTTATCGTGATGAAGGGGATCCAGAGCAGTGGAAAGGTAGGATTTTTATACTGTATAGTTACTCGCGACTTGGTCTACGTGAAAATGGAAACAGACATGACGCTAAAAGGAGCAAAGCTAGCCGATATCGCTTTCTAAAACTCGATGTGAGGAGGGGGTTACTTCCTTGACAGTATTATATAGCCATGTGAGAAATTTTGCCAAGGGGAGAGGATACCCCCCCCCTCGGCAATATTTCTCTCTTGGCAATGGGTAATATTGCCATGTGAAAAATATTCCTAGCAATATTTCTTACATGGCAATATTACCCTCCTGGCAATATTAACCTCTTGGCAATATTAACCCCTGGGTAATATATCTCAAGTGGCAATATTTCTTACATGGCAATATTACCCTCCTGGCAATATTGGCCTCTTAGCAATATTAGCCTCTTGGCAGTATTACCCCTTTGGCAATATTTCTCATATGGCAATATTACCCTCCTGGCAATATTACCCTCCGGGCACTAATAGCCTCTTGGTAATATTACCCCCTTGGCAATATTTACTGCCGCGTAAAGTACAGTTATGAAGTGTTCCAGGCACCTACAACACCTACCACTGTTTCAGGTGGTATACTTTACGTCGCTGTTCCCGTACGTGGTGCTGACCATCTTCTTCTTCCGCGGCGTCACGCTGCCCGGCTCCACTGACGGTATCATCCACATGTATAAGCCGAAGGTAAGGAGTTGGCAAACCCAACCATTTCCTATATATGCTTTGGTTAACCTGGTGGGCAAGTACCAAATGCTTGGAATCCTGTTCTTAAAATAATCAGGTCCGAAACTTCACACCGCACTGTGAAACATCAAGACACCTTGAGTGATCATTGTGTGCATCGAAACGAATATTAATCGAATAATATCGATTATAATTAAAACATCTTGTGCGGGTAGATTGAAAATATTTTTTGTATAAATTACCTGTCATGACGCCTACCAGCTCAGTCGTCCTGCAACCATGAACGATGCAAAGTGTTCGAAACTTCAGGAAAAATCAATAATACACGCGATTTAATCCGTTTAAACTTGCTTTGTTATAATATGTAGTAATCGCGAAAACCTAAGACATTATAATTAATTTAGATTTCTGTGGATGGCCCGTTCTAACAAATTATATTTTTTGTAACGGACCTCCGAAAATTTCGACTACAGCAAACAACCCAGAGAACATACGAAGACTCTTTGGAAGCTGACGAGGTACTAAAAATAGTGACTCTTTTTATGTCCCACTATACGAGATGTACCAAAGTGTTTGTTTTCTTTTATGGACCTCTCGGGAAGGTATGGCCTTGCCCGCGGGCAATATGAGCACTACTGAAATATAGGTAACAATTTTGGTAGAACATGATAGTGCTGTTTCAAAGTAGGGTTTGCCTACTTGTAATTTATTGGGGTACTGTCAGCAACTTGTCTATGTTCGAAATTGGTACAAAAATATTTGATACACTACTTTTCTGAAGTTCATGTAGGTTATAAGCTCAGCAGATCCTAGAACGGTCATTCTAAGGAGTCTCATTGTTTGGTTTATTTCGGTGGCACATTTTTTTTTTAATTATCTGGGACATTTTAAAGGAAATACCTGTACCCTCTGCTATCAATACTCTTTAAGTTAAATCTAGATTCGATATTTCCTGTTAAAATGTCCTAATTAACAGAAAAAAACGTGCCACCGAAATCAACCAAATAATGGGACATCTGAGAATGACCCAGAAACAAGGAGTAGCATAGCTTTGATTTCATATTCGAACTTGTAATTCATTCAGCTATTCATACAACCTTACATGCATTGCATGTTTCGTGAAAATTTGGCGTTTTCACTGTATAAGTCAGCCGTAGATTTATTTATAAGTGGTAACCCTACCCGCGTCCTAACAGTAGTAATATTTTAGGCTAAATATGTTATATTGTATGTTGAGTCATATTTAAGCATCTAGAATACCTACAGGCCTAATGACTTAGCGACGTAAGTTGTACTCATAGCAAAACTGAAACTTTCCGACGCCATGGAACATTTACATAGTAAGTCCACATTAAAAACGTTGTTCATTCACATAATTAACGAAGGCACGTGTCACACGATGAGTTTAAGGGTGATTTATACTAAGCCTACACGTGCCACGTACGAACCACCGGTTCTAAATGGTGTGAACGTTTTGTGTAATGCTTGCGGGGGGCGTATGTTCGGCAGTGATGATATTTTGTGATATAATGATGATAATGGTGCCGATTCTGTTGTTTACAAACTAAACTAACGTAGTCTCATTTTGTCTCTTTCTAACGAAAAACATGAGAAAGGGATAGAAGATATTTAATCCTGTCAAATTAGTCCACTTGCTTCATTTCAATGTGAATTTAGTCGGTTTTGCAAAAGGTCATGACTATTTTCCCGTAAATGACAAGGGCGTAGACTAATTTGACAGTTCTTAATTTTGTTTGTCCTTTTTCAATGATATTTGTAAGAAAGAGATATAGTGTGATTAAAATTAGTTTAGTGCGATGCACAACAGAATCAGCACCAATGTTGATAGTGAAAGTTTAGTTTGTAGTTCATGCTACACTATTCACTATGCGTTGTCGTGATGCTTATGGGTAGGCTTATGTCCTAGCACTGGTGGTATTTTGTGATAGGATGATGATAATGTTGATGATGAAAGTTTTGTAATAATTTGTACATTACACTATTAAGCGTTATGGCGATGCTTAGGGAAAGCCTATGTCTAACAGTGGTGATAAGATGATGATGATTTTTGCTGAACTAAAATGTATGAAATATAAAGTTCTACGCATCCGTGATTCGGTTCGGAGACATCACGAGATTGTTTATGGAAAAATGATTTTTAAATAGTCTAGTATCAATGATATTCTGAACTCTTTATTCTCTTATTTCTAGTCTCTCTCTTATTGTAGCCTATTCTAAATTTTAGTTTGTTTCCTATCCTGGCATATATCTAAGCCTATTCCTTATCCTAACTTATATCTTAGCCTATTCCCTATCCTAACTTATACCTTAGCCTATTCCTTAGCCTATTCCTTTTTCTAACTTATACCTTAGCCTATTCTTTACTATAGCCTATATCTTAATTTACAGCTGGAAAAACTGCTCGACCCGACCGTGTGGCTGGACGCAGCGACTCAAGTGTTCTACTCCTTCGGCCTCGCCTTCGGATCCCTCATCGCCTTCGGCTCCTACAACCCGCCGAATAACAACTGCGTTAGGGATGTGCTGCTTGTGTCTGTTTGTAACGCCCTGACCGCGATCTACGCCTCCGTGGTCATCTTCAGCATTCTCGGCTTCAAGGCGTATACTATGGTGGAGAACTGCATGAATAAGTGAGTATTATAATAAAACAAGTTTAAACGGATTTAATCGCGTATATTACAGATTTTTACAGAGTTTTCCTGACGTTTCGAACACTTTGCAGCGTTCGTGGTCGCAGGACGACTCTGCAAAGTGTTCGAAACGTCAGGAAAACTCTGTAAAAATCTGTAATATACGCGATTTAATCCGTTTAAACTTGTTTTATTATAATGTGTAATAATCGCGAAAACCTAAGACATTATAAGTGAGTATTATTTGTTAATTTTGAGATAGGTAGGTACCTTTTTCTGATTTTGATAATAATAAGAATATATAGCATTTTTTGTGGCCGCCATCTTGGATTTCTAAATAGATCCTCGAGATATTCAGCACCCCCAAAATCCATAAAAAATATACTCCTGACTTTTAAGTAATTAACTTTTTTGCCTGTTTCACATGGTTTCGGAAAAATAATATTATAGGTAATATAAAATTACTGAGGAAGTGTACTTATACTAAAAGCAAAAAAGTATTAAGTAAATGGATATCAGAGGGTGCTTCCAGAGTTTCTTAACTTAAGGATGTGCTTAGAAGTTAAAGCGAAAGTATAATAAAACTAATAAATGAGCTTTATAAGTAAAATAATAAAGAGTAAGGATGGAATACGATAGGCCTAGAATACAGAATTAATTAAGAGGCGGAGAACGAATAAATTATATAAAACCTTTTAATCAAAACGGTTTATAATCACGAACGAAACGAATTGAATAAAAGAACCACCTTTCGTCTCCATCATCAGAGGGCAGAAAGATAAGGTTGACCTTATCTTTTAGTAGATAATTTAAACTTGAATATAAAATCTATATAATAAAAATGAATTGCTGTTCGTTAGTCTCGCTAAAACTCGAGAACGGCTGGACGGATTGACTTGAAACTTTGTAAAGTTGTTGTAGGGAAGCTAGGGAAGGTTTAAACGAGCACTGCAACACATGCCGGGCACAGTTAGTCTTAATTAAATATTAAAACCAAACATCAAATAATTCTTTAACAACAGGACTAAACTTATTTACCTTACTCTGAACAGACGCAGAAGACATCTGCGTCTTATTCTTCAAACCATAAATAACACATTTATAGCAATCAATCACAATTTATTAGATCCGCGACGAACTACGTTATTGTTTTGATGCAAAGTGCAATTTATTTGATAGCATCTGAATCAAGACTATTAGCTTTGATTGATGTTGGAACTATTTCTGGATGCGTTCAAAGGACCTTGGCTCTATGTACTCGCACTAGGTGAGGGGGTGTATATCTATAGATACTGGATGGGTATTATAAAATTGGAAAAGCCCGTGTCTGTACATTGAAGATATTCCAAAAACAGTCAGTCCCTATCCCGACTATTTTTTTTCTGGAATATCTGGAATTCCGGAACGTCACTATGTTTTTACCCGTTTTTTTGTTTGTATATGCGCGCATCACGCAAAAAGTACTAAACAGATTTTGATGTGGTTTTCACAATTTGGTAGCTTGGGTCCAACTTAAAATCTAAGCTACATTTCATCTAATTCCGGTGGGTCGAACCAGAGATACAGCTTATTTTAGTCCACGCGGACGGAGTCGCGAGCAAGTCTAGTAGGTATTATAAAATTGTAAAAAAGCCGTGTCTGTACAGTAAATTGAAGATATTCCAGAAAAAACAGTCGGGCCCTATTCCAACTGTTTTTTCTGGAATATTCAAGCTTATAAAGCTTGTAAATTTTGATCCTTTGACCCAACATTTCAATACTCCCCTTCACCTTTCCAGGGAGATCAAGATCTTGGCCAGTCACAACATCTCGGGCTTCCACCCCAACTCAACCCACGAGTACTACCGTGAAGAGTTTGACAACATCAACGCGAGCTTCGTGTTCAAGTACAACCTCACTGGATGCCTGATGAGCCGACAACTTGAGGAGGTACGCACGATTTAGCATCGGATTTCTGGAAGTTTCATCGTATCTGTTAAGTGCCATCGGTTCATGGTTATAAACCAAAAATCCGAACGAAGCGCTTAGATTTCACTTTCAGTGTGATAACCGCCAAACAGTGGAATGCGCTGCCCCAGTGGATGTTCCCCGGCAGTTACAATCTGGGTGTTTTCAAGTCACGAGTGAATCGGTTTCTTCTAGGCAAACGTGCTCCATCGTAGACCGCACCATCGCTTAAGGCCCCGGTATACGCCAACGGCCTTGAGTTATTTGGGCGGTATAGCTTGAGTGTTCTGCGCTGAGCTCAAGCAACGCGACATACATCCACCGAGCAATACGACTCGCCTATCAAGGAGCGCGCTGTGCAGAATTAGACGTATTATTACTTTTTAGTATCGAAAATATAAAATAAAAAAAAAGTAACAGGCAATATTATAGGTAGTAACATAGTCTTTTCACACAAAACAAATCATGAAAATATCTTAAGCGATTTGAAAGTAATTACGTTTTTATGTTTTGGGTAGACACGAATTCATGAATTTATTTCATTAAGTATTTTACTACAATAGTTAAATATTCACAGGTACGATTGATGTATATATGTTCTAGTTTAACATAAAAAAATTGCACAACTAACCTGCATTATTTGACGGCGAAATAAGAGATTTAAAACTGGCCGTTACCATTTACCTTCGCCTTAATATCAAGCAAGATGGAATGGAAGATCAAATGGAAAAAAAAACTATTTCATTAATAAGAGTACTTACTAATTTTTATTTATTTGGTCTGTGTCTTCCTGTGATGTGCCAAATAAATGTTTTTTATTTCTCTCTCTTCTTTCAACGCAAGATTATTTTTAAATAAAAAAAAACATGGTTGTTACAAACAAATGAAAATCAACATTTTCATTGTTACTTTCTTCTCTCCAGGCCGCCGAAGGCACCGGGCTAGCGTTCATCGTGTTCACCCAAGCAATCCTGAAGCTGACCCCCGCCCCGTTCTGGTCCATCATCTTCTTCATGATGCTGCTGTCGTTGGGGCTCGGCAGTCAGATCGGCATCATGGAGGGCATGCTCTGCACCATGTTCGATATCGACTTCTTCAAACGACTCAGCAAGCCTGTTATTACTGGTAAGTTTTAATTAGGGTTCTTTTAAACTAAGCTGTGGCAGATTCAGTGGGAGGACTAGGGTGCTGAAGCTTTCCCCCAAAATCTTAAGTCCTGGTGGATTTTAGATTAGATTATTAAGGGATCTAATATTAAAAAAATCACTAGATTTTTTTTTATTTCCTACACTTAGCCCCTACAAAATAGGACTCAATAAGCCCCCCCCCCCCCCCCCCAAATAATTTCTGAATACGCCAGTTTCAAGGCTTTTGATAGGACATTGGCGTTGACGACCGCACGGCGGCAGCTGGGGGAAGCAAATATTTAGTCAAATATCTGGGGGAAGCATAAATGCGACAAAATATAAGATGCGCCATATTATATTTTGATAAATTTTTGGCCATCCTTGAGATGTCACCGTGCCGTTCCTGTGTAATGGAAAAACACCCATTAGCTGATCACAAAAGGATAGGGTACCAAAAAAAGTTCGCCGTATTTAAGTCGAAAACTTCCTTATAGAAATTACAAAAGATTCTCTTTCAAAGTGGAGACAAATGGGATATTATACAATTAAAGATTTACTATACAATTTCGGACTTACACCATTGAAATTGGTGATTGTTGTCTACTTTTTGCAGTCATAATGCTTTAAAATTGGTACTACTACAGCTGTCTCTTTTAAACTCCTTGCTTCGCAGGATGCGTGTGCTGCTTCTGTTTCTTCGTGGGTCTGATCTTCACGACTGGGGCCGGCGAGTACTGGCTCAAGATGTTCGACTCGTTCGCCGGCACCATCGGACTCGTGGTCATCGCTCTGCTCGAGATGGTCTCCGTCGTCTACATTTATGGACACGAGAGGTAAGTAGATCGTAAGGTCTATGGTTTTAGTCTATAGTGACATTACCACTATCAAATATATGTACTATATGATCATATTTATAGGACCATATTTTATACCCAGTATTTAGTAAGATTTTAAAAATCTTTGAAAACGATATGTAAAAAGTGACCTAAGATGAGCAAGCAAAACAGTTAACAATTCGTTAGATTAAATAATAGTTGTAGGGCCCTACGCTGGGCGCCACTTGTAGGACTCCACGTCGGGCGCCACTTGTATTGCCTCACGTTGGGCGCCACTTATAGGGAGGCCCACGTTGAGCGCCATTTGTATTGCCTCACGTTGGGCGCCACTTGTAGGGCTCACGTTGGGCGCCACTTGTAGGGAGGCCCACGTTGGGCGCCACTTGTAGGGAGGCCCACGTTGGGCGCACTTGTATTGCCCCACGTTGGGCGCCACTTGTAGGGCTCATGTTGGGCGCCACTTGTATTGCCCCACGTCGGGCGCCACTTGAAGAGCCCCACGTTGAGCGCCCCTTGTAGGGTCCCACGTTGGGCGCCACTTGTAGAGCCCCATGTTGGGCGCCACTTGTAGAGCCCCGCCACGTTGAGCGCCCTTTGTAGGATCCCACGTTGAGCGCCACTTGTAGAGCCCCACGTTGAGCGCCCCTCGTAGGGTCCCACGTTGGGCGCCACTTGTAGGGCCCCACGTTGGGCGCCACTTATAGAGGGATAGTCTCAGGGGATTAAATAACGCGCGAGTTCTTGCAACTGGGGTCCCCTAACCGCACGTTTTTTTTATTCAGCCGTGATCATCCCACTGCAGGACATAGCTCTCTCTACTCTCATTCTATTTTTATTTGTATTTCTAGTTCGTTAAAATGTGACGAATACGACGCTCTACAAAGCCGAAGTTAACCGATATCCTTTCTACAGCGTGTAATATTTACTACCGCGTATTATACCACGATGCACCTTTCAGATTCACCAACGACATTTACGAGATGACGGGCTACCGGCCTGGCGTGTACTGGCAGGTGACCTGGCGCTACGTGGGACCCTTCATCGTCACCTGCATCCTGCTGTCCTCGCTCATCTTCATGGTCATCAACCCACCGACTTACAGCGCTTGGAATGCTGATGAGGTAAGGACTGGCGATTTTAGTACTGTAGTCACTGGCAGATGTAGAAAATATTTTTGGGGGGCTTCCGGCCTAGCGTCTACTTGGAGGTGACCTGGCGCTACGTGGAACCCTTCCTTCATCGTCACCTGCATCCTGCTGTCCTCGCTCATCTTCATAGTCATCAACCCACCGACTTATAGCGCTTGGAATGCTGACGAGGTAAGTGATGGAATGTTAACTTAAACAGCAAGATTAGAGTATTAAAACTTATAAATGTATATTTTTTGTGAATTTGAAACATGTCAAAGCCATGTTATGCTTCTATTAAGTTATTAAATATATAAGTGATTCTCAAAAGTCATATGACTTTTGAGAATCACTTATATATTTAGTAACTTATTAAAACTTAATTTAATTTTCTTTGTCTCCTTATCCATCAGATAATTCCTAGGCAAGACGAAGTTTGCCACAGTTAATAGAATTTCTAATATTAAATGCCATGAGTTGGAGTTTGTAATTAGTCTCCGATAGATGTCACCAACGCTCTTGAGAGACGTAAAAATAGGTTTCCAATTTCAACTGATTCCGGCATGACACTGTAGCTCAGTTGGTTAAAGCGATGCCACCGCGAGGCAGAGGTTGCGGGTTCAAACCCCATCAGTTGTTTTTGAAAATCTCATACTTAAGTAATTTTTTTAATAAAATTAAGTCATAACTTTCAGCGCAGACTCTTTAAATTACAGCATAAACGTTTAAAAAAATATTTGAACTATAATAAAATTGTTATAATTATGTATTATAAAAATCACCGTATTTATAATTATTTAGCTGATCTTCTTGCATTAACTCTTTCTGTCATACTTCTGCATAAAGAGGTCCCAGAAGGCTATCCTGTGCCTGTACGCGTGTTCCCTCATGGCCATGGTCACGTCAATGTTCAAGTAAGGTCTGGTGTTGCCGACGACTGGCGTCCATGTTACAGGGAGAAGGGCTGTTCTTTGAGGAGTTGGGTTTCTGCAAAAATGTATTTAAAATATCTTAAAGGATAGTGGGCAAAAATATATGGAGTTTGGTCCAAAAAAAAAATTAAGCGGCCACTTCTGGAAGTAACGTTCATTTCAAGGTATTATTATGTACTGTCATTTACCAAAAACCAAATTTCATTATCATGGTTCTTTTTTAAAATATGACCATAAAATGATTTTGAATTTTATTGCTAAATCAATTGATTTGACGATTATTTAACCAAAATACTTACATATCTAGGATAACTATATTCATTGTGAGTTTTACGATAGGCTCAACCAGGTTTATGATAGGCACAAACACATGCATTAATTAGTCCTCGCATTTATAAAGGATTTTGAATGGATGAATAGTACTATTAATATATTATTTTAATAATTAATTATTCGTCAACAATAACTATCCGCCTAGCCTTTTTCCAAACTAGATTGGGGTCGGCTTCCAGTCTAACTGGATGCGGCTGAATATCAATATTTTACGTGGAGCGACTGCCATCTGACCTCCACAACCCAATTATTGGGGAATACCGGTATTCGAAAGTTAGACCAGTTGTCAGACTTTCGGGCTCCTGACTACTCGTAAGGACTGTCAAAGATATTCCTATGACAACCGGGACCAACTGTTTAACGTGCTCTTCGAGGTACGGAGGGGTCTCGATGTATAAAGAACGGTCACCCATCCAAGGACTGACCGCGGCAAGCGCAGCTTAACCTCGCAGATCGATCGATCAGCGCGGCAGTGATTTAGCCACGAGCCCCTTCTATTCGTCAACAATAACTGTATCCATAAATTCTGCTGGCATGTGTATGGCATCTTGATGACGAGCCCATCCAAGATACCATACCACACTCATGATGTGGGCACAGCAGCCTAGAGTCCTCTTCCCGGAGGCACATGTGCAATAATAGTGCAATATCCTTTCGCTTCCATGTTCCTCTTCATTAATTGTTGAATGTATTACATATGTATAATAAACTCTAGCACATGTATGGCGTGACTGTATTCTTGCTCGTAGTAAACAGCTTTCTTCAGCTATGCCGAATTCTTGTAAGCCATCCACACTCAGCTGCTCACATACCTTTGAGTATACATACCATACCATACATAAGTTTATTTGAATTTTTTGTGACACATAGGGTTTTTTTTACAACAATCTGCCAGTTTGCCGTAAAATCCACTAAAAACTACATACAGTAGGTACTCATAAGTAACGCCTTCACCGGCAAATATGTTCATATTCTTAAAAGCAGGATATCTCCTAAACTAACCGGATGCCAGATTTTTTCTCAGAATAACAAATGAAGTACACATATATAGCTTTCATTTAAAATTGGTTCCTGAAGTGGCCGCTCATTTTTTCTTTTGGACCAACATTGCCCACCCTCCTTTACCCAAAAACAAAATTAGACTGCGCTCATGTCACACTTTTGGTAGGTCCAACAATCCGGCTGAATTTTTCGCCGACTTTAATTTTTGGCTCGCCATTTGAGGTATTCCATGAAGCACACCCAAACGAAGCACACCTAGACGAAGCGAACCTAAAGTTTGGGTGTGCTTCATGGAATACCTCCGCCATTTTTAGAATGTATGTGTGCGTTTCAATAATTATGCAATCTAAATGTTTAATTTTTTGCCGATTAAAAATAGGTCACCGATTGTCGAACGTGGATGCACAGCCTTGAACCAATGGGATTTTTTATGTGATTTAAACTATATTTTAATTAATAATAGCAATCAATAAGTAACTATTCATAATTACTTGATTATGATAATGTTATGAAAAACACTTGAAATTAATAAGGAATAATAAGATTGTTGGCAAAGCACGATTCTAGTCTTCATTCACTTATTTGTCTATAGTCTATACCTACATTATTAAAATAATACATCATCATTAATAAGCTGCGCTGTCTGTTTGTCCGCTTAGTTCTTCTAAACTACACAATCGGTTTTAATGTAGTATTCACCACCATTTAGGGAATATATTCCGGAATGTTTATGTGTAGAATACGTTAACATTTAACTTAGATAAAGCACAGAAATCTAGATGTTTCACGTGTTGTTACATTAGGATTAGCACAGTGCGAAGCAAGGGTTCGTTATAAAATAAATATACCTTTTAAAAACTTACCCTAGCTTAACAAAATTAGCCCACATCGTCGTCATCCGACTCCTTATCATCCTTTGTTCATCAGAGTTCAGCTTAGCAGCCGTTTCAAACAAATACTTCAATTCCTCAGTGTGTATGGCGCCAGCTCCCGTCATATTCTGATAAGGACTGCCTCCAATATACGAGAACATATATTTATATACTTTCCCACCTTGCTCCATATATTTGGAGATAGACTTTTCAATAGCATAGTTTAGTTTGAAATCAGATGAATAATCACTGAGCTCCAACATAGATTCAGGGCCAATACTCTTACTGCCTAAATAAAAAGTTCTTGTAATATTACTCAACGTTTCCAATTCACATGTATTTAAAACAAAATTGTTTTGTAAATCCCTGTAGAATATATCGCCTAAACTATCGTAGAACTCTTTTGGTTTTTTTGCATAAGTACCAAAATCTTCTTTGCTGTTGTAACCAATCATTATAGGTATATTTTCGATCCTATCTGGATTGTTTAAGTGGTTTATGCATTTCGTAACAAAATTTTGGATTTTGATTCCCTTAAAGCGTTTTTCTTTGCAGGCTGTCAGTCTCATGCTCAAGTTTCTGGCTGCTTCCATCACAACAATAGGTTTCTCTTTAGTTAGAACTTGTACAGCTTCTTTGGTTTCAGTGACTTTGTATCCCATTTGTACAGCAAGTTTTATTGCAGCATCGTGATCCCGATGTCCATAGAATCCTGGAGTGTAAAGAGAACCACTTTGGATAATAGCTTTATCGAATAACGTCTCATATCTTGAATAAAGATGCAGATCTACTGCACCACCGCCATAACTTTCGCCAGCAATGGTCACTTTACAAGGATCTCCGCCAAAAGCCTCTATATTCTTCTTCACCCACCTCAAAGCCGCTATCTGGTCCTTAAGACCTTGGTTACCCGGTACATTTTCATCATTTAAACACAAGAACCCATAAGGACCAAGTCTGTAATTCACTGTGATTACAATTATGTCATGTTTGACCAAATGTTGGCCACCGTAATCATTGGCGCTTCCGAAGACGAAGCCTCCTCCGTAGAACCAGACCAATACTGGCACAGTGTTGTTTTCGTTGGCCACGTGTGGCACATATATGTTGAGACGAAGACATTGTAGTATTCCACCAAGTCTGGAGATAACTTGAGGACATATGATTGAGGAGTCGTTAGCGATAAACGGCGTTTGGAAGTTTGGGTGGACTAAGTAGTTCTGAAATTTAAAAATGTTAATTAATAGATTTGTAGACTACGTCTTTCAAACAACAGCTTTAAAGATAATAAGTGCTAACTAAATTCTTGCCCCATAGATTTTATCATTAACAATTATAAGAGTCTATTGAAGAACATCACTTGAAAATGTAATCTCACCGTTTCATTTTCAAGTGATGTTAGTTAAATAAACTAATTTGTTTTAATAATCATTGCAAATTCACAATTTTTAAGAGTAGACTCTTAAAAATTGTGAATTCGCAATGATTATTAAAACAAATGAGTTTATTTTCGAGTTGTTTGCCGTCATAGTTGAGGCTCGCAGTAAACTTTACAGAATACTTAGCACTAGAAGACATTCTTTATCACGATCTGCACCCTGTTTGCGTAAAATACTAGTAATCACAATTATATAAATATGTATTATGACAGTTCTTCAACATCTAAGTACTTATTGTGTTTAGAAACATCCAGTGCAATGGATCCAGTTGAATTGCTAAACTGAACGCAATTGTATTTGCGAGATTGTTGTCTCCTGCGCCAAAAACTCGAACAAAACATATAAGAAAAATATGCTAGCGAAACCGGCCATTAAAGTACTGGAAATACAATTTGTATATGAACGTTACTTACTCCAAAAGGATTATCCTCATTGACTCTAGCGTAAGGCACACCAAAAAACGTATTGTACCCATCATTTTTGAAGCCTACTATAGCACCTTTACTAGTCAAAACTGTCACATTTTCGGGCTCACTCCTCGAAGACACCACACAAAGTAACAATGTTATTAAAATATTCAACATTTCGCATTGAAGTGTTGATCAATATTAGACGAAGGAGCGCATGCTGGTCTTATTTATAACAGTGGGCGGTAGAGTACCGTGTTTTAGGGTTCTGTATTCATCTTTGTAAATCTAGGGCAGTGGATTCCAACTTCTCTTTGACCAAAATAACTTTTTCGTTCGGTATGAGGACCCCAAAGTTCAAAATAAAAATACCGCAACTGCCGCGGCGCCTGCGTAAATATTATCTATTAATTTATTAGGGAATATAAACTAGTCGTTCGTCCCGAACCGTGAACTTGCGATGTACTTTACAACCCCCTATTTTTCGGCAACCCCTTGATCGATTTGGCTCATCTTCGAACTTAAAAATTCTTTTTGTCTCATTAATTTGCCTACAAAATTTCACGAAGTTCTGATTAAGGATACTGGAGTTATCGTCGAACAAACATTTATACACATACAAACGCCGGATTGTTCCAGTGGATTCGGAGAACTCGCTCGTTTTGCGCGCTTGTACAATGATGAAGCTTTGTTACGCGGACCATAATTTGGTTCTCGCGGACCACTGATGGTCAGCGAACCACCGTTTGGGAAACACTGATATAGGGAGTCCCCGACACCGGGGCAAGGCAAGGAGGCGGGGAAATTTATTATGAATTTGTAATTTGCATAAAATGTATAAGGCATCGGGTTTTTCCTTGCGGTTTAGCTCAGGAGACTGGACAAGCAACTTATGAGTCTTCTAATGATCAGTACCCCTATCATGAGTTTTTTTGACGTATAGTTACGTTAATGTAAGCATATTTTAAATTAAAAATATAAGTTTTTTACACAACATTTATATAAATTAAATACTTAATTAATTTCTCTACGTCAAACTATACGTCAAAAAAACTCATGATACGGGCCCAGTACCTCTATCATGAGATTTTTTGACGTATAGTTTCGTTAACGTAAGCATATTTTGAATTTAAAATACAACAGTCCTATAACATTTTGATAAAATTTTATGCAATTTGCACATTTTAAAAATACAGAGAAATTAATTAAGTATTTAATTTATATAAATATTGTGTAATAAACGTATATTTTCAATTCAAAATATGCTTACGTTAACGAAACTATACGTAAAAAAACTCATGATCGGGGTACAGCGATAAGCTAATTTGATTGATTAGGTAATTTGGTCGGCGGCTGTCAAATATTTGGTTGAAGTTTTGCGTATGACGACGATTTCTGTATAATTTGCCTATAATATCGGCTAAGGCTAGACTTTCCTGTTAGACTGTAAGGCCTGTATTACAGAATGACGCTCGAGCACAGATCTCTGCTTGAGCATACATTTAAAGCCATTTGATTGGTTGACATCTATGCTCAAGCAGAGATCTGTGCTCGAGCATCGTTCTGTAATACGAGCCTAAGATTAACTAAAAAAATTAAAACCTTTAAGTACCTTATTGTAATTGTTGATTGTCAACATTTTTCTCAGTGTGTAGACACAGTTATAGTGTCAGACAGTATTTTTTCCTTTTAAGTATCTACTTATAAAGATTGATATCATGCGTATGAATCACAAGTATTTTGTAGATACGTGCGAAGAACTGATCTACGGAACCAAACATTACCTTTATTGATGCATGTTTTCCTTAATGAATCACTGCACCCAGATGATTCATGTTGTCTGTCTGATAATACATTATGTAAGACATTATTTACACAATTTGTGACGCGTGACAAGCGTAGAGTAGTTTTTGTAAGCAAAGACACGACGGACAACTTGGTGTTTTTTGAAACGAATACAATGGTGACCTAAAAAATCGTGTAGAGTACACTAACATTTCGTCAATTATGTTATAAGTCCTATGCATCTAATAGTGGCCGACGCTTACCACTAGTCGGGCACAATTCCAGACTCCGGGCTGCTATTGAAAATTTCCTATGCCAAATATCACTTTGCCCGACGCGGGATCAAACCCAACACCCTACGCTCAGCAATTACGCTTGCGACCACTAAACAAAAGTGGCAGGAATTACTTATTTCTTTTCCCCCACTTATTTCTGCCAACAAACAGCATTGCTCTGTTCCAATTGAAAGAGCCAGAGTGCCAAAGTAACAACAAGTACCTAAGTGAAATTTTCAACTTCGTATTTTTGGAAACGCAACGGTCATACCTCGATTATCCATTGTTCACAGACGGCAAAATCTACGTTACCAAGCTGTCCTGGGGCCCTAAACAAATTACTTGTATTGTATGTATTTAAATAAATAAATAAACTTTCTTGTTAGCGTTTACACCAAACTTTAGGTACAAAATGTATGGCAATGGCATTAGTGAGGTCATCCGTGACTTCTGCGCAGGTAATTTCATTGCCATACATTTTGTAGGTACTAACATTTGGCGTAAACGCTAACAGAAAAATTATTTGTCTAGGCCTACTGTTATTTAACAGGACTAGGACATCTCACTGATAGGTGAAACACTAATGAAATTTAATTACAATTTTGTGATATGGTAGTTTGTATCGTAGGTACCATGCACTATGCAGAATATTTTCTATTTCTTTGAGGATACATAAATTGCTGCTTATCCAATTAATGGCCGTGAAGACTTATGTGTATGAACAAAAAAAAACAATTTATTATTAAAAAATATATAATCCATCGTCTTCAGCTCCAACAAATTATGGTCCTTCGAGCCGGTCAGTCTTTTTGTATCTGTTTTTCAACATTACTTAATTCATAACAATTTAATTTAAAAGCACGTGTTTCTTAAGATACATGTGCCAAAACAGCTCCCAGAAGGCCATTCTCTGTCTGAACACGTGGTCCTTCATTTCCATGTCCACGTCTATGTTCATGTAAGGTCGGGCGGTGCCTGTGACAGGTGTCCATATCACTGGAAGAAGGTTCGTTTTGGTAGGCGTTGGGTTTCTGTAATTAGAAATGCAAATGAATTTTGTTTAATGTTTATTAAGGCTTGAACAAATATTTGTCCCGAAACACTCGAAAATTTTTACCTAATCTATGTCTATTTCTTTGACGTGCTCTGTAGCCTAAATGGCTTGATGGATTTCAACATATAAGATGTCGTTAGATTCGTTTTCATTGTGAGAGTGACATGGCATTTTTAAATTTGAAGCAGTTATGTTTTCTGTTTTTTAAATTATTTTGTTTATTCTTGTTAAACGGAAAATTAACTAGTTTTGATACCGTTTGCTGTAGAAGTCAGCTACTGTTACTAACATTAAAAAAAACAATATATTTTAGCCACTTACCCGCACTTTACAAAATTAGCCCACATTGTTGTCATCCTATCCTTGATCATGAGCTGCTCATCAGTGCTCGGCGGGGTCGCCCATACCCAGTCGAAGAGATACTTCAATTCCTCCGTGTGCGATGCTCCAGAACCCGTCACATTCTTATATTCGCTGCCTCCAATATACGAGAACAGGTATTTGTATACTTTGCTTGCTCCTTGTTTAATATATCTGTTTACCGACCACTCGGCACCATAGTTGATGGAGAAATCTGATAAGAAGTCACTCAGTTCCAATTGAGCGTCTGGCCCAATCGGTTTTCCCCCTAAATAGAAATTTTGAATTATGCTACTAAGCCTTTTTAGCTCTTTTTTGTTAAAAACAAATGTTTTATTAAGCTGTAGGGTAAATGGATTGGGTGATGTGTCGTAAAACGATTGTGCTTTGTTCACAAATTCATATAACATTTCTTGACTAGTACAACCGATCATGATTGGGGTTTTCCTTATTCTTTCTGAGTTTCTTAAATGAAAAGGGTCCTCTGTTACGAAATTCGGAACGCCTTTAAACTTCTTTTCTTTACAAAGTGTTAGTATCATACTCATGTTTCTTGTTGCTGCGTTCACATTAATAGGGTTTTCTTTAGCGAGAACTTTTAGAGCATCATCTGTTTTTGTGACGTTATGTCCTAAGTAGTTAGCAAGTTTAATTGCAGCCTTATAATCAGGTTTTACGAAAATTCCTTCAGTAACATATATGGAGCCACTTTGAACTATAGCTTTATCGAATAACGTTTCATACTTTGAGTACAAATGTAGATCTACTCCACCTCCGCCGTAACTTTCACCAGCTATGGTTACTTTACTAGCATCCCCACCGAAATTAGCTATATGCTTTTTAATCCACCTTAAAGCTTCTATCTGGTCCTTCATGCCATGATTGCCTGTTACAGAAGGAGTGTCCAGACATAAGAAACCATAAGCTCCTTGTCTATAATTCGCTGTTATAACAATAATATCTTGTTTGACCAAATATTGGCCACCATATTCGCCAGCGCTGCCGAACGCGAAGCCACCTCCATGGAACCAGACCAATATTGGCAACAGGTTCTTGGTGTTAGCCTTGTGTGGCACGTATATGTTGAGCTGAAGACACTGAAGTGTTCCGTTGTCATTGAAGTATACTTGAGGACATATCACTGAAGAGTCGTTCGCGATGTATGGCGTCTCGAATTTTGGGTAGTCTAGAGTGGCCTGTAAAAAAAACAGTAAATAATGTTATTAAATATATAAGAGATTCAAAAAACAACTGACACAGGCAGGATTCGAACCTGCGACCTCTGCCTAAAACCGCAGCAGCGCTTCTACCAACTGAGCCATAGAGTCTTTTCTGTATCAGTTGTAATTGGAAACCTCTTTCTACGCCTCTTATGAGCGTTGGTGACGTCTATCGGAGACTAATTACAGACTCCAACTCAATATTTCTATCTTTGCAGATAGAATAAGCATAACATGGCTTTAACATGTTTAAAATTCGCAAAAAATATACCTACATTTATAACAGTAAATTAATCAATACAGAATTATATTATTTTATTTCCCACGTATTATTTTTCATTGTTTCGTTGTATTGAATTTAATTTTAACCCGTTTACGTATTAGTTGCCACTGAACATAGTTTAAAATAAAACGATGACTAAACTATTCATGACAACTAAGTCGTCAACAGGAAAATGGAACAACTGTTATCAGTGTTATTGTACAGTTTTACCTATAAATACCTACAATAATATTTATTATGTTATTTACGTCTGCATAGTCATTTATTATTATACATTTATGAGGACCAGCCATGGGCTTTGCAAGATTTTAATAAGTACATAGAAGCAATGACGTATACATATATATAGACACGTCATACACCAATATAACTGTACTGAAAAATGGCGCAAATACTTTAAATAGCGAAATAGCTACATATCAGTGCATATGTGCAAAAATAGGGAATGAAAACGAATACCTTACTTAGCATACTACCGTTTGTTTAGTATGTTTTTTTTTTCGCAAAATGTTGTAAGAAATGACGTTCAGCCAAGAAACTGGTTGGTGCATGATTAAATGAATGGTGGGCAATTACCTTACTTTTTTGTCGCCATTTTAGATCGCCGGTAACGTATCTATGGTTTACATATCATTGCATAGAAGTACATAACTATTTCGTCGTTTGGTCACAATGGCAATAAAAATAAATTCTCTTGTTCTTTTACACATCAACCGTGGTTTTATGTCTTGGAGTCAGAAATCTATTTAATATTTCCTATCGCTGCTACATATTGTTTTTCGTTTGATAAACCTGTTTGTTGAATGGAAAAAATCTCAACCTACTATCCTTTATTTATGTATTAAAATTGCACTTGTGTACTTATTTAATATATTCCTCTCTTCCTAAAATCTCAATTGATTCTTTTGTTTAACCATAAAATCATATTACACAAACAGACGAAGAAGACCCGCTGTCACATTTTATTACAATTACTATTCAGTTAATATCAGCGATATTCGCTACCGGATATGCGGTATTCCTACTGTCCCAAAGAAGTTTATATTACCTAATACCCGGCGTCACCAACCCTTTAAAATGAGGATCCGCTATGCCAACAGCTTACCTAGGGGACAAGCAGGTCCTTCGCTGTCAACCTCAGATCATAGAAACAAGGAGATATGCCATCATAGCAAATTAGTACGGGAACAACCGATGCCACTTTTAGTACATTTTTCGACACAATCAATCTAACACTGTTAATCGTCACTCAACACTAGCACTAAACTAAAACACTGTATTTATACCATCGATCGTATTCGGTTCGTCGGCAGCGCGTACGTTTTTAGTACCTATGAGCATTTTGCTCAAAATCAGGCATCAAGCTCGATAGCGCCTTGGCACATCTCCCCTGTTTCTATGATCTGAGCTGTCAACATAGCGCATCCTCAGGAGCCCTGGCGACCGTACTCACAACAGGAACACAACACTACCGAAAAGTATCGTTATTTGGTATTCTGTAAGGTGGATACTTCCACGGTGCTCCAAATTTGAACGAGATTACGACCTACTTCGTAGATCTAGCACTATACTTACTCCAAAAGGATTCTCTTCATTAACTTTAGCGTACGGCACACCAAAAAACGTGTTATATCCATCATTCTTATTTCCTTGTATAGCACCTTTACTTGTCTCAACAACCACAGTTTCTGACTTAGAATTCACTACGAACAAACACAATATTATCATAAACGTGACCATTTCGATAGGAGTATAAACATAAACTGAAGATGGACGCGGAAACTTGTTTATATAAGAAGAATTTGCGGTGAATACCGGTGAATAGGGTTCCTTAAGAGGGCTGACGCACTTTGTCACCTATCTCGCTCCCACAGAACTATATTTTTAAGAATGTTGAATGAACAGCTGATGCATTTTACTGTTGAAAAATTTAATCACGTGGCGCCGAAAATAATATTAATTTAAATGCCTATTTAAAACTCAAATGAATTATTAAAAACACTTGAGTGGAATTCATCTTAAAAACAGATCATAATAGTTATTGAGCTAATTATAAGTTTATTAAATAACACACTAGAGATGTGTTTTAATATTTACCTGTTAAATTAATGTTATTTTGTAGTTCGCTATGTGATACTTACATTTGTTAAAAATGCATTTTTTCATTTAATTTTTTTTTTAAATATTGTTTTGTGCGAGCGAGACAGGTGACAAAATGCGAGAGCCCTCTTGTGAGTAATTGCGATTCTGGAATTTCCCGAACCGGTTTAGCTCACAACAAAAATGACTAATAAACAAAACAATTTTCCACTTACAATAGGTATTTTGGGATGATTATTCCTGCAACAGTTGGGTTTTTTTGTTCGAGAATTTATATTTTTCATTCGAAATTGGTAATGCGGACAATAAGTTCACACTTTTCCGCGTTACACTTCATTTTGTGCACTAATTTAGTACTAGAAGTAAACGGAATATCTATACACAATAAGTCACAATACACATAATTATAGCTTTACGTTTTTCTAAACTAAAGTTTAACTTTTGATCGGCCGACGGTTATTAGCCGCTCTAAAGATAGTCGTTTGGCAATTAACCTAAAGGGCGCTTGTAGTCGTCCGGTTTTTTTCACCGGACAAAGGACCGTATTTTTACCGGATTCGCGGTGGTGTATGGTTTATAATGAACTAGCTTCCGCCCGCGGCTTCGCCCGCGTTTTTCGGGATAAAAGGTAGCCTATGTGTTATTCCAGACTATAATCTATCTGTGTGCCAAATTTTATCCAAATCCGTCCATCCGTTTCAGCGGATTACACACACACACATCCACACACACACACCCACACACACACACCCACACACACACACACACGCACAAACTTTCGCATATAATATTAGTGTGAGGTGATGTGATGTGATGTGTGTACACGCACCGGACATTGGTCCGGCGAACAATTTACGCCGGATTCATTATAAACCATACAATGGTAAAAAATCGGTCCGATGTCCGGTGAAAAAAAACGGACGTCTACAAGCGCCCAAACAGTCCATTGCGCAGCCAAATGGCTAAGGGCGATTGAGCACTACACGTTTCCAGCACGCTTTTCACGGACCGTTTTTTTTTCATACGTTTTAAAAAGTGGTGGGAATCGTTCTGCAGGCCTATTGGCTAAATATCCGTTTAAAACCGAATACGAATTGAAAACGTCTGTAGTGCACAAACGCCCTAACGCTCTATAGCCGCCGAATGCCTAGAGCAAACAAATAAATGTAGGTACTTATTATATTAATTTATTTACGGAACCACACGTTTATTACCTATATTACAGTTTTTCTAAACGAGACTTCACAATCTGTGAGTCATGTTTCTTGATACGAAGGCCGACACACACAATACGCGGCGCACGTTTTTATCCCTCAAAACCTCAGATCATAGAAACAATGAGATGTGCCAAGGCGCTATCGAGCTTGATGCCTGATCTTGAGCAAATTGCTCATATTAAAAACGTACACGCTGGCGACGAACCGAACACGATCGATGGTATAAATACAGTGTTTTAGTTTAGTGCTAGTGTTGAGTGACGATTAATAGTGTTAGATTGAGGGTGTGCGGAATGTTTAATGCGTGGGAGATCTTTTTATTCACAAGGAGCGCTTAATTATGCATGTAATTGTGTCGAAAAATGTACTAAAAGTGGCATCAGTTGTTCCCGTACTAATTTGCTATGATGGCATATCTCCTTGTTTCTATGATCTGAGCTCAAAACAGATAATAATAGGTCTTTACCTATGAAATTGCCGTTTTGTATGAAAAAATTTAAACGAATTTTTTTCATGTATTTTTTATTTGTATTAATCGAAGTAATCACCCATGCAATCAATGCATCTTTGCCAATGCAGTGGCAGTTTATTGATGCCCTTCTTAAGGAAATCAGCTGGACGGGAGGCAACAAAAGCTTCAAAGGCATTTTGTACTGCCTCTCGGGTATTGAATTTTTTTCCCGCCAAGAAGTTATCCAAATCCTGGAAAAAGTAGTAGTCTGTAGGCGCAAGGTCTGGTGAGTAGGGCGGATGACGGAGAGCTTCCAACCCCAGTTCTTGCAACTTGGAGACCGTCTGCTGTGCAGTATGAGGTCGCGCGTTGTCGTGCAGGAGCAGTGGAGACGAGCGATTGACCAATGCTGGTTGGAGATGTGCCAGCTTCTTCATCATTGTGTTCAGTTCTTCACAGTACACATCTGCAGTAATGCTCACCCCGTTAGGTAAGAAGCTGTGATGAATCACACCGGCGCTAGACCACCAAACAGTGACCATCACTTTTCTAGGGGTAAGTTTTCGTTTAGGGCATTGTTTAGGTGCTGAACCAGGATCCAACCAACTTGCTGAGCGCTTGCGGTTATCAAACAGAAACCATTTCTCTTCGCAGGTAACAATGCGGTTCATAATTCCTTCATTTGTGTGTCTGTTGAGCAGTGCAAGGCACGTCTCGACGCGTACTTCGCGCTGGCGATCATTGAGTTCGTGGGGCACCCATTTGTCAAGCTTTTTTACCTTGCCAATTTGACGCAAATGGACCAATATTGTTTTGACGCTAACGTCGAAAGCTGCTGCTAATTCAGCCGTAGATTGTGTATCATCAGCTTCCATAATCGCCTTTAATTCGTCATTGTCGACCAAAGCCTTCGGACGACCGCGAGGTTCATTTTTCAGGTCGAAATTTCCAGAACGGAAGCGAGCAAACCAATAACAGGTGGTGCGTTGGTTTGTAGTGTTAGCTCCGTAAACGTCGTTGATGTTGCGTGCCGCTTGTGGCGCGTTGCTGCTATGACGGAACTCGTATTCCATAATTACGCGAATTTTTAACGTATCCATGATGACGAAAAAGATTGAAATGCGATGAAAATGTAACACTAATCAATAAACAAATGACTACTTTTGGAAAAAAAAATCCATGTTTTTAAAATAAAATTAATTTGAAATTAGAATTCTTAGCCAAACAAAAATTATTTTGATTTGAAATGGCCAGTACTGCAGAACGGCAATTTCATAGGTAAAGACCTAATATAAAGTTAATCGAACATCGCGCATATTTTCCCCGCAGGGTTAAGCAGAGGCGTATTGTAGTACCTACACCCACACTTCGCTAAGTTATGTTTAAGTCCCATTTAATTGGAACAATACGCTATTCTAACATTTCTTAACTGGCACTTAAATATAGGTTCAACAAAACTGATTAGCAAGTCAACTCGAAATCTAATCTCAGGTCAGTGAACTGTCAGTCATAGTGCTAAATTAATTACGAGAAATTGGCCGTCTGATATTTGTTCTATAGTGCAAATACAAGATTATACTGAATTCTTGATATACAAAGGAAACGTGAAAAACACATTAGCCTTTTAAACATCTGAATCAACAACAATACGATAATCATTTAATTTAAAAATAAATAGGTATATGTATACAGGGTGGCAGGTTAGACAGTGGAAATCTTTTAAAGGGTCATTGTACTCATCATTATGACCAACTTTTACTATGGGACCAACCCTGAAATCACGAAAAAAAATCAGCTGTTCCATACATTTTGTTGAGTTAAGTGAACATAAATGTATGGAACAGCTGATTTTTTTTTTCGCGATTTCAAGGTTGGTCCCATAGTAAAAGTTGTTCAAAATGATGAGTACAATGACCCCTTAAAATATTTCCACTGTCTAACCTGCCACCCTGTATATACCTACACATTGAGTGTTCTTTTTATTGATATAGATAACAATCGATAAATAAATGATAAGTACACACATCAAAAGTATCTAGGGATCAACATATATTTTTGCAATAACTTTTCTCCTGATTGATATTAATTAAAATTTTCTTTAAGGATTCATCAAATAAAGTGTTTTCGTTTGTCACAGTAACGATAAACCAAGTCACCTTTGCATTAATAAAGAAATTTGCCATTTCCCTAATAAAGGGATTTTTGACATTTGAACCACTAACATTAAAGTTCGAAAAAAAGACTGAAATAACAGTTTTCTTTAAAATTTTATTGGGTAACTTAAACAATTAATAATCCGTGTTTCTACCGCGAACACTAACAACACAAGAACATCGGTTTGGCATACTCAAAATGAGTTCATCCAAATCACGCTGTGGAATGGCCGCCCATGTTCGTTGCAACAACAAAAAAAGGTCTTCTTGCGACTGGATACCCTCCATATTCGGCAGAGCTCTTCTCTGTAGCATATCCCATGCATGCTCAATCGGGTTCAAGTCTGGCGACTGAGCAGGCCAGGGCAGGACATTGATGTTAGCTGCGGCGAGAGTCTGTCTTACAACTCTTGCGGTGTGCGGTCGTGCATTATCATGCATTAACTGAAATAAGGGACCGATTTGCACTTGTAGAGGAACGATGACGTCTGATACAATCGTCTCAGCATAAATTTGAGCGTTGAGGTTGCCTCTGATCCAAATCAACTCAGTTCTTCCGCCGATCCAAATACCCGCCCATACCATGATGGTTCCACCACTATAAGGATGGACTTCCTGGCAGGATTTTAATCGCTGTTGGCGTCCAGGGGTTCTCCAGTGTCGTATACGTCTTGTATCCGGTCTCATACCAAAACGAGACTCATCAGAAAAGCACACGAAACGCCATTGTTCTTCTGCCCAATTTCTGTGTTCAAGAGCCCATTGATATCGAATCCTACGATTGTGCATTGCTATAGGTGGTACCCGTAGCGGTCTTCGGGAATGAAGGTTCACTTCATGCAAGCGGTTTCTGACTGTTTGGTCGCTAATTAAGTTCCCTGAAGAGTAATGAAGCCTCACGGCTAACATCATGGCGGTTATTGTTGGAGCTCTTCGAGTTAAGATTTGAATGTATCGGTCTTGTCTCCGTGTGGTGCAGCGATACCGTCCTCCATGGCGCTCAGCCACGGTACCAGTGCTTCGGTAACGTGTCCAAAGTCGACTGATAACACTCTGACTTGTATTCAGAGCTAAAGCTACAGTACGTTGCCGGGAACCAGCTTCTATCATTCCCACGGCTCTGAGCATTTCTTCCCTGCTTAAATGACGTCGCCGCTCCATAATAACGTTGGTTTTAATCAGTAGTAGGGAAACAGTAGCACTAATAATGTCTTCAATGCGTTGTATGTTTTTATAGGGAAAATATTGACAGCTTATTTTCATCTTTTACTCGAATTTGATTGAGAGTTCCTGATTCAAATTATGAAATGCACCAAAAAGGATCCATATAAATTTATAAAATCATAAATTTATTACAAAGCCACATCTCAATCTCAAGAAATCCGCATAAAAATGCTTGATCCCTAGACACTTTTGATGTGTGTAGTTCTTTTGTTTATTTCAAGTAATTATAAAAACAAAAGAACGATATACCTAATTATTTCTAATTTATTGACTTCTTTAACTATACCTACTACCTATTATAAAATTGTAAAAAAGCCGTGTCTGTAGGTACATTGAAGATATTCCAGAAAAAAACAATTAGGATAGGATACAAATTACACACCCGAAGCGGCGTTCTGCCTAACTATTCTGAGGCCCTAGAGAAGTTGGTTTTCTGTTAGCGTTCACGCCAAACACTACGGGCAAAATGTATGGAGGTGACATTTGTGAGTCACGTGACTTTCCCGCAGGTAATGTCAATGCCATACATTTTGGACGTAGCGTTTGGCGTGAACGCTAACAGAAAAACAAATTGTCTAGGGCCTCTGTACTGACACGCCGCGGGTGCTGCCAACTGCCAATTTTTTTGCGAACGCTCGAGGGAGAATCTCGTACAGAAAAGGCAGGCTGTAGTTTCCTCTAAAAAAGCATAATATGTAACATGCAGTGGCGGATTTGCCCTAAGGCACAGTAGGCCCGGGCCTAGGGCGGCCAGATATTAGGGGCGGCCAATCGTGGAATAAAAAACCGGCCAAGTGCGAGTCGTACTCGCCCACCGAGAGCCCCGTACCATCCTTGGACGTATAAAAGTTAAAAAAACTGGACCGCATAACTAAGTTTGTTTGTGAAGGAATTTTGATGGTTTTGAAAAAACTGTAATAGTGAGGGACATAGTTTTATTTTTGGTGCAATATATAGGTCAATTTCTATCAACTCTAATTATTTCAGATTTTTCGCTTCGCAAACTTCGGAGATAAGGGGGGGGGAATGGTATTTTTTTCAGACATTTTTCATCATATGTTGAAAACTATAAGACATAAAAGAAAATGAAAATGTATTTTGAAATGTGCAGATTAAGCCCTTTCATATGATATGCCACTTAACCGAATGCCCCCACTTTTAAATTTCAAACCCTCACTTCAGCCCCTTTTTTCAATGAAAGTAAAAATATTTTTTAACTTCAGTCACATGCAATAAAGCTGGGCAAGCATTTTTTATAACTATTCCAAATTTCAAGTCGATAGCATTAGTGGTTGCTGAAACAAGCAGCCGTGACAGACGGACGGACAGACGGACAGATGAAGTCGCACCATAAGGGTCCCTTTTTACCATTTTGGTTCGGGACCCTAAAAATACAGTCGAGCATATCGTCGTCAAGCTTGATAAGCTAGATCAAGCTCGACGACGAGTTCGACTGTATTTTTTTCACTCAACATAGTTCAAGCGGATTGTTTATGGAATTTGGATTGCGAAGACTTAAATAATGATTTTGTTGCGCTTAGGTGTAGATGCATTGTAACATGTAAATACGTTTTATACCTACCTTGTATGAGGATAAATCTGTACTAAAAGAAATAAAAAATAGTTTCATATTTTAAACCTATAGGGCCGTCCCACAAAAAAGATAGACACGCGTTAAACGCGAATGCTACCAAAAATAATACGCACTTGTTTTAGCACTAACTTGTCTAAAACAAGTGTGTATTATTTTTGGTAGCATTCGCGTTTAACGCGTGTCAATCTTTTTTGTGGTAAGGGTGATAATTTTTATTAGCTAAATAATGAAAGCTGAGATGAGGGCGGCTGCTACTACACGGCCAAGACTGCAAATCCGCCACTGGTAACATGTTTGTTTATTTGCCCCATAGGGTCGCGTAGTAAAAACCCCGTACCCGAACTGGGTGCTGGTGATTGCTGTCATGATGATATTGGCTGGAGTGCTCCCCATTCCTGCAGTACTGCTTCTGCGCCGCTTCCAATGCCTGGCCTTCGACGTGGACATCCACCAGGGATCCATCAGGAGGATCGAGACCACCGTATCTACCAAGGAAATGATGAGCGACCAGGATGTAAGTGAATTTTTTGGTTATTTTGGGTCTGATATTGGTTAAAGTGAGGTGCTGCTTAAGGGTTAAGGGGGCTATAGCATTTTGTCACCCCTCACACTCGCACAGAACCATATTTGTAAGAATGTTAAATGAAAACATGCATTTTTGAAAAATGTAATCTCATAGCGAACTACAAAATAATATTAATTTAACAGGTCAATAATAATTAAAACACGTTTCTACTGTGTTATCTAAAAAAACGATTATGATCTGTTTTTGAGGTGAGTTGAACTCATGTGTTTTTAGTAATTCAGTTTGAGTTATTTTAAAATTATTAATATCATGTTTTTTTTTTATTATTATTTTATTCGTTTAGTCGCTATGCAGATAACAGTTTTCAAAAATGCATCTTTTCATTTATCATTCTTCATAAATATGGTTCTGTGCGAGTGAGAGAGGTGCCAAATGCGAGAGGTGGTCTTTTTGAAGAATCTTAATAATTACCCTACTCATGAAAATTTACGCTGGACATATACTTCATTTAATTTTGCAAAAAGAAATACATCATAGATGGTATACACTGCCGAATTCACATCATGGAAGAGCTTCAGCCATGAAAATGGTCTCACGAAATTCCTTCTTAAAATTTCCCAAGTGTCCAACATTCATGGTCGTACGGAAGATCGGAGTCATACATTTTAAGGTGGTTTGGCTAGAACATTGCTCGTTATAACATTTTTTAACCAGCTAACAGATTATAAACATTGGTGTTTCATGGTTCATTTCATACATGCTAGGTTCAAATCATTTTTATACGTAGACATCGGTTTAGAAAGATGTATCGATTGTCAATGAAATCGATGTTTATGAAGCTTTATTACACGCCAGTTTTATATTATTTAAATATCGAACTGACACATTTTGGCAAATAAAGTACCTACATATTAATTGCTTGTAATCTTACTCGATACATCTTTCTGACCTATTTTGGGCGCAGTCAAGAAAAAACCAATCAATATCCTCCCATTTTTCCTTTACCCCAGAAGTCTTAATTCAACGAGTTAACACTATACTATATTCAAATGGCTTTAAGTAAAACGTAAACAACGGCTCTACTTAATTTAAAGTCACAGTAATTTGTTGATGTTTTAGTTCTGAATATTAACTTGTCAGTGTAATAACCTAAGCAGCTACTATTATGACGTCAATTAAATTTGGTCGGATTAGACTTTCACGGCCGTACCACAAAAAAATAAACATCTCTTCAACACACGTTCAACACGAATGCTACCAAAAATAATAGGCAATTGTTTTAGCAATAACTTGTCTAAAACAAGTGTGTATTATTTTTGGTAGCATTCGCGTTTAACGTGTGTCTATCTTTTTTGTGGTAAGGCCGTCATTGTTTATGTTTCAAGGAAACTGAATACAGTGTAGTACCAAAATTACTCCTGTGCCCTTTAATTCCCAATAAGTCATAATAAATTAGTTCTCCATAATAGGTACTTCGTGGTACTCCTACATTTCCACTGAGCCTATAGGT
Organism: Thalpophila matura; assembly: GCA_948465475.1. NCBI lineage: Eukaryota > Metazoa > Arthropoda > Insecta > Lepidoptera > Noctuidae > Thalpophila > Thalpophila matura. Next base: position 9,518,406 of record OX419198.1, on the reverse strand, counting down.
AATTGCAAGCTATAACAGCGGCAAGCTATGATGGCCGATTTGACGAAGTCCGCTCAATGAGTTACGTAATTTCGTTTAATTGCTGTACTTTATAGTTTATAGTGACGCGTCACTACAGCAATTGTTTTTCAAAGTAGGTAGTTGTCTATTTTTACGAAACTTTATGAGCGGACAAACTTCAAATCGGCCATAACATGCCGCTGATATAGTCATGAAATGCCGCAGGATCTAAAGACTAATTTTAATTTCGGTTCTTTAATTCTTTTTCTTAATTTCCATTTTTCTTACCTCACCCTCTAACCCTGACTCCAACATCATACCGTGCTAATGTACATACATTCATGTGTAACCGTGTGGCGCGTAAGGTGCTGTCTCCTGAGAGCGCGCCGCCTGCGCCCGCGCAGCTGGTTGCTGAGGCGGCTGGCACCAAGTTCACTATCGGAGATTTTGATGTAAGATGTTTGTGGCTTTGAAGCTCAAAGATTGGTTGTTTTCTATGTTTTATAAAATTCTAATATTCTTGAATAAAAGGTGTAATTATAAAAACTGATAGCGTGCTCAAAAAACTGTCAGTTTTGCCTTCTTCTGGCAATGGCGAAAGCAAAGATCAACCATCAAAATTATTTTACTACGGGCCTGTTTCACACTATCCATCAGATAAATTCAAAATTGGAATAGAATTTGCATGAAATGAATTGCTAGATAAGTTAACATCAACTTATCCGGAGGAAGTGATATAGGCTTTAAGATCATGTTCATGCAAAACATTCAGTCTTTGAGCTTACTAACATTTTATATTGTTTAATTTGGTTTGGGATTTTGTTTAATTTTTTTTTATATCAAGGTTTTAGCAACGTAAGTATTTTTAAGAGCAAAATCTAAAATGTTTCAGCCTCATTTTCGGGACTTTTTTTAAGAATATAAATTGCGTGTCGACTTAGACATAAAAACGCGCATTGATATAAGTATTTTATTATATTCATGTAAATAATGTCTTGGATTTATAAAATTCAATTCAGTAACTTTATTTAGAAGTTTTTCTTTTGCTAAACTCGTTCGTTGGAATCATTTACTATAGTGGATACAAAACTATTGCAATAATAATCTTCTATAGTCATTTATCAGAGGTAATCTCCTTTCATAGTACCTACGAAAGGAGATTGCCCATTCGAAAATGGACACAATTACTGATTTAAAAATGATGTGGGTTTTATCATAATAATATGTTTATTTAACAACCCGACTTATAACATAATTACGCACAGAATTTTTTAATATTTTTTTAACTTTTTTAGATAGATAGGCAAGTATCTAAGTATATATGCTAAAAGCAAATACTGATGAAACCCTATTTAGAAACAATATTTTTATACCTATTTGCTTTGCGATAGACGTCTCATTTTGCTAAAAGCAAGCCATGGGCAATCTCTTTTTAAAAATATTTTTGTATTTTTTAAATAGGGAAAATTAGTAAACTCAAGTTTTATTTATATAAAAAACTAACCTCCAATGCACAGTAGGTACTTAGGTTGATGTGTTGATGTGTATGTAAATACATTGAATCCAACTCTAGAGCGTGGACAGCAGTGACGAGAGGCCCAACAAGCGCCTGCCAGAAGTGATCGCTCGCGGACGCCCCAAGAAATAAATGTTCGTGTCTCTTTAACTCGCTTTTGCTGCATGCGTTAATATATCGTCAGATACATCATGAGGAAGAAAAATAGCCATTTTCATTAACACATCCTTAAGTTCTTTCCCCTACTATAGGTATCAGCGGCACGAGAAGATGGCCTATTTGAAGTTTGTCCGCTCATAAAGTTTCGTAAAAATTTACTACTACTTTTGATCGTTTATAGTGATGCGTCACTATTGACAATAAAATACAGCAATTTTTCTTTTAAAAGTAGTTGTAAATTTTTACGAAACTTTATGAGCGGACAAACTTCAAATCGGCCATCTTAACGTGCCGCTGATATAGGTACCTTATTCTAATGTTCACAATTTCTTTCAATTGATGTATCTGACGACTTTTTTTGTGAATTGATCTTTCGCTTCGCATGATTTTTGGTCTTTTTATTCCAGAATGCTTAGCAATTATTTTATTATTTATTGTTTTTATTCATGAAAAACTTTCATTTAATTTATGTGTATTTTAAATGTTTATAAATATTGTAGGTATATATTACATTGTCAGAATAGTAGTTGTATAATGTTCAAATGAAATAAATAGATTCGTTTTCCGTCTGTATACTAATTTTATATTGCTTTTAATAGTACCTACGCAATTGTTTGTTTATAACTGTGTATATAAATTAATAATATTTGTTATCGACTTTGTAAAATGCATCATTTTCTGTATTTGTAGATTCATCTCATACGCACATCACATGCATGCATCACTTTACGCAGTAGATAGTATTCATATAATTAGCATTTATTTTACTTTATTTATTTAATATTATGAATAGCATTAAAGGAACACGTTATTTTTACTTACTTAATTAACTCATATGATTATTATTATTTACAGTCTTCTGATTCAGCCGACGACATACGCACGACCGGACGCTTCGACGACTCAAGCAGTAGTGACGAGGAAATTCTAAATACAAATTGCACAAAAGGAACCGTTCGTAGACTAGCAATGAAGCCTATTGGTCGAAAGCCGACCACTTTCAAGATGGACGTCGTCGACGAATGACCGTTACTTTTGAAATATTCAAAGTTTTGTTTCCTACTAGATAATTTTAAACCGCCAAAGTTTGTGTCGATTGTATTAAAATAAGAATAATACTTAGAATTTGGCGGTTAATTTATATTAAATCTTAATTAAATAAAAATGTCCTCACTGGACGGACAATATCAATATTACTCTCCAACACCATAATTGTATGTATTTACAAAATAACTACAGTCTGTTATAAATGTTTTCAAATCATTTAGGTTTAAGGCAGGGCCGGCTTATGTCAAGATCAAGACAGAAATAATAAATAAAATCAACATACTTTCGCATAAAAGAGTTACTAAATCAAAATAGATGTTCTCAAATTATAATTTTAAAGTTAATTGATAAATCTCTTTTGTCAAATTGTGACTAACATAATATTATAATGTAAGATTGACCCATCCATATCTATAAGAATACTAAGTCATATGTCTAGTATTTTTAAGAAAGATATAAACTTGACACCTTAATTCCATCTTTTAGGGTAAACCAAGTGTCATTTTACCCTTGGAGTAAAATTTACCCTTTAGCATCCCGGCTCTGCGTAATTGTAAAATTGTTGACGATATTTATCAAATTGTTGAAATTTTATGCACACAGACTTTAATTATAATAATGTCATCTTGCAGTCTTCGTGTAGCCTTTACTTTAGATAAACTAGGTTTAAAAATCTCGTCACAAATTTCAACAAGATCGAGATTATGGTTCAACTTTAACTGCGGAGTAAAAGGTGCAGTAATTGTAAATTATATTTCAAAATAACTTAGTAGCAGTAAAAGTACTGATGTAAAATATAAATTAGAATTGTTTTGGGCTCTAAATACGTAATATTTCAAATATTCACGGTTAGATCTACATTGTCAATCTATCAATCTAACATATAATGATTGATAAGACTATCGGATCCAATGATCATGATTAGAATTGCCACAAAATAATATTAAAAGAGCTTTGATTAAAAAAGACCAGTGAAATAGTCATATAAAATTACTGCAGTATTTTTGGGAAAGAATAAAGTAAGAAAACATAAGGTAATCGATTTAAATGTGTTCGTATGTGTAGAAAGGCTTTAAGTACCTATGGGAAGATGTACCAAATTATAATGGATTATTAGGAAATCGGTAGGTAAAGGAAAATGTTGAGGAAGTAAAACTTAGCTGTGGAACATGGACGAAAAATCGGTATAAAATACACTGTTTACTTTCAAAATTCGGCATCCCCAGATTTCATCTTGTACTGAAAATATTGATCTCGTAAAAATTTAGGCCTACGGGATATTGATAGGAATAAAAAATTTGATTCTCCTTGTGCACTCCTAATTTCGTCCATGGCTAGAACGTTTTTATGAACCAGCGTTAATCTCGATCTAGTGTCCATGCACTATAAACCGTACCTAGATTGAATCTATGTCATTATACGAAAAATGTTGATATTTCATTATACATAATATTTATTTGTAGACAGTGCGTTTGATCAAGTATTTTTAACTGTTGTGAGTACTGACTTAATTTTTTTTGTACGTCCTTTTTTTTGCTTTGGCTAAAATTGGTCCTTATGACCCAAAATTGGTTTCAGTTCATTTCAGAATGTTGAACTGCAGAAATATGTTCTTTAAAAATATATGCGTCATATTCAAAATTTTCGTCAGTAACTGAGAGGAAACAGCCATGAGAAATGCTAGAAAAAATAACAGAAATGAATTCCTTTCTGTTACTTTTTCCAAAAAAAATCCTACAGGTTTCCTGTCTGTTACGCACAAAAATTTTGAACAAGACGCATAAATTATCATTAAGAAATATTTTTTTGTCAGTACTCTCAATGTTCTTTATAATCTCAATCGTGGATAAAATGTTCGATACTGGAAGTACTAGGACAGCGATGCTAGTCACTGTTAGGTAGCTGTAGTACTTATAGTGTCACGCGTACGACGCACAGCTGTTGAGGCCTGTGTTATTAGGGACAGACTGCATGGGCATTAAGGTGCATTTCCACCGGTGAGGCGAGGAGAGGATAGGACAGAAGAAGAGAAGAGAGGATAGGAGAAGAGAGGAGTGTATTGGATTGGATAGGAGAGAATTGAAATCTCGCCAGCCTATGTCTACCAAAAATTGTAAGTAATAAGAAGCGCGAGCCATCGTGAGGTTGCTATTGATATCAATCGCGAGATTGAGGAGTGCGTCTGGTGAAGATACAGATGCCGTGGGAGCACAGCGCTGTCTCTCCATGGCCATCGCGAGAATCGTGGTTCCATTGCAGTGTTAATAAACAATCTATGTTCGCAGAAATACGGTTCATTGTTAAATGAACAAGTGTTTCAATTCTCGTCTCGCATATCGTGGCCAATCCAGACCATTTTCACCGAAGATGCGCTATGAGAGAATTGAAATTTTACCATAATATTTTTAATTCTCATCTCTCCTAGTCTCGCCTCGCCTCGCCTGTGTAAAAGCACCTTTATCGGGACGTTGTTAGGCATATTTGTAGGTATTAAGCTGGTTGGCGGGTGATTTGTGGTAATCTTAGAATTTTCGTGTTTGGAAATCAAAGGCTTTTTAGCTTTTTCATCATGTTAAGGCCACGGCCGCACCGGTACGCGCAACGCGACGCGACGCAACGGCGGCGGCGATTTCTTAAAAACAACTTCATAATTATAAACATATATTGGTGGCCGCACTGCAGAAATGACAAGCATTTATTTGTTCAGGAAATCGCCGCCACGACACGTCGCGGTGTCGCGGCGGTCTTTACTTACTTTAAGTAAAGACATAATTTTATCTAGCATTGATGGGTGACAGAAATCCGATTTTCTGTATTTTTTTCAATACTCCTTTTTTATAACTTTTTCAGAGTAATTTTCATTGTGTGATGTTATATTCTATTTTCAAATTATTTCTTTTATTCCCGCCAATCAGCTAATTAGTCGTTATCTGTATAGTAGGTATATTGATAGTTTAAAGTCCAGTCTGTCCCTTACTTTGAATGTAAGAGTCGATGTAAAAAAGCAAAATTTATATTAGACGCAAAATTTTATTATCTTTCTCAAAGAAAGCTACGGACAGGTTAAAAAAAAAGCTTTTTATTAAGTAATATTAAGGAATTTTTGAAGTTTTCAATTTATATTTCAAGTTTGATAGTAATTTGGAGAAATCGTTGCCTATGTTGTAATTTTTTGTCTCATGTTTGGTGGATAGCGAGGAAATATTTAAAATTATTCAAGGTATCATTTTAGTCAGGAAAATACTAAAAAGGGGGACAATTGCAAAAAAAATCAGCTGTTCCATACATATAAATGTGTGGATTGTAAAGGTTCACTTAACTCAACAAAATGTATGGAGCAGCTGATTTTTTTTCGCGATATCAGGGTTGGTCCCATAGTAAAAGTTAATCATAATGTTGAGTACAATGTCCCCTTTTCGTATTTTGACTGACTAAAATTAGGTACACCGTTTATAAATGACGCACTAGCCAATTATAGCAGCAATCAAATTGGGTACCTACCTACTAAAGAAATACTACTACCCCAGTGCGTCGTCAGACTAAGGCCGAGATAAATAAACATGACTTAGCACGTGCTTTGGCTAAGCTATGTTCCCGTCTCTGTCTTGCTTACAAGTTGCGCGACAGTGACAACGATACTGCTTAGCCAAAGTCCGTGCTAAGCTATGTTCCCGTCTCTGTCTTGCTTACAAGTTGCGCGACAGTGACAACGATACTGCTTAGCCAAAGCACGTGCCAAGTAACGTCTATTTATCTCGGCCTAACAATAATTGTAGAAAATACCTACAATTACCTGAACATAATAAAAAAATCGGAAAAATCCATAATTACAGTGTCACATCGTTACGCATCACACATTACTAACAAATAGTTATTATAAATATTTAATTCCAAATAGATATTAATTATTTTGATGAACTACATATGAAAATGTAAGTACTAAAATATTGATAGAATATCACTTTTCGAATTTTAAGGGTTTCGTATGCGCTGTTATTGTGGCATCAAAATATCAAAACACCATAAGGGTTCCTTTTTTACCATTTTGGTACGGAACCCTAATGAAAAACCTGCTGAATATATAACCTCCTCCTTTTTTAAAGTCGGTTAGTACCTAAACATTACAATTTGACAAAAAAATGCGTGTAAGTAATTAATCTAAGTTTATAAGAATATGAACTGTTAAAAATATTCAAAAAGGATGTATTTTACGTGTAAACATGTTAGTTATGGCCTTGTAATTGCAAAATAAATCAAATTTATAATTTACTACAAAACCTATTTGCAAAATTTTAGTTTTTATTTTACCAATGCATTGCGATGCTTCATGCTTATTATTATTTTTTTGGTAGAAAACATTCTGGGCATGTACACAACAATTTTACAAAGTCTTAAGTCAAACCAACAAACATTAATTTTATAATATGTAGTAGATTTGCAAAATAAATATCATTATATTTTTTCTCCATAAAAACAGCGCATATAGCTCTCGTAGAATTAATGATAGTTTGACAGTTAATGCTCAAGCGAGCAACGATTGTTCAGTAGATCCGGGATGACATCCCTCTAGGCGTAGGCAAAACATGATATTAGCTAATAAGATGACTGTAAGAACGTTTTGAAATGCAAAATTAAAGTATTGCCATCATGTTATGTGTTTTATTTTGCAACTAGCCCGCGACTTCTTCTGCGTGAAAATGGGTGAAAACTAACTTAAGTGCTTCATCTAGTCCCAGACTACCCCTTTATCGAATTTCATCCTAATCTGTCCAGCCGTTTCAGCGTGAACGAGTAACAAATACACACACACAAACTTTCGCATGCTATTACATACATGCTACACTACCAGTGGCGAAAGGCTCCATACATCTCGATTCGCGGCTTCCCATTGAAAAATGGTACAGTCGGTAGCAGTGGCGTGCCCAGAGGGCAAGACCGACGCATTTTTTTTTGTATTAGAGTGTATTTTTGTTCATTTTTCATGAATTTAAGCGAGTTAATGTCGTTACTAAAGCAATACACACGTACATTAAAAATCACTTACATTCATGAAAAACTTTTTTAACAAAAAATAACCGACTTCAAAAATCCACTACAAAGAAAATAATAATTTTGGTTTCGGAAGTCGGTGGCTTTGGTTTTTGTTTGCTTTTTTTTGACACCGACTTCCGAAACCAAAATTATTATTTTCTTTGTAGTGGTTTTTTGAAGTCGGTTATTTTTTGTTAAAAAAGTTTTTTATATTTCCCTTTTTAGTTCTTTATCCCGTGTTAGATTACTTTCACGAATTCGTTCAACAGTAAATCTTCTACGGAGTGTGTACATTTATGCATATAACTTTGTACATAGGAATGATTACACAATGTATTATATACTAAAACCTTCCTGAAAGTATGTAGATTACGTTAGTAAAACCCCCATTCAAATCGAATTAGTAGTTTTTGCGAAAATCGCGCACATACAAACATACATACATACATACGGGACGAATACAGAACCTCCTTTTTTGAAGTCGGTTAATAATGAAGTCGGTTAATGAAGTCGGTTAAAAATCACTTACATTCATGAAAAATGAACAAAAATACTCTCTAAAACGAAATAAAACGAAAAAAATGCATCGCGCTTGCTATAGTCACGCCACCGGTCAGTAGTTTATTATTATAAAAATAATACAGTTTAAATAATACAAAAGTAAATCGAAATAGAAATTTAATGAACCTGTTTATACTACAAGATTTTGCCAGACTTTGACAGTAGTAGTGTGAGTAGCTAGGGATGTGTTTGTTATGAACCAATAGAATCGCGAGGCTAGGTAAATTATATTCGTTTATCGAATTATAGGCAGAGCCGACCGCACGTCAGTGGTTACACTTTTACCCTGAGCTGGCCTTGCGTAGAAGTTTCAATAGAATAAAAGGCCGGTTTATACTGGTTATCGTCGCTGTTGATTTTTGATGCAGTTTTAATCCTTTAGCACAGAAATAAGGATTATGATTGCATCAAAGAAAAACATAACGACTTTTGTAGGCGCAGCGACGTTGTGTCACCACTACTAACTGCACTGACGGGCGTGCGGTTGACCGTACCTATTTTGACATAAACTTTGAACCGCAAAACAGTTTTGCCTTATTATTTTCCTCTAGTTATTATTCTAACGCCTGCATAACATTAACCAATTTACAGAGCGCTAAATTAGTACCTATGCTGATGCTGAGTAAACGGAATGGTATTGGTATTTTAATGACGGCAGCATTTTCGCGCTATTTTTGTGGCACCAGCGATATTCGCATGATATTCGCACTTGGAACTGTCGCGCGTAATGCGCTGTGAAATAAAGAAACTTTTAGGCAATTTATCGACCATTTTACCGTTTTATCCCCGTTGCTCAGCTCCTAAGGGTCGTAGCGTGAAATTAAATAGCCTATACTATTCCTCATGAATTTAGCTATCATATATAAAAAGGTTTTTTCGAATCCCGCCGTTAGTTCCAGAGATTACCGCGTTCAAACAAACAAACTTTATAATATTAGTATAGATTAATTTTATTTTAATTGTATTAAACATTTTCCCATAAGCACTATTCGTTAACACAAGTCACAAGCGTATTCATTATTTTATTATAATAACAAGGAAAACAGGATGAAAGGAAGTCAGTTGACTCGATCCAGTCATGACAGTTCGATCGAAGCTTACGCGATGTCAGGGACGTTTCAGTGAATTTACATCAAAATAATATCTACTGTTTACATTCAAAATCTAGCAATATACTATGGTAAAACTGTTTTAGAAGTGTGCTAATAATAATTTTAGTATAGGGACAGTACTGTAAAATAGATTATTGAATATAATAAACAAGACGATACTTTTTTATATTTATTTTTACCCGTCTGCGGCAAACCGCAAAAGGAGGGTATAGTGTTTTTAAAATGTTAATTTGTACGGTATTTCTGCGAGCTAACAATAATGACGTGTTTTTGATGTGACATCTATTTGAATTTGGAACAATGAATTCATTTGTCAAGTCAATTTTATGCTTTTTAAAATTGACAACGGATATTGCCTGTTTTAATAATGGTAAGTTACAGCTTTCATTTATTTTAAAATAATATAATTAAGGGCCCTCTATCTCACTTGCGTCTGTCGAACGTGCGCGAATTTTCTTTGTAAGACTTACTTTTCAAGTAATACTTAAGTAGGTGATTATTATTGACAGTTCGAGGTCATTGATGTTCCTATTCTTATCGCGATCGCATAGTAGGTAAACATACATTATATGTACCCTATATATATGCGCCGTAAAACGAATATTTGAATACCCGCTTGCACCGCTGAAAGTGTTAAGTGTCTTGGAATAGCGCGCGACCCTATTGCCATTAACCAGGCAAAAATCCGGACTGCTGCTACAGAGAATTTCCTAATTCCCGATATCACTTTGCCCGACCCGTAGATCGAACCCAGGACCCCACACTCAGCAGTCGGCTACGGAGGTGGTTTTATCGGAACCGAAGTCGGAGTCGGAGTCAGAGGCGGAGGCGTAGGTGATGGCAGAAGAGAGATGTGTTATGGGCAGGCCTAATATAATAAAATCACTCTAATATTATAAATGCGAAAGTTTGTGCGTGCGTGCGTGTGTGTGTGTGTGTGTGTGGGTGGGTGTGTGTAGGTTTGTGTGTATGTTTGTTACTTCTTCACGCTGAAACGGCTGGACGGATTTGGATGAAATTTGGCACACAGATAGATTATAGACTGGAATAACACATAGGCTACCTTTTATCCCGAAAGACGCGGGCGAAGCCGCGGGCGGAAGCTAGTATTAGATATAACTAGTGGCATCAGTGATGATCACAAACGTCACCTGCGCATTAGCTGGTTTTCGGTCTCTTTGGCGGAATGAAGAAGATAGGGGGCGCCGAGGCTGCGCGCAATTGGTTCGTCATACGATGCTTGTCGTCTATTGGACTATTCTGTATTACGTATTGTCAACTGTCTATTGTCTATTGGGCCAAAAATGTACATGTGCGATCTGTCATCAAGATCACATTATTCAGTCAACCTCTTTCATTTCAATAAACAAATAATTGAAATTATTGCCACGCGCTGCCGCCGCTATCCGCTATGCTTCGACCTCGTAATATCAATCGGAAGTTCGGACTTATCGGAGTTGAAGTCGAAGCTTACGACGTAAGTACGAACCAGTCATTTAAATAATGACTGGTTCGTAGGTGTTTGTTTATTGCCCCACTTATAAACATTCTAAACATTTATATTATTATAAATATATATTTTTTGTGAATTTGAAACATGTCAAAGCCATGTTATGCTTCTATTAAGTTATTAAATATATAAGTGATTCTCAAAAATCATATGACCCGAGCGGGATTTGAACCCGCGACGTCTGCCGAACCGTGGCTAGTGCTCTGAACCAACTGAGCTATTTATACTATTTTTATTTCAGATGACAATGCGGTAACCGTTGGTCATACGCCATTTTCCTTTGAATATACAAATAATGACCAATTATACATGACACTAGTATTGAAAAATATACCACAAAATGTGTCTAGCTATACTATATATCGAGGGAGAGAGCGCGTACACCAACACGTCCGCCATCGGCCGACAAAATCGGTCGTGTTGGTGTACGCGCTCTCTATAATTTACAAGTGTTTGATTCAATCGTCCGAGTTCGGCCGTCATCGTACGAGCAAAGTTCGGCCGATGACGGATTTGGTGTATTTCAGCCGTAAGACTATCTCTTTCGTCATTGGTTAAAACGATGTCATTGAGAGACCATTGACACGACGACACGATTATGACAATTGCATTAGCAGACTTGGGGCTCAGAACAAGTGTATAGGCCGCTCTAGTGACAATTATTATAATGAGAAATTAAAATCTTTAAATCGTTATTGATGCCCCCAGTCCGTCTATAAAGCGCGGAGATCATAAGTAGTAGTAGAACCTTACCGTATTGTGACTGAAACCTAACTACTCTTTGTTCCAGATAAAAGTCAAATATGTTTAAATTCTAATCAACGTTGTGAAGTTAACGTTGACCTAAATTCAACAGGTAAAATAATAATCTTGTATTATTTAAAACTAGCTTCCGCCCGCGACTTCACCCGCACTTTTGGGATAAAAAGTAGCATATGTGTTATTCTGATGTATAAGCTACATTACTACAAAGTTTCATCAAAATCCGTTCAGTAGTTTTTGCGTAAAAGAGTAACAAACATCTATCTATAGATACATACATCTATCCATCCATACATCCTCACAATTCGCGTTTATAATAATAAAGTAGGACAAGTGAGCATCGCGAGTTCGAACCCCGGCTGATGCACACTTTGTGCTATTTTTTTCATCACCACTGCACTACAAACGGTGAAGGAAAAAAACATCGTTAGGAAACCGGCATGTCCTAGAACCAAAAATTCGAAGACTTGTGGCGTCCACCAACCCGCACTGGGCCCGCGTGGTAGACTACGGCCCACTCCCTCCCACAGAGAGGAGGCCTGTGTCCCAGCAATGGGCCCCTTACTTATAAACGCGTCTTAATTTAACCACTGATTAAATATAAAACTATCCTTGTCATTCTATGCCGATGAATAGAGATGGCAATTGACTTAGAGCCAAGTTCACCAACAAGTTAAGAGTCCGATAAATTGAAAACAGCCGTTTAACACGATTTTGGCCTTTAGAAAAGTCTTGTTAAACGGCCGTTTTCAATTTAACGAACTGTTATCTTGTCGGTGAACTTGGCCTTTAAGAGCTATTTAATTTAATCATCGTTTATACGTAAGGGGGTAGGAATATTATAGCCTGATTGATTATGTTATGCTATTGTCTACAATACCTACACGCAATCTATGTTGAGTAGTATGAAGTTTCCTATATACATATTAATCTATGGTATGAAGCTCGCGCAAATGATGTGGCAGCAGTGGCGCAGACTCCCTACAATACCATTCCTACCGGCTTCCCTTTGAAAAACAGGACAGGGAGTACTATTTACTATTGTCATATAGTATGTCAAGTAGTAGTCACGCTACTTACTTATTTTATTTTGCGCTCTGTATTTCTATGCTATTAACACTCACCTTGTATCAAAATAAACACATGCACTTATATATATTAATTAACAGCAATATCTATTTATTATAGTTTGTATCTATCTATTAGGTACAATGTTCGAACTGGTTTACATCCGATACGTCCAACTCACAACTAGGTCCAGTTGAAAACCAGCGCCAGGCACTAGTGGTCTGGCATTTATGCTGAACTGGACCTATTTGGCAAAGCCGCTAGGCACACAGCAGCTACTTTAATTTTAAGACCTTGTATTTTAGTTTTTATTTATTTTTTGTCTGTGTGTCTATCTGTTGTGCCAAATAAATGTTTTTTCTTTCTTTCTTTCTTTCTTACAGGTATAAAATGCACCAACACATTAAAACATTACAAAAACGCCTAGGTACCTTTATTTTTTCTTTTAATTTCGACAACAAAATAAATATTGCTAATTATAAGACGGCGGCGCTACGTCGGAATCTTGAACTAAAAAGTCTTAGAGCCTGTCCAGATAAGGCGTTATACGCGCGAGTCCACTCGCGCGTAGACACTCGCGCGTTGCCGAGATATTATAGCTACATACATTCCCGTCCCGCTCATTGCAAGCGTTTTACGCGCGAGTGAGAAAACGCGCAGCAGCATCTGGACGGGATGTATGTAGCTCTAGTATCTCGGCAACGCGCGAGTGGACTGGACAGTCTGGACAGGCTCTGAGAGCCTGTCCAGATGAGGCGTTTTGCGCGCTAGTCCACTCGCGCGTAGCGACGAACCGCGAAACCGCGAATAAAAAAATCAGCTGTTCCGTACATTTTTTTGAGTTATGTGAACATAAATGTATGGAACAGCTGATTTTTTACCAAGACTTCAGGGTTGGTCCCATAGTAAAAGTTGTTAATAATGATGAGTACAATGACCCCTTTAAATATTTCCACTGACTAACCTGCCACCCTGTTTAATACCTATGAGGCTATATGTAGATAAAAAGACTAGGCTACTGACATATTTATGTGTAGGAATGGATATAAACGAATTTAACGACGATTGTAGGTAATTATATTTGTATATTTGTATTATATAATTTGTTGTTACAGAAACACCTGGCTTCATACACCGCTACGAAGGGACTGAGGCACTTTTTACTTGTTATGACATATTATTATTATTGCGTCATGAATGGCTGCAGACCTACGTTGATGGTATACCAACATGAGTAATTTTCAATCAATTGCAACAAAACAGTTGTAGATTGGACCAATTGCATTATATTTATTATAAAATAAATGACGAACCATTTGTAAACCATGCTTTAGAATTACAATTTGGTAACTTTGGTCCAATTTACAACAGTTTGATAACGACCCAGAAAAATTGATATTATTAGGTTGTCACATTTAGGGGGCCATTACTCCGAACGGACTAACAATTGAGACAAGTCGTAATATTAACAAATATTCACCTTATAGAGCTCTATCAATTGGTGTATATCTTAATGCTATTGGGGGGTAAGGCAGATTGCTCATTCTCCTTTAATTATCTTTCTGCAACCGACCGTTAAGGCCCAGTTATCAAGTTGCTGCAAACAATATTATGGGTCAAAGTTATTTTATAGTAAAGAACCGATGAATAGGTTAAAGAATCGCCCATATAATATCAACTACACTTTTTTTACAGGTACAATAATTGGTGACGTACTTAAACAAAACCCACCAGTAACTGAATTCGTTATAAACGTAGAAAAATTCGATAACGGCAGTAAAATATGTTGTAATGTATTTACAAAAATAATAGATAAAGGTGTACCCAAGTGCACTCGTATAGTAGTGCCAAATGATATTCGTAAGTATGCCCTCTTTCAGTAAGCTTTAATACCCTTACTTATAGACTCCTCTTAACTTTAACCACTGTTAAATAAACAACTATCCTTGGCATTTGTATGACAATGAATACAGATAACAATTGACATAAGAGCTGTTTAATTTAATCACCGTCTATAAGTAAGGGGATAATGATTAAGTAGGTATTATAGGTATAATGTTAATTAACTAGTGGTCGCCAAGTGGTCGTAATTTGACCGTAATCTTTTGTTGGTTATAGTTTGTGGTGATCATACGGAGAAGAGATTATTATTATTTGTCTTTAAGGGTGCATTACGGCAAATCGTGTTATAAGATTTCAATGAGTTTATATAGAAAACGTAAAGTAGTAGCCACGAAAAAAGTCGTCTGACAAGCTGAAGAGTTTGACTGTTCTTTAAAAAAATCGGTTTGAGGATAAACCTCGTAGACGAATGTAAAAAAAAAATTAAAATCACTAAAAACGTGCAAAAAAGCACTGCCATACTTTCATAACACTTTGAAATGAAAATTTTGTGAATTTGACACAATAAAAAATAGAGAACCCGCAATTTTTTCCTGTTTTACATAACAATGATTTTTTGGATTTTTTTTCCCAAAATATCCATAAAAATTATAATTCAGAAAAATTCAGCAAGTTTGCGATTTTCAGGGTTCCGTACCAAAATGGTAAAAAAGGAACCCTTATGGTGCGACTTCATCTGTCTGTCTGTCACACCTGCTTATTTCAGCAACTACTAAGCTATCAACTTGAAATTTAGAACAGTTATAAAGAATGCTTGCCCAACTTTATTGCAAAGGAAAAAAGTCAAAAAATATTTTTATTTGCATTGCAAAAGGGCCCGGAGTGGGGGTCCGAAATTTTAAAGTGGGATTACTAGGTCAAGTGACATATCATATGAAAGGGCTTGATTTGCACATTTGAAAATATATTGTCATTTTATTTTATGTCTCACAGTTTTTGACATATGATGAAAAATGACTGAAAAAATACCATCCCCCCCCCCTTATCTCCCAAGTTTGTGGAGCGAAAAAACTGAAATAATCAGAAATGATAGGAATTGACCCAAATATGGCACCAAAAATAAAACAATGTTCCCAACTAGTACAGTTTTTTCAAAATCATCAAAATTCCTTGACAAACTTAGTTATGCGGTCCGGTTTTTTTTACTTTATACGTCCAAAACTGATACGGAACCCTCGGTGCGCGAGTACGACTCGCACTTGGCCGGTTTTTTACACTGAACAGAAGTATTGATATAGAAAAAAAAATCATCAGCTACTACTCTGTTCTTTGTAGCCTATAATTAAGTTAATTTCATAGTGTTCGTTCTTATTTACGCTAAAGTTATTATTCTAAGGCAGTGCTTTTTCCACTTTTTCAATATTTTTTTTACATTAATCTATAAGGTTTATTCTCAACACGATTTCATTAGCCACTAGTGAAACTCTTTAGCTAGCCAGACCTTTTTATTCGTAGCTACTACTTTACCTTTTCTATATAAAGTTATGGTTTTCCCATAGGACTTTTGCATGGTGCTGACCCTTAATATCTAAGTATTATAGTCTTAGTTGGTTTATCCTGAGTGTCGTAACGTAAAAAATACATTAGGTACACAAATACCTAATGTATTATTTTTATTAATTTAATTGATTTCTAATGCATATTAAGTACTTATTACATATTAGCTTTCTGCACTCCTTCTCCATATTATAAACTTTAACTGTGCCAAAATTCATACTCCTCCGTCCGCATAATTTTCGTAATAAAAATAGTAAATTAAAAATTAAAAAAACCCGACTGCCAAAAAACAACTAAAAAGTTCAAAACAAGAGCACTTTTCAAGCAGTCTGATGCAGTTGGTGGCAATTATTTGTGTTAAATCTTAGATTTTATGCCACCAACTGCATCAGACTGCTTGAAAAGTGCTCTTGTTTTGAACTTTTTAGTTGTTTTTTGGCAGTCGGGTTTTTTTAATTTTTAATTTACTATTTTTATTTTTCACTTTTTAGTTTTTAATGTATGTTTTCGTAATCTTCTTTTCGAGCCCTTCATTTTGATACCCCACATGATAGGTTTTGAGAAAAACAAACTTTGTGAAGACGCCAAAAATCGGCCACTTTTCACTGTTTTTTTGTTTGTATATCGTTAATACTTGAAATAAAAACTTAAATCAATAATTAAGAATTAGCGAGAATGATTGCTTTGTTAAACAACTTTAAATCGTTATATATCCTAAACGATTATTTAAAATGAAAAATGATAAAAGGAACCTAAAGATGATTTTAAAATACCTATTCAACGACACCCCACTTGACATAGTTCATCAACTTTTTTTTTTTTCATTTTGACAATATGGCGTCTGGTTGTCGCTGTGGTGAATTTTGATTACTGTTATGTCTTTAGTGACACTCGCAAGGTTAAGACGAATCGATTGACGTAAGAATTATCAAAATCGGCCTACGCATTTGGTCTCTAGAACGCCACATAGAAACAAACATACATACATACATACATACATACATACATACATAGACTGATAAACACATTACCCTCCTTTGCGTCTCGCAGTCGGGTAAAAAGGGGTATTAGGTCAATGACGTATTATATAAGACACGTCATACACCAACAGCTAAATAGCTACATAATCAGTGCATAATTATGTGCAAAAAAAAGAATCACGTAAATCGGCTCATAAGCCACGGAGTAATCGGTGTACATACAGGAAAAAAAAACCAACCGAATGCAGAACCTCCTCCTTTTTGGAAGTCGGTTAAAAAGGGAAAGAAAACGAATGCCTTACTTAACATACCTACCTCTTGTTCAGTAGGTTTTTTTTTCACAAAATGTTGCAAGAAATGGCGTTCAGCCAAAAAACTGGATGGTGCATGACTAACTGAATGGTGGGCAATTACCTTACTTTTTGTTGCCATTTTAGATCGCCGGTAACGTATCTAACGTTTATATATCATTGTATTAGGTACAAAGTTTTTGCTTCATGTATTAGGTATAGACCGGAGAATAATGACAGAAAATTGGGAGTTATTTGTTTAATTATAGCAAGAATACAGGGGTAAATTTACGTAAAGTATGAATAAAAAAAATAGTTTTAACATTGGTCGTCGGATGTTCGAAAAAAAGTGTTTTTCAAGTATGGCACCACTTTTGCACTACACCAGAAAGAAGTACAAGCAAATATGTTAACAGTCTCATTGTATGATTGTGTTATGAACTTTCCACAATATTCGAGTGCCAAATAAATAAGTAATGGTCGGTAACTCTTTAATAACCCCTACAGGCGCAAAAACAAAATTCGCAAAAATTCGCTTCATCGCTGACTCGCGCGGCCCCTCGCGTAGCTCTCTTATTTTTCGCAATCTAGACGAAATCGCGAAATTCTAATAAGAATCGTATAAGTTTTTTCTATTACATTTCTCACTGTGTCCAAGCCATTTTCTTCATCCGGGCTAACATGCGCACCGCGACAAAATTTTGTCGACGCTTTTATCGTGCATTTGTCTCGTATTTGCACCAGACAGAGCGAGACAAAACGGTCTACAAAATTTTGTCGCAGCACTCGCAGCGCGCATGTTAGCCCGACAGCCGGCCTAGCATGACCACGATAGAAACGGGTTTTGTCTACATAGAAATAGACAAAGTGACAGATTGTAGAAACATTTCTTCCGTTTTTTTCCGTTTTCCGTTCATTCATAAAACGTAGAAATATTTCTACAATCTGTCACTTTGTCTATTTCTATGTAGACATAACCCGTTTCTATCGTGGTCATGCTAGGCCGGCAGGAAGGCAAAATAGAATGCGTCCTAAACTAATTCTATGAGCAGTAAAATTTCGACGAATGACGGTTCCTTTGACACAGTAGCTTAGCGAATGTCTCCCGCACAACATATCGTAATTCGTAGGTTCAATTCCGGGACTCGCTTTATTTTTTAAACAATTGTTTTTTTTTTTATTATTGCAGTAAAAAAAAGTGAAGAACCTTCTGTCCAAAGATATAATGAGAACACAACGGTTCTGTTTGACTGTTTGGAATACGAACATCTTACAAAGAGTAAGTACATAAAGCATAACTTTATTGCGTGCAATCACGTAGGTACAGCCCTCAGATCATAGAAACAAGGAGAGATGCCATCATAGCTAATTAGTAGGGGAACAATTGTCGCCACTTTTAGTACATTTTTCAACACAATTACAAGCTCCCCTCTCGTGATAAAGATCTCCCACACATTAAAAATTCCGCACACCCTCAATCTAACACTGTTAATCGTCACTCAACACTAGCACTAAACTAAAACACTGTATTTATATCATCGATCGTGTTCGGTTCGTCGCCAGCGTGTACTTTTGTACTACGCCCAATGTGGGCAAACTAAAGCATCAAGCTCACTAGCGTCTTGGCACATCTCCCTTGTTTCTATGATCTAAGGTACAGTCATGGAAAGAAGTCGATTAGCACTTCAGTTTTATTTGTAAATCATCATTTATTTTATCACAAAAATCACACTAATATTATAAATGCGAACGTTTGTGTATCTATGTGTTTGTTACTGCTTCACGCTGAAACGGCTGCACGGATTTGGATGAAATTTGAGAAAGAGGTATTCTGGACCCTGGTGAAGCACATAAGTTTCTTTTCATTCATTTTTACGTAGACGAAGTGGCGGGCAACTGCTATTTAATTAAAATCCATAGAAGAAATCCAATAATTCTCGTAATTGATTTAGCACTATGACTGTTGACTGAACTGAGATTAGATTTTGAATTCACTAAGGGCCAAGTTCACTGACGAGATAACAGCCCGATAAATTGAGAACGGTCGTTTAACATATCTTTTTCTATCTAAAGGTCATGTTAAACGGCCGTTTTCAATTTATCGGATTGTTATCTTGTCGGTGAACTTGGCCCTAAAAATGGTCCTATTCTGCTAATTAGTTTTAAATCGTATATTTTAGTAACGAGAATATAATTAAGGATATATCGCACCCTTAATAAAGTAAAGGCTTATGTAAAAAATACATTTTTTTGGGAAAACGCGATAAAAGATTCAGCAAACCCGATGTTTTTACTAAATTAATACTAACATCATAATTATGCTATAGCTCTAAAATTTTTGGGACGTGATCTAGGTTAAATATACTAGGGTACAATTAGCTAAAACACTACAAAAAATTGATTTAAGTATTTATAATTATTTTTTTAAAAAGCTCTTTCAAGTTAGGCCTGTTTTTCACATTGCAAACTACCAATCATGCCATACAGTTTTGTGGTACAAAGAATTATTTTGAGATAAATATAGAAAAAACTAAATATTTTTGTAAAATAAAAAACTAATTAGATTTAATATGTCAAATTTTAACACATTTTGGTCATAAAAGGGCTTAACTCAGAGTCGATCTTTTTATTACTAGAAAATATTGTAATACTCACCCGAGAATAAGTAATAAAAAGGCACAATTGCAACTTGCACATCGCGTTAACGATACGGCTTCGAAAAGTACAGGCACTTTATAAGTTGGGCCTCTGTCGTAGGAAGAAGCGGACGCGGAATGAAAGGGACACAATTACAATAATTGCTTTAAAATTGTCTTTTTTCTCTTTCTGTGAAAGGCGGGTTGTAGAACAGTTGATATTGAGCCCATTTAGCACAAAAACTCAAAAACCCGAAATTTTGAGTTGTGCCCTTACTTTACTAAGGGTGCGATATCTTTTTTATTTTGTGCCCGTTTAGAATGTTAGCTGAATATCTGCTTTGGTTTTAATCAACTTTTGGTCAATTCGACAAGCCGACATCAATACGACTATTCAACTATTCATAGTACCTACATTTCATACCTCCTTTTGTTCACAGATATTACCATAGGAGTAATAAATACGTCTAACAAGATTGAAAGTTTTAAAACGTGGAGAACGAACACGGCATTCGCCAAAGCGGATAATGGGTCTATGCTTTGTTGTGTTTATTTTGAAGTGAAGGGAAAAGAAACAAAGACAATCACACGATTTGTTAGCAAAAAAACTTTATTAGTTTATGACGAATCTTTCCCGGATAGCACAAGTGAGTGTATTTTATCTTGTTTAATATTAACCAAAACTATGTGCTAATCTATACTATCTATACTAATATTATAAAGAGGAAAGATTTGATTGTTTGTTTGCATTGAATAGGCTCCGAAACTACTGGACCGATTTAAAAAATTCTTTCACCAGTAGAAAGCTACATTATCACTGAGTAACATAGGCTACTTTTTATCCCGAAAAAATGCGCAGTTCCTGTGGGTCACGCGGACGAAGTCGCGGGCAAAGTACTAGTAACTAATAAATAAGGTGAAGGGTTGTTTATAAAATATATACAAGAAATAAAAAAATCACTAAAACTATGTTCCAAAGATATGCAATAATTATTTTTTTATGCGAAAAATGTTCAAAATGTGCACTGTCCAAGCGACCATCATATATAGGCCGCCGAGGGCTGATTTGAGACTCAGCCGCCCCTCAAATAAGTAGATAAACAGACTTCTAATTACAATATAATGATTTATTTCATGTTATTAAAAAAAAAAAAAAAACTTAATTAGGAGCCAAGTTCACCGACAACATAACATTAAATTGAAAACGGCTGTTTAATATGATATTTCTTAACGCCAAAGTTATGTTAAACGGCTGTTTTCATGTATCGGACTGTCGGTGAATTTGGCTCTAAATCGCAATTTTTTTGTTTTACAATATTTACGTGTGTTTATCGATATCGAGCAACTCTACAAAATTCTTAGATTAATTTATTTAACAACTTTTATTTTTTTTAAACCAACTCAATCAGTTTTAGGTGGAACTGGATTGAAATTCAGTTGCAAGATGTTTAAATTCATACTAACAGACGGTGAAGTTAAATAAAGCTTGTAATTAATGTTTGTTTGTCTCCTCTGCGTTCGCGCATGATTCATCCGTTTGACTTTAAATCAATCAAATCAATCAATCAATCAAATCAAATAAGTTTATTTGTAAACTTTGTAACGTTCGTTTTGTGCGCACCTGGGAAGGTTTTTGAAATAAAAATATATTTATAAGAGGTATTACAATGCAATACCGGGCACAGCTAGTACTAAATAAAAAAAAATAACAAATATCTAAATCCTCGATATCGTAGCATCATCGTAGCGCTACGCCGTAGCTAGACGCGTAGCAAAATGAGTTTAGATAATAATATTATCTAAATTCATTTTGTTAAGCCTCTAAGCGCGCGATTGTAACATATTATGTTACAATCGCGCGCTTATAGGCTTTGTTACTATTATACTAATTTAAAAAAGCTGAAGAGTTTGTTTGTTTGAACGCGCTAATCTCTGGAACTAGCAGTCGGAGTAAAACAATCCACGTCAGATAATCAGTAACCGATTATTTAGTTGGCGTAAATAAAGCACAGAATTTCATACGCTGTACGCACAATTGAGTATTGAAATGTTTTTTTTTACTAATTTATACCTATTTATGAACCCAGAGCAGGGCCCCAAGTCAGCTATTGCAATGGTCTCATAATGACATCGTTTTGACCAATGACTAAAGAGATAGTTTTACTATAAGCCAATGACCGCTTAGGTTTTGATAGCTATGATGTCATTATGACACCATTCTTACACAATTGCATAGCAGACTTGGGGCCCAGATCAAGGGCCCATCGATAGAATTTGCTACGAGCCCCGCGCTTGCTTAATCCGGCATTGTCACCATTTCACCAACAGTGATAGCAGTGATAGCCTAGTGGTTTAACCATGTGCCTCCCACGGCGAATGGTTCGAGTTCGATCCCGAGGCACGCACCGCTGACTTTTCGAAGTCATGTGCGTATTAGAAATTAATTATCACTTGCTTTAACGGTGAAGGAAAACATCGTGAGGAAACCGGCATGTCCTAGAACCAAAAATTCGAAGACATGTGACGTCCACCAACCCGCACTGGGCCCGCGCGGTGGACTACGGCCCACTCCCTCTCACAGACAGAGGAGGCCTGTGTCCCAGCAATGGGAACATTATAGGCCGATTAAGCTATTATGCTTATGCACCAACACGCAACCTACGCCAGTCGGACCTTCGAGGCTTCGGGTCATAAATACAAGTTGAAAATCGTCATTTTTTCACTTTTTTTTTTCAGTGGCTGCAAATAGTGTCAATGCGGCCAACCAAACCATTATAATTATAATACCAACTGTGCTAATAATAATGGTTTTGCTACTCATTCTAATTGTTTACAAAAAACGTTGCCGTAAAATTTCGGACTCTGAAGATACGCATGAATTGGAGACTAAAGTAAGTTTAGTGTTTAATTTCTAAGTGCTTATTTTTTTACAGCATAACTAACCATCATAAAGATATTTCAGATACTTACCTAGTTATATTTCGTTTTTAACTACCTTTAAAAATTCTAAGAAAAATACTGTAGGTCCTACCTACCTAGGGTCTGTAGGATCTAGGGGGGGGCTAGCCGGGGCCCATGCCCCGGGCGGCAAATTCAAGCTTAGTAGACGAATACACATGAGTAGTGTATTCGTCTACCAAGCGTAGTAAACGCAAAGAGCAGCGCTAGACCGGTCGTTGTGGCGTTCTTTGGGGGAGGCCTATGTCCATCAGCATCAGTGGGGTGTGTAACGAGGGGGTCCTTACTAGGGTGATAAATAAAAAAATGTTACGAATTAATAAACGTGTATTGTTTAGCAACCCTAGCAAGTAAGCCGCCGGTGAAGCCGGGCGGGGTTCGAAGAACTAGGACGTTAGTTTCCTTCTTGTGCAGACGGTACTCTCCTGGTAGTCCACAGGAGGTAGGCGGCCGGCCGACGTGAAGCGTAGTCGACGCAGCGCGCGCAGCTCGCGGCAGCTTCGCGAGGTAGGTAGATGCAACAGCAGCTCAGGTGTCCAGCCACACCCGGCAGCAGCGCAGGATGAGTACGCGTCGTACTATATAGAGGCGTAGAAGTGGAACTGGAACTGGAACTGGAACTGGAACTGGAACTGGAACCCTGGAATCCACATTCACAGGCGTCTTAGGTAGTGCTCCAGACCGTCGACTGCATCAACCGGACCGCAACCAATGCGGAACTACCAAGGAGATAGCCCCAACATTAATTTGGTTAATTTGGTGATGCAGTCTCACGGTGTGGTTAAAAGAAGACAATAATAGGGCACAGCTAATGTGCAGACAAGCATTAGCTAGCTATAAGAAAAATAAATTAATTAATTGAGGTAGGTAGCAGAAAAAATATTTAAAATAAATTATATTTCTATTAAGTAGGACTATTGAAAACTATAGCCACCTCCTTTTGCAAAAACTAGAAAAATTTACATATTAGAACAAAATAATTAAATTACATGACTAGGCAATATATTTAGAATTATTGCTAGTATATATCTACCTATAATTGTGTGCATATAAAAAAATGACAAGCTACTACTATTTAAATTTAATAAAAAAAACAAAAAGGTTAACTGAAGTTAATTGATACATGACCCACCATCATGACGCACACATAAATTAACAATATTTTATTATTAATTTTGAATTGGTGAGATTCTAGAATAATTACGTTTAATATTTCTAGTACAATATTACACAGCTCAAAGTATGCTGGTTTAGGCACACCAACATTAAAACAAGACCTAGGTTTTGACACTAAAACAATATGCACGTTATTATTGAAAAAAAACAAGATTAGCAAAGTGAATTTATACACAGCGTTACACAGCTAAATTATACAAAGATTACAATTGTTAGGCACATCTAAATAGCTTTTCAAGACTTACCGATTTTCGGGTTCACACAATAGAATTTACTTTGTTTTTATAGTTAAACAATTACTTTCACAACACGGTAATTTACTTAGTGTTTAGACTTGGTAACTAGGTAGGTCAAAGTACGTAGTCGCAGGCGCAGAGTACAGGTTAGAATGCACCTGGCAACTCCCAGAGGTTTTTTATAACCTCCTGGAACGTTCACCTATTTTGAAGATTACCATATTAGGTGATCTTCGCGAAAGAACGGCGATTCGTTCCAGAAAAATCGAAAGACTAGCCGTCGTCATTGGCTGACACAATAACACTAAGTATTGAGGCGGAGCTTATGCACCTCGACCGGTCTGTTCCGGCGCAATTTGTTACTCGCGCGCGGGTAGGTTTATATTTGCGGCCGAAATATTATAGCATCACCTACATACATAGAAAAAATATTTCTTTGTTCCTACAGCTGATTAGTATGGAGATGTTTTTTGTATGTTTGTTGTTTTATTGGTAAGTATTTAATATTAATAAGTATACAACGTTACAGGTGTTTTGGCTGAAATGATGATGATAAAGGTAAAAATATTGTCGGGTGGGGGCGGCATTTTTCAGTTTCTTCCCCGCCTCGAAATAATTGAAGATCTGGGGCTGTAGGTAGTTGACTATTAGGTAGTAAAAATGTATAACCAAATCATTTTATTTCAAAGAAGGAAAAGGAAAAGAAGAAAAAACCATATAAAAATGTGTGATAAAATGGAAGAGATACACGCTTTTCAACATTTTGGAGGGGGTATTCTCCGTCCCTGTCACGCGAAACGGCCATTGTATGCAGTGGTGTGGTCTTTACTTCGACGACAACGTTCGCAAGGCATGACGTCATCTCAAGCTTTATTGATGTCTTTCTACAATTTTTTTTAAATCACCATTAAAAATAAAATTATTAAAAACTATAGGTAGATAGATGTATCAAGAAAACCCAACTGATTAGGTAATATTTAAATATGACATGACACTCCCAACCTATCAATATATCGACATCGATATGTTAAAATCCATGAAGGCAAAGAAATAGACATAGGTACACACAAATACCTACATTCGAAAAGCATTAGGTAGGTACTCTCCTTTTGGGCCATTCGGGCAAAAATATTATCAACATCCCTTTCCTATCTTGGTTCTTTTGTTTCAGTCATCCACCAGGGTGTTATACGCGGATCTTGACATCCTCCGTCAAGAAGGAAATAATTATCACTTGCCGGATCCCCAAGAAGAGTCGCCATACGCACAAATTATAGGCGAAATGAGGCCCGAATGTAAAAAATAAATATAGAATATAATATTATTTATTTACCTATACTTACCTGCATATAAACAGTGGCGGATTTAGCCTACCCTAAGGCCCAGTAGGGCCGCCGGGCCTAGGGCGGCCAGATATTAGGGGCGGCCAATCATAGCAAAAAATATAGTAGAGCTCGTCGTCGAGCATAATCTAGCTTTACTCAACATAGAAGCGGATTGTTTAAGGAAATTGGATTGCAAAGATTTAATTAATGATTTTGCTGCACTTAAGCGTAGATTCATATTGTAACTTGTAACATGACCACGTTTCCTTATTTCAAACCTATGAATTCTATTAGCTAACTAAATGATGAGAGCTGGGAAAGGGGCGACTGGTACTACACGGCCAAGGGGCCAAGACTGGAAATCCGCCACTGCATATAAAGTATGGTCCATTTCAATAGAACTTGTAAACTATGTAAACAAACTTTCTATACAAATTCATCAAATTTTGATATTTGGCCATACCACAGATAATACAATACTAAGCGTACAGATGCCTCATCCCATACAAAGAAGCGTGTTCGCCGCCGTAACGCGGGCTATCGGGCTAAACATTTGTTCGTAACTAAATGATTTTTTAAAATTTTAACAAATATTTATATTTGTCTATTTATTCGTGTTCTACATTTTACACAGACTTCAATAACAAATCGATACGTATAACGCCATCTATTAAGAGTTATTTGATCAAATGTTCCTTGTTCCTGATGAGACCCCGTGGCCATACTAACATTGTTTACAAAGTTAACAAATTCAATTGAAATGGACCCTAGTGTTTAGACGTTACAGGGAAGCACGACCAAAACCGAATTCCCACCTTAAGTGTATTTGTAGGTGTTTTATTTATTATTAAGTATGTATGTTAGCCTATAAGGTATATACAGGGTGGCAGGTTAAACAGTGGAAATATTTTAAGGGGTCATTTTACTCATCATTATGAACAACTTTTACTGAAATGATATTTTATTCTGTAAATAGGTTACAGGTAACACTTTTACACGTCAAAAATTGTTTTGATTTTTAAGCTAGATGAGGTCGGTGTTTCCTATCTGACTACCTTTGAGAAGAAACACCGACACAAACTCAAAGGTCAGTCTCTTTTAAAGTCCAGACAAATTAAAATGAAACTATGCAAGGACCATGCAGGTTAGTCTGGAATGGCCTTTAAAGGAAAGAGCCATACAGCCATACTATGGGACCAACCCTGAAATCGCGAAAAAAAAATCAGCTGTTCCATACATTTTGTTGAGTTATGTGAACATAAATGTATGGAACAGATGATTTTTTTTCGCGATTTCAGGGTTGGTCCTATAGTAAAAGTTGTTCATGAGGATGAGTACAATGACCCCTTAAAATAAAAAAAATCCACTGTGTAACCTGCCACCCTGTATTTGTATGGGTCTTTCTTTGTAACCTGAGATAAATAAATAAATAAATAAAAAAGTAGGCGCGTACAGTACCTATCTAATAAATGATTATAAATGTATATTTTTGTGAATTTTAAACTAGTCAAAGCCTTGATGCTTATTGTCTTATTGTTAGGGTTCCGTTATTACTTTAGGTGCGAAACCCGAAAAAAATACTATTCTACAGTATACTTAATAGCAATTGCAGAGGCTTTAGAAGAGGACAAATACAGGAAAGAATATTGGGTGCACCCATTGAACTCTACGAGACTACAAAGTACCTACAGCAGTGGCGAAGGGTCACTACAATACGATTCTTACCGGCTTCCCTTTGAAAAATAGCATAGGCAGTACTGCCTACTATTATTAATCAGCTTTTCGTGGCCAGGTAAGCATTCGTAACTTCAGCTTACCTTTTAAAAAAACCGGCCAAGTGCGAGTCGTACTCGCGCACCGAGGGTTCCGTATCTGTTTTGGAGGTATAAAGTGAAAAAAACCGGACCGCATAACTAAGTTTGTTTGTGAAGGAATTTTGATGATTTTGAAAAAACTGCACTAGTTAGGAGCATCGTTTTACTTTTGGTGCAATATTTGGGTCAATTCCTATCAGCTCTAATTATTTCAGAATTTTGGCTCCGCAAACTTCGGAGATAAGGGGGGGGGAATGGTATTTTTTCAGACATTTTTCATCATATGTCGAAAACTGTGAGACATAAAATTAAATAAAAATATGTTTTGAAATGTGCAGATCAAGCCCTTTCATATGATATGCCACTTGACCTAGTAACCCCACTTTAAAATTTCGGACCCCCACTCCGGCCCCTTTTGCAATGAAAATAAAAATATTTTTTGACTTTTTTCTTTTGCAATAAAGTTAGGCAAGCATTCTTTATAACTGTTCCAAATTTTAAGTCGATAGTATTAGTACCTAGTTGCTGAAATAACCAGGTGTGACAGACAGACAGACAGACAGACGAAGTCGCACCAAAGGGTTCCTTTTTTACCATTTTGGTACGGAACCCTAAAAACTGACTCTTCGCGTTCATTTTTTAAGCAGTCGAACCGTTACTTCGGTCGCGTATAGGTGATGTTTGCTCTACAGAATACGTTGCCGCCGCTGACCCGCCCGACCGAAGTTCGGCTGTACGCTATAACGCAACGTAATTTCGGCGTAATGTGTTTAGACACAAAGGGCCGTACCACAAAAAAGATAGACACGCGTTAACCGCGAATGCTACCAAAAATAATACGCACTTGTTTTAGCACTGACTTGTCTAAAACAAGTGTGTGTTATTTTTGGTAGCATTCGCGTTTAACGCGTGTCTATCTTTTTTGTGGTAAGGGTGAAAGGGTTTATAAACAAGTCAATAAAACAACGAACTAACAAAAACTAAGTATATTAACATATTAAAACTTGTTGATTAATTTTCTTTTGTTTACATTTATGATTTCGGAAATAGAGTCTATACATTATATTTATGAAAGCCAAACAATTTTTTTAATTTCTGCAGATATCTGGGACATTAGTTAAGTACTAGGTATTATACATTGTGACAGGTTTACTGTTCTGTGGGTTAGACAGTGGAAATATTTTAAGGGGTCATTGTACTCATTATTATGAACAACTTTTACTATGGGACAAACCCTGAAACCGCGAAAAAAAATCAGCTGTTCCATACATTTTGTTGAGCTATGTGAACATAAATGTATGGAACAGCTGATTTTGTTTTCGCTATTTCAAGGTTGGTCCCATAGTAAAAGTTGTTCATTTAAAGGGAATATACAGATATTTCAGGGGAAGGAGTCCCTTTATTGGAATACTAGTTTTACACCCTTTTTCCACGCTCATGGGGTGTTTTTCTAAGACCTTAATAGTTATAATTTTATACGAAAACCATCCATAGTTTCATTCTTTACTACCTAATCTTGTCATAAGGGTTCATAAGTACATATAATAATACTAACATAAGCGTAAAAAGCGAAGAATTAAAGCTTGAAGAACATTTTTTTTTCCCTTAAAATAAAATAATAAAATGCTGACTACATTTTTATATACATATCAATTAAATGGTTGAGTCATAATTAACTCTTTGCTATGACAATAAGAGTCATTTCAGATGCTTTGATTCTGAACTTCAATAACACGTTGCGACACTGACCGCTATATTAGACGTGTCATGTGCCTAATAACAATAGAGTTTTACGTCTCGTCGAGTGTCACGCAAAGTATTAATTGTATAGGTATAGGTACCGGCACTTATCATGAGCACAGATCGCGCATGTACATTTTCGGCCCAATAGACAATAGAGAATGGTCCAATCAGACGACGAGCATCGACTGACGAACCAATCGCGTGCAGCCGCGGCGCCCCCCCTCTTCTTCATTCCGCCAAAGAAACCGAAAAATCAGCTATCGCGCAGGTGACGTTTGTGCTCATAACTGCTGCCGCTAGTTATACCTACTTGTATATTTTTGATATAATCAACATTCATTTATAATAATACATTAAAATAATACTTTAGAGAGGAAAATACAGACGATACAAACGAAGGTTTACTTTGCTTTGATCAATTTTGGACTAAGAAACAATAAGTTCAGCTATTATTTTTACAAATAATTATGATCGAACTTTCGTCATATTGTGACAAATGGCGATTTTATTTTATGTACAATTTATTATATTATAATAAAACAAATTTGAACGGATTAAATCGCGTGTTTTTTATTGATTATTCCTGACGTTTCGAACACTTTGCAGCGTTCGTGGTCGCAGGACGACTGACGTCCACGAACACGGCAATAATATTATAGGTACCTACGCGATTTAATCCGATTAAACTTGTTTTATTATAATGTGTAATAATCGCGAATACCTCAGATATTATTATACAATTTATTAGTCGGCTTTAATAGGAGATTCTAACTAAAGTCATATTTTTATTTATTTATATTAATAGGAAAATTACCCTAAATACCTACATTTTAATAATAATTTAGATATAAAATATTTAAATAAATAATACATTTAAGTAAATGGAAATATTGGAAAGCTTCATTAAACATAGCATTCTTTACAAGCTATAATACATTTTAAAATAGGTACTTGGAAATACACAAAACAATGGAATAAAAAAAATATGGATAACGTCGAAGTTTCTACATCGTGCAAAGTAGGAACAAATTGAATTTAGATCAAAACTCAGATGAACCTCAGATGACCAATGATGAAAACAACTTATGACTATGACTATGTCGTGGCCATATCTTAAAATTGATCACGTCATGATGTGGCCGACCATTTCATGAAATGATTGTAAAAAATCTTAATTTGGACTTTTTATTAAATCTTTGATATCATGGAAAATATGGCCAAACGTGGATTGATATAGGTATCATCAAACGTTGACGTTTAAACGATATGGTCAGTTTTAGCTGGCCATTTCATGAAATACAACCATTTCATGAATGGTCGGCCACATCATGAAGTGATCAATTTTAAGATATGGCCACGACACCTACATAACGGTCCTCTGAGCGATGTAGGATTATTATTGTTTATAATAATTCATTTGATGAATAGGTAATTTACATAATGATATTAAAATTGTATTTAGGTATAGAAAGCTTTGATAAACTTGATAATAAATATGTAACAGGTATCGTTTAGTAATACAATTTTAAAAGAGTTATGACGTCATTTAAAGTAGATTTAAAAAGTGTAATTTGATAGATTTTTACATTTCATTTACAGAATATTGCACTAAACTCTTATACATCTAAAATCTCGACACTAAGTACCTAGCCTAATTTAGTCATTTTTTTATATAAATCTATGCCCCCTATCGTAGTATTCATTCTAATGAAATGTTTATGATATAAAACTTCTTTAAGTACAAAAAAAATCAATTGGGGCAATGCCTACTATTGTTGACCGGGATCGTCGCCTCGGACCCGAAACTTAAGACTTCAAAATTTAATGTCAGAAATCCAGAATCTGGGCTTCTTGGCTACAATAACGTCAAACTTTTAAAAATTAAGATAGAGAAGATAGTAAAACCGGTTTTACGTTTTTTTACCACGTTATTAAAGAAATATTGCATTACCATCCAGTTCTGAGCTATGTTTGAAGTTTCTTTTTTTTGTATGTTTACAGTTTCAAACTTTAGCTCATCGGAAAGATAGTTTAAAATCGATTGCAAAATTTGTACCGAATAGACAAGCAAACAGACAGACAAGAAAGCGATTTAATAAAAACGTGGTAAAAAAACTACAATATATTTTTTTTATCATTATTTTCATTGGTAGTCAGGTGAGACGACTTACGGGTCGTGTACTCATGCCATACAATTTTTATACCCTTAGGCTAGGTGCACATGATCGCACGGCACCGCGCGGGTCCCGCGCGCTAATGTAAACGGTAATACTGTTGAATTCTTGTACCGCGCGGGCCCGCGCGATCATGTAAACGGTAATACTGTTTTGTTGAATTCTTGTACCGCGCGGGCCCGCGCGATCATGTAAACGGTAATACTGTTTTGTTGAATTCTTGTACCGCGCGGTTCATCGCCCCGCGCGGGTCCGCGCGATCATGTGAACTAAGCCTTATTTCGAAAAAAAATAGTATAATGCATTTTCCACGTGACTTCTCACGTCCTGATTTAGATTTAAAGCAACTAAATACTACATTTTTTTATAAACTAATGAGATTTCTCTTAATACATAAGGTAAGTACATTCAATTCTTCTATTACAATAACCACTATTTTGGCTACTTTTATCCGGTCAATGTTTAAATTGGCAACTTTAATGTAAATGTTTGAAATGTTAACATTATTGCCACACTGAACAATACGGATTGTTCCGACATTGTGGCAATACCAAGCTAATATCAACATTATCCAGTTACCAGGTAGCGTCAATACGAATTAGCGAAGTCCGCTAACTGGGTAATGCTGATATTAGTCGGGCATTGTTAACATTACCCAAATTTACGTACATTCAAATAGTGCAGTATTCAATCGAAGTCAGAATTTTATATGAAAATTATTTTATATGAAAAATACAATATGATATTTTTTAAATGTTCAATTGATTCTATCTCTTCACTACTACATTTAAGGAATTGTTCATACTTTTTGGAATTAACTTGTTTACATAATAAAAATCAAAATTCTACTAAATATAATAAAATTAAATATTAAGATTCAATGAATCGATGAGCTAGCAAAACACTCCTTGAAAATCCTTAGACTTATTTTTTTAAATTGATGGATTAAAAACAAAATGTAAGTATGTCAATAATAAATAATAATATTTTATTGGTTCAATACTAAAATATTTGTCTATACCTATGTATAAAACCGGCCTAAATTTTAATTAAGTAGCAAGGTACCTACTTTTAAAGTGCTCAAACCGCGTGTAGGTACTAATGTTACCAGTATAGAAATATGAATTTAACAAGTTGGTAAGTATAAACATAATTACCATATAAATAAAAAACCCGACGAGACCCTATGTCACTCCCAAAATAAAAACGAATTTAACGACATCACATATTGTGTTGAAATCCATCCAGCCGTTTAGGTTACGGAGTACCAAAGCAAGACATACATACACTCGAAAAAATTCTCTTTCTGGGGCAGTTGGGTAATAAATAAATAAAATATAATTTATTAAATATTTAAGAGATTCTCAAAAATCGAATGTCGCGAACGGGATTTGAACCCGCGACCTGTAGCGTACCGTGCCAATGCTCTGCCAACTGGGCTACCGCGACCCGCTCGGTCAACTCGAAATTTGAGATCCCTTTGTAACGCCTCATGAGCGTTTGGCGACATCTAAATATAATTGTTGTATAAGATATTCAAGGAGTATTTCTACATAGTTTTTCAAACTCTTGTAAGCTGTCAAAATTAGGCATGATAATTTAAAGTTAAATTTATTATCAGCTATTAAGCAAGCCAATAGAGAGAAAAAGCGAGAGAGAGCGTTTTAATAAATATTCAAAGGAGTTTCTATCTTACATTTTAGTTTAGAAGTAGAGCCAATAGAATTTTGTACTACAGGTTTTTTTTAAGTACACGATAGCCAATGAAAGACACCTACACCCTTACCACAAAAAAGATAGACACGCGTTAAACGCGAATGCTACCAAAAATAATACACACTTATTTTAGACAAGCTAGTACTAAAACAAGTGCCTATTATTTTTGGTAGCATTCGTGTTGAACACGTGTTTATCTTTTTTGTGGTACGGCCCCTACATAAATTGTAAAAAAAACTAGTGCGTTTAGTGATTTATTTTCCTAAGTTCGCTAAAATGGTCTTTAATTATGAATATCGTGCAGACAAGCACATAGCTACAATAATTTTCTAGTAAAAGCGATAAAAAAACTACAAGCACCATTTAACTTCGCGCCAAAATTTTGACAGCTCACTTTCAACCACAGACAACACGATCAACCTTCACGGTTGATAGCAGAAAGGGCATAGACTAAAAACGTACCGTTACATGGCTTCGCTTTTATTATTTTTCTGGGTCAGCTTGCTTAACGTACTTAATTGTGGGAAAGCTGTTTTGTTCTGTACTGGATTGAGTCTCGAAGTCATGAATATGAAAGGCTCGTATAAAGACGGGCGATCCATGGCAGATACTTCAAAATGGCGGATCTTTTCCCGCGCGCACCAGTTGGCAGCTTTAGAGCATGTGTTTTCTAAGCTGTTGACGTCATCAGGCCCTGTGCGATTGCCGATTACTAGCATTACTACCTGTGAAAATAAAAATGGATTATTATAATTATGTCTTTGTCTTGTAGTGGGGTGGGAGTGTTGGGACATAAAGACTGAGTTTGGTACGGGGCTCCCTACATGGACCGGCATTCTCCTTTCATTAAGTGTTCGTTCTTATTACGCAAGTTATGGTTCTACGGCACTGCTTTATCGACGTTTTCAATATTTTTTTACATTAATACATATACGGTTTATAAGGGGCTCGTGGCTAAATGACAGCCGCGCTGATCGATCGATCTGCGAGGTTAAGCTGCGCTTGCCGCGGTCAGTCTTGGATGGGTGACCGTTCTTTACACATCGAGACTCCGTGCCTCGGAGAGTATGTTAAGCAGTCGGTCCCGGTTGTCATAGGAATATCTTTGACAATCGTTACGGGTAGTCAGAAGCCCTAAAAGTCTGACAGCTGGTCTAACATTCGAATACCGGTATTACCCATTAATTGGGTTGTGGAGGTCAGATGGCAGTCGCTCCACGTAAAATATTGATATTCAGCGGAAACTAGTTAGACTGGAAGCCGACCCCAATATAATTTGGGAAAAGGCTAGGCAGATGATGATGACATATACGGTTTATCTTCAATACGATTTATTTAGCCACTAATAAAACTCTTTAGCTAGTCAGACCTTTTTTTTCGTAGCTATAACTTTACTTTTTCTATATGAAGTTATGGTTTTTCTGTAAGAAGTTTCACAGTGCCGACTCTTAGCCCAATCGCCCGCCCCACCTAATCTATGGTCCATTTCAATAGAACTTGTAAACTTTGTAAACAAACTTTCTATACAAATTCATCAAATTTTGACAGTTGGCCACACTGACATTGTTTACAAAGTTAACAAATTCAATTGAAATGGACCCTACAAAACTTATTTCAGCAATATAGTTTCTACTTTGATCACAAGCCGTGGTGGAGCAAGTGTCCCCCTTGCCCCATCCTGCGTACGTCCATGACTGGGACATCAAGATCTCATAAACAAATTAACGCAAAAACTGACCAAAGTAGGTATTTACCTACAGTCTACACCACAAATTTTTTTATTTTTATGTTATATATATAATCGCGTGTTTAAACGACATTTGCCATCATTTTGGCGTGCTGAGTTCATGGTCGCGACCTCAGGGGACGGCCCCTTTGCAACACTGAACCTGTCTGTCATAATTAGATGAGTATTCATTATTTAGTTGAGTTTCGCACGAACTCTATGGGCCACTTGCTCGACAACTCATTAAATACAATAATTAGCACTAAACCTCTCGCCATCTCTCTCAATTGTTCGCAGTTGATAGAGATAGAATGATAATGAGAAGGTACGGGAACATAATTTTTAAATCTGTGCAAATCGATGTAACATCTAAATCCGAAATAATAATAATAAAGAAAGGCAACTTTGCCTCGCGTCCTCGCGCGTTTGCCTAAAATGAAAAGATGTAATATTATTTTTCATTTTAGGCAAACATAGGACGCGAGGCAAAGTTACGGCAGTTGACGGTACTTACTATCCTATTTTCTAATCAGGTCTAATTAAAAATCGTGTAAGTTTTATCACTAATGTGTAATATTTTTTATCAAAGGAGAGATCACAATATCAATATTATAACTTCCGCCATACATGATGTTAAAGCTGATTCAACATTATGAACGAAACGATATACATTATTTGCTGGTGTCAAGAAATGTGGGACATAACTCATAAGCTTCTATCTGCCGCCAATGGCCGCCATAAGACTCTAGTGGCTGCCTTAGGCCTCTAGTAGATGCCATAGCACTCTAGCGATCGCCACAGTTCTCTAGCGGCCGCCAAAAGTCTCTAGCAGCTGTCATAAGTCTCTAGTAGCCGTCATGCATAAAATAGTGACGAACTAGTGACTGCGCTGCTCTAGCCAAGTTGCTTTTCTGTTAGCGTTTACGCCAAACGCTACAAAATGTATGGCAGTGACATTAGTGAGGTCACGTGACTTTTCCGCAGGTAATGTCACTGCCATAAATTTTGTGCTTACTGTTTGGCGTGAACGCTAATAGAAAAGCTAGGGCCTGTTCTCAGGTGGCCAGGATTGCGATGGCTCTATAAAAAACCGGACATCATAGTAGATATATCATATCTTGATCATAGATGGCCTACTGCATACTTCTTGTGGCGCCATCTATGAGCAGATGCCTCCACTCTTAGTCATGTGACAGACGGCCAACAGAGTGATCTTGTGATCTTATAAGGGTTTCGTTTTTCCTTTGGAGATATGGAACCCTAAAAATATAAAAAGAATCATACCTCTTTTTTATCTTTATTTCTGTCAATATCCTTCTTCAAATACATGAGCACATCTAAAGACTCTGGTCTGGTGGTGTCGTAGACCATGACGAACCCCTCAGCGAAGCCCAGGTAGTGGCGCTGGAGGACCTGGTTGGCGGTCAGCTGCATGGTGGGAGATTGTGGCGGACCTGTAAAGGAGGTGGTTAGATCAGCCACGAATTGTGGTGGGAGATTGTGGCAGACCTGTAAAGCAGTGCCGTAACTAGGGCGGTGCCAGCGGTGCCCGGGCACAGGGCGCAGGCCCTGGAGGGGCGCAGAAATGACCAGACCAGCAGCCTAATTGCGTAACTCAATTTCTATCGCCATGGTTTTCATTTTGACAGTTCAACAACATCCATTACGTCGGTGAGCTAGTTACGGGAACACGGATAAAGAAACATGCGGCGTAATGGATGTCAAAATCAATACCATGGTGATGCAGCAATTGAGTTACGCAATTAGGGGGCAGGACCAAGTTTTGGGTCATGCATGATAGTTAGTAGCATACATACCTACAATACCTATTATTTATGGCGTAATACGGGTGTAGACGCGCCCTACTATCAGATTAAAACATTTTCAAGGGCGCAGTTATAGCAGCTCGCACCGGGCGCAAAAAAGGCCAGTTACGGCACTGCTGTAAAGGAGGGGGTTAGATCAGCCACGAATTGTGGTGGGAGATTGTAGTGGACCTGTAAAGGGGGTTAGATCAGCCACAAAATTTGGTGGGAGATTGTGGCGGACCTGTAAAGGAGGGGATTAGTTAAGCCACGAATTGTAACTAGCGGAAATGGACACTACATGGAGGTCGCTTGAATATCTAAGATGTGATAAACACTTGTTCGGTTCGGCATAGATCGGCAGAGCCGAGCGATAAAATCGAATATAATTATGTAGCTTGATATATGGGTGAATGCCAGAACAAACAATAAAATTTCGTGTCTTATGTCTTGTGGCGAAGGGTGAGAGCAAGCCAGTACAATAAAATAATATTACTTATGTCATACCTATTCAACTATTTACTATATTTACATATTATTTTGAATAGACATATAAGTAAAACAGAAATATTGATAACTAGCACTTCGCCCGCGACTTCGTCTGCGTGTCCCACAGGAACTGTGCATTTTTTCGGTATAAAAAGTAGCCTATATTACTCAGTGATAATGTAGCTTTCTATTAGTGAAAGAATTTTTAAAATCGGTCCAGTCGTTTCGGAGCTTATTCGGTACAAACAAACAAAAAAATCTTTCCTCTTTTATAATATTAGTACCTATAGTATAGACTAGCTGAGCCCAGATTTATATTGGTACCAAAGCAAAATAAAAAATCAAAGGCATAGACTTCCTTCCGATCCTGTTTCACACAACATTATTACTTATTGATAGGATTTAACTTTTTTTTGCTGTAAATAATTACATTGTCACCATAGGCAGTGTGAACTTAATACCGTTTATTGAATCTAGTTAAAAAACTGCTCAATCGAAGTTAATAAAATTTATATGGGACCATCGGGAGAGCTTTTTTTATTGAACGAAAAATAATTTAAATTGGTTCATAATCTGTGAATATATCGCATAACAAGTTACAAAATACCTAGTATTATTGGTAGAAGTAGGTACTTACTTAAATCTATGGTTCTTATAACTAAGTGCAATTTATTTTGCTGTGCTTGTTAAGGCTCTTGTGCAATGTTAATTTTGAATAGAAAACAATTAGGATAAAAAAAAAAAAAAAAAATCACATGTTGTGAATCAAACAGTGTTACTAATATTACTAAGTAGTATCTATCTCATGAATACCACTTAGCAATCAAATTAATTGTCAAGTTAATTATTTACTGAATCAAAACATTTAAATTTTGTAAATAAAATAGAGTTAGGAGTACCTACATACTTAGTTACAGTTTCATGGTTTTAGCAAAACAGTTGCAGTGAGGTAATCTTACTTTCCATAATAGTCAAGTGACCTTGCTTAGTCAACATAATGGACAACTGTAGAAAACAATTACCTAGCTAAGGAAAGTAGGGCAGAAACTAACAGCATAAAATATGTACAAAAAATTAAACAATGATTAAGTATTTCCTTTTTTTTCAAAGTACACAAATTAAAGTGTTTAAAAAAGGAATCAGTCCAACATCTTACCCATAGACAAGCAATAAAAATTAAAAATAAATGCCAATTTCCAAGCAGTGCCAACCGGCCTGTACAAGCACTCAAGCAAAAATAAATCAAACTAGACTAAACCTTTGAACTCGCCTGTAAGCGGGGGTTCCAATCCCGCTGTATCATAGAAACAAACTCTCTCTTTCGTCCCCCTATCCGTCTCAATGTTCGCCACATAGATATCCTCAATTGTTGGGTAAAAACATGACTTTAAATTAACATTTCCGTATATGAGCTGTTCTAATACTGCGGTTTTGCCTACCCCTTTCATTCCACATATGACGACTTTGCTTGTTTTCCCCATTTTCTGTGTAATTTATGTTTTGGAGAGCAATAAATTCACTTTCGAAACATTGTGGAGGAGCAACACTTTACGACTTTACGAAAACTTAATGACATCGTTATGACTTATCAACAAAGAATATTATTTTGATTAATGTATCAGTAAAATTTTTGTTAACTCTCGTAAAGTTTATTTTTTGTAATTTCGTAAACTCCACTTTCACGACATCTTCTACTTTGTTGACAATATTTATTTTGACATTAGCGCCTGCGGCCTGACAGTGACAGAGCCTGACAAATGCCACTGTCAAATGTCAATTTGGTTTTTCTCGCCACAGTGTTCTTGGTTAGCACGTGTGTCTAGAATTTGAGAGGTGTTTTTGAGTGATTGTTGTAACTTTTGTGACTTGTTTTTGTTGTAGTGTGTTGTCTTTGTGTTTGTTAACAGGTTTGTATTGTGAGTGTCTTATTATTTAACCGTCCTATCCAAAATGGATAAAAATAAACCCCCTGATCCTGATCCACCTGATATTCCCTCTCCCCCAGCTCCATTTTCCCCGAATTATCCACTATCGCAGTTTGCGGATGTTGTTTGCAGTGTATCAGAAAATGTAAGCGTACCTCAACCCTCACGGAAACGTCCCGTTGATGAAGAAAATCTGACTCCTAGCCCTCCTACTAAACATCAAAGAAGTCAAGTTGGCCGTGTCAGATATTCAGCTATGGATAAGTCTCCCTTTATTGTACATGTTTCTCGTATAGAGACCCAACCAAATGCTGGTACTACCTTACATCCAGTGTCTTTTGGTATGTTTCTTTTTAAAAATAATATTGCAAACATTGCTCGTGATGGTGTTAAGAGAATTGGCCGTAACCGTGTGTCCGTCGAGTTTGCATCCCCTCAGGATGCTAACTGCTTCCTAGTCAATGGCTTATTAAGTAAGTATAGTTACACAGCAACAATTCCAACGTTTCACATTACACGTATGGGTGTTGTATCTGGCGTTCCTGTAGATATTACGGAAGATGAAGCGAAATCCTATTTGTCTGTGCCCTCAGGATGTGGGCAAATACTCAAAGTACGCCGTATCAATAGGAAAGTTCAGAGAGACGGTGTTTCTGAATGGAAACCCACAGAAACCTGTGTAATTACTTTTGATGGCCAAGTGTTACCAAAAAGGATTTATTGCTGTTATACATCCCTTCCAGTCGAACAATACATATATCCAACAATTCAATGTCGCAAGTGTTGCAGATTTGGACATGTGGAGTCTATATGCAGGTCGAAACCTCGCTGCAGTAAATGTGGCCACGATCACCCTGGTGATGGTTGCAGCATTTCTGAAAGTGAGGCCTTTTGCGTGCTTTGTTCGGGTAATCACTTCGCTAATAGCAGGTCATGCCCCGAGCATGGTAGACAAAAGGCTATTAAGACCATTATGGCTGAGAAATCCATTCCGTATGCTGAGGCCAGCAAATCCATCCCAACAGTTTCTCGCAATTATGCCAATGCTACCAAATCTCAGTCATACCGCAAAACAGTTACTTTAAAGCCTAAGACCCATGCCCCTCTTTCCCCTTCCTATGACAAAGCTGCTCATCTGCAAATAATTAATTCTCCCCAACCTTCACAGCCTAATGGCTGCGCTCTTAATAATCCACACTTGGACTCTTCCAAAAATATTTCTTCTGTCATTGAACTTTTAATAAATCTTTTACCAACTATTCTATCTACTTTTAATCCTCACTTACCGTCCAACGTTGCCGACCAACTTATATCTCTCTTATTTCAAATTAAAAATGGCATCTCGCCAAGTATTCCTACAGTGGAATGTGAGGAGCGTGTGGCATAAAAAGCACGACCTCATATTCCTTTTAAATAAGTACAAGCCACTCGCTTGTTCCATAGCTGAGACTTGGCTTATCCCAAGTCTCAGCTTTCGTATACCACATTATAACATACTGAGATGTGACCGATCTGATGGCTATGGAGGGTCGGCTCTCTTTGTTAATAATCGGGTCCCACTTTTCCCCTTATCTTTGCCTTCACTTTCGGGTGATATGAGCATTGCAGCAGGTAAGATGGAAGGCATTACAGTGTTTTCCATTTATATTGCCCATCCCCACCATGAATTTTTAACTATACTAAAAGACATCTTTGCTAATGTATATGGACCCATACTAGTAATGGGAGACTTCAACTGCCACCATTTTAGATGGGGGTCTGAACGCTGTGATGCCTTTGGGATGGATCTGGTTGACATTTTGGATGATTTAGATCTCTGCATCCTCAATAATGGTTGCCCAACACGTAGATCTCTTCCCGGACAACAAAAGAGCTGTGTTGATCTTACATTTTGTTCGGTTGAGTTGGCAGCATCAACACATTGGGAATGCACATCCTTGTCGCATGGCAGTGACCACTACCCCATTGTTATATCTTTGATTAATAAGACTTATTTAGAAAAAGCTTCTCCTCCACTTTTGAAATATAATTTATCAAAACCAGATTGGCCAAAATTTTTATCATTATTGGAGGATAAAATTGATGATCTTCCAAATTTAAATTCAAATTTATCAGATTCTGCTGGTCACTGCCATGCCCAGAGTTGTTATGAAGGTTTTGTTGCGGCTGTAACCTTTAGTGCGGACTCCTGCTTTCCTTTGAGAAACAGTGCCCGCAATAAAATCCCATCACCTCCATGGTGGGACCAAGAGTGCACTTTAGCGATCAGGGAGAGAAACAAGGCCGAAGTTAATTACAATCAAGCGATGAACACTGAAAACCTATTAGCATATAGGCAGGTTTATGCCAAATCCCAACGTCTTCTTCGTAGAAAAAAACGTGCGGGTTGGATTAAGTTCTGTACCTCCTTATCTCCATCTACTCCAGTTTCAGCAGTGTGGAGGAGTATCAATAGGTTTAGACGTGGCTGTTCTTCATCAATCTCTTCACCTATTACTAGGGAAACAGCTGAAATTTTTTTTGACAAGATAGCACCATCCTATGCTCCACTCCAATCCGAATGTCCCAACTTGCCCTTGCATATTGTATCAGATGATCCCTTTGATGCGCCATTTACTTTAAGGGAACTGAATGTGGTACTTAAACATGTCCGGGACTCCGCCCCCGGTATTGATGGTGTGCCTTATTCTTTCATGACTCATACTGGCGATAAGGCTAAAACCTACTTTCTAAATTTCATAAATTTCTGCTATAGTCATGGTTGGGTCCCAGATCAGTGGAAATCACAAATTATTATTCCCCTGTTGAAACCAGGCAAACATGCAGATGATCCGAATGGCCTTAGGCCAATTGCTTTATCTTCAGTCTTAGTCAAATTACTGGAACATCTTATTAAAAATCGCTTAAAGTGGATAGTCGAATCGAGAGATTTACTGCCGAACTACCAGTTTGGTTTTAGGAAAGGGCTCAGTACAATGGATAGTGTTGGCATTCTAGTAACGGATATTCGCTTATCGTTTTCGAAAAACGAATCCGTTGTTGCCGCTTTCCTTGACATT
The DNA here is from genome assembly GCA_948465475.1 of Thalpophila matura. Taxonomy (NCBI): domain Eukaryota; kingdom Metazoa; phylum Arthropoda; class Insecta; order Lepidoptera; family Noctuidae; genus Thalpophila; species Thalpophila matura. The sequence continues at coordinate 9,476,189 of OX419198.1, read as the reverse complement.
TCCTCTGCATACGACAATGTACTTCTTCCCGTTCTCAGGCAAAAACTGCACCAGCTGAGGCTTCCGGCTAAGATGATACAGTGTATATGTGGACTACTTCTGTCTCGCTCTTTAATTCTGAGGGTCCAGGGAGAGGAATTCGATAAAAGGCAGACTTGGAAGGGACTTCCACAAGGTTCTGTCCTCAGCCCCTTACTTTACAACTTATACACGGCTGACATTGGCTCCTGCCTAAATAACAACTGTCAGATCCTACAATATGCCGATGACATAGTGATGTATGTGACGGATCCCTCCATCGCTGACGCTGCGTCATCTCTATGCCTCTCTCTGGATTCTTTGAATCAGTGGCTTTTAAACCACGGTCTATCTTTATCTGCACCAAAAAGTTCGGCAGTAATTTTCTCTCGCAAGAGACGGATTCCACACATTTCAGTAAACATTTTAGGCCACAATATTCCGTTAGTAAATACAGTAAAATTTTTAGGCGTAATTCTGGATTCAAAATTAACTGGCAAACACCATATAAACTCTCTAATTCAAAAAAGTGAAAGAGTCATTTCAATTTTAAAAGTTCTTGCAGGTGTGTGGTGGGGAGCCCATCCTTACACCATGAAACTAGTTTATAACGCCTTAGTTCGCAGTGTTTTAGATTATGGAACATTCCATTTGATACCATGCAACAAAGGTGCTCTGGCTGGGCTGGATAGGGTGCAGTCTAAGTGCCTTCGGATCATCTCAGGTTGTATGAAGTCCTCTCCCGTTAACGCATTGCAGGTCGAGTGTGCTGAGCCTCCCCTCGCCCTAAGGCGGCAATATCTGGCCTCCCGTTTTTTGTCTCGATTAATACCCAAAACTTCCCACCCTCTCCTAGCAAAACTTAGAGAATTAGATGCCATATGCCAAAGCTCAAGTTATTGGAAGAACAAAGAAATCCCCCTAATTCTTAAAACCCTCCGTCAAATTCAAAATCTAAATTGTCCTATTGTCCAGTATCCCAAATTACCCCTTTTTAACTTTGCTTATGAAGTTTTATTTTTTATCCCAAAAATTTTCTTTGATGTTGGTATATCCAAAAACTCCCCTTCAGCGAATTCGGCTTTCAATGCGGTAGTGGGTGAGCGATGGAATGGGTTTCATATCTTCTTTACGGATGCATCAAAATTATCTGATCATAATAATATTGGTGCGGCGGTATATTACCAGAGCTCCAGAATTATCTTGCAATACAAATGCCCTAAAGAGTCATCTGTGTTCACGGGTGAGTGTGTGGCTATATTAGAGGCATGTCTTTTTATAGAATCTCACCATAATATTGAGAAGGCTGTTATTTTTACAGATTCTCTCAGTTCTTTGCAAGCTTTAATTCAAAACCCGTTTAAAAGTAAATTGCATAGTCCCCTTGTTTTAAAAATTAAAAAATCCCTATTTTCTTGTGCTAATAATCAAAAGGATGTTCAGTTAGTTTGGATACCTAGTCATTGTGGGATAAAGGGAAACGAATCCGCTGATGCTTTGGCCAAGGGTGCTTGCTCATCTGCGACAGCTGATCTCTCACACAATTCCTATCAGGGGTATGACCTGTTAAGCCTTCCTAAACAAAATCTCCAGTGTTCATGGCAGGAACAGTGGAATAAAACTAGCAAAAAGAAGGGCAGTTTTTTTTATGCAGTGCAACCAACCATAAAACCAAAACCTTGGTTCTATGGTTACAAAAAAGTCTCCAAAACTATAATATCTGTTCTTTGCAGAATTCGTTTAGGATTTTGTTGCACTCCTGTTTTTCTGCAAAAAATTCGAATTCGGGACTCTTCCCTCTGCGAGTGCGGTTTAGAGGAGGGTACTTTAGAACATATTTTCTTCGAATGCTCGAATAACGTCCCTCCTTTAGATTTGTATAGTCGTCTTCCTAAATTAAAGATCCCTCTTCCAATTAATTTTCCTTCTCTCTTAACATATTCCTCTCCAGACCTGTTTGTGGCGCTGATGATTTTCATCCGTCACAATAATATTAAATTATAAGTTGTGACGATAAATATTATCTCTATGTGGATGTGGTATATTTTAGATTTTAACAATTTACTAATATTTAAGTATGTATTTATTTTTATTCTTTGTTTGTTGCAGTCCTGTACCTACTAACCCAACAAGATCTACATTGGTGTCCAACGAGGAACTCTTATAATTTTTTTAAATATCATATTTTTTTTATTTTTTTTTGCACACTTGCTTTACCAATTCACTTCGTCATTGGCAGAATTGTCGACATCGGCACTGTTTGCCATAACTAAAAATAAAAATAGAATAGAATAGTCAATTTGGTTGCTAGCGTTTCATTTTATGCAGAAGAATAAACACGAAGTAAGGCTGCTTGTGCACTACAGATGTTTTCAATTCGTATTCGGTTTTTTACGGATTTTTAGCCAATAGGCGTGCAGAACGATCCCCACCACTTTTTAAAATGTATGAAAAAAAAAACGGTCGGTCAAAAAACGTGCTGTAGAGACCGTACCACGTAAGAATTCCCCTAGAAGTTATGTTGGCTGCCCTGAATCTCAATTTATTACAACGTTTTTAACGGTGTTGGAAGTTTTCTTTCAGCACCAATTCACTTTCATCACGTTTTAACGTCCTAAATATTATATAAAACACAGGTAAATCTACAAAAAACACAAAACAATATGACCTAAATAGGAATGACAAGCAGGGCAGCCAACATAACTTCTAGGGGCATTCTTACGTGGAACGGTCTCTAAACGTGTAGTGCAGCACTACAGACGTTTTCAACTCGTATTCGGTTTTTTACGGATTTTTAGCCAATAGGCGTGCAGAACGATCCCCACCACTTTTTAAAATGTATGAAAAAAAAAAACGGTCCGTGAAAAAACGTGCTGTAAATAAACGTGTAGTGCACAAGCAGCCTAAGAAAACAAATGTGGAACTATGAATTCCAAGAAGTGGATCTAATAAGTAAATAAAATTGTACTAATTTACATAAAACGTTTTGTTCAAGAGTTTTGTTTACAATGCACTTGAACTTATTAAAGTTAAACTATTAGATTGCTAAGCATTAAGTTTATTAAGTTATAATATAACAAGAATAGTCGTTTTACACATATTGACACAAACAAAACCATGACAACACACACTAGCTTTTTTATTCATTTGATACTTCTTTATGGTTAGGTATTAGAGGTCGCACATTGCAAACATGCAACCTATCTTCTCTCAATGAAGACCTATTAATTTCAAAAGCTTCAACAGCCTTGGTCTGACTAATGCTTTTGTAAAAGTGTCTGCAAGCTGATTTTCAGTTGTAATCTTGCTTACAATTAACTCTCCACTTGTTACCATCTCCCTGACAAAGAAGTGTCTAATCCGGATATGCTTAGTACGTTTGTGGTACTCCGGATTTTCAGCTAGCTTTATCGCAGCTTCATTATCTACTCTCAGGATAGGCACACCCTTCAATTTAGTCATATCTCCAATGACTCTGGACAGCCAAATTGATTCCCGAGCACCTTCACTGGCAGCTACGACCTCAGCTTCGGTGGTAGATATAGCCACGCTTGTCTGACGTTGGCTTATCCATGACACGGCACCTCCAGCATACATGCACAATACACCAGTGGTTGAACGTCCTGTGTTCAAATCACCGCCATGATCTGCATCACTGTAGCTCTCAAGAATACCTGTCTTGAAATCTCTTTTATAGAGTATCCCTATTTCTGGAGCATACTGCAAATACCGTAGTATTCTCTTCAGTTTGACACAATCCTGTTCTTTAGGATTTTCGAGGGTCCTAGAAACGACGCTGACCGCATATGCAATATCTGGCCTAGTTCCAATCATTAAATATGCCAATGCACCAACCACTTGTCTGTAGTTGTTCAAAAAATAGCTCACATCGCATAAGTCTTGACCCTGATATTGATCTTCTTTTACAATTGGTGTCATTACCGGTCTGCAATGTTCCATGCCAAATCTTTTAAGCACTTTCTTTGCGTAAGATCCCTGAGATATTTTGATTCCATCATCAGTCTTCTCTATTTCAATTCCAAGGAAATATGACGCTGCCTTCGTTGTAATTTTAAACTTAGTTTTCATTTGTCCAATGAACTCGTTTATAAGGTCCTGGCTCGTTGCAGCCACCAAACCATCATCAACATATAGGGCAACTATCAGTTTACCTCCAGACGGCGTCTTCCTTACGAATAAACAAGGATCTGAGTCACTAACTTTGAATTCAATCTCTTTGAAATAGTCCAAGATCCGCTTATTCCAACATCTTGGAGCCTGTTTCAAACCATAAAGGCTTTTCTTCAACAAACAAATACGACCAGAACCATCATCATAGCCTTCGGGCTGTTTCATGAAAATCTCTTCATTAAGTGACCCATACAGGAAAGCTGTTGAAACATCGAATTGTAACATTAACATGTTCTCATTGGCTGCCACAGCCAATACACTCCTGACTGTTGCCATTTTTGCCACGGGACTGAAAGTTTGGTCATAATCTACTCCTTTCTTCTGACTAAACCCCTTAACAACAAGTCTGGCTTTATACTTATCTACTGAACCATCAGCATTCAGTTTCACTTTGTATACCCATTTGCAAGGTATAACCTTCCTATTACTAGGAAGAGGCACGAGGACCCAAGTCTTATTCTCCTTCAAAGAATTCATCTCGCAGTCCATTGCCTTTTCCCAAAGATTCCGTTCAGAGCTTTTAATAGCTTCTCTAAAACAACTAGGTTCTTGGTGACAGCTAGCCATGTTTAAAACATAGTCTTTGAGTTTATTAGGTGGACGAAGTAATGATCTATCTCTGAGAATCCTTCCACCATGTTCCATGATTTCCTGTTCAGGCATTACATCTCTGGTATGAATTTCAGTGTTATCATCATTAACTTCCGTTATCTCTCCCCCTAACTCAAAACTCTGTTCAGAACTATAACTCCTAGCGTCATCAAAATTATCCAAATCTTCAATTAGAACATCTTCTCTACCAATGAACTCAGTGTCCCCAATTTCAGTACCAACACCTTCATTGACAATTTCATTATTGTTGATAATTCTATCGTTGTTAGAATTTTCTGCATTCCGAGTAACTAGTGGTTGACTCACTTTATTCAATGCATCATTCTCATTACCAAGCAACTGTGGCGATTCCAAAGGTATTTCATATTCAGCTTCTGTAGAAGCTCTCACCAGAGCTTCCGCACCCAAGGGCTTCTCATCAAAAGAGACATCCCTTGATCTCACCAGCGAATTATTTTGCTGGTTCCAGAGCCTGTATCCATCGTCATTATCATATCCCACTAAAAAACATTTCACTGCTTTCTTGTGCAGCTTCTTCCTGGTTTTCTTTGGAACATGCGCATAACAAGGCGATCCGATAATCCTCAAGTGCTTTATTTTTGGCTTCTTACCAACCCAAACCTCAAATGGAGACTTGTTTTCTACTGCAGTTGGACCTGTCCTGTTCAAAATATAAACAGCAGTATTCACCAACTCAGCCCACAAGAACTGAGGTAGTTCCTCATGAGCATGCATCATAGATCTCGCTGCCTCAACAATCGTGCGATTGTCCCTTTCACTGCAGCCGTTTTGTTCTGGCGTGTATGGCATAACTAATCGTTGCTTTATGCCTTCATCCGTCAAAACTTTTAGAATCTTTTGATTGTTAAACTCTCCGCCATTATCACTCAATACTTCTTTAACAGTATGACCAGATACCTTAGCAGATGCCAACATCTCTTTCAGCTTTTCATGTACTTCTGACTTCTCTCTAAGAAAATACACAAATCTGTAACGCGTGAATTCATCTTTGAACAGTACAAAGTAGCGATACTTGGATATAGAGAGAGGAAATGGACCACACACATCAGTGTGTATGCGTTCTCCAGGCTGAGTGGCCTTTTCCCGTACACCAAACTTTTGTCTGTGGGACTTTCCAAATATACAGCCTTCGCATAATTCTCCAGTTTCCTTGGTTTTAATACCGAGTTCCCTCTGGATTAAACTCTTCACATGCCTCTTATTTTGATGAGCCATCCGTTCATGGTACAGTTGCAACATATCGACTTTTTGTACCAAATTGACAATTACTGGTGGTACAATCCTACACTTAAGCTTGTACAGACCTCCGTACCTTTCTCTTGGTCCTGGAATTACAATTTTTTCATCAATCTTCATTAAGCAAGAAGTGACGCGCGACTCAAATAAGCTTCCTGGATTTTTATCTTGTGCCGACAGCACCGAAAATAGATTTCTGCTTATCTGGGGAACGTACCAAACATCTCTTAATGTTGACTTCACAACCTTCTTATTAACCTCAGCTTCAATGCTTAGCGATCCTTGCCCAACAGCCTTAATCACATTTCCATCAGCTGTTGTTACAGTGTGATCAACATCAAAATATTTAAAATCTTGATACTAATCTAACCGCATCGTAACATGATTTGTAGCACCACTATCCACATACCATTTGTCACGATCAGTGTCAGATTCAACTGAATTTACAGACAGTAATACCATGTTAACTCCTTTGTTGACATCCACAACTTGACGAGATACACTCCTCTTAGGGCAGTCTTTCTTAAGATGACCAACTTCTTTACAGTTGTAGCATCTTACTTTCTTCTTACTTGTCCCTGGAGTTACGTCACCAGTGTCACCACCCTTTTTAACATATTTCCTCCATGTTTTCACCGCAAGGGCATCACAACTAGACTCGCAGTCTTTACCGTTGTTGCAGAGTGCCTTTTCATGTGCACACAACTGACTTGTAATATTCTCAATGGTCCGATCCTTTTTCGACATAAGCAACCAGCTTGATTTGAACGAAAAATAACTTTCTGGTAATGTGTCCAAGATTTTGCAAATTAATAAAATATCCGGAAGTTCCTTACAGTCTTCTTCTTTTATTAATTCTTGCCTTAACCTGTACCAGACATTTTTCAGCTTCGAGATATGCGTTGCAATATCATCAACAGTATCTTTTTTGTAACTGAAGAACTGCAAACATAAATCATATAAACGATCTTCGCTCACGCCTTCATATAATTTATGCAGTTCATCCCATACTTCTCTGGACGTTGAGAATCTTATAACCTTGTCCAACGATTCATCAGAAATATTGTTTGTTATAAGTAACAAAGCCGTATTATCAAGCCTGATGAATTTTTTTAAGTCGTCATTATAGATAGCTAAATCTGCAGCAGCTGTAGCGCCAGCCCCACATGCAGGTTTAACCGGTCTCTTTATCTTGCCCTCTACAATGTCTATTAGACCATCTATGCCTCTTAACAATGCAGAAACCCGGTACTTCCATTGTATCCAATTTGTACCATCAAGTTTAGCAATCTGAATCTTTGACAACTCCATTCTGTATAAATAGGCCCATAACCTATTAAAGTTAAACTATTAGATTGCTAAGCATTAAGTTTAATAAGTTATAACATAACAAGAATAGTCGTTTTACACATATTGACACAAACAAAACCATGACAACACACACTAGCTTTTTTATTCATTTGATACTTCTTTATGGTTATGTATTAGAGGTCGCACATTGCAAACATGCAACCATAATAGATTTTTTTTTTTTTTTTTTTTTCTCTTCGCCCTTCTTGGGCAGGCTAAGGTCTTGGACCATACCGCCTCGTCTTCAGTAATTATTGTCCTTCTTGATTAAAAGTAAGGCCAAAGCCTCGTCTTCAGTTTTATCCTTCTTGTTCAAAGGTAAGTAAGGCCGAAGCCTCGTCTTCAGTTTCATACTTCTTGTCCAAAAGTAAATAAGGCCACAGCCTCGTCCTTAGTAGTTTATATCTTGATTATGTTTATTTATTTTAGGCCAGAGCCACGTCTTCAGTATTCATTAGTCAAAATCATAATATTAAGGTGTCATATCCGTGTATTCGTCATAATCATGTTGTAAAGTAAGGTCATATCCGGGTCATATCCTTCTAATATTATTATGTCGCCCCGATCGGTCAGATTGCCCAACCAGTGCTGTCAATAAATGTATACAGTGCTGTGTATGTACTGTAATTTTCCAGCAAACTTTGAGTGTCGCGCGGGATGCTTGCTGGCGTTTTATATATTTCCAGTAAATTATCAAATAGAGGAATTCTTTGTAGATCATATGCAGGGCATTCAAAAATTATATGATCTAGGGTCTGATCAATTCCTAAGTTACAATTTATACAAACAGGCGATGTAATAATTTTCATTCTGGCTAAATGTGCATTGAATCTTCCATGTCCAAATCTAAGACGGTTTAAAGTTGTGTAAAATTTTCTGCTCTTAGGAAGAACAGATCTGGTGAACCAGGGCGCAGAACCAGTGATTTGATTTATTTTCGCATACCATTTTCCTTTAGTTCTTAGTGTTTCTTGCCAGTTCTCATGCCAATTACAGGTGTTTTGTTCACGTAATTTAGTAAGCAGGTCCGAACTTGGTATGGCAACATTTCTTGTCTCTGGGATGTCAACTTCAACAATAACTCTTGCAAGATAATCTGCGTTTTCGTTTCCTGCTACTCCTATGTGGGAGGGTGTCCATATTAAGCTTATTGTAAATCCTCTAGAACAAAGATCAGCGTATAAAGTCCGAATCTCATATAAAATATTTCCGGTATTGGCGTCCAGTTTCGGGTTTTGTAAGGCCATGAGAACACTCATGCAGTCGGTCGCTATAAGCCAAGTTGTGTGCCCAAGATTCTTTACATGTATGTACTGCAGAGCTGATAAAATGGCTAGAGATTCTGCTGTAAATATAGACATGGCTCCAGGTAACCGAACTCCATGTCCAACAGTAAGATGAGGTAAATATATGGCTAACGAAACATTTCTATTGTTTTTGGATCCATCAGTAAATATATGCCTGTACCCAGGGAACTCTGCAATTAACTGATAGACATCTTCTTTACTCCGAAGATCGCGATTAATGTAAATGTTCATGGGCCAGAATTTGCTGATGTAATTACCGGAGTAACATGGCCATCTGCCTTTACATTTCTCAATTTGATATTGATCATCAATACTGATTAGATTAGAAAAGTCATGAAATATATAAGGGACATTTACGAAATTAGAGGGATTGTATACTCTATAATAAAATAATATTTTCTTTAATAAAGGATGATTTTCGAAAGATAAAAGCTTGAGAATGTATTTGGACTTTAAAAACTGAAATCTTATATTCATAGGAGGAGTATTACACTCAATTTGAAGTGAATTAATTGGAGTTGTCTTCATTGCACCAGTTACACATCTAAGATTGTGGTTTTGAAGAATCTCCAATTTGTGAACCAATCTCTGATCAGACCCAAAGCACAAAAATCCATATTCGAAATGACTGCGGACTAGAGATTTATATAACATAAGCAAAATTTTTGGATCAGCTGCAATCGACAGTGACTTTATAAAATTAAATGCTTTATTAGCTCTACCTAACAGATAATCGACATACTTAGTCCATGAAAGGTTGCTTGTAAAAATGATACCCAGAAACTTCACTTCATTCACTATTGGAAGAACACTATTATTGTAATAGATATGTAGGTCTGTTTCACACTCTCCAAACACTATAACTTTAGATTTTTCTGGACTAATATCTAAGTTAAGATAATGAAAATAGTTCTTTAGCCGAGTTAAAGCTGTGTTTAAAATACTTTCAACAGAACTTATATCTGAACCTGAAGCATAGATAACCAAATCATCTGCAAACTGCAAATTTGCCACTTCAAGACCAAGTACAATGTTTAGTCTATGTAAATAAAGGAGATAAATCAATGGACTGAGGATGCCACCTTGACATACGCCTTTATATGAAAAACGTGGCCCTATTAAACGTTTATTCACCTTGACATATACTTCTCTACCATGTAAAAAGTTAAAGATCCATATTATAATTTTTTCAGGAATACCAAGGGCACGAAGTTCACCACACAAAATGTGCAGATTAATGTTGTTGAATGCACCCACTACATCAAAGAAGACACCAACAAAATGATTGTCCATTTTAATAGAATTGTATATATCTAATTGCAAATGAGAAATGCTATCTCGAGTAGAGAACCCACGTCGAAAGCCAAATTGATTGGATGGTAATAGACTATTACTTTCTATATAAAATTCTACTCTTTGTTTAATTAGTTGTTCAAAGGTTTTTCCCATGCATGATGTTAATGCTACTGGCCTATAAGATTCTGCTTTGTGTCTAACTTTGTTAGGTTTAAGTACTGGGATAAGACAATCTGTTTTCCATTCATTAGGGATAACCATTTCCTGCCAGAGTAAATTTAAAACACTTAATATGTCAGAAAGTGCCATAATTGATACATTTTTCAACATTTTGTAAGGTATTCCATCAAGGCCAAAAGCTGAATCTCGTCTAGATGATATTGCAGATTTTAATTCCTGAAGAGAAAATGGATAAATTAGATATTCATAATGTCCTGAAGCTTTTACTTCATGAGGAATTGATTGAAATGGCCCCTCAACTGTATCTGGAGTATATTTTTTAAGAAAATCAAATACCCAAGGAGCAATATTATTACTTGAAGGTGAAAATGTTTTATTAAATCTTTTTGACATTTGCCAAACCCTAGATAATGGAGTAGTTCTATTAAATGACTCACACAGAGAAATCCAACTTAAATATCTTTCTCTTTTTAACACTAATTTTTTAAGAGCTTGTAATTTTTTAAACTCAATATATTTTTCCAATGTGAGATGGTGCTTGAATACTATATAGGCATTCCTAGAGTCTTCTACTGCTTTAGTGCAATTCAAATTCCACCATGGTAATGGAATGCGTTTTTTACGATTATTATTTACTGATGCTGTATCAAAAGAAGAATCAGATCTTATAGTTGATGGTAATGACTTAATAACAGCTAAATTTAATAACTTTATCATGTCATTATATGAATTTAATGGGTTATCTTTATTAATTTTAAAATTCATTAACAAACTATCAACAGTCTTCTTGTATATTTCCCAATCAACCAGGTTAAAATTAAAATGTTTTGGCAAATTTGAAGCTTCCATATCATGTGGGTTATTATAATTGTCATTAATAAGTAACTTTGTAATTACAGGCAAATGGTAACTACCTAAAGGATCATCATGAACAGACCAGTTACAAGATAATGAAATTGAAGTTGATACTACAGTTAAATCAAGTGCATTTCTTTGCCACCTATCAGAGCCTACAGTTGTCATTTCTCCATCGTTCAATAAAACCAAATTACAGTCATTAATGATTTCAAGCACCTCTCGGCCACGGATGTTCACACTGTTACATCCCCAAGCCGAATGATGTGCATTGAAATCTCCACCCACCAAAAGAGGACCAGGAATATTGCGAATTAAATTATCAAACTTATACTTAGTAAATGAAGCATTTCCAGGACTATAAAAACTAACTAATGAAATTTCTTTTTTATTGCCATATTTTAAACGAATCGCTATATTTTGTATGGAATCATCATATAAAGTATCTATTTTACTAAATTGTAAACTGTTATGTATTAAAATAGCTACACCATTGTGTGAATTACCTGAGTCTAATCTTACTATATTATAACCTTTAATACTAAATCTCATGTGAGGCTTGAGCCAAGTCTCACACAATAAAGCTACATGTATGTTATACTCATGTAAAAAATACGAAAAAGCAAGTTTATTACTATTGATGCTCTGAGCATTCCACTGTACAATATTCAGCTGATCCATAAAATTAAGGTTTATTTATATTATTCTGGATTTTTGATAATAGAACATCTTTTATGCTTTGAGTACAAATACTCTTTTCATTATTTTTATTTTGAGAAATTAATGTTACTATTGTCTGTATTAAAATATTTAAAATTGGTTCTGTTTCAATTAGTGATTGTAATTGTTTAGCAGGACTGGACTTTGAAAGGGATGGAAATGACTTTTCATTGAATAAATCTGCATAAGATTTCTTATTAATTTTGTGTTTGTTTTCTTCCACTTTTTGCTGTTTGACTGGACACTGTGCCGAAATAGCTACATGATTACCTTGACAGTGACAACATGTAGCCTCAGTTGATGGTATTTGACATTCTTTATAATTATGGTCCTTTGTACATATGGAACATCTTTGGGAGTTCTTACAGAATTTGGCTATATGACCATACCTTAGACACTTCAAGCATTGTTTCACCGGCGGAATGTACGGCCGTACTTCGAATCGCCAGCTGTTCAGGTCTACACTATCGGGTATTGTTGCACACGAGAATGTGATGGACACCGTCTTCGTAGGCTGAAAAGACACCCCCCCTCCTTCTGAAATAGTACGACGCATAAATCTTCTGACAGAAATAATATTCTTTGTGCTAGTTATAGCATTATAAATGTGTTCGTTGCTCAGGTCAATTGGAACATGCATAATAACACCTGTATTTTCCGTAGCAGTTGCAGGAATACTGGCTTTCAATTTATAACTATCCAAAAACTTACGATTCAATAACGCTGCATTGGCTAAACCAGGACGTTCAAAAATAACACCAATTTTATAACGATTCATGCGCAATAATTGTTTTACTCCCTTGTTGTATTTTTTTATGCTGGTTGAAAGGGACATCATGTCTCTATCACCGATCGGGACTAAGTCAATACTTTCAAAAAATACGACATATTCAAAATTGCCTCCGCTTTCAGGGTATGACCTAATGTAGTCAGGAATCCTGAATTCCCGATACTTATCCTTTTCAATTGGTACTGATTCCTCTGAAGAGCTTGAGGCTCCACCGTCGTCTTCAGAGGACAGCAATGGTGGAGCAGAAGACGAAACATCTTCTTTTTTTCTTTTCTTTGGATGCCCTTTCTTCCCCATCATGAGAAAAGCAAGCAAATGAACTTGTGAAGGAATAAACTAATTATTTGAAAATTTGTTTTAAAAAAGGCGCCCAATCGATACGAATTTCCCGCGCTTTTTTTTCAACCATAATAGAACTGAATTTGTTTTGACGTTTCAATGATGATGACATTTTTTGACACTTGTCAGCATGGCGGCCACGGCTTCAGATTCGGAGATCACTAAAAGTGATAAATATTCCATTTTATTGCCTACTTACAATGAAAGAGAGAACTTGCCTATCATAATATGGCTTATAGTCAAGTTTCTAGATAACAGGTAAGGTCCCGACATACTTATTACGCCCTTAAATTTAAAACAAAGATCGGTATCTCATTTTCATATTTTTACGTAAATTCTCGTTTTTTTTGCAGTGGATACGATTATGAAGTTATTGTGATTGATGACGGAAGTCCGGACGGTACTCTAGACATCGCTAAGCAACTGCAAAAGATATACGGCTCGAGTAAGATAGTGCTTCGCCCGCGCGAGAAGAAACTTGGCTTAGGTACCGCATACATACACGGTATTAAACATGCGACCGGCAACTTCGTCATTATAATGGACGCTGATCTAAGTCACCATGTAAGTACAAAAACAACTATCTAAACGGCATGCTTAGCATGACCAATAAAATTCTATCTCTATTCCACCAAACAATACACAAAGTTCTGGTCAGAGAGTCGCCTTAGGGGCGGAGTAAAGTTCTTTCTATCTAAATCGTTATCTCTTCTGCCCGAGCTCGCGGCGACGCATGCTTGGTTTATCAGAATTTTGTCTACTGGAGAATAGAGACATTATTTTCTTTGCTTCATTGTATGCATGAAACGGTAGAAATCTTTCTACAACCTGTCACTTTGTCTATTCTTCTGTAGACAAAACCCATTTCGATCATGGTCATGCTAGGCTAGCTGCTATTATTCCATTAGATGTATCTGCTGACATTGTTTACATATTTTTTGTCTATATTGTCTACTGTTTTTAAATTTTTACGAAGGAACATTTATAAAAGTAGCCTAGATCACTTCTTGATCTTGAGTCTTGTCAAAATTGGTTAAGCCATTTTGATGATTAGCCCCAACAAACAAACAGACAAAAATATAAGAAATGGGTGCGAGTTGTTTAATTTGCAAATGACTATGAGCTAAAGACAAGGCACTTGTCTCAAAATCAGGTCACAGAGTCGCCTTAGGGGCGGAGTTCATAGACAAAAACTTGTTATGTATTCATAAAAACTCAAATTTTATTTATATGAATAAATACATATTTTTATTTATTTTCCAGCCAAAATTCATTCCAAAGTTCATAGAACTCCAACGGGAGCATGATTACGATGTGGTATCAGGCACTCGGTACAAGGATGGTGGTGGTGTTCATGGCTGGGACTTCAAACGGAAGCTGATATCGAGAGGAGCTAACTTTGTCACTCAGACGCTACTGAGGCCCGGGGCTTCGGACCTTACTGGGTCTTTTAGGTAAGATACGTTTTCTGTTTTTAAATCAATACCTACTCCAGAATTTCCGGATGTCCTGTGAAAACAGAGTGTATCGCACATTTCCTGGTTTCGAAAAACTAAAAAAATGTGCATTTGTTGAGTTTTTTTCAGCCACGGGCTTATTAATGTTTGCAGTAATACACAAATAACACATTCTTAATTGTATGTATACTGAAAAATTTCAGTGCAATTTATTGATTAGTAATTAATCGTAAAAGAAGTGATGTTTTCAATAAATTATTTATTACCTACTTGTATGAATTTTCAGGTTATACAAAAAAGATGTCCTACAGAAGTTGATTGACAGTTGTGTGTCCAAAGGCTATGTGTTCCAAATGGAAATGATTATTAGGTAAGGCCAAATTTTTTTATGAAGGTACTAGTTGTGCCCAGCGGTTTCACCCCCCTTGCTCGGCTCCTAAGGGTCGTAGCGTGATGTTAAATAGTCTATACTATTCCTCAAGAATCTAGCTATCATATACAAAAAAAAAATTTGAATCTGACTGGTAGTTCCAGAGATTAGCGCTTTATATTTCTTGTAATGTAGATTAATTATCTCTTTTCCAGGGCAAGACAACTGGAGTACACAATCGGGGAAGTCCCAATCACCTTCGTCGACCGTGTCTATGGCGAGTCTAAACTAGGGGGCTCAGAGATCATACAATTTGCCAAGGCATTGTTGTACTTATTTGCTACTACATAAAGTGATATTTTCTACATTCCATTGCTCTAAAAATGGTCTCCTTTATGCAAATATCTTGTAATGGGAAAACTTGCATGCAAGTTGTGTGTATTATAAAGGACACTGCTCAAATATACCAACAAAAGCTATGTTGCTCAATTAATTAATTAATTAGAACGGTATACACCATTTCTTTTTTTTAAAATAATAAAAAAATACATTCAAATTGGTCCATCCTGCGATGCCACAGACAGACATATACATTGTAAGTTATAGCAAACCTCTTTTTGCGAGTAGTCTCAATCAATAACTTATGATTTAATTTGAGGTTTCCATGCCACTCATGGTATTTGGTGGTTTTGCAACATCCAATAATAATGTTGTGTGATTGGTCTAAACTTTTTGAGCATTGTCCTTTGCAGCCTTCACTTAGAGTGACGTCATACGTGCAAGCTACTTGCATAATTTAAACAGTCCTTAAATTATATTTTAAGTTGTGGACATGTATGTGAATATGTAGTGCTTTGGCTGGGTAGTTTGTTTTTTGTGTATTTAGTAGTAAAGTTCACAATTTTTGTTGTTGTATATATATATTTATATTTTACAAAATATTCCACAGTACAAAGCTAATCTAATGTAGTTGTTTTTTTTAAGTTATTGTCCACAACTTAGAATATTAATTATTATTTAAGCTTTGTTTACAACTCAGTAAGATCAGCATAATTATGCCAAATAAATTATTATGAAAACTTAATTATGACGTTTTTTACGATAAATCAACAAAATAATATGTAAAATGTAATTAACTGTGGATGTTTACATGCTAATATAGTAAATGTAATACTGATCGTAGTTGTAATAATTATATGTTGGAGAAATATTTAAATACATAATTAATTTTAATAAATTTATTAATTTTAAATCAACTTTTTATTGATTAAATTCCATTATTCTCACATTACTACAACAAAATTGTAACAATAGTACCTATTATTTAAAAAGAGTTTCTAGCCATGGAGTTTCTTGTTGGATCTTCTTCCAAGGCCTAGGTACCCGTATTATAGTGTATAGTCTATGTAGGTAGGTACCTACCTCTTGTAGCCGTGGATGGACCTAGCTTAAAATATAGAAATTTGAGATAGTTGAGTTACCGTGATGTCGATTAGGTGAAGTAAAAAACTGGTACCTATGTAGGTTCGGTTCAGGCACGGTCCCAGGGGGGGTCATATCCCCCCCCCCCCAAAATCGTACAAAAATGCGCCAAACACGTTAATTCACGGTATAGCACGTCGGTATTAATCAGTATGACCCCCCCCCCCAAAAGTCTTCGGCTGCAGTATGACCCCCCCCCCCCAAAACCGTCGGCTGTGACCGCGCCTGGTTCGGTTGATGGTAAACTGGTAATGAATTCACGCTATTGTTGTTATATTTCAAAAGTCGGTCGGTCAAACTAAATCAAAGCTATAGGGCATCGAATTCCGAAACTGTTTCACACATTATAATTTACAATAGGTAATGTGATCTTATAATGAAGACGATTTTAATTATATTTTTAATCTAAGTATACGAAACCTGAAATAATGTTGATTTAATTTTATACGTGACGCACTTATTTTTATAGGGTTTACAGAAGTACAAGAAGTCATTTATTTACTCATATTCACAGAGTATTTTGTCACATAATACCATACAAGTATTAGGCCCTTTTCATTGTCATGCGTGTTGCGCCCGCGTGCGGGCCAGGCAAGAATGCGTGCTGCTCGCAACCTATCGTATCATACGTCTTTTTATTGTGATGCGCGCCACACGCACGCGAGCACATATAGAATAATCTGCTCAGCGTGCGGCCCGCAACAAGCATGCGTGCCTGGCCCGCACGCGGGCGCAAACACGCATGACAATGAAAAGGCCCTTACAACTAACTGAATTGTTTGATCAGGTGAAATAACAACTACCTACGCAGTTAGTATTTATTTAATTATTTCTTAGATTAGTTCATTAGTTACACATAATAACTAGCCAAGCCATGTTGCGTTTAATAATTTTACCCGTTCTAATTTTAAATACTTCGGCTAAACTTTTTCCTTTTGAAACAATTGATGAAGAAAATGGCATACATCCTAAAAGTAGAGAACCTGTTAATATTGTAGAATTTGTTAATAGAGGGGACCCATTATGGGTTGTATCTTTGAGTGATGATGACTGGACGGCTCCGAAATTAAGGCTCGGTAATACGGCAGAATTAAAGGATTTTTTTAACTACATTGAACCTTCCATCAGAAAGTAAGTTGTACTTGACTATATTTTTATCTGTACGTTTCCCTCTTAGTACCTACTAAACAAAAAAAAATAGTACATAATTTTGCACGTAGTGTTGTCTAACTCCTGCCTGCACACCTCACAAAAAATTGAAATGTATCAATAAAATGTAAGAATGTTCGACGCTTACAAATATAAAGATTGCCATTACTAATGTTCAGCAATTAGGTATTTCAACGTTACCAAATAAGAACACCTATTCACTCTGAGCAATTTTTAATACTTATCTAGTTATGGGTACTACAGAATATGAACGGCTATTTCGACAACTTTCTCGAACCTTCGATAGCTCAGTTGGTAGAGCGGTGGACTGTAGCTGGTATAATAAAATTGTCATCCATAGGTCGCTGGTTCAAATCCGGCTCGAAGGAATTATTTTTGTTCCATGTTTTGATAACAAATATTATTACAACGCTTAGAAGTAATGACCATGTTTAAAAGCAACAGCGAAATTGTAATTTTATATTATTTAATTATTATTTTTAAACATTGCTATAAAAATATATTATAATAATCATTGTGGTTCATATTTTATGATAGGGACGTGCACAGGAGCACGAACGCAGCTGAAGACTTTAGGAGGGGGTCATACCGATTAATGCCAACGTGCTATACCGTGAATTACCATGTTTGACGCATTTTTGTACGATTTTGGGGGGGTCATGACCCCCGTGACCCCCCCCCCTGGGACCGCGTCTGGCTTGAGTATTGAGTTAGGTTCTGTAATACGACCCTTATACCCTATAGACAGTCGAGTCTGATTAGTGATTATATTTTGTTTCTCAGTACAAGACGGCGACGACCCCCAGTAAGGGTAAAAAAGGATGACCCCGAACGACCAAATTCTACCAGCGACTCCTCTCATAGATCAATGACAGATGTGAAGAAGGATTTTATGATAATGATTAATAAGTTTGCGTAAGTATGACTAAGATAATAAAGGGTCTATACTGTATAATCTATGATAAAGTAAGTATGTTTCTATAAACTGTGGTTTATTCTATATATTTTATGGATTGCACGCTCCGCGGGTGTGAGTATACCAATACAGAGTATAGAGAGCGAGAGATGAATACAGGCGACGACGCCATTTTAGTCAACTACCGCGCGCGGTGTAGTTGACTAAAATGGCGTCGTCGCCTGCATAGACTAATATGTAGGAAAGTCGCCCGTGCCGCGTCACGTACACACGGCTCCACATCAAGCTATACATTCCCAGTTTACACTGACCTCTCACTGTAAAGAAATCCTATACAATGCGAGATCAGCTTATACTGGAGATGTATAGCTTGATCTGTAGCCGTGCGTACACTCCATTTAAAATAATTTCCTTTTTCAGTTTGTCTTCTAGTACTGAACCTGATACATACATAACGGATAATAAACACGAGTACGACAACAGCCCATATATAACAGTAAGTTTGTGATGAAGTGATCCATAATGTTATTAAATATATTTCAAAAACACTGACACAGGCGGGGTTTGAACCCGCGACATCTGCCGTACCGTGGCAAGTGCTCTAACCAACTGAGCTACTGTGTCTTCGCCTGAATCAGTTGGAAATCCCTTATACGCCTCTACCTGACTATTCCGAGAGATCCTTCCTTATCATTTCATTAGGTACTTAATACTTGCAACCAAGAATCTTAAACTTCTTGCTTGCAAAATTTCATCACTGGCCACTTTATGCTTCCAAATTCAAATTCAATTTAGAACGTTGCACACTGCACAGCACATGAATAATATTTATTCATGTGCTGCACAGGTTCGTCATAAGTTGTTCACAGCTAGGTGAGGACGAGTGGAAGCGACTCCGGGACAGGTTTAATTAGCAGTCACAGTTACCTTAACCATCATTAATTATCAGCCGAGCCTTTATCTACTCAACTTATCTTTTTTAGGGTTCCGTACCTCAAAAGGAAAAACGGAACCCATAAAGGATCACTTTGTTGTCCGTCTGTCATGTCATGACCATGAGTGGAGCCATCTGTTCATAGATGACGCTACTAGAAGTATGCAATAGCGCCATCTATGATCAAGATATGATATATTACTATGATGTAATAGCGGCATACATGGCGCTATTGCATACTTCGGAACCCTCAGGGCGCGAGTCGTACTCGCACTTGTCCGGTTTTTATAAGTCAACGTCGTTCCTCAAGTCAATCGGACAAACGACGCGCGAACGAGACTGGTTTACTATACTCTTTGGCAGAGACCAACGAACAAACATGAATTTTTATTACCTATTTAATTATTGTAACTGGACTTTTTATATTTTCAGTTAAACTTCAATGTCCGTATGGATTGAGGAGCCACTTTTTGTAGCTTAATGAAATTAATATACTTATTTAGTAGTAAGTTTAAAAATATTGTAGGCTCAATCCTCGAATTTGTAGTATAATAGTTCAATAGTTATATGAACATAAAGGTGGCTCCTCAATCCAAATGTTTGGATTGAGGAGCCACGTGGAATATATATATATATATATGTATACAATGAATATTCTTGAAAATATTGTATCATTTAGTAGCCATTATGTAGAATGCCTACTAAAAATCTGATTCCAGTACTGTTGATATTCAAGAATGTACAATACTTTTAATGTGGCTCCTCAATTCAGATAGATGAGAGCGTGAATTTCCATAAAAGCAATTGGTAATTTTAAATTCTACTCCAAAAACATTTAGAAGTAAGTGTGTTAGAATTTGTAGTGTATGGACAAAGTAGTAAAACTGTGTGAATTTAGTAAATAAACGCATTTTATTTGGCTCCTCAATCCTGACGTTACTGTATTGAGAAGATACTTGAGTTACCTGAGATCACAACGGAATAAAAAAACAAAAACACTAACATTTAGTATAAATTTCTACTAAATATATATGCACAGATCAACATTGTATGTATTCGATATCTGATAGACAAATAACTTTTCGATATTCCTTAAGAATTCGCCATTTAGGGGGACCATGTTATATGAATGAAACCAGGATAACCAGTTTTTTAATTTTTTTTTTACAAATCAAAATATCGGGGTACAGGTACCTATGTACAGAGATACTTCATAATATATTATGTTTAGGGTGGTGACACATCAAATGGTACAAAGTTATTAAACAAATATTCACTCAACAAACAACGAAACGCAACATTATCATTTCGCAAATCATCATTCCATATAAAAATGTTAAACAAACTTTACATTTCATAAAGTACTTAATGCTTTCACAAATGGTAATTCTGCAACAGAACATTAGTAAATTTTTCCTTACACAAATACGTTAATCGACAAAGATCTATTGACAATTTTTTCTTTAACAAAAGGTTACCTACTTGGCGTACTTATAAGACATTAGACAATTTGATGAGGTCTCGTCATTTTGTTTACTTTCTTTAGTTTAGTATTTAGTTTCAGTAAATCAATCATGTTTTTTTTTACGGGGCAACAACAAAATTAATTACAACAAAAACTTACACAGGTGGTTACACCTGTCTAGGGTCCAAGAGCGAGCGAAGCGAGCTCGGGAACTTGCGACACCCCGACACGGACAGTTTAGGCGTAGTAACTATTCAGTAATCTGTGGTTTAGGTCCAAAGGGGTTGACGTCAACCCCTTCGTGTTAGGTTACTTTTAACCTTGCGGACAGAAATAGGAGCCCCGCGTAGTGTGCAAATATAATTTGTCAAACACAGTATCATTCGAAATGTCAAATCCCGCTCGTGTCATGATTTTTGAGAATCACTTATATATTTAATAAGTTATTAAATATATAAGTGATTCTTTCTTTCTTAAAGCCATGTTATGCTTCTATCAAGTTATTAATAATAACTTGATAGAAGCATAACATGGCTTTGACATTCACATTTGAAATTCACAAATAAAAATATACATTTATCCCTCCAATTAGCGACGTTGGCATGGGCCACTATAAATGTCACTACCCCATAAAGGACGAGATGTTCTGTTACGACGACTATGATTGTCATGGTAAATTAAGTAAAAGCACCGACCAACCAATTTTGTATCATACAATAACTTATGTCGAAAATGATTAGTAAGAAGTACCTATCTTAAACATATATGAAGTAGGTATCTCTGTACATACCTGTATTCAGATATTTTGATTTGTAAAAAAAAAAAAAAAAACTGGTTATCCTGGTTTCATTCATATAACATGGTCCCCCTAAATGGCGAATTCTTAAGGAATATCGAAAAGTTATTTGTTTATCAGATATCGAATACATACAATGTTGATCTGTGCATATATATTTAGTAGAAATTTATACTAAATGTTAGTGTCTTTGTTTTTTTATTCCGTTGTGATCTCAGGTAACTCAAGTATCTTCTCAATACAGTAACGTCAGGATTGAGGAGCCAAATAAAATGCGTTTATTTACTAAATTCACACAGTTTTACTACTTTGTCCATACACTACAAATTCTAACACACTTACTTCTAAATGTTTTTGGAGTGGAATTTAAAATTACCAATTGCTTTTATGGAAATTCACGCTCTCATCTATCTGGATTGAGGAGCCACATTAAAAGTATTGTACATTCTTGAATATCAACAGTACTGGAATCAGATTTTTAGTAGGCATTCTACATAATGGCTACTAAATGATACAATATTTTCAAGAATATTCATTGTATACTTTTCGTGTTTCCACGTGGCTCCTCAATCCAAACATTTGGATTGAGGAGCCACCTTTATGTTCATATAACTATTGAACTATTATACTACAAATTCGAGGATTGAGCCTACAATATTTTTAAACTTACTACTAAATAAGCATATTAATTTCATTAAGCTACAAAAAGTGGCTCCTCAATCCATACGGACATAAACTTCAAAGGGCTCTATACCGTTCTGATAATAGAATTAGGAATGAAGCAGTGGCACTACTTTATCAACACGCAATCGTCACTTCCGGAATGGTTTTATGAGTTCCACGATACGCGCGAAAGTCCCATATTTATACCGGAAGATATCACAATTGAATTATTTACTTCGCTGTGGCGTATATTACATGTATTTTATGGTTTTCCTGTGTAATAGTATTTTTATATTGTTTGATAATAAATTACATAATTATTTTTTTAAATAAGTATTTTAATGTGTAACATAAAGAAACAAATTAACTAGAACGCCACATAGAAACAAACATACACACATACATACATACATAAACTGATAAACACATTACCCTCCTTTGCGTCGCGCAGTCGGGTAAAAATGGCGGCACGCTCACTCTCACGCACATCTCACTCGCACGTTATTTGCACTCTTTACTCACACACGTCGGGTGTGAGTAAAGACAGCAATAACGTGCGAGTACCCGCATCAGTTGATTTTTTTTAATCTCTTTGAATATAGCATTGGTGACATCTATCGGGAACTACAGACTTCACCTCCGCCGTGAAACCGCAGTACCACAGTCCCTGCTGACTTGTCCGTTGTACGATAAGCGACAGCAAGTCTAGTGGACGCTAGCCTTTACACCTCCGCGTTGATTAACAGTTCGTTTAGCGGTTTCGCATCATTATTTTCGCGGCGGAGCCGGAGGTGTGATTTAAACGAGGTTGGCAAAGCAATTTATACCAAAGCCAAAATCCTTGTATTTACTATTAAAAAAAATAGTGTCATCTGTCTTCCGTTCATCTTTCATTCATTCAATTCATAATTCATTCATTCTGATTCATTCTTTGATGAATCACGTTGTTGACGTTTCAGTGACGTTTCATTTTCAATTTCACTCGCGAATCGTAGATTGTTTTTTGTGAATGTGCAGCTGCGTTGTTTTTAAATTGAAAATTACAAAGTTGTGTTTGCGAAACTAATGTAGGATATTCCCAAAAAAATGTCGTTCGGCAGTTTTGAGAACGTTGGGTCATTTATACGGGATTGCAATGGCACGAAATTGCGATTCGATCAAGCTTGTTTACAAATCATTACATCCAAAGAAGTAAGTTTTTGGAGTCAATATGAAGAATGTGAGGGATGTATTATGCTGGAGACAGCGAAGATACCGGAGACTCGTGCCTTGATCTTGGGTACAGGAAGCCCAATATTGTATGCGGTGAAAAACGATAATGGAGAAATATGCCATGGTAAGTTCATTACTGTGTAACATGACACATTCCTCGCTAAAATATTATTGTTCCGCCACCTTTTGTCTTTGTTCGAGTAAACACAACATGCTTGGCGATCATTTTAAAACTAGAATGATGGAATAATGTGGATTGTTACCTGATTAGACACTTGAAATCCTGAAATTATCTAGTTTTTTGCATGTTCAGTATTAGATTTCATATTTGATATAAATCCAATGAGTCACACACAGCTGCCCATTTCTGGTTCATTGTGAAAGTTTCAGTATCTACCAAGTATTTTATTACTTTTTGGGTTTAATGCAAATATTCTTTTGTTCATTAGGTCCATTTTAATTGAATTTGTTAACTTTGTAAACAATGTCAGTATGGCCAACTGTCAAAATTTGATGAATTTGTATAGAAAGTTTGTTTACATAGTTTACAAGTTCTATTGAAATGGACCTTAGATAATGTCTGCTTAAAGTAGTTTTAGGTATTGGCATGATGAGTAATACCTTTGCATTAATATCCCCATGATATTTATTCATGGTACTATAAACAAACAAGTTTATAATATTTACATAATGCTTGAATTGTTATGTCCATCATTTTGTGCCTTATAGATATTTTTTTGAAATTATAGAAAAGTTGGGTTGAAAGTAGAATTCATGGTTGGTTTGATATCAAAATTGATTGAACGCCATGCCACCAGACGCAATAGAAAAGTATTGTTTGTCGGTCACCAATGACTGCCACCGTGTTCAAAGACTTAAACTTTTAATCACCTAAAATGAAATACCCATAAAATGTTGGATGTTTGGCATAACTGAATATCTAATTGTATGTACCTTACCTACATTTAAGGTTCTACAATTTAAAAAAATAGGTTTATAATTTTATTATGATTTTTATCCTTAATAATTTCCTCCTCTTATCTAATTCTGCAGAAGTCTATTTGCTCTATAATTCTAATTTACATATTTTTTATTTTAATTCAAACTATAAACCACATTCCACTTTGCTTTTGGAAATACTCAATACTGTATACCAGGGGTCACCAACTAGTTTTAAACATAATTTTTATGATTGTCATGGGTCACTTGAGGGATGCATCATATTTGTGGTTATATGATAATCTAAAAGGCAGAAAACACAAAGTGCAGGCTAAGTAAAACTACCATAAACCAGTTGCAATTTTATTTTCTTTGATCTTCTGCAATAAATAAAAAAGATTATGAATTTATACTTCTGTTAAGGTCTGCACAAAATAGATATTTGGTGATCCCTGCTTTATACTATCTTCCCATCGTCACGGGGTCTCATCAGGAACAAAGGAACATTTGTTGGAATAACTCATAATAGATGGCGTTATATGTATCGATTTGTTATTGAAGTTTGTGTAAAATTGAGAACATGAAAAAATATGTCATGAAAAATATTTGTTCAAATTTTGAGAAATCCTTTAAGCACGGAAAAATTTATAGCCCGAAGATATGCCGCGCTAAATCGGTCACATTTCTTTGTATGAGATGAGGCATCTGTATGTATAGTATTATATTATCTGTGCCATCGTCCATATTTTGATATCAGCTAACACAATCACAGTCAACAAATAAAAAATTAGAATTTAAATATCTTTAGTTCCTACTATCTACATAATTATATTAATTTTACACAATGTTGTAAAATCTAATCTTCAAACGGTACACAAACAGTTTTATGCCTTATCACATAAACATAGAATTTGATTTACATTGTCATTTAACTCTAGTACATAAGGAAGCTAGCTAGGTAATCCAATAAAGTACAAACATAACCCTATTATCTGGGTTCACTCACGTGATTCACACTCCTTGATAAGTATGTCAATACATAGAGGCTAAGTTGGCTATTTACCATGAAGGTTTTAGGTAAAGGAATATTTTTTATTCAGAAATACCTTTCAATTTATTTTAGCTTTACAAGAGACATAATAAATGTATTATTGTGTCTGTAATTCAAGCAGTTCCAAAACTTTGTTCTGACTGCATATCTCTCAGATCATAGAAACAAGGAGATATGCCATCATAGCAAATTAGTACCGGAACAACTGATGCCACTTTTAGTACATTTTTCGACACAATTACGCGCATAATTAAGCGCTCCTTGTGAATAAAAAGATCTCCCACGCATTAAACATTCCGCACACCCTCAATCTAACACTGTTAATCGTCACTCAACACTAGCACTAAACTAAAACACTGTATTTATACCATCGATCGTGTTCGGTTCGTCGCCAGCGCGTACGTTTTTAATATGAGCAATTTGCTCAAAATCAGGCATCAAGCTGGATAGTGCCTTGGCACATCCCCCTTGTTTCTATGATCTGAGGCATATCTTATCCTAGGGTCCATTTCAATTGAATTTGTTAACTTTGTAAACAATGTTAGTAAGGCCAACTGTCAAAATTTGATGAATTTGTATAGAAAGTTTGTTTACATAGTTTACAAGTTCTATTGAAATGGACCATACTATAATTGTTGGAAATGAAACAACGGAGCTAGAGTTTAATTTAAAGTAATTATATTGTTAAATCAATGAAATACATGTGAACGTCGCGCGAGCACAGAACAAAGGGAACAAGAGAGAAAAAACGTTAAGGCTAGTTACACTTGATAGAACTAGATGGCGCTACTGTGTACTTCACTGGCTTGTGTTCATATTATTTACTACATCCTCCCTTGAACATAAGCCCATTTTTCTAGAGAAGTAGTCTAGCTTGACCTGTGGAGTCGCTTTGGTGAGGACATCAGCAACCATCTCTCCAGTGTTTACATACTGCACCTCAATCTTTCTTTTACATATGTTTTGCCGGACAAAATGGTGCCGGACATCTATATGCTTGGTTCTGGGATTATAAACATCGTTACCTGAAAGTTTAATACAACTTTGATTATCGCAATAAATACGTATAGTATTATGCTTGAGATGTGGCCAAAACTGTTCTTGCAGTTGTTTTAGCCATAGTGCTTCTTGGGTACATGCTGATAAAGACATGTATTCCGCCTCTGTTGTTGACAGTGCAACAGTAGGTTGTCGCTTTGAACTCCAAGATATAGATCCTCCCTGAAATATAAAAGTGTATCCCGTGCAGGATCTTCTGTCATCTTCAGAGTTAGCCCAATCGGCGTCACAATAGGCATGAACGATTTCTTCTTCTGCACATTGTTTATAAGACAAACTGTAGTTTTCGGTACCTCTTAGATATCTCATTACTCGTTTCAAAGTTACCCAATGTTTCATTTCTGGTTTATTGTTATATTTGCTTAGGTAATTAACAACATAGCTGATATCTGGTCTTGTCCCTTGAGATAAATATAACAGACATCCAATAACTTCTTGGTAGGGAATATTTCTCAATATAGCATCTTCTTCACCAGTTGAATGTAACTTTGTCAGTGGATCCATTGGTGTCTTGACAGGTTTACAGTCAGACATACCATATTTCTGTAGTACTTCCTGTATGTATTTCTTTTGATTAATATACATAATACCATTTTTCCTGTCTCTCATAACATGAAGTCCAATACAGTATTTTAATTCTCCCATGTCTTTCATGCAGAACTTCTCACATAACTTTTGTTTTACATGGTTTTTTGTTGATTTTGAGTTTGTGATTAAAATCAAATCATCAACATAAATTGCCAGAAATAAAATATCTTTCTCACTGGATATTTTATAATAAATTGCCATTTTCATACATAGGCGGCTGTACCATAAATAACTCTTCTTCGACGTCGCCCTGCAAGAATGCTGAAACAGCGTCCATTTGATCTATGTCCATGTCATATTTCGTAGCCAGTGCCAGTAGGTAACGGAGCGAGGTGTACCTTATAACAGGTGAGTATACTTCATCATAGTCAATACCTTTTTTCTGAGCACATCCCTTCACTACTAAACGTGCTTTGTACTTGGCTATTATTCCTTTCTCGTCTTTCTTAGTTTTGTACACCCATTTACAAGGTATTGCTTTTTTACCAGGTGGCAGTTTGGTTAATATCCAAGTTTTATTTTCCATTAATGACTTATATTCTTCATCCATGGCTTGTAGCCATTGCTGTGAATTTGTGCAAGATAAAGCTTCTTCTAAACTCATCGGATCATTGCATATAGCCAGATTTGCATAACATAGATTGTCATCAGATTTCTTTGTCGTTTTGCCTTTTTGTACACGTTTCTGATTCCGTGGTCTGAGTGTAACATTAGAAAAAGTATGTTCAAATGAGCTGTCATCGGCTATCTCTCCACTGCTAGGTATATAAGTAGAGTCATTTGCATCTGAAAAAGATAAATTATCTTCGGAAGTAGGATTTTCTGAGTCTTGGATAATTGTCTGATCAATTGTTTCATCTTCTAAACTAGATTCATCCGGAGTTGGTACTTTTAACTCTGTACTTTGTGTACTTGCTCCCAACGTTAATGAAACTGGTTCTATGTTCCGTTTCATCATAGTAGCTGTTGATTTTAAGTTCTCTTGACTTTCTTCTATGAATATAACATCTCTACTCTTCAAAATTGTTCTTTTTTTCATATCTAATGCCTGCAATACACGTTGGCCGAGCTTAGACCAACGCGAGCCTAGACAAATTGACACAAGGCAAGCGCTACTGTCTAGACGTTGCACACATGTTTGCCGAGTTTAGACCAACGCGAGCCTAGACAAATTGACACAAGGCAAGCGCTACTGTCTAGACGTTGCATACATGTTGGCCGAGTTTAGACCAACGCGAGCCTAGACAAATTAACACAAGGCAAGCGCCTAGACGTTCGGCAAGTTTGAAGGAAGCCAATGCAAATGGCCAATATAGGCGAGTTTTGAGGAGACGCCCACATGATGGGCACTGTCAGTTTTTATTGTGCATCGAAACAATATGGACGACGACGTCGAAATTATCTCAGCCGCTGCTATTTATATAATGAGCGCTTCCAATTATTATGTCAGTGTATAACGCACTAAAGTTGTGAAAAAGAAATGACAAAAAAAAAAAAAATTGAAAAACAAAAAACCCGACTGCGTAAAAACTAATTATAAAAAATACGTGAAAAAATTACTACTTAAATAAAAACTAAAAAGAAAGAAACAAGCCCAGTAGTTTAGAATTCTGTTCAGTAATACTAAATAACTACACAATTGAAATACCTAGTTTTATAATCGACACACACATAAAACAAATCATAAATTCTAATGCAGAACAGAACAAAATTAGTTTTTACGCAGTCGGGTTTTTTTGTTTTTCTATAAATTATTATTTTTTATTTTATACTTTTTAGTTATTCACTGTTTTTTTGTTTGTATATCGTTAATACTTGAAATAAACACTTAAATCAATAAGTAAGAATTATCGAGAATGATTGCTTTGTTAAACAACTTTAAATCGTTATATATCCTAAACTATTATTTTAAATGAAAAATGATAAAAGGAACCTAAAGATCATTTTAAAATACCTATTCAACGACACCCCACTTGACATAGTTCATCAACTTTTTTTTTTTTTCATTTTGACAATATGGCGTCTGGTTGCTATATCGCTGTGGTGAATTTTGATTAGGTACTGTTATTTCTTTAGTGACACTCGCAAGGTTAAGACGAATCGATTGACGTAAGAATTATCAAAATCGGCCTACGCATTTGGTCTCTAGAACGCCACATAGAAACAAACATACATACATACATACATAGACTGATAAACACATTACCCTCCTTTGCGTTGCGCAGTCGGGTAAAAAGAAGGTGGTGGATGTTAAGTATTCACAGTCGGTACGCGTGACAAGTATGTGCGACAACTGAAGATAAATTTTGTCGTCGGATTTAAAAAAGAAGACTGTTGTTTGAAAACTTGTCTTTTTAGCTTATTTCACGTTTCTCGGTAGAGTTAGTAGAGTACCTATAGTATATTCCTTGCCCCTTGGGCCGGATCCAAAAAAGCGCTAGATTGCGCTAAATTCTCAGATTCGGCGCTAAACATGTCAAAAAACCGCTAGATCTAGCGCCGAAAGCGCTAAAATAGCAGCACTGGCGCGGACAAACATGTGAACACTATTCAGGGCAGGGCTGCCAGGTGCAAAAATGGTGTGATCGTACGACAACTACAAAAAAATCGTATGCCAAGGATATTTTGAAATAAAAGATCGTACAACCTAAAAGTACAAAGTTTTATTAAAAATAACAAAAAATCGTAGTTTTAGAAAGGAAATGCAATAGAAGAAACAAAGAAAGAAAACATATTTATTTGGCACATGCCTTATGTATACCTACACAACAAAACAAAAAAAAATTTATATAAAAACATAAAACTAGGTACACAATTAAAAAAACTATTAGATTTAATATAAACTATGTACTGATCGAGCGAGTCTCGCTCGAGACTGACAAGAAAAAAGGGTTTTTAACAAGTCGCAATTATTACCGAAAGAAAAAAATAATTAATTTCGTAAAAATGCAAAGAAATACAGCCTTTAAATGACTCTACAAAGAGTCTTCATTCAAGTAAAAGATCTGCGTACGCGTTAGGTTGTTGGGGAATTCCAGAATATGAAATGTTGCCAGATTTGCTAGGTATATAAAAATCGTACATTTTCCGTGCAATCTTGGTCTAGCGATCTTACATGAGTAAAAATGACAAAAAATCGTAGGAGTACGATTAAAATCGTACATCTGGCAGCCCTGACACTATTGGCTGAGCGCGCGCGAGCGCCTTTGATTTGTGCAGAAAAACCGACACCGCTCCGAAGTGAGGCAAGTGATCGCGAGCGACTGCCAATTGTGGCAAGCTACGTCAAATGAGGTCTATACACGTTGGCGCTTGTCTATACTCAACCAACTAGGCAAGTGACACCGAGCGATAGCAAGACAATGCAAATCAGCAAATATACCGTCTACATGTTGGTATTGGCCTTCACTCGGCAACGCTCGGCCAACATGTATTGCAGGTTTGATGTGTGCAGAAAAACCGACACCGCTCCGAAGTGAGGCAAGTGATCGCGAGCGACTGCCAATTGTGGCAAGCTACGTCAAATGAGGTCTATACACGTTGGCGCTTGTATAGACTCGACCAACTAGGCAAGTGACACCGAGCGATAGCAAGACAAGGCAAATATACCGTCTACATGTTGGTATTGGCCTTCACTCGACAACACTCGGCCAACGTGTATTGCAGGCTTTATAATCTGTATCCTTTTGTATTTTCGCAATAGCCAACAAACCTCATTTCAGTAGATTTTGAGTCCCATTTTTGTCTCTGTTGTTTCGGTACATGAACCATGGCTTTGCATCCAAATATTTTCATGTGGCAAATATTAGGTTTTTTGTTTGACCACTTTTCTTCTGGTGTTATGTCATTGAGTACTCGAGATGGGGATCTGTTTATGATGTAGGCTGCTGTTGACACAGCCTCGGCCCAACAGGTTTTTGGCAATTTTGCATCACTGAGCATGCACTTGGCGCGTTCTACTAGAGATCGATTCTTTCTCTCACTCAAGCCGTTCTGTTCTGGTGTATACGGGCCATGGGGCCGCAGAGGTCAGAGTGAATGACCTCAAGAAGTGATGTTGCTCTTGATCCTTCATTTTTAAATGGTAATCTAGTCTGTTTACCTTGTATACAAGGAATATGATTTACTATCATTTTTTGTAATTTTCATCCCTTCAGTACAAGTTTCTAACTTTTTTACATCAACATAATTCAAATGTCCCATCCGACGGTGCCATACATCTAAACTTTCAATGCTATCAGTGGCAGTAAGATATGCACCCCCTCCTACAGTATTCAGTTTATACATGTTGTTTGTTAGTCTCGCCGTTGCTACTAATTTCTTTTCTTTATTGTAAATATTACAACCACAACTATGGAAATTAACTTGACATCCATTTTTAACTAACTGGCTAACCGACAATAAGTTAGTACTCAGTTCTGGTATAAACAAAATGTCTCTCACCTGGATTTGGTTTACTTTACCATCACTACAGCAGAGATTGAGATCCAAATTTCCCATCTTCTGTACAGTAACTGAAGAATTATTGGCCACCTTTATACTTTGTATCGGAGGTGTCTTTGTCTCATATAACCAATCGGATCTTCTCGTAATGTGCATGGATGCACCAGAATCCACGTACCAATCACAAGCGTCCATTGGGGTGCAAGCTGAAAAAACTGCAGCATAATTTTTATTAGTATTAGAACTTTGCTTTTTATTGGCAAAACAGTTTTTACTCAGATGCCCATGTCGATTACAATTGTAGCAACGGGGACCACGGGGTTTATTCTGATTATTCTGGGGACTATCATTTTTCTTTTGTGGGTTTCTATTTTTATGCTTTGTGTACAATGCAGTAGTATCAGATTCCTTTTTCACTTCTTGTAACAATTTAGTTTTAATAGAATCAGCACTTATTACGACACCAGAGCTTTCTATTCCCATTATCATTGGTTTGTACTGGTCTGGCAAACCTGCTAACATTAAAGTACCCAACCAGTCATCGTCAATTTTGAAACTTATATTCCTCAGCTTATGAGCGGTAGTTACTAGTTTATTTACATAATCCTCAATATCGGTACAACTATCTAGGTTTTTATTAATGAGATCACGTAATAAAGCCACTTTCCTGCTCAATCCGGAGTCTTCGAACGCAGACTTAAGCTTGGCCCACACATCCCGCGCACTCTGTGCCTGTTCTATGTGGTGGTAATTATTTGGGTCAACCAGGAGGATAATCTTGCTTTTGGCCTTTACATCCTTGGTAGCGTCAATGGATTCCTTGTTATCAAGATCCACACACGACCACAAATCTTCGTGCTCTAAGTAGGCTTTTACAGCGAACTTCCACGTATTGTAATTGTCCCTTCCGGTCAGTTTATCAATATGCACGGTGTTCATCGACATTGCTTCGGAAACTGATAGGTTTTTTATGTAAAATACGCTGAAAAAGAAATACCTAACCGGGCCGGCGACCTAACCTCACTATTTTTTACACGCGGTACTTTCGGAACTAAACTTCTAACTTTTCACTAAATATTGTTTCCAATTATTATGAGATAGGCCCATAACCTGTTGGAAATGAAACAACGGAGCTAGAGTTTAATTTAAAGTAATTATATTGTTAAATCAATGAAATACATGTGAACGTCGCGCGAGCACAGAACAAAGGGAACAAGAGAGAAAAAACGTTAAGGCTAGTTACACTTGATAGAACTAGATGGCGCTACTGTGTACTTCACTGGCTTGTGTTCATATTATTTAACACAATAATATTATAAATGTGAAAGTTTGTGAGGATGTATGTGTGGATGGATGTATGGATGGATGTTTGTTACTCTTTCACGTAAAAACTACTGAACGGATTTTGATGACACTTTACAGTAATATAGCTTCAGAATAACACATAGGTTACTTTTTATCCCAAAAACGTGGGCGAAGCCGGGGGCGGAAGCTAGTTTAATATAAAGCTGGAATGACTAGGCTGATACATGATTTCGTTTAGTCAAAATGTAGTGCTTCAGTCGTGAATGAATTGCTCACATTGCCCCCCTCCCTGTTTCCTCGCCAGGGAATGTAATTCCCTACAAAAATACATACAAAAACTACAGAATTACATACAAAATACCTAGTGAGCTAAGTAAAGTCTAAAGGCGCGTCTCCTGCGACCTGTTTTCGTGTTCGACGAACATCGAACAGTGAACAGTGAACGAGAAAGGGGCGTGGTCTACGTGTTTTGACGAATAAAAACACGTAGACCACGCCCCTTTCTCGTTTACTGTTCACTGTTCGATGTTCGCCGAACACGAAAACAGGGCGCAGGAGACGCGGCTTAATACCTACATAACAAAAATATCAGCAGAAATGCAGCGTAACTGGTTTTGTCACTGCATTATTATTAGTTCACTTATTAGGTATTTGCAAAGTTGAGAAATTGTTATGCTGATTGTCTATCATACATTCATACATGTATAACTATATGTATAACTATATGTATAAATATGAACAATATTCATACATGTATAAATATGAACACTAACAGGTAGTAATAAATTGTAGATTGACTTTTGGATTTAGCTATTTTATTGAATTATTATTTTCAGTCCATATTTAAATAGGCATGTTGAATATATTTTTTTTATTGTGAATCTGTAAACTATTTGAAAAAAGATAATTAACACCAAAAAAACCGATGAAACATCTACAAAATTGGCAAAGTTATAAGCGTTTTAAAATGATTTGCTAGACACGGACGGCTTGCATGATAAGTGACGAAAGACCACCTATGTCCGCTTCGCGCGACAAAGACGGAGCGATACTCCCTCCAAAAACTTTAAAAGCGTTTATGTTTTCCATTTTGTGATAAATTACATTTTTTTTTTTACCGTTTTGTTATTCCTATTCCTTCTTTGGAATAAAATAATTTATTTGTACTTTTTTAATAGTAGTCCATTACCGTATTGTGTGACCAATTTAATTTTATACAGGGTGTAGAACTGTAGAGGATATTAATATTCGTTACTAGTTTGATTATTTACGAGACCAATTCAATGTTGGTCACGAAAAAATCAACTGTTCCTTATAAAAAGATTAGCTGTTGCCCGCGACTTCGTTTGCGTAAAAATTGATGAAAAGTGGCCTGTGTTTTTCCAGGTCCCAGGCTACCTCTCTGTCAAATTTCATTAAAATCCGTCCAGCCGTTTCAGCGTGAAGAAGTAACAAACATACAGACACACCCACACACAAACTTTTGTATTTATGGTATTAGTAGGATCCATATTATTATTATCATTCGACAAAATCAATAGAACAGTTAATTTGTTTTTTCCCGATTTCAAGATAAACAATAATTATTTTAATAGGGGGGGGGGGGGGGGGCGGGTCGTACCTATGTGAAAAAGGCAATCGTTTCTCTATTCCAATTTTATTTTCAGGAACATACCAATTCGGTGAATATGGCCAGTATGCTCTCAACATGTCTGAGGTCAGCAAAGAGGTATGCACTCCACGGATGACAGCGGAGCCGGATGCGGCCTACCTACCAATATTGACGGCAGTAGTCATTCTGTTGTCTATGGCAACACTGTGGTATGTCGTCAAGGGTATCGGCAAGAGAGTGATCGCAGGACGGGTGTATGCTAGATATTTTGCTAGGTCAGTATAAGATTTGGTAAATAAGTATTTTAGCAAATATTGTCACGATAATGGCATTATTAATGACGTTACAAGTTGGGCGATAGCTTGCTTAGCTCATCAAGAGGCTTTAGCCCGTTACTAAAGCGTTATTTTTGCCACACTTAGCTTTTTTTGTTAGCCTAATGTTCAGTACACGCACAAATAGACATAATACTACACATTAAATGTGAAATGCTAGTGCGTCCATTTAATGTGTCATTTATTTCATTATTTGGCCGTTACGCGTCATGCACAGCACACTCGCGTGACGCCTGAGCATTACGAAATACATGTACAGTCGAGGAAAGAGACATGTAACCAGGCATGATGTGTATGTCCTAAGTAGTCAAATTTTCGCCCCACTTGTCCGAGTTCTTCATAGCATTCAGAATTACGATTACAATCAGTGGCGTATTTATCCTAGGGCCAAGGGGACCGTGGCCCGGGGCGGCAGACTGTGAGGGGTGGCTGCCTTTCGCGCCGCCCCTTGCGCTCAGTTTTTTGCAGAACCCTAAACTGTGCGTAGTCCGACACGCACTTAGCCGGTATTTTCTTTAATTTATGGGGCGGCAAACCTTATAGGCCCAGGGCGCCAAATTTTAAAATACGCCACTGATTACAATGTTATGATGTAGTGTTAATTGATTACATTCGGTTTCCGAAAGATCGATTGAGTCTCTGATCAGTTAATCTGATGTCAAATCTCATGTCAGCTGTTGTGATTGGTTGACCATAATAACATTGACCAATCAGATCCCTGGACAAAAGGTTTGACAACTAAATTAAATAGCCTTTCCGAAACTGAGTTAATTTATTAAGCTAGGATGCATAATCCACCGCACTCCCGCCATCAAAATATGCACATGCAGAAGGAACCGATTAATAAGTATATTTTATTTCCGAATTTTCGCGACGTGTAACAGAAAACATACTCGTGTAGACGTCAAGTTGGATGGTACTGACAGTTCTCCGCAACCGACCAATAGTAAGGCAGTATCAGGAGACGGCGTTCCTGCGGTCGGCGAGGCAATAACTCTTGAGGAGGCCGCGTCGAGGTCGGTTTGGGATGGCATGATGATTATATCAATCGGTTCCTTTCATCATCATTATATTATATGACATCCACTGCAAGACAAGCCTTCAAGCATCGCTACGATGGGTCCCTGCCTCCCTAGCCAAGTTACTTTTCTGTTAGAGTTTACGTCAAACGCTACGGACAAAATGTATGGAAGTGACATTTCATTGCCATACATTTTGTACATAGCGTTTGGCGTGAACGCTAACAGAAAAGCAACTTGGTTAGGGCCTCTGTCCCCATTGCATGTGCATATAGTTGGGAATCCAGGTGATCCGTACAGCATCTCAGCTTGATAAATAGCCGGCTTTACACCGCGGCACCATTTTGCAACATTGGGTGTGTTAATACACCTCTGCATAACTCTTAAGGTGCGGTTAAACGGGCTAGTTTTTTGACAATTTCTTGCTGCAATTGTATAGCCTTGAGTTGAGATCTATATCGTGCAACTCAGTAGAACAATTTTTGCAATCTTGCAGTATAGCCTGGCAATATTGCAATGTAATTAAATGATGTTACATCACAATACTGTACGATATAGATCTCACCTCACGGCTGTACGATTGCAGCAAGAAATTGACAAAAAACTTGCCCGTTTAACAGCACCTTTAGGGGGATATAGCCGTGATGTTGTTGTGTTATGTTGTAATTTCAGAGAGGACAACGAGCTAGGTTCCGAGACCCGGGTGCTGACGACTGAGGCCAGTATTCCACGGTCCCCGACCAGGTCAAGACTGCGCTCCCTTGACATCTTCAGAGGGTTCACCATCGCCCTTATGGTAAGCTAAGAAAAATGTCAACATACCGCTGATTTGGAGAAACACTGACGTAACTGCATCATATGCCTTGCTTTTTCCCAAACTAGATTGGAGTCGCCTCCCAGTCTAACTAGTTGCAGCTGAATATCGGTATTTTACGCGAGCGACTGCCTTATGACCTCCACAGCCCAATTACTGGGTAATACCGCTATTCGAATGTTAAACATTGACGTAACTGCATCATCCGCCTTGCTTTTGAAGTTTTGACCAATAAACTTATTTTATTGGTCTATTGGAATGTTAGATCAGTACCCCTATCATGAGTTTTTTTTACGAATAGTTTCGTTAACGTAAGCATATTTTGAATTTAAAATACAGCAGTCCTGGAACATTTTGATAAAATTTTATACAATTTGCACATTTTTAAAAATACAGAGAAATTAAATAAGTATTTAATTTATATAAATATTGTGTAACAAACGGGTATTTTCAATTCAAAACATGCTTACGTTAACGATACTACATGTCAAAAAAACTCATGATCGGGGTACGGGGTACTGTTGTCAGACTTTCTGCTGTCTTGCTTTCGTGCGTACGCAGCATTGGCGTCGCACCGCGCTCTGGACGAGTCAACTATACAGGGTGGCAGGTTAGTCAGTGGAAATAATAGGTCTTTACCTATGAAATTGCCGTTTTGTATGAAAAAATTAAACAAATTTTTTTCATGTATTTTTTATTTGTATTAATCGAAGTAATCACCCATGCAATCAATGCATCTTTGCCAATGCAGTGGCAGTTTATTGATGCCCTTCTTAAGGAAATCAGCTGGACGGGAGGCAACAAAAGCTTCAAAGGCATTTTGTACTGCCTCTCGGGTATTGAATTTTTTTCCCGCCAAGAAGTTATCCAAATTCTGGAAAAAGTAGTAGTCTGTAGGCGCAAGGTCTGGTGAGTAGGGCGGATGACGGAGAGCTTCCAACCCCAGTTCTTGCAACTTGGAGACCGTCTGCTGTGCAGTATCAGGTCGCGCGTTGTCGTGCAGGAGCAGTGGAGACGAGCGATTGACCAATGCTGGTTGGAGATGTGCCAGCTTCTTCATCATTGTGTTCAGTTCTTCACAGTACACATCTGCAGTAATGCTCACCCCGTTTGGTAAGAAGCTGTGATGAATCACACCGGCGCTAGACCACCAAACAGTGACCATCACTTTTCTAGGGGTAAGTTTTCGTTTAGGGCATTGTTTAGGTGCTGAAGCAGGATCCAACCAACTTGCTGAGCGCTTGCGGTTATCAAACAGAATCCATTTCTCTTCGCAGGTAACAATGTGGTTCAAAATTCCTTCATTTGTGTGTCTGTTGAGCAGTGCAAGGCACGTCTCGACGCGTACTTCGCGCTGGCGATCATTGAGTTCGTGGGGCACCCATTTGTCAAGCTTTTTTACCTTGCCAATTTGACGCAAATGGACCAATAAGTATTGTTTTGACGCTAACGTCGAAAGCTGCTGCTAATTCAGCCTAGATTGTGTATCATCAGCTTCCACAATCACCTTTAATTCGTCATTGTCAACCAAAGTCTTCGGACGACCGCGAGGTTCATTTTTCAGGTCGAAATTTCCAGAACGGAAGCGAGCAAACCAATAACAGGTGGTGCGTTGGTTTGTAGTGTTAGCTCCGTAAACGTCGTTGATGTTGCGTGCCGCTTGTGCGCGTTGCTGCCACGACGGTACTCGTATTCCATAATTACTCGAATTTTTAACGTATCCATGATGACGAAAAAGATTGAAATGCGATGAAAATGTAACACTAATCAATAAACAAATGACTACTTTTGGAAAAAAAAAACCATGTTTTTAAAATAAAATTAATTTGAAATTAGAATTCTTAGCCAAACAAAAATTATTTTGATTTGAAATGGCCAGTACTGCAGAACGGCAATTTCATAGGTAAAGACCTAATATCTAAAGGGGTCATTGTACTCATCATTATGAACAACTTTTACTATGGGACCAACCCTGAAATCGCGAAAAAAAAATCAGCTGTTCCATATATTTTGTCGATTTATGTGAACACAAATGTTTGGAACAGCTGATTAATTTTTGCGATTTCAGGGTTGGTCGCAAAGTAAAAGTTGTTCATAGTAATGAGTACAATGACCCCTTTAAACATTTCCACTGTCTAACCTGCCACCCTGTATACATTTTTTTTTTATGCAAACGCCGAAAAGGTTTTATTGTACTCATCGTTATGAACAACTTTTACTATGGGACCAACCCTGAAATCGCGAAAAAAAAATCAGCTGTTCCATATATTTTGTCGATTTATGTGAACACAAATGTTTGGAACAGCTGATTAATTTTTCGCGATTTCAGGGTTGGTCCTATAGTAAAAGTTGTTCATAACGATGAGTACAATGACCCCTTGAAATCTCCTTTAAACAGTAAAAGGAAGCTGCCAGAAATAACAGTACAATGACTCATCCTACTAATATTATAAATGCGAAAGTTTGTGTGTATGTTTGCTACTTCGCTGAAACGGCTGGACGGATTTGGATGAAATTTGACAAAGAGGTAGCCTGGGACCTGGCGAAACACAGGCTACTTTTGATCCATCTTGACGCAGACGAAGTATCGGGGAACAGCTAGTTAACCAATATTGGCGTGTATTGATATTTAACAAAACTAAATGAGGATAATTATGAAAACGTATGTTGTGCCTTAAAATGTGCAGTATTTCTCTTATCTTTATCCTTGTATTGTTTTGGTATGATTAGAGTAGTAATAGCTATGATAACGGTGAAAAACCCTTCGCCTGCCGGAACGTACGACCCGACATATAAATTTTTTTACATTCACTTTGCCCGCGACTTCGTCCGCGTTGTCCACAGAAACGGTGCATTTTTGGGGTTCCGTACCTCAAAAGGAAAAACGGAACCCTTATTTCACTTTGTCGTCCGTCTGTCCGCGGCAAGTCGGAGGCATCTGCTCATAGGTGGCGCTACTAGAATTCAAAAAAAAAAAAATCTAAAATCATTAATTCCCCAAATATTTATTGTATAGAGCCGCTGATCAGCTGAAATCAGCTGCTCTGTGAAAGTTGTTCATAATGATGAGTACAATGACCTCTTTTCATATTGTGACTGACCAAAATTACACCTATTATTTCGTCTGTAGATCTTCGTGAACGCGGGCGGCGGTGGATACGGCATTTTTTCTCACAGCGTGTGGAACGGACTCACTGTGGCTGATGTGGTGTTCCCATGGTTTGCCTTCGCTATGGGCGAGGCGTTGGTGCTGTCACTCAACGCCCGGCTCAGGACTTCTTTGCCAAGGATCAATGCGTTGCAACAGGTATGTGCAAGTATTTATGAGGTGAATCTTAGGAAAAAAATCCAAGGTCAAGGCGACTACAGGAGCTAAATGCAAGTTAACACGATACTGTGTTAGATTTCTCATAAAGTTTATATTTTCGTCGCAACTAATGATTTTGTTCAATTTCACCCTGTTTTTGAACGCATTTTGACAGAGTAATGTCTTGTTTATTCTAATGCATTTTGACAGTTTTCCGTACAATATTGTGACCCGCCTGTTCTACGGGCGGGAATTGTGTGAATCGAGAAAATTTGGTCTTGTAAGGGGGCCAAGTTCACCGAGAAGAGAGTCCGTTAAATTAAAAACGGCCGTTTATCACATCTTTTTCTATACAAAAAGTCATGTTAAACGGCCGTTTATCACATCTTTTTCTATACAAAAAGTCATGTTAAACGGCCGTTTATCACATCTTTTTCTATACAAAAAGTCATGTTAAACGGCCGTTTATCACATCTTTTTCTATACAAAAAGTCATGTTAAACGGCCGTTTATCACATCTTTTTCTATACAAAAAGTCATGTTAAACGGCCGTTTATCACATCTTTTTCTATACAAAAAGTCATGTTAAACGGCCGTTTATCACATCTTTTTCTATACAAAAAGTCATGTTAAACGGCCGTTTTCTATTTATTTCTATTTATCGGACTGTTATCTTGTCGGTGAACTTAGGTCTAAGGCATCGTCCTAATAGAACGCGAATGAGCGATCATCGCGCGAATAAGCTATGCGACCATCGCGTGTTCGCGCGATGGCAAAAACTGAGTGTCCTATCATCGCGCGAATTGACGACGCGAGCGAGCGAGCGACCGTGGACTAGGGCAGTGGCACGGTCGATACCAAAACAATGGACGCGCTAATTCCAATTAGGACACCTATTTGAACGCGCGAACACGCGATGATCGCGCATTTGCGTTCTATTAGGACGATGCCTAAGCCCCTTAACTTGGTGTTCAGGTGGCCACCCGATCTCTCATGCTGTCGATGATCGGCATAGTACTTGGTTCGTCGAACGCGTCCTGGGTAGACGTGCGCCTGCCCGGCGTGCTGCAGCGACTCGCAGCCATGTACCTTATAGTGGGTGCTCTGGAGTGCGCCTTCATGAGGACCAGCCAGGACATCACACCAGGTACCAAAGAAAAGAACAAAAAAAGTATACTAACATATTAAAGCAGAAAAGTTTTTTTGTTTGTTTAAACGCGCTAATCTCTGGTTTTACCAGTTTTGAAAAAATATTTTTGTATAATAGGCATGTTAACTACTTTTTTTTATTGTGAATCTTTTTTTTATTGTAAACTATTTGAAAAAAGACAATTAACACCAAAAAAACCGATGAAACATCTACAAAATTGGCAAAGTTATAAGCGTTTTAAAATTATTTGCTAGACACGGACGGCACTACCTATTATTGACGTAACACCACCTAAGTCCGCTTCGCGCGACAAAGACGGAGCGATACTCCCTCCAGAAACTTTAAAAGCGTCTATGTTTTCCATTTTGTGATAAATTATTATTTTTGCTTTTACTTTTTCGTTGTGCCTATTCCTTCTTTGAAATAAAATAATTTATTTGTACTTTTTTAATAATAGGACACTACCGTATTATGATAGCCAGATTCATGAGGAATAGTATAGTATAGGCTAATAAAAACTGCAAAACTACGAAAAAAACTAGAATAAAAATGACCAACCCATTTAAACAAAACACGAACTCACAAAATCGCAGTCTGTCTTTATAATATTAATTATTTATCAAGGGCGGGTTGCTTCAAACCATCTGTATTTGTATGTCAGTACGTAATCGTTAAGTCAGTATGAAATTGTCATACAAGCCGCCATATTTGACGGTTACAGATACGTAACTGTAAGATGAAACAACATGGCCTAAATCTGTTACAGGTCGCTCTCTGTTCCGTGACATCAGCGCCGGTTGGCAACAATGGCTGGCCACGATTCTTCTTGTTGCCATACAGGTAAGTCAATGATAGGTGACCATTGGGTACGGTTTATGGCCTTATCACAGTAGTGATTAGCGAGCGAGTTCAAAGCGAGGCGAAAGCGGAGCGCGGTCGTCGCGAGTTCGTAGCGAGCGAGCAGCGAATAGCACCGTTGACGCCATGTTTTATAACACTCGTACAACAGACAGACTAGAAAATGATAGCCTGGTGCCTTGAGAAGCACATAAGCTACTTACTTTTCATCAATTTTCACACAGATGAAGTCATAGGCAATCATATCATAAACGGTCATTCATGGCATCAGTTCAGTCCGTGACTTTTGGGATAACCCTTTAGCAAATAAAAAACTTTTTTAACAAAAAATAACCGACTTCAAAAATCCACTACAAATAAAATAATAATTTTGGTTTCGGAAGTCGGTGGCTTTGGTTTTTGTTTGCTTTTTTTGCCACCAACTTCCGAAACCAAAATTATTATTTTATTTGTAGTGGATTTTTGAAGTCGGTTATTTTTTGTTAAAAAAGTTTTTTATTTTTCCCTTTTTAGTTCTTTATCCCGTGTTAGATTACTTTCACGAATTCGTTCAACAGTAAATCTTCTACGGAGTGTGTACATTTATGCCTATAACTTTGTACATAGGAATGATTACATAATGTATTATATACTAAAACCTTCCTGAAAGTATGTAGATTGCGTTATAGAAAACCCCATTCAAATCGAATCAGTAGTTTTTGAGAAAATCGCGCACATACAAACATACATACATACTTACATACATACATACATACTTACATACATACATACATACGGGACGAATACAGAACCTCTTTTTTTGAAGTCGGTTA
Organism: Thalpophila matura; assembly: GCA_948465475.1. NCBI lineage: Eukaryota > Metazoa > Arthropoda > Insecta > Lepidoptera > Noctuidae > Thalpophila > Thalpophila matura. The sequence goes on along the minus strand of OX419198.1, from coordinate 9,433,517 downwards.
ATAATATGAACTATTTGTATATTGCAGGTCTGTATAACCCTGTTAGTCCCAGCGCCGGGCTGTCCTCGCGGTTACATGGGCCCCGGAGGCCTGCACATGTCCAATGTCACCAATGTGTCCCTACAAAACTGTACTGCGGGCATCGCTGGATATATTGACAGGTATTACTTGACCTTCAGATTTTGATGACCGACAAAACTGTACTGCAGGCATCGCTGGATATATTGACAGGTATTACTTGACCTTCAGATTTTGATGACCGACAAAACTGTACTGCGGGCATCGCTGGATATATTGACAGGTATTACTTGACCTTCAGATTTTGATGACCGACAAAACTGTACTGCAGGCATCGCTGGATATATTGACAGGTATTACTTGACCTTCAGATTTTGATGACCGACAAAACTGTACTGCGGGCATCGCTGGATATATTGACAGGTATTACTTGACCTTCAGATTTTGATGACCGACAAAACTGTACTGCAGGCATCGTTGGATATATTGACAGGTATTACTTGACCTTCAGATTTTGATGACCAATATCATTTGAAACTACAGGCGTTATTGGCGCTGATTCTGTCGAACATCGCACTAAACAAATTTTAATCACACTATATCTCTTTCTTACAAATATCATTGAAAAAGGACAGCAAATATTTAGAACCGTCAAATTAGTCTACGCCCTTGTCATTTACGGGAAAATAGTCATGACCTTTTGCGATTACGACTAAATTGACATTAAAACTATTCAAGTGGACTAATTTGACAGGATTAAATATCTGCTATCCCTCTCTAATGTTTTTTATTAGAAAGAGATTAAATTAGTTTAGTTCGTAAACAACAGAATCAGCACCATCAGCACGATCACGTCACGGATGTCAAAGCAGTTGCGTGTGCTCATGTACTTTGTTGTTTTAAAAAAATAATATACATAGTTATTTACAAAAAGTTTATTGTCTGGACTTAAGTCTTAGTGTGTGACACAATATAAATTAAAGTTCACAACCAGTGGTACAATAATTAAACAAAAAAACAATTTTAAAACTTTAGAAAAACGCTTTAAAAAAAATATCTACCCTGTTTCGAAAATAAAAACATAAAAAGTAAAAAACTATAACAGTGTAAGCCCAACAGCGCCAAAGTGTACAGTGAGTGCGGACCCTAATGCATATAGTGTGTTGTGATGTTATAATAGTAGCTATCGCACCATAAACACTCGAGCAAAACACCATAACATCAGTTTTATAAAACAACGCCATCTGTTTATTCACGCGTGAACTACGTCAGATACTTTGGCTGTAACGCGAATAGTGCAGTTGCTCGTACGCAGTATACTACGCTACACTGCTGGCGACACCTATAGGGTCTGCGCAAAAATATATACCTAAACAAAAAAACTATTACTGTTTTCATCATGTCTAAATGCGGAGGCTGTGGGCAATTTCTGTCAGCAAGTAGTTGTATGCGCTGCTACAAATGTTTGGCGACATTTCATAAGGACTGCGTTAATGTCCCTGAAGGAACTGCAGCCAATGCGCACTGGATGTGCCCCGGGTGCAAGGCCAAAATACCCCGAGCAGACAACTCTGCGACTCCCGTAAAAGGGCAGGAGTCGACCTGCGACCCTTATGTTGGTACTAATACTAGCCCTAGTGCGATCGTGATCGATGTCCCAGAAAAAGGTAACATACAGGGGGGCACAGATTTGATAGATGAGATTCGTTCCATGCGGGGTGAAATCAGTGCCTTAAGGGCTGAAGTCCGGGAATATCGGGACGAAATATCTGTTTTTAAGAAAGAACTGACACTACATGGCGTCTCCATTTCTAGCATGGAAAATAGAATTTCGGCTCTTGAAGAGAAATTCGAGAAAATCATTCCCTCTGATCTCGACCCCATAGAAACAACAATTGCCGAATTGAAATGCCAACTCAACGAGCGCGACCAGGAGTTGTTACTGAACGACGTGGAGATAGCAGGCATACCTGAAAATAAAGACGAGAGTGTAATGCACCTCGTCAAAGTACTGTCCATCAAACTCGGCGTCAACATGGAGGAGAGGGATGTCGTCCATGCCGAGCGTGTCGGATCTACTCGGCGAAATAGAATTGAGTCATCGGACGGCGACGTCTCCGCTTCTGCCGACCCCACTACGCAGCGACCGCGATGTATCTCCGTTCGCTTTGCCCGGCGTGCAATGCGCGACCAAATACTCAGCGCTGCGCGTGTGCGCCGCGGTCTCACTTCTACCGACCTTGAAGTGCAGGGCGCGGCGAGCCGTGTTTATGTAAATGAGCGGCTTACGCGTACTAATCGTCACTTGTTTTACCATACTCGCCAGGCCGGCAGTCGGTGTAACTGGAAGTATGTGTGGACAAGAGATGGCAAAATTCTGGCACGCAAAGAGGATGGCCGTAAAGCCGAACGAATCAGAAACGAAAAAGATATCGAGAAAATTTTTGGTTGATTTCTGGTTTAATCTCTAAGTTTATCCTTGTACTAAATGTCTTGCGTATGTTTTGTTCGTATGTCGGTTTTTTTATGTTTATGTTGTTGTCTTCTTCATTAAAATCTATGTCAGTAATTTATATATTAGATGGGATAAACTATTACTTTTGCAAATCATTCTTTAATATTAAGTCTAAATGGATGAGTATGTGTCTCACGGAGGTAAAACGCCCACTTTGTCAAAACTATAAATACAATGATATATTTAATATTCTATTTAAACTTAGCACTACAAAAACATTTATCTTACATTTACAATCCGCAACTATTTACAAAAGAATAACACTATATACAGCATATTATATATATTCATCAACACCAAAAACCTGTGATTATAACACAAATAATAATAATATAAGAATATCTAATACCTACCATGCCAAAAAATGATAAGTGTTTAAAGGTTGGTTTCCTAAATGCGGGCTCGTTAGGCACAAATCACGATGATTTCATCTCCGTATTAGAAAACCATTGTTTTGACATTGTTGCGATAAATGAGACATGGCTCCGGCCGGGGGAGGACGGGCGCGCGCCTGTCGTGCCCGGGTATCGTTTGCGCCACCAGCCGCGGCCGGCAACCGTGCGTTCGGGCCGTGGTGGGGGCGTCGGCTTTTATCTGAGGCGCGGTTTGAGCGCGCGCTCATGGACTATCCCTGTCGATCGCAGATATGAGTCGGTTGAACAAATGTGGTTAACGCTTACGATGAATGGTAAGAAAGTCGCAGTAGGCACAGCATATCGCCCGCCGTGGCTAGACCTTGACCTTTTTTTGGATGCTGTTACTGACACCGTGAGTACTCTGGGGAAATGTGATTACTGTTTGTTGATGGGGGATTTTAATGTAAATGTGCTGCAAAAAAGTGAATCTAATACTAAAAAATTAAATGAGTTTCTCGGCTGTCTAAGTCTAACGCAGTTGGTGGCATCTCCTACTCACTATACATCTAGTAGCGAGACTCTGATTGATTTAGTGTGTACAAACCTTAAAGCGAGGTATACAGCTGTCGAGCCCTTTGGATCGATGCATGGTCATAGCTTCGTCATTTGTGAGTTCAACATTAAACGGGAAAATTTTAAACCATTTTCGGTAACTTATAGACCTATTAAAAACATATGTTTAGAAAATTTTCGCACAGACTTAGCAAATTTTGATTGGGAATTTATACTCTCACTTGATAACACAAATGATATGGTCAATGCGTTTAATCGATGCCTAATATCCGTGTTCGACGTCCACGCGCCACTCAAGACGTGTCTTATAAAGGAGCGGTCATATCCGTGGATAACGGACACCATAAAAACAATGATGAGGTTACGCGATAGGGCACTGGCTTCTTATAGGAGCTCTAAGTCAGAAACTAAAAGGCAGTACTACAAAGATCTAAAATCGCTAGTAATCAGCTCAGTTAATAGTGAAAAAAGGGCATACTTCCAGCACAATATTAATAATAAAATAAAGGATCCAAAGCTATTGTGGAAAAATATTAAAAGTGACCTAATACCATCTCAACAGAAACAGGGTCAGGAACTCCCATTGCATTTTGTGGATCCTAATCACATAAACAATGAATTTCTTAGGGTTCCTGGCAAGATAAGGCCTACTATCTCTTTAATGACTTATTATGAATTCCATAGTTATAGCCAAGCAATTTTCCAATTAAAAACAGTTGATCAAGAAGCTGTCGCCCGTCATATCCTAAGCCTTAAATCAAATGCTGAAGGATGCGACAACATCTCACTTAAGATGTTGACTCTGTCTTTGCCCCATGTACTCCCGTCGATAACTCATATAATCAACCATTCGTTACAAACGTCAACTTTCCCGGATACATGGAAGATTGCAACCGTTAGACCTCTCGCTAAGAAGCCTAACCCATCGACTGCTGCAGACCTTCGACCCATTAGCATCCTCCCATGCCTTTCCAAGGTGATTGAAAAAGTCGTTTGTCAGCAGCTAACTGAGTTTTTAGAGAAAAACTCAGTCCTTCCCATGTTACAATCAGGTTTTAGGAAACGGCGGAGTACCTCCACTGCTCTTCTGGACGTGACAGATAATATCTTGGCGGCCCAGGATAAGGGCATGTGTACACTTATGGTGCTACTTGATTTTTCCAGGGCTTTTGACTGTATTGATATTTCTCTTCTTCTTTCAAAACTCCACTATTACGGCTTTGATCATATGACGTTACAATGGTTTCACAGTTACCTTAATTGCAGAGAGCAGCTTGTAAAATTGCGACTGGGGGATGGCAGCACTAAGGTCTCTGACCTTGCTCCCGTAAAAAGGGGAGTTCCACAAGGTTCCATCCTCGGTCCAATCTTGTTTATATTATACTGCGCAGATATAACGAGTTGTCTCCAGTCATGTAATTACCACATTTATGCAGACGATGTTCAGGTTTACATCTCATTTAAACCAAACATGTATGAAGCCGCTCGAACAAGTTTGAATGCTGATCTGATCAGGATATCTGAGTGGGCAGAAAGTAACTGTCTGGTACTTAACCCAACGAAGACTAAGTACATGTTATTCGGCACTAAACATAAGTTGGATACACTTCCTCCATCACTCGGTATAGCACTAATGGGAAAACCAATTGATAGGGTCACCAAAGTCCGTAACCTCGGATTATGTGTGGATAGTGAACTCAGATTCGAGAAGCATATAGCTGATTCAGTACAAAACTGTTTCTACCGTTTGAGGATTCTATATAGGATGAGACCCTACTTATCGGAAGAACTGCGCGTACAGCTTGTAGAATCACTGGTGCTATCTAAACTTAACTACGCAGATACTGTCTATGGACCGCGCTTATTGGCTAGAACGAACCGACTCATTCAAAGAGTTCAAAATGCCTGTGCTCGCTTTTGTTTCTCTGTGCCCCCTAGAAGTCATGTGACACCCTTTCTAAATCAACATTTTATGCTTAAAATGAAATTACGTCGAAAGCTACATCTGGCGTGTCTCCTTTTCGGTGTGATTAAATTCAAGGAACCATCATACTTGTATGACAAGCTGAGTTGGGTCACAAATAAAAGGGAATGCTCGGTTAGGCAGTGCGCACGGCAACTATCTGTTCCACCACACAGATCTGCAGCATTCAGAGGTAGTTTTCGATATGCCGCATCTAAGATTTGGAACAACCTACCCCCACCCTTAAGACAAATTAACAGTCTAATAACTTTTAGAAAAAGACTACGGCAATATCTCTTAAATGCGCAATGTGAATTAGGCAATGTCAATGTAAATCTTTCTATAATAATTTAAAAATAATTTAACAATAGTTTTTAATATAATCGAATTCTTATTTATGTAATTGTAATGTTTAAACTAATCTAATAAAAATCTAATTATAATTTAAGTATGCATTATGTGTATCGATATGAGAGTGTCAGGCTTTGGGCTTACCTCTCTAAATGATTACACAATAAAAACAAAATACAAATTTCTCAGCCCGAAGTTGTAAAGTGCGACGCTGACAAGGTGGGGGGCGTACTGTGGTGCTGTCGCTGGGTGTCGGGTCAGACTCCTCATTATGGGAGACCTAAAAACGGATTTTGAATCAGAACTTGCATAACACATTTTTATGTGGACATGTTTTTTAAATAGTATAATAATACCTTACCGATTGGGTCTGGCCTACATGCGAAATGATGGTCTGTTTGCAACCGACCCTAGCGCCGTGACACCGCGGCCCCTCTTCGTCACATATTTGTCGTCCTTCAATGCGTCGCTTACAGTGCCTTTGATTTTTGGTAGGTAGGTAGGTAGATATATCTGAGAAAAGTAAAAAAAAAAAAAAAACTAATAATTAAATATTTAAATAAAGATTACAAACTCGAAGCTACTCAAACCAACCACATAACCTTTAATATTTTAGATTTTGATAATATAATAGTTTTTGTATTACACTCACCGTCTACACAGGTCCTTGCATTGTAAACGCTTTTCTTTCCATAGTAAACTCCCTTTTCGTATTTCTTCTGCACAAGTGCACAACCTAACCGTAGATGACAACCAATTGCTTCACTATAACATAATTTTCGGTGTGATGAATGTGCGCCTAGCACGGGTTCGTGGGTATTATTAATGTGAATGATATCTTAATAATTTTATAGTGAACTGAAACCGCCTCGCCCGGCGCAGCTACTAAACCGGTTTTGCCGACGACGCGACGTTGTAGTTGGAACGTTGGTACCTATTTATTAGATGACACGAATTACACTATTTTATTTATTATTTTACATTTAAATAGTTTTTATTTTTTTTTTTTTTCTCATAAAGACGAAATGAATTTTAAATTAGTATATATCGTTATTTTTAATTATTTTTATAACATATTAGATTTATTTGTATAACACACTGCACTGACTGACATCCGTGAGGTAAAAAGGTTCCAGATGAAAACCAGCGCCAAGTACTTGTAACTTGGCATTAAGCTGATCTGGAACCTGTTTGGTCCAGCCGTGAGACACAAACCTGTGCGGAAATGGAAATTATTGTACCTACCTCACGTTTTTGCATTTATTTTTATTGTTTTGTGTTCTGTTCTGCTGTAGGTACCTAATCATAATGTCTGTGTCTTTAGTGTGCTGTGTCCAAATAAATATTTTTCTTTCTTTCTTTCTTTCTTTCTTTCACCATTGGCTACCTACTTTAGGTAGGTATTTGTTATTGGCTGTATAAATAGGTATAAGTGTCGGCAGCAGTTATGAGCACAAACTTCACCTGCGCATTAGCTGATTTTTCGGTCTCTTTGGCGGAATGAAGAAGACAGGGGCCCTAAGACTGCACGCGATTGGTTCTTCAGTCGATGCTCGTCGTCTAATTGGACCATTCTCTATTACGTATTGTCAACTGTCTATTGTAATTGGGCCGAAAATGTACATGCGCGTTCTGTGATCATAATTCCAGTCATTGTACTCATCATTATGAATAACTTTTACAATGGGACCAACCCGGGAATCGCAAAATAAAAATCAGCTGTTCCATACATTTTGTTGAGTTAAGTGAACATAAATGTATGGAACAGCTGATTTCTTTTTCGCGATTTCAGGATTGGTTCCATAGTAAAAGTTGTTCATAATGATGACTACAATGACCCCTTAAAATATTTCCACTGTATAACATATCTATATCGTCCTCGTAGAGCGAAAAGTCATTAAGTCGAAAAATCGTGTTTTGAGATAATGAGAGTAAAGTTCATTATCTCAAAACACGATTTTTCGACTTAATGACTTTTTGCTCTACGGGGACGACAATACATAATTAAGTTTATACGGACCTCTCAGGGCGCGTGTCCTACTCGCACTCATCCTTTTTTTTTGGATTTGATTTCCTTTTCCAGTGTCAGTTTTCGTTGACCAAACTCATACCACCCATTTGTGGAATACACGCGTGATGTTATGTCATTATATTGTCGTCTAACTCTTAATTCCATTTCAGACTAGTCCTCGGACCAGCCCACCTGTACAAGCACGGCACGTTCCAGAAGATATACCAGACGAGCTCCCCGCACGACCCTGAGGGCATCCTGGGCATCCTGTCGGGGGTGCTGGTGGTGCAGGCCGGCGCTCACGCTACCAGGATCATGCTGGCTTACAATCACGCTAGGTAACACTTCTTATTACTTTAAGGGCCGTAAAATCAATCGTACAATACAAAAAATCCGTAAAATCAATCGTAAAAATAACATATATTTTTACGATTGATTTTACGGCCATTTTGAAATGTAATTTGCCGCCGCCTCCGCAGCCGGCAGCGGCTCCCAAAAATAACGCCGTTGGGAACCGCCGTAGCCTTGGAGTAGCGGTGATACCAGACGAAAATAATTGCAAACTACCGTAGCAGCAGATTAATGTTGCCGTGTTTTAAGTTGAATTATCTACCTTAGACTGACTTTTAAATTACAGTGTCAATGTAAAACAAAATACAACTTTATTAGACTTACAAGGGGAAGGGAGGTGGTCGACGGAGCGCCGCTACGCGGGGCTCCTATTTCTGTCTGCAAGCTCAATCGTAACCTAACACGAAGGGGTTGACGGGGGCTTCGTTCGCTCGCTTTGCTCGCTCACTGAAGCCCCCGTCAGCCCCTTCGAACCTAAATTGTCCGTGTCGGGGTATCCAAGTTCCCGAGCTCGCTTCGCTCGCTTTTGGACCCTAGTTAGGTATGTTACTCAAATGAAACATGAAATGTTTTTTTAATTATGCCAAATTGCCAACCCCATTTCCCGCTTTTTTTCCAATGTCAGCGCCGGCTGCCAATTTAGCAACCGGCGGCGGCTGCAAATTCAGGTCACGGCGGCGGTCGCGGAGTCACTTCCTAAGTAATATTGTACGCCTACTAGGCAGGACATAATGGAACTATAAATTCTATTAACAACTCAATGTATTACCTATGGCAACAAAAAAAAGATTTGATTTGTAGTTTAAACCACAGAAGAGAGTTAAATCTCTCTAAATATAAAGTTTTTGTATTAGAAAACAATCAAAGACGGGAGATTAAACTTTCTTCCGTGGTTATGCTACGATTGATCTTACGGCCCTAAGCGAGCAATTCTTGTATCTATACTATTATTATAAAATTGTAAAATAGCCGTGTCTGTACATTGAAGATATTCCAGAAAAAACAAAGGGGATGGGGTACTGGGACGTAAAAAAAAAGATTTATTTTTTATATTTGTCTTTTTTCTGTTTATGCGTGCATCACGCAAAAAATACTGAACGGATTTTGATTCGGTTTTCACAGTTCGATAGCTTGGGGTCCAACTTAAAATCTATGCCACGTTTCATCTAATTACGGTGGCTGGTGTGATAAACCAGAGATACAGCTTGATCTCTTGGTAGTACTAGCCACCCTACACTTCGGAGGTCATTTAACCTGGTCAATTTATTTTAGTCCAGGCGAACAGAGTCGCGTGCTAAAGTATAGTTTTAAATAATGGTGATCTTGTTCCAGGGCCCGCATAATGCGTTGGGTATTCTGGTCAGTAATCTTCGGCGTCTCCGGCGGGGCTCTCTGCATGTTCTCAAAGAACGGAGGCCCCATACCCATAAACAAGAATCTATGGTCGGTGTCGTACTGCCTTGTGACGTCATCGATGGCGCTGTTCATACAAGCCGCTTTGTACTTCATTGTGGATCTCAAGACCAAGTGGGGAGGCAGGCCGCTGTATTATGCTGGTAAGTTGTATGGTGGTATCAAGTCCTAATGTTAATGCTCATGCTTCTTACATCAGGGTATTAAGTCCCTAATAATGGTGAGTATTTAGTCCTCGACAGTATTTGGTCCTTGATGACTATATTTGGTCCTTGATGACAGTATTTGGTCCTCGATGACAGTATTTGGTCCTTGATGACAGTATTTGGTAACCGATGACAGTATTCAGCCCTATCGATTACTGAATACTGTCATCGATTACCAAATAAAAATACCTACTGTCATTGGACAGTATATTTTTTAAAGATGGACTATGTATCATATATACAACGTTATTCTTAGTTTATGCCCAAAAGCCGAAAAGGGGTCATTGTACTCATAATTTCAAATCGCGAGAAAACAATACTTTGGAAGGCTTCATACTCCTAAAGTTTAAAAGTTACAAAAAGCAAAGAGTGACAGAGACAGGTAATAACAGGATAACGTACGAATTCTTCCTGCTTCGCGTCCGGACTTTGGTAGCCCGACTTCTACCTACCTCGATATTGTTTTTAATTATTTTTTTTTTCAGGTCAAAACGCCCTCTTCCTATACATCGGAAGCGAGCTTCTCAAACGTAACTTCCCGCTGCACTGGGCGCTGTCCGCGCCGACTCACGCGCAACTATTAGCTACCCACGCCGCCGCAATGCTCATCTGGCTGGCCGTCGGCGTAGCGTTACACAGGAAACGCATCTTTATCACCCTGTAATACGGTCCTTTTTAGTACAGCAGGACGGCTCTGAAGAAGAAATTGAATTGATACGATTTTGAAAGGGAGAGTAATGTGAAAATAAATTGAAATGTTTCTTGTATTTAAATAGAGTGTTGCCAAATGTCCTTTAAATTGACATAGATGTTAAAATTTATTTTTTGAGACTCAAGATGGACTAACGACGCAACACTGTTTTCCAATTGGATTGAGCCCATAGACAAATCAAGCACGGGACCCGCAAAGGTCGAAAAATTTACCACACAGCCTTTTTCTCAAACATATAGGTATCACATATAATATTATATTCGATTTTACCGCCCAATTGTGTCGATTAATGCCGACCCGAGCTAGTGTCTAGCACGCCTTATTCTACTTATATCGCTGTCACTGTCTAACCTTGTGTCAAAGTTACAAGTCTATCACAAACTATGTCTTCAGATTACAGTGCGTGGCAAAGGGTTGAGGGCGAGGGCGACCGTTTTTCGCGTCCCGTAGCTAATAATAGGTCTTTACCTATGAAATTGCCGTTTTGTATGAAAAAATTTAAACTAATTTTTTTCATGTATTTTTTATTTGTATTAATCGAAGTAATCACCCATGCAATCAATGCATCTTTGCCAATGCAGTGGCAGTTTATTGATGCCCTTCTTAAGGAAATCAGCTGGACGGGAGGCAACAAAAGCTTCAAAGGCATTTTGTACTGCCTCTCGGGTATTGAATTTTTTTCCCGCCAAGAAGTTATCCAAATTCTGGAAAAAGTAGTAGTCTGTAGGCACAAGGTCTGGTGAGTAGGGCGGATGACGGAGAGCTTCCAACCCCAGTTCTTGCAACTTGGAGACCGTCTGCTGTGCAGTATCAGGTCGCGCGTTGTCGTGCAGGAGCAGTGGAGACGAGCGATTGACCAATGCTGGTTGGAGATGTGCCAGCTTCTTCATCATTGTGTTCAGTTCTTCACAGTACACATCTGCAGTAATGCTCACCCCGTTTGGTAAGAAGCTGTGATGAATCACACCGGCGCTAGACCACCAAACAGTGACCATCACTTTTCTAGGGGTAAGTTTTCGTTTAGGGCATTGTTTAGGTGCTGAAGCAGGATCCAACCAACTTGCTGAGCGCTTGCGGTTATCAAACAGAATCCATTTCTCTTCGCAGGTAACAATGTGGTTCAAAATTCCTTCATTTGTGTGTCTGTTGAGCAGTGCAAGGCACGTCTCGACGCGTACTTCGCGCTGGCGATCATTGAGTTCGTGGGGCACCCATTTGTCAAGCTTTTTTACCTTGCCAATTTGACGCAAATGGACCAATATTGTTTTGACGCTAACGTCGAAAGCTGCTGCTAATTCAGCCGTAGATTGTGTATCATCAGCTTCCACAATCACCTTTAATTCGTCATTGTCAACCAAAGTCTTCGGACGACCGCGAGGTTCATTTTTCAGGTCGAAATTTCCAGAACGGAAGCGAGCAAACCAATAACAGGTGGTGCGTTGGTTTGTAGTGTTAGCTCCGTAAACGTCGTTGATGTTGCGTGCCGCTTGTGCGCGTTGCTGCCACGACGGTACTCGTATTCCATAATTACTCGAATTTTTAACGTATCCATGATGACGAAAAAGATTGAAATGCGATGAAAATGTAACACTAATCAATAAACATAATGACTACTTTTGGAAAAAAAAAACCATGTTTTTAAAATAAAATTAATTTGAAATTAGAATTCTTAGCCAAACAAAAATTATTTTGATTTGAAATGGCCAGTACTGCAGAACGGCAATTTCATAGGTAAAGACCTAATATATCTATGGTTAAAAAACAGCTGATTAATTTGGTAATTGTCAAACTTTGCAACAAAACTAAAAATACAACACGCGCAGATAAAGAAAGACGTTGTCTTCATTCAACTTTCGCTTGCGCACTGTTGCTGTCTATACTCAGACCCGCGGATGCGAGCGAGAGAGGCGACGCCATTTTCAATCCCATTCTTTATCCGCACAGATAGTACTTATAAATTAGGTCCCGTGTGAGGTAGGCTTTAGTTATGAAGCAAAGCCTGACCATTAAAAGAAATAAATTAATAAACAACATAACTATATAATATAAATAGGGGATTTAAAATGTATGTATAAAAAAAATCGAAACATGTCGACGCTTGAAAGGCAATCCTTACTAACCGACAAAAATTCGTAAAATGAGTTATATATATCATTCGAACCGCCAGATTTTTCTGCGTCGTTTGGTCTAGGTCTCATAGCTCTACGACGAGCTTTATTGTCGCTTAGATACTGCGTAATTTCGGTCAAATTTACATTTTGTGCTTACTAAACGACCAAAAAAAAGTGATTTTTAGAATATCCAGCAGTTACGACATTCTAACAATTAGGAATATGAACTTAGTCAGTTTTTCATGTATTGACTTTTTCATATATTTGTAATTAGGTATTTTTACTTGTAATAAAATTATCCTTTGAAATCACTTAGTAGATTTTACCTACACAAAGCAATTGTAATTTATGTGGTTATGTATTTTAACTTGTTTTTATATTTTGTGACAGTGTCATTTGTATAAGTTAACCTGAAATAAAGTGGAAGAATATTAGAGCTTACATATTTTTACTTGTAAAATATCTTTGCCCGCGACTCCGTCCGCGTGGACTACAATGAACTGACCAGTTTAAATGACCTCCTTAGTATAGGTTGGCTAGTACTACCAAGAGGTCAAGCTGTATCTCTGGTTTTTTTCAGCGGAATCAGATGAAACGTGACTTAGATTTTAAATTGGACCCTAAGCTATCGAACTGTGAAAATCACATCAAAATCCGTTCAGTACTTTTTGCATGATGCGCGCACAAACAGACAAAAATTCTAAAAAAAATATTTTTGGGTATGGTTACGTCCCAGTAGGTACCCTATCCCGACTGTTTTTTCTGGAATATCTTCAATGTACAGACACGGCATTTTTACAATTTTATAATACTAGTACTTAGTACCTAAAGATATCTTTTTTAACCTTAGATATTGAAATTGATCTCTGATTGAATGTTATGTCATAATAAGTTTCTTTATTAATTTTGTATGGTTGGCACTACGTAGCGTATTTTCTTTAATTTTAATAAAGAAAATATAATAATCTATTTCATTTATTGTCGTGCATTTGTTAATAATTTACCTAAGTATACAGTTCTTAGTTAAATGTCGGTTACGAAGGGAGGTTTGGGGTAATTTTAATAACTAAGATACAATTTCCACAGTCACAAAAATCATTAAATGATGCTTAGGTAAATTTACTTGATGTATTTTAAACTATCAGAACTTTTTAGATCAATCTTCCTATTTCAAAATTCTAAACTAAATAATTTTACCTATTTTTACATGTTACTGCACACACTGCAGTGACGATTTAGATAATTTTACCTGTTTATCAAATCAGGTAAATTTTATCTAACCGACACAAACTGGTGTTTTTATAAGTGTCAGGTGTCTTATTTTGACAATTTGGATAGCTGTAAAAAAATGATTTCTACGAGTGTTAACATCATTTTAATCGAACAATTAGGTGATTTTTTATGATTTTTTTTTTAAATATTTGAACTTCAAATCACTCTCCTGTAAAATTTACTCAATGTCGCTTAGTAAGGGTTGCCTTTCAAGCGTCGATGTGTTTTCAACAACCAAGGAAAGAAAACCCGTGATGTCCGCCGAATCCTGGCATTGCTCTGACCACGGAGCTACCTATTTTGAATCTTTTATTCAGGGTGTAAGATTAGGCAGTTACAATACGAAAAGGGGTCATTGTATTCGTCATTATGAACAACTTTTACTATGGGACCAACCCTGAAATCGCGAAAAAAAAACACCTGTTCCATAGATTTATGTATGGAACAGCTGACTTTTTCGCAATTTCAGGTTTGGTCCCATAGTAAGTTGTTTATAATGATGAGTACAATTACCACTTTTCGTATTGCTACTTTCGTATTACTAACCTTACACCCTGTACATTTAATATTAATAAAATTGCTTTAACATGTTTCAAATCCTAAAATTATACATACCTATATAAACAACAAATAAGTGGAAGACAAATAAATGATTTGCTCAAAAAAATGAGATGAGAGAAGGCCAATGATTCGAATCTAGATTTAAATGCAGGACAATCCTAGATTCCAAGCACATTTAATTAGTTGGAGGGTCAAAACTTGAAATTTCGATTAGCAATAAAAAAGATATCTTGTATTTTAATTTTTTATATTTTTTATTTCCTTTTTTTTTTCATTGTGCATTAATAACAATAACTTGTCATATTGTATAAAAAATATAGATTATGTAATCGACTTTTTAAAATATGGAAGCCAATTTTTTATTTTGGCGCGCGATTTGGATTGGATTGCCATATTTTTTTTTTTTGCATACTTATTATTTTGTGTCATTATTATTAAATTGATGATATTAGTTTAAATTTGTAATGTATTAGTAATTTTTATCTCTCATTGTAAATTATTATTTTGTCAAGACAACTCCAATACAAAGTGATATGGCAATTTTGTCGGAATCTCGCAAATATTATTTATATAATCTCCTATAGTTAACGGATAAAACTATCGCTAAGTTGCAGAAAAAGTCATTCAGTTTTAAAGGAGACTTTAACGATAGAAATTGTATGGTTAATGCCTCCATTAAAATTTAATTTACTTTCTGCAACCGACCGTATGTATAATAATTATGACGTCACTATCAAGATTAAAATTTCGTCTCAGAATATTAGCCAATATGGTATAAAATATTTAGCAAAGAAATATTTAAATAAATAAATATGTTAATTGATCAGTTTATTATTTAGATCTTAGTTCAACAACATAAAAGTAACCAATACTTATATTATTAAATAATAATAAAAACTTGACGAAAAATGTATAAAAGGCAGTAGAAACGCTTAATTGTGTCTTAATAATTATATAAATCGAACAAAAAAGGATCGTTTATTTTTTGTCAAGTTTCAAAGATTATAACTTCACGTAATTTTAATAAAAAGTTAAGTTTAATTATTATTGTTTTATTTAAACTTGCAACATTTCCGACCATTTTCTTCGCGTTGGTAATACTTAAGCCGTGTCTCCTGCGCCCTGTTTTCGTGTTCGACGAACAGTGAACGATGGTCTACGTGTTTTGAGTGTTTTTATTCGTCAAAACACGTAGACCACGCCCCTTTCTCGTTCACTGTTCACTGTTCGATGTTCGTCGAACACGAAAACAGGTCGCAGGAGACACGGCTACACGACAGGAATATTTGGGGGAGATCTCCTAAAACACCTAGTTAATTGTCATAATAATTAGTGGATGCTTCTATAACACATTGACAACATGATGTTATCTCAAATAAAAATCACATCGTCATACACCTCTGATGCAGCGGAGCCTGTCGCATACATGGTCGGAAACCGAATGCAATGACCGCATTGAGTTGTGATTGTGATCGAATACGGTCAAACGAATAACAATTTACAATTGTCTGTGACTGCAAACGGGCTACAATCAAATAATTATGGCCAAACCATAATTTATTATTATTGCCCTTTATAGGGCAGACACGAAATTTGTACAGCGCTTGTGACCACCTCTGTAGTCTGACCTTAAGGTCGATTTTATCGAAACAATTGTTGGTATGACCACCCTTATGGTAAAAATGCATCAATCTTGAACGGGCACAGCGCACAAACGCGGCCATCAACATTAATTTAGCCAACATGATCGCCAGTAGCGCCAAGAAATAGTGGTTTCATTTGTGCCCCCTGCGCATTTAGCTATTAGTGCCGGTACCGGTGGCGATTTCTATTGTTTTTTTATGGAATTAACAATGTTTGAATAATTTAAAGAACATAATATTTTTATTATTTATCATTTTGCCTTTAATTTGATTTATAAATCTTTTCACTACAATTATTATATAGAATACAGTAACTTTTTGAGTGATTTCGTTTTTTGACTCATATAAAATAATAATTACTCTAATTCAGTAGTTTGATGTTATTTTTACTAGTAAAATTATGGTTCTTTACATTAAATTCATTGAACAAGTGTGGGTAGTTTGCACAAAGATAATATAGGGTACCAAAGTGTAAGTACTCTCGTCGTGCAGGTTTGACTAATAAACTTTCCAACAGTCGTCGGTACCTAGCTAACGTAACCGTTTTATTTGTCCAAAAAGAACTAAAACCATTATTTTATTTATATTATGCTAGTTGTAGATGTCTATTAATTGTCTAATGAATTTGGACTGGATCTGAATAAATCAGTTTATTATAAGACTAGGATGATTATGCATATAAAAAATAAATAAATGCCTACTTGGTTTTTTGAGCAGAACTATTTTATTTATCAAATAGTTTAATTCAACAGTGAAGTTCCTTATTGGTCATGGTTTCATATGAAGCCACTTCCTTATGGCCCTAACGCTTATGGTTTCATATGAAGCCACTTGCATAAGTCCCTAATGCTCATGGTTTCATTTATGAAACCACCCCCTACAGACAAAACCCGGAATAGTTTAAATTCTATTTTTTAGGATCCTCATAGTTAATTAAATGCCATAAGTTTAAATATTGAATAAAAAAAATTCTGCCCTATAAAGGGATAAACTTACATTTATGTATGAGGTGATTTTAATTTTTTATTAATTTTATTGTTTCTCTATTCATGAAAACATGAAAGTTTTTAATGCGAGAACAAAACGCGAATAACCTTCAGTTATCATTGAAATGTCAAAAAGACATTTGATAACAAGAATACTACGGTTACCCAGCGGTCACACTCGAAAAACTTGTAATATTTCACTGAAAAACATGGAAACTAAAGTTAATTTAAAACAAGATCCTGCGTTCGTAGAAATCCAAAAATTCTATGATGCTAACGCCGACACAATAAACATACAACAGTTATTTCAGCAAGATGCCGATCGTTTCAACAAATTCAGGTTTGTGGCTTTTTAGCGTATAAACTTTCCTATTAGATTAATTACTATGTCGGTTTTTGGTTTATTTATTAGTCCTGTTATTATTAAATTGAGTAAATTTGCTATTAATGTGTGTTTCTCAATTAGTTTTCTTAAGTTATATCATCTTGTTTAAAAGTTCTTGTAAAGGTCGTGCATTGTGCAGTCAATTTTTTTTTCTATAATAACGGTGTCGCGTAGGCATGATAGCCAATGACATTTTAATTAACAATTGTTTACAAATTTTACATGATGTAATCTGAGGTCATCTTTAATATTAATAAATAGATCATCAAATCAATAATAAAACATGCTGCAACAGAAAAATGCATAGTGGTTACCTCAAATATTCATATTTTATTGAATACTTAGACACCAACTTTTTTTATAAACAATATCTTAAAATTATGTTGATTGTTCCATGAAAAGTAAGTGGTGATCGTTTCAACTGTTTTATGAATAAGACTTGCAAATATTTATATTATAAATATGTTCTTGAATTTAAAAATTATAAATTATTTATGAAGTTATCATACTGACCCTGCATAAATAAACATATTTTTATATTTTTAAAAATCAAATAGGTAACAGGTAAGGTAGGTATTAAGTTTTATTCCTTTTAAAATGTTATGATTAACAAATCTACCTACATAAGTTACAAATGTTGCGTATTCTTCACCATTACTGACATTGAGAACAATTATACAGGGTGGTGATTAGATTATCACATTAAATGAAACCATGTATCCTAAATGTAGTTCTTTGTACATACACAATAAAAAAAATTGCCGGTTGCCGTTTTTACAGGTCAGTAAATGTACCAACTTGTATTAACAGTTGTACTATTTAATGTGATAACGTAATCGCCACCCTGTATAATTAAATTATGAATCGCAAAAGAGACCTTTAAGTTTGTTTCGATGTTTCTTCTCAAAGGTAGTAGGAAACACTGACCTGATCTAGCATAAAAAAATATTTTGATGTGTAAAAGTGTTATTTTTAACCTATTTACAATATAAATATCATTTGTCATTTAATACAGTCTCCGCATCCCAACTCCGAATGATGGTGAGATCCTACTGGACTACTCTAAGAACCGCATCAATGAGCAGGTGTGGGGCCTGCTCCTCAACCTCGCCAAGAGCCGAAATGTGGAGAAGGCCAGGGACGCCATGTTCTCAGGTTAGTTATGTTAAACCAGCCTTTAATTGTCTCACTATATTGCAAAGAATTCTTCTTATATGGTGAAGGACAGAGTATTGATTGTCACTTTTGTCTACTTTTGTTGCCTTGAAAATATGTGTTCACAGTAAGTCTCAGTGGCGAAGGGTCCATACAAATTGATTCCTACCGGCTTCCCATTTAAAAATGGCAGATCTGTTTAAGTATTGCCATATAATATACTTATTCCTCAATAGAAAAGTAGATTCAAATAGAAATTTTATGAAATGGTTTAAATACTACAAGACTTTGAAGCCAGGAAGTCGGCCACAGCTATAGAGTTACTGGACTGCATGAGTCACGCCTGTCAAAGGTAAGCAATTTTTGCTCGGCTTATCTCTTACAAAAATTGATCCTTCGCCACTGGTAAGTCCCTTCGACCTACACTACAGGGTCATGATTACACATGCTTTATTCAATTTAAAATAAACATTCTCACAGTTTGTGTCGTTATGTTTGCTGCTCTGAAATGGGCTACAAATGACAGCCAGTTAGCAATATTTTGAATGACCAAAAGAGCAGCACAAATGTGATGTGCAAGCCTGGGTTTCAAAACTTACATGACGCTAACTGTAACTTGCTACCATCCATGGTTTAAGTTGAACCACTTATAATCCCCAGGTGAAAAGATAAACTTCACCGAGGATAGAGCAGTCCTCCACATCGCTCTGCGCAACAGACAGAACCTGCCGATCCTAGTAGGCGGCAAGGACGTGACTCCAGATGTCAACGCAGTCCTCGCACACATGAAGGAGTTCTCCGGTCAAGTCATCAGTGGACAGTGGAAAGGGTAATGATATGTTTAGGAAACCCTATAAACGCCGAAAGCAGTGCAGAGCATAAAAGTTTTTATTATTTATAGCATAAAGTTCAATATTGGGAAATCGAGGTTGCTCGAGGAGCTCTTATCATACAACTTTGCACTTTTTGACATTCGTATCATAATAAAATTGAATATTCAATTCGGATTGGATAGGTAAAGAAGAACACAATTTCACGTATATTTTTCAGGTACACGGGCAAGTCAATTACTGATGTGATCAATATTGGTATCGGTGGATCTGACCTTGGACCCCTAATGGTCACCGAAGCACTCAAACCTTATGCCAACCACCTGAAGGTAATTCTTGTAACTGGTTCAATAAATAATAATTTAAATATGTACATAATTCGTTTTTAAGGTACCGTTTTTGCCATTTGGCTAACGGAAACCTAAAATTTCGTCCTATCCATTTGTCCATGCGTATGTGACAGCCATTTTACTCGGAGACTATTCGCACTTTATAGATGAAACTTCGCAGGTAGATGTCTTCTGCAAACTGCAAACGTTATAAAATTCTTGTGAAATTACGATAAAAAAAATTTTTTGGTGATAGGTAGTCTGACTCAATAAATTCATTATAGGATGAAAAATATTTTTTTTCATGACGATTATTCTTGAATAGGCCTTTCAGAACGACATGAAGATGAGCACGCATTTAAAAATGTGAAGTATGTGAACGGAATTAAGCTTAATTTTGTATTGCATTGGATCCTTTGACAACCGGTGAACCGGCGACACGCGTCTGGGAATAAAATGTAGTAGATGACATTTATATTGACTAATTATTTCGATTTCTGTAATAGGGTGTATGCATGTGATTCAAATATACGTCAAGTATTTTTATTTGTTATCTTTATTATTATAGAATTACACCTATATCTTTAGTTTTTTAATTAAGAGCCTTTTAATATTTTAATTTAATTAAATAAAAGTGGAAAAATGCGAAGGAAATTCAAAATATCAAAACGCAACGCTATTGGTTGACTCGTTTCAACCAGACCAACCAAATAGCGTTGCGTGACACGTCAGAGTCCACAATAACAAGTAATACGGCCGGCCACATACATCCGAAATGCCCTTCCGGAATTAAGAATTTATTGATTGAAAGGAAAAAGACAGTGAATTGTTTATGATTATATAGACTTTTACGCCACAGAGTAAGGGATAAGTGTTGTTGCTGTGGACTCTGACGTCACTGAGGCGACGCGCCACAATTGCCGCGTTTAAACCGCCAGAAACTGACTGCAGTTTTCAACTAAATATTTTATTGCTTATTATCAATATTTTGTAAGTTTTTTCGGTAAAACACGAACCTGCATAAATATTACCCTATTAGGTTGAAGCCATTTAATTTTTCCTTAAATACTAACAGAAATTCTGAAAATAATCAAATCTATTGCTATCACAGGTTCATTTCGTGTCAAACATTGACGGCACCCACTTGGCCGAGGTGCTGAAGCGCCTCAACCCTGAAACAGCGCTATTCATCATAGCGTCCAAGACCTACACCACCCAGGAGACCATCACCAACGCCACTTCAGCCAAGTCATGGTTCTTGGAGGCTGCTAAAGATGTAAGTCCATTTATGCTTTCATGCTCAAGAAGATAATTTAATTAAAATGATGAATTTATCCTTTTTTGTGGAGAACAATGCGCTTGAATGGCCGTTCAAAGTTACCATGACTTTTGGGTAACTTTGAACGGCCATATAAATAATACGAGTTCAATGTTACCCAATTAATTAGGATTTTGAATGAAAAGAACACATTAAAAGGAGCATACTTTTAAAACTTTTTTGAAAGCAGACATTTTTATATCAATAGAATATTTGGCTTTTCCGTTTTATGCAGTAATTTATCTATATGACCGTAAATATTTGCGAAAAAAATGTGAAACCTATTTTATTCAAAGTTACACGGGAATTCAAAGTTACCCGGCTTGACTGTATAATATGTTATTTTATTATAGCCGTCGGCCGTAGCGAAGCACTTCGTGGCTCTATCTACGAACGCGGAGAAGGTGACGGCGTTCGGCATCGATGCCAACAACATGTTCGGATTCTGGGACTGGGTCGGCGGCAGGTACACGCAATTTACATTTAACGTTCTGTTATATAACATATAAGACACAAAACTTACATTTAACGTTCTGTTATATAACATATAAGACACAAAACTTACATTTAACGTTCAGTTATATAATATATAAGACACAAAACTTACATTTAACGTTCTGTTATATAACATATAAGACACAAAACTTACATTTAACGTTCTGTTATATAATATATAAGACACAAAACTTACATTTAACGTCCTGTTATTTAACATATTATAAGACACAAAACTTACATTCAACGTTCTGTTATTTAACGTATAAGATACATAAAAAAAACTAACACCAGCGATACTAGAACCCGCTACTTCTACCGATGCCGAACCGTAGCGTCGTTCTACTAACCACGGAGCCACTCGCATCCACTTTCAATCACGCCCCACTATGGGTATAGTTACCGGCACTAAAGATGATCGCAGATCACGCATGTACATTTTCGGCCCAATAGACAATGACAATACGTAATAGAGAATGGTCCAATAAGACGACGAGCTGACACTGACGAACCAATCGCCTGCAGCCTCGGCGCCCCCCGTCTTCTACATTCCGCCAAAGAGTTCGAAAAATCAGCTAATGCGCAGGTACCTCTGTGTAACGTTATAAAGTGCAAATACAAATATACAACCTACGTCTCGCAATATACCTCTCCAACCGTCCTGCAGTGTTTTATTCCATCAAGATTGTGTCCGGAGGCTCCCTCACAAGCTAGCCGAGGCTTGAGAGGACAGAGTGAGGGAGGCACCCCGCGACAACGTTTGTGATCAAGACTGGTGCCGGGACTTATACATAATTTACTGTTTAGCGAGATCCCGTCCGCCTTGTTTTATACGTCCCATAGCAATTTTCACGTTTTTTAGCATTTATTTTGAAATCACAGGCAGACACTCAATTTTATTTATTGGTATTTTAGTAAAAAATATGTCATTTTTGCTAAGGTACTCCCTCTGGTCAGCTATCGGTCTATCGATCTCCCTCTACATCGGCTACGATAACTTCGAGAAGCTTCTGGAAGGTGCTAGCTTTATGGACCAGCACTTCACTACCGCACCACTCGAGAAGAATGTAAGTACCTTATCAACAGGGGGACTGGTTAGTTAAACGAGAGCTATATTGAAGGAAGGGATGCAGTATTCGATTATCGGTCGGTTTACAAAGAGATCATTGAGAAGCGTGCCAAGAAACTTATCAACAACGACTCCCTTGTTCAGACCAAGCTCCAAAGTCTTGA
This sequence comes from Thalpophila matura, assembly GCA_948465475.1. NCBI lineage: Eukaryota > Metazoa > Arthropoda > Insecta > Lepidoptera > Noctuidae > Thalpophila > Thalpophila matura. The sequence goes on along the minus strand of OX419198.1, from coordinate 9,410,730 downwards.
GTATCGGCGCAAAGTTGCTAGTCTATCGGTTTTTTACCGGATACATTTCGGAGAGTGTGCTTCAGATCTGCATGATCTAATTCCCTCCTGCCCTTTCTTCTATCGGACGGCCAGAAGCACAACAAAACGCCATCGGTTCATGGTAGATATACCAAGAACCCGAACAAAGCGCTTTGATTCCACTTTCATTGTGAAAACCGCCAAGCAGTGGAATGCGCTGCCCGAGTGGGTGTTTCAACAGTTACAATCTGGGTATCTTCAAGTCACGAGTGAATCGGTTTCTTTTAGGCAAGCGCGCTCCATCGTAGACCGCATCATCGCTTAACATCAGGCGAGATGGCGGTCAAGCGCAAGCCTATCATAGAATAAAAAATAAAAAAAATAAGATCAACCTTGTAATTACAAAAAAAATAACAATTTAGCTAAGTATTTATATCAAAATCATAGACAGTTCAATTTTATTTCTTTGTTCTAGTGTTGCCGATCGATATTTCCACTATCGATAGTTTTCATCTCAAAAAGGCCATATTAGCGATTGTATCGATAGTATTGCTTTATAAACTATCGATACAATCGACAGTTCAAAACAATCGATAGTAATGATACTATCGAACGGCAACACTAACTTGTTTAGATACAATTTGTCATTTTATTTTTAAAGTAAATAGTAGTTAATATAAAAAATTAATATAATAAAAGCTCTGCAAATGTTCGAGTCATACCTAACAAAAAGATCTCAAGTAGTAAAATTAGATAGTAACTTTAAAAGTGACCCATTGCCTATATCTTGCGGTATTCCGCAAGGTTCAATATTAGGCCCATTACTCTTCTTAATCTACATAAACAATATGCATGAGATAGGTTTAAATGGACACATTACTCTATACGCAGACGATACCTGTCTATTTTATTTTGGTTCATCAATCAATGACATAATTTCACGAGCTCAACAAGATCTAGACATCCTATATAACTGGCTACAGTATAACCTCTTAACTATTAATATTGCTAAGACTAGTTACATTATATTTAAGGCTAAAAACAAATCAATTCCTACGCACACTGCTCTCACAATAAACAATATACCTTTGCAACAAAAAACTCACGAAAAATACCTTGGCTTACAAATGGATCAACACTTAACATGGACGGCACATATAGATTACATCAAATCAAAGCTAATAACACTCTGCGGCTCCCTTCGACACATTGTTCGATGCATCCCACGTAAACTGCGATATACAATTTATAATTCGCTTGTAAAACCACACTTGCTATACCTCATTGAAATTTGGGGCAGTGCGGCCAAAACAAGAATAAACGAATTACAAATAATACAAAATAAAATAATTAAAACGCTATTTAACTACCATTACCGGACACGAACTCAAAAAATCTATAGTGAAACAAGGTTAATGACAATAAAGCAATTATACACATACACCAGTTGCATTTTCATACGTAAAGCGATTAACAAAAACATTCACACTAACTTAGAATTTACTAAACGGAAAAAGGTTGCGCGCCTCGGTATGTGCACGCGCCGCGCTAGTTATCTCGTGTTGCCGAGAATTCGCACCAACTACGGCAAAACGATGATTACCTACGAAGGAGCGCGCTGTTATAACAAAATACCCTCACATATAAAAAAATCAAACTCCCTCAACATATTCAAAAAGCAACTTGCTCGACTTATAATCACCAACCATTCATCTTTATCATTACCATAGCAATATTGTAAGTGAATGCGTCTAAACACGCACAATATCTAGCTATAATTATGTGTCATCATGCTTTTTCTACGAACAAAACTGTTTGTAACTTTTATTGTTTTACGATCTTGTGACGACGAACTTTGTACTAATTTTTCTTTTTTTTTTGTTTCTATTTTTGTATAAACTATGTTCTCATGGAAGTGATGTATATGTATATCTTATATGAGAATAAATGTCTTTAAACCTAAACCTAATGAAGGCGTAGTCAGAATATTGTTTGCGGGGGGGGGGAGGGGGGCGAGTTACAGTTGCCCCCCCGCAAACAATCATGACCGAAGCACTTTATTTAGACCAATTTCAAGATTTTGAAATCGTTATAGGTGCATCAATTTTGAAATCACACACAAAAATTGCCCCCTCTCCCTCTCTGAATGAAATCCCGTATCCGCGCCTGTCATTGCTGAATAATAAGCTATTTGTGTTGTCTGTAGGTCCCCGTTATTTTGGCGTTGCTCGGCGTGTGGTACTCTAACTTCTACGGCGCCGAAACGCACGCATTGCTGCCATACGACCAGTATTTACACAGGTAAATAACATAAGCAATTTATATGAAGGCTATCCGCCTACGTCACACTTATGTTAAATGAAAATATTCATTTTTGAAAAATGTAATCTGATAGCGAACTACAAAACGATATTGATTTTAATATTATAAACTCGAATTTTATTATTAAAAACACATAGTTGAACTCATCTCAAAAACCGATCATAATCGTTTTTTAACTGAGTTTATTAGATAGCACAATAGAAATGTGTTTTAATTATTTACCTGATAAATTGATATTATTTTGTAGTTCGCTATCAGATAACTTTTTCCAAAAATGCATCTTTTCATATTATAACATTTTTACAAATATGGTTCTGTGTGAGCGAGGGAGGTGACAAAATGCGAGAGCGCCCTTAATAATTTTCAATTAATCGCATTTACCGCAACATCTGCACAGATTCGCGGCATACTTCCAACAAGGCGATATGGAGAGCAACGGCAAATACGTCACCCGCTCGGGAGCCCAGGTGGACTACAGCACCGGCCCCATCGTGTGGGGAGAGCCGGGGACCAACGGACAGCACGCCTTCTACCAGCTCATCCACCAGGGGACCAGGTGAGTTCACTAGCGGCACAGGGGACACTGGTACCTACAGGTGGGGCGAGTCGGGATTAACAGACGAGAACACATCTTCTACCAGCTAATACCAGGGGATACAGAGGAACCAGGGGACCAGGTCAGTTCACTAGCGGTACAGGGGACACAGGTACAGGTATCATAGGTACCTACAGGTGTGGTGTGGGGCGAGTCGGGAACCAAATACGTGATTCTTTCGGGAGCCCAGGTGGACTACAGCACTGGCCCCATCGTGTGGGGCGAGCCGGGGACCAACGGACAACACGCCTTCTACCAGCTCATACACCAAGCGACCAGGTGAGTGCACTAACGGTACAGGGGACACTGGTACCTACAGGTGGGGCGAGTCGGGACTAATAGACGAGAACACACCTTCTACCAGCTAATACCAGGGGATACAGGGGAACCAGGGGACCAGGTCAGTTCACTAGCGGTACAGGGGACACTGGTACCCACAGGTGGGGCGAGTCGGGATTAACAGACGAGAACACGCCTTCTACCAACTAATAGCAGGGGATACAGGGGAACCAGGGAATCAGGTCAGTTCACTAGCGGTACAGGGGACACAGGTACAGGTATCATAGGTACCTACAGGTGTGGTGTGGGGCGAGTCGGGAACCAAATATGTGACCCGCTCGGGAGCCCAGGTAGACTACAGCTCTGGGCGTCATACACCAGGGGACCAGGTCAACTGACCTGTGAACAAGTGAGCTGTGAACAAGTTTTTTGACACAAGTGAACTCACTTGTGTCAAAAAAAACCGGACAAACTCTTAAACCAAATAACACAAACTCTCGACTATAACACAAAAAATGCACACAATTTTATACACATAACTATTCGATACAGGCAATATTCTCTTATGCACCGACTAAACTAATATTAGAGTATTGCTATCTTTTTCTAGCAGACTGCACGGGAAAAGGATAAACTAAAATTGCATAAATTTAGACCAACTTAAATTGACAGCTCTTATTTACATATAATTTTTTTATATTATTTAAAGAAAAAAAGATAACTATAGCCTAAATTAAGTTTAGATGTTTTGTCAATGTGTTTTTGTCCATTTAGAATTTTAGATGTTATGTAACAGAGGCCCTAGACAAGTTGCTTTTCTGTTAGCGTTCACGCCAAACGCTACGTCCAAAATGTATGGCAATGACATTACCTGCGGAAAAGTCACGTGACTCACAAATGTCAATTCCATACATTTTGTCCGTAGCGTTTGGCGTGAACGCTAACAGAAAAGCAACTAGGGCCTCAGTGCTGTTCAACTTTCGGTGCTGAGGGTAAAAGTATTAGGAATAGGGTACAGGTACAAGTATTATAAATTCAAATTACTGGTTCAAATTCAGAGGTACAATAAAATTATTGTAAGCTCTAATCTGATTTTTTTGTAACATTGCCCATTTTCTTTAGCAGTTTAACTAAGACTTAATAAAAATGATCTCTATGTTTTGTCTATAGACTGATTCCGTGCGACTTCATCGCTCCTGCGCAGACGCACAACCCAATCTCCAACGGCGTGCACCACAAGATCTTACTGGCCAACTTCTTAGCGCAAACTGAAGCCCTTATGAAGGGCAAGTCTTCTGACGAGGTACTTACTGAACTATTACTAAATCCCAGTTTTATAAGATAATTTAATTTAATCTGGTTTTAAATGTTAATAAAGAAATATTCCTACGAATTTAGAACCTCCTGTTTTTGAAGTCGGTTAATAATGTCGCCATTGAGCGAATGTCACTAAATCTCAAATTGATCTAAATCGATTTATTTGTTATATTTTAGTTTTTGTTCAATATGGTCTGTAAAAATCTACTTTTATCAGAAATTATAAAACCAATATTATAAAAAAATATTTTGAACATTCTTACTAGAATTGGCCTCCTGAAATCTGCTAGAACTTTAAATTTCGGGGGCTTAATCCCTTTAGATCCCCCCTGGATCTACTAGTGTGTGATATATTGTTATTTTTAAACTTTCCAGGCTAAAGCAGAGCTAGAGAAATCAGGCATGGCGGCGGACGCGGTGGCCAAGATCCTTCCGCACAAGGTGTTCAAGGGCAACCGGCCCACCAACTCTATCGTCGTGAAGAAGGTCACGCCCTTCACTCTAGGAGCCCTTATTGGTACGTAGTTATAACGGTATCGACATTTACAATGCAAAATCCAAATAGGAATAACCTTGCGCCATATTGTGACGTTTGTATTGAAAATTGAGCTGCTTGGTGTTGGAAAATCTATTACAATAGATTTGGTAAAATGTAACTCTGGGTTAACATGAAGAAAATAAAAATATTGATTCGCAAATTAATTTTCTTTGTAAGAGTTACTTTTTAAGTGATAGTTGACAGTTCGAGGCAGGGACCGAAAAGGTCACCCGTATAGGGGTTAACCCGGGTTATTTTTTTTGGGTTAGGTGAAAAACCTTGCATAAAGGTTAACCCGTATTCTGGGTTAATCAGCGTAATAATAACCGGTTCACGCATAGAGTTCATTTTTGTTCCTTTTTTTTCATATTTGTTCTATTTTTTTCGGGTTAGTCAGCAATATTAACCGGTAACAGTATCCGTATTAAAGGGTTAACCGGTTACCCTGCATTCAGATTAACCAAACTTATGGGTTAGAGATTTAACCGGTAACCTTTTAACCCGATTAATCGGTCCCGATCCGATTTTTTTTACTTATTTTAATTTTGTCAATTCACAGCCATGTACGAGCACAAGATCTTCACTCAAGGCGTGATCTGGGACATCAATTCCTTCGACCAATGGGGCGTCGAGCTCGGCAAGCAGCTGGCGAAGGCGATAGAACCTGAGCTACAAGACAACACGCCCGTCTCCTCCCACGACGCCTCTACTAATGGCCTTATTAACTTCTTGAAGGCCAACTTTTCGTAACTTTTTTGGAAGGCCGTTTGAGGTTTGCGTTCTTAAATATGAAGTATATATGAGTTGATTATTATCAAGTAAATGAGTGCTTGCTTAAATTATTGTTTTTGGAAGAGTGGACCACAAAAATCTCGTTATAGTCAAAATTATTTAATTTTAAGTTATCAAAGATTTTTTCCACAAATCAAATTATTTTTTTATTTAAATACTCATTGATAAGATCAGTTTTGATATTTTTTTTTACAACAAACGGCGTAATACACATTTATTATTTAGAAACAAACATTTTGAATGGCTTTTTTCTCACTTTTGTAGTATTTTAACGTGTATTTAAAATAAGCGTAATCAGCAGTTTAAACTAAACTGAAATGTTAAAAATGGAGCAGGAATTCGAACGAATGAGTATTGTATGCTTTGTGTATTAAGCCGCGTCTCCTGCGCCCTGTTTTCGTGTTCGACGAACATCGAACAGTGAACAGTGAACGAGAAAGGGTCGTGGTCTACGTGTTTGAGTGTTTTTATTCGTCAAAACACGTAGACCACGCCCCTTTCTCGTTCACTGTTCACTGTTCGATGTTCGTCGAACACGAAAACAGGGCGCAGGAGACGCGGCTTTACACTTTAAAAGGGATAAAAAACGAAAATAATGCATTCTTGTGCGCATTCTACGTCATAACACTAACCATTAGGCGTGAAATGCTAGTCTGGATACTGAATTAACGCTTTAAAAACTGCGCATTAGTTATTCCGCTAATTTGACAAATGTGGCCAGCATTAACATAGAACTTGTACCTAAACAAATATTATTTAACTCTGTAAATGCTTGTAATATTGTCCCTGAAGTGTAATTTTTAGTTTTAAGTATGCGTTTATGTAATAAAATTATGAAATGTTACTCCTAGTGAGATGTATTTAAATGTACTATGTATTGTATAATGTATATTGTCATGTTTTATAAATAAAACATTGTTTCGCACGAATACTGATTTTTATTCATACTTTATACTGGCTTATTAAAAGCTATTTTATACGACAAAGAAACAGATCCGCATGGCTCAAAGATGCACCGGCAGTGGCATCTTGCCTGACTCAATCTCAGTAAGCACCTCCTTGGCTTCCCAAATTTTGTTGGTTTGTAGATGCTTTATAAATCTTTCTCCTGTTTCTGATTGCCTAGTACCATTCTCATATTTTGTTAGTTTGTAGATGCTTAATAAATCTTCCTACTGTTTCTGATTGCCTAGTACCTTTCTCATATTTTGTTAGTTTGTAGATGCTTAATAAATCTTCCTACTGTTTCTGATTGCCTAGTACCTTTCTCATATTTTGTTAGTTTGTAGATGCTTAATAAATCTTCCTACTGTTTCTGATTGCCTAGTACCTTTCTCATATTTTGTTAGTTTGTAGATGCTTAATAAATCTTCCTACTGTTTCTGATTGCCTAGTACCTTTCTCATATTTTGTTAGTTTGTAGATGCTTAATACATCTTCCTACTGTTTCTGATTGCCTAGTAACTTTCTCATATTTTGTGAGTTTGTAGATGCTTAATAAATCTTCCTACTGTTTCTGATTGCCTAGTACCTTTCTCATATTTTGTTAGTTTGTAGATGCTTAGTAAATCTTCCTACTGTTACTGATTGCCTAGTACCTTTCTCATATTTTGTTAGTTTGTAGATGCTTAATAAATCTTCCTACTGTTTCTGATGGCCTAGTACCTTTCTCATATTTTGTTAGTTTGTAGATGCTTAATAAATCTTCCTACTGTTTCTGATGGCCTAGTACCTTTCTCATATTTTGTTAGTTTGTAGATGCTTAATAAATCTTTCTCCTGTTTCTGATTGCCTAGTACCTTTCTCATATTTTGTTAGTTTGTAGATGCTTAATAAATCTTCCTACTGTTTCTGATTGCCTAGTACCTTTCTCATATTTTGTTAGTTTGTAGATGCTTAATAAATCTTCTTACTGTTTCTGATTGCCTTACTAGGCAACAACAAAACATGAGAAAGGTACTACCTGCTACGGTACTCCGTAGCAGGTAGTACCTTTCTCATGTTTTGTTAGATTAATAAATCTCCTGTTTCTGATTGCCTAGTACACACGGCTACACATCAAGCTATACATTCCCAGTTTACACTGACCTCTCACTGTAAGGAAATCCTATACAATGCGAGATCAGCTTACACTGGAAATGTATAGCTAGAACTGTAGCCGTGCGTACCTTTCTCATATTTTGTTAGTTTGTAGATGCTTAGTAAATCTCCCTCCTGTTTCTGATTACCTAGTACCTTTCTCATATTTTGTTACTTTGTAGATGCATTCAATCTTCCTCCTGCTTCTGATTTCCTAGTACCTTGCTCATATTTTGTTAGTTTGTGGCTTTATAAAACTTCCTCCTGGGTCTGATTGCCTAGTACCGTAGTAGGTAAGTACCTTTCTTATGTTTTGTTAGCTGTTTGTTAGATTAATAAATCTTCCTCCTGTTTCTGATTGCCTAGTACCTCAGATCATAGAAACAAGATGTGCCAAGGCGCTATCGAGCTTGATGCCTGATCTTGAGCAAATTGCTCATATTAAAAACGTACGCGCTGGCGACGAACCGAACACGATCGATGGTATAAATAGTGTTTTAGTTTAGTGCTAGTGTTGAGTGACGATTAACAGTGTTAGATTGAGGGTGTGCGGAATGTTGAATGCGTGGGAGATCTTTTTATTCATAAGGAGCGCTTAATTGTGTCGAAAAATGTACTAAAAGTGGCATCAGTTGTTCCCGTACTAATTTGCTATGATGGCATATCTCCTTGTTTCTATGATCTGAGCCTAGTACCTTTCTCATATTTTGTTAGTTTGTTGATGCTTTATAAAATAATCTTCCTGTTTCTGATTTCGTATTTTTTGATTTTTTCTCGTATTATGTTAGTTTGTAGTGCTTATAAAAATATCCAAGCCGGAGTTACCGAAATCTTTTACAAATGTTAGTAAGAAAACAACGGTTTTTAATACTTAAACAATTTATTTTAGATATCACTAAAGGTAGGTACAATGAGTTCTTATCAAATAGTATCAGTAAATAGTTATGAAGATGATGTAGCTAACAGACTCAAATGCGATCCAGCGCATTCTATGATAATTGTAGAAATTAAGTATACAAAAACTTTTATCATTTTCTGTTGCACACGGTCTCTAAACAAAATTGTTAAACATAAAGTGGATGAAAATTAGTTGAAATTATGTGTACATATTCTACAGAGTCAATTTAATTTCGTTCAACTATAGTCAGCAAAAGTAGAACATGGGACAATTATTAGGTACATGAGCCACAAAAAAAAAAAACGGTCTAACAAAAATCGGACCTAGCGTGACCGATCATTTCGATCCGATCTGATTTTTGTCGGTCGTATACAGGGTGTCCCACGGCTATGCCACATGGAGGGAAAGTACCTTAAATATTTGAGATACGAAGTTTTGTTTCATTGAAACATCACTTTATTTATCTGGGAATCAAATGTGAAAAAATTAACACCTGTATTTTTATGATGCCAATTGAAAGGGTTAATTATAAGTATTTTCTTCTAAGTAACATGGTAGGTATCCTAAATTAAAGGAACACCGTAATATTTGAGTTTTTTTTTTAATTCGCCTTCTGTCTAACTCATTGCAAGGATGCATTAAAATAGTATTTTATTACATTTATATGGAAAACAGTGTAAAAAAGTAGGTACTTATTACTAAATAATCAAATTTATCTATAAAAATCGGCACGAAAAGTAATTCTAATTAATTCTTTTCCTAAACTTAAATGTAAAATTTCACCATATTTTAATTTAAGATACCTACTATGTTTATGGTTATGTTATAATTAACCCTTGCAATCGGCATCATAAAAATACAGGATGTTCATTTCTTCATGTTTGGTTGGTTCGATTCCCAGATGAAGCAAGCAACTTTTAAAAAATCTTTAAATGCAGTATTAATTAATTTTAAAAATAAAGTGAAATTTCCATGAAGCAAACCTTCCTCTCAAATATTTAAACTACTTTCCCTCCATGTGGCATAGCCGTGGGACAACCTGTATATACATCAAAAATATTTTTATAGTCATTCTATCGTGAGTTGGTACTTTCCGTACAAATTAGTGGAATGAAATTAAACAAATTAATGCAATGAAATCCGTTCAGAGGTTTCGGCGTAATTGACGCACAGACAAACAAACATACATTTATATTAGTAGGATTTATTCCAAGTCACTTCTAGCGATACAATGCGCGTAATCTACTGCACGTTTTAGACTAAATCGCAAATCTTTCCCATGATAGAACTAAATACAACTTCACATATTCCAATTATTCACAAATACAATGTCTTGCATTTACACAATTTTCATGTAGAGGTAGACGGCCGTACCACAAAAAAATAAACATCTGTTCAACACACGTTCAACACGAATGCTACCAAAAATAATAGGCAATTGTTTTAGCACTAATTTGTCTAAAACAAGTGTGTATTATTTTTGGTAGCATTCGCGTTTAACGTGTGTCTATCTTTTTTGTGGTAAGGCCGAGATAGTTTAGTTTGCGTTGAGATACTGGTTTAGTCTTATTATGTCTCTTTCTAATAAAAAACATAAGAGAGGGATAGCAGATATTGAATCCTATCAAATTAGCCCACTTGAATAATTTTAATGTCAATTTAGTCGTCATCGCAAAAGGTCACGACTATTTTCCCGAAATGACAAGGGCGTAGACTAATTTGACAGTTCTAAATATTTTCTGTCCTTTTTCAATGTTATTTGTAAGAAAGAGATGTAGTGTGATTAAAATTAGTTTAGTGCGACGTTCAACAGAATCAGCGCCAATGTCTACAATTAGTACTGTTTATGTTTACTTAGGTTTGCGACCCCTGCCGCCGCCGGTCTTAGCTTTCTTCTTAGCTGCGTTCTTTTTGTCTTCCTCGGCCTTCCGTTTTGGGTTCGGCGTGGTCGATATCTAGTGGAAATTCAATTACAAGATAAATATAAAAAAAACCCGACAAGAGCAAGTACGACTCCTGCCCTAACGGTTCCGAAATATACAATAATTTAGCACCATCTATGCCGCTATTACATCATAGTAGATATTATATCATATCTTGATCATAGATGGTGCTACTGCATACTTCTAGTGGCGCCATCTATGGCTCCACTCATGGTCATGACAGACGGACAACAAATTGATCCTATAAGGGTTCCGTTTTTCGAGGTACGGAACCCTAAAAATATACATTTATAATGTATAATTGTATATAGGTATATTTTTTACCATCACAGAAATCGAAATAATAAGTCAATAGAAGTCGCAAAGGCGCATGAACTTGTCGTCGTTTTCTAGTAAATTATGTAAGGCACACCACCTACCTTACAGGACACCACTACATCGAGAGCGCACGTTTAAAAATGTCACGTATGTGAACGGAATTAAACTTAATTTAGCATTGGATGCTTTGACATTGACTGCGAACCGGCGACACACGTCAAACACTTAACCACTAATCTAATATCTGTCACCACTTCAGTTTTGGAAGGGGGTGGGCGAGGCACCTATCCGCCACTGCTTGCAATACTGCCATCTGCAAGCTATAATGCCGTTATCCCGCATCTGATCGATTTTAGTTTTTTTGATGCCACCATAATCAGCAAGAAATTATCTATCTGTGTAGACAAATAGATAGAGAATTATATCTGTTTAGACAGATAAATAGAGAACTTCTTGCTAATTATGTTGGCATCAAAAAACTAAAGTCTACCAAATGCAGGATAACGGCATTATAGCTTGAGGACGGCAGAATAGAATTTCAACAACCACGTAACACAACTCACAAATATCTGCATAAGTAACATACCGTAAAGAAGCCATCAAGTCGTCCCTGCGTGGTCCCGCTGCGGGCCTTCATCAGTTTCTTGGCGCCGTTGCGGACTCGCTCCTCGTTGAACTGCTTGTCGCCGCACAGAAATTTCACCAGCCCTTCCTCGTCGGGGTCCGACCATTTTAACTGGGAACAAAATAGTTTAGTTTGAATTGAAGGTTCAAGTGACGCGAGAAACTAGTGTCAAGGATGACAGAACATACAAAGGTAAAGTATAATTAAGTCGAGTGGCGTGTAATTTAGTTAGGTGTATAGGGATGAGTCGTGGTCACATATCGCGCATATACATTTTTGGCGTCGGTAATAGACAATATCAGTCGTGTGCAAGTAACTTATTTACGTATTTACTAAAGAACTGTTTAACTGAATACTCTTTTAGGCTATCCAGCCGTATTTTGACCTAATATCGTCGACCTAAACCAGGCCTGGGACGATAGAGACACCTTGTTGATCAATAAAATTTTAGGCGCGCAGGGCTGTGCGAGCTGAATTGCACTTTATTGCGTACTAACGAGAGTAGCTATTCATTTAATTGTCTATGTGAAGTTATTCTGTACATCAGTAGTTCAGTACTATAGGTATTCTGTGCCAAAACCTATGATAACTGACCTCAATCTCCTTGGGGTCGGTAACCTCAGGCTGCAAGAACAGTTCCCTAGCCCGCTGGAAGTCCCAGTTCTCAGGCGGCGGATACTTGTCCGTGTCTATGTTCCGTAGTACTTGTTCCAGTGAGCGGTGTTGGCGGATCAACTCTATGGCGCGCTTGGGGCCGATGCCGCGGATCGAACCGCAGTAATCACAGCCTAGTAAGATGCAGAGGTCGATGAACTGGGAATAAGTCATAATAAACATTAATATTGTAATTATTTTTACATTTAACAAAAACGGCAATCAGCCAAGTACAAAGATTGAAGATATTATAGTAATTACTAGCTTCCGCCCCCGGTTTCGCCCTCGTTTTTCGGGATAAAAGGTAGCCTATGTGTTATTCCAGACTCTCTGTCTGTGTGTGTGCCAAATTTCATCCAAATCCGTCCCGCCGTTTCAGCGTGAAGCAGTAACAAACACACACACACACGCGCACGCACAAACTTTCGCATTTATAATATTAGTGGGATGCATATTAAAACAACATTCATACGCTCATCTCACAGTACTCCAGGCATACCAGTAGGGTAGGACCTATTCCTTAAAAGGGTTGTATTAGAGGCTCTAATATAACCCTTTCAAAGAATAGGTTGAATGCAATAACTCTAATTTAGAGCTATTGCAACAAAGAACCCAAAATTTTTTTTTAGAAATTCTGGAAGAAGGCGATCTGCTAAGCATAGGCCAGATTAATCATATGGTACACTGGCTAAAGCTGGCCAACTCTTTGGGGAATACAGCTTTGCTCACCTCAGTCTGTTCCAACTCGAGTCCTTTAAGCACGTCGTTCAGATGGAACTCCTGCACGGGCATCTTGCGCGCTTCGGAGAACGTTAGGTGACGTAACAGCACGTTGGTGCCAAACGTGAGGGCGTCCATGTCTTCAGTCGCTGAGGCGAACACTTTGCCGGCTTTTACCTGGAAGAATATAAGTAGTGGGTATTGTGACAGGGTTCGAAGTTTGATAATTATTTTGATAATTATCGAGTAAGTAATTATTTTGATAATTATCGGGTAATTATTTTGATAATTATCGGGTAATTATTTTGATAATTATCGTGTAATTATCTTGATAATCAACAGGTACTTATCTTGATCATTATCGTGTAATTATCTTGATAATCAACAGGTACTTATCTTGATAATTATCAGGAATTATCTTGATAGTTTTTGGATAATTATAATCGGGTAATTATCTTGATAATTCATTTATCAGAGAAAAGAATTGCCGATCTTGATAATTTCGGATTCTAGTAGTTTGTATCTATACTAATAGCTAAAAGCTGAAGAGTTTTTCTGTTTGCTTGGACGCGCTTTTCTCTGGAAGTAGGTACCAGTCGGATTCCAAAAAATATTTTTGTATATCATAGCCAGATTCATGAGGAATATAAGTAGTATAAGCTATTTAACATCGCGCCGAGCAACGGGGGTTAAACCGCTGGTGTAGACATAAAACACTCATTACTGATTCTGAATCTGGTCTGCATCAAAACTGTTAAGAAACAGTTTATGATGATGGTGAGAAGCAGTACCTTTACAACTTAATATTTCCTTTATATTTATTTAATTTAATTAGCAACAATACTTACTAGCGCAGCACACTGCGCCTCAGCCTCGCACGGCGCCTCGACGACAGGTATACCCATCAGCTGCAGCAGTTGCCGCGCCTCCTCGTTGTGCACCTTAGTGACCTTCACCAGCCGCCGGTTGAACTTCTCCATAGATTCCTGATCACCTGGTACATAAACAGGTAATTGAGGTTTGAAAAATGAAGCATAATGATCCTACTGCTACTAATATTAATTATAAGCGCGAAAGTTTGTGAACGGGAAAACTGAATGGATTTTGATGAAACTTTACAGTAATACAGCAGAATAACGCATAGGCTACGTTTCCCGAAAAACACGATAGGAGCCGAGAGTGGACTAGTAGTATTTAAACACGAAAGTTTGTGAGAATGTATGGATGGATGTTTGATACTGTTTCACGCAAAAACTACTGAACGGATTTTGATGGAACTTTACAGTAAGCTTTCACATCAGAGTAACACAGGCTATACTATATGAAGATATTGTGTAAAAAAAAATAACGCAGACGAAGCCACGGGCAGAAGCTAGTAAAATATACATTTTAAATATTTTAATAGTTGATTTAGGTTACTTTGTTAGAAAAGTAGTACGCACTGCTACAGATCAAGCTATACATTTCCAGTATAAGCTGATCTCGCATTGTATAGGATTTCTTTACAGTGAGAGGTCAGTGTAAACTGGGAATGTATAGCTCGATGTGTAGCCGTGTGTACCTATTTAGAAGAGACATATTATCCTGTATTTCGTTTTAGGTATAAATGATTCTGATATAATTTTGCTGTAGTAAAATATTTTATTAAATAAAAATAAAATGACTGCTGTACCAAAGTACTTCTTCTATGTGTCTGGCTATGAGGCCCTAAACAAGGCTTTGTGATTCCAACTTTTGATTCTTGTAATAAATGCAAAATATTTATTTCATACCAGCTTCCGTAGCCTTCTGCAACTCTTTCTCTGCTTCCTCCCTCTTCTCTGCTCTCTTGTTCAGCTGATGAGACTTCATGTCCGGAGGCTTTCCGTCAAACACATACACTGGCTTGATGCCATTCTCCACTAGTCTTATAGTCCGGTAGAATGTGCCCATCAAGTGCGATGTGGTCTCTCCATCTGTGGATACTAGTTGGGAACCTGTGGAGCATAGCGTAATAGGATCAATGCAAGAATAAAAGGAGGCATTTCTGACAGTTATGGTAAAGATGGAACTGAGGACAGGCCTATAACGAGCAATAGACTGGAAAATGTTGAGTCAATTAAGGTTAGGTTATGTTGGACTGTCCATGTCTCTATTTTATAATAAGCCCTTTAGGCTATAATAAGGCGTATATTTAGAGAATGTATGTTTATCGGCCTGTACGCTAACGTGATGATTGATATCTAGATTGATCGCAACACAGAAGGAATCTGTAGGTGAACGATAAAAATATTTATCACTTACCTTCACTTCTAACAGCTATCAAGAACTGATATAAGCTCATATACGCGTCAATTGCAATTTTACGTCCTGAAAAATGAAGAAAACTGTAAAAATTGCGCAAAGTTAGGTACATAGCGAAATAATTATCAAAATAAAACGCACCAAAGTAGTTTTTGATCTCCATTTCTTTAATAGCATGGGGAGCTATATCTCCTATTAACTTGGATAAGCCTAGAATACCCATCCTGATATTTTATCACCAATTTCTTCACAAAAATATGGTTTAATTTTGTATAAATCCAACGTTTTTTGCACTTGACGAATTTGGCGGGAATAACGACGCTCGGTCAACTCGGTGTCAGACAGTGTTGCCAACTTTTTTCTGCCATATCCGCTAAAAGTAACTGTTCAAACCACCAGAAAACACTAAAAGCCAGAATCATTTAAAAAAAAACTTGGGCACATACGCCAAAAAAAAAACTTGTACCTAAGTCCGCGCGATAAATGAAAAGCTGACTGAACTAGATACCTCTGGGGAGGGGCAGGGATTCCTGAATCTAGTATTGTCTACATCATTATGTCGAAACCTTGTGACAAAAGCCCTTTTCATAACAAAAACATCGTTTATGTGTTAGCGGATAATGTTTTGCTTACCACTTATTGTTATAAACTAAACCACTAGCGAAAACCACCAGCCACTAAAAACAAAATTCCTCCGCTGAAAAAGGGGTCTGAACCACCAGTATTAGTGGAAAATCCACTAAGTTGGCAACACTGGTGTCAGAGACAAGACAAACAAACTGTCAAAAGTGTGTCAAACTGTCAAACAAATCATCAAAACGTCGAAGTCAATAAATAGTGATGTGCGCGTGAACAAGATATTGATTATGAGGTATGGTTAATCGAGATTTTATATGTAGGTGTATTAAAAAAAAACCATCTACGCTAGATTAACGAAATATTTCTCTTTCAATTTAAATACAGTGGTGATATTTAACGCACTTAGCAGTATCAATAAAGTAGCATTAACGCAGTAACAAAACGTTATTACTACGCATGTAAAAAAAACAACAAACAGCTGATGACATTATCGACATCACACAATTTATAGTGAAGGGCAGGGCCTCGATCGTGTTTTGTTGTGATTTCTGTTTATAAAAATAAATAAAACTTCGAGATGGGTAACTACTTTACCGTAAACATGGAAGAAAACTTCAAAAATAATCAAGATTTCATACAAACGATAAATAAAATAAAGGTAAATAAAACACGTTTAAGACTTAGGTACCTACATGTTTTTTTAGATTCCATTGTTTATTAAAAGTTTTTTTCAGATGGAAAGACAAATACAACTTCAATATCAAATGCAAGAACGACAAATGGCATTGCAGATAGCAAAGAGTAGGGATACCTGCCTTTGGTTCACTGCGTTTTATGTTACTGCAGCAGTAGGCCTCTTCACTGGGTAATATTTAATTTATATAAGATCAAAGTACTCAGTCTTATTCACTTATTAACTACCCTTATTTAAATATTAATTAAACATCTTTTAACTCCAACTCCATTATAATTATAACGCAGCTAGTAAAAATACAGTACAAAATATGTTTAATTGTTTTTGTTTATAGAAAATAAATTCTAACATCCAAACAACGTTTCTCATATTTAGATGTATTTATTACAGTTTCAGAAGGACGAAAAGACCATATCTTTTGATGCCTTTGATACCTCTCACTTTTGCGACTCTTTACTATTGGGACCTTGCATATGGAAACAAAGTACACAGGATCAGAAGTAAGTACCTACCTATAAATGAGGATAGTACCCGAAACGCCTTTAAATAATTTATTGAAGTAATTAATTTAAATAATATAGAGCCGACTTCCTTAATTTGATTAGGTAAATCACCACACACACAGTTGATTTGAGCTTTTCGAACTATTTTTCTTCTTCGACTTGGATTCTAGACAGCTTTTTTATCATTTTGGGACTTTTACTGACAAATTTGTATTGATTAATGTTGGTTAATCTTTTATTAACCGCTTCATACGTATAAACCCCGTATGGCGTGTACCTAATTGCTTTTTGTCACGAATGAAAAAGTCCTTAGTTCATCCTTATTCACATTATTGCTTGTATTAAATGAGTAGAGTTTATAAAATTATAATATAGATATTGAAACAGACTTGAAAAAGGCTGAACAATTAATGCTAGGACTAAACAGTAAAAAGGCTTATTAAAGTGCTTTTTTAGGCATTTTACAGGACTTTATTACAGTTTTGGTGAACGAACCTATTTCACTAAAAATGATTATGCTATACCTACCTAGTTGGTTCTTTATTAAATAATCCTTTCATTAGGACCTTTTCTAATTACATTATGTTACTTGAACATAAAATACGGTAATGCATTACAGTGGAAGCTGAACACATAATGACACACGAAGCAGACTCCCTCGAATGGCCATGTGGTCTTCCCACACCATCTTCCATTGATCTCGGACGTTTGGACGTCGAAGAAAAGAAGAAAATCCATCCGCCCCTAATGTAAATTCATTGGGCTTAATAGTGACGTGTGCCTTCACCGCAGAGTAGATCAAAATGGCGGGTAGTTTAGACCTTTGTCTTTTCAATGGGCCGCATTTCCATAATAAGTGATAATAGTTGGAGATTTGCCGATTTAGATTATTTTGTCGGTTCTTTTTAGAGACAAACAGATGACATTTAAAAGAAATGGACCATAGTATCACGCCGTAACACCGTGCTGCCCCAAGTGGGCAAAGTCAACATATTTGTAGGCCCAAACAAAAGATTCATTTTTTATGCGACGCAGTAACTAATTATACTTTCAAACATACTATTGCTGCTGCCCAAGGGCCAAACTTTACAGAAAAACTCTCTAAAGACCTTTAAAGACACATTACAGTACCTTCATGATACTTAATAGCTTCTAAATAACGACGGTCACGTAGTAGAGTAGGGTACTCTTATCAATAGAGTCAATACCAAGCTATTTTCCTGACTGTCGGTCGTTAGATTTTATTGCCGCTTCTTTATTATGGAAAACCTTTTTGTACTGTTTTAACCTAAGGGAAATGCGGTTATAGTGACAGCTAGATTTTAGAGGCACAATCTATTTCAAAACTAATAAATAATAATGTAAGTAAGAATGTAGTTGTATTCTCATCATTGAAAGTCATCGAATATTACGATTAACTGTCTATCTCATATTGAATTGTATGATTAGGCACAAAAAAGATGACAGGATCTTATTGTGATTTTGTCTTCGGTGCATTCAGTTTGCGAGGCGTACTTACATTGCGTCTAATGTACCTATGTTATTTCTTACAATGATACAATTGTATGTTGTTAAGTTTGACGATTTTAAAAACTTATTTACAAAAAAATATCTGACTTCAAAAAGCAACTAAATAATAATTTTGGTTTCGAAAGTCGGTGGCGTTAGTTTTTGTTTGATTTGTTTGCCACTGACTTCCGAAACCAAAATTATAATTTACTTTGTAGTGGCTTTTTGAAGTCGGTTATTTTTTGTAAAAATGTTTTTTTTTTCCTTTTTGGTACCTAGGTATTTTATCCCGAGTTAAATTACTTTCATGAATTTGTTCATCAGTAAATCTTCTACGTAGTGTGTGCATTTATGCCTATAACTTTATGCATAGGAATGATTAGCTAAAATTCATTTTTTGAAGTCGGTTAATTAATTTAAAATGCGTCATGATGACTTCATGAGATGTCCCTCGTCTATTTTAACCGACTTCATAAAAATATGCCTAATATCCATTTAGAATTTTTGAAACATATCTGTTTTTATTAAGATTTTGAGAATTGTTTAATCTTCTCAGGTTTAACTTGTGCATGCTTGCTGAATTTCATAATGCACAGTAGAAGAAGTGTTACTTACACATTCATTTTAGTAGGTAGTCATCAAGTCAAGAAGTCATACTTACGGTGGATAGCCAAAAATGTTTCTTTCCATATTAAAAATTGTCTAACTGCCCAGGGCAAATTCTTCTTCTTATAGTCAAAGAAAGAACGAGCAGCATACACACCGTATACACGTTACGCAATCTCATTGCGTGCAACTGCATGTTTAAACGTTAATGCGCTAACACTATGTTTTGTAAGAACCTAATTTTGTATATTTTTTTCTTGCAGAAAATGTTAAAAATTGTCAGAGTTTAAATATTTTGTTAAACTTGTTTTTGTGATTAACTTACATGGGTCATGTAGTCCTGTGTGTTCATTTCAAGGGTTTATTTTATAGTTAATTTTTAAAGTTTTCTACTTTAAGATAAGATATAGATACTTACCACCTCAATATTTAATAGGTACCAATTTATGTTGTAACTTTATAGGTATTTAATGTATCTTATAAATGTGTAATAACAATAATTTTATTCATGTTACAACTTTTTAAAATTATACGCTAGCTAGTGATTGCTAAAATGTCATTCCTAAAACAGTATTAAGTATTTAATATATAACCGTTTAAGTAAAAACGTTCAAGTATTTCAAGACAAATAATATAGATGTAATTTTCAATTTATTAGAGTGCTCACTGTCAGAATTTCTGTACTAAAGTTAAATAAAAATAAAGTTTCTGAAAATTAGAAATCCTTTTTTTCTGGGCCTAAAATTAATAATAATTGCATTGTATACAATTACAATCGATTGACTTATTTTTTTGCATAATATCGATTATACATTTGAGCCCATTACTATAGTTGACATTCTTGGTTACCATGGCAACTGACAGGTTGTTTGGGCAGTAAACCGTAAACAAATGAAACTCGACTGGCGGAATTCAAATGTGCTGATGTCCTAATATTGACAAATTTGAATATAAAATAGTAAACATATAATGGGATTTGTGAACTATTATCACTGTTTTTTACGTAAGTACAGCTTAAAACTGATAAATTTTAAAATTGAAATTGAATTCCAATCATCAGATGTTATCGACATATTTCTCGTTGCTTAGCGTAAATAATCAATATTTTGACAATGATGGTAGTCACGCTTTTCTGTTATTCAATTAAGCTCACGATACCCTTCGAATTTACATTTTATATTGCCATTTGATAGGAAAACATGAAAACTGCGAATATATGAATTTTAATTGGTACCTATCGCTATCGATTGCAGAATTTGATTTTACAGTCTCCGCGTAACTACTTGTGTTAAAAGAATTACTGATGTCACAAAACCAAGGTAAGAAGGACGACCGGAAAAAAGATGTGGGCCAAAAACCAGTTCAGAAGAAAAGTCCAGATAAAAACATGTCAGAGATTGATGAACACATACTTAAGAGGTTCGAAATTAAGAAGAGGCTTGGGAAAGGCGCTTACGGCATTGTTTGGAAAGTTGTTGACAAAAAGACCAAGGATGTGGTGGCGATTAAGAAAATATTTGATGCCTTCCGGAACCAGACGGATGCTCAGCGGACTTTTAGGGAAATAATTTTCCTACAGTCGTTCCGTAACCATCCTAATATCGTGAAGCTACATAGTATACACAGGTAATTCATTTTCCTCATTTAGCTTTGTAGTTATAAAGTACACGAGAGGCTTGTGGCTAAGTTACAGCCACACATATCAAACAATCTGTGAGGTTAAACTGTGCTTACTGCGGTCCGTCAGCACAGGTGATCATTCTTTACATATCGAGACCCCTCCGACCTCCATGCCTTGGAGAGTATGCTAAACAGTCTGGTTAGGTTGTCACCTAGGACAGGTTTGATCTTAGAATACCAGTATTACCCAGTTGTTGGGTTGTGGAGGTCAGATGGCCATAGCTCCATGTAAAATATTGATATTCAGCCACATCTAGTTAGACTGAAATCCAGGCGCGGTCGCAGCCAACGATTTTGGGGGAGGTCATACCGCAGCTGAAGACTTTAGGTCATACTCTGATTATGCTAACGTGCTATACCGTCAATTACCGTGTTTGGCGCATTTTTGTACGATTTTGGGGGGGGGGGGGTCATGACCCCCATGACCCCCCCTGTTACCGCGCCTGCTGAAATCCCATCCTAGTTGGCAAAAAGCTAGAAAGACCAATAAGTTAATGGCACCATATTCACCGCAGTAACTTTTAATGACTACCCACTTTCCATTATAATGTGTTTCGGGCACTTAATTATTACCTAACAAAGGAATTGTAATTAGGTTTATCTATTCATGAAGAAGGTACACTCAGTGTATTGCCATAGGGGCCCAATTGGATAAGTTTAATTTAATGTAATACTTAACTGTTGAGCGAAAATAATAGACAACAATCAATAAATTATCTATTCATACAAAAAAGAAAGTCCTGATTCACTCACTGACAGAATCATTAACGCCCAGACCTTGGATCTACAAAGCTGAAATTTTTGATTAATTAATTTGCTAACATCGCAACCTATTTCTCGCGATTAACTTTATAACCTATTCATTTGTCATTATAATAGTTAGTTGATCAATAGCTACCATAGCGATAAAACCGCGGATTTGCATCCAACATAAACTTGGTATCGTGAAGTCTGTGGTTGTCGTCAACTCAATTAACTCAACTATAACTTACCCCCAGTGGCGTATTTTAAAATTTGGCGCCCTGGGCCTTTATGGTTTGCCGCCCTATAAATTAACGAAAAAAGCGGCTGAGTGCGTGTCGGACTACGCACAGTTTAGGGTTCTGTACAAAGCTGAGCACAAGGGCGGCTATAGCCGCCTAGCCGCCCTTCTTAGTCTGGCGCCCCGGGCCGTAGCCCCCATGGCCCTAGGGTAAATACGCCATTGTTAACGACCTTTGAGACGGCTCAGAGGTCGGGTTATTCGGCTCGAAGGATCACTTTATGCACGGATATAAAGTGGTCCTTCGAGCCGGATCACCAGACAAACCGCGACATCTACGTCTACTATCCACTCTTCTTATTAATATTACTTCTACCCCAGAGCGCTGAACAACCGCGACATCTACCTCGGCTTTGAGTATATGGAAACTGATCTGCACAACGTGATCAAACGTGGTAACATACTCAAGGACATACACAAGCGGTACATTATGTACCAGATGCTAAAAGCGACCAAGTACATACATTCTGGAAATGTTATACATAGGGACCAGAAGCCCAGCAATGTGTTGATTGATAGTGCGTGCAGGTAAGAGATAATCCTAATCTTAATCCTAACTAATATTATAATGCAAAAGTAAGTTTGTTTGTTACCTTTTATTTAAACCTCCAGGTCACTACGATTCAAGCCTCTTTACATATATATAAAGACATTTTAAATCACACGAATATTGTAAATTGTATGTTTGTTAGTCCGTCATGCTGAAACGGCTGGACGGATTTGGATGAAATTAGACAAGGAGGTAGCCTGGGACCTGGAGAAGCATATATAGTACATTCGCGTTAAGAATGCAGTGAGTCATCATTATCCGTCGGCCTAGCCCCGCCCCCTAACCAATCAAATCTTTTCAAATTACAAATTCAAGTTCACAATGACAGTTGAAGGCATTGCTTCGAACGCAACGGTTGTGTCCTGTCATACCTATGTGTTAACTGATTAAAATTTTAAAAACTGCATTCTCACTGCATTCTTAACGCGAACGAACTATAGGTTATCAATACATTCAGGCGAAGTCCCGGGCAATACCTAGTGAAGACAAGACATAAATGTTTGTTTTGTGGTACAGGGTGAAAATAGCTGATTTCGGTCTAGCCCGGTCCGTATCCAGTTTGTACTCGGGCGGGGAGGAAGGAGCGGATCCTTGCCTCACAGACTACGTCGCTACGCGCTGGTACCGCGCGCCTGAGATACTTATCGCTAGCAAGAAGTAAGTATTGTTATAGGTAACGGCAGGAATCATGATCACAGATCGCGCATGTAAATTTTCGGCCGAATAGGCAATAGAAAGCTGACAATACGTAATAGAGTATAGTTCAATAGACGACGACCATCGACTGACAAACCAATCGCATGCAGCCTCGGCGCCCCCCGTCTTCTTCATTCCGCCAAAGAGACCGAAAAATCAGCTAATGCGCAGGTGACGTTTGTGATCATAACTGGTGCCGCTAGTTATACCTATATCTTTGTGTAAAAGTAGAACAGGCCTCGGCAATCTTCGGCAGTCTTCGGAAATCTTGGGTGGAGTTAGTCTGTTCGTCTGTATCTATCTAGGTAGATCTTTATGGGATAGATTTTTATCAGATACATTTCGAAGAGTGTGCTTTGGACCTGCATGAGGGTTACAAATGCCTGAAAAAGAAAAATACTACCTACCTATGGTCAGTGGCGGATCCAGGAATTATCTGGGGGACGCTAAGGGCGCATCAGCTTAAGATTTAGGCCATTTAGCCCCCTAGCCCTCCCCTGGATCCGCCACTGCCTATTCGTGCAGGTTAATTATTATGTACTTAATTTCGTTGTTATTCCAGCTACACTAAAGGTATAGACATGTGGTCGTTGGGCTGTATCCTGGGCGAGATGCTGACGGGCAAGCCTTTGTTCCCTGGCACCTCCACCGTCAACCAGGTGGAGAGAATCATGTCTGCGTTACCCAGGCCTTCTGCTGAGGGTAAGTACCCTAAAAAACTTTTATAACTAGCTGACCCAACCCGGCTCGCACGGGTAAAATTTAGTTTAACTTTAACTATACGTTCAAATAACATACTGTAAACAGTAAAAATCGTCTCTATTAAGACGTTATTCTGCCCTACACCTGCCCTACACTTACCTTACACCTACCTATACCTACCTACTCTACACCCATCCTAGGCGAGATGCCGACTTAGTGCATGAGCTGCTGGTGTTCAACCCCGCTAAGAGGCTCAGTGCTGAATGTGGGCAAGGGCCCTGCATGGCCTTAAATGGCCTTAACTAGATGATCCCCTTAGGAAGAATGCTCGTAGTTTAAACGATATTCAACTTGACGCGAAATACTCAACTTATGAAAGATTAAAATTCTTTTTTCTTTCTAAAATTATTTACTTTTCGGTTCGGGAATTACCCCCCCCCCTGCCTGTACCTGGCTACGCCCATGTATCAGTCCCTAAGTAGCTCTAAAATTTCTAGACATAGCGATAGTCTGCAGCGGGTACGGCTCCTCCCTGATCCGGGAGCAGGCTGGCAACACGAATGGCGTGTCGCTGACGTCACTGCTGTCATGCGCGCCGCGCGACGCAGCCGACTTAGTGCATCGGCTGCTAGTGTTCAACCCCGCTAAGCGGCTCAGCGCTGAACGGGCGCTGGATCACGAATATGTGGGCAAGTGAGTGGAGTCTTTTTTTAAATGTCCAGCTTTTTTATATAACAATTTTTTTAATTGTCCCGTTGGTTTACTGGTAGCAAACGTGACTGCTGAGCGTGGTATCCTAGGTTCGAGTCCCAGGTCGGGAAAGTTTTGTTGAGTTTTTCTATTAGGAAATTCCCGGTCATTACGAGGACGTCCGTTCGTTACGACATTATCATTCGTTCGTTGTGTCATTAGCTTAGCCCCTTGGAGACGTCTACATAGGTGATAAGCCTCCACCAAACTTCGAGCTATTCCGTCTATGTATTTTGACATTAAAATGTAATTTTCCGACTAGGTATGCAATTTTTAATTAATGTATTTTCCCATCTATGTATTTTTAAATTAATGTATTTTTCCATCTACGTATCTTTAAATTAATGTATTTTTCCATCTACGTATTTTTACATTAATATATTTTTCCATCTACGTAATTTTACATTAATGTATTTTTCCATCTACGTATTTTCTTCCAGATTTCACCGAGAACGCGACGAACCAACGTTACCGTCAGACGTCCTTCTGCCGTTGAGAGACGACAAGCAAATGTCTGTCGACGACTACCGGAACAAACTGTACAGCATCATGGCTAAAGGATCCCAGCCGTACAACGGACAACCTAGGAAAAGTCATTCCAGGTAAATTAGGCAGTATTTTAGGACAATTTATTACATACATACAGTTTTAAAATGAGAAATTATGCGGGTGGATTATGCATGATATGAATTATCCATGGATAATGGCACTACAGCAAATATTTTAGGAAGTGACTCCGTGACCGCCGCCGTGACCTGAATTTGCAACCGGCACCGGTTGCTAAATTGGCAGCCGGCGCTGACTTTGGAAAAAAGCGGGAAATGGGGTTGGCAATTTGGCATAATTAAATAAACATTTCCGGCCTTACCACAAAAAAGATAGACACACGTTAACGCGAATGCTACCAAAAATAATACACACTTGTTTTAGACAAGTTAGTGCTAAAACAATTGCCTATTATTTTTGGTAGCATTCGTGTTAAACGTGTGTTGAACAGATATTTATTTTTTTGTTGTACGGCCGTTCATGTTTCATGTAACATACCTAATTAGGGTCCAAGAGCGAGCGAAGCGAGCTCGGGAACTTGGACACCCCGACACGGACAGGTTAGGTTCGAAGGGGTTGACCGGCTTCAGTGAGCGAGCAAAGCGAGCGAACGAAGCCCCCGTCAACCCCTTGGTGTTAGGTTACTTTTAACCTTGCAGACAGAAATAAGAGCCCCGGCGACCACCTCCCTCCCACTTGTAAGTCCAAAAAAGTTGTATTTTGTTTTACATTGACACTGTAATTTAAAAGTCAGTCTAAGGTAGACAATTCAATTTAAAACACGGCAACATTAATCTGCTGCTACGGTAGTTCGCAATTGTTTTCGTCTGGTATCACTGCTACTCCAAGGCTTCTCCGGTTCCCAACGGCGTTATTTTTGGGAGCCGCTGCCGGCTGCGGAGGCGCTCCCAATATTTTAATACCATAAAATCTATAGAATGTGAGGTTAAACTAGGGCAGAGTTTCTTAAAGTGGACGTCAGTGGAGTTCCACGGACCCCTTAGGGTCCGTGGAACCCCTGACATGAGTACCAGGGGTCCATGGCCACTCATTTCACTAGGAAAATAATGCAGTAATTCACGCAGTGTTTGTTTGTCCGTGGAATTTTTAAATTCTGAAAGTGGTCCGTGGCTACAAAAAGTTTAAGAACCACTGAACTAGGGACTAGGTCATATAAATATTTTTGTAGGAAACAGTTGATTTTTTATACAAAACATCGACGTAACTCTTTAAGAACACAAGCATTTTTGTACAACATTGTTTAATATTCCTTACAGCAACAAAACGCACCCTCTACCGACGACCACAAGCAAAAGCAGCAAGAGTTTCCACGAAACGGAATTATCCAAATCCTACACTAAGACCAAACATTTGAGCGCATCTGCCGACCAGAAAGCTCGTCCAAAACTTAACCGACCTTTAGAACGTCCCCTCAAAGAGCATAGATCCGACCAGAGTGTCACAAAACCTCTTCGGGCGACGAAACTCTTTGAACAGCGCCACGAATGGGTAGAAAACACAAACTGTCATGGAGATTACTTCCAACCAGTGACAAGACAGAGTCCCTCAGAATCAGGGTTCATGAGTGGTGGTAAAAAGTCTACCGTCCAACATAGGAGGAATTCCACCTCTTTTTCGACGGTCACTATAGGGGGGGATGCGGACTATGGCAGCTGTATCGGCAAGCAAAGACACGGAGTCATAACGGCTAGTGCCTTAATGGATCTAAGGACCAGCATACGGTAGGTAAGCGATTTAGGCGTTAGGTTTGCGAATCTCGAAAACTGTATTTTATTATAACTAATGCTCGACTACGGAGAACAATCGCGCTCTACTAATTTTGCTATTTGTTTGAAAGCTGCAATTTTTAAGTTCAGAGAAAAAACAATATTTCACATTTTACTTTAGAATCTTGATTGATAAACGTTACTTAGCTCGTGCTTTGGTTTAGATATATTATATTCCCGTCTCTATCTTGCACTTGTAGTTTGAGGGTTGTGCGACAGTGACAGGGATAATGCTAAGCCAAAGCACGTGCTAAGTACCTAATGTTTATCAATCTCTGCCTTATTTACTAAAGAAAAATAACTTAGATATTTATTCCAAAGCATGTACGGTTTTTGTTTCAGCTCATTTCTTCCATCCAGTCTGTGTTATCATATCTAGTCAATTTTGTTGGTTGTTTGTTTAAAAATTTAGTTTATTTTAAAATAAGATATTTGCATCCGTCCATTTTAAAGACAATATTATACTTGTGGGTCATATGCCTAATGATATATCGTCAGATTTATACCTAGTAAAGAAAAAAAATTATAGATTTATAAAACGACCTTTATAACAGTGTATTAGATATTCATTTACCAATTTAATTAGTCTAATTATATTTAGCAGTGGCGAAAGGTCAATTTTTGCAAGAGATAAGCAGAGCAAAAAATTCTTACCTTTGACACGGGGTCTCATCAGGAACAAAGTAACATTTGTTGAAATAACTCATAATAGATGGCATTATATGTATCGATTTGTTGTTGAAGTTTGTGTAAAATTGAGAACATGAAAAAATACATAATAAAAAATATTTATTAAAATTTTGAAAAATGCTTTAAGCACGGAAAAATGTATAGTCCGAAGATAGCCCGCGCTAAATCGGTCACATTTCTTTGTATGAGATGAGGCATCTCTACGAATAGTATTATATTATCTGTGCCTTTGACAAATGTGACACATGCAGTCCAGTAACTCTATTGTTGTGGCGGGCTTCAAAGTCTTGTAGAATAAACCGTTTCATTAAATTTAAATTTCGATCTAATATTCTATTATGAACTATATTATATTATTATGGCATTATGAAACACTAGGTATAGGTAGCGGCGTGTATTATGAGCACAGATCGTGCATGTACATTTTCGGCAGAATAGACAGTTGACATACGTAAGAATCGTCCAATTAGACGACGACCATCGACTGACGAACCAATCGCATGCAGCCTCGGCGCCCCCCGTCTTCTTCATTCCGCCAAAGAGACCGAAAAATTAGCTAATGCGCAAATGACGTTTGTGCTCAAGACTGATGCCGCTAGTTATACGTACTGACTGTGCCATTTTTCAATGAAAAGCCGGTAGGAATCGAATTGAATGGAGCCTCCGCCACTGATATCTAGTGTTGAGGTTGATCTGACGATATTGTTTAGTGTATGGCATACTTGATGTTAAAATTAAATAAAATGTATTAAAAATGTTAGTTAATATTTTAGGCTAAAACAAGTTTATTTTTAATTTTTTTGAGTGTTTGCGGAATTGGTAACTTTAAATCATGACGTTTCCTATAAACAAAATTAATAATTATATTCCTGGTACCTATTAGATTGATATTTCTAACACCAATTAAACAATATGACTTAAAATACACTGCCATATGAATGTGTACTGTAAAATATAGTGAAATAGATAGAAAAATCTAGGTATATTTGCTGAAAATTACAGTCGGTCTCACATACTTTTCACAAAATGATAAATAAACGAAGTTGGACGTTAAGTGCTTAAAAAGCAGACATTGGTGCCGAGTCTGTTGTTAACAAACTAAACTAATTTAGTTTCATTATATCTCTTTTCTTTCTCAGAAAAAATGTGAGAAAGGGATAAAAGATATTTAGTCCTGTGAAATTAGCTCACTTGCATATTTTCGATGTGAATTTAGTCGCCACCATCACAGGCCGCGACTATTTTCCCGTAAATGTTATCATTTTGCCCATAAGGACGTAGACTAATTTGACAGTTCTTAATTAAGTTTGTAAAAAAAAAACGACTAAAATTAGTTTAGTGCGATCAACAGAATTTAGCACCACTGCCGGCCTAGCATGACCACGATAGAAACAGGTTTTGTCTACATAGAAATAGACAAAGTGACAGATTTCATTCATAAAACATAGAAATGTTTCTACAATCTGTCACTTTGTCTATTTCTATGTAGACAAAACCTGTTTCTATCGTGGTCATGCTAGGCCGGCTGGACAGTGACTGGACAGGACAGTTGTTCGATGAGAAAAAAAAACAATATATGTATCTACATATTTCATTTTATGGAGAGTGAGAGAGAATGAGATGAACTACTACTACATACTACACTAGTGATTAAAATAGTATTAGTTTATAAATTCAAATGGGTACCTATCTAAAACCTAATTGCTCAGATTTTTAGCTATTAAACTTGTAGACCAAGTCAAGTGACCTTCTATTTGTAATCAAATATATCGAAAGCTGCTATGAGTTTGATATTAAATATAGAAATGTTGTTAGCTCAATAAATGTAACGCAAAATCTTTGATTACTTAAAATTAAATAATCAAAGTTCGGTAAAAGAAGATTGTTTAACCGAATGTTTTTATTGTAAGTAATAGGTATATTCTGCACGTATGACTTTTAAAAATAATCTCTTATTTTTAACCGACTTCAAAAAAGAGAAGGTACCTACTCAATTCGATTTTTTTTTATTTATATCAGCAATTTCTATAAAATAAATTCATTCACCTTTGTTTTTAAATATAAAATAATAATTATTTTTTGTAAACATTTTAGGGTAACGATCTCTACTATGTGTGCTACATTACATATTATAAATGGGTAATAAGATGTCCTTTTATTACCCTTAGACGAAGAGTAATATCCTTAAGTAAGGATCTTATTACCCTAAGGGCCATTACACATTACGCTGTAGTGGCAGCGGCGCCGCCGCATTTTCATACGCGCGGAACCATGACTCACCGCTGCCGCCGCGGCAGGTGTGTCAACACGTATACAAAATGGAAGGATGACTACAACGGCGGTGACGCGACGCAGCGCGGCGGCGGCCCCGCTGCCGCTGCGGCGTAATGTGTAAACGCCTTCACGGTTGTTCTAAAGCCTGCAATACATGTTGGCCGAGCGTTGTCGAGTGAAGGCCAATACCAACATGTAGATGGCATATTTGCCTTGTCTTGCTATCGCTCGGTGTCACTTGCCTAGTTGGTTGAGTAAAGACAAGCGCCAACGTGTGTAGACCTTATTTGACGTTGCTTGCCACAACTTGCAGTCGCTCGCGACCACTTGCCTCACTTCGGAGCGGTGTCGGTTTTTCTGCACAAATGAAAGGCGCTCGCGCGCGCTCGGCCCACAGTGTTCACATGTTAGTCCGCGCGCTATTATGCGCTTGACGTCAAACT
This sequence comes from Thalpophila matura, assembly GCA_948465475.1. NCBI lineage: Eukaryota > Metazoa > Arthropoda > Insecta > Lepidoptera > Noctuidae > Thalpophila > Thalpophila matura. The sequence continues at coordinate 9,380,316 of OX419198.1, read as the reverse complement.
TGCCGAACGTCTAGACAGTAGCACTTGCCTTGGGTCAATTTGTCTAGGCTCGCGTTGGTCTAAGCTCGGCCAACATGTATTGCAGGCTTAAGTTGTATGTGCAGAAATATTTGACAAATATGATGATCTGTGATCTGTACCCTCGAGGGCATAGACACAATTCCTATCTCGGTTGGTATGGACTCTTTTGTATAACGTATTTTACATGACGAATAAACGATTGAATGTGATTAAATGGTTTGATTTTTTAGTAAAATATACTTACCCAATAACGAACAAAGAAAAAAATAATAATTTAAAGAAAAACAAAAAACCCGACCGCGTAATAACTAATTTTAAAAAATACGTGAAAGAATTAACTTAAATAAAAACTAAAAAGAAAGAAACAAGCCCAGTAGTTTAGAATTCTGTTACCGTGAAATCCTCCAACTTTGGACTCTAGGGGTAACATTGGACGGAACAAAAAAATTACTAAATTAGGTCGTACCACAGAAATTATGTAAGATAGGCACATTTTTAAAACAGTGGTAGAAAATAAATTATATTTCTGGCAACACTAACTGACAGTTTGTTTGCTTACGTCATTCAGTTGTCTGTCAGCCGTGGTCAAAGTGACACTATTGAAGTGTGGACCAATTTTCACTTTTGAATTTTTGATCGAGTGCCTGTTAGAATGAAGCCTGGGTAAGTAGTTTCTGAATATGTTATAGAATGATGTCAGGAGAACTTTTTGATATGCATTATAGCTTAAGATTAGTGTTTGTGTTTAAGAAATTTGAGCGACCAATGTTACAAACAAGGTCTCCGTACTTGGGGTGTAAACATTGGCCGCTGTCCATTATGCATTAGGGCTGCCACCTGCTAGTAAAATACTATTGAGATTTTTGCTCCTAAAAGTTTGCTTTAACTCTATATTACATAATAGTGAAGTAAAATATAGCTAAGTACCTACTTACATTATGTAAGTAAAATTAATTTAAATTGTAATTTAAAAGTACATTATGGTGGTTCGGTAGTATGACGGACTGCTTAGAAGTTTTTTTGTAAGTACTTGTGTAGAATTGTGGTTTTTTCAGTATTTTCGCTGCGCGCCATCAGGTCGGCGCTGACCCTGAGTCTTGATGCCAAAATGTAGAACTAGGTAGTTAAGACGGTAGGTATAAAGTTAAAAGTTAGTTTTTCCTAAACTCACTATAATTCTTATTTTTAATTTTATTTAAGTACTTACGTTTTCCCTAGTCGCTACAAGCGCGCATTTACTTGGTTCCTGATTTTTAAATAAAACAATTTTTTCATTTCTCTTTCTTTCTTTTCGTCAACCCTAGTACCTAAAATGAGTTGTATGGAAATTAGCAAAAAATACCCGGTAACATTGGCCACTGTGATAAACAGCGAAAGTGGCCACTTTTGATCGTTTACTTTATTTCATCGCCTTCTTTGGCCAGATTTTTACCATAGCTCTTAACAATATGGGAATAGGGCTGATAGTTCAGACAATATAAGCTGTGGATAATGTTGACAGAAAGTGGAGCTAACTTTGGCCAGTCTTTCAAGTTACTTTTAAGATACAAAACCAGTTATTTTCAACAGATTTTATATGCTTGACTAATAGTAAGTCGTGTATTCTTCGCGTTCAGGTCATAAAATCAACACTTTTTCCTAATTTTTTTTGGTGTAACAACAAACTTTCTACAAAATGTGGACAAAGTTGGAGGATTTCACGGTATGTAATACTAAATAACTACACAATTGAAATAGTTTTATAATCAATAGGTACACACATAAAACAAATCATAAATTCCCTTGGGCCCCTTGGGAAGATTTGATTGGTAAAATTTAAATGGGCCCCGACTGTGAGTCGTTCTGTTCTGCATTAGAATTTATGATTAGTTTTATGTGTGTATCGATTATAAAACTATTTCAATTGTGTAGTTATTTAGTATTACTTAACAGAATTCTAAACTACTGGGCTTGTTTCTTTCTTTTTAGTTTTGATTTAAGTTAATTCTTTCACGTATTTTTTAAAATTAGTTATTACGCGGTCGGGTTTTTTTGTTTTTCTTTAAATTATTATTTTTTATTTTATACTTTTTAGTTACGATTCATAGACTTCGTTATAAGATGGTAAATTTTTCACTGTTTTTTTGTTTGTATATCGTTAATACTTGAAATAAAAACTTAAATCAATAAGTAAGAATTAGCGAGAATGATTGCTTTGTTAAACAACTTTAAATCGTTATATATCCTAACTGACATAGTTCATCAACTTTGTATTTTTCATTTTGACAATATGGCGTCTGGTTGTCGCTGTGGTGAATTTTGATTACTGTTATGTCTTTAGTGACACTCGCAAGGTTAAGACGAATCGATTGACGTAAGAATTATCAAAATCGGCCCACGCATTTGGTCTCTAGAACGCCACATAGAAACAAACATACATACATACATAGACTGATAAACACATTACCCTCCTTTGCGTCGCGCAGTCGGGTAAAAAGAAAGAACAGCTTCGTAATCTTTGGCTTTTAACAGCCGGACGATTGACGATACTTACTCTCAAAACCTCATTTACGACGAGTAGACGAATTACCCTCCTTTGCGTCGCGCAGTCGGGTAAAAAAGAGGTCTTGGGTGAGGGCGGCGGTGGTATGTTCTTTTTTGGATTCCTGGGCAGAGAAGTGGGAAGGAAGTTTTAAGGTATCGGGGATTGCTAGACTGCACTGTAGGTAGGTACTCTGGAACCACTGTTAGCCATCTAGGTTAATAGTTCTCGTGGCTGTGGCGCGCTGTAACTTTGTGCTATCATAAGTGAGTATCAGGATGTCGGGACGGTACCAAGTTATGAGTCTGAATGAGGGCGGCGGTAGTATGATCTCTTTTGGATTCCTGGGCAAAGAGTCTGAACAAGAGAAGTGGGAAGGAACTCTTCTTTTATGTATTATTCTACTCTTTGGAACTCTTTTAAGGTATCGGGGGATTGCTAGACTGCACTGTAGGTACTCTGGAACCACTGGAACACAATCATCATCTAGGTACATATGAGTTCTCGTGACTGTTGTACGCTGTAACTTTGTGCTATAATAAATTGGTGAGTATCAGGATGTCGGGACCAAGTTAAGAGTTTGAATATTAAATAGCATAGAAATGTATGTGTCAGGACCGTTTGAGAGGTGTCTGAATGGTCACGAAATGTATGCCTTTATATATTTATATGCATTTATGTAATAATGTGATAAAATTTTCTATATATCGTTGAATGCAGCAGAGTCACTGGCCATGTCCACTGTCTATCAATAAATTATTATTCCTCTAAACTAAAAACTTTTGCAAAATGTCAAAGAGTTGTAGAGTTGTCAAAGAATGTCAGCATTTTGTAGAAATTTACAAAGAAAAAAATTGTAAAATCATAACAATGAAATATATAATTTTGTTCCTAGTTAATTATACTTTTGTATTGATCAGTATCAATAATGTTGTATGTAAAAGTATGGTGCCCGTGCTCTCTTTGGATCAGAAAGCAAGCACTATGAAGGATGTTGAGAATAAGACACACAAGAATCTAAAGGTAAGCATAATAAATCATATTAAATCAGTTGGATTGGAAATTATGGGGCACTGAGGAAAAGGGACTTAATTTTCTATACTATTATAAAATTGTAAAAGAGCCGTGTCTGTACATTGAAGATATTCCAGAAAAAACAGTCGGGATAATGTACTGGGACATAACTAAGTATACCCGAAAATATTTTTTTTTTAGTTTTTGTCTGTTTATCTGTTTGTCTGTTTGTGCGCGCATCACGCGAAAACTACTGAACGGATTTTGATGTGGTTTTCACAGTTCGATAGCTTATGGTCCAACTTAAAATCTAAGCCATCGTTTCATCTGATTCCGCTGAAAAAAACCTGTGATACAGCTTGACCTCTTGGTAGTACTAGCCAACCTACACTACGGAGGTCATTTAAAGTGGTCGGTTCATTGTAGTCCACCCGGACGGAGTCGCGGCCGCGCGGGCAAAAGTCTATTTTTTAATAAAATGCCCGGTGAAACCGAAACCGCGGGGCACAGCTAGTGATAGGTATACCTACTTAGGTACTGTATATATTTTAATTTATTAATCTCTTCTCTTAGCTTCGCGTTTGTGGTACCTAAAGTACCTAAATGCATCGGTCAGTCCTCGAAATTCATTGGTTTTCACATAAAGAGATGGTATTCCTCTTTATTCCAGTACCTCCCCTTCATAATGCTGATAGACAAAGACATGGACACCAGTGAGTACTGGCGAGAGACGGAGATCCTATCCCTCGTGCGGAATAACGAAGTGGGGATAGACTATGACAAATGTGAACAGACTGCTTCGGACCACAGCCTGGTGCAGATCAACAGTCTGAGGACTGTCAGGCCTATTTGTAGGTCCAGAATTGGTGAGAGTTCTCCATGAGTAGGTAGTTTGTTGAAGTGAAAATGTTTTAAGGTATAAGTGCCGGCAGTAGTTATGAGCACAAAACGTCACCTGCGCATTAGCTGATTTTTGGGTCTCTGACGGAATGAAGAAGATGGCGGCTGAGGCTGCACGCGATTGGTTCGCCAGTCCATGCTGGTCGTCTATTAGACTATTTTCGAATCTTTTACGTTTATCAACTGTCTATTGTCTATTGGGCCAAAAATGTTCATGCGCGATCTGTGATTATGATTCCTGCCGGTACCTGTACCAACTGTAATGAAGGAGCCGCTACCGGAAAATTTCAGGCTGGTTATAAATATTAATGTGTGAATCTGAAAAAGAGTTTATAGTTATTATCTACTTACTTTTTTTTCATAAGTTTTTGTTTATAGATCTAATCGCACAGCGCCGTAGTTTTGATGAGCCCTGCTCTTGCGACTCCTATCGTCCAGAAACGTTCAGGGTCAATAATCGAACATACATACATAACCATAAGTGTCCATGTTTGACAAGACGCTCTGAAATCCGCAGAAGCTACAGGAGTTTCAGGCCGCGAAAGAATCAGTTTTTTCAGAAATCTACGACGAGAGCGAACACCGATTTTGATAGTATTTTTTACGTTTTTTTTTTGTTTTTACACAAAGTTATGGAAGGAATTGATTTTTAGCACAGAAGAGGCACTGTAAAATAATTATTAAGTGAGAGATTGAGCAGGATTTTTTTTAAGTTTCCGTTTAAAATCTCACTTTCACTAGGTAGGTAAGTAAGTACACGCCAGGTGCGATTTTAGGGGCATCGCCCACGGCGACTTTTTGTAGCGCTGCAGTAGCGATGCTGTCGCGCGTCCGCATCGATACAGTCGCGAAGCAGTCGCTAGCTGTGTGCCCTCGCCTACGGGCCCAGACTCAGTCGCGATGCAAACGCGATACTGTCGCGCTTCTGTCGCGATGCAAACGCGATAACGGCACAAAATCACCGCGTCACCTCGTCCCTCTGTTCTCTCCCCAATGTCGTCGGACACGGTCGCGCGTTTGCATCGATACAGTCGCGATGCAGTACCGCGTTGCAAATGCGACTAACACGCGTTAGTAGCGATGCTGTGACAGCATCGCTACAAAAAGTCGCCGTGGGCGAGGGGCCTTAAAGCTTCCGCGCCTGGCTTCGACGCCACCTAGACAGTTCCGTCTTTACAATAAAGGCACGTGGGGCCCGGGCCCCCGGACTGCTGAGGGCCCCGAAATGACGAAACACATGCACTCAGATAGCCAGCGTTGCTCAGTTAAAGTTTGCCCAGCAGAAGTTTCCTTCACGTTTTGTAAGCTTTCTATAATTGCCCCAAACTCTGTGTGCCCAAGGCCCTAAGGGCCTCTACTGCATAGCCTAAGACATAGTATAAATAGGGGAAGTAGGTTATCTTCTTACAAACGCATAGATACTTTGGCGCCCACATACAAGCCGCGCACGGTGCGTTTGTATGAAGATAACCTACTTCCCCTTTTTTTATTTATTTATTATTTATTTATTTATACTATGCCTAAGACGGCCCTTCACCTAGACTCTTGAGCTTGTGGGCGACGCGCCTAAGAATCTTGGCATGGGGCGTTCTGTAGTTTCCACCTACCCTATGAAAAAAGGCGTGTCTTTATGTACGTATGACTAAGCACTACGTACATACATAGCAATGTATGTACGTAGTGCTTTCCGTAGTCCGTATCAGGGTTGTTGCGAATATTCGCATCCGCATCCGTAATTGCGGATCTTCCGCATTGATTTGGACATCTGCATCCGTATCTGCATCCGCAAGAATCATTGCGGATGTTCATGCGGATGCAAATGTAGCACAGGTCGTGTCAAGAAAGAAATAGGCGGGGTCCGGCGATTGGCGCGTGCCGTGCATGGCTCACTAAGTAATTAACCAATAGGAGCGAAATTGTCGCCAATAGCACGCAGGTTTTATTGACACCACCAGCCAGTGTTCCTAGCGAATAATTGTTCAGCAGCGCGGGTTTAATTTACGAATCTCTGTATAACAGGCTTGACGCCGAAAAGGCGGCAAATATTACTTTTTATTAAATGTAATACTCCAATTTTTAACTTTCATTACTAAATATTTATTAAAAATTACTCTCTTATTATTTTATTTCTCCACAAATATAGTTTCTTAAAAATATCTTAAGATCCGCATCCGCGGATGTGAGCCTTCAAACATCCGCGTCCGCATCCGCATCCGCGGATGTGAAAAAATCGGGATCCGCAACAACCCTGGTCCGTATCCCTTAAAGAAAATAACAACAAAGAAAATCAACAACAAAATATTCTCAAACATAATGTTTTTATGAAACTTGAAAACATTGTCTTACATAAAGTAATAACCCTAGAATTGGATGCCGAGTTTCAATTAAGACATCTTTACTAGATATTGAACCTTAAAGTCATTACCCTAAGTTCTAAAATACGTATGAATATTTGTATGAATAAATGAATAAATAAATGAATACGTTCAGCAGTTGTTTGTTGCGTAGAACAGTGTAATAACATAAGTAACAATATTGTTTCTTGTAGATTACCAGCTGTGTCCCCAGTGTCCTCATTTCAATAACCACACAGAATGCGAGTTGTTCCGAGATTCTTGCAAGTAATATATTATTTCGGTTTTCTGTACCTACTAGTATCTTGTATACCTACTGAGCTAGATTATTTATCAAAGATACACGGTAGGTATACCTAATTCAAGCTATGTTCTCGAATGCTTCTGGTGGAGGTGGACCTTTAGAAGTTATTCCACCAATCTACCTACTGAACAACTTTCTCTAAGTATTATAGATTTATCTTTTTGTAATTTTTCGTTTATTATTATTGGCACCAGTGCACTTTTAACCATGTGCCTCCCACGGCGATTGGTTCGAGTTTGATCCCGAAGCACGCACCGCTGACTTTTCGAAGTCATAGGAATTAATTTTCACTTGCTTTAACGGTGAAGGAAAACATCGTGAGGAAACCTGCATTCTCCATAAAGTTCTTGAAGGTGTGTGAATCTGCCAACCCGCACTTGGCCAGCGTGGTGGACTATGGCCTGTCCCCTGTCCTTCTGAGAGGAGGCCCGTGCCCAGCAGTGGGACAGTCTATAAAAAACAGGGCTGATTATTATTATTATTAATATTGGCACCCTCAACACCCTTTAGAGAACGCAGAGTGAATCCGTCTGAGTATCGCATATACTGTGACCGCAAGTACGGCAAATGGCGGGCCATGTTCGTGCCGGCTGACTACACGCAATGCCGGTGCTGCGATGAGTGCATATTCTATAGAGGTAAGTGCTCTCCATCCCATCATCATCGACATCAGCCGAAAGACGACTAGGCCTCTCCATCGATGAGTATATCAAAGTTATGAACTAGTGGACGTTCAGTGATCGAAATCCGACCGTAATTAGCGTTGCCAGATGATAATTTGAAAAAAGAAGGCTGATCGGTCTAAAAGGGAGCATTTTCTAAAAAAAGGAGAAATTTTACCTTTTTTCAAAGTATGTTTAAAAAGAAAATATCATCACACCAGCCGAAAGCACATGGCCTCCGCCTCCCCCAATCATCGCCACAACGACTGGTCGCTCTTTCAAGCACTTAATTTATATTAATTTCAGAATTGGATCAATCTTGTATTGAAGATGAATACAGTTTTGACACTGAAGAGTTCTTGCCAACCACTACTATAGGTTTGTATCAATCATTGACATATAAAAAGAAAAGTCCTGATACCCACTCACTGACTAACTTATGTCCAGCCCAAATCCTAGAAATCTGAAATTTCCACGGGTTAAAAAGACCACTCGGACGAAGTCGCAGGTAAAAGCTAGCAATTTCATTCCGTAACTTTTTTTATCAATCTTCCTATTAAGTATGTTGGTGAGACTTACGAAAAAAATTAAAATGATCACCTACTAGTTGTATTTTTTAAACGATCTAAATTGACTGAATTGATCTTATTTTATGAGGTCAGTACCCCTATCATGAGTTTTTTTGACGTATAGTTTCGTTAACGTAAGCATATTTTGAATTTAAAATACAGCAGTCCAGGAACATTTTGATAAAATTTTATACAATTTGCACGTTTTAAAAAATACAGAGAAATAAATAAGTATTTAATTTATATAAATATTGTGTAACAAACGTGTATTTTCAATTCGAAATATGCTTACGTTAACGATACTACACGTCAAAAAACTCATGATAGGGGTACTGATATAAAGACAGCCCTACCAATTGAAATATAAGAAGCTATCTCTCTGAGTGAAACTTACCCTGGCAATAATCCAAAATAGTGGCGATTAAGCTGATGTAAATGCTCCAGATTTCAGGGCCGGATGTAACCCATATTGGGGTCACCCCGAGCAAGAGTTCAGAGCGTTGAGATGCGACAAAATACTGCGGAGATGTTAGTAATATGTCATTTACTTTTGCCTTTAGGGCCATATCTCATTAGGATACCATGGCAGCGACGCCAGCAGCGCCGCCAATTAAAACATGTCAAATTGTATTACAACGTACCTAACCACTAACCATACCTCACTTGGCGACGGCTAGGCGACGACGCCAGTTTGGGCTCGTCGCTAGCCCGGACGGCTCACTCGCTCGACACGCACACATTTTTTCGACGTTAATTTTGTTTGCGTGAACAAGCGATACTAATCTCGCCTGGCAATTGGCATCCGCTTTGGCGGCCAGTTTTGGCGTGTCACGGACGCCAAGGGTAGCCACGGAAGCGCTGCTGGCGTCGCTAAGTCGCTACCATGGCATCCTAATGAGATATGGCCCTTAATATTAAATTTATTTCCAAGGACCGGCCATTGGCAGCTAATTAGCACTTTTAGTGCCGCCGACATGCCTATGTGTTTTGGTAAATTTTTACTCAGATACCGAGCACACGCTGCGCGTGTTTGGAAACTTTCTTTAAACTTTGATTATACTCTTTTCTTAAGAAATGTTGTTTCTAGGTGTTCCCGTTACAGTACCGCAGTTACCGAATGAGACATTAAATATGTAAGTCCTTAGTCCTTACTACGTTTGAAAATCACTCTGTATTCGTTAACTTTGGACACGGGTCTCCGAATAACATCTGTCAGGTACATTGCTATAATCACAGTCCTTGGTAGACGGATAGGTGATCGCTGTATGTTTGTTGTTAGCAAATAGGAAGACACTATACACATAATATGTAAAGACAGACAAGTTAACCCTTTGTCATGTGGAGCATATACATATTTTAAGGTACGACTTCGTAGCCGACTACAGACAGCAGCAGCAGGCGACGCGGACGTGTCACCGTGACACTACTGGTTTCAATATTCAATACCTTCTGTAGCTAGCGACACTAGTGTCGCGGCGACACGTCGTCTTCATAGAAATACATAGAAACCTGTAGTGTCACGGCGACATGTCTCTTGCTGCTGCTGTCTGTAGTCGGCTACAAACTCCCTTCTTTTATTTTCGTAGCTATTATGACTAAATCATTTTTTCTCGTAGCCGCCGTAGCTACCGCTACGAGCCAGCTACGAGCGAGGACTGTCCTATTTCGTGTCGCGGCTACGAATGTAAGGGCGGCCTACTGAAAGAGAAGGATTGCGCTCTTGGAGGTTTCCTGCCGGATAAAGAACAGTGTAACTGCTGTGGAAGATGCAGTGTGTATCATCGTAAGTTCTATTTGTCTCTCTCTATCTCGTAAGACTCAATGCTGGTGGTGTGGTGACGGAAAGAGACAGCGGTTTTTGAGTTCCTGATGGCTTAGAATAGTGCGGCTACTGCTCCTAAGTCATTATATGTTCATGGGCCACCTCAAACAAAACTGACCGTGAGGAACACCAAAATTTTTTTGAAGTTTCCTACGTTACAGAAGTTTAATATAATATACCTAAGACAAAGTATGAAAATTACATGTTTCTTTTTTCAGAATTGAACGTAAAGTGTGCAGAGTTCAAAAAAACGTTTCAAAAAGTCAACGGCACAGTTGAGATTGAGGTTTTTTGTTTTTTCTATGAATTCAAAGAAATGAGTATATTATGTACGTACATAGGTAATGTTTAGAAACGGGTTTGTTATGTACGATCCTGATGTGAGTTGATAACACTGTTACTTTTGAATTATAAAATTGACACAAAATTATTCGATACCTACACTGCTAAAAAGCAGAGCAACGGGGGTGAAACCGCGGGGAACAGCTAGTATTTAAATATAAAGCAGTCGGGTTTTATGATATTAAATTATTTTGTTTATCTTGTACATAGTTTAATATTATTCAGTAATTATTTTAAAAACTGTAATGTTATCCGAGTTTTGTTGCTGACTATGCCTACTTACCTACTTTGTTTATGAAAAACTAGCTTCCGCCCGCGGCTTCGCCCGCATTTGTCGAGAAAATCCGTCCAGCCATTTCAGCGTGAAGAAGTAACAAACATACACACACACCCACACACACACACGCACAAACTTTCGCATTTATAATATTAGTGTGATACAGAATTCATACAAATACGGTTAACCTTTTTAAAACAAAACAGCTCATGACGCAACTCTTCCTTGTTTTCGCCAAAGGGTAAGTTGTTGTCGGAAACCATAAATTAATTGTAATTTCGCAAGTTCGTTTTCTTCCAAACATTTTGTACGGGTTGATTCCCCGTAACCAGGGGGTCTACTCTCTAAGCACGAAATCCGTAGTTTCGGCCTTAGTTACGGGCGGTTCTTACTCCGTATCACCTACGGACTTAAGATTAGTTGGAGGCCCGAACTAAGAATGAATGATAGCTCGATTTGACAGCTGTCCCTACTCCCGATGTGTTTTTATCCGTCCGAAAAATTAAATTTGACACTTGTTTTGACGGAATCTTATGTCTATTTTACTTTCGGACGGGCCCGTATCTTCGTTGACGGACTTACAGAGTAGACCCCCAGGGCTTGTAGTGTTGGGCCAGAACGTCTAAAGATAAAGTAGGTATATTGCCTTATAAGTTTTGTATGCCCCATTTGTCTGATGGTAGTAAGGGCAATTGCTGAGCGTTCCTATGGTGCGGTTAAACGTGCTAGTTTTTTGACAATTTCATGCTGCAATTGTATAGCCGCCAAGTTGCCGATTATATCGCTTAATACAGGTGCAACAGTTGCTGCAATATCACCGGATATTGCCAAGATATTTCATAGTAATCGCAATTATTCAATGTCTAGCCGGCTAGATTGCAAATTATTTTTCCGCTTTGACTTTACTGCAATATCACCGTATAGATCGTCTTTGCTCTTCCTCAGCAAACCAATTACAGAATCTTGCTGGACTACACTCGGAAATGTATTGCACTATGAAATTGCAGCAAGGGTATTGCAAATATACAGAGCTATATTGATCCATAAAATTGCCAACAAGATGCAGTTTTTGTAGCCCGTTTACTGTCCCCTTTAGGGCAAAGTGCAATTTATTGACTTTTCCTATCATGAAATTCTCTGTAGCAGTCCAAACCTACTTTCTGACTTTCTTTTCTTTCCTTTCTTTCTTTTCTTTCTTAAAGTTTTTTAAGGACCCCACTTTTTATAATGTTCAGGTAGAAGAAGAATTCTTAGAGCCTGGATGTGACGACGGGCTGGTCTGCAGACAAGGTCGCTGCCAGGACATACACACGGTTCGCTCAGCTGTCGGAGTCCGACGGAAGAGGGACGAGCAAGAAGTCCAAGCTAATGGTATAGGTTAACCAGAATCTGATGGCAAAAGTAGGAATTATTTGTTGCTAACAGCACTGGGGTGAATAGATAAAAGAGCTTTAGAGCCATATCACATTAGGACGCCAAACAAAATGAACATCGCCACGATGTTCTTTTGTTTTCATACTAATCTCGCTGGCATCCACTTTGGCGTCGCTGCTGGCGTCCTAAAGTGATATGGCTCTTAGTTTGCATAAGCAATTTTCAGAATTTTACACAACTGTATTACATTTAAAAAGTGACTAGTAGGTATGCATTGTCATGCCAAAATTATTATTTATTTTTATTTTTTTATTATGCCATGAGTAGGGAATGCAATCTCGTACGAGATTTCAGCCTAGCGAGATCTCGCGAGACTCAAAACCCAGTCTCGCGAGATCTCGCAAATTACGGGATCTCGCGAGATTGTGAGAATCGTAATTAAAACATGGTTCGGAGCTGGTTCGGAAGCCGAAGAGTATGATGCTGATGGCCCGGGAACACCATCGTTTGCCTGCATCTCAACCTCAACACTTTTTTTAGTATCTATCTGATGTATAGACTTCAAGTGTGTATGTAAGCCTTTTGTAGAATGGTCTTTAGTTTTCAAAATCTTCGCACACAGTTTGCACTTTGCAGTGAGACCAACTTGATCGCGTAAACAATGTTTCCATACTTCTAAAGAACTTTTATATTCACTGTACACTTTTGACATGGTTGGTAATTGTAGTTGTATTGTATTTGTAGTGTAATATTTCTGCGAAACTAATTAAAACACAAAACTGTCTCCAAAACAAATTATTTCGTTGCAATTGTAAACAAACGCACGCGCGCCGCCTTGCAAAATGAGCCGGACGGCCGGACCTCGTCTACCGCAAGCCCGCCTACCCCTCTTGTCCTGTGCCCGCGCCAGGCGCGGCCGCACGGCCGGCTAGCATTCAGTTCGCGCCACAGAACAATATTACTCTAGCGAGGTTCGCGCGCAGTCCCGCTATGAAATACACGTCGTCACGCTGCATTTGTCGATCTCGTTATCTCGCGAGATCTCGTACGAAATTTGACGAGATACAATCTCGTAAAATATGGCCGGGATCTCGCGAGATCGGGATCTCGGCGAGACGAGATTGCATTCCCTAGCCATGAGTTTCTGGTTTACACCTATAGTTCTACCTCATCATCCACCTAGTCTTATCTGAACTATTAGTAGGTTGGGGTTCCTTTCCAGTCTAACTAGATGAAGCACCATATCAGCAATATAGGCATGCAATATCAATGCAGTATTGCCTACAATAATTGGATTGTGGTTGTCAGCAACCAAAATCTTAGCATAATCGGCCTATAATGTTCCCACTGCTGGGACACAGGCCTCCTCTGTGAGAGGGAGTGGGCCGTAGTCCACCACGCGGGCCTAGTGCGGGTTGGTGGACGTCACATGTCTTCGAATTTTTGGTTCTAGGACATGCCGGTTTCCTCACGATATTTCCTTCACCGTTAAAGCAAGTGATAATTAATATCTAAAATACGCACATGACTTCGAAAAGTCAGCGGTGCGTGCCTCGGGATCGAACTCGAACCATTCGCCGTGGGAGGCACATGGTTAATCCACTAGGCTATCACTGATCTTAAAAATTAACCAAAATCTTATTATTGTGGCCAATACTCTGAATGCTCAGTTTTCAGACTTTCGGACTTTCTATGTAGGTAATGTTGCCATTTAAATAGATCTTTGTATAACTACTGACAGCTTAACGAGGACCACGTTAACCGTATAACCTAACCTGTGTAACGTGTTCTCCAAAGTATGGAGGGTCCCGGTGGGTTAGAATGGTCACCGATCCATCAATAAAATTATCCACCCATTGAAGAATTCCCAGTAATTAGGGTTCCGTATTTTCTTGTTTACACAGAGCCTTGCAAGCGAGAGCTGAAGTATTTCAAGAAGAAGTATGGTCCTGACGGTCACCTCCATTTTAACGCGCCGCAGTGCACGCCTTTGTGGCTATACGCTCCAGTGCAGGTACTAAAACTTTACCTCCCGCGCGTCCCAGTACGCGTACCTAATTTGGTACCCATGACTCACTACGCATACCTAGTACCAATTGGTACAAGGTACGCGTAGTGAGTCATGGGTCAGTAGATGGAAGAAGATCGTTGAGGAGGCCAAGACCCACAAAGGCTTGTATTTATTTATTTATAATATACTTTATTAATATGTATTTATTTATTTATAATATACTTATACTTTATTGTACACCAAATATTATAAAGGTACAGAACATATAAAACAAAAACATACAATGGGCGGCCTTATCGCTATCTGCGATTTCTTCCAGGCAACCATAGGATGGACACCAAGTGAACTGGACACGATATGGGGCTGTCTCTGGTGTAAATATAATATTCCCAAAATAAATACTTATACACTTATTACATATATGCATAAATAAATAATATAATAGATATATATTATAGTATATATATACATAAATACTATTATCAGCAAAGAGTAACAATGATGATCAATTCAGTAACTAATGAAGAGAATAATAAAGGAGTAAGGTCTGTCTGTCTTGTAGCGCCAAAGGAAGAAGTGGGTCAGAAGTACCTACTCACAATGTCTACCTTGGCTGACCCGTTGGTGTAGTGGTCACAAGCGCAACTGCTAAGCTGGGTCCTGGGTTCGATCCCCGGGTCAGGCAAAGTGTTTGGGTTTTTTCATTGATCTGAGGGATTATAAAAAATAAAATTCATGTTTCGTTTCTTTATACAGTGCCGTCGTTTTGTGTGTTATTGCGCGCTGGAAGATGGCAGTTTCATCTTGGGGATCAAAGTGCCGCGAGTGGAAGTATCCAACATGAACTGCGGTACGTTTGTAATTAACATTGGGTTTAATTCCGTGGTTTTCAGGAACTATGTACTTTTTGTACTAACCCATCGGGGAATACAGGCGTGACGTTGTTGTCAGGTCACTACAAGTATTTTACTACAAAGTATTTTTTTTTAGATTAGAAATATTTATGGTCGTGTGGTCAGTGGTCGACCTAGGCCCAGCCCAGGGAGGCGGTCAGGTCATTAAAAACATCCGGGGAGCTAAAGCCAACATCGTGTTGAAGGGAATTCGTATGTGACTCTTTATACTTTTTCTAAAGTCTAAAATTGTCCATGGATATTATTTTTGAATCAAAATTAAATTCCAGGTAATATCAACTGTATGTATAAATAAACTCATGCTAAGACTAAGGGCGGGTTGCTTCAAACCATCTGTATTCGTAAGTCAGTACGTAATCGTTAAGTCAGTATGAAATTGTCGTACAAGCCGCCATATTTGACGGTTACAGATACGTAACTGTAAGTTGAAACAACATGGCCTTAGATAAGCTTAATTCTGATCCTCATAGATTGCGCCCGTGAGAGGTGTCGCACAGGATCTGACGTGGAATGTGACGGCTACGGCAACTACAAGGAGGCTGTGTTTACTCCACACCTCGATCAGTGGAAGGTTGGCGATGAGAAAATTGAAGGTACCTACGTCTTAACAACAATTTCACTGAAATATGTCCTGTCGTTCTTACGCAATGACGTAACAGACAAACGGAGGTTGGTACTAGGTGTATTCTAAAAATGTTTGGTTGGTAGATATTTGGTTACTTATTTCTATCGGGTTATTTTAATCGACTTTAAAAAGGAGGAGGTTATCAGTTCGACTGTATAATTTTTGTATGTTTGTTACGCGATGTCATCGCCAATTATTATGAATCGATTTAAATTATTGTTTTTAGGGTTCCGTACCAAAATGGTAAAAAAGGAACCCTTATGGTGCGACTTCGTCTGTCTGTCTTTTTTTTTTTTTTTTTTTTTTTTCTTTTTTTTTTTTTTTTTTTTTTTTTTTTTAAAAAAACTGTCTGTCTGTCACACCTGCTTATTTCAGCAACCACTAATGCTATCGACTTGAAATTTGGAACAGTTATAAATAATAATTGTTCAACTTTATTGCAAATGAAAATAGTCCAAAAATATTTTTATTTTCATTGCAAAAAGGGCCGGAGTGGGGGCCCGAAATTTTAAAGTGGGGTTACTAGGTCAAGTGACATATCATATGAAAGGGCTTGATCTGCACATTTCAAAATATATTTTCATTTTATTCTGTCTCACAGTTTTCGACATATGATGAAAAATGTCCAAAAAAATACCATTCCCCCCCCTTATCTCCGAAGTTTGCGGGGCGAAAAATCTGAAATAATTATAGTTGATAGGAATTGACCCAAATATGGCACCAAAAATAAAACGATGTTCCTAGCTAGTACAGTTTTTTCAAAATCATTAAAATTCCTTCACAAACAAATATAGTTATGCCGTCCGGATTTTTTCACTTTATACGTCCAAAACTGATACGGAACCCTCGGTGCGCGAGTACGACTCGCACTTGGCCGGTTTTTTTATATTATGTTTAATCAGTGATTTCATATAAGTATAAGTATACTAGATTTTTTCGGTTTGTCGCAGAACTCAGTGAGTTTAGGTTTTATTCAATCTGTGTAGGTCTGTCGTCTACAAGAAAGATTCTATGTATTTTTTTTTATTATTTGAATTCATAATTTAATCTTCTTATTTTTATTTTCAATTAATCCCAAAATCCCAAAGACAATAAGAGTAAAATAAAAACTGATCATGAAAAATCCACGGTAAAAAGTTTAGTTTCTGTGTCACTAGATGGCGTTATTAGATTATATCGGATTCCTGAAACGCGCTATGGTTTCGTTACCGGCGAAACATCACTACCTTTGGTCAAATATTCTTAATTCGACAGACGGACGGAATCGCGTTAGGGTTCCGTATAAAGTGAAAAAAAGCATTTTTTGGTAAGACTGGAATTGCATAATAACAGTCTTTGTTAATTTATATAACCCGGCCGGCGTGGCTGCCGTGGCTGGCATGGGTTGGTTGTAGAGCTGTGTCAAGTGTCAATCGTTCATTCTCAGTAATCGGTTCGTTCAAGTACCGGTTTGCGCCGCGACCCGGGTCATTTCAATCGTTCGTTCATTCGGTTCAATCAATCAAAAGATCCGTACCAAGATCCGTATCGTTAATGATCTGAATGATCTACACGGATCATAAGATCTATGTGGATCATTGACGATACGGATCGTGTACAGATCCTTTGTAGGTAGGTATTAATGAACTACTGTTATGTTAATACTTTACTTGCTATTTTTAGCGTTTTAAACGTGTTTATAAATGTTATTGTTAATATTCATATTCATGAAGTAAAGAATCAAGCATCTCGTACACGTGTCGCCAAAAATAAAGTAGACAGGTGTTTGAAACGTACCTATGTATAAATTAAAAATAATGTCTACTTTGGTAGATTATTAATTACTATCGTAAGTATAGTTTCCCCGTTTGATTATATTATATATTATAAATTGGGTCTTGGTTCCGTCAATGGGGATGTTAACTACTTTTTTTTTATTGTGAATCTGTAAACTATTTGAAAAAAGACAATTATGACCAAAAAAACCGATGAAACATCTACAAAATTGGCAAAGTTATAAGCGTTTTAAAATGATTTGCTAGACACGGACGGCACTACCTACTAGTGACGTAACACCACCTACGTCCGCTTCGCGCGACAAAGACGGAGCGATACTCCCTCCAAAAACTTTAAAAGCGTCTATGTTTTCCATTTTGTGATAATTTATTATTTTTTCACACCACCTGCTCGAAAATGTCAAATTATATGTCATTTAACTCTAACCTAAAGTAGGTCATTAAAGCCCATGGGCAATAATATTGTACTGAATTTCATTATAACCCTTGGTTAATAATGTGATTTGAATTTGGAACATCAACTTTCCTATGAAAACTTTTACCACAGAGGCCTGCACCAAAAAGAACTTGTTCGAAAATCGAATTGGTCAGCACGTGTTATAGAACACAAAAAAAAAAACAACCGAATGCAGAACCTCCTCCTTTTTGGAAGTCGGTTAAAAAGGCGCAAATATTACAAATCGCGTTATTCCAAACGACAACTTCTTGTAAAAATTTCGAGTGACTTATGACTCCAGTCGAAAAAAAAACCGTTGGAATTATTAACAATCAAGAAAAACATCCATCATGGTACGGTCAACTTGACATTGGTCTATTCTGTGGTCTATACAGGGTGGCGATTAGGTTATCACATAAATGAAACCATGTATCCTAAATGGCGTTCTTTGTACAAACACAATAAAAAAAATTGCCGGTTGCCGCTTTTACAGGTCAGTAAATGTACCAATAAATAGTACAACTGTTAATACAAGTTGGTACATTTACTGACCTGTAAAAGCGGCAACCGGAATTTTTTTTTATTGTGTTTGTACAAAGAACGCCATTTAGGATACATGGTTTCATTTAATGTGATAACCTAATCGCCACCCTGTATAGTGTACACGCTGGTGAGCTAGGCGTAGCCATGCTAGAGGCGTACCATGTCAGAGTAATATAGTTAGCTAGTGTAACTACCCTTATAAGGAGAAACTAATAGATCCTACACTACTGTAATTAAAACTTTATAAGAACACATTTAAAAAACTCTGATTCTAGTATGCGACTTCGTCGTCTGTCTGTCTGTCACACCTGCTTATTTCAGCAACCACTAATGCTATCGACTTGAAATTTGGAACAGTTATAAATAATAATTGTTCAACTTTATTGCAAATGAAAATAGTCCACAAATATTTTTATTTTCATTGCAAAAGGGGCCGGAGTGGGGGTCCGAAATTTTAAAGTGGGGATACTAGGTCAAGTGACATATCAAATGACAGGGCTTGATTTGCACATTTCAAAATAATATTTTCATTTTATTTAATGTTTCACAGTTTTCGACATATTATGATGAAAACTGTCCGAAAAAATACCATTTCCCCCCCTTATCTCCGAAGTTTGCGGGGCGAAAAATCTGAAATAATTAGAGTTTATAGAAATTGACCCAAATATGGCACCAACAATAAAACGATGTTCCTAACTAGTACAGTTTTTTCAAAATCATTGAAATTCCTTCATAAACAAATTTAGTTATGCGGTCCGGATTTTTTCACTTTATACGTCCAAAACTGATACGGAACCCTCGGTGCGCGAGTACGACTCGCACTTGGCCGGTTTTTTCCATTTGTTAGAGCAACTCGCACGGTCGGTGGTCCGACATAAATTTTAGTAACTTTTGGTTGACTATTATTTTGTAACAGCTTCAATAAACGGTATTAAGTTCACATTACATAAATTGACGATGTAATTATTTATAGCAAAAAGTGGTAAGTAAGTATGTAGGTTCAATTAAGTAGTCAACGATATTGCTGTAATCGCGTGTGTTTTTGACACTCAAAATAGAAAAATAAAAAAAGCAGGCACCAACTTCCAAAACTGCTTCGCACAAAAATTATATAGAAGGCGGTTTTAACTTTTTTTTTTTTTTTTTTTTTGATCGAGATTCGTGCTTGAGCATCATTCTAGAAGACAGGTCTATTCTATAATAAGTTAATAACACATTTTTTATGGCGTTGCCTTCTTACATTTTTTGTCAACGATCCGCGATGTTGATAATTTGTTTTCCTTCGACAGTTGCCGAATTGAGCTCATTACCAGTCGCTCCCGAGGAAGCCCTTACCACCACAACGCCTGAAATTCCCTCTGTATCATTGTAACAATACATAGCATAGTGCTGATTGATCTAACGACTTTTATTTGTTTACTAGCTTCCGTCGCCCGTTTTTCCAGATAAAAAGTAGCCTATGTGCTATTCCAAACTATACCTAATCGACTTTTTTATTTATATCTCAAGTAGGAAAAAGTGTTTCTCTCCCTCTAACTTTTTAACTATGGAGCAGAAAATTCTGGAAAAAATGAAGGGGGTAAAATTTTAAAAACGATTCCATCATAAATTGGTTGGAATAAGATATTTATGTTGAGTAGGTTTTGGATTTTTTTGATTTTAAGTTAACCAACCGAAAAATTAACTTAGTCGAAGAACTGAAATACCTACTTCTTGCTAAAATAGGTACGGAGCCTTCTAGTGTGTGCGTAGTCCGTTATGTACTTGGCCAGTAAAGAATATGTAATCACTCTCTGTTTGCCGTTTTTAGGGTTCCGTACCAAAATGGTAAAAAAGGAACCCTTATGGTGCGACTTCGTCTGTCTGTCTGTCTGTCTGTCTGTCTGTCTGTCTGTCTGTCACACCTGCTTATTTCAGCAACTACTTATGCTATCGATTTGAAATTTGGAACAGTTATAAAGAATGCTTATTCAACTTTAATGCAAATTAAAAAAAAACAAAAATGTTTTTATTTTCATTGCAAAAGGGGCCGGAGTGGGGGTTCAAAATTTTAAATTGGGGTTACTAGGTCAAGTGACATATCATATGAAAGGGCTTGATCTGCAAATTTCAAAATATATTTTCATTTAATTTTATGTCCCACAGTTTTCGACATATGATGAAAAATGTCCAAAAAAATACCATTCCCCCCCCCTTATCTCCGAAGTTTGCAGAGCGAAAAATCTGAAATAATTAGAGTTGATAGGAATTAACCCAAATATGGCACCAAAAATAAAACGATGTTCCTAACTAGTACAGTTTTTTCAAAATCATCAAAATTCCTTCACATACAAACTTAGTTATGCGGTCCGGATTTTTTCACTTTATACGTCCAAATATGATACGGAACCCTCGGTGCGCGAGTCCGACTCGCACTTGGCCGGTTTTTTTTCATTATTTTGCTTCTACTGCCGCAGTGCGCAGTGTGTAAAGAGCGGGACAAAGCGTAACTAAGTCTAAAAGTTTCAGCATTTTTTCACATAAATAAATGATACTAGCGTATTGATCGTACTATTAAAGAAAATGTAGAGCATTTAACTAACATTACTGATTACCTAGTACTTAACTGGCATTTAAAACCTAAAGCTAGGCGCGCAAAATGAGATGGCCGCACGATTCGTCCTCGATCAAACTCTCAATGTCATTTTAATTTGGCAAGATAATCTTCCGCGTTGCGCATGCCCGAACAACAGCTGACTCTGTTATATCAATAACATAACACATGCTCGAATACGTCATGATAAAGAACTCAGTTAATATGTAAAGGATAAAGTGATTTTGTAAGGAGAAATTATTAGGTTTTTATAGTGTAATGTAACGTCGGTCATTCAATAACCTTCACCTAGCGGCTGAAAGCGGGTATTTCTGGGCGCCCTCGCCTCGTCTCGTGACGTTTCGTGTCACGCTTTTGAAGCAATGTTGCCAGTCGAGGAGAATAGCGCGGTTTAATGTAGTCTGTTATTTTTTTTGAGATATACGCTGAGTTGCAGAAAAGGTCATTAAAACTTAATGACCTTTTCTGCATCTCAGCGTATATCTCTGCTAACAAAAAAAAAATAACAGACTACATTAAACCGCATTCTCCTCGACTGGCGAAAAAAGGAGACTTTAACTATAGAAATTGTATGGTTAATGCCTCCGTTAAGATTTAATTATCTTTCTGCATCCGACCGTAAGTATACTTAATATTGGGAACGAAGTTCCTTAATAACCAACAGATAGAAAGGCAAAACTACAAAAATATTTTGTTTAAGCCGAAAAAAAGGTCTAAGACCTTGGCCTCGAATTTGTCCTGACGTTTCCGTTCACCCCGTCAATGCAGTAAAATAAGACAATTTAAATTACTTAAGTATAGGTATTTTTTATGGCCCCATAAGCCGTTTGTGCCTCTACGAATTACGAAATAATTAATTTTTAAGTGCTGGGAATAACCTATTTAAGAAATAATACAGGATTACCTATATAATTTTAATCTTGTTGTTTAAGTAAAATAGTAAATGAAAACAATAATTTAAATTGAAACTTTATGCAGATGTTGTGTAAATGAACGGCCTACGATTAAATAGGACAAATGTGAGTTATAATTAGCTTTAGATAGATAATAGATATGTTTGAAACCGGTTCGAAGATTGCGTAATTCGTGCGTGACATTAATTAAGATAACATTTCAAAGGATGTTATGTGATAAAAAACATGTGTTAACTTTTATTTTCAGAAAACATTATCATTTTCCGAAATTCTATCAATTCACCAGGCGTATGAAATAGTATTTGATTACTCAAATATTGTTTATTTTATGCCTGGACAACCAGACTTCTAAACTCTTAAATCCATAAAGTGCTTATTGATCCAAATTATAGACTCATATTTAAGCCCTACAAGAAGGGCTACGTGTTATTACACCTAACCAAACATGATTTAAAAAAAATAACTTTCTAATAAAAACTTGACTTTAAATTCTAAAGTCTAACATTTTTTTGATTGTTCTACCAACATAAACAAACACCTACTTGAAGCAGGTTCTTTGACCTACACGTCAGCTCATTAGCTCACACGTCACGCTATGACAGCTCTATATTTTCTTCGCGGGAAAATTTCATTCATATGCTAGCAACACTGCTCGCATCGGGCAGTCGATACAGCGCGCGGGAAGGAACGCGCGACCGTATTCTAGTGCTCATTAAATACATTTTACGAATACTAAAGATTTGTGCTCAGTGAAAAATGCCGAATATTATAAACGAAGTTAAATTGGACTTCAAGGACGTGTTGTTACGACCAAAACGAAGCACATTACGCAGCAGAAATGACGTAAGTCGCACTTTTACTTTTTAATTTCTGAAACGTAGCTTAATCAAGGTTTTGCGGAAAATGGCTATTCCTGAAAAAAAAAATATCTTTTGAAGCATATATTGTTAATTATTTAAAAATAATTAGGTAACTATTTAGTGCTTCAGGTATCTATTTCAGAAAGTTTGTAACCTCGACTAAATTTTCAACAATGACTGACGTAAATAAAAATAGATACTTACCTACTAGCTACTAATGAAACAAAAAAAAGTTTTTAACGAAATGCAGACATATTTTTTTCAGTATTTATGCCTATATTATTATGTACCTTAGCAATGTAAGAATAAGATTTATTTTCGTGTAGTTACTAGATAGATTTCGTGTAGATACTTGTAGAATACATAAACGTACTAGACGCGCTATTGATCTTGCTTGACTGATCATAATTATTTATATCCTAGACCTAGAGCCTGGTGCTCTAGGATATAAATTCTGGAGAGCATAACAGACAGACTATGTAAAGATAAGTCCTTATAGTTATGTATGTATATTATAAAATACGATAACGATTGATAAACTCAAAAACTACCTACCGAACGGATTTTCATACGGTTTTCACCAAGGGAAAGACAGATTTTCATTCGAGATGAGTTTTGCCTTTTACTGTATCTTATTTGGACGTATAGTTTAATAGAAAACGCGATATTATCAACCGAACTTTACCCATGCGAAGCCGGAGCGGGTCGGCTAGTATAAATATTTATTTTTATATAATTATTACTAGCACTTTTCCCGCGACTTAGTCCGCGTGGCCCGCAGGAACTGTACATTTTTTCGGGATAAAAAGTAGCCTATGTTACTCAGTGATAATGTAGCTTTCTATTGGTGAAAAAATGGTTCAAATCTGTCCAGTAGTCTCGGAGCCTATTCGGTACAAACAAAAAAATCTTTCCTCTTTATAATATTAGTATAGATAAGTTCTGGAGTCTAGATGAGGTTCAAAAAAATACACAAAACAGATACCTACTGCACGACACCATTCGCATGAACTTCATGCTTCATGTCTATTCTGTACCGACATGCCGCGTGGTATCACCGGGAGAACTGCCAATACGTTTGCAAACGTTCGAGGGAGAATGTCACAGTGAGATTTTCCCTCAAACGTTCGCAAACAAATTGGTGTCGGTACTGTACCCCGATCATGAGTTTTTTTGACGTGTAGTATCGTTAACGTAAGCATATTTTGAATTGAAAATACACGTTTGTTACACAATATTTATATAAATTAAATACTTAATTAATTTCACTGTATTTTTTAAAATGTGCAAATTGTATAATTTTTTTTCAAAATGTTTAAATTCAAAATATGCTTAGGTACGTTAACGAAACTACACGTCAAAAAAACTCATGATAGGGGTACTGAATAGAGCAGTAAAGTTAGATTGCGCCTATTGTGATTTATTTTTTGCCAGTAAACAATAAATTAATTGGTTTGTGGGTTTGTGAGTAGGCAGTTAATAATTGCAACTACAAGACAATAAACTTAGCACTTTGCACTGTTTACAGTTTCGTAATGTAATCTTGTTACATTGTCTCGTATGTTTGCTGTAGTGCGTTACACACACAGAAATCTGTGATCTGAGGTTACACATAATTATTAGGTACTAGCTTTCGCCCGCGGCTTCGCCCGCGTGGACGTCGGAAATTATCCCACGGGATCGTACTGCAGGAGTAAACTTTAACTACGCTTATATCACTCTCCGGTCCATAACAGTACAAACAGATACTTCAATTATATTTATTTGTATAGAAGATTTCCAGTCTTATTATCCCCGCCCCACAGCCGGCCTAGCATGACCATGATAGAAACGGGTTTTGTCTATATAGAAATAGACAAAGTGACAGATTGTATAAACATTTCTACCGTTTCATTCATAAAACGTAGAAATGTTTCTACAATCTATCACTTTGTCTATTTATTTCTATGTAGACAAAACCCGTTTCTATCGTGGTCATGCTAGGCCGGCAGAGATATTAGAGTTCTCTTCGACGTTGTTGCATGTTGGGTCCCCGAACGTCAATATGTTACAACGTTTTTGACGGTGGCGGTGTTGGAAGTTTTTTCAGCACCAATTCTTTTTCATTTCTCATACTCGGAAAGTAGTGTTTGTTTGATCAGAGCAGCGGGTCGAAAACGATGCTTCCCTCCCTTGGGCGGGAAAGACTCATAGTAATTGCTTCCCTCCCTAGGGCGGGAATGAATTTTAAAAATAGAACTAAAATTGGTTATTTAGTCGGCTATAATTTTTTTTACATAATTAAGAAAAATATCGATTAAAAAAAAAATGCTGCGGTCTTGTGAGTGTATACGGCCAATGTGAATTAAAAAAAATACCTATTAAAGTGGGATGGCCCGCGGCGGTGACGCGGGCGGTGTGTTCCATATTTGAAATTTAAATTAAAAAAGACTATTTATGTATAATTTGGCGGGATACTAACTCTGTACCGAAATTATTTGATTAAAAATGAGTTCAAGCGATTCTGAAATGTCGACCCCCAATTCCGTTAAAGAAAACTACTATTTTTTACTTTCCTTATATTTGAAATGAAAAGTAGAGTGTTTAACACGGGTGAAAGTCATCAATTCCCACTCGGACTATAGCCGCCCTCGCTTCGCTCGTGCGTCTAAATACCTCGTATGGGAATTGATTTCTTTCCACCCTTGTATAACAATCTACTATTTCCATGGTGTGGGTTTATATATTTTTATTTAATTTGACGAGCTTTTCCAGCCTCAACTTTCATTGGCCAGACTCTACTTACGACTTTATCAGGGAGCACGATTTTTTCTGTTGCGTATCATACATAAGCGTAAGAAAATTTTGCATCAGTCTTTTAATACATTTTGGTTTATAATTTCATTTATTATTATTATACATCTAGGGATCGATCCCAGGCCCAGCAGTCGTGCTTGTAAGCACTAGAACACCGAGACAGTCAAATGCGCATTATCCATAACACTTTTCATTAGGGTTGTCAACTTTTTTTTAAACAATAAAAGTACATTTGTCTTGGTATTGAAAAATAAATTATGGTTTAAAAAAAGTAAAAGTTTTTTTATGTTTATGCACATATTTTTCATTGCTTTTAGATACTTTTAACAATAATTGTTCAAAGCTACTTAGGCCCGTATTCCAGAACGATACTCGAGCACCGATCTCTGGTTGAGCATAGATTTCCACCAATGAAATGGCTTTAAATCTATGCTCAAGCACAGATCTGTGCTCGAGCATCGTTCTGTAATACGGGCCTTAGTATGATGACAAACAATAATGAAAATGGTGTCAGGTAAAAAGAGTATTTTAGCGCACTTTATTACTGTCGTATATAACAAAGTACGCCTACGTGAAATAAAATGCAGTACGCTAATAGAGTAGGTAGGTACGCGTAACAACCCTACTTTTTATAGCATTTTTCTTGAACATTATTTCGCTTATTAAACACGTCAGTGAATGCAGTGTTGAACAGTCAATGCAGTGATAGCCTAGTGGATTAACCATGTGCCTTCTACGGCGAATGGTTCGAGTTCGATCCCAAGGCACGCACCGCTGACTTTTCGAAGTCATGTGCGTATTAGAAATTAATTATCACTTGCTTTAACGGTGAAGGAAAAACATCGTGAGGAAACCGGCATGTCCTAGAACCAAAAATTCGAAGACATGTGACGTCCACCAACCCGCACTGGGCCCGCGTGGTGGACTATGGCCCACTCCCTCTCACAGAGGAGGCCTGTGTCCCAGCAGTGGGAACATTATAGGCCGATTATGCATTATGCAAACACGTCAGTACGTCAATCACCAGTAATAAGCTTTCATTGTCACGTCCAGTTACGTCAATCCATCAAATACCCATAAAGAACAATATTGACCCCATAAAACGCCGTGACGTCTTACCATGTCACCGTTGCGTGATCAACCATGGTTAACCTTCGGAGTTATATCATGACAGATTCAATTACGATGTTCCCTTTTGTTGTGGATAAACAGTTTACGATCGTTCGGAGGGTTAAGCTGCGCTTGCTGTTAGTTTATGGATGGGTGACCCAGGCGCGGATGCAAGATTCCGTTCAAGGGGGGGGCAATTTTTCTGTGATTTTTAAATCACAGCATATATATGTCAGAAAATTCGTTCTAAACAATTTTTTTTTAGTTATCCATGATTTAAGGGGAAGAGGGGGGCAATGGGTGCAATTTCCCTCCCTTGAATCATGGTATCTGCGTCTGGGGTAACCTTATTACGTGTTGAGACCTTTGTGTCCCGAGAGTACGTTAAACTGCGTGCTGTGCTAGTATACCTATCGACGTAAATAAACGCATTTTCTTTCTTTCTTTCTATTCAACTTGCGACGCGAGTGACGCGACACGACACGAGGAGAGACGAGAGTTCAAAATTATATGGCAACATTTTAATTCTCCTAGCGCATCTTCGGTGGAAATGGTCTGAATTGGCGAGGACGTGCGAGACGACCATTGGAATATTTGTTCATTTAATATTGAACCGTATTGCTGTGCACATAAATTATTTATTAACCCTGTAACGGAAACACGATTCTCCAATTTATCATCGCAAGACAGCGTGAGCTATCGCTGGCTTACGCTTGCTATTACTAAACATTTTTGGTGGATATGGGCCGGCTAGATTTCAGTTCTCTCCTAGCCAATCCTATCCTCGCCGGTAGAGAACCACCTTAATGGTCGTTCTCAATAACCGATCCATCGGCTTACATGACCTCTATATAGCTTACTAGATATTCCCCGCGGTTTCACCCCCGTTGCTTGGCTTCTAAAGGTCTAAGGGTTGTTAAATAACCCATATTATTTCTGATGAATCTGGCTATCATATACAAAAAGAATTTTTTGAATCCGATTGGTGGTTCCAGAGATTAGGACGTACAAACAAACTCTTCAGCTTTATAACATTAGTACCTATAGATGTCAAAAATCAGTCTCTATCGTAGTGGGGGAAAAAAGCCGATGGATCGGTAAGATCGGTTTCTGTCATAATTATATTACATACAAGTACTTATTACAGTCGTTGGTCTGAGTTTGGTATGTCTGAGAATTGGTCTAATCTTAGCAGATCGGTTTTGCTCAGTAATTTGGCTGTTATAGAGGTTGGCAGTTTTCCCGTATAAAATCCAAATATTCAGCCGCATTTTTGTTACCAGATACCGACTCCAATACAGTTAGGAAAAAACGAGGTTATACTAACGTACTCTACATCAATATACTTAATGAGGCAGAAAATATTTAACTACCTACCAAACCATACATCATCAATAAAGAACCCAAATCATTAATCAACCAATAAAACAGCGAACACGTCATGGCGTGACAAGCCATAATAAATTACCCTGTCAGTTACCATGAGCTCAGGCCAGACCGAATCGAAAACAGTTTTATTGTTAGACGATAGATCACCGATTTTTGGTGTGATTTCTTGGCATGATGACTGGCTTTCCACACAGATTTCCATCCACCAATTAAACTCACATAGTTTTGGGCACTTGAGCCGAGGCCAAGTGCCATAAAATTGTCAGAAAGTCCTGAAAAAGAGTAAGAACAATGAAGAAAGTAAAAGAGAGGAGGCTAAAGTATCCTACCCTATGGACTACCAAACTTGTGCCCCGATCTGTTGAGGCAATCTGGGCGAATCTGTTGAAACTCCCCTGGATTAGCTCTACGGATCAGGCGTCAAGTTCGGTTGTCGTGGGGTTCTATATGAATGTAGGTAGGGGTAGAAAAAAGCTGCGGATTACTATGAGCTAGTCTCGTAGTTCATAACATAACTTCACTCATCGAACTTTAGATATAAAGTTCAGGAGGTGTATACAGCAACAAAAGCCCCGTTGTTCGCCAAAAGGGGTCATTATACTCATCATTATGAACAACTTTTACTATGGAACCAACCCTGAAATCGCAAAATGAAAATCAACTGCTCCATACATTTTGTTGAGTTATGTGAACATAAATGTATTAAACAGCTGATTTTTTTTCGCGGGTTGGTCCCATCGTAAAATTTGTTCATAATGATGAGTAGTGACCTCTTTTGGGGAACAACATGGTTTTTATTACATGCTATAAATAGATAGTACCTACAACATTTCTCCAGCTATGTAATACCTAAGTCCCATGGAATAGAGGGCGAGCTTATTGCCAACCGGCACAAATCAAGACTCCGGGGTCTGAGAATTTCCTAACGGAAAAAACCCAATGACACTTTGTCCGACCCGCTTGCGATCATTACATCAACGAGGCAATCTTATAGCTCTCTCTTGTAAAGAATGGGTGGTAATAACCAGGGACATAAAAGTAATATAGAATAGAAATGAAATTCTCGCGCCAGACGCGTTCAAGGTCACGATAATAGCTTACTGTCTCGCGTTTGTTAAACAAAAATGTCTGTATTATACAGCATGTAACAAAAACCCTGTTCGATCCCGAAAGGGGTCATTATACTCATCATTATGAACAACTTTTACTATTGGACCAAACCTGAATACGCGAAAAAAAATCAACTGTTCCATACATTTATGTTCACATAACTCAACAAAATGTATGGAGCAGCTGTTTTTTTTTCGCGATTTCAGGATTGGTCCCATAGTAAAAGAGGTTCATAATTATGAGTACAATGACAGTGGTCATTGTACTCATCATTATGAACCTCTTTTACTCTTTTGGGATCGAACAGGGTTTTTGATACATGCTGTATAGATAGCTCTGGCGGCATCCGTAGGGCGACAGCGGGATGTTGAGGGTTACCTAACCCTTTGAGGAATGTTATGTTATGATTTCATTGCGTGCGGCCGAAGAAGCTTGTTAGTAAATTAAGTGGGTGTCTTTAAGTCACGAGTGAATCGGTTTCTTCTAGGTAAGCGTGCTCCATCGTAGACCACATCATGGCGAGATGGCGGTCAAACGCAAGCCAAATAAAAAAAAAATAGGAGGAGATCGCCTTGTGAAAGATTCGTCAGGGGAAATAATTATTGTCATACGTATTTCTGCTGTCATGCAGTACTCATTACTATTGTTTATTTTTCAAACGATGCCCCACACTACGAATTTCTCATATCAAATCACACATACAACAAAAACACCTAGACCCGAACAAATATTTGTCCCGTACGAAAATCGAACCCGCGACACGTCGCGCCTATCTTTCAGCCACTTCGCCAATCTCAGCTACTACGCCAATTTTATTGTGTAAATGCCGGTGAAAGGTACATAAGCCTACATAAGCCACTTGAAAACACATTTGTAGTTCCCACAGAAATCTAAATTTAGATGTGGTAGTCCCCTAACTTCCCCTAAGTGCTTTACACGTGTTCTAGGCGGCCATATTGAATACAAAAACCTACGAGGCTACGACCTATGACGCACCGAATTTCTAAAAATAAAGTTCCGTAAGATACCTAGGTATCACTTTTTCAGGTAGATAGATGTAATGTATATTACGTATTGGTAAATAGGTAGGCATTATAGGCAAGTAAGGTACGATTTACACCAAACGAATAAAGAGCATTAACGACATCATCCGTCGGGCTCTTGTCACCGCCGGGGTGCCAGCTGTTTTAGAACCTAATGGCCTGGCTCGCGACGATGGGAAGAGACCAGACGGAATGACCTTAATGCCCTGGAAGTTGGGTAGGCCTTTGGTGTGGGATGCAACCTGTGTCGACACCCTCGCGCCATCCCATCTTCCTAGCACGGCGTGCTGCGTTGGAACGGCTGCTGCAGGTGCAGAAAACCTCAAACGGCGCAAATATAACAACCTTATTGGTAGCTATTTGTTTGAGCCGTTTGGGGTTGAAACACTAGGGCCGTGGGGTCCGAGTGCTCATCGAGTATTTCGGGACATCGCCAAGCGGTTGGTCGACTCCACACGGGACCAGAGAGCTGGCCTTTTTTTAGCCCAAAGAATTAGCATTGCCATCCAGCGTGGCAATGCCGCCAGTCTTTTGGGCACTTTTCCCGCTGACAGCGATGCGGACGAATTTTTTGATGCCCTATGAGCTTTTTTATTTTATTTTTTATACCTACTTGTACATAGTATAAAGAGCTAGAGTTAGAACAGGAGCATTTTTTCTTGGTCTTTTATTGTTAACGAAAGCTCGTTTTCAGCGTTTCCACCAAAATATCAGCGAGCAAAAATAAAAACCAAGAACGAGAATTCCTGCACAAAAGATGTTTAAATCAGCCGAACGAATTCCATAGAATCTTTGTGGACGCAGACAGATCAACGAAAGAATGCTCTATCTGATTAGCATTTGCTCGTCTGATGTAAATCGGCCTTAAGGTACGATTTACACCGAACCGGCGCGCGGTTTTTTTTTTTTTTTTACAATGCGGTAAAGGAAATCGAAGTGTCGGGTGTCTACTAATGGATACCGCTGACCCGGAACATAAAGAGCAAAGGAAGGAACACGGGTGGGTTTTAGTTTAGCGGGAGGGGTCATTTGATGATTTCCCATCCTCAAAAAAAAAAAAAAAAAGTTGTCTACTAATAGAAGTTCTTATTCCGGGAATGCGCGGACATTCCAGCGGATGCTCGAGCATTTCGGTGTAAATCGTACCTACCGGTATTTTCGTATGCCTGTAGATAACACTACACTTCATGCTAATATAGCTGGCACGCCAGTTTTTAGAAATGCCGTGCTTCGAAAGTTGAAATGCAGTTGAAGCCCTCCCCGCGTCCCGGCATGGGGAAAATATCAAACCGTTTGCGATCTCCTATGTTAACTACACGCATACGAGATCTCCTAGCATGCTAAGGAAGTAAGGACTAGCATTCGAGCTACTAGCAAACTCGCATGATTATGGTCACATGGTACCTCGCACTTATCAGTATCTGGCGAGCTATAGGCATGTGTATCACTGGCTTAAGGGACAGTGGAAGTAGGTCACAGGAAAGTTTCGCGGTCACAAACCCTTGTGCCTCCTTTTTGGGTCAGCCCCTTGTCCACAGAGTGATAGGTAAGTGGTTGTCTAGTTGATGAATATGACACTAAATTGACACAGACTTTATTAGAGAGCGTTTCACATTCGAGGCTATGTTGGCTCCCCTGTCTGTCACTCCTGTAGGTAGTTTTATGTTTTTTGTAGATTTATGTGTTAAAGTAATGCCTAGTTAGGATATTAAAAAGTGGTGAACGAGAATTGGTACTGAAAGAAAACTTTCAACACCGTTAAAAAAGTTGTAACATATTGACATGACATTCAGGGCAGCCAACATAGCGTCGAGGGAACTTCTTACGTGTAACGCTGTATAAGGGGCGACGCAGACGACAGACTTTTTGTGCGATCGAGTCTGCAGCGCTTTGCAGCGCTCGAACAATCTGCGAAACTTAGTGAACAGATTGTTCAAGCGCTGCAAAGCGCGGCAGACTCGATCGCACAAAAAGTCTGTCGTCTGCGTCGCTCCTAATTATTTTTTTATCTAACCTTTTTCTATCTATGTTGGGGTCGGTTTCGAGTCTGTTTTGATGGGATACACTATCAATTTAGTTGAAGCGCTCACGGAAAAGGTCACGGGTTTCATTCTACATTCCGTTTTACAAAATCTTAATTTGTGGCAAGTAGTTATTTAGTTCAACAGATAAAAAGGTAGAGAAACATGCCTTACCGCGCCCGTATCGACTTACCCACCGTATGAACAAACCCCTTCTAATTTGGTACCCCTCATGCATGCAAATTCCCTGAAATAGGGGTAAACAATACTAATCAAGGCGTACATTTCAAATTGCTTGGTTGTTGTTTGTGCCCCAGATTCACATTTTGCAATATTGCCCATTTGAAATGTTGCCAAAGTTCCCGTTCCTGTTTATGCCAGATATGTCAAGCGTCCAAACTCTTGGTTCAACTGATGAATCATGTTGGTAAACAAAGAGTAATTGATATTGTATCATTGAACTTAGGTAATGCTGCAATATTATTCAATTGTTATTTGATCTACCAAATATTGCTCTAAATAGGAGACAACTTCTTGAAGTATTGCGCGATTACAGATCAACATCGTGTGTACCATGGTATAACAACACTTTCTTTATGAAAATAATGATTAAATAATACCATAATATGTGTATACCCCCTTATTATTTTGCTAGCTTCCACCCGCGGTCTCGCCCGCGTATTCCAAATAAAAGGTAGCCTATGTGTTATTCTGATGTATAAGCTATATTACTGTAAAGTTTCATCAAAATTCGTTCAGTAGTTTTTGCGTGAAAGAGTAACAAACATCCATCCATACATCCATACATTAATCCTCACAAACTTTCACGTTTATAATATTAGTAGGATTAGTAGGATAGGATTGTCGTGTACTTTCAAAGCTATTGCAATGAACGTCTATTGGTGCCATCTCAGATTATAGAAACAAGGAGATATGCCATCATAGCAAATTAATTAGGGAACAACTGATGCCACTTTTAGTACATTTTTCGACACTGAATTACGCGCATAATTAAGCGCTCCTTGTGAATAAAAAGATCTCCCACGCATTGAACATTTCGCACACCCTCAATCTAACACTGTTAATCGTCACTCAACACTAGCACTAAACTAAAACACTGTATTTATACCATAGATCGTGTTCGGTAAGTCGTCAGCGCGTACGTCTTTAATATGAGCAATTTTCTCAAGATCAGGCATCAAGCTCGATAGCGCCTTGGCACATCTCCTTGTTTCTATGATCTGAGGGTGCCATCCTCAGTGCCATCGTACGAAGGCCAAGGACAAATTATGTTGTTACCGTATCGTGGATGGTACCACATCGATTTCAGTTAGATAATAAATAATTGTCGAGCATTTATCGAGCCTATGATTTTAATTTGATTTTTGTTTTGCTTAGGGCCAATAATAATAATAATTGTATCAGTAACCGTTAAGGCGGCTTTACACGCTTGTCAGACAACAGCAAGCGCACAAGGACAAGCGGACACGGTATTTGGCTTGGCTTGAAAGCCTATGAAGACGTTTGTCTTACCAAGCGTTCGTAGACGCTTAAATTGGGGCTTGCGGCAAGAGCATGCGTGTAAAGCCGCCTTTACATATCCCTAATCGTCAAATATGGCGGCCACAATGACAATTTCATATTCGTAAATTGCCGGCAACAGAAGACTGTTGTACGCTACGTTACATACGATAAGTGTGTGTGTGTGTTTTTCAAATAAAATCATGAGTCCAGAATTCCAGATATCATAATACGTTGCAGTGGCGAAGGGTCCCTACAATACGATTCCTACCGGCTTCCCTATGAAAAATAGCACAGGCAGTATTGCCTACTTTTATTAATTAGCTTTTTTATTTTTTTATTTTATTTATTTATTTGGGACTAACAAACAGTTACACATTAGATCTTATGAAATAACTTACAAAACAGATACATGATACAAATGTAGAACTAACACCGTTATCCACAATATACAAGACAGAATATTTATTGTTATGAGCAAAACGAATTAAAGTTAAGAAAACAAACAATTATTAAACAAAATTATTTTTTTTTCTTCTTCTTTTCGTAGCCAGGTAAGCATTTGTAGCGGCTTACCTCTTACAAAAACTGACCCTTCGCCACTGATACTGCGTACGTGGGATCCAGTTTGTCTCTACCTTTATCCACCGTAGGTGCGTGTTTGTCAATTGTTTTTGGTTTGTTGGTAAATCGGTATAGCAGCACTTATCAGAGACTACATCTTGCTTCTAGCATAATAGGTATGTATTTGGCCTGGCAGCCGAGAACACCGTGTGTGCGAGATTTTTATGAATAGAGATAGAGACACACTGGTCCCACGTACGAAACGTGTACGATGCATT
This sequence comes from Thalpophila matura, assembly GCA_948465475.1. Classification (NCBI taxonomy): domain Eukaryota; kingdom Metazoa; phylum Arthropoda; class Insecta; order Lepidoptera; family Noctuidae; genus Thalpophila; species Thalpophila matura. The sequence goes on along the minus strand of OX419198.1, from coordinate 9,345,653 downwards.
ATGATTATCTGGGCTTCTGATTTTATATGGAATGATAGGCATAGTTAGTTAGTTATAGTTAGTTATACCACCTGTTTTCCGCACTTAGCCTCTTGATTGGGCCATTGTGCGTATGTGACCGCAGGAATGTAATTGTGGTCACGCGTACCAGCTCAGCTCCTGCCAGAAGTCCAGGAGGTCCCGTAGGTTTACGAGCGCGTCTCGTATGGTGTCAGGGTTGTCCAATAGTTTCCCTCTTTGATCGGCCACGCTCTTACAGTGTAGTATTACGTGAGCCGGTGTTTCTTCGGCCTCCATGCATCCTCTGCATAAGGGGCTGTCAGTGATGCTGATGTTGAATAGGTGTCTGTTGAGTGGGCAGTGGCCTGTGATTATGCTCACTATGTGACGGAGGTTCTTTCTGTTTAGGTGCAGGAGTTTGCGAGAGAGACGTGTATCCAAAGATGCTAACACTTCCTTTGTTTGCCTGCACTCTCCGTGCTCTGCCCACTGGTGTTGGTGTAGTTGTGTGGTCCTCTCACGGAACCATGTTTTAAGTTGGCTAAAGGGTATCGGTGTGATGGGTTCTGGTCCCATTACTATCTTGTCTGATCCCCTTTTCGCCAGTTGGTCTGCCGCGTCGTTGCCCAGAGAATCACTATGCCCGCGGATCCACTGTAGAGTGACCCGGTTGTTCTGAGAGATTTTCTGTAGTTCATGGTGGCACTCCAGTATTAAGTATTCCACTGTTGGTGCAGTTATTTCTGAGTGCCTGTAGCACTGATGATAGGCATTAGAAACACACTTATCGTATCCAACGCAATCACACGCGTCCCACGCAACGTCAAGTGCGGCGTGGGAAGTTGGAGGGGGTGATCGTAGTCTATCAAGTGTGCTTCTAGAACTAACGCGACGCAGGTCATCACGAATTTGTCAAAATTAAGTGGTCCGGTCCGTCATTTGAATATAATAAATCGGCCAAGGTTGACCAAGTGAAAACTTGCTATGTGTGTACCTATACCTATAGGTACACACAATACACACATAGCACGTTTTCACGAGGTATTTATTCCATGAAGCACACCCAAACGAAGCACACCCAGACGAATTACACCAAATTACACCATACTTTAGGTGTGCTTCGTCTGGGTGTGCTTCGTTTGGGTGTGCTTCGTGGAATACCTCGTTTTCACTTGGTCGAGTCAGTTCCGAGCGAATAGGTATACAGGGTGGCAGGTAAGACAGTGGAAATATTTTAAGGGGTCATTGTACTCATAATTATGAACAACTTTTACTATGGGACCAACCCCGAAATCGCGAAAAAAAAATCAGCTGTTTCATACATTTTGTGGAGTTACGTGGAAATAAATGTATGGAACAGCTGATTTTTTTTTCGCGATTTCGGGGTTGGTCCCATAGTAAAAGTTGTTCATAATGATGAGTACAATGACCCCTTAAAATATTTCCACTGTCTAACCTGCCACCCTGTATACCTATGGTCAGGGAAAGGGTTTCTTTGGCAGGTTCACTATCATGCATAATATGGTCGTTTAAGTATTCAAACTTTGAAGCAAATCCGAATCCGAATTGCTTCGAAGTTTGAATATACGACTAATTATGAAAGATAGTAGGTACACCAGCTAAAGGATCCCTTTCCCTGACTGTACATAAAAACCTATGCATTAAAAAACTCTTCATGGATTTCTAAAATTGAATCTTTCTATCTCTAACGGTTGGCATAGTTAGTTGCCATAGTGAATCTGTTCAAAAACTCAACCAGCCTGTGACTATTCTTTACCGACACACCGCGTGATATCACCGCGAGCACGTTTGAGGGAGAATGTTTTGGGGAATGGAGTAACGAGGTGGAATGTTCCTCCATTGAAAAGGAAGGATCCTCCTACCAGACCGGGTGTTGTGGTCTGGCGGGCCGCTGTCCCCGACAGTTGATGTCGGGTTTCTGTATATATGCAAATTGCTGTGAAAACTCTGCTTGCGCGATGTAGGATTCAGCCAATAGTCGTCATGTAGTGACATTCACTGTTAGCTGTCTAGCTGTGTTGGTAGTCTTCGGTGTTGTCGGCAGATGTCGCTACAAATGTCACGGTGAGATTCTCCCTCAAACGTTCGCAAACAAATTGGTCGGCAAAAACTGCACAGTATAATCACAAAAAAGATAGGCAGGTAGGTACACTCTCTGCGGTTTCCTCGCGGCAGTCTCGCTAGGTACTTGGCCTCGATAATTCGCTCGGAACTGACTCGACCAAAAATATCTGCTTCACACCGATTTCTTTTATCTTGGTTGGTACCTACTATCGTAATACTGTCTCTGAATACTTCGCACCAAAGATAACGAAATATCGTTTTTTCAATGTCTGGTCTTGGATTTTCGCAATGTTTAGGCTGCCCGCCGTCATACGTTTTGTAGGTCCGACAATTGGGCCGAATCTACTGCCAAATTTTTTTTAAAGGATTTGTGACCGACTTTTTGTAGGATGTGTGCGTTTCAAGTTTTAGTATTGAAATCTGTAAGTAGGTATGTTTAATTTTTTGCCGACAAGACATTATTAGTCACCGATTGTCGGACGTGGGCGGGTTTACTTAAAAAAGGAATCGGTACGGTATTCAAAAATGTGTTTTTAATTTAAAAATCACAGGGTTTTCTGCAGCCTGACTTAAAATAAATTGTATGACAATCTCGTAAAGTGATAGAATAAAATATGAATTTAATAATTACGATAAGCACTAATTAAATGTATAATTATAATGAAATATATAACGATCAAATGATGAAAGAAAACTCGATTTTTTGTGAATTCAAAAATTACCTGCGACATGCCTGCCTACCTGCCTATCCCTTCTAACACCTACGCTACGGCTACGGGCGTAGCCCCCCTCGGCTACGCTCGTAGCGTGATGTGACGATCTAAGCAGAGGCAGGTATTATATAATATCCGTCAATTTCAATCGAGATTAATTCCGAGTATCGTTCTAGAATATGGTTGAACATTGTCTTAGTAATTGACCCCATACGGCTTATTACTTTCTGCTGGCTGTGACGTCACGAGGGGAACATCGATCTTTATCATGTTATACGTAGTACCTACATATATTGTGTACTGCTATCCTCTCTATTGAAATTAGGATGTTTTTTTTAATTTCAATAGCCTCGCGAAGTATTCTAGGTACATATCGGTTCTCCTTTGCGAGGATTTGAGGTTGATCAAAACGTAGGAAATGGTTGGGTTAGCCTAGGGCATGGTCACACACTGCAGACTTTGTAGAGCACACGTTTTTGACGTCAGCTTCGTTCTTTAACTCTAGTGGCTATACTGCGCTTTGTTTGCCCTATGTATGATAACCCACAATCACAGTCAATCTTGTAGACCCCTGCATCTTGTAAAGGAATATGACACTTCACAGGTCTAAGAAATTGGCTAATCTTTCTATGTGGCTTGAAGTAGGTTTTTATAGAAGCACGCTTCAAGATATGACTAATTTTGTCAGTGACCCCTCTTATAAAGGGTGGAACAGCAGGTCGACGATCAACTGAGATGGGCTTCGGGCGGCTTTTGCGACGGGGGTGTGGAGCACGTAAATTGTTCTGTTTCAGAACTTGCTTCACATGATGAAGTTCCCCTGCCAGATGGTTGGCGTCGCAGATGCCATGTGCTCTCTGTAACAAAGATTTAGCCACAGTAGCTAACTGACTAGGATGGTGGTGAGATTCACCGTTAAGGTACCTATCTGTATGGGTAGGCTTTCTGTACACTGTACACTGTATGACTAACATACAGTGTACAGTGTACACTGTATGTTAGTCATACAGTGTACAGAAACGTCAGGAATACTCTGTAATATACGCGATTTAATCCGTTTAAACTTGTTTTATTATAACGTTATCTCTTCTGTTTGAGCACGCGACGACCCGCAGCCTAATTGCGTAACTCAATTTCTATCACCAAGGCCTTCATTTTGACAGTTCAACAACATTCATTGCGGCGTTGAGTTAGTTACGGGAGCACGGATTATGAAACATACAGCGTAATGAACGTCAAAATCAATGCCATGGTGATAGCAATTGAGTTACGCAAATACTGAAGAATAGAGACATTTTTTCTCTTCATTGTATGCTTAAAACGGTAGAAATGTTTCTACAATCTGTCACTTTGTCTATTCTTCTGTAGATAAAACCCGTTTTTATCGTGGTCATGCTAGGCCGGCAGATGGGCCCATTACGGTTTGGTAGACATCACGTTATTCAGCCTTTCTTTTTTTTAAATTTTGATTTACCTATATTCTGCTCAAGAGCGGGCCCCCAGAGGAATGGAGCCCATAGCCTTTGCTATTACTGATATACCTACGAGTATGGCTAATCCGGCACTGGTCCTATTACACAGGATGTAAACATTATCTCTGACGAAATATGGGTGTACTATTTTATTTCTGCCTAATCTTTCGGGGAATAGACGTGATGTTATGTCATTGTTATGTTATCTGTGGTTATCTAAGGATGTTTTGCATATCAATCAAATGTTAGTGCCTCATTTCGTATGCCGACAGACTAACCCAGTATTACAGTAAATAATTTAATACATAATAATGGGCGTCCTTGATAGTTTGCAAGAATCTTCACTCAGCTATATGTATATTGTTACAGTTTTGGCATCAAGCCTATTCTGAGATGACGTCATTATGAAAATGTGAAATTGCTCGTAACTTCAGTTTATATCTTATAACTCTTCTGCTCAGCCCCCTTTTATTAGAATGAAAAGAGGTAGGTATAATTAAACGTTACAATCAGATCAACAGAGAGATTACAGAACAATTAGAACCTGTGATCGATTTTCTACTCACTTTTCTTAATCCGATAGAGTCAAAGCATTTCGATTAAACCACTTATAGCAATTTTTAACACCATAATATTATGGTGCATCTTGACACCGCGTTAACATGCAGGAGGAGCAGGAGCGTTGGGACATAAAAGTTGGCCCGTCCTGACTCCTGGGCCCCAAGTCTGCTATTGCATTGTGCAGCCCCGGATCTTGAATTATTTCGAGGCGGGGCAAAAATTGAAAAATGTCGCCCCCGCCCGGATTTTTTTTATCATCATCATCATTTCAGCCATAACACGCCCATTGATGCTGATGGTCATAGGCCTCCCCCTTAGATCATAGAAACAAGGAGATATGCCATAATAGCAAATTAGTACGGGATCAACTGTCGCCAGTCGCCACGTTTAGAAAATTTTTCGACACAATTACAAGCGCTCCTTGTGAATAAAAAGATCTCCCACACATTAAAAATTCCGCACACCCTCAATCTATCACTGACGAATACACTGCTCAGTGTATTCCTCTACCAAGCTTGAATTTGCCGCCCTCTGAATTTGGCTCCCGGGGCATGGGCCCCGGCTAGCCCCCCACTAGATCAAGGGCTGGCATTGTGTCAGAACGACAACGACGAATGACGACGTCTTACATCGACATCGCTATTGTTGGTTTTGATTTAAGTTTTGTTAGATACAGTTATGTGCCATTCTGACACAATTATAAGACAACTGCAATAGCAGACTTGGGGCCCTGGTGCTAGACAGTAGACATTACGATACGCAAACGTTTCCCTATTTTATTGAATTATTATTTTCAGTCCATATTTAAATAGGCATGTTGAATTTTTTTTTTTTATTGTGAATCTCTAAACAATTTGAAAAAAGATAATTAACACCAAAAAAACCGATGAAACATCTACAAAATTGGCAAAGTTATAAGCGTTTTAAAATGATTTGCTAGACACGGACGGCATGCATGATAAGTGACGTAACACCACCTATGTCCGCTTCGCGCGACAAAGACGGAGCGCTACTCCCTCCAAAAACTTTAAAAGCGTCTATGTTTTCCATTTTGTGATATTTTTTTTTTTACGTTTTTGTTATTCCTATTCCTTCTTTGGAATAAAATAATTTATTTGTACTTTTTTAATAGTAGTCCATTACCGTATTGTGTTTTGTTTGTTTCAGGTGGATTTATACCGGGAGATCACATTCCGCAACTCTGGCCAGACGTACAAAGGCGTCCCGGTCATGGCCAGCAACATGGACACCGTAGGCACTTTCGAAATGGCCAGGGAACTATCCAAGGTAAGCATAAATCTATACTAATATTATGAAGAGTGTGTTTGTTTGAATGCGCTAATCTCTGGAACTACCAGTCGGATTCGAAAAATTCTTTTTGTATATGATAACCAGATTCATGAGGCTATTTAACATCACGCCACGACCTTTAGGAGCCGAGCAACGGGGGTGAAACCGCGGGGAACAGCTAGTGAACTACATAAAATGGCATTAGCCATTGACATAATTAATTTTGTTGTACATCGCCATCGGAAATGCCGAATAATCGCTTACAGATTTACAACTATTCGTGGCATCTTTAGTCTAATTGTCAAATTGTGCAACACAATTTGACAGCTCTTTTTTACTTCCGTCTCTTTCTTTTTATCTCAAAGCAAATGATAGCGATAGCCAAAATTAAGTTTAGTTGATGTAACAGATAGAATCAAGCGCCAATCACGTTTATCAATACCTAGCTTATTTACTTACAAATAATATTTTGCGTGATAAAGACGGTCATAGAATAAATGCCTATGCTTATATTTATGCCTATAAACAATGCCTTGTCAGAATCGTAGTTCGTAACATATGGCTGACTAGGTATATCGTTGTCATAACAAATGAAACACGTGCCAAGATAACTATGCTTCTAGGAACACTAACGCCTGTCTGATTTTGAGAACGCGCGACGGACGCGTTCTGCGTAAATGAACGTGATAAAGATAAAGCTGGCACTTGGCGTATTTGATCAAATATATTCGTGTTATTTGTTTAATACAAAATATACCCTATTTCTAATGAAATAAAGTTTATTTTATATTAGCGAAATAACGCGAATATTTGATTTAATACGCCAAGTGAAGAGAAGATTTTGACGGCACAATTGGCGCAGTGGCTGAGCGATTAGTTGCTGCGCAACGTGTCGCAGTTTCGAATCCCACACAGGATAATGGATAGGCTGGGCATCCACTTTTACACATTATGAACCCTCCGTGCCTCGGAGAGCACGTTAAACAGTCGGTACGAATATTTCTGAGAGTCGTTGCGGGTAGTTAGAAGCCCGAAAGTCGGATAACTGGTCTAACTTTAGTATACCGGTGTTACCCAGTAATTGGGTTCCGGAGGTCAGATTACAGTCGCGTCATGTAAAATGTACACTCAGCCGCATCTAGTTAGACAGAGTTAGACTGAAAGCCGACTTCTACCTAGTAGAGAAAAGGCTCACGATAAAATAAATTTGTAAAAACACAAAAAGATCTTGTAGAATGCCTTTCACTACAGAGTTCCTTTTGATGCTATGTTGGCTCCTCTGTCTGTCGCTTTGTCTAGCTAGGCATACCCATACCAGTAATACCCATAGTAACCAGGGGTCGACATACTTTTAAATAGCTATTTCTTAGATAATTGTCAAGGTCACTTGACAAAATATAGCAGATTTTTTTCTTATACCGTATAGTCTCAGTCTATGGTATGCTACCCTACCAACACGACCGTTACTAGATAACGCTACGGAAACCCATTGTTTGTGTTAGGGAAACTTCCCAACCCACATTGTCTGTAATCTCTGAAGGAAGTAACCAGTAGGCAAGGGAACTGTGAATTGCCATCGGTATACAAATTAGTTTGATAAAAAATTGCCAGCCAATGGGTGTTAGGGGAATTCCCCAACCCGTATTGTCCGTAATCTTTGAAGGAAGTAGGTTTGCAAACTGTGAATATTGTCATTGTTATACTTAGCAATTTGATAAAAATGGTCATTGGCTGGTTGTTATTCAATCTAGCGCCCCGTCTACTGCCGGACATAGGAGTTTACAAAGCTCTACAATGCAACGGCCAATTTTTAGGCCTTTCGTATCATTGCTGTCATTAAAGCGTTGGTTCATCCTAAAAGACTGCGGGCCTTGAGCCTAAGGCTATTCTTGGTATTTCAGTGCATTTTTTGTGATGTTTCTGCATTTATGCAAAACATAGTGCAAATTAATTATTTATTTATAGATCGTCACTCATATGTGGTTGAGATAGTTATCGGAACATATATTTAGAAATATACAGCGTAATGTGTTCCAAAATTAATACATATCATGGCCATGACAAGTGGGTTACGCAATTAGGGTGCAGCTAGCAACAAAAGCACAAAAAAAATTACATCATATGCAGTTCAGAAAAATCTCTCGGTTTTGTAATCTACGTACACGCACCCTTAGATTGTTCAATGTACCTACTGCTGATGACCAAGCAATGTAAATATTAATGAAGTGTATTTATTTATGCAAATGAGTGTGTGCGTAAAATTGTCATGTATGTGTGTGTCGTTTCTTGTAATAAAGTGTAAAGTAATGAATGGGCACTGCTCCTAGTGAATATTTTGTGTGTGTGAGTGGGCGTAGTGTAAATGTATGTGCGAGAAATGACGAATGGCATACCGGATGGCAAGATGCAGAATAGTTAGCGGACGTTAAAGGGTTTATTTCAATTATTTCATCATCATGATCATCAGCCGAAAGCCTGTCCGCTGCTCGACATAAGCATCACTTATGCATAAAGTATCCTCATAAGATAAAATCCTTCGACTTTACTCATGATTCCCTTCCTTGTTCTAGCATGGCCTGTTCACATGTATTCACAAATACTACACGATTGAAGAGTGGAAGAAATTCGCTGCGGACCACCCAGCGTGCTTGGAACATATGGGTAAGCTTCAAAGTGGACCTTTACTTAGCACTCACCAACTTTTTTTATGGGTACTTAAGTACATAAAATTATTGGAGAAACCGCATCTTAGCGGAAATCCTAGGACGATCCCAAAGAACCGGATATTTGGAATCTAAAAAAACATTTTCGTAATCATACTTTCAGGATTATTGCACAAATTTCATTTTGAACTAGGGGCACATGGATAGGTTAGATTCGAAGGGGATGACAGAGGTTTCGTCTATGAGTAGATGCCTCCACCCGTTAAGGGTTTTGCTTCGGACAGACGGACCACAAAGTGATCCTATAAGGGTTCCGTTTTTCCTTTGGAGGAGAACCCTATAAATTACGCCAACGTTGTGTTGACTGTCCCAAATAAACTATAACATTTTATTCTCTTAGCTGCCAGCTCTGGCACAGCTGAAGCGGACTTCGAGCGCCTCACAGAGATCCTGACCACGGTGAAAGACCTGAAGTTCATATGTCTGGACGTCGCCAACGGCTACTCCCAACACTTCGTCGAGTACGTGCGGAGAGTTCGCGCTGCCTTCCCCACACATACTATCATTGTAAGTAGATCATTATTATCAATGTAACCACTCTCGACCTTAGATGCATTAGGTCGTATCTACGAAACCAAAGGTTTTCAGGAGAGCAAAAATAAAATTAATTGTATGGGAAAGCCTTCACATCCGTCTTTATTAACTTATGTATGTATTTCCTTAGTGGATAGAGATAGGAAAACCAGAGTCAGTGGGTTCGAAAGAGAAACAGAACCTTATAAGTTCTGTGCCAAAAAGTGATTTTGGGCGGATGTGCACATTCGACCTGATGTTGAGCGTCATAACAACGATTTAAGTAGGTACTTCCCCTTAAAGATTATGTACTGGGTAATTTACTCCAGGCAAACAAGGAATTCATAACACGACAACAGAACAGTTGATTTTACGCCTGAATCTCAGTTCCAATTTTATCAATAGTAAGTAGTATATTTATGTATCTTTTCTAGCTTGTAAATTTCTACTGCAGGAATGTCAATCTTATGATCTAAAGGTGGCTTCCCACGGTCAGTAATCTTATGGATCATACCACGCACAACTGACCAGTATCAGTACCGCACCGACGCTCTTTCCACGGTCAGTAATTTTACGAATTAGCACAGACGAGCTCGGAAGCAGACCATGGCAAATAGGCACGTCTGTGGTAAGTGGTAACGCTGACGCGTCCGTAGCAGTTTGATGTGAGTCGCGACGTCGCCTTCGTCGAACGGGACCTTTGGAGTTATTGATTCGCGGCGGATACTGCGGTCTGCGGTCCGAGCTCGTCTGTGCTACTCCGTAAAATCACTGACTCTTAGAAAGCGGCATTATGCGAGAATCTTTATGTTATTTTCATTTCGCGAAAACAATAAAGACAAGAGTTGCCACTGCAAATGACTTTTGCAAGTCAGGACTTACAGTGGTGTCCCGTAACTTGCCTAAATCTATAACGGCAGTAGCACCGCTGCTCGTAAAGATTTTGGTAAAGAACATATTCTAAAGATTGCTACTTACCAACATCAAATTGTCCTGACCTAATAAAACCATGTCGTTTAGACCTACCTGCTGCAGATGACAGTCTCGATCGCAGAAAAAGTCTGTCGTCTGCGGGAGGCCTTAGTACATCCATGTTTTAAATCTAATTATTTTATGTTGTTCCTTTCCAGGCTGGCAATGTGGTTACTGGTGAGATGGTGGAGGAACTCGTATTGTCTGGAGCTGATATTATTAAGGTGCGTAATTTTACCTCGTGAATACCGTCCGACTCTTTTGTGGTGTTCTACAATACATTTTAAAATATGATTGGCTAACGGCACGAGAGGCTCGTGGCTAAATGACAGCCGCGCTGATCAATCGATCTGCGAGGTTAAACTGCGCTTGCCGGGATCAGTCCTTGGATTGGTGACCGTTCTATGCACGTCGAGACCCCTTCGTGTCTCCGAGAGCACGTTAAGCAGTCGGTCCCGGTTGTCATAGGAATATCTTTGACAGTCGTTACGGGTAGTCAGGAGCCCGAAAGTCTTACAACTAGTCTAACATTCGAATACCGTATTACCCAATAATTGAGTTGTAGAGGTTAGATGGCAGTCGCTCTACGTAAATATTGATATTCAGCCGCAACGAGTTAGGCTGCAAGCCGACCCCAATCTAGTTTGGGAAAAAGGCTAGGAGGATGATAATGATTAGCTGGGTCGCGGTGAGCGTGCTTGCCATTATAAAATGTATTGTACAGCACACGAATTATAGCTCTAATTTAAATGATAAGATATTTGCTGTGCTGGAGCGTTGAGGTTATTATGAGTGATGACTCTGATGACAGACTTTAGAATGAATTCTACTCCACTTTTTTATATTACAGGTGGGGATAGGCCCCGGTTCAGTATGTACCACGCGCATCAAGACAGGTGTCGGCTACCCTCAACTTTCTGCTGTCATAGAGTGCGCAGACGCAGCGCACGGACTCAAGGGACATATCATTTCGGTGAGTTTCTTAGAGATATAGCGAATCCTTTAGATATGTTATCGAATGCAGTGCTTCTAAAATAAGCTTCTGAATTTGCCAAAATATCGCTTGACTATTATTTTTGTCCCTTTCTTCGAACTTATTAAACTATATTGAGATAGAAAATATTATTAATTATCACAGAAATTATTATAAATTAACATACTACTATTATCTTATATAATACATACACTATTTATAAGCTAAAAGAAAATATAAATAAAATTAAAATTTAAGCATCAAAATATTCTTCGAACTAGATTAAATTAGAGAAACTAGAATAAAAGAAATTGCACAGATAAAGTGTTTGTCTGGGTTCATTAGACAATTTGGTGATGTCATATCTCAATATTTTAAATTGTACCGAGTGTACAAAAAACACGTTTTATTTATTTTCACCAAAGATCCATAATATTTAAATTTGGATGGTGATTAAAAAGTCTCCTTGTACTTAGTTATTAAATATTCAAGAGATTTAAACAAAAACTGACACAGGCAGGATTTGAACCCGCAATCTCTACCGCACCGTGGCCTCGCTCTAACCAACTGAGCTGCCGTGTCTACTCACATCAGTTGAAATTTCAAATCTCTTTAAATACGCCTCATATTTAAAGCACCTTGTATTTCTAAGCCCCTCACTTCCTCTTCCCAGGATGGTGGCTGTACTTGTCCAGGCGACGTGGCGAAAGCGTTCGGCGCAGGCGCAGACTTCGTGATGGCCGGCGGTATGTTCGCCGGCCACGACCAGTGTGGAGGCGACGTGGTCACCCACGCTGACGGCCGGAAGGTCAAGCTGTTCTATGGCATGTCTTCGTCCACTGCTATGCAGAAACATTCTGGTGGCATTGCGGAGTACAGGTCTTCTGAAGGTGAGTATACAACTAGCTGAGCTCCACCGTTTAATTTAAAAGAAATAATACAATAGAGACTTGCCAAAGGTGGATGAACGAACCCCTCTGGTAAAGTACACTGGCCATCGAACCGATTTGGCCATAGAAAAACTAATTCATGCGCGACCGCTGTCACTTTATATTGTCATTTTAAAATGGTTAATTTTGAAGTTTCCTCTTGTAAAAGGCGATGTAAGTATGTATCTATGTGTGACTTTCAAACTTCCGTAGTGTGCTATACGTGTTCACCTCGCCCCCCGGAAAAAGTGGTAGAAAATGTTTTTCGGTGATTCGCCGCTTAGCAACTCTACAGGCTATATGCTCTAAGGGTACTGCGTTTCTGTGGGATAATTGCGCAGGCAAAACTAATAAGTACCTAGTTAATATTTCTTTCTTTTCTGCCATATTTCAGGTAAAACTGTAGAAGTAGAATACCGAGGCGACGTGGGTGCCACGGTAAAGGACATTCTGGGTGGCCTAAGGTCCGCCTGTACCTACGTAGGTGCCTCTCACTTACGCGAACTACCACGAAGAGCCACCTTCATTAGATGCTGCAGGCAAGCCAACGACACCTTTTCTTAAATAGTCTAATTGGATAACATGATAGAGGTGCTGATTCTGTTGAACATCGCACTAAACTAATTTCAATCACACGATATCTCTTTCTTACAAATATAATTGAAAAAGGACAGAAAATATGTCTGTCAAATTAGTCTATGCCGTTGTTATTTACGGAAATAGTCGTGAACTTCTGCGATTAAGACTAAATTGAGATTAAAACTATTCAAGTGGACTAATTTGACAGGATTATAAATATCTTCTATCCCTTTCTCATGTTTTTTATTAGAAAGAGACTTAATAAGACTAAATTAGTTTAGTTCGTAAACAACAGAATCGGCACCAGTAACTTACTAATTACTTAGGGCCAAGTTCACCGACAAGATAACAGTCCGTTAAATTGAAAACAGCTGTTTATCACATCCTTTTCTATATAAAAAGTGATGTTAAACAGCCGTTTTCAATTTATCGGACTGTTATCTTGTCGGTGAACTTAGGCCTTACTATGATAGTGGGATTGTACGATCCGATTATGATAGTAAGATCTATCTAGGATAGTATAATTTTTGTGGAAATTAGGTCTTACTATGATAGTACAATCTTAAAAGGATAGTGGATTCTTGGATAGTTGGATCCAAGTTAAATCGCACGTATATAACCCGATTTTCCTAATGTCAATGTCAAAATATTATCAAAATTGCAGCATTTTCTAGCGTCATGCGTCAGTTAACATTATTTTTTTATTTTTTTAATGTTATAAATAGCAAATGAATTCTACATTAGGAAGCACAATTAATTACATTCAAAAATGTAGAATCTGTTTGCAGATTATGTCTACGGAAAGAGATTTTTTTGACAGCTATAAAAATCAAGTTATAAAAGCTAGGTATACCTACTATTAAGCTCGTCACAGACGTAGCTATAATATATATTAATATATGAATCATAGCAAGGCATATTACGACATATTTTCTATATAAAGTTTCGAGTGACCACACACGCAGCTATATATTTCTATGACGTCACCAATACATTATAGCGATATATTAATATATATTATAGCTACGTTTGTGACGGGCTTTATACTAGGATCTTACTATGATATTAAGATCTTCTAGAGATGGTAAGAGTTTACTAAAGAAGTCGGATCTAAATTGAATATTTAGATCTGACTATGATAGTAGGTTCTTACAAGGATAGTAAGATGTTAGGATTTATGTGAATTATAAATGTGGATTATGAAGTGTTGTGTTGTGGAGTAACGTGATTTCTAAGTTTTTACCATTTTTGTTCCAATAATCGTTATACTTTTTTGTATTATTTATAACTTACATAAAAAATAAAAAATACTAGATGTACCTGGTATCTTTTATATTTACAAACAAATAATTGTTACCAGCGATATTTTAATAACATTAATTCAAGCCTATTCATATTAAAAATCAATTTTATGTGTGAATCCACACGTAAAATTGATTTTTGCGCCCATGCGTTTTGCTTTTAAAAAGTACAGGGTCGTAATAAAATAAAATGAACTCATTACAGCACAATACGATTCCGTTGTACTTTTACTAACTATTATTGATGTTGAGGCTTGAGTTGACGAAATAATTATAATGAAATACTATGTTTAAATTTGTTTTCAAAATTAATGTTGCATTTTATCAGGGGTCACCACATGGTGGACCGCGGTCCGGAACCGGACTGCCGATCTATTTTGTGCGAACCGTAACAAAACAATAAATTCATAATCTTTTTTATTTATGGCACAAGACCTAAGAAAATAAAATCAAATCGTGGTAATAAAACCCTTTTATTTAGCCTTTTATTTATCTTCTTTGCCGTTCGCGATTATACCAACAATGACCTATAAAAAACTCTAGGTCTGAGTATACCAATAGAACAACGATGGCGACGCATCTACCAAGGGGACCGCGAGTCTTTAATATTTAGAAAAAAAAAATGATGACCCCTGCATTATACTGTATAAATGTAATTTTAGTTCCAAAGGACATTGGTAATTTATGTAAAAATAGTTAATAATTATAAATAAGTTTTCTTAATAATTCTCACACTGTTAGCCTCAGTGAGGCTAAAGGTCATTACTCAACAACTACTCAACAACTCATTATGACCTCACCGCTAAAGCTCAGCACATAACTTGTCATTTAAATTAGGGCTTTAAGTCGTGGGTTGTACAATACATTTTATATTATCAAGATAGATTAGCCAACCGCTTGCGGTAAACGCGCTTGCTATTACAAAAAGTATTGCAAAACACACGACGACCACCCTAATTTATATGACAAGTTATTTGCTGTGCTGGAGCGGTGCGGTTAAATTAAAGTGATGGCCTTAAGTCTTCATTGTTGCTCTTTTCGAGGCACACTTATGTAAGGCATAAAACTGCCACTGTCCTTTGGCCCTAATAAATTTGTCAATCCACATTTTTAAGCAGTTATCTTCTAAATAAATATAGTTAGAAAATCAATTGTAATTTATGTCACTTTACTATTATAATACTCTTTTCTGCTAGCCTAGTATCTTCAGATCTGAATGGTATACTGCGTGAATGTTAATCGCACAATTGCTTGTGAAATATTTACACGATGGATGGATGGTAACGTGTGTGGCGATAGCGTACCCCATCTTTTAGTCGGACGATCGATCGCAGATCGCAACAGACAGTTCCACTGAGAAATCGTTCGATCACATTACGTCTGTCACATACGAATGATATGATCGAATCGCTTCGTGTACCTATGGACACCTTAAGAATATGACATTAGATATTGATGTTAGACTATTTATTTTCAGTTGATGTCGTTAATTGGTAACCGTAAAAGACAAATTTCGTCAATGAGCAAGAATGTTGATTAGAAACTATACAACAATATTTGTAAGCTGCATTTTTAACAGTGCTGTCCTCTGTAGTCGTTTCAAATCGTATTATACTTGGTAATAATACTTAGATAATATTATCAAAAAATATTGTAGTTAATCTGCGTGAGTGAAAGAATTTTTCCATGCCTCATGCATGAATGAGCTTATTATCTGCCTTTTTCAATCACCAATAATCACAAAAAAAATTAGATATCTTCAAAATCTTTTTCATACTAAGTGGTCTCGAATTCAGCAAGACTGTTATGAGATAATCAGGATAATCATTAAAGTAAAATTTTTACAATTGATTGTTGCTTTTATCGAGGCGTACACCACAAAATAGAAAGGTACAGAAGATGCTCCATACAACGACTCCTATACGTACGGCGATCTAAAATCAAGCCAAACGATCTTTGTGCGACTTGCTGTTTGAGATCGACGTAACTTGTCTGTGTGCACGCGTTTTGTTGTCCCTCGTAGTATGCAACCAGCCTTCTGTATAGTTGCGCGCATTTATCTTGAGCTCTCGGTGTCGTGGTGGAAGTTTGTGTGCGCGTCGTATTGTCTTAGGAGTAAGGTCTAAAATCGCTTAAAGTAATTAAGGGTCAAAGCTCAAGATTTGTGCTGGGTGTTGTATCTATCTATTTTGTGCGTACACTTTGCCTCGAGGCAGCAAACAATACCTAAGTCAGTACATACACATAAACTTAAATAATACATAGCTTAAAGAAAATCAATTTGCTGGTGCTAATAATAATCCCTTAGTTATACTCGATCAAAAGAAACAGCTTGTGAATAGAATTAATAGTTCAATTTTAGATAATTATATTGCGTGAAGCGGTTTGGAATGCATATTGCTGATAACTGCAGAATGCAGTGATAGCATGCACAAATAGAAATAAATAATCGTTAATTTATTATTTTAATTACCGAGCCATAACTGAGACAAATAAACAATAATAATTTTAATACATAGGTCATATCGATATTTCAGTACCAATACCATAAATGAAAAAAAAATTACATTAAGTTATGAAATTTAATTCCTGGAGAAAAATAAAGTGTTTTTTTTTTCAATTAAACATAAATACTCTACTAGTTATAAGGTGCCTTCAAAGAAATGACTTTTCCTATAAAAAAATACGCACAGCTATGGATAAACACAATAAAATTGTTAAATCCAGAAGCAAGAAAATTATCTATTATTCGTTGTAAAGCTTGATAAGTACAGCTTGTTGTAGTTGTAGCTTGTAAGTATAAGCTTGACAAGCTTGTACTTGATTTTTTGAAAAATATTAAGTTTAACAAGAAAACAGATGAAAATGGGACATTAAGGGCCAGGGTCACGGTATCGGAATTGGCTCTTACCTGGTACAGTAAAAAAGGAACAATTTGTATGAAATGTTTTGCCGGATAAGTTAAACATAATTAATCCAAAGGTGACCTCTGGATTCTGGATAAATTCCATAAATAGGTATGTAAGGGTCGAATTTATTCTTGCTCTTGGTCCTCGTTATAGTGACAGAAACCTGGAATTTATTTTATTGCTGTTATCGAGGCACTCATCTTAAGACTTTCTCTAGTCGAGGCAGTAAAATTATACGAGTAAATCACACTTAAAATTATTATCAAATCAAATATGCTAACTTGTTATCGATCCACAGGATTAAAAAAATAAATAATAATAGAATAACCATAATTATTTTCCAAAAATTAATAGCACAATTTAATTAAATTGAATTTAATAAATATATCCAGTAGTTTTGTTCCTAAGTTACCTTATCCGGTTATTGTCGTTTATATAGTAGGTATTTATGAATAATTATAATGAAATATATAAATTTTACAGAGATGCCTCGATTGTTAAAAAGTAAGTACCTATGCCTCAAAAACGATGCCTCAATAATTCATACACACTTGCAATGAATATCTTCTAATTTTAAACTATTTAATCAATTTTAAATACCCTCTTCTAAATAAACGTAAATTTTCTAAAGCTAATTTAACTCTATCCTCTGAGGCATATGTTTAAGGCCATCGCACAATATACGAGTATTTTTTAATTGATAGTATGGTTGCTAGCTGCATAAGCTGCTATTTGATAAATCTATTGCCTAGTTTCAAATAGGCAGCAATCAAAAAATAGAATGGGCATAAAAAGTATGTATTGTGTGAGTCCAACGTTGAAGAATTATTTTTATTGAGAATATTTGAGCCACATTTTCTGAGTTTTGGAGTTGTCACAAATATTTTTAAAGTAACATTTATTTATTTCTTAATACGTAAAAAGCACAAACTTTGCCATCGAATAAATTTTTTTGCAGAGTGTTATTCTTTATTATTATTATTTGTTATTTTATGTGTTAAAAGACGAAGAAATATAGTTATTATACATAGTTTGAAGTTTTATTTTAACTCACCCCTTGATAACAACTTTTGTTGCCGCAAACTGCCTAAAGCGCTTATTACACTTGACTAAATGTAGTCGCCTAAATCGGTGAGTGATTTAATTCAGACAAAGGTAATCGCAATCAGCAAGTTCGCTGACTTACTAAATCAGCATCCTAATTAGGACGACTAAACTCAGTCAAGTGTAATAAGCGATTTATTTTGTGGTTGTCATTTTATTGCCAAATTTCAGGTGGGCAAGTGTGTAGTTTTAAGTATTCTAATTGCAATCATGTTAACAATTGTTTGTTAACATCAAAGATCTAAGATTTCTTAGGTCTTTGGTTAACATGATTGCAGTGTTTGAGTAGTAAAGAAGCAGTTAGTGCGTCGTCTGTAGTGTTGCCCAAAGGCGGTCTTGTGTGAATCATTTTCGCAAGACCAAGACCACTTAACTGCAGCAAGACCGAGATCAAGACCAAAACTGAGCATGCAATACCAAGACCAAGAGCGCATAACATGCGCGCCGCGACAAAATTTTGTCGACGCTTTTATCGTGCATTTGTCTCGTATTCGCACGAGTAAGAGCGAGACAAAACAGTCGATAAAATTAATCGCGGCGCGCATGTTAGCCCGGACTGTACTGACGCGAGACCGAGACCAAAGACTCGTCTTGGTCTTGCATTTGCAAGACCAAGAGTCTAACCCAGTCAACTGCACGGTAGCAGTCTGACACCAATTGTCTAAATTGAAACAGCCCTTAAATAAAAATAAACGGGTAAATAAATTGCAGTGTTTATCGTTTTTTACGATTCCTCTATGTTAGTTGTTCTTCTAGTATTATGAAGGTGTTTGATTTGAACTTGGTCATGCCCACTTTAAAAGCTATAAATCCTATTTATAATATACGGTAATAAAATCAGTTTTTACAGAACTTTGTACTTTATTGTAAAAAGTACATTAAGATTTGAGATTAAGAACCATTATCGCCTAGGGATATTCTATAATGGCAGTTTTTATATGTTAATATTAATAATAAACTTTGAGCCCGAATTGAGCACGCTCCTGCTTTCACCCACACAGACGCAAACCTCAGGTCTCATTGCGAGAATTCTACAAAATTTATTTACTCAACATTGCTTTGTCGTACAAATCGCGTTGCCATTCTTCATGCAGTAACAAATATTGCAGTCTACCATGTACGTCTGACCTTTCGCACAATAGTTATCATTCTGGACAAACGGTATGAATTCCATAATCATGGCCGTGTCTGTAGCAGACTTCTGTCCTATCTTAGAACCCATTAATTTATCCTTCCTTTTGTCCTTTGTCTTGAAACATAGCTTTGAAGTACACGCCACCGTCTTACCGTCAGTCAAGCATCTACATTTGTTGCAATCCTGCTGGTAAAAATGCATAGGCTCACAGTACCCATGCATGGAAGAAAGTGATCGAGGCGTGCTGCTTTTGTCTACTGATCTGCAAGCGTCGTTGATAGTACAATACTCTCGTTTCTCATCATTTTCTATGACACAGTGGCAGATTAAACAGTTGACTTGGTACGTTGTTCCTTCGACGCAGGTCCTTTCTTGCTTACTGTCCGTTTGATCCTCACATGTGTTCAGCGTACATCCGAAGTATTTCACTCCGTCCAGTAAGAAGCAATGACAGATATTGCAATCTTTTTCGTACTTGGATCCCGGTACACAGTTGTACTCGTCTTGACTCTGTTCCACTAAGTTATATTGAATCTTTGGCAAGGAGATCTCAGTGTGGTTCTGCAAACACTTCTTCACTGTACAGTATATAGTATCTTTTCTGTCGCAGTAGCAGAAATTGCAGCCTTGCTTAAAAGTGCTGCCAGGTTTCTTTTGGTAGCAGGCCGTATTCTCCACAATCATGAAGTCACGGTTTTCTTGGACTGTGCAATTGTCGCATAAGAGGCGGTTGTTTCGGAGGCAGACGCATGTCTGACAACCGAGTCTGTATCTTTTGGTGGGAGCACACGTGGCGTACACTTCTTCGACTATTTCTTTTGCGTGAGACCGTTCGACATTCTCGGCGTTGCATTTTTGTTTAGTGCACAGCTTCGTGTCTATGCGTCCCGAAGCGGGACAGAAGCAAACATTGCAATTGTAGAGATAGAGCTTAGTTGCGGTACATGTGGCGTTCTTCTCAGGTTCGTTCAGGTCAGTCGATTCTACGGCATGGAGCACTTGGAAGATATCGCGACAAACCGGATTGGGCCACTTACCATCTTCGGTACATACACAGAGGAGCTCGCTTTTCCGGTAGTGAACCCCTGGTTCGCAGGCACTCTCTTCTGAACGCCAGACGCCATGGCCCTCCATACCTACGTCCATCTCTCTTATGGCATCTGCAGAATTGTTGTGTGAAATATTACAAAAAACTATTGCGCATCGAATTTTTTAAATACGTTAATGCTTGTTTGAGTGATAGATTAAGGGGATGTAAAAATGATTTCTGAAAGGACAGTGACTTTTACAAAGAAAAGGGTAGTAACAACACTTTCTTCTAGATTAGATATATGAGTAATATCGGCTAGGTAAAAGAAATCGTTTTTGTATGATTACCTACCATTAAAATGTCCAAACATATCTACTTCGTCGCAAGCTCGCGCATCACAAGTGTATGCGCTCTTGGCGTTACAATGACACCAGTTGCAATCATTCAAAGCAATAGTATTTCTTTCGCAACGCTGGCTCCACACTTTCTCGGCAACCGCTGGAAAATATCAAATTACTAAGAGAGGTCTGTGGCTACGGTACCGTTTTTTATACATCAAGAGCTTTCGTGCCTTGGAAAGCTTTTGCTACGGTTGTCTACATAAGACAGTCCTTATGGGTAATCCGAAGCCGTCTCGACGACGACTTGGTCATCGAGAGACCCAAATCGGCCGAGCGTGTAGCCAATCATCGTCGTCAATTTGCCTGCCGTTGACTAGTTCTAACTCACGGCCGTCACAACTTTAAGAGCTAGTCTTTGACATATGGCACTAGTGCAGCTATTCGCAGCTTAGTGAATACCAAACTGCAGTTTCACCGCTGCACATAAGGCTGTACCCTAAAAGAATCACGCTTCATATGTGAGGCCGATGATGTAGCAGGAAAACGTCACGGTGCTGACCGTCTCGCCCCCTTCCACCCGTAGGACTTTTGTGACTTCGTAGAGGGAACAGTTACTTACGTTGTTCATGACGGAACATCACTACTAATGGTACATTGATAAACAATAGGAACAAAGTTCTGAAAGTCATCTTTATATTCATAATTCACTTTCCAATATTCTCATAACTGTATGTATAGAAATTATTCTTGCAATATAAATGTTGTATGGATTAAGTTGGGTTCTTTAATTGGTTTTTATTTTATGGGCAACCGTGATATGCTTTGCTGCAGCTGTTGCTAATATTTTTAATTGATTTTTGTGAATAATATATTCGGACATCGCCACTGTTAACCTGAGATAAGAATTCTAGTATTTAAGTATTTGAATTTAAGTATTACAGCTAACTTGATGAAAATTATGCAATACAATAATTACAGTCTTCTTCTCAGACGGACTCAAAAGTTCTATTGTTAATACCGAATTTCTCATAACTCATTATTTAAGTCTGAGCAAAGTCTATTATGCTCTAGAGATCTCACTAAGCCTGAGTATACGAACTAGGTATCACATCACACGTAAGTCTTTTTCGTGATAATAGGGCAACGCTCGTCAAGTGTGGACAAAGTTGGTTTTCAGTGCAATCAAGCTTATGAAGACACTTAGATAAGTGTTTACGTAAAAGGAATTGACTACAATTATTATATTCATGTAAAAACGTTCGCATTTTCCAAATGAGTGCTAAAATAAATTACACAAAAACTATGTCTTTACGTTTTCATTTTATCGGCACATTCGTTGTGAGTACACAGTAATTTACCATTTTTTAAGCAAAAACACATATTGCATTGATGGACCGACGTTACTCCTGGTGTGCATTTCGTCTCCTTTGACAAAGAAACCATGGACTTCCTCAGAGCCAGTTGGAAGACCTTGTTCAATACTTTAGGAAGATCAATCTTTAATGTATTACTAGAGAATACAATCCCGAGCATGTTTTTCAATCCCGGGATTACGGGATTTTTGAAGCGTAATCCCGGGATCCCGGGCCTATCCCGGGATTAGACTATGTGGTTTCTAATTGGGCTCAAATTAAAAAAAAACTTGAGTAATTAAAAAACTTTATAATGTCTTTGCACAACAGTCAACACAAATCACAATAATAATAAGAAAATAAAAAAGACAAAACAAAAAAATTATACTTTTGCAAGAAATTAAAAAGACAACATAAATATACTATTTAGTATTTCGAAAATATAATCGCAGAAATATCAAAGCATCCAATGTTTGACTTCCAAGCCTGCTTCGTAGTTTATTGCCAACATAAGCGGCAGCTGAAAACGCTCGCTCAGGTTCAACGCTGGTTGGAGGAATAGACAATAGATACTTGTATGCTGTTTCTAAGTGATATCCACGAACTCCTCCATTTTCGAACAGACTCATTTCACGTCTAATACTATTTGCCAACCCCAATTCATTTTGTACTTGTACATCAGGATCTGGGGATTTCATACTCTTGTTAATTTCCAGCTGTAACTTTTCCTTTAATGTCAATTGGGGTTGGGAGGTTTCTGGCCTTAGCTCATCATCTATTTGTGATCCTGACCTTTCTTCTTCTTCTGTGTCATCTCGACTATTAAGTCTTTTAACAATACTCTTTATTTGCTTCCTCACTATAGCCTGTGTCGGAACTGGAAATAAGTCATGCCATTCCAAATCCGATAACAACTGATTTTCATCATTCATTCGTGGATTTTGTAAATAATTCAATACACCAGTTAAATTATCACTTCGTCGTTGCTTTATACGTTCCACTAAGGATGTTTTCATTTTTTTGGCAAGTGCTGAGTTTTTGCTAGACAGTTGTTTTATAAGAAATTTCAAAGCGGCATCAGCTGTGCATAAATTAGCATCTCGCCTACAGATTGCTTCTACTGTCAATTTAATTGGGGTCAGCACATCAACAATTTTATTTACCAATTCAAAATCAACATCTTCTAAACGAATTGGATGATTGAGATCTATAAGAGCTTTTTGAATGCATGCTTTTAAAAGATAAAATCGCTCCAGCATTGTTAAAAGACTATTCCATCTGGTTTTACAGTCCAAAAGAAGTGACAGCTCTTTTCCATGTTCAATTTTCACATATTTTTGAAGTACTGTTTCATTTTTTAATGGTGATCTTTTGAAATACACTACAACTTTGCGGATTTTCTTTATCAGCTCATTAATATTTTCATATTGTGTTAACTCTGGTACGTGTTCTGGCGCAAGATCATTTTGTGACATTACGATTAAACCTGATTCTGGACAGTCTAAGTCTTCTAAATCGTGTTCATCATCGCTGTCGTCCATATAATCAACAGTAACAGCTGGTTCATTCAGAGTATCATCTGAGGTAGGGCTATGTTGCAAATAATTATGTTTTTCATAAAGCACATCACAGACCGCCAAATTGATACCATGTGCGAGACACAGTTGATGTTCGGTGCAAACAAGCCGCCCCACCTTTATCATAACATTCGGTCCATCGGTTACAATAGCCACGATGTCAGTTTCCAGGGAAATATCAAATTCACTGAGACGCTCTTTCAATATACGAAGACAATTTTCAGCTGTCATACTTCCGTAAATAGGAACAAGTCCTAAGTTCCAAAATTTTTTATATGAATGAACGTTGACAGCCATGTATCGTTTATTGGAAGTTGAAGTCCACTCGTCGAAAGAAAGACTAAATCTTTCACCTGCACTTTTCAATTGTTTCAATTCTG
This sequence comes from Thalpophila matura, assembly GCA_948465475.1. Taxonomy (NCBI): domain Eukaryota; kingdom Metazoa; phylum Arthropoda; class Insecta; order Lepidoptera; family Noctuidae; genus Thalpophila; species Thalpophila matura. Next base: position 9,321,714 of record OX419198.1, on the reverse strand, counting down.
CAATTACTTGCTTTTTGATTTTTTCACTGTAATTCATAACACGTTTTCGAACAGTGACGGCTGACTTTGGTAAATCCGGGTATTTTGCTAAGAGCAATTTTCTCAAATCATCTGAAGCTATGAATACACTGAATGGAAATCCATCTAATGCAACCATTCTTGCCAAAACATCATCCAGGCTATCGTCGGCACTTTTAGTAAAATAATCATCTAACTTTCGCTTGGTTGGCGGCGGAGCTGTGTTCATATTTTCAGAATCTTGACTTGTTGAAGCTGATATAACCTTGATGTTATGTTTTGATAACAAATGTGTATGTAATCCCTTAGTCGATCCACCCAAAGTCTTGAGAATGGCTGGGCACCGCTTACATTTAGCACTATTCCCATCCTTCGCGACTAAAAAATAACTCCACACTGACGTCGCATCACTGTCTTTTTTATGTTTAACAAAGTCTGCCGCCATTTGAAATACTTAATTTCAGGTAATTTACTTTAAATTTAAATGACGAAACCTTCGTAACCCGTCACTGACAGAATAATAAATGAAAAAAATAAAATCTGATTAGCATATTTATACTTTCATACAGGGAATCCCCGACGGGAAAATACCCGCAACAATACTATGATATGAGATGATCGGGTGATTTCCCTGTTGGTTCGTTGGGGACTTGGGGAATCACCTTAAAAGTAGCATATTTAATACTTTCGTACAGGGAAACCCCGACGGGAAATACCCGCAAAAATATTATGATAATAAGAGATGATCGGGTGATTCCCCCGTTAGTTCATTCATTGGGGAATTACCTTAAGAGTATTGTATTGAAGTACTCAGAGTGGGGAAGTCCCTTCTAAGTTTACAACAAACATATTAAGACTGTACCTGTGTAGTGAATAGTACGTATCGTATGACGGCATTGACGGCGTATCTAAAAGTGTTTTTTGTCGTTATGTATTAAATGCTATTAAATAACCTAGGCAAGGTTATCGTCAAGGCGCAACGGACTACGGCATATAAACTAAACTTGTATGTGGCAATCCCGAAAATCCCGAGATTAGCCAAGTGCAGTCCCGGGATTTTCGGGGCCAGAAAACGGTCGGGATCCCGGGATCCCGAGATTCGGGATCCCGGGATTGTATTCTCTATGTATTACCAACATATTGATACGATTCTGCAGAATTCACGTCTTTCGCTATTTCCGGTATTGCTTGTACGTCAGATAAGGCCTGTAGCTCAAGTGTATCTGTCGGAGTTTCAAGAATTTGATCGAGCTCAACCTCCATTTCACTAGAATCCCCTTTATTATCTTCATCAAGTTTAACGTCACTTTCATCAAGCATAATCGGAAACTTTGTACTTAGACCCTTTGAATCAGTTGTGGTGGTAGCTTTTACCGTAGGTTTCGGTGCACCCTGTATTTTCTCTTGATTTTGTTGTTCTTCCTCAGAATTAGTATAATATTCGCTACTGCTGCTAGAATTGTCCAATTTCGAAGTATCAAATATGGTTTTGTTTTCATTGGTTTCTCGATTCAATTCAATGGCAACGTTTTGATCATCACGGACATTAGCAAACCCATTTGTAGTGAATTCTGTTGATTCTCTTTGCATTGTTGTTGTACTCGTATAACCTAAGCCCAAACCGTATCTTAACATCTTTTGGCTATCAGGTATGAGTTCAATAGCTTCCCTTATCATGTCCTTGCCGCATATCATTAGATTATAGGAGCCAAGTTCCAGTTTTTTGGAGTAGTAGTTTCCAGTATTACATACAAGTTTGTTTTGTTGGACACAGAAACAGAACTGGCAGGGGGCTAAAGAGTACCAGTTTTTTACTTCGCAGTTGCTATAGACGCTGTTGGATCCGAAGTTGGCCCTACGTTGGATTTCATCTTCACAAGAGTTTCTTGTACAACGATCGGTGATTTCACCATCGGGACCACATCTGCATACATTGCAGTCAATAGAAACGTACGAGTCTGGTTCGCATTTGTGTTTTATAACTTTACTCGGAGGTAGAGATTGAAAAGTGTCGTAGCAACTCTTGTGCGGCCATCTCCCGTATTTAGTACAGATGCAAGTTATGAGGTTTTGTACGTAAGGCTGGTTTGGATAACACTGTTTGGTATCTTGGAATTCTTTACTAGCTGTAAGAGAAATATTAATTTAATTAATCTGTCATTATTTTGCAAACATTTTAATTGAAGAAAGATAAAGGATTCTCTACGTTTTCGATACTCGCAGCATCCGTAGTACAAAAAGGTGGATTACTTATTACGTATGTACTTACTTTTGTTTTTATTGCAGTCCAAGGGCGTACATTCAAACATGGTCTTTGAGGTACACAAGCATTTGTTACATTCGTTTTCCACCGTGTCTCCTATGTGACAAGATCTAACAGGGTTTTGCAGGTAATCTAAAAAAAAATCTGTGGTATAGGTAGACGGCATTATAGGAGAGTAAATTCAAACATACTGAATTTTGCATACTCTTTGCTAGAAACGCCTCCACGAAAGCCTAAAATACATGGTGAATATTCGTTGAGTTTGGAGGCGAAATACTTATCATTATGAACAATTTTTACTATGGGATCAATCCAGAAATCGATCAATCAAGAATATCCAGACATGGATGAGTTAATTAATAAAGATATTATTTAATGTATACTTACCTACTGTAGATTTAACAATATCAATTGAAAGATACATTAACAAAGTAGATACCAGCCACATAGTGCGCCTTCAATAAGTTCTGAAAACATAAAGAATGAGTGTACAACATTTGGAACAGTTGAGCGCTTTTTATACGATTTTTAATTATGATTGTGAACTTATTAAACTAGTTACTTATAATGCTGACTATAAAGAAAGGTAGGTTATTTTTTATTAATACTTACTTCCAGGGATGTTATGAATCCGCAAAAAAATCATGCGGAGCTTGAGGAGTAGGTGTGGATGCAGATGTCAGTAAATGTAAGTCGCTACATCGATCGCTACAAGAAACAGGTTCATGTCAATCACAGAAATCTAATTAATATAGATTTCTGTGACGTCAATAGTGCAACTGTTAGGGCACAATATCTCGACACTGCCGGAGAGCTAATGCTGCTTTTAAAGCTCGAAAATTAATGGATAAATATAATGAGATATTCTACTTAATAATTCATTATTAAGTAGAATATCTCATAGGTACTTAGCTGTAACCCATTATTCATAAGAAGCACGAAACATCGCAAGTAGAAATCATTTTAGAAACGCTGGTAACCGTAAGTTCAGGCACACGTGACTAACCTCACCCATTGAACATCACAGATGGTGCACTTTATTATTTGTTTGCATTGTTAATAATCCTTTTAGCCTTTTGTGATTTGATATGGCTTTGAGAATCAGATACCTCACCAACAAGTCATACATTTTAGTCCTATAAAGTCAGGGTACCATATAAATTGTTGAACCCTTTTGTTGCACGTTATAGTCCTTTAAACATACTGTAAATTAGCCACAGCGGCTTAGAATGAAACATGAGCTAATAAAAACAACATTTTTAAACTATTTTATTTATTTTAAACAGATAAAGCTAGACTATTTCAATTTGCATTCTTCTTGATAAAAATTGGATATTCGCCGACTTTGATAAAAGTAGGTGTAGCATCAACGCAGGCATCGTCTTCACTCTTGTAGCAGTGTTCCTCCACCAGGATCCTGTCAGACTCACACTCGCATATAAAACACTCGTCGGTCACCTTTCCAGGCTCCTCGCACCTATGCATCGTGTGGTTGTGAGGGATTTTAACCTGGATTGGATATTCAATTTTCGATTCCGTCCCGTTCAAAGTTGCGTTTTCTGTTAAGAGTAATTTGTTATTTATTATTATTATTAAAAGCCTGCAATGTCCCACTGCAAGGCAAAGGCCTCCCTACTCTCTTTCCACTTCTCTCTGTCCGTAGCTACTAGGGCCCAGTCTTTTTTAAAGGAGTCTAGCTCATCCCTAATTTATTATATAGTGAAATCAATATTCTTACTCTAAAGGAAGACGTAAAGTGTATGCTAATATCATAATATCATGCCTGGGTTTCCCGATGACGTCAGCAGAGGTATTAGTGCACTCACATTTCGCCAGTTATGTTATAAATCCCATGTGCTAGATGTGCTAGTGGGTAAGCCTATTGCCATTAACCAAGCACAAGATTCTGGGTGGCTACTGAGAAATTCCTAATGTTAAACTGAATAACACTTTGCTTAAATTAGGGATGGAATCTAGGACCCAACACTTAACAGTCGCGCTTGCGATCATTAGACCAATCAAGCAGTCACAGTGTATACTAATAAAAAAGAAATAGTTACCACCTCCACTCCTTCGGCCCATAGGTACAAAGTTAAAAGTCGGGAAGGCTTGTTCACAATACTGGGTCTTGGGCATTGGCCGGCAAAAATAATTAATGTTTCCCATATAAGGACAGATGCAAATGCGACACCTAAAATAAATAACACTTTAAAATAATAACATCGTAAAATTAGACACGGATTTTCACGTTGTTAAGTGGTTCGATGAAGACAAGATCAATGAGCATGGAATGTAGTACCTAATAAAAAAGAAAATAAAATAAGTATAACACTAAACCTGAACCCTGAATGTTTACCAAGAAATGGTTCCAGTCAGTTAGCCAGTGAGTGCACGCAGGACCTAATAGCCTATCTTACTGGTGACTTAGTTGCAAATTAGTAACTTAGGCTGGGATTTGGATGATCACCTCACGATAATCAAACTTTTCGTACGGCAAAGAATACAATAGACAGCTACAAAAAAAAACCGCTACAAAAAATAAGTTTGTTTGTGAAGGAAATTTGATGATTTTGAAAAAACTGTACTAGTTAGGAACATCGTTTTATTTTTGGTGCCATATTTGGGTCAATTCCTATCAACCCTAATTATTTCAGATTTTTCGCCCCGCAAACTTCGGAGATAAGGGGGGGAATTGTATTTTTTTGGAAATTTTTCATCATATGTCGAAAACTGTGAGACATAAAATAAAATGAAAATATATTTTGAAATGTGCAAATCAAGCCCTTTCATATGACATGTCATTTGACCTAGTAACCCCACTTAAAAATTTTGGACCCCCACTCCGGCCCCTTTTGCAATGAAAATAAAAATATTTCTGGACTTTTTTCATTTGCAATAAAATTGAACAAGCATTCTTTATAACTGTTCCAAATTTCAAGTCGATAGCATAAGTAGTTGCTGAAATAAGCAGGTGTGACAGACAGACAGACAGACGAAGTCGCACCATAAGGGTTCCTTTTTTACCATTTTGGTACGGAACCCTAAAAAGCTGCAGTGGTACGCGGGACAGGTGAAATTAACGTTTAGACACGCTTAACTTTACAAACGTATAATTACTAATTAATAAAAAAATTACCAATACGTATACTAAGACTTTGCAAAGTTCTATAAACGTTACCCTCAATAAGGCATATTTTGACCAAAAGCTTTTTTACTGTCTCGGCAAGAATGCAATGGTATTTATGTCACCGGCTATCTTGTACCAGTTGTACCTACTAGATATTTATGGACGATCAATATTTTGTAATAGAAGTAAATACACACTTTAGTGTTCGTAAAAAGAAATACACAGGAAACCAAAAAGCCATAGTTTATAATACCTTATGATATACTGTGATCCTGGAGTACAATGTTGCCTTTCAGAGCTATCGGTAAGATTGTAAGTTATGCAATTTTCCCTTCGTGCTCTGAAAATAGGGTCCTCCATATCAATATCTGTTCTATCTGTTCCACCTAAATTAGCTCCATCTACGTCATCGATTTCTTCACCACCAACAATATCTTCACCACCGATGTCTTCACTACCAACAAAATCCTCGTCAAATACGTCTTCGCTGTAGTCTCCGCGGATTTCACCAGGAGCTTTTGACTACAACAGATGATGATGATCAGCTTTGCTTCACATTATTAATGAAATTGCAACGTAACAGGGCTGCGGGGTGAGGCAAGGTAAACTGACAGGGGCGAGGGATGCCAAACATTTGAATTAACCTTCTAATTATTGGATAAAAATAAATGATTACTTTTGAGATTTAGAAAACAAATTATAACGTAAAGCAAGTATAATAAAATAATATAGCCTAACTTCAAGCGTTTTCTTTTATTTCCAACTTATAATAGAGAACACATAGACACTGTCTACATACTAGCACACATACACACACCGCACATAAATGAGTTGATCTACGTTATAATATAATAGCATTTATCAGAAACACGCTGATTATTAGAACTTTGTTTTATCTAAGGTGACAATGTTGTTATACATAGTTTTTGCATTTCACGATCGCATATATCTATGTGTATGGAACTGCTCGTAATCCATAGCCAAAAATAAAGGAATAATAATGCTGCTGTATGAAAAACAAACAGTCAAGATTTTGAAAGAGACAATCAATACTATAGATGCAAATAGGATTACCTACCTAATGATCCAGAAACTGTAGTCGTCACAATGTTCGTTAAGTCAAATGAAACGCGATTGTAAAATGCAATGTTTGTCAGCAAAGTAAACAAATGAGGTATAGCACAAATAAAACAAAAATAACCCAAACACCCCGTCAGTCTAGATGTTCGTGAAAACTAGGCAGATTTATTGAAGCATTTATAATCCATATTAGTGTTTTCTAGAAGAGCTAGAGATTGTGCAAAAGAAGCTCTTACAGTTCGAATCGAGTATCGACTTCATTGTTGTACTGCCAATTTAAAAAAACGAGTTTGAGTCTGTCTGTTTACATCACAAATATTAAACCCAGACTTATACGAGTATATCATCACCGAGTGTTACAAGCCTACCCTTCCGCCTTCAATCATCTGCAGTTATAGAACTTACTGTACTCGCGAGCTTTTCTTTATCGCATAACATAGGGGTACACGATGCGTACTCTTTTAGCCCCATTTCAGGACATACACAGAGCTTACAACCCGTTTCAAACTCCTCACCAGGAAAGCAGAGCTCCAAATTCCTTGTAGTGTCCTCTACTACTCGGTTGCCTAACAGATTTTGAGACAATTTGAATATCTTCTTCCAAGGTGTGTCTGTTTCAGAACAGGTTCGATTCGTACAAGCTTTGTCTTTCTTTTCTCCGTTTGGGGGACATACACAGATGTTGCAGTCGTCGCTAAATAACTCGCCGGGAGGGCAGGAATCTGTCCGCAAGAAATTAGTCTCGCATTGGTTTTTCGTACATTTGTCCACGTTTTTGATACCGTCTGTCGCGCAGAAGCAGATATTGCAATCAACCGTGTAGTAGGCTGAAGGTTCGCAAGTGAACTGGTTGCCGATTGAGTTATATTGACCGCTGCAAGTGTTATTGGTACATGCCCTGTCCTTTACCAATCCAGTTGCGCTGCATATGCAGAAATTGCAGCCGACTTTTGAAATCGACCCCGCAACACAAGTGGCTATTGTATCTGTTGTTTTAGACGGAATGTGATTCTTATATGATGCTTGAATGGTTTTTTTAGCTTCACAGTCATCGAAAGTGCACCATTTCTGATCAATCTTTCCATGTTTCGTGCAGTAACAAGTATTGCAACTGAACTCAACAAAAGTATTAGGTTCACAAGTAATATTATAGTCTATAAGGTTGGCTTTATCTACTAAAACTTTTTGAGGTTTTATGGGGCCAGAATCATCTGTGACAGAAGTGCAAAGCTTGAAGTTTGTGTTCCCGTTATCTGGACATAAGCAGTATCTTCCCTGGTCGAGGAAAACTGAGTTCGGATCACAAGTTTCACTGCCAAGAATATCTTTTATAATACTTCTCTCTACCAAGCTGATCGATTCCTTTAGCACACGTTCTAGCATAATAAGCTTGTTCTGCAACGAACAAACTCTGGTGCAATATTTTTCCGAAGTGAAACCATTCTTAAGGCAGAAACACTCCATGCAAGTAGGCACCAACTCCCCAGGACTACACGTTCTTTTAACAGAATCGTAGTTAAAATTATTTATTTTTAAACATTCTTGTTCTAAACAACTGCTTTCATTCACCACTCCTTGAGAATTACATTCGCAGTAAATGCATTTTGGCTTCGTGTATTTATTGGGTATACACGTAGTTGTTATATTCCTCAAACTGATTAAAGATCTGAGTGGGTCGGGGAGCTTATTACAATTAGATTTAGACCTCAAATTGTCGTCGGGTACACCGTTTTCAGGGCAACGGTAGACGTTACAATCCACTCTGTAAAATGTTCTAGGAATACATCTTCTTGCTGATTGTGGTGCTTTATGGCAAGTTTCCACACATTTACTCTGGACGAAAAACCCGCCATCTGAACATAAGCAATGGAGACAGGTAAATAAGTACATGACCTTCGGTATGCAAACGTTCCGCGCGATCACGTCCAGGGATGTATTGGGACCTGTCAAAGTGCAAGATGAGTCGGTTGCACAGCGGGCTTCAGACATCTTCCCGGATGCTGGACATACGCAAAGACTACAATTGATGTAATAAGACCTGAATGGGGTGCACCACAGTTCGGCACCAACTTCTTGTTTGGTTACGTTTGTTTTCGAGCCCTCTTCATTGCATTCTGTGTTTGTGCACAACAGTTTCCCGTTTTCTTGGCATATACATTGGCTGCACTCCTCCCATATGATTTGACCGGGCTGGCAAGTTTGCTGGCGCCCTATCAATTGACACGCCGCTTCGCTCCATCGGCCCATACTGTTGCAGTAGCATAGTCGTCCATTCAGTAAGAACTGCGTGTTCGGAACACACGTACCTATGGGAAATAAAAATGTAGCTGAATTCAGAAATCTCTATTTAAAAGTAAGTAAAGATCTGATTAAACATTGCTAAGGAATATTTAAAAAATACTTTATGAATAATTATCTTCCAGAGGACGTGATTTGATAGGGCTTAGTACTTAATTGGAGCAGGATCTGACATTAATTGGAGAAGAGAAACATCTGAAGAACACACCATCGATGTTCCATTTTGACAATCGATAAAACAGAAGTTGTAGACGATGGCCCATGCTGGAGTACCTACCTACTTAAAGCATCTCGAGCTTTTAAAATAAGTAACAAAGCTAGTCGAGCATGAGCCACACAAAAATAATTAAATAAATGTCAAAACTTACGCAATGTGGTAGCCCCAAAAGGTACAATCGTTAGCAAGGTTATAAATGTTACAGTCATAAACATATTATAAGGAAAAATAGTGTTTTTGCTCCCTGCACAATATTATATTAAAGTTAACAATTTTCAAGTTGATTAACTAAGTCATTTCTGGAAAATGATTTCATTTGATAGAAAGCAGAAAACTCGTAAAGTGACACGAATGAGTTGTTTTATGATTTTAGTCAATCGAAAGTTAATTGGGATTTGGCTTATGCAGGATTTCAGAGGCTTATGTTGGTTTCTGTTTGCGTTGTTATTTTCTGATATAACTTAATAGGTTTTGAGCTATGTCTCAGTTAATGCTACAAGCCAGTAAGTAGTGGTTCTTGTACGTTCTCGCTTGAATATAATTTGGCTATCGATATCGGTCAGTTGCAGAAAGATAATTAAATTTTAAAGGCAGGCATTAACCATACAATTTCTATCGTTAAAGTCTCCTTTAAAACTTTAACCTTTTCTGCAACTCAGCGTATATCTGTTAATGGTCAGATTTGATCTTATCTTTAAGATTTTTTTTTTATTTTGGTTAGCACAAGACTACTGTACACCTGTAGTACCATTAGCATAGTACCATTAATTGAGGCTCAACTATGGTACATCACGAGGGAAGGTGATTTTTTCAAGAACTCTTTAGGGTTCCGTACCAAAATGGTGAAAAAGGAACCCTTATGGTGCGACTTCGTCTGTCTGCCGGTCTGTCACACCTGCTTATTTCAGCAACTACTAATGTTATCGACTTGAAATTTGGAACAGTTATAAAGAACGCCTGCCCAATTTTATTGCAAGTGAAAAAAGTCAAAAAATATTTTTATTTTCATTGCTAAAGGGGCCGGAGTGGGGGTCCGATATTTTAAAGCGGGGTTACTAGGTCAAGTGGCATATCATATGAAAGGGCTTAATCTGCACATTTCAAAATATATTTTCATTTTATTTTACATCTCACAGTTATCGAAATATGATGAAAAATGTTTAAAAAAATACCATTCCCCCCCTAATCTCCGAAGTTTGATCAGCGAAAAATCTAAAATAATTAGAGCTGATAGGAATTGAAATATTGCACCAAAAATAAAACGAATTCCTTCAAAATTCCTTCACAAACAAACTCGTCCGAGTTCGGCCGTCGTCGTACGAGCAAAGTTCGTACGATGACGGATTTGGTGTATTTGAGCCGTAAGACTCTCTGGTCATTGGTCAAAACAATGTCATTAGATGAGACCATTGTGACACGATTATGACAATTGCAATAGCAGACTTGGGCCCCAGGTGTGCTGTTCGCTTACTACGTCGTATAGAAAATCTATCTACGAGAGCAAAATAAAACATTTTACTTTAGTGAATATATTTATTCATTGCTCCACAAATCCTGCTTAAATAGTAGTAATAATTGGTTCCTTTCAAAAAGCAGGTGTCGTCGAAGTTATATCATCATCATAGACCATGTTTCTGCAGATAGTTTTGTTGCTTCTCCAATATAACGGCTTGGTTGTAGTTGAGGCAAATCTTCTGCGTGCAACGTAAGGACTGGTCTGGTTGGCAGTAGCATTTGTTACATTTGTCCCTGCGAAGAAAACCATTTTACAGTTCGCGTCATGTAAGTTTGTCGCTCTGAAACCAGGCTTGCGCATGCGCGTTGCTGTTTTAGGCCTAAGTTCACCAACAAGATAACGGTCGATTAACATGACTTTTCAAGATATAATAAACAGCCGTTTTTAATTTAACGGACTGTCTTCTTCTATCTTGTCAGTGAACTTGACACTTAGTCGTAGTATGCTAACTGCGCTATTGTAGACTCCTTCAGAGCCGTAAACTTACATGACGCAAACTGTACTATGCGTTTCACATAAAAGTTCCCTCCGACGGTGTATTGGCTGTCGTGAATATCAAGTTACAAGGTTTTTAACGGTATTGGAAGTTTTATTTCAGCACCAATTCTCGTTCACCACTTACCTTTAAAGTGATGCCTATATTCAATCTAAGAAAAAACAGTACGATAAGATCTAGAATTCTAGACCGTGTGACAGACAGACAACCGACTTTGTTTTATACTATTTATAGATGATGCTTCTTTGTTTAGCAGTAGCAGACGTTATTCTTCTAAAAAAGGTTCTTACTTGTAAATATAGCCAGGTAAACACTCGTCCGTCTCGATATTGAAAGCCAGACGGGAGCCGTTCCTTCTGGAACTGAAAGTCCTCATCGTGATCTCTGTCTCCGTCACGCAGCCTTCCTTAGCTTCGCAGAAGGTGGTCCCGTTGCAAGCGCACTGCACGCACTTTGATTGGAGCACGCTGTTCTCTGAGTAATCCTTCGTGTTGCATGGTAGACCTTTAAAGCAAGATGTTAAGAGAAGTATTTATGAGATACTCATCATCTGAAGTCTGGAAGTCGACTTTCGCTGCTAGAGTATCTATATGAATATATGGAGACTACATGTGCGTGCGGGAATCACTTGAAGTCTTTTATGTGTAAAAAACTTCAAGTGATTCCCTAAAGTACGACTTTGAAATATGACGCTATGTGACTCTCCGATCTGTCAAAACGGAGAAACTGTCATCAGGACTAGTTAGTTTCACTGCCTCTTTCGCACTTGTATGTCTGCCTTAAGAGATTGCCTTTTCGCTTGCACGACGCTGTTTGTCTATTACGCTAGTATTATGTATACTTAATTATGTTTTTAACTTTTAACAAACCGCAGTTTGCCATCTGCTTGAATAGGATGAACATTCTCAAAACATTTTCCCTTACCAGATTTCTTGAGAGCCTCCGTTCTATGCATATCGTCGAAACTAATGCATAACAGCTTATCACACATAAGGTTCTGATACTCGTCGCAGATGCAGGTGTTGCAGTCGATTTTGTACGTCATGCCGGGCACGCAGGCCGAGGCAGTGTGAGGCAATATCGGCAGATTCTTGAATTCCTTGTCCTTTATTGGAGGTCGAACGTCTTCTGGTATCAAATCTCGTGTTACTAAAGAAGGATTAATGGTGTTATATGGTAGCGAGAGATTTATTAAACAAATTAAACAGTTTTTCAATGTGTAAACAATGTCACACAATGCATGTGATTTTATTGTGCAGCTTGGGACCAATCCGGCAGTTGACTGTGATAGGCAAAATTAATAGTTAGACTTTTGAGCCTTCTACTATGATCATGATCTATTGTTTACTAACAATTTATCAATAGTATCTATTTTTTTATACAGTGACGATGGCAAACAGGTGTATCTTAATTTTTTTCAGAATATTATCTTTAAATACAGCAAACAAATTTTTTTTCGGTTTAGAAATCGCGCGTCCATCGTAAAAATAAATACATGTGATATCTCACTACACCCCTCCTCCCCCCTTGTGATATTTCGTGATTTTTTCCGAACCTCCCCCCCCCTTTCGAACATCACGTGATTAATGGACGGCCCCATAATAAGCGCTTACCGTAGCTTGTGAGGGTAGCTCACCGTCCGATCAGGACCAGGCCCGTGCCGAACGGCGCGTACGTGTTCCACGCGCGCCTCAAAGAGATGTCAGCATCAGAGAGGGGGCCCATTAGGGCCCAAGCCTGCCGGGAAAGCGGGATTGTCCGGAAGGGATACCTCTGACCCGGACAAAAGGGCTAAGGAAGGAACACGGGTGGGTTTTAGTCAGTAAGAGTCTGACACTCCCTTCCGCTCCGCCCAGAGCGGGAGGGGTCATTTGATGATTTCCCATCCTCAAAAAAAAAAAAAAAACCGTAGCTTGTGAAGCGCTTGCAACACCGAGTATGACATGCTCGTTGCCGACCCTTTTAAATGAGAATTCGATGTGCAGACAGCTTAGGGAACAAAGAGGTCTACAAAGTGCATCCTAAGGACCTTACTCACCACAGAACACAACTCTACCGAGCGTAACTAATTCTAATTTCGTTTTTGCCTTACCCTTTGGTTGGTTACATGCATTTTCAGCAGAACATACAGGCATTCTGTTAGGTCTGCAGTAGCATCTCTTGCATCCCTCTTGGTAAATTCTTCCAGGCACACACAATCTACTAGGTGGCAAGTTTGGGAACCCTACTGAATCCGTTCTTAGGTACCTTTTATTCTCTCGTCTCACAATATTTTTAATTCTTTTTCCCTTTTCGATAGTATTCTCTTGTAAATCATCGAGTTTAGGTGCGTTTTCCACCTTTTTCTCATCTGGCTCGATTATTTCGGAGACAGCTGACTCCAAGCATGCTGATTTGGTGCATAACAAGTTACTTCTGTGACCACAGCGACAAGTGTTGCAGTCCATCCTATACGTTTTTCCGTAAATGCATTTCATCCCATATTGTATTTCTGGGAGCTTGTCATGCCCTTTTGTCACATTAGCTGCAATTAATTGTTGAAAGACTTAAATGATAATTTTATTGCTTTGAAAAACTTACAAACTAAGTGGATAAAAAGTAAGTGCGGAGTACATTTTTTTTCTATTTTCAAATATTAATTCCACTAAATAAAGGTAAGAATTTTAAACTAAGGATATGTCTAAGTCATGGTTGAAATATTAACAAAAGTAGTGAATGAAAAAACAGAATCAATAAATTAATTCACTCAATGTATGCACAATGTAACACTAATATATTATTTAAAAAGGAATTTCAGCCACTAGACAATACTCCTCTAAGTGCCTTTATATCTAACACAAAATCTTCTAAGCAAACCATTGTTGTGCAAAATGGAGAACCATCAATACACGAGCAAACGTTGCATTTGTAACGATACTTCTTGCCTGGCTCACATACAGAACCAGTGATACTTTTCAATTCAGGAAGAGAATCAATCTCATATACTTTTTCATGTCTCAAAGCTCTCTTCCTTTTTTGTTCACAAACATTTTTTGTGCAAACAAGATGGCCGTCTATGCAGACGCATCGGTTACAATCAACTAAATATACTATGTCCGAGTCACAAACGTCGGTTTGTAGATCGCGTAGGCGTCTCCAGGACCTGCCAATGTCGTCCAGTTTCATAACATCATCTATTTGAAGGGTTTGGACTACTTGATTCAAGATTCTGATGCAAAGACGATCGATGTAGTAGTTGATATCGCTGCAGGAGCAGATTTCATGGTCAAGACGGAGGATATCTCCGTATACGCAGGTATCAGCTTTGTGGCCTTGGGCACAGTATCTATTGGTGCATAATGTGACGTCTATAACGCTGCTAGTTGCACACCGACAAACGTTGCAATCTATGAGGTACAAATTGTTGGCGATGCAAGCTATATTGGTCTTTAAGCTTTGTTTGGAAACGCTGATTCTTGGGTGGAGATAATGGAATGTTTCTTCGCAGTTTTCTGACAGCCAATAGCCGTCGTTGCTACATGTACAGAATGTGTTATCCTGTCTGTATACGTAGTTTGGTTCGCAATCTTCTGGTGGTCTGCTTTTTCCTGAAAATAATGTGGGTTTGTAAATTATTATTTTTAAAAATTTTGAATTAGCACATTATTAGTACACGATTACAAAAATAGGAGACCTAACGTCTTTTCTACATTATCTTTTTGTTTTTGGACCGTTTTCGCTGTTAAGTATTCTGTCGACATTTGTTTTATTCGAACTGATGTTCATTTATTTTTGCAAGTCCAAAATCTATCGAGAAGGCTGTATTTCAATTAAGGCTCGATGAATTTAGGAGCTTACAAGCAAAAAAGAGAATCACGTAAATTATTCGCGCAAAAACTGAAATGATTACTTGAGTAGGTAATGCTTGTTCACTCTTCCTATTCTGTACAAACGATGCACGAACGGTACAATCTTAAGATTTACGTGTCTTGTCGGCTCTTGAGCCACATGCAAATAAAAAAAAAATACTTGGGACTAAAATATGCAGAAGATTCTAGAATTCCGGATCAACTAAGTAATATAAAGTCATTAATGGTCAAAAAAAATATGACGATACTATTTTGGTCCTCAGTTCCGAACAGAGGGAAAGAATATGAAAATTCTTAGATTTTCTAAAAGTAATAAAGAGATTAAAATTATTTATTCCAATATACTTAATGCCAATTTAGCTCTTGGCTTTGACCTGGAATTTGTTTTTGCCATGAAAACCATTGAATTGCACTCAATCCAATGGTTTTATTCAATTCGAAACTTCCAGCAATGGAAAGACCATGTCTTAGAAAAGGATTGATTGGGCCATCCAAAACTGTTACCTCATTTGTTAACCATTACCTACTGAGTAACTTACCCACGTTGTCATTCTGGCACTTCCGCCGGCGGCAGTGGAACACGCCCTCAGGAGAACAAACGCACACGTGGCATGGTCCTCGCACCGTAGCGGTTGGCACACATTGCCTTACCGGCTCCACTAGGCCAGGCATAAACTAAGTCTGTATCTACATATTTATAACGGCGAAAATCGTATGAAAGCGATGTCTTACGACTTTATTATAACTAGCGGCACCAGATATGATCACAAACGTCACCTGCGCATAAGCTGGTTTTTCGGTCTCTTTGGCGGAATGAAGAAGACGGGAGGCGCCGAGGCTGCACGTGATTGGTTCGTCAGTCGATGCTCGTCGTCTATTGGACTATTCTCTATTACGTATGTCAACTGTCTATTGTCTATTGGGCCAAAAATGTACATGCGCGATCTGTGATCAAGATCCCTGCCGGTACTTATACCTACTTGTTGACAGATTAGAGCATTGCTAGTTATTATAGGAAGGTTCTAAGATGTGAATGCTATGAGCCCAGTTTTCTGAGTTGAAGGTGCATGTGATTGTTCGGTTAATCCCCCTATGCTTGACTCCCGATATGTAAAATAAAACCAACTCGATACGTCAGAGAAA
Source organism: Thalpophila matura (assembly GCA_948465475.1). Taxonomy (NCBI): domain Eukaryota; kingdom Metazoa; phylum Arthropoda; class Insecta; order Lepidoptera; family Noctuidae; genus Thalpophila; species Thalpophila matura. The sequence goes on along the minus strand of OX419198.1, from coordinate 9,305,708 downwards.
TACTTACATAAAGCTGATTCAGTTCCCTTCAAAAGCAATAAAGTTGATATTAATGAGACTAAGCTGACCAACATGCTTCGATTTTCTGTTCTAATCAACGCATTGAAAGTAAGAAACAGCAGCCCACTCAGGCACGCTCGGTAAACTTTTCCACTTTTTTCAGCTATAAAACGCAGAGATTAATAAATTAATTGGTAATTTATGGTTATTGTACGTTGATCGATCGTGGTACCGTCATGCCTTGAAAGTGATTGTTGGCCCCAACGCCACTTGCCCAACGTGTGGATCTAGAAAATAGCATTGGCCAACGTTGGGGCCAATGCTATTTTCTAGATCCACACGTTGGGCGAGTGGCGTTGGGGCCAACGTGTAGAGCCCGCGTAATCTTATTGTTTAAATTCTATGGGTTCAAAACCAACCTATCTCGATGTAACCTTAATAACGATTACAGCTCACTTTTGTAGACGTAATCTCAATTATTCACACACTTCATTGTATCAATATTTCAACAGCAAATTTTAATTAAATTGACATGTTTTCTATTTAATCGACATTAACTTGCCTCGACGGACGCGGGACGTGGGGAGTGGAAGAAATTACCTATTAAAAGAATATTAAAATGAAGGTATATTTCGATTGCTATAGCCACAGATAATACAATACTATGTAGCAAAACAAAACTTGATCTTCGAAGAACGTTGGGAAACTCTGAGATCAATCGTATCTCTGCTCGATGTCGTCGGTCCAGTCAAGAAAGGAATTAACGTAACTGATGCTACAGTCATATCGTACACATTTATCACATCGGCTTTCAATTTAACGGTTGGACATCATCAGAACGCGTTGAACACGGAGTTAGATTTACAGCTATAGTGCGTTTCACTTATAGAGTTCGCTTTGACGTTAAGTTGGCTTCTCTGAATGTTAATTTATGGTCATACGTTTTTAGAGGTGTCGGAAGTTTTCTTTTAGCATCAATTCTCGTTCACCACTTTCTATTGTCCTATGGCATAGTGGCTATGGCACATATGGTATAGTGGCATTACTTTAATATTTAAAAGAAATAGAACGTTGAGACCTAGACAGTCTGACAGTTAAAGGACCAACATAGCGTCAAAGGAATCTCACATGTGAAACGCACAATAAATGCAGTGAAATGAAGAATTTGTGACAAGGAAAGTGTTACAAAAATGTAGTCATAACAAAAGAGGCAGACCAAAAAAAAAGAATAGATTGTGTGGAAGAGGATATGGTTTGATAGGATGTGAATACTGAGCTGAAGGCAGAGAGAAATGTATGGTAGTAGGTACAGCACCGACCATAAATAAGTTGGGATAAGGGTAGGAGCATGATGGTGTATAAGCAAATCGAACGTGTTATAGTGAAGTTTTGAAGCATGAAAAACACTGAGAGGGAGAAAAGTAAAAAAACAACAATAAAATTAACTCGTTTATTCGTTTCGTGATTATCTTTAACTCAAATTACTTAAGTTTTAATTACGTATCGTCTAATACATGATGGTACGTACTTTCTAAGTTAAGCCACGTATTACTATTAATTCACTAACTACTAAACATTCGAGCGATACTCTTCGTCACCGAGCTGTAGCCAGGGTTGGGCGTTCGAAAATCGACTACACTATTTTAAACATTGTGAATAGTTTCTTTATAAATAGAACCTCAGTTTTAAACTATAATATGAGAAACAATACGTAAATTATGGAAACGAGACTAATTAAGTAAATGCCATAGTAATATAAAAAGCAGAAATGGTACTTATATATTTGAGTAATTCGCAGATAAATGAGCAGACTCCTGCGTAAACAGTTTAATTGTGTCTCATTTTATTGCATTGATGAGTATAAGTATTATAAAAGAAAATCGTAATAATTCGTCGGAATATCTATATTTAAAATTTCATTATAAAAATCTGGCTACAAGCTCAGCCCACACAACGTTATAACTAAAGGAATGAAAATGAAATGAAAAATAAAGCACTTACAAGCAATCGCATGTGAGCCAACTAAGTTGAAAATGCCGATGAAAACGTAACACACACACATCAACATGAAAATAGGCTTTTCATACTAACTATTAATAAAATAAGTTAGTTTACTAATACGTAAACTGAATACAATGTACGGAAACTATTAACTGTATATAAATACTTTTAGTATTTAACAAAACATAGGGACTATCGACCACTCACATGAAGACGATTTGCAAAATTGATACGAGACGTTTTTAATCAAGTTGAATAGTCGACTAATTAGTAAATTGGTCGATACATCCCTAACTTATTAGTTTTAAAGTTTTAACTTATGTTTTCTGTAACCATTGTACAATAAAGTGAAATAGTAACTACTCGTTCATTCGTTTTACATACTAAGTAAAATTAGTCACAAAATACTTAAAAAAACACAAAACATTAAAATGATGCTAATGCACACAATTGTTCGATCGACAAATCGACTAAAAAAGAAATGTTGATCGATTGCGCAGCTGCTATAAAAAACAAAACTTATCTTGATATGACACAAAACGAAGAGAGAGGAAAAGAAATGGAGTCCAATGGTTCGAAACATAAGTTTGCGTGTGTTTAAGTGTACAAGTCTTGTGGTTCATACCCATTCTAATACTTTTAGCGCTTACTCTATAATTATATTGAAAGCCCATATCTTCTGGGATGAACTGCCGCTATGAGTATGCTACCTACAATGGTTTTTCTCTCTACCGTTGAGAAAATACAAAACAATTTGATACTAATATTATATTTTTATAGTACGCACATGAACGCCCCAAATAAAGTTAAAAGATATAATTACTAAAATATAGAGAGCATATTGTTAACATTAGAAAGTAATAAACTAAAACTACACGAATTACAAAAATGAGTCACTGGTGTACCGTAAAGTTATGCTAATAATTCTCAAAATGATTTGGCAATTATTAAGATTAATGCAGATTAAGATTTAAACTAATTACTATAGAAACCGAAATTTAACATGGCGGACTTCGTATATTAAGAAACTTCTCTATAGAGAAGACACCTAGCAATGTGAGTGTTATAAGGTGGATAACACAACAGAACTTCAAGGAACTATAAATAAATGTTTCTGACAATATCACAAAGACACGTTAAAAATAGGGTTTGATAAAGGTTCATGTGCATATCAAGATAAGTGTAGTTGTGCGATTAAATGTCGGACGTAAGGGCTTGGTCGCAAAAACGCAGTGTGCAGAACACGCTCCTACCGTCTGCAGAGCAGGTGCAGTCGTTACAGTCGCGCCTAAACTGTTCGCCGGGATTGCAGCGGAAGCCGAGATCCGATTCTGGGTAAAAAAATTAAACATTATTAAAGGTTAGGTAGGAGTTTCTATGGAAATATTACCTAATAGAATATGATTATATTTACTCTATAAAAATGACTTTTATGTGAAGAGCTAAAAGCGATGACAAGCAGGTATTTTTTACCTAGTTTCAGCTTCAAAACATTGCTGTCACGTTTAGAAAAGTAGAAACTCTGTTATGAACTTTAAAGATACAATGCAATGCAAGCGACTATTGGTTCCTATACATTTTCTATGAGGTAGGTATGAAGGTAAATTCTGCCAGCAGCTGCGACATTAATGCAAGCAACGATGAATCTTTATAATCTACAGGTGCTTTTAACAACTCTTACCTACCAGGTGCATGCTCGGGTTCAACTTTATTATCATTGCACCGTTTGATGGAGCAGATCGCGAACTGTCCGGTTTCAGTGCAACGGCAAACGTTGCAGTCGCGGTCGAACACGCTACCCGGAACGCAGTTCATTGTTAGCTGCTCAGACGTGTCTGGAAATTTTATTTAATTAATGTTATTACAGAAATATTTGACTAAGCCATACTATAGCTTGTTTTGTGATCTATCAAAAGCCTTTGATTGTGTTGAGCACATGGCCCTTTAGTGAAAACTGGGATAAAATATTTAATTACGATTAATTTTGTCAAATACTAAATAATTAAATCATGTTTCATGAAAAAGCTTTCGAATTTAAGACACATTGTAGTAAAAACTAGGAAAGTACGTGTTCAGAAAACAGGCGTTCTTCAAGGCTCTATATTAAGTCTGTCGTTGTTAATGAAATGTATCAATTATAAATAAATAACATTAAGTAACAATAAATTAAGGACTTGTTAGTAATAATTCTTAAATTAATAAAAAAAAATACATACGTCTTTTACTCCTTGGTGAAGTTAACGCACTAGCATGGTGGTTGTTATTCAAGGCATTGCAGTCAATCCGCGTGCACGAGAAGTCTTGTCCCTTATTGTCGCAGAGGCATTTGTTGCAGTCCATGCGGAACTCTGTGCCGGGCTGGCAGGCTTTCGGCGGCTCCTACTAGATACACGGAGTGCGTTGTTATTTGTTACTTGATGTACATATATGAGAAAATAATATGGTCTTTGACGGGTCCAAACTTGAAGTACCAAATAGCATTGGATGTTCTTTATCTCATGTTAAGTACCTATCTTATCAAAGGATGATAATACACCGGAGCATTGATTAAAATGACGTTTGGCGAAAGAAAAGTAAAAAATATTACCGTAGTGAACGCCCGTACTTTTCTCGACAAGGTGATATTCTGGAAAATAAAATTAATACTTTTTTTATTATTTAATATTAAACTCTACACTGATAATCTAGGAACTGTCTATGGGCGTAATACGTTTTAGGTCAGAATGGATTGAAATATATTTAATAAAAATAAATAACTAAATACAAAAGTTAAATATATTGTCAATGTCCACAATCCATGTGTTTATCTACGAAAGTAGCGCATGTAACTAGTAAATAATACTAAAAAAGTTATACTAATAAAAAATAAAATAACACAAATATTACAATAGCCAGCCTTTATTAAAAATATCATCCACCACATAAAAAGTAAGACCAAACCGATATAATAAAAAATAAATCAATCTAAAAGGTGTTTTAAAATTAATCATACAGAGAAAGTGTAAAAATCCATCACCAATTAAAAGTTGAAGCACCAATCACCGAAACAGGCTATAACCAGATTATATCAAAAGATATTAAGTCACCAGACCTTCTTGTCTTCAAGTTGGTCTTCGCAAGCTCTTCTAGTACAAGCGTATGACTTTCCATCGGGGTTGCACCGACACATGTTGCAGTCCAGCTCAAAAATTTCATTGGGACGACATTCTTTCCTTGTCACGCGAAGATTCTGCTTATAAAAAGTTACACTTAGCATCAAAATATTTTTTAAGTAAATGAAATAATAATTATTGAAGCAATAGATCTAGATAAAGATCCTCTTGAAAAATAACTTTGAGCCAAAAGCAATCAAATTCAAATATTCGTCAAACTTGAATATAAAATCGTCGATTTAAATCATGCTAAAGGCTTCTATCAAATCATACTTCAGCTGGGATTCCTCCGATATCGGGTTGGTCACCAGGCAGAAGAGGCACACAGGCTCTCCGTGTGCAATAATAGCCGGTTCCATCGTCGTTACACCAGCAGGTGTTGCAGTCCTTGATGAACATGCGCTTCGCCTCGCAAACTTGAGATTTCGTTTTGTTTTTAGATGATTTCGCTGTCTAGAAATTTTGTGATGAAATGAATGATAAGTTGTAGTTAAAAATGGGAGGTGTTTATTGCAATTGTGGATTGTGCGTAGTTAATTTTAAGTTGAGAGTAGAAGGACAATCTTCAATAATGAAATGTATTATAAAATATGGCAACACTGATCTGTAAGGTAGGCGAAAGTTGAATGACAATATCTTCGATAGTGAAATGTATGTATAGAATATAGTAACAGTGATCTGATTTAAGCTAAAATGCAGTTATGATATTCGTATGATTTGAATGAGAAGAATCATCTACAAAAACAACATTAGGATATGTTTAGAAAAGGATAAATAAAATACTAAAAATGTCAACTTTAGTTTTAATAAAATTATTTAAATAACAAAACACTAATTCATTCGTTTTAGTGAAAAAGTAAAGCTGTCATCTGTGTTTACAATCGAAAGGCCTCCTTGCGTGTTGAATCTCCTATGTACGGTACTGCTGGTTTTAATTCCTGAAATAATTGGTATATTTTTATTGATTTTTCACATTTAAAACAAAATATTTATGGGAAGAAGATATTCATATAATCAGTAAATACCTTAAGTTCATGGAACAGTTCAACATCAGCCGGCAATGGGCATGGCTTATTGGTGCAAGAGTAGTCCGTGCCGTGCGCGTTGCAGTGACAAGTATTGCATGCGATGTAGAACGTGGTGCTAGCTCGACAGACTGAGTGACGCTCTATGTGATCCTGGCCCTACAGGTTTGAAGAAGTGGGTCAGAGATAAAAGAAGATAATATTAAGGTAGTAGGATATTTAGATTTTTAGTTAAAACCATCAACATCTGAAAAGAACAATGGCCACTTTCCTAACATGCTTGGACTAGGAAAATCTTATAAAAGTTATAACGATAAAACATTTGTCATTTTATTTGCCTATTTATATATAACTACGTTCGGCATGCAATATATTTTTTAAAGCATGGAGAATCGAGACATTACGTATAATGTTTTATGAGGTTGTGCGGTATATTTATTAATCTGTAGCATTTTGGATTGAGCAGTTTTTCACATTGAGGTCTAATTTAAGTAGGTAGGTACATTAAACCAGTGCATTTGGTTAGCTAGGTACCTACCTACTTACTTTATAAAATAATATAGATAAAAATGTGTCTAGATTACCTCTTGTGATTCGATTTAGATTATAAAAAAAGTATGGACGTCACTAGGGACGTAAATAAATATGGATGCGTTCATAAATAAATAAATAAATGTTTTATCCTGCGTTTTGTTTCAAGCATATGTTATAATTTTGATGACGTTTATCTATTTTTTCCCGGCTTTTAAAAATAAACTGATGCCATCCATTAGTTACATTATCAATGTAGTACATTTTGGTGACAGTATTATCTCTAAGAATTAATGTTTCTTCCGAGGCCAAAATGGCCATTGTTCTTTGTGCACACGGGAACTCTTTATATTTATCGATTCATTATCTAATGTGCTAGATGCTGCTACTGTTCGATATCAACAATATAGTTCTACTATATTTTCGCAATCTGATGCTACTATCAATGTTTACGATACTATTTTACTAATTATACAAAACAATTGCATATTTTAAAATCGGCTGAACATATTTTATAGTAAAACTAGCACTTCGCCCGCGACTTCGTCCGCGTGTCCCACAGGAACTGTGATTTTTTTTTGGGATAAAAAGTAGCCTATGTGACTCAGTGATAACGTAGCTTTCTATTAGTGAAAGAATTTTTAAAATCGGTCCAGTAGTTTCGGAGCCTATTCGGCACAAACAAGAAATCTTTTCTCTTTATAATATTAGCATAGAAGATAGATGTAAGGGCATACCTAACTATTTATTATAGTTTTATTGTTAGCTTACTATAATAAAATTAACAGTACGAACCTCATTTTGCATGAAGACCTCAACCTCTTTATCTTTATCCGTTTCAGTCTCCAGGCATTCGTTATGAGTGCACGAGTAGCTCAGTCCATCACTGGCACATTTGCAAGGGTTGCAATCCCTCATGAACTCTTGAAGAGGCTTGCAAATGGTAGATCTCTTTAGGATTATCAAGTCATGGTCCAAACCTAGCAGGTTTTCTATATCGTAACGATTTTGATTCTGAAGCTTGAAGAGGAGATATTGTTAATGGTTATAATATATGCATAGTTTTATTCTTGAGTACCTACCTACCGGTTCCTTAAACTTACCGACTGTTGTTCTTTGACAATAATACTCGTATTTCTTTAACATCTTCATAGTCTATGAAGATGTTATTCGTAGACGTTCAGATCATGGAGTTTCAAATGATTGGTTAGGAAATAATAATATGTTTTATTGTAATCAAGACAGTAAATACAAACAGTTTACTTACCTCAACAAAAATGATTTGTGCATCCCATTCACCGTGCAGTATTATACAAATATTGATTTTTTTATTAGAACAAATGCTCTCGACCAGGGATGTTACGGAGGTGGTTTATATCAGAACCGAAGTCGGAGTCGAAGTTTTTAAAGGACGTCGGCAGTTTTAGGCTTGATATGGTACAGTAATAAAAGCTTAACCAAAAATAAAAATATATTTTAATTGTTCTTTGCCTAATTTATCTTAGAGATTAAGAATTGGAATCAAAAATCGAAATAAATAAGAAATAAAATGATTATGCCATTGACATTTTGAAAAAACCACTAAAACAAAAGCGGGTGCATGCTGGCTGGCGCGTGCTTCCACAGAATATCATGGTGACAGCAACTAAAACCTTTGAATTGAGAACTCATTAGTCGGGCTGTACTTCACTGGATCATTTATACCATACTTAACCTCACTGTCAGAAATAAGAATATTTCTCTTTAACCCAATTACGTACAAAAACAAATAAAAAATGAATTTAAATACTCTTGAAATACTCGATCACACTTAACTAATTTCATATCTGTACCGACTTACACAATCTGAGGCCTAGCGTTCTATGGGCGTCTGCCAGTGCCCTTTGGTTTATCGGAGTCGGAAAGTCGGAACCGGAATCCGAGTCGGAGTCGGAGGTGGTGGCAGAAGAGAAAAGTGTTAAAATTTATTCAGACAGACTCTCTAATTCCAATTGAAAAATAATTGAAATTATTGCCGCCGCCGCCGTCCATTGCCGCCGCTATCCACTATGCTTCGACTTCCGATTAAAACCTCCGATTTAAAAGTATCGGAGCCGAAGTCGGAACCGGAGGTGTAATTCCAAACATATCGGAGTCGGAGTCGAAACTTCGTAACATCCCCACTCTCGATGTTTGTATCGAACATCGATTCGTGAAATACAAAAAGTTTTATCTTTGTAAGCATCAAACAACGCTTGAAAGTTTTGTATGTCATGTATGGTTTATTATTGATGAGTGATTAAAGTCACTGTTTTAGAATATAAAGTATGTAAGTACAAGTAGTACTTATTTAATTACATTAATTTTATTGTGAGTGTATATATTTTTCATATCACCCTTTTATCTATCAGTTTTATTTAAATAAACCATGTGTCTCCAAAAATGGTGCATCTCCTCCAAATATTAAAAATGTGCATATTTCAGGCTCATAATGATTTTTGATGATATTATTTACTTATTCGCATTTATTTGATTTATGGCATTTAATTACCTATGTTAAATAATTATTTCAATAGACTTACCGGTACTACAACATCAGTTTTGTCCGACTTTTGAGTAGGATCATCTTTATTTTCTATTTCACTGGCTAACAGAATTTCAGGAGCACCTCCGAGGCTACCTGGAAATTATAATTCAGAAATTAGACATTTGGGTAATAGATTCTTTATAGTTATACTATAGCGTAAGCATAGTAGGCACTTGTTTTAATATAATGTCTGCCCGAGGACGAAGGATTCTACATACCTACTCGGTGTGCAGAAAAACCAGTGCGAAAATGGAATTGATGAAGGATGAAAGAATTATGTAAATCAAGAAGGAATGACATAAAAACTGCTCTGCCAAGGCTTAATAAAGATGGCTGATAGATAACGAGAATTATGAAAGACTATTTTGAACAGACAGTTGTTACAAATTAATGAAATAATAATTAACTTCGACACCTAGGCTATCGTAGTCTTCTGGGGTGCTCATAGTAGGCACTAAATCAAAGTAAGTTCAAGATGTTTACCTGATCTCCTACAATACTCCAAAGTGCAGAGTCCGAGTCCATTGTCAAGGCAGATGCAAGTGTTGCAATCCCGCTGGAACGTCGTATTCGGCTTGCAGAGGACTGGATCCGCTGAAATAAGGAAATAGTAAAAATATAGCCTGTGCATACAAAATTAGCTTTAAACAGGTGAATAATTTCATTGTGAATTGCATTAGTCTGTAAACGCTCACAGGTGAACGCGTCCTTATATTTTTGACGACAGGACAATTAGCACCTTGATTACGTCACTTCTTTTACATAATATCAAAAATATCCATTGCTTTGAGCAAGTTATCGTGAAAACGTATTTGTATTATGGGATTGTTTAAATGAAAATAATTATGATTGCGAGCATATTTATTAGCAAGACTTAACGACCTTTAATTCTGCAAGTGTTCTGTCTCTAGGTTCTATAAATCACCTAAATATATTATGCCTTTATCAAAACCTAATGCGTTGGCTACACAACCTTTGACAACGTAAGTAGGACTGACGACGTTTCCCGCTTTAAAGTTCCATACAATCTCCTAGCTAGTAGACCTTAGTGCGCCTTTCTCTATTGTCATAAAGTCCCTGAGATTTCTCACTTACCAAAAATTTCTTTATCGCAAGCCTGCTGCTTCAAGCATTCGGCGACGCCATCGTCGGAGCAGCGGCAGTAGTGGCAGTTGCTCTCCCATTCACTGCCCACCAAGCACTGCACCTCCGTCGCCTCGCTCTTTGATGCCTCTGAAATATTCAGCAGCCATATTTTGAAAGCAGAAGAAGAAAAACATCGAAAGGAATAACCAAGATGATTATTTGTGAATGGTATCGCGGTAGACGATGCGAAAGATGGCTCAACTAAGTAGTATTAATACACTACAGCATTGTAAGGGAAAGCTACTTATATTTACGCTTAGCGGACGAATTGTTGATGGCAGTTTGTTGTTACTAGTATCCAGGAGGATGCTATTGCCAATTTTTTTAACGTACCTAATCGCTACCTTTGATTTCCATGGTTGAGATAAGCGCAAGGGTGTAACCAGATACAGACAAAGGGGTGGTTACAGCTGCCCTCCCCTAGCAAGGATTGAATAAAAGCTCGCCGCTCAGTCGGAGCGCTTCTGAACCGAATTATTAATATAATGTCATTGATCTGATCATCAAATTGAATATCGCTAAAACTGTGCATTCTTCTATAAGGGAATCATCTCACAACCCTTCCCTTATGTATATAATTGTTTTCCTTGCCTAAATAAAATCCGTCCTAAGCCCTTGGAAAAGCGTGGCCATTCTTTGGCTGAACAGGCAACAGTATTTAACAATAGGTACCCTTATAGAGCAGCATGCCATTCATCTTAACATTTCCATATACAAACACCGTCTACATACATATGTATGGTGAGAGTTAGAAACTTAGAATGCTCATACATATTCCAGTCATGACTAATTCACACAACATTCACCGGATTTATGAGCTGCTTGAAAAGGAAATATCTAACAGAGGAAACTCACCATTTATTTCAACTTCTTTTGATTCTTCTGTGCATGAGGGGTCTGCTACACCAGGCGGACATTTTATTGCTGAAATAGAAAAGAAGAATTATGAGCTTACGTTTACATAATATACAGTGTTTAAGCACGAATAGGTTTAACGAGGGACGTATTGAAGGAGGATTCAGTATTCGATACTAGATCGGACCTACCTTGAAATCACGAAAAAAAATCAACTGTCCTTTACAATAATATCCTTATCACTCACACAAAATGTACAGAATAGTCGTTTTTTTTTCGGCCGAGATTAAGGCTAAGGTGGCCTGAAGGTGTGACAAGACTGGACAAAGTACGAAACGAGCATATCCACGGTAGTTTCAAAGTCGATATCAGAGAAGCTAACCGAGCCGTCTCAGAAGGTATGGTTACGTGATGCGAAGGGACGAGGAACATGTAGTGAAAAAAGCTTTGCAACTACCTGAACATAAGAGAAGTAGAGGACGACCTCCGGCTACGTGGTGGACTAGCATGACAAAACTCCTATTGGAGGAAGAACTACCCGACCCGACAGGACAGATTGTCCTGGCGCCAGAAAATTAGGAGAGCCGACCCCACCTAAAGTGGGATAGAGCTAGGAAGAAGAAGAAGTTGATTTTTTTTCGTGATTTTAAGATTGGTTCCGTAGTTAATCGAAATAATAATATTATCGAATAATATAAATTTATAATAAATAGATAAGTCCGAAATGAATCAAGTACAGAACATAAACTACGTGTGATAATCTAAGGATCCCGATCATGTACGAGGCGCTTATGATGTGTAAATCAAAGAGACAAGTGCTTCAATTTACAACAATGATTTCGCATATTAGGAATATTAAAAATAAAGAAAAATAGTTATAGTGACTTGTTACAAGTCACTATAACAATTTTTCTCTATTTTGTACGTGCGTCAAAACACCGAGCCAAAGACGCAGTGGATTTATAATTACTTAATTGGCAAATGTCACATTGTAGTTGAACATTCTTCATTCTTTGGTCATATGAATTATGTTCTATGGTTGTTTTAGAAACACAATGTTAGGAATGAAAAAAGTACATAATCCAAAAATGAATCTCATTTTCGATTTTGTGTGTATAGGTAACATCGTTTTTTGTTTTAATTTATTATTTTTCGTCTGTTAATTTTAGGCTGTTTGTAAACATTGAGTGATTTGACATTTCGTTTCCCGCCATAAATCCTAAAAATGGCGGCGAAATGTCACGTGACATGTTTCGGCCGCAGCGCGCCCGGTCGGTCCTCATGTTGCCCTTTAACCTTCACAATTATTGCAGTTCTATTAATAGCGACAACAATTGGTTTCAATAATTACTTGCCGACGATCATCTTTGATGCTTGGATATTACGAAATTATCAGCTAAAACAAAAAATATTTTGTTCCGAAATTATTTGATTGACCTATTTTCTAGACTTACTTACATTCGATTCTAATATTTCACTTGAATCATGAATGCATTTACATATATAAATCTCTCATGCACAAAGAACAATCTCTAGATCACAGGTTCTTAACCGGTGGTCCGCGGACCACTGGTGGCCCTTAAAAGCACCCGAAGTGGTCCCCGAAGCCATACTAAATCAATCATCGGGTAACGGCGCTAATCTTCCATAGTCTACATCTCTAGGTACTCAAGGAAAACTTTCTCAAAAGTTCTAATCTCTAGGTCCACCAGTTGAGGCTGTGCATTGTCTAAATAAATAAATAGATAAGCTACTGCCACAGAGATCAACGTATATTGGGACATGTGAAGTTCTATACGTTTTCAGATACCTTGATTAAAATGCTAATAAAATTCTGCCTAATTTCGGTCCTTCCTAAATTACCAACTATCACAGCTGTAGTACCTAGTTAAGATTCGTGACTAATTCTTTCACGTTTGCATTGTGTCATCATCATTAACATTAGACAAATTAATAATTCCTTTATATCCGTGCACTGAATCACCGCTAGGTCATAGAATAAAGCACATTTATACGAACACAATGAGGTAATCCTTTACCACGGAACAGCTGTTTAGCATACAGGCTTATTCGAAAAGGTTCATAGCTAATTCGGCACGAAAGAATCTATCTCTATCTATCTCTTCTTTCTATCTGTTGAGACTCGCCCGGATAGGTGTCAAGTTGGGTCGTTCGTACGCTCCTTTAAACAATTTTGTTAACCCATCCATATTAAATATGTCTCGGGTTGTTTTACATCATTTTTAATGTTATGAGTTTAATAGTTCGTGGGTCCACCACATTCTTCTACCTTATTCCAATTGATTTGGTCCACGCAATATATAATTTCCTTCCTTCTAACTAAGCGTTTACTTCCTTTGTAATTATCTCATCTTCCACACAATTCATTTCATACATCTACTTCGATCTGCTTTACCCCCTTATTTAAAAACGATGATTAAATTAAATAGCTCTTAAGTCAATTGCCATAATATCTCTATTCATTGTCATAGGTACAAATGATACGAATAGTTGTAAGTATATTATGTATATTTAATCAGTGGTTAAGGAGCGGTTATAAGGGGGTTATTTTCTCCACTTTTCTTCTTGTAGGTATAGCAAATAAATGCAATTATCTTTTTCATTACCGATTGCCCAGTTCGTAAAATCATTAGAAATAACACTATTTCCTCTATACTAATCTATACCTAATATAAAACAGTATTTACAAACATTTCACGTACCGTACTGACTTAACTTTCTGCGATAAAGGGAATCCCCAACAAAACAAATATTTAATTTTCTAATGGATTTCTTATTTCGATTATTGCTACCGCAGTGCTTTTCAAATCTACAAAAAAACGAATATCACAATATTAGTTTTTTGTAGATCCGAAAAGAATATATCTACATACAGGCTGCATTTCCTAAATGTGCGTGAATGGGCAAATTCGAAACTAAGAAATTGCGAAAATTACTCAAAGGGAAATCGAGATCGATTTTGATGAAAATGAACCTGGTACCCTAGAGGTGTTCTAAGTATTTTTTGTAATTCCATCCCTAAAGCGGTAAAAAGGCGCAGTAAAGTTTGTATGAAGAAAATAACTAGGTACATTGTGTCGTTTTCCGATTTCCACGTGGACATAATCGCGGGCACTTTTAGGTAATTACAGAATTCCCGCCAAAACCTACTACATATTGATAAAATTATGAATGAGTTTCCTATTGTTTTCCTGTTTATTAATTGCTGTTGTGTTTCTGTAAAACAGCAATAGGTTATACAGTCAATGATTTACGAGTGTGCACTGTGCATTATTAAAATACCTAATAATTTTGTGTAATTAGGTAATAAATTTGCCTTCTACCTGCCGACATGTCTTGGGAATAACATAGGTATTATATGTACCTGTTATGAAGTAATATAAAACACATTAAATTGAAAAAAAAAAAACTAAAAAAAAGTATTTTTTTTTTCAATTAATTAAAAAGGTAAGCCAGAGTTATCCTGCAAAGATTAAAGCGGTCTGGTAAAGGTTTTTTTAATCGGCTAACACGTTGTTATAAAAGGGTGTCATAACTTTGATTCCGCGAAATATTATTCAAGACTAGCTTCCGCCACGGCTTCGCCCGCGTTTTCCGGGATAAAAGGTAGCCTATGTGTTATTCCAGACTATAATCTATTTGTGCGCCAAATTTCATCCAAATCCGTCCAGCCAACAAACATACACACACACACACACACACACACGCACAAACTTTCGCATTTATAATATTAGTGGGATTTTGTGTTCTAATCGCGAAAAAGAATATTTTTGGCTCATCTTCCTCATTTTCTCATACGACTTCCGCTTTAATTTTTCCGTCAACATCGGCCTATATTATTTTATGACAGTTTTTTAAACCTTTTTGGTAATATTGAAGCACATTTCCCGATTCCTGCGCTTTGTCGAATATTAGTAGGTACCTAAGTAGGTCTCGCGAATATTTGATAAGTCGAACATAAGTTAATAATTAAATTCTAGTGAATTCGTTAGCGAAAAGTTATCGCGTTTCTGCGACGCCGCTGCCGACCGGAACCATGCGTTTGGTGCAGAACGCAGAGGTCAAAAAAGTTAGAAAAAAAAAGATCGCCATCCTTTAATTATACTTAGTATAATCCATTTTTAACTCTTACTTATATATATGGAATTAGCTATAAGGTAGCTGGAAGCGAACAAACAAACATTATTTTTTTAGAATAACGGTCGATTGTAGAAAGATAATTAAATTTTAATGGAAGCATTAACCATACAATTTCTATCGTTAAAGTCTCCTTTAAAACTTAATGACCTTTTCTGAAACTCAGCGTAAGTCAACTCGACAATTTATTCAAACCTGTTATCGAAATTCGACTAATTGTGTTTGTTATAGCGTTTTGCATGTTCTTTATTAATTATCCATATAAACTTTATGAAAAATCTCACTAAGATCTTCCGTGTGCGCAATATGCTTAAAAAGTGGTACAAGTAAACAATTGAAAATGTATCAAAAAAGCTGCTCGCAAAACCTCCACAGGACTTCTAGAACTAGTATCTACTTATCTACTTAGATAAGGCTAATTAAATAGGCAAAGATGCTTTTTAGCCAAAAAAAAATCAACTTTAAAAAAAAATTTAAAATTATAATTAAAATAATTGCACCCTTACCACAAAAAAGATAAACACGTGTTAAACGCGAATGCTACCAAAAAGAATACGCACTTGTTTTAGACAAGTTAGTGCTAAAACAAGTGCGTATTATTTTTGGTAGCATTCGTGTTGAACACGTGTTTATCTTTTTTGTGGTACGGCCGTTGATGTTTAAGTTTGCATAAACCCGTTATTCCTGTGTGATTATGAATGGCAATAAGGTCGTAGGTATACGCAAGGCATTCATAGATATCAATCATACAGGAATAATATAAAGGTTTTATGCAAACTTAAGCATTGTTTTTTTTTCTTGCTAAAAAGCATCTTTAAAATATTTGCCATTATTAAAGTAAGACCTTATTTATTGCACATCTATTATCTTTAACCTGTCAAGTTAAAAGTCCATACTTAAGTAGGTGTAACTTGAACATAAAATACGTAATATGTACTCGTAAGTACGATTAGTATGGGAACGGGCACATTATGTATATTACAATATGGTGTTATGATTCTAAGGGGACAACGTCGGCTAATGCCCTCGACTCGCCCGCCCACTTACAGGTATCTTACACCTGTTACACTTGAGGCCGAAGTTAAGAGAACACTGCAAGTCTTAAACTAAAAATATACACAATGGATTATTTTTTGTTTATTTTTAATATATGTAGGTTTATTGATTAAGTATACAATTATAACGGGTTAATTTAATTATGTATCGAGCCGTTTAACTAAATAACTGATATAATCACAAAGCATGGCATTCAATTTTGTGTTTATTTTATATTAATTTATTTAAGGAAATTAAATACAGCATATAGGTACTATATTGAGGTGTCAATTCCCTAAATAAAGCAAAATTTATGTTTATACTACTGTGTGTGATATTATTCATGTATGATCTAGGTACTCATTATTAATCATTCAAAGAACTAAAAATAAACTCACACATCTGTCTCTATGTGTGTCGATCACAGTAAGTCCATAAATCATTATTATCTGCAAGCTCGAAATAGAACTTTAATTAAAGCTCGTAAGGTAATGTTATCTGTTCGTGTATTTATAGCAGACCGCAAGGAAACTCCGCAAATATATACCATAATATCAGACTTGCGATCTATTTTTAGTCTTGTGTTAATGACATTTGTGAACTTAAACTCGTAACTGCAGAACGGAGGTAATAAATTAAGAGGAAGTTATCTAGACTAGTATCGTAAAGAGATATTTATAAATATATTCTAGAGGCAAATGTTACAACCATGTATGTATATTACATATCTTGTAACCAATAAGATTTAGAGTATCCTTTGAAGTTTGAAGTTTAAAAAGTTTGAGTTTATATATGAAAAAAACAATATTACAAAAGTGACATAATACCCATGATCCGTAGACTAGGTTGGCGCTCTGGAGGCTAGGTCTGGGGCTCTGGAGAAATGTTAACCGATTTTGGCTATTCCATACATTTCATTCCATTATTTAAATATAAGCTAATTTAAATAGAATTAAGATAACATTTTGATCAGAAGTATTGCTAGAGTGTTCTTTATCGGATAGAAACGACCGGCGAAGAAACGTAGACTGCAAATTCACATTTCAATTCAAATTTACACATACTGATTCAAAAAGGTGGGCCATTAAACTTTGTCTACAGTGTAGTCAGGACTACATTATGCCGGACATGCGCTAAGCAACAAGCAGCCGACCAACTTAACGGTGTACCGCTATCGGGCTATAAACCATCCTAATGATTGCAAATTTATACAAAGTCTGGTCCGGTTATACATTTGTTTACTTCGTATAATTTATTTCGTTGTTTACATTTTGTGTCTAATATCTTCTCAATAAATATATATACCGTTTTTTTGGTCGGATATGTAAATTGGAAGTGACAGTTTTGTATTTAGATTATACAGCTACCTAACAGCGACTATATTATGTGAACATTTGAACAATGAGCATCACTCGGCTCGGCAAAAAGTTCGAAGCAAATTGATTCGCTAGAATGCTTTGACCAAACGTTCATGGCGTGTGACTTGAGTGTTAAACCTTTTACATGTGCACTACACTGGTATAAAATATTATATTCAATTCGTTTCCGTGTTTTTTACGTATACAATTTACACACATCATGAAAACGGATCGGTATCAGATGTATGTACCTACGTAAAAAATCACGAATACGAATTATTGAATATGAGTTGCATCTCCCGGAATCATAATTCTCTAAATGGTGGTGAAAACTGCATAAAAAAACCGGCCAAGTGCGAGTCGTACTCGCGCACCGAGGGTTCCGTATCATTTTTGGACGTATAAAGTGAAAAAATCCGGACCGCATAACTAAATTTGTTTGTGAAGGAGTTTTGATGATTTTGAAAAAACTGTACTAGTTAGGAACATCGTTTTATTTTTGGTGCCATATTTGGGTCAATTCCTATAAACTCTAATTATTTCAGATTTTTCGCCCCGCAAACTTCGGAGATAAGGGGGGGGAATGGTATTTTTTTGGACACTTTTCATTATATGTCGAAAACTGTGAGACATAAATTAAAATTAAAATATATTTTGAAATGTGCAGATCAAGCCCTTTCATATGATATGTCACTTGACCTAGTAACCCCACTTTGAAATTTCGGACCCCCACTCCGGCCCCTTTTGCAATGAAAATAAAAATATTTTTAAACTTTTTTCATTTGCAATAAAGTTGAACAAGCATTCTTTATAACTGTTCCAAATTTCAAGTCGATAGCATAAGTAGTTGCTGAAATAAGCAGGTGTGACAGACAGACAGACAGACAGACGAAGTCGCACCATAAGGGTTCCTTTTTTACCATTTTGGTACGGAACCCTAAAAATATTGCGTAGCTTAGAAGAACTAAGGGGCCGACCACAATCTCTTAAAAGAGTGTTACTATCATCTTATAAATGTATATTTTTTGTGAATTTGAAACATGTCAAAGCCATGTTATGCTTCTATTAAGTTATTAAATATATAAGTGATTCTCAAAAATCATATGACCCGAGCGGGATTTGAATCCGCAACCTCTGCCGAGTTCAGAGCACTGTGAGCCACGGTTCGGCAGAGGTCGCGGGTTCAAATCCCGCTCGGGTCATATGATTTTTGAGAATCACTTATATATTTACTATCATCTTACTTTTCTTACAGACAGACAAAAAAGTGACTTTGTTTTTATACTAAGTAATCAAATAAGGTGTGAAAAACTAAGAATTTCGTAGAATTGGTCGGTATCGTTGCTTATCGATACCGACTAATTGTTTTGAGACATTTGTTGCAAAAAAAAATGTTTTGAGCGATGTTAATTTTTCTTTTTATAAGCTTTTATTTAGTTTTTCTTGGTATTTGCCATCACATTTTACCAAGAAAACTAAATAAAAGCTGAGAAAATTTAATTAATTTAAATCGATATTTTTTCTTTTTATAAAGGCTTTAAGTATGTATTTAGTTTTTCTTGAAAAAATGTGATGTGGAAAATTTTCTTATAATAAACTTTTATTTACTTTTCTTGGTAAAATGTGATGGAAATGGTTTTTCTTGGAAAAAATTAATCAGGAGTCTGTCGTATTTGAGGGCCGTGGCGAGTAGGTCAAGAGAGACCGGGTGCTGGCGTTGTGGCAAAACAGCCCCCGGCGGCTTAAGTAGGTACGATGGACAATGCGCATTTTGAATAATTTTTGGGTAATGAAAATGACTAGATATTTGGAACGGATTAGATCAGAGTTAATTTTTTAAGAGTTTAGGTATGTATAACATCCATAGATGTCAGTAATAAGCAAGAATAAGGTAAAATTCACAGGAAAATAAATGATGTTCATGTATTATACCTACCTAATGCAATTTGCATTGATAATAAAATCCAGTCAAACTTCCTACAGAAGGTTCTTTTCCTTGAATCAACGCGACCCAGGATTATCTCTGTCACCCTTACTTATAAACGATGATTAAATTAAACAGCTCTTAAGTCAATTGTCATCTCAATTCATTGTCTTACAAATGAAAAGGATAGTTGTAATATTTAATCAGTGGTTAAATTAAGAGGCGTTTATAAGTAAGGGAGTAAATCTATAAAACAACAACGCACAGTCTAAACAGGACGAGATTTGGGAGGAAATATTCCTTGAGTGAGAGTTTAGAGGGGCACTAAAAATATTATTTGAAGTCTATAGATACTTCTGTACAGAGTGGCAGGTTAGACAGTGGAAATATTCTAAGGGGTCATTGTACTCATCATTATGAACAACATTTACTATGGGACCAACCCTGAAATCGCGAAAAAAACATCAGCTGTTCCATACATTTTGTTGAGTTATGTGAACAAAAATGTATGGAAGAGCTGATTTTTATTTCCCGATTTCAAGGTTGGTCCCATAAAAGTTGTTCATAATGATGAGTACAATGACCCCTTTGAATATTTCCACAGTCTAACCCGCCACCCTGTATGGCCTGTATACATATAAGTTGTATTGTGTCGGCAATGGCAGATTTTGTGGACACGTTTGTGGCTGTCGTGACTAGCCCGTGTGGCGAATTCATACAGCATCAGCACGCATAGCATGACCAATTTTTTTTTTTTTTTTTAAAAACGTTGCCCCACACTAGGATTTCTCCTGTATCGTGGGTGTGTTCACAAACACAAATTTCACATACACAAACAGCCAGACCTATGTGCAATGCGGGAATCGAACCCGCGACACGTTGCGCAGCAGCCAATCTCTCAGCCACTGCGACAACCGTGCGGTCGTTTATTCATCGGTTTATTTTTCGGTCGTTTATTAATTCCATCTCTATTCAAGAATAGACAAAGTTCTTTCTATCCAACTCGTTATTTCTTCTGCCCGAGCACGCGGCGGCCCGTGCTTGGCACTTTCGTCGACTGAAGCATTTCTTCTCTTTATTTTTAACATCGCCATTCTTAAATAGGTAGAAATCTTTTTAGGTACAATCTGTCATTTTGTCTAAGTATTCTTCCGTGACAAAACCCGTTTCTATAGTGGTCATGCTATGCGTGCAGCACGCGCAGCATGACCAATTCTGCATCTATTCTAGCAAAGAATAGACAAAGTACTTTCTATCCAACTCGTTATCTCTTTTGCCCGAGCACGCGGCGAACCGTGCTTGGCTTAACAGAATTTTGTCTACTGGAGAATAGAAACATTTCTTCTCTTCATTGTATGCATAAAACGGTAGAAATCTTTCTACAATCTGTTATTTTGTCTATTCTTCTGTCGACAAAACCCGTTTCTATCGTGGTCATGCTACGCGTGCAGGTAGGATCGGACATGGGACAATTGCAAAGACCATGCTCCTGAAGTCTAGACCGACATTTAAAAAATGTGAAAACACAGAGCCCTAATAGTAATCATAATTATTTCTCATTTAATAGTAAATATTGTCATTAACGTATAATATATCTTTAATATATCTATCTTTACAAAATCCGGCTGCGCGGGCGGCGCGTGTTCGATGACGTCATCATCGGATAGCGTCGGGCCGCGTCCAACATAATTATGAATGAACGCGTCGAATGCGACCCCCGACCTCTGATAAGCGAGTGACGTCGACACCGTAGAGTTCGCTGTTGATAAAGTGCACTTGTGAACATTATTGGGAGACGAATTGGAGAACATTTTGTAGGTCGGCGAAGACCGCCTTGGTGGAAAGAAGGTACCGCCTTAAAGACACTACAACACATGCCCGACGACCGAATCCAAACCAACAGTTACAATCTGGGTATCTTTAAGTCACGAGTGAATCGGTTTCTTCTAGGCAAGCGTGCTCCATCGTAGACCGCATTCGTTTAATATCAGGGGGGTGATTCTCGCGGGTTCGATATTGATATCGAATTCGATATATATTGCAACAACTGTCAAAATCCCTACCATTTTGACATTTGTTGCAATATATATCAAAGGCGATATCAATATCGAACCCGCGTGAATCACCCCCCAGGAGAGAGTAAATAAAATAAAAAAAACCAAATAAAGTTGTTCAAAATTAACAATTTCAAAGTATACACTGTGATTGGCTGACCAAAATAACATAACCCAAGGGTTCCCCAAGTGCGCTGCAGGTGCGACGTGAACTGAAAGAGTTTAGGAACCCCTGACATAACCTATGATATCGGGTGACATGAGGGTCTTTAGTTTCTAAAAACTCAGGCAGGGGCAGGACTGAAAAAGTAGAATTGGCAGAGGCCGTATTAAATAATTATATCCAAATAATGATGCAGCTTTAGTTTTTATTAAAATCAACCCCGAGACTCCTCAGTTAGAATATTGGCGGATTTGGCCATCCAGCATGGACATTTGGAAAATTTATTCTGCATAAAGTCTGTTCATTGGATGACAATGCTATGGATAAAGGCATACAGCCGGCCTAGCATGACCACGATAGGAACGGCTTTTGTCTTCATAGAAATAGACAAAGTGACAGATTGTAGAAACATTTCTACGTTTTATGAATGAAACGGTAGAAATGTTTCTACAATCTGTCACTTTGTCTATTTCTATGTAGACAAAACCCGTTTCTATAGTAGCCATGCTAAGCCGGCTGGTATTATCTGCATAAAACCTCAACCTTCAAGGAGAACATTACATCACAACTGAACAATGGGTGGTTCTTGCAATATCTACCCAATTGTTATAACAATTTTATTTTCTTCGCCGCATGCAACAACGTTATTCTTGCGCATAAAAAGTGCATAAAGAAGTATATTATAGGATTGTAAATTAATTTCCTTATCAAGACTTAGCCGAGATAGGTCTCCGGCTTAAAATGTTCTTTAGCTTTGACTTTAGCTCCATCTTCGTAATTCTCGAAGTGCCAAAATTCTTCATGACACTGAAAATCGTCAACGAGAGTGAAACAAATGAACGCCGCTTTGGACCTTTACATGTAAGAATAAGTTTCATCATTCAATTGTTTTGTATGTCTCGTACTTATAAAACAGTCGCTTTTCGTATTTATTGTCTGCTCAGTTCTTCTAATCTTTACAATGGATTTTAACCGTATAGTTAGTATTGGGCCCCAATTAGACTACCGTAAGCTCAGTACGGGGACCAATTGCACCCCGGGAATGAATGAATGAAGAACGTCATTCTAATTAATGCGGTTTTCATCACCATTTAGAGAATTTATTCGAGAATTGGTGTGTTTAACTTATATTTAGGTACAGACAGAAATCTCAATGTTTTGACATGTCGCCAGCGCCACATCAGTAGATTGTCCCGTGCGAAGCCGGGGCGGATCGTTAGTAGTAAATAAATTCAAGAATAAGTTTTCAGTACATAATTTGTTTAATTTTTCTTTTGTGACGGCACAATCTATCGTCATGGCTCATTTTTAACATGAATTTTAAAATTAGACCCCAGCAGTTTTTCGGATGTTTTTCTTCTTCTACTTAATTGTATTAAAATGATCAATAATGCAATCAATTTATTAATAAAGATTAGCGTGTACTGTAAATTCCATCCGGGTACTAGAATAGCATCATCTTGTGTGATCTCAAGGAAAACTGTTCCCACATAACGCAATGGCGTGCCATTGTATTATTTGACATCGTTTCATTGCATGTTTGTTGTCGTTGGTGCAGTGAAGGTCGCAAGATGCATCACCATATACAGTGCATAATAGTAGTAATGAAAATTATCAGGGTTTCTTTTTATACGAAGATGGTCGCAAATAGGTATACGGCCCGCCTGAAGGATAGCGGCCACCGTAGCCTATGAAACGCTTCCAACACCGAGTAGGTTTGCAGACGCTTTAAGATGAATATTTGCTCTGCCGACAGCTTAGGGGACAAGCAGATCCCGCGCTGTCAACACGAGAGCCGGCTCTAGCCTATGTAGCGCCCGGTCGCAATCAATACCCATGGTCTTTGAGAACGCTGCCTTGCACACCTTGCACCAAAAGTAAAGCTGGTCAACATAACGTGTGCCAGGAGCCTAGCGAACTAACCCACCACAGGAACACAACACTACCGAAGAGTAGCGTTATTTGGCTATGGTATATTGGTAGAGCTACGTCTATCAAAGGTCCGAGAGCTGTTGGAGCAGTCGAATCCTTGAGCGTAAACCAGGAATCGGAAGAGATACTATGGTATGGTGGCCTATATCTATAGGAACAAGAGCTGTTGGAGCAGTCAAATCTATGAACGTAAACCATGAATAGGTATAGCATGGAACGCCAGTATACCTGAAGAAGCCGAAGAGTTACGCTTAGATGCTGACGGTGGAACACCGGTAGTTGTAGCAGAACTTGGAGAAGATTATATTCAGCAGTAGACAGTTCAAATTACCTACTCTAGAGTAGGGTATAGTAGTCCTAGTAGGGAATAGTAGTAGGCGTATTGTCAACTGGTTAAACGAAGGACATATTGAAAGAGGGTTTAGGAACTACGAGACCTACTTTGAAATCCCGAAAATAAATGTAGGTCTGTAATTGTCAAATTGCAAAGCAAAGGCAATGCTCATGAGAAAATGAACGAGCAAGCATTAATCACTACGCAAGCTCACTTTGACAGTGATTTCCTCTGGGTCTCCGAGACTGAAATTGATGGGAAAAAGAAAAAGCTGATTACTGATAAGATAGGTATAAAATAAGACCAATGTCGAATGCAGTATGGGCTTGGCGCCTCACTAATCAGTCCAATCACGCCCAATTGGATCCAATCGAGCTTTGATTTGCGTCAAGCGACCACCAATCACTTGAATCAACACCAATAGTTTACCGAGAACCGTTTTTTTTACGTCTACAACTAAATTGTTGCGGACTTTGGACTAGAATTGGCTGGCGCCACTCTAAAATGTTAAAAGGCTTCGTTCACGGACGTACGGCTTTTATTCGAGCTATCTCGGGTACATATAGCATCAAAAATATCGAGAAGAATAATTAAGGAAATTAAATTCTATTTCAATGGGATAGTTACATTCTTGTCTTGACAGTTATCGTGTACTGTGTTCATTCTGAAGGATCCCTTATGTCATTGAGATATAGTTTAAATTAGTTGTTTTGATCATTTTGAATAGTGTATACCAGGCACGGTTACAGCACGGTTACAGAAGGGGGCAATTTTTGTGTGATTTTCCTATCTGCAATTTCTCTTTGAATAGTTGCACCCATTGCCGCCCTCTATATCCGCGCTTGGTGTGTTCGTCCTGATATTTTGTTGCTGACTATACAAAGCAATGAGAGCATTAGCTCAACCCATTGCTCTATGTCCTTTCAAGTCTAATCTACAACTTTCGGCTATAGCGTGGACGAAGAACTTAATCTGTAAAGTTCACTTCAAACCTCATTCAACTGTTAGTTCGATTTTAAGAGGAACGCACTTGCAATTAATTGTTGGGCGATAATTGCACTGATCAAAGGAAAGCATGGATATCAAGATTATCATTACCAAGTAGGTGCGCGCACACTCGCAGTTATTTGCAAAGTGAATATTTCATATTTTTCTTAATTCGGTGCAGTCTATTCCATAAAGTTTAATTGCAGGTGTTCCTGCTCTTAGATCTGAATTTCATACATTTTTCGAGCATCTTGCATCCCGTTGTTATTATATCTATGACACCGTCATAGGTCATGGTTTGCGTTAGCTCCAAGTGCTCCAACGAAGGTTTAGTATAGGTCAGTGCGGGACCTTGTAATTTCTAATGAGGGTCAATAGAGGGCTTCTAAAGAGACATAACTGAAAAGAGATTAATTAAACTGATGCTAGTAATACGGTATTTTAGTGGTGAGAGTAATACCACGGTTCCGCACAGTGATCCTCCGTTTCGAGTAGGTACTGCTCGTGTCAATTGATTTATTTTTAAACTCGCTTGCCCGTGTTTTCGCCCGCGTTTTTCGGGATAAAGGTAGCCTATTCTGAGGTATAAGATGAAGATATACTGATATAATGGTACTATAAAATTTCATCGAAATCCGTTCAGTAGTTTTCGCGTGAAAGAGTAACAAATATCCATCCATCCATCCTCCCAAACTTTCGCGATTATAATTTTAGTAGGATCTCAAGATATATTGAAGCTTTTGCACAACGCTTTCAGGGCACTTAAACTTATACGAACACTCATATTATTTTTCTAATATGGATGCGAAGTTTTTATAGCGTAGAAAACCCTTTCTTTTAAGAGAATCTCACACAAGTAAAATTCCCTCTAAACTCTTTTATTAAAAGGCAGGTTAGATGAAGCTATACAAGACAATATTGGCACCATCTCTTTTGTTTGACGATTAACACCATCTCTTTTAGGCGAAGCACACACCGCCCCGCGCTACGCTGCGGGGTGCGTGGCGACGGAACAAAAGCCCCGCGCGTGAATGCGTTTTTAGTGTGTTGCACTATGCGTGATTTCTATACAAATACAGATACTTGCAAACAACGGAAGATCACGCATTCCCGCGCTACGCTGCGTGATGCGATGCGGTGTGCGAATCGCCTTACACATCAAATAAAGCTAGTTTTAATACACGAGTGATCCATTGGCGAGTCGGCGAGCCAACGGTATTACCTACTCGTTGTCTCGTTTGGCTCGCCGACTTTCGTCTGTAGTCCTTTCGATCGATTTTATACCACGGTCTCAGGATTTCAAACATGCACAACGAGCCAGCGAGTCAAACCTTCGATTCTTAAGACCGTGGTCTTTAGATGCTTCATTGGCGGTTTATACCTTTGATTCGCAAGCTCTTTGGCGTACCAGCGCTCTTGCTCCCCAATGGATCACCCCCTGACAGTACAACCCTGGACATTTCAAAAGATGACAATTGCAAAATTAAACGACATGTATAAGGAAATCATGAACCCGTCAAGGATATGGAAGCTTACATACATTTATAAGAAAGGGTCCTTCCTTCCCTACTGGGCTGTTGAAGAGCATAGCTTTTGAAAACACTGACATTTCTAAAAAAGTGATGCAACCCATAGCTAAGTTAAGCCAGATTTTTGTGCAAAATAAGCCAAAATCGGTAAGCATAATGGACTAGTAGGTGTGAATGTTTGTGTATGTAATTTGTATGCTTATTAGCACTCACGATATGGCTCAAAACTAGGGTTGTGCTATGAATGTTAATCGACAATTTCAATCGAAGACGGCACTATGTGAGTAACATAACAGATTTCACTATTACAAGTCTCTTATGTTACTCAGTGCCGTTTTCACTGATTTATGTATCTTTATCAATGGTTTGATCAGACGTAGCTTCTTGAATATCAAATTATGATCTCTATTAAGGAAAACGCCAAAAGACTATTTTTAATCATTGTAAACAGTCGTTAAATAATTATGTAGGTATGTGTATGTATTTATCCTCCTCTGGGAATTTCTCGGAAACCGATGAGCGAACTAAAACTTTTTTATTCATAGTTCTATTGGTCATGCAATGACATTCCTAAACTGAACTTGACCATGAATTTGATAGGATTATACATTAGTTTTATTCAAAAGCTGTGTCCGTTTGCTGAATCAGGAACAATGTGTACTTATCAAAAACAATGAATAAGCCCGGAATTCCACTGACACTGCGATATCGCTGTTTTTATCAGAACTAAGCGTCAGTATCCTCACTGGATTGTCGGATCTTACGAGTACACTAGAATGGAATGATTGATTGTTGATTATAGGGTTATCATTAAAATCAATTTTATAAGTGACTAAGGATACAGAAACACCAAAAGATCTCTTCCTGGTGAAGTGACTCGTATCGACATAAATTGTAGATATAGTTATAGCACTCCAAAGAAGCACGTATATGCTATAGCAATCTTATTGGGAATATTGATTGCCAATAAACTATGATGAAGGTCGAAATGTTTCAAGTTTAGCGAGTACGAAAATTAAAGGAGTTTTCAGGTTTGAGAATTAGAAATAGCGATTCCCTACCCTTTGGCACGACCTATGACACTGACCGCAATTTAAACCGTTTCTAATCAAAGAAAAGAAAGATAAACACTAGAGATACGAATAAAAAAAAGATAATTTTCAAAACTGGAAAAGCGCTGGGCAAATTTTGTAAAATTAACTAAGGGTTGAACTTACCCAAGCCGTCGCAGAACCTCGCCAAGCACACGACCAAACAAACAAATATCGAGCACTTCATCGCACTATCAGACACAACACTAAATGTAATTATCCGCCGGGACACACGACCGCCGCCCGCCGACTCCAAGACACAACTGATATTCCTTCGCGTACAATTCAAATGATATACTCCTGCGCAACATTAAATTTACCGTTCGATTTATGAATTTTTTCGCCCCACCCCTCGTTACTCCCACAGTATAAGGGCGATGTTGAAGTAAGCGATATTTTATCACCAGCAAAGTTAGCTTTGCGATTTATTATCTATAATTGTGATTATTTTTAATAGGTTTAAATACGGTAGAGTTTGTGAATTGAAGTGGTCCGTTGTTTGACCGGCGCGCGCTCCCCTGACCTCTTGGCAAATAGTCGTGTCTGATAGTGCTCTGTAGTTTGTGTTTCGTAGAACTAATGTGATTAGTTGCAGTTTGATGATCACGTGTGTACTCCGATGGTAAACATTATTGATTCGTTGGACCGGAATCCGATACCTACATTTGTTGTTGATTACGGAATTACGTATTTTGTATTACATCATAAGTATTCTTGTTATTATATTTATGCTCTTTATGATTGTTATTTATTAAGTTTCAAGCAGCGCGATCTATATCGTGAACTGGATCTATAAGTTTCAGTGCGATTTTTGTGATAGTAGAGAAAAGCTCTTTGTCATTGTGATCAAGTTTTATGTTCTGTTGGAGAGATAAAATCATTTTCGCCAGCACCATTTATAAAGCTAAAGCCGAACCAAGAAGTTTTAGGTTCATCAAGAAATCTGGAGCGTTTTAGAGAACCAAGCATGAAGCTTACCATCGATCTAATGGTGCTTAGTATTTCAAACATCCATCCATAAACCTTGCTACCTACTTTGCCAGCATTGCAGTAATATCAGACGAAATACCTATCCATTTTATTAAAGACATCATTTTTCACTTTGCTTAGACTAAAGGTGCGTACCTACGTCGAACGACCCAAATTAACACCCGATCTGTAGAGCTGATCCGGGCGAGTCTCAACAGATTGATCCTTTAGATTAGCACGTGAATAGGTAAGTTGGATTATGGCTAATATGGACATGCCAATATTTCGGGATTCGCCCGAATCGGCTCTATAAATCGGTTGTCAAGTTGAGTCGTTGGTACCGTATTGATGAAAACTTTGCCCTCTCAAGCTGCCCAGAAGAGAGCAAACTAGAGAAATCATGAATGAGCACATAATATTAGACATGATAAAAATACCCCTACATGGAAGGAAAAATAGAACATGAGTCAACGATAAGAAAAAGCTAATTGTTTACTCACACCATCCATCTACATATACACAGTATCTAATACCAAAGGCAGGCAGAAGGGCCTGCGCGGGGAAAGGAGAAATAGCTGCGCGCGACATCGCGACGCAGACCTCTTGGCACCTAACACTAATGTTGAGATTTTTTAAGGAGTGCAGCGGAGACCCACTACCGCCGGAGTAACGCCGAAATAACGGAGATCTATGTAAGGAAGGAACCTAACACAATTAGCGTTGGAAACAGTAGGATGGAAATTTCTTACCTTCACCTCTAAAATTGCAACATCTGTCTATTATTCTGTACCGACACACCACGTGATATCATCGCGAGGACCGCCAATTTGTTTGCGAACGTTCGAGGGAGACTATCACCGTGAAATTCAACATATTTTTTTATAATAGGCAAAAAACATGAAAAATCATAAAATAAAACTTTAAATTGAAAGAGATCATCAAAATACTTATTCCACCGCATCGCTGTCGACGACAGATTTGAAAGTGAGTTGCGCTGTTATTATTCTAAGGGAGCTGCCTTAATTACGGAAATAATCGGAATTAAACGTTTATAAAACGTAGGTAGTATTCATAGACTAATGATTAGTCTCCGATTCGGAGACTAATCATTAATCTATGGTAGTATTTTTACCTTCTACAATATATAGGTAATAATAGCTTATGCATTGTCTAAATAAAAATATACAGTAAGATAGCTTTGAAAAATAAACGGTTAGAGGTTTAACTGAATCACAAAACATTCATTAGCATAAATCTGACATCTAAATTCCTAATGTCCACCACATTGGAGGAGTAAAAGCTTTTAAAATACATTCCAATAAAAGGCAAAGGTATCGGCGAAATGCCTTCGCAAGCCTATCACAAAATCGGCGCGCTCGCATACCGGCCGGACCCGCGTCAAAGGCTCCGCGCTAACTTTATGCGCTTTTTACGACTACAAACTCTTGTTCTCTTTGGTATGTTGCGTTTAAATTTAGAATTCGCATTTTCCAATGCTTTTAGGGCGGTCGGATACTGCTCAAAGCGAGATAGCGAGGTATGAAATATGAGGAAATTGGAATTCAGTACCGTACTCTACCTACTTATCGCAAGAAATTATTGACACTGTAAAGCGTAAGATGTACTTATCTAAAGAGACGTCATAAAACGGCTAAGCTCAAAGATGGCATAAATTGCTATTTACGTCTAGTACAAAGTGTACAAACATAGCGCTAGCCTATTTATCTAAACGGTAGAGCGAAGAGGGCTTGTCTGTTTATTCCTATTTACTAGAAATCGCAATAAACGAATATGACATCTGACAGATTTTTCCAAACACGCTCAAATTATTGGCGAGATGGCGGTCAAATGCAGGCCTAATTATAAATAAAAAAAAATAGTGAAACGACTCTCTACCAATGTTATGTCACTTTGGAATTTAGGATGGGAGCTCGCAAAAATAAGTTTTTTACAAAGTATTGGATACTAGCACTTTGCCCGCGACTTCCTCCGCGTGACCCATAGGAACTGTGATTTTTTTCGGGATAAAAAGTAGCATATAGGTATTACCTACTCAGTGATAATGCAGTTTTTTACTGGTGAAATTTTAAAATCGGTCCAGTAAGTAGTTTTTGAGTTTATTCATTACAAAAAATAAAAACTTTTCTCTATAAAATATTGGTGTAGATTTATCGTCCTAAACGCTATTTAGAGGAACGAACGCTTTCCCAGCTTTCCTACGGTTACAATAGGAAGTCCCTGCTTAAACTGACTCTCATTGGTTTATTGACTTTGCTATGAAAAGCACGTCATTTTTAATATTCAGTTCACTGTTCATGCAAATATAGAGGATAAGCGATGACTGATGTTTCTCTTGAGAAGGTAATTTCTCTTCAACAATTCCTTTCTATTTAACACCATAGTGTTGTTGAGTTAGATTGAAATGTCATCCTCGACTTTGAATTAAACCGAATCTAATTTGAATTAATGTCAATATGACACTTAATTGTATCGGCTTTGTTAATTTGACAATAATTTGAATTAAATCCGATTCGATCTTGTATTCATTTGGGAGAAAGTCCGTTATTCGCAGCACCAATCTCAAGTCTTAGGGATTCCCTTTGTCCTACACCTACTTAAATTAAGTAGGTGCAACACATTGCATCTACATTGATGGATTCATTGAATCTAAATTAAAGACATAATTTTATTTGTCTAGTTTTTTCGAAACCAGAGCACGTTCGCCCTTAATCTCGTTTTTTTTAATGATCCCAGCGGCCAGTCTGTTGCTAACTCCGGTTTTGTTTTTATTTATTTTTACGGCGCGAACTCTTTGATGCCTGCTTATTATAGGTAATCTGTAGACGAAAAGTTTATAAACTTTAAGGTTTTAGGTTTTTTCAGACTCAAAACTTCGAAATATTTTTAGATCGGAATGGCAATTCTCCTAATTAAAATGTTCAAAATATAGTTCCGATCTACTCTCAATGTCATGTCCTACATGCTATTCTTCTTAAAATGCAAAGTCTACCAACGTGACATTATGTTGCAATGAAATCAAAAATTCACGATTCAAATAATTAGCAGAAAATTATCTAATCACAGTTTAGTCAACTGTATGGTGCTAAATTAAATACGAAATCGACTTTTATGGTGTAAGTATTAGATACGCAGTTGTTTTTTCAAAATCACGTAAAGTGCGTCTTCCTATGCTGAAATATATTTAGGTAGTATGTGAAAACAATATTTTCTCGTATTAAAAATAGAATTTGATCGATTTGCGGGGGTTGTCCGTTGTTATCGAGGTGTTATACCGTGAATAGATTTAGTAATAGTATTTTTATAATAATCTCGGATTTTATCGGCATTCCGTCGTGGGTGATCGTGCGTAACCTACATAAGCCTCGTACAATAAATATTGCGGAAAAATAAGAAACTTGAGCTAATACCTAAATACGTTGCATTGCACTGAACCATTTTTATTTAGACCTTCGTTGCTACTTAATTTTGCCGGAATCAAAAGGGTTCTTATTTGATAGGCACCTATTTAAAAGTAAAACCGGCAAATATAAGTACCTAATAAAGGTGGCTTTCTAGGGTTCCGTCACCAAATGGCAAAAACGAAAATCTTTTTCATCCTGTCTGTCTGTCCGTCCATAATTATCACATATGTCACAGCTATTTTACTCGAAGACCATTGACACTTTATGGATGAAACTTCGCAGGTCTTCTATTAACCCCCATAAATGAGTGTATAAAATTAGGAGGGGCACTCCATACATGAAACTGAGGGATGAAAAATAATATTTTCACACCCATTCATGTTGGATATCGTCGAACAGGTCCATGTAGATAACTTTTTAGGCGAATAAGTATTTCACCTAGTGTTGCCCAAATGGAAGACCGAGACGAGTCTAACCTCGTCTTTGGCCTCGGTTCTGCGTGAATACCCATAGTCGTGGTGTTAGTTTTAGTATTGTACATTCATTCTTGGTCTTGGTCTTAGTCTTGCTGTAATTAGGTGGTCTTGATCTTGCGAAAATGATTGTTGCAAGACCGATTTTGGGCAACACTAAGTATTACGTGAAATTTTCTTAAAAAATTAGGTATTAGGTGAAATTTTCACCTAATACCTATGTGAAAGTTAGAGATTGTCTTCGGGAGATGCCAGATTCCTAACGATGTTTGGTGTTCCTAATGATGTCCTGTTTCCATTTGTTTGCGAATGTTCGAGAGAGAATGTCACGGTGAGATTCTCCCTCGAACGTTCCCAAACAAATTAGCAGTTCTCGCAGTGATATCACGCGGCGTGTCGGCAGGCGCGGTCCCAGCCGGCGATTTTGGGGGGGGGTCATACCGCAGCTGAAGACTTTAGGGGGGGGGTCATACGGATTAATGCCGAAGTTATATACCGTGAATTGCCGTGTTTGGCGCATTTTTGTACGATTTTGGGGGGGGTCATGACCCTGTGACCCCCCCCCTGGGACCGCGCCTGCGTGTCGGTACAGGATAGACAGATTAGACAGGCTTTCCTCCTTCCGTTTTAAAAGCAGTGGCTATAAAACAAATTGCTTATTATATGTATTTACATTAACCGGGAGAGCCCTACCAGCCAAGGCAGCGATACTCTGAGTAATGAGTCGAAGTGCATTATAAATTAATAATTATGCGCATGCGTCGCGACCTCTGACCAATAATAACAACATGTCGTAACAAAGACAGTGACTAATGTTTATCAGTTTTATCACATTTCTAGTAAACCGATAATATACAATAACAGCGCTTTCGTAGATACATTGTGACGCGACTGAGGGCCGTAAGATCAATCGTAGTTTAAACCATAGATAGAAGAGAGTTTAATCTCCCGTCTTCGATTGTTTCTTTGGGTTTTTGTATTAGAAAACAATCGAAGACTGGCGATTAAACTCTCTTCCGTGGTTAAGCTACGATTGATCTTACGGCTTAGGAGTTCAACTGTTCGATTCCTCGTTTTATTTTTCTGTCACCAATTTTACGTGTAACCTCTGGTTTCCACCAAACAACATTAAACATGTAGGCTCGTCCCGAGTATCGTTGGTATCGTTCTGGAATACGAGCCGCTCATATAACGCAGAACGATTCTCGAGCACAAATCTCGCCTTGAGCGTAGATTAAAACTGAAAAGCTATTTGATTGGGTGAAACTAGTTTCAAACAATACTCTTCAAATCTATGCTCAAGGCGAGATCTGTGCTTGAGTATTGTTCTGTAATACGAGCCGTAAATGTAGGTATCGACACAGATAATATAATACTATACGTACACTACGTACAGATGCCTCATCTCTTACAAAGAAATGTGACCGATTTAGCGCGGGTTATCTTCGGGCTATAAATTATTCCGTGCTTATAGCATTTTTCAAAATTTGAACAAATATTTTTCATGATGTATTTTTTCATGTTCTCAAGTTTACACAAACTTCAATAACAAATCGATACATATAACGCCATCTATTATGAGTTATTTCAACAAATGTTACTTTGTTCCTGATGAGACCCCGTGGTATCGACTTACCGAGACAAGTCTTAGGATACAAATATCACAACTTGTTTTGTTGGTTTTTATTAAAAATGGGGTTCTAATTCTAAGCTTCTTGGTTTTTATGTTCGCACTGCAGAAAACTGTGTAAATTCTTCACACATGTCATAGGTACCTATGCTATGAAATGTCAAACAAGTTGCGCTTCAACAAATGCAAACACGGTTCGATACGTTACCTAACAGACAACAGAGTTTTCAACATGTTTTTATGTGAATCTGCAGTGGAAACTCACAGTAACGATCTGAAACTCTTTGCCCCCAATAATTTGCGACAGACGGACTTGCGACAGACGGACTTTCAGTAACGCCTTCAGGATGCATTTGGTGGGACGCGTTCTCAGAGTATGTGAATCGACTCCACACTCTCGTTTCTCGCATTCTCGTGAGAATCTAGAGCGAGTTTTCGGGTGCCTTTCCACTAGAGATGAGCGAGGTGCGAAATAAGCAGCTGTGACAGACCGACAAAGTCGCACCTTAAGGGTTCCGTTTTTCCTTTTGAGGTACGGAACCCTAAAAGGGAGATGTTCTTAATTCTTTGCTTAAACCATGTCTCTATTTGAAGGGAGATTTCTCCAATGACATCCATTAGTTTGTTGGCAAAGCAGGTAGTGAGTCAAACGGGGCGGTCATGGGGCGGATATGATGTAGATACTGAGCGGAACTGACCAGCGATAGACGTGGGAACATCCTCGCTATTACGAAAAATGTAGATTAGAAACAATTACTTTACTCATTAGGCACTAGTGGTAGGTACTTTATCATAGTACATATTTTTAAATACCTTAATAAATGTATCATGTGCGTTTCCACCCTTTAAGGCGACGGTAAATGGTAACGGCTTTAAACGGTTTTAAATCTCTTATTTCGCCGTCAAATAATGTAGGTTAGTTGTGCAATTTTTATATGTTAAACTAGAACATAATATACATCAATCGTACCTGTGAATATAGTAAAATACTTAATGAAATAAATTCATGAACTACTGTCTACCCAAAACATAACAACCTAATTACTTTCAAACCGCTTAAGATATCTTCATGTTTTTTTTTTTGTGTGAAAAGACTATTTTACTACCTATTATAATAGTAGGTACCTGTTATTTTTTTTTTCGATACTAAAAATAAATATTTCCGAATGAAAGAAGACTGTGCCAACAGCTTAGCATCCTCAGGAACTGTGGCGACCTTACCACTAGCGAAGAATAATAGTAGTATTCTGTAAGAGGTACTTCCCCAGTCGGGCTGCTCCAGATTTGAGCGAGATATCCCGCTGTGCCCTACCTCTCTTCACTGTGAGTGAACTACCTCATAAGGGCGCGTTCCCACCGTGTCGTGACGACAGAAAATCGTGTAGTTTTAAGTGTCGTGGCTTATATGTTTAAATGGAGGTGTTCACATTTAGAACGACACAATACGACACAATTAAGATAAATAAATTAGTCGTTACGACATAGTGGGAACGCGCCCTAAATCAATATTTTTTTATTATTTTTCCATTAGAAGCACAACTTAGACAAAGGACCTAAGTAGAATATCTTACATCTACACCAATGAGCTAAGTTTCGAGCTGCTTTTTAGAATTTCTGTAGTGGGGGTCATGACCCCCCCCCAAAATTGTAAAAAAATATGCGAAACACTATAATTCACGGTATAGCACGTCGGCCTTAATCGGTATGCGACTCCTTCCTCCCAAAGTCGTCGGCTGCAGGGTTCCGCAGAGCACACTTTAATTTGAAAAAAAAAATGTTTTCAAGATTTTTTTTATTGTTAAATTAACGTTATTTAACAAAAATGATAACGTAAAACATTAGTAAGCTATTCAGAAATGTTTAAGTATACCTACTTACCTAAAATTTAAACATTTGCAGCGACAGCATTACCTAATAGCAAAAAAACTGAATTCTGGTAGAGAAAATGGAAAAATTCAAAATAACAATACAGTTTCCCTAACAGTATAAATTCGTTGTTAGAAATCAGGTGAGCTAGTTACCTGCCCGTTACGTTTTATCCATTAATTACGGGATATTAATATTAATTATCCTGTATAAAGTTATTTTAGTTAAAAACAGTACCAGCTAAAAATGTCTTGCGCTAAATATAACATAATCTAATCATATTTTTATGACGACTCTGTACATCGTCCACATAAAACGATGTTTGTTTTAACCGAAGTTTAGCGCAGGAATGTCAAGAATTTAACGTGCGTAAATGTTTTAGGCTTCTATCTATACTATTATAAAATTGTATAAATGCCGTGTCTGTACATTGAAGATATTTCAGAAAAAACAGTCGGGATGGACGTAACCGTACCCAAAAATATTTTTTTTTGAATTTTTGTCTGTTTGTCTGTTTGTGCGCGCATCACGCAAAAAGTACTGAACGGATTTTGATATCGTTTTCACAGTTCGATAGCTTAGGGTCCTACTTAAAATCTAAGCCACGTTTTATCTGATTCCGCTAAAAAAAAAAACAGAGATACAGCTTGACCTCTTGGTAGTACTAGCCACCCTACACTACGGAGGTCATTTAAACTGGTCAGTTCATTGTAGTCCACGTG
Organism: Thalpophila matura; assembly: GCA_948465475.1. Taxonomy (NCBI): domain Eukaryota; kingdom Metazoa; phylum Arthropoda; class Insecta; order Lepidoptera; family Noctuidae; genus Thalpophila; species Thalpophila matura. Next base: position 9,268,785 of record OX419198.1, on the reverse strand, counting down.
GGGAGACGCGGGCAAAAGTCTAGTTATTTATACGCAGGCACGAAACATTTGACGTTGTTGTTTGCACACCGCCACGGTCCGCAGCAACAGCGGGTAGCAGAACATTGAACACCAACAAATTACTGTGGAATTTGATAACGTAGGTAAGTAGGTACTTGGCCTTTTGGAAACAAACAACACAACCGAAAAAGTCTCTACAAGTAATTAATATGAATCACTCATTCATTAATTATCACTTGCTTTAACGCTGAAGGAAAACATCGTGAGGAAACCGGCATGTCCTAGATCTAAAAAATCGAAAACATGCGACGTCCACCAACCCGCACTGGGCCCGCTTGGTGGACTATGGCCCACTCCCTCTCACAGACAGAGGAGGCCTGTGTCCCAGTAGTGGGAACATCAGTTAGAGGCTAGGCTGATTATGCTATGCTTATAGGTACTCGTTCATGAAATCATGACAACCGGGACCGACTGCTTAACGTGCTCTCCGAGGCACGGAGGGGTCTCGATGTGTAAAGAACGATCACCCATCTAAGGACTGACGGCGGCAAGCCTAGCTTAACCTCGCAGATTGATTGATCAGCGCGGCTGTCATTTAGCCACGAGCTCCTAATATAATATGAATTATGTATAAAAATAATACTTATCCATTAAAATCCAATGTAGGTACTTTAGATAGTCAATCCATTTTCACGATAATCTGAATGAATGTAAGTATCTAAGGGCTAAGTTCACCGACAAGATAACAGGCCGATAAATTGAAAACGGCCGTTTAACATGACTTTTTATTAGAAAAAAAAAATGATAAACGGCTGTTTTCAATTTATCGGACTGGTGAACTCAACTTAGCCCTAAAGGTATCAAATAAGCGAACAAGCGATCCGCCCCTCCTTCGCACGGGTGCAAACTACTGATGTAGCGACTTAACAAAACATCTGCACAGATATTTCTGTATTGTGTCTAAGTTAAAAATTAACGTAAATATCCTACACATAATCCTTCCGGAATAAATTCTCTAATTATGGTCGCGAAAACCGCATTAAAGTCCATTGTGCAGTTTAGAAGAACTAAGCGGACAAACAGACAGATGCAAAAATAAGCGACTTTGTTTAAACTATTTAAAAGTAATAAATTACTATTATTAAAATGCAACATTCCGTTTATTGCAATTATTTAGTTTACTTACTTCTCATTGTTTTCCTACAAGTAGGTATGTAAGTGGATTGTTAAATGAACAATTTTCTTGTTGAACCTTAGCTATTATAAGTTATTAACTTATTACCCTTTCATGCTTATATTCACGGAAACAATTTACCTATCTGTATAACATAACGGAGAAGTAACGAGTATAAAATAGGTATATACCTACCTATCTATACTTAGATGTAGTTTACATATAAACCTGCTGTGCCCCGGGTTTCAACCCCGTTGCTCTGCTCTTGTAGCGTGATGTTTAATGCGCCTGCCACACACTCGACGAGTGGCATGGGAAGTAGCGAGGAAAGGAGGCAGAGACATAGTGTGGCAACATTACTCGTCATGCCACACGTCATGCTCCTCTCTCTCTCTCTCTCGTCTCGTCCGGCAGAGAGGGCAACATCGCGGCAAATCACGGCAGCGCGAGGAGCATAGCGATGAGCAGCGCAAGGAGCATAGTCTGGCAGGCGCATAATAATCATAGAATCTGGCTAAGTAGGTATCAATTACAAAAAGATTTTTTCGTATCCAACTGGTAATTCCAAACAAACAGGCAAACTCTTCAGCTTTATTAAATTAGTAGGTAGGTACCTAGGTAATTAAACGCAGCCCCGGATCTAGATCTGAATTTGCGACTTAGTAGACGAATACACTGAGTAGTGTATAATACGTCTATCAAGCATAGTAATCACAAAGAGCAGCGCTAGGCCCACAGAACAATATTACTCTAGCGAGGCTAGACCGGTCGTTGTGGCGTTCTTTGGGGGAGGCCTATCAGCCTATGTCCATCAGCATCAGTAGGAGTTTTATGGCTGAAATGATGATGATAGGTAAAAATACTGTCGGGCGGGGGCGACATTTTTCAGTTTTTGCCCCGCCTCGAAATAAATAATTCAAGATCCGGGGCTGACTCCACAAACTGGTTTTCGAAAAAAAAATTGCCACCAGTGTGTATCAGTGTCGTCACTCGGAGTCGTCAAAGATGATGGCGGTATTCGGTTATGCTATTTATGTATATTCATCAGTTCAGCTACAAGGTGAACTTGCGACAGGTACTTCAGCTTCAGTTACGAATTTTAACGGTTAATTATAATTTGCAGCAGACATCTTTGGCAGACAAAATGATGTCCTTCGTAAATCGTGTAAACCTTGTCTATGGGCACACGGCGTATTTTTAACGCGCCGACGACGCGCCTTTTAACGCAATTAGGACGCCTAGAGCGAACGCAGAGCCGTTGACACATTGTGATCTTTGCACACGATGCTCACGCACTAACGCATACAAGGTAATACACACTGATAACGCGCAGAGGACGTGCTCATAAAAACGCGCGTTGTCGGCGCATAAATAATACGTCGTGTGTAAAGGCCCTTATGCTTTGATGAAAATGAAAGGATGAAAAGATGAATACCTAAACCGTAACAGAATAAAAAAAAACTGTACCTCTGTCATTACTGTCAAAAAGTGACATGACAACTCAAGTAGTTATTTAAAGCATTTGAAGCATACATTTCTTCTTACTCTTTTTAGCAAAAGAAGTTAAAAAGAGATAGAAGACCACAACACTGAAACTGAAAAGTCAAAAGAATTTATGGAACGCAATGCGGTTGAGCAAAATGGGAAATTGCTTTTGCTGCTGTAAACAAACATTTTATCTGATTCTGAAATAAAACTAATAAGCTGAAATGGAAGAAGGAAACTCCATAATATATGGGCTAGAGCACCAGGTATCGTATTAAAAATTGAACTATGACTACATATTGCTACATGCTTAACATGCAGCTGCTCGAATGTTGTCTTTTTATTTTGGTTTAGCAGCCACGATAAAAACCCGCAGATATCCTTTGTATTTTGCACTTACTTAAAGCACTAAATAATGAGTTTAAAGAGTAGAAGAAGAAAAGTATGGAAGAATATGGTGTAGACCTTTGCCCAGCAATAGAATACATAAAAAAGTAATGGCAATTGGTCAATTTTACTTTAGATACAGATTCTCTGAATTTTAGCTTAATAGAATTTGATATTATTTCAGAAGTTTGAAGTTAAGGGCAGGCAGGCTTAATGCCTTAGGCATTTTCTGGCAGTCTACATAAGGCTAAAAGTAGGTGCAACAAAACAGAATGATAAGTTAAAAATTATTAAATATAAAATACAGGAATTAATTATCTGGTATATAGATAAGAAATAATATCAGTACCTAAGTATAAATTATAAAATAAAATAAGCCAGATATTTCATATTTTTCCAGACCAGAGCTCTGTCCCCGCAGTATGGAGAGAGTGACGCTATCAGGTTCTTGATAGGAACTCAGAGCCTGAAGCCCAACTCCAATCAGATTCACGTTGTTGAGCTAGAAGAAGATACCGGAGCGTTACATACTAAGGTTACATATTCATTACAAATTATTTTTGAAAAAAAAAGTTCAAATTCTTTGATATTGAATTTATAATTTAGCAAGTTTTAATTGTTAATAAACTATGTTTAACTGACGATATTTAAATATAAGCTTAAAATTCAACTTTACCAATTTATAATTTAATATCAAAGAATGTAACCATTTTTTTTTTTATTCATTGAAGAGTGTTGTACATTCTTATCCCCTCCAAAAACTTTAAAAGCATCTATACTATCATTTCCAGTTTGTGATTAATTTTAAAATTTTTTTTTACTTTTTGATAGTTCCTATTCCTTCTTTGAAATGAAATTTATTTGTGCATTTTTAATAGTAAGCAACTTCCCTTATTTTGGAGTGCAGTGATAGCCTAGAGGATTAACCATATGCCTCCCACGGCGAATGGTTCGAGTTCGATCCCGAGGCACGCACCGCTGACTTTTCGAAGTCATGTGCGTATTAGTAATTAATTATCACTTGCTTTAACGGTGAAGGAAAACATCGTGAGGAAACCGGCATGTCCTAGAACCAAAAAATTCGAAGACATGTGACGTCCACCAACCCGCACTGGGCCCGCGTGGTGGACTACGGCCCACTCCCTCTCATAGAGAGGAGGCCTGTGTCCCAGCAGTGGGAACATTATAGGCCGATTATGCTATGCTTATGCTATCCCTTATTTGTCTCCAGGTATTCAAGCATGACATCGGTGAGGTGTGGCACCTGCGGTGCTCCCCGCACGATGCTGCCACGCTGCTCACTACGCACAACTCCTATGACCCTGCCACTTCACAATGTACCATGGGAGTCTCTATATTCAAACTACCTACGGTTGAGGTATGTATGATTGTTAAGCTTGTAGAACCACAGAATACTACAAAAAGATGTCGCACAGACAGCTGCGCTCTTGCTACAACGCAATAAAGTGTAATTCAGCTTGCACAGTGCTGCATGCTTAAATTATATTTCTACTTTACTACTATCACTTTGCCCGCGACTTCATCGCGTGACATACACGTAGCGCCATCTAGCGTCCTAAAGCAATTGTGACCATCGAAATTTATTGTTCGTTCCCTCGGGAACAGTGCTTTTTTTCTGGATGAAAGGTACCCTATGTCCTTTTCTGTACCCCTAAGAATGTATGCAAGATTTCATGGTGATTGCTTCAGTGGTTTAAGCGTGAAAAGGTAACAAACAAACTTACTTTCGCATTTATTATATTAGTTAGGACCTCTGCTTACTCTTTGGGGAATATGGGCGTGATGTTATTTAGTTAATATTTTCTGTAACTTGCAGGTGATACCAAAAGACTTGGATGACTTGAGCGCAATACAAGGCAGAAATGCTGAAGATATGGAACTTCTCCTTACTATCAAACCAGAGGTCAGTATCTTCTGGCCACAAACATGCGGGTGAATTGGGTGATCACCCAAGAAAAATTAGTTGATCGCTCACTGAATACAAAAGGGCCACAAATCAAAAAATTCTGAAAATGAATTTATTGCAAAAATGAGGCCTAAATCAACAAAATTTTAAAGTTAAAAATAAACATCCATAATTTTCGCATTACTATTCACTTTACCCAAACTGGTTGACCATTTGCATTGGAACATTTTGTCAGCTAACTTAATTTTGTTTTGGCCGTCGTATAAAATTTATGAATTTGATTGTGGCCCTTTGTATTCATTGAGCGACATGTTGCGAACTGTACTTCACTGTTTCAAACCAACAAATCTTCCTAATAATAAACAACTATTCAGAAGCCTGAAGAAGAGATCCGGTGTGCAGAATGGCACCCCACGGACGCCACTCGTGTGGGCGTGGTCTGCGAGGGCGGGGTCCGCGTGCATGACGTCACGACCGGGACCGCCCTCAGCCGCGCCGCCGCCTCCGCCAGGCTCAAGTTCACGGGAGGCAAGTGGAACCCGCATCAGGGACATACACAGGTTAGAGACTGAGGACGGATCCAGAGCCTAGGGGCTGCCCCCCCTTAAATCTTCGTTTTTCTGACAGATTTACCTCTTGCCCCCCCCCCCCCCCCAATCATATTATAAGAGCCTTTGGCTCCTCCCTGAATCCGCCACTGGAAATAAGGATATGTTTAAGTGCTTGCAATTAATTAAATAAAAAAATATTGCGATAGTTGCACTGATCAAAGAAGAGCATACCTAGATATTAAATAGATGCGCACACTTGCAATTAGTTTCAAAGCGATTATTCCATACTTCCCATTCTCGCTCGGTCGGTGTTATACGTTCTTTGGAATGCCATGGATAATAATTATGTCTATCTATCCTTCTAATATGACGTCATTTGTCAACAGTTCGCAGTACTACAAGACATGCACATAAAGTGCTACGACACTCGGTCGGACTGTACCAAGCCGTCGTGGAGCATTGACAACGCGCACACACAACTAGCTAGAGATTTGGACTTCAACCCGAACAGGTGACTGCTAAAATATACTTATTAATATCTCATGCACTTATCGTGCTATCATATGCACGTAACGTGCTATCACATGCAACTATTGTACTATCACATGCACTTATCGTACTATCACATGCACTTATCGTGCTATCATATGCAAGTAACGTGCTATCACATGCACTTATCGTGCTATCACATGCACTTAGCGTGCTATGACATGCAACTATCGTGCTATCACATGCACTTTTAGTGCTGTTTCTACATGCACTTACAGTGCTTGATCGCATGCACATAAAGTGTTACGATATACGCTCGGACTGCATCAAGCCATTGCGTCGTGAAGCATTGACAATTCGTTTGCGTATATCCATGCATAATAAATTGCATACTAATTTACACTAACAGGTGATAATTATTATGTCTACATTTTTTACTACATTTTTTTTAAAAAATAGTAAAAATGTTTATTTACAAACTTTTATGTTTACTTGTGTTCATTTTTGTGTGTATTCTTAGCTGGAAACCAACTAATCTACGGCGGTTATTTGATTGCAGGCAGTTTCACTTAGCAAGCGCGGGTGACGATGCCGCCCTCAATATATGGGACTACAGAAATGGGAAGGAGCCCATTTTTAGCAGGACCGATCACTCACATTGGTAAATTTGAAGAATAGGGATGTTAACTACTTTTTTTTTATTGTGAATCTGTAAACTATTTGAAAAAAGACGATTAACACCAAAAAAACCGATGAAACATCTAAAAAATTGGCAAAGTTATAAGCATTTTAAAATGATTTGCTAGACACGGACGGCACTACCCACTAGTGACGTAACACCACCTACGTCCGCTTCGCGCGACAATGACGGAGCGATACTCCCTCCAAAAACTTTAAAAGCGTCTATGTTTTCCATTTTGTGATAAATTATTATTTTTGCTTATACTTTTTTGTTGTGCCTATTCCTTCTTTGAAATAAAATAATTTATTTGTACTTTTTGAATAGTAGGACACTACCGTATTTGTGAGAGCAGGGATCGTAATATGACGTGTTAAATCATTGTTTCGCTGTGAGTGAGGACGAATGGTGGTACATATGGCGGATTTAAGGGGCATGCGCTAAGGTAGGCCGCGAAATTACAATTATCTTACGTTTTCTGCAATTTGTTTATCAGGTGGTATGTTGATCAAAATATGATTCGCGACAATAACAAAAATGTATTTAAAGAATATTGTAAGAAAATCATAATGATAATGATAGACGATTCATAATTATGATTTTGATTATTATTATTCAGTAAATATATCATCGCAAATACGGTAGTGGCCTACTATTAAAAAAGTACAAATAAATTATTTTATTTCAAAGAGGGAATAGACGGAATAGGCACAACAAAAAAGTAAAAGCAAAAATAATAATTTATCACAAAATGGAAAACATAGACGCTTTTAAAGTTTTTGGAGGGAGTATCGCTCCGTCTTTTTCGCGCGAAGCGGACGTAGGTGGTGTTACGTCACTAGTAGGTAGTGCCGTCCGTGTCTAGCATATCATTTTAAAACGCTTATAACTTTGCCATTTTTGTAGATGTTTCATCGGTTTTTTGGTGTTAATTGTCTTTTTTCAAATAGTTTACAGATTCACAATAAAAAAAAGTAGTTAACATTCCTATTGTACTTTAATCAACATACGATTTAAAACAGAGTTGCAGTTTGCAAAAAACAGCCCCACCTGCCTGTACCTGACTATGCCCTTGATAAAAGCGATAAAAACAATTAAGGAAAATTAAAATCCACTATAATTACATATAAAGATAATTAATAAGTTATAAATATAGGACAGATAAATAGAAATACATAAAAAAAAAAAACTTATTATTTTTTGCATTGTCTGTCACTGTAAGCTGACGTCATAAGTATTGTTCCAGGGTATGGACAGTACGTTACAACACGTACCACGAGCAGCTCCTCCTAACGGGTAGTTCCGACGCCCGCGCACTGCTCACCGCCGCCGCCAGTGTGTGCTGTGACGTCGACGACGACGGCAAGCGGCTCAGTCAAGTGTGAGTGATAATAATATACTTACCATGAATTATATGAGTGCTATACCGTGAATTACCGTGTTTGGCGCAATTTTTTACGATTTTGGGGGGGTCATGACCCCCGTGACCCCCCCCCCCCCTGATACATTTATGTTCACCTCAACAAAATGAATGGAGCAGATAATTTTTTCAGTCAACTGGGGTGGTTTAGACTCAAATTGGACCCGGTACGTGGTGCTGCAATCGGGTTCTAACAAATTTCACTGGACCCACTAATAGCAAGCAAGCCAACTTTCGGGCAGAACGTATGTCGGGTCCGCTAGGGCTGTTAGGGCTATTTTCTATACCTACATAATATGCTATGTAAGTATAGAAAATAGCTCGACATGTTCTTCTAACAAAATTGGTGCGTAGGAGACCCGGCTTAATGAATATTATATACCCCAGGGGCACCGACTCCGTGGGTGCTCCAGGGGCTCCGTGGGACTCCAGCACCCACGAGAGGTAAATAGGGGGTGCGGAGCACCCATGACGATATACCCAAACATGTAATCTACCTTCAGAGGCAAGCTGTGCATTGTCAATCGTCAATGGAAATATTTATATCTATATAATTTCCTTCTAGTCTTGAAGACGGCGTGCTACAATCGTACGAGCAGCATGAAGACTCTGTGTACTGCGCGGAGTGGAGCGCCGCGGAGCCCTGGACCTTCGCCTCGCTCAGCTACGACGCGAGGCTGGTGCTCTCGCGAGTACCCAGACATTTTAAGTACAAGATACTGCTGTAAGTGCTGTAACTTGGTTACTAATTTTCTTATACATTGTGGCAACATTGCCCAAATAATAGATTGTTGTCTCTTATTAGTATGTTGTGGTCATACTTATAAGGCCTACCGCAAACGACTTTTTGTGTGATCGGGTGTGCAGTGCCTAAACAATTTGCGAAGTATGTTTGTAGGTGTTGTTTGGGCGCAGCAGACTCGATGTATAAAAAGTCTATGGTAGACATTATCGTATTTAATTGTGCTTTTGTAAAATCTGATATTGAATACATTTAGTTTAACAGTGAACTGTTCCATTCCATAAAACATATTTTGTATAATGTTTTAGCTGTAAGATGTATAAATATGAATATAACAAAGAATAAAAAGCGTTATTTATAAATATAGCTTTTATTTACAACTAAAACCGCTCTGCAACTCGATTGGCAACATTTCTTAGATTTCCATACACTTTTGAAGGAGGTGAACCCATAATGAGATTGCATATCGCTCTTCGCGCCAATGCTATGTTCTGGTAACTGCCAAGGATATGAATTTTTGAGTCTGCCAACACTATTCTGGTTTTAGTGACATTCTCTATGGTGAATTTTGTTCGACCTGCTTTTCCAGCCAGGCGACCAATGGCGCGACTTAGATGGTCGCCATTTAAGGTCTTAACGTCTTTGACTTCAAACGATTCAACAAACAAGTCGTCTAGTCGGAGGAGGGCGAGCGCGTCGTCAACTTCGAAGCCGTAGATGAAAGCCTGGAAGTCCAAAATGATTTTTTAAGCTATACTAATATTATAAACGCTAGTTTGGATGGAATCACACCAGAACAGCTGAACGGATCTGGATGTAATTTGGCACAGAGATAGATTATAGCCTGGAATAGTTAGTACATAGGCTAGACTTTTTATCCCGAGAAACGTGGGCGGAAGCTAGTACTTAAAAGAATAAAGCATAGATTTTGGTCAACTTGACACGACATCAGGTTGAACTAACATTGTCGAATCATATGACTTGATGTGAGACTTGACAACATTAAATTAAACAGGCTTTCAGATAACTGGGGGTTAGAATGTGTTGTAAAACATCACTTGAAGTAAAAGAAGTTAGCTTAGCTACCCCACCCAAAAGAGATCCATTTTCTGGTAGGTTTTTTAAGTAAAATATTGGTATTTAGCTGCATAATGGCTGTTAATATCCAATGTGAGCTTCTGAGATCAACCTCAACTGAGAATATAGCTATATTCTCAGTTGAGGTTGATCTCAAAACGAAATAGCCTAGCTAGACTATTTCATCAGCTTACTGCAAGAACTCATTAGCTGACCGAAACAAACTTAAGAAATCAATTTATTATTATTTTTTGATTCTATTGAATACCCTATAGATTCTGATATCTTAAGTTTGTTTCGGTCAGCTAATGAGATCTTGCAGTAAGCCGACATTTTAATTAAATAAAACTATTTACCTTAACAAAATCAGCAGCTTTCTGTAAGTTGGCAATGTCCTTTGTTTCTGGTCCAACCTTAATCTCGACATTACGAGTTTTTGTGTTCATTCTGACTTGCAGTAATAAGTGCTCTACTATCGGCGTAAATATCTTTAACCAATTCTCTTTCAGAGGTGTGTACCTGTAATAAAATGGAAATTATATAGACTGGGTCTAGCCCTTATAGAACTTATTAAAAAGATTAATACTTGCAATTTTCAAATAAAGTTATTTATGATTTATTTATAGTATGAGTAACATTAAGTTGACCGGTCTGAAGCCAAACACACAACTACAATCTCAAACAACTGGATTCTTTGAGATTGTAGTTTAGTTGTTTACAAATATGGGTTACACACAGAAGCAGACACTGTGATGTCATTTGCATGAATTTGAATCCAACCAACTTAGTTACTTAACACATCATAGTTTGAAGGAACACCGGTACTGGTACAACAACCAGAAAAAAGTAATACATAAGTCATAAATTAAGGTTCAGCCAAACTTGTACCTGTATAGATAATGCATTTGTTTTAATGTAGTCTACAGTATTGTAAGTCTATAGTATTGTTTGAACATTGTGGAGACAGCCTTGCTACAACTGCTACACAATGAATGATTTGAGGTTATACCTGTGAGCTGGGACTGTAATTTTTCTCATATTCTCCTTCGTTTCATTCGGCTCTACATTCTTCTTCTTCTTCGCCCTCGACCGACTGTGTTTTGCCTTCCCCTGGATACCATTATGTTCCTCAATTTCCATGCCATCGCCAGATTCTGAGACTGCCCTTCGCTTTATATTTTTTAGCTTCACTGTCTTTTTGGCAGGCAAAAACTCATCCACATTTATATTTGCTGTGTCCATCTTTAATTCTGTTTGGTCAGTCATGTTGGTTTGTTTATTTAGCGCGTATATTTCTAAATAATTTGTTGCAAAATAAATTCTCACATGGCTTTTACTGAAAGCACAGACTAAAAAGAAACGTGACGTTTCTTTTTAGTCTGTGCTTCGTCAAACAAGAATAATGAAACGTCAACTGTCAAGTCAATTAAATGTTGCCAGTCAAATGGCTAAATTAATATGGATTGGTAGTCGATATTAACATAGTCGTTTAGTAACTTTAAATACATCACTATTAAAGCTGCGTTCATTGCCGTTCATAAGTGGAAAATCTAAACTTTAGCATTGAAAAAAATTAGAACGCACCTTTGGTGAATGGTTATGTCACAGGACTAATTTTTGTTATGAATTGATTTGAGGTAAGAATTCTCTAATTCTAAGGCAGTAAATAACATAAAAGGAATAAAAACTAATTACCGACCTTTATTTTAGGTATCGAACAACAAGAGATACCTCGGGTCAAAATGTCTACGCTACTAAAAATCGGTGTTGTAAAAATCCTTACTCCAGGTCAGGGCTGTAAAATAGCGGCATGTACGTTTATACAGAACCGTAACATAGCTGGGAAAACGCTTAGGAGCTCCCTACCTCCCCCACCACCGAAGCCAGCACCCTTCGACTACGTAAATAAAGACTACACATGGACCCGGAGTCTTTTCGACCGTACCACTCATAGGTTCGATGAAAACACGAAAGTTATTGTGGTTGAAGGGCCAGTGGCCGCAGGCAAGACCCAGTTCGCGGCTACCCTCGCCGACGACTTGGGCATGAAGCATTTTCCAGAGGCGAATATGGATATTCACTACGTAAGACCAAATGGCTGTGATCTCCGTATGTTCGATAAAGACATACCCGAGGATACTAGAACCTTCGATCATGTCAACTTCAATCAGTCTCCGAGCCACCGCTTAGCTGGTAACTTCCAGATTATGATGTACATTGCTAGATATAGCCAGTACATTGATGCTTTGACTCATTTGTTGAACACTGGTCAAGGAGTTGTGTTGGAGAGGTCTCCATACTCTGACTTTGTATTTCTGGAGGCGATGTTCGCCCAAAAGTACATCAGCAAGGGTGTAAGGTCTGTGTACTACGAGCTGAGAGCCAACACCCTTGAAGAATTGATGCGTCCGCACCTGGTCATCTATTTGGACCTGCCTGTGGATAAGGTAAAGGTTCTTTACTAGTCTTTATGTTATGGGATGTCGTTGCTGGATTGGTCATACTTAAACTCACAAGTGACAGACATGCAGTTGTGTTGATAAAAAGAGGCTGTTTGATATTTCCACCCTGTATGGTAGGGTGCAAGCCTATTGCCATTCATTATCATCAAATTAACTGAATGATGTCCACTGATGTCCATTAAAAAGGCACAAATCCAGATCCTGGGCTTCTATTGGGAATCTTCTGATGGAGTCCTAATAACAGCCCAATTTTGGATCAAACCTTGAACCTCACATTCAGCAGTTGTGTTTGTGACCAGTCTAGTTCAGAGCAAGTTAACATTATCTCCTTTGAAATGTGTGACCACAAACTTTCATGACCTGTATGTAGGTCATGAAAGTTTGTGGTCACACAATGGTGAAAATTATAATATTATTAAGAAAGCCTGGTCAAACAACTGAGAAGTAAATCTGCTGTCAAATCTCATATCAGTTATTGTAAGTTTAATACTAACTTATTGGTTTACCAAAATAACATTGGGTAATTTGTCACTTGACAAGAGATTGAACAGGCTTTCCAAAATTGAGATTTTAGTTCAGTGTATGTTTTATGCGCTTACCCCCAGGTAAGCGCATAAAACATACACTGAACTAAAATCTCTTCTCCTTTTACCCAACTATGGCAAGAGGAAGGGTTATGATTTTAGCAGTCTAATAAGTATGTATGTTTGTATTTAAGTATGGTCCACCATAGCGCCTAAACTACTCATCCGATTTTGATGAATGAGGTGTCAATTAATTCTTATTTGTTATGGTCCGGGTAACATAGGCTATATGGATTTTGAAAAATGCCAACTTGGCAGATTTTAGTCGCCATTATGAGTCGTGTCGGCTTTTTTTATTATAAATATACTTCAACAACTTCCAGGTACGGGAAGCCATAAAGAAGCGTAAACTGGAGCACGAGGTGAGCGGCAGCGCGCTGACGGACAAGTTCCTCATCGAGATGGAGCGGCAGTACAAGAACAAGTACCTGCGCGACATCGCCACGCACGCCGAGCTGCTGGTCTACGACTGGAGCGGCGGCGGCGAGGTGGAAGTGGTCAGTACCAATTACTTGGGCGTGTTGTTGGCAGCCCCAGATCTAGGGGCGGCAAATTCAAGCATGATAGACGAGTACACTGAGTAGTGTATTTGTCTACCAAGCGTAGTAATCGCAAAGAGCAGCGCAGCAGCAGAATTGATCAACAACCGGCCTACGGTTGTTGTGGCATTTCTGCGGGACGCCTATGTCCATCAGCATCAGTGGGCGTGTTAATGATGATGATAAGAAAAATATTGTTGGTTGGGGGCGGCATTTTTCAGTTTTTGCCCCGCCTGTGGTTGGGCAAGCTGTGCCTGTTGTACTGTAGTACAAACAACAGCCCACTGTATTGAATTTTCGAATGTCATGATGAAAGAATCTCACATTTTTTTATTAAAGCTATCGATTTCTTGTTATTAGTTATGTAAAAAAATAATTTAAAAATAACAAGATGTGAGGTTCCTTCATCTTCAATATCTCTTTAATGTCGTCTTTTGTTCCTTTTATATATATAAGTTTAATCTCTGCCGTAAACCTTACCTAAGTATTGTTATATGTAGGTACCTACTTTTATTATTATATTATGTTGTTACACATAAACCATATACTATGCGATCTAAATAAAAATAGGACTGACCTTGCACCATATTGTGACATTGTGTATTAAAAATTGAGCTGTTTTGTATTAAAAAATCTATTACAAATTGGTAAATCAAAGACTCAATTAAATATAGTGAAAAAACAACGATATTGATTTGCAAATTAATTTTCTTTGTAAGACTTACTTTTCAAGTAATAGTTGACAGTTAAAGGTCATTGACGTTCCTATTCTTATCGCGATCGCATAGTAGGTACTTAACTTTCATTAGTGTTGCGGTTTAACTAATAAATGAATAAAAGAAACTAAACAATTTTATTTCCCTCCAGGTGGTTGAAGACATTGAACGTCTGAACTTCGATCAGTACACGGAGCGCGAGGACCCTAAGATGAAGGATTGGCGTCTCCCCCGCGAGGTGGATTGGGCTGACCAGCGCATGCTGTACACCAACCAGAAGTTCTTCCTCATGAACCTGTTCGGAATACCCAAGTTGGATGTCCCAGAGCTTATAACCAGCGCTGATGATGCGTACGACAGGCAGAGCGTAAGTTATTTATTGTATTTTTGTTTTTTTTTTTTTACCTTGCTACGTGACTATTGGCTATTCTCAATAACCCGAGGGCCACTAAAACGAGGTTCCAAGCGAATTCGCCTTGTGCTGCAAGCGTCAAAAACAAATGTAGGGAAATTCGCTGACGCTTGCAGCGCAAGGCGAATTCGCTTGGAGCGTCGATTTCGTGGCCGAGCCATAACTGATCAATGAGCTCTTTCCCCTACTAGAGATCGATTTTTGACATTACTTCTATAGAGCTGTCAAAAATCGATCGCCGGTTCGCAGTCAATGTCAAAGCATCCGATACAATACAGGATGTCACCGAAAGGGTATAACATAATTAAATTCACGGACTCTCTAGGTGATAACAAACTACATGGCAACATTTTTTTAATACCTTTTCCTACAAAATTATGAAGTTATGATACCTTAAACTTAAAAATATTTTTCTCTAATTGAATTCTACACATCACTAGCACCAAGTCAGCTGATCAGGGTCAATAAACTATTCTTCAATGAAACATCCTATTTCTTCAATTTACTCCTGGTACTGTTTACTTTAAATCTTTCATAACTACGTCTCTTAGTACAAAAAATTGCAAAGGGTTCTGCACGTAATTTTATTTTATTATTAAGATTACATTGATTGTAGTATTGCCATAATGTCACCGCTGTAACGTTAAAAAACAAATAAAGTATGAAGTTAAACACAATTTGTTTACTTTTGTTCGTAGGCCAGAGTCTGAAGCACAGTTTTACAATACGTGTCGCGTCTGTAGTAATTATTTGTTTGAACAACACAATCGTAGGCAGGTACTAAAAATAATTAATTATCCGTGCATTTTAATAGGCCGAAAATGTATCCAACTACTTATTCAAAAGAAGTTGTTAAAAGTATCTACTAGGACTTCATGAGTGACGGAAGTTGTCCTGACAGCGACCGTTGGTGCACAATAATAACTTTACGAAACCCTAATTTGGATACTGTTACATAAACATAGCAGACATGGATCAGATATCAAAGGTAAATAAACACACAATGGTATTTAGGGTCAATCAGCTAGTTGCAAGCACGTCGCAATTTTTTCTGATTATTTTGACGTTATTTTTGAGTTCGATATCCAACCTAAGCAAAACGCGGGATGTTTTATGCTCAAAGCCTTTTTTTATTTCCGCCTCCAATACAATACCCAACTGACGTAGATACTTGTGTATCACATAATAAATCTTAAATAAACAATTACAACTTACAAGTGGACACCTATCGGTTTTGTTTATCAACGCGACAGCTCTTAAAATTGAGCTAGGGAAGAGAGAAGTATTTTAACTGAGTCGACAGTCGTGGTTCACAGCTAGTATCTCGGTGACTTGGAGTGCTACTACATATGACGTGTTTGGTGGTAGTCGGTCAGAGTTTTTTTATTCTTGAAATTTTTAATTACCTATTACGAAACCAACTGGTACAGTTACCTTATTACTAGGATATCAGACTGTTACACTTCTTGTAGACGTACATGTGCTTCAGTCGCTCTCTATCCGTTTCTGTGCGAAGTTGTGATTGTGATTGTGATCGTTGTCAATAAAACTGTCGTAAAAATTACGTCAAGTTTAACTAATAGCGAAATTACGAGATGCTGGTGTGTATTGGAGCAACGGATGGTAATCTGCAAGCTGCCCGAGAGCTGTATCGTCAGCGTTTCATCGACGGAAGACCAGTTGCTGAGCGTCGGCTCTTCGGCAGCTGCCATCGAGAGTATGTTTCAGCCTGATGGTACAAGGTCTGTACGCGACCTGTTCTTTCCATGAGCCCGTATCGGAAGATCGGCCAAGCAGGAGGGATCCTGGATTTGAAGACGCTGTACCAGAGCATTTTACACGTAATCCACGCAGTAGCACACGTCGAGCTGCATTAGTGATGGGTGCTGCGAACCATGGAGGTATGGCAAGTGCTGCGCTAAGACCACCAACGTTCATACCACTATTGCCCCCCTCAGGAGCTTACGCCGGCTGATTTTTTGGAACGCGTGGCTTTTGTGAGTGGTACCTTAGACAGAAGCCTCGGCAGAATTAGGTACGGTATTAAAGTGCTTTGGACTGATGAAGCAAATTTCACGGGACGGAATAAACATTAGTCAGTTCATTTAATCCCGCCGCCCACCGCCCGCCGCACGGTCCGTCGGCTGCGGCTGGGCAGAGCGCGGCTCCGCGTGTACTAGGCGCGCAGAAATCGGAAAACATAGCTTGATAGGTATGATTGTCGGTTTGTTTATTCCTGTCCGAAGGGCTTAATACGTATCAAACAGAGTAAACAGGACAGGATAATGACCCTCGTAGTGCGGTAACACGTTTGTTATGATTTAAATTTAATAAACTGTAGAAATACAAAAAAAAAAAAACATTTCCAAAGTAATTTATTTTGAGCTGTAGAGATTGTTAACCAGATACACTCTTCACCCCGTTTGTATTGATATACCCTTATCGTGACACCCGTATAAACTTAATTCCGTTCACATAAATCACATTTTTAAATGCGCGGTCTCGATGAAGTGCCATTTAAACGTCACCTGCCTTACATTATTTGCTAGAAAGCGGCGACAAGGTCACGCGCCTTTGCGACTTCTATTGGCTTGATTTCTGTTATATTACCTGATGGCAAGAGGGCAGAGTCATCGCGATATAGGTACACTCGACGTCATTGACGGTCGACCACTTTTCACCCTTTTTTTTTTGAGGATGGGAAATCATCAGCTCTGGGTGGAGCGGAAGGGAGTGTCAGACTCTTGACTGACACTGACTAAAACCCACCCGTGTTCCTTCCTTAGCCCTTTATGTTCCGGGTCAGCGGTATCCCTTTCGGACAATCCCGCTTCCCCGGCAGGCTTCGGCCCTAGTGGGCCCCATCTTCGATGCTGACATCTCTTTGAGACGCGCGTGGAACACGTACGCGCCGTCCGGCACGGGCCTGGGGGTCTACTCTATAAGTCCGTCGACGAAGATACGGGCCCGTCCGAAAGTACAATAGACATAAGATTCCGTCAAAACAAGTGTCAAATTCTATTTTTCGGACGGATAAAAACACATCGGGAGTAAAGACAACTGTCAAATCGTTGTATCATTCATTTTTAGTTCGGACCCCGAACTAATCTTAGGTCCGTAGGTGATTCGGAGTAAGAAACGCCCGTAACTAAGGTCGAAACTACGGATTTCGTGCTTAGAGAGTAGACCCCCTGGTCCTGATCGGACGGTGAGCTACCCATTACTCACCGCCCGCAGGCCCGCGCCTACGGTGGCCGGGAGTCGTCACGCGGCTCCCGACGCCCGGAGCGTCTACCGCGGCGGCTTGGACGGGAGAATCTCTCCCTCCCGTCCCGCCGCCTCCTTCGCTAGCATGACTGCTTCGCAGAAGGAGGCGACTGCCTCCCACTCCCCCTCGCCCCGGACCATGGCTTGAACCAGGGCCGGGACCACTTTTCACCCTTATTACTAAGAACATAAGGGTGAAAAGTGGTCGACCGTCAATTACGTTGAGTGTACCTACTTGTCCGTGAAGATTGCGACTAATTATGCTTTTTTTTTTCAGGTCATTGACGCGCATCCTAAATTCCAACATATGGAGGGGTACACGGAGGGTGAATCTGGCCTTCTGTTAAAATCCAAGATGTCCAAATATACAGAATATGTTTAGATGTGGTTAGATTCTGTAGATTGTTTTATTAATATAAATGTAATAAATTTATTTAAAACAATATGCAGTTGTTTAATTTTGATTTTAAAAAGGACATGTAAGCTGCCTACTTTCAAATAAATTGTCGTAGTTAAACACTTAATCCTATCCTACTAATATTATAAACGTGAAAGTTTGTGAGGATGTAAAGATGTATGGATAGCTGGATAGATGTATGGATGTTTGTTACTCTTTCACGCAAAAACGACTGAACGGATTTTGATGAAACTTTACAGTAATATAGCTTATACATCAGAATAACACATAGGCCTCTTTTTATCCCAAAAACGCGGGCGAAGCCGCGGGCGGAAGCTAGTCCACTATAAAGCTACAAGTTGCTAGTCTCGTTCATGTACTCCAGCTTTTATTCTTAGGTAACTTCAATAGAACCTCCTTCTTGGCAGTCGGTTAAAAAATTGTGTTAAATCTGTACTAATAAAGAGAGAGTATGAATTTTGTGAGTTTATTATGTGTGGGGTGATCTTCGGACCTACTGATTCGATTCTAAACACTGTTTCACTAATAGAAAGTTACATTATCCCTGAATGCGGCTACTATTTATCCCTAAAAATAATCACAGTTCCTGTGGGTCACGCGGACGAAGCCGCGGTCACAAGGTACACACGGCTACACATCAAGCTATACATTACCAGTTTACACTGACCTCTCACTGTAAGGAAATCCTATACAATGCCAGATCAGCTTATACTGGAAATGTATAGCTTGATCTGTAGCCGTGCGTACATTCTAATATACGGAAAGGCCGCGGGTAAAGTGCTAGTAATAAATAAAACTGGACGCTGAAGCCGTGACGGCAATGTGAAGAATGAGGAACAAAAATAAACGCTAATATAAAGGTACATTTTCACAAGGTTTTAGCTTATTCAGATGCACGTTGATATACCTACCGCCGCCGGAACGCGTTGTTGCATCGTGCAGTTTCGACTGGTTTCGACGATATGCATGATCATATTTTGCCTTTATTCGATTTAGTTCAGATTCTGTCTATTCCTACCGACGCGCCACGTGATATCACCGCGAGAACTGCCAAATTATTTGCGAATGTTCGAGGGAGAATGTCACGGTAAGATTGTCCCTTTACTTTTTCATATTTTGATAGTTTGTAGATGTAAAATAAATCTTCCTTCTGTTTCTGATTGCCTAGTAATAGAAACCTACCTTTCTCATTTTTGTTAGTTTGAAGATGCTTAGTAAATCTCCCTCCTGTTTCTGATTGCCTAGTATCTTTCTGATATTTTGCTAGTTTGTAGATGCAACATAAATCTTCTGTTACGCGTATAACCTTTATAATTATCATAAATATTCATAACTCTTGAATTGAAATAAAACTTCAATAAAATAAAGAAGGTAAGATCGACAGGTACTTGCAACAAATTTCTAGAAAAGAATGTTTGTGTATGTAAGAGAAAAATTATAGGAATGATTGAAAATGTATAAAAATTGTGGAAGAAATAGATTCATTGTAAGGTCGACTTTATAAGTTGACTGTGAAGATTGTTTTTGTATCGTTGCTTATATTATGTTGAGTTTATTGCAAGTATCGTCTTTCAGTCTTACGTAAAAATCGTTTTTATTGCTTTCATTAGAATGAAACCGCTCAACGTTTAAAAATTTACACAGAGATGCCAGTTTTCCTTCACTGATTTACCCCCGTATTCACGAACAATACTATGGGGTCTCGAACGCACAGTGTACAGAAAACTCATACGAATATGAACATTATAAACATTATATGTACATATAAAAATAAGGTTCACATTCATATAAGCGAATTTATACAAGCGCTTCAAAATATGAATATAAACCTTAAAGTTATACATACAATGTTCATATTTGTACGAGTTTTTTGTACACTTTGCTGAGTCCTCACAGTATTGTTCGTGAATACGGGAGTTAGTTTACTGATATCTTAAAAAGCGATTTTACTCACAAAAAACAATGCATCCCCAAAAATTAAAAAATAACGGAATGTCATAAATTCATAATAATAAAATTTTATTTAACAATAAAAATATGGCAAAAGGAACTTAATTCTTTCGGCGATCAACATTTTGTATATTCTTCTAAAAAATGTGCTGTTGGTTTGTGTTATTATTAGACATGTAAGTTTATTTAATTTTATAGTAATGATTTTGTGTCCATGTCACAGTAAATAATATCAACGAATAGTCTTTTATTTTTTGTTGAATTGAATTATTTCGTCAAAATTATCGATTTCTGATGTCTGCTAATTTAAATTTAAACGTATAATTTAAAGAATAAGTACCAACAAAATATTTTGATTCAGATTATCGATAATACAGTTGACTAGGTACTCAATTTGTAAACTTTTGCGATTTTTAGACGTATTTCTTTTATTTGTATTATTAATCAATAAAAAAAATTGGCAGTAACAATAGTATTTGTTAGTCAAGTTAAAATTATTTAGTTTCTATGAATAATGTAATTTTATTATTTTTACAGTATAAAAGTACGTAACCTAGTAGTGCAAGATATCACAAATATATTCTTAATTTAACTCACACGCTTAATTTAGATGTGATGGTGAAATCGTTAATAAACATGCCTACAAAAAAAACTTATAATAATCATCGTTTAATTTTAACTGGTACAATAAAATGAAGGTGAATTAAAAAAAATCACTTCATCTCACAGATATTATAAGTAAAGTGTAGGTATTTATACTACAGCTGGGATTGACAATAAATTACTATTTTTATTACAAAATATTATAAAAAGTGGCCAAAATCCTCAATTTGAGCCGAGAACAGACAAGGCTCAACAGTGGAATACATAGATTTATTTATACGTGAGCGCAGTACTACAAGTTTGTAAAATTCGTTACAAGAGTTAATTAAAATGTATTCCAAATATCGATAGAAAATGTCGATAGGTAAGTATTACTATAAAGATTATAAAAGGACGTTGGCAGTTTTGGGCTTGATATGGTACAGTAATAAAAGCTTAACCAAAAATAAAAATATATTTTAATTGTTCTTTGCCTAATTTATGTTAGAGATTAAGAATTGGAATCAAAAATGGAAATAAGAAATAAAATGATTATGCCGTTGACATTTTGAAAAAACCAATAAAACAAAAACGGGTGCATGCTGGCTGGCGCGTGCCTCCACAGAATATCATGTCGACAGCAACTAAAACCTTTAAATTGAGAACTCATTAGTCGGGCTGTACTTCATTGGATCATTCACACCATACTTAACCCCACTGTCACAAATACGAAGATTTCTCTTTAACCCAATTACGTACAAAAACAAATAAAAAATGAATTTAAATACTCGATCACACCAAACTAATTTCATATCTGTACCGACATACACAATCTGAAGCCCAGCGTTCTATGGGCGTCTGCCAGTGTCCTTTTGTCGTAATAAAAGTTATATGAACTTCATAACTACAAACTACACGAGTACACATACAGTCAAAATCTGTTATAACGACATCGAAGGGACCACTCATTTTTGGTTATAAAAACCGATAGTCGTAACAACCGGCTGTATTTCTGAGGGAACAGTCAGTGAGGACCTATGATTTTGGTTATTATAACCGGTATGTTGTTCTAAATGATGTCGTCGTAAGCGGTTTTAACTGTATAACAATGTTTGTTTTTTCGCCTTTTTAATTTTGGTAATTGATAATTTAATTTTCTTTGTCAAATAAATACTCATAGCAACGCTCTGACGTATACATAAATCTACCTATACGCGAAATCTCAGATCATAGAAACAAGGAGATGTACCAAGTCGCTATCGAGCTTGATGCCTGATCTTGAGCAAATTGCTCATATTAAAAACATACGCGCTGGCGACAAAAAGAACACGATCGATGGTATAAATACAGTGTTTTAGTTTAGTGCTAGTGTTGAGTGACGATTAGCAGTGTTAGATTGAGGGTGTGCGGAATGTTTAATGCGTGGTAGATCTTTTTATTCACAAGGAGCGCTTAATTATGCGCGTAATTGTGTCGAAAAATGTACTAAAAGTGGCATCAGTTGTTCCCGTACTAATTTGCTATGATGGCATATCTCCTTGTTTCTATGATCTGAGCGCGAAATCGTACCGATATTCATTTCATACACCAATCAAACCGCACAGTCATAATTCAGCTAAATTTTTAGTACCTACCTAATCATAATAAATTGTCCTGTAATAACGACACTAGGGGGCTAAACTCATTTATCGATATTTGGACCTGTGACACATCCCTACAGTTCTTTTTTGCAAAGCAGATCTTTAGTGATGTGATACAGTCTTTTTTTAAAGGTAATTGTTGGACGTAATGAGTATAGTCCCTAAATATTACTTGTTGAAGGTTCCGTACTACATGTCCACTAAGTAAGGCGAGTCTAGGGCTCCAAGGCCAGCGGCGACTCCGCCCTCGTTCGCGTCGGCTAACTTAGTACGAAGCATGTGTCCCACCTGGCGGTTGTGGAACACTTTGTCTTTAGATCTGTAAAAAATGGAAATTATAGGGTATCAAAGCTATTTGGCCAAAAATGACTCAGTTCACGGAATAGTCAACTCACCCGATGATAACGCCGAAGATGCCGAGCTCTGACACCAGGTCGACGACAGGGGGCGGCACTGCGGCTCCTGGACGTACCACGTATCCTTGCACCTGCAAGTTATTTATTTATTTACAAAGAAATTTCTCAGAGACTGACAGGAGTTGGATTAGAAAGAGCGCTGTTTCTGGGTAACCATAAGGTCACCATTCATTACAGCCGCACCACTCCAGTGGCCCTAGACAAGTTACTTTTCTGTTAGCGTTAGCGTCAAACGCTGCGGATAAAATGTATGGAAATGACATTTATGAGTCACGTGACTTTTCCGCACGTAATGTCATTGCCATACATTTTGTGCTTATCGTTTGGCGTGAACGCTAACAGAAAAGCAACTTGTCTAGAGCCTCAGTATGGCAAGTGACTTGTCATTTAATAGGGCTTTAAGTCGTGTGTTGCATAATACATATTATTGTAATGCCATAAAGCGCGCTAACAGCGAGGGGTTGGCGAGCCGCTGGCTGACATCTTGATATTATAAAATGTTTTGTAGAACACACGACTTAAAGCCCTAATTTAAGTTACAAGTTATGTGCTGTGCTGGGGCGGTGTGTTATAATGAGTGATGAACTGATGACCTATAATTATTATGGGTCCTGAGTTCCTGACTGCAATGTTTTCTTTTTATTGGTTTCATTAACACCAGATATAACGTAGGGCAAACCATGACTATCACAGATAATATAATACTATACGTACAGATGCCTCATCTCATACAAAGAAATGTGACCGATTTAGCGAGGGCTATCTTCGGGCTATACATTTTTCCGTGCTTAAAGGATTTTTCAAAATTTGAACAAATATTTTTCATGATGTATTTTTTCATGTTCTCAATTTTACACAAACTTCAATAACAAATCGATACATATAACGCCATCTATTATGAGTTATTTCAACAAATGTTCCTTTGTTCCTGATGAGACCCCGTGGTACTATCAAATAACACCGATGAACTATCAAAAAATATCAGTGAACTATCGAACTATATTGATATGCTGGTACTTACGAGTGGCGGTACTATCCTCTCCATCAGTATGTAGGCGGCTCTCTCGCGACTGTGGCGCATGCGCTGTAGCGCCTCGCGGATGTCGGCGCCGTACACGTTGTGACCGCCGCCCTCTCGCTGCGGCTTCAGAACGAACCTACAACATTCATAAACATTACGCTTGTATTCCCCGAAGGAATAGGCAGCGGTGTATTAGTACTCCCACATTTCGCCAGCTATGTAATAGGGGGCGAGCTCAGATCATAGCAACAAGGGAGATGTGCCAAGGCGCTATCGAGCTTGATGCCTGATTTTGAGCAAATTGCTCATATTAAAAACGTACGCGCTGGCGACAAACCGAACACGATCGATGGTATAAATACAGTGTTTTAGTTTAGTGCTAGTGTTCAGTGACGATTAACAGTGTTAGATTGAGGGTGTGCGGAATGTTTAATGCGTGGGAGATTTTTTTATTCACAAGGAGCGCTTAATTATGCGCGTAATTGTGTCGAAAAATGTACTAAAAGTGGCATCAGTTGTTCCGGTACTATTTTGCTATGATGACATATCTCCTGATTCTATGATCTGAGGGGGCGAGCCTATTGCCATCAATCGGGCACAAATCTCTCCGGACTGTCAGGGCCGTTACACATTACGCCGCAGCGGCAGCGGCGCCGCCGTATTTTCATACATTTTTATATGCGCGGAACCATGACTCAGTGATGAAATTGCAATGATAGTCTAGTGGATTAACCATGTGCCTCCCACGGCGAATGGTTCGAGTTCGATCCCGAGGCACGCACCGCTGACTTTTCGAAGTCATGTGCGTATTAGAAATTAATTATCACTTGCTTTAACGGAGAAGGAAAACATCGTGAGGAAACCGGCATGTCCTAGAACCAAAAATTCGAAGACATGTGACGTCCACCAACCCGCACTGGGCCCGCGTGGTGGACTACGGCCCACTCCCTCTCACAGACAGAGGAGGCCTGTGTCCCAGCAGTGGGAACATTATAGGCCGATTATGCTATTATGCTAACCATGACTCACCGCTGCCGCCGCGGCGCGTGAGTGAAAGTACGTATACAAAATGCAAGGATGACTACAACGGCGGCGTCGCTGGGGCGTAATGTATAAACGCCCTTATGGCAGCTCTAGGCCAGGGTACTCAAGGAATATTTCCTCCAAATTTCAAATCTCTCGGTTCACCGGTTTAGGCTGTCCCTTGTACTTACGAGTCAGACAGTCAGTCAGTTCCAGTACTGTTTGGAAAATATTATTTTGTATTCCACACTTACTATAGTTGGGTTTCTGCTTGGGAACGAACCAGGGGGTCTGCTCTGTAAGTCCGTCAACGAAGATACGGGCCCGTCCGAAAGTACAATAGACATAAGATTCCGTCAAAACAAGTAGCAAATTCAATTTTTCGGACGGACAAAAACACATGTAGATTTATGTGTTAACGTAATGCCTGGGGCACTAGAAAGTGCTGAACGAGATTTGGTGCTGAAAGAAAACTTCAAAAACCGCTAAAAACGTTCACTGCTCTCACTTACTCGTTTGGTCGTCGCTCAGAGTCCGCAGATTTTTGTGTGAGCTAGAGAGTACACCTGAACGCCTACTTCCAACAAAATACGACTGATCTCCAGCAGTGGTGGTGCTTTGCATCATTCATTCTTAGTTCGGGCCCTGAACTAATCTTAAGTAGGTGATACGGAGTAAGAAACGCCCGTAACGAAGGTCGAAACTACGGATTTTGTGCTTAGAGAGTAGACCCCCAGTTTCGGTTTTCCGTTTTTTCCTGGGCCAAACCCTACTATAACACTTACTTCTCAGCATCTTTAAGGCCCATCTCGACGGCTCTCTCGCCGCTCTCGTCGAAGTCGAGCGAGTAGAGGCCGGTGAAGATGTCCCGCACCCTGTCCGTAGTGCCGCCGTCGCCCATGAACTTCTCCAGCACGCCGGGAGACGCTAGCGCCTGTTGGACCTTCTTTGTACCGGCCAGTTGGTACTGGATTGAAGGGCATTTGATGGCTCTGAAATGTTATACAGGGTGGCAGATTAGACAGTGAAAATATTTAAAGGGGTCATTGTACTCATCATTATGAACAACTTTTACTATGGGACCAACCCTGAAATCGCGAAAAAAATCAGCTGTTCCATCCATTTTGTTGAGTTATGTGAACATAAATGTATGGAA
Organism: Thalpophila matura; assembly: GCA_948465475.1. Classification (NCBI taxonomy): domain Eukaryota; kingdom Metazoa; phylum Arthropoda; class Insecta; order Lepidoptera; family Noctuidae; genus Thalpophila; species Thalpophila matura. The sequence goes on along the minus strand of OX419198.1, from coordinate 9,242,668 downwards.
CAGCTGATGTTTTTTCGCGATTTCAGGGTTGGTCCTATAGTGAAAGTTGTTCATAATGATGAGTACAATGACCCCTTAAAATATTTCCACTGTCTTCTTACTTACTTATTTCCCTGTATGTAGTAATCGTTAAAATGGTTTTATTGAATCTTATGAGGTATGCACTGCCTACTTGCCTATATGCAATGCACACCACTGCCTACTATTGATTTTCTAAAAGTAGTGTCCGACCGAAACTGAAACCGAAACTTCCATATAAGGTAAGTATATTCCATATAATATGGCCTTATATGGAAGTTTCAGTTTCGGTTTCGGTCGGACACTATCTAAAAGATACTCACGTGGACCTCTCGACCCTCAGTCGCGCGTCCCACTCCCGCTGCGACGGGTACTGCGTAGGCTCGTACCCCGAGCGATAGTAAACCACCGCCACCGGACGACCATCCCTATAACAAAAACACATAATAGTACAACTACAGTGTAGGGCCTCGTTAATCCGGACTCCCGCTTGTTCGGTGATCGCTATAATCCGGCCGGCCAATGGGGTTCGCGGGGGAGGCGGGTGTAGATGCGTCCTTCATGGACCGGACCTTTAGAGACCGGGCTTTTGAAATGAAGTGCAAAAATCATAAACAGGAGTATTATAGACTTTTTCAAGAAGAATTAACTAATGTTTTATTTCAACATACCTACTGTTGTTCATGCTATAATTTAAAAATTGATTAAAGAAACTAAGGTTAAACATGTGTTTTATTATCATTAAATATGGCATACTATAATCCGGACGCCTCGATAATCCGCAAAGGGTCTTGTTTTTGCCTCTCCGGATTAACGAGGCCCTACTGTACCTCGTTGGTCGACTTCCGTGGCACAGTTCCAAACACCGGACCGGAAAACCCAATGAGGTCTTTTATAATTAACCGTACCACGGCACGTCACGACACGATTTTATCGTTTGTGTGTACAAGCTCTTAATGCGTCGATCGTACCACAAATGTACATAACAGTCACAATATATAAATGTCGTCAATTTCGTTAACATCAAACCCGTTGACTGACTGCATGGTTCTTAGACTGTGGCACGGTGGTGTAGAGCGAACATTATGATACTAATGTGTACTCACAGTATTAATTGCTTCTTGTCATTAAGAGTCGTCTCTTCATAGATCTCGGTCAGTGTTTTTCTATGAATCTGAAAAATAAACAATAATATCAGTTATATTGTTTTATTTATTTTAAACAACGGAACAGTAGGACACTTCCCGCCCGTTTCCCCAAAAGTTTATACAAATATCCCATAGAAACCCTTTCAGTTTTTCCCATCATTTTCATTGAGGAGAGAAGACACCGCATTAGACGGTGCTGTCCCAATCAACTGCGGCACTTCACGAAGTAAATGTCGCATCTATTCTATTGTTTTTGTCACGTGTCACACGGCGTTTGGAACATGACGTTTGTTCAAAGTGTCTATGTCTCCTCTAGTGTTTTATCTCAATAATATTTTTCGATTTTCTGGGCAACCTTTCCAATTTTTCTTGCCCTAAAACCTTATTCGGACAATAACGAACGCTAAAAAAAAAGATCCACCACTGACAAGACCACTGATAAGAATTCTGATTTTAACTCACCATAATGTCGGGTCGCTTCTCAGCAATTTCGAACTCATGGAACCTTTGGTCGCAGATATTGTATGAGACCTCTTCGACGACGAATAGTATGACGGCGGATGGCACACCGAACAGGTCATACGCGTCAGTTATACCGGAACACAGGCCCGATAGCGCTTTGTTTTCAGGCATCTGTAATTAACACACAACATTAATGAAAGAATGCATTTTCCGTGAATTTTTTAGTACACATAAGAGATTTTTAAAGACAACTGACATGGGCGAAACTTGTACAGGTGGGGGGGGGCAGCTGCCCCCTCTAGTAACTTCCGGACCGAAAAGTAAACAAATACCTATATCAAGAAAAAAACATTTGAAAACATTCATAAATTGATTATTTCGCGTCAAGTTGAATATCGTTTAAACTACGAGCATTCTACCTGAGGATCATCTCATACACTTTTTCTGTATATTTTCCTTGCCTGCCTCCCCTGAACAAAATCCTGGCAAAGCCCAGTAGTGTCGCTCTAACCTCTGAGCTACTGTGTCACACCAGCATCAGTAGAAATTTAAAATCTCTGTGATAAGTACACCTCTTAGGAGCAAACAGCAAACAACCCCCGGGAAAGAAGCCATTGATTTAAATAGGCAGTATAATACCAGAGTACTTACATTTTTGATCAAATCGGGGTGTCCCAATTGTCGCAGGATATAGCTGCAAATTTAAAAAACTCGTCATTTTTGTTCATGTAGGAAACTGCACAATGACGTCATTATCTCGTTTGAGAACAATATTTATTTATTTTCGTCAATATAGGTACAGGATGGATGCCTTTCTCGCATTAAAATATTTGAGATAAATGGGCAATCAACTAATGCAGCCATACATATCGTCGGCGTAGGTGGAGAACTAAATATATTTTTTTCTAGTTTCGAGAAAAACGCGATTTACTAGTTTATTTTTTTTGACGTAATTATTAAATGGGTGACAATACTACGGTCGATAAGTCTCCCATTCAAAAATTACGCCTAAAGTGAAAAAATAAACTACTTAGTAAATCACGTTTTTGTCGAAACTAGAAAAAAATAGTTATTTAGCTCTCCACCTACGCCGACGATTAAGATGACTATGATGATTAAGATGACGCAACCATATTTCGTATCCAATACGTATTTAAGACCGATTGATAGAATCCATTCGTGTAAATGTTTCCTAATTTATGTTAACAGTGATGTAACGATCTACCAATCGGATTGGAAACGAAATTCGCACGTGGCTTGTGAGAAACTACCATTATTAAGATTTTGTCAAAATAGAAAAATGACGCCATCATGCCAGTTGATAAGTCATTGTATATGTTTGTAATGTGATGAACAAAATAATAAAACTAGTCATGCTGAATTAACTGATATTACATTACATCTTTGACGTAAATGGAAAATATCTCAAAGAACTTTTTTTTTAATTAAGGAAAAATCTGTTATAATAAATTTCGAATTACCTCATAGATGTATAACATACGGCGTTCATTAGACGATCAATTTATCTCAAGAGCGTTCGGTCTTTTCCAATTAATTGTCTTGATGGATTGAGAAGTTTAAAAAATAAGTAGAACCAGAGTACTTACACAGCATTATAAACTAATCGTATATTGATCGCCTTACTGTTCAGCGAACTACATCTTACAAGCATTTGATGAAAATTATTATGTAGCTGATTGCACAAAAATGAAGACAAACATTTCAACAAAAAACCTGATTTTATTTAGCTTTTTATTAATATCACTTTAATAAACTTTGCAAAAATGCCCATTTATGGGTAGGGGATTCCCCAGAATCATGTAAAAGGTTACAAAGTTGAATACTGGTCTTCAATTGCAGATAGAGAGCGGAAATTTTTGTGAATTACTTGCAAAACGTCGTCCATTTTTGTTGTAAATCTAAAAACTATAGGCAAGGTACATGCTACATAAGCTTAATACATTACTAATAGATAATATACATTCACCTACAGGCGACTATTTCTAAGATTAAGGGCTTACCCAAACTATTGATTATCTAAACTATACCTAATAATATGACTAGTAATTTTAGATGTATTGTTATAAATAAAAATCGATCGCTTGCAAGTGCCCTAATAGAACTGAATACAAAGGTTAAGAGAAGAAAAAGTAGGTTAATCTACAAAAAAAACTATTTAATTTAATTATACAGCCGATTTCACCAATTTAAGTCACAAAAAATATGATTACTTAACACTTTTTGTATAGAAAATGTAGAAATTAGGTAAAGTACTGTAATAGCGGTTGCGTTAAATATTTTTTGTTTTGCAGAAATCTAAAGAGGTTTGCTGTTTCACATTATTTTAATAAATAAGTAATTTTACGAGTTCCATTTTAAAGATTTGGCAATACTTATATTACAGTCTGTTAGGTGAAAAAAGAGGGTATTCAATATTCGATACACGATTAAATGCGGGACCAACACTGAAATTGCGCAAAAAAAAATCAACTGTTCCATACATTTCTTGTTCACTTACATTTGCAAAAAGTCAGCTGTTCCATACATTTTGTGTTCACTTACATCGATTTTTTGCGATTTCAGGATTGGTCCCATAGGAAAAGTTGTTCATTTTCATAAGTACTACACACCCTTAAAGTTTGTTCAGTCCTTAGCTGGGCACATCACAGTCGCATGGAGAGAGCATAACTCTTTTTGCTTACGTGACTTTTTCTACCCAGTCAACTACTACCGCAAGCCGCGTTAAGGAACTTCGTTCCAATAAATAAATAAATAATTTATTTTGGACCAAACACTGGTTGGTCCCGAAGTCAATCGAACCAGTATCGAATACTAACACCCTCCTTAGGTCCCTCATTTAATGTAATAGATTACAGATTACTAATTTTGGATTAAGTAACAAACATCCATCCATCCACCCAAACTTTCGCATTTATAATATTAATATAGATAGTATACAAGTATAGATAACCTGGAGGGCAAGAAGAGAACATTTTATTACCTACACTTTTTAAGTATATTGAGCGGATGGAGAACTGCGAGTATTGGCAGAGGTATTAGGTAAAGTTTATATGGAGACAGCCCCGGATCTAGGGGGGGCTAGCCCGGGCCCATGCCCCGGGCGGCAAATTCAAGCTTAGTAGACGAATACACTGAGTAGTGTATTCGTCTACCAAGCGTAGTAATCACAAAGAGCAGCGCTAGACCGGCCGTTGTGGCGTTTTTTGGGGGAGGCCTATGTTCATCAGCATCAGTAGGCATGTTATGGCTGAAATTATGATGATAAGAAAAATATTGTCGGGTGGGGGCGGCATTTTTCAGATTTTGCCCCGCCTCGAAATAATTGAAGATCCGGGGCTGTATGGAGAGGGAGTGCATAAAGCCATTCTGGGTGGTACACTGGGTGTACCTAAGTGACAGCGTAGCGAAAACTAAAACCATGGGTCCAGTACCTTATTCTAAACTTCTCAGCGTTAAAATTTCGCGTCGATCTTTTAATAGAAAATACGTCATTTGAGATTTCGTGATTTGTTTAATAACCTCCAAATAGTAATTTATTTTTGAGTTCGACGCAATAATATATTTTCTTAGAATTATGCAAATTCAATCTAGCATTTTCTTAGAAGTATCGGCTTCCAGTCTAACTAGCTAGATGTAGGTGAAATATTTAACCTTTTTAATCTATTTAAGGTAGTTCCTTCGCCATGTAGCGGAAAATTTAAACAAAGCGTATTTTTTGGTTTTGGTCGAATAGAAAGTTTTTTCGCGGCAATAATGTAAAGCATTACAATAACATGTTATTGTATGTTTTGCTTTAAGACCAACCTAAAATATTAGACAATATTTAGTTCCATGAAAGTAAAAGTCATGGAATGTTCATAAAGTTGTTAAATATTGTTTATTATTTTAGGTTAGTTTTGAATTAAAAACAAAGAAACAAAATTGTAATGCTATAGGTAGGTACCTACGTTATTTCCGCGGAACAAAAAATCACATCACATATTATTTATTTTCATTTACTTATAGGCTAAGGCTATGTCCCCCAATAGGCAAACTGTTAGCGGCCGAATGAGTTTGCGGCGTATCGGTTTAGTACGCCCTTGTAAGCGGTGGTAAGCGCTTACCCTAATCTATGAAACGTGCGCAACACCTTTTCACCGTGGGAGAGCCATGCTTCGGCACGAATGGACCGGTCAGACCGGAGTAATACCACGGCCTCACAGAAAGCCGGCGTGAAACGACGCTTGCGTCGTGTTTCGCCGAGTGAGTGAGGGTACCGGAGGCCTAACCCCCCCCCCCCCCCATGATGGCGCAGTTGATAAATCTATTGTTGTGGGGGGGGGGCAAAACTGCGCTCAACAATGCCTAAGGCGAGAGCAGTTTTTTAAAGGCCGGCAACGCACTTGTGACTCATCTGGTGTTGCGAGTGTCCATGGGTGGCGGTAATCACTTACCATCACGTGATCCGTCAGCTCGTTTGCCTCCTATAATATAAAAAAAAAAAACACCAAGTATACAATTTTGCCGACCCTTTAAAACCAGGATTCAATGTCACCGATACACCACTGATTCACCGAACTTTGCTCGTACGATGACGGACGAACTCGGACGATTGAATCAAACACTTGTAAATCATAGAGAGCGCGTACACCAACACGTCCGCCATCGGCCGACAAAATCGGCCAAAATCGGTCGTTTTGGTGTACGCGCTCTCTATGATTTACAAATGTTTGATTCAATCGTCCGAGATCGGCCGTCGTCTTACGAGCAAAGTTCGTACGATGACGGATTTGGTGTATTTGAGCCGTTAGAGTAAGACTATCTCTTTCGTCATTGGTCAAAACGATGTAATTGAGAGACCATTCTGACTAGATCATAATAATTGCATTAGCAGACTTGGGGCCCAGGTCCCCCGCTGTCAACACTGCGCATCCTCAGCAGCTATGGTGACCTAATTCTCTACGACACTACCGAAGAGTAGTGTTATTTGGCAGTGGTATTCTGCAAGGTGGAGGTACTTCCCCTGTGCCTTATTTTTTGCGTTACATACATCGCTTGTATGTTTAGATATTACATTTATAAGTACAGACAATTAATACGTCTCTTGTTGCACCCAGTAGCTTACGCCTGAAGCCCAATTTCATTCTAGTACTTAAATAAAAATGTTCCAAATATAGTTCCGATTTGGTTCCGATCTAGTTTTAATGTCTTAAATGTCAGAAATGTACCCCTATCATGAGTTTTTTTGACGTATAGTTTCGTTAACGTAAGCATATTTTGAATTTAAAATACAGCAGTCCTGGAACATTTTGATAAAATTTTATACAATTTGCACATTTTATAAAATACAGAGTAATTAATTAAGTATTTCATTCATATAAATATTGTGTAACAAACGTGTATTTTCAATTCAAAATATGCTTACGTTAACGATACTACACGTCAAAAAAACTCATGATCGGGGTAATGGTATCCTCTTATTCGTTTGACGTTGTCATTTAGTAAGTATAATGAGAAAACCATTTGTAACATTTAGGGCATTGAGATTAAATCGGAACCAAACCGGAACTATATTTTGAACATTTCTAATTACGAGAATTGGGCTTTTGAAGTATGCACGTGATTGAAATTGAAACCAACAATAAGTTAGCCTGCATTGCGTTTCGTCCACGCGTTCATCTTCCCCGGCTTCAGACTTAAATCGGTTTAACCCTATAATAATTTAATGTATACATCGCTCAGATCATAGAAACAAGGAGATATGCCATCATAGAAAATTAGTATGGGAACAACTGATGCCACATTTAGTACATTTTTCGACACAATTACGCGCATAATTAAGCGCTCCTTGTGAATAAATAGATCACCCACGCATTAAACATTCCGCACACCCTCAATCTAACACTGTTAATCGTCACTCAACACTAGCACTAAACTAAAACACTGTATTTATACCATCGATCGTGTTCGGTTCGTCACCAGCGCATACGTTTCTAATACGAGCAATTTGCTCAAAATCAAGCATCAAGCTCGATAGCGCCTTGGCACATCTTCCTTGTTTCTATGATCTGAGGCACTGACTTACAACAAATTGAAGTGTGTTATAATGAAATAAACAATTATGCACTACACAGAAGGTCTCTAAGGCTCCACGCAGAACGAAAGCAGCGCAGAGCAGAGGGTTTTCGAATAACATTGAATTGTAAAGGTCAGTGCAATGGCTGTAGATTTATATAAATACTGGTAAGATTGGAAGCCGACCCCAACATTCTTCCGAAAATGCTAGAATGATCACTTTGTTTCGCTGTATACCTAATGTGCTAGTAATACCTACTTATGAGTAATAATTAGTAAATAAGATAAAACGGTAGTAGGTAGACTCTTATCTATGTAAGACTTGTACTTATTTTGTTCCTGTTTGTTTAATAACTATAATCATAAATTCACGCCTCTTAATTTCACAACGCGTTGTGAAATTAAGAGGTCGATTGAGGACGTTTACCTACGTTGCAACGTAGGAAAACGTCCTCAACGTCCGATAAATCAGTCAGAGGAGTCGGGGTCTACATTCGCTATAACACATGTTACACATGAAAAAAAAAACCGCATAAAACATGATCGCATATTTTATCTTTTCATTTCTTTGGCCCTTACAAAGGACATCAACAAATTAAGTACGAGTACATACATCCGTGAACATCCATTTAGAAACACGGCCAAATTTTCGTATGCCGATGTGTAAGTGAATATGGACACAAGAGTCGTGAAAAACATGATTCTTGCAACATCAAATAAAGCTAAGCGTGACTTATGATGACATTGAATACCTTAACTGATCTTATGTTCAAGGGTTGACATTAGCTATTGAATATAACATTAGACCACTGACATCAAGAAACAAAGCACATTGCGAGACCTTGATAAATATCGCTGAATTCCAAAGAACCGAGTGAATCTGTGCATGTGTGTATGAATGCAACACAAGCGCCAAATTTTGAAAGATGTGTACCCTAAGCCATACCCAGCAAAGATTGGACAGAAATACACATTTATCATTTAAAAAAAAAAAACACAATTTTCTTACACTTTTCCGTACCAAATTTGGAAAAACAATGGAACTGTTACTGAACCGACAATGCAGGCGTGGACAGGTAACATCTCTCAAGCGAACGTGCCAAGACAAAGCAATCAAAATATTACAATCCAAAATACATGCACGTGATCTGATGAGATTAAACTAAAATAAAATACTGCTTACCTACTAATGATACGATTTCAAATCTGGAAATCAATTAAAATGCGGTTTCATACAAAACTTAACTAGGAAGCGGAAATATTTGTCTAAATACCATGCCTGGTACTGCCACCAGTGTGAAGCAAAGCGTACAGTGCAACAAATAAAACAACAGAAAATACGAAGACAGAATGTACGAAGATACACGAAGCACTAACGAGGATAGAGAAAGATGCGTGCAACAGATTGGAAGGACAGCAGCCACATGAGAGATGTTGTGCTGACGGGCGGATTGATGCCTGGATACTTGCAAATTGGGCAAAATTGAGGTGATTCTACATTCTGACATTACTTTTTTGATTCAAAGTATCCAGGTATCCTATCCACGCCGCGCAGTTATGTCGGTACCGAGACATTGCTGGTAGATACGACGTCATGGCGCCAAAGCTTGAGGCCACAGTGTTAAACTCCACTTGCTTGATTTTATTATTGTCCTCGTTCTGCATCAGGTAGTCGGAGCGGAAGAGTCCGAGGCTGACCGACTGTAAAATTTAATACTGTGAAATTCTGTCCAATCCATTGTATGTTTTATGAATAAGTGATGTTGATTTTTCAGCCCGTCATTTGCACCACCACCTTCTATCTATTATTTATAAAAAATACAACAATTCTTCATTTTTAAAAAGCTGGATCTCATTATTGCAGTTTTTCTTTCGAGTTACTTAAAATATACAAAAATCTGGTGCTGCGGAATTCTAAATAACAGTTTCTTATCTTAACAACATTTACAAATTATAATTTATGTTCTTTAAGACATATTAGCAGGTTTTATTAGAAAAAAAAAACAATATGAATACGTGATTCTGGAATCGTGACTGTATATGTCGCAGGTTTTTCATAAAATTAGGTTTTTGATAAAAAACCGGAAGATGACACATTTTAAACTCAATTTCGTCATCAACCTGTAACAATCCCGATTTTTGATCAAAAAACCTGAACTAGTTTGGGTTTATGATTGTTGATTGTTTGTTTTATAACAAATAAATCAATTTAAATGAAATAAGTAAAACAATCCATCATCATTTGCAACTTAGTAGAAAGAAAACAATTATTTATTTTGTCATAAATCGTCGCAAAACCCACACGATTAATGTCCCGAAATTTTATTGATTCTATGCGATAGTCTAGTATTTTTTTGTCTTGACTGAAGATAAAAAATACTAAAAAATACCTTTTCTTTTTCATTTTCAAGACAGTAGGTATTTAAAAAATAAGTACATAAAATATGTCTACTGCTTTTGTATTGACTTCAATCGTGTGGGTATGGGTATGGTAATAAATAACTCTAGGCCATAGATATACATGAATGCAGCATAATATGCCCAATGCAGCTGCCTAAACATCAACGTTTCAATCTATAATTCCCAAAATCCAAAATTGCAACACTAATATTTGTACATACAAAAACAGTTGGCGCTTAAAAATACACATCTTTCTAAAATTTACCAAAAAAAAGAAAGTAAAATAAAATTTAAATTGTTTTTGTGTACCTACGCAACTAGAAGCTAATGATTGATACTAAGCAACAATAATAGAATAAGGTCGAACGAATTTCATTAAAGGGATTGAAAAAAATTGCCGGATGATTGAATTTCATCGTGTTTTGCAACAGAAAGATCTACATAAAATAAAAATGCCTAAAAGTCGCATTTTTTTTTCAATAGCAGCAAAACGTCATCGGTTTTAACCATTGCTCATTCAGAATCATGCATCATTTTCCATATTGTATTTGTTTATTCACATGAATAGTTTTTCCCATATAGTAGGTAATTGCTTCCTCAAATAAGACAGGTAAATAAATTAATAAAATTTCCCATGCCTTCATTGCCTGAAGGAAAGTTGCGGTTTGAAATTTCCAATGCGGAAACAATACAATACACATTATTGAATCATAATAATTATGTTGGTACATATTTCTCGTTAAAAACGTCCTGTTGTTTGACTTACACCCGTATTCACTATGAGGTCTCGAATGCACAGTGTACAGAAAACTTATAACAACATACACATTACATCTAGGGATTGCAATCGAATATTCGAATATTCGAATTATTCGAATATACATTTGAAATTCGTATTCGAATAGGTAATTATAAAATATTCGAACATTCGAATATTAGACAACTGCGACAACTAACACTGGCGTTTCTGATGACGAAGATAACATTGCTATATTAGACCTTCAGCGTTATCAAAATGAAGAAGCGTCAAGAATCTCAAATATGTCAATGAAAGAACAGCTGCAGAAAAAGATAGAGGACGAAATGTATGCAGTGCCTTCCACATCCACAGCAAATCTTGAACATCATGATCTAGAAACATCAATAAAAATGCAGATGGCTCTATATGATACAGGTACGCTAAGACAAATACACCTAAGTCAGGCCTATGACGTGCTAATTTGCATTCCACCAACTAGCGTAGAATGCGAAAGGGTATTTTCTTCTACAAAATATATCTGCAATCATCTCAGATGTAAATTGAATGATGATTCCATTAACTCTTTAAGTTTTCTAAGGTCCCACTTTCAAAGGATCCGTAAATAAGAATAATTGTATCCTTTTTCCTTTGCCTATACGATGGCATTTATTTAATTATAATTGTTACTTACCGCGTTGGATCATAATTTTCAATTTTAGTGATTGCGTGCACTTGCAATTTGCATATTTCTTTAGATGCTAGTTATCCGCGCAGTGCATTCTTATTGTGACTTTGATCTCGTTTCTTTTTAGTTATCCTTAAGAAATTGATAGTACAATATCTTTAATATACTTTTTTGTTTCTTACTTTTACTTGTGTTGTATAAAGTTTATTAATTATTTGATTTTGCTAGTGAGATTTTAATTGTGTTTCCTACTTAATAGTTTTCCTATAATTGTTTAAGAATTAATATTTTTTATTTCATATTTTCGTAGTCGAAGTTCTTATTACATCTAACTTTATTAAAAATTTGTTAATTATTTAATTTGATTAAAAGTTTTGTTTAAATATTGGTTCTGTCTGATTGGGATGTTGCCCTACTTACATGAAAAATATGTTACTAGTTTCTAAGGCAATAAAACGTGAGAAATTATATAAATACTTTTTTTTTCTGAAATATTCGAATATTATTCGAATAATTCGAATAAGGCTGAAAAAGTATTTGAACATTCGAATACCAAAAATATCGAATATTTGCAATCCCTAATTACATCCTATCCTACTAATATTATAAATGTGAAAGTTTGTGAGGATGTTTGGATGTATGGATGTATAGATGTTTGTTACTCTTTCACGCAAAAACTACTGAACGGATTTTGGTGAAACTTTACAGTACTTAATATAGTTTATACATCAGAATAACACATAAGCTACTTTTTATTCTCAAATCGCGGGCGAAGCCGCGGGCGGAAGCTAGTATAAAAATAAGGTTCATATTCATATAAGCGAATATAAGCAAGCACTTCAAAGTCAAAGTCAAAGCATTTATTTCAATTAGACCACTTACAGGTGCTTTTGAATTGTCAAGGAGTCAGTCAGTAAACAAGATGAAGCTAGATGCTCGTTCCAAAACGTAGATTCCACGTAGATTCCAATGGAGAAGAACAGGCAAGAAACTCCATGGTTACTTTTTTAAATCAAAATGTTACAATTCCACGATTACACTGTTTTCAAGGCGTAGTTATCACAAAAATATGTGAGAACAATGTAAAAGATGTGCATAAAAATAAAAGATAAATCTAGAAGTAATGAATAAAAGATACAACTCCAGATATTTGTCTTGGCAGTCTAGAGATGACCAGTCCCAACTGACAGCGCCCGTTCACGGAACTGACATTCATTGACTTGACTTCATATCAATATGAACTTAACTAAATACAAATAATGTTCATATTCGTGAGATTTCAGTACACTGTGTGCGAGACCTCATAGTCATGTTTGTGAATACGGGTGTTAGCAAGTTACGGTAGGTACCTATGCTAATACAAATTATTATTATATATCCTTCCTTAATACGCACATTAGCATGATTCAATGGCAACATATGGGTTTTATTTCATAACAAAACAGTGATTCAATTGATGAATGTAAGTACATTCCATTGATCATACATTCATAATATTGCCCTTGTTCATACAAATTATTCTTACACTAAATGAATTTCTCAGCAGTTGTATTTCCCGTATTTGTAATTTATTCATGTTTAACAAAATATGTTGAACAATTTCGGTTAGATTGAGATCCCAGACTCGCCAGACCTACGTGATTTTAGCAAAGCTGAAATTTTGAGATTGATGAAATTAGTTCGTTATGTTGTTAAGAACGTATGCTTATTCGCTAAGCTTAAGGCCCCGGTATACGCCAACGGCCTTGAGTGATTTGGGCGGTATAGCTTGAGTGTTCTGCCCTGAGCTCAAGCAACGCGACATACATCCACCGAGCAATACGACTCGCCTATCAAGGAGCGCGCTGTGCAGAATTAGACGTATTATTACTTTTTAGTATCTAAAACATAAAATAAAAAAAAAGTAACAGGTATTATTATAGGTAGTAACATAGTCTTTTCACACAAAACAAATCATGAAAATATCATAAGCGGTTTGAAAGTAATTACGTTTTTATGTTTTGGGTAGACACGAATTCATGAATTTATTTCATTAAGTATTTTACAACAATAGTTAAATATTCACAGGTACGATTGATGTATATATGTTCTAGTTTAACATAAAAAAATTGCACAACTAACCTGCATTATTTGACGGCGAAATAAGAGATTTAAAACTGGCCGTTACCATTTACCTTCGCCTTAAGTATACCTTACGCGGTAAGCATACGTTCTTAAATACATAACAAACTATTTATTCTCACAATTTCCGCTATGCTAAATTCGCGTAGGTCCGGCGAGTCTAGGATCTTGGTCCATAACCAACTGTACCTATACTTAGTGAAATTTTATGAAATCGTAAATAAGTATTCCAATTAGTTTTTGTTTAGTAAAAAAAATCGGATCATCTATGAAAGTTGAGTTGTTTACCCGTTAAATTATTATATTTTTCACACGATATTCCTTACAAAATCCGTGTTTTAGCTACAGACAATCAAACTTCCATTGTATCGGTAATATATTTTCCGCAGACAATAGTCAATTGTTGGTATTATATGGAGAAATATTGACAATTATACTGTAGACTACGTCAAATATACACGGCAGTTGTTTAGCCTCGCAATGTAGCAATATGTACAGCTAGATTTACAAATACAAGGTCTCTACTATCTATATCTAACTACGGGAGGTTATTTGAAAAAAAAACCGTGCAATCAAATTAAATATAAAATAGGTTTATAATTTTCCTCCTCATTAAAAAAACAGAGAATGGTAACGACTGTACGAAACAGATGTATAGTTAAACTTACACAATTTCTGTATAGTTTTATTCTGCGTTTTTTTAAAATGAGGGTTAAATGTTGTATTTAAAAATAGAAACGGTAAAATTATAATAGGCAATAAAAAAATTGTCTATTAGGTATTTATAAGCATTTTTTCTAGCCGTTGCTCGGTTTACGAATTTGTTCTTTTTAAGCGACACTCAAATCAGGATAACCTTTTCAAAGTAAGAATCGAAGCGCAAGAAAAAAATACGGTTTTAAAAATGTGATATTTACAGAATATGATTAATACAGTACAGAGGTTATTTCCCGATAGCAAGTTATATTTTCATTCAATCAAGCTTCATTGCCTGTTAATACTGTTCATTGTCCTCTTGGTAGAACAGAGTTGTTAAATAAATATTAGTTTCAATTGCAACAGCTTTTTTTTTTAAAAAACTACCATCTATACTTATCATACAACAACGAACAATGCAACTCGTATTTGTACTACTATTCGTGTGGATAAAGAATGGGGTTGAAAATGGCGTCACCCCTATTCACTTCTCGCTCGCAACCGCGGTTAGGGGTCGTCCATTAATCACGTGATGTTTTTTAGCAACTTTTTGACCCGCCCCCCCCCCTTCCTCTTAATTTTAGTAACTTAATTTATTTCAGAATTTTAGCTTTAAATAGAGCAATTTTTTTTTTCGGTTTAGTAATCACGCGTGCAACAAAAAAAAACACGTGATATCTCACTACACCCCCCCCCCCCTCACCCCTGGTGATTATTCGTGATATTTCCGCCCCCCCCCCCTTTCGAGCCTCACGTGATTAATGGACGGCCTCTTATGAGTATAGACAGCATCAGTGTGCAAGCGAAAGTTGAATAGAAGCCACGCCATATAAAATGCCATTTTTATCTGCGCGGCCGGGTTCTAAAAATATTTGCAACTATAAAAAAGTGCCAATTAGTTATTTACACTTGCAGTAATCAGTGTAACTGAACTGCATACGTACATTTTATTAGCAAGTATAGTGTAATTAAGCAACATATTAATATGGCTGCTAATTAAAGTTCATGGCCTTAGGTCAGCGCATTTTTATAATCAAATTAATTCCGAAACGTTACAAAAAATATACGCTATTGTATTGTTCGCTTTAGCGGGCAACATGTTCAGTTGTCCGTAATTTACAATTATTTATCATGCAATTACGATAGGTACACATTTAAATAATAAAAAAAAATATGTTGTTTTTTTATGACTACACTGAAACGAGAACTGTTTAATTATTTTTATAATATTTAAAAGATATTATACTTTTACATTGTTTTGTCACATTTGTACATATAATGTATTTATTTTACATTTCGTTTTTCAGTGTTGGCATTATCAAAAACAGTGGCTAATAAACTAAAGTTACAGATACTTAAGCACAATGTTATTGACATAGACAAACACAAATCAAGATTTTTGATATTTTTTCGAGATAGGCTCATACCCAATATTCACGTTCCAACAATTAATTTTTTTAGCAATCCGCCCATCATTTTTACTAAAACTAAACTTTTAATAAAATTCTTATTGGTAACGTAAAAATTGAGTACATTACCTACTGTCTTCCAAGTTCTAAAAGCTTAACATATTTAAGATTTTAAACAGAACTCAAAAGGGCCAGTTAGTTTGTTAGTCACAATAAAAAACTTTATTAGAAATTGTGATAATTTGAATGACCTTTAATTATTTGGATACTGTAACGGGTCAGCGGCAGTAATCGCTATGTCTAAGAATGAGACATCTGTATGTATTTCAGATAAAAAAAAATACACATTGGTACTAGCTACCCCAGTAATCTTTGAATGACATGTCGGCGACACAACGTCACAGAGGTATGAGTGACAGAGACGATGCTCTACGAGGCCGAATCTAGCCGATTATCTCTTTAAAGCTCGAAGTGTCATATTTATTGCCGGGTACTGTATACTTGTTGCGTCTAATTTAAGTAGTCTTTAAACATTGGGCATAGTATGGATATGACATGTCCCATAATTTTATCTATTGACTAAGAAATCTTTGGCAATGAACGAATAGAAGTTATTTCTCTACATGAATGGCATAAATTAGTTATTCACCAAAACGGGGAATTTCGCTTGCTCAAAGCGCGGGAACGAAAATGCTGTTTTCTTGGAAATTACCTTTCGAAAAGGAACATAATATGCTCAGTTACCGTAAATGGCAAAGTAAGCAATTGTCGCAATTATAACCCTGCTGCTCGCTGCCGGTATAAAATATTTAAGTCCCATCATCCCATGTCAGTATTCAACAATTTCTAGTAAAGTATTAAACATAAAATGACAGGCACAACTGAACGAATCGCCCGCTAAATAATCAAGCCGAGATAGTTCATTAGCCTCATTCACACATTCACAAAATAGCCGTATTCTAAAAGATGCACATTATATTTTAATTATTTTACCCTGATGTCCTTTAAAAAGGTTAGGTGGATAATGTATGTATTATGTTTATGCGTCATAAATAACGTCTTTATCGCAGCTGTAATACCACAACGAATCGTATTCAATACAAGAGGTTTATTGTGATGTATCTAACAAGAATCTTGTCAAATATTTGAAGAAGGACAAAAGGGAAGGTAAGGAAAAATATATCAGCGGAAAAAACATTAATTATGATATGTATAATGAACAACATAATACCTATCAATCATACTATTGAACACTTATTTAAATTTTCGCCAGATTAATAACATAATTATGGTTGTGCAAAAAATACTTTTTGCTAATAATTTAATTGACAATGCAAGCTGTTGTCAATAACAACCAACTCCCGTCATAGGTTAACCTGTCACGGTGGGCTGACCCAGGATTACGCCACAGACGCAGAAAAACTAATAGGTGTCAAATGCTTTGGAATTCAAGGCGTATTTGAATCATCACAGTAAAAAAGGGACTTTAATTAATCGTCATTATTAAACTTTGTAATCAGGGTCCCATACCAAAATGGTAAAAAAGAAACCCTTAAGGTGCTACTTTGTCTGTCACAACTGCTTATTTCAGCAACTATAAAATGTTATCGACCAAAAATTTGGAATAGTTATAAAGAATGCTTGCCAATTTTTATTGCAAATGAAAGAAATAATTTTCATTGCAAAAGGCTTGTCCGGTTACTAGGTCAAGTGGCATATCATATGAAAGGGCTATCTGCACATTTCAAAAAATTTTTTTTTATTTTTTTTATTTATTAATTGAGTTTTTGTACTTTTTAGAGGACAGGTTTCATTAAAAAAATACAATTTCGAATGTGTGAATGCGGCTGAATAAGAACGATCTCTACAGACTTCTACCTCTGAATTTCTCTGGAAACGGGTCCAAGGTGTCCGAATCCTGACGCGATGCTGTTGATTTCGACCTGCTTCCAGGAGCAGTATGGGGTGTGTTTAGCACACTGGTTCTCGGTATGGGGGCAGCGGGATTCCAGCATGATGTCGGAGCGCAGCATCCCTAGTGATATCGGCTACGCCACATAGCACATTTTACATGGTGTTCGGACACCGTCAGTTAGTATGAGATGTGATGTGTTATTGAATTTTTTGCACATGCAAATACGATTTTCAATCAATATTATTTAATTTTAACGTAGTTTTTTTGGGTTATCGTTTGTGCATGGCCCAAAAACAAGAGAACAGAACGTGGGTGCGGTTACACAGTGAATGCTTTGGCAGTTTCATGCTTTGCAGTTGGTGATACAACATTAAAAACATGGTTTTATTAAAAAAAATACTGCTTAGCCCAGAAATTTCTCCAGGAGTGAAGTCATAAATTGTATTGTAGTAAACAAGTATAAGTCAGTCTTGATCACAAACGTCACCTGCACATTAGCTGATATTTCGATATCTTTGGCGGAATGAAGAAGACGGGGGGCGCCGAGGCTGCAGGCGATTGGTTTGTCAGTCGATGCTCGTCGTCTAATTGGACCATTCTCTATTACGTATTGTCAACTGTTTATTGTCTATTGAGCCGAAAATTAACATGCTCGATCTGTGATCATCTTAGTGCCGGTACCTATACCTATATCTTATATTACAATTATTACATTTCGAATGCAATTACAGCGTTGACGGCGAAAGTTTGCATGAAACTAAAACTGTTTTCTTTGTGCTATGTACTACTCCACAATTTCTTTTTTTTTTTTATTTAGGAAACTTCTTTTTTTTTTATTTAGGAATTTTTATTCAGGAAACTTCTTTTTTTATTTTATTTAGGAAACAATGAGCGTCATTATCGTTAGGTTTACTACCGAACCGGTTATTGGTACCTTACTTTGATTGAATAAACAATATGGTGATCAGTATATTTGTCACAAAATTAAACAGTAGCCAGCTGCGTACACCGCACTTACATTCTGTTCATAAAAATTAATAACGAGGAGTACCTGAGTAATTCCCTCGTTTCGTACTTTCACCCATATGTCGTATAGGCTCTTTGTGAACTCGTCAACTTGCAATGCATTTTGCAGAGTTTGCTCCAAAAATTCATCATTGTGCGCCACCTGGATATACAAAATTATATCAAGCTTTGTTGGGTTATTTAGGCACATGAATTGCAATCAATTATAAATATTATAATGCAAAAAGAATTTTTCGAGTCCAACTGGTAGTTCCAGAGATTAGCGCATTCAAACAAACTCTTCAGCTTTATAATATTAGTACAAAATAGTAAAAAAAATATATCTATTTACTACATATATGTATGTATATATTTTTTTTACTATTTTGTTTGTTGTACCAGCTTTCCCTCACCCCTTAATGTCTTTAAAATCCTCAGTGAGTATTGCCTAGTAATTGGGTTGAGGAGGTCAGATGGCAATCACTCTAATTAAAAACATCGAGTGATTGCTAATTGGATCTGATAGACCAAAAGCTGACCCCAACCCCATCCTAGATAGGTAAGGCAAGTCTGGTACAGATACTTCAACTCTTCTGTGCACACGGCACTATGTGTGCGTGAGCTTGTAAATATGCAGCTTTGACGCGCAGCACACTAATGACACAGCATTCCCCGAACAACTTGTGTTTGTGTGTGTCTATACAAGCTTTCCCCACACATAGCACCACACGCAACGATGAGTTGAAGTACTTTAAGAATGTAGAAGAAACATACCTTATGCATTAGATCATTTAGCACTGGTTGCAGCTGCACTACTTTTTCAAATTCAGTTCTTGGGAATGGTGATGGCAGTAACACGAATGGCGCAACCTGTTAACAAAAGTTAAGTTTACTTCATCTGCGTGAAAATGGATGAGAAGTATAGCTAAACCACTTTATTGAGTCCTCGTCTGGGGTACAGGGGCGCGGGGAAGACGAGAATGGGCAGCGGGAATACTCAATTAAGCAGTTTAGCTATAGGCTATGTGCTTTTCTAGGTCCCAGGCTACATCTTTGTCAAATTTCATCCAAATCCATCCAGCAATTTCAGCACAAAAGAGTAACTATTTGTTACTCCTTCACACACAAACTTTCACATTTATTATATTAGTAGGATAATAGCCTGTGAGAGGAAGTGGGCTGTAGTCTGCCACGCGGGCCCAAAGCAGGTTGGTGAACGTCACATGCCTTCGAATGTTAGGTTCTAGAACATGCTGGTTTGGTTTCCTCACAATGTTTTCCTTCACTATTTTCATTGTCTTCCTTCCGAGTATTTAAATTGTATCTAAGACTAAGTCGCCTTAGGAGCAGATTAATAATTAACATTAAAGACACATTGAGTCGTACCCTGTGTCGATAGGCCGTGTATTTAATAAAATATAACCTGAATGACATCTTTGTTGAAGTGTTTCTTGTCTCTCATGGCGACACCATGCATCAAGGCCCAGTCTCTAGCCTTCTCTATCACGTTCACCAAGTTTTTATGTTCTATCGGCAGCGGAATACAAGATGCAAAGCGAGCTTGCGACATTTTGATGAAAATTAAACAAAAATATCACGAAACAAATACCACGATAACAATTTAACTTAACGACTGATAATGTACTGTTTCTGTGCTTCTGTGTATAAAGTTAAACGACGTATGAGTAAAATAAGAAAAATCTGAAGTATTTATCGTATTTTGTGTGGTGTGAAATCTTTCAGTTTCAGCGTTGACACTGACAGTCTGTTGAAGTTTTTTTTTTTTTTTTTTTCTCTTCGCCCTTCTTGGGCAGGCTAAGGTCTTGGACCATACCGCCTCGTCTTCAGTAATTATTGTTCTTCTTGATTAAAAGTAAGGCCAAAGCCTCGTCTTCAGTTTTATCCTTCTTGTTCAAAGGTAAGTAAGGCCGAAGCCTCGTCTTCAGTTTCATACTTCTTGTCCAAAAGTAAATAAGGCCACAGCCTCGTCCTTAGTAGTTTATATCTTGATTATGTTTATTTATTTTAGGCCAGAGCCACGTCTTCAGTATTCATTAGTCAAAATCATAATAATAAGGTGTCATATCCGTGTATTCGTCATAATCATGTTGTAAAGTAAGGTCATATCCGGGTCATATCCTTCTAATATTATTATGTCGCCCCGATCGGTCAGATTGCCCAACCAGTGCTGTCAATAAATGTATACAGTGCTGTGTATGTACTGTAATTTTCCAGCAAACTTTGAGTGTCGCGCGGGATGCTTGCTGGCGTTTTATATATTTCCAGTAAATTATCAAATAGAGGAATTCTTTGTAGATCATATGCAGGGCATTCAAAAATTATATGATCTAGGGTCTGATCAATTCCTAAGTTACAATTTATACAAACAGGCGATGTAATAATTTTCATTCTGGCTAAATGTGCATTGAATCTTCCATGTCCAAATCTAAGACGGTTTAAAGTTGTGTAAAATTTTCTGCTCTTAGGAAGAACAGATCTGGTGAACCAGGGCGCAGAACCAGTGATTTGATTTATTTTCGCATACCATTTTCCTTTAGTTCTTAGTGTTTCTTGCCAGTTCTCATGCCAATTACAGGTGTTTTGTTCACGTAATTTAGTAAGCAGGTCCGAACTTGGTATGGCAACATTTCTTGTCTCTGGGATGTCAACGTCAACAATAACTCTTGCAAGATAATCTGCGTTTTCGTTTCCTGCTACTCCTATGTGGGAGGGTGTCCATATTAAGCTTATTGTAAATCCTCTAGAACAAAGATCAGCGTATAAAGTCCGAATCTCATATAAAATATTTCCGGTATTGGCGTCCAGTTTCGGGTTTTGTAAGGCCATGAGAACACTCATGCAGTCGGTCGCTATAAGCCAAGTTGTGTGCCCAAGATTCTTTACATGTATGTACTGCAGAGCTGATAAAATGGCTAGAGATTCTGCTGTAAATATAGACATGGCTCCAGGTAACCGAACTCCATGTCCAACAGTAAGATGAGGTAAATATATGGCTAACGAAACATTTCTATTGTTTTTGGATCCATCAGTAAATATATGCCTGTACCCAGGGAACTCTGCAATTAACTGATAGACATCTTCTTTACTCCGAAGATCGCGATTAATGTAAATGTTCATGGGCCAGAATTTGCTGATGTAATTACCGGAGTAACATGGCCATCTGCCTTTACATTTCTCAATTTGATATTGATCATCAATACTGATTAGATTAGAAAAGTCATGAAATATATAAGGGACATTTACGAAATTAGAGGGATTGTATACTCTATAATAAAATAATATTTTCTTTAATAAAGGATGATTTTCGAAAGATAAAAGCTTGAGAATGTATTTGGACTTTAAAAACTGAAATCTTATATTCATAGGAGGAGTGTTACACTCAATTTGAAGTGAATTAATTGGAGTTGTCTTCATTGCACCAGTTACACATCTAAGATTGTGGTTTTGAAGAATCTCCAATTTGTGAACCAATCTCTGATCAGACCCAAAGCACAAAAATCCATATTCGAAATGACTGCGGACTAGAGATTTATATAACATAAGCAAAATTTTTGGATCAGCTGCAATCGACAGTGACTTTATAAAATTAAATGCTTTATTAGCTCTACCTAACAGATAATCGACATACTTAGTCCATGAAAGGTTGCTTGTAAAAATGATACCCAGAAACTTCACTTCATTCACTATTGGAAGAACACTATTATTGTAATAGATATGTAGGTCTGTTTCACACTCTCCAAACACTATAACTTTAGATTTTTCTGGACTAATATCTAAGTTAAGATAATGAAAATAGTTCTTTAGTCGAGTTAAAGCTGTGTTTAAAATACTTTCAACAGAACTTATATCTGAACCTGAAGCATAGATAACCAAATCATCTGCAAACTGCAAATTTGCCACTTCAAGACCAAGTACAATGTTTAGTCTATGTAAATAAAGAAGATAAATCAATGGACTGAGGATGCCACCTTGACATACGCCTTTATATGAAAAACGTGGCCCTATTAAACGTTTATTCACCTTGACATATACTTCTCTACCATGTAAAAAGTTAAAGATCCATATTATAATTTTTTCAGGAATACCAAGGGCACGAAGTTCACCACACAAAATGTGCAGATTAATGTTGTTGAATGCACCCACTACATCAAAGAAGACACCAACAAAATGATTGTCCATTTTAATAGAATTGTATATATCTAATTGCAAATGAGAAATGCTATCTCGAGTAGAGAACCCACGTCGAAAGCCAAATTGATTGGATGGTAATAGACTATTACTTTCTATATAAAATTCTACTCTTTGTTTAATTAGTTGTTCAAAGGTTTTTCCCATGCATGATGTTAATGCTACTGGCCTATAAGATTCTGCTTTGTGTCTTACTTTGTTAGGTTTAAGTACTGGGATAAGACAATCTGTTTTCCATTCATTAGGGATAACCATTTCCTGCCAGAGTAAATTTAAAACACTTAATATGTCAGAAAGTGCCATAATTGATACATTTTTCAACATTTTGTAAGGTATTCCATCAAGGCCAAAAGCTGAATCTCGTCTAGATGATATTGCAGATTTTAATTCCTGAAGAGAAAATGGATAAATTAGATATTCATAATGTCCTGAAGCTTTTACTTCATGAGGAATTGATTGAAATGGCCCCTCAACTGTATCTGGAGTATATTTTTTAAGAAAATCAAATACCCAAGGAGCAATATTATTACTTGAAGGTGAAAATGTTTTATTAAATCTTTTTGACATTTGCCAAACCCTAGATAATGGAGTAGTTCTATTAAATGACTCACACAGAGAAATCCAACTTAAATATCTTTCTCTTTTTAACACTAATTTTTTAAGAGCTTGTATTTTTTTAAACTCAATATATTTTTCCAATGTGAGATGGTGCTTGAATACTATATAGGCATTCCTAGAGTCTTCTACTGCTTTAGTGCAATTCAAATTCCACCATGGTAATGGAATGCGTTTTTTACGATTATTATTTACTGATGCTGTATCAAAAGAAGAATCAGATCTTATAGTTGATGGTAATGACTTAATAACAGCTAAATTTAATAACTTTATCATGTCATTATATGAATTTAATGGGTTATCTTTATTAATTTTAAAATTCATTAACAAACTATCAACAGTCTTCTTGTATATTTCCCAATCAACCAGGTTAAAATTAAAATGTTTTGGCAAATTTGAAGCTTCCATATCATGTGGGTTATTATAATTGTCATTAATAAGTAACTTTGTAATTACAGGCAAATGGTAACTACCTAAAGGATCATCATGAACAGACCAGTTACAAGATAATGAAATTGAAGTTGATACTACAGTTAAATCAAGTGCATTTCTTTGCCACCTATCAGAGCCTACAGTTGTCATTTCTCCATCGTTCAATAAAACCAAATTACAGTCATTAATGATTTCAAGCACCTCTCGGCCACGGATGTTCACACTGTTACATCCCCAAGCCGAATGATGTGCATTGAAATCTCCACCCACCAAAAGAGGACCAGGAATATTGCGAATTAAATTATCAAACTTATACTTAGTAAATGAAGCATTTCCAGGACTATAAAAACTAACTAATGAAATTTCTTTTTTATTGCCATATTTTAAACGAATCGCTATATTTTGTATGGAATCATCATATAAAGTATCTATTTTACTAAATTGTAAACTGTTATGTATTAAAATAGCTACACCATTGTGTGAATTACCTGAGTCTAATCTTACTATATTATAACCTTTAATACTAAATCTCATGTGAGGCTTGAGCCAAGTCTCACACAATAAAGCTACATGTATGTTATACTCATGTAAAAAATACGAAAAAGCAAGTTTATTACTATTGATGCTCTGAGCATTCCACTGTACAATATTCAGCTGATCCATAAAATTAAGGTTTATTTATATTATTCTGGATTTTTGATAATAGAACATCTTTTATGCTTTGAGTACAAATACTCTTTTCATTATTTTTATTTTGAGAAATTAATGTTACTATTGTCTGTATTAAAATATTTAAAATTGGTTCTGTTTCAATTAGTGATTGTAATTGTTTAGCAGGACTGGACTTTGAAAGGGATGGAAATGACTTTTCATTGAATAAATCTGCATAAGATTTCTTATTAATTTTGTGTTTGTTTTCTTCCACTTTTTGCTGTTTGACTGGACACTGTGCCGAAATAGCTACATGATTACCTTGACAGTGACAACATGTAGCCTCAGTTGATGGTATTTGACATTCTTTATAATTATGGTCCTTTGTACATATGGAACATCTTTGGGAGTTCTTACAGA
Source organism: Thalpophila matura (assembly GCA_948465475.1). Taxonomy (NCBI): domain Eukaryota; kingdom Metazoa; phylum Arthropoda; class Insecta; order Lepidoptera; family Noctuidae; genus Thalpophila; species Thalpophila matura. The sequence goes on along the minus strand of OX419198.1, from coordinate 9,217,668 downwards.
ATTTGGCTATATGACCATACCTTAGACACTTCAGGCATTGTTTCACCGGCGGAATGTACGGCCGTACTTCGAATCGCCAGCTGTTCAGGTCTACACTATCGGGTATTGTTGCACACGAGAATGTGATGGACACCGTCTTCGTAGGCTGAAAAGACACCCCCCCTCCTTCTGAAATAGTACGACGCATAAATCTTCTGACAGAAATAATATTCTTTGTGCTAGTTATAGCATTATAAATGTGTTCGTTGCTCAGGTCAATTGGAACATGCATAATAACACCTGTATTTTCCGTAGCAGTTGCAGGAATACTGGCTTTCAATTTATAACTATCCAAAAACTTACGATTCAATAACGCTGCATTGGCTAAACCAGGACGTTCAAAAATAACACCAATTTTATAACGATTCATGCGCAATAATTGTTTTACTCCCTTGTTGTATTTTTTTATGCTGGTTGAAAGGGACATCATGTCTCTATCACCGATCGGGACTAATTCAATACTTTCAAAAAATACGACATATTCAAAATTGCCTCCGCTTTCAGGGTATGACCTAATGTAGTCAGGAATCCTGAATTCCCGATACTTATCCTTTTCAATTGGTACTGATTCCTCTGAAGAGCTTGAGGCTCCACCGTCGTCTTCAGAGGACAGCAATGGTGGAGCAGAAGACGAAACATCTTCTTTTTTTCTTTTCTTTGGATGCCCTTTCTTCCCCATCATGAGAAAAGCAAGCAAATGAACTTGTGAAGGAATAAACTAATTATTTGAAAATTTGTTTTAAAAAAGGCGCCCAATCGATACGAATTTCCCGCGCTTTTTTTTCTCTGTTGAAGTTGGCTGTTGGATTGACAATTTAACACTATTAACAGTGTTGCCAACTCCAAAAAATCAAAGTCGCTAGACTCAATGTCAAGTCGCTAGAAAGTCGCTAATGGCTAAACGGTCGCGTCAACTAGAGAGCCGAGTCGAGCAGAGTCGAATAGAATTAATTCGCCTCCTATACATTTACTATGAGAGTGCGTCCACTGTAGCGCGCCGCAGTGCGCAGAATCGAATCTCCCGGCGCATCGGTCGTGAGACGAATTTCTCACCGCGCCGCTTGCCGCTAAGCCAAAAGTCGTGGCCGGGCCGTTATGACTATCATAAATATGTATAACCATAAAAAAAATCCTTTTACTACTTTTTTGAATTTGAGTGCGTACGGAATTTATAATTATGACGAAAGGATGACATTAGTATGCTTAAAGCCGGCGCCAGATTCAGCTTCAAACATATTCGAACACTTCTTTGAAGACTTTGAAAACTTAATTGAAAACTTATTGTCGCAGCCTGCCAGACATAGCTTGCAAACATTTTTCTCCATAGTATGCTGGTAGACGACAAACAAAATGGACGAAGATTTTGTGGACGTGGTGTGCCTTTATTATTTAAGTGCTTATAATTATTTAATACATGTGCAAAATTTACCAAAACGTCCGAGAAGAAGCCGCGAATCGAGTCGAGCAACTGAACTTTGTGCAAGTGTGGCAAGCTACGCAAACATTTGAACACATTCCAACTTTGAACGCTTAATGTTCGCTAAAAAACCGATACCGCATGGCAAAATGCAAATCTTTGTTCAAACTTTGAACACATATTAAAAGTCCCGTGGCACTCATTACAATCAAAGAAGTGTTCAAATGTTTGAAGCTGTATCTGGTGCCGACTTAATGTTATTAAATAATAAGAGATTCCAAAAACAATTGACACAGGCGGGGCTTGAACCCGCGACCTCTGCCAAACCGTGGCTAGTACTCTCACCAACAGAGCTACTGTGTCTTCGCCTGAATCAATTAAAATTTGGAATCCCTTTTTACGCTTCTTCCGAGCGTTAGCGACACCTATTGGAGAATAGTTACAAACTCCAACTCAATAGAATAGAATATAATAATCTTTATTTGCAGTAAAATGTGGTAGGTACATAAGTTGTTCGAAGTAATAGTAGAGATCAGCACATCTTTGTCATATTATTGACATACAAATATTGTCACAGAATTAACAAGTCATGCTAATAAATAAATTATATACTTATAGCTTCATCAATTAACAATTCATTAATTATTATTATTATTTATACCTACATTAAATTAACAAGTCATATTCATGGTTAAATGGTCAATGTTTCCAACTTTTGCAGTTAGAAGAACTTCGATAGCCAGTGGCGTGCCTACAGGGCAAGCCCGAGGGTATTTCGCGTAATTTTTCATGATTGTAAATGTTTTTTAATGTACGATACTCACTTACATTCATGAAAAATTTAGAAATATACCCTAGGGCTTGCCCTGTAGGCACGCCACTGATCGATACGATATCACCATCAGAATCTATATATATTGTAATATTCGGCATCAAATAAAAGTCAAAAGTCAAAGTCAAAACATTTATTTAAATTAGACCAGTTACTTTGGAATTGTCAAACAATAGATGTCAGTTAGTTTGTCCGTTAGTTGAAGCTAGTTGTCCGTTCCAAAACGTAGATTCTCATGGAGAAGAACGGACAAGAAACTCCATGGTTACTCTTTTCCAACTAATTACATTACAAGTATAAATAAAACACTTAAACATGGCAAGACAGTGATGTTATCGGTAGAGCGCTCGCCGGTCATCTGAGCTCGGTCCGCTTTTTTTTTTTTTTTTTTTTTTTTTGAAGGGCCTCTCGCAATTGGCTTCTAACAGCCGTCACTGCTTAACCGGTCATCTGGTGAGGACTTACAAATGCCTCCAGCCAGGCTTAAAACTAAATAAAAACTACAAACTAAGCGACCACACGCTAAGGGCACCCCCTACTGGGGTACGGACCTCGGCTTAGGGCGTCGCTGGGGGGAGGACAACTAGAGGGAGGGGCTACTAGCTGGAACGGATTAATATGATTTAGGGACATATTTAAATCTACAGGCTCAGCGCGGGCTGGCTCGAGCAAGGGTCGGTTAGGATGAGCTCGGTCCGCACGAAGCAACGCCTTTTATACCCATTGCGTCAAATGACGTCAGCTCCGATAGTAGTTGGAAAAGATTCTCCCAACAATATAAATATACATTATAAATGTATATTTTTGCGAATTTTAAACATGTTAAAGCCATGTTATGCTTATCTTAAAGTTATTAAATATTAAGACATTCCAAAAATAATTATTAGTGTGCTTTCCAGAAAACAACTGCAGATTTGAGGTTTCAAATTAAAAACTGAGACGACTTGTGAAAAATTGTAAATCTACAGTTTAACTATAGATTTATTTAACTGTAGATTTACAATTTTGTGTTACTAACTGGTAACACTGCACGAGCACGACCTACCTACTTTGACGGCGATTCGCCTCGACTCTGCTCGCACGCACACGGAAGAAATGCGATTCTCTCTGGTCGACGCGGGCCTTAATGCGCCGTCTATAGATCTTATGTCTATGCGATAGTCGATAATTTACTCGTCTGGCAACCCTGGTCCGTGATCATAGGCGCCAGTTTGCAACACTGAAAACAACTTCAATCATCTCATTTAGGGATGCAGGAATTGCCAAAAAGTATCGATATATTAAAAAAATATCAATATCGGTTTCGATATATCGAAAAAAATATATCGATATATTGGTGAAATATTCAAAATTATTAGTAATTTACGAAATTCTATTGTGTTTGTTTTTACAAGTTTATTTCAATAAATCTGTCAGTATTATTAAAAGTAGTGTGCGTTTCACTAAGAATTCCTTTCGGCGCTGAATTTCATTAGGTGTACAACGTTTTTAACCTTAGATCATAGAAACAACATAGAAACAAGGGAGTTGTGCCAAGGCGCTATTGAGCTTGATACTTTAGTTTGGTAATTTTTAGGGTTCCGTACCAAAATGGTAAAAAAGGAACCCTTATGGTGCGACTTCGTCTGTCTGTCTGTCTGTCTGTCTGTCTGTCTGTCTGTCACACCTGCTTATTTCAGCAACTACTTATGCTATCGACTTGAAATTTGGAACAGTTATAAAAAATGCTTGTTCAACTTTATTGCAAATGAAAAAAGTCAAAAAATATTTTTATTTTCATTGCAAAAGGGGCCGGAGTGGGGGTCCGAAATTTCAAAGTGGGGTTACTAGGTCAAGTGACATATCATATGAAAGGGCTTGATTTGCACATTTCAAAAAATATTTTTATTTTATTTTATGTCTCACAGTTTTCGACATATGATGAAAAATGACCAAAAAAATACCATTCCCCCCCCTTATCTCCGAAGTTTGCAGGCCAAAAATCTGAAATAATTAGAGTTGATAGGAATTGACCCAAATATGGCACCAAAAGTAAAACGATGTTCCTAACTAATACAGTTTTTTCAAAATCATCAAAATTCCTTCACAAACAAACTTAGTTATGCGGTCCGGATTTTTTCACCTTATACGTCCTAAAATGACACGGAACCCTCGGTGCGCGAGTACGACTCGCACTTGGCCGGTTTTTTTTTATTTTCAGCGTAGTACAAAAATACACGCTTGCGATTAGTGCTAGTGTTGAGTGACGATTAACAGTGTTACGGCTCAAATACACCAAATCCGTCATCGTACGAACTTTGCTCGTACGATGACGGATTAACAAGGACGAAAAATTAAGAAGGTGAATGAGGTATTTTACGTCAAATTGAATGGTTGCGGCTGGAATCGATCAATTTATGAACGATATCATTCATTCGTTCTCTTAATTCCGGATGGCCGGCCGGACGTCTGTGATGAGCCTTAGATTGAGGGTGTGCGGAATTTTTAATGTGTGGGAGATCGTTTTTATTCACAAGAAGCGCTTGTAATCGTGTCGAAAAATGTACTAAAAGTGGGAAAAGTTGTTCCAGTACTAATTTGCTATGATGGCATAAATATCTTGTTGTTTTTATGATCTGAGTTTTTAACGATGTTAGAAGTGTTCTTTCAGCATCTATTCTCGTTTACAACTGTTAGTGTCCCTGACATTACTTTATCACTTAAATCTAAAAACTGTCATTTTAATCAATGGCGAGTATGGTCTTGCTACTGAAAATACATCGTTTTTGATACGTTTTCGATAGTTGATATTTTATATCGATATATCGAAATAATGAATATCGCCAAAAAATATCGATATAACGGACAAAAAATATCGATATATCGATACATCGACAATTTTTCTGCAAGCCTACATCCATCAATGTAGTAGTTTGACAGCACAGATAGTAGCTTTTGACAGTTTGTTTTGTGGTGAATGTGAACTGTCGGCTGATCGGAGAAGAGAGTTGCATTCAATCGCATTTTTATTTTTTGTTACCTACCTATATAATATTTTTTGGATTTGTGTTGCGTTTCGGGTGTAAAATTGTAAAAATCTTTCTTGTAAATTGACTTGTTTGTTGTAGTTACAATCGTTCGTACGAATTCATTTCATTGCATCGCCATCGTGTCGAAGCGTTTCGATATGTTTGATTTCTGAATGTGATTTTCCGCTGTGCTGTCAGTCAAGTCAATTGTGTGCTGTGCTTGCTTTTATTGTGTGTTGTATTGTATTTACAGCATTCAGCATTGTCTCACTTGTTCTCTTGTTTCACTTGTAATTTAATCGGTAGAAGATCGTTTGCAAACAGAATAAAACGATATAGTATTGCCAAAGAGGGTTATAAACAACGTTCTTGGTTTTTGAAAAAAAAAAACTACAAATCAGTCGGTGGCTGGTGGTCTTTACGGTCGGTTGCGTTGTGTTGTGTATCATGATTCTAAGATGGTATTTTATAAGATCATGGGCTTGTGTTCGAAATATGTACTTGTCATCATAGAAATTCTGTTGGTTCAAGTACAATGAGTCTTTGAAGTTGGTCAAAAAGTTTCTTGGAAGTTTCTCTGGAATGTTCACATCTTGTCTTGATCAAACATTTTGTTAGGCATGGCATTGGCATTAGGCATTTTAGTCCAGCGGTAAAAAAACTTGTGATTCAAACAGAATTTCATGTTCAAAAATGCTTGGTTAATTTAAAAACGGATGGTGGTTGTTGTCTAAAGTTGTCAACCATCATCACTTACCTATTTTTTTTTATAACATGGGTTTGTGTGTAAAAATATGTAACAGTTATCTTGAATCTTTAGGTTTTTGTTGTGTTGTTTGGGTTGATGTGTTGTAATAAAAAAAATAATAAAAAAAAATAGGGGTGTGTGGTGTAAATGAATTACAATGGCAATGTCAGTGTGCTCCAAAAAGAAAAGAAAAAGGATATTATGAAGTTTCGGGCGCCAGGAGCTGACACTGGAATATAAAAAAAAAGGTCACCGGATTCAGTGGAGGGCTATTGAACGTTTCATCTTCAAGGGGGAAGTATCTGAATAAAACAGAGACACTCTTTTGTCTGGTTTTATTACACTTGTAGGCATAACAAGAAAAATATTAAGCTAACAAATTGCTATACAAAAATAAACTTATAGTTTATTAATATTAGGTACTTATGTCAATACTTGATAAATTCGTCATTAATTTCTAGAAAACTGTCATTAGTGAATCTTTAATTAATAAAAAAAATAAAAGGTGCAGTTTACCTTAAGAGGGCGCAATAGAATCATCACGATTCAAATTTCACCCCCACTTCCGCACCTTCCCCTCTATGTTCCGACGCAACCAAGTGACACGTGACACATTAATACAATTATTACCGTTGCATAACTTCAAAATCAGGTAAATGCATTTTTTGTAGTTTCAAGATATTAATATAATTAATCTGCATTATACAAAAAACGAAACCAATATCGAACCGAAAAATTCTGAACCAACTAACTGATTATAACAATAAAAAAATGTTTTTATCTTTTATAAGTATCATATTATATTATTTACAGCTAAGTGTAAACCCGTATAAAAAGTACATTTTATTTAAATTCAGCTTACGAACAGACCCAACGAAGAATAGAACTGTAAGGGCGGGTTGTTTCAATCGGTTGGTTAACGTAACATACGTACGTTAAATATTAACGTTAACGTGAGATGTTTAACGTTCGTTAAATACAAAGCGTTGTTTCATTGCATAAAACACCGATCGTCAAAGTTATTCGGGCTGCCAGTAGAAAGCAACACTTTTTTCCAATAAAAATGGTTGGGAGATTTTTTAATTATGGCAATACGTATTTGTAAACGTCAATTTTTATCTGACAAGCTAGACGTTTTAACCGCGAATTTAAATTTATATGTTATATACCATTATTATCTGTTTATCTGTGTATTCCTATTCCTATTCGTAGATGTTATATAATAGATAAAAATAATTGAACTTCATTGATCCGTGTTGTATTTTAATAGAAGCCAGAAGTGCATAACGTGATACTGTGTTTTATTAATATATATTAATCGACAATGGCTCAGTTGCAATAATCTAACCCATCAGAAGCGAGAAGTTTTGGTGATTAAAAATTACTACTGCTGCAAAATGAATACTTTTACACCAAAGTAAATATAATAGGCTTGATGCTATATATTAAAATTTTGTTAAAGTAACGATATTGCTCTGTTTCTCATTATTTTTGGACTTGTGGTATTTTTTTCTACAGAGAACGTACTGTAAAGGACAGTTTTTTTTGGGCCCAGTGTAAATAGTAGCGGCGCACGGTCATAATTACATATAAAAACCGGGCAAGAGCGTGTCGAAACACGCACAGTCTAGGGTTCCGTAGGAAGTAGTATTTCAGTCTTCCAACTGCAAACATAAGTTTGTATTTCCTAATATTATAATGAAATACAAAGTTATTTTTGCTGTCAAAACTGAAAATAATGAATATTTCAAAAATTTATTAACGGATCTTGTTCAAACCAATTTTAATCGAGAGTGTTTATTAGATTCCATAAGCTTGAATTTTTTCAGATTTTTGATAACGCGATTGGAAAATTACAGGGCACAGGACACGTTGTAAACGACTTTCGGAGCTTCTAGTTCACTCAATATGAGCATAAATAAAAAAGTAATTTAGAAAACTCTAAGTTATTTTCAAAGACCTATCCAACGATACCCCACACGAAGGGGTGCGCGCAAATATTTTTTTTCATCCCTCAGTTTCATGTATGGGGGTCACCCCTAATTATTTTATTTTTCGTAATTTTACTACAGGCCTTTATGGCGGCTTACAGAAGACATCTAACTGCGAAGTTTCATACAGATTGATTATGAATTGCAGATTTGACGAGGGTGTGACAGACGGACAGACGGACAGACGGACGGGACGAAACTATAAGGGTTCCTAGTTTTACTACGGAACCCTAAAAAACATTACGCGTAACTAAGCTACACGATATCTTGCAATAAATTCCTGTTCGACCCATAGGTCTAGGTTATTAACACGTGTTTTAAATACTTTTTCTTTCTTTCTACACTATTGTAACATGACCAGCCGGCCTAGCATGACCACGATAGAAACGGGTTTTGTCTACATAGAAATAGAGAAAGTGACAGATTGTAGAAACATTTCTGCGTTTTATGAATGAAATCTGTCACTTTGTCTATTTCTATGTAGACAAAACCTGTTTCTATCGTGGTCATGCTAGGCCGGCAGATGAACTATCGTTGAATTAAAAGACGAATACAAAAGAGAATCCTTGTTTATTACTGTTTGACGCAGCTGTTTTAAAATAAAATTACGTTAACCAGTGGGTGGAGCACTGGTTATGGTTATCGTTATTTTTTAACGTATGTTAAGGCCAACATTGTGTGAAACAACACTTTTTCTGGTTTGACGATAGTTAGCGCCATTTTTAACGTTTACGCGTGCGTTAAGTGGAGCTGAAACAACCCGCCCTAAGCCAGTGAAGTTACAATAAAATCTCAAATTATACGTCAACTACTGAGTACTAATACAAAGTTTGTTATAACACATTACACAATACCTAAATGTCGATTTTGGGTTGGGCGGCTGTCGGGCCTTAGGAACAGCGATACGACTGGAGAACTGGAGAAACAGCAACAACACCTCAGTCAACGTCTCTGACCAGACTGCCGACTATTCGGCACAAAAGTAGGTCACTGATAGATGATGTATTTATATGCAAGAGAAAAGCAATTGAACAGATTTCTTCTACTATAACCAATTTTCAGAAAAAAACAGAAAATAGACAGATTCAGCTTTGTTTGATAAGTACAAATAGTAGATTTTATACGCAATCACGTGACACCAAAATATTTGAAATTTGGTAGTTACCTGATTTTGAGGTGTACGTGACGATTTCCGTAAACATAGTATATGTAGAAAATAGTTTTATAGTATAGTGGTAAGTACATACGTGGGTAATGTACCTACATTTTAACCTGAATATAAAGCATCTCCTGAAAGAGTAGTATGACCGTATGAGTCTATTTAAATTAAAATTTGTCATGTCCGATACGCAATATCTTTCTAACTGTAGATAAATTGTTAAACTAATAGTCTCATGAACTCTCGTGTCTACTCTAATATCAAAGCGTGACCTAATTGAAGAGTAAAACAAATCTTATTAATAATATCATAGGTTTTCGCGATTACTACACATTATAATAAAACAAGTTTAAACGGATTTAATCACGTGTATTATTGATTTTACTGACGTTTCGAACACTTTGCAGCGTTAAGGTCGCAGGACGACTGGGCTGGTAGGCGTCATGACTATGACTGCTATTATTTATACAAAAATGATTTTAAATCTACCCGCACAAGATTTTTTTATTATAATCGATATTATTCGACTCATATTCGTTTCGATACACATAATCGCTTACGGTGTCTTGATGTTTCGCAGTGAGATGTGACGATTGGGACCTGATTATTTTAAGAACAGGGTTCCAAACAGGTGGTACTTGCCAACCATCTTCTCTATTAAAATTAGGATTTTTTTTTTTATTTCAATAGCCTCGCGAAGCATTCTAGGCACATATATCGGTTATCCTTTGCGAGAATTTGAGGTTGATCAAAGCGTAGAAAATGGTAGAGGTTACCTAGGGCAGGGATGGCAAACCTTTTTATAACTGCGTGCCACACTAAGTAGAAAAAGAAAAAAATTATGGCTACGCCGTGCTATATTATAAAAAAGTAAGGAAAATAAAAATCCTTACCTAATTAAAGACAGTTATAACACAAATCAATAATGTTATAAGCACTGTAGATCTGTTTTATTGTAAAGATACTGAAAATGTTAATGCAACTTATGTTGTTCCCGTGCCCAGTTTTTTCTGTCGCGTGCCACTCTTGGCACGCGTGCCATTGGTTCGCCATCCCTGACCTAGGGCATGTTCATACACTGCAGACTTTGTGGAGCGCATATTCTTGACGCGGTTTAATCCGTTTAAACTTGTTTTATTACAAAGCTTATTATTGAACATCATGTTATACTCCCAAAGTGATACACTTCTTATAACGTCATATGGATGCACGCGATAATAATATAATATACAGGGTGGCATGTTGAACAGTGGAAATATTTTAGGGGTCATTGTACTCATCATTATGAACAACTTTTACTATGGGACCAACCAGGAAATCGCGAAAAAAAAATCAGCTGTTCCATACATTTTGTTGAGTTATGTGAACATACATGTATGGAACAGCTGTTTTTTTTACGCGATTTCAGGGTTGGTCCCATAGTAAAAGTTGTTCATAATGACCCCTTAAAATATTTCCACTGTCTAACCTGCCACCCTGTATACTAATCCAGATTACCACGATTACAGCCGCGTATTTATAACATTTGTAATGATTTGAGAAAAATAATAAAAGAGCGATTAGAAAAATAATAAGCTAAAGCTTATATTAATACGTTATAGTCGTGCGAGAGCGTTGTCCGATCAAAATGATACACTTGTATTAAAACTCTTTTTACTTGCGAATTTGTCAGCAGACTCACGCAATTAGTGGCGTCACTGTGCGACCTGGATTAAAATTTAGTTGGAACACAGATAATACAATACTAAACGTACAGCTGCCTCATCTCATACAAAAAAACCTGCCAAGTGCGAGTCGTACTCACGCACCGAGGGTTCCGTATCATTTTTGGACGTATAAAGTGAAAAAAACCGGACCGCATAACTAAGTTTGTTTGTCAAGGAATATTGATGATTTTGAAAAAACTGTACTAGTTAGGAACATCGTTTTATTTTTGGTGCCATATTTGGGTCAATTCTTATCAACCATAATTATTTCAGATTTTTCGCTCCGCAAACTTCGGAGATAAGGGGGGGGAATGGTATTTTTTCAGACATTTTTCATCATATGTCGAAAACTGTGAAACATAAAATAAAATGAAAATATATTTTGAAATGTGCAGATCAAGCCCTTTCATATGATATGTCATTTGACCTAGTAACCCCACTTTGAAATTTTGGACCCCCACTCCGGCCCCTTTTGCAATGAAAATAAAAATATTTTTTGACTTTTTTCATTTGCAATATAGTTGGACAAGCATTCTTTATAACTGTTCCAAATTTCAAGTCGATAGCATTAGTAGTTGCTGAAATAAATAGGTGTGACAGACAGACAGACAGACAGACGAAGTCGCACCATAAGGGTTCCTTTTTTACCTTTTTGGTACGGAACCCTAAAAACGGATCTAGGGACTATACATTTTTTCATGCCTAAATGATTTTTTTTTTTATTTGAACAAATATTTACTTTGTCTATTTTTTCATGTTCTAAGTATATTTTATACAAACTTCAATAACAAATCGATACATATAATTAACGCTATCTATTAAGAGTTATTTGAACAAATACTCCTTTGTTCCTGATGAGACCCCGTGGTTGGAGTAAAAAAAACGTGTTGGAAAAGAGTCGCCATTCAAGTCGTTGAAAAAAGTTTCTAATTATTTTATACAGGATTATTATAAATACCTTAGCTATTTTCACAGAACCTCTTCTAAATTAAATATACTATTTCCTAATTTTATTTGTATTAGTTATTTGTTTTCGAAAAAACAGATAATACGTTTCAAAGTTATCCAAAAAAGTAACGAACTTTATTGTCACCACTCGTCGCTTAACACAAGGTACGTAAAGCGGTCATCGACCGCGCCCAGTGGCGGTAGGTAACTTATGCCGCCAGCCATGCCATTATCTTACCTACGTAATTGTCATAAGGTGTACTTTTACGAGCTTAGGACCGTCAAAATACATTATTCTTTTTCGTATTTAAAAAATTGTAATCACCTTATAAGGAATAATTAATAATCAATAAAAACCAAAATGAAAAAAAAAACGAAAATAAAGTCATTGATACCTTAACATTAACAATAAATTGTTCGAAGTGGAGTCCACAGTCCATTTCTCTAAGCACAGCCCTGCACGTGATAACGTTCCTCGTACCGACCTGCACTGCACTTTTTAGTCAAATGCACTAATAATTTTTAGTTTTAAGTCTAAACTTTGCAATTATTCACTGTAAACGAGGGAAACGTCATCAAATACATCTGTTAAAATCGTGTAAGTAGAAACGCGAGCGGCACGTAGGTATTCTAAAAAGTCCGATATGTTGCGGGGTGTAGGTAGGCATTGGCACTGAATCGCACTTGATGGTAGTGTTCATGAATCACGTGAGGGTTTCGGAATGACCACCAATGTTTTGTGACGAAAATTTTGGCGTTTTGATGTTCTAATAACCTAACAGAAAGTCGAGGGATGCTCTCCGTTTTGTAGAGCCTACGAGCTTCGTAAAGACTTGCCACTTTGTATGTACACTCTCACCATTTCGTAATATTCTCGATTACTGTACATTTTAATAAAAAGATTTTTACGCTTGCAGTTTTCGCGACACTGTCAATGTCATAAACGCGCGCAAATAATGACGTACGCATACACTCACGTCACATCGGCGACTGTTTGCTTGCTATTAATAGCCCGCGTGCTTTGGCGGTACAACCTACCCTCCGCGCGCCCGCGCATCCCTCTGCGTCGCCGTCGCTTAGTTAGATATCTACCTAACACTACAAATGTTCGGGCATGTAGCGAAGGTCACTGCACTTTGCAATTTTAGCCAACTTTTTTCGTGTAGTCGGGACAATATTATGATAAAAATGTAAAAAAAAAAAAATTTTTTTTTCTTCACAGATGGGTTCTGTTGTCGATTCTGGTTCAGAGAAAGAAAAATAGCTAAGGCTTTTATTATAACCCCGTATATTCCATGGTCACTCAACACAGTCCCCAATGACGTCATGATATGATTTCATAGAACCAAACATAATTATTTTATTAAATTGATTAAATGAATTAAACTGTAGACATACCTTAGCCGTTTAGCCACCTTCTTTAATTTCCTATTTTTTCACTCGTGTTTATGGTTCTGTATTGCATTATAATAGCGTTTATACGTAATTTTCCAACGAACAACAATTTTGGTCAAGTTTCGTATATTTACACAGTATTTATACTCCCTTGTGGCGATTATTTCAATGATTGACAATTAAATGTGTCGACTTTTACTTATAACATTTAAGTTTATTGAGTAATATCTACGTAATTTTAATTTACATTTTTTTCTGTTTGCGACGGCATAACTGTCATCGGCTGTCAAAGTGGCATAGACCTCACGCCTGTACGGCGGAACGCCGTCTGGTCGATGAAACAGATTTATGCAAAAAGATCACATCAAAAAGAGATGCAATATATCAACTTAGTCAAATAAAATTGTCATAAGCGCCAAAGCAGTTTTACTGGATTTTCTCTTAAAGTAAACAATTTAAAAAAAAAACTTCCGATGCAAAGATAGATTAAATAATTGCGATGTTATTTATATAGTCTTTGTCGTAGTTATTTGCACCACGTCCATGAAAAATCCAATAAATGTGATATTTTTTCGCAACTTCATGATTTTTTTTTATCGAGTAAATTTCATGCTATCGTGTTTCTGTCCGATGCAAAAATAGATCTGATGGTGAACTATCATATATATAAATTTTACTAGTATAGGACCTCTCTTACTCCTCAAATATTCAATCTAAATTTGACGTTTATAGCAAAGCCTCCTCTTAATGAGGTGATCTTAAAGATTAATAAATTTAATAGTAAAAAAAATATACGTTGTCCAGGCACGTGGAGACGTCGACCGCAACACCGCACAATAAATCCAGAGGAATAATAAACCCCATAAAATATAAGAATGACCCAATAAAAAAAAAACTATCCATAAAAAAATCCCGTAAGAAAAATCTATCCATAAAAAAATTGCCGAAGGGCGATTTTCTTCAACAATTGCGCATCCACATATCAAATATGGTGGGAGAATAAAAAATGTTTTTCAGCACAAATATGACCAAAATACTGCAATCTATTCGATTATGAACAATTACCTATCAATAATATGCTGAATTACGCTATTTATAACAAGCGTTTACTCCATATTAACACGGATTAAAAATAAAAATGGAATTATTTGCTAAGAGGACATGGCAAATATACCGTCTACATGTTGGTATTGGCCTTCACTCGACAACGCTCGGCCAACATGTATTGCAGGCTTTACAGTGTAGACTTGTGGCCGATAGATTATTAGACTCAGATAGATTTCTGATTCTGACATTATGCTTGTGTCAAAATTCGGCCTCTGGATAGGTTTTTAAAAACGGATGTAATATTCATCTGAAAATTAACATGATTTTGTGTCAAACTAAAATAAATTATGTAATTACTATTAAACTGGTCAATAGAAGCAGTATAGTAAGCCAAACAGTTTGGCTAAAACAACACAAAGCCAAACCTGTCCATACAAAAATAACAAAGATAATGTGACATCTTCATGTGGTAAAGTCGTATAATTTTTTTTTGTTTGTAGAGGAGACAGAATTTAAAGTTTAAAAAAATGTAACTATATATATATAGGTAACACATTCAAAATGATCCATCTTTGAAGATGTCGCTATCTAATATTATTTAGGTGCACTATTTTTATGTACCTACGGCACAGTATAAAGATATACAGTACTGGAACTCGGCCGTGTCCTTGAAATAATTACCTACAGCCGCGCGCTACTTAAATACGCGATAGGGCTGCCCGCCTACAGTATTTTAATTTCATCAACTTAGGTACCTGAGATTCTTTCTAGTTTTGTGATTGTAAATATTATATTTTTTATTTATAAAAAAATGAAATTCGTTGTAAATGAAATAGGAAGTGTTAAATAAAAATACATGTTGTGTTTTTTGATTAATAGATATAATACAAAAAAAAAAAAAACATAAATTGGAGATTTAAAAATATTTGCGCCTCGACTGAGACATACGAAAAGCTTTATTATTAAATTTAACAATATAAAAAATCCGCATTCGGATAAAAAGTTCATTAAATATACTTTTGGGAAACATGGACAAGGAGGAGAAAAGAGAATATCTTTTACTTGGTTATAAATACCTGCGGCTACTTTAGAATTTATCACCCTTACCACAAAAAAGATAAACACGCGTTGAACGCGAATGCTACCAAAAATAATACACACTTGTTTTAGACAAGTTAGTGCTAAAACAAGTGCGTATTATTTTTGGTAGCATTCGTGTTGAACACGTGTTTATCTTTTTTGTGGTACGGCCCATGTTTTGTTTTAAATAACGTTCGGAATATTTCCTCCATTTTTTCTACATGTTCTACGAAATCATCACTCACTAGGTATGTAGGCAGGTAGGTCATCATCATCATCATCCACAAGGTAGGAATTTTACTCGATGGAAAAAGCGAAATACCTACCAATTAAAAAAAATAAACAAATTACGTACTTATAGGTACGTATAGAAACTCCAAAAGGTAAGACTATATTTGTTTTTTATACCTACCTATACTATCAAATCAAATGTATACTACTAAAAATGTTATCTCTGGGTGCGTTCTTGACGAATTCAAACAACCAAAAACAGCACAATATAGTCTATAATTTCGCTTTGCCATATTTAGTAAGTACCTACTTAAACCTATTTCAATGAATATTTGTCACGAATCGCACGCTTACTGCTTACAAAGCCATCTCACCGTCCGTTCTCCACTGCGGCGCATTCGCGACTAAACGATAACCGAGCGGAGTACCGACACTACCGACTTCGAGCGCGTAGGTATGATATGATCCGCATTCTGACCGTTTGTATGATGATAAAATAGGTTAGGTTGGAAAACAAAATAAAAATTTCATGGTTTTTCATTACTTACGTGAAAAAAATACATTGAATTGTCATATAAGTTACGAGGACAAGCATTGTATGTTTGAGTTACAATTTAGTTTTTTTTTAATCATTATTATTATTAACAAATGATTCAAAAGGTAGCATAATGTGATCGGCATTACACCACCGGACTCTCGAGTATAATAGCAAAAAAATATGCATATTGTGACGCTATAAAAAATTAAAACAGAAGCTGTATAACTTAATGGTAATAAACGTCAAAATGAATGTTGGAGACTTTCCTCCACTAATAAATCCAAGATGAGATTAAAAAAAAGTCAAATCCGAAAAAAAATCATAACTGAGCTAACAATTTTGCAAATGACGCAAATCTTGATAAATCCTTCACTATAGAAGCGGCTCGACTGTGGAATGCACTACGTGCCCAATCTATTGCTGTTTTTAAAAAAATGGTAAAAGAGCATTACCTGTAGAGAATACAATCCCGAGCATGTTTTTCAATCCCGGGATTACGGGATTTTTGAAGCGTAATCCCGGGATCCCGGGCCTATCCCGGGATTAGACTATGTGGTTTCTAATTGGGCTCAAATTAAAAAAAAACTTGAGTAATTAAAAAACTTTATAATGTCTTTGCACAACAGTCAACACAAATCACAATAATAATAAGAAAATAAAAAAGACAAAACAAAAAAATTATACTTTTGCAAGAAATTAAAAAGACAACATAAATATACTATTTAGTATTTCGAAAATATAATCGCAGAAATATCAAAGCATCCAATGTTTGACTTCCAAGCCTGCTTCGTAGTTTATTGCCAACATAAGCGGCAGCTGAAAACGCTCGCTCAGGTTCAACGCTGGTTGGAGGAATAGACAATAGATACTTGTATGCTGTTTCTAAGTGATATCCACGAACTCCTCCATTTTCGAACAGACTCATTTCACGTCTAATACTATTTGCCAACCCCAATTCATTTTGTACTTGTACATCAGGATCTGGGGATTTCATACTCTTGTTAATTTCCAGCTGTAACTTTTCCTTTAATGTCAATTGGGGTTGGGAGGTTTCTGGCCTTAGCTCATCATCTATTTGTGATCCTGACCTTTCTTCTTCTTCTGTGTCATCTCGACTATTAAGTCTTTTAACAATACTCTTTATTTGCTTCCTCACTATAGCCTGTGTCGGAACTGGAAATAAGTCATGCCATTCCAAATCCGATAACAACTGATTTTCATCATTCATTCGTGGATTTTGTAAATAATTCAATACACCAGTTAAATTATCACTTCGTCGTTGCTTTATACGTTCCACTAAGGATGTTTTCATTTTTTTGGCAAGTGCTGAGTTTTTGCTAGACAGTTGTTTTATAAGAAATTTCAAAGCGGCATCAGCTGTGCATAAATTAGCATCTCGCCTACAGATTGCTTCTACTGTCAATTTAATTGGGGTCAGCACATCAACAATTTTATTTACCAATTCAAAATCAACATCTTCTAAACGAATTGGATGATTGAGATCTATAAGAGCTTTTTGAATGCATGCTTTTAAAAGATAAAATCGCTCCAGCATTGTTAAAAGACTATTCCATCTGGTTTTACAGTCCAAAAGAAGTGACAGCTCTTTTCCATGTTCAATTTTCACATATTTTTGAAGTACTGTTTCATTTTTTAATGGTGATCTTTTGAAATACACTACAACTTTGCGGATTTTCTTTATCAGCTCATTAATATTTTCATATTGTGTTAACTCTGGTACGTGTTCTGGCGCAAGATTATTTTGTGACATTACGATTAAACCTGATTCTGGACAGTCTAAGTCTTCTAAATCGTGTTCATCATCGCTGTCGTCCATATAATCAACAGTAACAGCTGGTTCATTCAGAGTATCATCTGAGGTAGGGCTATGTTGCAAATAATTATGTTTTTCATAAAGCACATCACAGACCGCCAAATTGATACCATGTGCGAGACACAGTTGATGTTCGGTGCAAACAAGCCGCCCCACCTTTATCATAACATTCGGTCCATCGGTTACAATAGCCACGATGTCAGTTTCCAGGGAAATATCAAATTCACTGAGACGCTCTTTCAATATACGAAGACAATTTTCAGCTGTCATACTTCCGTAAATAGGAACAAGTCCTAAGTTCCAAAATTTTTTATATGAATGAACGTTGACAGCCATGTATCGTTTATTGGAAGTTGAAGTCCACTCGTCGAAAGAAAGACTAAATCTTTCACCTGCACTTTTCAATTGTTTCAATTCTGCAATTACTTGCTTTTTTTCACTGTAATTCATAACACGTTTTCGAACAGTGACGGCTGACTTTGGTAAATCCGGGTATTTTGCTAAGAGCAATTTTCTCAAATCATCTGAAGCTATGAATACACTGAATGGAAATCCATCTAATGCAACCATTCTTGCCAAAACATCATCCAGGCTATCGTCGGCACTTTTAGTAAAATAATCATCTAACTTTCGCTTGGTTGGCGGCGGAGCTGTGTTCATATTTTCAGAATCTTGACTTGTTGAAGCTGATATAACCTTGATGTTATGTTTTGATAACAAATGTGTATGTAATCCCTTAGTCGATCCACCCAAAGTCTTGAGAATGGCTGGGCACCGCTTACATTTAGCACTATTCCCATCCTTCGCGACTAAAAAATAACTCCACACTGACGTCGCATCACTGTCTTTTTTATGTTTAACAAAGTCTGCCGCCATTTGAAATACTTAATTTCAGGTAATTTACTTTAAATTTAAATGACGAAACCTTCGTAACCCGTCACTGACAGAATAATAAATGAAAAAAATAAAATCTGATTAGCATATTTATACTTTCATACAGGGAATCCCCGACGGGAAAATACCCGCAACAATACTATGATATGAGATGATCGGGTGATTTCCCTGTTGGTTCGTTGGGGACTTGGGGAATCACCTTAAAAGTAGCATATTTAATACTTTCGTACAGGGAAACCCCGACGGGAAATACCCGCAAAAATATTATGATAATAAGAGATGATCGGGTGATTCCCCCGTTAGTTCATTCATTGGGGAATTACCTTAAGAGTATTGTATTGAAGTACTCAGAGTGGGGAAGTCCCTTCTAAGTTTACAACAAACATATTAAGACTGTACCTGTGTAGTGAATAGTACGTATCGTATGACGGCATTGACGGCGTATCTAAAAGTGTTTTTTGTCGTTATGTATTAAATGCTATTAAATAACCTAGGCAAGGTTATCGTCAAGGCGCAACGGACTACGGCATATAAACTAAACTTGTATGTGGCAATCTCGAAAATCCCGAGATTAGCCAAGTGCAGTCCCGGGATTTTCGGGGCCAGAAAACGGTCGGGATCCCGGGATCCCGAGATTCGGGATCCCGGGATTGTATTCTCTAATTACCTGTCACTTTAATCTTGCTACTTTCTTCTACTTTCTCATTTGTATTGAATATTTATTAGTTTACAATAAAATTGATCAAGTTATTAATTTATTTTATATTGTTATTAAGTATTTATAATTATTCGTGTCAAAGTAATTTTAGGTAGGTACCTATGTACACCTAGACTGCCCACTATCTTCTCCTATCATTCAGTCCATACAAAGGTTGTCTGGAAGAGATCGCCTTGTGCCATAAGACCGCCCATTGTACATTATTATTTTTAAGCCTTGTTCTATATTGTTACTAGTGGTGTACAATAAAGAGTATATAAATAAATAAATAAATAAATAACAAAAGGCAGGAATACTAAAAATGTATACTATTTAAACAAGAGGAAAATAGTAAGATTTTGTATACTAAACAAAGTAAGAATTTTAAATCTTAGATCATAAATCCTAAATAAATAAAGATAGGTACCATACAAGCGTAGGAATATAATATATCAAAAATTAAGTAAATAAGACAATATTTTTATATTATTATCTCATATTTTTTATAAGATATACTAAGCAAACAAAAAATATTAAGGTCTTTAGATGTATGAAATAAAAGTGTGTAAAGGGAAGAATCTATTAGAACTGAACCAAAGTTACCTAAGTTGTACTTTTGAAAGTTCGAAATGAAGTTACCTGACATACTATAATATTAGAAATGATGAATGGCCATTGAGTTTCGATCGTTCGCAATCCGCCATTGCGAGTATTTTGGCCGGAAGAGGAGCGAGGCTTGCAAGAGAGATTGCAGTGGGGGTGTTGACAGTGCGAAACCCTTGGATGATCTTTAGAGCGTCTTTGCAAGGAAAGAAGTTTCTTGCAAATGTGGGAGTATCGTAGTGCGCCAGACCACACGCTTGCAGCATAATAAATGGTGGGTTGTATAACTTGTAAATATATTATTAGGATGTTCTCGGAGTGAACACCCCAAGTTGGTCTGACAAAGATGATGAGTTTATTTAGGAGCTTTTTGGCTTTTTCTATAACGTAAGCCACATGCTGTGTGAACCGCAGTTTGCGATCTATGATGCTGCCGAGATATTTGAAGGAGTTGACGAAAGTGATATTTTGGTTTCTGACTTTTATGGCGCATTTGGTGGCATTATTATTGAAACCCATAGCCTGAGTCTTCTCCGGGCCAAAAAAAGCTTGACGGACTCTCCCCAATCCATGATTTTTGAAAGAGTGTTATTTGTTAGTTGTTCGAGTTCAGAGAGTTTTTTGCGTGGGTAATCAGTAGTACGTCGTCAGCAAAAGCCTGAAGGTGACAGCCAGGTGGCAACTCCATGGCCAGGAGCTCGTCCAGAATCAAGTTCCACAGGGTGGGTCCGCAAACCGAGCCCTGTATGCAGCCTCTGGTCATGGACCTGTCCACCTGACAGTCGGCAAATCTCAGGCACACCTTTCGGTTTGAGACATAGTCGCGAAGTAGGTGGTATATGTTGGCCGGGCAGTTCGCGACCCTAAGTCGCTAGAAAATGGCCGGCCACCACGCGTGGTCGAAAGCGGCTTTGATGTCCAGGGACACCGCCACAACGCTCTCACCATTTGCCCTAACCTCTCTAACAACCTGAAGGGCGCTGTCGATAGCCTGGAAGGTGGAAGTGGATTTTTTTAAACCGAATTGTAGGTTTGAGGAGAAAGAAGAAATAGTGAGATGATGAGTAAGGCGGTTATGAGCAATTTTTCAAATAATTTGCCAAAAACGTTGATGAGTCCAACGGGTCTGAATGAGGAGCTGGTAGAAAAGTCGGTCTTACCCGGCTTCGGGATGACCTTTACCACAGCGACCTTCCAGGAATCGGGAAAGTATTGTATGGCCAGGCACCTGTTAAGTAGGTCTTTGATAGTGTCAGGAAAGTGTGTGGAAAATGCAGGCAAATGTCTGCAGTCAGATGGTCGAGTCCTGGGGCCCTTTTGGGATTCATCTGCTTTAAGCAATTTATGATTTCGGTGTGAGTGAAGGGAGGCTCATTATGGGTGTGTATGGGTGAATTAATAAGGGATCTGAGGTGTTTTTGAGTGGGAGTATCGTCAGAGGTCTTATCCTCCGGATAGAATGTGTGAAGAAGAGCGTGTGCAGTGTCACGTGAGTGTGTAGTGTAGGTGCCATCCCTTAACTTCAGTGTTGCGGGTGGCTGTCGGAGGGGTAAGGTTTTAATTATGCGGTTTGTAACAGAGTAAACATCCTCCTTGGTTTGCCGATTGCAGAACTCTCGGAAGTGTTCAGTGGAGGTAGAGCGAATGGCCTCAGAGTACTCCTTTCTGAGCCTGTAGTTTTCCTCCAGGAGATCCGCAATCGGCACTCTGCGACGCTTTCGGTTAATGAGAAGATGGTGTATGTGCAAGACCTTAGCCTTCAGCTCATCCAATTTGGGATTCCACCAAGGAGGCTTGCGTGAGTATCCGGAGTTGCGGGGGAGAGTGGCATCACAGGCTCCCTGGACTGATGCGGTGAGTTTATCAACATATGTGTTGAGGCCGGATGCAGTTAAGCGCGAAATATTTGTGTGTGTGTAGACGCTTGCCGATTTCACCCTTGAATTTATCCCCAATCAAGTCCCATCTAACAGGGGCGGTGTTATATTTGAAAGTGGACATGTTTAAGTTGCGGGTGAGGGGAGCCCTGCCAAAGGTGACACGAAATTCGATGGCACTATGTTCCGTTGAGGGGCAAATGTTATATGTGGAATATGTAATAAGAAGCAAATTGCAAAGAAATAGTATAACATAGGTCATATATCTAAAAGAGGACAGTACTGCAAGACGTAAGATGCCGCAATTCTGGATTTAATTTTATTAGTTTGTTTTAAATTCCTCTTAACAATTTAAGTAAAAATAGAAAACTTCAGTCATTGGGAACTATTCAAAAATAACTCGACACTTCTATGTCATAAAAACGTTAGTTATTTGCAACTTGTATGTATGGGACATCCCATGAGTGTGTTGGTAGACATTTTGACGAAAATGCCCGTATAGGTAACTTCATTTCCTTAGAGATCTTCCTCCAGCAATCTTCTCGCTTGCTTTTATTTAAATGATCTGGATCTTTCGAATCCCATAAGCCGCGTACCCACCTAGCGCACAGGCTCGCGCGGCAGCCTCGGTGTCCGGATCGCGAGGGATGGCTCCCGCGGCAGCCTCAGTAGTTTTGTTCAATTTACACGAGGCCGCCTCGCGAGGCAGGCTGAGCCATCATAAGTCCGCGAGTATTCGTAATGGACAGTCGTGTATTTTCAGCTGCAGCTATTTTCCTAGCTGCTTATTGTTTAAAGAAACGAAAACAGTCACGTATCAAGAAAAAGCCTAGACGCTTCTGGATTAGAAAAATGTATGAGCGTCGCCACCAATATGGAAATAGATTACTTGGAGATTTAGTATATGATCAGACTGTACATAATTTTATACGAATGTCCGTACAAGAGTTCGAAAATTTGTGCTCATTGTTGTCTGATAAAATAAAAAAGTGCGATACAAAATATAGAGAAGCAATCACTGTGAATGAACGAGTTTTAATAACTTTAAGATTTTTAGCAACCGGAGATTCTTATAGCAGCTTGCAATATTTATTTCGAGTATCGAAGCAGAGTATCTCAAGAATAGTTCCAGAAGTTTGTGACGCTATTATTGAAGCCTTAAGTGATTATGTAAAGGTAAATAAAAATAATTTGACAAATTTAAAAATCAATTGTTTATTTTAATTACAATTCAGTGATAGTTTCGAATCCAACATTGGCATTAGGTGATGGTGTAATAGCATCAGAAGACGTAGCGGTATGCGATGCTGATGTAGAAGTGCCAGATGAGTCCATTGTAGAGGAATTACTGTACTGCTGTGTATAGTATCCTGTATTAATTTGTTGTTGTGTGTATTTCCCTATATCGGATTAAAAAATTATATTATTGATAGCGTTCTTAACATACGCTAATGTGTGCGGATCATATTTTCTTAGCTCGTTGGCTATGTGTCTTCCAAATGAAGAGTATGGATCGGTGATGTCGGTCGAAGACTTTTGCAAGCATTCAAGGGCTTCTGCGAGCATGATATCTGCCGAATCTTCCTGTGGCTGCGTTTTCTTCGGATTATGTCGTTTTTTTTTACGAGCAGGTTCTGATGGTGAAGGCATGCTAGCTTCCGAGGCTAGGTCTTGTTGTTGTTGTGGTGGCGCTTCCTCGATGCTAGCCTCCGGCAATTGCGACTTGGTCGGAGCGTTTTCAGTCTCTGTGTGTCTCTCTACGTCAGAAGTTTGTGAAGATTCCGGTATTGCCTCCTGAAAACATAATTTTAATTAATAGTACTCTATAATTATTTTTACAGATCCCATCTACAGAAAAAGAGTGGCTTGCTATATCAAAAGAATTTGAAAATAAATGGAATTTTCCCCACGCTATTGGAGCGATGGATGGAAAACATGTTATGCTGCAGGCACCGATTAACAATGGCACTAATTATGATAATTACAAACAATTTCCAAGCATCGTGCTTTTTGGATTAGTTGATGCTAGCTACAATTTTTTGTATGTAAATGTTGGTAGCAAAGGGCGAATCTCTGATGGTGGTGTTTTTAAAAGCACAACGTTGTATAAAAAGCTAGAAAAGAAAGAATTGAACGTGCCCAAAGAGAAGATATTGAAAATACCATATGTAACAAAAGTTCCTTATTTTATTTTATCCGATAAAGCCTTTGCACTCAACGAATATACCATGAAACCATTTGATGGCAACCCAGAAAATGGTTCTAAAGAAAGAATATTTAATTATCGCCTTAGCCGAGCTCGACGTGTCGTTGAGAATGCATTTGGTATATTAAGTGCCATATTTCGCGTTTTTAGAAAACCTATCTTACTAGAGCCAAATAAAGCAACAAAGGTCGTCTTAGCAGCTGTATATTTGTACAACTACATCCGAAAAAATACTTCAACTAATCTTATTTCACCGGAATTGTTTGACAGAGAACTTGATGGCGCACTGATTCCTGGCCAATGGAGAAATGAAATAAATGAAGTTACATTCGCACCAATTGCAGCGTTTCCAAGGCGTAGTTCTAATAACGCAAAAGAAATACGGTTGCACTTGGCAGAACATTTTATAACTAATGGTTCTAGACCATTTCAAAATCATTATGCATAGTTAAAAATTCTTACATTCGGCATCGTTTCCTGAGTTTCACCAGTTTCATTTTTATTCTTAAGAAAATGGAAATAAGGATATCCAAACCACTTCGAATTATAAACATCTGCAGCGCCTGAAACAGAACAAAAAATAAAATTTATATTTCCATAATTTGGAAGCAGTCATTGGTGTCCTCCTCACAATTTGCCCTCCTTGAATGCGGAGAGTTAAAGCTATTAAGCATTCATGCTTTGAAGGCTCCTTCAAATGCAACAGAATTT
This sequence comes from Thalpophila matura, assembly GCA_948465475.1. Lineage (NCBI taxonomy): Eukaryota > Metazoa > Arthropoda > Insecta > Lepidoptera > Noctuidae > Thalpophila > Thalpophila matura. The sequence continues at coordinate 9,192,707 of OX419198.1, read as the reverse complement.
GGTGCAATATATCGTGCACCATAACTCCTGATATTCCTAAATACATTTTCTACTGGGTCTCGGTTGAAGTTCCTTGTCAACATTGTATCCAAATCATATTAGGTGACACCCTCCAATTAGATTCTATGCCCTCAACAGTTTTAATTAAATTTGTTACTGATGAAACCACTGTCTCCGTTAATCGAACTGAATCACCAATTTTATTTTATATATTTTACACTTTTTAATACATATTTGGCTTTTCGCCACATTTCATGGTGAAGAGAATGCGTTTCACAGGCCCTTTAAAAAATTTACCATTCGGTATGAAGAGACTGATAACATTTAAAGTGTCAATTAAAATTGTGAATTCAATTAGTTGACGACATTCTTCGGAAAAATCTCCTCTTGCCGTCAAATATATGTATAAGGTCTTTAGTCAGTAAATTGTTTCTGAGGCCTTTTATCAAATGCGGTGTATCAGGTGTTATACATTGGCCTTTTGTGTATACCTACATATAATGTCATGATGCCACTCTTTTTTTCGGCGTAAAAAGCTGGCTTTTGTATAATTGACCAGTTCTGTAATAGCACCAACATTAATTTGACTTTGGTCACATACGGTACATACAATTATTATAAGTCCCAATCCAATACAATTTTTAATGACAGTTTTCACTACTTTCTTCAACTCTGTTTTATTTAATGAGTTTGTAAAAAAGTCATAAGCGATTGGCTGTTCCAAATTACGCTTTATCCCTTTTGCCATAAATACAGGGGTATGATCGGAAAAATTGTGTCTCTGTTAAATGCGGAAACTTCGAACTCATCTTTATGGTCGTTATAATTTATTTGACGCGTAATAGACATTTCGTGGAAAATAAGGCTACACAAACGATCGGACGTGTCTTTATGTTGAAATGTATTTTTATTTCTCTCGAGAATTATTGGGTTTATCCCTGGTGACACTTTGATTTCACTTAGTAGGCGTTTCATAGCCTTAGTTGACGGCATCAGCAGCTTGAAATAATTAATAGTCTGTAACAGTTCGGACTCTTTTTAAAAAGGTACAAGCATACTTTTTTTCCTCAGTAGTAAAACGTCTACCTTTGGACTTCTTGCTAGATTGAAGCTGCATATGTACAAACAACTGTGTTGGTTTAGTCATGTCCCTTGTGATGCGTTGAAATTAAATGTCTTTATTTAACTTTTCCGCATTAGCCAATCGATCATGAAATGACTGTCCTTTTTTGCGTAAACGGCATATCTCACTTCTTAAATACCTATAAAATTTTCGTTTGCAACGGTTTCATTTGTGTAACTTGCTGTTTATCCGGGAGCACCTGAAAAATGAAAGATAGAATTCTACATTACATATTTTTAATGTTAAACTAATCGTTAAAGTCTATTATATCAACCAATGTTAATTACTTCGGGAAGATCCCCTCTTGCCGTAAGTGGTTCGTCACAACAGTAACACTGTGAATAATTGTGTCGCTGAATTTACACGCATTTTTTTTTCAGGTTTGACATGCTATAGGTGGTGCACCACCTCGTCTTACATCCAAGACTAATAGAATAGGTACAATTTCGATAGCAGAATGTGGCCGATGTAAATACATCCCTGATCCCGGTAAAAGTAGTTGATTTCGTTCGCTACCAGCATAGCGCTGGTCAAAACGTTGTGACACTCACCGAATTCCGTGACATATTTTACGATTTCTGTGGAGCTTTTTAAAGTAACCACAGCTGAATCTGGTGACACGCTTGTATCCCACTCGGTGCATATGGTTACGTAGACACCTATTTCGTTACTCGCTATAAAACCGGAATGCTTCTGCATTGCGATAGTGTGCATCATTAACTCTTGTGATTTAAGATAAGTCCTATGTGCCTGTCTCTGTTGCAACAATTTTTCCCAACTGTCTCGTTAACATTACGGGACGACCGGATGAGAGTTACTTACTCATCATAAAGCGGTAGGTACATGCTTACACCCACTACGTAGACACCTATTTCGTAACTCACTATGAAACCGGAATGCTGCTGCTTTGCGATAGTGTGCATAATTAATTCGTGTGATTTTACGATAAGTGCTATGTGTCTGTCTCTGATAATCATAAAACAGTACATGCTTGCACCTACTATGCGGTCGTGTTTTGCACTCGACGGTTTTCAACCGATGGTGCCGAAAGCATGTTGCAGTGTTTTAAAGCTGTGGTTAGATTTCCGTTTTGGTAGCCATCGTCTGGCTAGCTAGCTTCCCGCTCTGGGTGGAGCGGAAGGGAGTGTCAGACTCTTACTGACTAAAACCCACCCGTGTTCCTTCCTTAGCCCTTTATGTTCCGGGTCAGCGGTATCCCTTTCGGACAATCCCGCTTTCCCGGAAGGCTTGGGCCCTAGTGGGCCCCCTCTTCGATGCTGACATCTCTTTGAGGCGCGCGTGGAACACGTACGCGCCGTCTAAGAAAGCCTGACGTGATGATTTCACACTGGTGTCCACCCAGTGCTTATTCTCAGTATGACCTAAAATGAATTAGTATGTGTGTGAACAAAATAATAAAAAACAAATACCTACTAATATAATAAAAACGACAGTCTCGAGAAACAAGTAAAATTAAATGCTAATGTTAGTACCAATCTTTATTAATCCACGTTTCATCTTGATAATATATAGAACGACTTTCCCTACGATACTGTTTTATTTTTTGGAAATAACGATGCCGCCATAAAGTTATGTCATCTCGGTCAATTAATACACTGCGGCGTTTTCTGGTCATGAACTTACATCGAAGGTGTTTTAAAATTTTATGTAACGTACTTCTTGAAAATGACTGAAGTTCTGGGCCATCATTTACGACTTAAAGAACCTAAAAATTCAATAATTGTGTAGGTAAGTACGAACCAGTGGCGTGCAGTGCATATAGGCAAGTAGGCAGTGCCTACCTCATAAGATTCAATAAAACTATTTTAACTGTTACTACATAAATAAAATATATCAATCATGACTAATTATTGATATATAATTATGTATATTGATGTAGTAATAGTTAAAATGGTTTTATTGAACTTTAAGAGGTAGTCACTGCCTACTTGCCTATAGGCACTGCACGCGCCTGGTACGAACTTAAAAACTACAGTTTGCAAGCATCATTATAATACCTGCCAAAATTAAAAATATTAAATAAACAGAATTAGCATTACCTTGTTCAAGGATGGTGATTCGTTTCTATAAAAGAATTGGTGGACTTTTCGACGTATAGCCGAAAGAGTGAAATCGTCCAATTTGTTTTTGAAATCTATTTTAGGGCCAGGTCTTTTCGGAGAGTTAAAATTTTCATTTTCTTTGTGCTCCTTCAGCACGTTGTAGATTGAAGCTCTGGATAAGTTTAATATTTCGGCAGTTTTTAAAACACATTCGTTTTTTTTCGACATCTCGGTTGGAGATTCGGTTTTCTTTTCAGAATATACGTATACGTATATGTTTGGCTAAATGATTTGAGCTTTCGTTTTTTTCTTGGCGATAGAGTTTCTTCATTACGCCTACGCGAAGAAGTTGAAGGCTGAGCGTCCATCATAAATTATTCAGCAAAAACAAACGTAACGTAACAAATTTTACATAGGACACACTCTACCCATTCTTCACCTTTAGACTCTCCATAGGCTTCACCACAAGCCAAACAAAATCATTCGTCTGGCTCTGATTCTGAATCAGATATCAAAATTTTCTTTTTAACTTTCTGTATTCCTTCCCCTTTTTTAGCTGCCGTCTTAGGGCGCGTTCCCACTATGTCGTAACGACTAATTTATCGTTCGACGACTGTCGTCTCTACCTGTTCCCATTATAACGATTGTTTGTCGTCAACATTTTTTATCGTTTAGCGACTGTCGTATCTAGCTGTTCCCATTGGATCGCGACGACATTTTATCGTTTCCCGGCAGTCGCTTTGTCGTTTACACATCATCAGCAAGCTACAAATCTAGTCGCCTCTGCGTTCGCTTGGTGATCACTAGTGCGTTTACTCTCCTGAGTTCAATGGACGAAGATGAAATTTTAATAATGTATTACTTTTTGAAAAGAAGGAAAATGAAGCAAGCAATGAAAAGAAAGTACTGGGTACATCCAATGTTAATGAAAAGAATTCCATTAGGATTATGTCAGAGTTATATAGAAGAATTAAAAAGTGATGATGGAAAGTTTTATGAGTATTTAAGAATGACTGTCTCCACCTTTGATAGCCTACTGGCACGACTTGCAGACAATCTTAGAAGAGAAAACACACATTTCAGAAATTGTATAAGTGCCGAAGAAAGACTAGTGATAACTTTAAGGTAAGTAAATAAAATGAAAATTCTTTATATACATACATATACATTCTTTGTATACATTTATTTATTTAGAGATTTATTTTAGAGTTACACGTTTTATAAGTAAAGACATCTTTAAATTATATATTGTCAAAATTAAAAGAATCTTGTGTGCTATCAGACAAATTAGTATAGACTGAATTTGGTGATGCAGCCGGTTCCATAACTTGATTGCTAGTCGAAGTTGATGCACCTGGATCTTGTGTAAAATATCCTGTCGGTTGTGATAAATGGTTTTGATAGTCACCATAGTTTGCATAAGTATCATATAAATTATTACGAAGGCGTTTCTTTTTAATTTTTTGGATCAGTTGCATAATACCCGTTTGGAATTCAAAATTGTCATCATTGTCGAATGATGCCAAAGATGGTAAAATTCCTTTAATAAAGGACACCTGTGGGTGTTCTTGATTATTTAATTTATAATCTAGAAATTGTGACATTTTATCATCTAATGTGTCAGTCTTAGTTTTCTTTTGAGTAGAAGGTGCTGCATCACTTAATGTATCAGAGATAGAATTATTAGGCTCATTAGATAAATCAGAGGTCATACGGGGCTCAGTAACTTTAAAAAAAAAAGACAGCTGATTCTTATAAAAATACGGCCTAGTTGTTTTTGCGCCTGCACCTGCCGGCCTAGCATGACCACGATAGAAACGGGTTTTGTCTACATAGAAATAGACAAAGTGACAGATTGTAGAAACATTTCTACGTTTTATGAATGAAATCTGTCACTTTGTCTATTTCTATGTAGACAAAACCCGTTTCTATCGTGGTCATGCTAGGCCGGCAGATCGCTTTTTTTCTTTTTCATTTTTCAGGGATCTCATAAATGCATCTCGAATATGTGTCCACTTTGTAGATATCTGTGTAGCTGTAAAAGTAAAATAGACTTAAAATTAAAATTTGTTTGTGTATAGATTTAACATTAAATGTATTAACATATAATCAGTCTAATACGTAGTCAAATTATTGTTCACGCAAACATCTGCACGTTTTTCAGAGTTTAAAAAACTTTACTAAGATCGAGTTTTTCCACTAGTATCCCCGGATGTCTTCCGGACTACGTATTAGACTGATTATATGTTTATACATAATTATAATGTTAGGGCATTGGTCCTCGAATATAAGCGTATTATAATAGCTGTTGTATTTATTTACAGATATTTGGCGTCGGGATGTTCGTTTAAACAACTGCATTATAATTTTAGAGTAGGAATGTCAACCATCAGCAAAATTATTTAAAGAAACGTGTTAAGTTATTTGGAGCGTATTAAGTGCAGAATATTTAAAGTTGCCCAATACCAAAGAAGAATGGAAAGCGATCGCTGAAGCTTTTAAAACGAAAGCAAATTTTCCTCATTGCCTCGGTGCGCTGGACGGCAAGCACATAAGGATTACAAAGCCAATAAATAGTGGTTCTATGTTTTTTAACTATAAGGATTATTTTTCTTTTATTTTATTTGCAATTGTTGATTCAGAATACCGTTTCATTTACGTTAGTATTGGTTCATACGGATCTTTTCCGTATGAACCAATACTAACGTAAACGGTGTGATTCATCTATCCTAAAACAATCCAATTTTTGGAAGAAACTAAATGATGGTACTTTAAACATACCAAGACCCACGCCATTACACGAAAATATGCAAGAAGAAATACCATATGTATTTGTTGGAGACGAAGCCTTTACATTGTCACAAAATTTATTGCGACCTTATGGCGGTACTCATTTAGACAATAAGAAAAAGATATTTAATTACCGTCTAAGCCGCGCGAGAAGATATGTTGAATGCACTTTTGGTATCTTATCCAATAAATGGAGGATCTTGCATAGACCATTGGATGTATGTGCAGAAACAGCTATTGAAGTTGTAAAGGCTTGTACGGTATTACATAATTTTTTAATAAAAAAAGACGCTATATACTTGGAGAATACCCCAACCGTTATGCCCCTGGTAAACATGCCTGCAACACAGCTGCGTTCAAACGAAGGTGGTGGAAACGCAGTGCGCTTACAATTTTCCGACTATTTTGTATCTGAAATAGGCTCCGTACCTTGGCAAAACATTACAGCACACGTATCATAATAAATAAAAAGTTTCAGAAACTTACCGAAATCTTTTCTTTCCTTTTCCTCCAACTTGTCAAAATTAGGTTCAAAAACGCAACAAAGGAGGGTGGGCAATGTTGGTCCAAAAGAAAAAATGAGCGGCCACTTCAGGAACCAATTTTAAATGAAAGCTATATATGTGTACTTCATTTGTTATTCTGAGAAAAAATCTGGCATCCGGTTAGTTTAGGAGATATCCTGCTTTTAAGAATATAAACATATTTGCCGGTGAAGGCGTTACTTATGAGTACCTACTGTATGTAGTTTTTAGTGGATTTTACGGCAAAAGGCAGATTGTTGTAAAAAAAACCCTGTGTCACAAAAAATTCAAATAAATTCAGCAATAATCATACATTTACAGTCTTTGGGCTACCTATGGGCCGTTCGTTGTGGTGGGTCGTCGTTGTCGACAGCCATGCCAGAATCGAAGGAGAGGGGTCAAGATCAATTAAGCACTACACAGTCTAAAATCTCGTCTCGTAACCCTATGTCGTTGGGTTAGAGGTGGTAAACGGTAGGATAAAAAGAGATTTTAAGTTGTTTAGACAAGATTTTTCTAACTCAGCCATGTGTCACATGATGGCTGATTTTAAAGTAGCTGCAGCATTACTTAACCGTTTTCACCGCCCAATTGTTGACAGTATTTATGCAGACAGATTTTTGGAAATAATAAATGAAAGAATGAGTATACCAAATATACTTGCCGAGTACATTATACAAAATAATGTTAACAGGCAACGTGCTCCTTTTAGAAACATCACCGCGGAGAATGTTAGATTCCCTCTCTTATCAGAGGAAGATTTGATTTTATTTGCTCTAGGCACATATCAAATAAAACTGGCTTATAGCTACTATAGTGAACATGTCCGTGGTGGGTTATATAATATTGAGGTATGTGAGCAGCTGAATGTGGATGGCTTACAAGAATTCGGCATAGCTGAAGAAAGCTGTTTACTACGAGCAAGAATACAGTCACGCCATACACGTGCTAGAGTTTATTATACATATGTAATACATTCAACAATTAATGAAGAGGAACATGGAAGAGAAAGGATATTGCACTATTATTGCACATGTGCCTCCGGGAAGAGGACACTAGGCTGCTGTGCCCACATCATGAGTGTGGTATGGTATCTTGGATGGGCTCGTCATCAAGATGCCATACACATGCCAGCAGAATGTATGGATACAGTTATTGTTGACGAATAGGAGGGGCTCGTGGCTAAATCACTGCCGCGCTGATCGATCGATCTGCGAGGTTAAGCTGCGCTTGCCGCGGTCAGTCCTTGGATGGGTGACCGTTCTTTATACATCGAGACCCCTCCGTGCCTCGAAGAGCACGTTAAACAGTCGGTCCCGGTTGTCATAGGAATATCTTTGACAGTCCTTACGAGTAGTCAGGAGCCCGAAAGTCTGACAACTGGTCTAACTTTCGAATACCGGTATTCCCCAATAATTGGGTTATGGAGGTCAGATGGCAGTCGCTCCACGTAAAATATTGATATTCAGCCGCATCCAGTTAGACTGGAAGCCGACCCCAATCTAGTTTGGAAAAAGGCTAGGCGGATAGTTATTGTTGACGAATAATTAATTATTAAAATAAAATATTAATAGTACTATTCATCCATTCAAAATTCTTTATAAATGCGAGGACTAATTAATGCAGGTGTTTGTGCCTATCATAAACCTGGTTGAGCCTATCGTAAAACTCACAATGAATATAGTTATCCTAGATATGTAAGTATTTTGGTTAAATAATCGTCGAATCAATTGATTTAGCAATAAAAATCAAAATCATTTTATGGTCATATTTTAAAAAAGAACCATGATAATGAAGTTTGGTTTTTGGTAAATTACAGTACATAACAATACCTTGAAATGAACGTTACTTCCAGAAGTGGCCGCTTAATTTTTTTTTTGGACCAAACTCCATATATTTTTGCCCACTATCCTTTCTCTCCACGCGGCTAATTTCAAACCTTTGTCTTTATAAATGTCTAAAGTTTTGTCCCAAAGGACAGCCCTTTGTTCCACAAGTGGAATTAAAACTTCCGGTGTTATATTATTAGCCATTGTTATACGTCCACCATGCGCAGGAGTCTGACAAGTTCTAACACGCACAAAGCAAACCGAGTACAGACGCGAGGGGCGCGCGGGTGCGAGAGGGAAGGGAAAACACGTGCTCGTCTACATAGAGTTGCCGTCCACGATTTTTTATCGTTTTACGACTGTCGTGCTTGCCGTTCCCACTGTCACGACAAAGTGTCGTCACTGCAAAAATGTCGTAGACGACAGTAAATTGTGTCGTTCTAAATGTGAACACCTCCATTTAAACATATAAGCCACGACACTTAAAACTACACGATTATCTGTCGTCACGACACGGTGGGAACGCGCCCTTACTCTTTTTGCCTTTTCCTTTCCCTTTTATTTTTAACTCACTATCTGGTTTTTTCTTGTTCATTTTATGTTCATATTCCTTCTCTAGCGCATCTTTTTCCGGTGTATCGGTTAGAACACAGCATTTTCTTTTACGTTGAGTGCGGTTAGACTGTTTTCGTGGTGGAGCTTAAGGAAAAGGCTTAATTTTTTAAGGTGAAATCATTTTTTTGCTATGGAGTCCTGAAGGGCCAGGAGTTGCTTCACAAGCATGTGCAACTCGTGCTGTTTAAGAGAGGCGTGGTTTCAGAGTGCGAGTTATGCTTGGAGCACAGGAAGTTGATGGAGTAGATTGTTCAATCTCATTTATTATTTCCGTGACACTGATGTCAATTTCCGGAACTGATCTTAAAAGGTCCGGTATACCAAGATCCAGCGTCAAATCCGAGGTATTTTCATTTATAGTTACATCTGCTTCATTTTCTGGGACAATACACGGGTTTGGACGATCTGTGACTAGGGTTTCTCATTTCCCGACTGTTTTTTTTCCCGGATACCGAGACTTCTCGAGCACCATTTCCCGGGAATTCCCGGCAAGTCGGGAATTTGATTAACCTCAATAAAAATGTATGAAAAAGGTTTTAAAATAAAATACACAGTTTCGTAATCAACAATATGTTCATTTTAATCAGTCTTCGTCAATTAACTAAAAATATGCCTTCTTAATTTCCTTTCACTGTGTTACTGTAAGTATACATGATATTGTCATAAATGATGTCGAGGCTGATAAAAGAACAAAATTAACCAAAAATTACTATACATACTTGAGAGCCGCTGTGCCACATGAGCACACGCGCTAATTGTGTGGAGCATCTGCTCCTCCTCTGTAGATAATGAACGTAGGGGAGATCCACCACCTGACATGATAACACTGTTTCCACTGATGCGGAGTGATTGGACAATTCACGGTCCGCTGCTCTCCACTCCGCCCAGCTCCGCGTCAGTAGAAACGCACCCTAAGTGGCGGCGCCGCGTGAGTTGAATCAGAGGCGAAGAAGTGAATATTAAAATTTAGGAAGCTACAGATTTTTGGAACTCCGAATTATTTACGCCATAGCGTTATCCGAGCTGTAAGTAGTTAAACCTTTAGTTCGCAAGGAAACAAATTTTATATTTTTGTGTTTTTTTTAGTTTATACGTTTGTAAATAGTGTATACATGTTATACGGGATCGCCCGAACTCCGCAATGAAACACGTAGTAAAGATACTCTAATTTATTGGAGGCAGACGAGGAGGTTGAACAATTTACTGGAGTATAGACTGTCTTATACACTATTCTTCAGAACTGTACTTGTACTAGTATTTCGCTCAGGCACTTCGATCTTCACTGTTTGAGCTCTGAACTAAATCTGTCCGGTGGCCGTTTTTTTTTTTTTTTTTTTTTTGAAGGGCCTCTCGCAGTTGGCTTCTAACAGCCGTCACTGCTTAACCGGTCATCTGGTGAGGACTTACAAATGCCTCCAGCCAGGCTTAAAACTAAATAAAAACTACAAACTAAGCGACCACACGCTAAGGGCACCCCCTACTGGGGTACGGACCTCGGCTTAGGGCGTCGCTGGGGGGAGGACAACTAGAGGGAGGGGCTACTAGCTGGATCGGATTAATATGATTTAGGGACATATTTAAATCTACAGGCTCAGCGCGGGCTGGCTCGAGCAAGGGTCGGTTAGGGGACTGAGTCATACGCGGCGGCGGACTCGGGTCATGATGGGAATGGGTGTCCGGTGGCCGGCGCGCGCGGTCCTTTTATACTCGCCGGCAAACATAAAAGATCATTCGAGACAATGCAGGTAGCTACTAGTAGGTACCTACCTACCTACTCGCGGAATTCTCAGAAAAGTACCTACACAATATTATAAAGAGTAGGTACTTATAGGTACTTAAGACGCCCGACGCCGGGTCATTGTACTTAGCGATAGGTATGTTTACATTCCAGTTTTCACGTTCTTTCGTCTCAATTATAACTTCATCATCAGTACTAGTACTGCTACTATCTGACGGACCATTCTCTGGAGGAACTAGTGCCATAATTTTGCGCGTTCTTTGCCATATTGGCTTAGTCTGAAGTCTGAAGCAAACAAAAAAAAACATGCAAAACCACAAGCATGACAAAGCAACAATATATAAAATAAAATGTTAATATAAATACATGCTAAATTAATCGTTAGTAACGCCGCAATGTTGAACATGCTCAACATACATATTACAAAGTACTTTACTGAATACGCCGCAACGTTGAGAATGTTCAACGTATCACTTTATGAAGTCTGTGCTCGTAAGTTAGTCAATACAATTAAATTATTTGTAATCATAATCCTAAAATGGCTTTCTAAAAAAAAAAAAAAAATGCCGGTGTCCACTATGAGGAAAACTCTTCAAAATATTTTTTATAGAATAAAATTACCTGCAATCCACGGAGTCGCTGCGACCGTGGCGCCATTTTGCACAACATTGACGTAAAATTCGTTCGAAAATGTCAAACTTTTTCATTTTACAATTGCGTTTAGTTGTTCGTTGTAGGCATTAAAAAAATCTTATAAAAAGTAACTAATTTTTTATCAACATTTTTTCAAAGTGAACGTTGAGTTGGCTTGTCGTTGCGAGCTAAAGGGTTAAACGAGTAAATTTTAAATCGTTTCATTATGTCACCGTTTTTTTAATTTTCTAAAATTATATCCTTGGACGATTCAAATAGATCAAGAGTTCAAGACCAAGGCATTGCGCTCTGCAGCGCGCAGCAATACTCTTAGCCCTTGCAGCCGCCGCCGCTGCTACGGCTGGCGCCGCAGTCAGGGTCAGCCGAAGGCTGTGTCTCCGACGCAACCCAGTTGCTGCTGCTACAGCTGGCGCCACAGTCAGGGACCACCGCAGGCTGTGCCTTCAAGGGAACCCAGTTACTGGGGTTGTTATCCTCGTCTTCCCTAAAAGATAAAAGAAAGAATTGTTAGATACGGGGTAAGATAAACGCGCTGGCTGTAAACACACAACGCACTGTCGTATTCCACTACAAAATTCGCGGATAAAATGATCGGTACAACCGCTGTCGCTGCGCGCCGAGTGTGGCCGCTATCTCGGCGACATGACCGTCGTCCCATGTGGGTACAGTCGCTGACAATTAGCCCTGTAGTGCCCAATGTTGTTGATGTCTGTAACGTCGCGGCAAGCCGGTAGAAACTCAATTTATGAACTTATATTTTGTGTAACACAATTTTAATTCCATAAGTACGTTCTTAAAACAAATTGTATCTGTTTTATTTAGCTCAAACGCTAACGTATTACATAGTTCGTGTTTGAATGTACGTATGCCTTTGTAGTAAATTAATTTATTAATGACACATTCCGCATTTGTGCAAAAATCTTTCACAGTGGCGCTGTACATTCTATCAATCAAAATATAGAATACACAGAAGCCAAGTGTATCGAGGAGATTTAATAGGTTCACGCGCTTGGTCACTGCGACTAGCAATGTCGGGCTCAAAATTGATGACTACCGATTTTGCCTCATTCAGCCTAGCAAAGGCCTTACCATCATTATGTAAAGAAGAATGATAAAAAAAAAACCCAGAGCGAATAGATACAGGTGTAGCTCAGAATTTTAGTGATATAATTCTGTAAATATTTCACGGTTCAGTGCACGGTTGCATGTAACACATGTATTCTCCAGTCTCCCTCTTTGAACCAGTTACCAATAGTTAAGCAAAATTCAAAGTCTAGAAATCAGTGTCCAAGTAATATTAACTCCGAAAGCAAAGAACGCACAGATCACAACAAAGGCTATTGAAGGCAATGACATATTACATTTGTTTCACTCACACATAGCTTCTCAAACTTCTTGGAATCGATAGCGGTGGCTAGTTAATCTCTGCACATTGTTCGAATGTCCAACGTACCTACGGAGCGTTTAAAAGTCAATAGTCTTAATAAGAAAAAGCAGGTTATTTTTTTTTTTTATTCTATGATAGGCTTGCGCTTGACCGCCATCTCGCCTGATGTTAAGCGATGATGCGGTCTACGATGGAGCACGCTTGCCTAAAAGAAACCGATTCACTCGTGACTTAAAGATACCCAGATTGTAACTGTTGGGAAACACTCACTCGGGCAGCGCATTCCACTGCTTGGCGGTTTTCACAATGAAGGTGGAATCAAAGCGCTTTGTTCGGGTTCTTGGTATATCTACCATGAACCGATGGCGTTTTTTTTGTGCTTGTGGCCGTCCGATAGAAGAAAGGGCAGGAGGGAATTAGATCATGCAGATCTGAAGCACACTCTCCGAAATGTATCCGATAAAAAACCGATAGACTAGCAACTTTGCGCCGATGCTCAAGTCTTTGGAGCTTGGTCTGAACAAGGGTTGTCGTTGTTGATGAGCTTCTTGGCACGCTTCTCAATGGACTCTAACGCCTCAAGCTGGTACTTGGCTGAGCCATCCCAAAGGTGCGAGCAGTACTCCATGCACGAGCGAACCTGTGCTTGGTACAATTGAAGCAATTGTTCCGACGTGAAGTACCGCCGCACCTTCGAGAGGATACCCAGCTATTTTAAATACTTAGTAGATGTGGTACCTATTTAATAAGTATTTTTGTGTTTTTTACATGCAATGAGTATTTTGTCTTTCAGTATTGTCACTCTAATCATCATCATCATCGTCATCTAAAATTAATCTTTACCTAATTGCCATGGAAGTCCAAGTCAAGGCTTTTATCTCAACATCTGTTTTATGAACTAGATAGAAAGCCTGTGTTACTAACTGGACTTTTATTTCAGCGCTCGTACCCTTAACCAAAAAGTAGCCTATGGGTACTTTCCAAGTTGTGTTAATACCGACTAATAAAAAGACTAAAGCGTCAGTAGCTTCATCGGAATCATCAGAAAGACAGTCCTCGTAAATAAAAATGTTAAACGTATCATTTCAATTTGGTTTCGATATAACCTCAACGCCTTAAATGTCACGATTAATTATGTTTTCATGTTGCATGTTTTCATGAAAAAGTAGAACAAATTTTTCATTACGAAAATTGGGCTTCAGATTTAAAATCAAAACCATAGTCGACATAGCCGTTATACCTTTGGGTGCTAGCATGGTATTCTGTCAATTGCTTGATTTTCATTTCATCTATGACCAAGGCACAATGATGGCAAGATAAACATTCCTAGTCCTAGGGCTAGGTCCTAAGTCCTAGGGCTCCTTTTGTATCAATGCTCCATGCCATGATTTTATCAGGCTCTTTTAATCTGCGTCCCATTTTATTCTTCCCAGTTTCACGAAACTACATTAACGTGAACATAGCAGCCGAGGCAGTGAATTTTTTTATAGTGTTCTGAAAAGTTTTGTTTTCAGACACGTTCAATGCCTTCTTTAGTCTTGTTGCATAATAGTCTTTTTTGTATTTGCAGCTTATTAACAGTTTTAATTAATACTTTTTGTCAAATATAGGCGCTTTCTTAAACAATTTCAAGCACAAGGGTCGAAATCACACCACTTACAGGCACCTCTCTCAGTATTTTCATCGCATTTGCATCTTAAACCGCCATAAATATGACCTATGATGATATAATAATATGATTGGGCCTCACATACCTCATTCGTTTTAATGCCGATTGATGCAGCTTTGTTCATGATAAATTGCTTAATGTTAAGCCATACCTTCCATTGAGTGGAGGATTCGTCTAGTGTAATGTTGCGCCCGAGTTGATAGACTCTTGAAGCGGGAATTGAGGTGGTCAAGGCTATGTAAAATTTTGAATAACTTGACTTTGGAAGGAGACAGTCTAGAAACGTCAGAAGATTTTTTATTGAAGTGAAGGCATCTATATAGGAGCTGAAAGTACACCCGGCGCCTCGCAGACTGAGTGCGAACCCGGGGCAAGGAAGCGTCGCAGATTTGCGTCATCGCCCCGCGGAACCTATGCGCCTCGTCTTCGACGTCGACGGGTTCGCCTATCGCCAACTCCCGGTTCCAGGCCTGAACAATAGCGGCCTCCTCGAGGGCCTCTCTGTCGATGCGCTTCAGCGCCCAGCGCGGACCGTCTGTATGCGGGGCCAATGTAACGGTGGTTCGACAACGTCTCCACCTCCACGGCGACACGCCATCCACGGACGCGTCGCGCGACAACGGGGCTAGCGAACGAGACGTACACTATGAACCCGCCCCGCTGCCGCACGCACGTGTAGGCCGAGCCCCGATTGAGGACGGCCAGGCCCGTCGTGAGCGCCCACTCCTTCAACGCCTCACCCCTGGGATCGGTGACCGGGGACCCACCCCCAAGCCGCACGCCAAGTCGGCGTTGAGATCCCCGAGCAGCAACACAGGGCGAGGGTGATGCTGGCCCACGACGGCCCCCAACTTGACAAGGAAACCCTCAAAGTCGGCGAGATTCTTGTTGGGCGAGAACTATGCGCCGATGGTGACTGGTGATGTCGTCCACGAGGGCGGCCACCAACCCACCCCACCAGCACACCCCCTCTGTCGGCGACCTTCTTCGCCGCCGCCACCGGACATCGCACCCAAATTGTGCCAAATCCGCCTGCACGCTCGCAGACGGTCACCTACCGTCTCGAGCGATGGCAGCCGCTACCTCCTCTGGGGTCACCGAGTCGTCCAGCCCATTCACGCGCATTTCTGCCGTTTTGACGGGCCTGGACCCCCGGGCATCCTCCGACCCCAGGGTTTACTGGAGCTTAGCTGCCAGGGCGTCCGCCTGCTCGCCGCTGGAGGTGCCGGACACCTCTAGAAGCCGCGCACCCCCGTAACGGCCGTCTTGATGACGACGTTCGGGATGCCAAGATCGGGCAGCCGGATCTTGGCCTTCGCCTCCGCAAGAACTGACTTTGTAGGTCACGCCCCTTTCAACGGCTCCGAGCTGCAGCGTGATTACCATAGCCGTGGGGCGCGGATCTTGGGCGGCTTCTGCTTGCCTTTGCCGGTCCGGCCCTGCAGTTTCGGCGCCTGTCCGCCCTTGGCAGCCCGACCTTACGGTTCCGCTGCCGTTTTGACGCTTCTTTTTGCCCACGACCGTCGCCCAAGTCTCGGTGCTAGATACGGGCGTAGCCGCAGGCTGCGCGGCTTGGTTTTGGTGGGGGGCTCCTTAATTGCATAATTCTGTGTAGGTAATCATGATTATAACGTTATTTATGGACTTGTCATTTACAATACAATATTGATTGTTATAAATTTTTATCACTTAAAAAGTCTTTTATGCAATAATAACACTTTTCCAATAATAATTTGGTTAGCTTAGTTTTAAATATACGCAAAGGGTTTTCTTTAATATTATTCGGAATTTTATTGTATAATTCCAGGTCCCAGACTACCTCTTTGCCAAATTTCATCCAAATCTGTCCAGCCGTTTCAGCGTGAAGAAGTAACAAACATACACACACACACACGCATAAACTTTCGCATTTATAATATTAGTGGGATGGTCGGCCCCATTGACATAATATTTTGTCTTAGTAGTGCTGTTTTATAATTGCCTAATTTTTTATATTGTTGTCTCGTCGGACCCGGACGAGTTCTAATGTCGGCTAGTGACGGAAATAGGTATAAATTTGTTTTAACAAAAATTGCGACTTTCAAAATGTACAGAGACGGGAAGGTCAGTATTTTGAGGGACAAAGATCGAATACGGCGTTTTTGGGCCTTAAAAATCTCTTCTCTCACTGCTTGTCTCTTTTTGGTTCCCTCTAACCTGGACTCCTCCCTCCTCCGTTTGTCCGCCGCGAGTAGCGGCCGGAGGGTTTCGGCGGGGAGGAGCCTCGGCTCCATCGCCTCCAGGCGGGCATTCACCATGTCTCCCACCTGCAGCATGATGGTCCGCATAAGTTCATCCAGGCCCGGCAGGGAGGGAGCCAGGCACCGGAGCGAGGATGGCAGCCGCGGGAGCCGTGCGCCCTTGGTGCTGACTAAAGTCAGCCTTCAGAGCGGCGACCTCCCTCCGGAGATGTTCAATCTCGGCGTGGAGACGGCCATTCTCCCATCCTGCAACTTTGCCATCTCCTCCGAGGTGAAGCGGTTCACGAGGACCTCTATTGCCTCCTTGATGCCCGCAGCGGCCTCTTAGAGGGCACGCGTGAACGTGCTCTTCAGGTTGCCGGACTTGGTGGCAACCTTTAGAACGACGTCCACGCCGTCGGTCACCTGGCGGCTGAGGGCAGCCGCCGTCAGGCCCTCTGCAGCCGCAGCGGTTGCACGAGCGGACCGCCTCTCCTTGGTGAGGCTGGCCATTTCGGTCAACTCTTCCAGCGCAACCGCTCGGCGCTCTTCGCACCTCGCGGCATTAATCTCCGCCTTTGTGCTGACTAGGGCAGGCAAGGCAGACTCCACCTGCATGGCCCCGGAGTATTCGCTGTACAGGCGCTCGCGCTGCTTGGCAGCGGGGTGCCGCGGCCTTTTGAGTCGCGCGACGGCAGCGGTGCGCATGCCCCGCCAGAGGTCATGCGACCACGCCCTCGGCGGTTGGTCGGCACTTTAGGCGCCGGCAAATTCTCCTCAGAAGAGGAAAACACGATCACCAGCGATCCTGGGATCTCGGTCTGAGACTTCGCCGCGCGGACGCTTCCTCCAAAATTTGGAGGGACGCCCGCCCAGCTCCTGGTCAGACAATAAACAACATCGGCTGCTACTCTTTGCAGCGCGATTGCCGGTGCGGTAGTCTCATAAAGATGGGCTTTATGAGACTACCGCGGTAGTACTATGAGGTTCCATGGTTTATGCAACCGAAGTGTCCCTGATCATTTGGTTTTGCGGCATGCAAATCCCGGAACCTTTGGGTATGCAGATGACAGCACTGTTGTAGAGAGCTACATAGCCAACGCGCGAACCAGTGGACCCCAAATCCAGTCTCTGAGAGAGGCCATGGTCGAGCGCCTGAATTTGGCCCTTAAGGCAGTCTCCGATTGGGGCGATGCCAATCAGGTCAAGTTCAATGCAGCTAAGACCCAGGCGTGTCTGTTCTCCGCCAAAAGGAGGCCATTCCAGCTGGCTCCTACTTTTCGAGATGTGTCCATACCGATAACTGACCATCTCGAGCTCTTGGGCGTTACTTTGACGTCAACCCTCAACTTTGGCTCCTATATTGAGTCCAAAGCTCAATTGGCTACTAAAAAGCTGGGTATCCTCTCGAAGGTGCGGCGGTACTTCACGTCGGAACAATTGCTTCAATTGTACCAAGCACAAGTTCGTTCGTGCATGGAGTACTGCTCGCATCTTTGGGATAGCTCAGCCAAGTACCAGCTTGAGGCGTTAGAGTCCATTGAGAAGCGTGCCAAGAAGCTCAATAACAACGACAACCCTTGTTCAGACCAAGCTCCTAAGTCTTGAGCATCGGCGCAAAGTTGCTAGCCTGTCAGTTTTTTATCGGATACATTACGGAGAGTGTGCTTCAGATCTGCATGATCTAATTCCCTCCTGCCCTTTTTTCTATCGGACGGCCAGAAGCACGAAAAAGCGCCTTCGGTTCATGGTTGATATACCAAAAACCCGAACGAAGCGCTTTGATTCCACTTTCATTGTGAAAACCGCCAAACAGTGGAATGCGCTGCCCGAGTGGGTGTTCCCCGATATTTATAATCTGGGTGTCTTCAAGTCACGAGTGAATCGGTTTCTTCTAGGCAAGCGTGCTCCATCGTAGACCGCATCATCGCTTAACATCAGGCGAGATGGCGGTCAAACGCAAGCCTAGGTACAAATAAAAAAAAATGCAACTTGTTAAACACCAGCTCGAGCACCAGTTATTTATTGATTTGATTTATTTGCAAGAATAATTGCAAATAAATCTTAAGCCCTTCACAAAAAACCGCATTTAGATCGGTCTAACACTGTCACGGAAGAAATGCGCTATAACTCATTTTAACGGCCGAAAAATATTTAAAACAACCTCTCACCGCGTTCCGTCGTGGGTAAAAATAATATTACTCACTTTTTCTTTCACCAGCACATGTTTGCATTCTCCTCTGCCTCCTGCAGGCTTTTCAAGGAGGACTGGAAGACTGTGCTCTGATTACATACAAGAGCGATAGGTAATAGTCCTGCATTAGAAAATGGCGGCGTTTGAAAATGGCGGCAAATCATGAAATGGCGGCGTTTCATGAGAGGCTCAGGAATTTCATGATCTGGCCAAAGTCAAATTCAAAGTCAAAGTCAAAACATTTATTTCAATTAGACCATTTACAGGCACTTTTGAATAGTCAAGCAATAGTTGTCAGTTTGTCCGTTAGTTGAAGCTAGTTGTCCGTTCCAAAACGTAGATTCCTATGGAGAAGAACGGACAAGAAACTCCATGGTTACTCTTTTTCAACTAATTCAACTATACAATTTCTTTGTTTACATTTATGCCCTAATATGTGAGAGCAATGTGAGATATTTTCAAAATCCCTTAGGATAAAAAATAAAATCAAAGGTAGGTACTAAAATAAAATAAAAATCATTTAAACCTGTAAAATGTCAAAATATTGCTTGAGCAGTCAAGAGATGACCAGTATCGACTGACAGCGCCCGTTCACGGACATGACGCGTGCATCAGCACCGTTTAACTCAACCATTTTGGAGGGAATCGAACGATCCAATACACACGCCACCATCAGCGGTACATTAAAGCGAGCATGACATGCTCTCAACTGTCATACTACAATCAGCTTAAAACATTGTAAATATCTACATGGTACTCACATTCACAAATCTCAAAGAAATTTACTTAAATATACAAAAATAATGTTATTTATAACTATACAAGAGAAACCAGCTTACTTAGAAACGAACAATTAATTCATGACAATCTCTGGACTGATTACCTATAAATGTCAGAAGAATAATAAAATTTACAAAGTCATAAAGGGGAACTTCAAGAGCAGTTATTAACTCCGATTATATGAGTCTAAGTGGTTGTGGAGCAGGACCAGCATTAAGCCAAGCATCTTTATCAGCAATATAATCTTCTAGTTTATAATATGCTTGCCTACAAAGTGTGCGTTTTATACAATCTTTGAATATATTCTCATTTAATTGGAGAACGTTGGGAGGTAGTTTATTATAAAACTTTATACAGTACCCCATAAAAGATGTATGTACTTTCGATAATCTGTAGCGTGGTTGAACTACATAGTTTGTTCCCATCTCGAGTATTATAATGGTGTCTTTCACATCTTTTACTAAATAGATGTAGATTTTTCCTAACATACATTATGTTTTCGTAAATGTATTGGCAAGGCACCGTCATGATGTTTATTTCTTTGAACAGTTCTCTAAGAGATTCGCGACTGCGGAGCTTATAAATGGCTCTTATAGCTCTCTTTTGCAGAATAAAAATAGATTCAATGTCTGCAGCTCGTCCCCACAGTAAAATACCGTAAGACATGATGCTGTGAAAGTAACTAAAGTAGACCAGTCTAGCGGTATCGACGTCTGTTAGTTGCCGAACTTTCCTTACTGCGTATGCGGCTGAACTAAGCCGTCCTGCAAGGGAAGTTATGTGAGGACCCCATTGGCCAATTATACGATCGGACTACGACATGTATAATAGCATGATGCCAACGGCTTAACGACACCATCGATATCACCATGAATGCTATAAATCTGAAGAAAAGGTTTCGGCGCAGATTTAAAAGTCCCATCACAATACAGATGGCGTGTTCTGGCAAGTTGTGCTTTGCTTCTTGTCATGGCGAATAAAAGAATTCGATTTTTCCGAATCGATCCGAATATCTGAATCGATCTATTATCTAAATCGATTAAAAATACTTTTTTTTTTCAACGATTTTTGCACTTTATTTACATTTCAATTCCGCACAGTCAAACTACGGTTCGGTATTTGTTGACCAGCAGCTCAGATTTTTATTAAAATTTATATTTTTTTGCGGATTACTAGATTCAGATGGAAAACAATGTATCCTTCGTTACGAAATTCAGTTATTTATAACTTGCATAAATTAAAAGAAATTTTAAATGGTTATTTGTATTTATTATTATAAAATCCAAACTTTAATCAGTCTCAAATATTTTGGTCTTTATATTCAGGTAATAATTCCGTATAAAAATGTAAATTTGTCTCTTTCGTCACATTTACTCCTTTCAAACTTCGTATCAATTATTTTTTTTCACTTTTACAAAAAAATATTTGAAATAGCAGTATTACATACTAAACACCAAGTATGACACGACATAAAATGAGTAGCAAAAAAGACTTAACGCAAGAATTTTGGTATTTAACAACAACCTTTATACGGGGACGAGGTCAAACTTATTGTTACGAAGGAGACGTAAATGTGACGAAGTAGACTAACAAACAATTATGACTTAAAACTAATGAGATTCTCAGCTTCTTTTTTTATTAATCACAGGCAAAACTTGCTTATTACTAAAATAAAAACTTTAATATGTGAGGAAAATCAGCAAAAACCTACATTAACAAACTAATTAAATTACATTTAGGGAAAAATTTACATTTCGAAAACTTCCTCCACTGATTTATTAAAGGAAAACAAAACTCTCGTACCTTTTTTAATAATTTGAGGTTTTTCGAGTATTCTTAGCATGTCATCTAAGTGCACAAAAGACACATCATTTTTATCTAAACGAAATAAGGTCTTTGTTTCATCTAAACATCTTAAAAATATAACTTTGGCTTCGAAATCATCAAACTCACTGTCTATCAATCCTGCATAATTGTACTGCTTTCTTTTTTCGCTCAAAATTTTTATCACAACATAAGTCCCGATAGATAAGTTTCTGGGGTGGATAGTAGTTTTATCTAGGCTGGTTCCACTACTATTACAATTTTTCGTGTTCCTTTCGCGTAAAGTAGCCAATGGTTCCTCGTCTGAACTATCGCTGGAGTCATAAATAAACTCTGTTAAATATTTGTCCTGTTCTTCCACTTGCATGCTTGACATTGACATGCTTGTAATAGTAGTAGAACCACCCTCCACGACATCAGTTTCAGAGTTATTTAAAGGTGCAGTCTCCATAGTGTTTGTTGCAGCATTTTCAATGTTCTGTGCTTCTTGGGCGATGAAAAATTTGTGCGATTTATTAGGAACACATGAACAAAACCCATTACTACAGAAGCAACTCTGCTCGCTATAAGTCATTTTTCCCCGAGAATTAGACGATATATGATGTAAACGCATCGTGCCTGGAACTCGTTGTAATGTAGCCGGTATCTCCCTAGATACTTGATCTATTTGGTCTTGACTGATTACAAACATCTTCGCGGATGTTGCGTCTTTCAATAGATCGTAAAATTGAGTCAGATTTACTACATTACGTCCATGAGCAACTAGCCTATCGGCTGTTCTTTTGATGAGGCCTCCAATCCCGTCAGCGGCACCCTTGCCGTGCCCAGATTCAAAATATGACCATGTCATATGTTTAAATCCATAATCGAAAAACTTGGTCGACATCAAATAAAAGTTTTGCTTCTGTCTGTACTGCGTACACGGACCGTCAGAGAAGAAATGTATGGTTTCGACATTGGGGTATTTTTCTTGCACATATTTTAAAATTGGGTCTGTATGTGCTCAGATTGCTGCAGGACCATGAGCTAGGCTAGAAGACACCGTACAAAAGGAAACTGTTTCATTTGTCTCTGCTCCTTTTGGCTTTGCGTACAAAACAACAGTGTGTAGTGTTAGCTGATTACGTGAGCCTCCGAAGTGATGAGCTTGGATTTCTTCACTATGCTTGCAATTATAATTTTCGCTGAAATCCATATGAATGGCAACACTGTTAGGCGTGAGATTTTGAATGCAATTTCGATAGCCTTTATGTTGTGTGTAAACGTTAAAAACATGTTTCTTAAAATCCGTAAAGTCTTTTTCAAAATTATTAATTAAGTCGAATAATTTTCCAGTCTGTAATTCTTTAACATTCTTTATAACTTTTCGAGTACCATTTGCCGTAGTAAAATCTTCTGTCTTACGAATCCACTCCCACCATGACGCATTTTCTTCAGGATTAATGTTTTCTAAATCAACAACTTTGTTTTTTTTACATTGTTCACAGTTTCCAACCATACAGTGTTTTTGGTTCACATTACACACAACAGATTCCAGCAAATTATTCAAATTATCAGTGTTGATAGCACCTTTTTTTCTTATAGCCGTTGCTTTGAACTGAATATTTGTGTATTTCTTACACAAACACGTATCTCTTGCATTTACTGATGGAAACATGACATAGAATGGTCTCATTTTTGCAAAGTAAGCTAATGAACAAGGTACGCTGCATTCTTTTTTAAAGAGACGATATAAATTACTAACTGTATTCAAGAGAAACCTTTTCTGTTTTTAACCTTATTTTTTTGTTACGGTCTCCTTCTTACCTGCAGTTGCACGACTATTGTCGTCACGAATGTAGAAGTTTACAATCATTCTTCTCAATTTCATATCAACTGCCTTAATTCTCTGTTGTTTGTTGTAGCGTATACCCAGTGCATCCATTCTTATTACATTTTCAAGGCCTGCTTCCTTCACTCTATCTGACATTACGGTTTCTTTAAGTACTCTTCTATCTTTACGGGATTTTAAGTTCTTGTAATTTTCTTTAATGCTGTTACAAAGAACATTACATTCTTCAAACTTTGCTTGAGTCCTTTGTAGTTTTTTTTTGTACTTTTCATACTTTCGTCTCCATTTGTCATTTTCAGTTTGTAGCTTTAAATTTTCTCGATATAATTTACTTCTATCTCGTCTTACTTTTTTTCTTCCGCTACTTACGATAGGCGAGGCTGGCGGTGATGGTGGTGGAGTATAAGCTTCTAACGTTTTTTCCTGTTCCTTTTGTTTATCTCTGTACTTTTTTTGCTTTATTTTCCACTTTCTGTTCGCCAATCTTTTTTCTCTGTCATTTATATCTTTCACTAGCGTTTTGTTTTTATGATAGGGATCTCTTGCCTTCTGTAAATATTCTTCATATTTGTCCTTGTCTTGCTTTTTTTTCAACCTGCAACGACGTTGCCTTTCAGCTGCTTACAACGGCATGGCTTTATTTATTTCTGAAAAGTAAAGAAAGTAGGGACTTATATGTAGCGTCCTATAAATGAAATCTTCCATAAATGTAACCTTCCTCACTTTCATGTCTCCATCGTCACATTCTACCTGTGCCGAAGGATACGTGTGACGAAGTATACAATTTTTGAATAAGATTGTTACAAATCGTGCATAGCGAACACTTAGATAAAAAAAATACTTTACCTTAAAGATTACATATTTATATGAATCATATAAAAGCTAAAACGATTAAAAATTCATGAAATACATACCAAAAAACGCTGTGACTAAGGATAACCTCAAAACACACGCCGCCGATCTTCGTCCTTGATGTAAAAGAAGTGACAAGCTGTCAATGTCAATCACTTAATTAGAGTTTCGCTCTATGCTCTATGGTCTTTGGCGTTTTGTTTCACTCAAAAACTTAACAAACTCAAGCTGTGTGAACTTGGCACCCGACTTTGGAAAAAATCATTTTTTTTTAGGCTTTCGGAAGACTTCGGTTTGTAGTGGATTGTAGTGAAGCTATTTTTGTTTGTAGTAAAGCCAAAAAAATAAAAAAAATGTCAGCCCCCCACTTTGGAAAATTTCGTTTTTTTATGGGTTTTTTTAGAAGATTTCGGTTAGTAGTGGATTGTACTGAAGCTATTTTCGTTTGTAGTAAAGCCAAAAAAAAATGAAAAATAAAAGAAAATGTCATCCCCGAGTTTACAAAAACCCTGTTTTTTTTGGGTTAATCTGAAGATTTCGGTAAGGAATGGATTGTAGTGAAGCTATTTTCGTTTGTAGTAATGCCAAAAAAAAATGAAAAATAAATTAAAATATTATCCCCGAGTTTAGAAAAACTCATATTTTTTTGGGTTTTTCTGAAGAATTCAATTAGCAGCGCTTACTACAAACGAAAACAAGCTACTACAAACGATTTTTATTCTTCTACAGACGAAAACAAGTTACTACAAACAAATTTTACTAAATTACATAAGAAAACAAGTTACTACAAACGATTTTTACTCTACTACAAACGAAAACAAGTTACTACAAACGATTTTTGTTCTACTACAAACAAAAACAAGTTACTACAAACGATTTTTACTCCACTACAAACGAAAACAAGTTACTACAAACGAATTTTAGTGTACTACAAACGAAAACGAGTTACTACAAACGATTCTTACTCTACTACAAACGAAAACAAGTTACTACAAACGATTTTTACTCTACTACAAACGAAAACAAGTTACTACAAACGAATTTTAGTCTACTACAAACGAAAACAAGTTACTACAAACGATTTTTACTCTACTACAAACGAAAACAAGTTACTACAAACGATTTTTACTCTACTACAAACGAAAACAAGTTACTACAAACGAATTTTAGTCTACTACAAACAAAAACAAGTTACTACAAACGATTTTTGATCTACTACAAACGAAAACAAGTTACTACAAACGATTTTTGACCTACTACAAACAAAAACAAGTTACTACAAACGATTTTTACTCTACTACAAACGAAAACAAGTTACTACAAACGATTTTTACTCTACTACAATCGAAAACAAGTTACTACAAACGAAAACAAGTTACAACAAACGATTTTTACTCTACTACAAAGGAAAACAAGTTACTACAAACGATTTTTCCTCTACTACAAACGAAAATAAGTTACTACAAACGATTTTTGATCTACTACAAACAAAAACAAGTTACTACAAACGATTTTTACTCTACTACAAACGAAAACAAGTTACTACAAACGATTTTTACTCTACTACAATCGAAAACAAGTTACTACAAACGAATTTTAGTCTACTACAAACGAAAACAAGTTACTACAAACGATTTTTATTCTACTACAAACGAAAACAAGTTACTACAAACGATTTTTCCTCTACTACAAACGAAAACAAGTTACTACAAACGATTTTTGATCTACTACAAACAAAAACAAGTTACTACAAACGATTTTTATTCTACTACAAACGAAAACAAGTTACTACAAACGATTTTTCCTCTACTACAAACGAAAACAAGTTACTACAAACGATTTTTGATGTACTACAAACAAAAACAAGTTACTACAAATGATTTTTCCTCTACTACAAACGAAAACAAGTTACTACAAACGATTTTTACTCTAATACAAACGAAAACGAGTTACTACAAACGATTTTTACTCTACTACAAACGAAAACAAGTTACTACAAACGATTTTTGATCTACTACAAACAAAAACAAGTTACTACAAACGATTTTTACTCTACTACAATCGAAAACAAGTTACTACAAACGAATTTTAGTCTACTACAAACGAAAACAAGTTACTACAAACGATTTTTATTCTACTACAAACGAAAACAAGTTACTACAAACGATTTTTGTTCTACTACAAACGAAAACGAGTTACTACAAACGATTTTTACTCTACGACAAATGAAAACAAGTTACTACAAACGATTTTTACTCTACTACAAACAAAAACAAGTTACTACAAACGAATTTTGTTCTACTACAAACGAAAACGAGTTACTACAAACGATTTTTACTCTACTACAAACGAAAACAAGTTACTACAAACGATTTTTCCTCTACTACAAACGAAAACAAGTTACTACAAACGATTTTTGTTCTACTACAAACGAAAACGAGTTACTACAAACGATTTTTACTCTACGACAAATGAAAACAAGTTACTACAAACGAATTTTGTTCTACTACAAACAAAAACAAGTTACTACAAACGACTTTTGTTCTACTACAAACGAAAACGAGTTACTACAAACGATTTTTACTCTACTACAAACAAAAACCATCATCGATTGGTTCACTCAAACAATAAATGTGAATTTTTGAACCGCATTCCGAGCAGCTGCCTTTAACCGATAAAAACGTCTCCCCAGGATTTCTATTAATTTTCGCGTTTTTGAATGAGAAAGGGCAAGGCAATTTCATGTGAGTCCATAAAATATCGTAGAGAGAGTCCGCCCAACCGATAACCAGGACCTCGTATGCACGTTCTTTGTATTCTACGACATGAGCCTTGAGAGCGGCCCACTCACTTATCGATAGATTAATGTCTTGGCGTAATGCAGGCAACACGCACTTTGTTTCGCCCATAGACCAATTCGAATCTTGTCGTGAATCGTCAGTCGTGTTGTTAACATTACTGTCGTTTTTCATCGACTCCAACTGAATCGACTGTTTTGGGACAAGTAAAGATAAAGATAGTCCTTCGATATCTTACCGTTCATCTCAAGGGTCGCTATATGCCAAACATCGTCACTCCACGGCAAAAGATTGCCTTTATCATTAATGAACCGCAGATGTTTCAGGGCTTCGTAAATGATATGTGGCGGATTCGCTGCCGCTCGAGGCATTTCAAAAGGTAGCTCAAAGCTAGTTCGCCAAAACTCTTTGAGAAAAGTGAGCAATGCTAGCCCAACAGCTGAGTTGTTATCATCAGGTTGCTGCTCTACTCTTTAGCTACTGATCTTACCGCGGACGATTACACAAATATTATGATTTGAAGTTCGAGAATACCTTTGTATACAACTGAAATCCAAAAATACCTCTGTATGCGCTATGAGTATGCAAAATTAGTTGCGCACAGACTCGATGAAGTTCCGAGACGCAAATGCCCAGGAGTGTTTAAGGAAGTCCGTAAAGTATCTTTGAGATTTAAAAATTGATTTACGAACGTAATATAAAAAAAAAAAATCGCACCTAGACGATCTGGGACACTTCCAGGGGCTAGAGGCAGCCCAAAAACAAATGATTTCGCTGAAAACTGCTTGAAAATACGATCATTAGTTCGAGAAATATCTTCAAATGTGTGATTTGCTGCATCACTAAGGTAAACTTTTTGAAATTTAAAAATTATTGACTTTAATTATTTTTAGACGTTTCGCGGAGGCTAGCCCAACGTTTCAGGTGTCAAGAGATGTTTTATGGACTCACATGAAATTGCCTTGCCCTTTCTCATTCAAAAACGCGAAAATTAATAGAAATCCTGGGGAGACGTTTTTATTGGTTAAAGGCAGCTGCTCGGAATGCGGTTCAAAAATTCACATTTATTGTTTGAGTGAACCAATCGATGATGGCACGACGTTACATGTTTCCACTTTTGATTCTCGCGGAGTAGCGCACCAGAAAAAACGACAACTAAGTGGAGAAAGACGAATGCGAATTGGCAAAGAGTTACAAGGCAAATCGACTTACGCTTGGCGACGTAGTGAGGCAAATAGGTTGATGGAGTTTGAGGATGTTGTTCCGGCTAACATACCAACGGAACAAGTTGTTCGTAAAGCAAAGCAGGAGGCTCGCGACAAGGATTTAGGTTTATTTAAAGTAAAATCAGCTCTTGCCTCTGTGTGGGACATGAAGTACGGATTGGAGTTTAACGGGTGCATTCACGAGATTGGTCTCGATAAATTCTATTTGATGTACTGGACTCCCACGCAGTTATACATGTACAACAAGTTTATGAAGGAAGACTACGTTGGAAGCATCAGCATTGACGCAACGGGCAGCTTGGTGAAGCAAATACCAAAACCGGATGGCTCAAAGCGCGTTGTTTACCTCTACCAAGCTGTTTGTGGATATCGTCAAAAGATACTTCCCTTGTTTCAATTAATATCAGAGAAGCACGACACTAATACTTTAACGTATTGGATGCGAGAGTGGTTGCGTTCTGGTGCGTCGTGTCCGAAACAAGTAGTAACGGACTACTCACTGGCGCTCCTCAACGCAACTTGTCTCGCGTTCAATAACACAGATCTACAAAACTATTTACAATCATGTGTTGTCTTCAACAAGAACCGATGGTCCGTGCGGGTGACCCCACCGCGTGTGATAATCCGTATTGATATTTCCCACTTTATAAACATGGTGGCGCGTTGGAAGTGCTTTTACCATGAGAGTCCAGGGAAAAAAGATTTTTATCTCCGCTGCGTGGGTCTGCTGACTACGTGTACAGAGGTAAATGATTTTATTCAATTGTGTACCGACATATTAACCGTTGCTTTTGCGACGCACGAGGATATAGACGACAAAGATAGTCATTGTTTAAACACTTAAACATGGACGATTGAATCCTTATCAGTGCTCTGCGTTCGGTTCTCGACTGTTGAAATTGGTAAAACAGTTTGTGATGTGGACTGCTGTTATGGTTGTTAATGATCCGGGAAGCTCAACTGTCATAGATTTATCGATTGACAATGATGCACGACTTGTTTCTAGTTCAGCTCGCAGCGATTTTTTTTTTTTTTTTTTTGTTTTTTTTTTTTTTTTGGATGGGAAATCATCAAATGACCCCGTCCGCTCTGGGCGGAGCGGAAGGGAGTGTCAGACTTGTACTGACTAAAACCCATCCATGTTCCTTCGTTGCCCGTTACATTCCAGGGCTGCGGTGTCTCTTTCGAACAGTCCCGCAGCCCAGAATTAACATCTTGTCTTCAAAAAAGAAAAATCGATTAGGATGGACAAGTTCCTCGTTCGTTCCACCTAACGAACCTGGTAGGCACTACTATTTTGTTGAATGCTGACACAAAGAAAAACAAAAAAAAACAGCCCAAAGTAACACATTCGACGCCTTCAGTAGCCGATCCGGTTGAGGAAGAATCCACCATCCTAGTCGCGGAGCCTCTCACTTCAACAATCCAAAGTGTATTCCACGAGGAAAACTCAATACCAGACGAGTTGGAACAAGACCACGGATATAAAGGCCATCTAAAACGTGAGTTTGATCATGAAAATGATAGTGAAGGCAAAGGTGGATTTGATCGTAAACGTGTACGCGAAGATGACGATGACGGTAAGAGTGAAAACAATCTTATAAATTCATTCGACGATATTTCGAACGAACCGGAAAAAACATCAATGGCATTTCTCAATGAGAACGAAGACTGGCGTGGTCTTACAAAAAAGAGTGAACCGATCCAACCTAAAATGCACGGGCGACTCAAGAAACGAGGAAAATATCTGAGACCGTGTCCTGACATACAAATAATACGCCAGCGGCCGAAATTCAGTTTGACTTTGCCTTTACTCGTGAATGGTAACAGTTTGGGCCCTGCAAAAATCGGCAAACAAATTATTGCTGTACGGAACACGTGTGCATTCGACTCCACCGTGCAGAGTATGCTAGCCGCATACCACGATTTCGCTCCGTATTACGAACATATCAAGAAGTCGAAGATCGCTATGCATGATTTTGTGGAAATGTTGTCGAGGTCTGGTGTTTGTTCGAAACTGTACAACCAACGAAGTGAAATTTTAAAACACACGAAAGAGATGAAAAATGGAGTGTTGGATTGCGAGATCAACGTCGCTACTTTAATAGAATCACACATTCTACCAAACACTCCGTCTCTTGAGAAAAAAATACATTGCAGTGATTGTCAGTTCGAAAAACCAGCAGCATTCCAGTCCTTGATCTAAACCCAGACCCCATTTTCGAAGCAGCCATGAGGGGCCTACAGGAAGCTGTGCTATGCTTGTAGAAAGTTGTGAAGCCATAGCGCCCCCCTTCACTTCTGTACTTTGTATAAAGATGTGTGAGAGTGTCTATCAAATATCGTATTTGTTTTCTTATTTTGTTCCTTGTTTTAGCTTGTTTTTTTCCTGCCGTATTTCTACTCACATCATCTCTTAAATAGAACTTTGTTATCTCTTCAATTTCGAATCTTACTATCTTCTTTTTTTTTGTCTTTTGCTTTTAAGCCCATCATTTTGCGTACATATTTTTTGTTTGTAGTATTTTTCACAAGTTCTCTTAATATTGTTTCTCTTTATGACCTTTTGCCCTTTGATATGTCTTTTTTAATGTAAATTCAAGCACTTCCTCCCTTGATTTTTGTTTCATCATTTCATTTTTTAAGTCAGTTATCTTTTTCGTAGTGCGTTGTTTAAGACGCTGGTATCGTTTTTTATAAGCCTCTCTTTGAATCTGAACTTTTTTAACCTGCGTCAACAAATTTCTGCATTTTCTTAGTAATTGTTTACATTTTTTCCTGATTTTTGTTTCATTATTATCTTTCGTAGTTATACAAGTCACATTGTCTATATGTCTTAGTTCTGCTGGCTTATTCTGTTTCTTTTTCTGCATATTGCTTCTTTTTTTTTCCTCTCTCCATATTTTGCGTTGCTTTTCTGCTTCCTCTGCCGTCATTTCTGATATTTTCTTTTTTTTGCTTTTCATTCTTTCTAAATTTTTCTTACATTGAGCTTTATATTCTTCCGTGCGATCTCGTTTTAGTTTTTCCCTATATCGTCTAGTTTTTTCAGCACCGGTAAGAGGCATTTTGATGTAAGTTATTATTCCTAAAACAAAATTTGGTACTTACTACTAAAATCAAACCTTGTACAAATATACGAACATAATAATATACACTCATACAAGCAACATTAAAATTTAACATAGGTACAATATGTAACAAAAACAAGCACAACATTTATGAAATTATAATTTTAAAAAATCAACATTGGCTAGTCGAGAGGTGAAAATCAAATAAGTAACTACTAAAATCGTCACATTCAAAAAAATGATAGTATCTGATCTTACAAGTAAGTACCTACATCTTTATTTCGATAAACAACCTACAAGTTCGGCGGCTTTCTTGGATGCGACAACAGAAGAAAAAAAAAAAAACTACCGCCACCGCGGTAGGCAGGTAGGCACGTGGCACCAACCCGAAACTCGTGCGAGAGTTTCGGGTCGGTGCCACGTGCCTACCTACCCCTTTGCCCCGCCACCCGCCGCCCTGCGAATCACTTCTTTGATGGATGTTATTGTTGACCTCTACGTAGTGAGTGACTTGTGTTTTGTTTACGTAAACGTTGACCTTTGACTATGTCTTATTCTAACGTAGAATATTTTAATATGTTGATGTGTCTTGGGAAAAGTGACTGCAATTATGCAGAAGCACGCAGACTCTACCAAGAACATTTTGCGAGTCTACCATTACCGTCAGCGATGGCATTCCAACGTTTGTACATACGTACCGTCAGCAAAACAGGTATGCAGGGTCGTCAGATATAGTTGAAGTTTTCTAAGAAACCGATAGATGTCTTTGACTGAAACTTTAACCTAAATGAAGAACTATTTATTATCTACGTTTTAAATTAAATTACATTCAAAAACATCCATCGGTTTTAAGAAAACTTCAACTATATCTGACGACCCTGCATACCTGTTTTGCTGTGTGGTGGGTACGTACAATACTGGCGTGTGCACGGACGAGACCAACACCAAGCTGACGCAGGCAGACCCAGGACTCTAGACAGTGACATCGAGGAGCAAGTCTTGTTTGATCACGATCCAGCGCGAAGTACGCGCTCAGTGGGACACGAACTCGGAGTACACCTTAAGCGTGTTTGGAGAGTACTCAAAGAAGATGGCCAGCACCCGTTTCACTATCGTCGTGTCCAATCACTACTTCCCTCTGACACAAGATCGAACAAGATAGTGTTTTTTTTAAATTGGATACTGTTCACCGAAGAGTGCTCATTTGTTAGAACAGGTGTCGAAATGCGTTCACGCATTAGCAGCATTTGACCACATTAAGGCCGATACCTCCGTACTGCGAAGCGTACGTGAGAATATCATTAGGCGTTGCAATAAATGTGTAGATAGTAAGTACAAGGTGGTCACATCGAACAGCATCTCCGTGGCCGTCAAGTAGACATCATAATAAATTAAAATTATGTGACAGACGCGACCACTTTGTTTTTTTGAATGTAGTGAAGTGTTAAATGTAGTTTCAACAATTATCAATTGTGCGTAAAATTACCTGGTAAAGCAACTTTTTCAAAGATTCATTCGTTAGTGATAAACAACAGCTGACAAGGTCACGAACTTGTGTACAAATAGGCAGATAAGCGGCGGCGGTGCAAAGGCGCAGCGGCACCGATCAAAGAAAGTGGCGGGATTCGGCGGAAACGTTCCATCTTTTTCTGGTTTCGCGTCATCGCTTCATTCATCATACAGAATTGCAGAGGTAAGAAATCAGTTTATCATTACAAATGTCAATAAATATTATTATTTTTTTTGAACAGTTTTTTATAAATGACTTGCTTTATTACGTATGTATACAGATCCTTAAAACGTAGAAGGAACAACAGGGTTTTTGTTACATATTGTAAAGTCGTACAACATACAACGCCAAATTGTTTCAAGTTGTTATTATTTTGAAATCTACTTTATGCCGTAGTTTGGTACTCAGTCAAAAAGGTCTTAGAAAAATATTTTTATAGCTGAAGAAAATCGCCATGTAAACTTTGCTTTATGTGTTCAGGCATGTTGTGACTTTTCGTTCAGCGTATATGTGACCGCTCAAATAGTCACACAACGGAAGTCACATTTGATAATGCTCTAGTAATAAAAACGGTTTAAAATATAACCACAACACTTAAATTCATCAAAACTTTTGATCAAGTTACATAATAAAACATTTAAAAGTAATTAACTAAATACTACAAGATAAATAGATAGAAATAAGCCAAAATATGGTCACATACCTGAGCAAAGTTTTTGGTCCCTGCGGCTTGCAAACACGCGTGCACTCCTTCTAAGCAGTATTTTAACACTGACGGCTTGTCACTTGACAAGGGCATAGCGGTAGCTATGGTGTTGCCAGTAAATGCAAAACTATTTGAACTACAATAATTTTTTTTTAGAAAATCGGTGACAAAACTGAATGTTCCGGGAAGAACCATTTTTTGTGATTTACTTTTTTATTTTATAATCTTTTCTTTTTGTAATCAGGTTATAATATTTTAACTATTATCACAGTAATTGATTATCCTGGACCAAATAAAACCTTAAAAGATGGTATCTTTCTTACAAAAAGTTAAGAAATAATTAATTAAACGCGTAAGAGTATGCAGGGGACAGCGCAAAAACACCCATTTTTCAATTGTTATTTCTAATTAACTTAAATTTATTTGAGATTATGTTATAGTTTTTGTTAAAACAACAAAATATTGTATGCGTTTATTCACTTTGATAACTTATTAATTCTGGCAACTACTTCATATTATAAAATTTAATCGAATTCGAGGGACAGTTGAAAATCAGGGGGTATACTTTTTTGTGAAAATGTTAAAACAGAGTGCTCTAAGAGCATCAAATCTACTTTCCCAACGCGTATTTGAAAGAGGTTTTATGGTCAAAGTAGGTATCTGTTTCATAATTACATCCCAGCGTGATGTGGATGCTGAAAAAAATACATACCTAGATTTCTTGGACAATACAGAAAAAGTTTGTAATTTCCAATGAGCTTTTAGCAGCGTCATTTACTACTAAATTAAGGGAGTGAGCAGCACACGGTACGTAAAAAGCACGAGGATTCATGTCCAATATTTTTTTTTGGAGGCCTATATTTTTCCCCCTCATATTGGCCCCATTATCATATCCTTGGCCTCGCAAATCATCTAATTTAATATCGCATGATTTTAAGAAATCTAACAAATATGTCGCCAACCCTTGTCCGGTAGTATCAGTTACAGGTAAAAAACCTAAAAAATGTTCTCGTACCTCAGCGCGTTTTGTTGATGGATTTAAATAAATAAACCTCACAATAACAGTAAGTTGTTCTTGGTGTGAAATATCAGGTGTGCAATCTAGAATTACAGAGTAGTATTTACATTGCTTCAGAAGACTAATTATAGTCGTTTTAATTTTTTCAGAAATTATACTAATCAGTTCATTTTTAATGTTATGACCAAGATAATGTGGCATGCGATGCTGAGCTCTTTGAATTCGAGCAATGTGTTCTGATAGTGTACTATCAAAATTAGATATACTCTCCACCAGCTTTAAAAAATTACCATTATTTGGGTCATACAACTTCTCGGTTGTGCCTAGGGTTGCCAACTCAGTTAATCAGAAATCCGGGAGGTAAAAAAATAAAAATAAAAAAGGATAAACATATTTTATTTAAAGTTGTATTTTTTTACACTGCGAGCAGCTTGTAATACCTTTTGATTAGAAACGATAAAATCATAAAATTCTTTACAAGAGTATTTGAAATTTGTGCACACCTGTATCTCAGATTTTACGTGCATTTCATTCAGCCGATTTCGACTTTTCGACCACAGTTCATTTACTACGCTGAAAACACGTTCAGCGGCGGCGTTTGAGATAGGGATCGATAGAGTGAAGGTAACAAGTTTTTTTATTTCGTTGCCAGTCTCATCCTTACATTTTTCAAAAAAATTAACCCAACGCAAGTCTACCCTCTTGGTTTTGTTTGCCACTACGTCACGAACTTCTCGCAGTAAACAATAATCGTCATACAATTTATCCTCATTTAATGGCATATTCAGAGAAGCACCCAGATCTTTCAATTCATTCCAGTCAATTTCTTCGTCCATTGTCAAGATGTTCATTTTCTTGTAAATAGAGTCATCGAATTCGTACCACTTAGCCAAATAAGTCAAACATCGCTCCAAATATTTGTCTGCCTCTTCTTTAAAAGTATTTTGATCACTCTCCGTCAACTTCCTTAGACATTGCGTCGCTGACTGTCCGTAGAACTTATCATTCTTTCTGTTAGTGATTTTAGTTTGCAATTCTGTCATAATCGTGTGTAGTTCAGTGCATGTAATATAGTCACTTTCCAGTTTTTTTATAGCAGTATCAAAAATTTGCATAATATTGTGAATAAAGTCAAAGTCAAGTCAAAGTCAAAGCATTTATTTCAATTAGACCAATTACAGGTACTTTTGAATTGTCAAGGAGTCTGTCAGTTAGTCATAATGATGAAGCTAGATGCCCGTTCCAAAGCGTAGATTCCTATGGAGAAGAACGGGCAAGAAACTCCATGGTTACTCTTTTAAATCAAATGATTACAATATCATGGTTACATTGCTTTTGTCGGAAATAACACAAATATGAGAGAACAATGTAAAAGTCTAGAATAATAGTAAACACAACTCCAAATATTGGCCATAGCAGTTCAGAGATGACCAGTCCCAACAGACGGCGCCCGTTCACGAACATGACGCATGAATCAGCGCCATTTAGCTCAACCATTTTAAAGGGAACCGAATGACCCAACGCATGCGCCACCATCAGCAAGACATTTTAGTGAGCATGTCATACTCTCAACCACCAGGCGACATTCAATTAAAATCTTAAGTAGTAAATGGCTACACTGTACTCACATGTACAATATTGAAATAATGCTATGAAGTTATATAAACCAAGGATTAAAATACTGAATCCATAAAAATGCAAATGGCTAATAATATGAAATTAATAACATCACAAAATTATATTTGATCGTCAACGGCAACTGATTATCAAAGCTATAATAAATATCAGTACATAATTTATGAGCTTACTGGTTGTGGAGCAGCATTTTGCCAAGCATTTTTATCATTTAAATAGTCTTCTAATTTGTAATATGCTTGCTTACATAGTGTGCGTTTTATACAGGTTTTAAATTTCTTCTCATTTAGTTGAAGAATGTCTAAAGGTATTTTATTATAGAATTTTGTACAGTACCCCATAAAGGAAGTGTGTACCTTTGCCAATCTGAACCGTGTTTGAACCAATTTGTTCCTATCTCTAGTGTTATAATTATGCCTATCACATCTTTTAGTAAAAAGATGTTGATTTTTTCTAACATACATAATATTTGCATAAATGTACTGACAAGGCACCGTCATGATGTTAATTTCTTTAAACAATTCCCTTAGAGATTCACGACTACGGAGATTATAAATGGCTCTGATAGCTCTCTTTTGCAGAATGAATATAGAATCTATATCTGCAGCCCGTCCCCACAGTAGAATACCGTAAGACATTATACTATGAAAATAACTAAAATAGACCAGTCTCGCGGTATCCACGTCTGTTAATTGCCGGATTTTTCTAACAGCATATGCTGCTGAACTTAGCCGTCCTGCCAGAGATGTTATATGAGGGCCCCATTGTAGCTTTGAGTCAAGCGTGATTCCCAGGAAAACCGTTTCATCGACGAAGTCTAGTTTCTCCTTATTCAGTACAACATCACATTGACTACTTTTAACATTAGGCAAAGCGAATCTTATACACTTAGTTTTCTTCCCATTTAATACTAAATTATTTACAGTAAACCAATCGTGAACCTTTATAATAGCGTTATTTACGTCGTCAAGATTTTGAGCACGTCTATCTATCTTAAAAATCAATGAAGTGTCATCAGCAAATAACACCATTTCTGGTTGATTTTGCAATAAATGGGGTAAATCATTTATATAAACTAAAAAGAGAAACGGGCCTAATATTGAACCCTGCGGAACTCCCATCTTTACTTTTAAGCCCGGTGAATTTACACCATTAACTTGTACCTGCTGCTGTCTATCATTTAAATACGATTTCATTAAGCAGAGCGCAGATTTACCTAGTCCGTAATGCTCAAGCTTCAAGAGTAGTGTTTCATGATTTACGCAATCAAATGCCTTGGAGAGGTCGCAAAATATTCCAATTGAGTCTTGAGCCTCTTCCCACGCGTTAAAAATGTGCTTTAGTAAGGTGACACCTGCGTCAGTCGTACAACGTCCTTTTGTGAAACCATACTGTTGATCGTGAAGGATGTTATTGGTGTTAAAATGATTGAGCATCTGACCAAGCATAATCTTTTCAAACACTTTGCTGAAAACCGGCAATACTGATACGGGTCTATAATTATTTGTGTCTTTACTGTCTCCAGATTTGTAAAGTGGTATAACTTTACTGTACTTCATAAGATCTGGGAAGACTCCTTGATCTACACACGAGTTAAATATTAAAGCTAAATAGGGCGCTATAGTCTCTATAATAGATTTACATACTTTAATAGACATTCCCCACAGATCTTCGGTCAGTTTGATCTTGATTTCTTTAAATGCTTTTATAACGGACATAGGATCTATATGTTTAAATTTAAAATCAACGG
The DNA here is from genome assembly GCA_948465475.1 of Thalpophila matura. NCBI lineage: Eukaryota > Metazoa > Arthropoda > Insecta > Lepidoptera > Noctuidae > Thalpophila > Thalpophila matura. The sequence goes on along the minus strand of OX419198.1, from coordinate 9,154,901 downwards.
GGCAGCTTGAAACATTCGCTCTTAGTAAAGCAATAGAAAGTGCGGGCGAGGAATTTAAAGTTTCCGTAGTTTTAAGCGGTATATTGGTGAAGAAATTTACGAATTCTACAGCAACTTCCTTGTCAGAGCTTATGGGACCGCGTGATGTCTCCAGTGTGAGCTCAGTGTTACGACTATTTTTCTTATTAATTTCACTATTTATTATTTTCCAAACAGCCTTTATTTTATTATCAGCTGATTTGATTTTGTTGCTAATGAATAGGGCTTTGGCTGTCTTGCATACATTTCTAAAAGTTTTAGAATAATTAGCAACATACTGATTGAAAGTTTCAGTGTTAATATAATAAGGCTTAAGGCCGTACAACTCAAATAATCTTTCCCTACTTTTCCTTATACCTCTAGTTGCCCATTCACTGAATACAAACTTAGGGGAAATATGTTTTATTTTCATTTTGAAATTATTATTAAATTCGGTATTAACCACTGAAAAAAAATCGTTGTATAATTTGTTTGCATTGCTCATATTATGGCCCTCAACGCTTAACTTACTCCCTAAGATACTATTGAATCTTTTCAAATTGCCAGACGTTATTTGTCTGAATTTTATCTGCACTTTTTGTAAACATATGTTGGCTTTAAAAGTGACGGTTTGACCACTGTGATCAGAAGGCAGATAGTTTAAGATGGCTTTATCTAGGTAATCACCGCAGCAGAAGACATTATCGATACATGTGGCAGAATTTATAGTTACTCGAGTAGGTTCAAAAAAAACATTAGATAAATTAAATGATTTAAAAAGATTTAACAATCTACTGCTATTACAACAATTTTCCAAAATATTAATATTAAAATCACCACAGATAATTATGGATTTATCACAAGTTGAAACTTTTGCCAGAACATCTTCCATTATCGACTCGAATAGAAAATAATTTTGATAATTTGGGGGTCTGTACACACACACTATGATATGCCTATCCAGCTCAACACATGACAGTTCAATAATATGTTCAACCGACAGACCAACTATGTCTTTACGTGTCTTAAATTTTAAACTATTTTTAATTAGGATTAATGAACCCCCATGCATCATAGATTTACGGTTGAAACAACTGCCCACACTATAGTTCTCATAACTGATTAGCATTTGATAATCTTTTAACCAATGTTCAGTAAAACAAATAATCTCAAACATTGTTTTTTCTAAGAACATTTCAACTTCTAATAATTTTGATGAAAGACCCTGAATATTTTGATGAAATAATTTCAAGGTATTCTGCTTAACCCCTTTATGACAATAGGGTAATTGTGAGCCAGAAGATACCTTGGTTTTGGTGAATTTAACCGTATTGATATTGGTACCCCCTGTTGTCTTAGTGACTAGTTTAAATGATTATCCAGAGTGAGTCCAGAGACTACGATGCCATCACCCATCAGTGTGTTCTCACAACTTGTGGACCCTGCATTAGACTGAAAGTCACTGATGGTGGGTTCAAATGACATCAATTCAATAACTGGATCCTCCTTCGTACAGTGTGTATAATTATTTGTAGCAAATGAGCTACAGTTTATTTGAGTAACCACCTTATTATTAGTATTATTACTAACTACTGAGGTGGTAGCAGATGACAACGACATACTACTTATGTCTGAGTTAATATTAAAAGCTAATAGCCTCGCTAATTGACGTCTAAATCTAATAGGCAGGTACGCAGTATCCCTTGTCGATCTTAATTTACCAACAAAACTGTTGATGTCAAAATATATAAACTTGTCGCTATAGTGAGAAACTAGGAAATGCACATGCTTGTTAAGCATATGTATGTAATTGTTTTGTTTATTTGACAGATGGTCAAAGTATGGAAAAGCACACAATATTATTTTATGACAATTAAGCTTTAAGAGTTGAGCTACAATGTCAGTGATCTCATCAATTTTAACATTTGTACTATTACCTACAAATATAGTTATATTTGTGTAAGCATTATACTCATTCCTAATTAGTGATGACATTATTTGCTTGTAGGTGGACCCACGCATGCAATTGTTAAGCATAGAATGATCCAGGCTAAAATCCAGAATAAAATAGCAATAGCATAATGGAAGACAGTTCTCATCTTTAAAGGCACTCCAAATTATTGCTGCACATTCAACTTCGCCTTCATTTAGAAAATATTCTCTCAAGGCAGGCCAATTCAAAAGAAGTCTGTCTAAAGCTGGAAGCAATGATAGCCATCGTGTAGGCACATGGCGGAAAATAGATTTGTACTCCAAATGAGCGAAATCGAAGAATTCCTTAAGCTTTGCAGTTCGCTTGGCAAACGCAGAAAACTCGCTGTAAACTTTCAATACCAAAGATTCTACGTCAAACTGTAAAGTTTTTAATGCATGTTTGTTACAATTGTGTAAAATGTGGCACTTACAATTCGCCTTCAAAATATTAGAATTTTCATTTTTAAGTTTTTGAAAAACTGAGTTATGAAGTCCATAGCTGACTGAAGCATTATCTGCGGATAAAAAAGATACTGATGTCCAGGATAAGCCATTTTCCTGTAAAACTTTACAGAGCTGTGTTTTAATAGCTTCACTAGTTTCAGCAGGGTCTTGATAAAAATCAAGTAAACCTTGTTTCAAGCCATCTTTAAGCGAAAACCATTGCACAGTTACTGGAAACATTTTTAAATTTCCTTTGTTAGAAGAATCTGTGCCAATAGAAAAATATGTTGAATCATGCAATTCAGATAGCAGTATTTCTTGCGACAGCGGGGCTAGAACATTTTCACAAATAGTTGTAGCTTTAGTTCGACCACACGCTATTTTCTTTGCAACTTCTGAATCAGGAAATAAAGTTCGAAACAACTTATTATTACAGTCTTGACTTGAGTAGCTGTGATGGTGTTTAACTCCATGATATACAGATGTGACTTCTGCGGCAGTTATAAGATCTTCTTCTTGTGAATGCTTTTGCACAAAAAAACCGGAAACGGATGGTGTTGAAGACTTATTTTTCAGAAATAACTTATGTTTCTTACCTTCCGAATGCACAATCAGAGCTCTTTTGCCTTCGTATTTTACCAAAATATCGGTTTTGCATAATTTACATTCAGCGGAGAAATCATCTCGCTTTTTAAGCCAAGAACTAAACAGAGGATCGTTCAACCAGTTTACATCAAAGCTCGTATGATATTTAACTTTTCTCTTCTTCGGCGGTGTCTGCGCCGTTGAGCCTTCCGAATCCGACATTAGGTACACTTTATTTAGAATAAAACAGGAACAAAAACAATACTCGCATTCCCGTGCAATGTTTACAAATACAAAACGCGTCCGTCTTCTGGCTGTTTATTACGCAACTAAATAAAGTGCGGGGCGGTCGGCGGCGTCGCGGCTCAGGGAGGGGGCGGGGCGGGCGAAGCGAACGGCAGCGCCGCGCGCCGCGCGCGCACAATCCCCGCGGCCGCCCCGCCCGTATCACTGGCAGTGGTACGGGCGGGGCGGCCGCGGGGATTGTGCGTCCAGTGGTCCACTGCCAGAGGCGGCAGTGGCCCACTGCCCGCCAGCTGGCCAAAAATCCGGGAGATTTCAGCTGCGTTCCTGGAGCCGGGAGGTTTTAAAATCTTATGTTCGTTTTCCGGGAGAAACCCGGAATTCCGGGAGAGTTGGCAAGCCTAACTCTAACGCCTCAAGCTGGTACTTGGCTGAGCCATCCCAAAGGTGCGAGCAGTACTCCATGCACGAGCGAACCTGTGCTTGGTACAATTGAAGCAACTGTTCCGACGTGAAGTACCGCCGCACCTTCGAGAGGATACCCAGCTATTTTAAATACTTAGTAGATGTGGTACCTATTTAATAAGTATTTTTGTGTTTTTTACATGCAATGAGTATTTTGTCTTTCAGTATTGTCACTCTAATCATCATCATCATCGTCATCTAAAATTAATCTTTACCTAATTGCCATGGAAGTCCAAGTCAAGGCTTTTATCTCAACATCTGTTTTATGAACTAAATAGAAAGCCTGTGTTACTAACTGGACTTTTATTTCAGCGCTCGTACCCTTAACCAGAAAGTAGCCTATGGGTACTTTCCAAGTTGTGTTAATACCGACTAATAAAAAGACTAAAGCGTCAGTAGCTTCATCGGAATCATCAGAAGGACAGTCCTCGTAAATAAAAATGTTAAACGTATCATTTCAATTTGGTTTCGATATAACCTCAACGCCTTAAATGTCACGATTAATTATGTTTTCATGTACTGAATGACAACAGTTTTATGTTGTCATTCAGTATTCAATGAAAAATTAGTTCCGATTCGGTTTCCGAAACCGAATCGGAACTAATTTTTCATTACGAAAATTGGGCTTCAGATTTAAAATCAAAACCATAGTCGACATAGCCGTTATACCTTTGGGTGCTAGCATGGTATTCTGTCAATTGCTTGATTTTCATTTCATCTATGACCAAGGCACAATGATGGCAAGATAAACATTTCTAGTCCTAGGGCTAGGTCCTAAGTCCTAGGGCTCCTTTTGTATCAATGCTCCATGTCATGATTTTATCAGGCTCTTTTAATCTGCGTCCCATTTTATTCTTCCCAGTTTCACGAAACTACATTAACGTGAACATAGCAGCCGAGGCAGTGAATTTTTTTATAGTGTTCTGAAAAGTTTTGTTTTCAGACACGTTCAATGCCTTCTTTAGTCTTGTTGCATAATAGTCTTTTTTGTATTTGCAGCTTATTAACAGTTTTAATTAATACTTTTTGTCAAATATAGGCGCTTTCTTAAACAATTTCAAGCACAAGGGTCGAAATCACACCACTTACAGGCACCTCTCTCAGTATTTTCATCGCATTTGCATCTTAAACCGCCATAAATATGACCTATGATGATATAATAATATGATTGGGCCTCACATACCTCATTCGTTTTAATGCCAATTGATGCAGCTTTGTTCATGATAAATTGCTTAATGTTAAGCCATACCTTCCATTGAGTGGAGGATTCGTCTAGTGTAATGTTGCGCCCGAGTTGATAGACTCTTGAAGCGGGAATTGAGGTGGTCAAGGCTATGTAAAATTTTGAATAACTTGACTTTGGAAGGAGACAGTCTAGAAACGTCAGAAGATTTTTTATTGAAGTGAAGGCATTTATATAGGGGCTGAAAGTACACCCGGCGCCTCGCAGACTGAGTGCGAACCCGGGGCAAGGAAGCGTCGCAGATTTGCGTCATCGCCCCGCAGAACCTATGCGCCTCCCCTTCGACGTTGACGGGTTCGCTTATCGCCAACTCCCGGTTCCAGGCCTGAACAATAGCGGCCTCCTCAAGGGCCTCTCTGTCGATGCGCTTCAGCGCCCAGCGCGGACCGTCTGTATGCGGGGCCAATGTAACGGTGGTCCGCCAACGTCTCCACCTCCACGGCGACACGCCATCCAGGGACGCGTCGCGCGACAACGGGGCTAGCGAACGAGACGTACACTATGAACCCGCCCCGCTGCCGCACGCACGTGTAGGCCGAGCCCCGATTGAGGACGGCCAGGCCCGTCGTGAGCGCCCACTCCTTCAACGCCTCACCCCTGGGATCGGTGACCGGGGACCCAAGCCGCACGCCAAGTCGGCACTTGGCGTTGAGATCCCCGAGCAGCAACACAGGGCGAGGGTGGTGCTGGCCCACGACGGCTCCCAACTCGACAAGGAAACCCTCAAAGTCGGCGAGATTCTTGTTGGGCGAGAACTATGCGCCGATGGTGACTGGTGATGTCGTCCACGAGGGCGGCCACCAACCCACCCCACCAGCACACCCCCTCTGTCGGCGACCTTCTTCGCCGCCGCCACCGGACATCGCACCCAAATTGTGCCAAATCCGCCTGCACGCTCGCAGACGGACACCCACCGTCTCGAGCGATGGCAGCCGCTACCTCCTCTGGGGTCACCGAGTCGTCCAGCCCATTCACGCGCATTTCTGCCGTTTTGAAGGGCCTGGACCCCCGGGCATCCTCCGACCCCAGGGTTTACTGGAGCTTAGCTACCCCGTAACGGCCGTCTTGATGACGACGTTCGGGATGCCAAGATCGGGCAGCCGGATCTTGGCCTTCGCCTCCGCAAGAACTGACTTTGTAGGTCACGCCCCTTTCAACGGCTCCGAGCTGCAGCGTGATTACCACAGCCGTGGGGCGCGGATCTTGGGCGGCTTCTGCTTGCCTTTGCCGGTCCGGCCCTGTGGTTTCGGCGCCTGTCCGCCCTTGGCAGCCCGACCTTACGGTTCCGCTGCCGTTTTGACGCTTCTTTTTGCCTACGACCGTCGCCCAAGTCTCGGTGCTAGATCCGGGCGTAGCCGCAGGCTGCGCGGCTTGGTTTTGGTGGGGGGCTCCTTAATTGCATAATTCTGTGTAGGTTATTTATGGACTTGTCATTTACAATATATTGATTGTTATATATTTTTAAAAAAGTCTTTTATGCAATAATAACACTTTTCCAATAATAATTTGGTTAGCTTAGTTTTAAATATACGCAAAGGGTTTTCTTTAATATTATTCGGAATTTTATTGTATAATTCCAGGTCCCAGACTACCTCTTTGCCAAATTTCATCCAAATCTGTCCAGCCGTTTCAGCGTGAAGAAGTAACAAACATACACACACACACACACACACGCACGCACAAACTTTCGCATTTATAATATTAGTGGGATGGTCGGCCCCATTGACATAATATTTTTTCTTAGTAGTGCTGTTTTATAATTGCCTGTATGTAATATTTTTTTATATTATTGTCTCGTCGGACCCGGACGAGTTCTAATGTCGGCTAGTGACGGAAATAGGTATAAATTTGTTTTAACAAAAATTGCGACTTTCAAAATGTACAAAAACGGGAAGGTCAGTATTTTGAGGGACAAAGATCGAATACGGCGTTTTTGGGCCTTAAAAATCTCTTCTCTCTCACTGCTTGTCTCTTTTTGGTTCCCTCTAACCTGGACTCCTCCCTCCTCCGTTTGTCCGCCGCGAGTAGCGGCCGGAGGGTTTCGGCGGGGAGGAGCCTCGGCTCCATCGCCTCCAGGCGGGCATTCACCATGTCTCCCACCTGCAGCATGATGGTTCGCACAAGTTCATCCAGGCCCGGCAGGGAGGGAGCCAGGCACCGGAGCGAGAATGGCAGCCGCGGGAGCCGCGCGCTCTTGGTGCTGACTAAAGTCAGCCTTCAGAGCGGCGACCTCCCGCCGGGGTTGCTCAATCTCGGCGTGGAGACGGCCATTCTCCCTCCTGCAACTTTGCCATCCCCTCCGAGGTGGTGCGGTTCACGAGGACCTCTACTGCCTCCTTGATGCCCGCGGCGGCCTCTTAGAGGGCACGCGTGAACGTGCTCTTCAGGTTGCCGGACTTGGTGGCAACCTTTAGAACGACGTCCACGCCGTCGGTCACCTGGCGGCTGAGGGCAGCCGCCGTCAGGCCCTCTGCAGCCGCAGCGGTTGCACGAGCGGACCGCCTCTCCTTGGTGAGGCTGGCCATTTCGGTCAACTCTTCCAGCGCAACCGCTCGGCGCTCTTCGCACCTCGCGGCATTAATCTTCGCACCTCGCGGCATTAATCTCCGCCTTTGTGCTGACTAGGGCAGGCAAGGCAGACTCAACCTGCATGGCCCCGGAGTCTTCGCCACTACAGGCGCTCGCGCTGCTTGGCACCGGGGTGCCGCGGCCTTTTGAGTCGCGCGACGGCAGCTTAGCGCATGCCCCGCCAGAGGTCATGCGACCACGCCCTCGGCGGTTGGTCGGCACTTTAGGCGCCGTATTTGTTGAAAGTTTCAATGCTTTCTTTAATCTCATTCGGTAGGAATTATTCTTAGTTTTCATTTTTTTAATTTGTTTTGCCAAGTGTTGTTCATGGCCAACTACTTTTTTGGTTGTGTCTGAAAGCAAATGAATGAAATATTAAAATAAGCTAATGCCTTCTGAGTAAGAATAGCCATTCTTGATTTCTACCAAGAGTCTGTATTCTAAAAGTTAAAAAAAAATCTTTTATTGAATTCAAATGATTAAACTGTCAGAAGGGTACTCAAACCCATTAATTATAATTTTACATAATTACTATACTTATTATGTCTTAAGACATTTATAAAATAATACTACTCAATGTTATAGACTTACTTCTTTTGCTAGTAGCAGCAGATGGTTCAGGTGGCACTTCTTGTGGTGAAAGAATTTCAGCAGGAGTGCTGCTGGGTCCTTCGTTTGTCATGAGAGGTGGTAGAAGAATTTCAGCAGAAGTGCTGCTGGTTTCTCGGTTCGATATATCCATGGGAGCTGGTCTTCTAATGCGAGTAAATCCTGTAAATGTAAAGTTTTATTAATATTTGATAGAAATTACAAAATGAACTAGCCAAGGAGCATAACCAGAATACAATAAATAATAATTAATTTTAATTATTGAAATATATTTTTAAACTTAACCTTATTATTTTTGAATGAAGAAGTCTTTTACCTGGTAAAGTCGAGGTATGGCATCAGCACTTAAGAATTTGCTTCTTGTGTGGTACCGAGCTTCAAAATGCAAATGACAAACACGGCGGCGTTTAAAAATGATGTCATTATCCAAGGCCAAAACTGATCCTCCAATATTGTAAATCCAGGTTCTAAAGCGTTCAGGTTCCTTGTTAGGGTTAGGAAATTTGTGGAGGATTTCCTTTTCTGAACCTAAAAGAAGATTTTTATTACTAATTTATGATGTGTTTCCAAACTAAGGAGCATTTTCACCAACCTCAATATCTGTTCAATAAGCTAAAGATAAGATTTTTGACAGATTTTCTATACAAATCTGTCAAATCTCAATTTTATTCCTTGGATAAATGTTATATGACGATGGTAAAATCGGCCCTAAGTTTTGTATGATCATTGACATATTTGTACTTTCAAGCAATAGTGCATATGATGCAAAGTTGAGCAGGTCGCTAGTTTTTAATTATAATATTTTAAATTATTCAGTAAATATATTATGACGATGCCAGCCTAAGTATGGCGCATTGGCACGCCATACCAAACTCGAAAAGTCTTAAGTCATGAAAAAACCTAGTGTATTTGGAGGAGAATTAGCTTTTTCTGTAATATTGCTAATTATTTTTTAGATGGAAACCCGAAATTTATATTTATTTCGGCTGTGTCCACAATAGGCAAACTGTGAGCGGCAAACTGAGTTTGCGCTAAGTTTGCAGTAGCAAACTGTTAGCGCAAACTAGCAAACTGTGGACACTCCATTTCAAATATATGGAAGGGCGTACAAAACCGATACGCCGCAAACTCAGTCGGCCGCTCACAGTTTGCCTATTGGGGACACAGCCTTAAGTCAGAGAGAAGTTCGAGACAATAACTAATTTGCTTTAACATCTACGTCGGCCGCCCGGCGGTATGAAAAAATACTCCGTTGTTCGGCGCGTACCGCCCGGCGGTATGGCCTTTCGAATCACAGAACAGTAAAGAAGGTTAGAAAGGAAATAAATAGTTCCTGATTTGTATCAGAACGCGCGTCGCCGTTGTCTCCCACTCTTTAACTTCACTACATGCAAGAGACCAATGCCTAAGCGGATTACGCACACAAATAAACAACACGCACTTAGATCGTAAATTTGCTATTGGTTGTCACACTAATGCAATCACTGCGTTTGACGTACGTCATGCACGCATAAAAGCACGCTAGGGTGGGCGACTGAAAGGTCGATAGTTGATATCGATAAAATTAATGTAATCTTGCTTTTTATTTTGCACGTATTGTTGACTATGTGGACTTCTGTAATGCATGTTGTGAACTTGTATTCATGCGAATATAGAAACAAATAAATAAAAGTGGATCAAATAAAAAATACATAACTGAATTTTAAAACCATTTTATTACTTATTAACATTAGGATTTAAAATGGAATATTTACCATGTTTATTAGAGAAAGTCGGTTGCCTTTCAACCTTACATTTCCGGTACTTATCACCAGTTCAAAAAGAAAAAAAATATTGTCCCTGAAATAATACGTATTTATTAAGTAGCATACGCTTGCTCTCCTTTAAATTGGAGTTTTTCAAAATGAAATGCAATCTAACAGTAATATACTTTTCTATAATAGCCTTAGTTAGGTCGGTCACATGGCTCGCACTAGGATATAAGCCAACCTGATGATGACTTATGCTGTTAAATAAATCAGTCCCAACGAAGCTGCGCATAATCTTTACTGTTAACATATGCTTGTTAATATTTCGGAGGTTTTCGGTGTACTTTTTTATAACTGCTTCAGATGTTTTGCAGATTAGTAGCAGTTCTTTCGAAGGGTACAAGAGACCTCCTTTATCTTTTGCAACTATAAATGTATGGTCGGAATTTATTTCACTTGATAATAAAGCTCCCACACAAATGTCACAATCAATTTTTTTCATTAAAATGTGTGCTATATTATATATATTTTGGAAAAATACATTTATGTCTTCATCATCATTATTTTCGGAAACCATATCAATACCGTCTTCTATTAATCCATTATTAGTTGTTTTATTGATGCGTTCTATAGGCGACGATGCGCAATTCAGGATAGAAATATGTTCCAGAGCCAAGCAATTTCCACTTTCGAGAGCCTTTATCTCGATATGTACCAGTAATTTCTTATATGCTGCCTTAAACTGGCGCGCCGTAGGGTTATTGTTGGCTCCGCCATGTGACCTTATATTGCCAAAAAGCATCTCGAGGTGGTCTTGGCTAATTTTATACATTGGCATATAAACAAGTACTTGAGTAGACAAGAAACAAGTACGTATTATATGATTATAAATATGTTTTACTGCTTCGGCGCAACCAATGAACCCAATAAAGCCTGTTTTTCGCGGGCTTTGTATTAACAGCCTATCGTCTAGACATTTTAGTCGTGATAGGTAGTCGACTGCTGTGTCTAGGAATCCTAAAAGTTCCATTGAGTTAATTTCCGTAAGCGCTTTCTTAAATTTAAATTGAAAAGTGCTTCGGGAATTTAATACGTCAAACATATTATTAATTATCCTCAAAAATTGCGATGTTGCTTTACTGTTTTTAAATTCAGGTAGTTTCAGTTCATTGCAACAAAAGTCTATAGCATCCGCTACACTAAGGCTGAATAGCTGTGTTGCGAGCTTTACCTTCATTTTTTGATTTAGAAAATGTATGTGATGGTAACGTAACTTGTTAGCTAAATGAAAATTTTCTGTTTCCTGAAGCTTATTTAGTTCTTCCAAAAAAAATCCACTGTATTTTATTGCCATCTGGATCTATAAGAGTTTTATAGCTTTGAAAAGCGTTCCGCAATAGTATGATCATGTGAGATGGATCCAATATTACCAAAATTGGGTCTTTAGTTACAGGATGGTTAAAAGTAATTCTTCGATCTTCTATAGAACAACCCAAACATTTCACCATTGCTATATTAGCAGCGCATCCATCGAAAGTCAACGATATAATTCTTATACCAGTTCTTGGATAAGTTCTAGACATTGTAAAATTAAGTCAGACCGCTGACTTCCTGTTATACCGTCCATAAGGAAATAACCAACGGGAACTTTGAAGTTACAGTTTATGCTTGTAACTAAAAAAACTAGAGCCTCTTTAGCTTCTAGTACATGATCTCCTTCAACGCCAGTACCGATATCAACGTGTCCCACTAATTTTTCACCGTCATATTCTATACGTCGGCGTATAGCCATTTCGTCAATAGCTAACCCCGCAATTATGGTGTAATTTGTATTTTTAGCTTTTTGTTTCAACGCTTCGAAGGATTCTTTAGTAAAACCTGGGTCTCCTCCGATTTTTTCGTACCACTTTCTAAGTGTACGCCTTTCTGGTAAACAGGTATCGAAAGTTCTACGTATGTAATCGTAGGCCTTCGGTGAATAATAATGTAATGTCAACGCAAAGGTACGAAGCGCTGGGCTATATTTTTGTTTGCATTTTCCTCCAGACTTTTTTGTAACCATGCGTCGTGTCAGTTCTTGAGCCTGTTGATAAAAAAAAGTAGGAACGCTACCTGTAAATTAATATTTTTCAGAATATTCGTGTCTTCATCTTTCAAACAAAACTTTTCTTGGATATTAACTAAAATGTCTTCAATTTTATTAATTTTGCGTTTTAATCTTCTATTTTGGGCTTGTACTCTTTTTATTTGTAATGTCTGCTTCTTAATATGTTCCTTAGTGTTAATAATGTTTTGTAGTTTTCTTTTTCTAGGTGAAGTTGCGTTTGAAGGCGATAATAACTGTTGCTGTAAATAAAAAAATATCATTAAAATCAATGCAGCCGTTTTCGAGTTATCATAACTAAATTAAGTAAAAAAGATTCACATTACATAGATGTCAACAGTTTACATAACATTGTATGTGCGTGTAATTTATCACAGCATAATTTTTTACCTGAATGCTTCGTGGTTTTATGGACTTATCTCTTCGTGGTGTAGATGGAGTCGGTTTGTGGTCATCCACAGTCGGCTGTAATAAAAAAACAACGTGACTATTTTACACTTGCTATTAATGTATCTAATCAAGAAAAATAATGCAATACTTTATTACCGTGTTTTGACATGTTTTTTCTTCTACGTTAGATGCACCCTGAGTTATGTCGGGGGTAGATGCAGTTTTTGTTACGGTATCACAGGTACATGGTAGTGATGACTGTAAAAAAAATTGTTTATTAGCAGTCATCAAAGAAGTATAAAAAACGTAATAAAAAAGGCATTTTCAATTTCCTTATTTTCAACCATAAGTGTTATAAAAATCAAATTTACGGAAGATGATTCAGATATTGCCATTTTTAGACAAAAAACTGATTTGTCGAGACTAAAATGAAATTTTCTAGAACAAAATCAGTTTACTTACTGAACAACACATAACGATATATTTGTGCGGATAAGCGCCTGATTTTAAGTTTTTTTCCCTGACTTTGTTGTTATGTAATTATCATCATCGAAATGTTGCGAACAAATTGTGCTACATTTAGTGGGGATCCAATCAATTCTACCAGTTGTCACAATCCACAGTTTTCTTATAGGTGGATCTGTTGGAAACCTAAAACGTATTAAATCATTATGTCAGTTTCAATTGAAAAAATATTTTTTATATACCGCACCTTTATTTCGAAACCGTTAACAAAAAAACTAAATTTTTAAGGAGAATTAATTTGCGATTTAATTAAATAATTAAACAAGATGGCGTCATTAATTCAATTTCGTGAAAATTTCGTTTAGTAACTGTTTCAAAATAAAGGTGCGATACATACAACTTAAATACAAAAAAAAAATACAAAACCCTCACTCAAAATCTATGTTACTATGGTCGTAATAAATAATATTATTTTAGTTATAAAGTGTACTATTGATAATAATCAACTGTATCATAGTAATAATCGACATTGTTTACAAATTGGCACAGCACTATCGATGCCTAGATTTCCTGGAAATGAATCCTCGGGACCATAGATTATACACTTAATACTGGTCTCGGGACTCTCGCGGTGAACGTAATACATTGCGCGATCGCTCAAGTAGAGCAAAATGGTACCCATCTATTGCAAGCAATACATAACTATTCGTCTGCTTGCGATTATATCATTTTTGTCTACAAACTTCATAATGCTAATGTTATAATTACAAATATCACAAGTATTTCAATGTTTTTGGACTTACCGGTGGAAAGAAATCCCTCCTCGTGCTACACTACACACCTGGCTTCTTTTCCGACACGTTATAATAGCGCAAGATGGCATAATTTAATATTTTTGCGGAGCTTACGTACGCTGTCAAAACAAGAGCGTGATTGCTGGCCGGTAAAGTAAACTTCGGTTGATATTGAGCATTTGCTCATAACCGCGGCGCGCGTGCCCCGCCCACAAGGCCCTTCTAACCTTTCTTTATCTGTTCTGTGTTTCGAATGATAGACGAGAATATAAGCGTAAATAAAGCGCGTTATTTACGCTTATATTCTCGTCTATCATTTGTCCCGATTATTTAGAGAAAAGCAAAATCAAAATTTCTTACCGCAGTTTGGTACGCAGCATTTTCTTTCTGACGACATTATAGTAAATCGGGGTCCAATATACGTTGCCGGGGTCCACGGAAAATCGGTATGTTCGTCGGAGTCCAGGAAAGAGCACAGGTAAACAGAATAGAAAGCAGTCACAACAATCCAAAAAACATAGCCAGGTCGTAAATAAAATCCACAGTTTAATATTCCGAAACGCATTCTACGGGTTGGAAAAAACACCAAGAATGATTTTTTACTTTTTTTTTTTTCTTTTTTTAGACATTAATTTACACAAATGTAGGATGGCCGCCAATGTCGTACTTAGGGCATCCAATCTCGCAGCATTTTTGTGATCTCGGTATCTGCGGGATTGATATTTCTCAATCCCGCAGGATCTCGGTATTTGCGGGATCCCGCAAGTGTGTATGTGGTACATTAAATTGTATATTAGTAAATGTAGTCCAAGGATATAAAGATACAAAAGAAATAAAAATCAACATAGCTTTTTTATTATACGAGTATTCAACCAAATTAAATGTTTAAATATTGACAAAAGTACGTTTATAATGTAAGACATCACTGAATTTAATAACTTTACCGCTACTACAATATAACTTACGACTTTTGTCTGATCTCAATTGTATAAATCAACATAGCTTTATTAGTTTTAATCATCAACTCAAGTTTTATTCAACAAATCAACATATTATCTTATATTACTTTAAATATTGAAAGAAAGAAGTAAGTTTACAATGACATTAATCATTTTTTTGATAATGTTTTCGTAAGGTACATAATGTATCTTATGTATCTAACGTATCATCTGCCAGGCTGCTGCGAATATGTGAAGCTAAATATCCGGCAGCTGAAAAAGCCCTTTCGGCTTCTACACTAGTGGGCGGAATGCATTTAAGTGCATTGTACGACAAAGATAAATATTTGCCTAGTGTACCCCCAGATTCATACAAAGTCATCTCTCTTTTATGATGGAGTCAATAGAATTGATTTGGCACAATGTGCGCCTAGGAGAAGCAACTGAAGCCAAGGTAAGTTCTAATTCCTCTTGCAGTGAGAAAACTCGGGGTTCGTTGTCGTCATCGATTTGTGCCGATTCATTCGCTCCAAGAACAGAGAGCGGTAGGTCGTCATCTTGATCTTCAATATCATTTCTTGATTTCTCGCCAGGTACTAGATGATTTACAAATTAAAATTCAAGTGAAAAATTGGCAATTTCAATTTGAATTTTAATTTGCAAATCATCTAGTACATTTACGGTAAATCTTTAAATATAAAAATAATATTTAATTAGGTACATACAGCTCAACTTTTTCTTTTCGAGGGGCAGAAATAAAAATAATTTATTTCAATAAACAATGTCACTCTTCTTTGTCGTTATTTTAAAATGCGTGAAATGAAACTTATCATTCTTTTGGTATTGCGCAGTGTTGCTATAGAAATGTATTATTTAATTTTGTAATAATTTTATTTAATGTTGTTTTTATTATGTATATGTAGTTAATGCAAATTATATACATCTTCAGACAATACGATATGAGATTTTTTAAATTTATGTACAATAAGGGCCCAGGTACGCCATCTGTTGAGCAAAGATAGAATCATATCCCAAGCCTTTTTGTCCATACAAAATAAAAATGTACTAAGTGAAAAGCCCGTGCCTTAGCTTCATGATTTTAACAATTTAGAGGACTGAAGAACTTAAGGGATAAAAATGAAAATAAAGTCCATTTCACGAAAGAAGTCCCGCAGACGCAGCGCTGTATTCGCGCGACATAATGTTGCCACGGTTAAATATGGGGAAATCAGGGGAAATAATTTATAGTTCATTTACTTTCATTTTATTAACTAGGTACCTACTCGAATAGTTAGTTAAGAAAAAAATGTTTTTCATAGAATGTAATGTATTTTTAATATAATAGGTACCATTTGATGTCCATACTGCTAAGGTCAGATTAGTGAAAAATAAATCTTCCTGTAATTACAGGAAGATTTATTTTTGTTTATTAAGTTGGTCGAACATCTCCATTTTATATTTTAGAAATTTCTAAATATAAAAGGAGATGTTCGACCAACTTTAAATTAGAAAGATAAAATAACATTTAAAACTTTTATTCAAATTTTTATTGAATAATTATGATCGGTCATACTATGATCACTGTCAGAAGAGTGAATAGAAACAGAATCAGATTCTGTTTCACTATCACAAGCCGTGGATATAATAAATCGATCCATTGCTTCATCCATAAGACCAGCATTTTTTAAATATTCTTCCTCCAAATGCTGTACATGTTTACATTGAACTGCCCAATCTTCCGCAGTAACAGTCTCAAAAGCCTCTTCTGTTAGGCGTACAATTTCTTTTGGATCTTGGCCCACGTTTTTATCCGCTACCCGTCTCTTTACAAGGCTCCACATTTTTTCGATAGGATTGAGATCGCAGTGGTAAGGCGGCAATCTTAGCAATTCATGATTGTGAGATTTTAATAATGCCTCCACGGCATATGTAGGTGGACCTTTGTTTTGTTTAATTAATTCAAATAATACAGCTTTTGTCCAAGTATCTTCAAAATATACTCCCTTTTCTCGCAGCCATTCCTGCATGTCACATTTAATACTTGACATTGTAGGTGCTTTATCTATTTGAGTGTAGTGATACGGAGCGTTGTCCATTACCACAAGTGACCTTTCAGGTAGGTTAGGAATGACTTTTTCACTCATCCATTTCAAAAAATTAGTTCAGTTCATGTCATCGTGGTAATCTGAGGATTTGGATTGGGATTTGAACATTAACAATGCACCATTAACAAAACCATTTTCAGTTCCCGCATGAGCAATTATCCAACGACTCCCTGATGACTCTGACACGAACATCCCAGGCTCCTCACTTTGCCAGCAACTTTTGGCATGATAAGTGTTGTGTATATAGGTCTCGTCTAAATATACTAAAGGTTTTTTCTCCATATTGCGATTTCTTCGGATTCTCACCAAATATCTTGAACGCCATGCAGTAATATCATAACGTTCCATTAGTAATTTACGTTTCGATTGGCATCGCTTATACTTGAAACCGATGCTATGCAATATACGGTGCAATGTTGTGATGCTTCCTTGATAATTTATGTCTTCTCTCAAAGCTGCACGTAATTTAATCAATGTAGATAATTCCTTCTTCACAATATAAAAACTGTGAATTTTTTGCCGTATAGCGCACAAATCAATTCCATCCAAGTCGAACTTTTTAGGATGCGGGCGACTCTTCCCTGGCGTGACGATAACTTTAGAAGTACTCGCCGCTGTTGCGCCTTCTTTTGTAACTCTCGTTACAGTTTTCTCTGAAACACCTGCAATAAAATGAACAATAAAAAAAATATTAAAATTCAAACAAAGATTATTTTCGTATTTAATTACATTATTGTTGAATATAACTTTACAAATTTTTGTTGTGTTGTGTTAATTCCTTTTCAAATTTTCCTTAATAAAAATCGTGCATTAAAAAAACAAAAAACTTAATTCCAATCTGTAAATCAATCGGGAAAAAATCTGTATATGGCAGCCCCATTTACCTGTCATGGCGGCGACTCTTTTCCGAACATTGCTTATTGGTATTAAAACACCGCGATTCTTGTGTTCCGCTTCACAGAACTCCTTCACTTTTAATATCATTTCTCGACCTGCACTTTTTACAACTTTTGGCATCGTAAATAAACCTTATAACGCACTAATCCAATAATAAACTCACAAAATATCTACCACAACAAACGCACCTTGATAACATCGACAAACGACAACATGGCCGATCTCCCCATCTGTCAAATTTAGTTCCACAATTGTCCGCGGGACTTCTTTCCTGAAATGGACTTTAAAAGTATTTTTTTTGGTAATTTTATATATTTTTTTTATTTTGAAATACATTTTTTCCTTAACCTAACTATGATATTTTTAATGCCATTTTTTGTGGCTCATATATTTTTAGGACATACCTATTTTTCTTCAAGAGCGCCTTTTAAAATTGTATTTATTATTTTGCACCAATTGTGCACCTGTAATCGAATTATTACTCTTATAAACATGTCATGTATTTTGTATTTATGCTGATTACACCCTATGCATGATAGTATAGGTAATTTATTTAGCAATATGGCTTTTAATTAAAATTGCTGTTTGTCGAAATGTTTAGCACATACTCTCTTAGCGATCAATTGGCTTTTAATAAGTCCAGTGAGAAGAGAATTAGTAGGCACTAAGAATGACAACCACAATGCTCTTAAATTATCGTTCTTGGGAATTAGAAATAGCCGGTGAGTTTCACTAGTTAAAGTGCAACCACCAACACAGCACTTCAGCAGCCCCATGACGAAAAGTTCACGCACAATATTGCACTGAAACACAAGCGGTAGCTCGCGAAAGTCGCGAAATATTAATCGAGGAGAATTGGCGTCTCAAGTAATTCAAACTTGCTCAAAAGCGAGGAAATTACAAGTTAAACCAGCACTCGAAGAAATGATAGCTCGCGTATATTATTTTATCAAAAAACCGAGGAGAATTTGGCGTCCATGGAACTCGACTCAAGTTAAAATTGCGAGGAGATCACAAGATAACCGGCACTCGAACAGTTGTTGACACACAATAATGTCAAAAAATCTATCTGTTAAAATAACAAGAAAAGATGACGTCAAAAATCCCCCAGGTAACATATTTTTTATTCGCGACAGTGGCGGCAACACGCAAAAAAGAGAACTAAGGCTGTCAGGGCCCTGCCCTGCTGTCGGCTGTAAAAATTATTGGTAGTTGTTAGTGTTACATTGCTGCTATGACCTTCTTTTTTCTATTATTCGTAAACAGCAATGTAACATAACTACCAATAATTTAGTAGTTGGTAGTGGTTAGTGTTAAGGTGAGTATAGACTAGAGCATTTACTCGTAACAGAACAACGAGCCGCTCTATGATGTGTTATAGTCAGTGTTCGGAATTTTCTGGTACACGTAAGCATAAGTTATACCTATTTTTAAAGCTAGGCCACCACCACTTGCTTGCAATGCGATTTGCTGATGGCAAGAAGTTCTTCCGACCAGCCACTTCGGCAAGATCATAACCCAACAAGCACAAACTGGTTGCTTAAGAGCTTTGGAGCTAATCCGATTATTCCCAAAGGCGCCAACCTCAAGCGCCAGAGCGTGCACTGCAGACCTTATTCAGCCGCTTTGGAGCCAAAGGGGCACAACTTTTTGCAATCTACAGTTCCATTAGAACTTCATAATAGTGGCATAAACGCGCTACAGGAGCTGCAACTAATAATTAACACCAAACTAAAGCTCTTTTGGCGCTTATTGAATGAATGACAGGTTTAATAAAGGATCAGTGATTTCATTCATTCATCTTGTCTCTCATTTATAATACATCTGTTGTTCCTGAGTCAGACATTACTGAATACAAATAAATAATAAGTGAAGTGAAGGTAAATGTTTTTGAGCTATATTTTGTATTATATTTTACTACAAATTGCGATAAAAACCTATAAAGGAGGTCACCAATCTTTCAAACTTTGGCTAAACTTGTACCGAAGGTACAAGCCAAATCGTAGAGAAAAAATAGAGGAATTAAAATATTACTGTATTTTATTCAATAATTAATTCACTTTAAACCATTTAATAAGTAATAAAAATTTAAAAAACTTGTAACACAATTAAATCATATGGCAACATTGCATAAGCACGTGCAAGCATGGTGAAATGTAACTCGATTTAGCTCTCGATTATTTAATGTGTTACTATTTTTAGTAATTATTTAATTCAACGTTTACTGATCGCAATTGTGTATACTATTTATTACTAAAAATAATATTTTTTAAAGTAATGATTAAATAACTATAAACACAACTATTTCTATTAATCTGCAATTGAAAATGTTGACATTAGTAACAAATGTTACGTAATCGATTAAGTTACTAAAAAGTCATTTCCACTTAGAGTTATCTTTGCACATCACTAATAAATGTCAAAATAATGTTATGTTTGTTTTCTTTCATCCATTCCGTTCGTTTCTGCGTTCCGGGGTGTTTCTGCTGTTCGTTGTTGTGTATATTGTTTGATAACTTGGCTATTCTTTCTGGTATTACGTTTGCATCCTCACGATTTTGTTTTTGACGATACGGTGATCCCGAAAACTTGGCTATTCTCTCTGGACTTTTGTTTCTAACCTTATGATCTGGTTCCTGACGATTCGGTGATCCCAACGTATTGGCTATTGTTAATGGACTACGATTTGGCTACTGACAACAACTTATTGGTGTCGCGGTCGAGTAAGTACCTTGACAATATAATTTCCTCTTTTGACAAAGTGTCGCTGTCGCTACACTCTGATCACAATGAACAACATAATAATGTATTTATGTTTCAACAAATGTATTGATTTCAAGGTAGTGCTGCTAACCAAGATGACGTGCGTTTCCTGTAATGGAGTACTGGATGATAGCATGCAGTCCTACGATATCTCGCATATCGGGATTGAGCTAACAGTAGCTTTGAAAGAAATATTAAACCATGAGGTAACTTGTTACTACAAGGAAATCAATGTGTGAATTTCTGAATAAAACACATTTACAACATTTAAAATAATCTTCAAATATTTTTAGGTTGATCATGACGGATTTTTGTGCAGTGATTGTTTCAACAATACTGTTCATCAACTATCTCGAGGAACAGTCCCTTTGACTGCAAGCCGTTGTGTATGGTGCTTACAGTCAATTAGTGGGCGCCATGCTCATTCCCCACCAGAAGGTTCTAAAAGAGACTATATAGCTCATTGCATACTTCCTAGACAAGTTATATGGAATATTAGTAGTAAGTCATGACTAAATATGGACTTTAGAATTGCAGGGGCCATAATTAATTGTTTTTGTAATAGAAAATAATATGAACAGATGCAGAGCACATTTTAATAGCATTGATGCAAACATAACACTTTTAGAAGAGTTCCCAGTGCTGACAATGTCAGAGTTAATTCTGTTTGCACTGGGAACTTACCAGATAAAGCAGGCCCGGTCATATTATGGGGAACACATCCGAGAAAATGGTTCCTTTTTAATAGAAATATGTGATGCTGAGCAAATCCATATACCAAATATAAATTCAGAAGAATTAAAATTAATACGGGGAAGAATAAAATCGAGACATACAGGGTCTAAAATATATTACACATATATTGTATTAAATATGGCTCAAAATAATTGGGAGCACAGAATCTATTCCTACTATTGCAATTGTATTGTGGGCAAGCGAACAGTGGGTTGCCGTGCCCACATAATGACAATTATTTGGTATATGGGTTGGGCTCGGCATCAAGAAAACATAACAGCGCCTGCCACCTTCCTAGATAATATATTAGTGAGAGATGATGTAGAAAATGAACATCAATAAAAAACTAAAAAATAAATTGTTTTATTTTAGTTAATACCAGGTAGACCCCTTTTCTTAAGCTGAGAATAGACTATAGCACTTCTATTCTGAGGTACCGTACACTCAATGCTGAACACCGAGTGTCTGTGTTTGAATACTCAGTGTATGCATTGAGTTTATGTTAGAGACACCTGTGTATTAATTTATTATTTTGTGAGAATAATTAAAACACCACAATTAGAATGTTCACTTTAAACTTTATAACGTTTATTAATCGTTTAATTTATTTAGAAAGTAATGCGTCTAGCTCCTATCACACGAGCAGGATGAATGAATGGAACAATAGAGGGCATGCGTGTACAAAGCTTAGTTGCTTAGTTGAACTTGAAACTTGTTTATATTAATTTTTGTAACTAATTTATAAAGAAATTCAACACGCCCCCTCAAAAATTAATCGGTAGTTATACAAACAAAAATAGATTTAAATCGACTACCTAACTAAATCACATTAACTTCCAAATACTTGCTGGGGAATTACAATTTGGTCCAACATTCGTTCGAGGGCTGAGGAAAACCCAGTAAAACCTTCAGCCAGACCAATTCAAATAAAATTAATACTTATTATAAATTACGTGTAAGTTCTTAAAATTAATTAGTCCATTTCACTTATTTACACTGCACTGACAGTTTGTTATTGTAGACCCATTTTACATCTCATCATTTGAAATGTAGTTGCAGGTAGAGCCTTTGTCAATGCGTCGGCCAGCTGTTCACCTGTGGGAATGTAATTTAATTTTATTACATTTTTCTCTACTTGTTCCCGAGAAAAGTGATATTTTATATCAATATGTTTTGACCGTTTATGACTTGACGGGTTATTGGCTATGCTTATACATCCATTATTGTTTTCATAAATGACAATTGGTGCAGTAATAAGTATATTTATACTGGCCGCTAAAGACTTTAGCCACAATGCTTCTCTAACTGCCTCGAATAATGCCATATACTCAGCTTCAGTTGAGGAAGCCGGGACTGACAATTGTTTTCGTGTACACCAGGAGATCGTGCACTGGTCAAAGAGTTTAAACAAATACCCAGTTGTACTCTTTCTATCATGTGTATCATTGCCACCCCAGTCTGAGTCTACGTACCCACACAAAATCTCATTGTATTTACACCTTTTGTAACACAATTTAAGATCAGTTGTGCCTTTTAAGTACCTTAGTACCCTTTTAAGACATTGCCATAGTTCTTTATTATTTTTGTGTGTGTACCTACTCAATATGTTTACACTGACGCTTAAATCGGGCCTAGTACATAGCATAATATACATAAGGCATCCTATGACGTTTCGACAAGGTGCGTCATATCTCTCCTCGGAATTCAACGCGTCATAGTTCAACTTATTTTCTAAGGGGGTAGACACAGGTTTACACTCATGCATATTAAACTTAGTCAAGACTGTTTTGATGTATGCACTTTGGTCTAAATACACTTGGTCACCTTCTCTAGTGATTTTTATGCCTAGAAACAGTTTGATTTCATTTAAATCGGTCATTTCGAATTTGCTCATCAAATATCTTTTCAAATTAGTCATAGTATTTATGTCAGCGCATACTACTACTAGATCATCAACGTATAACACTACGTATATATTTTTACAAATATATCCTTTATCTAGTATATATATACATCTGTCAACAGATGAATTCTGAAACCCTATTTCTTTCAAAGCATGTTCAAATACTTCGAACTAACACCTGGCGGCTTGTTTAAGCCCATATAACGCCTTTTGTAATTTACAAACATAGCCTTCTTTACACGATACACCTTCAGGAACCCTTAAATAGATTTCCTCTTTTAATTCGCCATTTAGAAAGGCGGTCTTAACGTCCAAATGATGAACTAATAAATTAAATTGATTGGCAAGGCTAATAATGAATCTAAAACTAGCTATTCTGGCGACAGGTGCAAATGTTTCATTATAGTCTGTAAGATACTCTTGACTAAAACCGCGCGCCACTAAACGCGCTTTATATCTTTGAGGATTTCCAAATTCATCATTTTTGACAGTAAATATCCATTTACAATCTACGATGTTTTTGTTTGGCGGTCGTGGTACTAAAGTCCACGTTTCATTTTTATGTAATGAATTAAGTTTCTCTTTAATCGCGCTTTCCCATTTACTTCTATCATTTCTATACTTAATTTCTGCAAATGATTTTGGTAAACTGCATAAAATAGTTTGAGCACATATCAAATAGTCTTGGTCATCAATTTCATTATATGAAACAGGGGGTTTGTCTTTAATTCTATCACTCCTCCTAAGATCAGTATTTTTGTTTACATTTTCATCAGTAGTACTATAATTCTTTGAGTTATCAA
Organism: Thalpophila matura; assembly: GCA_948465475.1. Lineage (NCBI taxonomy): Eukaryota > Metazoa > Arthropoda > Insecta > Lepidoptera > Noctuidae > Thalpophila > Thalpophila matura. The sequence goes on along the minus strand of OX419198.1, from coordinate 9,131,107 downwards.
AACGTACTTCGCTTAGCGTATCATGGTTCAATTTGCAAACTTTTGTAGGACATTCACCTGTCTCACTAGATTTTGAACCATTTGGTTCCATTTCGAGATAGTCTCGGGACTTACTTGACACTGATTTTGACACAATATCAATCTCAGTTTTGTCATGAGAATTTCCAATATTCTCTTCAGGCTTCCAAGAAGGCCTGGACCTCAAAAAGTTAATTTCGTCCACGATAACATCTCTAACCACTACGAACTTTTCGCAGTTTGGGTTCCAAACTTTATAACCGTTTGGTTCATACCCCACCAAAATACCTTTCCATGATTTATCATCAAATTTAGCTTTACGACTCTCGTTTACAGACGCCACAAAATCTACAGCAAATACATTGTTCAAGTCCATACCTTTCATTACTGTTTTACCATTTTTGCATATTTGGGCACCATCAGTACTGAACATGATAGTGTATCCAGCTCGCTGCATTTTGGAAACCGACAGCAAATTGTACGGAACCTCAGGGCAGTACAGAACACCGTCCAAACAGCCCTGGATACCCATGTTGCTGGTAACCTGCAGTGTACCTCTTTTCATAGCTGAAATAAATTCACCATTTTTAGCAACTGAAATTTTCAGTGGTGTATCTAAAACAACAAAGTTAGTAAACAAGTCTTCTCTGTTGATAATGTGATGCGAGGCGCCGGAATCCAGAAGAAAGGTAACTTTGTTAAAGGTTACTTTGTTATAGTCTTGCGTTTCATATTCTCCAGTCATAAAAGCAAATCTTGAGAACTCATTCGATGCTGATTGTTTATTCTGGCTTATCTCGACTGAGTGTACTGTTCTTGGCCGGTTATTGTTTATATTATTGCCCTTTTGTTGATTTATTCGTTTGAAATAAAAACAATTATTTCGTTTATGTCCTCTACGCCCACAATGATGACATTTTATTAATTGAGAGTTCTCATTCTTTCGTTTTATATACTTATTTGACTGTTTATTATTAAATTTTCTTTTCGTCGCCTTGTCAAGTGTAAAGTGTTGTTGTAAAGTGTTTTATGAGCGACACTTCACTTTTTAATTTTAACGACAACAACTTTTTTCTTAAAGCCAATTGAGTGGCAATGCTCTTACGTTCGTACAACGTATCTAAATTCTTCAAAATGTCTTTTGCCGATTCACCCTCCTTAGCGAAACCGAGATAAGAATCCGAAAGATATTCGATGAGTACATTTTTAGCTGTACTATTATTATTTTCCCACGTTTCGTTGTGAGGTAATGAGTCGTCATCGATAACTTTTAACACATCCAATTCGTTAAGCAACGCACGAATACGAAACTTCCATACACTATACTTCTCACCGTTGAACGGCTTGATATTTCGTTTAATCTTGGAATGGTCCATTTTTCTTTAGTTATTGTTCAACACAGCGGAATTTCACTCGCGCACTCTGGTCCCATAACCTATTAATTTATTATTTTGTGAGAATAATTAAAACACCACAATTAGAATATTCACTTTAAACTTTATAACGTTTATTAATCGTTTAATTTATTTAGAAAGTAATGCGTCTAGCTCCTATCACACGAGCAGGATGAATGAATGGAACAATAGAGGGCATGCGTGTACAAAGCTTAGTTGAACTTGAAACTTGTTTATATTAATTTTTGTAACTAATTTATAAAGAAATTCAACACTGTGTTCACACAATAGGAACTCGGTGTATGTATGTATCATCATGTGTATAGTGGCGTAGTCTAAAAGCCATTGGTAAGTATCTTCTGCAATGTCAATAACGAAAGCACCTTAGATTATAATTATCTAAGTATAACTTTTATGGAAAGCACATGAACTCGCGGCAAATGTTTTAAAATTGTGTAATGTCGGTTACACGCTGTTGGCATTTGCCGTAAACTACAAATCTCGACAAATGCACTGAACGTGTGGATTCATTGCGTTTTCTGCAAGCTTCTTTTAATTTATGCACAAAACCGTAAACGGCAAACCCACACAAGCCAAGCCAGACAGTTGCATTGTCTAGTAATATTAGATGTCTGTGGTTTTGTCAAGGTTTGACGTAAGTGTGGATACGGGTTGACTGATAGAGCGCCTGAGCGCCATATTCCAATATGGCGCTCAGTGCTTTTTATTGAAATAAAAAAAAAAAATTCTCGTCTCCAGGTGAAGATAAAAAAAAAAAACAACATTGTTCACTATAATTTATGGTATTTTATTCAACTGAGTGTACCTCGGTACTTTATTTAGCCAAATATTGTTGACCTCCTTTCTCAAGTAATGATAAATAATTGTCTTGTAAACATGTCGTCTATGAGAAGCAGCTTTAACTTGCAACTTCAACCTTAATACTTCCTCTCTAAGCGTCAAAGCGCTAAGTTTCGCTCTTCTGAAGGTCCAAGTAATACCTGTACCACTAATGCAGTTCAAGTCCTTACAACAACCAGGAATCAACAAAATTATATTTGAAAAAATCAAAAATACTACCAGTGTTATGGACAAGGAAGATCGACTGTGTTCTTTAATTTTCGACGAAATGTCTTTATCGCCTAACATAAATTACGACCCAAAAAATGATTGTTTAAAAGGATTTGCTGGTTATGGCAAAAATATAATAGAAGCCCATGCCTTAGTTTTCATGGTGAAAGGATTTCGAAAAAACTGTAAGCAGCCAGTTGCATATTATTTTACAAGCAACATGCTTCAACATGAATTAAAAAAAATATCAAAGATGTTGTAGTCCATGTCCAAAACAGTAGACTCATAATACTTTGTACTGTATGTGATCAGAGTACAGTTAATGTAAGTGCCATTAATGAACTTATTAAAGAAACAAAAGAAAAATATTTAAGAAAAGAGAAACAATGGCAGAGGGAGATATTTGAAGTGGGTAAGAAAAAAATCATACCAATTTATGATGTTCGTTATCTTATAAAAGGACTTCGAAACAATTTGTTACCAAAAGATATGAAATACCAGCACGAAAATAAAGAATATTTATTCAAGTGGGATTACATTCAAATGCTATATGCAGCAGACAAATTGCATGGGGAATTGCGACTGGCTCAAAAGTTAACCGAGGAGCATGTAAATCCAGAAAAAATAAAAAAAATGCGCGTGAAGACTGCAACACAGGTGTTCAGCCACTGTAGCTGCTGCTGCTGAGCACCTTACCGCCAGGGGTGATCCTTCAGAGGATTGTAAACAAATTATATCACCCTATTATTAGACAATTTATTTGATTCTTTGAATTGTAATACATTTTCTTCACGTGATGGTAAAATGTATAAAGGGGCTGTAAAAACCAACTCACCTCACCATCATCTTTGGGTACACGCGAAAAAGATGTTAAATAATGTAAAATTTATAGAACGGAAAAAAGAAGGCACGAAAATTCGTTTAGTGGAATGAACTGTACCATCGGTCTATAATTTTATTAAAACCATTGAAGGTATGGAAGCGATATGGAAAATTTTGTCCGAATAATATGGTATAGAATAGATGCATTTTTCACAAGAAATTGTAATCAGCACCCAATAGAAAATTTCTTCGGAAATATCAGGAGTTATGGAGTGAGGAATGTTGCATCTAACTCTGTATCATGGGAGGGTGCGTTTAAAGCATTATTGCTAAGTAATTATAACTCTCCTCACTCCATTCACTCCAACTGTGAAGAAGATACTAACTCTTGCTTACAAGCGTTAGATTTTTTGTTAAAAATTCCACGCTTGTAAGCAGTACAGGTGCTTCTGATATTTCCGAAGAGCCAGTCATTCACTTTGACAACGATATTTTAATGTCAACAAACTATGAAAATGATTCTGGCCAAAGAAATTACGTTTGTGGTTGGGTTCTGACCAAATGTCTTAAGAATATTGTAAAAAAATTAGTGATGGGCCGAATGTGGTTTGAACCGAATACGAACTTCGGCCGAACATTCGGTTAAAACAAAAAGTTCGGCCGAAGTTCGGTTATTTTCATCGCTCTTTCTCGAAAGTTGACACGTCAAATCGTGTTCAAGCGCTTGCTTGAATTATTGCGTAATTCAAGTGAGCGCGTTTACCAATGAATACATATTTCTGTTTATTTATTTATGTACACACAAACACTTATAAATTTAAAAATGTAGACAGATAATTGAGCACAAAGGTACAGCTTATTTCATATGAATTTTCTTCCAGCAGACCTGCGACAGGAGATTTGGATGAGAAATGTAGACACAGCGTGTAAATTGAATAAAATAAACTAAAATGCAACTGCAATAATTTTGGAAATTGCATTATTATGCTTATTATTATTCATGATTTTATATTTAATGTATAATAAAAGTCACTAACACTAAAAATCACAAATAAAAAGAATAAACTTACAGCGAACAGAGCGGTCATTGTTCATGAAACAGCACAACTTTTCACGTTCACATATTTCACTATATATCATATAAAACTATGATATGTTTACACCATCGGAAAGCACAATTTTTCTAGTTTATTTTGATGCATAACACTTATAGGATAAACAACACATAACACCGTATTGAAAATGTATTCACGGGCGTACAATAAAGTACACAATCATACAATAGCTATATACGTCACACGAGTCGACTGTTTAAGACACACGTTTTATGCTGCCATCTATTGACTATTCGATGTATTATTTCGTCAGCAAGCTAACTAAACAATACTTAACATTGAAAACCACAAAATTGTACCAACTTTTGAAAATAGATGGCTTTTTATGAGACGCGGTCGCCGAGCGATCGCCGCGCGCTTTGCACTTTTGTCATTTGTGGGTTGTAAACAAGATTTGACGTGTCAGGCCGGCCGGCCGCTCATTGGCAATTAGCAAATAGGTCATCGTTCGTTGCGGCACGTGCGATATTGTTTACATTACTTATGTGATTTCAATTCAAGTGGACTAAAGGTGGATCCACACATTGCGAGGCATGCGCTCCGCACGACGCACAACGCATGCCTCGCCAAGTGTGGACCTGTATATTCGTGGCGAGGCATGCGCTCCGCACGCGCGAGGGCGAGCCAACGTATGTCGGCAAATGCTTCAAGATCAAAGTGCCTCAGTGCGAGCATTACGTTAGGTGTGGACGTAGCCGCGCATGCACGTTCGAGACGTGCGCCGCGTACAATATCAACGCACGCCTCGACTGCGAAAATGAAACTGCGTTTGCTCGGGCCAAACAGCGCGCAGCGCATGCTCGGGCCGATCCAACCCACACAGCAGCAGTCAAGATGGCGCCTTTGCATCGCGTGCGCGTATCCGCTGCTGCTTTTATAATTATTAATTCAATTATTGAAAAGAAAAGGAAAGAAAAAAGTCGTCGTCGTTGGTGGGTTAAAAAGTTCTTCCGCCTGCGTTATGAACACGGAAATAAGCTTTTCGATGATCTCTCATTTGAAGAAAATAACTCCAATTTTATACACATAGCTGAAGAAGATTTTAATTTCCTCTTGAATGCTGTGGAGTCTATACTGATAAAAAAGGATACGTATATGCGAGATGCCATTACTGTCAAGGAGCGATTGTTGGTTACCTTAAGGTATTTGGCTACTGGTGATTCTTTCGTGAGTTTGCAATACTTGTTCCGGATTTCGAAACAATCAATATCCTGCATAATTCCAGAAGTTTGTGATGCACTTATAGAAGTTTTAAAGGAATACATAAAAGTAAGTATACAACATTTTGTTTTTACTTATTTATTTATCGAAGTATGACTATCTCAAACATGTCCATAATACTGTTTATTATTCAAACAGGTTATAAAATAATTTGCTTTGTTTCCTGAAGGGTTAGGCAAAGGTGTAGTACCCCATATTATTGGCCTATTGCCACCAACCGGGCACAAATCCAGACTCCAGGCTGCTACTGAGAAATACCACATAGGAAAACCCAATAACACTGCCAGACCTGGGAATCGAACCCAGGACCTCATGCTCAGCAGTAGCGCTTGCAACCACTAGTCCAACAAGTCAGTCAAATAATAATCTTCTAATAGAAAATATGATAAAGTAACTTAATAATGAGAACCTGTTTGTGGTAATGTAGAGCCATGGTCAGCTAGCTGATTATTTTCTTCCACATGACGTGCACTGTCTCTCTGCTGAGATTCAAGAGTCACTGTTCGGCTGAGGTCTTGTGTGGCTGGTGACCTATTTGCGGGTGCTTCAGTACTCTCTGCGATGTCTGCGATAATAGATAAATCTCTGAAACAAAGAATAAATTGTTAACAAATGGCTAATAAAATACTAGTACATATAAAGGTTTAGTGCCATATTACTCACAAAACGGGTGAGTTAGTTGCTGGCAGTTCCACATCCTGTTGCACTTCTATCTCTTCAGCATTAACAAGCTATTTGTAAAAAGAAAAAAAAACATGATTAAGACACACAATTTAATTTTTTGAGTAGGTATAATTATTACATGATTGATAAATATCGACGGTCAAATAGTAAACTTGCCAATCTGCAAATGTCAAACTTTCCAGGAGAGCGAAATAAACACAAAAATTGGTCCTGTAAATCAGATTTTATAGGTATCTTTTCATGTTTGTAAATTTATTAGTCAAAAGTAATGTACTATAAGTAGATACTGTTAGAATTACAAATTATACATTATTTAAGAAATTAAAGCAGATTGGCCTATTCACCATGTTTAGAATGAGACAAAAAAAAATAATTTAGATGTGTTCAAGTAGCCAAACTGGTAGATAACTAAATTGACTGCAGTGGAGCATACTATACGTCATACATTTTGTGATAGTCAACTAGCCAAACTGCTTTTAAAATTAGGCTATTTTATTTTCTTATGATAAGGGTGTTTTTATTATTGTAAGAATAGTACCGAAAAGCAAGGTAAATTGTGAAATTTAAACGATTAAGTAATAGTAAAAATTGTAAATAATGATCTAATAAATATATTTAGCAGTCTCGGGATTTTATTTCAAATGAAAAAGGCGATAAACAAATCAAAATTATCGTTTTTATTCAAAAACAGTATTTAAAATAAAGAGTGAGTGTAGACCATTTAAACTTACTCTAATTAATCAAAAACTTGTTTATAAAGTGGTTAAGTATTCCAAAAATAACAACTTAAACATTTTAAATTATCTGACAAAAAAACTTCCGAGTAACAAAAAGGAACTGTCTGATAACTAATGCCCGTTTTCACCATCAATCCCAAATTTTTAAGTATCCCCTAAAACATTTTAGATCAAGCAGAAGCGCACTCTAAGGCCGAGATAAATAGACGTTACTTAGCACGTACTTTGGCTAAGCTATGTTCCCGTCTCTGTCTTGCTTGCAGGTTGCGCGACAGTGACAACGATACGGCTTAGCCAAAGTACGTGCTAAGTAACGTCTATTTATCTCGGCCTAAGTCTGCCGATTTTAGAATGCGTTTCTGCTTGATCTAAAATGTCTTAGGGGATACTTAAAAATTAGGGATTGATGGTGAAAACGGGCATAAGTCTCATTCATATTTTACATCTCTAAGAGCTCTTACACACGAGCGGCATGTTCCCAACGGCAGAGGTAACTGCAGCCGTCGACGCGCAGTCGGCGGCAACCGTCGACGCGTCGACGGCTGCAGTTACTTCTGCCGGTGGGAACATGCCGCTCGTGTGTACCTAAGAGCTCTTACAAATATTCTTCTCATGTGCATTAATTAGGTATTCGAAAACTAACAAATCAAACATTTTTCAGTATTCAAACAAAATTCGACATTCTTAATTATAAACTTTTCTGTTACCTTAAAACATTAATTATATTATTATCTCTAAGAGCAATAGCGCACTAGCGGCCCTGGCCGCAGCGGCCATCGAGATACATAAGAGCAATAGCGCACTAGCGGCCTGGCTCGACCTTAGCATGAAATCGCCACAGAGTGCGCGCACCTGGCCGCACGCGGCCAGCGGCCACACCGAGCCGCCAGGTGCGCGCGCTCTGTGGCGATTTCATACTAAGGTAGAGCAATAGCGCACTAGCGGCCTGGCCGCTGCGGCCAGGCCGCTAGTGCGCTATTGCTCTTACAATTACTTTGGTGCTCAGTGTTTAATCATTACACCACTATTCGCTGTCTTCAGCCACGTCAGGTTCTGGAAGAGAGTGTCTTACAGTTTCTGAGGAAGGAAGATTTTCGTAAAAAGGATGGTATATTCTAGGAATTTGACCATCCTTGCATAATTTTATGAGATCATTTTTCTTCTTTGAGGAGATCTTTAGTCTCTGTGAATATGCCGAAACGGGGTAAACCACTGTCTTTCCTCTTTTCTTTTTAATAAGGTGTATTTCTTGGAATGGTATGTTTTTATCGTAGGAGTCTTTTATAAATATTTTATCAGGATCCTCCTTCCGGTACTGCAGCCAAACTGCATCATGTATTCCAAGTTTTCGCCCATTTGAGATTTTACTAAGATATTGATTACGTGTACCAAAATCTTTGAAATCGTCGTGAGTTAATGATGTTACATTAAAAGGCGTTGGGTTAGTTCTTGCTAACCGAACTAACTGCGCCCAACCTTCTGGAGTGTACACAGGTACGTTCTTTGCTTTGGTTTCAATTTTCGAATGAATTGAGTCACATTCAATATGCGTGTGACCGGTTTCAAAAAATGTATGATCAATAATCTGTAAAGTAGGATGTTGTGTAACGGTTAATAAGCACATGGAGCTGAAGTGATAGTTTTTCTGCTGACCACCACAGCCATCCGACATCATTTTTACATTTTTAATTTCATTATGTGCCATGATGTACGTATGGATGCATGTGGATATTTCTATACTACCGCGTTTTCCTTCGGTCTCATCCCACATGTAGCACTCTACGTTTCGGTTACCTAAATTGTAGACCGTCAAATTATAAACAGCAAATTTACGCACGTAGAAAAATGGCCCAGCCGCTCCTTTAGGGGTGCTAAGGACAGCTTCTAAATCAAAATTAGAACTAAGGGTTTTGTCGTCAATTTGTGCTTCCTCTTTATCCTCGTCTCTACATTTCCGTGCTTCATCTTTACGACTCAAATGCAGTGCATGAATTTCCTGATGTTCTGCTTTTTCCTCAATGTTCATTTCCTTATACGCAATGCAGTGTTTACACAGTTCTTTTTTGGGTTTCTGAAAACTCAGTTTATAGGTTCGGAAAATTAAGCGATATTTTTCGGAGCTGACTGGCTTCATTGATTTTGTTTCACAGAGTTTAACATATTCTTTATACAATGTAGCTATATTTAGCGAGGCGTCTAAATATCTTATTTCACTGTTTTGTCGACAATAGTGAGATTCCACGGCAGGAAAAGATAAAATGTGGTCGCGAATGAAACTTTCATTTGCCGTGTCCAACCTATTGGGTGGAACTTTTTTGCCCCTGTAGTCTGGTACTAAAATGCCTTCGGAGTTAACTTTATTTAAAGCACCTTTTACAAATCCACCAGTGTTGTTCAGGGTGGCTAAAAAAAACTCACGGCAAACCGTTCTTTTTTCATTAGCCACACTCAGTGTATAAGCGAGTGTATATTTTCTTCGTGAAAGTCCTTCAGTCGTAGCCCGATTTTTCTGTTTTTTTGTGACATGGTGTGTAACAAAATGCCGCTGATCTTGTAAAGATTTTAAATTTCGAAATTGAGTATAAATTTTAATTCGTTCATCTTCGGGAATCTGTGATATGCATTTATGTTTCGTACTCATTACACACTTAGCTTGCTTTATGGGTCTGGCTTGCTTTGTTATACCGTGTTTAGTTTTGTATGATTCACCTTTTAACCGTCTATGCTTTTCAATATTTATCTTCCATGTGCTAAGATCTCTAACTTTTCTCTTCTTTGGAATTTCCCTTAAGTTTTGTTGATCTTCTATGTTTTGTAATGGTAAGAAATCAGGCTCATCTTGTCTTTCTATGTTATTTAATGCTTCTGTCAATATTGAAGGTGATTCATTACTATCATGATTTTCTACATCATGTTTATTGCGATATTCATTTTGACGGTTTCTGCATTCATCTGAACTATCGTCGCAAGGAATTTCGTTATATTCTACTTCGTAAGTAGGATCCGCTACGGAATCATCATGCACTGTCTTCCTCTGTTCCAATCAACATTTGAAAAACTTTACTAGTTCCGGGTGACATGTCCGGCACAGGGGAAGAAGATGGAAAGTTTACTAGATTATCACTACTTTTCCCCACTGTAGGAGAAATTACAAAAGGCAACACTTCTAGACTTCTTTCGCCAACGCCATACACTGGTCTAGGAGTCAGCGGCGAATAAGCCGGTGCTTCAATGCTTATTTCACCTACTTCATGAGTTTCATTTTGAATATAAGACGAAACTACAATACATTTTTCGTTGACCCCACAAGCTTGTTTGGAGGATGAATTGAAACACTCCAGATGCGCTGTTAAAAAATAAAACAATATGTAGGTACATCCAACAGACAAACTACACACATCAAAAGTGTCTAGGGATCAAGCATTTTTATGCGGATTTCTTGAGATTGAGATGTAGCTTTGTAATAAATTTATGATTTTATAAATTTATATGGATCCTTTTTGGTGCATTTCATAATTTGAATCAGGAACTCTCAATCAAATTCGAGTAAAAGATGAAAATAAGCTGTCAATATTTTCCCTATAAAAACATACAACGCATTGAAGACATTATTAGTGCTACTGTTTCCCTACTACTGATTAAAACCAACGTTATTATGGAGCGGCGACGTCATTTAAGCAGGGAAGAAATGCTCAGAGCCGTGGGAATGATAGAAGCTGGTTCCCGGCAACGTACTGTAGCTTTAGCTCTGAATACAAGTCAGAGTGTTATCAGTCGACTTTGGACACGTTACCGAAGCACTGGTACCGTGGCTGAGCGCCATGGAGGACGGTATCGCTGCACCACACGGAGACAAGACCGATACATTCAAATCTTAACTCGAAGAGCTCCAACAATAACCACCATGATGTTAGCCGTGAGGCTTCATCACTCTTCAGGGAACTTAATTAGCGACCAAACAGTCAGAAACCGCTTGCATGAAGTGAACCTTCATTCCCGAAGACCGCTACGGGTACCACCTATAGCAATGCACAATCGTAGGATTCGATATCAATGGGCTCTTGAACACAGAAATTGGGCAGAAGAACAATGGCGTTTCGTGTGCTTTTCTGATGAGTCTCGTTTTGGTATGAGACCGGATACAAGACGTATACGCCACTGGAGAACCCCTGGACGCCAACAGCGATTAAAATCCTGCCAGGAAGTCCATCCTTATAGTGGTGGAACCATCATGGTATGGGCGGGTATTTGGATCGGCGGAAGAACTGAGTTGATTTGGATCAGAGGCAACCTCAACGCTCAAATTTATGCTGAGACGATTGTATCAGACGTCATCGTTCCTCTACAAGTGCAAATCGGTCCCTTATTTCAGTTAATGCATGATAATGCACGACCGCACACCGCAAGAGTTGTAAGACAGACTCTCGCCGCAGCTAACATCAATGTCCTGCCCTGGCCTGCTCAGTCGCCAGACTTGAACCCGATTGAGCATGCATGGGATATGCTACAGAGAAGAGCTCTGCCGAATATGGAGGGTATCCAGTCGCAAGAAGACCTTTTTTTGTTGTTGCAACGAACATGGGCGGCCATTCCACAGCGTGATTTGGATGAACTCATTTTGAGTATGCCAAACCGATGTTCTTGTGTTGTTAGTGTTCGCGGTAGAAACACGGATTATTAATTGTTTAAGTTACCCAATAAAATTTTAAAGAAAACTGTTATTTCAGTCTTTTTTTCGAACTTTAATGTTAGTGGTTCAAATGTCAAAAATCCCTTTATTAGGAAAATGGAAAATTTCTTTATTAATGCAAAGGTGACTTGGTTTATCGTTACTGTGACAAACGAAAACACTTTATTTGATGAATCCTTAAAGAAAATTTTAATTAATATCAATCAGGAGAAAAGTTATTGCAAAAATATATGTTGATCCCTAGATACTTTTGATGTGTGTATATATATAGTTTTGTTGGACATTATATTATTTTATAGACCTTAATATGTACCTTTATAATAAATAAATAAATAAATAATAAATCCGTGGCATATAAGATGCTGAAAAAGAAACTGACATAATTAGAAAAACTCACTTCGTTTAGCCGCTTCCTCATAATGACAGTGCACTGGGCTAGCATTTGGCGTGTTTTCAATTATATCTGTAAAGCAAGAAAGCAAAAACTGTGGTGCAAACTCATACCCAAAACCAAAGCAGGATAAACCAAATGTAACACGTAGATTCAGATAGCATTAGTTAAAGCAATTAATACCATAGTGATGTTCAAAATAAGCCCCAAGACTATGATCCGAATCACGGTAGGTACAAACATTTAAAAAACATGATTTTAGTTTCGTATGAAAAAGTAATAAACTTGTAACTCACAGCGAAAAAAACATTAGGTATAGGGAATCATGCATTATGTAGGGTAACATAAAAGAGTTTAAGCTATCAACATTATTCATTACCGGTAATTTCATTACCATTGGCATATTGTAGTCGCGGAAAATTTCCAAACAATAGTCAGTAATAATACAATAATAATAACTATTAGTGCTTAGCTAGCTTGCAATCTGGCCAAGCATTTATGAATGAAAATAAGTATAAAACTAGTTGTGCCTGTGATTGACACATTAGTTTTGTTTTAGGAAAAGTAAACAGCGACACATTTTAAAAACGACAAGATGGCTTCTTTAATGAAAAATAATTTTAACGCTTTGATTTTTATAAAGCGTAGGCAAAAGAAAGAGTAATAAATATTACAAAGAAAATAAGCTACCACAATTATAATAATAATGTAATTGCCCTCACAAATAGTTTTTGGGATATTTTTTTAGGTTAAAAATCTTTTAGTCTTACCTGTATTATCACTTTCTTCAGAACTGTCAATAACGCCAGCATTTTTTAGTATTTGATGGGCACGTGACCGTGAGTATCTTCTGTTCATAATTATTGTTTTACACAATTTTAACTTAAAAATACTTAAAACAGCAAACGGCGTCGACGCACAAGTTTACGCAATTGAATCAGCTGACTCGTAGTGATGCGCAAAAACGTAGCCTAGGGACGTTCAGGCCAGTTAAATCGATATTTTACAAAAATCGATTTTATCGGTTTTTAAGTTTTAACCCGATTATGCTATATTGATCTTTAAATTTAAATTAAATAGATAGACCGCAACTTCTTAATCATTTATTACTATTTAAAAACTGATGTAAATTAATAAATCTGCGAAATAAGACTGCTATTAACTATTCTATATTTGTTTCGATTGCATAAACACACCAAAGTAAGGTTCTCAATCTGTCACTTAAAATAATATAACACTGATATTTAGTGTCTCGATTGCCTTTTTTACAAAGGTAATATATATTCAATGTACCACTTAAGCTAATAGAAAATGGTGAGTTTGAGCATTCCGATTGTTTTATGGACCAAGGTAAAGTATTCAATCTTCCAGTTTGGCTAGTTTACCTTTGCAAGATTTAACTTTCCAGTACCCTTTTGAATTACGGTAAAGTATTCAATGTACCACATAGGCTAATTGAAGATTGTGAGTATTACGAAAAGTAATAATATGCAGTACAGGTAAACTGAACAAAGACCACATAGAAAAGTTTACTATTGTACAAATACAATTTTGTGCAGATATGAATTAGGAATAATGGCATTATCTTCAAAAAGACAATTGCTAGAGATATGATATTTTACCACAGTGAAGATATAACAGTAACCATGGCAATTCTATAATTAAGACCAAATCACCAAAATGTCAGCTTGGCTACTTTACTTTTGTGGCGACGATATTTAATCACCTCAATTTCAATCTCTGGATCTTGACGGACTCCAGTAAGTTGGCCGACATCCCTTCCTAAAAGGGCAGCGACTCTTTCCTCTAGAGGGCTTAACTGTGGTGCCCTGCTAGGCCCACCCCCAGTACCCCTATAGCCTCTGTTTATTTCGGCTAGTTTGGTCCGCACTCTACATTTATAATCATTCCAAAACTGAAATGGATAGAAAAGTATTGTTATTAGGTGTTGCCATATTGTTATTTTTATAGAATAGATAATTTATCAACATGAAAGTTGTAAACTTACCCTCGACCAATCTTTAGGTGTCCTGGCTACGCCTTCCGAGTTTAAAATATCCGCACATCGTTGCCACATGCGTGTAGCAAGGACTCGTCCTTCTTTGGACCACAATTGTCCTACGGCAAAATTAGTGTGTGCCTCCATAAAGGTAATGAGGAGGTCCAGTTGTTGAACTGAAGTAGATTTTCTTCTAGTGTCTTCCATTAGGCCTGATATTACGTACGTATTAACAGAACAACACTTGCAGCGAGACTAATCTTTTACCAGTAAATGGAATGCACCAATCTGCAACTTATTACAAGTGGTCACATAATTTAACCATTTTTTTTGTTGTAGCTATTTCAAGTGCGACGTGAGTAAAACCCTCTAGTCTAGAGTGTGTCGTAAATATTTACTTTAAACTTTTGTCGCATAACATTGATAGAAAATAACAATATGAGGTGAGAAATTTTATTTAATGAGTAAATTATCAGGAATATATAAAAAGAATACTCCCCGTAAATCAACCTTTTAATGAACTCGCAGTCTCGCACACATTCTATGTAAGTTTTTGCTTCCCGCTGTTTGTTTACAATAACTTTAGTCTTTAGACATAACCGAAACGTTTCGTTTCACTACTTCGGCCAGCTAGGGACGTAAAACGAAACGTTCTTCTGAGCTTTTATTATATAGAAAGTTGAATTGTTGTATGTGTAACAATTATATATTCAGGAAAAAAGTTTATGTATAGTCTAGTTATCTTTTTGTAATAAGAAACACTTTTTGTGACACTTATTTGTATTTAGTAACATTTTTAGATTCAACTTTTTTTTCTGTGGTATTATTAAAACATACTATTTGGCTTGTTGGTAACACAGATTAACCGCTGTTATGTTCAGCGTTGCCAGATGTACGAGAAATCTCGTACCTTTACGAGATTTAGCGGTCTCTGTACGAGAAACGAGAAAAAAAAAACTCGTCCACTTTTTTACGAGATTTTAACAATGTTAGAAACATTATAACATACATACAAACTAAATTTAAAGAAAAGAATACATGTCCATGCCACAAACTCGACTAAGCACATCACTAGATTTATTACCACATCACTAGATTTATTACCTCATCACTAAATGTATCTTTAGTCGCTGACCGGGGAATCACCGCAAGATGTATTACACTAAAGTTTACATTAAAGTTAACGCGTATAGTGGTTGAAGGTCCAGCGCGTTTTAGAATTTCACCGTAATTATTCAGTGGTTTCATCCACTCCACCTAGAAAAATAGCAAAAAAGGAAGGATGGACAGCAAAGAAAGCAGGTAACACGATTTTTGAACATCATTCACAAACTTTTCGCGGTGAATGGTTAAGGAATCCGATATTTCGAGACTGGCTGCAGCCAGATCTTAAAAATCCCAAGAAAGCGAAGTGTGCATATTGTCCATCAAGCTCTCTGGTTGCTGAAATCACAAATCTGAAATCACATGCCGAATCAAAAAACATTTGAGAAACAAACCTGGTTCATCAGGTCTACAATCCCAAAAGTTGACTTTATTCTGTTTCAAGACAAGCATAACTCAAATAAACAGACAAAAGGATCGAGCTGAAATAAAACTAGCTGCATTTTTTGCAGAACACAATATTGCTTTTTCTGTGGCTGACCACTTGACTGATTTGTTAAAAGAAATTATTCCCGATTCTAAATTAGTGCAAGAAATTCAATTGAAGCGTACTAAAATCACAGCAGTTGTAAAAAATGCTATTGGGGAAGGGCACAAAGTTGATTTGGCGAATAAATTGAAATTAACTAAGTTTTCAGCGCTTACTGATGAGACTACAGATGTATCTACAGTCAAAACGGCTTGTGTTGTAGTGCGTTATTTTGACTATGATGCTCAGAAAATCTGCAGCGTATTCTGGGAACTGTACAAGATTTTTAAGGAAACAGAAGCCAATGATATTCCTACGGCGAATGCTGAAAGTATATACAGAGCGCTTATAGATTCTTTTACCAGCCGTAATGTGCCACTTACAAATATGATTGGCTTCGGGTCGGGCGGATGTAACGTCATGATGGGCGATAATGATTCAGTCAAAACTCGTTTGTCGCGAGACTTACCAGGGATCGTTATTTCAAAATGTGTTTGCCATTCAGCCCACTTATGTGCAAGTCAGGCTTGTAAAGAAATTCCGGAATCTGTAGAACAACTGGCTCGTGACATATATAATTTCTTTAAAAATAGTGACAAACGTCAGTTTGATTTTCGCAATTTTCAATCTCACGAATCTTGGAGCAATGGGAAGCACTGCGCTTATTCTTTATTGATTTCACTACGAGCCCAATACACAAAGTGAAAGCAGAGGTGAAAAATCGAGCAATATTCATCTTAGAAAAGCTATGTTGCAATGTTGGGGGTCCGCAGATATTATGAATCATACAACCATTCAGATCAGAAGCGGTTTAATGACTAAAAAAATATAATAATGGAATGCATTCCTTAAACTACTTACTAAGCACTTGATACAACTACTTAACTTGATACTTAACTTAAGGGGGTATACATACTCGATTATTATATAAGGGCATACTCACACTTCAATGTGATCCTTTTCATAAGCTATACTTTTGTTTTCTAGACTGGTCACTGCCTTTGTTTACCAAATTCAATTTGGAATTCCAAAATGAAAAAGTCGTTATTCACAAGTTGCATGATAAAATTCGAGATTTATATCAAGAAATTCTTCTGCGTTACCTTCAACGGGAATATGTTATGCAGCAGAATATTAGTGAAGTAGATCCTAAAAATGAGCAATTTCAATTGAATGACGCCGTAATGTATCTTGGCATTAAAGTTTACTAAATGCTTAAACATCCGGATGTGGTCAGGCAGCCCGCAAAAAAGGCACTGTTTTTCACAAGCTGCAGAAAGGTCATTGGGCGTAATCCGACCCGGTCGCGGACATGAATGAAAATGATTTAAAACGAAAGAGTATAAATTCACTTAACATTACATAAGGTTATTTTTTATTTAATCCATGGGAGAACAAAGTTTGAACTAAAAATACATTTACTTAAAAAATCGAATACTACTACTAAATATTAGTTGTCGTTCTGTTAAATAGCTACTAAAAGGTTTTCGCGAGTGCATGTGCGTCCCGTCATCCCGTGTGATGAAAACGGTAGGTATACGTTCGCTCCCTCTCTCTCACACAGTAGGTTGCGTCTCGCTCGTTGCGTTGGCGCATTGTTTCGTTCGTGTCATCGCAGTCCTTCGTTGTCTCTCGTTGTGATCTGTGAATTTACCTGTTATCTTTTGTTTTTATCAACTACCTACCTAAGCACGTTTACTGGACCTGATTATTTGCTGTTTTATTTGGAATTTGTTTGAAATGGATAGACGAAATAATTGTGTAGTGTGTACCAGATCTGTGTTACGGCGCAGAAAACATATACTTACTGAACTGTTTTTAGAAAGATATCGGAGTCACACAGTGTTATTGTTACAAGAAATAATACCACGCGAGGTAAGTTTTGTATTAACATGCTTTATCAGTTTTGTCTACTCTAAATGTATTTTACTTAAATAAGTATAGACGTTATTTTATTCAACCACGTGAGACTATATTCACCATTTAACCGGTCAAGATACCTATTCCTTTGTCAGCTATACACCCAAGAAGGTTGTAGATAAAAGTAGAGGCAACACGCAAAATACATACGTGTGGTCTAACGTTTTCTTTTTAAGTACACACATAAGAACGAGGCAGCTGTGTTTTCTGTATCTTATGTATGTATCCAGAGTATTGTCTCCAATTTTATATAAAAATCAGCTGTTCCCTACATTTCGACGAGTCACGTGACCAAAAATGTAGGGAACAGCTGATTTTATTTTCTGAGTTTGCCCCATAGTAAAATATGTTTATAATGATGAGTACAATGACCCCTTAAGAGGATGGCAGATATTTAGAAAATAACCTTAAAAACCTGTCGAAATTTAAGTAATTATTATTTGATGCGGTGTATTTATGATACCTTCATTTATTACAGTTAGAAATATTATACTATCATGAGTGATTTACGAGAAAATTTAAAAAAACTATGTACTTTTTCATTCGTGTGACTGGTGATTTTCCCGATTATTTAACAAATCTTTAAATAAAATAAAAAATAACCTGGGGAATCGCTATTTTTTTTATTCTGGTGACACTTTAATAACCATGAACTCGAGTTACGCCTAAAATTCTAAAATAATACTCAGTTTAATATGATTTCTGCGTGTTTTATTTTGCGATCACTTTTTTCTATCATTAGTGTAACCAAAATAAACTTAGCCATAAAGAAATCTCCTGTGCGTTGCACCCCTGGGATACTTCTACACTACATAAAGGGGCCCCAGTGGCATGTGAACATTCGGTGATCGCAGACCTGCGCTTTGTATTTGTGGTGAGATATCGCTATTTTAATTAATTTCTGTGCTTAGGACGAAAATGGAATCATTCGTGTTTATGTTAATGTCTTATTGTGTATTTGGACAACAGATTCTTCATTATGCACGTAGATTACCAACAAGTAGCCCGAATATTTTGTGTCATTCTTTTCGCGTCTAAAATATTCTGCCACGTAATAAATTTGAAAATTTGTCAAAAATTTATTTCATGTCACCTTCATTAGTGTCGATTTTCGAGTAACACTAATGACAATCGATATCACACGAATGAAACGCATGTATTACTCGACAATTACTATGCGATCGCGATAAGAATAGGAACGTCAATGACCTCGAATTATCAACTATCCCTTGAATAGTAAGTCTTACAAATAAAATTAATTTGCGAATCAATAACATTATTTTTTTTCACTTAATTTAGCTGAGTCTTCAATTTACCAAATCTATTGTAATCGATTTTTTAATACAAAACAGCTCAATTTTCAATACAAAACGTCATAATATGGCGTAAGGTCAGTCCTATTTTTACTTTGATCGCATAGTAGGCTGCTTTTCCACCTTCCACCGCACTTGAAATGTGCTAAGCTGTGTGGATGTGTACGATATCCACCAATATGGATCGTTTATTTTCATAGCTTAGCTTAGCACCGATGGAAAGGGATTCACCGAAGCTTTTTTTTTTTTTGAGGATGGGAAATCATCAAATGACCCCTCCCGCTCTGTGCGGAGCGGAAGGGAGTGTCAGACTCTTACTGACTAAAACCCACCCGTGTTCCTTCCTTAGCCCTTTTGTCCGGGTCAGCGGTATCCCTTTCGGACAATCCCGCTTTCCCGGCAGGCTTGGGCCCTAGTGGGCCCCCTCTTCGATGCTGACATCTCTTTGAGGCGCGCGTGGAACACGTACGCGCCGTTCGGCACGGGCCTGGTCCTGATCGGACGGTGAGCTACCCATTACTCACCGCCCGCAGGCCTGCGCCTACGGTGGCCGGGAGTCGTCACGCGGCTCCCGACGCCCGGAGCGTCTACCGCGGCGGCTTGGACGGGAGAATCTCTCCCTCTCCCGTCCCGCCGCCTCCTTCGCTAGCATGACTGCTTCATTCACCGAAGCTATGTTTTTTATTTGGCGGGATGCGAGCTAAGGATGGGAGCTACGGATGCGAGCTACGGATATGAGCTATGGATGTGAGCTAAGAATGTGAGCTGGAGATACGCGTCATGAAATGAACTGGCGGATGGGACGAGACCACGCGGGCGTCTTCTTTTCCTCTCGCCGCGCCACCCCGCCATCCTACTACTAGCGATGCATCGCTTAGCTCGAGTCACGCCTCTTTCTCGCACAGCACATTTTACCCACTCCGCTACACCGCGTAGCTTTGGTAGAAACTGTCACATAGTTTCGTAGTTTGCTTTGACCTCGTTCACCGCTTAGCTACGCTAGCTATACAGGTGCAATGTATCATCATAAAGTTTAATGAGTAGCGGCACCAGTTATGATCACAAACGTCACCTGCGCATTAGCTGGTTTTTCGGTCTTTTTGGCGGAATGAAGACTGCGGGGGGCGCCGAGGCTGCACGCGATTGTTTCGTAAGTCGATGCTTGTCGTCTATTGGACTATTCTCTATTAGGTATTGTCAACTGTCTATTGTCTATTGGGCCAAAAATGTACATGCGCGATTTGTGATCATGATTCCTGCCGGTACCTATACTTTATAATTTTTTATGTTTTTATTTTTACTGGTTCATGTTTTTTGTTTTGTTATGTTTTTTAATGCCCAAATTCAATTGAAAATCGAACTACCTAAATTGTTTTACTTTTATTCTACCCCAAAAATGACCATGCTACAGATGCAAGTGTGCACTTTTAAATATTAGTTGTTTGAATATAATAATCATTACTAATCATTAGTGTCACGTCGACTTCATTTGTATTTATAGAATTTCATTCGTGTTACGTACTCTCTCATTCGTGTTACCCTAATTTTAAATTTCGGGTACTTTTAAGCAGATCCGCACCGTGATTTTACGTAATGCGTACATAACTTTACTATAGTAAACGTTATACACCATCAGTTAGCAAGAAAACGGGAATTTGCACATAGCGAAAAAAAAGTGGCATATTAATTCGACTCGTGAAATCGACCCGGCCACAGGATTTACGTCTCTTCGCACAAGCGCGACATGCGACGCGACACAAAGGCACCGCGTGTAGCGCGACGAGCAGTTCCTTTGAGTCGCGCGCGATTGGCGTTGCGAGTTGCGCTTGTGTGTAAGAGCCTTTATACGGAATTTTCAAACACCACTTTCAAAATGCCTACTTCTACAACACTTTACAAAATTATGAATTTTAATCGCACTGTGGAACATTAAAGCTGACAGAGGCATTTTAGCTACGTACCTGTCTAAATCCTTTGCGACCTTATAAGGTATGGCTCGAACTGCGCTCCATCCATGTCAATACAAAGCCGGGCCCGTCGCTGTGTCGACCCGTGAACACGAGGCATTAGTGTAGGATCCTCAACACAATCTGCACGTAGTCTATCAAAAACGCTCACTATTCTGCCCCGCATTTCATCAGCATTGTCACATTCCCGATCAAACACTCTGTCTTTCACATGCCCCCACAAAAAGAAGTCCAAAGGTGTTAGATCGGGTGAACGAGCTGGCCAGGCGTGCGGCCCCAGCCTTCCGATCCAGCGGTTACCAAATAGCTCAGTGAGACGCTCGCGGACGGGGCGCGTAACATGCGGTGGAGCGCCATCGTGCTGGAACCATGCTCGACGCAATTCAGCCAGCCATACATTATCTAGCATATCGTCTAATTGTTCATTTATAAAATGAAGATATGCTGATCCATTGAGTCGCTGCGGTAGAAACACTGGTCCTAAAATTCGTCCGTTAAAAATACCAGCCCATACGTTGACGGACCATCGGGTCTGATGGCCAGTTTCTTGAGTGGCGGTCGGGTTCACGTCTGACCACACGTGAGCATTCCTCCTGTTCCACATCCCGTTCCTCGTGAATGTGGACTCGTCCGTCCAGATAACGTGCTCAATGAAGCCAGGCGCTCGTTGTTGTTGATCTAGCAGCCAACGACAGTACTCACGACGACGAACAAGATCATTAGGTAGCAAACCTTGTACTTTGTGTATTTTATAGGGCCGCATTCTGTTTCGACGCAAGACTTTGTAAACTGTCCAGTGAGAGACTGTCGGTCCGCCCTGGCGCCGCAATAATTTCGCCGCACTTCGTGTGCCCAGGCGAGGATTTTGGCGAATCACGTTTAAAATACGCTCCTCTATCTGAACATTCACTTGTTGTCCACCACCTACCGCCATCGGAGCAATCGGTCGATTTTCTAAGACTCGTTGAAAAGCTGCTGTTATCATGCGAGAATCAGACGGATGCCGGACGTTCGGAAATCTGTCTCGGTAAATTCTCAACGCATGAGAAGCATTGCCACGTGCTTCTCCTAAACACATCAACATGTTACCGTATTCTCGAGCACTGTACACGTATGCCTCAGGCATTGTTTAAAAGAACAAAAAATAAAAACAAAAAACACCACTAAAACGTAACAATAATAACTTAACACAAAATTTAAAACTAGCAAAACAACAATACTATCGATTTATTTTAACGTAGCGCGCGTTCGCTCACGAACTAAGCCGTAAAAGAACTAACTAGAATACTAGATTACTAGAAAAAAGTAGAAAGAACATCAAACATGCCGCCTGCGTGCGCGCGGCGGCCGGCGGCTGCCAAACGTTGCCGCCGCGCAGACGAGACGGCGCGGCGCCATACTTCCCCCCTCGCCCTTCACACCTTCCCATGCCAGCTAGACATGGGTCGGTACGGATATTCGTAATACCGAAACTATTTATTGGTATGATTCCCAATACCATGTTTTGAAACTATTTATTTTAATAACTATGTATTTGTGATACCGAGTGACCTTCTCGCTCTAACGCCGGCGCCGCGCCGCGCGCCGGTCATCTCGTGTTCGTGTTATTTCGGCAGCGCTCGGCTCGATCCGCCCGCGCACCACATGCATCGGGTTCGGTCGGCTATGGTATTGGTATTCAGTTATTGAGGTATTGTGGTATGGACGGTATTACTCGGTATCGTTATCGACGGTATGGCGTATCGAGCCTGATTTATGGATTTGACTAATAAATAGTTTCACGTAATAAATAGTTATTGTGGAACTCAATACCGTATTTATGGTATTATACCAATACATAGTTATTGAAACTATTTACGGTTTATAACGCCTAAGTCTAATGCCAGCCCCGTGTGGCGTTGCGTCGGGCTCGGAAATTTTGTTGCTGTGCAAAATTTTAATGTACGAATTAACAAAACTGCATCTAAAGTCTTTGTACATAACCAACTTTTTATAAGTCTACCTTAAGACGACCGCCCGCGCGACTCCGCCCCTAAGACGACCCACTGACCTTTCCCAATCAGGGCGTGAACCCATGTCTACGGTGCGGCGCCGTTTGCCGTGCAACGGTACGGCACCGCCGCCGGCGGATGGCACGACGCCGTGCCGCACCACGGCGTCGTGTACCGGCACGTACCCGCACAGCACGTATACCAAAATTAGTTTTGGCTTGATATGGACCGCGAAAGACGTATCCTGCTCCTGTTGCTTTTAAGACGACGACAAATGAAGAAAAAACAAAATCAAAGAAAATATTGGGTAAATCCATACCTTTCTATAATGAACCATGATGGAGATAATTTTAAGAGGAAATATGAAGCGCTGAAAATATGTGGTGATGACAAATTTTACGAATATTTTAGAATGTCCGTATCAAGTTTTGAAGAACTGCTAACCAAAATAGCGCCTCGTATACAGAAGAAATACGTGTTCAGGAAACCTGTTGAGCCTATGGAAATGCTAGGCTTAACTATAAGGTAAGAAATAAAAGAAATTTATGTTAACTTATTTATTCTAATCATTATATAACTTATTTATTCTAATCGTATATTTTTTACTTCTTTTCGCAACCATAATATTGTAATTTTTCTACCAATAACAATCAAACAAAAAAAAAACAATAAAGAAGAAAATCAATAAAAAAAAAACGTTTTCTTACAAAATTATAATATAAATCAGTAATAATGTAATCTTTTTCGTATTTATTATGATTTAAGAAAAATCGTATTCGGATTCCAGTGTATCTGTGGTATTAGACATGATGTCTTCCAAAGGTGAGACATGTTTGGCGACGATTTATACTGATTGGGTTGGATGAATTACAAGCTGTTTGATAGTTAGTTTCATAAGACATTGTAGCTTGTGGTTGTTGGGCAGTTTGGTGATAGTTAGCGTCGTAAGATGTTGCTGTCTGGTACCCGCTATATGACTGGAACGGTGATTGATGGAAATCTGTTAAAATCTTTAAAACTCCACTTTGAAATAGCAAGGTCTGGTGGTCATTTAACTTGTTGAGAGACGGTAAAATGGCTTTAAAAAATGACAGATGTCGATTTTCAGAAGCAGCTAAAGTTTCGATAATTTGCTTCTCAAATTCATCGCAACTTGGTTTTCGTTTTAGCGTAGTTTTTCTGCAGGGTTGATATCTTGACCTTGTGTTCGGAGTTTGAGATTCTTCTTCTATACTATCTTCAGTTAAATTTGGTGCATTTTTTTGCAAAAACATGAGTTGTTTATACAAATGATATTCTTTTATACGTTTAGCACCAGCTCCAGATTTCTTTGAAAGTTCTACCTTTTTTGTATATTTGAAAAAAATATCCTTAATGTTAGTCCATTTTTTAATGACGTCATTACCTGTAACAATCGTTATGAAAATAGAACTGATAAAAAAAATGTTTTTATAATAGTCCTGTAAAATTTTATGAAATGTTTCTTTTGCAGATTTTTGGCAACAGGGAATTCATTCAGAGATATGGAATTCACAGATTATCGTGGAAAATCTACAATTGGAAAAATTGTACGAGATGTTTGTCGTGCTTTATGGGACATTCTTTTAAGTGAAAGTATACCAAAAATAACCGAAAAGCTAATTGAAAAAATAGCTAAGGATTTTGACGTAAAAACAAATTTCCCAAATTGCATGGGGGCATTGGACGGGAAACACATCCGAATATGTAGTCCTGCCCACAGTGGGTCCCTTTTTTTTAACTATAAAAGTTTTAACTCTATAGTCTTGCTGGCACTGGTGGATTCTAACTATAGATTTGTATATGTTGATATAGGATCGTATGGAAAGGAATGTGATTCCACCATTTTCCACAATACAAAACTATACGAATTATTATTGCAAAATCGACTTCCCATACCAGCGCCAAAGCCTTTACCGGGGCTCCAAAAATCAGTTCCCTATGTTTTTATCGCTGATGAAGGCCTACCGTTACTTAACAATCTAATACGTCCATACCCAGGGAAGCATCTGAGTGAAGAACAAAGGGTTTTCAACTATCGTTTGAGTCGAGCAAGAAGATATGTCGAGTGTGCTTTTGGTATTTTCGCAAATAAATGGCGTGTATTTCATCGGCCCTTAAATGTTCAATATAATTTTGCGACCGACATTATCAAAGCATGTTGTGTTTTACACAATTTTGTTGTAAGTCGAGATGGAGTTAGAAAATCAGAGGAGTTATATATTGACGACTGTCTTTTGAACCTTCCACAAACAGCAGATGACGTTTCTTTAACAAATCCTGTCAATATAAGGGACGAATTTTGTAAATACTTTAATAGTGATGTCGGTGCGCTTAGTTGGCAACTAAGCAAAATATAACTAAAGTTAGGTCACGGATCGAACCGACCGAATGTATTGAGTGTGTGTAAATGACAAGTTGATAATAATACTAAGCATTAATGCATTTACTTCACTTTTACGTTTATTGTATTCACTTTATTAAGTTAATAAAAAAATATTATTAAAAATACAAAAAACCCGACTGCGTCAACTGAAATGATAGAAACAAGTTGAAAAATTAAATATATTTTTTGAATTTGAATGATCATGGTTGACAGTGTTCATAAACGCAGTCGGATGCATACATATGATTTCTGGTTTTTCATCAAATGCCTCCGACTGCCTTTATGAACACTGTCAACCGTGATCATTCAAATTCAAAAAATATATTTAATTTTTCAACTTGTTTCTATCATTTCAGTTGACGCAGTCGGGTTTTTTGTATTTTTAATAATATTTTTTATTTTATATTTTTTAGTTTTCGTATTAAATAAATTTATCATTTAAATATCTACACGTTAATTAATTTTCACAAAAGTTAGATAACGTTCAAATTGATTATTAGTAATACAATATTGCTATCTGTTTTGTACACAAAAATATTAATATTTTGTTGTTTTTTTAGCATTTTTCATTATAAATTTCATTTAAATATACAAGTTTCATGATTTTTTGCTAGCTATTTAAAAAACCCTTTATTTTGATACCCCACTCCATAGGTTTTAAAAAAATAATTTTTTTTTGGCATATATTATGACTAAAAAAATCGGACGTTTTATTTTTTTTAATTTTGATATACCCAGTGTCACTCTCACAGTTGAGACAAATCCAACGACACCTCTCAAGCTAAAATCCGTCAAGCCGTTTAGGCTACAGAGCGTGCCAAAGAAATATACATACATACATACATACATACACTCGAAAAACATAACCCTCCTTCTGGCGCAGTCGGGTAAAAAGATAAATAAATAGGTATATACCCACCTAATTTCGTTTTTTCTTTATTGTCCATGCTGTCGAATGATGGAAAAATATTTAGGCAGACATCTTTCCACCCTTCTGTTTTTAAATTTTTATTCTTATAATCCTCCTTTGACTTGTCCCAGAGAACGGGACGTGCTTCCACTAGTGAAATCAAAAAGTCTAAATCTAAATCATCCGCCATTTTAAGCAAAAAATTACCACGTGCGCACTATGCAACTGACAACACAATAGTGAGCACGCGGCACGCCGGTACACGACGCCGTGGTGCGGCACGGCGCCGCGCCGTCTGCCGGCGGCGGTGCCGTACCGTTGCACGGCAAACGGCGCCGCACCGTAGACATGGGTCCACGCCCTCACAGTTGGTATCTAAGTATCCCTATTCGATATGGGTCTCAAGGTTAAGAAATAAAAAAAAAAACTAGATTTTTTTGATTTGTGAGCATAATTTGCGAAAATTCGGATCAAAATTGTAACCTTGTTCAATGGGAAATACATTGCGATCCTTGAATGAATGGAAACCGATAGCGGGTATCCTACAACTAGGTAGTAGTAAACTGAAAAGAGATTTGATTTAAGCGATCTAGTGAGGGTTAGGGCTTATGGATAGGATCACATGGTACCGCCGCGCCGCACGCCTCAGCCAGCCGTCACGCCGCGTCGGCGCGCGGCGCCACGTATCGTGGAGCTGGGGTCGTCGGCCGCGCGGCTGTCGGCGAGCGCGTGTACTTTGAACTCGAGGTTATGCGCGAGCGTCAGCTGATATTATTTACGAGTACATGGCGTGTTAATGTTGCAAAGAAAAAAATGTATTTAATCGCAATTATTGGTTTTAGTTACCTGTTCTCACAGCATAGTGTACGAAAAATGCAAAAAAAAATTGGTAAAATTGTATTTTTTTTTTCCTGATTTTTTGATGGTATCGTATCGAGAATCACTAGCTCTATCACCTGTCTTCGTTTTCGGAAGCGTTTCCCTGCCACCCTGTATAGGTACTGACATATTGAAGTATTTTTTTGCATTACAATGTGCGCTTCTTCTACTTTGTTATGTGTTTCAAATAATAATATGAAAACCTTGCTTATCTAATATAAATAACGTTGATTAAGTTATCTATCGTTATCGTTAGTCAGCGGATATTGCGAAAATCATTGTCTCGTAGACTACAAACATTAACTGTTGTATTTTATTTCTTCTAGATTCCTTTTGATGGTACAAGATCAATTTGTCATCCTTGCTGGCAAAGATTTGATCGCGCTGTGCATAATTAGCATGCCCCAAATATTCAAGTGGATCAAGAAATAGCTGTCGAGGGTGAAGGCAGAAATAGCCGGAGGGAAGGTATACTTACTATTCCTGGATATTTACGAGCATCAAATACAGCACGACGCTGCATTTTTCAAAACTGCAGAAACATTGTAACGCGATGTGTGCCATTATATATGTCAGATTTTATTTATTACATAATCACAATTTATATGTACCAAATCTAGCACGAGCTTGTCAGCCTCATATAATGACAAATGATTGGGACATACTTGCGAATGGTCAGATAATACTTGAAAACTTTAATAGTGCACACGTGCTAGACCTAATAAATCTATACAGATGGGGATATGAGCGTCGAAATCAAATGAATTTTGAAAATATTGAAGAATTTGATGATGACGAGCTGCACTTTTGGACGTCTTTAAGTAAATCTCAATTTAACTCCATTTTACGACAAACTCCTTCTCTTCGTGTGAGATCTGATTGTCCTGCCACCGTTTTAGGAGTTTATTTGGTAAAAATAAGAACCGGCGAATCAGATGAGCGCTTGGCATCAAAATTCAACATGTCCAGAAGAACATTTGAGAGAAAATTACAAATAGCTAGACAGTGCTTAACTGAAGATTTTATGCCGCTATATTTGGGCTTGGATCATTTAACAAGAGATAATGTTGTATCCAGAAATCTTTCGATCCCGAGTCATATTTTTGGTGGTGACAAAAACGAAAATGGAATTTTTGTCATGGACGGAACGTACTTGTATGTCCAAAAAAGTTCGAACTTTTTATTCCAAAGAAAATCTTATAGCCTTCACAAATTCAGAAACTTGGTAAAGCCTTTTCTGGTTGTTTGCACCGATGGTTATATAATAGACGTTGTGGGACCATATCCAGCCACAACGTCAGAAACATTAGCATTTTAAATATACATTTAGATTGTGTCAACAAAAAACAAATTTCTAGTCATTTCTAATTTTCTTAGCCGGGCCCAGTGATGGTTTGAGGGCAACTAACAGCGGATGCTCTATTATGATGTCTTGTGGCAACTTAATATTGTAGCATCATTATTTCGAGGAAAAAAGTCCAATCCTACTTTTTTTCTCGAAATAAATACATATTTTATTATTGTATGTTTAACTTTGCATATTTGTTACAGCTTCAGCTTTTTAACCTGCATTGTATGTGATTTAATTTGACTGCTGTGTGATTTGTTTGTGGCTACTAACCAACTAAATAATATGGGGAAATGTAAATTTAATGAGGACTGGCTTAATAAAAAAGATAAAAATGGACACTTTATATCTGAATGGGGTAAAAGGGATGGTGAAAATGAGGTTTTTTGTTGTGTGTGCATGAAAACGTTTTCTGTGGCTTGGGGATTTGAGGCTTTGGAGCAACATGCATCATCAAAAAAACATATTGAACAGTCAAAGGTGAAGCTGGCTGCATCTCAATTACATCTAGCAAGTGTTCGGCCTGTTGAAGACCCGACGATTGGTTCACCCGGTAGAGCACCCGTTCAACTATATAGTGTTAAAGATGGGGCTACCAGAGCTGAGATTTTATGGGCTATGAAGATGGTAGCATCTGATTATTCTATAGAGCCATCCTGCAGTTCAATAAAAGAGCTTTTCATGGCAATGTTCCCGAATTCGGTATCAGAAGATTTTTCTATGTCTACAACCAAGGCACGATATCTAATTTGCGATGCGATAGCGCCATATTTAAAAAAAGAGATGCTAAACGACTATAAAAATTCGTTTCTTCTCCCGTTCAATTGTGCTATGCACGCTGTCACCTTCGTTCTGGGTGTGTCCAACAACTAAGTATTTGTGTGTTATTGACACAACACCCAAAACTTTGATAGCATAGTGGTAGAGACTTGTAAATATTTATTTTTATTCTGTGCAGAACAATTGTCAGTGTAGAAAAAAACATTTTTTCCAACACAGTGGTCTTTCAAAAATTTGTAAATGCACGTCCCAACTTCATCGCAACCTTTTCCCCCTAACGATTCATTCCACAGGTAGCAATACGCAGCTTTTGATACAACGTCAAATACGGTGCAGTTGTACACATTAAGTCTTCTTTTATAAAAAAAGAGAGAATCTTTCCCGCATGGTGTCTGCAGAACTGCCTGCATGTCAAAACAACAAATAATCTTATTAGCATCATTCCTGCATCTTTCTATGTTAGCTTTCTTTTCCGATCTGCACAAATCTCTTTCTTTTAAATGTTTCTCATAATTGTGCATCAGTTGTAACTTATCATCGCCAACAGCATTTTGATACGACAAACAAATTGAACACTGATCCTTCTTGGGCTTGTGAAATGCAATGTTAAACTCGTTTCGAAAAATGTGTTCATAGGTTCCTTGCTTGATAATAGATTTATTATTCTGATGGCACCATTCTTTGTACTGTCGGTACATCATAGTCAAGTTTAAGTCACCATCCAGATAATCTTTTGTAGAACTTGCCCGACAGTAATGCGACTCTTTTCTCGGATAAGAATTTATATACAAATACAAATCTTTTTATTGGAACAAAAAACACAATTTACAAAAATCTGTGTACGTTAACGTCTGCATTAGTATAAAACTGTGTCGCAGTCGTTAGCGCCCACCTCCAAAGAGACGAGGCATGAGCGTTCCAGTTTATATGTATACTGTAAAATCAAAGCAAAATAAAAGCAAAATAAAAATTAAGTTTAAATACAAGAAAGAAAAGTAAATCTAGCAAAATGTCTGATGGTGATAGATTTTTGAGTGTGGGATTGTGTGGGGTGTGTGGGTGTGTGGGGTGTGTGGGTGTGTGGGAGGTGTGTGAATGTTTGTGTGGTGTGGGGGTGTGATTGCGCATATTATGGAAGGCCAATTAAGAAAAGAAGCTTAGGTCTGCACGTAGGTTTCTAATTCTTCGTCATCCGTGGTCCTTCGACATTCACGTAAAGTGAGTGGATATATATTGAGCTGTCTATTTACTCGATTATACAAAGTGGGGCTCAGAAAGTAATATTGCCGTCGTACAACTTTAGCAGTGGCAGATTCCACCTAAATATACATGTTCCACCTATATGTTCCCTTGCACCATCTTTGTCAGCCTGTGCTAAACGTCTACCTATATTACCATGACGTCCTCTAAGATCTTCAGATATAACGCCCGTTGCTTCTGCTTTCTTTTTATTCACTGTAGATAAAAAAGAATGTCCTATGTCCAACGTTGACGTGAAGAATCGTTTGCATACTCGAATTTTCTCGGAATTAATTGTAAAATTGTATGACACATTCAGGGATCGCTTACTATCTTCTTTGTGTATTGAATACTTTGGCTTAACAACTCCCAAACAATTAGCAACAAAGTAGCGCTGTCTTTCGAGATCACCAATGCCCCAGAAATCGTTGAAAATGTTTAATCTTTTTTCTTCATTAATTTTTTCAGTACATTTCAATCGACAATTAGTTGAACATGGAGTTTTTAGCTTTTTAGCGGGTATTGTACGTCCTTGAAGGGTTTGATAAGACTTTCCTGTGTTCTTCAAACTTTTTTTCACATTTTTTTGCCATTTTTCTGGCTGTCTCTTCCTCTTTCTTGATCTTTTATTAATGGTATTCAAATCAGGTTGATCTTGCTCTTGATCCAATTCACCACCTATTAAACATAAAGAAACAATTAAAACTATTTTTAGATTATAGTACTTTCATAAAAAAATGAAAAGGAGAAGTTTTTAAATAATAAATCACTGTGTTAGTACCCAAATCTTCGCAATCCGTTAAATCTAAATCATGGGGGCCTACGTTATCCAAGTTATTGTTTTTTTCCACTTCCACGACAGGTTGATCTAGCTCTTGATCCAATTCACCACCTATAAAACATAAACAAACAATCAAAACAAACTTACAAATCGTACTTGCATAAAAAATATGTAAAGGAGTAGTTTTTAATTAATAAATCACTATGTTAGTACCCGAATCTTCGCAATCCGTTAAATCTGAATCATATGGGCCTACGTTATTCAAGTTATTGTTTCTTTCCACTTCCACGACAGATTGATCTGGTTCTTGATCCAACTCATCATCTGCAAGACATAAAGAAACAATTAAAACAGACGCACCTACTACTCGTACTTACGTTCTTCAAAAATATATAAAGGAGTAATAATGAATCACAATGCCTACCTAAACCTAGCATAGGCTCACCATGCTCCCGAAATAGAGTAGATGTCGTTTTTAAACGTTTATTTTCATTTGTAATCTCTTCCGGCTCTATAGAATTTTTTTCTATTAGTTTAAGAATAGTAGTATCATTATTTTGTGGACCTATGTTAGGTAAGTTTAAGTTATTTTCTTCATCCATTACAATTGACTGCAAAAGCTGATCCGATTCGACACCTATAAACAAATAAGTTTTCTATAATACATATTTTTTAAATCAAACATTACAAGAAATACTAACTAACTAACAGGTAAAGATTGTAAACACCACTTAATGAAGTACTGCAAACATACCTATGTAGATATGTTTGCTAACAAGCACCTAAACTTTCGATTTTATAATATACGTACCTATTAGTGGGATGGTATAGTTCTCATTTCACAAATGTAGGAGTTTTTTCAGTGTGCGAAACGCTAGCGATGACTTTAAAGTCACATAAGTTATTATCATAAGTAGTTTATTTAAGTCTCTACGATACTGTAAAACAGGCCTACAGGTAGTTACAAATGAAGTATTTATCTAGCTAATTAGGTACATACGAAGGTACCTAGGTACTTACAAAGGATGTGTTGCCCACTCATTTTCTCAACCGGTTTGGTCTGATGATCTTCTTGCTCTTCAACAACATTAAGCGCAGAACTTTCTTTACGAACAGCATTTAATTTTGTCTCTGGAATGAAAGGAAATTCCACCACACAACCACCACCTAGTAAGAAAAAAAGAAAAGCAAAATACCTTTAAGCTACCGCAAGCTGTACACACAATAGTATCTAGTTAATTTAAGATTTAGTAGGTTACCTAGTAATTGTAGGCAAGAAATAACCTACTACTTTGTTTAACTTAAGCAAAAAGAGACCCATACTAGTATTATAAGCTATCTGAAACTGCTTTTTTAGTCACCATTTCACTTTTAGTTAAATTATTTTAAAACATTCACACGAAAACGAAAAGTGAGGTTATGTTATGAATAGTATTTGTATAAAACTTACCGTTAAACTCATCATGATCACTCTCTGAACTCCTTGCCATTGCTAATTTAAGCAATCTTTTAGCTCTGGAACTCATTTTTACTATTTATTTTATCAAAATCTCAATCTCCGTCTGACCACTACACTGAGCATTCAAAGCGCGACTGGCACAAACACGAATAAACAAAAATCAAGTGAAGAATTTCAGAGCCATACTGGAACATTTCGAAATATTCGATTAATGAATTATGGCTGCACTTTAAAATTTAGGCTGCCAGCGGGACATTTCTAAATAAACTGATACTGAAAACGAAGAGATCACTAAAATCTATATTTCTATAACGGAATATATAGTTTTCTGTCAAAGAGAAATGACATTTGAGTTGTACCGTTAGTGATTTGGATAAAATATTCAATTTCCTACCATTCTACATACTCATCTCAAAACACGTGATTTTGGAAATGTTCTGGTAATGAATCCGACCGACGAATTATACGGTTTTACATTTTCATTTTATAAATAAATTTTAATTCCATAAAACGTTATTATTTATTAATTTATTTCAAATTTTAGAAAATAGTATCTTGGAGCAACCTGTACTTAAAGAACTGTGCCCAGCGGTCATTTGCCGGGGTCACGGATTCTAGCATCCTATCAATGAAATTAAAACGAATAAGCAATACTAATAAGATGAAACAAACGCAAAGAGTAGGCGTATTATTTAGTTTGTTCGAAAAAAATATTTTTTCAATTTACGATTTTTTTTTATCTGTCTTATTGAATATGATTTATGGCCACTAACCCTATCCGTGTGTTCAATTAATGTCACCATTGTAGCGCCACGCTGTATACTAGCTCTATCAGTACCGGTATCGGGTCGATTGTGTACTTATTTACTGTATTATATATTTTTACTTTTGATTTGTAGTTTGATTGTTGATTAACAGATTTTTTGTTTTCAGGTCGAAGGCGTCGAAGTACAAGCAACAACGACTCCCTTGTTCAGGCCAAGCTCCAAAGTCTTGAGCATCGGTGCAAAGTTGCTAGTTTATCGGTTTTTTACCGGATACATTTCGGAGAGTGTGCTTCAGATCTGCATGATCTAATTCCCTCCTGCCCTTTCTTCTATCGGACGGCCAGAAGCACCACAAGGCGCCATCGGTTCATGTAGATATATTAAGCTGATTGTAGTATGACAGTTGAGAGCATGTCATGCTCGCTTTAATGTACCGCTGATGGTGGCGTGTGTATTGGATCGTTCGATTTCCTCCAAAATGGTTGAGTTAAACGGTGCTGATGCACGCGTTATGTCCGTGAACGGGCGCTGTCAGTCGATACTGGTCATCTCTTGACTGCTCAAGCAATATTTTGACATTTTACAGGTTTAAATGATTTTTATTTTATTTTAGTACCTACCTTTGATTTTATTTTTTATCCTAAGGGATTTTTAAAATATCTCACATTGCTCTCACATATTAGGGCATAAATGTAAACAAAGAAATTGTATAGTTGAATTAGTTGAAAAAGAGTAACCATGGAGTTTCTTGTCCGTTCTTCTCCATAGGAATCTACGTTTTGGAACGGACAACTAGCTTCAACTAACGGACAAACTGACTGACAACTATTGCTTGACTATTCAAAAGTGCCTGTAAATGGTCTAATTGAAATAAATGTTTTGACTTTGACTTTGACTTTATGCCAAGAACGCGAATAAAGCGCTTTGATTCCACTTTCATTGTGAAAACCGCCAAGCAGTGGAATGCGCTGCCCGAGTGGGTGTTTCCCAACAGTTACAATCTGGGTATCTTCAAGTCACGAGTGAATCGGTTTCTTCTAGGCAAGCGTGCTCCATCGTAGACCGCATCATCGCTTAACATCAGGCGAGATGGCGGCCAAGCGCAAGCCTATCGTCGAATAAAAAAAAAAAAAAAAACAAGCTGTGAACCGCAACAGAGTACTCCATCAAAGAAGTTTAGGTCTCTCTCCGAAGTCAGTGATAATATCCAGCATGATCATCGTTATGAAATCACTCCTAAGTCATTCAAAAAAGCATTGCAGCGTTAAAAATTCTTCGAGAAAATCAAGAGCTCGCGTAAAAGTCTTTTCACAACATGTGAAACGTTTAAAGGTCAATGTCTCTAGTTTACGCACTGTAATTAGTGAACTAAAGAAAAAAAAATGATTGGTGATGATTGTGCGGATATGTTAAATCATGATGATTTTAAGTCACAGTTGCTTAAAAGGATGTCAGTAAATACTGACGGAAGTGTAAACCGTTCTAAGTATCCACCAGAGTTAAGATCCTTGGCGATTACTCTGCATTTTTACTCGCCAAAAGCATAAACGGTGTTAGAAAAAAAATCAATTTAGCATTATCATATCCAAGTGTAATACGTTCATGGTACAGTGCTTAATAGTGCACCGTGCCCGCGACTGGTAGTCTAGTCGCGTGACAGCCGGCACGCTGCATGAGCTCTAAGACAGCAAAATGTGTAATAAACTGTGTGACGGTGATCGTCGCTGCAGCCGATGGGCGGAGCCTACCGCTATAATAAGCGGCGCGTGGTAGCCGCGCGCCCCTCAACTTCAACTTTACTGCAGTAAGCGCCAACCAAAGTCGGCGTCCGGCCGCTGATCGCCTCATGTCGGGCCTCCCCTAGGGAACTAGGGGTCTCACCCGGCTGGGGTTGATCGCACGGGCGCCGCGAAGCACTTAGGGCGCTTCTGCAGTTACTTACCAGATACACTACACGGTGCCGCGGAGGTCTGATCCCGCGGCACATAGGACGTTATTTGTCCCGGCCCATCCTGCGCCCCCCCCCCCAGTTACCGGGGGGGGGGGAGTGCGACCCCAACGCCCGGCCCTTACTTTTAAGGGCCGCGACCCCGCTGTTACGGGAAGGGGGCAAGCCGCCCCGACCCCGTCTCCTCACGCCCCTTGCGGGGCGGTGAGAAGCACTTCAGCCCGCGCGCCCCTCTTGATCCAGCGGCTGACCACCAGTTAAGTTCTTTAGCCACATTACCTGAAGACCCGTATTGCCAGCGAACTACTCACCCCTGAGTTTCTAGTTATTTCTGTATACCAAAGTGTGGTACTATAATTGTTAATGTAAAAAAATACATAGTGTTTTGTATAAAGGTGTTTGCTTTATTTTCCTAATCTAGTTAAAATAACCCTTTAGGTTATTTTAGCTACAACTGTTATGCCGGGGCTTCACCTGCGTGACGCCTAACGTTCGACGTAACGTGTGATCTATGTAATTTTATCATTTTCATTGTTACAGAAAATGAGATAACATATTTGTCTCTGCTCGCTAGCTAGTTTTTTTTTGTTAGAGAATTAGGCCCCCCACAAATTGAAGTGTATAATAGTGAAACTAACATAGTTTGTTCTTTACAATACTAATATTAGCTTTACTTCGTGAAACGGGAATTCCGAGAAATCAACAATTAAATTAGAATTTAAGTATAAAAAAATGTTTTTATTATTGTTTTAGAAGTATCTATTTAATCTCTTCCCAAGTGCCCACGCTCAGGTTTAGAAGCTCTAAGCTAGCATAGCACACAGAAGTGTTCTAAATGATACACCGAAAAAAGAAACAAAGAATTTTTATTAAAAATAAATATTATTATTTTATTTATTTCAATCTTTAATGCACTGTAAATAAGAGCACAAAATCAACTCTTCATTACGCGCAATTTTTTTTTCGTATGATATTGATCGTGAGAGGAATATTAAAACATCACTTGATTTTTTATGATTTCTCATCATTCCGTTATCATTTTTAGGGTTCCGTACCAAAATGGTAAAAAAGGAACCCTTATGGTGCGACTTCGTCTGTCTGTCTGTCTGTCTGTCTGTCTGTCACACCTGCTTATTTCAGCAACTACTTATGCTATCGACTTGAAATTTGGAACAGTTATAAAGAATGCTTGTTCAACTTTATTGCAAATGAAAAAAGTCCAAAAATATTTTTATTTTCATTGCAAAAGGGGCCGGAGTGGGGGTCCGAAATTTTAAAGTGGGGTTACTAGGTCAAGTGACATATCATATGAAAGGGCTTGATCTGCACATTTCAAAATATATTTTCATTTTATTTTATGTCTCACAGTTTTCGACATATGATGAAAAATGTCCAAAAAAATACCATTCCCCCCCCCTTATCTCCGAAGTTTGCGGGGCGAAAAATCTGAAATAATTAGAGTTGATAGGAATTGACCCAAATATGGCACCAAAAATAAAACGATGTTCCTAACTAGCACAGTTTTTTCAAAATCATCAAAATTCCTTCACAAACAAACTTAGTTATGCGGTCCGGTTTTTTTCACTTTATACGTCCAAAACTGATACGGAACCCTCGGTGCGCGAGTACGACTCGCACTTGGCCGGTTTTTAAATAATTTCTAGCCTGTTAACTATATAAATAATAAAAAAATATATAAATTGGTTACTTTTTATATGTAATTATGACCGTCAAACATTAACTATTTACACGGGGCCGAAAAAAAACTATGTCCTTTATTTTAATTGTGTGTTACTTAACTTAAATTTAGTTTATAATTGTTGGCGATAAATAATATTGTTTGAAGTACCAGCGTGATTCATAAAAAATAATGAGTATTGATAAATCCCTGTAACATACATAGTCTTTGGTACTTATGGTTTTGGTTGTTCATTTTATTATTTACACTGTGCTATCATTGGAACTTGGTAAAATTTGGTTATTGCTTGTTGGTTATTGTGAATTGAAGTGCTTTTTTTTTCCTTCAGGATTTAAAATTGCTATTGAATAGCAGTCATGAAGGAAAAAGCCTTCTTAATTTAGACAAAAACAGCCCATTAGAAAACGCAGCACGCCAGCGATTAGTTCGGTTAATAGGTACAACAGTATTAAGAGATACTCCAGACAAATTGATAAGAACTACCGTTTATGCCAATTGGGCCAGAGAGATACTATGAATATTTCCATGTGAAAAACCATTTGTGTACTTTCATAGTAAATTGGAGAGTCTACACGTGGCCTTATCACTAGATTGGCTGGCAAGTTGCCAGATGAAATACATAATTTGAAAAGAAAATACTGGGAATCTGGTGTAATAGAAAAACGCAGACGAATTTCTAGATCTTCTGATGGATCACTAACACCTTCGCCATCACTGCGCTTATCAGAAGGATACATTCTAGAACCATGAAGGAGAACCAGGAAGAGATCCATGATAAATTCAAGCGAACCTTGGTCAACCGACTTGCTTATACTTTTCCAAGGAATTGCCCATATCTCAATATTTCAAGGAGTACCCGGATTTGAGGAAATCAACTGGATATACAGGTTGGCAGGCAGTGGCGTGCCTACAGGGCAAGCCCGAGGGTATTTCGCGTAATTTTTCATGATTATAAGTGAGATTACTCACTTACATTCATGAAAAATTTAGAGATATACCCTCGGGCTTGCCCTTTAGGCACGCCACTGGTGGCAGGTTAGACAGTGGAAATATTGACAGGGGTCATTGTACTCATCATTATGAAAAACTTTTACTATGGGACCAACACTGAAATCGCGAAAATAAAATCAGCTGTTGAATACATTTTGTTGAATTTTGTGAACATAAATGTATGGAACAGCTGATTTTTTTTCCGCGATTTCAGGGTTGGTCCCATAGTAAAAGTTGTTCATAATGATGAGTACATTGCTGCCAAGAAATGTAGTACAAAGTATTGTTAAAAATCTAAGTGACTGTTCTATTACTGGGACCAATGAAGTTAGGCAGTGTTAATAAGGTTTTAATTGAGCATTCAATCAGTCCTGCTGATATATCAAAGAGTTTAAGTGGTGTCGGCCGCTATGAGATATGGTTGTTGATGTTCTTTAGGGAAGCCTATAGAGGTTCATAATCTTAATATACTGTCCTGATAGTTTGAGGGCATGTCCTATGATTTCATTCCTCGGGGCTTCTGGATATTCTACCCTCAATCGTTGGATTCCCTCTAAGGTGAGCCCATTCCTCCCATACTTCAATGTTTTATCGGGGAGTCCGGCAAATCTAGGGTTGAGTTTGAGTCCCTTGACGAGGTCCTGATAGACAGCCCCGTTCGGCTTGGGTGTCACTGATTTGGGGTTACACTTCCCCCTCACCCCAGGGGGTCTAGGGCTCTCTGAGGAGTCTGAGGCCGGAGATAGGTAAGTGTTAGTTACGTTCAGGCTGAAGATCCCCTTCTCTGAGACCTTGATGACCTCTACACGCCCCGGGACTGAGGTATAAATCTTTACCAGCTCCTCCAGGATCCTGAGAGTCCTCTTCATCACATCCTTGAATTTGATATAGGAGAGGTTCACCTCCACCTTCCGACTGCCGAGAACCTTGACATCATCACATGGGGTTAACAACAATTCACTGACCTGTCTGGTGATAGCTCCGGTCTGTCGTGAGAATTCTGTCTCCCCTGCCTGCATGTATGCCGAATCCGAATGACTATCCGGGTCTTCCTCATCATCATCGTGACTCTCAGACTCCATGAATAGCCCCCCATCATCCTCCTGTTGATCTACACAGGGACCTAACCCTCTAGACCCGGTTGCTTGTGCCCAACTCTCTCGGAATCTCACTCCCCTCTTCTCCTCCTCCTCAGTCACCCCGCTATGAGGGTCAGGATCAGGCAACTCATCCTCCGTCTGGTTCAAGCTATGGCAACTGGGTTTCACAACTGGTTGTCAACAAAGAAATAACTTTCGTTCTATGCGACGGTTGCCAAAGAATAACTTCAATTCTTGTTTGGCAAGCAGTAGCCGCTATTGCAGAAGTTTCACAACCAGTTACCAAAAAGATCGACTTTCCTAATCCGCAACGAAACGAGGTGTGTTGCACGCAACAATTTTTTTAGACAGCATTGAATATGCAATGGCAAAAAGTCCAGTCGATGAGGTAGGTAA
Organism: Thalpophila matura; assembly: GCA_948465475.1. Taxonomy (NCBI): domain Eukaryota; kingdom Metazoa; phylum Arthropoda; class Insecta; order Lepidoptera; family Noctuidae; genus Thalpophila; species Thalpophila matura. The sequence goes on along the minus strand of OX419198.1, from coordinate 9,091,441 downwards.
TCCTAAAATTCAATAAGTACTTAGTTCCATAAATAGTCGTTAAAAAAATTTGAATTCGCGTTGTTGTGCAGGTGAAAACATTAATTAGAAAGAATAATAATATTAAAGGTTAGTATTTGAAAATAAATAATTATATTGGGAGAAAGTATCCAACGTTAGCACAATTACTTGATGTCTTGGAATCAGAAGCTACCTATGTGTTATGATTTAAAAAAGATTACCCCGAAAAAAGAAAGGATTATGAGAAGATTAATAATGAAATTAATTCAGCGATTAATGATTTCAATAGGTAGGTAGCTTCTGATTCCAAGACATCAAGTAATCTTTGTTGACAACCAGTTGCGAACCTTAGTTGCCATAGCGGCCGACACCGTTTAAGTAATGAAATAACATTTCGTTAAACAATTTTTGACAGAACGTAAACGTTTGAATTATTTTCTTGAAAAGGGATCTTACATTAAACCTCACCCAGTGTGTATTGGACAACGGCTTACTACAGTGAAAAGTAATAGAATAACACGTTTGCAACATGTAGACTGCCATGAACAATTCATTCCTCTAAGAGAAACGCTAGACTTTTTTTATCTCTGAATAATGTACTATCTGAAATATTGCAGTACATGGAAAGTTTAAATTTAAAACAGGAAAAAGAGAATAAGAGAGAATGGAGTATTTTGCTGTGTAATTGCGTTTGAACTAGGTTCTGTAGTGGAAATCGTCAATAGCAAGATACACAATTGTAATATAAAAATCATATACAGGCTTATAGGCAGAAAATGTTTTCTTTTCTAACAATTTACGACAGTTTACCAGTAATGAAATAGGAGTACAAAATGAGTACAATTTTTAGGCATGCTCCCGTTTCATCAACTTTGCCAGCTGGAATTTTAGCGTGGTCGTGCTGTATATCTACGATAATTGAGAGGTATACAATTTCTATTTAGTGGTATAAAATAGTACAAATTAAAAGGATCTTATTACCATCTAAAGTTATAATGAATGCGTTCATGGTCTACATTCTACAATAGCACCTTTTATTTCATTTGATTTCAGGTACACACATTTAAAATGATAAAGAAATTAAAGGAAACAGTCCAAAATTATAAAGAGACTTAATTAGAAAGTGAGAAGACAGAAGAAAAAAATTGCTCATTTTTTTTAGTAATATTGTCAAAGATTGAAAGGAAAGAAATTTATAAAATTCTGAATACCAAACTTTACTAGCAGTATGTGCAGGTCCTCAAGACTTATCAAAAAAGGCAAGTTGCAAAATCTAAAGATTTGCCTGTAGAGAGGCAATATTCTGAAGAAATAAGAAAATTTGGTCTCACCTTAAATTTTTATTCCCCGAAGGCTTATGAGTTTGTGCGTAGTACTTATAGCTGTCTTCTACATCCACGTACTCTGAGTAAATGGTATCAACGCGTAAATGCTGAGCCTGGGTTTTGCAGTGAAGCATTTGACACTTTAAAAGCTAAAGTTCAAAGTAGTCATTTGCCAGTACTATGCGTTAATGTTTGATAAAATGGCAATAAGAAAGTCGCTGTGCTGGGATCCGCAAACGAAAAAATATTATGGACGTGTAAATTACGGTATGGATTGCGACAGCGATGCCCTCGATGTTGCCAATCAGTGCCTCGTGATTTTGCTGAATTGCATAAATGGAAGATAGAAACTACCTGTCGGATGTTTTTTTATCACGTCTCTAACGGGAGAACAGAAATCAACTTTAGTGGAAATGTGTATCCGCAGGGGAGGAAGAGGAAGTGGGTGTTAAAATAGTGAGCATAACGTGACGGACCTGCTGCAAATTTCAGCATGTTTTGTTCACTAGGGTGTGATCTCATAAAGGATCAAAATGTCACTACATTTGAGACAGGTGAAAATAGAATACACATTTTTATAGATCCATGTCATACTATTAAACTGATCCGGCACGCTTTTGAAGAAATAAAGGTATTTTTTGACAATTTTGGTAGGAAAATTGATTTCAATTATTTAGAAGAATTGTTAAAACTGCAAGATCATGGAGGTTTGCACATGACCACTAAGTTGACAAAGGCTCATTTGATGTTTGACAAAGAAAAAATGAAAGTCCGTTTGGCCACTCAATGCAGTCGCTGACGCCTTGCACTATTGCGAAAATAAATTAAACCCTTTTAGCATAGTTCCAATGCTCAACACTGTAACTAGTATTGAACTGACTTAAATAACTAACAGAGTAGGCTATATCAGCTCTTGTCATGACTGTTAAATACATAAGATATCCTATGAGTTTTTGATAGCCAATTCCTGATGTGCATTTTTCTGCCTTTGTTACATTCAATTTGTTCTCTATCGGCTGTTTTACAATCAGTCATTTCAAACTTTTGTAATAATTCTTCTATGTACGGTTGTTGATAAATAGTTATCTCATTACAGTTTCTATTTACATTCATGTTCATTCCTAAATATTGCTTAAAGTCACCTAAATCTTTAATATTACATTTAGAATTTAATACCATGCTTTATTTTTGTGGTTAATTGGTCGTGTTTATGCAAGCAATATCACGGGACCATGTCCGATTCGTAACTAATAATAAATGTTCAATATATTTTACGAAAGATTTGAGTAACTTCAGTGCAATAGGTTATTTAGAGTAGGTAAGATACTTTGAACTCTTATAGGAGATGACGGTTTTGTAGGAATTATGTACCTACTAGTTAGGAACGTATTAGTAAAGTTCGTGCCAGTTATATTGTTACAGAATAATAAGTTGAATCCTGGCATGTGATTTGGTTCAAGTTGATGCATTTTATTACTCTTAGGGGCAACGCAGATGACAGACTTTTTGTGCGATCTAGAGCGCTTTGCAGCGCTCGTACAATCTGCGGAACTTAGTTGTTCGCAGATTGTTCGAGCGCGAGCGCGGCAGACTCGATTGCACAATAACGCTGTCGTCTGCTTTGCCCCTTAAAATTATTTCAGTTACTCCTCTAAAAGACCGCCGAATATAACAGATGTGACAAGCTGTACGCATAAAAAAATTGAAAAAATAAAATGCAATACTCTAAACTAAACGCTCAAGATAATTATAAGAAAATGTCATCAGGCATTTTATGATAAACCGAATAAAACCAACAAGACAATTTTATTTTGAAATTCATGACAGTACACACCGAAAACGCCGAAAACGTATAGGGGAAAGTGGTCTGAGACGGCATAGCGGCTGAGATGGCACAGTCCCAATATCTATGCCATTTGTAGTCCAATGGCGCCCCCACATGCACCCGTGCATCCCTAACGGCAAATCGTCGCGACAAGCGCCCGCTAGAGATGGATAACTAGCCGAAATTCCAATAGCCTAGCTAGCCGGCTACATATGGGGGCCACCCCAAATTATTTTATATTTCGTAATTTTACTACAGGAAAAATACCTACCTACCCGCATTGGCTTCTTTCACAGGCTTCTAACTTCTTGTCATTCGACTTTGACAATCATCGAGCTGTCACTTTGAAAAGCGATAAAGCTGTCAGCAGTCAATCGACTTTGACATTTCTCACGCAAACAAACTCTAACAAACCAAACAAACAAAGTAAACATTCATAAGGTTTGTTGTTGTGTTATTTCACAAAAACTTCAGAATAAAAGTGCGTCTAGTGTTTGTGCGGACTAGATTCGGAATAACAGTGCGGTGTAATGGCGGATATTAAGAAATTGAAGCTGATTCGTTCACCGTGTAAGGGTACACTGACTAGGATTGAGAACTATGTGAATGATCCCAAAAACATAGCGTCCGCCATAATGGACCTTATAGAGGCACGCAAGGAAAAACTGTTATCGGATTTTAAGCAATACGAAAGCGTTCAGTTGTATATTCTTGTTCGGGACTATCAGGATTCTGAGGACGTCGGTATTTTTAAAGAAAGATATTTCACTGTGTTGGCCAAATTCAATGAAACTATTAAGGTAATCTCTAAAAAGGAAACATGCCAGACTATTAATGTAACTAACCATGTAATTAACCATGTAATTCTTCTAAATTCCTTCTTTTGGGTCTAGGGAAAGCAGGGGCCGCAAGTTCAAGACACCTTCTATCTGCACTGCTACAGTGTTAAATTCTTCGTATGTCAAGCATAGAGTACCAACTACTCTCTGCTTGACATACGAAGATTTTTTAGTCTGGAATGGCCTTTAAGGGAAAGAGCCATACAGATTTAAGTGGACCTGTCCTTATTGTGCACGCATGTGCCGAGTATCGTAGTAGCTCAACCCAGACTTAGGGAGCTCAACGACTCGACGAACATTACCATCAGAAAAGGACATTTGGGTAGGCCCCATAAAGTACTCAAACAGTCAGACTGAACTTCAGATCTGGGACTGTAACATAATAACCCACATAGTACTCACATTTACAATTATAAATAAAATAGTAATGTCACATTGAATGTCATTATGTATAGTATAATTATTTTAAAAGAAAACATTTCATGTCTAAGTTTCATGTCATATTGTAAACAAAATAAAAAAAAAACATAAAAATAAAGCGCCCGTTTACGAACATGCCACGCGCATCAGCACCGTTCAACTCAACCATTTTGGAGGGAATCGAACGATCCAATACACAATCATGTCACCATCAGCGGTACATCTAAGCGAGCATGACATGCTCCCAACTGCCATACTAAACACCAGGTTAAAACTTTATAAAGGGCTACAAAGTACTCACATGTACAATACTGAAATAATGATACTGAAATGAAATATGTAATCCAATTGGTATTAAATTGAGAATGATAAAAAAATAATTAAATCATTATAATGTCAAGGTTTTATGTCATGTGTTCATTATGTCAAAATGCTAGTCAAAGTTAAAAAAAAAATAATACAATTATAATTTTGTTACATATGCAAAGGAATACTCACATAGCTTAATTAAGCGAGCAGCTCAATCCCAAGCGTTTTTATCATTTAAATAATCAGAGATTTTGTAATACCCTCTTTTACAAAGTTTAGTTTTAACGCAATTTTTAAATTTCCTGATGGGTAAATTTCTAATATCAAAATCAATGGGATAATATCAATGGGAAGCTTGTTGTAAAAGCGTATAGATTGACCCATGAATGAGTTGCTTACTCTGTGGAGGCAAGTGGCATGAACAGAAAGATTGTGTTTATTCCTGGTATTCAAGCTATGTACATCAGACATTTTAATAAAATTTTATATGTTTTTGTGTACATACATCAAGTTTTCGAAAATGTATTATGAAGCTACAGTCAGAATATTTATCTCTTTGAATTTCTCTCGAAGAGAAACTCTTGGGCCCAGGGCCAGGGCTCAGTTGTAGATGGCTCGAACAGCTCTTTTATGCAAAATGAAGATAGTACTACTCTTATGTGATTCTTCTATGGGGAACCTGTGCAGACAGCACAGGTTCCCCATAGAAGAATCACATAAGACATGATACTATGAAAATAACTGAAATACACTATTCTGGCTGTATCCACATCAGTAAGTTGTCTAATTTTTTTAATAGCGTAAGCGCCCAAACTTAGCCTTCCTGACAATTTGTTTTGTTCTGTTTGATATGTTCACTTGATCCATTGGCAGGTCCGGTTTAGTTAACTTCACATCTAGTTCCGTTTGGAAATATGTAATTACCGTTAAAGCTTCTTTAGTTTCCGTGTTCATTATTCCGGATAATATCCAACCGAACTTGGAATCAACTAGATACAGGTTGTCTCTAATTTGAATCTTCTCAGTTTTCATAAAACTGTAGTAGTAATTGTTACCTATAAGAATATCAACTTGTTCAGGTGAATTATCGTCAGCTAGTAATTCTTTGTTTCCAGTTACTAAGCTCACGGGGTGCAACTGGTATTCCTTTACATATCATTTGCATAAATTGATCGTTTAGACATGTCTCGGGTTTCTAAATTGAGTCTAACCACTGTACTTTTGAGTTCTCGGGGAGCTTCTGCTCCAAAGGTAAAAACATAAGTTTTCTTCTTCCTCAACTGAGAGATCTAATTTACGTGCGATTTTTTGAGTGACCTAGGATCTCTGTGACCGGGAATCCAACAAGATTCGACATTTAACATGGTGGGAAGTCTCTCCTTCCTTTGAAGCTATAGCAACTGCCGTTTGCAGCACAGTGTCTCTTTTATTGTTTTTTTTTTATAAAGATAAATAATCGCAGACCTGTGAGTCCGCGCCTTTGTTTATTTTTGTTTTATTGTTTGGAGGTGTTAGTGAAGTTTTCGGTTTCCGTGCTCCTGCACCGGATACATTGCTGACAACGTAGATAACTTTACTTGAGAAGAAAATTGATTGGGACACAATGCCCTATTGTGTTTTCCACGTTCTTTACAATGAAAGCATGGCTTACGTGATTTGCAACTTTGGATGCTATGGCCAAGCCGAAAGCATTGATAACAACGGTCTTTGATCATAGTATTTCTATCTGTAGAAGTTGTAGGAGTTGGTCGTTGAAGTCCGCCGAATACCGAATAGCAAATCATGAAATAAAAGAACGCAAATTCTGTAATGGTAGCCCCATTACAGAATTTGCGTTCTTTTATTTCATGATTTGCTATTCGGTATTCGGCCGAATAGTTTGTAATATTCGGCCGAATACCGAATACCGAAAAAAAGTGGCCGAATAGCCGAATAGCGAATAGTTGCCGAATATTCGTGACATCTCTAATCCATACACATATACAACATGTAAACATAGTTACATTTAAGACCTGTAGGCTAATTTACGTAATTTTACGACGTGCCGATCAAGTTGCAGTGACGCTGCAGTTAAGTTTAGGTTTAGATGCTAAATGGTATTTTCGTAATCTTTGAACTGCACGTAAGCTTCACGTCAGCTGCGCGTAAACTGCACCAAACTGCACGAAAACCAAACTTATGTGCGGTATGGCCATAAGAGGGAAAAATAATTACCCACTTAATAATCGAATAGAATCGATTACATTTCAATGAATTAAACGTTATAAAATATTATAATAATAACCCAATACTAATTTTAGTGCTTGTTCTTACCATAAAAACAAGTAAATATGTTTTAATTCTCCTTAAAAGTTAATATTTTCCAAAAAAATTGGCTGAACGATGACGATCATTGCCGCACGAATAAAAAATTAAAAACACAACTGTCAAAAAAAGACGGGCGCCAAAGTATAAAATAAACAAAATTGTGGAAGTTATCTTTTAAAACTTTATTTTAAACTTTATTAAGGTATGTATGTTAATTATTGTTATATTCAAATGATATTTAAGGATTTACCGTGACGTGTACGAAGAAGTAGCAGTTTAAAGTCCTCCCTTGTATGTTTTAGCCATGACTTCACGAAAAATTGTTTCTGTACGGCAACTGGAACTCCTGGTGGAGTTTTTAGAGGGCCACAGGGACCTTGCCCGTGGCAGGCTTAAATCTAAAGAGGCGAGTGCCCTCTCCTCACGCCTTTGGGCCGAGTGCGCAATATTAAATGCCGAGGCCGACGGGGATCAGAGGACACCTAAGCAGTGGAACAAGGTCCGTTAAATTCTTAAATCAATGTTGAATGTGTATCAGTGCATTGCACTTGGATAAATAATTAGATTTGTAATCTTTCTAGTGGTATACCGACTATAAGTGCCGCCTGCTCAGTCGAATCAGGCAGATTAGACAGAACCAGCGCGGTACAGGTGGAGAGCCAGGCGTACCCATTCCTAGCTTAAGCCCCGTCCAGGAACGAATCGCTGCTCTGCTTGGTGCAGACAGTGAGGTTGTGGGGAGGAGTGGCACACCTCAAAATGAGGTGCAAATAAATCCACTATCGGTTAGTATAGAATATTTTTTTTGAATCATAACTTCATTATTTTATGCTCATGCATGGCAAATATTTCTTTCAAAACTTTTTTCTTTCTACTTTTGAATACACTTATGGGATAATAGGAGTACCTAAGTACTAAGACATGATCCCAAAAGTGTGGTTGGTGGTGGTCACAGTGACAGTGGTGTTTTTCTTTTTGCTTTGCTAGCCTTCACTTCATGCAATTTCTCCACTGCCTGCGCTTCCCACTATTTCACCGTTGCCTGCAGTTCTCACAGTTTCTCCACATCCCACATATTCTCCATCGCCTTCTGATGATGAACATGTTTTAACTGCATCAAATATTAGTAATATGTAAGTTTTATTTTGTGTAAAGTAGATACTTGTGATTCTAGATGTGCATTAACTCTATTGGCTACCAGTAGGCAGTTCCTGTGTGAGAGCTTATGCCAATAGTACAAAAGAAGCTATGCATAACACAAAGTAGAAGTATTACCTATTTAGTTTTAATATGCATACCTATCCTAAAGTAACTAATTGTTTTATATTAAATATTTATCTTATTATTTCAGATATGATGATATTGTATATGTTGACACTGCTGATAATCTAGCTGCATCTAGTCAATACAATATTAGTATTACTGATAGGTAAATATTACTTGTCATAATTAGGAAATAAATAACAGTCTGAAAACCATATCATAATAATTTTTTATTTTATTTCAGTGTGCAAGAGACTACAGCACCCAGGCAGCGATATCCACGTCGCCGTCGCATAAATAGACAATGTACTTATTGTCATTTTTAACCGACTTCAAAAAAGGAGGTTCTGTATTCGTCCCGTATGTATGTATGTATGTATGTAAGTATGTATGTATGTAAGTATGTATGTATGTAAGTATGTATGTATGTATGTTTGTATGTGCGCGATTTTCTCAAAAACTACTGATTCGATTTGGATGGGGTTTTCACTAACGTAATCTACATACTTTCAGGAAGGTTTTAGTATATAATACATTATGTAATCATTCCTATGTACAAAGTTATAGGCATAAATGTACACACTCCGTAGAAGATTTACTGTTGAACGAATTCGTGAAAGTAATCTAACACGGGATAAAGAACTAAAAAGGGAAAAATAAAAAAACTTTTTTAACAAAAAATAACCGACTTCAAAAATCCACTACAAAGAAAATAATAATTTTGGTTTCGGAAGTCGGTGGCAAAAAAAAGCAAACAAAAACAAGGCAAGGCAAGACACACGGTCGCTTCAGAAGAAAATGCATGAAGACAGGAGATGAGTGCATTTACATAATATTATTATAAAAAATACTTAATATACATATACCTACCTACAAATAAATACATAATTATTCAAATAAAATAGTTGATTCTCTTCTGACTCTTTATTCCCTATGTAGCCATAGACGATCAATAAGAGCCTGTTGGACAGCCCGACCTTCCAACAAGTCTCTGTTTACTCGCCTATTGCCTTGAGCAAGTATATTGAGGCTCTCTGCACGCACATCCTCCTCAGCTGCTCTACGCCGTACGCGCATCCTCTCTTCTTGCTCACGCTCTAAATTTGTCAGGTGTGGCACTGGTAATCGTGCCTTATTTGCTACATTATGTAACACAGCAGAGGCATTCACTATTTGGCCAGCAAAAACAGGGTCATAATGAAGTACCCGTGCAGATAATAAACACCTGAAACAAAAAGAAACCACACTAAATAACAATATTATAAAAAAGTTGTAGTAGGTATACTGAAACCAAATTGTTTTTTTTTATTTATATTATGAAGAGGAAACTCATTCTTATTATGAGTCATATCCTAATACATACCTGAATCGAGCTTTTAAGACACCAATGCATCTCTCTACTGTGTTACGGGCTGAAACCTGCAACTTATAATAATGTTCTTCTGGAGAACCCGGTACAGAGTTCAAAACTGGGATCATCATTGTTTTCCGTAATGCATAACCACTGTCACCTGGAAGAATAATTGAAATAATCATTTATCCCTTACTTATAGACAATGATTAAATTACACAGCTCTTAAGTCAATTGTCATCTCTATTTATTGTTATACAAATGACAAGGATAGTTGTATATTTAATCAGTGGTTAAAGTTAAGAGGCGTCAATAAGTAAGGGGGTTAGTATTTTAAGAATCTGTAACTTATTCCAATAGGTAGGTATAATGAAGACATTCACCCAACAAAAATATTTCCTCTTCATTATATTTTTAGTTTAGAAATGCCTGTAATGGATGATCACGCCATACTGCAGAATCATGGGAAGCCCCAGGCTTACTGGAGTCAATGCATAGGATGTTAAGATCCGCATCGCATATATGAAACAATAGTTTTCAAATTTACATTTTCTTTTATTTGTACTGTTTTTTAATGCATTAGATTATGATTGATTATAAAATAGTAATACATACAATCATCACATTGAGAGAATGGTATCCCTTTCTATTGAAATAGCGTTCCTCATGTTGGTTGGGTCTTATAATGGCAACATGGGTGCCATCAATACAGCCAATTACCCCCGGCAACTTGAACTTTCTATAGAAACTAAAAAAAAGCAGACAGCTTTATCTCATTGATTATAAATAGTTATACTAACAATATCTGTAACAGTAATATAATTATATTTTACCATCTTTTAATATTGTCACGGGCTTCTCTTGTCATGGGAAACTTTACATAGTGTGTAAATATGTTTCTCATGTTAAGGGCTTTGGTGACTTGACGGATAGCCCTCGAGACAGTAGGCTGGGAAACCCCATGGCATCTGCTTTGACCCACCAGAATTTGGTAGGATCCGCTAGCATAAAAAGCCAGTGTTATAAGAACCTGAAAGTTACCCAATTCTTTAGACTACTATCAAATAAATTGTTTTGCATTATTTTTATACCAATATAAGGAGATAATATTATCTAACCTTTGCCTGCACACTTAATCCATCTCTCCTTCTTTCCTTTGTGATAACCGTTGCTATTCGGCAAATCAATTGCCGAGTCAAGTCTTTGGTCAGTCGGTATGTTTTAATAAACTCCCGATCTGTAGTACAAAATGGGTCCAATGCCATCCTACGTCTCCGCTGCGCTTGTTGAAGTTCTCGTTGGTCTATTTGATCAGCTAAAGATAAAATCCCCATACCAAGGTGAAAACTCATGTTCACTAAAAAAATATAAAAACATGGTTGGAGTGTACGTAACGGGGCACTGAGGAAAAAACACTTAGAAAAATTTTGATGAATTTTTTAAACATAATAATACTTACTTTTTATGGTTTTATCGTATGGAGAACATCAAAAGAAACAACTTTTTCCCGGGATTTTTTTTTGTGAGGTCAATGACCGCTGAGCTAGGAGGCAAAATTTAACTCTCATTGTGAAGGCGTCTGGGACTTGAAAGAGAAAAATTTCACCCAAAAACAACGCCTAATCAAGCCTTCGGGATCCGGTGGGATGTGGGAGTACTAGGGTGGGGAAACACCGGGGGACGACCTTAAGGTCAATGACCTTGACCCCAAGGTCAAGGTCAAATTAAAAAAGTCGCAGACACGGGGTACGCTCGAGGTCAGTGACCTTGACGCCAAGGCCAGTGACCTTGACCCCAAGGTCAAATTAACAAAGACGCAGACACGGGGTACGTTCGTGGTCAGTGACCTTGACCTCAAGTTCAGATTCATAAAAACACCCCTTTTAACCTTTTTTTTTTTTTTTTTTTTTTTTTTTTTTTTTTTTTTTTTTCGAGGTGGAAATCCTCATGGATGTCCCCCGCCCTGGGGAGGGCGGAGGGGTCTGTCAGACTCTTACTGACTAAAACCACCCCGGTGTTCCTCAATTACCTTACGCCGGGGGCGCGGGAGTCGCTTGCGCATTCGTCCGCACCCCCGGCAGGTATTGGCCCGCCAAATGAAAGGCGGGCCCCGTCACCCTATGCGGCCGTCATGCACGGCCGCAATTCCTCTAGAGAGGCGCGCGCGGAACACGTCGCGCCACCGTCTCGGGCCTGTTTCCGTTCGGGCGACGGACGCCCCAAGTCCGCCGCCCGCAGGCCGCACCCTATGGTGGCCGGAGATCGTTGGCCGCCCTACGGCGCCCGGTGCGTCTGCTGCGGATGGGGAGAGAGGACACCGCCTCCCTCTCCCTTTCCGCCGCCTCCTTGGCGTCCATCACCTCCTCGCAGAAGGAGGCGACGGCGTTCCAAGCGCTCTCGCTGCCGACCATGGCCTCAACCACGGCCGGGAGCGAGAGGCCACCCGCAGCTCCGACCGCCGCGACGAGGTCACGGCGCTGCACTGCCCAAGCTGGGCACTCCTCCAGTGTGTGCTGCACCGTGTCGTCGGGGCAGTCACCGCAATGGTGGCAACCGGGCGTCGGCTCCCGGCCTATACGGCACAGGTACTTTCCGAAGCACCCGTGTCCAGAAAGCACCTGTGTAAGCCGGAAGCTAAGGGCGCCATGCCGTCTCCCGAGCCACTCCCTCATCACGGGCCTTACCGCCGCTATTGCGGCGTGCCCGACCCCTTTTAACCTAACCTGTCCAAGTCGGAGTGCCCCAAGTCTCGAGCTCGCAAAATTTAACTCTCATTATGGGACTTAAAAAATTTTGAGGAAAAAGCACTTAAAATTTTGATGAAATTTTCAAACTTAATAATACTTTCTTTTTATGGTTTCATCGTATGGAGAACATCAAAAGAAACAACTTTTTCCCGGGATTTTTTTTGTGAGGTCAATGACCGCTGAGATTGGAGGCAAAATTTAGCCTTCTTTATGAAGGCGTCTAGGACTTAGAAAAAATTTCATGACGAACAAAAAAATGGCGGGCAGCTAACGGCATGACCTGCATCTACAATTAGTCGCTCTGATACCCCGTCTCCCTATTCCCGGGTATAAGCGGCAAATATCTTTAAAAAGACGCCTAAATCGGGCGGCCTCTGATTTCAATTCTTTTAAAATATTGTGACGGTACATGTACTCGCCCATGTACCACTTCAATTTGTTCTGGCTCCTGCAGGTGCGGCAATGCCGTTTTAGTTCTAGCCATTGCCGATCTATTGTGTTAGTATGAATTTTTACCCTGACGTTACCTGTTCCATCGGCGACTCATACATCCAAATGACCATGTCTGACGTTGCAGAAGTCGTCCCCTGTGGTATTTATTTGTGTACATATGTGTTTCATCGACTTCCACAATGTCATCAGGACCCCCTATCATTTGATGGTCATGGGCCTCCGCCACTTCACACACCTCACGCAGGTAGTGATATATTTGAATGACCGTTTTCTTTGTCACTCCCACATCCCTTGCTGCTTGTGTAACCTTATCATTTTTTAAAAAATGATAAAGAAGTCGTTCGACTTTTCAAAGAAAGTACCCTTGACTGACGAAATTATTTCGTTACAGCCACGACGCCGACATCTCCAGCGGAAGCCAAACTTATAATCAGGGCGCCGCTGTGCTGACATATTCTGCCTACAATTAGGGCAGCGCGCCACCCTGCTTGGCATTAAAAGCCAAGCACGAGCAGCTTCTATTGCTTGCTCTTCGTTATAGATGCTAGCAGCGTAATTCCATATGTTCAAATTACGTGCTAAAATTAAATTTCTAGGATTCATGACTAAAACTAGACTACAACTAGACTATAAAGTAAAATATTCTAAAAAGCAAATTAAAACAAACCTAACGACTAATATACAAAATGAAAAATAAAAAAAGTAATAACTAATTAAAAAACTACAAAATAAACTAACGAACAAACAAACTACCTAACTAATAAAACAACAAATAACAATATAAAGCAGCGAAAAGCAATCCGAAACTCCGAGAATCACGAGAAATATCGAGAATTCCGAATAATTCAAACAAATTTTACCATCGGTATATTGATTGAAACTTTACCGTAACGAGAGCCGACGCAGCGGTCTCCATCGACTAAACTTTTACTATGGGACCAACCCTGAAATCGCGAAAAAAAAAACAGCTGTTCCATACATTTAGAAAGTAACAACGCCATCCAGTTACTTTATTAAGTACCGTACCTACATGAACTTTTATAATGACGCAACATCATTTTAAATCTGTAGTTATAAAAAGTAATCAAGTAATCGTGATTGCAACTACAATTAGTAGTTAGTAATCAAAATGTTTAACTACATTTTTCGATTTTTTTATGTAGTTAGTAGTTATGATTACTAATTACTTTATGTAGTCGTAGTTAGTAATCAGTAGTTAGATTACATTTTGCCCAATACTGGTCTGTATGTTCCTTATAGAAACAAAAACTACTCGACGGATTTTAACGAAACTTGGTACAATTATTCTTCATACCCTCCTACGTACATTTGTACTTCTCATAGTACGTAAGAGATTTAAAAATCTATGGTTTTTGTTTTAATTGCCAGCCCAAAAATATTTTACCAACGTTATCTAGCGACTTCTTGGCTTACGTCACAAAAATGAAAACGTCAAATGTCATCTGTCATTTTTTTAAAAATGGCGTCGGAAGGTGAACCTACGAGCGTGCGCTTGCATAAAAGTAAGTTAATCTATATTCATCAGTTTTTTTTTTGCGCGAATTTATCTTTTTTTTGTAAAACAACGAAATGGTAGTTCAAACTAATGGCTCAGCATATTATTTTCACAAAAAATCAAATATTTGTCCTGTAACCTTGGTATTTATTTCTATGTCCTTTGCAGAGTACAAAAATACGCAATCAATATTTTTCACAACTGTCTTCCCGAGTACTATGTAAAGTACGTTGATGTTTTCATCAAGTTTTATGTTTTTTTTAGCGTTTACAAACTACGACATCATTGATGCTTTGGACGACTCCGAGTTTGACTATTCCGGAGATGATTCAGATAAAGATCCGCCGTTCGTTCCACCAGAATTCAACCAAACAGCCCGTGATCACCGTAAAAGCGATTCCAGTAGCTCGGATCACGATGAGGATAACTTGGTGACCCCTGTGGCTTCTCCTGCAATGTCAGATAACTCAGACTTTACACCTTCAACTTCGTCGTACCAACCACGAGCAAGAGGACGTGTAAGAAGAGCATCACGCGGGCGCGGTCGTGGTCGTAGCCGTGGTACAGGTGAAAGCTCACAATCATTATTATCTACTCGACAGATAGCTATTAGAAACCGACAACATATTGCTAATATTCAAGACACTTGGACACACGATACACTAGATTCAGAAATCAATAGTTTAATGCAACCTGCCTACATCCAAAAAAATACTGAGGAATGGGAGTGGTACCAATTTTATAACCAATACATAGATGATGACATTCTAAGCCATATGGTAACCTGCACCAATAGAACACACGTTTTGGAGACGGGTAAATCCATGGGATTGACTTTAAAAGAGCTCAAGGTCTATATTGGTATCACCATGATCATGTCCGCATTGCAGTACCCACAAATTTCTATGTATTGGTCTGAAAAATGGAAAGTTCCGATAATAGCAAAAGCTATGACTCGTAACAGATTTTTTTTCATTAGACTTAGACTGAAATGCGTCTATGACCCTGAAGTGACGTTGGAACAAAAAATACAAAAAATCTGGAAAATCCAGCTTTTACTTGATCGTATATTAGCCGGATGTCACGAACAAATTCGTCCTCAAGAAATGAGTATAGACGAAATGATTATACCTTTTACTGGGAAATGCCCAATGCGACAGTACTGTCCTAACAAACCAAACCCAGTAGGCCTCAAAGTTTTCGTCTTAGCTTCACCAAAAGGTATTGTTTGTGACATGGCAGTCTATCAGGGAGATACTACATTCCCCCACTTAATCAACCAAGGATTTTGTCTGGGAGAAGCTGCCATAATTGAAATGACAAGGACTTTAGTTCCGGGACATTTACTGTTTTTTGATCGTTTCTTCACCACGGCTAAACTTTGTGACGAATTACTAAGACTTGGATTTCATGGCACAGGTACTATTATGAAAAATAGAGTCCCTAAAAACTGTGTACTGACTGATGAAAAAACGTTCAAAAAAAAAGCAAGAGGAAGTAGTGAAATAAAAGTAAGAGAAGACCGTAAGCTCGCTATAACAATGTGGCTTGATAATAAGCCCGTAATAATTATGTCTACTTGTTATTACGATCAAGATCACGATGAATGCGAGCGATGGTCAAAAAAAGCTAGAGCATATGAAAGAGTTAGGAGACCAGACGTTATTAAAAAGTATAACGAGAATATGGGTGGCGTAGATCTCGCTGATCGAATGCTTTCCGTTTGTCCGTCGCGCAATCGTACAAAAAAGTGGACAATTCGCGTGATTTCTCATCTTTTTGACCTATGCGTGGTAAACGCTTGGTTGCAGTATAGGATCGTAGAAAGAGACAAGGGCACACTAAAGAAAAATATAGTACAAATGAGAGAATACAAACTGAACTTGGGTACCAAACTCATTAATGACAATGAAGAAGAATGTGTCGAAAACGATGAAGGTGAAGTTGAATACGAAGAACTTGAACCAAAACATAGAAAGCGCAAAGTTCTTATCAAGCCAGTTCCTTCTAAAGAAAACCGTACCAAAAGTGCTGCTCATTTACCTGAATATGGTACAAAACAATGGCGCTGCAGAAAAAATGGTTGTGACAAAAAGACTACCGTATTTTGTAAAAAATGCGAAATTTATCTATGTTTTACGCCTAATCGTAACTGTTTTACTAATTTTCACGAAGACTGTTAAATATAGCTTTTAAAAACTTTGATATAAGAATAACTGATTGATCTCTAATGTTCCTGCGAAATTTATCTATGTTTTACGCCTAATCGTAACTGTTTTACTAATTTTCACGAAGACTGTTAAATATAGCTTTTAAAAACTTTGATATAAGAATAACTGATTGATCTCTAATGTTCCTACTATTGAATCACTGTAAGTTTGTACGTTTAAGTTTGATATTTTTGAGAATATGTTATGAAGAAAAGTTATTTTTTTGTTGATTTTGAAGAATTTAATAAAACTAATTATTACATACCTGAAATCTATTATTTGATACCTATATCTGCTGATTATGCCATAAATCTAAGAAAGAAATATATTATGTCCTATATAAATCACATGATAACTTAGTTCCCATGTACTTTGTCTAGGACATAGTGAAAAATCAGTTTTCCTAGTCCAGGATTTTTTTTAATATTTTTCCCATAGTCATTAATAGTCTAACAGTACAATACAAAAGTTTCAGAAAGAAACTCCAAAAAAAGTATGTCTGGTACTCAGGAGGATACTCCTGGGCAGGTTATAGTATACTTTTCATCACGCTAAAATCAATAGGAGCAGAGCAGTGAAGGGCAATGTTGGGAAAACGGGAGAAGTTACTCCATTTTTTAAGCTTCCGTCGCGTGTGCAGTCTTAATGGTTAAAGCTACATAGAAATCATGTATGACGGAAATGAAATTACATAAAATTATCTAAAAAATATCCCACAACAGCATATGTCTGTCTTATGGTTGACTCACAATAACACGTGTAACTCCCGATAGCTTAGCAGTTCGGAGCTTTCTGATTGTATTTGTTTACTCTTACGTTTATAATACTCTCACTCATCCCTAATTAAAAAAAGTTAATATTTCAGTTCTGTGCCTTCGGCTTGACCTTTCGGAGATTAGCTATCATTCCTACAGCACACAAAATTCACTTACCTACGTAGTTTCATCTATGAATGAGTGGAGCCGCAGCGACGCGGGTCGCAGGCGCGGTGGGGCGGCGGCGACGGGTTCCCGTCGCGCCGCGCTCTTCCCGCGTGTTCCTTAGTACGCTGTTATTCACCATACAGTGCGCACGATTTTCTTAAGAACCTACCTAACGTTGTTGTAACGTTCGTAAAAGTTTTTGTGTTATTACCTTGAGTGATAAGTGCATCATATCGCTGGACAGGGTAAGTTAATTTATTTTTTTAGTTTTGTCTATGAGAATTATGAGTGGCATGGACGTATTCATTTACGTAAACCTAAATTGTGAAGGGGTATTCGTGCTTTACACTTACTCTGCCCATATAATGGTGTTATTTAGTCAATTATCTTGGATAAGAATGTGTTTTATTTAATAACAGCTGTATAGCAATGTTTGTGGCGAAACCGCTTGTTATTTTCTGGCTAAGTATTTTACTATTGCCTTTACTAGTCGCAGCCAATCAGCTCACTAGTGGCAGACATATCATAGCTCACACTGCCTACCCTTTCTGGCCGCAGCTATTCAGCTCGCCATCGGTAGTCGCATGACGCAAAGGCAGGCATACGGCTCATGAGCCGCAGCCGTACGGCTCGTGAGCCGCAGCCGTACGGCTCGTGAGCCGCAGCCGTACGGCTCGTGAGCCGCAGCCGTACGGCTCGTGAGCCGCAGCCGTTCGGCTCGTGACCCGCAGCCATACGGCTCGGATGCCACAGCTGTTTAGCTGGAAAGTCCAGGCCAAATTTTTTTCTTGCACCTGCATGCCTTAGAATGAAAGTAATATCTGAGTCTTATGGCAATAATTTTGCTTGCTTTAGATGGTTCAAGAGGCATCTTTCGTCTCGTTGGGTGAGCTGTTGGAAGAGACTGGTGAAACTGACAACGACAATGAAATCTTAGAGCGGCTGAAACTTTTAGCACAAGAGCTGTTGCCCAGTGGCTGGACTGCTTGGACGGTGACTCGATCAACGAAGGAAGACGTGTTCGGAGAGACCGTTGACCCCCAGGTATTGAACAAATTGAGATTTGCCATACCAACAGACCAACTAGCTAGAGCGTTCGTTCCGGAGGCAACTCGTTTGTCTGAGAAAGGGTTTCGTGACCTCAAGCTAAAGATGCTGGATTGGGCGTTCACTAGAGCGTTGATAAACAGCCCGCCTGCTATCTGTAATAAGATTAGGGGGTCAGCCGCCGCAACTGAATTATTCAACGAGGCAGTTAAACCTAGGCGTATGTCAAGGAAGGAAGCCGATCGAGCCTTATCACTGGAGGTGGATGAGGAGGCAACAAATATGAGGAAAAGACGAATATCCTCAGATCCAGAATCAAGTGATGCATGGGCAACTAGGTCAAAACGTTCGCGAATAGATAGTCTTGAACAACGGATGAATGATATGTTCTCAACCCTCATGGAGAAAATTGAGTCGCTGGCTCCAGTAAGGGACTTGAGGCATGAGAGCTCTTCTGAAGATTGCGCATCATCTAATGAAGGAGATGACCTCCCCGCTCCGTCAAGATCTGAGTCACCCAGCGATTGGCATGCGCCACCGTTAGATTCTAATCTAGGTTTAGATTCTGCTCAACATAGCTGGCCAGAATTGGAGTTTCTCCCTGCGGTAAAGGAGGCAGAACCCGCGATTCCAGCACCGTCGGAACATGTTAAAGCAGAGGGCATCGCTTGTCAAAGGTTTGGGACAGATGCATGGAATCGCATACGGTATAAATAGGTAGCTAAAAGATTGCAGGCATCACCTGTCTTTAGCACTTTAAAGATTAATGCTGAGTTGAGTGATCTTGGAATACAAACCTCAGGGCTCCTCACCAAGCAAGATGGAGTTCTTGGAACGATTGTCCATGGCCTCCTCTGCCAGAGAAAGGCGTTAGCCGAAGAACTCAAGAAGCTTGCAGCGAAATTCCCAGCGGCCGCGGCAGATTTAAAGACATTATTGTCAGAGGGGACCTATTGCAGTTTGTGCACATCGGGCGGAAACGATCGATTTGAGACGGAAATCCTTCAAAACAAATAGTGATGCTCTTTCATCTATGCTGCAGCAGATACCGCCATCAGAAACACACTTGTTTCAGGAGGATAAGCTTTCTCATTTCATAAGAGACAATAGTGGTACGTCTCGCATTTTTCCTTCCCGTTTTGGGAAATTTCCGGAGAAAACGAAGCAGTTTTTTCAGCAGCCTCAAAAAAGCCGCCAACCACTCCCAAGTCGTACGCAGAAGGCCAAAAACCCCGCATGGCATTCCCGGCCATCTAAAACCGCAAACCAAAAGCGGAGGCAATCTGTTGGTAAGGCAAAGAGAGGCGATAAGAAGGAACAGTGGCAACAACGTCGTAAATATTGACGGAGAGTTCAGAGGGGGGCAGCTCAAGAATTACGAGCAGCAGTGGCGTTTACTGGGAGCCCCAGCGTCCGTCTTAAGGATAATAACAAACTATGCACTGCCCTTTGCAAGAAAACCCCCTTCTGTTCCTTTAAATCCAAAGATGATGTCAGACTTTTCGACAAGGCCCTCAAAACTAATGTTAAAAGAGATATCGACACTATTAAATCAAGGTGTAGTCGAAAGATCAACGGCCAAGACTGGATTTCTATCAAGGATGTTCTTAATACCCAAACAGAATGGCAAGGTACGGCAAATTTTCGACCTTCGGCGACTAAACCTTTTCTTGAGTTCAAGAAAGTTCCGTCTGGTAAATCAGAACTACGTTCCCAAATTCTTGAAGAGGAACGACTACATGGGAAAGATAGACTTCTCTCAAGCATATTTTCACATCCCGATAAGAGAGAGTCATCGGCGTTATCTCGCTTTTACCTGCCAAAACCAACTTTACCAAATGACCTCGCTGCCTTTCGGTCTGTCAAGCGCTCCGTGGGCCTTTTCTCGAGTAAGCAAATGGATAGCAAGCATGCTAAGAGGCCGAGGCTTTCGTGTACTGGTATATCTCGACGACTTCTTATTTGCTCATCAAGACCCTCAAATACTAGAAGCACAGATGAAGCAGGCCATTTCGCTGCTCCAAAGCCTCGGTTGGGTACTAAATCTAGAAAAGTCGATAGTAAAAGCTACGCCAGAGATAGAGTTCTTAGGCATAATGTGGAATACGGTTACAAACAGAAAGGTCTTACCGAAACAAAAACGCGATCAGTTGGCAAGAGATCTTCTACAAATAATAAATGGCCGTGGTTGGAATTGTAATCAAGGCACGTCGTTGATAGGCAGACTGGGATTCGCATCTTTAGTGACTCCGTTAGGGCGTCTATTTACAAGAAACCTGCAGAGGGCATCTCGTGCTCTCTCAGAGAAAAATCCCAAGAGGATGTTCTTGCTGCCAGGGGCGGCAATGAACGATTTACTCTGGTGGGTGGAAAACCTATCTCGACCGGGAAGAATTTTCATTCCCAAACCAAAACTATTTGTCACGACGGACGCTTCCAACATAGGTTGGGGAGTTCAGGTAGGGAATCACCACGTCTCACAGCAATGGGCCAAGGATCAACTAAATTGGCATATAAATCGAAAAGAGCTGTATGCAGTTTTAATAGCACTGGTCAAATTTCCAGATGTGTTAAAGGGACAGTCGGTTATGGTCCAGTCCGACAACCGTACAGTTGTGGCGTATATAAAAAATCAAGGTGGAACAAGATCATTGATACTGCTGGATTCGACAAGAAAATTGCTTCTCCTAGCCCACCGTCTGAAAATAGACCTGCTCCCCTTTTACATCCCAGGCCAGTACAACACATTAGCAGACTCGCTCTCTCGAGGAAAGGATCTCCCAGACTGGCATCTCAGCAACGAGATTACGACAGTCATATTTCAGAGAATGGGCACACCTCTTATAGATCTGTTTGCGACAAATCGGTCCAAAGTAGTCCCTCATTATGTATCAATAGATGCCAAAGACCATCAAGCGTTATTTGTGAACGCCTTCAGCAGGTGTGGCAGTTCCAGTTGGCTTGGATTTTTCCACCTCCATCTCTTATTTCCAAGGTTCTACAGCACTTGGATCAAGCCTCGGGAACCTTTCTAATGGTTGTACCACGATGGCAAAAACGTGTTTTGGAGAGGAGACCTGAAGAGGAGGTCGGTTGGAGCACCGTTTCAAATTTGGAACCTGGACCGGCATTTGATAGATCTGTCGACCAATCAGCCCCCTCCGGGAATGAAAGGTCTATCTTTAGAGGTTTGGACTTTGGAGGGTACGGGGTGGAGTCAACTAACTACAGGACTTCAGTTGGAAGATATTGCTCTACTCCGATCCGCGTGGCGAGACTCAACGTGGAAAACCTGCAGTTCATCATGGAAGCAGTGGACTTCGTGGTGTAAACAACAAGGGGCAAAACCTGACCGGCCTCGTCCACAGGAACTTGCTTCATACCTGAGTTTTTTATTCAGAATTAAAAAATTAGCATACGCAACCATTTTAGTACATAAGTCGGTAATAGTCACTCTATCGGATCCCGAGCAAGTTAAAAACTTATCTGCACATCCACTAGTTACATCAATGCTGAAGGCAATTAATTTACGGAAGCAGGCCTCCATGAGTCCTAAGTCCAAAATATGGAATATTCAAGACCTCTTAGCCTGGTTAGAGGCTCATCCACCTGATAGAGAGAGTATCTTTCAAGTATCGCGTCATGTGGCCTTGTTATTGTTGTTAGCTTCAGGAAGAAGAATTCATGATCTAACTCTTTTAAGTATTTCTGCAGAGAATTGTATTATTTCAGAGAAATCGGTAACATTTTGGCCAATGTTCGGCTCTAAAACAGATGGCACAAGAGGTCGCCAATCAGGATGGTTGTTACATAAATCAGATAACAGGACTTTTGATTTAGTAAGCTGGGTTAGGAGTCTTATTGAGGTCACGTCTGTCAGACGTAAATCTCAAGATGGCTTACTCAATCTCTTTATAACTACAAGAGGAAAGGTGAAAGCTGCTTCCAGGGCAGTAATTGCGGGGTGGCTAAAAACTACTTTCAATGATATAGGAGTCAATTGTACGCCGGGTTCAATTAGGTCGGCGGTTGCGTCATACGATTACGCAAGGGACACTCCTTTGGATGAGATTTTACAACGTGGGAATTGGAGAGGGTCAACAAACTTCTTCAAGCACTACTGCAAAGCAGTTGAGAAGCCTACGAGGCTTATTGAAAATAAGTTAAGTAGCTCTTTCGAAGCAGTTTAGTACATTCCTTATAATTATAGTTATTAGTGATTTGGCTGAAGACATTTATTATAACCTTCAATTTATCAGTCGATTGATGTAAAATGTGAGCAAGTGTAAAAGGATAATAAAGAACTGATTATTTATGTATATCATGTTTCGATTATTTTGCTCCTCCTGAAAATATTAAATAAGCAAGAACTAAGGTCACAGTACGCTGGTCACTTGGAGCCGGCAGATTATAAACACTTCTCCGAAAGGTCAAGCCGAAGGCACAGAACTGAAATACTACCGTTTTCTACCCCGAAGGGAGGAAAACGATTATTTCAGGTCTTGCCGAGGCTTGACCTGAGCAATGCCTTGCCGACTCTTTCGGAAGTGGTACTAAGGAACACGCGGAAAGAGCGCGGCGCGACGGGAACCCGTCGCCGCCGCCCCACCGCGCCTGCGACCCGCGTCGCTGCGGCTCCACTCATTCATAGATGAAACTACGTAGGTAAGTGAATTTTGTGTGCTGTAGGAATGATAGCTAATCTCCGAAAGGTCAAGCCTCGGCAAGACCTGAAATAATCGTTTTCCTCCCTTCGGGGTAGAAAACGGTAGTATTATTACCTATTCAATAAAAAAAGAATCATAGAAATCGGTATAGAAACACCAAACTTATACATGAAATACGCTAATAAGCCACCGCGCCGTCGCGCGTTAATTGAATCATGCTATAAGGATTATTTTTGTCTATCGGTTGCCGCGCTCGACGCGGAATCGGTTAGTGGTGATGAATTTGCGGTATTGCTGTAATCGCGTGTGTTTATGTCACTCAAAATAGAAAAATAAAAAACTATTCACCCCCTCGGGTGTAAAACAGCTCTTCTGCGGGGGTAATAAGATTGATAATCTTCTATACAAATAAATAAAATTGAAGTGTCTGTTTGTACTGTCATGTTGTTGTAGGTACTGTTATGAACCGGAGAGTGATATAATGGTAGTTAAAGTTAACTCCTGAGGTACGTTCCCATGGGATAATTTCCGACGTCCACGCGGGCGAAGCAGCGGGCGAAAGCTAGTATATAATAATATAAAACGTATCGAAAAAAAATAATTATGAAACAGAAGGGAACAGAATTTCGAGAAAGAAGAAAGAAAAAGAAAACGGAACAGAAAGAACAAATGAAGTACACGATCCAAAGCGTAACTTACCATCTTGTAGTACAAATATAAAAATATTAAGTGATCCTATAGATAATACGTATATTGTATTTGTAATCTATAAACTTCCATAGTACCGTACTGCTTTACTTGACTCCTTGTGACTCCATATGTTGGGTCGTGATGGTGCATCGGTAGTCTTGAAATTTGGCCATTTGCAATCAATTCCTCTGGCATAGATCTATCATTGATGGGTTGGCGTTTCTGTCTCAATATACATATAGTGATATATACATTTCTCAAAATACGTGAAGTGAGTGACATACATAACCACTCAAGTGCCTACGTCACAAAAAAGCGCGGGCAACGTGCTTCACGACTGACGCGGACGACCGCTCGGTGCGCCTGACCGTAATAAAACTTTATTTATGGCCGTTTGAAGAGGTTATTTGAGAAACAAACGACTGTTTTGTATAGCTTATGAAACAAACCACTTGTTTAAAGGAGTTTCTGGCAATTTAGCCCAATGATAAAAAAATAAAAAATGCAAGAAGTTGGAACATAAGTGCGTTAAGACGTTTCGTGGGATAAAATATTTTTTTGTACGAAATCTAAAGCGACAACGTTATGATTTTTTGTTAGAATAAAAAACTATATTAGTTAATCTTGCCGTACTATATTTAATGTGAACATATTTTCTTAAAACAATAGCCTAAAATAGCTGTTGAATGAGCGCAATAAATTCTCTTACACCGCATTCCGCTGCAAAATGATACAGTATGTTCATGCCTATTTTATAGAGAATATTGAACCCGTATGATAAAAATATATGTTGATAACTAAAGACACATGTCTTAACTATGGATTTAGTTTAAAAAATATATCACTTTCTAAGAAAATATTGTTCTAATACACAAAAACAAGAAAGACGCTCCATTTTTAAAACTTAACAGGGTCATTTTTGTTTACAGATTACCGGAAAACGTATTATTCTTTTTGAAAAAAATTATAATTGATAGAAAGAGCAAATGCTGTGTAGTAACAAGTACATGCTAAATCATGACAGTGTAGAATTAAATTATCTTAAAATGTTAAGGTTTAGATGAGCTAAATCTTGCGTCACGATCGCGACTCCATAGCGCGGAAAGCAATATGGCTACCGTCTAAGGGCCGCGACACACTTGGTTCTAAGTGATACCTACGTAACACGATTTCCGTGTTTGTTAAATTAGATAGTGGGATTTTTGGATTCATAGGGGTGGTTTGAAATAAAATTATGTTGTGTTTAGAAAAAATAAATTGTATTATTTTTAAAATAATTAAAATGACCATTTTTTATTATTAACTTATTATGATACGTATGTTTATTCTTATTTTAAAACATAACATAAAATGTATAATTATAAAATTATTTATAATAAAAAAAAATATAAGTAGGTACATATTATAACAATTTTCGGAAGTACTTAAATTAAGATGTTACAAAATCGTGGTTTCATTTAACCAGATATGTTGATTCCAATTTTAAAACATAACATTAAATGTATTATTATAAAATTATTTATAACAAATCAAAAAAATTATAAGTAGGTACATATTACAACAATTTTCAAAAGTACTTAAATTAAGTTAATATAAAATAGTGGTTTCATTTAACCCTAAAACACGAAAAAAAATCAGCTGTTTCGTATATTTTGTCAATTTATGTGAATACAGATGTTTGAATTGTTTATAATGATGAGTACAGTGACCACCTGGATAGAGGTCAAGGTCAACAAAAACTAAGTGAAGACAATGTAAAATTTCAGGTTTGGTCCCATAAGTTGTTCATAATGATGAGTAAAGTCACGTGGTCAAGTATCGCTCATCAATTACCAGTCACCCTATATAAAAAAGCAAATCAAACAGATACTCGGGTACATCATAAGCTGCGTTAGGTTCCGACCTTCACGCGGGCGAAGTCAATATTAAAAATCATTTATTCAAACTAGGTTGACAATCAGCACTTTTTGAAGGTCAAAATTAAATAAAGCGGTTGCCCACTTTATGTAATTTTGACCTTCAAACAATCACATCATGGGATGGTCGATGTGTCTGAATACCTACTCTGAATCCCTTCGAACAGTGTGGAATTCCTCGAAACATATTTCTAAGCAGAGCGTTACATTACACTGCTTGCAAATATATTTCGAGCGACTCTTTTTGCACCAAACACAACGTGCGCTTTTAGTGGCGCCAGTGCCGACGAAATGGTTCCCTGACAAAATAGGACGCCGTATCTTTCCCGGTCCAAGTGACAGATATTTCGTGACGACCTGAGTCGGAAAAGATGCAGGCCTTCCAAATCGTTGAACCAATTCTTCGGCTAGACGTTGTCTAAATGCACGTTGTGTAGCGGTCTTGTGAAAAGACTTATAAATTATATAAGAGTTTAGAATGGTAACATTTAAAAGGCGCCTAAACACTTTTTTGTACCACACCTGATTTCTAGACCTTTCTATGGGGTGTGCAGAGAGAAGTTGGTCTTTTTTATCCACACCCCCCATAGAAAGGTTGTAATCTAGTACTACTTGTGGTTTATATTTGTACCGCCCGTACTTTTCTTTGCCCGCTACTTCGCCTTTGTGAAATGTCGAAAGCATGGCGACAACGCTGGTATCACGCCACAACATCACGGATAAATCCCGGCAATAACTGTGTACGATTTCACCAACCCGCAACTCGTTCTTACCTACACTTTTGATGGACTCAGGGACAAACTCCCTATTAACTCTGAGAGTCCCATAGCAATCGGTGCCATGGGACTTCAAGTATCTTGCCAAAAGAGGCGAGTTATAAAAATTATCCATAACTAAAGTGTGGCCTCGATTAAGGAGTGGGTTCACGAGATCGTACACAATACGAGCTGTCACATTAGACGGTGGAGGTGGCCTTGAAGTACTAGGGACTTCGTCTGTCTGGCTGTCGTCTATCTGTCTGTCGTCTGTCTGTCTGTCGTCTGTCTGTCTGTCGTCTGTCTGTCCTTTGCCAGTGTAGAAGAAAAACTTCCACAAGTACCCGGTCGACGCTTCGCACAGCTCATAGCTTTTAACGCCTACCTTGGCGGCTTTGGTGGCTATTTTCTGTGCGAAGGACAGCCGACCGTGCCACTTGAGGAGTGATTCGTCTATGGCGAGGTCACGTCCTGGATAGTATAAGAAACTATACTTGCTATTAAGATGGTCGAGTACCGGCCGAATTTTACTAAGTCTGGATTCATCTGGAGTCATGTCCCGTCCCGTCACGTTTTCCGCAAAATGTAACATGCGCTTTATGAGCACGTACCTATTATATGTCATAAGTTGCCTAAAATACTTCAAGGTGAGATAGCCATTTTCTCGCCAGTAATCCTTTTCAACGGATAGCGGCGCTAACCCTTGAAAAATCATAACGGCAAAGAAAACAGCCATCTCACTCCGATCCGTGTTCACCCAAAAGTTAAGCCGAGATTTTTCCGTGGTGAGGTATTTGTCAATGACGTACGACGAGTGCCTGTTTGTTTGGCTCACGAGGAGATCAAAAAATTGGTCGTCAAAAAATTTTAAAAAAACGTCTGACGGCCGGGTAGTGTGGTCCACAGCAAAAGTTGGACCAGGGGTACCTGTGAAAACCTCCCGCTGGCCAACAAATGTGTTGTGGTCGCAGCTCCAGTCAAAGGAGAGGTTGTCTGCCGATGCCATTTGGCGCATCAAGAGGTCTGCCTCGGTATCCTCTTGCGCCAACCACTCCACAGCCTCGGCGTTAAGATCGTCCGGTATGTGGGCAGACTCCAAATCTGTCTGAGCTTCTGTCAACTCCAAATCGCTTGCCTCGTGCGAGCTGTCATTGTCCTCCTCCTGCAGCCATTGGTCCAAAATGGCATCAGACTTTTTTGTATCCGGATCTAGAAAAAAGAAAAGTTATTTTTGCTGACGAAACAATAATAACGATGTAATTATTTAATGCTGATAATGATTACTTACCAGATGCGCAAAAGCCTTTTGGCTTTGACGTTTCGGAGGATGTGCTGGTGCACGAGGCATCTTTGTTAGAAGTGGAGCCTAGAAAAAATATTTTAAATTAAAATGTGTTGTAAATTTAACTCCAAAAATGTGATTTCGATTGTTTGATATACATACCAACTCCACAACGGACATTTATGCGTCGAGGCGCTTTTTTTGGAGCAACCATTTTGACATCGGTTTCTATAAAAATGAATACAATATTATTCATAGTTTTAAATGTATAAAATCATAGGGAATTGACTCCATAGAAAAACAAAGTTATTCTTACTTAGATTGCCAGAAGTCCAGTCCACCTGTAGCGGAGAAAATCCAGGAGCTTCGACAATACTGTCAAAACTGATCGTGCTGGAATACAACAAATTATCTTTTACTTAATACTTTTGTTAAATTGCTACAATTATGTGTTGAAATATATTTTTTTAAATTGCCTTGTCACCTTGTTGGAGTCGAAAAATCGGTCTTTGGTGATGTTGGGATTGGAGATGTCGGGACTGGAGACGTTGGGACTGGAGATGCTGAAGTCAGCACCCTATGTCTTTCTTCAATTTTTCTATGGAAGACATTATAATGATCAAAAGAAGCCACGTAAATTTTCTAAATTATAGGTACTATAAAGTATAGGTATTTTATATTATACCGAATTTCCCAAGCCTGCAGTTTAGGAGCTGGTGGCGTGGTTGGCGTGCCTACGCTCAACCGACAGGTTTCTCGGTGCGGTGATTGCTTTCTGTAACAATAACCAATGTCAAACCAAACAAATAAGACCAAATATGAGTAGTCCGTTCGATATCGTTATAACAGATTTCGGCTTTCTTACCGTGACCGCTTACGAGGAGGCGCATCAGGCATGAGTGAGCGCTCCATTTCTTTTTGGCGTTTCCGCGCCACTAACTCCTGCTTGACCGATGGTGACATTTTGGCCAATATTTTTTTTGTTTTGGCAACCGCTTGCTTCACCAACGCATGCTCTTCTTCGTAGGATCTACAAATAACAGACCTTCGATTACCTTCGTGTAAAATATTAAGAAAGGAAGAAAAGAAGAAAGATAAAGCATTCATTTCCGTCAATATGACGCACAAAAATAAAAATAATGATACGGAGGGAAAATAACTGTAGGGAAAGTATGCCTCACATCCGCGCAAAACGGCTATCGCTCAGCATTTAATAATAGAGATAAAGTAATATATCTACCGGGAAGAAGGTCCTGGTACAGCCAAATCCACCTCAGGTGTATTTTGTGGTGGGGTATCACTATATAATTTTCTAGGGGAACATTTACCCCGCCCCCTAGGCTGGCCTCTACCTCGCTTGTTTTGTTTATTACTGAAAATGTGAAATATTAAAAATATAACATTTAGTAAGATGAAAAAAATACAAAAACCCTGTCACCCTATACATATGTTTCCACATAATACCAATACCAACCAACTAAATAAAAAAACCATACAAAAGAACCCAAACAAACCACTAATCAGCAATAGTAAAAAAAAAATTCAACAAAAAAGTTTGTCTCAGCCCTTATTCCGTAAAACACCAAAGTGCTTTTGGTAACTACAGCGACATGGGGCGTTTACTTACGACAACGCGTGCCTTATCGTCCATCCTGTTTAAATGCACACATTTTCCGTTAATATTTATATTTTAAATTAAAGTTAAATAACTAGATTTATTAATTTATAACATATTTCCTGTCTAAAATATGAAAATCATACATTTATTCCACTTCAAAACTGCCACCTGTCTTATAAATGCAGCTTCGAGCATTTTGTGAAATTAATTTTTCATATATTACACCAAGAATAATTACAAGTGAATAGTAAACCAAATAGAGCAATAAACAACGTTTATTTTGACGTATAATACATCTAAAAATATTAAAGGGAAACTACTTACGGCATCTTTACAAATATTTCTCCAATGGCGTCGAACGACCGAACTTAACCACTCACTTCACAGCACTGTTATAAAATTATTCGACTGAATACAGATTCAAAATGGCACGCACTCTGTCGCTACATTATTGAACTAATATTATAAAACAAACTTTGACCCGCTGAACCTTACAATAATCGAAATAGAGCCGAAAATCGAACATAGTCCTCTTGGTAGCTCTGGCTACCTGACGCGATTTGCGAAAAAAAATTGGGTTGCCTCGCAACTGAAAGCACTTGAGTGGGAGATGTCCTAATTTTTCAACAGCAAAAATAAAGTTTAATAAAAATAAAACACGATTTCAACTGTGTGAATTAAATTGAACTGTGCATTAAATAATGCTATCTATATGTTTAAGGAAATTGTATATTGATAAATAACATGCTCGTATTTAGTTTTTTGTTTTAATTTAAACACATTTTAACTGTATGAATCATACAATAAACTGTGCATTAAAATTAAATAATGCTATATGTATAAGGAAATGGTACTTTGATAATAACATGGTCGTATTTAATTCATTTCAATTTAAACACGATTTTAACTGTGTGAATCATACAATGAACTGTGCATTAAAGAATACTATCTGTATAAGGAAATGGTATTTTGATAATAACATGGTCGTATTCAATTTGTTTTAATTTAAACACGATTTTAACTGTGTGAATCATACAATGAACTGTGCATTAAATAATGCTAGCCGTATAAAGAAATGGTATTTTGATAATAACATGGCCGTATTTAATTCGTTTCAATTTAAACACGATTTTAACTGTGTGAATCATACAATGAACTGTGCATTAAATAATGCTATCTGTATAAAGAAATGGTATTTTGATAATAACATGGCCGTATATAATTCGTTTCAATTTTTGGCTGTGTTGTACAGATAATAAACTGAAGACGCACTCTGGAGCTTGGTATAGTACAATCAGTAATACAACAATGAACCGCTCAAGTTGTAAGACCATTAATTTTCTATTTCATGTTTTTAAGATAATAATGTCTATTACTCGTAGGAGAGGCTCGTGGCTAAATGACAGCCGCGCTGATCGATCGATCTGCGAGGATAAGCAGCACTTGCCACGGTCAGTCCTTTGATGGATGACCGTCATAGAGTATAGATATATAGTAATAGATAGTCATATCTATTACTATATATCTACAGGATGTCACCGAAAGGGTATAACATAATTAAATTCACGGACTCTCTAGGTGATAACAAACTACATGGCAACATTTTTTAATACCTTTTCCTACAAAATTATGAAGTTATGATACATTAAACTTAAAAATATTTTTTTCTAATTGAATTCTACACATCACTAGCACCAAGTCAGCTGATCAGGGTCAATAAACTATTCTTCAATGAAACATCCTATTTCTTCAATTTACTCCTGGTACTGTTTACTTTAAATCTTTCATAACTACGTCTCTTAGTACAAAAAATTGCAAAGGGTTCTGCACGTAATTTTATTTTATTATTAAGATTACATTGATTGTAGTATTTGTAGTTTTGCTATAATGTCACCGCTGTAACGTTAAAAAACAAATAAAGTATGAAGTTAAACACACTTTGTTTACTTTTGTTCGTAGGCCAGAGTCTGAAGCACAGTTTTACAATACGTGTCGCGTCTGTAGTAATTATTTGTTTGAACAACACAATCGTAGGCAGGTACTAAAAATAATTAATTATCCGTGCATTTTAATAGGCCGAAAATGTATCCAACTACTTATTCAAAAGAAGTTGTTAAAAGTATCTACTAGGACTTCATGAGTGACGGAAGTTGTCCTGACAGCGAGCGTTGGTGCACAATAATAACTTTACGAAACCCTAATTTGGATACTGTTACATAAACATAGCAGACATGGATCAGATATCAAAGGTAAATAAACACACAATGGTATTTAGGGTCAATCAGCTAGTTGCAAGCACGTCGCAATTTTTTCTGATTATTGTGACGTTATTTTTGAGTTCGATATCCAACCTAAGCAAAACGCGGGATGTTTTATGCTCAAAGCCTTTTTTTATTTCCGCCTCCAATACAATACCCAACTGACGTAGATACTTGTGTATCACATAATAAATCTTAAATAAACAATTACAACTTACAAGTGGACACCTATCGGTTTTGTTTATCAACGCGACAGCTCTTAAAATTGAGCTAGGGAAGAGAGAAGTATTTTAACTGAGTCGACAGTCGTGGTTCACAGCTAGTATCTCGGTGACTTGGAGTACTACTACATATGACGTGTTTGGTGTTAGTCGGTCAGAGTTTTTTTATTCTTGAAATTTTTAATTACCTATCACGAAACCAACTGGTACAGTTACCTTATTACTAGGATATCAGACTGTTAGACTTCTTGTAGACGTACTTGTGCTTCAGTCGCTCTCTATCCGTTTCTGTGCGAAGTTGTGATTGTGATTGTGATCGTTGTCAATAAAATTGTCGTAAAAATTACGTCAAGTTTAACTAATAGCGAAATTACGAGATGCTGGTGTGTATTGGAGCAACGGATGGTAATCTGCAAGCTGCCCGAGAGCTGTATCGTCAGCGTTTCATCGACGGAAGAACAGTTGCTGAGCGTCGACTCTTCAGCAGCTGCCATCGAGAGCATGTTTCAGCCTGATGGTACAAGGTCTGTACGCGACCTGTTCTTTCCATGAGCCCGTATCGGAAGATCGGCCAAGCAGGAGGGATCCTGGATTTGAAGACGCTGTACCAGAGCATTTTACACGTAATCCACGCAGTAGCACACGTCGAGCTGCATTAGTGATGGGTGCTGCGAACCATGGAGGTATGGCAAGTGCTGCGCTAAGACCACCAACGCTCATACCACTTCTGCCCCCCTCAGGAGCTTACGCCGGCAGATTTTTTGGAACGCGTGGCTTTTGTGAGTGGTACCTTAGTTAGACAGAAGCCTCGGCAGAATTAGGTACGGTATTAAAGTGCTTTGGACTGATGAAGCAAGTTTCACGGGACGGAATAAACATTAGTCAGTTCATTTAATCCCGCCGCCCACCGTCCGCCGCACGGTCCGTCGGCTGCGGCTGGGCAGAGCGCGGCTCCGCGTATACTAGGCGCGCAGAAATCGGAAAACATAGGTTGATAGGTATGGTTGTCGGTTTGTTTATTCCTGTCCGAAGGGCATGTGATGCGGCACGCGCGTTTGTACCAGGCGCACAGAGTATCTCTTATTACTAGTTAATACGTATCAAACAGAGTAAACAGGACAGGACAATGACCCTCGTAGTGCGGTAACACGTTTGTTATGATTTA
Organism: Thalpophila matura; assembly: GCA_948465475.1. Taxonomy (NCBI): domain Eukaryota; kingdom Metazoa; phylum Arthropoda; class Insecta; order Lepidoptera; family Noctuidae; genus Thalpophila; species Thalpophila matura. The sequence continues at coordinate 9,058,334 of OX419198.1, read as the reverse complement.
AATTTAATAAACTGTAGAAATACAAAAAAATAATTACATTTCCAAAGTAATTTATTTTGAGCTGTAGAGATTGTTAACCAGATACACTCTTCACCCCGTTTGTATTGATATACCCTTACCGTGACACCCTGTATACTCTATGGCACGCAGGGGCCTGTGTAAAAAACGGTCACGTTTTTTACACAGGCCCCTGCGTGCCTCGGAGAGCACGCTAAGCAGTCGGTCCCGGCTGTCATAGGAAAAGGAATGACATTGACATATGACACTCGTTACGGGTAGTCAGAAGCCCGAAAGTTTGACAACTGGTCTTACAATCGAATACCGGTAATACCCAATAAATGGGTTGTGGAGGCCAGATGGTAGTCACACCACGAAAAAAAATATTGATATTCAGCCGTAACTAGTTAAGACTCCAGTCTGGAAGACGACCCCAATCTAGTTTGGGAAAAGGCGGCGGCGGGATGAATGTCTATTTGCTCATACAAAATGCATTAAATAAATATTTAAGCTTGTCTTATTTACAGGTACCTAATCGCCCACATACAATTTTTCTTTGTGATGGAGATCTCTAAAACTTTAATTTTAAATTCTTCTTCACGTAGCTTTTTTTTTAATTCAAATTCTTCCCCCAATATTATACATTACAATAAATAAATTTTATTTATTTTTACATTATATTCGTATGTCTTTTTGATGGTATTTTTGTACTTCATGTTATTTTTTTCTGCTTCTTTAGTCTCCTGTGTGACTTGCATAGACATCTCGTGTTTTACTTCATGCTTCATTATTATCGTCTACTAATACGAGTACATTTCCTGAATTTAAAAATTAGTTTCTCATAATCACAAAAAAGCGTGTAGTTACACAAACAGTATTTCTGAATGCTACGAATATAGTGCCGCTAATATATTGTTTATTGACAAACAAAAACATGAAGACATATGAAACTCTTCACGTTAATTCGCAGAGTATTTCCAAAGTTCAAACCGAAAACATTAACGCTTGATTTTGAAATCGCAGCTATCAAAGCAGCAGAAAAAGTTTAAGCCAGGTTGATCATTAAAGGATGTTTCGTGCATTTCACACGATGCTTAATGCAACACGCTGTAACACTTGGTATGACAAACTTTAAAGAATCCTCAAATTACGTCAGAAAATGTGTGTAACTATCACTTGTTCACTATAAAGCTGTCTTCAGACTGGGGATGTTACGAATATTCGCATTCGCATATGAAGGGCACAGGGAAAGAAGGGGCTCATCAACAATTAACACAAATTGAATAAAACGCTAATCTATTATATAAAAATAAGTCGGGTTTTCCTTCCTGACGATATAAGTCCAGAACGGACGAACCGATTTCCACGGTTTTGCATTCGTTGGAAAGGTCTCGGGCTCCGTGAGGTTTATAGCAAAGAAAATTCAGGAAAATTTAAAGAGAAAAGTGGGAAAATCTTTTTTCACATACAGCGCCATCTCTGATACATAGCATGTACTACGGTGGCGAAACGGAGTTCGCCGGGTTTGCTAAGTTTTTACTAAAAATCTACATGGTGTCACGTATGAATACTCACTTTTAAGGATGTTATTTACATGTTTTGGACATTACGTAGTCCAACTACCTATTTTTGAGGAGTCCGTTTTAATTGACCTATTCAATCAAAAGTTAAACAGACTTTTCTGGCCTAAGCCAGAAATGTACAGAGCAAAAAGGGGTTGATTGTAATAATGAGCTCCTTCTTTCCTTTTTGGAAAAGTAAATGTAGGCAAATGGTTTTGAAGGAATAATAAGCAATATTTCTGTTAAATTCAATGTATATTTCAGTATGAATTAGTTATGTGGAACATTTGTAAAATATTCTTGAGCTTCAGAGGAACAGAACTTCTTCAATTCCTGTAGGTCATTATATTTTTCATCTGAAATAGGCAGTTCTGCCTCATAGCATAGACCAGGTAATAGGAACTCTTGGTTCTGGAGATTTCTCAGACTTTTATTTCGCCCTGCTATTGATGCTTCTTGCCATGGACCATTGTATGTTGTACGGAATAATATTTTCTTCTTTGATTGTTCTATTTTTAATTCCTTTATAGGATGTGATGGAAATGTGGATTTTTTAGCATAGATTTGATCGAGATGGGCTGTCCAGGATTTAAAATATGTTCTATCAACCTTCACAACATTAAATGGAGATGGTTTTTGACGGGCATTTTCAAAAACATCAATCCACTCATCGGGAACTTCTACCCTGGATTTTGAATTAATTAATCCCATGTTTTTGTCACATTCCATATAGGAATGTCCTCGGACTGGAAAAGTAATCATAACTGATTCTTGTTTTCTCTCAATATGCACCATATGATATAAGAAACGGAACACAGTGAAGTTTTTATTTTGTCTACTGCAAGAGTCACAAAAGATCTGCAAATTCTTATTACCTACACAAAGTAAACAGACAACAATTTTCAACGCTAAGTAACAAAATAACCGCTTACAGACGAAAATTAAAATATTGGATTACTTGTACTGGTAAGAAACAAATAGAAAGCTTTTATTGCTCAGTGAGTTCGTAAAGACTCAATATGTAGGAGAAAAACAACAACCAATATCTCAATGCTGTGCAATCCTTTGAGATGTATTTTATCGAACAATTATTAAAATTAATTAATGGATTCAAAATCCTTTAAAACCAAACTTGTACTAGCCCAAAAGTATGTCAAATTAGATATAGGAATCATTAGGGTTCCGTAACAAAATGGTAAAAAAGGAACCCTTATGGTGCGACTTCGTCTGTCTGTCTGTCTGTCTGTCACACCTGCTTATTTCAGCAACTACTTATACTATCGACTTGAAATTTGGAACAGTTATAAAGAATGCTTGTTCAATTAAATTGCAAATGAAAAATGTCCAAAAATATTTTTATTTTCCTTGCAATAGGGGCCGGAGTGGGGGTCCGAAATTTTAAAGTGGGGTTACTAGGTCAAGTGACATATCATATGAAAGGGCTTGATCTGCACATTTCAAAATATATTTTTATTTTATGTCTCACAGTTTTCGACATATGATGAAAAATGTCCAAAAAAAACCATTCCCCCCCCCTTATCTCCGAAGTTTGCGGGGCGAAAAATCTGAAATAATTAGAGTTGATAGGAATTGACCCAAATATGGCACCAAAAATAAAACGATGTTCCTAACTAGTACAGTTTTTTCAAAATCATCAAAATTCCTTCACAAACAAATTTAGTTGTGCGGTCCGGATTTTTTCGCTTTATACGTCCAAAAATGATACGGAACCCTCTTACCGAAACCCCTTTATTGGTAACTCTAATCAGTACCTGCCAACCGCAGGAACAAAATAGTCCTAAAGATTTTTTAAATCTAATCTAATGGCAACATTTTGTACAAAGCCGCAAATTGTCATCGTATGTCAATGTCAAAAACACAGTTTGAAATATTTTGCGAAAACGGTTCTGGTGAGAGTATTCAAAGTTTTAAAAGAAAAAAAATCTGGTAAGTGCATAAACAGAATAAACACAATATTCTTGTAAACTAGACATGTTTTTTGAATGCTTTTATCGGTTTTTGCCGTCGTAGCATTGATATTTGTTGGATTTTTATAGGTGGTTTCAAAGTGGGAAATTATTTCCCAGTGATTGTTCCACCATTGAAAAAAATACCAATTTCTATATATACAATTAAGTAGTAGATCTATTCGACCATTTTAGATCATCGTATCCTATAAGCTAAAGCCTCCTAAATCGAGAAAATACTGGATGAGACTCTTTTTTTTATTCGATGCATCAATCATAAATGCCTACACTGCCCTGCTAAGCCGAAAGGCGCTATCTCTGAGATACGCCCTTTTAGTTTTTTTTATACCATTCAATAGCTAGAATAATTTCGCATCTAATGGTATAAGCCAAATAGCGATATCTAATTTAAAACATTAAAATAAACCACTAAGATTTTTTTTTATATCTCAATTTTTCCTTAAATTCCGAAGAGATTTGGCGGCATGTCGTTTTTATGAAGCCAAATAGCCTTATACCGACATTTATGAGTGGCAAGACTATACGACCCAATACAAACTTTCCCGGTTGTCACCACGACCTTACATTAGTGACATTGTTGAAGTGGAAGTTAACAGAGGCAGTTTTGACATTAGGTACAGAACTGGTTTCGATAATGAACCCATTACGGCTAGCATTGTAGGTACAAAGTTCTTAAAATTAGACAAGCTTCCATCCCCAACTAAAAAAACAGTACCAGCAGGAATATCTCAAACAAAAAAAAACAATATTTTAAAATCTCTTTCCAGTTTAATACCTGCCAAAAAGACATTCTATTATGTCTTTTTGGCGGGGACTACCAACTTTTGATTAATTTTATTTCATAGAAAGCAAATAAATTGCTTTAACTTTTTTTTGTTATTTGCTGCTACATTTAATAAATTAGTTAAAAAAATATTAAATGAAGTTTTATTACTTATTCGGTATTTTCATCAAAAATGAAAAACAAATCATTTTGTATGGAACTTTCTATGAGCAGAATAAGACTAAAAGCACTATCTCAATTTTTGAAGCCTTTATTTTTAATCAAAATAGCGGTATCTCACAAAATAGGTATAATGGTGCCATTTATGGATAATTTAGGTATGGCAGTTATATCTAGGGTCAAAAATACGTTTATATAAGTTTTAACAGTTTTAAAAATATTAGTCTTAACCCCCGTTTGAAGGTGGGAAAAATCCATTCACAAAAAGTCGTTTTTCTCAAAACTTACTCTGATTGAGTTAGCGCTTTTCGGCTTATCAGGGCAGTAGGTACATTACCTACAACAACACACATGTTGCGACGCTGCACGGACACCGAAAATTTAGGTTACGCTTAGCACGTGCCCTAATAGATAATCGCACACACGGAAAGGTCAAGCACAGACAGGTGTACTTTAAAAAAAAAAATAAGAAGTGGGTAGGTTTGGCGTACCAGACGAAATTCGTGTATTGAATGTGGGCATACACTTGCCAGAAGAGATTAGTACTTACAAAAGATGTCGATTTTGCAGTACCAAGCAGAGAGAACAGAGAACAAAAATACAATGTTCCACCTGTGAAATAGCTCTTTGTGCTAAGAACTGTTTCAAAACCTTTCACACTCTTCCACCTCAATAATATTGTTTTCTTTAGTAAGTTTCAGTTTATATGAAAACATTATTCTTAATGTTGATGTTTCATTTTATAACTTTAGTCAGTCATGTTACTTTGCTTGCTTTTTCTCTCCATCAGTAATAGTGGAAGCTTTACCCTCAGAAGTTATTTATCAGCCCTGGCAACCAGTCACAACCTTACCAATCACTCCCCCAGCAGTAGTGGTGGATACCTTATCTTCAGCTGTCATACATGAGCCCTCATATGTAGCCGAGGCCTTACAGATTACACCGCCAGTTGCTAAGAAGCCTAGACTTTCAGCCCGTCAGCCCTCACCTTTAGCAGCAGACCAACAGTCCTCATCTCCGACAGCCGAACAGGCATTACCTTTATTTAATACCCGTAATTAAATATGCTAGGGAACGTTACCCTGAAATTTCCGTTATTCATTTTTTTTCGGACGGACCGACCCACTAGTCAGTATTGACAAAAAAAGAATTTTTTTTTGCTAAATTTTTTTACATGTAAATTAAAACTTGAATATTCTACATGGTCGTTCTCAGAAAGTGGCCATGGTAAAAGCGTGGCCGATGGTGTCGGAGGCAGTGTAAAACGCCAATTAGATAAGAGAGTCTCCTACGGTTACGATATCACTAATGCAACAGAAGCCCATGTTTTGTTGAATGCAATGAAAACAGTAAAATGTTTTTATGTTAACGATACCGATTTAAAAAATATTGCTAAAATTATTCCATCTAATATTACTGCTGTAACTGGAACGATGAAATTACATCAAATCATTTCGTCATTCGAAAATACCATTAAATGACGACGCTAAAACCAGAGTGATCTAAGTGACATTTTTACCAAAAATGAGTTTGTTACCCAAGGAGGTAGAAAAAACATAATTCTTTCAGACCACACCGATCTAAGTGCCTCCCAGTACTTTATTACTTGAGGGATCACATTATCTCACTATAGAATTTGTTCAGTTTACAAAGTAGAAGCATGCCAAACTGATCTAAGTAATGACGCGTACTTAGATCACTGTGGTCGCAAGTTTAATAGGTTATGTGAAACCAAAGTCATCTAAGTGCAATAGAAAAACAATAAATTAATGTAATTTACGTCATTACTTTTTTTTTAACATCCAGTTACATATTTTTACTTTATTTTTTATTTTTGTTGTTTAATGTTTAACAAAAACACTGAAAATTTTTAAACTGGTCACACAAACACGGTACGTCAAAATCAGCTGATGGTATTGATTTAATTAGTCACATGCGATTGCGTTGCGTTGTCGTTGGTTTTAGTATATCGTTAAATTTAAAGGGTGTTGCATAAACTTAAACAATGGATAACAGAACCAGAGCTAAAAGAATAGTGAACACGGCGTTACAACCTACACCGCAGCCATCTTCATCGACTTCAACTATTAATGAAGATTATTCAAGTGATCACTCTTTTTACCATCCAGAACAAAATGAAGAAAGTTCCACAGATGTAGAAGCAAACAGAAGAGAAGGTCTGTATTGTTGTTGAATATTATAGGAGCGATTTTATTTTATTGATTAAAAAACCATGCTACTCCCAATAACCATACAATCTATTGCATCTCTAGCTTATCAGATTTTCAAAAAAAAGCACTAATACACTTATTATGACAGACATGTATATTCTAAAGTATGTATAGCTAGTTTGTTTAGCTTTTATTGTTTCTCTTATAAAACTCTTTTATAAATAAATACTCGTAAATTTTTTGAGTTATTGCATGTTAATGCAGTTAATGCTATTATTTACAGATAATGAAGAAATCAGGGCCAATCCAGAGAGGTCTATGGGTAATTTGGGAGAAGTGAATCATCCAGATTCCGAAGAACCTGTCAAAGGAAGAAAAAGAGTTCGTAATTTCGACAGTTGGGCGAAGAATAAAAGGAAATTTAAAAGAACTGCAGGCCAAGAATATCGCAACGTACGAGGTAATATTGTCCCGGCTAAACTATTTACACCAGTTGAATGTAACTGTAGGTTCAAATGCAGTGAGCAAGTTTCATCTGAAAATCAAAAAGCAATACACAAAATGTATTACCAGCTCACTTCATGGGATGCTCAAACAACATGGCTGTGCAGCGTCGTTAATACTTTAGAACCAAAACGCCGTAAGCAAAGACAACCTACTCAAAATCTTAGCCGCATAAATTATGTACGCCAATTCATGCTAATGGGCAAAAGAGTGTGCAAAAATTTCTTTTTAAAAGTCATACAAATATCTAACAAGAGACTAGATTATGCATTACGTATTAAAAAATCAGTTTCTGGCATAGCAGAAACAGATAAGCGGGGAAAACATGCACCTGCTAACAAGCTATCTGATGAAAAGTTGACATGGATTAGAGATCACATTAATAGTTTCCCAAAATATGTCAGTCATTATGGAGAAAGTCGATCAATACGCCAATATTTACGTCCGGACCTTTCAATGAATAAAATGTATGAACTTTTTAAAACAAAATGTGAGTCAGAAGGTAAACCAATATTGAAAAAGAGTGCTTACGTGAAAATATTTACAACGGAGTTTAATTTACACTTCTATATCCCTAAGGCAGATACTTGTAAAACCTGTGATATGCTCGAGATCTCAATAAAAGCCGAAGAAGACCTAGAAACATGCATAGCTCTAAGAGTACAAAAAGATAAGCATATTAAACTTGCAGGCGAAGTACGACACATATTAAACGACTGTAAAGGTAAAGTCAAAACTGACGAATCGTTGTTAGTAGCTACTTTTGACCTGGAACGAACCTTGCCACTGCCTTATTTGAACACAGGTGAGGTTTATTATTTAAGACAACTGCAAATGCTGAACTTTGGGATTCATGCTTATGCAAAAGAAGGAGAAAAAGTAGTAATGAATATGTGGCCAGAACATTGTGGGGCCAGAGGCTCTCAAGAAATTATGTCCTCACTTCACTACTTTCTAGAAGATTCCGTGCCAGATACCGTTAAATCTCTGTATTTTTTTAGTGACTGTTGCTCCGGTCAAAACAGAAACTGGAATGTTTTGCACTTTATGATGTTTCTAGTTAATAAATCGCCATATCTAGAAACGATCACTATGAATTATCTCGTCAGTGGCCATACTTACCTGCCTAACGACACCGACTTCTCTTTCATAAGTCGAGAACAAAAAAAGAAGAGTGATATTTATACACCAGAAGATTGGATGAAGCTGGTCCGTGACTGCAGAAAGAAAAACCCTTTTGTAGTACGCGATATGAAAGATAAGTTTCTAGATTTCGAAAGCCTCACAGGACTATTCAAAGATTATCAGATTGTTTTAAGAGAAGGTGCCAAAATTTCTAAGATGCGGCAGATAAAGTTCAGTAAAGGTTCAAGTTTAATCCGTTATAATGATGATTACATGGAAACATATGAAACGGTTGATTTGAAACCAAATGATATGGATACCGAAACCTTTTTACTTAACCTAAAGAATTATATACCTGAAAAAGCCCCCGAAACTAGACCAATATCATATCAAAAAATGCAAGACATAAGAAAAATTCTAAAATTCGTTCCTCCCATCCATCATCAGTTTTATTTGACATTACCACATGTTCCTAGGAGAAGTGGCAATCAAGAAATACAAGATGATGATGGATTCTTGCCTGCTTTAATAGGTGATGATTAATATGTGATTTTTTTTTTATAATACTGAAGTCATAACTTACATTGTTAGTACATTTTTTAAATTTGTGAAGTGCCATAGTGATCTAACCGCCGGTTTCTGAAAAGGCGTGTCACATGCCAAACTAGCTAACACACTGTCACAATTAACAGTCAGTCAACACTCTGTTACAATTATTGGGTTTCCGAAAAGCAATTTTTCTCCAAATTATCTGATTGACAAAATTACGATGATTTATTTATTCGTCTCGCCACCCCGATAAAATTCATTCACTTCATTCAATTAAAAAACTTTTTTATTCTGTCTAGCGCATAGCGTTGTCTCTCTTTCGTCTGATAGAATACGTCAATTTTGACAAGATAGCGGTTGTCAAGAGAATCGGAGTATGTAAAGGCGGTTTATTTAAATATTTTTTACTAAAACCAAAGCTGAAGTTGTTATCATGTCTCGAAGAAACTACACTGAGAAAGAAAAAATTGAGCTACTTGCAATAGTGGATAAGTAAGTAGCTACTAAACTTTTCAAATCTATCTTTGCTATCCACAATGTTGTTCACTACCTACTTGGTAAATAATCCTGTTTCTGGTAAATATTTAATGTATTTTTGTTTTAGGTATAAGGGAATAATAGAAAATAAGAGCACAAATGCCGTCAGTTTGGAAAAAAAACATGAAACCTGGGACAGGGTTTGTTCCGAGTACAATGCCAGTGCCGAAAATCCCAGAACAGCTAAGCAGCTCAGCATTGCTTACCAGAACCTAAAAAGAATCACGCGACAAAAAGTTGCTGGAGACAACGTATGCACTAAGTACCTATGGCCTACTCACGCGGCAATTTCATTACTTATTAGTAATCTTTGTCCTAAATAGTATCCCTCAGTCAAAGCTCATTGTTATTGATGAAACTACACACTTCCATTTCCTTTTAATAATATATATATTTGCAATCAGAAAACTGATATACTATTGAACAAGGCTATGGAAGCATACAGTGTGTGGTCCGGCACACTCTGGCCTGGGTTTTTTTATTAAAATCATATAATTATGCTAAATATTGTAGATGCAGAACTACATTGACAATAAAAAGCAACAAGATTTGATTAAACAATTTAAAAAGGATAATGCTGAAGATAAGGTTGGTACCTACAAATGATTGTTTTTAATGTGAGGTGATAATCAACACGCTTGGCAGGCGGATCGGCTGTTGCAGAAGGTTGTATGTTACACTCAGAGGATACTGCTACCCATCCTCTGGTGAATCCCTCAGTCGCCTTCTATGACAACCAGTAATGAGTGGTGCATGATGCCATTCTTTGCTGGAACCACAGGGACTTGTATCATTCATAAAGTGCAATTAAATGGGCTAGTTTTTTGATAATTTCTTGCTGCAATTGTATAGTTTAAATGATGGTACACTTTTTACTGAGTTGCACGACATAGATGTCAACTCACGGCTATACAATTACAGCAAGAAATTGTCAAAAAACTAGCCTGTTTAACCGCACCTTTAATATGTTACTGATTTTCAGAAAGCAATAATGGCAACTGGTGGAGGAAATTTCACACCTAAGTTAAGCAATGTAGGAGCACAAATGTTGGCACTAATGGGTGAACAAGTAAAACCACTGTCCAATGATTGTGACAGTGCATCTAATTACTTTAAGCTTAGTTAGTTCATTTGAATAATTATGTTTTCATATTATGTACTTGTGGCTCTACACACAGAAGTACCTTGTATGAAACTACAGCAGGCTGACTGAACAAAAATTTTAAAAGCCAGTCCAGAAAATGATGTAATAGGAATTCAACATTGTGTTTGTGTATGTGATTGTGTAAAGGCTTGCAATGAGTTATTTAAAACAAGTAAAAGAGATGATACAGTGCTTAATAAATTTATTTTTTACAGATGAAGACCAAAACAATCATGATATAATTGTAGTTCTTGATGATAAGATAAACCAAGAACAAGAGTTAGGTGAGTTAAATATACATTTATGTATTACACCTGAAAATTAGGTACTTAATAGGAATTCAACATTGTTTGTGTAAAGGTTAGCAATGACTTAATTAATTAGAACAAGTAAAAGTGATGATACAGTGCTTATTAGATTAATCAAATTTATATTATAATTCTTTTACAGATGAACATAAAAACAATAATGATATTGTAGTTGTTACTGATGAAATAAACCAAGAACATCAAGAGTTGGGTGAGTTTATTATTTAAAGATGTTTATCTGTATAAAGGTATCAAGGTAGGTATACTATCCTCTAAGTTAATTATAATTAATATTTATTTTTTCAGACTGTCGTAAAGCCGTGGCCAAGATAACTTCTGTACCACCAAAAGCAGTCCACCGTCCCTGTGAAAGAAAACGCCCCCAAATTACTCACCAAAAAAGAAACAAGGCAATTAAAAGTACTACAGCTGCATTAAAACGAAAGTTCTATCAAAAAAAAATCGAAAGTGCCATAATTGAAAAAAAAACGAATATGGTCAACTACAATTTGGCTTTGAGGAAAGCGAAACTCCTCGACTTAGAAATAAAAATAAAACAATTAGAATATGACAAAACAAACATTTGAAAAAGTTAATAAAAGTTATTGTGAAAATGATTATAGGCTTGATTCCTGATTAAAATTGTTTTCTTTGTACCCAGTGTTTAGCCAATCTGTATAAACATAGAAGATTACTACTTACTAGTTAAAGTGGGTTATCAGCAAAGCAGAGCGAACTGAAAAATTTTCATTTTCTCCTCCAGCTTGGAGAAGGGCAGGTGGGTCCACTGCCTCTTCAAGTGTATTATCAATCAAGTCTTCAACCACATCATTTTGGATCAGGGCGATATTATGGAGTACAGCGCAAGCTACGACAATATGCATAGCTGTGTCTAGCTGTACCCGTAACCCCATGGACAGACAAGGGAACCTTCTTTTTAACACTCCAAAACACCTTTCGATGGGATTCCTAGTAGCAATTTGGGAATGGTTGTAATTTTCTTCACTTTCTGTTCTTGGCTGTATAAATGGGGTCAAAAGATACTTGCGGCAGGGATAACCACTGTCTCCAAGTAGAACATCACTGCCGTATGACCCCGTTTCGAAATCAGCACGTATGTGGGAATCATTGAAAATGGTGGTGTCATGAACAGACCCTGGCCATCTGCATATAATGTCTAAGATGCGCAGCTCTGCATCGCACACTGCTTGGACATTTAATGAAAAATATCCCTTTCTGTTGCGAAATAGTTCTGCAGATGGCCCACCAGGTGATTGAATTTTTACATGGGTACAGTCTAACGCTCCAATAACTTTGGGAAACCCACTGATGGCATAAAATCCATTTCTTACTCTAGCCCGTTCTGCACTTGTCGCTGGCATATTAATAAATTGTGGCCTCAATTTGGCTATTTCAGCAGACACTTTTTTAATTATTCGGCATGCTGTCGATTTATGCACTCTAATATTATCTGCGACAGAAATTTGGAATCCTCCTGAAGCATAAAAATGTATAGCCAACAACACTTGCTCCACGGCGCTGATGCTGTGATTGCGTTGGGTTATGGGTTCCAACAATCTCGTATCCAGCAGTTCCATGAGTTCAGTTAGCACTGTCTTCGATATACGGTACCGATCCTTAAATTGCTGGTCATTGTAGTGATGTAGAGGGTTCATTCGCTGACGGAAAACACGAGATGGAATCAAATCTTCCTCATCGCTACTCAATGATATGTCGTCAGCAGATAAATCTGATAAAGACATTTCTGATCTGAAAATAAGTAAATTTATTTTGGTAATCGGCATACATTATTTTATTTAAATGTATAGTATTTTATAATGCGTTACCTACCTTTATTTTTCTCTTACACCTGTGAACTGATATTTCACACAGATTTTGCCTTTTTGATAAAACTATGAAAGTGACACGCAGATAATTGATCAATATTGGACAATTATCTTTACGCACGTTGACAGTTTGTTAGCATAAGAAAAAGCTTTCCGGAAACCCAAAATCGCTCTGATTTAGAGCTAATTGAAGGTTGACAATTGAAATCACAAACGTTTGACAGACTATTGACAGACTGTCACATATTCTTTCAGCAACCCAAAACACGTTTAATTTGAAGTTAACAGACTGTTGACGTAAATATTTCGATAATTTTTGTTTCGGAAACTGGGGGTAAGTGTGTTATTTTTCATAAGTCTTTGAATATCCGCTTTATTAAATAAAACATATTGATAAAACCTATTCGTTTTTTATTTAAAACTCATTAGAAGTATATTAAATTGAAAAAATTGAATATACAGCTCATACGTTTCCAACAATAACGCTTAACGCATTTCCTCAATTTTCTCAGAAACATATTTTTGTGCCCTAGATCACTCTGGTTTTAGCATCGTCAAATATCGCTTGCTTAGTTGTTTTTGCGGCGACAAGGCCGGTTTATGTAACTGCCATAGCCCTAAGTTACATAAACTTGTTCCTAATGAATCAAGCTCAAAAACCGAATCAAAGAAGAAAGTCATTTTAAATAATGAAAGAGTTAATAAGTCGTTAGTTAAAGGAACCCACCCCAATGAACCTAGCACAAGTAGTCAAGCTGATTTTAAGGACCAACCAGTTGTTATAGCTGTGCCTTCAGAGTTAGAATACGCTTTACCTTCTCCATCTCTATCATTTGATTTTGTAACCGATCAAATTGATCTTACCAATTTAAGTTTTGAACTTGATACCAATTTCGATGATGTGGTGTGTGATCTTCCAGTAGTCTCAACTCCCAAATGTGTGAAAAAACGCGTTCGCGTTAAGTATCCTGGAGACTCCACCACCACCAAAAAAAGTAAGTGCCAGGTCTCTTTTGTACACTGATGGATCTTCTAATAAACTTAAAAAAATGGCATTATCTGTAAGCTATGTCAAAAGGACGTAAAGAGTAAAATCAAGTGCATGGTTTGTAAAAGTGATATATATCTCAAATGCAGTGGGACAGACTTTTTTGATTACATATGTCCTCCTTGTCTATCTGATGAATGTTAAGATCTACTTTTAACTACAGTAGGCGCTCGATAATCCGGCACCCGAGTTTTTCCCTCTATGCCGAATTGTCGGAACTGCCGGATTATCGAATTTGTATAGAAAGTAAAATCTTTTTACACATGTACAATGTAAAATAAAGTCTACATATCATAGATTCACAGTAAAAGACTATATTAATATGGTTAGGTGAATTTATAAAATATTATATATAAAAATAAAAAACACAAATATGGAGGTACATTATTACACATGTTCATAATTTGTGACATTTTCAGTTGCGGAACTCGAACCCGCTCGAGTCCGGCGTTCAGCTGTGTAAAATGCCGGATTATAGAGCGGGCTACCTGAGTCCCAAAATGCCGGACTACTGAGCGTGCCGGATTGGCGAGCGCCGTATTATCGAGCGCCTACTGTATGTAGGTATTTTATTTAGTTATCACATCATGACAAAATAACATGCTCATTTACGACAAGCATGACATAACTCAAAATGGAAGATTTTACAGGAGAGCATTTTTTAAGCTTTATTTAAAATATTTTCATGATTATTGGTTATTGATAAAAGGTTTATTTACAAAAATATGACGTAATTTGTAGGGTCTAGGCGGAAACAGTGACTCAGGCGGCTACAGTGACTCATTCGTACTTTGGCTAGAAAAGGATGTACATAGTTGTTGTCTCCCTCCCAAGTTTGAAGCTAACGTTCCTCGGACTCGTACAAACCAGTCAGCCGGCGTCTCAAGCGCCAAACAGTGGTGCCACCACGTGTTTTGTTTTTAGTGCTCACAAAATTATATTTTAAGGTAAGTTTAATTTGTTTTAATAGCTAAACTACAAAAGAAATGTTGTAATGATTGTTTCTGTCTTATAGTTATGTTTATACAGATTGCCTTTGCGTGTTAAATTCAGTTTATTCATTGATTTTTCGATCCATTTCAATATAAAATATACAAAATGGCGGAGTTGTGTACAGTGACTCAATTTAAAGCGGTACACAGTGACTCATGAGTCACTGTGTACTTCAATTTATTTTTGCAGTTCTGTCTTCCTTTTGATTTTGTTTTTGCTAATTTGTTTAATTATTATATTTTGTTGATAGAATGCCACGTCAAAGGTCTACAGAACGCAAAATTGGAAACGCAACACAAGAAAACATTAAAGAAGGGTTGTTACTAATACGAAATGGAGACTCGATAAGACAAGCATCTAAGTAGGTTGGTGTTGCATTTGCTACCCTTAAAAGATATTATTGGAAAACCAAAAACTGTGAAACACTTGACGATCAACAGTTGGAGCCAAATTACGCCGTTAATAAAATTTTCACAGCGGCACAAGAACAAGTTCTCAAAGAGTACTTTACTCATTGTTCTCTTTTATTTTATGGGCTGACAGCCAAAGAAAGCCGACAAGTAGCATATCAATGTGCTAAAATAAATAATTTGAAAATGCCTGCCTCGTGGGAAGCAAACAAAATGGCTGGCAAAGACTGGTTGATGTCTTTCAGACGTAGACATGATATTAGCTTGAAAAAACCCGAGCCATGCAGTCTTGCCAGGGCTACAGCTTTTAATAGAAACAATGTCAATAAATTTTATGATAACCTGGAGAGTTTAATGAAACGTAGTCCAGCCTTTGCGGATGGCACACGAATATTTAACTTGGATGAGACTTCTACCACCACTGTACAAAAACCTCAAAAAGTGATTGCGCCAAAAGGTAAGAAAACTATCGGGAAAGTAACAAGTGGAGAAAGAGGAACATTGGTAACAACCTGCTGTATAATAAGTGCCAGTGGAAATTTTTTGCCCCCTGTGATGGTATTTCCCAGGAAGACATTCAAAGACCACATGATTAAAAACACTCCACCTGGAACTCTTGGGCTGGCGACACCGACTGGATGGATGAATTCTTCGATTTTCCCAGAAGTCATAAAGCATTTTATCAAACACACGAACGCATCAAAGGAAAATCCATGTATTTTAATTATGGATAACCACGAGTCACATTTGTGTCTGGAAGCTTTAGACTTAGCAAAAAACGCAGGGGTGAATGTATTGACATTACACCCCCATACATCTGCTAAGCTACAGCCACTTGACGTAGGAATATACGGACCTTTCAAGACATTTTATAATGCTGCTATTGATTCTTGGCTTCTGAGAAATCCTGGTAGGCCAGTCACTATTTATGACTTAGGTGAAATAATAGGAACTGCATTTCAGAAAGCAATGACGCCAAGAAATATAGTAAATTCCTTTGCAAAGTGTGGAATTTTTCCCTTTGACAGGCACGTATTTTCAGAAGAAGATTTTCTGCCAAGCTCAGTCACCGATCGTCCCTGCCCGGAAAGTCTTCGTCAAGATGAAGTTACTCGCAGTCCTATTTCTCCAAGCTTACTTGAGATGTCTGAACAAGCTGATTTAGAAATATTTGATTTGCCCAACGAACCCATTAATTTCAAGACAAATGAGTCTACTGAACCACTTAGAATTTTTAACTCGGAAGAGCAATTATTTTTCAAAGAAACTGTAGAAGACGACCCACCAAATGCAAACATTATCACAAAAAACGCATTTCCTGCCTCCATCAACATGCCATCGACTTCATCTATTAACATACCCTCGACTTCGCTCATCGACACACCATTGACTTCATCTAATAGCGTACCATCAACGTCATTTATCAATTTATCATCAACTTCATCCATTAACATACCATCAAGTTCATTCATCAACATACCACCGAGTTCATCACCACAAGTATCTTTTAAAAGTCCGTTTGAATTCAGAGATCCTATAAAAGCCAAACCTAGACAAAATAACAGAAAACGTAGGAATCGAAGACGTAGCCTAATTGCTACCGATACACCTGAAAAATTGTTACTGGAACAAGAAAAGACAGTAAAAAAAAGAAAAAACGACGCAAAGAAAAGTAAAATTACTCGAACAATATTAAGCAGTGATGAAGAAATGGAAAATGAAGAAGTATTTTTACAAGATTCGGATGACGACGTAGAATGGCTAACAGATCATGGATATGAAAATGACGCTGACACTGATAACGGAAACATTATTTTAACAGATGAAGATTTAAAGAAACCTTTACCTTATTCACCTCGAGATGGCGAATATGTAATTGTCCAATTAGCTACCAAAAAACAGAGATCCTTATACAGGGTGTCCCAGAAATCAACGTCAAGCCGAAATCGAGCATTAGGCCAAGTCGTAACAGTTATCAGAAAAATATGAAAAAAAATCTTGGTCATGTACTTTTCAAATTATAAGGATTCAAAAATAAATCTTAAAAACTGACACCATGTGATGATCTTTCAAGTCCTGTGACTGCGAATATTAACTTTTCTTCAGTTTTTTTTCTGTAATGTAACTACGAATAACCTTTCTATCAATTACAGTTAAAAGTTAAAACATGACTGCCTCAGTTTCAAAGAAAATCTTAGATTTTTACCCAACATTGAATTCAAAATAATTACATCACCCAACTTTAACCGACTGTACTGTAAAAAAAATGTACTACACTATTTTGGCAAGTAACATTAAAAGATGGCGCGTTTAGTCTGGATTCCAAAATGGTATGACACTTACTAATTGCTACTTCTTAATAAAAAAAAACTTTTGAATAAAGTCGGATTTCATACAATGTCGACCGAGATGAATGCTGCTTACAGACGTCGCAATCTATCAACTCAACTGAGAGAGACACCGCTCTACAAAGAAAAGAGAGGAATTTATCCATCCCGTTTCTTTTTAGAGCACTGTCTCTCTCAGTTGAGTTGATAGATTGCAGCGTGATTAGCGACCAGAAGAGGGACGTTATTTTGACTAGTGTGAGCGAGACAGGTGGTGACGCTACTTTATCAAGTGTGAGCGAGACAGATGGTGACGCTACTTTATCAAGTGTGAGCGAGATAGATAGTGACGCTACTTCTATCTAAGAGCGAGACGTATTGATACATTATTTCGTATGTGTAAGTGAAACAGATAGAGACGCTAATCTGGCAAAACAGGGATGCGTAGACACATTGTGCAATACTGCAGTACGTTACGCTCTTTCGTTTACTGCGCATCTTTCTGTATTCGTATTGACTTCGTACTTACAACTGTGGCTTTGTTTATTGGACTTGATTTGCATTGTGATTTGGATTTATCTGCTCGGTTCCTTGACTTCGTACTTACAACTGTGGCTTTGTTTATTGGACTTGATTAGCATTGTGATTTGGTTTTATCTGCTCGGTTCCTTACGACTCCTGAATTGTTTTAATCGTGATCCCGTGTTTGTGTAGTATATTATCATGCCATCTCGATATATCGCACGGGAATACGCCAACATGCATCTCATTTATGGAGAATGCTTATGCAATGCCAATGCTGCAGCTAGAATGTATCGTGAGAGATACCCAAACGCTGAGCGTTATCCCGATCATCGGGTTTTTATTAATTTGCATCGGTCATTATCAGAGGGTCGATTCCCTACTCAAATGGTAAGCGAGGGAAGACCCGTCATGCCCTACGAGGACGAAGTCTTGCAAGCAGTTGAAGAAGACCCAACTATCTCAGTACGTGGAATTCAACAGAGCATTGGAGTCCCCAAAAGTACTGCTCATCGTATTTAAAAAAAAAACGAGTTTCATCCATACCATGTACAACGAGTACAAAGGCTACCCCAAGACCACCCAGAGAGAGTGCGATTTTGTCGAACGATGTTGCAGAAGTACCGAGAGGATCCGCGATTCTTTAAAAAAATTCTATGGTCCGATGAATCAACATTTAAAAAGGACGGTTACATGAACCTCCACAATTTGCACGAATGGCACGTGGAAAATCCAAATTTGATGCGGGAGGACAGATCGCAGTACCGGTTTAAAGTAAACATGTGGACGGGAATTTTAAATGGTAAAGTTATTGGTCCAATCGAGCTGCCGGAGAACTTAAATGCCCAGGCTTATTTGGACTTCTTACAGAACCAATTACCAGATTTATTGGAAGAAGTGCCACTGAACATTTACGGCAACATGTGGTATCAACAAGATGGCTGCCCAGCGCATTATGCTCTCACAGTACGAGAGTTTCTCAATCGAGAATACCCCGATAGGTGGATTGGGCGGGGCGGTACAATTTCGTGGCCGGCCCGTTCACCAGACTTAAACCCCATAGATTTCTTTTACTGGGGTACGATAAAGGAGAAAGTGTACTGTAAACCTATCCAAGATTTAGATGAACTGCGCGAAAGAATTTCAGAAGCCGCTGAATACATCAACTCGAAAAGATACGCCCGTCTTATCACGCAATCATTTTTAAAGAGGTGTAGAGCTTGCATTGCAGCTGAAGGCAAACAGTTTGAACATTTGTTACATTGAACATTAAATCTGATTGAATAAAAATCATAAGGAAACCCAACGACTAAATTTTATTTCAAATGCACCTAAAACTAACAAATTACTTTTTTAAGTAGTGGTACCCTTTGATCAAGGTACCGTCACTATCTATCTCGCTCACTCTTATTAAAGCAGTAAGTCACGTCACATTCATAAAAATTTTTTTTTCCTTAATTATGAAGAAGCAATTAGTAAGTGTCATACCATTTTGGAATCCAGACTAAACGCGCCATCTTTTAATGTTACTTGCCATTGCCATTAGTGTAGTACATTTTTTTTACAGTACAGTCGGTTAAAGTTGAGTAATGTAATTATTTTGCATTCAATGTTGGGCAAAAATCTAACTTTTTATTTGAAACTGAGGCAGTTATATTCTAACTTTTAACTGTGTTTGACAGAAGGGTTATTCATAGTTATACGGTAAAAAAAATAATGACGAAAAGTTAATATTTGCAGTCACAGGACTTGAAAGATCATCACAGGGTGTCAGTTTTTAAGATTTATTTTTGAATACATATAATTTGAAAAGTACATGACCAAGATTTTTTTTCATATTTTTCTGATAACTGTTACGACTTGGCCTAATGCTCGATTTCGGCTTGACGTTGATTTCTGGGATACCCTGTATATTGACAAAGTTTTAGAGGAACGAAATGGAAACATGGAATTTTACATATCATTTTTGAGGCGAAAGCCTGGTACAGAAAAAATTATTATGCCAAATAAGCCCGACCTGTCTATTGTAAAAGAGGATGATTTAAAATTTATTCTACCTAAACCTTTAATGATTGGAACAGCTTCGAGACCATTTTATTATTTTTCAATCGATTTTAGTTTTATTACTGTGAATTAGTTAACGATGATTAGATAGACGTCTTGTAACGCAAAAATATCTAATGTCTGTTTTTTTGTGAAATTTGATCTCATTTGATTATTTAGTTGATTTTTTTAAATATTTTTATTGTTTGTTAATTATTTCTTTAGGATTTTTTTGTTTGGTTTATAACATTCAGTTTTTTTTTTAGAAAATAAGTCTATTACCTACAATGTGATCTCATGATTAAAAATAATACCTATTAGAGTAAGAAGTTAAAGTGTGAACCAGAGTAAAATTAAAATATAATTCTAAGACTGATTAATTATATTAAGTCATATATTGAAATACTTGCATTTACATTTGTCATTTAATGAAAAATAATAAAGAGTTTTGACTAAATATGTCTTTTTTATTTTCATTGAGTCACTGTATACTACCTATTAGAGTCAGTGTGTACTACACTACTGAGTCACTGATACGTCCACCGGTACACAGTGACTCAAATCTATTTTTTTATATTTAATTTTTTAGTGTAGTTATTTTAAGCTGCAATGAAAATATAATGATACAATATTGAAATGTAGTAATCTGGCTTTAAGATCTAAAAAAATCACTTTGTTTATATATTATTTACTATATTTTTGAGCGTATCGAAAAAATCCGAGTCACTGTTTCCTCCCTGACCCTATGTTCTTCATAAAGAAATTTCACGTTTGTAGGGAAAATTTGGATTATTGCTGAAGTGTAACTACTAATAATTTGCAGTTTTGTGTTAATGCCATTCTTGTCGCAATTGAGCGAATTGTGTCACTCGTAGGTTGTCGTTGTCAGTAGTTTTCTCAAAATGTTAGTGATAACATGATGATTATTTTTAACTTTTAATAGTTTTAGTTTAAAGGTGAGATAAGATTTAGCGTGAAAATTACGGCGTAGGTACAAAGTTAATAGACTGACTAGGGCTAATTATATTTTGATTTTTAATCATGTTAATTAGCATGTAAGCGATGTTGTTACTGGCCCATTTTCAACAAGTCCGTTATTTTTAAATTTTGGTGGTGTAATATTTTCTTTTAGTTTTGTTTTGATTGTGAATTTTGTTCATAAAAAGTAAGCAAAATAACAAAATAAAATATACATAATCTTAACAAAAATAAATGAAAATATTGCGCCATTGATATTGAAATACCCGGAATTGTTGAAAATTACCCTACTGATATATCTGTCATTATTGTGATTTGAATAAAGACTGATTATTAAAGTTGTAGTTCAAGTAGGTAGTTTATTCAATATAAAAAGTTATTATTGTGATCACAACTTTATGTTCCTGTTAGTAACTAAGAATTCCAATTAGTAATTTGTTAAAGTGAGACTTAGTTTAGAAAATGTTATTTTCTTTGTTAATTTTATTAGAAGTTGATTTACATAACAACTAAATAATGTTTATTTTGATATGTTTTACCCGAATTTCTAAGAGATTGAGTTTTATACCTTGTGTCTTTTCTATAACAGAGTATAATTTGAGGACTTTATGAAAGAAATGTTACTAATCTGAAGTATTTTCATTCATAATTTGTGAAAACATGCTGAAAATAGAAGTAATAAGAAATAAAAATAAAAAATACTGAATACCTAGCTTTTATTAAAAAAAAAAGATATAATAATAGTGTTACTAATTGGAACTACCTATGCTCTGAGTGCTCTATACAAACTCATTTTTTGGCTCAACTGCTTGTTCAATTACAAAACAATTGGTATTTTCGAAAAGCTCATTTAATAAGCTATCCAAAAATTAAAAAATTAAATACAAAATTATTTAAAAAAAAAAATTAGCGTTCCGGTTCCGTAACGGTCAGCTTTTTTGAAAAACGCCCAAATACGAACTCATATGCATCATTCAAACACTCATTTAACTGGACTCCAACAAATGCCACTGAAATAAGAGCATATTTGGGTATGATCATAATGATGGGCCTACATCCTCTGTCAGAACTAGAATTATATTGGTCTTCTGATCCCTTCTACCACAACCCCATCATCGCTGCAGTAATGCCTTGCAAACGCTTTAAAAAACTCACAGAAAACTTGCATTTGAGTGACAGGGCCACTGAAGCATCACGGACCCAACCAGGGTATGATAAGTTGTGCAAAATTCGACCAATTATGGATATTTTGAACAAAAGCTTTCAAGAAAATTGCATTGGAAGCCATGCACAGTCTATAGATGAGAGTATGGTCAAATTTAAAGGAAGAAGCACATTAAAGCAATACATGCCACAAAAGCCAATTAAACGGGGATACAAAGTCTGGGCCAGGTGTGATTCAGAAACTGGATATTTGTATCAATTTAATGTATACATTGGCAAAAGTGAAACTCAAGAAGATGGTGACGGAAGACTTGGCTATAAAGTAGTTATGGAATTATGTAGAACAGTTGAAAGTGGTACCTTAGTAGCATTTGATAACTTTTTCACAAGCCTGCCTCTGTTAGAGATGTTGTATCAGAAAGGCATATTTTCTGTAGGCACTGTAAGATAAAATAGAAAAGTCTTACCAGTCTTACCGCCTTTTACCTCAAAAGGGTGACAAAAATGAAAACAAATTAAAAGCTGGAGAGTTTATGGTGCAATATGCTGCCCCTATTACTGTTATAAAGTGGCGTGATACCAAAGACGTGTACATCTGCACAAGAGCTTTTGAACCTAAAGCAGTAAGTAGTGACCATTCAACGTACTCAGAAATGGCTCCAAAGCCCCAATAACATGCCCATTGGCAATCAAACAATATACCAAATGTATGGGCGGGGTTGACAGACTCGACCACTTCAGATCTTCTTACTCCATTGGCAGAAAGTCTACTAAGAAAAATTGGATACGTCTTTTCTGGTTCATGTTAGTAGCCTGCATAAATGCGTATATCGTTCACAATATAACCCACATTGGCAATAAAACGAGCAGCAGCCATAGAAATTTCAGGCTACAATTAGCCAGAAGCCTAATCGACAATTTCACTATTAGA
This sequence comes from Thalpophila matura, assembly GCA_948465475.1. Lineage (NCBI taxonomy): Eukaryota > Metazoa > Arthropoda > Insecta > Lepidoptera > Noctuidae > Thalpophila > Thalpophila matura. The sequence continues at coordinate 9,035,243 of OX419198.1, read as the reverse complement.
CTTAGAGTACCAACAATATTCAAAAATAAAAAAGGTGGACAGTTCGGAGTGTCTGATGACAAGGCTGAATAATGTTGGGCTCCACATGCCTTGTGTGGGAACCAGGAGGCGATGTCGCTACTGCAGCACAAGACAAAAACCCCAAATTTTTCTTAGTTATAGAGTAACCACCCTATAACTATTATATATATGTTTATTAATTTCTGGAATTCATTTACAGTGAGTAGTCTAACCCTTAAAAACTGCTTAAATGAAATGTAGGACAGAGGCCACATACAGACCACATGTCTGTATGTGGCCTCTGGGCAGTGGTCATATAGAGACCACAGGGTTTTTTTTTTCAGGAACAGGAAAAAAAAAACAAGAAATTATATTTGTTATAACCCTGTAATCTACCAAAATCAGCATTCCAAAGAAAAAAAATGGCTAGGCCTGGCTAAGGGTTAAACATGTTCCAAGCAATTTTATTTTCGATATTAGGTCAGAGATTCGCCTTGGGTGTACAACAGATTGAATAGACTACAACGCAACTGTTTAGACACAAACGACGACGTATCGAGTTAAAGAATAAAAATGACACGTGTACAACGAAGAACATAGCACTTTCGACCAACAGAAACATGAATTTACAAATTCCTTTTGATCAATAACTAAAGACTGCTTGCAATGATATTTAATTTTCTAGATGGATCTGGCTAGCGAACTTTTTTGTCTGTAGAAACAGTTTTCGGTCAGAGCGTCGCCTTAGGGGTTTCCAGAATTAGTAACATGAAACAAGTACATAAACAAATTAAGAGAATACCCTACAAACGAATAGTTGTGTAAGAAGAAGTCACGTTATCAACACAAACACAAAACTTGCTGTACAGGTTGTACGTAGATTAATTAAACTACATGTATGATAATTTGTGAAATGTGAATTGAAACACGTTCCTTCCGACTCAATGTAAAATTGTTAGAAAAGCAAAAATTCATGATGGTTTATCAAAAATTAATGCCAAGCAAGCAAGTTGTACAACCAAGTAACCTCCAAAGACAATTGAATTCACAGATTAGTAATTATAAGACAGTCAATGTCATAATGACAGATTGACTGCCGTGACTAGTGATTAGCCACGATTGGCAAGAAGTTGGGCAAAAATCGACTACCTATTTGGCCTTCTCATGTTAATCGATTTTATGTCGTAATTAAAATATTTTATACATATTATTATAATTATCGTCTATAAAAAATAGTAGCATTTATCAATATTAATATCTATGTTTTGCAAATAAACCCAAAGCAAAATAGCAACTTCCTAATTTATGCTTCTCTGCCCCCGTCCTCAGAGCATATATTTTTATATGGAGTTACGTAAACTGGTGAACCCCTCTACCAAAACGCACTGGGGGGGGTGATTCTCGCGGGTGATATATTGATATCGAATTCGATACATATCGCAACAAATGTCAAAATGGTAGGGATTATGACAGTTGATGCAATATATATCGAAGTCGATATCAATATCGAACCCGCGAGAATCACCCCCCTGGCCATCTAACCGATTTGGCCTTAGGCTGCTTGTGCACTACACGTATACAGCACGTTTTTTCACGGACCGTTTTTTTTTCATACATTTTAAAAAGTAGTGGGGATCGTTCTGCACGCCTATTGGCTAAAAAAACGAATACGAATTAAAAACGTCTGTAGTGCACAAGCACCCTAAGGCCAAATCGGTTAGATGGCCAGCAGTGCGTTTTGGTAGAGGGGTTCACCAGTTTACGTAACTCCATATAAAAATATATGCTCTGAGGACGGGGGCACTATAGACGTTTTCAATTCGTATTCTGACGTCATAAAAACGGATCAATAATTTCCGAATGACGTCTTGTGCACTACATTGGGTTTTTACTGTTTATAAGCCCAGGAATGGCGAACCTTTTTTTACATTTGCGTGCTGCAATCATACTATCCTACTAATATTAAAAATGTGAAAGTTTGTGAGGATGTATGTATGGATGTTTGTTACTCTTTCACCCAAAAACTACTGAACGGAATTTGATGAAACTTTTCAATAATATAGCTTATTCATCAGAATAACACATAGGCTACCTTGTATCCTGAAAAACGCGGGCGAAGCCACGGGCGCAAGCTAGTTACTCATATTAATATACTCGTATTCAAATCGTAGGGCGTTTATGCACTTACAATATTTTATAATGATGATACAATTATATAATAGTAATAAATAATATAATACAATTATATAATAGTTTTTGAATAACAACCATAGAATTCGATCTCAGCCTTCCTTTCCCACTCCTCCCCGCACGTATTAAACGTGTGACGTCACACGATTCTTAAAAAACTGTTCGAAAAAACAAGAAAATGTGTGTAGTGCAAGGCATACATTTACTATGGAGGCCGAAACAAATAGTATTTTTACGGTTCACGAAAACATGCTGTAAACGTGTAGTGCACAAACAGCCTTACGAAAACTAAGGCTACATTCCGAATTACGCTGTAATCGATTTGAGCGTCCATAAACCCGTTCCGAATTACCGTGAGCGCGAAATCGATGTCCCTTGAATCGTCATAGATGACGTCATGACATGCGCCATCTTGCGATTACACCGACCATGCCCCAAATAAATATCGCCGTGAGCGCTGTCAAATATGACAGTTGTGTTCACAGGTTGTGTTGTGTTTATGTTTGTTTTGTTATGAAGTTAGGAGTCGCTTAAAACAACTATTCTATTGTCGCATTTTAAGAAATTGTGTACATAACCATGAGTATTCAAGTGAATATAGCCGACGTGCCTAACGGACGACAAATTATCGATAGAGTCAACCAACATAACTTCCATTTTCACTTTTCAGAAAGATTTCGGTTTGGAGGTTATGTTATGTTCACTGTGAACGCTTTCACGAGCGTTCCGAATTGATGACAGCTCTTAGCTGTCATAATCGTGATACCGTGAAACCGGCCAACATTGCCCTTAGCAGGTATCTTTGCCCGAACACGAAAAATAACTAAAATCTTGAATTGTAAATAAAGAAGATGGCTAAACTACTGCCCTAAGCATGTATAGAAATGTGTCTCTAGTTTATAACTTTCAAATATTCATTAATTAATAATTCCGTGTTTATTATTCTCCTAGAACATATAACAATTAATCAATTAATTAAAAGTTTTTTACTTGTTTTCCTATGTTTTTTTATCAAGGAAACGATTATGACGTTTCGTTTTACGAAACATGTGCCACCCACTTTATAAGATATTTGCTTATGCTGAAATAAACAGTAGGTATTAATATTATTTATTTTCGTATCTCAATACGTCTCGAAACGTCGATTAGGATTGCCTTCATCTGATTTCTAGAAACGATTGGCAAAATCTGAAAATAAACCGCACTTGAATAGTGCTGGCTGGTGCTGGCACTAGTGACAATTTATTCTTGATAAAAAATAAATAAACGTCAGTCAAACGTAGTACTCTTCTGTCAGACGTCTTAAGGTCATAGCTCATTCGAGCTACCCGCTCGACAGCCAACCAGGGCCCCAAATCCGCTATTGCAAATGTCATAATCGTGTCATCATTTCATAATGATATCGTTACGGTTGGTTTTGGTTTGAAAATATAGTCTTACTCTAAGCCAATGATCAAAGGTTTTGACTGTTATGATGTCATTATAAGATCATTCTTACACAATTACAATAGCAGACTTGGGGCCCAGGACCGCCTCGCCTCGAGCGGTTAATATTCTTTGTATGAAGTACTATGGATAAATGCTCACAACATCAACTCCGGAGCGCCTCGCCCGCGGGCTGACCACGCGCGGACGGTGAGTGGACACCACTCGGTGACCACCCATTGCTCGAACGCTTGCCTAGCGTTGCCCACGTGCAGGTCCCGAATGGATCGCGCTCTGTCCGCGACGTGTAGGTAGACCTAGTGATGATCCCCGACAAACTACTCATCTATTTGCGGGCAACGCTATGATCATTCGTTGACCACGCAACGTTCACTGGCATTCAACCATGGACCACCTGTCGATAGCGGGTGGACACCGAGCGACGAGGTGGTGCCGGTCGGGTGTCAGATGTCTAATGAGCCAGCCGTGAGACACATACTTTTGTTCGTGAAAACGAAAATTAATGTAGTTTCTTAGATAGGTCTTATGAGCTATGACCTTTAATCGCTCTGCCCACGCTCTCCATTTGTTGTGCCTTACCAGTATTTTTTATTTTTACTTTGGACCCTCGCTTGTTTATCGGACTTATTGTGTCTGCTCACCTACCTACTAACCTTTCGCTACTCTACACGGACTTGCCTTGCCTATCGATTCATCATGAGATGTATAAGCCTAGTGGTATAACTACTCAAAGACTGCGGAGGCATATCACCTCTTTTTTGCCTGAACTTCTACTCGCTATCCTAGCACGACGGTTAACAATCGAGGTAAGTTATATACACTTAGCGTGAATCATTATTCAATCAAGTTCAAAGCAAAATCTTTTACTTAGTTGACGTTTGACATATTAACGTAGGAGTTTCTACGATTTTATTTTCAGGATTGTAAAGATAAGAGAAGTTCCTGAATCTTTTTTTCATACAAAATACTAATATTCAGCTATTTAGCATTACATATTACTAAGTGCAATGTTTATACAATGCTAGGGCAGTCGCCCATACTCTATTTAGCCGTCTCCTTTATATAGCTGACGACATTATTTAATCTTTAGTTTAAATTTGAATATTTTTCTGGTAACACTAAATATTAGTTACGTTGTTAAGTTCACTCAGTCGTCGGCGAGACATGATGGAAGCAGGACTAGTGTGAGGTGGTGCCAAAATCTTGTTTTACGTTTTTACACATTGTCAGGGTACGACATCACTCAGGTAAGTTATTTCAATATTAGAGTAATAATGAGTATCATGTTTCATTTCTATGCTATTTCGAGATCATTAGAACATCAAATTTAATCTTCAAGATAATGAAGTAGGCAATGATTCCCGAACTTGCGTGAACATAGGAGTGACAACATTGCCCACTGCAAAAACAGTGTTAGGGTTAGCACCCATTATAGTATTTTTAAATTAAAAATTTCTACCTACCTAGGTAGGTACCTTATTTATTAGAAATTGGTTATCATGATATGAGCATTTGATACAGAGGACTGAGAAACATATTACGGCCAAAGTTCTAAGTAGGCATGAGTGTAAATGCGGATGGCTTTATGAGTAGGTAGGAAAAGATCAAATAACCGATGGAGGGATTGTGCAAATGATTATAATATATGACTAGAATAGAAAGGGAGTAAATACTAAGATGATGGTTGATACCGAGTTTTGGAAGAGGACATGCTGCGCTGACCTCATATAAATTGGGATAAGGGCAGAAAAATGATAATATTTCTGTATTTTAGTCTAGACAAGTTGACAAACAGAAATTATATTTAGATACTTAGATACATTTAAGCCATGTTGTTTCATCTTACAGTTACGTATCTGTAACCGTCAAATATGGCGGCTTGTACGACAATTTCATACTGACTTAACGATTACGTACTGACTTACGAATACAGATGGTTTGAAGCAACCCGCCCTTAGTCTGTTTGTTTGCAGTATGGGAAAGCCTGACTTGACTGATTATTAATAGTAAAAGAGTTTATATTTAAACAGATTATTATTTATCACATAAATGTGTATCAACCCTAACCCACCGTTTTAGTTTGTATGAAAAAATAGCTGGTGTGTATTGTAACATTGCCCACCTCAGAAAAATAAAAAAATAAGCGTGTTTGACATATTGATCATGAGAGATGGCAACTTTGCATAATTCTCTAAAACATACTTTATTGCCAAAGCCTTAAAACTGAAAGTTTTAGAGAAAATAAGGGTGAGCAATGTTGGACGGATGTGCGTATAATTTTGCCCGGCTATTTAAGCGCCTTTTTCTAGGATTCTGTTATAGCTAGAAGCACCACATTTTGCAATTTAAAGCCTTTAATAGTAATTACTACTATAGTCGACTTTATACGCGTTTCCGGTGAACATTTTTTGCAAAATCTCAAAAATAAGTAAAAATGCGGGCAATGATGGCCGGTTTCACGGTATCTAAATCGGAACGCAAAATATAGATGTGAGCGCTGTGAGCGATTATTTTGTAATTCGGAATGCATCCTAAGTCATGCGCGACAGCTGTCATTTTGAAAAATGGTTATTTGTTATTTGTGTAGGTAAGTATCCTCTCTCTTGTAAAAGGCGGTCTGCTGCTTCAAATCTGCAAATATTACGATTAATCAGTGGTTAAAGTTAAGAACCGTCTCTAAGGGGGTAATTAGACAGCTGTTCATTAAAAACCACACTAAAATCGGTACATCCGTTTGGGAGCTACGAACAGACAGACGCGTCATACCATTCCCCGCAAAAACTGCGGATGATAGTGTTTCTTTCGTCGGTAAACGGCATGGTAGCAATTTTCACTAGGTCCCTAAGGCGACTCTCTGACCCTGCGGGTTCGATCAACAGGCAGCGGGTATCTCAGGATTTTAGTAGGTAGGTACCTATTTTAAGTGGTTCCTCTCCACAATTTATTGTTTCTTTGGTCAGAGAGTCGCCTTAGCTTTTAAGTAATTGTTTACGTAATCGTTCCTTCACTTCGCGGAAAGCTAGAACCAATATAATTATTATTACACTGGTCTGCAAAAAATCTTTTTTTTTCTCTCCTTCATAATATGCATGATTATTGTAGTTTTGATACTTCTGAATAGAAATATAGTAGTAAATATTACGAATCACGTATACACTTTTTTTAATGGTTTTTTTTACTAAGCTGAAAAATTTGCTTGTTTGTTTCTTTGAACGCGCTAATCTCTGGAACTACAGGTCGGATTTGAAAAAACCTTTTTGTATATTATAGCCAGGTTCACGAAAAATCGTTGAGGCTACTTAATATTATGGTACAAGCCTTAGGAGCCAAGCAAGAGGTGTGAAACTGCGGGGAACAGGTAGTTTTAAATAAAACTCTTTCTTCGTTTTAACTTCTAATCTTATATTGAACAACATTGACACTATATTGAATTCAATCCCTTACAAAACATATAAAAAGCATTAAACAATCTAATTACTTTGTAGTTTTCTTGCTTTTTATATTTTCTATTAGAGTTTTGAGACAAATTGACCAACAAAAATCTGCAACCATTGCTTCTGACCATTTTCCTTTGTAGGGCCTTTGTGTGTGAAGTACATCTTGCTGAAACCTTCCGCCTTGTTCATCTGATACAGCTCCAAGATTATAGAATATAACAAAACATGTCTGGAGAGTTTTTACAAGTCCTTGGCAATTTGTACCTAAAACAAAATTATTTAAGCTATAAAATTTGAATAATATTTGAGTCATGTGATTTTATTTTGCTCTATAGTTGAGAATACACTTAGGTTTACGCTACATGTATCAATATAATTCAAAACTTACTAAAGATCCGATATTAATCAGAAACAATCACTAGAAACTTTTTACATGTTGAGCGCTACGGAGCCACAGCGAGAACTGCCAGGCGGAAGAATTAGTGTTAAAACCATGTCAGCTGATATCGTTCTTTCTGTTTCTATTAGTACGAGGCATTTTTGTGTGTACAAATACAATCTGAACCAAATAAAGTAGCTTTATTGCAAGAACAACAGAAAAAAATACATAATTTAGAGCAACAAAAAAACATTAAATAAAAACATAGATACGTGATAGCAAAAAACCGGCCAAGTGCAAGTCGTACTCGCGCACCGAGGGTTCCGTACCATTTTTGGATGTATAAAGTGAAAAAATCCGGACCGCATAACTAAGTTTGTTTGTGAAAGAATTTTGATGATTTTGAAAAAACTGTACTAGTTAGGAACATCGTTTTATTTTTGGTGCCATATTTGGGTTAATTCCTATCAACTCTAATTATTTCAGATTTTTCGCCCCGCAAACTTTGGAGATAAGGGGGGGGAATGGTATTTTTTTTGTCATTTTTCATCATATATCGAAAACTGTGAGACAAAATAAAATAAAAATATATTTTGAAATGTGCAGATCAAGCCCTTTCATATGATATGTCACTTGACCTAGTAACCCCACTTTGAAATTTCGGACCCCCACTCCGGCCCCTTTTGCAATGAAAATAAAAATATTTTTGGACTTTTTTCATTTGCAATAAAGTTGAACAAGCATTCTTTATAACTGTTCCAAATTTCAAGTCGATAGCATAAGTAGTTGCTGAAATAAGCAGGTGTGACAGACAGACAGACAGACGAAGTCTCACCATAAGGGTTCCTTTTTTACCATTTTGGTACGGAACCCTAAAAATGGAAAGCAGATCTATATTGAGCATATTAAAGTCTTTATATTCATCATATTTTTATTTAAAGGAGGACTTCGTTGCAGACCAGTGTTATGAGTTTCCCTTACCATAAATTATATGTTTCTTTGATAGTTTCCCATGAAGCATGCGTTACTGCCAAATGAATTGAATGGCAAACGCACATTTAAATAAAAACAAGATTTGGAAAAGAATACCTCTCCAGCATAATTGTATGTACGTACACTGGCGTTTACTCCTATCCATAACCGATGCACTTTTGTCTCGGTTAAAGCTTTCAAGAAGTAGGTAGCATCTGCTAAAACTAATATTCAAATAGCCTGAACATAGAAACTGTTTCATTTTGGCTGCTGCAAAAAATAACTCCCAAGATGTTTTTGCTCGATACTCAAGCTTAAATGAATTATCACCGATATTTATTGCCTAACAAATTATTTTTAAAATGAGGTGCCAATACTTCTTGAATGGCTGTACATTGCATATCGGTATAATTTCATTGCTGAATTAGCGAGTCAGAAAAATCATTTTTATACAACTCAATAAGATGATCGATTGCTTGTATAGCTGTGTATTCAGCAACATACATAGCAAGAGTCCCTTCAACTTCATCGTAGGGGTTTTCTACTTATTTCTGCACTACAGACGTTGTAAGGACGGGAGTAATAATACACTAGTAGCTTGGTGTAATGCTTGTATTATACTGATTAATAAGAAGGAATATATTGGATACATAGGTTATATAGCTAAGAGTAGATACACATTATATATTACTACACCACACCTCCACCGCAAAAGAATTAAAAAAAAAAAAAGAACACATGTTTTTTTTTTTTTAATATAGGGTAACATAGATATTAGTCAATTGCCAATTTTAGTTAACAAAGCTCATTATTAGATACCTATTTATTTCAATTATATCAATTTGTCTAGTCCGAGTAAATATCTTAGCAATCAGTTGCTATGTCAGTCCTGGTTTTTTTTTTTTTTCTAATATTCTTGTGGCCATTGCAGAAATTAGAAAAAAAAAAAATATACACGTTTATGTAACACATCTTTATGTAGGTACTTATTACATATTTTTATTTATGAATATTTAACATAATCCTCTTATTAATATTCTTTATTTAATTAATCTTTTATTCTTTTAGTACTTATGCGTACATTTTCTCTTTTAATTCCAAGTTCTCTCACTAACACGACTCGCGTTGATAATGATCGAGATACATGGTTATTAATTATAACATATTATTATATTCACATTTCATTCGTCATATTTCGTATTTATTTTTATACTAGTCATCCTCGCCTACTACAATAATATATTCTGCAACTCGTGGTTGATCAGGCCATTTGTTAACAGTTATATTATGTACCTACTTCGACATTATCTTTCTTTGTTCCCTCATTTTGCTAAACATTAAGTCACAATATTTTATGCTTATTAATTTGCAAACAATCAATATAACATTGTAGTCATGGTAGAAACACAATTACACATCTCCTTATTGGGAATGGAATTACAAACATCATTCGTACTTGGTACTACTATTCTGTAAGTAATATGAAACTCGTATCGAGTGACCGGCGCATCGGAATGTTCCACATTTTTATACGCAATTCCAAACACCTAATGATTTAACTAAACAACTATAATTATTATTTTCACAGAACTACGTAAGTACATGGCATAATAAGTCCAAAAACAAACGGTTACTGCTATACCTTAGTCCTACCAAATTGATGTCTCTAATAACATTATATAAATTCTGACATCACTACCTATGCACTTTTCACCTACGACATAGCACTATTTTTCCAAACGATTTACATTTAGCACACGTTATTATTCACTTCACTTTAATCCATCCATCCAAGCGAAGTATCCGGCTATCAGAAGGATCACATCCTTTTCTTCTTAGAAGACCCATCTCGCTATACCATATGTCAGGGTCTCAGGGCTATAGGTACTCAGCGATGCAGCCACCATGCACCAGGTGTCCTCCTTCGGAGCCACTTCAATCACTCGTAGTTACGGTGTTTCTTTTTCTTCTTCTTTTTTTTACGCTTCATCTTTGGTGTTGTTAATTTAATTAATCCAAAATATTAATTTAATTTCACTGAGAACAACGTAATTCCATATAGGGAATGGAATTTCTAAACAAACGCGCACTACGGCGCTTGTCCTGTCACGGTCGCCATGTAAGGACGGGAGTAATAATACACTAGTAGCTTGGTGTAATGCTTGTATTATACTGATTAATAAGAAGGAATATATTGGATACATAGGTTATATAGCTAAGAGTAGATACACATTATATATTACTACACCACAACGTAATTAGGAATTGTTTCATATTTTATGAAAAGTTTCGCATGTTTTTTGTGACTTACTGAATCACAATGTCTCTGATGTCGCCTATTTAAGCGAGAAACTTCTTTTGCAATACTTACACCTTAGATTATTTACGTATTTAATTAAATAATCAAAGCTTACACATTGCCTTTGAGCTTTGAGCCATCACCGGGTCAGAGAGTCGCCTTAGGGGCGGAGTGTAGGAGTTGGAGTATACGCTTAGGGGCTCTATGAAAGGCATAGAAAAAAATTTTTGGAAGTTAAAAAAAATTAGAAAAAAAAATGTTTTTTTTTTAATCATGTTTTTTTTAATGCATGGCATAGAATACACCTTTACAAACATTTTTACTTCTGAGAAGTATGGTCCTATGACGCACCGTTTCCAAAATATATGACTTCGACTTTTTTTTTTATTTTTACCGAAGTCTCTATTACCCTGTAAGTTATGGTAGCTCGCACGAAAAAGTTTTCAGGAAAGAATTTGTTTGTCTAGGTCGGAAATATACCTACGATGTGGTAAAAAACGGGCGGTTTAGAAAACTTTTTTTTTTGTCAAAATTATTCTAAGTGTCAGAAGAATATATTTCTGCGCGGTGAGAATATTGGGAACAGTACTTCAAAAGTAGCCCCTACTTCCTTAACGTTATGCCATATCTTGGAACGTCCGGAACGTTCAGCTATATCGAGATCACTAATTTCGTGAACAAATTTCATACCTTTAATATTGTACAAAAAAGACAGTAAAATTCGGTATATGTCAATTGGGCGGTATGAGTAACCAAGATAATAAATAATGATATGACCACTCAAATCTAATCCCAACAAACGATACTCCTCTTTTTTAGTCTGTAAAACTTGATATACGTTGGGAGAAGCGAAACCAATCATCATCTTTTCTTTTAACATATTAAAACTCTGCAGAGCAAAGGACAAAGGAGAACAATCTAATCCACAAAAATCTCTTCTTCTATATACAACATAGAAATTCCTATAAAAGTTCAATGGATAATCCCAGATGCTACCATTATAAAATTGTATCATTAATAAAAATAAATCCATTCTCATAAATCCCATATGATAGTTACTAAACTCTTCAATAAATTCTACATCTGGTGAAAAATCATCGTAATCAGAATTATATGAAGAAAACCATAACGTAGAAATCGTAGATCGCTTTATGAGTTTCCGTATGCTAGATTTCTTATCTTCGTTGCAAGAATTAGTAAGATAAAATAAATTCAAAATTTTGTCATCAGAATCATGCCCTTCAATGTTTTCATCAAGAAGAGCGTCCATGCGTTCAATTTGAAGTTCAGCAATTGCTCTAAGTTGATATGACGAAAAACGGCAACGCAGATCGTCCCACATTGTAACTAATCCCCGCATACTTCTAAATATTGTCTTGAAATCTACAACAACGAAGTCTTTGCTCATAGTATAGATTGATCTTAGCTCGTATAAATCATTCCGGCATACGGGATGGAAACAGAAAAGAGCATTGGAAGGTAAATGAAAGCTAACGTTAATATCATCGTGCGGTATTCGAAGTTTCGAACTAACCCGCACCTTTCGCTCTGAAAAACACGTGTGTATCATGGCAGAATAAGTAAAAGCACTCATATCTAAATTAAACTCAAACGTATCATCGAACGGTTTGTTGTCAGATCTAGCATCCCAGTATATTAAGATTTCTGCCTTCGCGTTATAGTGATCGGCTAATAAAGAAGTCGCCAACTCGCATACGTCGTTGAAAACGCCGTTATCAAGAGCACAAAGAGCATAGCCTTTAACATACCGAAATCGCTCATGGGAAAAACTCGGTTCACGCGGATCAACACCAATAATGAAGACATTCTGATACCGGACATCGTCTAAGACTAATGGAATATTTTCACCTGGAGAACATCCAATATATATAACCAAGGTGTTCCAATTTAACAGACTGTGCAATAAGAAGTAATTCTTTTTTTGCCCTACATCTAATGAAGAGTCTTTAAAGAACTTAGCTATAGGAGGCCTCTCAATACATTCATTTATAAGTTCACCATCAGTATTCAAAGAAAATGGACGCCTGGGTAATCCTCTCAATGAAACAGAAGCAGCGTGAAGATCCTTGCTAACGACAGATTCGATTTCACTTCCATTAGAAATGCAATTAGCGTATTTATCAAATAATAATATGTCAGGGTCTCAGGGCTATAGGTACTCAGCGATGCAGCCACCATGCACCAGGTGTCCTCCTTCGGAGCCACTTCAATCACTCGTAGTTACGGTGTTTCTTTTTCTTCTTCTTTTTTTTACGCTTCATCTTTGGTGTTGTTAATTTAATTAATCCAAAATATTAATTTAATTTCACTGAGAACAACGTAATTCCATATAGGGAATGGAATTTCTAAACAAACGCGCACTACGGCGCTTGTCCTGTCACGGTCGCCATGTAAGGACGGGAGTAATAATACACTAGTAGCTTGGTGTAATGCTTGTATTATACTGATTAATAAGAAGGAATATATTGGATACATAGGTTATATAGCTAAGAGTAGATACACATTATATATTACTACACCACAACGTAATTAGGAATTGTTTCATATTTTATGAAAAGTTTCGCATGTTTTTTGTGACTTACTGAATCACAATGTCTCTGATGTCGCCTATTTAAGCGAGAAACTTCTTTTGCAATACTTACACCTTAGATTATTTACGTATTTAATTAAATAATCAAAGCTTACACATTGCCTTTGAGCTTTGAGCCATCACCGGGTCAGAGAGTCGCCTTAGGGGCGGAGTGTAGGAGTTGGAGTATACGCTTAGGGGCTCTATGAAAGGCATAGAAAAAAATTTTTGGAAGTTAAAAAAAATTAGAAAAAAAAATGTTTTTTTTTTAATCATGTTTTTTTTAATGCATGGCATAGAATACACCTTTACAAACATTTTTACTTCTGAGAAGTATGGTCCTATGACGCACCGTTTCCAAAATATATGACTTCGACTTTTTTTTTTATTTTTACCGAAGTCTCTATTACCCTGTAAGTTATGGTAGCTCGCACGAAAAAGTTTTCAGGAAAGAATTTGTTTGTCTAGGTCGGAAATATACCTACGATGTGGTAAAAAACGGGCGGTTTAGAAAACTTTTTTTTTTGTCAAAATTATTCTAAGTGTCCTGCTAATTTCCACCTTAAGTAAGGTTAGGGGCGCAGGAATTTTCCACTGAAAAAAAAATCTGCAAATGTTTTGCTGAAATGCATAGATCACTTCTAATAACAAAAAAAAATTGGAAGAAAAAAAAAATTTTGGGACTTGCAAAAATTTCAAAAAAAAAAATTTTTTTTAATCATGATTTTTTTTAATGCGTGGCATGGAATACACCTTTACAAATGCAAAGCTTTACGGGAAAAGAATTATTACTCTAGTCGAAAATCATGGGATGAGGTAAAAAAAAAGCATCGATAGATCGAATAAAATAAAATAATGTTTGGCTACTGCTTGCATGGGGGTTTTATAAAGGGTAGTAAAATCGTCGTTATATTTTGCGTAGGGCGCATGGACGGTTTGAGATATTTGTTTTTTTTTTAATTTTCTGCTAGGTACCTGTGTCTTCGTTTCGCGGCTAATATGATATATCGTTTTTGTATATTTTTTTTATAAGTCTGTATAATGTACAACCCCAGGTACAAATTGTCTCAAAAATGTTTGCATCACCGAAAACCATGGATACGATACCCGTGACGGATATTTCGTCAACTTTCATGACCGCTATCTTGAATTTGAGATTTAACCTTATTTTCTGCACCAGCATTTTCGAAAACCATAAAAATGATACCGTCGTGACCCCTAACTTCGCCTGGTTTTTGACACATTTTTGCTCTGTGCACTCAAATTGTCAAGTATATTAAACCACACTCAATAAAAACCGTTTCTACTTATCTAAGGCTACAGCTAAAGACCATCGACACTTAATAATAATTAATATAAACAAATGAAAAAACGTTGCAAATGTAGTAGGCGAAGTTTAGGCATTGTTTCCTATCTTCGCCTGCCTTGTGTTTCGCCATGATATAGGTACCTGGTTGTTTATATATGTGATTGTCAAAAATGTTGAATTACATGTTAAACGAAATTGATCTTAAAATGCACGTCAGTAGAGTTTATTTTTGAAAAACAACGATGCAGGCGAAGTTTTGCACCAGTTTGAAGTTGTTTTCATACATTTCTTGAGATTTGCCTAGGGTTGTCAATATTACCCGACCCTTAAAAAAAGGAGTATGAAATGTATTTATTAAGAAACATTATGTCTTATCTAGATATAGTTATTTATTTGGCTCTCATCAGGGGGGGCACAGTTAGAACAAATGTACAAAAACCATTTTAAAACTTAAATGAGCGCCATCTCTGGAATGTTGATTAGCATTAAATCAAGCAAATTCTACAATGTTGCCAGCAGTACAAATTAATCAGGTTTATGGAAACTTATAGTTCTTCATCTAAAATTTTCTGCCGTTCGAGTGTTAAGAACAAAACTTTAGTACCTCATAAAGCATCCAGACTAAACAAAATATTGTTTAAGCATAATCTAAATAATATGTGTACTAAATTAAAAATGTTAGTTTATTTATATCAAAAAATTATGGGTAATCTAATTTTATAAAACTGGCAGCATGACATTTGGCTTTGAAAACAAAATGTCAAAACAACACCGTTTTCGGAATTGAAACTTGATGTGCTTTTCTCGTTTTATCGTGATTATTATGTTTTTGTTTTGGTTTTTTGTAAAGTTTTTGTTTTCCTGCTGATAATATAATTAATTATTGTCCAAACCAATTCAAATAGTTTTTGTTTAGTAAACAAGGGTTAATAGTTTTGATCTATTGGTTATCTAAATAAACTATTAGGTAGTGAATTGGATGGACGATATTTAATTAACAGTAAGAAAATGCTAGAGCATGTTCGAACAGTTCTTCGCTTGATCGGCGCTCACACAAAAATATGAAACAATTCAAACAGTACACAACTACACACAGCTATAGATAGTATAGCTATAGCTAGATTATATAAATATATAGGTATAGATGTATAAATAGGTATAAGTATGACTTGACAGTCGTCAAGTTTTATACCAACATTCACCAGAGGCGCCACTTTCCATACTTGCCGATTTGAAGGCCGAGTTGCCACTCTTTTGGTTTATTACTATACTCTTTGGCTCTCATTTACAAACTATTATTTGGCACTCATTTTGGGTAGGTAGCTTAAAAACTCCACGACGGCCGCGACCCTTACTTATCCAGCTCAGGAATAGTGAAGTAACCTTTTTTTACAAATTTAGGAATTTCGATCTTCTGTAATACGTTCTCCCAGGAATATAGTTGCTCGTCTTTGATTAGTGGCCATCTCCAAAAACTCTGTCCTTGTTTCATACAGTTTACCATTACTCCTTCAGCATGTTCTGAGGTGATTTGGCCTGGATAATTAGAGGAACCCCACCTCACAATAACGTGATCGCCGATAATGTAATCCGTTTTGGACAGCGCCTTCTTCTTATCATCACCGTTCTGAAAACTGCAATCTGGAGGCGGTGACAATTTCAACTGGTAACTAAATTTGTCTCCATCCCCGCAACTCTGAGAAATGGGATCGGGCAGCTTGACTGGTAACTGGTCATCGACAGGTTTGTCTCCACCACCGCAACTCTGACGACTAGAGTCTGGCAGCTTCCACAATATTAGTTGGTCATCGACAGGTTGGTTTTTAATGGAGCTGCTTTGACGATTGGACTTATAGATATTGGCCAATGGTAAGTCATCGTCTGAATTTTCATTTTCTGAATATTCATCTTGTTTACATGCTAGAATCAGGTCTTCAGTTGAGGAAGCGAGGCTCATTTTATCGTCACTGCACTCTGTCGAAGATGAAGAATTTTTACGGAGACAGCGACTTTTCTTTGCCTTCTTTGTCTTATTGGTTTGAATTTTCAAGACACCTGAGGGTCCAGCTTGATCAACGGAGGGTGTTGCTTTTAGAGGTTTCTTTTTTTGAACATTTTCTATCAATGTATCTTCGAAGTCAATACTTGTTACAGACTTGCCGGGAGGAACACTAAGTTTCTTGTTTCGAACTTGCTTCATTGGATCTGAGGCACGATTTTCTTTCAGGAATTGTAAAAGCGCAATGTCAATGCTGTATTCAGTTTGTGGCCTGGAGTCGGGCAGTTTGTTAATGACTTTGTCAGGGTTAAAAGGATAAATACCAGTACTTTTAAAGGCGCTTAGAATATTAGATTTTTTTTCATTAAGTTCGTGCATTAACCGTTTTAGCAATTCAGGAAAATGAGATTTATTTATAGTTGTTTCTCGCAGGTTTTTTATTTTATAGTCCAGGAGGATTGCTCTCCATAGTTTCTTAAGAGGGCCAAAATAGCAAACATCAAGAGGCTGTGTCAAGTGCGACGAGTTGGGTGGTAAAAATACAAACCTTATGTCATTGGCTTCACACATTGTAACAATCCGGTGGTTGATATGCGACGCTAAATTATCTCCTATCAATATTTTTGTTCCGATTTTGTCCTTTGCCCAAGGCAAAATAATCATCTCGAACCAATCTTCAAAACTTGTGCTGTCGAACCAACCTGATCTTGAGCGATTATACCTAGCTCCTTTCGGTCCATTTATTCTCCATTGCTGGTATAAATGTTCGGCTTTGTATACCACATACGGCAGTAGACATTCACCCCCCGCCGTAATTGCAAACATGATAGAAATCGCACCTTTTGTATAGTTTAAAACTCTTTCAGGGTACTTAACGCCTCTGCGAAACAAGCATTTTTGCGCACCGGGATTGTCGGTCAAATTAGTTTCATCATAATTTAGGATGTTTTCTTTGGGTATACCATCTAAAGATTGTTGCAGATTATCGAAATAGACATCTCTCCAGAGTTTTTCTCAGCTCTGCTCCTTTTAATGTTTTGTGTAGCCCGGTGACTAAGTTCACTTTTGTGGCGTTTTATAAATGAATACGCCCATCTTTTTCCTGGTAGTTTGTTATCAAAAATAGCTGTTCTTCCATTAGCTTGTAAATACATCTGCACGACAAGTCTTAAATCCAGTAGAGTGAGAGGGCTACCAAAATCGCCAGCAGCAATAAGCACTTTTATTATATTTTTTTCTTCGTCAATTGTAAGCCGTGTTGGGCAACCCGGAGTTCGTTGATGTTTACCGTGCAGTTTATCTAAAAGCGTTCGTCGTGGAATGCCAAATGTTTTTTCTGCTTCATAAGAAGACATTTTTTTCTCTTTTAATAATCCTACAGCAACATCTATCATTTCTTGACTGTGCTTTAATGTATAATTTCTTTTTTTCTTTTTAATTTGCTCGTTTTTCGGTTTCGTCATTATGATGACCTGTAAAATATCAAAAGGAACCTACGGAATAAAATAATGTAAAGGTGCCTACATTATACATTTATGATATACCTCTATGTAACGTAAAGAAGAACAAACCTTGAAATTGATTGATGGGTAAGTTGTGTATAATTAATACAAGCACATACTTTTTGTTACTATCCATAATACCTACCTACAATTGTATAAATAAATGAGGTGTCAAAAATACCACTTCAGAAAATGCGTTTACTAACGCAAGTTACAATTACTAATTTACATTATTTGGTTTCTTAAACAACAAACAATAGGCACATAACTTGCGTTCGAACAAAGTGACAACCCTAGGTGTAGGCGAAGTTTGGTAACAACATGGCCGCCACGGTTTCATAAGCGGTATTTCTTTCGATTACTCTATAAGTACACAACTTATCATCAAAACAATTGCTATTACTGAAAGAGGGATAAAAATTGATCATGATACACTAAAAAGTTCAGCATTACCTGCTGTATATAGTCCACACAATCCAAAGTTTCTTCCGTGTTATATGAGTTGCGTTCCATTCAGAGAAAAAATACGTCGTGTCGTCAGTAGAGTGAAGTTAGCTACGTTTTGATCGTTAAAATGTTGCTAGGAATAAAAATTGGTTTGTACATGGTAGTTTAATGCATAGGTAGTCATATAAATTTTGGGTACCTCAATTTAAATTTTCTTTAAAATAGGCGAAGTCAGGGTACACAGGTGAAGTTAGGGGTCACGACGGTACCCATAAGGGGGCGTCCATTAATTACGAGAGGCGTTAAGGGGGGGGGGGAGTGATTCTATTTTAAATAAAAATAATGAAGCAAATTATGCTTTTTAAATAAATCCAACGCAATGAAGCACAGATTATTAGCGTATTTACATTAAAAATGCGCATTTTGAAAAATGTTACGCAAGATTTGGGGGGGGGGGTGAGAGGGTCGAGCCAAATCTCACGATATCTCAACAAGGGGAGCGCGGGAGTCGAAAAATCGCCAAAATCACTTAACGTAATTAATGGACGGTCCCTAAACAAAACTAGCCTTCAAAACTTTCCAACAACCTTTTATCGGCGGGGTCAAGTAGGCCCACATCGGCAATTTTGGATTCTTATACCCTCTCTTCCTAATCCAGGATATATGCGATGAGTATCGCGCAACAAACGGCGGAACCTAGCAACATCACTGGGTAATCCTTTTAAAATATTTTGGCGATACATGTACTCCCCCATGTACCATTTCAACCGCCGCTGACTCCTACAAGTGCGACAATGGCGTTTTAATTCCAGCCATTGCCGTTCGATTGTGTTAGTGTGGATTTTGCATCTCACATTGTTGGTGCCTGGTATCGGAACGCCAAGGCTAGGATGCACGGGGATGCTGATTGTCCCTGCCACGAATTGACGGCTGTGGTTTACGGTGGAATGTCCACGCATTCCTAGTCGTTATGTGCACACCCATATATGCACGGTGCTGATCAGTCATAAGGTAGGAGTCAGGCCTGACGTGTGATTGAATGATGGGGTCTAAGTTATTCCTATTCTTATTAGGTATAATTTCCACATGTATTTTTTTCGTCAATCTACTTATACACCCGAAAGACCAAGTTTTCCGCTGTAGTAATCGACCCCTATGGTATTTGTTGGTGTATAAATGGGTCTCGTCCATCTCCACTATGTCGTTGTCCCCGCCAATCATTTCACGGTCATGAGCTTCAGCCACCTCGCAGACTTCGCGAAGGTAGTGGTAAACTTGTATTGCCGTCTTACGAGTTACGCCCACATCTCGAGCCGCCTGCGTAACTTTATCGCGACGAAAAAAATGAAAATAATTAGGTATATCTTTTGTTTGACGGATTTTATTGACGGAAAAATATTTTATCTTGTCGGATTTTCGACGGAAATACCAACCTGCTTAGCAGAATTTTGTAATTGTTGTTGGCAACACTCGACAGAACGATGAGTGCATTAAAATCTTCAAATCAGAGATTCATTCGTTCTTTAAGATTGTCAGATCGATCCATGGACGTATTAAGCCGCGTCTCCTGCGACGTGTTTTCATGTTCGACGAACATCGAACAGTAAACAGTGAACGATAAAGGGGCGTGATCTACGTGTTTTGACGAATAAAAACACTCAAAACACGTAGACCACGCCCCTTTATCGTTCACTGTTCAATGTTTGATGTTCGTCGAATACGAAAACAGGGCGCAGGAGACGCGGCTTTGTACTAACAGGACTAAGCACTGATAGATTAAAAGCGAGCCGAGCGAGACGTATCGTACGGAGTCTGTTTGTCTCTTTCAGTTAGGGTGAGCATAATATTTGTTGCGTAGGACTAATTTTATATGTAACCTACTTAATCTTGAAATAGAGGTGAACGTCAAACATTGACAGCAAAGTAAAATAAGTCTCAAGGAGGTACTGTATTAGGTCTAGGAAAACGGCTGATGATGATAAAAAAAAAAAAAAAAAAAAAAAACAATTTGTACTAGTTTGAAATACTTTATTTACGCTTAAAGATGACTAAATAAAATGGTCTTATGTAGCTTCTGTCGTAGGCCAATCTTATTACCCAACTTTCTCTATGAATTCGATTTTGCATGATGGAACATTCTTAAATTCAAATATGAATTAGCTGACTTTACCAACTGTAGTTCATGTGGTTCATCAGCCATTATGCATTCAACAGGATGCGGTGGATTAAACAAATCATTTAGTTTAGTATGAAAAGAACGGTCACGTCCCATATAAAAAAAAACCCAGACCAGACAGAAAAGTAACATATCTCAGTTTTTTTGTTATTATTTATATAATTATATTATATAGTTTTTATATTCGAAATCAATGGCTAACACCAAAATATTGCCTCATGTTTTTGTTCAGGGTTTACACTAAAAAAATACAAAATGCCTACTTATCTACACAATTCGTAATGTATGTAACTAAATGACGATAAATAGTTATGGGATGTATCCAGGAGACCTGGAGATACAGCTGTATTATATAATTTTTGAACTCCGAGTACAACATTCAACTTAGGATTTTTTTTTTTAAGGTGGTTTAAAATCATCTAATGACATCTCTCGCCCTTGGGTGGAGCGAGAGGGCGTGTCAGACTCTTACTGACTAAAAAATTCCACCCCGTTCCTTTTTGCCTCTGGTACTGGGGTCAGAGCATGCCCTTCTGGATTCGCCCTCAACTTAGGATTAATTAAAATCGTCATATTCGATGATTCAGATCGGATTATTCCACTAATTCGTTGACGCCAGTTCAAGCTTATATCGGTGATTAGAGAACTAAAAAGTTCATTAATCACCGTTACGATAACAGGTATTCGTATTTTTATTTTTAACGCAGCCGGTATTAGTGGAATAATCGAAAAGAATGATCTGATCGTAGATCAGTGATTTAGGTAGCTATCAACGGGGTTCTACCAAAAATAAAACCAATATGTCGAAATAAAGTTTTATTGTATTTCTATGTCCCTTAAAACATAATCCATACCCAGTGCGGGGTGGTCAAAGTGATCTCGATGTCTAGCCCACCCTAGGTAATATACAACACTAATGATGTGTGCGCAACTTCCCAATGTCCTTTTGCCATGGTAGCATGAGCAGTAATATTCTGTAATTGCGTTTATTCCATTTACATTTTCATCAAACATAATATAAGTATAATATATTTTTGTTGTAACATGTCGTGAATGAATTCTGCACCTGATTAAAATATTATTATTTCTGCCTTCTATTGCCGCCGGATGTCTATATATTTCCATATTATATACTCCTGTGGCTTTCAAATGCTCACTACAGTACGACCGTGCTAATCGCACATGATATATACCAATTGAGAATTTAATTATGTCTTCAATTGTTAGTTGGGGAAAATGTTCAAATTCGGGATCATTTGCAGTCATTCTGCGAAACATCACTCTATGTCTATTCAGATTGTTCTCCTCCACATACTCGGCCAGTAGATTAGGGCGTTGTATGTTCCGATTAATTATTTCAATGAAATCTTCTGTGTACGGACTGTCTCCGTACGGATCTTGAAAATAATTGATCAAAGCTGCAGCAATTCTAAAATCCTCAAATATATGCGGCACATGTTTGTTGAATACTCTGTTTCTGAAGATCTTGAAGTCTCGCTTGAATCTTCCGTTTATAGTTTCTACGACCCAGCGCACCATTGTGATGAGTCTTGATTTATTAGCTTG
Organism: Thalpophila matura; assembly: GCA_948465475.1. Taxonomy (NCBI): domain Eukaryota; kingdom Metazoa; phylum Arthropoda; class Insecta; order Lepidoptera; family Noctuidae; genus Thalpophila; species Thalpophila matura. The sequence continues at coordinate 9,012,931 of OX419198.1, read as the reverse complement.
ATCGGTGCTTAATTGCGAGTCTTGCCTTCTTTTGCTTGGCGGCGGCATATGAGCATCATAGCCATATGTTTCAATTAAGGGAATTGAGTTTCGAAAGCCTCGGTCCAAAATAAATACGTCTCCTTGATGAAAAAAATAATGGAACGGTCCATCTTCAATGGGTTCATCGTGGTTTTCTAATATCATCTTCATTATATCAGCATCTGTTGTCCGTGCTGAGTACGGACCGTTTACATTTAAAATATATCCATCCGCACACACAATCATAAATGGTTTAATAAGGTTTTTATACTTATGGAAGCTATAAGTGCGGCGTTGAAATAAAAAAATTGAACTTTTTTCTATATAGATGTATGTTCCATCGAATATAATTATTGATTTTGGTGAATCTTCGTTACCGAACAAAACATTTGGTATAACCCGGTTGCGGGCTATCACTTCGTCTCTGGTTATATGGTCAAAGCCAAGATGCAAAGGAACAAAGTCAGTAGTGAGACACTGTCTTACTTTATTTATTTTTCTGCCAACTGTTCGCTCGGATATATTAAAAAGAGAAGCGATTCTATTATTCGGTTCACCTGATCAAATTTTACACAAGTAGATAGCCAAGTCGATTCGTGGAGTATTTGAGGACTGATTAAGACTTGGTAGTTGACTTAGCAAATCGTTGAATGCGGCTCTGTTTCTTCCAGTCCAAAAGCTTAACTCCTCGTCAGAAACGTCATCAACATTGAATTGTAAACTTTGTTCTAAATATTGTGTATACATGTTGATGATGTCGCCAACACTCACCGCGTTCAAGTCAGTCATTTGCAGCGGCGTGCATTGGATTTCGAACTTGGTAGGCTCTAGGCAGATGGAGAAAAAAAAAAAAAAACTAGGCATGTCATTTCAGCCGACCGCAAAAATAAGTTTGTATTTCATAATATTATTATGAAATACAAAGTTATGTTTGCGGTTAGCAAAATAGCGAAAATTTCAAAAACGAATTGACGTATTTTGTTAAAACTAATTTGAATCGAAATTGTTTATTATGTGCTACGAGATTGATTTCTTCAGATTTTTTGATAACGTGGTTGATAAGGTAAAGGGCCAATACATAGTTAACGTACCTACCTACCTAATGATTTTTGGAGCTCATTTCACTTTACACTTACATACGATACCTCCAGATAAAGGGGAGCGTGAAAATATTTATTTTGATCCCTCAGTTATTTTATAGAACAGAAGAATTATACCTATCTACCTGCGAAGTTTCATACCAACCGGTTAAGAACTGTAATTTTTACGAGGGTGGGACGTGGGACAGTTAGGTACCTACTAGTATTACTATGGAAGCCTAAAAATCTGTATTTGGTTACTAGACGTAAGTATATTAGTATAATTATGTAAAAATGTGTTTTTTACTCGGTTCATCTCTTTTTGTAGGTTGGATATTTTACAACCACATCTCACTATTGAATGATAGATATTGATACACGGATACACAACTGATGACAAGACAAAGGATAGATAGGGTACTTACTATTTTGTTTTGGTCAACAAACGAATCCTGATTTTGCACGTAATTTATCAAAATAAATATATTTCATCTTTACCACAAACGAAGCACTGTAATTTATCTATATTCACACATACCTACGCAGCAATTCCTTTTATAGTTATCACATAATCACATCACAAAACAAAATAACAATAGAAAGATTTATGAATTACATTATGTATTTTATGCAATTCGACGCACACGTGTTTTGATTTAGAGTCGACTGCAAACATTTTATGAACAACCTATAATACAAATAAATTGCAAAGTTATATTTGAGCAGTATAACGTCTGTGAACTATTGTTTTTAAATTTGGTTGAATTATAGTTTGCGAATCTCTGCGGAACGAACGATCGATGAGTTTTCTTAACTTCACGATAGATGGCGTGAGGGAAGGAATTTATCGACCTTCGTAAGCATGCCTACGAAGGTCGAATAAATTGCGAATGTCAAAAGTCATTGCGTTAGGCATGGCAAAGCCGTGATTTATGCTTTTGTCGTATTATCCTAAAGAAGTATGCGTGTGTATATGAATATGCAGAGATCGCTTGAGTGTGCGTGAATTTGAAAGGCAGTCAATGCGAGTGCTTTCTGGCGCGTCATAGTTGGTTTCTTATTGAATGTTACGTTTCATTATACGTAAAATAAAATAAGTATTTAATTATAATATTTTAATATGATGGACTTTATTTATACATATAGGTATCTAGTAATAGTTTAATTGAATCTTATGAGGTAGGCACTGCCTAGTTGCCTATATAGAATGCACGCCGCTGGTCATTTGATTTGTTACATTTTCAGGAATCTCTTCTATCGCCATGTATGTAAATGCAATTGGCAAATGCGGGCAAGATTTGGTATATAAAAGTGGTAATAGCTAAGCAGTTGTACCTTCACCGAATTAGGCACGTGACGCAGAGAACCGTTGTGACAGTTATCAATTAAACATCGCCGGGACGTATTAGAAGCGCGTCTTACTCCTTGCACATTTACAACAGCAGCTGGTGGGGCAGGAGCAGGTGAAGCTTGTCGCTCTTGATTAATTGCAGCATCGATTCTATGCCGACATGAGTGGCAAATCGACCGAGTCCCATCAAAAGCTATCTGTAACAAAACATTAAAACGAAATAAAAAATATGACTTGATAATGGTTCTCCCTTGTTTAATACAGGGTGTGGTTTTGTACAACAACGCCCTGCTCAGGGGTGGTAGTAAACACGATACTGATGCCATTTTTTCATAGAAAAATCCAAGAAATCAATTTGTTACCACAGTTGTATGCGCGGGTGCAAGTACTCGGCAAGGATTGCGGGGAGTAACGGGGTGTGGGGCGGGGCGCACGCGCCACGCGTATGAATGTTATAACATTTTTTTATTTATTTTTCTTGGAATTACTTTATGTGTACTATCACCTCTGAGTCGGGCGTTGCTGTACAAAAACAACACACTGTATAATAACGATTGATGACACCACCACCCTCACTCATTTTGTATAATGGATAAACTTAAAAAAGTCCTTTTATCGTTATAAAGCTACATTATCAGGGATTAACAACGATTCATTGCACTACTGAATATGTATCTTGCGCGTTACAATAATACGCGGGTTAATTGGTATATGTAGTCAACACTGGTGGAGCCGGCTGGCGGAATAATTAGTGAACTTAAACACATCTGAGCTTATTATAATTTTTATACCTACATGAAACTACATTATCAGCGGTTAATCACAAACAATATGTATCATAAATGAAATACATACCTCACCAGTCACCACCAACGATGCGTAATAGTTGTTCTACGAAATCTCTTCGATTTTCCAGTAGTCGTTCATTGAGAACGTATGGACGACGACGAAGTAGTGTACGTTCACACACAGTACAATTATTGATATTGTCAGCCATAACAACGTACCACTCAAAATGCAAAAATCGATGTCCGTAAAGAGAAAGCCAGAAATCGTCGAAAAAATGTACTCTTGTTACAAAAACGCACAGATCTCAACACACAATGCGAAGGACTGCGCTTGCGCCAGCCGCCGCTACGTTGCGTCGGCGCACGTCCACCAATCCCCGCTCCGCGCCATTTTTGTTTCCATGAAAGAGTGAGATAGCATGATTGGTTTCCGTCACCAAAAACCAGCTGAGCCGTAGTAGGTATGCACAGTACGTGACCGTTTTTATACATACACACAAATAACTTCCTATACGAACATTTTTTTTTTTTTTAGTACATCCCATAACTACTTACTTTTCTACGTCATTTAGTTACATATATTTACGAATTGTGTAGATACGTAGGCATTTTGTACTTTTTTTGTGTAAAGCCTGAACAAAAACATAAGGCAACATTTTGGTGTTAGCCATTGATTTCGAATATAAAAACTATATAATATGATTATATAAATAATAACAAAAAAACTGAGGTATGTTACTTTTCTGTCGGGTCTGGGTTTTTTTTGCCTGTTCTTCATTGCTTTATCATCATCAAAATCTGGTTTTTGCTAGTATTTTGGAATGAAGTACGATTTAATTCTGAAATGAACAGTTTTTCGCTGCACTTTATAACCTCAAATGCAAACTTGGATACGTATTTCAATCCACCGTGGTCAATGAATTGAAAATTGATTGTCAACGTTTAAATTTGCTAAATATTCTCGAGATTCAGTTAAATTTTTCATCCAATAATCTTTATTACTAAGTCGCAATGGCGCCTTAGGCCGGGCGCGCACTAGGCAGCCAGGCTTTGGCAGCCAGGCTGCGGCAGCCAGTAAAACATATGACGTTGTATAGGAGCCCGCGCACTAGGCAGCCACGAAATCTCGGTTGCAGCAGCCAATAAAACGCGCCTGTTTGCACGGCAGCCAGCTGGCTGCGCGCAGCCAGAACGTGTGTAGGCGAATGTATGTGGCTGCAGTCAGTCTCCGCGCACTAGTTGTAGCAGCCAGACGTATTTTGCGTTCCGAACTTTGACAAGATGACTTTCGATACAGAGAAATTTATTCGGGAAATTGAAAGCCGTAAAGCAATTTGGGATATAACATCGGAAGAATACAGTGATCGGGATTTAAAGAAAAGAAGATGGGAAGAAATCACGAACGAAATGTGCTCGGAAAGTTTATCAGAAAATGAAAAACAAGAATTTGGTAAGCATGAATTTTTATTATCTGGATTATACAGTATAATACAGTATATTCTGCAACACCAATCAATATTTTTGTAAAGTATCGCAGAATAACTATGATTGTTCTTTTTTGGTACTAAACTAGGTATTTTCACTTCAAAGTTTTATTTAGATAAATAGGTAGGCACTACTCTAATGCATGTCTGTTTTGCCATTCTAACGGATTTACATTAATAAAATAATCCGCAAATAAATCCCTATAGGATGCTGATGATCGGCTTCCTCTATTTGTGGGTCCACTGGTTATTTCCAGTTCTGGTGGAATGTACAGTGTGTCTTGAAACCTATACCCGTCTCTTTCGCGCACGTAGTTATGTAAGACACAGCAAGTTTGTACTATGGCTAGTGCAAGTTCCTGTCGGACATCTAGTGGGCGGTGAAAGATTCTCCATTTGTTGGCTAATATCCCAAACGTGCATTCTATGTACCGCCTGGCCCGAGACAGTCTATAGTTGAAGATTCTTTTCTCCGCTGTTAAACTCCTACCTCCATAAGGTCTCATTAAATTTTCACATACGCCAAATGCCTCATCCCCCACTATGACGTATGGCATCGGTACTCCATTATTTGATATGGGGCGCTTCTCCGGAATTTGTATATCTTTGTTGACAAGTTTTTGATACAAAATGGATTTTTTATATATCGATGAGTCACTACATTTTCCAAAAGCCCCAACATCTATATATGTGAACTTGTAATCTGCATCGCATACAGCAAGTAAAACGATGGAAAAATAATTTTTATAATTATAGTACAGTGACCCTGAATCGCTGGGTTTTATCACTCTTATATGCTTGCCATCGATGGCACCAACGCAATTGGGATGGTTTGCATTTTCATTGAAACCTTTTGCTATTTCAAGCCACCTCTCTTCATTTAATTCTGGAAATGATGACTGTCTCATATTCTCCCAAATCGCCATGCAAACTTCATGTATGATATCTCGGACAGTTGTATGTCCAGTCCGATAATTATGACTCAATTCCATTAAAGAACATCCTGTAGCAAGATATCTGTAACAAAGAAAAAATATAATTTTCAGGTAAATCTCTACAGAGCAAGTGGAAGAACATCAGGACTAGTTACAGCAGGGAAGTAAAACGCAGAGCTGGCGTATGGCGTATTAAAAGTGGATCAGCAGCTTCGCGTAAGAGTCCATAGTCCATACGTATATTTCGAACAACTTCATTTTCTTCGGCCTACCGTGGTAATTAATGAAACTCAAAATAGCATGGAAGAAACACGCACTGCCGAAACCAACACTAACAGCGGTAGTACTCAAGGTGAACGATCTGTTTCCAAAAAGAAGAAGACAAGTGACGACGATAATTTGGTGCAGGTATTAAGGGAAAGTATTGTAATGAGAGAAGAGCGTGAAAGACAGCAAGAGTCTGATTCAGATAGACTGTTTATACTTTCACTTCTAGATGATTTTAAATCCATCCCGAGACATCGTAAGCTTTCTACAAAAATGGAGTTAATTGAAGTTATAAAAAGAGCTCAAATGGAAACTCACGATTCAGAATTTAGTCCGTTTCGCCAACGTTATGTTGATTATGAACCAGGGACATCGGCCGCCAGATCATATAGACGACAAACATCGTTCAGTGGACAATATCGCCAAGGTCAAGGATACTCGACTGAATATGGACCGGAAACCACAAACAGTGGGCAGCATCGCTATGGATACTCGACACACTCGAATCGACCAGAAGCCTCGACAACTGAAGACCGCCGTGGGTATTCTACGGCTGTTCCAGACAGGCAAGACAATACTGTTTATACTGATGCGTTATCACCAACTGACACAAATGCAACAGATGTGTCTCAGGGTTCTGAATTACTAGAATTATTTTCTACACAGGACAACTTGAACTAGGTAATTCATTACCATACATGTAAGAAATAAATAATAAATGTTAAGACTAATTAACAATATCTTTCATTTTCGTACTCACCTCAAAGTTACCACCAGTTTTTCTTCAGGTTTTATACAAGCTCGCATAGGAGTATCAATGCCCTTGATTGAATTTCGTATTTTTTCAAAAATGTTATCAAACGATTGCACTGACATCCTCGTGTAGTTAAAAAACCGGTCTGGGAATGCGCGAATATCTTTGAAATAGGTTTGGAATAAGCCTTTTGAGTGTCTTTCTAGAAAAAGTGGATGAATCCAGTGTCTTTTCTTTGTTTTGCGTTTTTTACGAGATAGGTAAGCAATAATAACAAGTTCTTCCACGTCCATATTGCTCGACGGAAGGATCTAGACTAGTCGTTGATTGGCTGTTATAACTGGCTGCGCAAATATTCTGGCTGCCGCAGCCAGGCTGCCTAGTGCGCGGGAGCCCTTAAATCCTTTACCTATAGGAAATTTGGCATTTAATACGTCGAAAAGTCTATCAACAATTCTATTGTATTCTGTTGTAGCTTCACTGTCCTTAAACTTGAAACAAACTAAACAAAATTAAAATCAATCCGACCGTTTCGAGAACTCAAATTTGCGTCAGCAAAAACATTTCTACTTAATTTGAGCATGTGAGCCGGATCAAAAATGCAATAAATTTTACAATCTTTATTCGGATATTTGAAATACGTAACCATGTTCGGATATTTAAAATTGCAACCCAAATTTTCATAGGTGGAAACATTAGCAGCAGTACCATCACAAGTTAGGGTTTTTACAGTAATACCAATATCAAATAACATGCGAATCGCTGTCGTAATCATCTGTGCTTGTACAGGAGCTGATATTTTATCTATTGCAAAATAGGCTATGGGACATTTAAATTTGCGTTGAAATGACACGATCTGCAGAACAAGCACTTCACTGGCCAGTTCTTCAGGATCGTGTGGGACAATGCCGGCTAAGCACATACTGGAAATCACTGCGTCCCCGCCAGGGGGCGCGGAAAGCGAGCTCGGGGCGAACCCCTTTCTCGCGGGGGCTATACCTCCGCCCATAACTATGGGCGCGTCATTTTGGTGCCGATATGTGACGGCGCCTGAGCAGAGTGCCCGAGCAACCGTCTAAGTGTAATTGCTATCAGTTTTTCGGTAGGAGCGCCGCGACCTAGTGCCGCTTCTTCACGGCAGCTCGGCGGTCTGTCACCGCCAGGTGGGACATCCGGTTACCCGGATGAGGCCCGGCGGGAGACGACCAGCGACGGAGCTGCCTACTTTAGGCGCTCCCTACCGAGGGATGTTGACCCCCCGCCTACAACGCTTCCAGATCGAGCCGGTCACGCTCCAGGCGCGGGGGCCGTAATGTGTGTAAGAGCGGTAGTGTACTTGTGTAACACCGCTCAGTGTCAGCGCTGAAGTGCGCGCCCGCGCCGCACATACAGCGCGCGAGTTAATATGTGGAGTCATGTATGAGTGTTTCAGTGTGCACCGTGCCTATATTAACTTAGCACACGGTGCACACCGAGCGTGTGTGTTATGTATGTGGAGTCTTACTGTTTGAGTGGGTCGCGTGTAGGTGTCTGCGACCCACTCAGGCGTCAAGTCCGGTGGGGGGGGAAGCCACGTCCGACAGCAGGTCGCGCGGTACTATTGCCGGCTAAGTCAACATAACCCCACTTTTTATCCTTAAATTTATCGTAAGCTTCTTCTCGTTTAATAGACATTGCATCAAATATGAGAGCAACGTTCTCGAGGTTATTTTCTGTTACTGATAATTTTAAGTATTCAAATATTTCAGTCATAAATCCAACGTTACATTCGTGAGTCGCTAACATTTTGCGTAAGGTTGCAGGATGTGGTAATGACATTTTATTTCTTAGAAACAAATATGATTTAGACGAGTAGTAATATAACGTTAATGCAAATTTCTTGAGCTCCTCGGAAATTCCGAGGAGCTCAAGAAATTTACTGAAAATAACTGTAAGTAAGTGAAAATAATAAACAGTAAGTACCTGAAAATAATAAACGTAAATTGAATTTATTTACTTTTTGTATGAAATTTCTAATCCATGGACACCCTACTTATTGAATTTGGCTAACAGAAAGGCAACTTGTCTAGAGGCCCTAGACAAGTTACTTTTCTGTTAGCGTTAGCGTCAAACGCTACGGATAAAATGTATGGAAATGACATTTGTGAGTCACGTGACTTTTCTGCAGGTAATGTCATTGCCATAAATTTTGTGCTTATCGTTTGGCGTGAACGCTAACAGAAAAGCAACTTGTCTAGAGCCTTAGAGCCTCTGGGGTTATTAACGTTATAAAAATGTTAGCGTCACGTTTGCGTTATCTGTTGGTGACAAAAAGAAAGCGCTTTCATCACAGTTGAATATTCTTCGTGGATGAACTGCTTCTTCGAGTTAACCTTTAGCTGCCGACCTGGTCTAAACGTAGCACTTACGCCGACGTGACGACTGAGAGACGTCAAACTTTAAGTACTGAAATAAAATGTGTATTTGCATGCTACATTTTTCTATTTTATACATTAAAAAGATTGGTGTTTGAGGTAACAAACCACAGAATTAAAAAAAAAATACACGCTATTTTTCAGGTAAAATCAACATTTATTCGAGAGATCACAATTCTTTGGCACTAAATTTTAAGGACTTACTTCAGTCTCGTTTTTCTCTAAAATTAAGTAATTAACAACAAATGAACTTAAAATATGTTATCTTCTATAAACTATTATCAAAATAAAACATAAATCTTACTTCTTAGTTAAAAAATAAAAATAATGACAGCAGTCGAATATTTGGTACATTCACTACGTACGTTTGCAGTCAATGCATATTTGTAGGCAGCAAGTAAGGCACATTGGTTTCTTGCATTTGCAGCAACAGTACTTCGTTCGCCTTTTCAACCGACTGGGACAGATGGCACATGTCTTTCTAACACCTGAATCTGGATTCTGATAAGTTTTTGGTGGTGGAGGCTCGGGCATATCGGCGGGTCCAATAACTCGCTCGATACTTAGCCGCAATTCTCGTGGAATCCTATCATTGTAGACGCGTAATTTCATTTCCGGGAGGACTAATTCACGTGCCAGCAGGAGTAAAAATCGGCCACGACTGGTGTCGCCCTTGTTTGTGCACTTGTTGTACAATACATAAGTATTAACACCGCTCATATCTATCAACCTGTAAAACAAAGTCATAGGCCAACGTCGAGTTCTTCGAGAGCACGAGTAATTCGAGCATTTCTTGTCCACCTCATCCACCCCTCCTTTTGTCTTGTTATAGTCAATTATCATAATAGGCTTATCAGTTGCAGAATCAGTCTCTTTGATATGGTGCATAGACGACACCAGTAAAACAGCTTTTTTAGGCTTAGGCACGTAAGACAGAATAGTATTGTCTTTGGTGAATCCATATAACGAAGAATCAACCACTCTATCTTTGTGAGGTTGAAATTCTGGTGGGATCTCCCTCTTGTTTTTCTTCATAGTGCCCAAGTAAGTAAATCCACGATCTTTCAGTGCTTGCAGTAGTTCTATCGAGGTAAACCAGTTATCTGCTGTTATGTTATATTTCGGTTACAACCCTCGATCCCTTTACAAAGATGTAGAACAGATTGTGTGGGAATTGAAAAGCGTTTCTCTGCATCACTTAGACCATTGCCATCAGATCCTGTGCCATAATATACGTAAGCATTGTATATATAAAAACTTTGGGCGTCAACCAACAGGAGAACTTTTAATCCATATTTATTTGGCTTGTTTGGCATATATATTCTAAATTTGCAGCGCCCTCTAAAAGCTACAAGCATTTCATCTATACAAATGTAAGGACCCAAAGTGTAATTTTTCTGGCAATTACTGATGAACTCATGAAATAACTCTGAAATAGCGGCAAGTTTGTCGTCTTTTAATCGTTCAGATCTTGTTTGAGTATCATCGAAACGCAAACAGTTTAACAAGACCAGAAATCTGTTTTTGGACATAACGCAGCGAAAAATATCCCGTCCTGTGCCATCTGTTGCAAAAATAAAGTCTGAATTTTCGTGATTTGATTGGAATACTGATGTATAAAACAATAGCCCAATTAAAGCCTTTATTTCTGTCTCATTCGTTGAGCCTAGTTCAGATCTGCTACTGTCTTTATACTTAGCCCTATAGCTATCTAGTTTCTTGTTTGTGTAAGTTACTATCATTTCAATCATGCGATCACTAAACATCAGTTTCCATAATTCCGTGAAAGAGTCGAATTCAATCGGACTTACTTGAGATGGTGCATTGATAATATTGTGCGCGCGTACTCGACTTATTCGGGATGGTTCCGCCGATGCCCATTTGTACCTATTCTTTCCGTAAAAGTAGCGCGGCAGCTCTCCTGTTGATTCTTCATTTGGCTCCTGGTCTGGTCTAAGATCTTCACTACCCTGGTCATTTCGTGTCTCTACTTCGCTATACTGCTCCTCTCCGATCTCTTCAATTCTAGTCTCTGCTGCGCCATGCTGTTCCTCTCTGACCATTGTCTCTTCTTCGATCTGCTCTGTAATGGCCTGGCTTCCATGAGCTCGTACTTCTCTTTCTTGTTCTTCATTGTCGTGATTATGGTTGATTTCTCCGTGGTAAACTTCCTCAACATGGGGATACGCGACCTCAACATCATCCTCATCGGATTGTTCGGATTCCGTGTTGTGATCGCTCTCTAAAATAAAATCAGGATCGCCTACATCGTCGTCAAAATCACTACAGTTGTCGTCACTCTCGTTTATGAGATTCTCACATATCTCTTTATCTTCTAAACGCCTATTCTGTTTTCGCAGTTTCGGAGGCTTCTCGGGAACTGAACCATCATCATTTGCAGGTTTTTTCCGCTCACTAGACGTTATGTTTCTCCTTTTAGGCATTCTGCAATTAAAAGTATAATTTTAAAGCCGATGTGACGTCAATCAGACACTATAAGCTACCACACATGAATACCGAGGTGACGACCAAGAGACGTACGAAATTTAGTACATAAACACCGTACTTACGTCTGTGAGACGTCGATCGCTTCAATACGGAGACGTGTGCACTCGCCGCGGGCGCAGCGTCGACTGATGGCTTGCGACGCGGAGGGAGGAAGGTAGCGGGAAGGGCGACGCTAAAGGTGGCGTGATTTTAGAAATATTTCTAAATTAAAAGTTATGACGTCTGTGAGACGTATAGGTCGGTAGTTAAAGGTTAAGCAAGTAATCTTCTACTTGTTTAAATCATGCTCTCAGATTATTTTCTTGGACCACTCCTAATTGTGAAATTTTGACATTACTAAACCTACAGTTTTATTTTTATTAGTAGAAATAACTGCCTGAGGGCTAAAAGGTGGGTAGAGTTTTTAAATTATTTTGTACCTGTAACCATTTATTTCTAGATAGGTTATTGAGTCCATTAGATGTCATGAGATAACACTAAAAGTTATTTGGACAGATTCAATTGTTGTCCTTGGTTGGATAAAGCACAACCTAAGCTTTTAACCTTTTCACCGCCACGCCATATCGGTATTCCTATGCCCTGTACGCCAAGCCCGAAAATCTTAATTAAATACCTACAAAAAAATAGGGATTTCAACATTATATCGATACCCATTATTATTATTTTTTTTATCAATACTTGCCAGATAAATGGTCGATCATTAATATGTTAAAAAGAACATTCCAATATTAAATATTTTACAACGTTCCACTCAAGTAGTTCCGAAGTTGTTAATAACATAAAAACAATGATTAAGACACACAACAGTTAAAATGAAAATAACTCTAGGTACAGCACTATTCTCAGTACTGATGTACCTCACTGTCGGGAATAGCCGACATTGGCGCCGTCGACGAGTCTTTTATAAGACATCGTTGCATGTACATTAGAGTTGTACCATAGTGTCATACAGTTTATCGATGTTAGTATCTAATTAAATTCAAAGGCCACAGTAGTTTGTTTTTATTATTCTTGAAATTTACACTTATTGCAACAATTTGGGTTGTTAATGGATTGAATGCAAATAAAACTATTTATTTACCAATCATTTAGTTTAATTATTGAGTTATATTATTAATAATTACTTTGAGATCATATTACTTACATGTCACTTATGAATAATATTATCACGTGATATTATTACATAGCAACAATTTTTATAACAGGAACTTTCTAATATTCTCACTAATCAGATTAATTATATGTATAAAATAAATCAAAATTTTCGTATGAAATTGCGTAGTATATACGTAACGATTTTTAAGTATAACGATATTTATATTCTTAAAATAGATACATTATTTAGTTTCTCGTATCTAACCTAATTAAACATTAAAGGATCAACAATCAACAATTATAAATGCTCACTGATCAGTGTTCAAAAACTACAAAACTCACTAAAAATACTTATAAAATATCAACAATAGTACATAATTAGGTATAGTGTAATAGTGTTGCAATAATAGAAATATCTCTTAAAATGAAATACTGAAAATAAAATTTACTAAACCATTTTTTAAATTAGTCCTAAATCTCGTAAAAATCTATAAAAATTCAAAACATACAAATGTCAGTTATATTAATTATCATAGGTACTCAATAGTCAGTCTTGTAACGATAAAATGACACAGAAAAATAATAATATTCTTATAATAATCAACAATTGTATATAGATAATTTTAAATATCACAGATCAACATTAAAATCACATATTTTGTTAAAAATCAACATGTTATACAACAATAAAATATCTATTTATTGTGATATTTTTCGAAACATGGTGCAGCACAAAGATAAACGTTACATATTTTACACCAGTAGCGAGTCTCCTTTCGTTTTTTTTTTATTGCACAGAACTTACATCTTTGATGTTTTGCTATGCGAGTAGGCATGTGGTCTTTTGCATTGCCGGGTAATATGCTAAGGGGATTGTTAAAACCTCGTCCAGTTCTTATGGGTCTTTCTAAAACGTTACCAGTGTTGTAACAATCTATCATTTGCCGAATTAGGCTCAGTTGGAAGTCGGCAAATGCTAAATTCGGTATACCTTTTATCATTTTAAAACAAAAAAATGCATTTAAAAGGTGCATATCAAATATATGAAAGAATAGTTTTTTGTACCATTTTACTGTTTTTCGTATGCACTGAAGTGACGATAACAACATGTCTGCAGTATCAACACTACCCATATTTTTAGAGTAGTCTAAAACAGCTTTAGGTTTCATGACTGGTAAACCCGTTTCTCTATTTATTCTAGCTGATGGTTCCATGGAATTATCATGAATGGTTGATAACATGTATATATATTTTTTGTCCCTCCATTTACATGCCATAAGGGATCCAGAATACTGCGTTTCCATTTCATGTAGATTTAGTTTTCTGCTTAAATTAGCCATACACTTTCTATTTTGTTTTACAGTACCGCAAGCATAAATGTTGTTATCATATAAATATTTAAATAATAGTGGACTTGTGTACCAATTATCTACATACAAATGACGGTTTGAGCCAAAAAAGTCTTTCAGTAAAGACGATACAACGGCTCCCCCAACGCCTAAATTTGCTGGATCGTCAATATCTGTAGCTGCACCACAGTAAACTATAAAGTCTATTATTAAACCGGAATGTACATCGCATAAAACAAATAATTTTACCCCAAATCTATTTCTTTTTTTTGGTAAGTATTGTTTAATTGTTAAACGGCCCTTGAAAGGAACAATACTTTCATCTATACACACATCTCTATACGGCGTAATGATACTTTTAAATTTTCCTCTCGCGTGAGCGACACATGCTTCTATTTTAGAAAGAATTGAATTTTCTTCATTTGGCCGGGAAAAATGTAGCATGCCTAAAATCATGCAAAATCTATTTCGTGACATTAATATAGAAAAAATGGGGGCATTTAATAAAATATCTGTCGACCAATGTTCTTCAATAGTCAAATGACGATTTCGGGTCATCAGCATCATAATTGTTAAAAAACATTGCATTTCTGGGACTGTAACATCATACCATCTATGCAGGCGTGAATGCATTCGTAAGTCTACTTTCAACAGAAAATTGTTGTGAAATTTATTTGTCATTTCGACAATGAATGACATAAAATCATTGTCCATAAAATGTTGAAACACGTCAAAGTCAAAGTATCTTTATTGTGGGCATATGTAAATTACAGGTCTTAAAAATATATTAAAGTAACAATATGTCCTGCCTTATAGGCATACAATAATTATGTAGGTAGGAAATAGCATTAAAATTTAGATTTATTATAAATGGTAAGTCATTATAAAATTTCAGTGAAACTATCTCATGGTCAGTACTAATGCATGTCAAATACAGTGAAACTAATACATGGTCAATACTAATACATGTCAAAATACAGTGGAACTAACAAAAGGTCAACAATTCAGGAAATCTTGGATCGTGTAGTACGCTTTATCAATTAAAAATGTTCGTAATTTATTTTTAAATACTGGAAGTTCCTTAGTTTCTAAAATGCCATTAGGTATTTTGTTGTATATTTTTGATGCAATGCCAAAGAAGCTTTTGTTAAATAGAGCCGTTTTATGTGGCTCATTAGAAATTTTTAACATATGCCTTTTCGATTTGAGTTTACCAAATAGATTTTCATTTGTTTTTATGAATACAGCTACTTCATAAATGTAAATTGCAGGGAAGGTCAATATTTTTAGTTCTTTGAAATATGGTTTACATGAATCTGGAACACGGATACCAACCATCGCACGTACACATCTTTTTTGCGCTTTGAACACTAAATCCCTGTTAGTTGCATTGCCCCAATAAATGACTGCATATCTCAGTGTCGCCGAGACATAAGCATGGTATGCGGTCAAAAGAACTGATTGATCAACTATTTTTGATAATTTATATAAAGCATATGAGTACTGGTTAATTTTATTGCATATTGTGTCTATGTGCGTTTGCCAAGACAGATCCTTATCAATCGAAAGCCCTAGAAATTTAACGCAGTTGACATGTTCAATTTTCGTCCCATTATGATTAATATTGATGTTGTTATTTTTAGTATTACGCCCAAAATTCATTAATTTAGTTTTTTCTAAATTGATAATTAAATTATTATTTGTCAGCCAGTTAATTATATTACAAAGAGTGGAATTTATCTCGTTTTCAAAAGTATTAATATTTTGACCAGTAAATATAGCTGTGCTATCATCAGCGAAAAGGATCATTGGATGCTGTGAAACTTTAGGCAGATCATTTATGTAGGTCAAAAATAACAGAGGACCTAACACACTACCTTGAGGCACTCCATGTATTACTTTTTTGGGCATGGATCTATGGTTTTGTTCCGTATTATTTGAAATATTAATATTATTTATTTCAACTACCTGATATCTTTCATTTAGATAAGATTCCAGAAGTTTGTGGACGTTACCCCTTATTCCATAACTATATAATTTATTTAAAAGTGTTCCATGGTGTACATAATCGAACGCTTTTGTCATATCCATAAACATTGCAGAGACAGGAACACGTTTATCAATATTGGTATAAACTGTTTTTAAAAGGTCATAAATTGCTAAATTAATTGTCTTATTCTTTCTGAAGCCTTTTTGTTCTTTCGCAAATAGATTGAACTTCTCGAAGTGTGTATTTAATGCATTATAGATAATTTTTTCTAATATTTTAGAGAAAATAGGAATAAGTGCTATTGGTCTATAACATGCCATGTCTTCCTTGTTATTTTTCTTAAAAAGTGGCTTCACTACGGATTTTTTAAGTTTAGTCGGAAACACACCATGCTCAATACATAAGTTAAATATATGACTGAGTACTGGGCTAATGATGGGAGCAACTTCCTTTATTGAGGATGTTGTAATGTCATCATATCCAGCACTCCTAGTGTTTTTAAGTTTTTTAATTATAATATTAATGTCATAAGGTGTTACAGGGTTTAAAAACAAAGATTTATATGAGTTATTAGTTAATGTCAAATTGTTATTGAGAGATGTCAAATTCATATTAGGATTATTATTATTAAAATTGTCCGCAACTGATGAATTATTATTATTATTGAGTGAATTAATTGGTTTTATTAAATTAATATAATAGTTATTGAATTGTTCAGCAATTATTCGTGGGTCTGATATTACATGATTATTTACTTTTATTTTATTAATATTTTCTTTTGGAAGTTGGCTTTTGTTAGAGTTTATAATTTTCCGTCGAGTTCAGTAAAATTTTCAGAGGGAGTAAAATGCAATCCAGATGAAAAGTCATCAAAAGCGGCAACTTCTGGTGGCCGTCCTTCTGTAGTCCACTTAAACTGTTCTGTCTCACGATTTCTGTAATGACGATCATGTCCAGAAGTTGAGGGCGTTTCATCAGACAGTTCTTGGTGACCAGCAATCGTCGGCTGTAACGCATAAACCACTAATTAAATATTTGTGATCAAATAACACAACCATATAAATTTAGGAAGTTTGTTTGTTTAATCGTTTAAAATCAAACATTTATAATAAATAAAAATTCACCTAAATATCTAAAAAAGTATTTCAAAAAATCCTGATAGTAATTTTTCTATAGTCTACTGTATTTAATTGTATATTTTTGTATACTGTATTTTATATGAATTGATGGTAAATTAAAAATCTAATCTGGTAATACTGAAACCAGCTAATGACAATTCGCCGAATATTATTTATAAAATTTCGTCTGCGTGAAGTTATATTTGTGTGTCGCAGTTAAATAATTTGGCAAAATAAATATATTGTACTTATATTAGTTTGATTTCACACTGACAATAAATATAACAAGTAGGTAAGTATAATCAAGTACTATTATCATTTATTTACTTATTATAATCATTTATTATCTGAATCATTTGTTTAATTTCAGGATTAAAACAATGTCACAAAAACGACCAGGATCTCCGTCGATACTATCTGGGTATATAAAGCTTCGTTGCAAAGAAGATACAATAAAAAAAGAAGTAGCCACACAAACAGTCAATGAGCCTTACGTGGCTCGTAACAAAAACAATATATTATTTGAACCAGGCGCATTGTCCAGAGTGGACTTCTATAATCAACGCCCTTCAGATGAGAGGAACGAAAATTTCTCCAGATTAATCGCATTTGAAATGGAAAGAGTACCAGAAGATAGGCGTACTAATTTGTACGCGCAAATAATTAATTTAATCAGAATATACCGGGGTGATTCCGATTTATCCGAAAGTGTTGATTTCATACCAGAATGTCCTTCTGACGAAGATGAAAATCCTTTACCATTAAATATACGGTACAAGAAAATTGATTAAATTTTGATTAAGGTTAATTAAGGTTTGATTCAATCAATCAATCAATCAAAAGGTTTGATTATTTGTTTTTAATTATTATTTCATGATTAAGTTCCCAAATAATTTTGTATTGTTACTATTTGATTCTTACAAGACTGATTAGCATAATGCAAATAAACAATTTTCAATTTTTTTTAAGTTAGGTTCGACAAGTAGGAACATGTTTGCCGGCAATCTCGCGTCGAAGCTCATGCGTGATACAATAGGGATTTATTACTTGTTATTGTAGGTAATATTGTAAGTCAACATAAAATATTATTATTAGGTATGCTCATTTTGTAAAAGTTTGTTAAATTAAATAAATTGTAGACATCTATGGTGTTTCATTTCATTTGTTAGTAACTACAAATGCATATTTATGTAAACTATTCATAATTGTTTCTGATTTATGAAACACGGTAGATTCACACCGAAGTGGCAGCGCAGCGGCCGGCACTTTTACTGTTAAACGATTTTAAGCTTTATCTCGACTAGGAAATGCGCAGTATCGCTTGAAAATTCAAAAAGGCATGCGGCTCCGCGAGACCTTGAGAGTTCACAGGCGATACTGCGCATTTTGCAGTTGAGGTAAAGCTTAAAATCGTTTGCTAGTAACAGTGCCGGCCGTTTGGTTTGAATTGTGCCATAAGCTAATTTTAATTTGTGGGTAAAAATTGATTGTGGGTAAAAATTGTTTTCGTAATTTCTCAAGCTCAGTTGAATATGATTATATAGGTACCCTTACAAAATGTAAGCGAGTAGGCGAAATAAGAGAGCACTCTTTAGAATATAATAACCAATTAAGTATGTACATACTTACATGTAAAGCAAAACATAACTTTAAATTAAAATTAACTTACCTCTAAATCATCTTCATCTAAAGATTCAGAAAACTCATCGTCTTCAGTACCTTCCAAGATACGTAATAATTGTTCAGTGGTAAATACTTCTTGTTGTTCCATATTTCCCGCACTAAAATTCACTTTATACGCTTACGACGTCACGAGTCAGTCGACTTCTGCCGACAATGGCGCAGAGGGGACTGCTTATCGAGAGCTTGCTAGGGATGCGCATGATTGGCGATAAGGGAATATCGAAAATGTATTTACGCAACTATGTTTCAGTTTTTAATATAGTAAAACTACTTTTTTCTCAGTGCTTACAATCGTTTATATTTTGTTAGAACAATAAAAACTGTAATGACAAATATTACAATACCTTAAGTTACCTAAATTAATTTAAGAATATAATATACGTCAACATGATACTACATCACTAGCAGTCGGCTCTGCACGACATTGGCGTCATGGGACTTACTTTTTTAACCATAAATTATTTTACTTTTTATCATCAAATATTTAAATGAGGAATATGCATTTTTGTTTACTGTATGCAACTAAATAATGTTTAGACATTCAGCTTTCAAGGTGTATCAATAAAATACATAAAAGTAATGATTTAATAGGTTTATTTTGTATTTTTCTGCGACCTGTTTTTTGTCGAGTATAGCCGTCGTTGGCGCACAGGGCACGCTTGCTCATGTCGGCTATAGCCGACATTGGCGTTCAAAAGGTTAAAGACCTTTGTTGCGTGTCGTGTCGTTAAAATAAATGAGCTCACACGGATTTTCTTGGAGGCATGTTCTTACTGACCTCAATCCTGCAGATCTAGCTTCCAGAGGTCTCAACGTCTGCAGGTTGAATCATTGTGGTGGGAAGGACCCTCCTTCTTGAAGGAGGGCTCATCTGCTTGGCCACAACAACTAAATAAGTCAGTTGAATTACCTGAACTAAAAGTTCATGTTCTAACCGAGTTGGTAAATGATGTGAGTCATAATGCTGTTATTGATTTTAATAGGTATTCTAATTTTTATCATTTAACTCGAGTGTTTGCATATGGGTTGCGTTTTGTATTTAACTGTAGGAATAACAATAAATTACATGATACTCTAGATACAACAGAGATTCAAAGAGCACGATTTGCTCTGATCAGAGTGTGTCAACTAGAATTGTTCGCTATAGAGTTACAATATTTAAACAAAGGTTCAAAGTTACCGAAAAAATGTAAAATATTATCATTAAATCTTTTTTAAGACTCAGATGGTTTATTAAGAGTAGGAGGTCGTATTAGCAATTCAAAATTTGAATATGACAAAAAGCATCTTATTATACGGTATTATAATAAAAGCCTTAGCTATTTCTTTTTCTCTGAACCACAATCGATAACAGAACCCATTGGTGAAGAAAAAAAAAATGTTTTTTTTTACATTTATATCATATGGTTGTCCCGAATTCTCTAAGAAACTTGGATTATTGCAAAGTGCAGTGACCTTCGCTTTATGCCCGCCCGAACGTTGTGTAGGTAGATCTATCTAACGTAAGTTACATAAGCGACGCAGGGGGATGTGCGGCAGGGTAGAGGTGGCGCCACTCGGACGCGCGGCTGAGTAATTAGTCACCGACCTAGCTTTGACGTAAGCGCATGCGTCATCATTACTCGCGCGTACACCGAACGTTTTACGTAAACCGCTACCGCAAAACACTTTTTATTAAAATTTAGGTACAGTAGGAAATGTTACGAAATCGTGAGAGTGTACATACGAAGTGGTGAAAGTCTTTTACGAAGCTCGAAGACGACTAGACTCGATTAAGTGTACCGGCAACCGCGCCGAGCTTACTGTGAGGTTATTAGAACATCAAAACGCCAACATTTTCGTCACAAAACATTGGTGGTCATTCCGAAACCCTCACGTGATTCATTAACACTACCATCAAGTGCGATTCAGTGCCAATGACTGGATATGTTGCGGGGTACCTGTACCTACACCCCGCAACATATCGGACTTTTTAGAATACCTACGTGCCGCTTGCGTTTCTACGTACACGATTTTAACAGATGTATCGTTTCCCTTGTTTACAGTGAAGAATTGCGAAGTTAATAAAAATTATTAGTGCATTTGACAAAAAGTGCAGTGCTCGTAAGGCTACGGTCAACGTAGCAAGTATCAAACGTGCAAGGCTGTGCTTAGAGAAATGGACTCCACTTTGAACAATTGTTAATGTTAAGGTATCAATGACTTTATTTTCGTTTTTTTTTTTTCATTTTGGTTTTTATTGATTATTAATTATTCCACATAAGGTGATTACATTTTTTTAAATACGAAAAAGAATACTGTATTTTGACGGTCCTAAGCTCGTAAAAGTATGAAGGAAAAATTGCACCTTATGACAATAACGTAGGTAAGATAATGGCATGGCTGGCATAATAAGTTACCTACCGCCACTGGGCGCGGTCGATGATCGCTCTACGTACCTTGTAAGCGACGAGTGGTGACAATAAAGTTCGTTACTTTTTTGGATAACTCCGTAACGTTTTTTCTCCTATCTGTTTTTTCGAAAACAAATAACAAATACAAATAAAATTAGGAAATAGTATATTTAATTTAGAAGAGGTTCTGTGAAAATAGCTAAGGTATTTATAATAATCCTGTATAAGATAGTAAACATAGATTTACCTTTTTATTATTGCGACATGAACACTGGCGTCTATTTCATGCAGGTCCACAGCTGCTATTGGCTTCTGTGCGAGAAAAGTACTGGCCTCTCGGAGGAAGAGAATTAGCACGCAAAATAAGTAAACAATGTGTTGTGTGCGTTCGATTTCGTGGTAAGGTTATACAGCCAATAATGGGCAATTTACCATCAGCTAGCGTAAAGCCTACATTCCCCTTCTATTCGACTGGTACTGATTTCGCCGGGCCATTTCTCATTTCTAGTAAGAAAGGGAGAGGTAATCGCATCAGCAAATGTTATATTTGTCTATTTATTTGCTTGAATACTAGAGCGGTCCATTTAGAGCTGGTGAGTGATCTAAGTACGCAAGCATTTATTTTATGTTTACGCAGATTCGTATCACGAAGAGGTAAGCCCCATAGTATTTATTGTGATAATGGCACTAACTTCGTTGGTGCAAGCAATGAAATGGGAAAGGTTTTGCGCTCCAGTCGCCA
This sequence comes from Thalpophila matura, assembly GCA_948465475.1. Taxonomy (NCBI): domain Eukaryota; kingdom Metazoa; phylum Arthropoda; class Insecta; order Lepidoptera; family Noctuidae; genus Thalpophila; species Thalpophila matura. Next base: position 8,990,960 of record OX419198.1, on the reverse strand, counting down.
GTCTGTGATTGAGTTCTCTATTAGCGAGGACATTTCTTTAAATTCATTCCTGCCTATTCACCACACCAGGTGGTTTATGGGAGGCAGGTGTAAAGTCGGCAAAATTTCACTTTAAGAGAGTATCCGCTAATGTCAGTTTAACTTTTGAGAAATTGTCGACCCTATTGGCCCAAATAGAAGCAATCCTCAATTCCCGTCCTATTTCCCCCCTTTCCTCGGATCCCTCAGACCTAAACCCCTTAAACCCCGGGCACTTCTTAATCGGACGGCCACTGACGGCGGTGCCCTCTTTTACAGCTGATGAAGAGTCCAGAGCCAAGTATTCTCTCATCGCGAAACTGCGCCTAGAGTTCTGGAAGAGATGGAGCAAGGAATTTCTTGCTGAATTACAACAGCGAACAAAGTGGAAAACGGGCTCTGCTGGTCCTAAAGTCGGTGATATGGTCATAATAAGAGAACCAAATTTACCTCCGCAAAGATGGCGGCTTGGGCGAGTCACCCGTCTGCACCTGCGATCGGACAGCACCTGCCGGGTGGTCGACGTGTACACCGGCAGAGGGACCATCCGCCGAGCCACACACTAAATTGGGCGCCTGCCCGGAGGAGAACACTATAAGGTTGAAGTAGGACTTTCAAGGTGGGGAGTTTGTTCGCGCCTTAGATTATAGAAAAATAGTGGATATGCCGCAAAATCATCTATATAAAACATGCTATAGAGATGTTAGGAGTTTCGACATAGAATTAAAGAAACATCTATTAGTCTCATTTCAGCAAATACGATTCCGCATGTGTTAAAAAGTGACAAATAGTTGGTACATGGTTGCTATTATGGCAACATTTTGTTGGTGACGTCACTGGGACTGCCTTGCGGCACGGCCGCCATGTTATGCATGCTGCCAAGTGAGTACGTTAGCTGTCAAATTCATGTAAACATATCCTCGTATTTTTTAATTAAGCTGATTAAAGTAATACTTACTTGTGACTCTTGAACTTATTCAGTGTTAAGTGTACATTTAAAGAAAATGACTCTTTGTTGTGTTGAGGGATGCAAATCCAATTCAAGGAAAAAGGAGCTCGGAATAACATTTCATAGGTTAGTGACAGTGTTTAATAGAAAACTACCAAAGACGTCATTTATAATTCTTATAAAATTAGATGTAGCACTACTTCCAGCAAATTCTGCCAACTTTAAAGTATCTTTACAGAAGTCGAATACATCTGCCACTGAATTGCTGAACAATTGCGTGGCAAGACGCACTTTCATTTTCTGTTTCACAAACTCTATATGAGATTTTGTCAATTTTGTTCCTAAATGTAACCCTTCTTTTTCTTGGAGCTGTATCAATAATTCCACATACTTAAAATTAACTTCCCTCCCTAATTAGTCTGTGAAACTTTTAAGTTCACCAAATGTATTTCGAATTAGTTACACCGCATGCATAATACTATTCACGTATTTGGCGCCATCTATTAGTCTTGATCCCTAAACTACCCTATATGTTTACACACACATACGTAACTTAAGATTTCTTTGTGTGCAGTCAATCAGTGGAATGAAAATTTTAAAATAGGTAGCAGTCAACGGCTTGTCGACCCCCCAAGCTCTGCCAGACCAAGGGTTATCTTTTATTAAACCACTAATTTCATTTGTTTGCAGTTCTTGTCTGCACGTTTTGCACGATTTGCAAATTCGTGTTAAACATTTTTTCAGGACCCAACCACAAACATAATGCCTTGTTTCCTGACCTGCCTCATGTATTTCAGCATCATTGTTTATTAATTGGTTGCTTAAAGGTATTTGGAGAGGCAGCTCATTTTCATCTCTTCTGTCTGACGACTTTTCGAGTTCCTTTTGGTCTAAGAAGAAGTTTAAGGACTGCAGAAATGTAGCAATATCCTCCTCGCAATTCGCTTTGATTGAATGCGAGGAGGAAAAGTTATTTAGCAAAAGAGCTTTATATGCGCCTTCAAAGCCAACACTATTTGGTGCTACATTTCTGGCCCCTAAACTTATAATGTTCCCGAAAAATTTTTCGATTGGGTCCTGATTAAAGTTTCTACACAACATCGTATCCAAACCGTGATTTTTTGACAATATTTTCCAAAAGGCTTGCATCCCTTCAATAGTCTTTATGAAGTTCCTTATAGATGGCACCGTTTTTTCAACCACACGTATTTTATCCCCAGTTTTTATTTGTTCTAAAAATTTCATATTTTTTAAAATTTAATAGAGTCCATCCATAGTTGATGATGGGGCGAACCTTTTTTAACACCTGCCCGGTAGATTTTTCCGTGATGAACATCAAATGTGTTAGAGTTTAGGCTGTCAAACAGTTTGTCGATTATTAAAACAAATTCTTCTATGTTTTTTACTTCCGGCCTAACTTTTCCCGATTCTGACAAATCATAAATGGCAAAATGAACAAATTTCAGAATCAGCTCGAATCCATTCCGAGGCATAACAGTACGAGCTAGGGGTATACCAAAGAGTTTGTGGTTTCTCCAGTAATCTTTGATGCTTGGTAATTTCACCAAACCCATCCATCCAACAAGAGCCAAAAATTTCAACATATCGTCTCTGGTTACTGGAGTCCATAGATGGTTTCTTGATCCAGCAGAAGAATCAGAAGATAAGAGACACTGTGTTGCGTATAAGTTGGTTTGTTCTGTGATATAGTCCAGAATATTAGGGGTCAGAAACAAGTCATAGTAGTCTATTGGATTCGCATTGGCTAAAATTCCAACATAAATATCCTTTATACCGGAACTTGGTGCAGTATAATCTATGGCAGGAGGATCATCATGACTTGGCATTTCCCATTGTATATTGGACAATTTTTCTTTCACCCACTCTTGTTCAGAAATTTGAGCATCAGTAGTACCAGAAGTACTAGGCACGTTTGGTGGCTGCAGTTCTAAATCGATTGGAGCTGTCCGTAATGATCTACGCCGTTCTATTTCAGGCAATGGCGGTATATCACTATCCGAAAATGTTGACAAACGTCTTGAAAACCTAGGAGGGTTCCAAATCTGACTGTCATTGTCGTCACTTGTACTTGTGTCACTAAAGTCTTCGTCAGGCATAAAATTGGGGTCCTGAACGGAATCATCACTTGAATACTCCATAGTCAATCACTTATTTGAACTTTTCAACATTTACACTGTAACAATAGATAAAAAATATAAGAAAAAACATGTATCAGAATTCATGTTGTTTCTTATATTTTCTTCCAAAACGCGTTCTTGAGTCCTGAAACAAAAAAATAAATACGTTTACGTGATTTTTATCTGTGTATCTTTTCTGATACACATGGCCTGGGAGGTAAGAATTTCAAATGAACTATTTCATAGGCCACGTGCAAATGTCACACGGATGAAAATCCAGGAAAAACAAGGGAAAAAGTGGGGGGTGAAAAACAAAATATGATTATTACGTAGTTTTAAACACGTCCGAACAAAAAAAAAATAGTATTTTTTTAAAAAACGGACACTTAGGGTCTGGCGCTGAGGGTGTTAAACTTTACCGTTGTATCGGATTGCGAAGCTATTCAAGATGATATAAATGCCATACATGAGTGGGGAGTTCAAAATAAAATGGAGTTCAACTCTTCCAAATGCTATGTAATGACTTTTGGTCGAATGCGACACCCAATTAATTTCGAATATAAAATAAATGGTACTAAAATAACCAGATCAACCAACATGAAGGACTTGGGTGTTTTACATTTGACCAAAAGCTTACTTTTCATGACCACATTTCTACAGTTGCCAAAGAATCTTTTAAAAGGCTAAGATTTGTTCTTCGGAATGCCCGTGATTTTCGCAACGAGCACGTGATAAGGCTCTTATACAGCACACTTGTTCGAACCAAGCTAGAAGCTAGTTCTTCTGTATGGAATCCGCACGAAGCAAAATATGCACTTCTTCTAGAAAAAGTGCAAAAAGCATTCCTGCGATTTCTTTACAGGAGAACTTTTGGTTACTATCCCTACCTCTATCCTACCAAGTTCCTTGTAGGATGTCTGGGGTATCATATGCTCGAGACCAGAAGGGCATGTGACCAGGTAGGCGTTATGCTCAAAATATTGAAAGGCATGACGGATGCTCCTGACATCCATAATGAGCTGATTCGACTCTGCGCACCGAATAATTATCTCCGTAGCAGAAAACATCGACTGCTAGACGTGCCTTCATGTCGGACTGCAGCCCGTGCTGCATCTCCCATACCGCGCGTATTGACCGCACTAAATAAGCTCGTGGAAGCCAACCCGGACTGCGATCTATTCTATAATAAATTCGCCAATTTAATGGTTATATGCCTACTTTTTTTGGAAAATAATAAGATTTGAATAATTTCTATTATCAGTCTATGTTTGTAATTATTATAATTTTATACTTTGATTTATGTAATTGGTGTGTATATGCCATGTAAATCAATAAAATAAAATAAATAAATAAACAATGAAGGTACAGCAATAGCACTTAAGCGATTATTTCTGGTTTTGTCTTGTGGCCTAAAATGTATGTCACAAACTTTTTTTCTGTTATAAATTTCATCATCAGTTAAGCCACTCAACAACGGTCCAGCAAGGTTCACCCAGATCTTGAACCGGTCTGGGTCTTTTGTAGGTTGAGGAAAGTTGTGGATGGCAACACCTGAAATATAAATTTATGGTTTTACATTCATTTTATTTCTCAAAACAGACAATTTACTAATCTATATACAGGGTGGCGATTAGGTTATCACATTAAATGAAACCATGTATCCTAAATGGCGTTCTTAGTACATACACAATAAAAAAAATTGCCGGTTGCCGCTTTTACAAGTCAGTAAATGTACCTGTAATAGTACAACTGTTAATACAAGTTGGTACATTTACTGACTTGTAAAAGCGGCAACCGGCAATTTTTTTTATTGTGTATGTACTAAGAACGCCATTTAGGATACATGGTTTCATTTAATGTGATAACCTAATCGCCACCCTGTATATAAAAATCAATTGCTGTTCGTTTGTCTCGCTAAAACTCGAGAACGGCTGGGCCGATTTAGCTGATTTTGGTTTTGAAATGTGTCGCAATCCAGGGAAGGTTTAAACGGTGAGAAAATATGGGTAAGGGTAGGTAGAGTAGGTAGGGTTGGTGGGTAGGCTGTATATAGTGCTACCCGTGTGAAGCCGGAGCGGGTCAGCTAGTACATTATAAATACTGAGAAATAATTATTCATACAGAATGGTTATTGGAACTGTAGTTATAAATACATTACTGTTAGATAATATCTTTAAAATTATATTACATTTTTTTTGTGCCAGTTATCAGCACATGGTATTAATACATAGGGACGTAGAGGAAGGCGGTTTGCCATATAGGAAACTCCAACAAACAAATTATGGTTCAATGCCGTTTGAGTTTAATGCGCTTAGACAGACTGAATACACAGATTGAATACCGGTACCAATTTCGGTTCTGGTTCTTCATTTAGGTTCTTATAAAGGTTCCTCTTTTCGGTACGGTTCCAGTTCCGGTTCCGATACCGGTTTGGGTTCCGATTTACCGGTTCTAAATCCCGGTTCCTAGAACCTTTAAATCGGATGATATTATACCGGTTCCTTGTCACCAGATTTAAAGGTTCCTTACGGAAGAGGGGATGCGTTCAGAGCGTGCTTAGCATACCATGCCTTTTCTTTCAGTTCGCCTTTGTTCGTAATATTAGAGGGTACATAATATACTATACGATATACGAGTAAATAATTATTATTGTGACTAATTAGGTTATATTAAAATGGATAAAGGTAAGTGTCTAATTTCAATGTTTTGTATTCATTAAGATTGTAGCTGCATTCACGCTTTACGGCGTATATCAACTATAATGTTCTTGTAAATATGTACGAGTATGTATGTTTGTATTTGATTAGTATAGTTGCAACACGTGTACCCTGCATGTAATAGTGTATCCAATTTATGTAATATTAATAGGCAATTTTAAATAAACCATTTAATTACCTATAGCTTTTCTAAAAGCTTGTCGCGGGGCATTTTATACGAGTTGGTTGGTTGATGGCTAGTTTTAATTTGATATGCTTGTTAATGTGAGGAGTAAGTCGGCTATTATAGTAACGAGTAACGATAGACTGTATGATAGTCTGGCGGTTTGAGGCCTTCATGTGTATTTATTTCTGACTGTTCTCGTGATTAGACTCTTTGTTTTCTTTATATTTGTTTTCTTACTTTCAGGAATAAAACGTACCTGTATTATTCCCGATACAGACGATGAATTGAAGCATTTGATAAAAAAAAGACTTAAGGAGAAATGTCAAATGACTGAAGACACGGAAACAAATAAAAAAAAAGAATGTAATGAATGTCTATTGCACCACAACGATGTTGACGACAGAAATCATACTTTTTCTCAACTGATTGATGTTTCTATATTTTCTTAAAAATAAAAGTAATAAGATAAATTAAAAAAAAAATCTTTTATTTTATAACTGACCACTTAAATAACATAAAACTTACTAGTAACTAAGTATAATTACAAAAAAAATGTTTGTCAGGTCTTATAATATTCCAATCCATTATTAAGGGATTGGAATATTATAAGACCTGACAAACAATTTATTTGTAATTATCGTAGTCTTAAGTTTTCGCGATCACTACACATTATAATAAAACAAGTTTTAACGGATTACATCGCGTATATTATTGGATTCTTGTTTTCCTGACGTTTCGAGTGCAGTCACTTTGCAGTGTTCACGAATCGCAGGATCGATCGTCAGGAAAACAAAAATCCAATAATATACGCGACGTAATCCGTTAAAACTTGTTTTATTATTCCAATCCCTTTCTTGTTTTTTTGGTAAGTATAAGGGAGAAACAATCTAACTATTCTAAGCTCAGTAATTGATGCGCATCAGAATCGGGAATCTGTAATTACGAGTATGATCATAGTCAATCATCACCTGAATTATTTCTTAAGAATAAGATATCATCAATTAAGTCACTTTTTAATTTCGTTCGAAGTTTGTTGAATACAAAATTCAAAGAGGAAAATAACCTCTCTACACTGACTTGTGTACTAGGTGCAGCCAGTACTATCTTTAATAAAATATACAGGTCAGGCAATATATTTTTTTTGCTTTCCCAAAATAATAAAATATCTTTGCTCGGAGGAAGGCGCACCTGTTAGTTCAAAAATTCTTTTATGTGTATTTTGATATCTGAGTCGTCTTTAGCGCAGCCATAGGTTGGATCTCCTCGCAGGGTATTATTATATGACTGATCCAAGAAATCTTCGAGCTGAGAACCTTCATTTTGCTGCTGCATTGAAGTAGAGGCAACAGGAGAGCCAAAAACTGTGCTATCACGGTCTTGTTTATTTAATTTACGCCATCTAATCCACGCACTAACCAAAACATTTTCTGCAATCTCCAGTTGTTCAGTGGTCAACAGGAAGTTAACGCATGGATCCATATATACAGCTGCGACAAATGCTTTAGATTTGAACAGGACTTTTTCTCTAATTTCCATGTTGCGATGTAATTCGCACGCGAGGGTGGTGTTTATCGCCTTCAGCTCGATTTTGCAATTTATCCAATTAAGGTAAAAGTCACCCATAGCCAGTTGTTCCATTTGTAACTTTTTAGTCAAGATTTTGCTTGGTTTTAAAGAGGCTATAGTAACCTCAATAGAATTCCACGTAGTTTCGGACAAATAGAGCTCATAATTCTCTGTACATATTGGCCGAAGTTCTAGTAGCCGAGTGAGCATATCATAAGTCGAACTCCAACGCGTGGGGCAATCCACCACAGATTTTTTAGCCCCCATTCTTTTTAGCAAGTGTTGGTACACTGTGGTGCGTAACTTTTTTATAACCTCACGCGCATTTATGAGCATCGTCTGAATGGATGAAGATTCACTCCCTAAAGCGTCTTGTACCGCTAACTGCAACGTATGTGCAGCACATCTAACGGCCGCAACCGTGTAATGTTCACTTTCTAAGTAATCTTCGAGTATGAAATTTACTTCGTCACTCGCCATCTCCATTATTTCATTCTCGTCATCATCCGATTCATCCTCATTTTCTTGGATGCTAGTTTTTAAGCCTTGTTCCACTAATCTGACCATTTTCAGCATATTTGCTCCATTATCAGTGGTTATAGAATAAATTTGGGAGATAGATAGGTATCCTGAAACGATTCAGTACATAAATTAATTGGTCTTTTAAAAACTCTCCTGTATGTCTTTGGGTAAGTTCAGTCACACTTAATGTTTTGATAATTATCTGGTCATTTTCGAAGAACTGCATGTTAATTCCTAAAAAACTTCGCAAATGGCATGATTCGATGTCTAATTTAAGACTTATAAGTTTTTTTTAAATCTTTGAAGCAATATCATCACGCAAAGTGTCAGCTTTGATTTGGGTGGCTTCACGAATTTTGTGAGAGTTTATGGGACTGCGTGAGCATCCTGCCATTGCCATATCCAATATGTTTTGAAAAGGTTTGTCGTCAATCAAAGTTAGCGGTCTCCCACATGTCGTTACTAAATTTATACATTCATCCATCAGTTTCATTTCTAAATCTTGTTTGGATTTTTTCTTTCTATTTCCTTCGACGTGTTCTTCACTTTCTGCGCTATTCTCTTGAAGTATAAGGTTATATTGCACAGGATGCTTCTTCATGTGTTTTAATAAATTTGTTCCATGATTTCCCTGTAAGAAGCATAAAAGCACGTTCGTAAATTTACTAAAACTCGCAAGTTACATGTAGTAACATGCAGCATCTTTTTAATAGTATTAATTACCATGAAACCACTCAAATCCTTCATAATAACCTAGTTTCTATAAAATTATAATTTATAACACTACACTAACTTATACGAAGGCAAATAGCTTGTTTAGCCTATTAAATAAAAAACGATTAAATAATGACTTAATTACATAGGTACCTCCTTACCTTTATAACTGCACCACAGTCATTGACAGTACATGTGGATTTTTTTTGATGTTCATCATTTATATAAAATATTTGTAGACGAAATTAGATTTCTTTCGGCCCATTGTCAGATTTCGTAATAATGATTAACGTAACGTCTTCTTCTTAAAATAGATTATTATACTAATTATTTTACCTATTACTATAATTATTCTGTTACACTAATATATTACAACAATTTACACACACAACAAACAAATACAAATAGGTAGGTATGATTTAAAAACTATAATTTTATCAATACGAAAACGAACGAAAACGAGTGGCGCGCGCGTTGTTATGCAACAGAAGATCCATCAATACAAATGTCATGTTTTACAAATTCCCCTCTCCTCACAGTCCGCCGCGCGCCGCATCGCGCCGTCCACCCGACCGCACTTCAAACAAGTTTGGACTCGCTTTTGCTTTGTTTAGGAACCGGTAAAATAAAGGTTCTTAAAGGTTCCAATTTAGGTTCTGGTTCCTGTTCCGGTATAGGTACCGGAACCCCTAAATACCTGTTCTATACCGGTATTTTGGAACCGTTTTCAATCCCTGAAGAAAAGGATGACGTTGAAGTATTTATGTTAGCGTATTTTGCTCCCGGCAAAAATGTACCCCGAAAAATACCACGTATCACAAATTATATAGATGCAACTATAATTAAGTATAATGTTCATGAGTTTAAAACTCATTTCAGGTATGCTGTTAAGTCTTGGATTTTAATGAAGATAAGCCACGCATGTATGCCACAAAAAAAACTTTACTTTCGTTTTACAGAATGTTTCCTGATACTTTTGAATATATACTGAGATTAATAGGTCCAAAAATAATGGAAACTGGAATAACTTTTGGAAGAAAACCTACAGAAGCTAAAAAATAGTTTCTTATTGCGCTTTGGATGATGGCTACACCAGATTGTTACAGGTAAAAATTATATTTATTTCATACTGTTCCATTTTCTTTAAACTGATATTAGTAAGGAAGAATGTGATTTTCAATAAAAAAAGTACTATGCTTATACATAGGTGAGGGAGTAACACAGGTCAGAAAATGTGTTTTGGCTACTTGAAACAAGTTATAATAAAAACAAATAATTTGTACTTTTTTTTCAGATCTGTGTGTGAGAAATTTGACGTAGGCCTGGCCACTGCCCTGAGAAGTGTACGACGCGTTTCTCATGCTCTCCATTCCCTTGCTCCCCAGTTCATAAGATGGCCTAGAGGAGAGCATGCAAGAGAAGTGGCTAAAGAGTTTGAGAGTCACAGTGAATTCCCAAGGGTAGTAGGAGCCATTGATGGTACGCACATTAAAATAAATGCGCCAACCGAGGATGCACAATCCTATATTAACCGGAAAGGAACCCACTCAATCCAAGTGCAAGTAAGGATAGCTGTCGTGATGTACCTAGTAAAATTACAATTCAAATAATATAGTAATTATTATAATGTTAATACATTGTTCCAAGCTGTATGTACTCATGACATGGTGTTCACCAGTGTCTTTGCTGGTTATGCTGGCAGTGTATGCACACTGCCAGCATAACCAGCATGAACCAGATGCTCGGGTATTTAGGCTGTCGCCTGTTCAGAACTTTATACAGAACCCAGATGTCTATTTTGAAGGTGACAGCCACATTATTGGCGATGCTGCATATGGAGTACACCGGAACGTTATGGTTCCATTTAAAAACAATGGACATTTATCACTTAGACAAAAGAATTACAATTTCTGTATTTCATCTGCACGAATGTCCATTGAGCGAGCATTTGGATTGTGGAAGGCTCGTTGGCGCAGTATACTGGACTGTTTACCAATGGTAACAGTAAAAAAAATACCTGAGTACCTGCTAGGTCTAGCAGTACTTCATAATATTTGTATACTGCAGAGACATGATCCCAGTTGAAGGGCATTTACTGATAACGCAAAGAGGGCGCCTTATTAACGACAGTATCGACGGGAGAGAAGAAGGGATGCGCAAACGACAAACATTGTGCAATAATTTAATTATGAGGACAGTATAATTATAATTACTTTTACTTATAACGTCATAGAACATATTATATGATTATGATTTATACTTACATATAACTTAATGCAACTGATAGGTAAATATGCAATTCATTTTTGGCTAGAGGTAATAAATAAGCATTCTTGCAGTTTTAAATAATTCATATTCATGTGTTTAAAAGTTATGAGAAGGGAACTTGTTACCATTGCACCATGTGTTGGGATAGGTATGTAAATAATGTTCAACACTAATAGTAATAAAACATTTTTATTAACAATCAATTAGAATCACAGTGTAATCAGACTGAACCACAGGTGCTCCGCTCGAGCTCCAGGCCACATTATTCTCCTAATTATTAATTCTTACAGCTTTACAATTAGACACTAATAAAATTCACAGTTTTAACAGGTATTTATAATCATGATTTACTTCAAACAGATGCTGATCGAATCTTTAAATATAATAATAAATCACAAGTAGACTATACTACTAATTAAAAAAACAGATATTGATCAAATCATAAAACTAATACAAAATCACAAGTAGACCTATGCTAATAAAATTCACAGGTTTTAACAGGTATTCATATTCAAATCTACTACAAACAAGTACTTACTGATCAAATCTTAAAATCTAATAAAAAATCACAAGGGGACCTATTACTAATTAAAACAAGGTACTGATCAAATCATAAAACACATAGAAAATCTAGCTATAAAAACACTTACATTTACTTATTGTTGTTTAAACACAACAACTGCAAAACTTCCATTTTTTCTCTATATGCTGTTGCTCTTTTAGCAGCATATATTTATTAAAATTTTCTTGATTTTGTTTGGATCTTTCTTCCCTATACTTCTTCATATCTTTTCCATAATCTTCTAATATATAAGGTGCTATAAAAATATCTGCCACGGCTGCAATGGGAGACAGTATTGTGTTTATAGATTACAATAGTAAAGATAAATTATTAATTATTTGTCTTATTTTTTTTTCATACAAAAAAAGTACGTATAAATTTTAGTAGATTAGGTAGTGACGAACTAGTCAGCTGATATCAGTTTTCATTCACAGAACAGATGGAAAGAGATAGCAGTTGTTTTCATTGACGAAGCGACACATCGCGCGTAATTTGTGAACCACATTATGCAGAGTAGAGTAACTTCTTTATTTTCTCAAATTGAATTAACTGTTCCGGGGTACGAAAGTTCTTCACTATTGTAATCTATAAACACAATACTACCTCCCATTAAAGCCGTGGCAGATATTTTAAAAGCACCTAATATAATCAAATTTTCTTTTCTTTGGTCCTATCTCTGAAGCCAGCGCTACAGGATTAGCCCATCCAGTTGAGCCAAATAACTCATTCATTCGCTGAAAAAATAATAACATTAAGCATGGTTTATTAGCATTATCTTCGCAGGGTGGCTGGTAGCAGCTGGTCGAGAGTTGTAGAGGATAGAGTAAAATGGCGTGTGATTGGAGAGGCCTATGTCCAACAGTAGACTGTAGGCTGCTGTAGGCTGATGATGATGATGATTAGCATTACACTACCAATACACGAAGCACTTATTTTTTTAAAACTAAAATAAACATGCATTCGTAAAATATTATTAATAACTACAACTTAATTGTGCCAACAAATTGTTGCTAATTCTTACACATTTACATAGTAAAGAAATACTAAAAGTAAAAAAATCTTACATCAAAGTAAGGCCATGTTGCCCTATTATTTCCAGATGTGGCATTGTGATCCACAATCTTTTTATAGTGTTTTTTTAAACTATTTATTTTTGACCGGCACTGGGTACCGTTAACATTATATTGTATGTCGCACATTCTTCTTGCTATGATGTCATATATATACCATCTTATGACGCATTTTTTCAAAATCTCTATGCTCGCCATATAATGTGAGTAGCAATAAAATGCATGCCTCGTTCCATATGAATAGAGATGGTGACTCTTGATCTACTGAAATAAAATTACAATAATAAGTACTTCCTACTACACTATACAACAACTATAATAATGTTTAGTGAAGATTTTTGTTATCTACTGAATTCACCAAAAATGGCTGAATGGATTTGAATGAAACTTGGCACATAATCATAACCTAGATTATAACATAGGATATTTTAAATATAGATACTAAATAAAATTTATAACTAAGTTACAAAAGAATTTTATTTATTGGATCTGAGAGCAAGTTCTTGTACATAAAGAATTTACTGTCAACATAATAATATGACAAAACCATAGAACACTTTTATCTTACTTTTGTTATAGATTATGTAGTGGAGTAAGAGTGACCACATAAACTGTTGTCAACATAATGTTATGGAAACAAAACACATTCAACTATTAAGTATCTGCACATAACCAGATACAAAATACCTACTTACCATATTGTTCTGTTGGTTCGGTCAGTGGTTCGTCTTGTAGTGACTCTGTTTCTTGGCTATGCATATTTGCATCAAAGTCATGCACCAATTGCTGTACATAAACAGTATCTGTAAACAGCAAGTACCAGTGTAAACATTTTCGATTGATCAGAAAGAAGAGAATACAGTGGTTGTATGCACTATACAGACGAGGCGAGACAAAGTACCTAGCTTTTGCAAACAGACAGCTTAGCAGTTGTGATGAGTAAAACATTTGCATCACAATCGCTTGAGCAGTCGATAGAATTGCAAAGGGGCTAAAATTTTGTACTTACCTCTGTGAGCCCTCTCGTATTGCTCTGATGTGAGCATTAAAGTAATTTGTCGCCCGTTAGGCTCGTCGGCTATATTCACTTGAATACTCATGGTTATGTGCACAATTTCTTAAAATGCGACAATAGAATAGTTGTTTTAAGCGACTCCTAACTTCATAACAAAATATTAAACCACTTGACCGTTATTCGAAGCATAATTAAACAATTGAGATAGGCTGTATCTTGTTTCCTGTGCTATTTTTCCTTACGATTCTAGCCGTATAGCTCTGTCTAGCTCTCGTGACGTCACCAGGTCAGGGAGGGGAGTGCACTTGCGAGTGCGCGAGCCTCCGTCTTGTTCATTGGCGTTCTTTTCCTTGCCGAAGACGGTTGTAGTCGTACCTAGCAGGTGAGTTTTAAAATTTTATAACCGTCATTATTTTTTCCTTACGATCGAAAACTGACTATCAGTTTTCGATTTATGTACTAAACTATTTCTAGTGTTTATTATGCTTAACTGTTTTAGTTTTTTTGTAAATCAATGTGGATATATTTAAATTAACGGGTTTTCCGTTCGCGTGTTGTTTATTCACTTTTTTTTCCAGTGTTTTGGTGTGCGATTGTTTAAATATAATACGTAATGGATAAAGAAATAACGTTGATTTCACAAGATGAACCGGTCGCAGGCCCTTCCCACGCTGCTAATAATAAGGAATCTAATACAAAACGTAAGCGTTCACATTCCAGCAGCAGTAGTAGTAGCTCTGATAGTACCAGTTCCAGTTCATCTAGTACTTCTGACCATAGGTCAAAAAAAAAAAAAAAAAAGTGCGCGTCGCCGCCGTCATAAAAAAAGGGGGGTAAGCACAAGCGTCGCTACCCAGAGCGTAAAGTGAAACAAATCAGTGATTTACCTAATCAGTATTTAAATAACAGTGTACCAGTACTACCAGTGGCCGATGATGCCATTTCTCTCTTCGCCGAGGATGAATTCGAACAGGAAGGTAGTAATTTTCATAATAATTTGGGTGTTGAGATTAAACTTAAAGAACCAGCTATTCCAAAGACTGACTGCGTTACGTAAACATATTAAAAGAAATTCAGTTTTTCAATAAACCGGACTGGAGTGAAGTGCGTTACGCGGAAACCCAAAAGTCTTATAACCATAGCCCGGGTTTCGTTGAACTCAAGGCAAACGAGGAGATCAGACCCTATGACACACTTAAGCACCTAAGCTGCTCAGAGAGAGCTTATGCTTCGTTAACTTACGGTTTGTTAAAGCAAAAAGAGTCCTTAAAGAAGGAACTTTGTGCGTTTATGACATGGGTCCGAGACCAAAAAGAAGAAATTAGCTTCGAAGCTACAAACCAAAAGCTTAATGATATTTTTACTTCCGGTGAATTTAGCAAGGTTTCCGCAGACCTTTTGCAAATGGTTTGTGGACATAGGGCTGAAACCATACAAATGCGCAGAGATAGCATAACTAATGCAGTTCGCGACCCGTTAGTTAAAGCATCAATTAGGAAAATACCTCCATCTGAGGTCAACTTATTTAATTCTGAGCAATTTGTTGTCGCTTTGGAAAAAGTTGGTGGTATCAAAAAGGCCTGCTGGCCTGCTTCTAAATCGACTAGCTCATCTAAATCGACTTATGGTTCGGCCTCAACTTCGCAAGTTGGAAAATGGCTAATCCGTCCCTCGCAGGTGCAGCATTCAGTTCCGCCCTCGCAGGGTAAGAACTATAATACTGCCATGCCCTCACGTGGCTGTCAGAACTGTAATGTCCCTCCGCATGGTGACTTTTTGCAGCATAATATACAATGTCCTTCGCAGGGACCAGTGCATGCGTATTACAATTATCTTCAGCAGGGTAGTGGCATAGTAGATAGAGGTTCCTTTCGCTCTCGCGGGGCAAGACCGAACCAAAGATACCACGCTCACAGACGTGGCAGCCATAAGCGAAGGGCATCACCTTCAGGCTTCAATGCCAAGAGAAATAAATATTGACATGAACATATTTCAAGACGGTTAGTTATCGAATTTCGTCGATCATTGGAGGGAAATGCAAGCACCAGAATTTCTTGTTCGAATAATTCAAGGGTACCGTATACTCTTTCAACAAAAACCTCCGTTAATTATACCCAACTTCAACAACAAAGCGTTGCACACACCAGTGTCGACAGAAATGCCTTTAATCATTCAACAAATGTTGAATCAAGGAATTCTAGAAATTGTAAGTCCAACTCAAAGTTTCTTATCCACCCTCTTCCTAGTACCAAAGAGCGATGGATCGGCCCGACCGATTTTCAATTTAAAAGCTTTAAACGAATACGTACTGACCACCCCATTCAGTCTGATAAATGTATTCAGAGTCCCAGATTTCATTCAGCCCAAAGATTGGTTGTGCAAGCTGGACATTTCCCAGGCATACTTTCACCTAAACATAGCACAGGCCCACAGGCGCTTCCTACGCCTTATTTACAACAAACAACTTCTGCAAATGACCTGCCTTCCATTCGGTCTCAGCACGGCCCCAAAAACTTATGCCAGTTTGACAAATTGGATTTCCCAAGTAATGAGAAGCAAAGGTGTGAGAATATTGGTGTTTTTCGACGATTTTCTCTTGGCCCACCAAGACCCAGGAATCCTCGCAAGCCATGTGAGCCTTCTAGTAAAAATATTGCAATATCTGGGGTGGCAAATAAATTTCCAAAAATCAATTTTAACACCAAAGAAATCTCTGGTTTATCTGGGCGTGCTGTGGGACCCTTGGCTAAACCTCAAATGTTTACCAAAGGAAAAAGTAAATTCATTGATGGCGAAAATTCGCCACATCATATGTCTTGGAAAAGCAGACTTGAAAGAGTTGCAGAGCGTGATAGGAGCACTAAACTTTGCGAGTTTTGTAGTACAAAGAGGGAGATTGCATTATCGAGCTCTATTGAAATTCGTAAATACTCTAGAACTAAACAATTCTGTCAAGGTATATTCTGTACCTGCAGATGCAATGGGCGACCTACAGTGGTGGTGGATCCAGAATTTACAACATCCATCAATTCTACACCACGCACCAGTGACTCATTTCATCACGACGGATGCTTCCGACTTAGGCTGGGGCGCCCAGATAGACAACCAGTCCCTAAGGGGAACTTGGTCTCAAAACGAGAAAGATGGCCACTGCAACGTAAAAGAGATGTTGGCAATATTGAAGGTCTTTCAAAGTCATTCCATGTATCTGAGCCAATCTACAGTCACCATACAATGCGACAATCGCACAGTAGTAGCATATCTCCGTCACGAAGGTGGGACCCAATCCACGCAATTGATGGACATAACTTACGACTTGTTTTGCTTGATAGATCAATACCAAATTCAAATCAACGTGCACTACATTCCGGGGAGGTACAACAACCATGTCGACCACCTATCACGGTTTCGCTAGGTCTCCGAATGGCATCTCTTGCCCGAAGTCACAAAAACGGTATTCCTAAAATGGGGCATTCCCCAAGTGGACCTGTTTGCCTCCAGCAACGCCCACGTAGTCCCTCATTACGTATCGAAGGATCAGGACGACAAACAAGCCGTAGCCCACGACGCATTCTCGGTTGCTTGGACATTCAATCTGGCATGGGTGTTCCCGCCCCCGTTTCTGATACCCAAAGTTCTGAGCTACCTCAATCAGGCATCGGGAACTTACTAGTAGCACCGAGGTGGGAAAAAGTGTTCTGGCGCGGCGATCTCAAAGCTCGGGCTTTAGCCCCACCTTTCACAATACAGAACCTGGACAGAGTATTAATTGATGTGACGACAGGACTACCACCACCTCGCGTCCAGGCTCTTGTATTGGAAATATGGAAATGTAGGGGTGGACACATCATTTAGGTGATTGGGAAGATTCTCAAATAGATCTATTAAAGAGTTCTTGGCGCGCTTCCACCCTGAGAACTTATAAGCCTGCATGGGACCGCTGGGTCTCATGGTGTAAAGCTAAGCGTGTTAACCCTAAGAACCCCTCAGGTTCTGACCTGGCTCGTTTTCTAGCTGATCTGCATATAAAATTTAAACTGTCTTATAATACAATAATGTTACATAAGTCCGTGGTCTCTACCCTTTGCAATGTAAATAATTCAGGTGTTCTAAGTAATCACGTTTTGGTAAAACACATTTTGAAATCGATTTCAATTAAAAAACCTATTGATTCCAAATTACCACCCATCTGGAATATTGATGATTTTGTTTCCTTTCTTGGCAATAGAACGATAAATAATGATAATATTTTTGATGTATCTAGTCAAGCTGCTGCCCTTTTAGTACTCTGTTCTGGTAGACGTATTCATGATTTGACCCTCCTTATGACTGATAAAGATAATTATTTAAAATCACCAGAGCACGATTTTATAACTTTATGGCCTGCCTTTGGGTCTAAGATTGATTCATCTGACCATAGGCAATCAGGATGGAGATTATTTAAAAATAATGATAATAGGAATTTGGATCCCGTATACTGGGTTGAACGGACCGAATCACTGCTTTTCAATAGACGTCAGGAAGCAAAATGTCATAACTTGTTTATCACAATAAGAGGTGCAGCTCGTGCGGCCTCACGAACGGTTATTGCAGGCTGGATAAAAACCCTGATGCGTCAGGCAGGCATTGTTGCTACTCCTGGAAGTATCTGGTCCGCTGTTGCTTCTAAGAATTGGTTGATCAACTTCCCCCATAGAAGATATTATGGCTCGGGGAAATTGGAGGTCCTCTAATACTTTTATTCGATTTTATAAGCGACAAGTTTTGGATTCTTCTAGGAGTAACAGCATTACATTTAATCCAGTGAACTAAGTAGCTAGTTGATTTAATATTTAATTTTGTCTTTTCTGTTTTTGAAATACAATGCATTTTCTATTACACTCTTTTTTTCTTGATCTATCCCTTCACATTGGCGTTCGTCGTGAACGTCACCAGGCGATAACAGACACATCTCAATTGTTTAATTATGCTTCGAATAACGGTCAAGTGGTTTAATATCGGCGTTTTACCTGAAATAAAACGCTTATTAAACTACTTACCTTATTCGAAGCATAATAGTAATTTCTGCCTGGTGACAAAGTCAATCATCCAATGAACAAGACCAAGGAATATAATACTCTCTGACGAGAGAAGTGTCACTCCCAACCAATGAAATGCGAATTACACATACACTACTAGCGCTCTGTGATTTCCGCAGGAACTAACCGTGGCGTGGCGGCAATTTCAAATCTTTGTGATATCTTTAAAATTTATTTAACTTTCCGCTCACTTCATCATGAAGCAATGGAACTGAACATTTTGCCATGATTTTAAAATAATTGCAAAATCTTAGTTCATGTCCCATCGCTTCGTGATGTAGCGAGCTTAGTGGTAAGGAAATAAAAAATAAATAAAAAAATCTCTGACTATTTCTTTATTTTAGATCAGAATTGTTTTAAACCCAACTATCACTCATCAACATTATACACATAACATTATTTAGGTCTGGACTATCCGCATTTAGGGCGTCAAAAAGATCGTCAAATTTTTTCAAGAGTGTTGCCGTTGCATGAGCTTCTGCCGGTAGTTCGTCTGAAAAGACACAAAAATATTTTAATTGTTGATAAAAAAACATTTTTTCAAAAAATATACTGTAAAGTACCATTTAGATCGTACTTTATTTTTATTATAGTCTAGCCTAGCTTAGGCTAATGAATAATATACTTTTTTATGCTGAGATAGGAGCCTTTTGGCCTCGTACAGGTTTTACTATTTTACCTTACTTTGTACTTTTTTTTTTTTTTCATTTCATACTTTTGTTTTCTCTTCTTATTTATTTATTTATAACTTTATTTTCAGGTATCTAAGACCCATAGATATAATACAAACATAAAAACAATAAGTATAAACTAATACATAATAAATTAATATAACTAAAGCTAAAAAACTACTTCACACGCAAAGTCGGCGTCGTGTGTCGCGCGGTGTCGGGTATCCGGCCTCGGAATCGCCGGAACACTACACCTCTCGGCCAAAATTCTTCTTTCTTATGTATGTACCTACCCATGTAATTTACCTACTGTGCGAGTGTCAAATAAATAATTTTCTTTCTTTCTTTCTCTTTCTTTTTTTTAGAAAATTGGTTAACTTATAATTATTTTTTTATTTTCCTAAACAGTGTCCTTTTACTGTATGCAATTTATTTATACTATTAATTTCATAACAGTAAATAAATAATAAAGATGTTTCCTGGGAATGCCATAAGGGGCAACTGAGAGATTGTCAGAAGGAGGATCAGCAGCAACATTCTCTTGTACAATTACTGTGATCACCAACCCACTTGTGTGTGGTAATTATGATATTGCTTCCTCTTCCTCTTCTGTATGTTTGTTACTTCTTCACGCTGAAACGGCTGGACGGATTTGGATGAAATTTGACAGATAGATTATAGCCTGGAATAACACATAGGCTACCTTGTAATGACGTCATTCTATATGGCTTATGGTTAAACCATATTTGAAATAATTAACAGTAGCGTAGCAAGGAGGTTTAGCTATGAGACTTCGGAGTCAAGAGTCGCGCGTTCAAATCCGGGCGTCGTCAGATTTGTTTTGTGGTTTTGAGAAGTTTAACTTTACATACAATATTAAAGTATTTAATGACGAGCGGGAGTTTGAAGGTGACACTTCAGCGCAGACACTAGACTAAGGGAGACGTGTATCGTTTGCGCTAGCGCTCACTGTGTAAAAGTACCTCCATGTTAAAAATATAGTAAAATTGTGAATAAGAAGGATCTCGGTGTTGACCGTATATTTTGTTGTGAACGACTTCAACAATAAAGGGGTGAGTTGTGCTCAGATCTCTAAGACAAAACAAATCGACTTAGTTTATTTCCTACGTTAACGAGACGTTACAATATTGGTGTGCAATTGTTCCAGCCTACCGTCACGTCCTTTTATGGTTGGAGAAGTCGAGGATCTAGTTCGTACCTACTCATCGTTTCCATTACGTTCGCATGCTGAGATGCTGAGACCGTATGTAATTTTGTGGTTGTAATACACCTGCATTGTTCCATAATCACCGTGGAGAAGAACTCACCCAGGCCGGCTTCCATAGGATTGGAAGGGTTCCTTGCACCCATTTGCCTTTAAGGCTAAAACCCTCCTGGCGCCCTCACACATAGAATAAGTAGATTAAGTATTAGGTTAAGATCCATGTTAGTGTTTAGACAAGTATTATTCCTGTTAAGTTGAGCACATTATATCAATTGTGTCCATTCCTTGTTTTACTATCAAACCACCCTTTAGCAACGTAATAACCTTTTATCCCGGAAAACGCAAGCGAAGCCGCGGGTGGAAGCTAGTACTATATGAAGTAAAGTATATTGTATTTATATAATACTAGCTTCCGCCCGCAGCTTTGCCCGCGTTTTCCGCGATAAAAAGTAGCCTAGTAGCCTATGTGTTATTCCAGGCTATAATCTATCTGTGTGCCAAATTTCATCCAAATCCGTCCAGGCGTTTCAGCGTGAAGAAGTAACAAACATACACACAGACCCACAAACTTTCGCATTTATAATATTAGTAGGATACGCATTTCGCATTTATAATATTAGTAGTAGGTACTTGTAGCAAT
The DNA here is from genome assembly GCA_948465475.1 of Thalpophila matura. NCBI lineage: Eukaryota > Metazoa > Arthropoda > Insecta > Lepidoptera > Noctuidae > Thalpophila > Thalpophila matura. The sequence goes on along the minus strand of OX419198.1, from coordinate 8,969,641 downwards.
TTTAGGTAGTATGCCTGCTGCAACTGAGTGGCTGAACACCTGAGCTGCCAGCTTAACCCTCATCTTCTGCTTGCTGTTGGGCTTTAAATGTTGTTCAGACAAAGCAGGTGCAAAAACAAAATTTGGGTTATTTTTGTCCATGTCGTAAAATTGTTGCAGATGGCTCCACTTCGCCACACCTGTTTTGAGCAAATAATAAAGAGAATTAGAGACTACAACACAATATGTAGCTTTATCGTCATAATCTAATTTAGCATGTGTTATAAAGTGCACATTATTATTTGAACTTTTTAATGTTTGGCAGACTTTCTAAAGTATATTTGACATAAGCAATCATAGAATGCACATGGATGGATTGAGATGGTGCTAGGTGCTAGCAACATTGTAAAGTTAACTTTTACCTTTTAACACTTTCCCCTCATATTGTACATCTGTAGAGCATTCAATTTTGTATTTAAGAAATAGGTTTCTTGTGCATTTTAGGAGGTGGGGTGGATCCAAAATTGTCACAATTTCATGTCCCTTCCAAGTGAAATATGGTTTTTCTTTTGTGGATCCCAGATTATCCAAGGCTTTGATATTGACCCTGGATAGGTCACATAGGCTGCTTTCACTTCTTTCTAACACCAGCTAGCATATTTGATGTGGTTATGACGATTCAAGGGACATCGATATTGCGCACACGGTAATTCGGTACGGGTTTATGGACGCTCAAATCGATTACAGCGTAATTCGGAATGCAGCCTCAGTGTCTTATGATGCTTCTGGATGTACTCTAACATCGCTCTTTGATTATGATCTAAGAAAACTACCACTTGCGTAGATAGGATTCCTGGTTGACTGTCGTATTTGAAAAAGAAATGCTCTACTAGCCATTTGACTACGGCACATTCCTGATGGTAAGTAACACCTTCAATCTCTACAGATGTGTTACATAACGGGCAGGAAAGCTGTTGATCCTTTTGGCGACTGAAGATCATCGCTTTTATTTCCGGTTGTGTCAGTTCTGTGTGCTAAGTGCTGAAATCGCCGATTGGCATGTTTTTTTGTTCGTCAAGTGCGGCTCACGCCTATCGGCGTTTACGTTAAAACCTATGCCTCATCGGGGTAGCGAGAGCAACATTTGTTGCCGCATTGAATGGGTTAAGCAAAAGTTTCAAAACAGATAGTGACGATAATTTATTTCAAAGCTCCCTAGTTCCTTTGCGACTAATTGTTAATTTAAATGATGATATTAAAATAATTTGGCAAAACCCAATGCCATCTTCAGTTAGATTCTGTAGACCAATACGGATCAGATTATCAGTGAATCAAAAGATATTACTAAAGAGGAAATAAGTTACGTTAATGGCCAATCAAAGTATTTATCAAAAACCGAAATTACAGCTTCTGGTGGAATAGTGAAAATTAAACATACGGTGCTGTTTACAATGATTGATGGCAAAGTATGCAATGCTGCTACTGACACAGCATCAACTATGCGATGTTATATTTGTGGACAGACTTCAAAACATTTTAATAAGTTAGAAGAAGTACAGGGCGTAAATGTCGAAGCTTTGCAGGTTGGACTATCTGTGCTTCACGCCAGAGTAAGTGTACGGGCCAGACTGAGGGTCCGGAGGTACATTTGTGCGCCGGTTACTCGTATGAAATAAAACACTGTGCTTAGTTATAAAAGGTTTATGTCAGTACTAAATCACAATCAGTTTATTACGCGCAACAGTTTTACACTAGTTCGTGGGTAGGTATAGTATTTATTAGTTTATAGCAGTTATTACAAATGGAAATAGTTATTATAAAACGTTGAGAACAAACACTAATGATTTTATTATTAGTTAGGCAATAAACTTAGAATATTAGAATACTAGACAAAGGACATAATAAAACTTAATTAGCTGAGAGACGTACGTACACACACTGCCGATTATTCCCGCGCAGGGGCTTATATAATAGTGGCGGGGAAATCACAGGGAAAGGGGTGTGTGGGTGATCTTTCGATGTATCGGAGCCAATTAATCAACATTTTTGGCATGTTTAAGATCAGCTCAAAAGAAATACTTCTAATAAGCGATGACTATCTTATTGGTCACCATCCTCGCATTCGATACAGACCACAACTTGGTGATCAGGACAAATCCACCTGGCACATCGCTTACACCACTTTTTCGTGGACCGATTTCGGGCTCGAGAGCACAGGCAACATTTACCTACTCTTCCCATTCTTTGAGGATCATTCCGAGGCACCTCATCTGTGTGCCCCAAAAGCCATTTTGTTTTATTTTTTAATTCGCGTGGGAGGTTTTCAAATGTCAATCTTCTTGCCATGAGGGGTTTTACCAGCAAAGCATCAAAGCAGCAAAGATCATAAAGAAAATTGCGTCTCACAATCTTTTCCTGGCCTTTGTTTAGTTGGTGGATAATCAAAGCATTTATTCCAGCTATGTTCAAATAATTGAAAAAGAGTGTCAGCGGCCATCGCCGGGAGTTTCGCGAAACGCTGTACTGCTTATACATTTTGTCAAGAATATCAACACCACACTTCGTGCGGTTGTAACAAGTGATTATTTCCGGCTTACGGTCATCCTTGGTTTCTGGATCTATAGCATTGTCGTAATGCATAGTTGAAAGTAATGCAACAGCTCTGTTTTGTTTGGGCACATAAGAAACCAATGTGCAGTTTGGCTGGAACCCAAAAAAACTGCTCTTCGAGGCTCTGTTCCTCGACTTTTTGAATTCATTGGGTAACTCCGGCCGGTTTGCTTTCAGTGTGCCCACGACTGTAATCCTCTTTTTCAGTAACTCCAAGCTTGTTGACAGACTCGTAAAATAATTTTCCATAGTCACGTTGCATCCCAGATCGTAGAGTGGTTCGAGTACACGGAGAACAACATCATTTACTTTGTTGGATTGTTGAAATGGCCCTTCTGGCTGAGCCCCGGCGTAAACCTCAAAGTTGTAAACGTAAGGGAACTTTGTATCAACCACCATGTATATTTTTATACCAAACTTGTCAGGTTTGTTTGGGATATACACGATGAATCCACAACGTCCCCTAAATCCCACAAGTTGTTCATCCAACGTAAGATAATCGATGGGAGTAAAATTATCGCGGCAGTTCTTCAACATTTTTTGAGTGATTGCTCGAATGGGTGCCAGTTTATCAAGGCAACGTCGTTCTTCTCTGTCATTTACATCGTCAAATCGAAGGACACGTAAAAGAAACCTGAATCGGTTTATTGACATAGTACAGTACACGAGCTGCAGCCCTGTACCTTTGGAATTATCCCAAAAGTCATTGAGATTACGACGACCCGAATGCGAGACTCCAATGCCTAGCAACAATCCAATTAGCGCTTTCATTTCCACTAAATCAGTTCTCTTTGCGTTTCTCTCTCTCTGGTACTGGTTCTGTATCTTATCGATGTAAATATTCGTGCAAGTAACTAAGATTTCAAAAATACTTTCATCAAAAAATAGATCAAAACAAGATAACGGCGTTTCAGCATTTCTTGCAGCACCATTTGGCCCTGGAGGTCTAAATCGGATATTTTGAGATCTTACCCGGGTTGCAGAAGGACATGTTTTACTCCAGCGTGTTCCATTTCTAGATATGTAAATGTCGTCGCGTGTATTGTTTTGAGCGACCTCAGAAAGAGGCATGTCATCTTCAGAAATCAGAAATCATTTATTTTGCAAAGAATGTGGGTACAAAATAAGGTGTTCACATTTTAACAAATAGCTCTTCCGCATTCTACCTTACGGCATGCAAAGGTAATAAGTAGGTATATAAGTTTCTAGATCCACAGTTGAACAAAAAACAAAAGTATATAAACAAAGTACAGTGGATGGATGGAACAAATATCATTCATGCATGAATACAATAAATAAAACAATAATCTTATTCTAAAATAGTAATAAACAAAATTAATAAATTTGCACCAAAATTAATAGATTACCTAATATAACATTATAAACTCTTATCAGTCAAAAAATCATGTACTGAATAATAGCATTTATTTATTAATAATGATGTTAGCCTCTTCTTAAATATACTTAATGACTGATCTTTAATAGTATGGGGAATTTTATTATATATGACGGGCCCCATTGACAAAATACTTTTTCTCAATAATGCTGTTTTGTGCCTACCTGTGTACATTAGATTTTTATATTGAGATCTAACAGATCCTGGCCGTGTTCGTATATCTTCCATTAGGGTAAATAGGTGTCTATTAGTTCTAACAAATATTGCAACTTCAAGTATACAGGGTGTAAGGAGAACGCTTCCGAAGCCAGAACGTAGATTATGACACGCTAGCCTCAAAGCGCGCGCGGAGCTGGGGTCGTCGGCCGCGCGGCTGTCGGCGAGCGCGTGTACTTTGAACTCGAGGTTATGCGCGAGCGTCAGCTGATATTATTTACGAGTACATGGCGTGTTAATGTTGCAAAGAAAAAAAATGTATTTAATCGCAATTATTGGTTTTAGTTACCTGTTCTCACAGCATAGTATACGAAAAATTTAAAAAAAAATTGGTAAAATTGTAATTTTTTTTCCCCGTTTTTTTGGTGGTATCGTATTGAGAATCACTAGCTCTATCACCTGTCTTCGTTTTCGGAAGCGTTTGCCTTACACCCTGTATACAAAGATGGAAAGGTGAGTAATTTTAGAGACTTGAACACAGGTTCACAGCTGTCGGTATTATTAAGACCAGTCATTGATCTTATGCAACGTTTTTGAGCTTTGAATATCCTCTCCCTCTCAGTACAGTTACCCCAGAAAATAACTCCAAATCTCAAAACTGACACAACTAGACCATGGTATGCTGCCAGCACAGTGCGAGTGTTTATTTTTGTTGATAAGTTATATAGTACGTATGCTGACTTACTTAACTTCTTACATACTTCCTCAGAATGAGGTTTCCAAGTTAGTTTATTATCAATTAAAATACCGAGGAATTTTGTAACATTTGTTGAGTCTACTTTTTGTCTATTGAATTCCACATCATAATGTTCAGCACGTAAGCGCTGATTAAAATGCATAATTTGTGTTTTTTGGAGATTAATGATTAAATTATTTTGATTTAGCCAATTAATTATTCTTTTCAATGTATTATTAATGTCTGTTTCGTAGTAATCTTTATTGCCGCATTTTACTATAGCCGTACTATCGTCTGCAAATAACACCATAGATTGTTGAATGTGACGAGGCAAGTCGTTAATGTATAAATTAAATAACAAAGGTCCAAGTACACTTCCTTGGGGAACACCAAATTTGACTTCTCTATAGTGAGATAGATATTTATATTCTTTTTTTGTTTTTACACAAATCCTCGATATTTCTGTACATTGCTTTCGATTAGTAAGGTATGACTTTATCAGACTCAAGACATTTCCTCTGATGCCGTACGTGTAAAGTTTGTTAACGAGAGCGTCGTGGTTTACGTAATCGAATGCTTTCGTCATATCAGTATAGATAGCGCACACGGGAGTTTTATGGTCAACACTTGGCATTACATTATTCAGCAGATCGTATATTGCCATATTAATATTTTTATGTTTTCTGAACCCCTTTTGTTCATCACATAAGATTTTATTTTTAGTTAGGAATTTATCAACTGTCTCGTATATAATTTTTTCAAAAACTTTGGAAAACACAGGAATTAATGCCACTGGCCTATAATAGCCATGTCTTCTTTGTTATTCTTTTTATACAATGGTTTTATAATTACTTTTTTGAGATTACTGGGGAAGATACCTGAGCTAATACTTATATTCATAATGTAACTTAGTGGTACCGCTATTATATCGGCCACAAATTTAACTACAGAAGTGGTAATGCCATCATAACCGTGGCTTTTTTTGTTTTTTAATAATTTTATAGCACTAGATATATCTTGTGGTACCACTGGTGGCATGAATATTGAGTTCGGGTTATTGGCTATACTAGTTAAGTTTTCCACTTTTGTTTTTCCGCTCGCTACATCTTGTACTTGATCTACAAAGAAATTATTAAAAGATTCAGCTATATTTTGCGGGTCTTTAATTATGGAATTCTGACTGTTGATTTGTAATATAGGATCTTTAGTAAATTTAGCAAGGGTCGGATACCGGTATATTTTTCGAAACGTTTTCGTCTTAAATACCTAAAGAACAATTTGTTTCGTTTATGTTCGGACGGAACGTTATAAATAACGTTTTAGAAGAACAAAAAAAATATACCGATTTCGTTTAATAAAACGTTTTTAACCGTTTTTATTGAATTTTTGTGTTGCAAACAAGTCCATAATTGTCGTCGCACGACCCTCGCTGCACCGTCTTGCGGATTAAACCGGTTTTTGAAAATGTTCCCATTTCGTTTTCGTTCCGAACGCAATGCAACGAACACAATAAGAAGAACTGTAAGAAACGTTTAAAAAACGTTATTTTAAATAACGTTTCCGACCCTTGAAATTTAGTTTTATTAATAATTTGCCATGCTGCTTTAGTCTTATTCTCGGAACTGTTTATAATATAGTTATTTTGGGCCTTTTGGGTTAGCCGAATAATTTTTTTGAGTCTTTGTGAATATGTTTTGAAAATAGATTTATTTGTTTGCGAAGGTGATCGCCTATACTTCCACAGTAGATTTCTTTGTTTCCGACAGCAAATTCTAATACCCCGAGAAATCCACTTAATCTTTTTGTCAGGTTTAACAATTACCCACTGTAACGGAAAGCAGAGATTGTATAATAAACAAAAAATGTCGATGAAATACGGTATTTGCCTCATTTTGGGAAATGGTTTATATTAATCTTCATTATAATAAAAGCACACTACATTGATATTTCAGGGAGATCTACTGTATTTATCAATAAAAATCAGTGATAAAGTATAAATTTCCAAAACCGCTCCAAAAACGCTGTTTCTGACGGAAGTGACGTAACACGCTAGTAATAGTAAACGAGCTTTGTCTAGGGATGCAGGAAGTGCCAAAAAGTATCGATATATATCGTATCGATATTTTAAAAAAATATCAATATCGGTTTCGATATATCGAAAAAAAAATATCAAGTATCGAAAACGTATCAAAAACGATATATTTTCAGTAGCAAGACCATAGTCACCATTGATTAAAATGTCACAGTTTTTAGATTTAAGTGATATAGTAATGTCAGGGACACTAATGCGCCTGCCACACACTCGACGAATGGCATGGGAAGTAGCGAGGAAAGGAGGCAGAGACATAGTGTGGCAACATTACTCGTCATGCCACACGTCATGCTCCTCGTCCTCTCTCTCTCTCTCTCGTCTCGTCCGGCAGAGAGGGCAACATCGCGGCAAAGCACGGCAGCGCGAGGAGCATAGCGATGAGCAGCGCAAGGAGCATAGTCTGGCAGGCGCATAAAAGTTGAGAATGAAAATAGGTGCTGAAAGAACACTGTCTTCTAACATCGTAAAAAATTCAGATCATAGAAACAAGGAGATATGGCATCATAGCAAATTAGTACGGGAACAACTGTCGCCACTTTTAGTACATTTTTCAACACAATTACAAGCGCTACTTGTTAATAAAAAGATCTCCCACACATTAAAAATTCCGCACACCCTCAATCTAACACTGTTAATCGTCACTCAACACTAGCACTAAAGACTAAACTAAAACACTATATTTATATCATCGATCGTGCTCGGTTCGTCGCCAGCGTGTAATTTTGTACTACGCTTAAAATGACCAAACTTAAGTAAGTACCTACCTATCAAACTCAATAGCGCCTTGGCACATCTCCCTTGTTTCTATGTTGTTTCTATGATCTACGGTTAGAAACGTTGCAACTTAATGAAATTCAGCGCCGAAAGGAATACTTAGTGAAACGCACACTACATACTTTTATGAATAGTAATAATACTGACAGATTTATTGAAATAAACTTGTAAAAGCAAACACAATAGAATTTCGTAAAGTACTAATATTTTTTGAAAATTTCACCGATATATCGATATATCGATATTTTTTTTTCGATAAATCGAAACCGATATTGATATTTTTTTTTTATCGATACGATATATATCGATACATTTTGGCACTTCTTGCATCCCTAGCTTATGCTTACTCCAGTGTTGCCAAGCTAGATTTTCATTTTACCCCAATGCCTGATTAATTTTACTCTAAAATCATAACTATTTATACAAAAATACCTGGCTAAAGTTTTGGTTTTAGATATACAATAAAACAAGTTCTTTCTTAATCAATGGTCATGTTTTACAATAAAAATATGCTGAATTTGTTTAACTCAAATTCAATTCAAATAAATTCAACCTACATGTTTTGCTTACCAAAAAGCCCATAAACTTTAGTAATCCTAACAAGAATACGAAATCTAACCTTAAAATTTTGGAAGTGACTCCGTGACCGCCGCCGTGTCCTGAATTTTCAGCCGGCACCGGTTGCTAAATTGGCAGCGGGCGCTGACTTTGGAAAAAAAAGCGGGAAAAGGAGTTGGCAATTTGGCATAATTAAAGAAACATTTCATGTTTCATTTGAGTAACATACCTAATTAGGGTCCAAGAGCGAGCGAAGCGAGCTCGGGAACTTGGACACCCAGACACGGGCAGGTTAGGTTCGAAGGGGTTAACGGGGGCTTCAGTGAGCGAGCGAACGAAGCCCCCGTCAACCCATTCGTGTTAGGTTACTTTTAGCCTTGCAGATAGAAATAGGCACTCCGCGTACCGGGGCTCCGTCGACCACCTCCCTCCCCCTTGTAAGTCCAAAAAAGTTGTATTTTGTTTTACATTGACACTAATTTAAAAGTCGGCAACATTAATCTGCTGCTACGGTAGTTTGCAATTATTTTCGTCTGGTATCACTGCTACTCCAAGGCTACTCCGGTTCCTAACGGCATTATTTTTGGGAGCCTAGTCGGCGCCGGCTGCGGAGGCGCTCCCTAAAATTTTACCCTCAAATTTACCCTGAAGAATTCTTTACCCTAAAAATAAGTTGGCAACACTGGCTTACTAGCGTGTGACGTCACCAGAGTGCAACAGGCCGTTCTTGTCACAGCTACAATAACAAAAAATATTGCATTTTATTTTCGTGTAATTTGTAAAAAATATACATATTTTTGTTGAAAATCAAGTGAAATAAGTTTATTTACGCTATGAACTGATAGGATGACCACAATCTGTAGCATATTTTCAATGTTGGCAAGAACCCTATTGTCATAGGCTTTATTAGCGTTTTCTGTACCAAATACGTCTGCGAAAGTAAGACACTGTAAATGAATTTTAAATTTTAACAAATTTTCCTTTGTAAACTTACGTTTCTGTACTCTCCAAGAATTAATAATGCAAGTTTTTTTAACTGGGATTTTTAGTATTTGAGCTGTGTGGTCCGATAAAGCAAGGTCTATTATCTCACTATTGCATTTCTGCTTAGAGTTATGCGCCATATTATCTAGGCAAGTTTTGCTCATTAGTCTTGTTGGTCGATTTATCTCCAATTTAAGATTGTGACAGAGAAGTAGAGATTCAAAGTCCAAAGTAAATCTATTTCTTTTCATTATGTCTATGTTAAAGTCCCCACACAGAACCACCTTTTTATTTGAATTAGTGCAAACAGTTTTTAATAGAGAGTCTAGGTTGTCATAAAAAAGACTTATGTTCGACCAATTAGGCGGACGATATATGCATATTATTATAGTATTTTGCTTAACTAGTTCTAAAGCACAACATTCTATCACTCCCGCCACTGAAAAACCCGCTATGTTCTTTAATTCTTTGTATTCATATGTATTCTTAATTAGAATGCAGGAACCTCCACGTTTTTGTGTTTTTCTTGCATAACACGCGCCTATCTTAAAGTTAGGTACGTCGATCAAGTTTTCATGACCAGCTATTATGAAATGTTCCGTTATACAGATCACATCTAAATCTATTTTCTTTTGTAACAATTCATGAACATGTACTGACAATAGGTCCGATTTATTGAGAAGACCAGCTATGTTTTGGTGCAAAATGTGTAAGTGATTTTAAAAGAAAAAACTCATTAGGTTGAGTCAAATTGCCATTAGGTGGTGCCTCTATTGATTCCACGTCAATTGATAGGCCATTTTCATCATCGCTATATACAAATTCATTTAACATTAGACTAAGATTTGAAAGTATAATTGACATACCGTAATTGTTAACATATCCACTTTTTTGCCAGAACATTTTGAAATCATAAGATAGATAATAGTTTGAATCGAACAAATACGCAAAATTATGAGTGCAATTATCTAGGTATAATAGGCTATTAAATGTCTCTATTCTTCCGTTATACATTGTTGAGAAGTTGTTCAATTTGAATGTAGGTGCACATATAATAACATTTGTGTGCTGTATCTTCACAAGAGTTTCTCGTATATAAATTGTTAAGTCGATATAGTTGTTCGTTCGTCGAAAATCCTCTTCGCCAATTAATATTAGGCAGAAGTCCTTCATTGTGTAGTATTTTAATTTTTGATCAATGTTATTAATAATTTTCTTTATCCCACAGTTAGGGGATAAGTAGTGGCAAATTTCGTAGTTTGGGAATGAATCTTCTGCAATCGCTAGTATCTTGTTGTTTTTATTACTACTTAAGATACACACCTTGTGTCTTCCAGTGATGTTTCTTTGTTGATTATAACTCTGTTGAGGAAACTGCTCTAAGTTATGATTAGAATCCTTAGAAGCCTCAGCTACATTGGGCGCTAGTTGATTTTTGAGTAAGGGTTGGCATGTATTTATGGTGTTGTTTGTTTGTGTACCTGTATTTTTAAACTCGGTTTCGGAGGTAAATATGATTTCCATCTCTTTGCTTGAGCTGATATTTCGTGCTATTTTTGATGGTGGCTTCCTGAGTACTGTTGCCTCTGAGCTGCCGATTGATAAAGCTGAGTTGAAAGAGTCATCCACAGAATCAGCTGGTGTTTGTATGAGATCATCCTGTAGGTGAGTCGTCGTAGGAGAGAGATGCAATTGAGCCGGTGTAGAGGAACTGTCCGTTTGTAGTTTATTTCGTTTTCTCGCAGATCTCGGAGAAAAGCACTTTGTGTCTATAATATTTACTTTTTTAAAAGTTTCTATAATTTTCTGACATTGTCCAATGTCCATTTTTAGTCTAAAATTTTCGCTATTCAAATTTTCAATTTCTATATGTGCACTTTTGAGCTCCATATTTAGTTTATTTATTGTGTCTTTAAGACTCAGAACAGTGTCGCTGTCATTAAGTGACGTATTTGGCAGACTCATCATTGTTGTATCTAATAATGAGGTGTTTGTGCTCATGTTAGCATTAAATATACTGTCCATTGAACTTGCCCTCGGAGGTTTGCGAAAAGTAATATTTTCTATTTCAGAATTTTCCATAATGGAAAAAAAAAATAGAAAAACAATTTAAACAAGCTAAAAATCAGAAGGAATACTCCAATTTCGAAGCTAAAGTTCCTGTAAGACACAAACAGGACTTGAAAAGCTACAAAAAGAATTAATGCTCGTGGGGTTTGAACTCGGACTCGAGAGATTACGCCGAGTTGTACTGGTAACCACTAGACCAAGTGTACGATACAATGGTTGACGAAATTGTTGATAGCTTCCTTACAGAGTCTGCAACGAGTCGCCGATGTAGTTGTGGGTTGGGTTGGTACCGTTATCACACAGTCCAAAGTTCACTTTTACGTTCACTTTTAAACAAAATATGAGTTCGTTATTTTTTATAAATGATGTTTTCATATAGTTCCACTGGGTGTATCACTACAACTTTTTCACAGATTGTTTCAGACGATGATGCTTGGTTTTCGCTTACAGCTTCCTGTACCTGATTCCTGTCTTCCTGTTCCATCGGCTGTACTTCTTCCCCACTATCCGATTCACTTTGAATCACTTCCTCGTCCTCAAATTCTTCATGTAACCACTGGGTCACGCGAGATTCCATGAATGGGTTCATTTTTCGCTGAAACAAAGTAATAATAATTATCAAAAACACCATAACATACTAAATAGCAATTACTATATAATATTGAATTTGTCAAAACATAAACATTAAAATTTTATCAATCATGAATTAAAAAAGTCAACAAAGAATATATTTACTTACATTCAGTTTTATTACGCCAATACTCGCATGTACTACAATAGTAGAAGCCGAACTTTGACACGTAATTCCAAGAACGTGCGCTTACGCTGCAAGTGTGCGCCGTACTAATCCGTTCCGCGATTTTGTCGACGAAACTTTTCTAGGAGCGCCGGTCAGGTGTAAGAATGAAGGAATGGCGCTAAAATAAGTAAGTGCGTTCTACTATAGTAGAGCGCGCGTGCACTCTAGTGTTAATGAAGAACAATGAAAGGTTTTGAAACATACAATTTCACATTTCAAAACTGATTTTAAAAAAAGGTGGTTGAAGGCTAATAGAATACTTCATAAATTTATTACCGCCAATGCTACGTGGCTTCAGGGAACGTTCGAGATACCTATTGTTTCGCTACCACAATATCGTGCCGGTCGCCCATCAAAACCTTTTGATGAACTCTCTGAAAGGAACAAGCGAAAGAAAACCAGTGAACTACGGTAAACTGTTAGTCAAGGAGTGTAAGTACATGCAGGCAAAAATAGTCTAGAGACGTCTGGCCATAGAAATGCATCCCGTTTACTGTCAGAAGTCATGAAGTCACCGAAGCGAGCAAAAAAATACAAACAAGCTTATGCAAAAGGTTTGCAAGCTAGTGATGCACAATTATCTCCCTTTAAAGCAGTATCAATGTTTGTTGAAGCAGATCTTTCAAGAAAACAATATGAGATCGTGAGAAATTCCAATAAGAAATATTACCCTTGTTATAGCTTAATACAGAAAGAAAAGCTAAAGTGCTACCCACCAAAGTCCTCAATTACTGTGTCTGAAACAATTGCAGAAGTTAATTTGCAAGACCTTTTAAATCACACGGTTACAAGGTTGCTTACTTATTTAAAAGAAAATTTAAGTAATTTAACTGAAGGAGAACTTGGTTCATTGAAGCTTATTTATAAGTGGGGCTCTGATGGCTCGCAGCAGTCCCAATTTAAACAGAAAATGCAATATGAAGACTCCACTGACTCCAACATCTTCGAAAGCTGTTTAGTACCGCTGCAGTTAAAATGTGGAAAAAAAATTGTATGGCAAAATCCGACTCCATCCTCGTCACGTTATTGTAGACCAATGAGAATAAGGTTTGCTAAAGAAACTACTGACTTGACAAACGAAGAAATCGAATACATATTGTCAAAAATAGAACACCTAGATAACAGTCAATTCATAATTAATGATGGCTTGTCTGCTAATGTTAAGCATACTTTGACATTAACAATGGTGGATGCTAAAGTGTGTAATGCTGCTACGCAAACCAGCTCCACAATGAGATGTTACATTTGCGGAGCTACTTCTAAGCAATTTAATAATTTAAACGTCCAAATGCCTGTTGATATAGAAGCTTTGGACTTTGACTTATCTATCCTTCACGCTAGGATTCGCTTGTTTGAAAGTATTTTGCACCTTTCTTACAAGCTTCCGATAAAAAAATGGCAAGTGAGGTCAGATTTAGACAAAGATACAGTTAAAGAAAGAAAAGCCAACATACAACAAAGATTTAGAAACGAAACTGGATTAATTGTGGATGTGCCGAAAGCTGGGTTCGGCAATACTAATGATGGTAATACCAGCAGGCGATTTTTTGGTGACCCACAAAAGGCTGCCGAAATTACCGGCATCGATTACAACCTGATATTTAGGATAAAAATAATTCTAGAGGTAATTTCAAGCGGCTTTATAGTTGACTTGAAAAAATTTGCTGATTACTGTTGGGACACAGTTAAAATATACGTCTCGCTATATGACTGGCATCCGATGAGCCCGACGATGCACAAAATTTTGATGCATGGTGCTACAGTCATGGAAAAGGCGTTATTGCCTATCGGGCTACTATCGGAAGAGGCTGCTGAAGCTAGAAATAAACATTTCAGAATGTACAGATATAATTTTGCGAGGAAGTTTCGAGAGTAGATTGCAATGCAGATGTAATAAATCGCCTTCTACTATCCTCGGATCCACTACTCACAAGTCTGAGGCCAAAGCCAAAGAGCAGAATGCATCCTTTTTCAAAAGAAGCGATAGCTATGTTGTTGCCACCTTCTCCAGAATCTGAAGATGATTCAGATTCGGAATCTAAAACAGAAGAAGTCGGAGAAAGTGACGATGAAGCCTGGCATTCTTCCTCATAAAATTAGATTTTATATAAATTTTTATGTTAATAAAATGTATTCCTAATTATGAATACTCCTTTATTTTATAATCATATCAGCTCATGACGCTCAATGTTCGATTAAAGCCTCCCCAATGGTCGTCTTGTACATTTTAGGAAGTTTAACCTACTTTACAACAGAAAAAACCGCACAAATAATTTCGCCCGGCTAGGAACGCAAAATACCCGTATGTGCGGCGCACAGTGTCGCGAGCCCATACAACAGTTTATCAAAAATACTCGCGCTAAAACTGCTTGAAGTTTTGTTTTGTTTTTTATTATAATGATGTGTAATAATACTAATAATAATACAAAAGGGGTTCTAATAATAAAAAAAATCTAATTATTTAATAAAATGTAAGTAAAAATTATTATGTGTTCTTTCAATATACAATTAAAGAATATTACTTATATTACTTCCTTTTTTCACTATGAGTATTAAGTACATATTATTTATGAATATTACCTATTTAACTTTCCAAAATTAAATATGCTGTTATGTCGTCGTCTATTAATGTTGGTTGTAAGTTACTCATTTTGTTACGAATAGTTGTTATCAAAGGATCCGAAGTTAAAAGCAACATATTCATTAAATCCATGTTGGTATTAGATCTAGAACATTTTCTTGTATGATGTTCCCGTAAATTTCTTGAATCTTTATGTCTACCTTCTAAAGCATCTTCAGATAATTGACCTTGGTATTGTTAATGACTCGATCACATCAGCTCCATGTACAAGTACTTTATGTATAGACATGGGCATATAATACCACGGGTATGAACTTAAATATAACGATTTAGTCTCATTAAGAGCGGCCAATCCGTCTATCTTTTCATACAAACGCTCGTACGTGATTATGGCGTTGTAACAGATATTTCTTTGAAACTTTTGAACTAATAGGTATCTTGTGCACTATATCTAGGTTTCTATTGAAACGCAAAATCAAATTTTTAAGAAACAAATTCAGTACAAGCCTCCAAAAATCAGCTTTTTTGCACAAATTTTATACGAAGTTTGGGCGTTTATAATGTACTCATTAATTGTAACCGGAAAGAAATATTTGCATAGAAACCTTGCAAATGTAATGGAGTTTCTAAATGTTAAACTTTTTTTTCATAATCTTGTAAGGCTTACGAAAAAACACGTATTTCTTGGAACAGGTTTTATGAAATTTCCGCACACAATTTTTCTTTCAATGTTATCGCGTTCTCACTTGCTTGTTAGCCATGTGGCGGTAAGAGGTACGCGGGGGACGAGTCGAGCGGGGTCGGGCGGGGTGAGACGCGGGAGTTGAATGGCGCACGGCAGCTCGGCTCTCGGGCCACTCGGAATTGTTAATAGGTATTGAATTTGTTGACTGCGCCAGGCCTCCGTCACTCCATGTACTTGCGCGCTATAAGTGCCTACCGCCCAGCCGAGCGGTCTCGGTCCGCCGGCGGATCAAATTCAGTGCGATTTTCGCAAGCGAAGCGCGCGCACGCCGTTCAATTTTAATAGTGCTGTTCGTTAAAACAAAACAAACTTACAAATATAATAAAACAAACTTTAAAAAAGAGAACCGACTTCAAAACACTAAACCGTAAGAAATAATTTCTTCTTTGATGTCGGTGCTTTTTCGATTCGTAATTACCAGCTGTTAGCACTAACATAAAAAAAAAAAAACAAATTATTTCTTACGGCTTAGTGCTTTATTTGAAGTCGGTTCTCTTTTTTTAAGGCTTTTTTTTTCATTTCTAGTGAACATCTCCGAAGATCATCATCAAACTAAGAAGTATTATACTTATTTTAAAACGTTCCCCTAAATGTAACAAATCTTTTTCTGAAAACCGCATCGATATCGGTTTAGCCAAACGCGAGATTATCGCGCACAAACATACATACCTACAAACCATACAAGTCAAACTTCTCAGTTTGGCCTGTATGTCTGATCACCTCCTTTTTTTTAAGTTGGTTAAATATTTTATAAATGATAAAATTTTTAACTGCCACATAAAAGTCAGAACATATTCACAGTTCTCAATAACATAGATAAAAAGTTATGTTAATTTAATTTTATCGAAGAGGCAGCCCTGCGATTACTGTGGAATCGCGCGGTGCGAAGCGATCACTGCTGTACGCTTGAGCATTTAGGCGCATTTTAGCATACAGTGGTTGTTGACGCGAGGGAGTAGGCAATTATCGTAATAGGTATTGGAAATTTTCTACTGAGTGAAGTATCTGTTACGTAGTAACTATTCAGTAATCTGTGACTGCGCGTACGTGTGTGCTACATTGCGTTTTACTTTTAGTGAATTCTGTTTTACCTACTACAACGATTTTGTTTTTTCATACCGGACACTGATTTTGCTTGCGAAAGGATTATTGATTTATAATGTGAAACGAACCTGGCACTAGTGAATACGGACACCGATTTTGTTTGACTAAGGAATTTGAAGGAGAGTGATTTTATTACGTTTACTAGTATCATTGAGAATACGTAAAAATCGTTTTGCAAAATGGGTAAGTCGATTTTTTCACAAAATTATATAAGAGCTAAAATAGATAGCTAAGTATACCAACTACTTATACGACAGCCCACAGACATACCTACAAGACGAAACAGATAAAAGGCAAGCTAATATTGAGTTTGGCAAATAGGTACCTACACACAAATGCAAACGTGCAAAACCTGTGCCGGATCCAGGGTTTAGATGAAGCCGCTGGGGTCGCGGGTTGTTTGAAGAAGTTACCGCGGCCCTGGCATAGGCAACTGAAGGAACACGGGTGGGTTTTAGTCAGTAAAAGTCTGACACGCCCTTCCGCTCCACCCAGAGCGGGAGAAGTTTATTGATGACTTCCCACCCTCAAAAAAAAAAAAAAAGGGTTTAGATGAAAATAATTCCTGCCATTGCGACAGTGTTTCACTATTGTATAGGTAGGTACCTACCTGTTTCATTGTTACTGTGTTACATTTTAATGTTATAAAGAGTACCTACCTACTTCAGAAATGGTACCATGGAGTTGTAGGTATGAAAAGGATAAAACATTTAGGGCTGCCATATAAATGTAACGAGTAATTATCTTCCGTCTGTATAAAAATAAATTATTATTATTATTGCATCGTCTTGTATGTTTGTGGGACGTAAGTACACATTTTTCAAACAACAACAGTTCGATGTTATATATACCTACTGAACTTTACAGATAACACTCAGCCAGACTACCGAAAAGGTAATAAAAAGCGTTTACGTCTTTCGGCTCGAAGGAAAAAAAGGACTCTCAAGGATCATGCGTACCCTGAGGACACGGTGGAGCACACGGTGGGGGCCTGCCCTGCATGGGCGGAGCACCGCCGTGTCCTCGTAGTGGCGATCGGCAGCGGCGGCGACCTCTCGCGCCCGGCCCTGGTTCAAGCCATGGTCCGGGGCGAGGGGGAGTGGGAGGCAGTCGCCTCCTTCTGCGAAGCAGTCATGCTAGTGAAGGAGGCGGCGGGACGGGAGAGGGAGAGATTCTCCCGTCCAAGCCGCCGCGGTAGACGCTCCGGGCGTCGGGAGCCGCGTGACGACTCCCGGCCACCGTAGGCGCGGGCCTGCGGGCGGTGAGTAATGGGTAGCTCACCGTCCGATCAGGACCAGGCCCGTGCCGAACGGCGCGTACGTGTTCCACGCGCGCCTCAAAGAGATGTCAGCATCGGAGAGGGGGCCCTCTAGGGCCCAAGCCTGCCGGGAAAGCGGGATTGTCCGGAAGGGATACCGCTGACCCGGACAAAAGGGCTAACGAAGGAACATGGGTGGGTTTTAGTCAGTAAGAGTCTGACACTCCCTTCCGCTCCGCCCAGAGCGGGAGGGGTCATTTGATGATTTCCCATCCTCAAAAAAAAAAAAAAAAAAAAAAAGGATCATGCGTAAGAATTTATTATTAACTCTAAGTAGGTACCTACATAGGTCTTTTCTATTTTTGATTGCTGCAAACAGGACGCATGATTATTTACATAAAACCTATCTTAGTTTTAGCACAGTAAAAACATGTTACAGTATTATATCGTCACAGAAAACGGTCGAAATGAAAAAGGGGGTCATTGCACTCATCATTTTTAGTTACTTTTATCATAATTGAGCATTGGATCAAACATGAAAAAGTGCCCCCACTCCCCCTACTCAATAGTACCTACTATTGAGTAGGGGGAGTGGGGGCACTTTGATACACAAAAATTCAATCTCTTTTCTGAGGACCATAAAGCATTATGTTTAAATATTTGTTTTGATGTGTCCATTGGCTGATATGTCAGCTTATATTTTGGCTACGCAAAAACCGCAAAAACTGGCGACGTATAGAGATAAACTGATTTTAAGAAAAAAACATTTTTGTATCATTCTGCCCCACCATTGGGGCACTTTGATACATGGGGTGGGGCAGTTTGATACGTATTTTAGATCTATATGAAATGCAAATTTAAACTGACTAAAAACCCAATATAAACTGTATTATTACTTAAAATTAAGAAATAAAACAATTTTATTGATTGAGGTCGCAAAACACTTTTAATTAAGAGTGCACATTAGCCATAATCAGTCTCTTAAGTTACTTAAGGAATATAATCACAAAAAAAAAACAATATTTTCATCATAGAACAAAACTAATTCTCTGTTATTTTCTTAATTATATAATCAGTTATATACTTACTAAGTAATCAGACTTTAACATTGAATATTGTTCATGAAAATATAATATTAGAACCTCCTATCAAAATGAACAATGTTTTCTTTAAAAATTGAACAAACATCAAAAATTTAACATAAATAATCATAAAAACTCTCATATAAATTACAAAACAATCTACTGGATATTATATCGAGTTAAACCTACCGAAAATGAATAAAGCGACGATGTTCGAGATGTGCCTTTGGAGAAAGTTGGTTTTGGTAATTGCAAAACTACATCTCTAAAATCCACACTTGCTTTGTCTTCCACAATTGGAAATACAAACTTAGAAGACCCTGCTTTTTTTCTGAGATATAATACTTCATATTCTGTCACATTATACTTAAATACAACTTTGGCAACGTAGTGAATCACAGTTTTCTTTTTCTCAAACTTAATTAGCAGGAAATCTCCAATATTTATGTGTTCAGGATTAACTGGTTCTTCATTAATTACCTCTTCTTCTGATTCCGACGGCATTTCAATGTCTTCACTATCACTCGCCATCACGACTTCATCTTGACTAGAATCGGAATCCATTTCTGCAGGCAAAGAAGTCACTCTCTTTTTCTTTTTTGGCTCAGTTAATCCCAACAGATTTTTCGCTGTTTTCAATTCTTTTGCATGCTGTTTTGCTTTTTGTAATTCTCTTTTTCTGTCCTTTTCATTACGTAAGCTTTCTAATCTATTTTTTTCTGGTGTTTCAGTGTCAAATAAACTATTATTTTTGACGGGGCACTTTAATACACTAGAGGGGCAGATTGATACGTATCATTGTACCCCGCTCATTACCGTATCAAAGTGCCCCAAAGGACTTTTTCCACAAACAATTAATTTTATCAAATATATAATAATCTTGCAATCAAAAACATTTTAAAATACAATAATAACTATATTTACTTACCTTTAGTAACAAATAATAACAAAAACAACTAAGAGTATCCTCCTGAGACACAATTACATTTCACGTATTTTTTTTGTAGGCAGCGGCGCACGCCATTTCCAACACGTTAGTGACCGTTGAGGCCCAACGGCAAACTGGCGGCGAGCGGTGTTACAACTGTCATTCTTGTGAATGTCCTTGAGCATTCTAGTGATGTGCCGGACTGTGTAGCGTTTATCGGTTTTGAGATATAGATACTGTACCAATGTGCCCCGTGAATCAATGTGCCCCCCCTCCCCCTACATTTTATCGAGTTCTTTGAATGGTATATTCAAAGAACTCGATACATGTTAGAATAGCTTATTTTTCACGATTTCAAGGTTGATCACGTAGTGAAAGATATTCATATTAGGTTTATTCGTAAATAGAGCCTTTTTCGTGTTTAGAGTAGGTACATAAAAACACGAGGAAAATGTTGTAGAAAAATTTCATATCAATATTTCATATCAATATTTTATTTTCCAGGTTTATAAATGAAAACAAAGAAAACATTGACAATAATGATGTATCAAGGCTTAGGTAAGGCGGAAAGCAAAATGGAATATATAAATATATATATACCTAAGTTTATGATTATTACGGTGACTGATATGTGTACAGTGACAATTAACTTACCTAATTATAATAATATAATAATAATAATAATATTCCACAACTATCACACAACGCCATCTAGTCCCAAGCTAAGCAGAGCTTGTGTTATGGTATGTTATGGTACTAGACAACTGATAAACATACTTATATATTTCTAAATACATACATATTATAGATAAATTACACCCAGACACAGAACAAATGATCGTGCTCATCACACAAACATTTGTCCTGGATGGGAATCGAACCCACGACCTCCGGCGTAGCAGTCAGAGTCACTAACCACTAGACCAACAGGCCTGTCAAAATTATGATACATTTTACAGAGCTAACGCACATGTTGAACCCTTAGAAGACGTAGAAGAAGTTCTTGTGGATGATGATATATCTTTTGTGACGCTTGAAGTACAAGCAATTGTACATAACGTACAAGGAGGCGAATGTCAAACTAGGTACAGTCTGTAACAATAGTTATTACTCTACCTATACAAACACAAACCAAACCAAACCTTTGCACAAAACAAAGTTATTTGTATTTTTTGTATAAAGAATAAATAGATAATTATATTTATTTGTTTTAGGCTTACCCAGGAATCCAGGATAGGGTACCACTTCAAGATATTACTCTTACGTATAAAGCACAGAACAATGTTTTTGATGAAAATGAGATCGTGGCATATGACCAATACTATAAAAATATTGATCACAGTCTACCACGGTGAGTGATTTCTTCATTACTGTGATATAAAATATTCATGTATTGTTTTTTTTTTTCATGATGGAGATCTAAAAATGTGTATGTTTTGTAGGCAACCTCTTCAACGAAATAACGATGAAGAACTAGCAGAACAAGAAATTAACTATTCGACCAACTTGAGCACACCATCTTTATCAGACGACGAACTAATTATTACAGAAGAACAAGAAAATATCAATGTTACACCGTTATTAGAGGGGAATCGAGTTGTCGACATCGGTTATCTTTTCAGTCAGCTTGCAACTATGTCGCATCATCCATTTGACTGTAATTTCACCTCTATGGATTTTATAAAAGAAAAAAGGGTAGGGTTCATGTCAAGTTTTCATTTTGTATGTAAAATGTGTAAGATAGAAAATTAATTTATTCTCAAGAAACTAACAAAAAAGATTATATAAATGTCAGTGCAGTAGAAGGTGTTTTCCAAACTGGGAATGGATATGCCCAATTGGATGAAATATGTGCTTGTTTAAATATGCCAAATATGTCTGAGCATTATTATATCAAAATATGTAGTAAGTTAGGTGATATACACAGAGACATCGCTCTGCAACACATGCTTGAAGCAGGCAAAGAAGAAAAACAATTGGCGATAGATCAAGGGGATATCGACACGGACGGAATACCGTATATAACCGTAATAACAGACGGATCTTGGGGTAAACAAAGTTACGGGACAAATTTCAATTCCTTGTCGGGTGTTGGTTGCATCATAGGGTTTAGGACTAAAAAAATATTATTCATTGGGGTCAGAAACTCTTATTGTTGCATTTGTGCTGTAGCTGCAAAGCGGAAAACTGAAGTTCCTGCTCACAAATTGTGCACGCTGGTCAGTGAAGATGAGGTGATAAATGATAACGAGCTTTCAAGTTTTTTGAATATTGGAGAGAGAGCCGGGGAGCGTTGGTTTTGGCACGAAAAATTATCGAGAGCGACATGAACTCGTTACGAATGGCGGCGACCGACTACAACTTCCTTTTTCCTCCGTGCGGCGCTAGTGCCGCGCGTCACTTAACCCGTACGCTAGCACCGACCAAAACTAAACCCTTCGACTGCCCTCTCCGACTTTAATATAATAAACAAAGTTTACAAAAGATTGCGTAGTGCATACATGACACAGTACAAAATATAGGTAAATCATTTTGAACATTGGTAAGATTATTTCGCGTCGTCAACACAAATGTTATAAAAATTGGTTTGGCCCTTCAACTCAAATGGAAACTGATTCTGATTCAAAATTAGTGTTAGTATGCATGGACTTAAATATACAAAATTGATTGGCGATGGTGATAGCAGCGTGTGTAATGCTTTGAGAGATGCAATGCCCTATGGACCAAATGTCTATATAAGAAAAATTGAATGCTCCAATCACTTGATGAGGAATTACTCAAATAAGTTGAGGAAAATTGTAAAAAAGACCGAAAACAGGAACGGACCAGTACCTGTCACACTACGCAAAACACTGAGTGACCGTATTCGACGCCTACATAAAGCAGTCACTGGAGCTATAGAACATTCTGCAAAACTGGACTTACCCTTAGAACAAAAAATAAAAAGCTTGAAGGAAGACCTACTGAACGGTCCATGTCACGTTTTTGGTTTTCATAATTCATGTAAGGATTATTTTTGCAAAAATAAAAATATAGTGGAAATAAATTTAGTCCCTCAACTGAAAGCGTGTGGCATATGGGCTGACATTTATGAAAATCTAGGATGGTTGACACAGAATGCAGAAAGTCTCCTTCTAAATGAAACTAATAACCCTGCAGAACATTTCAACTCAATAATAGCAAAATTTCTTGCTGGGAAGCGAGTGAACTTCTCCCTTCGAGGAACTTATGAAAAAAGGTGTTACGCAGCAGTTTCCGAATACAACACCAAAGACTACAATCTAGTGCAAGAGATACAGAAAAATATTAGTAGTGACGACAACATTAAAAATACTTATACTAAAAAATATGTGGCAAAAAAACAAAAAGTAATCCAAAATAAAAGAAAACGGAGAGCTGAAGATGCATTACTAGGGATAAAGCGAGCAAAGCGGTCAAAGCCGGCGGACCAGCATTACGGCAACGTCACAAGTGAGCCTGATATGCCGATGGACGAATTCATTGTAAATCAAAATGAATTCCTTGAGTCACTAAAAAAGACACATTCGGAAATATTATCACTAGAAAGAGATACTGTTGGCCAATCTAACTCCGATATATGGATTTTGGAACGCAGAAAAAGAATTACTGCTTCAATGATTGGACAAATTTGTAAAATGAAGCCTACAACTCCTTGTACATCAATAATCAAAACAATGCTTTATTCGACATTTACTGGAAATGATTCCACCAGATACGGAAAGTCAAATGAAATAACAGCCCTCAAAGAAATTGCAAACGAGCTAAACATGGCCATCACTCCTTGTGGGTTATTTGTTGATGAAGACCATTGCTTCCTTGGTGCAAGTCCAGATGGTTTAATTGGAGACGACGGAATTGTTGAAATAAAATGTCCATCTTCGGCTTCTGCGTTGACGCCTCTAGAAGCAATAAAAAGTAAAAAAGTTGTCTTCTGTACAGAAGATGGAGGTGGTATAAAATTGAAAAAAAATCACAATTACTTTTACCAAGTCCAAGCCCAAATGAAAATTGCAAAGAAGAATTTTTGTTACTTTGTTCTTTGGACGCCAAAGGGATTATTATATGAAAAGATTATCAAAGAACCAACCTTTTGCAGTTCTATTTCAAATGCGTTCTGCCAGAAATTATTGACCCACGTTTCCCACGCAAACGGCCAATAAGGGATAGATTCGACAACTGATGATCCAACGACCATATATACCTAGACTCCTAATAACAGACGACCGATGTCTGTCAACACATTAGGCGTTAAAGTCTTATTACCGTCGTCACTCACCAATAGTCACCAAGTTCGTATTAGTTTCGACCACTCCTGTGAGCCGTAAACATGCACAGACCTTGAGTTAGCCAATCAGAACGCAGTACCCCGTCCCCCTCGTACCTCAGCAAGTTGGCAGAATAGTTTTCGTGCGTTAGATCGTGTATTAGGCGTCTATAGGCTGTATGGTCGTTGTGATGATCCAACGACCATATATACCTAGACTCCTAATAAGCCGTAAACATGCACAGACCTTGAGTTAGCCAATCAGAACGCAGTACCCCGTCCCCCTCGTACCTCAGCAAGTTGGCAGAATAGTTTTTGTGAGTTAGATCGTGTATTTAGGCGTTTATATGCTGTATGGTCGTTGTGATGATCATACAACGTGTAACCTTTCCAACGGTGAAATATTTTTGAAAATTTGTGTTTATTTGTATCAAACATACAAAAATATAACTCTTTTCTCTTTCTAATATTATTGGGAAAAAAAATTTTTACTAAACTTTCAAACACTTCTGAAAAACTGGTGTTTGGAGGAAATCGAAATCTTCTCGACAACCGATATGTTTTATGTATTTTTTATAAAGTGTAACAAAGTTGTTTAGAATAAAAAAATATGTACCCAACTGTAGTGTATCTATTTAATAGATATGTACATTGTCTCATGCGCACATGTGGTGGGGTGGCTGTCAAGCTAGCCAGTCGCTAATGCGAGCTAGTGGTAGACAGACGTGTCGCCCCAGGCTCGGTCAACTGTGTATGGGTGACTTTGGACACAAGGTGGGTTCCAGTTCATGATAAGAATAGCGATATAGATGACTCTGTCTAACAGGCTGATTACAATGAAATGTTACCAAGTAAAATAAAATGAAATATCGTGTAACAAATTATGACCTAAACATGATTAATTTAATTTAAAATGTAGCTTAATAACTAACACCTATTTTTTTTACGGTTATATAATTAAAATTTTGAACTGAAAACGAAATTTGGAAAAATAATTATATCTTTAGAAATAAATTTGAATTTAAAAAATGGACTCTGGTAGTTTGCTCTGGCAACACCATATGATAAATGTCTGCTGTTATGGTTGGTCGTTTTTTCTTGTTTCTGTTTATTTGTTGTGCTTTAAAACGATAAACTGTTTCTGATTTTTCCATCATAACGTTGAGTCGGCATACTGTTACGCCGTTGCGGTGAAAAAGTGTTGTGTTGAGTGAGATAGTGATTCTTTCGAGATTTCTTTGTGAGAACGAGAATTGTTTCGCAATTAATCAAAGTAAAACATAGGAAAGTGCGTCAATTGTGGATTTCCAGCTTTTCAAGATGTATTAATTTGTATTATATGCCCACCTTTATGAATAGATATTATTTTATTGTCTTACTGTCAATAAAATAATATCTATTCTAGGTGGGCATATAATTTTTTTCATTGGATTTACTGGGATCCCACTAGATGGCGTGCAAATTCGTCTCACATTTTTACTATGAAGTTGATATTCTTCTCGCTAGAGTAATATTGTTCTGTGTGTCGCCCGCACAAGACACTTGGTGTGACAGTGAGCCAGTGAACTATCATAATAAACACTTGACAGCAGACACAACACCAACTGTATTTAGACTGTTTTATTTGATCAACTAAGTTATTCTGCTTGTACCTAGGTACTGCTACTCCATAACTAGAATAAATTATACCTAAACATTTTTGTGCTCTGTTTAGGATACCTAGGTACCTAAGTACCTATATTATGGGTCTATGTCTAAAGTCGAACTGCGTCAGTAGATGTGATGTGAGTGTTGACGTTGTGCGTGACGACCAATCAATCTATGCAAAACCAGTTTATGTAGATATTTCATTGTATGGGAAATTGATACAAAGCGAGGCCAAGTTATAGTGAAAATGTATAGCTTGATGTGTCGCCGAGTGAACTTACAGCGAATTGGCCGACTCCTTAGTTTTTACTAGAAAGATTTTACGAGAATCAGTCTGACTTTCTTTGTTCGCCCATGAGGTACTTAGGTATATGCAAAAAATACGAAAATAGGTGGGTACTATGTTATAAATAATTTCCATGTTGTCAAAATAGCACGTTCGGTACCTAGATTGGTAAAAATACAAGACACACACATATCTCCGAAGCTAATAATACGTAATAAATGTAGGTTTTTATGAACCTGCATTTAGAGAAATGTACAAAACTATCTATAAGGCCGCTTTCACATATAGGCGACTTTAGCAGCGCGACAGTCGCGCTGTCAAAATTTCATAGTTTAAACAGAAGCGCGGCGGTCGCGCGCTACCGCCGCGTGCGCTCAGTCGGCGATGAGCCAGTGTTGCAAACGTACGTACTTATAGACTACACAATGAGCGAGTTTGATACCGAACGATTTATTATTGAAATTCAAATGCGTCCTGTTTTGTGGGACTCAAGAAGCAACAATTACAACAACAGGACCCTAAAAAAGAATAACTGGCAAGAATTATGTGCATTGTTTATTCCTGATTTCGAAAATAAAAGTGGGTCCGAAAAAAATGCAGCAGGTAGGTTTTATTATTTTATTTAGGTAGGTACCTAATTATATCATGTTATTCTGCCACGGTACTTCTCCTTCGGGTGATACAAAATAGTCGGCGAAAAGGTTTCGAGTTGTAACTCCTCCAACGGCAACGTTGTGAACATCAGTTGGACTAGACGGTATAATATTTTCATCGTCCTCTGCGAACACGTATGATAACGTGTGATTATAATTAAATCCATCTCGCTGTCGTACAAAATTGTGTAGAACACAACAGGCCCTTATTATTTCTTCAGCAAAATCAGTTGATACGTTCAACGGGCGGTGGAATATTCTCCATGTATTACTTAGTATACCAAACGTGCATTCTATATAGCGACGTGCTCTTGACAATCTGTAGTTGTAAATTCTCTGCTTCACAGTCAAATTGTTTCCACCGTACGGACGTTGCATATGATCAGTGAGTGCAAACGCCTCGTCACCAATGAAAGTGTAGTTAAGATGTGGTCCATCACTACAAAGAGGTTCAGGACTAGGTAGTTGTAGTCTATTTTCTGTGATTGCTTTAGATATTGAACTGTTTTTAAATATTTGAGAATCAGCACTCTTTCCAAATGATCCCACATCTATATAAGTAAAATTATAATTTGCATCACATATAGCTAGCAATACAATTAAAAAATATTTTTTGTAGTTAAAGTACAGTGAGCCACTGTGTTCTGGTTTTATCACTCGGATGTGTTTACCGTCAATTGCTCCTAGACAATTTGGAAAGTTTGCATTTATTTTAAATCCTTGTGCTATATTTTTCCAGTCCGCTACTGATTTGGACGTAATAGTATTTTCTTTCAAGATTCTATATATATATGTTTGCAGGTGTCCCTTACTATATAACTAATTGTTGAAACTCCGCACTTGAATGAGTATTGAAGGTCTGATAACGTACATCCAGTGCCCAAATATCTGAAAAAGATTTTTTTTTATTTCAGCAACTGATTTACAAAAAAGATGGAAAAGTATTAGGGACTGCTTCGCGAGAATTGAAAAAAAAAAATACGAAAAGTGGTGCAGCTGCTGAATCACGGCAAGAATATGTACATTTTAAACAGCTTCAATTTTTATCGCCTCTTTTTACGACAAAACGATCACAAGAGAATGAATCCGCCGAAATTAATAACTCTTCCACATCGATTGCACCACCATCAAGGCCAGCAATGCCATCGGCATCTGATCTTTCTAAATCTACAGCTAAGCGAGGCAAGGTAGATGATACTACCGTGATGGCACTTATTGCAGATAAAATTCAAAATATTAATTAGCCAACCTACACATGATTCCGATATGCATTTCATATTATCATTATATGATGATTTTCGGAAGATACCCTCAGAAAAAAAGATGGATGCGAAAATCGAGTTGATTACCATAATAAAAAGATATAACAATCCAATGTACAATAATTATCAATATGGGTACTACACACAAAATCAACAATTTAATACTTCGTCTTCTAATAATCATTATGAAGCTCCACTATCAGCTCAGTCAAATTACTCAAATGTAACGTCAGACGAATTTAATATTGACACACATTTGTTTGAGGATAGTCCGGAGCCATAACAAATTAATGTTTGATTTTCCATTATAAAGTTGATTTCATAAATATAAGGTTTTTTATTTACCTGGTAAGTATGTAAATGACTTACCTCAGTGTTATAAGAAGTCTTTCCTCTGCTGAAATGCTATTGCGGAATCTAGTGTCACGACGTTGAATACTACTCTCAAGAAGACTTAATAATTCGTAGAAACTCGGTTTTGACATTCGAACATAATTAAAAATATTATTATTATCCGTTTATTCATTTTATATACATATTATTTTACATTTTTAAATATTTCAATAAAAAAATTACTAAAAAAAACATTTAAAAATATAAAAAATAGTACCCCACCGGCATCGGGAACAGGGTCCAAGCTACCGGCGGTCAGGGGTCCAGAGAGAGGAACCTCCTAACAATGCGAGCCGTGTCCAGGAGTACCGCTCTCTGCATCAAGCCCTTGATCCAACTGCCCAACGAGAGCCTCCTCAGGTGTTGGTCGAGGCTCTTGGCTATTAGGCCATTGGCCGAAACGACTATCGGCACAATGATTGCCGAATCCATCCCCCACATGCTGACAATCTCGCGTGCCAAGTCAAGATACTTGATTTCTTTATCTTTTTCGGCTTTCACGAGATTGCCATCATGCGGGACCGTGATATCAACAATCATTGCGCGGCGTTCTAATCGATCTACCACCACTATGTCCGGCTTATTAGCAATAATAGTCCGATCAGTGATGATAGATCGATCGCAGTACAATGTGATATGGCCATTTTCGAGGACTGGGTCGGGCACATACCTGTAGTACGGTACCTCTAAATCTACAAGGTGGTATCTCAATGCAAGTTGCTGGTGGATAATCCTGGCCACCAAGTTGTGTCTGTGCAAATACTCACCGTTAGCAAGACGAGAGCAACCAGAAATTATATGTCGGATTGATTCACCGGGACAGTGACATGCCCGACAGATATCAACTGTGCCATCCTTTACAATGTACTTTCTATAGTTGTTCGTCATCATTACTTCGTCCATAATTGCACAAACAAACCCTTCGGTTTCTCCAAAGAGATCACCACAACGCAGCCAGGATACGGACGCCAAAAAGTCTACATCAGGCCCGTGAAAGGCTTGGAAAAAGCGTCCGTGTAGCTCCTTGCTCTGCCATACCTCTATGCGATCTTTGGTTTCGAGTACTACAGGTTTGCGCCAGTTCTCTTTACCTAAGGAGAGAGGCGTGAGTCCTTTGTCCACTGCGACTACATCTCGGTGCATCCCCACTTCGGCTTTAAGGAAATATTCCCTAAGGTTGCACACCTCACGGTTGTGAAGGGTTTTGGCATTTAAAAAGCCTCGACCCCCACACTTCCGCGGGATGTACAACCTCATCACCGATGATCGTGGGTGATGCATCCGATATACAGTCAGCAATGAACGAACCTTCCTATCCAGGGCGTCTAGTTCTGTCTGAGTCCACTTGAGTATACCGAAAGAGTACATCAAGACCGGCATGACCCAACCATTGAAGGCACGCACCTTGTTGCCGCCTGATAACAAACTGTTTAATACTTTTTTAAGGCGGCCAAAGAAGCGCTCCAGCAATGATTGCTTCATGTCAGTCACATTGATGCCCAACGCTTCCGACATACCCAAGTATTTGTAGGTTTCAGTTGAGGAGAGAGATCTAAGGTATATGGAATCCGTGAGTTGGGTTCCCAGGGATTCCATAATCTCTCCTCGCTTAACATGCATGACTGCACATTTGTCCACACCAAAATCCATCCTAATGGCGTTACTGAAAGTTTCTGTTACCTTCAGTAACTCCATCAGTCGTAAGTTGTTGGGAGCAAATAGTTTCAGATCATCCATGTAAAGGAGGTGAGATATTACCTGACCCCCTCTTCTCAACCTATAGCCTATCCCTGACGCCTCCAGCAAGGTGCTCAGAGGGTTCAGAGCCAAGCAAAACCACAGTGGACTCAGACTATCGCCCTGAAATATGCCACGCTCTATCCTTATCGGTTCACCGCTCCCCCGAATCTGTCGACACCCTGGATACCGAAGAACCGTCTTCCATTGCCTCATACATGACTCCAGGAAGGCGCGTAGAGTTGCATCAATTTTGTACAACTCCAGCACCCTCAGGAGCCATGCATGTGGCACAGAATCATAAGCCTTCTTATAATCTATCCAGCATGTCGACAGACTCTTTCGAGATCGACGAACCTGCTGGTTAATGGTCATATCAATGAGAAGTAGCTCCTTAGTGCCGCGGGACCCATTCCTACATCCATTTTGAGATACAGACATTATAGAGTTTGTCTCAATATGATGATTAATTTTCGCTCTCAAAATGGATGTAAGAACTTTATAGACCGTCGGTAAACAAGTGATCGGTCTATAATTTTTGGGTTCCGCGGCACTACCCGATTTATGGAGCAGGTGGGTTACTCCTGTAGTTAAGAACTCTGGGAGCGTTCCAGCTTCCAAAGATGACTGGAATTGTGAGGCCAAACAAGCATGCGAACTGCGGAACCACTTTAACCAGTAGTTGTGCAGTCCATCTGGGCCAGGGGATTTCCAATTCGGCATTGGACGGACTGCACTAGCTACATCTTGGGGGCTGATGGTAATTGCCCCCATTTCTTCAATTGGTTCACACACTCGCTGGACCTCCTGCATCCAATCACCCTCGGTATGGGTAGCAGGCACCGACCAGATACTGCGCCAAAAAGCATTTATAGCATCATTATCCGGCGGGCAAGTGTCACCCACACCATGATCTGGTCGCTCCCAAGCTCTATAAACCCACCTTTGGTCACTTTGGAATATACGATTCTGAGTAAATCTATCGACGCGTCGCCTATATCTGCGAATACGGCTCGCCCATGCACAGACTTTCTGCTTCAGGAAGTCGATGCGCTCTGTGACTCGTGTTAAATATTCTCCAGGACCAATTTCAGTCCCAGAGAACGCACGCCTCACAAAGCGCATCACTCTTGGGCGAGTATTTCCCTCCCTGAAGCAGGTGAGCTTGCCAATGAGCACCCTGGCCTCTCCGATACGACGCTCGATCCTGCACTGCCAGGCTGGTACAGCAGGCTTAGGTCGTGTAGCTATGTCATTATTTGGAAATTTGACAATTTATTATTATTATTTTTAACTACATTAAATACTGTTATATAATCACTATGCACATGACGATTTCGAAACAAAGGATTAATCCAGTACCGTCTTTTTCGTTTTTTTACGCGACATCGATGGCGCCGAATGAGTACTATCAAAAGCAGGAGCAACAATGTTTCACCGTCGGAATCCATTTTAGAAATGAAGTGCGCCACACTGAACTTAACTGCGGCGCGGCAGCGGCGCTGCTAACGCGCGGCTGTTCTTATAATGTGAAGGAATGCGCTTCTGCCGCGCTACTGTCGCGCTGCTAACGTCCTAATGTGAAAGGGCACTAACTGTGCGCGCGTAGCGAGGCACGCGCGCGGTAGGTTTATACGATATTATTTTTATGAATGGCTCGCTACCGGCCGAGCGCCTGCGAGCGCTCAGGCGCTTTCTCTCTCTTTTCGCTTTGCCTCTTGTTTTGACATTGCGCTGGATGAAACAACAAACTTTTTGGCCATGCTCGCGTTGCCGTTCGTCGGACGGGGTTGGGCCCTCTTAAGTAACTCTCTGAATTTCTCTATGTTAATTTTCATGCCACTGGACAATATTCTATTAATCATAGAAAACTTCACTATCAAATCTTCGTTTACACCTGTAATTTCAGCACTTAGACTCGAATTCCGAAAGAATGTACGTGCAGTATTACGGGTTTGCAATTCGAATATTCATTTTATTCGAATATCCGGTTCAATTTCAACTTCGAATAATTAATTTAAATTGTCCGAATATTCGAATAGTTAGTATAGTAATAAAGGTACTTATATTTTTTTGATTCCAAGTCCAGCCCTGTCCTTGAGTACTACCCTGTTGTGTCCTTGTGGCTTGTACTTGTTCGTTCACTCAGTCACCAGCATAGAGTATAGTAATATAGATTGGGAATAGAGAACCCACTTCAGATTTTTTCTGCTACCTTCAAACGATATTTGAAGCGCCATCTGGTATCGTCCGCCTAAACCTATCGTCTGCATGTGTAGGTATATAGGTACCTCACACACACATATACACCATATACTGTCTATAGGATATTCTATTTAAACCTAGGGGATTCGTTCATGCCTACAAAGTACTTTACAAAATGTACACTTGTTATTCATCTGTAGCAATTAACAATTATTTATTGAAATATGGAAATACAACACAGATTTCTACAACAGAAAAGAACAATATTATGTACATTTGGAAAGTACTTAGTAGTCAACCTGGAATGAAATAAAAATCATATTTATTTATGTTTATGTTTATTGAAATATATTTGTGCTGAAAGTTTAATTTCATCATCCTCACCACGGTATTGGATTTTACCAGATAAACTTTGATTAATTGAGCGGCACCAACTATATGTACCAAGACATTTATTGCAGTATTTTCAAAAACATTTTTCAACTCTATTTTGTGGATCTCGCAGGTGAAAGGATAATCCCTCAGATCATAGAAACAAGGAGATATGCCATCACAGCAAATTAGTACCGGAACAACTGATGCAACTTTTAGTACATTTTTCGACACAATTACGCGCATAATTATGCGCTCATTGTAAATAAAAAGATCTCGCACGCATTAAACTTTCCGCACACCCTCAATCTAACACTGTTAATCGTCACTCAACACTAGCACTAAAATAAAACACTGTATTTATACCATCGATCGTGTTCGGTTCGTCGCCAGCGCGTACGTTTATAATATGAGCAATTTGCTCAAGATCAGGCATCAAGCTCGATAGCGCCTTGGCACATCTCCCTTGTTTCTATGATCTGAGGATAATCCACAAATATGTCCAAAAACATTTAAATTTTTTCTTTAAGTTTTGTTTTTGGCACATTATTCTTCAAAATTTCTCATGAAATATTTTGGATTTCTTTAAAAACCTTTTCCGCCTCTCGAGTGGGATACAACAGACAATGACTACCTTTTATATATTTGTTATGTCTGATTCCCAGATGATTTCACCTTTAGTATTTAGTTGTGCATGGATGTCTGACGAGACAACAATTCAATGAAGAACACGGTTATCACATTAAACTATTTATTATTTCCATTTGAATCTAGACACACAATTATTAATCATTTTACAGTACAGAGACCACACCAGAAGCAGACGCCATGATCGATTATTGGCACAAACTGTTTTCATACAGCCAAGTGGCTGTGTTGCCACACAACACTCTCCTCTAAAGATTGAGCTTATCTGGCTTTTTGATAACTCTTTTAGGATAGCGCCTTTCGGCCACACTTACTGGTTCCAAGCTCACTCTTTGAGAGGACTCTACACTTGATACATTTGGAAGTCTTTCAACATTTAAATTCTTACTCTCTACAATGTTACAATCAGTTTGAACACTATCATTAATTGTACCGTTTTCTTTTTTATCTTTTAGCATTGCATCCAAGTCCTTCACAGTAACCTTATTAGATACAGGTAAGTTTTCATTATTTAATTTTAAGTTTTATTTTACTGGTTCATCTTTACTAATATTTGCTTTTATGTTTTCAGGTACCTCTTCTCTCTCCTGATACATACTTTCAAACAACATTATTTGTTCAACATGCCTTTTCCATATTATACCAGTAATCAGTATCAACTAACTTAACCAAATATGTTACAGGTCCCAATTGTTTCAATACTTTCCCTTCTATCCATTTACAATTATTTCTGTATGATCTTACTAATACATTCTGTCCCACCTGATACTGTTTTGCCTGACTTCCCCCTGAATAAACTTTTTGTATTTCCTGTTTTTTCTCCACATGACCCTGTATATTAGGTTTTAACAAATCAAATTGAATACGCAAGTTTCTCTTAAACATGAGTTGAGCAGGTGTTTCACCAGTTATACTATGCTGTGCATTTCTATAATACATCAGAAAATTACAAATACTAGTTTCCAAATCTCCTTTTAGGGTTCCGTACCAAAATGGTAAAAAAGGAACCCTTATGGTGCGACTTCGTCTGTCTGTCTGTCTGTCTGTCACACCTGCTTATTTCAGTAACTACTTATGCTATAGACTTGAAAATTGGAACAGTTATAAAGAATGCTTATTCAACTTTATTGCAAATGAAAAAAGTCCAAAAATATTTTTATTTTTATTGCAAAAGGGGCCGGAGTGGGGGTCCGAAATTTCAAAGTGGGGTTACTAGGTCAAGTGACATATCATATGAAAGGGCTTGATCTTGATATTTCAAAATATATTTTTATTTTATTTTATGTCTCACAGTTTTCGACATATGATGAAAAATGTCCAAAAAAATACCATTCCACCATTCCCCCCCCCCCCCTTATCTCCGAAGTTTGCGGGGCGAAAAATCTGAAATAATTAGAGTTGATAGGAATTGACCCAAATATGGCACCAAAAATAAAACGATGTTCCTAACTAGTACAGTTTTTTCAAAATCATCAAAATTCCTTCACAAACAAACTTAGTTATGCGGTCCGGATTTTTTCACTTCATACGTCCAAAAATGATACGGAACCCTCGGTGCGCGAGTACGACTCGCACTTGGCCGGTTTTTTCAAATACAGCTTTCTTAATACAATTTTTAATTATTTTTACTGCACTTTCTGCACAACCATTGCTTTGAGGGTGAATTCTATTACTGAATCAGGGTGAAATAATTTGTGTGAAGCACACTCTGACATTTGTGATGTCATTCAAGTGTTCAAAACACTGTTTTTTTGTTGTTGTTTGTAACTGAAATTGACACTGCCAAACATTTTTTTTTCTTTCTCTTCGTTTTTGCAATCAGCCCTAAGGCTATGAGCAAATGTGTTCTGTGATGCTGTCATGCAGAGTGGCTTCCCATTGGAAGCATCTACTCATCTGCTGCCCAGAGCTAGTGCCGGCCGGTCTTCTAGCTCTAGGTGGCTCTAGGTATGTTGACGTTTTAGGAGTCTCACATACTGGTCCATGGTGAGTTGGCAAGCCAATTTGTTTGCGTGATGGATTAACCGCTCTTTGTATTTAGCTGCTAAACTCTGAATTTCCTCTTTGATTGTTCTCAATTCAAGGTGCTCGTGAACTTCATTGTTGGTTATGTACCATAGTACATAACAGTACATAACCAACAATGAAGTGCCTGAATGAATCATACCATAGTACCAGAGTACCATAGTACTTTTGCAATTGTTCTTAGAATCTTGTTCTGTTGGCGCTGGTGTATATTTATGTTGGAATCGCTTGCACTGCCCCATAGTTGCAGGCCATATGTCTAAATGGGCTATAGGCTATAGGATGTCTTTATGATATAAGCAGTTTGTTGTCCAAAGAGAAGAGTCTCGAGTTCCTTCCTAGCATCCTGTATAGGCTGTTGCACTTTAGCTGAAGCTCCTGCTTTTTACATTTGAAGTGGTATTATTTAAGACAAATATAGAGTGAGCTGTTGAGGTGGTCTGAGCAGAAAAAAATAAATTTAAACATTATTAAATTAAGATACTTTTCCCAGACTAGTTTCAAATCATAATGTATCATTTCAGATCTTTTGCCTGAAGCGGTTCCATCCACGCGCCAGCAATCGAGACATGTCCTCAAGGAGCTCTCTCAAAATGGTAAATATTTTAAATAAAATTTCCAAATTAAATATTGTCTCAATATCATTCTAAAGGAATGTGTTAATAACAGAGAATTGTATTGAGATTGACAGTATTAATTTGTCACTAAGCCACAGGTTCCATTTTTTTGACTGTCAGTGTTGTGGTAATTCGTGATAAAGGAAAACTGCTATTTCTTTATTAATTACTCTTTGCATTTACTTTTCAGAAATAATGCGTACCCAGTCTCAAAAGAGATTTGGAAAAATTTTGGAAAACAAAGCTACATTTGAAAAACGATCGCAGGCAAAACCAAGTACATTATTATGATATACTATACATCGTTATATGACCACGACCCCGTACGCTAGGATTTTACCATGCAAAACTACAATAGTCTGTTACATCCAGGGACTGAAAGCAGTTACAGAAAATATGCAGATATGCAGGGAAATGTTCACAAGTCTCATCTATATATAATATTACTAGCTGCCCATGCCGGCTTCGCACGGGTGGTTATTTAATTTTTTTCTATTCTATCCTATCTATCTAGCCTATGTTTCAAGTTGGATCAAACTGCACACGGTGTGCAAATTTGATTAAAACCGGTTAAGTAGTTTCGGAGTCCATCGCGGACAAACAACGTGACACGTAATTATATTATAAAGAGGAAAGATTTGTATGTTTGTAACGAATAATCTCAAAAACTATCGAGCCGATTTCAAAAATTCTTTCATCATTAGAAAGCTACATTCACCCTGAGTAACATAGGCTATATTTTATCCCCGTACTCCCACGGGGACGGGAACTACGCGGTTGAAACTGTGTGATGTCTGCTAGTCTTATATATAATTATCTTTACAGATTTAACGCCAAGTGAAAAGCAGTTGATGCAGCAGTTAGCGAAAACTAAATGCAGCCTGTCATCACTAAGACGCAAAGCAAATGTCTTGGAAAAATTGGAGTCAGATGTGTTAAAAGAAATTGTGACGTCGGCGCTCAAAAATCAAAAAAGAAAGCCTAAGGGCCGTCGTTGGACTACAAAGAATAAAATATCAGCGTTGGCTATATTTAAGAGGTCACCAAAAGCCTATAGATACTTACAGCATCTTATACCATTGCCAAGCACAAAAACATTGTACAATGTTTTGAAAAAAATATCCAGTGTCCACTGGTGTAAATAAAGCGGTAATTGAACATTAAAAAAAGTTGCTGTCAGAAAAGACATCAAAGACAGATACTGTGGCTTACTATTTGACGAAATTGCGTTAAAACGCCGTCTTCTCTTTGACCTTACATCAGATAAAGTTGAGGGATATGAAGACTTCGGGGTAGAATCAGGGACGTAGCTCTAAACTGGCTGATCATGCATTGGTGTTTATGTTGCAAGGGATAAGAGCAAAATTTAAGCAACCTATAGCTTTTTATTTTGTCAAGGGAACAGTTTCCTCCCAAAAACTAGCATCTTTAATAAAATAAATTATATCTGTGGTAGAAGATACCGGTTTTAATATTATAACCACAATTTGCGATCAGGGCCCTACAAATATGGGAGCCTTGAAATTGCTAAAATCATTGACCCCTCCATATTGACTGATGAAAATTATTTTATTAACCATAATGGCAAAAAAGTATAATTATATTATCTTTGA
Source organism: Thalpophila matura (assembly GCA_948465475.1). NCBI lineage: Eukaryota > Metazoa > Arthropoda > Insecta > Lepidoptera > Noctuidae > Thalpophila > Thalpophila matura. Next base: position 8,932,046 of record OX419198.1, on the reverse strand, counting down.
TGTACCTCACCTATTCAAGTCATAAGAAATAATTTCCACAACTATGGCGAAATGTCTATGTGTGGAATTAAGGCCAAATGGGAGCATTTGCTACAAGCAGAAGAAAAAAATAGAAACCTCTTGTACTTAAGCAAAATAATACAAATGCATGTGGAGCCAAAATATAGAGCAAAAATGAAGGTAAAATATGCTGCTCAAATTTTGAGTACTGCAGTAGCAGCAGTAGTAAAACTAATGGCACAGTCACAAAATGACCCAATAATATTGGAAGAGATGATGCAGACAGGCACAATAATCCATGACCTCGACCGCCTTTTTGATAAAACCGATGGTCCATCATGTCCAGCTGATGTCAAAAGAGGGCGCCGGGAAAATGTATCCATTAAGACAGACCATGTGGATGCTTGGGTTGAATACCGGGCTAAATTAGAAACTGTAGTATTTAGAAACTCCAGTGGGATCAAAGCCAAGAATGTACGCTGTATTGATGGTTACATAACCATATTAAAATCATTGCGCGATATTTGGTCGGAGCTGAGCGCTCGCGGTTTTCAATATTTGAATTTAAGACAATTAAACCAAGATGCACTTGAAAATTGATTTGGAGTGATTAGACAACACAGCCCTACAAACAGAAACCTGACTTGCTATTCTTTTATAGCAGTCCTTAAAACGGCAATCATTTCAGCAATGACAGCTCCACACAATAGGGGTTCCAACTGTGAAAAAGATTTAAAAAATCTTTTAACTGATTTCCATAATGAAGTTTTTCAGGACCCCGAAAATAAAGAGGAGCTGTCTGGAACAAGTACTTGTAAGCAAGTCGGGTTGGGTGAATCTGTTGCTGCAAGTTGCATCCCGAAGGTTTGCATTTGCTTCCTGTGCATTTGAGATGCTGTGCACACACATTGAGCCTTTGTGCAACAACAGACGCGAATAAAGTTTTAAGCGCGAAAAATACTACATTGTCGGATATGCATGCTACAGTCATGAAGAAATGCAATGTTCTATGGAAGGCTGCAGCACGTCCAAAGAGTGCGGAGATCATTCAAGATGTATTGCAACACACACTCAGCCGGCCTGGCGAAACTAGATGGAACAGCTTATTTGACTCTCTGAAGCAAATACAGAGCATTAAAGAAAAAAGCTTACTTCTTCATAGATCTTTGAACATTAAAAACGTAATCAAAGAAAATGAATTTGAATACATAAAAGAATACCTTATCTGCGCTGCACCTGTGGCAGAAGCCCTCGACATAATGCAGAGCGAGACAAACACATATTATGTATAGTGATGCCTTGTCTTCTGGCCTTACGCAAAAAACTGCAGAAAATTGAAAGAAAGAATAACTTTGATTATTGCAAGCCTCTGATCGAGGCATACAGACAAGGCGTTGAAAACAGATTTAAAAATTTTTTTGATGTTACCACACCTGAAGCAGAAAATGCTGCTATAGCGTCTCTATCATATCCTCGGTTCAAAAACAAATGGCTGACTTGCTTGGAGCCCTCAGACCGAACGAAGATTCTCAAAATTTTTAAGACTTGTATTTCTAAACAAATAAACGAAAACGAAACCGCAACAGTTGGTACAAGAAAGCCCAACCAAGAAAACATATTTTTCAATTTTGATCCTGACTCCGACTCCGACTCCGATACATCTATGACGGAAACTAACTCTTCTGCTGCGCCTTTGACTAAAGCCGAACTCTTAATGTTGCATTTTTTTGCCGAAGAAAGTCAAGATCTTCAGCTCCTAAATCGATATCCAGAGATAAAAGCTGTTTTTATTAGATTTAATACACCATTGCCTTCATCAGCATCAGTAGAGCGTCTTTTTTCTTTCGCAACAATGACTAATTTGCCGAAAAGTCACAAATTGTCAGATAGTATGTTTGAAAAAAGAGTTGTTTTAAAATGCAATTTAAATTATTATAAGAAATAATACTTGTGATTTAATATAATGTAATTAAAATGTGTGTATTTTGTTGTCTACCTATATTATGTATAGTTTGACTGACTAAATTGAAATAAAAAATATTATCTGATGACAAACTGGCCTTTTTTTTTCTATTTACGAGAAACATAAACATCATCATGTCAGCCGAAAGACGTCTACTGCTGTATATAATCCTCTCCTATTAACTCCCACAAAGAACGATTTAGCGCGGCCTGGAACCAACGGCTTCCTGCTGACTTTGCGAGATCATCAGTCAACCAGAGCCACGGTCACCCCTCCATCTTATAGTATTTCTATTTACATCATTTAAATTTGATTAAAGTTAATTGCAGGAACGATTAACAATTAACGATTGGTTAATTGTTAATTGAAAAACGAACAGTTAACAATTAATTAATTGTTAATTGAAACGTCACAGTTAACAATTAATCAATTGTTAATTGATTTTTAACAATTAACAATTAATCAATTGTTATTTTTAATTGTACCTTGCAATTAAATTTTGCCCAACACTGTGCACAACGAATCGATTTTGCATCGTTTCTATCAAATTTCGTTTGAATATTTAGCATGAAAGAATATACACATTTATGTTAGTTTGCGTGTTTTGTTTGTGTTTTTAGGTTACCAAAAAATTATAAACTCAAAAGAAAGTGGCTTGAATCATTGGGTCAAGAGAATATCGACTCCAGCCAGGAAAAAGTATTTGTCTGTTCACTACATTTTGAAGAGTCTTGTATTAATAGAAGTCTTGATATAGTGAGACTTCACGACAATGCAATACCGACAAGGCTCCCTAAGGTAAATTATCACATTTTCATTTACCCATATTGATGTCAAATCCAAACAGCAACATCATTTTGTGTTATAAAGCTTTCTTATACTTTTAGGATTATCTGAAACAAGGACGAGTTGCTTTGTCTGCGATAACAAGCAATGTAATATGCAAGACAACACCATCAACCACTATCGGCAAAGATGATGTAGAAGATATTTCTATGACCGTTCCTGAACCAATTCAACCAGGGATGTCAACAATGGTAAATACTCATTCTTTCATTCAGAAACTTTTATTTTACTCAAACATGAGCCTTTAATTTTAACCGACTTCAAAAAGAAGGAGGTTCTCAATTTGTATGTATACTATATCGACTGTTGAAAGGAAAATATTACAAAACTAAATTTTGGTTCACTTTCTTAAATGAGAGAAAATTAAGTGTACGAGCTACGCTGTACATTGACCTTTGTTTGTACTTTGTAATTTGTACGTCGTACTCATTTAGGCCAACATTTATTGTTTAGGTATGCTTTTCTTGGACATATTATTTAATTGCATGATTTTGTAATTATATTTAGTAGCAATAAATCCATCAAGGGAATCGTTCGTCTACTCATTTCCAACATAACATAACATAACAACATAACATAACATTTTCACTGTTGGGCATTACCCCCCAACATTTGGTCCTTCGAGCAATTTTGTGTTGTGTGACTTACACCTTTTACGATCGCAAATCGGTTGGGCTGGCCTCTCACAAGCGAGTCTCCCCAGTATCCAATTGAGAAGGCGCATATCGTAGAAAGAAAAGGTTGCACAATATCAAGAACCAGGAGTGTGGAGCAACAGCATATTATACAAATCAAAAGTTCGTCGTGGTTTCGTCGAGAAGTTTGACAACATGACGTCATCAGCAGATACTTACGAGAGTCAGCGCGAACTTTACGAGAACATCAAGAAAGTCGGCATCAACATCAAGAAGGATGGCTGGGACAGGAAGAACTCGGACTACTTCAAACGGCGTATGCAGATGTTAGAAAACTTGTGGGGTGAAGTCCAGTTCAACCATGACCGTTTGTCTACAGAAGCAAGTGTGAGTCATCCTTATTTTACAAGTGACTTATATAACACAACATTGCAGTGTTACAAAGAAGTCAAGGAGTTGATTCTCTCACAACATCAACAACTTTCAACGCACAAACGGCCCGCAGGGGGTCCGTCGGCGCAACCAACAACATTCGAAAGTACCTCTCAACAAGAAAAAGTAGGTACGTTGAGCAGAACAGAACAAAAACAACAACATAACAACGGGGAGGAAGAAGAAACCAGTAACGCAGATGATAATCACAGCGACAACAACAGGGATCAATCGCCTCCTAGTCAGCAACAGAGCCCTCCCAAGAGGGACACAGGGTCCAACAGCAAGCTGGACGATCTTTTGCGAAAACAATCGGCGAACTTCAAAGCTTTCATGAGAGCAGTCGCCAACACTCAGGTGGAATTTATATCTGAAAAATGGGAATTTCAGGATGCGTTGCAAACATTACAGGCGCGTTGGTCTGCCATCGATAGTCTTCATTGGGAGATAGAGTGCGAACTCAACGGGGATAAGAACGCAGTATATGAAGAGCGCTATACAAGATTCGAAAGCCAATTTATCGATCTTAAGAAAGCTTTAAACACGAAGATGTGGTCCGGAGCTTATCGAGAAAAAACAACACCAAAGTTGGAAATACCAGTTTTTCACGGCAAATTTAATCAGTGGATTCCATTCAAAGACCTTTTTACGGAAGCCATCCATAACAATCCATCCTTATCGAATGCGCAGAAAATGCAATTTTTGAAAAGTAAAGTCCAAGGAGAAGCTGAAAAGCTGATACAACACTTACAGATAAGCTCAGATAACTATCTAGTGTGTTGGGACATTCTCAACAACCGCTACAACAACAAAAAACTTATATTTACATCGCACATCAACATGATCTTCAATCTGCCGACAATGCAACATCAGTCATTATTACCCATAAAAAGAATACATGACGTCACAATAGAATGTTTGCACGCCATCAAGAATTTGGAAGTGGATGTCAGGACCTGGGATCCGCTACTAGTACATATTTTGTCACAAAAGCTCGACGCTGAGACATACTCCGATTACATTGAATCACTGAAGAACTCGCGAGAATTACCTACATTAAAGGATTTCCTAGACTACCTAGAAGCGAAGTTTACTTCAATGGAATCGTCGCAGCGTAAACAAGACAGCTCACAGAAATCAAGTTCTGGAACAAATCAGCATCAAGAAGCTTCCCATTATAAGAAACACAACAATCATTATTACAAACATCAAGCGGCTAGTAACAACAAGGTTACGAAATCCTATCATGCGTCAACATTTATAATATGTCCACTCTGCAACGATGAGCATGGCCTCTATTTTTGTGCAAAGTTTTTAGAAATGCCGAATGATGAAAAACTTAACACAATAAACAAATTGCAAGTCTGCATTAATTGCCTGTACAGCCACAAAGGGAAAAAATGTACGTCAAACAACCGATGTCGCAAGTGCAGAGCTCAGCACAACACGTTAGTGCACGAAGCTGTTACAAGAAACAGTGGGCAAAACCCAAACTCTTCATCTCATGCTTCTCAAAATGATGAAACTCCCGAGATCCTATTAGCGACCGCCATCGTAAAGGTAGAGGGAGCTGATGGAACTCAGTACAACATGCGAGCTCTTGTCGATCAAGGGTCTCAGATATCACTAATTACAGAACGCGCAGCTCAACTTCTCGGTATCAAACGCCAGAGATGTAAAGGAGTTATTTTCGGAGTAGGTGAAAAGGAGAGCAATTGCAAGGGCATGATAACAATTTCATGCAGCTCTGTCTTCAACGATTTCAACTTCAAAAAATCAGTTTTCATTATGAAGAACCTAGTCAAGAATCTCCCGAACAAAACTTTCGCTAAACCATCATGGCCTCAATTACAAAACATCAACTTGGCGGATCCGGATTTCAATAGCAGCCGTCCAGTAGATCTACTATTTGGGGCAGACATTTACTCCCAGATCATGCTAGGAGGAATGATCAAAGGCAATGACGTCACACAGCCGATCGCTCAACAAACCTACCTAGGATGGCTACTATGCGGACACGTCAGAACATTTCAATGCAACGTAGTATTGAACAATTGGGAGGATTGTGGGAACGAGCCGTAAGAAGCCTGAAACACCATTTAAAACGAGTGGTAGGTGAACAGAAACTAACATTCGAGGAGTTCACCACAATCTTAACAAAACTAGAAGCTTGTCTAAACTCTAGGCCTCTGTGCGCGCTGAGTGAAAATGTGGAAGACTTAGACTGTCTGACGCCAGCACATTTCTTAACAGGGAGGTCCGGGTTGACCGTCATCGAAACAAGAGAAGACGCCCGCACAAGATGGGAACTTACAAGAAAAATATATACAGAAATATGGAAGAAGTGGAAAAACGAGTACTTGTGCCAACTGTTAGCAAGAACAAAGTGGCACAAACCGCAGATCAACATGAAGGTCGGGGACTTGGTTGTCGTCCATGATGACCAGCGACCAGCAGGAAAATGGTTAATGGGCAGAATTACAGATGTTCACCCGGGAGACGACGGACTTGTTCGTATCGTGACCCTGAAAACAAGAAACGGCTCCATTAAGAGACCCATAACAAAGCTATCTATTTTACCAATAGATAGCGAGAAAAACTCCATATCAGCAAACACTTCAAGTGAACACAAAAAACAAGCAACAAACGATAATACAGCAAAACCTAAACAAACTTCAATAACAAGCAAAATCAACTTTATTGGATTAGTGATGACCCTATTATATCTACTGAGTCCAACGACCGCGACAACAAACACAACAAACTTTATCGAATTGCAACAAGGCCTATATTTCGATAAATCCACCAACATGAGATTGATCCGCGACGAATGGAAGATAGTTGTCTACTACGACGTCAAACCCTACTGGCACGGTATAGCGGTGTTTAACAAATTCAACGATCATCTCGAAAACATATGCTCACAATTAAAACAGAAGACCCAATGTGACGTAATTTCATTACAATTACAACACGCGTTTGCTGAGCTCGAACACTATAACCGTATGTTGCTGAATCCGCAAGGTCGGGTGAATATGAGAAGCAAACGCGGACTTATCAACGGTGTCGGGTCAATTGCACGTTCCCTGTTCGGAGTATTGGATGACCAATTCGCCGAACAATATCAACGGGATATAGAACTCATCAAAGAAAATGAGAAACATCTAGCTCTATTATCAAAAAATCAGACAACTATAATAGAAGCCGAATACAATATACTTAGAAGATCGGAAGAAACGATCGAAAAACAATACAAGTTATTCAATCAACATCTGCTAAGCCTAGACAAGCTAACGAGCAACCTGCGACAAGAGATTGAATCCCAAGAATTATCCATCGAGTTTGTGATGTCTGCCATTTCTGCAAACAGCTTTTTAGAGCATTTAAGAAACGTTCAAGAGATTCTATTAGATACCGTGACCAACATTTACAATGGCAAGATGAACTTACACCTCATTGCGCCAGAACAGCTAAGGGATGAATTGAACTTTATATCAGGCCAGCTGTCAAAAGATGTGGTTCTTCCCATCACCAATCTTCAACAAGATTTTTTCCGCATATATCATCTGCTACAAGTGAAGGCGAAAATGACAGAAATATATCTTATCATTGAGATACGGGTGCCGTTAATCAGCAGAGAAAACTACGAAGTGTACAATGTCATACCTGTCCCAAAAAAGAGCGGCCTCGATATGGTTACCCTATTACCTATAGCGGAACTATTAGCTATCAACATTCAAAAGGATTCTTACCTACCAATGACAGATATCGACCTACATCAATGCATGCACTACGACAGTAATACTCGGTTGTGCCCCATGAAGACACCAGTATACCACATGAAGTCTGACGAGAGCCTCTGTAAAAAGAGTAAAGACTCGCCTGATTGCAAAACAAAACATGAGAACTGTCGGGACACGTGGGTGGAACTTAATAACATAAATAGCTATTTATATTTTTGCTGTGACACTTACAAAATGCGCGTCATATGCGGGACTCAAGTTTCCACTATAGTACTTAGCAAGGCAGGGGTAATGACACTAGGTGACGACTGCACTATCAACAGTGAGGCTTTCACAGTTCATTCCCAAAGGCAACTAACGGAAACAATTCATGCCCCAGGTCGACGAAGTCACGATGGAAATCCCTCCAATTAATCGTATCATCAACCTATCTGTACCGATCTTGAAGCCCGAACAAAATGAGGACGATCAGCAACTGGAGCAAAAAACATTATTGCTTGACCTTGGGAAACAAATACAAGAAATGAAAGTCGCCACAGCAGATGGCGTCTTAGCAGATCGAATTACACATCACGATGTCCACCAATACATCGTGCTATACTTATTGGCGGCAGGAGCACTACTGGCAGCTGCAATATATGGATTCTATCGGCTGCGCAAACAACCTAGTCGTCAGCCGCAGCCTGGATCGCCTGTTATTCCCGACCCTGCGCCAAGGAGGAGGTCCACAGCTAGTATCGCGGACAACACATGTGACGTCAGCGAGAGCAGCTGTCGAGCGCAAACAAACGCATACGTAATCAACAAAGCAACGTCGCCTATTGCGCGTTACAACACGGCGCATGATGACCTAGGCTAACATCTTAATACTTTAACATTATTTTTTATTCATTTATGTTTGAACATTTGTCTTTTGACTTTTTCTTTCATTTTTACAATTGTACCTTTCGTGCTTCACACAATTTATTACATGTTACATTTTGTGAGTGGGCAATATGTACGAGCTACGCTGTACATTGACCTTTGTTTGTACTTTGTAATTTGTACGTCGTACTCATTTAGGCCAACATTTATTGTTTAGGTATGCTTTTCTTGGACATATTATTTAATTGCATGATTTTGTAATTATATTTAGTAGCAATAAATCCATCAAGGGAATCGTTCGTCTACTCATTTCCAACATAACATAACATAACAACATAACATAACATTTTCACTGTTGGGCATTACCCCCCAACATTAAGATTAAATAAACAAAATAATAATTAAGCCAATAAAAGAGTTTTTCAGTATCATAAATAATTATCTACCTAATACCAATTTTTTGTGAGTTTTTAGTATTGTCTCCTCATGAGTATTAGTTGTCATTATTTAATGGAAGCTTGTTCAAAACATAATCCTGCATCCTTTTTTATTCTCTATTAATATTAAAGTTTTTATTTAAGGTGAAACAAGAACAATTTAAAAAGACGACACCATCAACCACTGCCGGCAAAGATGATGTAGAAGATATTTCTATGACTGTTCCTGAACCAATTCAACCAGGGACGTCAACAATGGTAAATACTCATTCTTTCATTCAAAAACTTTTATTTTACTCAAATATGAGCCTTTAATTTTAACCAACTTCAAAAAAGAGGTTCTCTATTTGTCTGTATATTATATCAACGATGGAAAGGATAATATGAACAAGCGACATTTTGGTCGATATTGAGTTATACACACTTAACATTGGTTAAAATTAAGATTAAATAAACAAAATCAATATTTAAGCCTATAAAAGAGCTTGTCAGAGTCATATTAACTAATACCTATTGTCGCTAATCTGATCTCTAACCTATTACCTATTTTTTTATTTCTTTCAGCCTAATCCAGACATCAAAATGATACAGAAGTTGAAGAATAAATGTGCCTAAATGTGCTAAATGCAGGAAACAAGCAAAGAAGCTTGTTGATTTTAGAAACATTTTACAAGACCTGAAAAGCAGGAATTTTATAAATATTGAAGGTAGTATTATGTTAGAGGAATGCGCTGGCCCGAAAGATTTTCTTAAAAGGCAACTAGCTAAGTCTAAAGGTTTACCCTTACAAAGAAAGTATTCTGAAGAAATCCGCAAATTTGCGTTAACTTTGCATTTTCTCTCACCAGCAGCATACAATTTCATTAGAAATAGTTACAACACCTGCCTACCACATACACGAACACTGAGCAAGTGGTACCAAAAATTGGATGCAGAACCGGGATTCACCAAAGAGGCTTTCGATACTTTAAAATTAAAAGCTCAAATGAGTGATAGAAAAGTACTTTGCACTTTAGTTTTGGATGAAATGTCAATTAGAAAATCTTTGACATGGAATCCAAGAAAGCAAAAATATTATGGAAGAGTGGATATGGGAGTTGATTTTGACAGTGACAGTCTAGATGAAGCGAGCTAATGTTTAGTTTTCTTGTTGACCTGCATTAATGGTTCATGGTAGCTCCCAGTGGGCTATTTCTTCATAACATCTTTGACAGGTGAACAAAAATGTAACCTGGTTCAAATATGTCTACAAATGACTGAGGAGGCTGGAGTAAATGTTGTAGCTCTACGTGCGATGGACCGGCTACAAATTTCAGTATGTTGGAGTCATTAGGTTGCAAAAATATAGCTCAGAATCCAGAAATCGTGAAATTTAAATATAGAGAAAGCACTGTAAATGTATTCATAGATCCGTGCCATGCAGTAAAGTTAGTTCGAAATGCATTTGGCGAACTGAGAGTCTTTTTTGATGCACAAAATAGAAAAATAGATTTTAAATTTATTGAAAGTCTTCACCAACTCCAAGAAGATCAAAATTTACATTTGGCTACAAAACTTACAAAACGTACGTCCAGTTTTTTAAACAAAAAATGAAAGTTCGGCTTGCGACACAATTGCTCAGCAACTCCGTTGCGGATGCTTTGCAATTCTGTGAGCAAAAGCTAAAACTTCCACAGTTTCAAGATTGCAGCGGCACGATAAATTTTATTAGATCGTTAAATGATTTATTTGACATAATAGGTCGGGGAAAAAGTTTCTTCGCATTTTTTAAGAAAATTCTAAACATTTTTTAATACAGTTTATTTACATTTAACTAAAGTATGTAGGTACCATTTTGTTCGATAACTTTTTGCCATCTTGTAGGTAGGGAGATGATCCCATTGCTATAGAAATTTTGGGACTTCTGGTCAAAATACCGCGACAAGTGGTTTTGGCAGTCCTCTCGTGATGTTAACCTGACACTGCCTAAAGAATTCTGAAGAGACCGAAACAGGTGGAAATCTGAAGGTGCAAGGTCAGGACTATACGGCGGATGCATTAACACCTCCCAGCCAAACTCTCTTAATTTTTGTTGGGTGGCTAAAGATGTGTGAGGTCTAGCGTTATCATGATGAAAAACCACACCCCTTCTGTTGATTAATTCCGGCCGCTTTCTCTCAACTTCTTGCTTTTATCTCATCAGTTGTTCGCAGTAGAGTTCAGAATCGATGGTCCTGCCTGGTGGTAACAGCTCATAATGAATAATGCCCTTCCAATCCCACCACACACACAGCATCACCTTGTTGCGAGTTAACCCGGGTTTCGCCACAGTCTATGAAGCCTGACCGGCCTTTGACCACGACCTTTTTCGCACGTTCTTGTCATACGTGATCCACTTTTCATCACCAGTTATCAGCTTCTTCAAAAATGGTTCGGTTTCATTACGTCGTAATAAAGAATCACAAGAGTACACGGTTCATTAGGTTTCTTTCAGTGAGCTCGTGAGGTACCCAAATGTCGAGCTTTTTTGTGTACCCAGTTTTTTTCAAATGCGCCAAAACTGTTTTGTGGTCAATCTCCAGTTCTTCAGCTACGTCGTAACTACTGGTATGCCGATCTTGCTCCACTTTTTCAAAAATGGCATCCATTTTATCCGTAATAGGGCGACCAGAGTGACGTGCATCTTTGACATCAAAATTTCCGGATTGAAAACGCTTAAACCAAATTTGTGCTACTCTCACAGACACTACACTAGGTCCATAAACATTGCAAATTTTTTTCGCGGCTTGCGTTGCATTTTTACCTTTTTTGTAGTAAAATTTTAAAATGTATCGAATTTCTTCATTAGATTCACTCATCTTGACGGTATGAAAAACAAATGAAAATCACACATTTTCCTAATTTGAATTTGGAATTATGTTCTTTAAAATTTAAACTCTCAATGATACCAAAACCAGCCAGATACAAATAGTATAGCCAAAGAGATTTTATTACAAGTTCATACATACTATAATGCGAAAAGACTTTTTCCCCAACCTAATATTAAATAGCCATTCCATGCGTCCACCAGCCGGCCTAGCATGACCACGATAGAAACGGGTTTTGTCTACATAGAAATAGACAAAGTGACAGATTGTAGAAACATTTCTACGTTTTATGAATGAAATCTGTCACTTTGTCTATTTCTATATAGACAAAACCCGTTTCTATTGTGGTCATGCTAGGCCGGCAGGCTGGAAAAATGCAATATGTGCAGCAAATATTGGCTTAACTTCTGCATTTTTATCAAGTGTTGAAGATTATTTAAAATTATTACGCTTACCTTCTAGACAGCTCTTAATCAATTCAAGGCGAAAAACAGGTTTTATTGGGCTCATAATTAACATTAAAAGTGCACTGGATCTATATAATAGGCTGGTTAATGAAAGTAAATTATTACTTTATTTACCCATGTATAAAATAAGCCAAGACCATATCGAGCTTTTTTTTTCATCCATTAGAGCCAGAGGGGGATTCAATAATAACCCGAATGTGGTACAATTTATGGCAGCATATAAAAGATTATTAGTACGGGCAGAAATCCGTGAGCATGGCATAGGTAATTGCATCCCATTGCAACAAATTAATATTTTAACATACTCTAGCAAAGTTAATCCCACACAAACTATTAATAATTTAACTGCACAAGGTCTTTACGTGACATTACCGGAAGATGACAGCGAGCTCTATGATGATTTTTTAGAATCAATAAATAATATGCCACTTAATGAATACACTGAAAGTGTTGTTGAATACATCGGTGGCTTTATAGCTCGAAAGCTAACGCGGTCACTTAGCTGCCTGACCTGCGCTAACTTACTTACCAGTGAGTCAACTAATAATAATATAAGTCTTATAGTAATGAAAACTTGGGGTGGGTTAATTTACCCTTCAAAGGATGTAATTGATTTATTAAAAAAAACCGAACAATTATTAAAACAAAAATTGAAAGTTGGAGTGAAATCGGAGAACTATTATTTGTATATTTACAAATTTTTGTTAGACCTTTTTGATACAAGAAATATTTTTGTATTTGATCCTGAGCACGACACAAACCACAAATCACTTTTAATTAAAAGTGTGATAAAATGTTATTTAGATTTAAGATATAGATATCACGGGAAAAAAATAACTGAAAGGATAACTTTAAGAAATTATTTAAATAAAACTGTTTTATTTAGAAACGAATAATTACATTTTGGGAAGCCCTTTGGTATGGGACGCAACCTGTATCAGCCTGTATCCGCCGTAACATACCCTAGTTGACACCCTTGCTTAATCCCACCTTTCTAGCACGGCAGACTTTATTGTATTTCACCTTATTGGTGTACTTAATACTAATTACAAATTGATATTATTGTATCTATTGGAAATAAAACGGTTCTCCCATTAAATGCTTAGTATTGATTTCTGTTGTTTTATTTTGTCAATAATCGGTGCAGTTTTGAATTCCTTGTTGCAGTTTAATTTACTCTTCTTCTAGCTTGATTAACACGAGAAACTATTAATCATAGAGTAAATGCGTAGTAATATTATTATGAACAGTATATATTAAATAGAATTAATTTTAAATGAACCACCAAATTGATGATTTTTGCAATTTTTCAGACATTAAGCAACAACGGGCTTTTTTGTACTTAATCCATAATGCGACGTCCTAGAATGAGAATCGAATAACACCCTACTTCTATCTACCTAAAATCAAAAACTTATTTTAATGTATGTGATTTCGATTAATCGATTTGTAATCAATACGATGAACAAAAACATTGCAAAGAATGAGCAGAGGACAACACTAGGTAATGGGCGGAGCCTACGCCATTTTACTTTCCACGCGGGCACGCGTTATCATCTTTTAGTTCATGTCCTCTCTTATTCTTTAGTCATTGGCACCCACATGAGATGGCTATAGTCTTGTGACGTTAAATGGAGGTTGCCAGCTGAATAATTTTACCCTTATTGATGGGTAGTCGACCTTTTACTCGCAATCAATTAAAACAAGATATGTATTTTAAAAAAATGCCTTTTATACCTGGATGCAGTTGGGTGAGCAGGTAAAAATAAAATAAGACAGTTGAAAGAAAAAATGTTTATTCAGAATACATAGTCACTGACCCTTAAATAAAACTAATTTGTTATAAAAAAATCGGACCTTGTTATCCTCTTCAGACTTTTTTTTTGTTGCGAAATGCATCCTAACTTTCAAGTATTTCATGCAGATTGCTTTAATTGGAAGTGGAAAATGGCAGTCTAAAATGACTGATTTTGGAAATGTTGGGCAATTTGACAAAATAAGCTAACGGGCAAGCAATTCTTCAGACATTTTTGCAAAATATTGTGAAAAATGTTTTTTTCTCTGAATCTTTTGGTTTGGCGGAATATTTTTTCACATATTTCGCAAATTGTTACAACATCTTTGCTGGGATAGTGCAAGCCCCCCTTATCTTTTTAAAATTATAAGCTTGTGTACTTTTCATCAGAAATTAAGGCAGACAAACATTCTTGGCATTTCAAATCATTTTCGAGTTTGTGGACAACAAAACCGCCAATATAGATCACGACTTGTTTAGAAAACTCAGTGAGTCTACTTGGATCCACCAAATAATCATGATCCTTCATAGTTTTTATCAAATCTATTTCTGCTCCGTGGTTTTCCCCAAAGTTATCATCGGAATCCTGAATTAATATATTCCGATCGACTGTTTTGTTGATAGCCACTTCAGGTTTAGTATAGGTTAAAATATTTATTTCCTGTAAAGGAATACAATTTCCTGTCGTAATATGATTAAGCTCCCCATGTACTAGCATCCTTTTGAAGGCAGATCTAAATTGCCTCGCCGTGGGGTTGTTATTAGAACCGCCCTTAGCTCGTATGGCACTGAAAAAGTATTCCAGATGATCCTGGCTGAATTTGTAAGCCCGAGTCTGACAACCAGTCTTACTAAGAGGTATCGTATTACCCAGTTACTGGGTTGTAGAGGTAAGATAGGCTGTCGCTCCATGTAAATTACTGGTATTCAGCTGCATCCGGTTAGACCAGAAGCCGAGGCTAGGCTAGGCAGATTGATTGATTTAAAATTATTCCAAATTGGAAGTACAACAGCATTATTATTTGCTGAAATAAGCACATGACTGTATTACAGTATAATATTATAATTATGAATATGTTACTTACAGGAATAAAAAGTGTTGGAATTGAATCTGGATTTAAGTAAGTCAAATGGTTTTTTGTCTTGCGAAAGCAAGAAGATTCAAAATGTTTGGAAAATATCCGAGCACTTTGGTTTGGCTGCCAATTTTTTCGTCCAATAAGGAGAATCCACAGATTTCGTATTCTTGGTTTTTTTGGGAAACTGGTAAAATAGGAATAAGCGTTATTAGAATAAAAAAATTGATAGGAATTTGGATTTATGGGTAAACTTGCCGAGTGCTGGTATCCCTAAACCTCTATCAAAATAAACTACAAAAATATGAATACAAAACAAATTAAAATATCCGTTTAAAACATGTTTAATTTTTCATTACTTCTTATAATTACGTGATATTATAATGAATGACGAATTCTATAAACATTTTAAATCATAGATAATATTATTACATTAGAAAAACTAACTCGCTTACCGATGAAAGGTTATGTCTTCATTTTTTTGTTCTGGGCGATTTGTACAACGTAATACACTACAGCGCCCCATAATATGAGTATTATATCGCTCATCGGTATTTATTTTAGAAAAAGAAAATATTGTTCCCAATTCCGAGAACGAGCATTCTGCTGGAATGGACTTTTCGCCGGATGATAGTAGCGATGAATATCAGCCACCTCAACAACATCATACCAGAAATCTTAATTTGTCTACGTCTTCCTCTAATTTAGAACTGAGACATACGCCAACACCAAAAAAGGGTAAAAAACGTATTAGAAACCCACAGAAATGGAAGAAGAATATATCAAGAGAACTTAAGAATTCTGGAAAAGAATACATTTCTCGTACTGGAAAAAAGATTGAGGGTAAAGTAATCAGACCACCATGCAACTGTAGATTGCAATGTAGAAACAAGTTTACAGAGGATCAAAGAAAACAGATATTTGAAAGTTATTGGAATTTGGCATCTATTCAAAGACAGAGAGATTTTTTATGCTCGTGTATAGAACCCTTAAATATGTCATGTCGTCGTATTAAGAACCTCGAAAAACCTAGAACACCTAATTGCTCATTTTCATTATTAAATAACGGCCGATGTTTTAAAATTTGTAAAACATTTTTATTGAATACTCTGGGAATTACTGAGCGAACTCTATGAACTGTAATTGAGGCAAGAAATTATAATGCAGGCATCGCCCCAAAAGACAACAGAGGTAAACATGGCCAACATAAAAAAAACAGTTCCTGAACTTGTACAATCTGTTAAGGACCATATTAATTCAATTCCACGGATTGAATCGCATTATTTAAGGGCTAACACCTCTAGAGAATTTATAGATGGTGGTCTAACAATTGCTGAGATGCATCGTAATTACAAAGCACAACGTTCTACCATACATGAAGAAGCAGTAACTTACGACGTCTACGCAAACATTTTTAAAACTGATTTTAATATCTCTTTTTTTGTACCGAAGAAAGATCAGTGCGATCTTTGCGAATCATTCAAAAATGCAGTCGGTGAAGACAAAGATAAGTTACTTCCAGAATATGATTTACACCAAAGAGAAAAACAATTAAGTCGTAATGAAAAATCCAAGGATATAGAGACCTGTAACGAAGCCAACAGTAATACCCTAGTTGCTATTTATGATTTGCAAGCAGTAATGCCAGTACCACTAGGTGAATCGTCTGCTTTTTTTTACAAGTCAAAGCTGAACTGCTTTAATTTTACTGTAAGTTATTGTTAAATCCTTTAATTTTAATGTCATTTTTTCATGTTACCTTAATTAAATACCTTAAGTACCTACTGTTTTATATTTCAGATATCCGATTTAAAAAATAAAACAACAGATTGTTATTTTTGGCACGAGGGACTGGGCAATCGTGGTGCAATAGAAATAGGCTCTTGTGTTTTCAAGTTTTTAGAAAAGATTGCTCTCGACAGTCCCAACATAAATATTATATTCTATTCGGATAACTGTTGTGGTCAACAAAAGAATAGGTAAGTTTTTAGTGCACCTAATTAATTCTGATTTCAACATTAGTCAATACTGTTATTAATCTATATTGAATGTTAATTTTTTCAGATACTAATTAAGCATGTATGCCTATGCAGTAAGAACATTGGCAATTAATTCAATTACCCATAAGTTTTTAGTCAGAGGCCACACCCAAAACGAAGGGGATAACATACACTCCATTATTGAAAAAAACATTAAAAATGCAAAAAAATCAGGCCCTATATACGTTCCTGATCAATATGTTCAATTAATAAGAAATGCTAAGAAAAGGGGCAAGCCTTACGTCGTCCATGAACTGAATTTTACAGATTTTATTGATTGGAAAGATTTAGCTGAACAATTATCTGTTAATTTCAAGAAAAACCTCAATGGAGATATTGTCAGGTTATCGGACATTAGATTAATTAAATTTATTAAGGGGTCTGATGTTTATTCATACAAAGTATCATACGACGATACAGCAGAATGGATTCAATGTGGTATGTGTATGGGACCTAGAAGACGTCTTAGACGAAATCCGCCTGCCGAAATATGCCTGAAAAACGCCTATAGTGCTAAACTTTGTATTTCAGATCGTAAAAAAGCTGATTTGTCGCATTTAATAAATACTAATATCATACCAAAATACTATGAGGCTTTTTATAATTCTATTTTGTGCTAAGTTTAATTTACATTATTTTTACGCAAGTGCTAAACTTTGTATTTCAGATCTTAAAAAAGCTGATTTGTCGAATTTAATAAATACTAATATCATGCCAAAATACTATGAGGCTTTTTATAATTCTATTTTGTGCTAAGTTTAATTTACATTATTTTTACGCAAGTGCTAAACTTTGTATTTCAGATCGTAAAAAAGCTGATTTGTCGAATTTAATAAATACTAATACCTATTATACCAAAATACTATGAGGCTTTTTATAATTCTATTTTGTGCTAAGTTTAATTTACATTATTTTTACGCAAGTGCTAAACTTTTTATTTCAGATCTTAAAAAAGCTGATTTGTCGAATTTAATAAATACTAATATCATGCCAAAATACTATGAGGCTTTTTATAACTCTATTTTGTGCTAAGTTTAATTTAGGTACATTATTTTTTATAAAAATTAAGTAATAAAATAAAAAAGAATTGATACTTGTTATTATACGTTTATAAATGTAAACTGATTTTTAAAAATAAAACTAAATTGAATAATTTGTTGTTTAAATTCATGATTTATTCCCATTCCAAAACCTAGTTTATGTCATAATTGTTATAATTGATTTATAAAATGGCATAAGTGTACGTCAGGTTTGTTTTATTTGGAATTTTCTATCAGTTTTCTTTAGTTTTCTCATGAAGTTATAATAAATTATTATTGATAGTAAAGTAACATCCATAAATATTAAAAGATTTTATCATAATCATTGGAAATATATCATATTTTCAATTTCAAACTTTTAAAACGTTCTCCTGAAAAATAGCTAAAACGTAATTACGTCATTGTTCTATTGGATGAGCGATATAGTAAGTTCTACAATTACACATTCACACAATTAAAAAGAAAGTGCCGCAAACACAGTTTTCCAACTAAATTAGTAAATTACTTATCAAGATGGCACTGACAGTTGACAGTTATTGTTTGTTGGGAGCCAAACTGAACTGGCTCCCAGACAAAAAAAGGTGAGTCGCAAAAAGGGATAGAAAAACCCTATATCTGTCTTGCTTACTCTTTTTGCTGGTTTAATAAATGTGTCCCGCTCTGATTTATTATTGTTATTTTAGTGACGAATCTATAGTTCATTCTCTATCTACGGTCAGTGCTAATGAATTTTCATGTTGGTAGCTATGTTTTTTTTATGTGGTTGGCTAAAGAAGGTTAACAATTTTTCACAAACAGAATGTTCTAAGTTCCGTCTCTGAAAGGTTATATACTCTATGACTGACAGCACCGCGATGTCCGCTTAGAGGTCTCGTCGATTCGCGTGTTTGTGTGTGTGCCGTTTCGAACGTTAGTACGTAGTTTCCGTACTGTCCATATTTTTACTGTGCCTCTGCTCTGATTGGACGTAATACGTAATACAATACAGTATCTTTAAATAAATTATTGAGATTTTGTACAAGTGCAAAATGTGACAAATTAAATTAGATTATGATTTAACAAAGTATTCGTAATAAACAATCGACATCTCGCGTTATGACATCAACAATCAACTCGACTTCCGGTTACTTCCTCCGACACGGCCGTCCTGACGTTTCACACGTTCTCGTGTGATGTTGAGGGATGAGCATCATTGTTATCTGTCGTTGTTATCCCATGCCTCTTTTGGTTTGGTACACTCTCGCACATACTGATATAAGCTTGGCTGAATACTTAAACAAATTCTAGCAAGAGCTTTGTGAAGTTTATTGACATCAGTTTCAGTGCCTAAGACGCAGTCCCATAGACCCTCTAGTGTAAGCAGCATTTTGATGCTAAATTTCCAATTAATGTAATTTGAAACACCTTCCAATTTCTCAATAGTGGTGGTAGAATTTCCATTGTTTGACGATACAGACATCTCGTGTTGAATACAAAAAAAATAACCTCAAAGTTTCGTACCTTTCTGGGTTTGATCAGCAATACGCAACAACGCAACTGCTATAGATTTTCCTGGGTACATAACCTGATGAGCAGACGTTGCGCAGGGTTCAATACAATGCAGCAGCAATCTACAGCAAATATGCCGCCGGCACGCAGACAAGAGGTTTGGCATGTGGAATTGAAATAAATACAATTCCAAGGGCTATCAGCGCAAAAGCGGTGTAACCCCCGACACTGCACTTAGGAAAAATAGAAGGATTTAAAATTTGCTAAAATTGATTTGTTTTTATTTTTTTTATTTTAATATTTTTTTATTGTTTTGTTTTTAATTTATAAAAAGAACTTCTAAATCTATAATTGTAGTATATTTTTGTATTAATTAAACTTATAATTATGAAAAAAATGTGGGTTACACCACTTCTGCATTTAGATGTTCTGGTAAAATTAAAAATAATAAACAGGTTACACCATTTCCGAGCAAGTTTATTAAAGATAACAACAGTAATGGGTTAGTCTTCATCCGTTTCATCATAATAAGCTTCATCCGGGACAGTGTTGGAACTTTTTAGAGAATTATAAAAAGTGTGATGAACTGGTGGGATAAACTGCAAAAGTTCAAGAAGGTCTTTTTTCTTTTTTTCTGAAATAATTGGTTTTTCCAATGCATCTAGTTGTGTTATGGTTACTGACTGCCTTTTTTTAACACTGACTTCATCAAAGAGGGATTCCTCATTGTTGGAATATTTGTAAAAAATTGAAAAAGGGTGGAGTTTATGGAATTTTAGCCATTGAATTTTTAGCCACTCCACCTTGCTGCTACTCACTGATATTTTTCTGTTTGTTATATTTTTTTCCAAGGATTTACTTGATTCAAAATCACTTGCTGTCATTCTTACAATCTTGAAAGCTTGCCTTTTTCGTGCCGTTTTAATTACTTCGAGCCAATTATCCGGTATGTAAATCTCTTTGTAGAATTTTTTATTTTTTTCTATTAGACCAAAATCTTGGTCACATGGCAAATATGAATGCCCACTGACTAAAAATTTATGGTCTATTTCTTCAATAGTAAAATCCGGATGAGATACAATATACTGACAGAACAATGACAATTTTATGTTTCTATTCTGTCCACCACATTGGTCAGAATACATGATAACTTTTTTAGTTTTCCAGTGTCCAGTGTCCAGTGACGTCACGGATGTCAATCAGCCATAAGCTCTGTGTGTATTTCTCAAGGATAAATAAAAATACAACGGTCGATATCATAAAGTTTTAACGTGAAAATACAGTAATAAGTGCAACTTAAAAATAACAACGTTATCCAGTGTATTTGTGCAGTGTAAAGCGTAAAATCCTTAAAAAATACAATTCGGTATCCTAAACCTTTATTTATCTACCCGATACAAGCACAAAATAACGGACATTCAGTTGCAAACTCTAAATAACCCAGTGGACTAGCTTCAGTGTGTGCGCACCCTTACACCAATATCGTGTGTCATCTTATGGTGTTTCAAGTACCATAAACACCGTGAAAACTGCCATAAACGCAATTCTAAAAACAGCGCCATCTATTGTCGTAGCAAGGTACTAATTGAATAGATCACTCGTTTACGTAACTAGCGTGAAATCGATATGGCAAGGTGTGGTGCGTGCGGCCAATTCCTCTCGCCGCTAGAGGCCGCTAGATGCGAGAAATGTAGAACATGGTACCACCGCCTCTGCGTTGGTATGCAGCCTACTAGCACCTTGCCTGCCCCCTGGCACTGTCCTGAATGCAAGAAAAACCTGGCAAGGGACAATCGTGCTGAAACACCAGTGAAAGGACAAGAACCAGCCGCACTAGATGAGAGCTTGGTTAATTTAATGGACACTAGTCCCGTAAACAACACTGCTTTGGATGCTACGCAGGAATTTAGCCCTGACCTTCGAACTGAGCTGAATATGTTCAAAGAGGACTTGATGACTGCAATGCGTAGTGAATTCCAGTTGCTCCGGGATGACTTAGCCGAACTCAGATCGTCTGTTAAGGCCACTAATGATCGCATGAGCAACTTGGAGGAGCGAGTGGCTATTTTGGAGAGGCAACAGGCTCAGCCCCAAGCCGAATCCGATGTTAGCGAAATTATTGCCCAGCTGCGAAGCGACATTAATGATCGGGAACAGGAGTTGCTCGCGAACGATATACAAATCGCTAACCTACCTGAAGTTAATGGGGAAAATCCTATACATACGGCACTGCTAGTTGCGTCAAAAATCGGGGTCAAAATCAAGGCGCGCGACATAGTGAGCGCCGAGCGACTCGGAGGTCGGCGCATTAACGCGACGCAGCCGTCAGCACCGGTGGAGACCCGCCCGCGCTTCCTAGTCGTGCGCTTGGCTCGCCGCGATATACGCGATGAGCTGCTGGAGAGCGCGCGAGCACGTCGTGGCATGACATCTGCCGATCTCGATATGCCGGGGCCGGCGACACGGTTCTACGTGAACGAGCGTCTAACGAAGATGAACCGAGAGTTGTTTCGGAGGGCGCGCGGGGCCGGCAGTCGCCTCGGCTGGCAGTTTATATGGACGAGACGAGGTCGTATCTACGCCCGAAACAAACCCGGGGATTCTGCCTTCCTTATCCACAGCGAGGCCGACCTGCTGCGCATTTTTGGAGCGGATCCGTCCACCGATGGCAACGGAACTCATTAAATTATCTGTATTTATAGTTAACAGATTTCTTTGTTTGACTCTTTTTTTATTTTGTTGGATTTTGTTGTTTACATGTCTTTTAGTTAGCCTTATTATTACTGAAAATATGTCATGGACGTCTTATCGACTTTATTATTTAGTCAATGTAGTCATACCGCGTTGCGTGTGTCTCGCGGTGCATCTGGGACTACTCGTAAACCGGTTCTATAACACTATACGAATACTTCCTCATAATCACTTACACGAATGTAAACCAAGACCGCTAATCACATATATTTCTCTTAAACTTACATATAATAAAATTATTTATATACTCGTAAAACTATATTCTAGTGATACTATTACTACCTACACATTATTATATTATTTACACCGTTATACACAACTTATTTACATATTATTTACAAAAATCAAACTCCGTTTCCCAATAATGATATTTAAAATATTGATGATTATGATTATAAATGAATTCGTAATGGTACTGATATTACTGAATGACGAAATTATTTTAAATTTTAATGATGATGCCTAAAAATAATAAATATCTCAAGGTGGGTTTACTTAACGCGGGATCGTTGGGTACGGGCCATGACGACTTGATTGGTGCGCTTGACAGACATTGTTTTGATATTATCGCTATCAATGAAACATGGCTACGACCAGGGGAGGAGGGGCGCGCTCCGGTGGTGCCGGGCTATCGTCTCCGCCACACGCCGCGGCCAGCGAGTGTGCGCTCGGGCCGTGGTGGGGGCGTCGGTTTTTATATACGTCGGGGACTCAGCGCGCGTACCTTTACCGGCGCGGTTGATCCCAGGTTCGAATCAGTCGAGCAAATGTGGCTAAAGATGTCATTAAATGGAAAAAAAATTGCTATCGGTACAGCGTATCGGCCTCCTTGGATGGACGTAGACCTTTTCCTAGACGCCATTACGGATAACTTTGGCACTTTGGGGAACTGTGATAATTTTATATTGCTTGGGGATTTTAACGTAAACATGCTCAATCCAAACGAGACAAAAACAAAAAAAATCAATGAGTTTCTAAAATGCCTAAGTCTCACTCAACTGGTCACATCTCCTACTCACTTCACAGAGACCAGTGAAACACTTATAGATCTCCTATGTACTGACCTAAGGGCGAGATATACGACGGTAGAAGCGTTCGGGAGTATGCACGGTCACTCCATCATAGCCAGCGAATTTCACATAAGGCGGGACAAGCGTACTCCATATGTTTGCACATTTAGACCACTTAAAAATATATCTAGGGATACTTTTAACACAGATCTGTCGCTTCTACGCATTGAAAACATTTCTATGTTGGACAATGTTGATGATATGGTGCACGTTTTTAACCAACGCATAATTTCACTATTCGATGTTCATGCGCCGCTCAAAACATGTACTATTAGGGAGGAGTCATATCCTTGGATTACGGATACTATTAAATTGATGATGCGGTTACGGGATGGTGCTTTGGCAAAATATAGGAAAACTAAATCAGAAACAAAAAAAATATATTATAAACAATTAAAATCACTTGTAGAAAGTTCCTTGTTTCATGAAAAAGTAGCATTCTTTAAACATAACATAAATAATAAAATTAAGGACCCGAAATCGTTATGGAAAAATATTAAATCCACCGTTTCAACAACTAAGCAAAGACAAGACCTGCCACCCCATTTCACAAACCCTGATCGCATCAACAGTCATTTTTTAAATGTTCCTGGCAATACGGTAGCTACCATATCACATATGACGTTCTATGAATGCCATAGATATGGTGAAGCAGTTTTCACGTTGAATCCTGTGGAACAGGACGAGGTCTCTCGTATTATATGTAATTTGAAAAGTAATGCGGAAGGTTACGACAACATAACCTTACATATGTTGAATTTGACACTGCCACACACCTTAACAACTATTACAGATATTATAAACTGCTCTATATTAACGTCTACGTTCCCTGATCAATGGAAAATTGCCACTGTTAAGCCCCTACAAAAGCATACAAATCCAATTGAAATGAAAGACTTGCGGCCTATCAGTATATTGCCTTGTCTTTCTAAAGTGTTAGAAAAAGTTGCTTGTCGACAACTAACAAATTTTTTGGAAGAAAATGATGTACTACCCGAACTTCAATCAGGCTTCAGGAAGCGTCGCGGTACATCGACGGCATTACTAGACGTAACCGATAACATCTTATCCGCGCAAGATAAGGGCATGTGTTCACTGCTTGTCTTACTGGATTTTTCCCGTGCATTCGATTCAATACATGTAAACCTATTATTGTCGAAACTCAATTATTATGGTTTTCACAGTAACACTACAAGATGGTTCCACAGCTACCTTACAAATAGAAAACAACTCGTGGAACTACGCCAGAGCAACGGTTCCACCCTAACATCGGCTCTAACCTCTATTGAAAGGGGTGTTCCTCAAGGGTCTATTTTGGGCCCTGTCCTTTTTATTTTGTATTGCGCTGACATTGTAAAATGCATACACAAATGCAAGTACCATATATACGCTGATGATGTCCAACTTTACTTGTCTTTTAAACCTGATGACTATGAAAAAGCAATTAGTGATTTAAACGACGATCTAAAAAGAATAGCTGTCTGGTCGGAAAATAATTGCTTGTCACTTAATCCCACTAAAACAAAATATATGGTGTTTGGCACGAAACTGCAGTTAAAAAGATTGCCATTAGTATTGAATCTTCGGCTAATGGGGGAACCTATTGAACGGGTTGGAGAAGCGCGTAACCTTGGATTGCGTATGGATAGTTACCTTAGGTTTGAAAAACATATAGCTGACTCGATCCAGAACTGCTTTTACCGCCTCAGAGTACTGTACAAAATTAGGCCATTCCTGTCCGAAAAACTTCGAGAGCAGCTTGTTGAAACACTAGTTCTGTCCAAATTGAATTATGCTGACGCAGTTTACGGCCCCCGCTTATTGGCTCGTACTGATCGGCTCGTCCAACGAGTTCAAAATGCTTGTGCCCGTTTCTGCTATTCGATTCCCCCTAGGTGTCATGTCACTTCATTCCTCAACAAGAATTTCACGCTTAAGATGAAGTCAAGACGTAAGCTACACTTGGCATGCCTTCTCTTTGGGGTCATTAAATACCAGCAACCAAGGTACTTATATGACAAAATTAATTGGGTAACGAGTAGACGTGAATGCACGGCCAGGCTTTGTTCGCAACAACTCTCAATTCAGCCTCATAGATCTGCGGCTTTCAGAGGCAGCTTCCGTTACGCAGCGTCTAAAGTATGGAACAACATACCGCCTCCTATAAGAGCTATAAACACGATCGGCACTTTTAGAAAGCGTTTGCGGCAGTACTTGATAGATGCGCAACGGAGGCTAGACATGGCTAAGCTGAATGATTCAATTATTTGATGTGTATATTGTGTAATTGTGAAGGGGTGTGTGTGAGGGTCCATGTGTTGGTGACGGCGGGGTGGTTGGATTGGAGTGATATTCATATTGCTCACGCTCGCTGGTCTCACTTCGTCTTGCTTCATCCGATGTCACCAGTGCTGGACGGTTGCTATGCCCCATACGCAATATGGACGTACCTCGTTAGTGCGAAGCCTGAAGGAAGGGAAAGAAAAATTAAATTAAATAAAAATCACAATTAGGTATACTAGAATGGAACTTTTTTAAATATTTATTATTATTTATTACCTTTACTCACCCTATACATATTTACATTTTTAAAACAATAAAAATTAATTAGTTATTATTATTACAATTACAATTATTATTATTTTTTTAATTATTTTTTCTTAGACATGTCTTTTTCTGTGATAAATTGTGACCAATACATACCGTCTGGGCCTGGCCCGCTCATAATGGGTGCGTCTTGTGCTGGTCTGGGTATGTCCTGACTATGTCCTTCCATCATCCATTATGGGGCTAGCCGTCAAACAAATAACGTTTGAAAGCAGGGACCCGCGATGTTTGCTTAAACCTGCAACAATCAATAATAGGTACGTATTCTTTGAAGTGCGTAATGACATTAATGACTGTATCCAAAAATACCTACTACACTCATCGGTTACTTGTTCATGCTCACCTTATCAAGTTATTGGGTCAGGATCAGCTTTCTTTACTGCTTCTCAAGGCCACAGTCTCACAGTGTAGGTACAAGGAAAAATAAATAAAGTATGTAAATTAAAATAGTGAACCGTCGTGTTCAGCTGCATGCCGCGCACTGAACGATACAAATTATGCAACTACAATACCGGTACGTATCTACCTATACTTATTAACTGTTCGCCCGTTGCGTCTGTCATGCTGAGAACGGGTTTCAACACGTCTGTATTCATTTATACTCTCACTCACTATTTATTATTTGTGGCGACACAAATAGGCTTATCATGTGTCTTGCTGTTGCGGAGTGGGTAGGTATGTAGGTACCTATTCCTTCTTTTTCTGTCCCTATGTTTATTTGCTTTTTCTTTTGTATTTTTCGCTTTGTATAGGTATGTTATTAACACACATTATGATATTCAAATAATTTTAATAAACTCATGCACTAATATAATTATATATACATATATATATATACTTACTCGTATTATTACTAACTTTAAGCAATATCTATATCTAGTTTTGCATAGTCTATATATTATTGGTTTACATCCGTCACGTCCAACTCGCAATGGGTCCAGTTGAAAATCAGCGCCAGGCACTAGTGGTCTGGCATATGCTGAACTGGACCTATTTGGCAGAGCCGCGAGACACACAGCAATCACTTTATTATATAAGATCTTTTATTTTCATTTTTTATTTTTATTATTTGCTTTGTGTCTACCTGTGCCAAATAAATGTTTTTTCTTTCTTTCTTTTCTTTCTTTCTTTCTAGTTTTCACATAATGTTTAAAAAAACAAGCAGGCAAGAACCAATTTCTTGAGGTCCTCTCGAAGCATCAGCCTCATCCCAAACAAACATGTAGGCATCATCTGTCCCCATGTTGTGAATGCCAAAGCAAAAAGTCCAAAGCTGCCTCTTGTAATACACTATTCCAGTTGTCAGCACAGGCGTAGGTAGGGTTTTCATTAAATCAAAGGTAATAACAGTAATGTCAGTAGATGATTTTGCTAAAACCGTATCATTCTGTAGCCCTTGTCTGGCACTGTCTGCTTTCCTCTGATGTAATTCTTGTTCACGTTGTAACACTTGTTTTAGCTGTTCACTCTCAGCGCATTTAATTTTGTTATGGAAAAGATCACATCTTTTACAAGAATCACTGATGGGTGCATGGAAACGTAGGTTAAAACATTCATTAAATAGTTTACTGAACATGAAGGATGATAAAGGTTCGAGTACACTTTCTTTATAGAGAGAATACATTCGTCCAAGACTTAGATCTGGTGATAGAAATCTCCTATTCTCACTTTTATGTCTGGTGTAATGAGACTCATAAGCAGGAAACTTGGCAATGAATTCTTTTAATGTTGTGTTTTGTTTACAGAGCTTTGTCGACCTCTCTGATCAATATGTGGGACATTGTGTATACTTTTTCGCTTCATTACCCTGGTTACACGTCCGTCAGAAACTTGAAAAGTTCTCAGGAAAAATTTTTTACACACCAGAACTTCAACACCATCTTTATTCAGTAAATGATAGATATATGTTTTCTGTCTTCTTGGCTCCTCTCTACCTGTGTAGCTTCTGCATTTATTTGTCACTCTAACTAACGAGAACAGTAATGCATTTTGTATATCGAAATTAGCTAATTCATAAAAGCTTTGGAATATTTGCAGCTGGCGTTCTTCATTTATCTTTAGATGACATTTTTTTGGACATAGACATTCCCCTGTTTTGGGTGTCTTCGCAGGAATAACGTTCTTTTTGTGATTTTCGTATTCTTCGCCTTTTGCTCGTTTTAATTTAAGCACATTTCGCTGCCAAGTTTCAGGCTTTTTAACACGTTTCCGAATCGTTTCCGAACACTTTTCCGATTAACTAAAATCATAACAGGTTATGGGCCCAGAGCGTTACCCAGTGCTAAAATATAAAATTCAAGCTAAAAGTGATAACTACGAAGTAGTGAAAGTGAGTGCACGTACACACGAGAAAACTTACAAAATGGAGTCGTTCATGGAATTACAGAAAATAACTAAACTGTATTGTGAAAAAGAATTCCCATTATGGAAATTCCAAGTAAACATATTATTCAAAAGCTCTGGATTACAGGATGTCGTACATGGAACTACAGGTACAGAAGCAATTCCTATGCCATCTAGAGAACAAAGTATTGACGATTACCAGTTAGATAACCGAGGTACTCATTCAAACCATTATGCAGTGGACGAAAGCATTAAAAATGGCATCAAATTGTTTATTGAGTCTATTCCGAAGATTGAGTCACATTATATCTGGGCTAACTCAAAACGAAATTATATTGATGGTAGTAAAGCTGTCACAGATCTTCATAGAGATTATGTGGAAAAATGCAAATCTCAAAACGTCCCCTATGGAACCTACATTACATTTTATCGTATTTTCACACAAGATTTTAACATTTCGTTTTTCACTCCTAAAAAGGACTTATGCGATATATGCAAAGCCTATAAAAACATCACAGATGAAGAGAAAGAATCTAAGAAACAAGATTATAAATTACATCACATTACACACATACAGGAAAAGAATTTGTCTCGTATTGAAAAAGAAAAAGATAAGAACAACAAAAATATTTTAGTAGCGGTCTATGATCTTCAAGCAGTGTTCCAATGCCCCAAAGGAGAAGTCTCAGTTTTTTACTACAAGTCCAAACTAAATGTTCTTAATTTAACAATTTATAACTTACAAAATAATTCAGTTGAGAGTTTTGTATGGGATGAGTCTAACGCCAATAGAGGTGTCAACGAAATAGCTACCTGTGTTTACAAATACCTAGAGAAAAATTCCGCAACGGCTGAAGACCTCGGTGTTGTCTTTTATTCAGACAATTGTGCCGGACAGCAAAAAAATAAGTTTATGATCTCAACGTACACTTACGCAGTCAAAACTCTGCCAAATCTCAGATCAATTACACACAAATACCTCGTTAAAGGACATACGCAGAACGAGGGCGATTCAGCTCACTCTCAAATAGAGAGAGAAGTTAAAAGGCAACTGAGATCAGGACCAATGTATACACCTGACGCATTTGTCGGAGCTATAAAGGCGGCACGGAAAAAAAGCGAGCCATTTCATGTTAATGAAATGTGCTTCGATGATTTTTTTGATTGGAAAAGTATATGCACTCAAATGAACTTTGCAATAATAATGAAAGATGAAGACAATAATACTGTGAAACTGGCTGAACTGATCGCGAAGCTCTGATCCCGATGCCATATTTTTCAAAGAATCATACGCTGACGAATTATTCAAGAAAGCTATAGTGGTAAAAAAAAAGAGAAACCATAATAGCCAAAACATTAATTTAACCCTCCGTGCACCAGGTGGGGTTTAACAAACCCCAGTCTTTCAAATTTCGCAATAATTTTAAAACTGTGTACGCGCTGATGCTCGAATTCTCAGTAGCTGGAATTGCGACGTTGCCGTTCCGATTAGTGCCGCTAAATCAGTCCGGCGGCAACCGTCAAGCGAGCTACACGCGCTTAAAGTGCGCGTGGGCGTCACACACCCCACCTCGTGCGGCGTGTTGATAAAAAGGTAAGAGTTTAATTCGATGTTATTTATGTATTTTTTTATTTTTGTGTGTTTATGTTATGTATGTTTAGCATTTTAAACATATTTTTATTTGTTACAGATAACAGTTTACATGAAAAATGTCGCACATCAAAGAAGCTGATATATTAAAAGCACTTTTAGACGAAAGAGACGACTTTGACGTAGAATCCACGGGTTCAGAACCAGAATCTGATATTGAATCTGAACACTTGAGTGTTCGAAGTGACACGAACAGCGAAGTTGATGCGGAAATACTTTCTTCCGATTTTGAGAGTGAAGACGATGTTCCGCTATCAGAGGTTCGCTCGTCTAGAAGCTATTATACTGGCAAAGATAAGACAACAAAGTGGCAGTAATAACCATTCAGAAGCAATGTTCGTTGTAGAGCAGAAAACATTATTACTCATTTACCTGGTGTGAAAACAACTGCAAGGGGTAAGTTATCGCCTCTCGAATGTTTTGAACTATTTATTTCCGATGCTATGACCGAAGAAATTGTGAGTTGCACTAATGAGAAAATACTCTCGCGACCAACATGAAAGGTAATGTCGTTGAATCATGCCTGGACCATATTTACATTAGGGCACCGACTGCACATATTAATTCCGCGGTGATACAGCAAAAAATATCGGATCACTTTTTAGTGTCGGCCGCAGTGCAGTGGAACCGCGCCCTACAGAATAGTGCACGTGCTGGCAAGAGTGCACCACACGGGCCATCGCGATCAGCTGACGAACGGAGTGGAAGAACTATGCCTATACCTACCGCCACTACCGCGCTCCACCGCCGTGTTCTTGATAATCGTTTAGTAAGAGAGAAATTATTGAATACAGATTTTAGTAAATTATTATCTATTGAATGTCCAGTAGGACTTTATAATTCTATTAGGCAACTATTTATGAACATCTATAATGATTGCTATAAAATTGTAACTGTTAGTGTCAGCTCAAGAAATAACAAAAGTTGGGTTACGGATTATTTAAAAAACTTAATAAAGGAGAGAGATAGACTGTACAAGGTGTGGTGCAACGATCCAAAGAATATGGTTAAAAGATTAGAATATACTAAATATAGAAATAAATGTTTTAAAACTATAACTAAATGTAGCAATGAATATGATAGGCAGAGTATTATTAACTGTAATAAAAATATTAAAAAGATATGGGATAGGATAAATATATTATTAGGAAACAGTAAACAATCACTAGATACTACGATATTATCTAATATGAACATGCAGGGAAACACAAAAGGTATTGCTGATAGGTTTGCGACTACTTTTGATGAGGAGATACAACAAATTAAACATATATGTGATGATAAATGGCTAAGTAGAGACAACTACGTACAAAAATCTGACAGAAATATGAGATGGCAACCAGTGAGTGACAATTACGTTATAAAAATAATTAAAAATATGAATGCTAACAAATCACCTGGATGTGATCTCAGTAGGATATTATTGGGCATTCTACCCCACCTGTCGCTACCTTCGGCTCACTTCGTTCGCCTTCGTCGCTTTCGGTGTGGTAGAAAGCCCAATAATATCCGACGGAGTGGGCGCCGTTCAACAATTCCGTTTTATTACATATCGTTCCTACGTCTCACTTCGTCTGAATTTGCGTTTGCGTTATTACTTACCGATGGCTTACCTCGATCATGTACTGCAGATTCTCGAATTGAACACAAAATCACTACTTTAGTTAACAAGTTTCACACTTAACCACCACTTCACAGTCAGTTTGACACATATTTCGTTTACTAATGGAACTTTACGAATATAGTAAACTAAAATTTTGGGACAGATTGTCTCATGTCTCTTCACAGAGTAAAAAATAGCATGCACCTACAAGT
The DNA here is from genome assembly GCA_948465475.1 of Thalpophila matura. Lineage (NCBI taxonomy): Eukaryota > Metazoa > Arthropoda > Insecta > Lepidoptera > Noctuidae > Thalpophila > Thalpophila matura. Next base: position 8,900,138 of record OX419198.1, on the reverse strand, counting down.
ACACACACATTCTTTTTCTATGACCCAGATTGGGCACCAAGGACATCCAAATTTTAATTTAATTAACTCATACAGTTGACACTAGCTTACATGTTAACAAATAAACTAAAATTTGGGACAGATTGTCTCATGTCTCTTCACAGAGTAAAAAATAGCATGCACCTACAGGTACACACACATTCTTTTTCTATGACCCAGATTGGGCACCAAGGACATCCAAATTTTAATTTAATTAACTCATACAGTTTTACATGTTAACAAATAAGTGTGCTCGCTGTTAGAACCATTAGCCTAAAATTCAGGACAGATTGTCTCATGTCTCTTCACAGAGCAAGAAATATTATGCATCTTCAGACACACGTACATTCTATTTCTATGACCCCAGATTGGGCACCAAGGACATCTGAATTTTAATTTAATTAATTCATACAGCTAACACTACCTCACACGTTAACAAACAACTACTGGTAGCTCTGAAATGTTCTGTTGTTACTCTGCGACTCTGCGTTGCGCTTGATTAAGATCATCGCACACTTATACAATTGCCATCGAAACGGTTCGTGTGCCGTCCCGTGATCATCTATTGTACCATACTCCTTTTAAACCGCCGGATGACGGCGTCGGATCGGCGACCGTGTTAAGCTTCACAGTATAAGTGTACGTGATTCTTTACAATCGCAAAGACTGCAAAATTGCATTATGTAAATTTGTAGTGTTCGAACTTTGTTGTACCAGGTATATGTTTGAGTCATTCCCATGTATTCATCAATTTAGCTGTAAGATGATCGCTGTGCATGTTGCAGTCTCTGATTAAAATTGGTATTTTATAGAACTTCATAATCAATGCAATTCATTTAAATAGAGGATGTTCCTTTGATAACTTTGCTAATTATTTTATATTGTTTATTTGCTATATGTATTTATAAATAACCAACGTATACTTACAGTTTACACCAGACATACAAGTTTTTGGTTAATACATACTGAACAAGCATAAAAACATATAAGAAAACATAAAATGTTTCAAAATACATTGATAGTTCTTTAACAATCTAGGATTTGTTTGAAAGATGAATCTTAATACTAGTACCTACCTACTGAACTTATGCATGAATTGATAATAAAAAGTTCGTTTTAGTCGTTAGATGATATTACTTATTTACGATAATGTCAAGTTTTACTGTAGCATATAAGTGGTTAACTTTTTGCCGCAAGTTTGTTTACATGGATTATTCTACACAAAAAATGTTTTCAGGATGATTTTCTTTCAGCTCTCTTCCGTCAAAAAAGTGATTTTTATTTTTTAGTTCACATGTGTGATATCAGGCGAAGTTTTACATCACATTTTATACAACAAACATACATACTTTATTATATATTAATGTATTAATCATAAACGTCATGTGTCATCTTTGTCGGCGAGCGAAAAAAGCTGGTTTTATATTTCATTTCTCACGATAAAATTGCAATTAGACGGAAGTGATTTTCAATCACTACGGTTTAATTAGACGTAAGTAACATAAATTAGTCATACAACTGTCAATATATGTAGTTAAGGTTTAATTTTGTAATGGGATAAATATTGCTGAAATGGTATTTTTTATGTATAAAATCAATCAATTTTGATCATAATATTACATTCGCTCCAGTATCTTCCAGTGATAACCACCGGTTACCTTCAACTATATAAAATGTAAGTAAGTACTACTAATTTTACTGAATTTACAAATGTACTAATCGCTACCCAGCTACGGACCTGGTTTCTGCCTGCCGGCTGGTGTATTGGTTAGCCTTAATTTCATCGCATAGATGTTAGAATTTTGAGCGTAAACCATATAATTTTATGTAATAACATTATAGGGAATTTCATGAACTAAAGACATGTCCATAAATTATTCCACTGAGCCATGTATTTTTCTCACAATTTAAAGAAAACTTCAAAATTAATGTTATTTTGTGGTTATCCGATTCAACTAACATCAAACGTATCGCTATTATGAACCTTATTTGTTGCCGCGATGCGTTATTGTCAATTACCGAAACTTAAGTCATAGTTATTAGTTACAAAATTAATCTTTATGTGTTCCATTTCAGGTCTGACTCCGATTCAGAATACCGGTCACAGTCCGCAACTGTAGCCGAGCCGAAGCCGCAACCAAAGAAGAAGGTGTCGAAGCGCAAAGCTTCCGAGAGCACCACACCGTCCGTACCGAAGTCAAGGTAATTTTGTGTTACTGCTTTTACCTTTAGGTGCTTGTTGTGTATGTTATGTCAATTAAAATGTTATACACCGATAAACGTTCGTTAGTGGATTTAGAACTGCAACGAAGAGAGCTCTGAAATCAATTTCCAATTATATTCCTTGTAGGAATGATTACAGTTAGTTCATGAGGTATTTAAATTATTATAACAGAACATCATGCTTTCTATCCCCGTAGGGTTCAACAGAGGAGTAATACACCATCAATTTGTCAATATAAAAAAATAAATGTAATAAATAATGTGTTAAATTGTTTACAGTAAAAGGCGCAGCTTGAGCTCGGACCTCTTTGGTTTGGAGGACTACGTCCCCACCAAAACCTCAGTTGCGGACTTCGGTTCGTCACTCATCAGCCGTGTTGCCAACGGTAAAGTGCGGCGAACGGCAGACGTATCCGGGGACTTCTACGTGGAGGTTAAAGTCTACAACAAGGCTGAAGTTGCCTCCACCCCAAAAGAGGAGCGGTGGAAGAAAGCCTCGGTGGTACTAAAAGTGCAGCTTAACCGGAACACGCCGCAGTGGGACGGGTTACAAGTTTTTATGAGACGGGCTCATGAGTTTTTTGATAACTCTGAGCCTGTCTTTTATAGTGATAGTATTAGTTTAAAATAAATATTTAAGTTGTTGGGGCACCAGATGTTTTTGTATTTCTGCGATCGTAAATCATAATCGTAAAAATAATACATTGCAACATATAATAGTAAGTTTAAAACTATTATATTTTAAAATGCCGTTCTGTACTGTTTGTAACACATCTGTTGAGCGCAGTCACTGGACAGGTCACCTACGTAGTACTAATCATAAAAACAAAACTATTTCGCATTTTTGCGAAGGTGTTGAAATAATACATTCTGCATTTCGTAATCGTATAGCTTCTTATAGAATTGTCGATCCGTCTGAGAATAGTTCTCTACAACCATTTCTTATTAATATTTGGGACAAAATTAAAACGTTAATTAATATTTCTCTTAAAGAACATACTTGTCTAAAAGTTAATTTCGAATTTTTTGCTTTATTTTTAATGTTTAAAAATGATTCTCAGGAGATGAAATCATTTGCCACAAAAAACTTTACTCTGCATCAGAATTATGAAATTGATTCATTATTAACTCAAGTAAAAAACATTTTATCAAAAAAGATAGAAGAATTTCAGGACCGAGACAGTGGATGGACGTTCTTGAGCAGTTCTCATTTGGAAGTCAATGTTAACAAATATCAACCGTTGCATGGTTCAGGCTTTATCGAATTGCCTTCTGCAATAAAATCGAAAAGAGCATGTGTTAATATCCACAATAATGACGAGTATTGTTTTTTGTGGTCTGTTGTTGCTGCTTTATATCCAGCTAAAAGTCATCCTGAAAGAGTATCTTCTTACCCTGATTTTCGTAACGTGTTAAATGTAAAGGATATGTCATTTCCAGTGAATTTCTCAGATATTGCGCGGTTCGAAGTGAATAACCCCGAAATTTGCATTTACATTTATGGTTTAAAAAATAATACCGTCGTAGGACCGCTTTACAAACCAAAAGCCTTGAACGGAAAGGTGATTCATTTACTTTATTTAGAAAGAGATAATTTGTCACATTACTGTCTCATTAAAGACTTGCCGCGACTTGTTAAAAATCAAATAACAAAACACCACAGTAAACTATACTTTTGTGATGCTTGTTTAATGTTTTTTAATTCATGCGATGATCTTAGTTCACATAGTTGTGGAGGTGTTGTCACTGAACTACCTCCAAAGGGTTCTTTCATACAGTTTAAAAATTATAATAGAAAGCAAATTGTTCCATTTGTTATATATGCAGATTTTGAAACAATGCTAGAACGGTATGAATCTTGTGACCCTGACCCCACTAAGGCGAGTACTGTAACGCGACAGCGACATGTACCTATAGCTTTCGCTTATCATATTACGTGTACGCTAGACGAAAGCCACAATCGTTACGTTTCTTATCGCGGTTCGGATTGTGTATCAAATTTTGTGAAGTCTATCTATAAAGATGCACAAAAAATTTACGATATTGTAAAAAATAATGCTCCTATGATTTATTCAAATGAAAATGCTCGCGACTTTGAAAACGCGTTGACATGTCATATTTGTGAACACTTGTTGTTCGGCGATAGGGTTCGCGATCATTGTCACTTGACTGGTAAATATCGCGGCGCAGCTCATAGTTATTGTAACATACAATACAAACTACCATCATTTTTGCCAGTATTTTTTCATAATTTGTCTGGATACGATTGCCATCTTTTCATAAAAGAATTAGGTGAAGCTCCTGGATCTATAAAAGTGATACCTAAAACAAAAGAAAACTATATTTCTTTCACTAAGTTTATTCCGATTGCTACCGGGGAAAGCATTCAAGTTCGGTTTGTAGATTCTTTCAAGTTTTTAGGAACTAGCTTAGAAAAGTTGGTTAGTACAATGAAAAAACAAGACTTTAAACAATTAAAATCTTATTTCCCTAATAAAAAACAATTTAACCTACTCACTCGTAAAGGAGTGTATCCATATGACTATATGTCTCAATGGGAACGTTATGAAGAAACGTGTTTACCCTCAAAAAAATATTTTTTTAACTATTTAACAAATGACGCAATTACCGACGAAGACTATGAACACGCTCGGTCTGTTTGGTCAGTATTTAATATTCAAAACATGGGTATGTACACAGATTTGTATCTCAAAACAGATGTTTTGTTGTTAACAGATGTATTTGAAAATTTTCGAAAAACTTGTAAACTACATTACAATCTCGATCCCGCGTTTTATCTTACAGCACCAAGTCTATCTTTTGATGCAATGCTTTTAAAAACAGGAGTTCAATTAGAATTGATTAGTGATGTTGAAATTTTTAGAATGATACAAAAAGGTATTCGAGGAGGTGTTTGTATGTGTTCCAAAAGACATGTCAAAGCCAATCATAAATATTTAGATACTTATGATCCAGCCCGTCCTAATTCATTTATCATTTATTTAGATTGTAACAATTTATACGGTTATAGCATGTGTCAATCCTTACCCTATTCGGATTTTAGATTTATGAATAGACAAGAAATAGATTTTTTACAATTGAACTTAGCAGAAATTAGTGATACTGCAGAAAACGGTTACATCCTTGAAGTTGATTTAATATATCCGGAGAATTTGCACATGGAACACAATGACTTTCCCTTTTGTCCAGAAAAATGCTTACCACCGGGTGGTAAGAATAAAAAGCTAATACCAAATTTGTATGATAAATATTACTATGTTATTCATTACGTACATTTAAAAAAATGTTTACAGCACGGTTTAGTATTGAGAAGAATCCATCGCGCTATTATATTTAAACAAAGTAGTTTTTTAAAGCAATATATTGATATTAACACCCAGTTACGTCAAAAAGCAGAGTCAACGTTTGAACAAGACTTTTTCAAATTATTGAATAATAGTATTTTTGGAAAGACCCTAGAAAATAATGAACACCGAATAGACGTTAAGTTAGTAAACAAGTGGTGTGACTCGAACAATAAAACAAAAAAGACTACTTGTGCTGAAAAATTGATAGCCAGCCCATATTTTCATAGCGTCTCTGTATTTTCTGATGATCTAGTAGCAATCCAAATGAAACCTGTGCGTATTATACTTGATAAACCAATTTACATAGGGTTTGCAGTATTAGAATTATCTAAAGCTCACATGTACAACTTTCACTACTCCATCATTAAACCTTTTTATGGTAACCGAATAGAATTATGCTATACTGACACAGATAGTCTAGTATATGATGTACAGAGTAATGATGTTTATAAAGACTTTAAGCTCCATTTTCTAAAATATTTTGATACCAGCAATTATGACTGTAACAATGACTATAACTTACCAATTATTAATAAGAAGGTTCCAGGACTGTTTAAGGATGAAATGGGTGGTGACATTATCAAAGAATTCGTAGGACTGCGCTCAAAGCTTTATTGTATTAAAACGTTAAACAAAACAATTAAAAAGGCAAAAGGTACAAAAAAATGTATTACCAAAAATTTTAATATGTTAGATTATAAAAATGTTTTATATGATTGCAATGTTATTCGTAAAAAAAATGTATTGTTTAAATCAATAAAACACGAAATATTTACTCAGGACTTAAATAAAGTAGCACTTTCAAGCAATGATGATAAACGATTGCTATCGTTTGATAAAGTTTCTACTTTAGCCTGGGGTAACGCAAGTATATTTAAGTAATACATATTTTTAACATGTTTTTTATTGATTGTGAATGGTAATACTTATGACGTCCTAAATGGAAAGTTAGATAATTTTTCAACCTACCTACTGTCTTACTTACTATTATAAAAAGTCTGTAAGGGTGGGTGGATGGATGTTTGTTACTCTTTTAAAATGTGAAATAAGTAGTATTGCTGTGTAATTTAATTCAAATAGTATCGATAGAAGTTTCTTTTGAACCTGGTTTTATTATGTATACAATTCTAAATTGTGTGTATTATATTCTTGGTGTCCGTTTTACTAGTTAGAGCTAAACAGTGTAGGTATATGTCTATTATGTGCCTACAAAGTATAAAGTTATATAATTAAATTGTGTATATTCATTACATACATCTGTTTCATTTCTGTTCCTGATGACAAAGCACACAGCGCTCGCCGCGTGTCGATACAGGTTCCAACTTGATAAAATATGTACCTAATGTCCAGTTTTGATGACAAAGCACTCATGAGTCGAGGTTCACACGCGCGGTGTAGAATTTAACACCGATCAGGTGCTCATCAGATTGAACTTGTTGAAACATGAAATTGATTCACATCGCAAGGTTTTATGGAGTTTGCATTTCATAATAATATGATTAGTACATACATCACAAGGCAGTCAGCCGGACTGGTCACATCACGTCACTTAAAAACGAAACAAATTGTAAGTATTGCACAAGCGTATAAGTACTTATAAAATTATGTCTTATTTATGTGTTTGATATAATTATTAATAATTATAATTTTCTTTGTTTCAGATCATCAATAATGTGCGATTCTCCAGATATTATTGACTTCTCACAATACGGTCAAGGTTTTCCGACTCCGAGTTTAAGCTGGCATATCCCAGATATCCAAGATCAACAAATACCTGTCAACAAGGAACCTAGAGCAAGACAAGACTGCGGACCTGCTAGCAAGAAGCCTAGAACAAGACGGGAGTGTCTAAAACAGAAGTCATCTCTGCCTAATTATGGTGAATCATATGTCATAAACAATGAGAAGAAAAAAGGATTACGACTGATCCAGGTACAAGTGTTGGATATCAGTGAACAAGAACCTGCAAGTGACAATCAGAATGTGATGTTAAGTGCGCAGTATGTAGTGACTGAACCGCTGGACTATGTTATGGAGGAGACGCAATCGTTAATTAACAAAATTTCAAAAAAACTTTGTGGGGACAGTTATTATTAAGTGATGTAATTATTTTGTAAGTACCTACTTTATAAGTTAATATGTGAGTAATATTATAGTTATTAGGGTATAATAATAGGTTTTTATGTTGTGTAGGTTCTGGATGTATAAATTATTAGAATATCATATATGTAAGTTTTATTGTAATATTTTTTTAAATATACAAAAGAAGTTACAAAAATATCAAAAACAAAAAATAATAAAGAGAGAAAAAAATTAAATAAAATATCTAGATTGTTTTAATGTAAATAGATAATATTAATCTCTTAGTTTAATTTTGTTGGGTAGTGCTCATACATCACAAGTTTTTATGTTATAAGTATGTATGTACGCGTAGAAAACATGTGGGGACAGTTATTATGATTATTGGGTTGGTAGATATAATTAGTTTGTAATAATTTTAAATAATTTAAAAAATAAATAAAAGGGTTCCATTTTAATTAAAATAATGGTAATAAGATAATATGGTAAAATAAATAGAATATTTTTATGTACCTAGTAACAATAATTAGTTTGTAACTGTAAATGATGAATGATAAAATAATAAATACTATAATTTAATATTAAAGTTTGTTTTATTGTATATGACTTAATCAATTAAAATTTTACATTAGCTGTACAATAATACTAAATTTTCAGTACATATTCATTTACAATTATGTATTGTAGGCTTACCTCAAATTTAACATAACTACAGCTTATTTAAAATTTTATAGGTTCAAATAAAAAACCATAAGTAGTTATTTCGATATTTTTATTAAATGTAGGTTAACAACACTATACAAATAAATTGAATACAGACATATTATTATCAAAATACCATTTTTTTATACACACAGCATTATTCAGTGCACAATTCAGTTTATGGTTCACACAATTAAAATCAGTTTTATTTTTACAGAACCTTTTTTTTAATGTTGCAAAATTAGGACATCCTTTTTCACCTATATCAATCACTTCACAGTTTGCACATAATTCTTTAATCCACTTAATTTTTTCCAAACCCTTTGTAATAATTTTTTTATTTTCTAAATACGGTACGATGACATGTTGAAACTCTCTGTAGTCTATAAAGCCCTCACTCCAGCAAATTCCACGATTTCTTTCCAACCATCGCACCTGCCTCTTTTCTTCTTGAGCCAAATAATGAAACGAATGCGGTGGTTTAACTACGAACGTCTGTGTGTGCTCATTACTTACGATGGCCACTTCTTTGACGATAAAATTATTGTCTAAATATTTAAATCCTTGGATTTCGACGATGATAATATCTGAGTTCATGATATCTTCTTTACTGTGTTGCTTAATGGTTTGTATTCAACAATGCAATCGTTGAGAATGAGGCAGTATGCTGAAGTTTGATCTGGTATTTCTGAATCACTCTCAATTTCTACCCTTACATCCACAACGGGTCCAGTCTTCAGATTATCGGTCTGTCTAGAGCAATCAACAACAAACAACGGTGCTAACTCTTTAAATTGTTTCTCGCTTAGTAAAGACTCCGAACAACGTCCATAATACGACTGCTGAAATCTAACGTATTGCTCATATAATAAAGCAATTCTGTTATTAGCGAAGTTCACATTGATGCTTTCATACGGGAAATATGTTGAATTAAGGTACACTCGAACATCACGAACATAGCAGTGATCAAACTGAGACATGTCAGAACTTGCATTATTTTTTCTACTTGTTTGTAGTCCAATTATAACATATCTTGGTTTTTCTATTTGAGACGAAGTTTTGATAGACCAAGTATGTTTTGTAGTTTTAGGTAAAGAGGGATATTCATATAGATCCCAGTTTCTAAATATCATCTGAAGCGGTCGATCTTTTTCCAACAGTTTTAATAAACTTATTTTTTCTTTGTCTGATACTTTAACATGTGGTACACGCCATATGATTTTATTGATTTGAACGTCTTCCACTATTTCACCGGTGTTCAATTTTACAGCGTTCAAATTAGTGTTACTTCGTAACAATATTAGTTCATGTCTACTATTTATCACAACTTTTTTAAAATCTTCTGCGAAACCGAGAATATTCCGAAGTGGTATAGATGCAGAAAAACTTCCTCCATTAATATTTTTTATACCATCGATACTCCATCCCCAAGCTCTAGCTATTTTTGATTCATTCTCATTCATTGATATTAATGATTTCATGGTTGTAGTTATACCTGCATTTTTTATTTTATCAATCTCCACTCCATTTAGCTCATACCTAATATCTTGGAACAAGTACAGTAGAGCATTGTTTGTGAAATTGACACTAGTAGCTTTGTCTTTCGTATCTTTTTTGCTGACGATAACAGTGCCTTCTAAATATAGTGTGCTAGCTGAAGGAAGTATGTACAAATCCTGTTGGTTGATAGGTATGCGGATTTCATCGTTCCTGTTGAAACTTGTTACGTACGGCTTGTAGGAATGAAATTCGATTCCTTCTATAGTGTTATCGAAAGTCGGAGTGGATAAAACGTCTAAGATATTCATTTTAGTAATCCGATCGCTCTGAGGAATGCTTTATTGTCTTTAGTTAATTTTATTTTCTTCTTAGAGCCCGGTCTTATTGGGTTGGTAGCTCGAGTAGAACTGATATTTTTTATTTGTTGAAACTCATTTTTATTGAAGTCAATCATCTTTTTCTCTTAAGATGCAAATATATCTGCACTTCTTCACCGCGCAAATTAATTAAGCGATTATTTATATCTAATAGCCTTATATGTATGCAGCTTATGTTGTTTTGATTGATTGGAAAGTATATTGCGTTCTTCGGGATTTCTATGATCCTGTATCCAGGTGGCACGTTGAGTGCAAATTCGTGAATGATGTGACTTGGTTCACCGTTTATGTAGGAACCGCTCACAATATCACATTCAATCCTGACCACGGTCGTCGGTAAAATGTTGACTGGAAACTGTGACACATACCATTTATTTGCTTTCAAAATTTGTTTATTAAATCCTAACAGTCTTCTGAAGGAGTTTTCCTTGTCAAAATAAACATCTTTTGTACAGAACATTGTAGTTTTTAAAGTATTATTATTGCACTGTAGTTTGATTGTTGCATCTTTTATTTTAGATTTTAAATAATCACTGATATCTTGCAATTCATAAGTGCCTTCCGGTATTTCAATAACTTCGTTATAGCCATAATAAAACTTATTATTACTTTTGTCAATGTTTGGAATAGAATTAAACGTTGAAAAGTGCATTAAAGCACACTCATACTCTCCATCTATGTAGTTGCAAAGTATTAGGATAGTACGTAGATAACACTGACGAGTTTCCAGTTATCGACAAAGTGAGTGACATCTTGCAAATGATTGAAATGAAAGAAAAGCATATATTTATAATACATTTTTATTCCAAAAAGTCCACAAATATTCTAAACATAAGTGACCACAATTAACTGAATTGAATTTTTGATATCTTGTGTAGTTATAAAACACATTACAATTTTTGAAATATCGCATCAATTCCATTGGAGGTTTTAAATCTCCATAACTATCAAAATATTCACAATAGTTGTATACTTTAACATAAGCTACCCAATGCGTTCCTTCGTTCTTAGAATCATCTAAGTTAACGATTGCACATTCAATCCGTTTTGGTTTTCTTGGTAACCGGTCCTTCATGTAGACTCCTCGGAAATATGGGATGTCTCTTGAATACTTTTGGATGTCTACATTAGTTAGAGCGCGATTAGGTAGCATACTTTTTAGTTTTTTGAAGATGTTATAAATAATCCTTTGCCATTTTTATACGGCTTAATGTATAAACCCTTACCCAACACTAAAGCCTCCATAGCTTTGTTGTGTCGTTCTGTTTCTTTCAAATTTTGCTTGCTTGCTTTGTAATCATTAACCGTTTTTGCAATACCAGCTGCACCACCAGCTAAAGTTCCTAAAGCCGATAAACCAGCAAAAATTGGGATTAAAGGCAGAATTCCTCCAGTCTTTGGTATGGGTATTACTCGTGGTATCCGAATTTGATGACGTATGTTTGGAAATAACTTTTTTGCGGCCAAGTAAGCTGCTTTTATCAAAGTCTTACTATCTTTGGGTTTGAGTTTCTTAATTTTTGATTTTATTTTTGAAACAAAACTTTTAAATGTTTTTACGCCAGATCCAGACTTCAGTTTGGCTTTCATGACTTTGTTTACTAGCCATGAGCTTAGTTTTTCACCTTTTCCTGCATGTTTTGATCTTAGTCTTTGTTTGGTCATGTTAAGTAGTTGTAAATCAGCTTTGTGACGATTTGATAAGTCTGTATGGTTTGCATACGCAATGTCGTGTTGCATACAAGCTTCGTCTAGCTTATTTACTCCTCGGTCACCTCGAGCCAAACGTTTGCGAAGTTTTGTTCCTGGTCCGCAATAATTGTAGCCGGGCAAATGAACTTCGAATGGTAGATTATTAATTAAGCTATTAACTAGTCCACCTCCTTGCATTACTCAAATTATAATGATAGGAAATTTTAAAAAAATGAATATATAATAAAATCTTAACCCATTAATGCAGCTTTTTCAATCCAACTATTTTCTGTACTGTTTAGACCTAACCATTTGACATACAACTTATTTCCTTGTTTTTTCAAAACTTTTTCTATCAAATAAACATCGGGATGGTTAGATTTTTGGAGTTCATGTTCGTAAAAAGCCCCTAATATATTTTGCTTTCGTTGATCTTCAATGTGATATGTTACTGGTAAAGTTCTATTAATCTTTTTTATATTAAATAATTCAGTTGACCAATTAGGAGTGTAACCTTTCTCAAAATTATGTTTGTATTTACTTATACGAACAAAATCACCAACTTTGAATTTAGGCTTCCACTGAGCTAAATCACACTTGTTTATTTTATTTATATTTTCCTTTATCATTGGTTCATTAGATTTATTCACATCAACCGGTTTACATTCAATGGTGCGATGTTTTGTGTTGTTATATGTCTTCAATATATCTTTTAATGGTATACCTAACCACTTATAATTTCCATTGAGACTAAATTGTTTATATAATTTATTTTTTACAGTCCTAATCAGTCTCTCTACAATTGATGCTTTTTTAGTAGAGAACGATGAGTAATGGTTAATGCTGTGTTTCTTCATGAGCGTTTGAAAAGCGTTGTTATAAAATTCTGTTCCCATATCAGTTTGTAAATTAACAGGTTTACGATGGCTGTTAATCAGTATTCGTTTAAATGCATGAGTAACATCAAGTTTATTTTTTGATTTTAAAGGCTCTGTCCAAGCATATTTTGAGAAGCAGTCAATCACCACTAAAATGTAACTGTGACCTTTATTATATTTTTTCAGGTTTTGCATGTCCATCAGATCAGCCTGCCATAAGTCATCGACCCCCTTTAGAATGACACGCCGCCTAGGGAAATTTCTTCGTGCTGCTTTGTGTATTTCATTAACAATTTGCTGTTTTGCCATTACGGGGTTTTTTGAAGTAATTTATCTACCTCGGCTTTAGTATAAAACTTATCTTGCAAATGAGTTGAAACCTCGGGTATCTTTGCTTTTAAAGTAGCCTGAACTGTACCCTTTGCGTCTTTTATGATTTGAGAACGCAATGAACCAATCATATTATCAAATTCTTTTATCATACTGTCATTCAATCGATCTACATAATCCTTGTCCACAGTCCGATTATTTAATTCTTTTAACATGTTAGCATTCAATCGATCTACATAATCCTTGTTCACAGCATCGTCTGCTTCTACTGGAGATCTAATTCCTCTCAGTCTTGATGTTTTTAAATCAAAATCTCCGTTTTCTGATTTTAATAATGCATTCTCATTAAACTCAAATAACTCTGATAAACGCATTCTTTTGTGAATGTAGTGTCCGAATTTGTCTACGTTCATGTTTAAGGTGTATTGTATCGAGAGGCTGATAGTAAAATAAACACATTTTAAAATATTTATTTATTTATAATATTACTTTCACGCAATTCTTCAATGATAGATATAATTTCATTATCTAATCCTGTGTTGCCAGCATCTCTAGACGCAATTAATAATTTCAACCTTTCCACTAATTCATTAGGATTATCCCAGTACACTAAATCTACGTTTTTTCTCCACTTTTTTGTTAACGGTAGACCCTTTCCTTGAACTGCATTCTTCACTTTAAAAAGAGGTTTAATAACTTGCAAATATTTTTGCCCTTTATTACTTTTTATTGGCTTACTTGGATCATAGTCTCGACGATGTGCATTTGTATCAAGTAGCATCGACTTATAATTTTCCATATCACTGACTGTAACCAAGTCTACAACTTTCTTAAGTAACAACTGTTTTAAACCAGGTGTATTTTGGTATTTATGTCCAGCCACGATGATGTATTGATCGTTGATCGTTATGCAAGCAGAACCTAACATCAGTTTCCCATGGTTTGCTCTAACCCCAAATGGAATATCTACCAACGCTTCTGAAGATACTGACCAGGATGACGTATCACAATCTTGATTCTTTTCAACTACTGATTCATAAGAAGAGTCACTGTTAATATCTGATTCATATTTGTCTTCATCACCATTATTATCATCACTTCCTGCGCTACCAGTTTCTTCTTTCTGCAAAGCTTCGTTAATAAACGGAACATCAGCAAAATCATCACTAGCACGCAGGAGAGGAGTTTGCTTACTAGCATTAGCAATTAGGTTGAGAGGTTCTGTTACAGGTTTGAAAACAGATTCCAATGCTTGTTTATTGTTAATCTCAGCATCTCTCATTTTTCGTACTTTTATCTTTACAGCTTCTGCCGCATCGACAATTTGTCGTTTCAATGATTTTTCCATATTGGTAAAATAGGTTGTAATTGATTTAGCGTCGTAAGGTGAATAATAATGTCAGGCAGAAAATAGCCTTATATATGTATTCGTGTTCTTAGTCAAAGACTACAAACGTGTCAAATTTACTTCTATAACATCCTTTGTTTTTGGAACAATCTTTATTAATCACAACATAATTGAAAGGTACACTCCATATTTTTGAACACATTTCACGAAATTCAATCCATGTCATATCAGTATTGACGTGCTCATCATAAACGTGTCTCATATTTCTTTCATCCTGTTTAAAAAGTACGATTAGGTTCGCGTTGTCTCTTACTAACTGCTTAGGGATTTTACTATACGTCTGATTTAGATAAAAACAATCGATGAACTTGTGTCTCCCCATAGCAAAATAATCACGAATACTACTTTGATTTTCACACGCAACATCATCAAATACAATTACAGAATTCGGTTTTGCGGTCTGAACACTCAGTACTTGCTCATTTTCATGATATTTCTGAAATGAAATGCCTGGTACTCGTTGCAAGACTTTTTCTAAAAAAACGTACTTAGGTTGTTGTAAGGTTTTCGAATAAATATAAACATTTTGAAATCTTAAACCATTCTCGTGTATAAGAAGACCAACTAATAAATTGGTTTTTCCACAATTTGACGGCCCGCAAATGATGCATCGTACCGATTTAGGTAATAATTCTCCATGGCGAAAACCAGTCTCCTGAGAATGAACACAAAGTTTGTTTACATGTAACGATTGTGGTTGTTTTACAAATTTCATGATGACTGCATGAAACGGTTATGTTAATAATGAGTCAATTAATGTATTACGTTGACATTTATAAGATTATAACTCATTATCGCTAACTCGAACAAATGTACGAGCAACACCATGGCTGTCCTTCAATATGAAATAGTGAGTGTTCTCTGGAAAATTAGATTTCACCGAATCTGTTTGGGCTGTACAGCTGTCCTGGTGTTTTGATGAACCGTTATCTGTATGTTTCTGACCAGTTTGCAAATCTCGAATAAATATAATCTCGCCACTAGAATTCTTGATAATAATACGTTTACAAATGTCTTTTAAATCACATTCCACTGAGTCATGCATTGTTCGCAGTTAATTTAGTTATACCTAAGTATGTATTTAGTTTCGTGATACAAAATTCAACCTTTTCACGGCAATGGTAAAAATCGAATGTAGCGTTGAATTAGTGTGAACAACTATTTATAAGTTATTCACCTTCCCTGTTAAAAGAGTTTCACCTTTAGTTACATAACTGGAAACGGTAGGTTTGCAGGGATCGACCCAATCGTAACCATATGAGATATTAAAACTGGAATAGGGCCCAAACCACAAACCTCGTAAAAATCGTACTGCTTTATGAAATCCATTCATGTTATTGAGCATTCTAGACCACTTCCGTTACATTCGCAACCAATGAGATTCATAAAAGTGGAGTAGCGCCCAAGCCACACACTGTAAAATATAATTGAACATCCTACCAGTCTCGAGGCGAACGGCGCCTACTCCGTAGGATATTATTGGGCTTTCTACCACACCGAAAGCGACGAAGGCGAACGAAGTGAGCCGAAGGTAGCGACAGGTGGGGTAGAATGCCCAATAATATCCTACTGATCTCATACGTATGTCTGACCTAAAAATGATAGCTAATAAAATAAGTCCCGTCATAGCGAATTTAATTAATTTATCAGTAGAAAAACACAAATTTCCTGATAAACTTAAAGAAGCAATATTACGTCCGATATATAAAAAAGGCGGCCGTAAGATATACTCTAATTATAGACCGATTGCAATTTTATCTAGTATTGACAAAGTTATAGAAAAGTGCATTATAAATCAACTTGGGAACTATTTACAGTCAAATAACATAATAAATAAATCACAACACGGCTTCCAAAAAGGAAAGAGTACTAATACATTATTGTCCAACTTTACTAACGAAATTAACAATTATTTAAACGAGAAGAAGTTTGTAGTCGCAATATTTTTTGACTACAAAAAAGCTTTTGATACATTAGAATTAGACACGTTGATAACATCTTTAGGAGAGTGTGGTGTGGAGCAGCCTCTGAAAGAATGGTTCAGAGACTTCCTCACTTCACGCTCTTACCGAGTCAAGATATGCAACACGTTAAGCGATGAAAAAATGGTTCGATGTGGCGTGCCGCAGGGTTCAGGAAGTGGTCCCGTATGCTATTTAATACATGTTAATAGCCTGTGTAATGTGTTACAACATTGCACGGCGCACATGTACGCGGACGACCTCTGTGCCTTGCGAGCCGGCACAGACCTTGCCGAAACGTGCCGACTAGTTCAACAAGATGTGAACAACGTTGTTAAATGGTCTCATGATAACGGAATAATACTAAATTCAGAAAAAACACAATACATAATTATACATTCACCATACTTACCTTTAAAGGAAAATCCCCTATCATTATACACTCACACTTTTGATTGCATCCATAGTAACCAAGTCAATTGTAGCTGCAAACCTATTCAGAGAGTAAATTGTGTAACTTATCTAGGGGTTAAAGTTGATGAGCATTTTTCATGGATAGAACATATAAATTTCTTATGCAATAAACTAAGAACTATACTCAGTAAATTCTACCACCTAAGTTATCGAGTTCCTCGTAGTACTTTAAAAATACTGTACACATGTATGGTGGAGTCTGTAATGGATTATGCTCTTGATTGCTATGGGCTTACATTCAAATCTTACATTGACAAATTAGAAAATATACAAGTTAGGTTCCTAAAACTATTAGTGGATAAAAAAACTAAAAATAAATACAAAAATGATTATAATAAACTATACAAAATTTGTAAAATATTGCCGGTCAGACTAAAGCATAAATACATTTTTGCAACCAATAACCATGGTAGTCAGGAGCATAATTCACCATTAATAAGTGTGTGTAACAAGTATAACACCCGAGGGATGTCGTCTGGTAAATATGTAGTACCGAGGGTTAATAATGTCTATGGAGACCGTACATTACAAAAGCGTATCCCATATTTACTTAACAATTTACCCGACGGAATCAGGGAAGAAAAAACAAAAAATATATTTAAGAAAAAACTTAAAAAATATCTACTTAGTACACTGCCGTAACATGTATACATAGGTACCTACTTTCCTAATTATTAAATTAGCATTATAAAATTTTCTGCATTAGTATAACAACGTCCATATTTAAACTGCGATATTATTATTATATTATCTATTATTGCGATCCAACAGACAAACTATATATATAGTTTTGTTGGACATTATATTATTTTATAGACCTTAATATGTACCTTTATAATAAATAAATAAATAATAAATAAACTAGTGATCCCCAACAATCACAAACTACAAAGGAGGAAATAAAAGCACTTTACGGTTTACTTTATCTATCAGGTTTGGCTCGTTCTGGTCGTCAAAGTACAATCGATTTATGGGCTACCGATGGGACAGGAATGGATATTTTTAGAGACACAATGAGTAGAAATAGATTTGCTTTCTTATTGAATAACTTGAGATTTGATAGAGCGACTACTCGAAGTGAGAGACTGAAGACTGATAAATTAGCTCCGATAAGAAATGTTTTTGAAAAATTTATAAAAAACAGTCAAGATGCTTATATTCCGTTCGAAAACCTAACTTTAGATGAAGAATTGGTTGCTTTCAAAGGACGATGTGCATTCCGCCAGTACATTCCGTCAAAACCGGCCAAGTACGGAGTAAAAATTTATTCATTAGTTGACAATAAAACCTATTATACTTTGAATATGGAAATATATTGCGGAAAGCAGCCTGAGAATAGACCTTTTACCGTGAGCAACAAGCCGTACGATGTGGTTGATCGTTTAGTCCAATGTGTATCTCAGTCTTCTCGGAATATTACTATGGATAATTTTTTTACTAGCTACGAAAGTACAGAAAATTTGCTTCACAACCATAAGCTCACCGTTGTTGGAACTTTGCGCGCTAATAAGACATGCATTCCTCCAGTTTTCAAGAAACATCGTGAAGTAAATACATCACTATTTGGATTTCAAAAGGATATTACCATTTTATCTTACGTACCAAAGCCGCGTAAAATGGTATATCTGATGTCTTCATTGCACCATGACCGAGAAATAGATTCTGCAACCGGAAGTCAACAAAAACCCGCAGTGATAACGTTTTATAATCAGACCAAAAGTGGCGTAGATGTTGTGGATAAATTATGTCGTACTTATGATGTTTCCAGAAATTCTAAACGTTGGCCGTTAACAATATTTTTTGCGTTGCTAAACCCCTCAGGTATAAATGGAATGATTATCCACATGTTCAATAATGGTATTGAAAGGAATAAAAACAATCTGAGAAGTAAATTTATCCGAGAATTGGGTATTTCCTTGATAAAAGGTCACCTAAACACTAGAAGCCAGAACCAAAAGCTTCCAAGAGACCTTCGCAATAGAATTGCTAAGTATTTCAATGACTCGCCTGAAAAGGATAGTGGGCAAAAATATATGGAGTTTGGTCCAAAAAAAAAATATAGCGGCCACTTCTGGAAGTAACGATCATTTCAAGGTATTGTTATGTACTGTCATTTACCAAAAACCAAACTTCATTATCATGGTTCTTTTTTAAAATATGACCATAAAATGATTTTGAATTTTATTGCTAAATCAATTGATTCGACGATTATTTAACCAAAATACTTACATATCTAGGATAACTATATTCATTGTGAGTTTTACGATAGGCTCAACCAGGTTTATGATATAGGCACAAACACCTGCATTAATTAGTCCTCGCATTTATAAAGGATTTTGAATGGATGAATAGTAAGTACTATTAATATATTATTTTAATAATTAATTATTCGTCAACAATAACTATCCGCCTAGCCTTTTTCCAAACTAGATTGGGGTCGGCTTCCAGTCTAACTGGATGCGGCTGAATATCAATATTTTACGTGGAGCGACTGCCATCTGACCTCCACAACCCAATTATTGGGGAATACCGGTATTCGAAAGTTAGAGGGGCTCGTGGCTAAATGACAGCCGCGCTGATCGATCGATCTGCGAGGTTAAGCTGCGCTTGCCGCGGTCAGTCCTTGGATGGGTGACCGTTCTTAACACATTGAGACCCCTCCGTGCCTCGGTTAAGCAGTCGGGCCCGGTTGTCATAGGAATATCTTTGACAGTCGTTACGGGTAGTCAGGAGCCCAAAAGCCTGACAACTGGTCTAACATTCGAATACCGGTATTCCCCAATAATTGGGTTGTGGAGGTCAGATGGCAGTCGCTCCATGTAAAATATCGATATTCAGCCACAACCAGTTAGACTGGAAGCCGACCCCAATCATGTTATCATGTTTGGAAAAAGGCTAGGCGGATGATGATGACCGGTATTCGAAAGTTAGACCAGTTGTCAGACTTTCGGGCTCCTGACTACTCGTAAGGACTGTCAAAGATATTCCTATGACAACCGGGACCGACTGTTTAACGTGCTCTTCGAGGCACGGAGGGGTCTCGATGTATAAAGAACGGTCACCCATCCAAGGACTGACCGCGGCAAGCGCAGCTTAACCTCGCAGATCGATTGATCAGCGCGGCAGTGATTTAGCCACGAGCCCCTCCTATTCGTCAACAATAACTGTATCCATAAATTCTGCTGGCATGTGTATGGCATCTTGATGACGAGCCCATCCAAGATACCATACCACACTCATGATGTGGGCACAGCAGCCTAGTGTCCTCTTCCCGGAGGCACATGTGCAATAATAGTGCAATATCCTTTCGTCGTAAGTCGTCCGTATCCAAGGTTTAAAAAGTTCCAATCACTGAGCAAACTCAAGTCCAATATGAAAAGCCAAAACGTTAGAGAACAAAGGAACTGATGTCAAACACAAAAACCCACCACAACGAACGGCCCATAGGTAGCCCAAAGACTGCAAAACTATGATTATTGCTGAATTTATTTGAAGTTTATTTGATTTTTTTGTGACACATAGGGTTTTTTTTACAACAATCTGCCAGTTTGCCGTAAAATCCACTAAAAACTACATACAGTAGGTACTCATAAGTAACGCCTTTTTTTTTTTTTTTGAGGATGGGAAATCATCAAATGACCCCTCCCGCCCTGGGCGGAGCGGAAGGGAGTGTCAGACTCTTACTGACTAAAACCCACCCATGTTCCTTCCTTAGCCCTTTTGTCCGGGTCAGCGGTATCCCTTCCGGACGATCCCGCTTTCCCGGCAGGCTTGGGCCCTAATGGGCCCCCTCTCTGATGCTGACATCTCTTTGAGGCGCGCGTGGAACACGTACGCGCCGTTCGGCACGGGCCTGGTCCTGATCGGACGGTGAGCTACCCATTACTCACCGCCCGCAGGTCCGCGCCTACGGTGGCCGGGAGTCGTCACGCGGCTCCCGACGCCCGGAGCGTCTACCGCGGCGGCTTGGACGGGAGAATCTCTCCCTCTCCCGTCCCGCCGTCTCCTTCACTAGCATCACTGCTTCGCAGACGGAGGCGACTGCCTCCCACTCCCCCTCGCCCCGGACCATGGCTTGAACCAGGGCCGGGCGCGAGAGGTCGCCGCCGCTGCCGATCGCCTCTACGAGGACACGGCGGTGCTCCGCCCATGCAGGGCAGGCCCCCACCGTGTGCTCCACCGTGTCCTCGGGGCGATCAACGCAGTGATGACACCCGGGCGTTTCCTCCCGCCCGATGATGTGCAGGTACCTCCCGAAACTTCCGTGTCCGGTGAGGACCTGCGTCAGGCGGTAGGTGAGGACGCCGTGACGTCTCCCTAGCCACTCCTCAAAGAGGGGTCTTACCGCCGCTATTGCGGCGTGCCCTTCATAAGTAACGCCTTCACCGGCAAATATGTTCATATTCTTAAAAGCAGGATATTTCCTAAACTAACCGGATGCCAGATTTTTTCTCAGAATAACAAATGAAGTACACATATTATATAGCTTTCATTTAAAATTGGTTCCTGAAGTGGCCGTTCATTTTTTCTTTTGGACCAACATTGCCCACCCTCCTTTAACAGAACGTTCAGCAAGAAGGTCTAATACTCAAAAAAGATGCTTAAGTTGCCCTAGAAACAAAGACCGGAAAACAAAATATTCGTGTAAAAAATGTTACGTGCCAATATGTATGGAGCACACAGATTTTTTTTGTCAAGACTGTGGTCAATTGACCAACGATGATCTCAATTAAAATGTGTATCTGTTGTTTTCAATTTATGTTTAATTTTAAGAAAATATGTTGTAGTTTGTAAAATGAAAATGATTGTGATAATTAAAAGTGCCATTAAATTAGTCCATAAGAAAAGGATTGTTATGTTTTGTTAGTTACAAAAGTTGTGATTTTTTGTTCTTTTATAAAAATAAATACTTTAATACATAGTTTTAGTTCCGAGTTTTACTTAAACCTGATTATTATGATATAATGTGTACTTATAACACCTTATATTTAAATCCACCAAAAAAAACAAAAAAATATGTTAATTTTATCACTTTTTGATTTGGGGTTTGTTACACCCCACCTGGTATGGGACGAGACTTTTAGTCACCTGGTACACGGAGGGTTAAATTTGCAAAAGGCCTATCTTCAAAAACCTGGCCTAGCAGAGGGAAAAAAAGCTGATCTCATGGATTTGGTCAATAAAAACATCATTTTTTAGATACCACAAGCCATTTTACGAATCGTTGTAATAAGACTGATCAAGTACAATTATTTTTAGAATTGTATTTTTAGAGATATTTAATTGATACTCTGCTGCTTTTTATTAGTATTAAGAGAATTTGTGACTCTTATGTTTATGAAGGGTTATAGCAATGTTCCTATTTTGAATTTCTAAATACTATAAACGTGCCTTGTCTTAGAAGACGTTAATTACTATTAGATAACTTTAAGTACAGTTAACTTTTTGATTTTTTTATTTATATGAAAGTAATATTTTAGTTACCTTTATAATTTTAATTAAAGTGAGTACTATGTGATTGATTGATCTCTTGTTGATTATTGTGCTTTAAACTAATTCCATGGTGTAAGTAAGCCATTGTTTTCGTAAATATTTTTTTTTAAAAGCTAATCAATCATACATTCATTTTTTTGTTACAAAAATTTACACAATATATTAGCTAATTTTAAACCCTCCTCATCTTGCAGTTTATGAAGTTCTTTAACATAATTTAAAACCCTTAATTTGATAAAGTCCGGTGTGACGGACGTCAACAAAAATTAAATCCTACTAGTTTTTTATCCGATTCTCATCGATTACAAATCGACTAAATATTTCTTAAATTCATAAACTAATAGTAGAAAATATATTTTGAGTGTGGCAACACTGAATTATGTCATTCGTGACACAAAATGTCAGCGCAAAGACGACCACCTGTTTTGCTCAAGGTATTTAAATTCTTTTTTCCTCCTTTTTGCCTATGAATGTCTTGAAATCTCAACTCAATTATTAGAAAAACATTCTATAAATAATTTTATTATAACCTACAAATCAATACGTTCTTTTACATTTTCATGCTGTTTTTTGTTGCTAAAGTGCTTTGTCCGTCACAGCGAACATTGCTAATTGCATAGAGATGTAGTACTTTATTACTATGTCCGCTGTGGCGGACAACGCCAAAAAGGTTAATATTTTTTTTTTGGTATGGTTCTCAGTCTTGTTTATTTTTTTTTGTCAACAGCCTAACCGTGCTAGTAAAATTATCGCTTTAGTTCCAAATGAGGGTTTAAAATTAGCCAATAAATTGTCAAGCAGTCATGTGAACTTTTTTAACAAAAAAATGAATGTAAGATTAGCATCGCAACTAATAAGCTCGTCTGTTGCTGATGCCTTTGATTTCTTAAGGTTGAGTGGTAACACTACGTTCAGTGGATCTGAAGCGACTGTAGAGTTCATTAGAGTGATAGATCGAGTATTTGATCTTTTAAATTGCAAAAATCCGTTTGGAAAAGGTTTCAAATCTCCAATGAGAACACAAAATAAAGAGGTTTGGTCCAATATTTTAAAAGAGACAAGAGATTATATTACTAAACTCAAAATAAACGAGCAGAATATTTTAACGCATAGACGCCGTACGCCAGCTCTCGGTATCATTATTGATACATTTAGTTTTATAAATTTGGCCCTAGACTTACTGGAAAGCGATACAGTTAATTATTTCTTAACTTACAAAGCTTCACAAGACCATTTAGAAATGTTTTTTTCATGTTTACGGGCAGCTGGTGGCCACAACGATAATCCAAGTGCATTGCAAGTAATATATGCATTGCGTAAGTTGTTATTTCGAAATAGCGTCACTCCAAGTGTCAATGCAAATTGTACTAGCGTCGATTACGAAACAACGCCTGTGTTGGAATTTAGAAATATTCGGAGATCTTTATTAAATAGACCTATGTCCTCACCGCACCAAACACAAGGTGAACAAGAACAGATTGAATACTTACTTCAGCTTGTGGAGACAACTTCCTTAACGGAATATAAAAACAATATATTATATTACATTGCAGGATATATTGTAAACAAACTTTTAGATAAAATCACGTGCAATTATTGTGTGGCCGCTTTGCTGACCCATAGATCAAATAATAAAGAACACGAGTATGCCGTTGATATAAATAGACATTCATCGTTTACTTCCTTTATTGATAGAGGAGGACTAAAACACGTGTCAAAATTTGTATTCGAAATAGTAACTTACGCTGAAAAATTATTTCTGACTATGTCAAAAGACTCTCTGTTAAAAACGAATAAAAGTAAAATATTATTATTGACTGTGCAACATTTTTATGCTAAATTGGATATGTTAATTACCCCTTCACATCCCGTAAGTTCATTTGCTTGTGAAGATAAACATGATTTGGAACTTGTAAAATGTATAGTTAATAAATATCTAACTCTTAGAATGTCAACGTATGGGAAGCAAATCACTTTAAAGATTATTGGCAATCGTGCAACTTTGCGTCAAAAATTACATAAAACCATATTGTTCAGTAATGTGTAATTGTAATCAGTACCTGTAACAATATGTATGCATTTTTCCACACAGTGTTTTTTTTATTTAGATATCTATCGCGTGTCATACTTTATTTTCCATAAAGTTTGATCCTATATATTAAACATTATGATAGCAAACTTGTTTTTTATTTCACTACCGCGACTCGCCTACGTCTTTTAACAATTCGTTACAATAAATTGAACTATGACGACTTGAACTGTGCTTCACGATAAATTGCAGCCGTGCGAAGCAGGGGCGAATCGCTAGTAAAAAGTTATGGCAATTTTTTTCGAAATATAAGGTTTTCTACTACCCTCACCCCAGGTATCGTTTTAGCCGGTGGGAGTTCGGCACACTCCTCCGTCCACCCAGCAGATCAGTCCATGAGGATTTCCCCAGGTAAAAAAAGTTTACTCATTCATCGTATTTTGTATTATTATCACAGTACTTAGGTAGTTATATTTTTGCAGTAAGGGAAACGTTCCTGTTTTGTCCGAAAATATTCTCAAATTATGGTCACTCGCTTAGAAAGGGACAAAGGTCCTTACTTTTACCTCTCTTTCAGTTCGTAACTATTGCTCAAGTGAACCTTCTAGTTCTAATATTAGGTCTTTACCTATGAAATTGCCGTTCTGCAGTACTGGCCATTTCAAATCAAAATAATTTTTGTTTGGCTAAGAATTCCAATTTCAAATTAATTTTATTTTAAAAACATGGTTTTTTTTTTCCAAAAGTAGTCATTTGTTTTATGGAATACGAGTACCGTCGTAGCAGCAACGCGCCACAAGCGGCACGCAACATCAACGACGTTTACGGAGCTAACACTACAAACCAACGCACCACCTGTTATTGGTTTGCTCGCTACCGTTCTGGAAATTTCGACCTGAAAAATGAACCTCGCGGTCGTCCGAACACTTTGGTTGACAATGACGAATTAAAGGTGATTGTGGAAGCTGATGATACACAATCTACGGCTGAATTAGCAGCAGCTTTCGACGTTAGCGTCAAAACAATATTGGTCCATTTGCGTCAAATTGGCAAGGTAAAAAAGCTTGACAAATGGGTGCCCCACGAACTCAATGATCGCCAGCGCGAAGTACGCGTCGAGACGTGCCTTGCACTGCTCAACAGACACACAAATGAAGGAATTTTGAACCGCATTGTTACCTGCGATGAGAAATAGATTCTGTTTGATAACCGCAAGCGCTCAGCAAGTTGGTTGGATCCTGGTTCAGCACCTAAACAATGCCCTAAACGAAAACTTACCCCTAGAAAAGTGATGGTCACTCTTTGGTGGTCTAGCGCCGGTGTGATTCATCACAGCTTCTTACCAAACGGGGTGAGCATTACTGCAGATGTGTACTGTGAAGAACTGAACACAATGATGAAGAAGCTGGCACATCTCCAACCAGCATTGGTCAATCGCTCGTCTCCACTGCTCCTGCACGACAACGCGCGACCTCATACTGCACAGCAGACGGTCTCCAAGTTGCAAGAACTGGGGTTGGAAGCTCTCCGTCATCCGCCCTACTCACCAGACCTTGCGCCTACAGACTACTAACTTTTTCCAGAATTTGGATAACTTCTTGGCGGGAAAAAAATTCAATACCCGAGAGGCAGTACAAAATCCCTTTGAAGAATTTGTTGCTGGGAGTCCAGCTGATTTCTTTAAGAAGGGCATCAATAAACTGCCACTGCGTTGGCAAAGATGCATTGATTGCATGGGTGATTACTTCGATTAATACAAATAGAAAATACATGAAAAAAATTCGTTTAAATTTTTTCATACAAAACGGCAATTTCATAGGTAAAGACCTATTAATAATTCTATGAGTTAGACATGTTTAATGTTCGGATCTCCTTGTCTAGACATATAGTATACGTCAATGACCGAATGATATAATACAGTTAGTTATGATTGGTAGCAATACTCGTAATAAACCGTACAAAATATGAACGTTTAAAAATGGTTGCATTATGAGATTACCCTTCGGAAAATGAAAGTCCGATTATGACATGTCATAATATATTTTGTTACTGGATACATTGATTTTTAATTTAGCAGCATGCATTCTATGATATCATTATCAAACTTGCTTGTCAATGTCAATTTTTATTCGCATTAATAACCAACAAATAATATTCTAAAGTATTACGTAATCTGAGAATTGATTAAACATATTGTTAATTTTAGCAACAATGAAAGTAAGATTGTTTAATTTTTTTTACAAATTCGTAATTGTCAAACGTCAAAATACTCTGATTAAGTACTAATCGGGATGTCAAACGGCCTCTCCCACCTTGGTTAGATAAAACGGTTGATTACTGTGTTTAATCGGTCGATTAGCTTTGGTGAACATAAAGTCATGTTAAACGGCCGTTTTCAATTTATCGGACTGTTATCTTGTCGGTGAACTTTAGCCCTGAGTGTGTTATCTAAGTGTAAAGTTGAACACTATTTATACCACTGCAAAGAATTCAGTCAACTTAGGCCTAAGTTCACCAACAAGATAACAGTCCGATAAATTGAAAACGGCCGTTTAACATGACTTTTTGTATAGAAAAAGATGTGATAAACAGCCGTTTTCAATTTAACGGACTGTTATCTTGTCGGTGAACTTGGCACTTAGTGTAAAAGATAGGCAAGATTATACAGGGTGGCAGGTTAGATAGTAGAAATATTTTAAGGGGTAATTGTACTCATCATTATGAACAACTTTTACTACGGGAACAACCCTGAAATCGCAAAAAAAATCAGCTGTTCCATACATTTATGCGTTATAACCTTGACCAATCGTGGTACAATATAAAAAACTGTTGGAGTGACCATTAAAAAAATTAGGAAAGCAAAGGATAGGAAGGTTATCGTGGGTTGCCGGAGTGAGGAGGAGAAGCAGGTGCTGAAGGAGAGAATTCAGAGGGCGGGTAATAACCTCAATGTTGACGACATCCAAAACAAGGATCCACTCTTAATACTAAAAGATGTCCTTACCTATAATAGCGACGACGATATCCTTCTCGCCCTAAGAAACCAGAACGAGAGGATATTTAAAGATCTAGGACGGGAGGACAACCGAGTGGAGATCAGATATAGGAGGAGAACGAGAAACCCCCTCGTGAACCATGTCGTCGTAAGGGTGTCCCCCAGAATATGGACCAGAGTCATGGATGCGGAGACCGTGCAGATAGACTTACAGCGGATCAGAGTCGCGGACCAATCTCCTCTGGTACAATGCTCCCTCTGTCTGGGGTACGGCCATGGCAGGCGTTTCTGCAAAGACACTGTAGAGAAGTGTAGCCATTGTGCCGGACCTCATAGAAAATCGGACTGTCCTGACTGGACTGCTGGTGTTGCGCCGACATGCTGCAACTGCACGCATGCTAAATTGGCAAACGCAGAGCACAATGCGTTCAGTCAGGACTGCCCGATAAGAAGGAAGTGGGACGCCCTGGCAAGGGCCACAACGGCATACTGCTAAGGTGGTCCCTGGGGAAAACTCTGTCTCTCAAAAGAGGCCATACCTTGTGGCACAAGCGAACCTGCAGAAAAAGGCTCTAGCCACAAATGAAATCATGCTTGAGGCTCGCAAAAAAGGAATGGCCTTTGCATTGCTCCAGGAGCCGTACGTCGGGAGTTTAGGCAGAATGAAAGACTACCACGGCGCCAGAATATATCAACATACCGGTGCAGGAGAAGGCGCCATCAAGGCTGCAATTGCAGTCTTTGATGGCGACATAGATGTTACTCAGTGTCCGGAATTCACTACACCTAACATCACAGTGGTGAAAATGAGGACAAGCGCCTGGGAAGTCGTGGTGGTCTCATTCTACCTAGAACCAAAACCAGCACCGATAGGGCCATACCTGGAGCAACTAGTCAAGATAGAGAGGAGTTTTCGCCAGAGAATCATTCTGGGCGGAGATTCAAATGCCAAAAATTCATGGTGGGGCAGCAGTAAAATAGATAGGAGAGGTGTCGATATGGCCGGAGCCCTTGAGGAGATGGGACTGCAGGTGCTCAATACAGGCGATACCCCGACGTTCCACACAGTGAGGGGCACCTCACTGTACACCAGCTTTGTGGACGTCACGGCGTGTACAGCGGATCTGCTCGATCTGGTGGAGGACTGGAGGGTGGACGAAGGCGTGACTAGCTCGGACCACAATACCATCATCTTCAAAATTAAACTGCAAAGAGCTAAGGGAACTAATATCAGCAGAACAACTAGGATATACAATAGTAAAAAAGCGAACTGGGAACAATTTCGTGTGAAATTGACCCAGTTGCTACAGGAAAACAATTTAAGTAAAGCTGTATTTGATAATACAAGCTGTTGATTTGCATCCTAGTCAAATTCAAGGACGTAATTATGCTAATGATTCTCGACCCAAATCAATAATAAAATGGGTAGGTTTTTTTTTTTTTTTTTTTCTTATTTATGGAATTCCGTAAGTGTGCACCAGCGGTATTTAAACTCAGCGCGTCTGTTACCTAGCCTTATAACCGCGCTCTCACACACAAACAAATGCAAACAATGCATACACAACACATACGCAACGATCATTCGATAAATTCGTAGGTAATCAATCCCATCCAACCACTCACGGCACGGGTACTATCTCGCGCATGCGCCTAGCTACCCCCGCGGTCGGGGTCGCGGGGATGGCCGCTAGCGCGTGCGGTGCCGGTGCGCGCTGCGCGACAGTATGTTTGATGTCGCCGCTGTGTGCATGTGCATGCGCTTTGCACATACCTGGAGCTGTTGCGGCACGTTGTTGAGGAGATTTTGTAGGATATTCCTCTGGCACTCCATCGCAACCTCTACTACCAGCAGGACGGTGCTCCCCCTCACTATGGTCGGCAAGTACGCGAGTACTTGACCGAAAGGTTTGGTGACCACTGGATCGGTCGCGGAGGACCTGTGGCCTGGCCTCCGCGTTCTCCGGACCTGACGCCTCTAGACTTTTATTTGTGGGGAGACGTTAAAAGATTAGTTTACACGGAGGAAGTGACAAGTGTAACAAAATTACGTGGAAGGATCATTAGTGCTTTCGACTCTTTAAAAACGAATGTGTTAGTGTTACGTAAGCTGAGGGAAAACCAGCTAAGTCGTGCTCGATTGTGCCAAGAGTGTGATGGTGGTAACTTTGAACAATACCTCCGGGTAACTTAAGTAGGTACCTATCTAATTTATTAATTTGTACATTTTGTAAATACGTTGTTAGCATAATCAATTTTATTATTCTAAATAAGTTGATTTCAAATTTTTAACTACGCCAATAATACCTAAGAGTCGAAAGTATCACCACGTAGTTACACTTAACTAGCAATCTTTCCGTTTCCATCAAACGTAGAAAACATTTTAATACGTAGTAGATCGGTACAACAACTAAGGTAGGTATTATTGCCGGTCCTAAGCCCGTTAAGTAGGAAGGAAAATTTCAAATCAACCAAGTTAATCCACAAATAAAAACAAAAACATTACGAAAACTTCAGGCTGAAGGATAGCAATAAAGCAAAACTAAGATCTGATAACAGGTCACTGAACTTTGCGCATATTACTGTTAATAATAAGATTTTCGTATTCTAATGATGCATAAAATAAGTTTATTATAAAGCGAAATTTATGACAATAATGTAGGTGATTTTCGAAATAAAACTAGGTAGGTATAATTATTGCTACGGTCGCCGAAGGTCATTACTCGGTAGCGCGCGCGCGAGAATTTCGTAGGTAAGACGTTGACACTCACGCACACAGGTGCATTGTCGCTGTGTGCGTAGTCGGGTGATTCCCTTTTATTTGAGGGTTTAATTCTGAAATACTGTTAAATTTCAACAGCAAAAAAAAGCAGCGCTTATTAGTTATTACCCGGTACTGTACTATCAATTGATTATTTATGTCTTTTATGATAACCTCCTGAAATTTGACGAGGATGCAAAACAACAGCTTGTATAAATAACAAAACCGAACTGGAACTTAAAATAGAAACATATGTTAATTTAATAATAGAAGCATGTAATTTTAGTATCCCGAAGTTAAAGCCAAATAGCAAAATTAAAATACCATGGTGGTCCGAAGAGCTGGACACGCTGAAGAGAGCAGTCGCCACTAGGAAGCGCAGAGTCCGCTGTACAGCGCCGATCCGGAGGGTGAAAGTCGTGGAGGAGTACCTGCAAGCAAAAGAAAAATATGAATTAGCAGAAAAAACGGCTCAAACAGAAAGCTGGAAAAGCTTCTGTTCGAAACAGGATAGGGAAGGGCTCTGGGAGGGGATCTATAGAGTCATAGGAAGGACAATGAAGAGGCACGAGGACCTGCCCCTGACCAAGGAAGGAGTAGTATTAAGCCACCTTGACTCTGCTAGATTGCTGGCGGAAACATTCTACCCCGAGGACAAAAAGGAAGATGATAACGAGGAGCACAGTCGTATAAGGATGGTTGCCGAAAAAGTGAATGTAATGGGTCAAGATGAAGAACTTGACCCACCATTTACCCAGGAAGAGATGAAGTCCGCCATACGCAGCTTCAATCCCAAAAAAGCCCCCGGGGGGGATGGCCTAACAGCCGATATCTGCCAGCAATCGGCAATGCACGATCCGGGACTTTTCCTATCACTGGCAAACAAATGCCTAGAGCTGGGTTACTTTCCGGGGATCTGGAAGGAAGCTACTGTAGTAATCCTAAGGAAACCCGGAAAGGAGAACTATACAGCTCCCAAATCATACAGGCCAATAGGATTGTTGCCGGTGATGGGAAAGGTCCTGGAGAAGATGCTGATAGGCAGAGTGAAATGGCACATTATGCCGGGACTCAGCACACGCCAGTACGGGTTTATGCCACAAAAGAGCACCGAAGACTCCCTCTATGACCTGTTAGAACTCATACGCTCCAAATTAAGAGATAAGAAGCTGATCGTTATGATTTCACTGGACATAGAGGGAGCCTTCGACAGTGCATGGTGGCCGGCCATAAAAACCAGACTGGCTGAAGCAGGGTGCCCGGTAAATGTGCGAAGAGTGGTAGATAGCTACCTGGAACACAGGAGAGACAGGGTCAGATACGCGGGAGAGGAGGTTAGTAGGGGGACAAGTAAAGGATGTGTGCAGGGATCGATAGGGGGCCCGATTCTATGGAATCTCTTACTTGACCCCCTACTCAAAGGCCTGGTACAAAGGGGAGACCACTGCCAAGCCTTCGCCGATGACGTGGTCTTGTTATTCGACGGCGACTCCGCGATGGAGGTCCAGCGACGTGCCAATGGTGCCCTCGAGTATGTTCACCAGTGGGGGATCATCAATAAGCTAAGATTCGCACCGCAAAAGACGAACGCAATGGTCGTTACGCGGAAGCTTAAATATGATACCCCACTGTTGAGCATGGGCGGGGTCGCCATTGGAATGTCACAGGAAATTAAGATCCTGGGACTGACCATCGACAGTAAGCTTACGTTTAACACCCATGCATCTACAGTATGTAAAAAGGGATTAAACTTATACAAGCAGCTGTCGAGGGCAGCCAGGATCAGTTGGGGGCTCCATCCGGAGGTTATAAGAACCATCTACACGGCAGTGGTCAAACCGGTAATACTGTACGCGGCAAGCGCGTGGGCACCGGCAGCCGGAAAGCTGGGAGTGCGGAAGCAGCTGAACGCAGTTCAAAGGGGATTTGCACAGAAACTGTGCAAATCTTACCGCACAGTCTCCCTGAACTCGGCACTGGTCCTGGCCGGGTTGCTCCCCCTTGACCTCCGAATAAAGGAGGCAGCGGCCCTGTATGAGGCAAGAAGGGGGGTATCCCGGCCAGAGCTAGGAGATAGGGAGATTGAGCGACAAACAGCGTTCGGCAAAACCCCTCACCCGGCCAAGCATATAAGCCCGCAGTTCATATGCCTGGTAGACCAGGAGCAAATAAACAACCACTGCACTCAAGCGGTGCAGATCTACACGGACGGCAGCAAAATTGAAGGCAAGGTTGGCGCATCATTGTCTCACTGGAGCAATGGTGTCGAAACCAAAAGCCAGAAATTGAAGCTGTCGTCCCACTGCACCGTCTACCAGGCGGAACTGCTGGCTATATGTAAGGCCACGCGGGAGATACTGCGCAGCCGAGAAGCCAGCTTCGGAATATACAGTGACTCCAGGGCGTCGCTTGAAACGGTCGCTAGCCACCGCTCTCTTCATCCCCTCTCAGTGGAAATAAGAGAAAACCTGCGACAATGCAAGGACCAGGGCAAAGAAGTGGAGCTCTTTTGGGTTAAAGCCCACGCAGGACTGGGAGGGAATGAGAGAGCGGACCAGCTGGCAAGGGACGCTGCCCTGGGGCTAAAAACAAGGCCTGAGTACGACCGATGCCCGATCTCATTCGTCAAGCGGCAGATCCGTGCGGACACGCTCGACGAATGGAATCGGAGGTACGAGTCGGAAACCACTGCTGGCATAACAAAGCTGTTTTTCCCCAACGCCAAAAAAGCGTACAGACAGGTCAGAGAACTAAAACCAACAGGAGTACTCACACAGATATTGACAGGGCATGGTGGGTTTTCCGAATACCTGCATAGGTTCGGGTGTAAGGAAAGCCCATCATGCATCTGTGACCCCGACAAACCAGAAACGGTCCCACACATATTGACAGACTGCCCTGCCCACGGATTAGAAAGGTACAACCTTGAACAAGAAATAGGAATGGGAATAACAGAAGGGAATTTAAATCTATTAATATCTAATAAGAATACTAGGGACAAATTTATTGAGTATTGCATAAAACTAGCAAATAAAACAATCATAAGGAATAAGTAAACGAATAGTTATGCTTAGTATCAATATTTGCTTATAATATAAAACAGTAGCATAACATAGAATAAATCTCGATGGTTGAAAATGTCCGAAATGATGAAAAACAAAAGTAACATAAAAACCCAATGTAAAACTAAAATAAGAGTAATGTATAGAATAGTTCCCTAGATAAGTATAGTCGGAATAAACGCCCCTATCGACGCGAAATATAAATATATATAATAGAGCTATAAATTCAATGTTTTAATATAAATAATGTACTATAAATAAGAATGTTTTTAAAATTGTTATCAATAGAAATGTATAAAAATTAAATGCTATAATGTAAATAATGTACAAATAAGAATGATATGTAAAATTGTAAATAAAAGAAATGTTATAATAGATAGTGAAAATAATGAACTTGAACAGAATAAATAAGGATTAAAATAAAGAACAGATATAAAGGTCTCGGATAATGTCCGAGGATAATTAGCTCGCAAAAAAAATAAAAAATAAAAAAAATACACACATCAAAAGTGTCTAGGGATCAAGCATTTTTATGCGGATTTCTTGAGATTGAGATGTGGCTTTGTAATAAATTTATGATTTTATAAATTTATATGGATCCTTTTTGGTGCATTTCATAATTTGAATCAGGAACTCTCAATCAAATTCGAGTAAAAGATGAAAATAAGCTGTCAATATTTTCCCTATAAAAACATACAACGCATTGAAGACATTATTAGTGCTACTGTTTCCCTACTACTGATTAAAACCAACGTTATTATGGAGCGGCGACGTCATTTAAGCAGGGAAGAAATGCTCAGAGCCGTGGGAATGATAGAAGCTGGTTCCCGGCAACGTACTGTAGCTTTAGCTCTGAATACAAGTCAGAGTGTTATCAGTCGACTTTGGACACGTTACCGAAGCACTGGTACCGTGGCTGAGCGCCATGGAGGACGGTATCGCTGCACCACACGGAGACAAGACCGATACATTCAAATCTTAACTCGAAGAGCTCCAACAATAACCGCCATGATGTTAGCCGTGAGGCTTCATCACTCTTCAGGGAACTTAATTAGCGACCAAACAGTCAGAAACCGCTTGCATGAAGTGAACCTTCATTCCCGAAGACCGCTACGGGTACCACCTATAGCAATGCACAATCGTAGGATTCGATATCAATGGGCTCTTGAACACAGAAATTGGGCAGAAGAACAATGGCGTTTCGTGTGCTTTTCTGATGAGTCTCGTTTTGGTATGAGACCGGATACAAGACGTATACGACACTGGAGAACCCCTGGACGCCAACAGCGATTAAAATCCTGCCAGGAAGTCCATCCTTATAGTGGTGGAACCATCATGGTATGGGCGGGTATTTGGATCGGCGGAAGAACTGAGTTGATTTGGATCAGAGGCAACCTCAACGCTCAAATTTATGCTGAGACGATTGTATCAGACGTCATCGTTCCTCTACAAGTGCAAATCGGTCCCTTATTTCAGTTAATGCATGATAATGCACGACCGCACACCGCAAGAGTTGTAAGACAGACTCTCGCCGCAGCTAACATCAATGTCCTGCCCTGGCCTGCTCAGTCGCCAGACTTGAACCCGATTGAGCATGCATGGGATATGCTACAGAGAAGAGCTCTGCCAAATATGGAGGGTATCCAGTCGCAAGAAGACCTTTTTTTGTTGTTGCAACGAACATGGGCGGCCATTCCACAGCGTGATTTGGATGAACTCATTTTGAGTATGCCAAACCGATGTTCTTGTGTTGTTAGTGTTCGCGGTAGAAACACGGATTATTAATTGTTTAAGTTACCCAATAAAATTTTAAAGAAAACTGTTATTTCAGTCTTTTTTTCGAACTTTAATGTTAGTGGTTCAAATGTCAAAAATCCCTTTATTAGGAAAATGGCAAATTTCTTTATTAATGCAAAGGTGACTTGGTTTATCGTTACTGTGACAAACGAAAACACTTTATTTGATGAATCCTTAAAGAAAATTTTAATTAATATCAATCAGGAGAAAAGTTATTGCAAAAATATATGTTGATCCCTAGATACTTTTGATGTGTGTATATAAAAAATTGTTGTATTTGCAAATCACTCATGTCAAAAGGTGTTTCCCTTTATGTAGCAATAAAGTATTAGAATAGTTAAATAAAAAAGAAACTGAACCAAATAAGTTTAATTACATTGTTTTATACTAATTTGAAATGTTTTCAGGTTATAGCTTTTTAGATACAAAAATACAATTCCACAAAATAGGTTTCGTATCTAAAAATGCACAAAACCACTTTGGAGTTTATTTACTTTAAATAATAATTAGATTAATTTAACTTTAAAACTTAAAATACAAAAACTAAACAGGAACTTCCATGCGATTTAAAGTTTAAAGCTAATTTAATTATATTTTTGAGTTTTAATAGACCATTTTGAATGAAATTCGTGGAAACATGACGTGTGTCACAATCCTATACTTACATCTCTTGCCGATAACTCTATCGGCAAGAGATGTAAGTTAACACGACTTTGCAATTTTGTGTGAGGCACGTTTAAATGTTTTGTGCATATTTAGATACAAAAATACTTAAAGGGTTAAGAAGAGGAAGCGAAAATGATTTAAATTCACTGTTCGGGAGCTTCGATGGTTCCCGTGAAAAATTAAGTCCTTTTATAAATAACTTTACTGTCGTAATGCAATGAGACTAAGCCAATACTCGTTGCGAGTTGAGTTTTGTTTAGCAAAACTACTCACGGAAATTAATATTTCAATTCCCACGAATTTTCAGCATCGGTGTATTTGCAAATTTTGGTTGAATTGTTATAAGCCTGTTTGAAGGCGAACCACTCCAGCGAATCACCGTGAAACTGCGGCAGGTCCTTAGATGTGGTGAAACTAGCCATCAGCTGTCGATTTTGGTTATTAGCCTGGTAAATCGCACTGACATGATGTTCATTTTTGCACCGATAAAGTCAGAATCCTGTTCGAGAGTATTTTGTTTTTCATGAATGTTTTCGAGCCATTGCTGCACTTTTTCTACAGAGTTTATTTCACCTTCTGGATCTTTTTTAAAGCTTCGACGACTTTTGGACTGGACTTCAAGGGCGGCTAAGTCAGCAGCTAACTTTTGATCAATTAACTGTCTTTCTATTTCAGCTTTTACTTTAGCCGCTTCGTATAGTAATTGTTTTTTGCGCGCTTCCATATACTGTTTGGAATTGACACTTTTACAGATAAAAGTGTCAATTCCAAACAGTATAGAAAGAACAGTTATTGGGAACTATGCAGGCGGATCCGGCACACGACATACATTCCGAAATAATAAAGAAGACTGAAAAAACCGTCCTTGCAAAACGGCCACAGACGGATGGTGATAGTGTCCAAATGAGTGGCCACAGTATGAAAGTACCCATTACCAAGAAAAGTAACAGTCACACTCACAACTTCTGAGTTGTGAGTGTGACTGTTACTTTTCTTGGTAATGGGTACTTTAATGGGTACTTTGGGAACTATGCAGGCGGATCCGGCACACGACATACATTCCGAAATAATAAAGAAGACTGAAAAAACCGTCCTTGCAAGGACGGTTTTTTCAGTCTTCTTTTACCCATTAAAGTACCCATTTTATACGCACAAGATTATTTTTGTGACTCCGCCATCTTGCACGCAGCAAACATAGCTGGCAGCGCGGATACAGAATATCGACGAATAGGTTGTTCTCGTCGATCTGCCGTATTTTCTATTAGGCACATCACGATATGTCTGACCAAATCTTGAAATAGCAGCGTTTCATGAAATGTCCAAGAATTTCATGAGCTGGCCAATTATACGATCGGACCACGACATCAATATGGCGGCGCGTGTGTAGCGGCGGTATGGTGAACATTGCTCACTGTTCCACAGATATCGGGCTCGAATGACCACTTGTAGCTGATGAAGGTTTTCGTGGAGTGGTGAGTTAATAATGAGAACACTGATGAACACATTTATTGGACTCAATTTGGAATTTGCAAAATAAGTTACAGATTTAGCGCATTCGTCGCGTGACCGACCCGGCGAGCAACATCATGACAGATAACTTTTGTGACATTGACAGGTAAGTTTACACGTTCCAGTGTACGTACGGTGAGCGTTTATTAATTTTGAATAAGGTGAGTACAATATTAGTTGTAATTCGTTTTCTTTATGTTTCAGGTGCGTATCCGCGAGGAACGTCGTCTACAAGAAAGATGAATAAGGTGGCCGTATCGCCGCTATGCAAGATCTAGCCTTGAATGTGTTTATCTCGATAGGACTCAATCCTCAAAATATCAATGATCGTGAGATGTATGATTTATAGAAAACAACTCTCCATGACTGGTGTCGGCGAAATAATAATCCTAAATCACAAAATCAAAATCAATCTAAACCGTCTACTTAATGTCCCAACTTGTCGGTATTGTAAAAATATTGGATATACTTATAGATAACTGTAGAATACACGAATTCAATCTTGTTTGTTTCGTTTTGATACATATCTCGCACTGCTGTACTCTTTTATTTCCTTCTAACAATATTGCATCAGCCATGTTTGGTAATATCTCTAATATGTCCTTTTCAGGATGTCCATGTCATCCATGTCTTCTGTGCAGATTCTAAGATATTCTTTTTCAATCAATCAATCAATCAATCAATCATCTTTATTTGTGAACATAGGTATACATGATGGTCTTAAATATATAATAATGTAATGTGATCTCTATGTTCTACCAATATAATTGGTATACAAATAGGTAATTCGTTGATTTTAAAAATACATTAATTTAGAAATTCATTCATGCATTCAAAATTAAATTAAATTCATAAAACTTAAATGATTACTGAATGTCCAAAAAATTTAAAATACAAAAACAAATCCATGATTATTAAAATGTCAATAAATAAGCAATTATAAATGTCAAATGTTAAATAGTCAATAATGGTACATAATTATCAAAAGATCCAAAATATAAAAATAAGTCATAAAATGTCAGTAAATGAGCAATTAAGAATGTCAATAATGTTAAGTGGTCACTAAATGTTAATTGGATCATTGGGATCCAAAATAAAAACCTTAAGCATGATTAATAAAATGTCAGAAAATATACAATTAAGGATGTCAGTTATGATAAAAATAGTAATGTTTTTTTTTTTTTTTTTTTTTTAATTTAGGTCATTGTACGTGTCTTTCATTTAGAAACTCTTCTATACTATAGTATGTCTTCTCTACTAGAAATAAGAATAGTTTTTTCTTGAATTGACCAAAATTTTCCAGATTTCTTATACATTTTGGTAATTTGTTATATATTTTTGGAGCCATTGTAAATATGCTTTTCTGAAGTAGTGTGGTTCTACATTTAACTAGATGTAATTTGTCACATCGACGCTGACTACAAATTCGAGAAAAATTTTCTAAATTATTTTTGACAAACATACACGTTTCGTAGATGTATAATGATGGCATAGTAAGAATTTTCATATTTTTAAAATGAGGTTTGCAGCTGTCAATTGTGCGCAGATGACAAATAGCTCTTATACATCTTTTCTGGCACTTAAATACCATATCTTTACCCGTGGCATTACCCCAAAATATAATGCCGTATCTCAATGTAGAGGCAACTAGACCATGATACGCTGTAAGGACTGTGGACCGATTTGTCGTTTTACTTAACATATGCAAGGCATAAGAATATTGATTTAATTTACTACATACTTTTTCAACCTGTGTATTCCATTTTAACGTGCTTTCTATATGTAATCCAAGAAATTTTGTCATATTGGTTTCATTAATGATTCTGTCATTATAGCTAATATTTAAAGTCAAGTTTTGATTTGCTCTTTGTTGGAATTTCATTATAACTGTCTTGTCAAGGTTAATTACTAAATTGTTATTTTGGAGCCAATTCATGACTGATATTATATTAGAATTAATGTCTGTTTCTAAGGTACTTATTTCATCACTATTAAAAAGTAAAGTGCTGTCGTCTGCAAACATTGTCATAGGATAGGTTGATGCTGTTGGAAAGTCATTTATGTAAATGATAAATAGGAGAGGCCCGAGTACGCTGCCTTGTGGTACTCCATATGCTACAGTTCTCAGATTAGATTTATGTGATATTTCGTTTTTTTTACATATTCTGTTAATTATTGTCATTTGTTGCCTATTACTAAGGTAAGATTCAATTAAATTTAAAACATTGCCTCTAATTCCGTATGTGTTCAGTTTATGCACTAATATTTTGTGGTCTACATAATCAAACGCCTTTGACATGTCCATATAAAGAGCTAGAACTGGTAGTTTCTTATCTACTCTGTTACTGACTATGTATAGAAAATCATAAATAGCCATGTCAATAGATTTATTATTTCTAAAGCCTTTCTGATTATCTACAAATAGGTTATATTTTTCAAAGTATGCATTAAGTTGGTTGTATATTGCTTTTTCTAATATTTTAGACATAATGGGCACTAACGCTATAGGCCTGTAGCATGATATGTTCTCTTTAGTGTCTTTTTTAAATATAGGTTTTATGATTGTAATTTTTAATTCTTCCGGAAAGATGCCATGGACAATACAATTATTGATTAGGTGGCTTAAGATAGGCGAAACTGTTGTTGAAACTTGTTTTATGATCTTCGTACTTATACCATCATAACCAGTACTGGATGTATTGGTTATGATGGTTAAGTGAC
This sequence comes from Thalpophila matura, assembly GCA_948465475.1. Lineage (NCBI taxonomy): Eukaryota > Metazoa > Arthropoda > Insecta > Lepidoptera > Noctuidae > Thalpophila > Thalpophila matura. Next base: position 8,860,098 of record OX419198.1, on the reverse strand, counting down.
ATAATTATTTGATGTATATCTTGCGGTACTGTAGGTGACATAAACATCGATGCAGTGTTACTATTCAACAATTTATTCTTATTTTTATTTGAACAATTGATTGGCTTCACTTGATCTACAAAGTAATTGTTAAAAGCTTGTGCTATTTCAAGAGGGTCTGTTATTATTTTGTCATCTAACTTAATTTTCATTATAGCGTCATTTGGTAAATTAAGTTTATTTTTGTTTATTACTTTCCATGTTGCTTTGCAGATATTCTTTGCTGAATGGATAAAGCGATTATTATGAGCTCTCTGTGTGAGATTAATAACTCTTTTGAGCCGATTAGAGAGTTTTTTAAAGTTAGTTTTATTTTGTTCAGTCGGCATTAACCTGTATTTCCATAGTAATTCTCTTTTTCTTTTACTACATATCCTAATGCCACGGCTTATCCACTTTGGTTTTACTTTAGTTGATATGCGTATTTTTATATTTGGAAAGCATAAATTATATAACATTGTGAACAACTCATAGAATAATTTGAACGCTTTAGAGGGGTCTGTTTCCTCGTATACGTCAGCAAAACTGATAGCTTTAAGATATTCCTTGAATTTCCTAATATTTTCTTCTGAGTAATCTCTCCTGGTAGTGAACCAGTAATCCAGTACGCACGTTTTTCTAACTGGGCATCGTAGCAGCTGTGCTGTATGATCAGACACTGCTAGTTCTAAAACTTCCCCCTTAGACCCTCGTACATTGTGAATTATATTGTCTATGCAGGTACCGCTGCTTAATCGAGTCGGGACTTTTATTTCAAATTTCAGATTATAACCCATTAGAAGATACTGGAATTGTTCTAAACACGTGGTATTTTTCAAAAGATCAATATTAAAGTCTCCGCATATAACTATTTTTTTCTTATTGTGAAATGAAAATAGGCTTAGAATGTTGTTTAAGTTATTAAAGAAGATTTCAAGTTTTCTTTTTACCCCGCTGCTTTGTGGGCTCCTATAGATACATATGACAACTATATTATGGTCAGTGAGTTCCACGGCGCAGCATTCAATTATATTAGAAATACTGTATTTATTTACTGACTCAAGAACCCTATATTTAATACCATTTCTTATCATTATACATGTACCACCATGTCTAGATTCCCTTGTAAAGTAAGTAGCAACAGTGTAATTAGGAATATATAGCAAACTAACATCAGATAATATCATATTGTGTTCAGAAAAGCATAATACATCAACTGATTTTCCTAAATTAGACAGCTCATCTAATGATACAATAAAGTTATTTGATTTATTTAAAAGACCATTTATATTTTGATGTAAAATAATTATATGCTTATAAACGAAAAAAAGTATTCTCTTTACATTTTTCATCTACAGAAGAGCTGGTCTCTTTCTACAGTGTGAGTCTTTATAATCTGCACATACTGAATCGAGGGAATCTTTGCTTAATTATATCGACGGAAAAAATGATAAAAAAAATCTAAATATTTTATTGAAATTTTTAATGGATTTTTTATTTATTTTTTCGCTTCTGTGACTCCAGTGTATACAAAACGGTGTAACTTTTTAACTCGATGTTTTATCACGATGAAACAAACTCCATAATGATTGGAAGTAATTAGGTGTCCGCATTAAATGAAAATTGTGTAAAAAACTGCCACCAATTAAAAATTAACACGTTTTTTCCGCAAAAATCTGATTTTTTTTCATCAATTTTTGCAATAATCGTAAAATTTCTCAATAAGATGCCCCGATTACCTTAATTTTTTATTACTTTAAATTATTCTTCATCGTATTAGCTATCCAATAGTAAAAATTGCAAGGGTTTAACTCAATCCCATCATTTCTTATCAACAGCCAAAGAAAGGCCTAGAGCACGGCTACGCACTAATTGTTTAGCAGGTAGACGTCCTTTTTTGTTGAGAATGTGCGCGGGTCGGGGTGCGGGGAGGTAGGGCCAGCTGAAGGGACCAGAAGGGATGACAGACAGGCAGTCGCTCCGAATTATTCGCCGCTGCTACATGTGTTTCGTTACTTTCATTCACTGCTACCTGAGTTTCGTGACTTTCGTTCGCTGCTACGTGATGCCGCGCTTAAGTGAATTCTCCCCGGCACACATTGCCGACATTCATTTTTACTATGGGATGGGACGAGGAAGTGCCAGAGCTGCGCGCGCAACTTACATAGCTGTGTTTCCTAACAGGCAACCAGTGCCATCTGCCCGCAACTTCCAGGAAGTTCACAGAAGATTGTCGATCACTGGACTTGAATCAAGTAGAGATCGTCGCGAGCCGCCTCAAATAATTATTGATTTATAGTGGTTCTGGAACAAGCAGTACTGAGCGATTTGTTTGCTGATCCATCCATAAGTACTAGACGACTGGCTCTTCGTCACGGAATATCACAAAAATCAGCGTTGCGTATTTTAAAGAAAGAAGGATTGCACCCTTACCACTACCAAAGAGTGCAACATCTACATGAAGACGTAGATTGGCGTCCAAGGTGTGTGATGTCCACCTGGATTCAAAGAAATACCAGAGCAAACCCAAACTTTCCGAAAACCATACTATGGATGGACGAATCAACATTTACCAGAGATGGTATTACTAACTGTAGAAATTTACACAGATGGTGCCCTGGAGGTCAAAACCCGAAATTGAAACGTTCATCGACTTTTCAAGTAAGATTTTCAATAAATGTTTGGGCTGGTCTTATCGATAACATGTTGATTGGACCAGTCATACTGCCGAGAACTTTGAACAGTGAAAGATTTTTAAGTTTGTTGACTGACGATCTACCTGAGTTATTGGAAGATGTACCACTGTCTTTGCGTCGAAGGATGTTTCTGCAGATGGACGGATGCCCTGCCCATTATGCCACAAATGTGAGATCATTTTTAAACGAAAATTATCGTGATAAATGGATTGGACGACTAGGACCTGTAGGGTGGCCTGCGCGTTCACCCGATTTAACGCCCCTTGATTACTTCCTGTGGGGGACCATGAAGCAACGCGTCTACAGTACTCCCATCAACAGTGAGGTCGATTTGCGTGATCGCATAATTAACTGTGCAAATGATATTCGCAATGATCCCGAAATGATAAGGAGAGCGACACAACAAATTTTAGTTCGCGCGGCTTTGTGCCTACAACAACAAGGTGGACATTTTGAGAACCTAATGCATTAAATTTTCTTTAAAATAATAAATGTTTTAATTGAACTCTTTTTCATTCATTGAACCCAAATAAATCATCCTTAAGAGAACAAAAATAGCGCGTTCGAAGTGCCATCTTTAACACTTGATAGAAAGTGTTTTGTCTGAGCTAAAAGCATACAATTTTTATTATTAGGTAGCTAATACGATGAGGAATAATTTAAAGTAATAAAAAATGAAGGTAATCAATCGGGGCATCTTATTGAGAAATTTTACGATTATTGCAAAAATTGATGAAAAAAAATCAGATTTTTGAAGGAAAAACGTGTTTATTTTTAATTGGTGGCAGTTTTTTTACACAATTTTCATTTAATGCGGACACCTAATTACTTCCAATCATTATGGACTTTGTTTCATCGTGATAAAACATCGAGTTAAAAAGTTACACCGCTTTGTATACACTGGAGTCACAGAAACGAAAAAATAAATAAAAAATCCATTAAAAATTTCAATAAAATATTTAGAATTTTTTTATCATTTTTTCCGTCGATAAAATTAAGCAAAGATTCCCTCGATTCAGTATGTGCAGATTATAAAGACTCACACTGTATTTATTATTTATATTATATATTATCTATATATTATTTATATTATATTTCGGTCTCTTCTATTATATATATAAGATATTCTATGTAACGTTGTATACTTAATAATATTAAATACTTACCAATAAAACAACAAACATACAAAAAACATCTCCATACTAATCAGCTGTAGGAACAAAGAAATAATTTTTCTATGTATGTAGGTGATGCTATAATAATTCGGCCGCAAATATAAACCTACCCGCGCGCGAGTAACAAATTGCGCCGGAACAGACCGGTCGAAGTGCATAAGCTCCGCCTCCATACTTAGTGTTATTGTGTCAGCCAATGACGACGGCTAGTCTTTCGATTTTTCTGGAACGAATCGCCGTTCTTTCGCGAAGATCACCTAATATGGTAATCTTCAAAATAGGTGAACGTCCCAGGAGGTTATAAAAACCTCTGGGAGTTGCCAGGTGCATGCTAACCTGTACTCTGCGCCTGCGACTACGTACTTTGACCTACCTAGTTACCAAGTCTAAACACTAAGTAAATTACCGTGTTGTGAAAGTAATTGTTTAACTATAAAAACAAAGTAAATTCTATTGTGTGAACCCGAAAATCGGGTTCCAGTTCCACTTCTACGCCTCTGTATAGTACGACGCGTACTCATCCTGCGCTGCTGCCGGGTGTGGCTGGACACCTGAGCTGCTGTCGCATCTACTACCTCGCGAAGCTGCCGCGAGCTGCGCGCGCTGCGTCGACTACGCTCCACGTCGGCCGGCCGCCTACCTCCTGTGGACTACCAGGAGAGTACCGTCTACACAAGAAGGAATCCTAACGTCCTAATTCTTCGAACCCCGCCCGGCTTCACCGGCGGCTTACTTACTAGGGTTGCTAAACAATACACGTTTATTAATTCGTAACATTTTTTTATTTATCACCCTAGTAAGGACCCCCTCGTTACAGTGGCGCCCATACTAGAGGTAAACTAGGACGTATTGGTTTCTTTCTTGTTGCGCATTTCTTTGGTTTTTTTGGTGATGGTGATTTAACGGTTGTGCGTTTGAAATCACAGGCCATCAACCGTGAATTTTACTTGTACCCTCACATTTTTTTTTTTAACTTAATTTTTTTTCTTACTTCACGGTTGGTAGACTGAACATTGTGCAGATTTTACATTCTCCTGTCATATTATCTTAAATTGTGTAGCTTTTCAAGACATACTCTCGGGCAGCAAAAATTTTCTTGTTCATCTTCTACTTTTAAAAGCAGTAGTAGAGTTTTAGGTGAAAGGACTCGCCCGGGGAAGTACTACCACCATACCTATTTCTACTGTATGCAGCTACCTGTGTACGGCTGAAGGGTGTGGGTGCCGGCCTAAATTACTGGCACACAGACGGTTTTTTAACTTTGTCGTCTCTTAGGTTGCAATTCTATCGGCTTAGCACAAAACGACTAATTATCATCTAGTCTAGGCTACAACTAACTAATGGCAAGGAGAATAGTTTGACTAAAATTTTTTTTAGCCGTGATCTGTAATTTTTCAATTTTGTAAACTAAAATGAATACTAAAATATTTAAATATTTTCAGTTAGCGGGATTAATATATAAATCAGCTTATACAAATAATATGCCTTTGTTCTTAAAAATCTTAAACTAAATAATTAAATTAAAATTTGACTAAAAATTAAATAGACTAATTAAATTTTGATTAAATATTTTTTTTTTATAAATCCTTGCCTAGTTAAATAAGTTCTTACAATCAAATAGCAACCTAAATAAACTAAAATAAATCAAATAAAAATTTTCTAAATAACTAAATAATGTTTTTACAACCTAACTACGTCGAACCTAAACTAAACTAAGAATTTTAACTAAATTGTTTAAATAACTAAATAATTTTTTTACAATCAAATTGCAGCTAAACTAAACTAATCAAACTAAACTAAATTAAAAACTGAAACTAAAATTTTATAAATAACTAAAGTTTTTACTATCTAATGGCACCTAAACTAAATTAAATTAAAAATCTTCAATAAACTATTTTTTTTTATAAATAGTGTAATTAACTATCCTACAGCTAAATTAAATAAAACAAACTAAATTCTAAAACTAAACAAAATATTTATTTAATTAAAGATACAATCTACCTAGTACTTCTAAATAAAACTATTAACTAAGACAGGTACCTACTTGCTACTACTACATACAACCATTCCTTCTTTACTTCTTACTGCTGGTCTATCCCAACAGTACTATCTATAGCTGACGGCCCTACACCGTTGGTTATTAACTTCTATTTTTGCTGATTGGTCTACCCCAACAGTAAAATATAACTACCGGCCCTACACCGGTGGTTGTATAATTGATCATGGGACTAAACCATTGATCCCTTCGGTTATGTTGTACCAATGGCCCTACACCATTGGTATACTATAGAGCGGGTTGCAACTCTTAAAGTAAGCCTTTGCAGGAGCGGTCGGTTACTCCTAAAATAAGCCAAAAATACCAATTAAAACATAACTTTTCTAAACTATTTCTATATAATTAAAATGGTTATATGTAGCTAGTATTCACTCTAATATCAGCCAATGATTTTACCAGTCACATCTGATCTAAGTGAGTGTTTTATGTACTACAAATAAAATACTCTGGTTGTAAAGTGGCAGACACACAAGACTAAATTGTGTTGTCAGCTTGTTGATGAAAGAAGAATGAATGTGATGGATGTCTACATTATGATTGATGATGAATGAGTGAGTGCCTTGGTCAGGTGTAAGCTTGAGTGAAAGCAGCGGATTTTCCTTAGGAAAAATCATACGCTAAAAAGGGGGGTACTGTAACGTTGTATACTTATTAATATTAAATACTTACCAATAAAACAACAAACATACAAAAAACATCTCCATACTAATCAGCTGTAGGAACAAAGAAATAATTTTTCTATGTATGTAGGTGATACTATAATAATTCGGCCGCAAATATAAACCTACCCGCGCGCGAGTAACAAATTGCGCCGGAACAGACCGGTCGAAGTGCATAAGCTCCGCCTCCATACTTAGTGTTATTGTGTCAGCCAATGACGACGGCTAGTCTTTCGATTTTTCTGGAACGAATCGCCGTTCTTTCGCGAAGATCACCTAATATGGTAATCTTCAAAATAGGTGAACGTCCCAGGAGGTTATAAAAACCTCTGGGAGTTGCCAGGTGCATGCTAACCTGTACTCTGCGCCTGCGACTACGTACTTTGACCTACCTAGTTACCAAGTCTAAACACTAAGTAAATTACCGTGTTGTGAAAGTAATTGTTTAACTATAAAAACAAAGTAAATTCTATTGTGTGAACCCGAAAATCGGGTTCCAGTTCCACTTCTACGCCTCTGTATAGTACGACGCGTACTCATCCTGCGCTGCTGCCGGGTGTGGCTGGACACCTGAGCTGCTGTCGCATCTACTACCTCGCGAAGCTGCCGCGAGCTGCGCGCGCTGCGTCGACTACGCTCCACGTCGGCCGGCCGCCTACCTCCTGTGGACTACCAGGAGAGTACCGTCTACACAAGAAGGAATCCTAACGTCCTAATTCTTCGAACCCCGCCCGGCTTCACCGGCGGCTTACTTACTAGGGTTGCTAAACAATACACGTTTATTAATTCGTAACATTTTTTTATTTATCACCCTAGTAAGGACCCCCTCGTTACATCTATTATATATATATATATATATAGATATTCTAAGGCAGTTTCCTTTCTCTTTAGCTAAGAACGTATTTTCATGATCGTCTTGGTTTATGTAGTACAATCCATTTGCTTTCTTTCTCTCCTTTGAGTATCAACTGTCCTTTTTAGGGTTCCGTACCAAAATGGTAAAAAAAGAACCCTTATGGTGCGACTTCGTCGGTCTGTCTGTCTGTCTGTCTGTCACACCTGCTTATTTCAGCAACTACTAATGCTATCGACTTGAAATTTGGAACAGTTATAAAAAATGCTTGCCAAACTTTACTAAAATGAAAGAAGTTAAAAAATGTTTTTAGTTTCATTGCAAAAGGGGCCGGAGTGGGGGTCCAAGATTTCAAAGTGGGGTTACTAGGTCAAGTGACATATCATATGAAAGGGCTTGATCTGCACATTTCAAAATATATTTTTATTTAATTTTATGTCTCACAGTTTTCAACATATGATGAAAAATATCTGAAAAAATACCATTCCCCCCCCTTATCTCCGAAGTCTGCGGGGTGAAAAATCTGAAATAATTAGAGTTGATAGGAATTGACCCAAATATGGCACCAAAAATAAAACGATGTTCCTAACTAGAACAGTTTTTTCAAAATCATCAAAATTCCTTCACAAACAAACTTAGTTATGCGGTCCGGATTTTTTCACTTTATATTTCCAAAACTGATACGGAACCCTCGGTGCGCGAGTACGACTCGCACTTGGCCGGTTTTTTTATATATTTGAACATTATTTTGTGTAAACAACACAGTTCCATTGTTGTTTGTAACTGAGTTAACTGACAATAAGTTTTGTGCCAGATCAGGAACATATAAAGTTTTTGATAGTTGACAGTTCATACCTTGTACAGTCCAGCTCCTTGACATTGTATGGTGTCATTGTTAGCAACAGATATTTGGGACTGTTGTTCCTCATATTTACTTAAAATGTTGATGTTTTTTGTCATGTGTGAAGGGCTTCCTGAATCCACTATAAATTTCAATTTATTATTCTTATTTGCTGTCTCATTTGTTAGTAGTGCTGTATCTTTGTTTTCTTTTTTATTGTTTTTAGTTCTGAAGAAACAGTTTTGTTCTACATGATTTAGTTTCTTGCAAATTGAGCATTGTTTGTTTTTATTTTTTAATCTACAGTCTTTTTCTTGATGGTTTGACCTTTTGCAAATGTTACACACTTTACACTGTGACTAAATGTGTCCAGTTTTGTTGCACTTGAAGCATCTTTTATTGTTTACAGCTTTGAATGCAATTTGTTCTTCGAAGTCAGAATTGCGAGTTTCTTCTAACAATAATCTATTTGTGAGATTTACTAGGGTCTTTTATTCGTTAGGTGTCGACTCCCAGGCGGCGGCAGAGTACTTATATCTCTCCGTTAAACAAGTATTTTTGACATGATCAGGTCATCATCAATTTTGTGTCCGAGGTTGTTTAGTCTCACAGCTAAATTTTCAATGCCAGTTAATAACTTATTTACTGTTTGTTTATTATATTTGTAGTTGAAGAACTCTTGTAGCAATTTAGATTTATTTCTTGACTCGCTTCCTTCAAACAGGTCACAAAGTTTTTTATACACCTCTTTAGCAGATTTACAATTATGATATGAGATTTTAAGTTCTTGTCAATCGTTTGTAATATAATCTTTTGCCCTTGGCGTCCTTTTGTTCATCTAACTTTCCTTCGGCTTTATCTTCGGCTTGTTGGCCATTTATTATTTCACCAAGCCCATGATTTTAAGTATATTGTTATTTCGAACTTCTGTTGGATACGAGGTTTGATTCTCGGCGGGTGATCACAATGAAAGACTTTAATTATACTATGGAGCACTTTTATTGTTTATATTAAGTAATTTAGATACAACGCAACACTTAATGCTTTTTCACAAGAATCTAAAAGGAAAACGGATACGTAGCAAGCTGGCTGTCGGGGAGAGAAGGGGAAGGGAAGTGTCTACCTGTCAAGACAAGTGACATTTGACATTGAGTGATGGACTTGTGGCATTCCAACACTCCTCCTCACGAGTTCTTCACTTAACAGAGGCCAAGGCAACTTCGCAGCATCTGGAGCCTCGGTCCAGGGATACCTTTTGTCAGGATATCAGCCTCCATGTCCTGGGTTGGTTTATAGAGGATGCTGACTACCCCTTGTTGAACACACTCCCTTATAAAGTGTTGTTTTATTTCGATGTGTTTTGACTTTCCACTGATAATGGGGTTGTTGTAAAGTCGCTGAGCAGCTTGATTGTCACTGAAAATTACAATATTATTTATAATAGTGCCTAAATCACTAAATAGTAATAAAGGTTTGATTCTCGGCGGGTGATCACAATGAAAGACTTTAATTATACTATGGAGCACTTTTATTGTTTATATTAAGTAATTTAGATACAACGCAACACTTAATGCTTTTTCACAAGAATCTATAAGGAAAACGGATACGTAGCAAGCTGGCTGTCGGGGAGAGAAGGGGAAGGGAAGTGTCTACCTGTCAACACAAATGACATTTGACATTGAGTGATGGACTTGTGGCATTCCAACACTCCTCCTCACGAGTTCTTCACTTAACAGAGGCCAAGGCAACTTCGCAGCATCTGGAGCCTCGGTCCAGGGATACCTTTTGTCAGGATATCAGCCTCCATGTCCTGGGTTGGTTTATAGAGGATGCTGACTACCCCTTGTTGAACACACTCCCTTATAAAGTGTTGTTTTATTTCGATGTGTTTTGACTTTCCACTGATAATGGGGTTGTTGGAAAGTCGCTGAGCAGCTTGATTGTCACTGAAAATTACAATATTATTTATAATAGTGCCTAAATCACTAAATAACAATTTTAAATGGATAGCCTCCTTTGCAGCTTCTGTTAGGGCTATATATTCAGCTTCTGCTGTTGATAGCGCAACACATCTTTGCTTCTTTGATTCCCAGCTGATGCAACCATTTGCATATTTGAAACAATAGCCAGAGTAAGACTTCCTGTCTATTTTACAACCGGCCCAATCTGCATCAGCCATTCCATATAACTTTTTATTTGATTTGGTGTAGCATATACCAACATCCATGGTACCTTTGAGATATCTCAATATACGTTTTGCATATTTGAAATGTTCTTCATTGTATGCATTGTTAAATTGTGACAGATAGCTCACTGCATACGATATATCTGGTCTGCTTGCCACAGATAGATACATCAAAGTTCCAATCAGGTTTTGATATGGAATATTCTTGTCACAATCTTCACTTTTTTCAATGTTTAAGTATGGTTCTATTGGAGTACTTATTAGTTTGCAATTTTCCATGTTATAGGTTTTTAACGCCTTTTGGATATATTTTTGTTGAGTAATTTTTAATTTATTCTCTTTATAATTAATTTCCATACCAAGGAGATATTTTAATTTTCCAATATCTTTCATTTCGAATGTCTGGCTTAGATGCTTTTTGAATTTTTCTAATGAGCTTTCATTTGAGTAAGCTATGGCCAAATCGTCGAACATACACTGCAATAATCATCTTATCCGTGCCTTGTGTCCATGTATAGATAGATACATGGGTCAGCTGTTGAGGATTTAAATTTCATTTTCTTGAGTTCATGGTCCAATTTATAAAACCAACGACGACCAGCTTGCTTTAGGCCATATAATGCCTTTTTCAATAAGCAGACTTTTTCACCTGGAAATTCATTTATGTCTTGAAGCATATTTCTGGCTTTATAGAATAAATCCAAACTCTCTTTTTCACTTTCTTCAAGCATAATTTTAGTTAAATACTCTTCTAGATATTCAGGTTTTTTCATGACAATTTTTTCATTTAGATCTCCATTTAGATAAGCAGTAGTCACATCCATTTGATGGAGCTTTAAATTGTGTTCAACTGCATGAGCTAATAGTGCTCTAATTGAACTTGGTTTGGCCACTGGAGCATATGTTTCGTTATAGTCTATTCCAGGCCTTTGAGTAAAACCCCGAGCCACCAAACGCGCCTTTTTGGTTATATTTTCATCCGGGCCCAACTTTTCTTTTAAGATCATTTTATAGTCCACAATATGTCTTGAATTCTCCTCCTTTCGTTGAATTTTCCATGTGCCATTTTTAACGTGAGCCTTAATTTCAGCTTTTATGGCATCCTGCCATTCATCATAATTATTATCATTTAGTTCTATCTCTCCACATAGATAGGAGCATTCATCTGCCTCTTGAAGATCATAATCTTTGGCCCATACTGGAAGTTTCTTTATTCTTTGAGGACGTTGATTCGAGTCTTCATCAATTTTCTCGCTTTGACTTGGACTTGGCTCTACATTATGAGGTGAGGTTATATTTTGTGGACTTACTGTTTCAATTTCAGTGTCTTCTTTTTCATTCTCATATTCAGTGAATGAGTGCATAGTTTCATCACCATCATCATCATCACTACTTTCCACATTTGGCTGAAAAGTAAGTAAAATGTTTGTCTTCCTTTCTTGTTTTTTGCCTTTATCATTATTTGTTATTTCTGTTTCAGACGGTTCCGGTTCAAGCAGAACTTGATCATTTTGGACATCATTATTTTGATAGTACATTTTTCCATCCAACACTTTTACATCACGACGTACAATTACATCATTTTTCTTTGGCAAATATATTCTGTAAGCTTTGCTATATTTTGCATATCCAACAAACACACCTTCACTTGCTTTTGGTGAAAATTTACTGTACTTCTTTTGTTTGTGGAGTGTGAAAACTTTTGATCCAAATATGTGTAAATGTTTTTGGGAAAAGGCAACCTTGTCATTTTTCCTTGAATACAAGTTTCACAGTTTTCAAACATGTCATTTTTATTGAAGTCTAATCCAGACACAAGATTGTTAGATGCTAATTTTTTTTAATCTTTTTCATTTAAATGAGCTAATTTCCTATGCCATTTCATTAAATTATTTTCAGAAATATTATTTGCTTTTTCTATTGTTTGCAAACTTGGAAATTGAGTCAGATAAAGGCCGTCCCTTTTATCAGCTGTCATTACAGTTTTTCCAGCTAGATCTTTAATATAGGTTTTATCCTTTGTGAATAAAACTGTATGGTCATGCTCCGTTACACGAGCGACTGACAACAAGTTTGTAGTTAACTCTGGTACATAGAGAGTATTATTTAAATTAATTAGGGTGTTATTGCAATTTACTGAGACTGTTCCCGTACCTTTAATTTCAGTGCTGTGATTTGATGCCAACTTCAACTTCCCTTGCTCGGTTTCAATGTTTTGGAATTTTTCAGGCTGTCCAGTCATGTGGGATGTGCACCCGCTATCCAGACATCAAACATCACCTGCGTCAGTATGGATTGTATTTGCTGTCTCTGTAATAAAAAAGTTTTTAGCATTTTTCTTTTTATTACTGTCACTCGATGAGCTTGAACTTTGGTTCTTGTTTCGAGACCAGCACTTGGACGCTTGATGTCCAACTTTGTCGCATACTGTGCATTTGAGCTTCTTTTTGTTGAAGTAATAAGCACTTTCACTTGGTGCATTTTGATTTTTGTTCCTTTTTCTTGCTTGGCTTTCCTCAATGATTTTTATTATTAAGTCTTCTGGCAGAGGCAATTTATCCCGCGTCTCAATGGCAATTCTGAAATTCTCGAATGACGATGGCAGGCTGTATAGAATTATAATGCTCAGCAGATCATTATTTATTTTGACATCCATGTTTTCAAGTCTGTCGACACAAAAGAATATGGCGGCCATATGATCATGTATATCGTCTGAATCGGTCATTTTATTTAGGATTAATTGTTTTAACAATGTAGCCTTTCTTGCGGGGCCTTCACTTTGATATATAGACTTTAATTTTTCCCATATTTCAGATGCAGATTTACAATTTTTTACTTGCCTCAATTCTTTTGGTGAGATCATGAGGAAAAGCTCTGAACGTGCGAGCAGATCCTTTCCGGCATCTGGTTTTTCTTCGCCGATTGTGGCCCATAAATCATTCTTCACGAGGATCGCCTGGGCTTGTATTGCCCATGTGTCGTAGTTATCGCGATTTAGTTGCTCGATGTGATGATAATGCGGATTTTGCATTGTCGTAGACATTGTGACCACAAGCCGAAAATAATAACCACGCTCTGCTACCAATTTGTTGGATACGAGGTTTGATTCTCGGCGGGTGATCACAATGAAAGACTTTAATTATACTATGGAGCACTTTTATTCTTTATATTAAGTAATTTAGATACAACGCAACACTTAATGCTTTTTCACAAGAATCTATAAGGAAAACGGATACGTAGCAAGCTGGCTGTCGGGGAGAGAAGGGGAAGGGAAGTGTCTACCTGTCAACACAAATGACATTTGACATTGAGTGATGGACTTGTGGCATTCCAACAACTTCCATAGATGGAAGGATTCAGCATCTATTAGCTTTTCTATATGTTCTTCGTGTTGATTCATTTTATAGAGCACTGGTAGTTATTTTTATTTTATTTGCGATTTCTAGCAATTTTATTTTAGGTACGATTTGCGGCACACACTTTTTAGTTTTTATAATCCAATTGCATGAACCACGCTCTGCTACCACATGTTTATTATCACTTTACGAGTATTTTCATCACATACAGAGTATTACGGAGCTATTTCTCTCAAATAATTAGTTAAATATTATGATGAAAAAATGCTTACCGAAACTCACCACAAAAATGTAATGGCGACTGATGTAGATTCGCGGTGATTATGCCAAATTAAACCAATGATGGACGTTCGCGGTGATACGGTTTTTGAATTCTGGCCGTTGATTGACGAATTAACTTTAACGTGATTGGTGCATTAAAAAGGCGCAATTTTTCTCTATCCAATGACATTTGTTACAGTACAATATCTTTGTGCTGTATCTACAATCTACATCGCAATCTTATGATCTTTATCGCACGTTCAATATCTATTAAATGTTTCTACTATCCGTGATCAACACGTAGTCGTTAGTATATAAGATGCACCTTTGGATAATTATAACCAGACTATACTACAACTTTGTCTCATTTATACCTAATCATATACTGCCAAGAAGTTTGGCAAATTGGTGACCCCGACGAACGAATACGCAGCAAGAAACATGGCACAATCACCATGCAAGGCGAACATAAATCAACAAGGAACACTTGAAGTAGCTGCTGGCACCTCGGTTTTATCTCGCATTCCGGAATTTTGGAAAGACCAACCAAGATTATGGTTCACGCAACTAGAAGCCATATTAGCACCACAGAAGCAAGGAGACGAATACAAATACTGTACAGTAATAGCAAAATTATCCAAGGAAGAAATACTACAAGTTAGTGACCTAATCACTTCACCACCGACTACAGATAAATATAAAAACATCAAGGAACGTTTAATTGATTGTTACGAAGAAACAGAACAGCGACAGTTTCAAAAATTAATATCAGAGACAGAACTCGGTGATCAAAAACCTTCGCAGTTATTACGTCAAATGCGAGTCCTCGGGAGAGGAAAAATCAGTGACGAAACAATTAAACTACTATGGTTCAGGCTTTTACCAACATCAGTTACTACGGTTCTAGCAGTTACGGAAGACATGGAAATTGACAAACTGAGCCAAATTGCAGACAAAATAATAATGAATTCAAAAGTAACCGAAATATCAGCTGTTAGCAACGACACTTCAAACGACAACAATACAGCATGCATTTTAGCCCAGCTAGCAAAATTACAGATAGATATTGACGCAATTCAGCAAGGTCAATATGGCTATCGACCCAGCACGCACAATCATTTCAAGAAACGTCAACAATTCCCGATTATGAGGCCGAGAACAAACTATAGAGGAGCAAATCGATTTTGTTACTACCACGAAAGATTCGGAAAATATGCAAGGAACTGCATTAAACCATGCGGTTGGAAACCAATGACTTACGTACGGAACCAGGGAAACGAATAAGAGCACAGACAACGGCGAAACTCTGTGCAATCCACCCATCCAATCGCCTCACCATTACCGACCGAAAAAGTGGTATGAAGTTTTTAATTGACACGGGCGCAAATATTTCAGTCATTAGCAAGCAACAGAGATATTCAATTTTACAAAATGAACAATACACACTATACGCTGCAAATGGGACTAAAATTAGGACTTACGGCGAGAAGACGCTTACCTTGAATTTAGGACTACAACGATGTTATAAATGGAATTTTATAATCGCCGATGTTACACAACCAATAATTGGAGCAGATTTTCTAGAGCACTATAAACTATTAGTCGACATAGCAGGTCGCAAACTTATCGACAAAGTTACAGAGCTGACAACGCATGTAACTTCAGAAAAAGCGACACAACAAACAATTCGTACTATCGCAGTGGGAACGAATTCACGTATTACGCAACTTTTAAACAAATACGAAGACATCACGAAAGAGTCCTCTCTACGCAATGCGCCCAAACATAAGATTGAACACCACATTATCACTACAGGACCACCCGTCGCAGCTCGGGCAAGACCATTACCTCCAGAAAAATACGACATAGCCAAAAAGGAATTTCAAAATATGATAGAGCTCGGAATTTGCCGACCGTCAGATAGCCCATGGGCAAGCCCATTACATATGGTAAAAAAGAAAAATGGCGAATGGAGACCGTGCGGAGACTACCGAATGCTCAATAGCACGACAGTACCGGACAAATACCCACTACCAAGATTAACTGACTTTACATACATATTAGAAAATAAGAAGATACTAAGCAAGATAGATATACGCAAAGCATACCACTGTATTCCTGTTAAAGATATAGAAAAAACAGCCATCATCACACCTTTCGGACTTTTTGAGTACTTAAGAATGCCTTTCGGATTACGCAATGCGGCACAAACATTTCAACGATTCATGGATTCTTTATTTAGAGATTTAAACTTCGTATTTATATTTGTAGACGACTGTCTCATCGCATCGGACAACGAAGATTTGCATTATCAGCATTTAGAAACGGTTTTCAAACGTTTACACGAGAATGGAATAACCATTAATCTCGAAAAATGCGAATTTCTCAGAAGGGAAATAGATTTCTTAGGTTATCATATAACGAGCCAAGGAATACAACCTACCGAAGAAAATTACAAAGCAATCATGGAATTTCCCAAACCGAAAACAATTCAAGAATTAAGACGATTTTTGGGCATGGTCAATTTCTACAGAAGTAATATTCCACGCGCAGCGGAAAATCAAAGAATTTTAAACGAATATCTACATGGTTCAAAAAAGAACGATAATTCACCTGTTCCTTGGACAACGGAAGCAGACAAAGCTTACGAAAAATGCAAGGAAAGCATGAAAAACGCAGTGTTAACAGCGCATCCTTCCCGCAACGCATCACTAGCGCTCATGACCGACGCTAGTGCTACTTGCGTTGGTGGAGTTTTACAACAAAAATCCGGACGCAATTGGGAACCATTAGGTTTTTTTTCACAAAAATTGAGCGAAACTCAACAAAAATATTCTACGTTTGACAGAGAGCTGTTAGGAATATACATGGCCGTCAAACATTTTCACAGATTAATCGAGGGAAGAGAATTTACAATATTTACGGATCACCGACCTTTGACATACACATTCTCCCAAAAACCATCATCAAACGATACACCGCGACGGGTCCGGCAGTTAGATTTCATTTCACAATACAGTACCAACATTCAACACATAAGCGGACGTGACAATATTACCGCCGATGCCTTATCTCGAATAGAGGAAATATACGTGCCATCACCTATCGATTACGCTGAATTGGAAAAATGTCAATCAACAGATAATGAACTAAGTAAATTACGTGACAATAAAAGATTAAAATTCAAAAACATTACGCTTCCGGGTTCCACAATAAACATCACCTGCGACACGTCTACTGGAAAAAGCCGCCCCTACTTACCAAAGCAATTTCGCAAACAAATTTTCGATACCATTCATGGTATGAGCCATCCAGGAAAAAGAACTACGAGAAAAATGATAACCCAAAGGTATTTATGGCCGTATATGAACAAAGATATCAATAATTGGTGTAGATCATGTATAGCCTGCCAAAAATCAAAAATACAACGACATACGATATCACCCCCTGGTACATTTATGACAGCGCAACGTTTTGAACATTTACATATTGACATCGTCGGACCACTTCCGATTTCACAAGGGAAGAGATATTTAATCACAATCATAGATCGTTGTACGTCATGGCCCGAAATATTTCCGGTAGAAGATATAACTGCAGAAACAGTAGCCAAGACACTTTTCGAAGGATGGATTACTCGTTTTGGATGTCCATTGCGCATTACTACGGATCAAGGCCGACAGTTTGAATCAAGAATATTTGAGTCACTCTCACAATTTTTGGGAATACATAAAATTAGGACAACACCTTATCATCCGCAAGCCAATGGAATGATAGAGAGATTTCATAGAACTTTAAAGGTGGCGTTAATGACAAGAGAATCCAACGAAAATTGGTTAAAAGAAATTCCAACAGTTTTACTCGGGTTGCGGAGTAGCTTGCGAGAAGACACAGGTTATAGTTCAGCAGAGATGACATATGGAACGCCAATACGACTCCCTGGAGGATTTTTTGAGTCATCAGCAGCACAGTTATCAACGTACGAAGAGTTTGTAAAACAAATTCAAAAGGACATCACACAAATGACATCAATTCCGAAAAGAAAAAACCACAACCAAGCTATATTTGTGCATCCCGAACTCAAAGAATGCTCACACGTATTTGTTCGGTGTGATAGAATTAAGAAAGCCCTGACACCGCCGTATGAAGGACCCTACCCAGTAATTAGTAAAACAGATAAAACATTTTGCATTAGAATTAGGGATAAAGAGACAGTGATATCAATTGATAGATTGAAACCAGCATTCATGATCAATGACGAATCAAACTACGTGCCAGATTCAAAGGATTTCTACAGACATTCACACACGTACACTACACGATCGGGCCGTAAAGTAAAGCCAGTAGTACGTCTATAAAAAATCGCTGATATAAGCAAGCTATTCATATATATATTAACATAGATCTTAACATATACCATTAATTCACAACTACTCGTAACAACAAGACATCTAAAATGGGAAATCAAAGTTCTAAGGACCAGATAACATACAATACGGACAGTTGCCTCAATCAAAACGAAGCGGACAAACTCCGTAACCTGATCCAGGAGGACTTACGGTGGACAAGAAATGTTGCAATGGGACAGATTATTTTAACAATCGGCGTGATCCTACTTTACGGCATAATAAAAACACTGGACAGAATAATGAAGAGTTTAACGGAAAAAAATAATAAACACTCGTGCAACAGCTAAGTCAAAATTACATACGTCAGCAAATCACACCACAACAGGCGTCATCAAATTCCACCGCGTACAATAGCATTATTGTTTATATACATCAGCAAATAACTAGTAAGGTCTAGGTCAAATTTATATTGTAAACACTATTACCATAATAATTTTTTTTTTAAAGGGGGGTGTACTGTTACAGTACAATATCTTTGTGCTGTATCTACAATCTACATCGCAATCTTATGATCTTTATCGCACGTTCAATATCTATTAAATGTTTCTACTATCCGTGATCAACACGTAGTCGTTAGTATATAAGATGCACCTTTGGATAATTATAACCAGACTATACTACAACTTTGTCTCATTTATACCTAATCATATACTGCCAAGAAGTTTGGCAAAACATTCAAAAGTGAATGACGAAAAAAATGCACGTTCGCGGTGTTGTATCTTAAACGACATTGTGCTCATTTGGTCAGTCAAAAACAACATTTCATTGTAATACCAAAGTGTCAGCTGAGGTATCTCGTCAGCAGAGGCGCTAGATCGTTTTGGTCTATTTTACTTTTTTTCTTTGTTGAAATTAGTGCGTAGCGAATTTATTTTCTTTTTTAGTTGGTCTTCTGTGTACGTCGGCTTATAAATCTGAAGTCTCTTCAGATTTCGTATTCGGATATTCGGATTCGTAATTTCTTTCAACTTGTTTTTATCCATATAGTCTTTTGATTCTACTTGACATAGCACAGGGTAATCTCTGTATAATGCTGAAGGGATATCATAAATCCACAGTGGCGTTCCCACGGGCCCTTCACGGCAGTCGCTACGAAACTGTCACCCCGTGAACACTATTGTCTGTATTTATTCGTGTAATTAGATTCGGTTGATTAAATAAGTTTTAGAATCAAGAGACCTTTAATTATCTCGATAAAGACATTCATAAAGAACAGTTCCCCTAAAGTGGTGACCCCGAACAAGTGAATTGTGCAACCTCGACGAAACGTGTGTTCCAGAACTGATAGTTCGATGTGTAACCTTGTGACAAGCCGCTGAGTAAAAATGGCCACACCACCACCGACACCATCTACAGCTTCAGAGCTGGCTGCCATTACTTTGACATCCAATATTCCAGATTTCTGGACCGACCAACCCCGTGTTTGGTTCTTCAGGGTCGAGTCTATGCTGGCATCTAAAAACTGTCAGACGACGCCAGATTCGACATCGTCGTGTCAAAAGTGTCAAAGGAGGCTATACAACAGATGACCGATATATTGATGGACCCGCCAGCTGTAAAAAAGATCGAGGCCTTGAAATCACGTCTATTAACCACCTACGAGGAATCTAAGAATAGACAACTTCAGAAATTAGTGGGCGAGATGGAGCTGGGTGACCAAAAGCCGTCCCAGCTTCTGCATCGCATGAGAGAATTGGCGAAAGACAAAATTCCGGATGAAACACTGAGGATGATGTGGCAAGGTCATCTTTCTACTAACATCCGAGCAGTCATAGCCGTCTCGGATTTGAAAGAGCTAGATAGTTTGGCGAATTTAACCGATACCGTTTTGGAATCTACGCGTACCGCGCACGTTAGTAAGGTTACGCAACAGCAGCCGAGCTCCAGCGTCTTCAAGGATACAGAACTGATTATGGCGGAAATAGCGAAACTTAGCGTCAAAGTAGCAGACATGGAGCGATTTAGAGAAAGTTACCGGAATAACAGATGGAACAGAGGCAATCGATCGCGTTCCGCGTCCCGTGAACGCGGTCGGACTTCGTCAGAACAACGTACGCAGAGAACGCCGGAGAACCCGGACTGGTTATGCTTCTACCATTACCGTTTTCGTGAGCATGCAAGGAACCATGTACCTGGAACTCAAAGCAGGGAAACTAGAGGAGGTGCAGACAGCGGCGGAGGTCTGTACTATCACTCCGTGTGATAGTCTCGATCACCTGCGTATCACAGATCAGAACAACGGACTTCATTTCCTAGTAGTTTTCGGACCTTTCCACCGAGCGACATGCTGTTATTGAGGACAGTCTATCCACAACTAATGGTACTCCTGCAGAACCAGCACAGACTAATGAAAGGAATGCTCAACCTGACAGAATTCTCGACCTATTCGTTTGCAAACACGTTCTGAGATCAGTCTAATATCTTCACAAGATTACTGCACGCCTACCAAGCCTGCAACTCGTAGTTCTTCTATTTCACCTCAAGCCCAGCCAATAACCCCACTTGCTGTTGAACCTGAAATTGAACCAGAGCCTGGAACCTTCATCTTAACATGCAGCATAAACTAGATCTCTTGTTTTAGCAGTTTGCCGTGATCTCACGTCTAGTTTTAATTATGCCTCTCCTAGTGATATCATAGCCATACCAGCAGTTCAGTCTAATGAAAAAAGAAAATAATATCGAAGGGGTAAAACCGCCATCATCACTTCCACTCCGTATAAAATAGAAGTAGAAGAAAGAAAAAGACTCGCGAAACTAGCTGTTGATAATACCACAACTAAAAAGGCGAAAGGTAAAGGCAAACGCAAAGGAAATAAGAGGATAACAGGAAAAGAATCACAAGAAAATACAATTTGCTTATATGTATTACAATGATGAAAACAATTCTTATCTAAAACCGTCGGAAAACTGGGTAGGGTATCAGCGGTGTGGACGATGGGCCCACACAACTTGTGCTGGAGTCAACAACGAAGATATGGAGGATGTCTTGATATGTATTTTTTAATAGTTGCTTAAAAAGTGGCGTTATGCAGGGACGTATAGCGTTCGGGATGTGGGCTATTACATACTCGAGCTTTTTCTTTACCTTTTCCGAACTCGTGCGTTCTCTTTCCCAACTGTCAAAATAATGTCTATTAAAAAAAAACAGCCACAAAGAAGAAAAAATGAGTTAGGTTAGTTTTCATTTCATTTCATCTCATTAAATTTCATTTTTATTGATATGAAATGAATTCATATCAATAAAAAAAACCCACTGAAGACTTGGCTATATGGGCATAGTTCCCTTTGCCTACCCAGAATGGGTGTGGAAAACAAAAAAAAAACTCTGCTTATATTATATTTTTACGGTTGGCGCTATTTTCCAAAAATGTTCTTTATTAAATTGCTTCATTTTTTCGCAACTGTATTAAAAATTGTTTGTTGTTTAGTACACGTGCGGAACCGTCATTTCAACTTGTTCCGACTGTCAACCCTCACCTTCGGCTACGCCTCGGCTCGGGTAGACATTTGTCGGAACTCTTTGCAATGACAGGCTTTCCGCACTTAGGTATAATGAAATATACTATTGTGTGAAGAAAATTAGTCCCAACCTTACCCTTCCTTATCATGCCCCTTTTTTAGTATCCCGTCTTACCTCATATGTGGGGTAAGATGGTGTTTTTTCATTTTTGATGAATTAATTTTGAAATTTTTGTCTGATTAGTTACCAACTCCAAAGCTGTGCCAAATAAAACGATAATAAGTAATTAATGTTTGATTAATAAATAACACTGATATTATTTTAAATACCCTATTTTTTTACTATTTTACCTTAGCCTCCCCGTCTTACCCGCATTTCCCCTAAGTACTTAACTATCCCTACAATAAATCTATAAAATTAAATCAATCTATATTTACCGCAATGTTATTGCGAGTCTTTCCGTCGGTGATATACATTCCCTATAGTTTGTATTCTCCTTTGTTATTATTAATTTGACTGCGTTTAAAATATATTGAAATGTGCTAAAATACATCCTAAGATATTCGAAGAACTTGATGGGTTGTAATTTTAATTCTTCAAAAAGGTGGTGGTATTCACCCAGTTGTTTTCTATACATAAATATTTCATTAACGCGTACACGCCGGTGTCGCCGACGTTGACGTTGACGAATTAATTTGCGTTATGAATTTTCTAAAAAATACATTTCTTCAAATTCCTCCGTTTTAAAAACGCGTTTTCACTCTGTGAAACTACACAGTTAACTACAGAAGGTTTAGGCGCAGAATGCCTAATTCTCAAAATGGCAAGTGAGTCTTAAATGGACCAATTCTCGAAATGGATAATTCTATAAACGGCAAATTCTCATCATGGCTATTAATGTCCAACTCTCAAAATGCCTAATTCTATTAATGGCAAATACTCGTAATGGCCAATTATTTTGGGCAACAAATAAAATAAAAAGATTTTCCTTATGTCTTACATATTATGTGTATTCCAAATCAAATAATTTAACAACAAAACCACTTGTCCACATAATTATGTCAGTCGCTATTTTAATAAAAAAAACAAAAATAATTATTTCACAAATGAAATATTGTGTAGGAACTTAATTATTGCAAGTACAATTCGAAAATTATTATTGATAACCGTTGTAATTTAAATTTAACGTTGCACCTAATCAATTTACGAAAATATTATAATCAATCCAAAATTATTAAGAAGCAAATCAAGCTTAAACTAAAAGCTGGTTAGAGGTCATTTTTGACAAAAATGTACTAACGGTTATCTGACAATTTTTCAGTTTGGTCAAAACTTTTTTATATTTTTTATTAAAATTGATGTCTCTTTTAAGTTTTGTTTTTTTTTTGGTTCTGAAACAGGTAATTTTTTATTTTGGAGTCAAAATGTAAAGCTTCCTTGCGAAGTTTCTGTATAAAAAAATATAAACTTGGACG
Source organism: Thalpophila matura (assembly GCA_948465475.1). Lineage (NCBI taxonomy): Eukaryota > Metazoa > Arthropoda > Insecta > Lepidoptera > Noctuidae > Thalpophila > Thalpophila matura. Next base: position 8,836,654 of record OX419198.1, on the reverse strand, counting down.
CTTGGGAATTTTTACATTAATTCGATGATGCCACCCCTCCAATGTAGTGCGATGAAGTTGTTCTCCACAACTTAGAATCACAGGATTCATCTTTGGATACCACTGCTTAGCATTAGTTTAAAAATCTGTCAAACAATGACGACAATGACTCATTTTGGATGGACTCATGGATTCGATTTAATTACAACAAATCAATATCAATATTGCTCCGTCAGTAAAAATTAAAGTGTGTCGAGAGTGTCTTGTATGGTTATTACCGTTTTGCAAGATGAACTAAATAGTTTTATAAACAATAAATAAATTAGTGTTTCTGGTAGAATGTCCAACCCAGGATCGAGCCCGTTTGGTCGTAGCCAATTACTACGGTGAAGTCCTCCACCGACGCCTGTCGAACCATTGCCCCCGAGCGACCCAAACCCACCAGCACCTGCGGAGAATGATTTGCCGATTGAAGTCATCAGTACGCCGGAGATCCAGAAGTGGATAGGATCTATAGATGGCATTCTAAACGAAGTTTGCACTCTTGTCGGCGATGGTAAAATGAATTCGGACCAGAAACTTCGTGTCACTAATCTTTGCCGGAAGGTCTCAAGTGGGACTTCTCAGATGGCTGTCTTGGACCAGTCACTGAAGGCAAAAACGATCCTGGCCCACACCACAATCCAGCATCTTCAGGCTCAGCAGAACGTTGTGAACTCTCTCCAGCATCTTCAGGCTCAGCAGAACGTTGTGAACTCTCTCCAGCAGTTCAGGGAGGTCGTAGAGACTAAATTAACTCCCACGGAAAATACTTCGTATGCTAGCATGGTGAAGAAAGGCACCGATAACTTCGTCCGGCCTGCAAATTTAAGTTCAATCGCCATCTATCCCAGCGATAAGACCCAAACAAGTGACGACACTAAATCACTTGTCCAAAAGATCATCTCGCCGGAACAACTCAAGCTTCATGTCCGTGGCCTGAAAAAAGTGAAAAATGGGGGCGTTTTGATTAGCACCGAAAACAAAGGCGATATTGACAAACTTAAGAAGTCGGAAAAACTGGTCTCATCGGGCCTTACAATCGAAGAACCCTCTAAACGCCGCCCTAGGGTCGCTGTCATAGGTGTCCCTGTTGCCCTTACTGAAAAGGAGGTATTTGAATGTATCTACGAGCAGAACCTATCAGACAAGTTGCCGAGTATGACTCGTGAGTCCTTTCTTGAATGCATCAAATTAAGCCATAAATCGGGTAAGAAAGACCTTCCTAGGTGTAACTACATCTTGGAACTACCCGCTAGTATAAGGAAAGCTATTATTAATCAGAGCCGAATTTTTATCAACTGGACATCATGCCCTGTTAGAGATTTCACGATAGTCACCAGGTGCTTCAACTGCCAACAGTTCGGTCATGCAGCCAAATTTTGCCGGGAAACTAGTCCTACCTGCAACCACTGTGGAGAGAGTGGACACTCCTTCAAGGAATGCAGCAGTAAATCTTCTCCCCCTCAATGCGCGACCTGCAAACGCTTCAAGAGGAGATGTGACCATCCAACTGGTGATGTAGACTGCCCGGCCCGCAAATATGCAGAAATGAACTATATCAACTCCATAGATTATGAAGGCGCCTAAGAGCGTCACCTAACACTTTAGTTGGTTAGCAGTTAAACAGGTACTTAGTTTATATTTATTTTTCCTCTTTTGTAAGTATCATGACAAATCAGCTAATATGCGATCTAGACGGTTTTTCTGTGTCGGAATCTAAAATGTGTTATATTGAGGACTGTAAACACCTTCTTCCTTCTGGTAACAAAACATTAACCCTGCTCACACAAAATATTCGCAGCATAAATCGAAACATGAACGGTTTTGAAGTGTTATTACAAAATCTTGACGTGAGCTGTGACATTATTGTTTGAACAGAATGTTGGTTGTCAAACCTGACGGTTAACTTACCATCCCTTGACGGTTATTACTCCTACAGAACTGAAAGAAACATAAACCAGAACGATGGGCTAGTAGTTTATATAAAAAATAATTTAAGAACAATAAAAGAAGAACCGGTGTTCCTGGACAGTAATTGTCTAATAATTAAAATCATTCCAGACACGGTAGTTATGGCTATTTATAGGCCTCCTTCTCAAAATATGGACAGATTTTTAGACTCACTTGACACCAACTTAAAAGACATATCGTATTTTAAAAACATAATACTTTTGGGCGATATTAACATTAACATTGCTTCCGGGAAATCAGATACCCATGTACATAACTATCTGAATATTTGCTCATTTCATGGACTTCTACCAGCTCACTATCACCCCACGCACCAGAGCGGCTCCTGCTTAGACCATATCATTCTAAAATCAAAAAATCCATCCACAACATTTGGCTATTTATAGGCCTCCTTCTCAAAATATGGACAGATTTATAGACTCACTTGACACCAACTTAAAAGACATATCGTATTTTAAAAACATAATACTTTTGGGCGATATTAACATTAACATTGCTTCCGGGAAATCAGATACCCATGTACATAACTATCTGAATATTTGCTCATTTCATGGACTTCTACCAGCTCACTATCACCCCACGCACCAGAGCGGCTCCTGCTTAGACCATATCATTCTAAAATCAAAAAATCCATCCACAACATTGGTTACTAATTCTACGCTTACCGATCATCAAGCTGTAACATTACGAATAAACTCACCTAGAAAAAACTGCATGCGTAGCTACACTAAAGTCAATATGACAAACCTAGAAAAATGACATACGCTGTATTTATTTTGACCCTGTTTATAATTCTGACGATGCAAATAGTTCTTTAAAGTATTTCATAAATTCACTACAATCTGCAATAAGGCAAAATAAGTTTACTAAGACAATCCCTAGAAAATATAGTTATATTAAACCATGGATCACACCCGGCCTCGTTCGTTGTATAAGGCATAGAGACAAACTTCACCAAAAATTGAGATTCGCTCCTGAGAATGAAGTACTGTCTGTGACTTATAAAAGGTATCGGAACTTCTGCAACAATCTTTTGAAAAAACTGAAAAATCACTACGACAGAAATGAGTTACAGAAGGCGGGAAAAAATAGTAAACTTGTGTGGAAATTTGTAAAAACATACAGCCGTTTATCTAATAATCCCGAACCTCCGCTTGATATACTATCAACAGAGATAAACCCATCCGAAGCAATCAATAAAGCAAACAATTTTTTTGTTAACGTTGGTAAAAACCTTGCGGAAAAAGCATTAAACTCAGGTATTTTTTCACAACAAAACCCGACCACTACATGTAACACATTAAAATCGTTTGTTTTATTAGATACCGACGTTGCCGAAGTAGTCAGAATAATAAACGAGTTAAAGGAAGTTTGTGCCACTGGGTGGGATGATATACCTAACAGTATACTAAAAAGATTTAAATACCTACTTGCCCCTCCTCTAACACACATTTATCAAATGTGCCTTTCTAAAGGAATTTTCCCAAAATTGCTTAAAAAGGCTGTGGTCACACCTGTATTCAAATCTGGAGATAAAAACTGTGTAAATAATAACAGACCCATTTCAGTGTTAACAGGACAGAAATTTTTGAAAAAATCATTAACAGTAGATTAATAAAATATTTAGAAGATAACAGACTATTATCTGATAGTCAATTTGGTTTTAGGGCCAAAAGATCAACTAGCCAAGCAGTCCATGAATTGACTAACTATATTACTACTAACCTTGATAATGGTATGCACACAATTGGGATCTTTTTAGACCTTGCGAAAGCCTTCGACACAATTTCTTGTACTTTGCTCTTGCATAAGCTTGAAACACTTGGGATAAGAGGAGTACAACTACTGCTATTTTCTGATTATCTCAGCGATCGTCATCAATGTGTAAAAATTGGTCAGTACACTAGCTCTGATCTTAAAAATAGTAGTTTTGGTATCCCTCAAGGTAGTATTTTGGGCCCTACTTTATTTTTAATTTATATAAATGAACTATGCAGCCTGAGACTCCAAAATGGTGCTATAATGTCTTATGCAGACGACACCGCGCTATTGTTTTCAGCGGAATCAAGAGTTGAGGTCTTTGAATATGCTCAAAATGGTTTTAACACTGTGTCCAATTGGCTTCGTAATAATCTCCTAACATTAAATACAGATAAAACAAATTACATTTTATTTACAATGAGAAATACTAACATACCGCTTACGAATCTAAACATTCACGTACATAATTGTTGCACGTATGCTGACACTGCATGTTCTTGCCCTTTTTTTTTTTTTTTTTTTTTTTTTTTTTTTTTTTTTTTTTTTCGAGGTGGAAATCCTCATGGATGTCCCCCGCCCTGGGGAGGGCGGAGGGGTCTGTCAGACTCTTACTGACTAAAACCACCCCGGTGTTCCTCCAAGTACCTTACGCCGGGGGCACGGGAGTCGCTTGCGCATTCGTCCGCACCCCCGGCAGGTATTGGCCCGCCAAATGAAAGGCGGGCCCCGTCACCCTATGCGGCCGTCATGTACGGCCGCAATTCCTCTGGACAGGCGCGCGCGGAACACGTCGCGCCACCGTCTCGGGCCTGTTTCCGTTCGGGCGACGGACGCCCCAAGTCCGCCGCCCGCAGGCCGCACCCTATGGTGGCCGGAGATCGTTGGCCGCCCTACGGCGCCCGGTGCGTCTGCTGCGGATGGGGAGAGAGGACACCGCCTCCCTCTCCCTTTCCGCCGCCTCCTTGGCGTCCATCACCTCCTCGCAGAAGGAGGCGACGGTGCTCCAAGCGCTCTCGCCGCCGACCATGGCCTCAACCACGGCCGGCAGCGAGAGGCCACCCGCAGCTCCGACCGCCGCGACGAGGTCACGGCGCTGCACTGCCCAAGCTGGGCAACATGTTCTTGCCCTACTCTAGTTAGAGCTGACCATGTAAAGTATCTAGGTATCACCATTGACACAAATCTAAAGGACATCGGCAGTTTTGGGCTTGATCTGGTACAAAGGTACTGTAATAAAAGCTTAACCAAAAATAAATATATATTTTATTTGTTGTTTGCCTAATTTATCTAAGAGATTTATAACTGGAATCGAAAATCCAAATAAATACGAAATAAACATGAATAAGCCGATGTCATTTTAATAAAACACCTATTGTCATTGTCTACTACGGTTGCCAATTTTTTTTTTACAAATAGGTATTCTATTTCTGAGGATATTATCCATAGAGGTAGAATATAGTATTACCAGAAAAATAAAGAAGGTACATAGGTTGATGGCGAAAAAATATTTTTAAGTAGGTACATAAGTAGGTACATAGGTAGGTTAAAAATATTTTATAGGAATATTTTTATTGCTTCGAGCCTTTATTTGGTAGTTCTGTTTTACGCTTCAATATTTTGAAATGAATTATATTGCTTAATATTTTATCCAACTCAAGGTCCGGTGCCAAATGTAAAAAAAAAACATTAACATTTGATTTTTTTTAAGTAGTTTTAATAAGTAGGTTATCAGTTTCATACATTACCACTATACTCTTGCAATAAATACCTACAACATGCTTTAATAGGTAGCTAAAAGGCAGAAAACAATATTAAATTATGGCGCCTAAACCCAGCCAGCAGCGCAAAGCGCATGCGCGGCGCCCTTGCGCGCGCCGCTGCCCGCCACAGATGATAATTTTATTATCATATCGGCGGTAACATAAACCTTTGAATTAAGAACTCAATAATTAGGCCGTCTTTATAAAAAGCATTATTTTGTTTTAATCGTTTATTAGAGTTGCACATGCATAAAGTCTGTCATTACGGTAGGTACCTACCTACTATTTTTAAATTCATACTTTACGATATGTGTAGATAAAAATAATTGTATTAATTTATTGATACTTATAATAAATAGGTACCTACCTAAGTATCTACCTATAATTGATACATCGTTATTATGCTTTCAGTACCTACCTATATTTTATGACATGTTACTTTTTGTTTTTGTGCATTGGCTTCTGGAAAATACCACAATAGGGAAGGAATCGGAGATTTCAATGAATATAGTTACTTGTCTTTTAATCATAGATATTACCTACCTATCTATCTGTCTATACTTACTATTATAAAATTGTCAAAAAGCCGTGTCTATACATTAAAGATATTTCAGAAAAAACAGTTGGGATAGGGTAGGTACTGGGACGTAACCATACCCAAAAAGATTTTATTTTTTGAATTTTTGTCTGTTTATCTGTTTGTCTGTTGTGCGCGTATCGGATTCAGAGAATTTTAATCTTGTATTTCATTAATTATTTTATAAATATAAGCATTTTTAGAAGAAAGATTTAATTTCCGAACGAAACCTACATTGTGATTTTGCCAAAATAAAATATAAAAACTTATTTTACTGTGTCATTAAGTTTAATTGTATTAATTGATCAATAATTGCAGTTAAATATTTCTCAGATTAACAGTCAGTTGCAGAAAAGGTCATTAAATTTTAAAGGAGTCTTTAACCTTAACATTTCTGTTAAGTTGTTCCAGAAAAGAAAGTTAGCTACCTCTTTAACTGGTTATTAATATTTAACTATTCAAACGTCAAAAAGTTACATTAGACACAATTTAGGTTGCTCAAAACGTAGTTAAGGCCAAACAGAATTTAAATATAACTTAACGAATGTCAAAATTTAATAGGTCACCAAGCATCTATTAAACATACAGTTATCTTTGTTTTTGCAATAAATTGTGCTATTATTCTTATAATTATTATAAATGCGAAAGTTTGTGTGTTAGGTTTGTTACCTACTTCTTCACGCTGAAACGGCTGAACGGACTTGGATGAAACTTTTTTATTTATATTTTATTTGAACATAGGCTTGAGTTTGACGTCTATCTCGCCTGATGTTAAGCGATGATGCGGTCTATGATGGAGCACGCTTGCCTAGAAGAAACCGATTCACTTGCGACTTGAACATACCCAGATTGTAACTGTCGAGGAACACCCACTCGGGCAGCGCATTCCACTGTTTGGCGATTTTCACAATGAAAGAGAAGTCAAAGCGCCTAGATATATAAATATGCCAGACAGGGGTGAATTAAGAACAATAGCACAAGATTTTTATGAAATTGCTGGTTTTCTTTTGTTTTTTTTTTCAAAATACGCCACTAATTAGAGGAGCGCCACTTTTAGATCTCGCACCACCTAAAAATTTTGATAAGACCGGCACTGTGGATGAGGTAGAATCTCCGAATGATATTGACTTGAAAGATGAGGAAGTTCTTCCACTTCTGCATAATGGATCACAACATGATTCTTTCGTAAGAACTGCAATTGTAAATGCAGTATTTTCTTAGTTGCTTCTAAGAAAATTCTGCATTTACAATTGCAGTTAACTGCAATTTATCATTATTAATAATAAAATAAATAAAACAGCAGAATGTGTGAATTGACTTATTATTACTTATTAAATATTATATTTTAATAGGGTACATTCATGTGATTCAAATATACATCAAGTATTTTTATTTGTAATCTTTATTACTATAGAATTACACCTATATATTTATTTTTCTAATTTAAAGCGTTATAATATTAAAATTCAATCAATATCAATCAAAACAATCACAACAATCATTATCAATCAAAACGCAACGCTATTGGTTGTTTGGGCAAGGGTTCAGTCTGCTCCTTTATAATGCTCAAAATGTTGGCATCATCATCTGTTGTTTGTAGCTGGTAGGATCCTCCTCCTGTTTTATGGATTTGAATCTGAAATAATTATAGGCAACTAAATTGTACCACTTTAATCAAAACTCTCCTGCCGGCCTAGCATGACCACGATAGAAACGTGTTTTGTCTTCATAGAAATAGACAAAGTGACAGATTGTAGAAACATTTCTATGTTTTATGAATGAAACGGTAGAAATGTTTCTACAATATGTCACTTTGTCTATTTCTATGTAGACAAAACCCGTTTCTATCGTGGTCATGCTAGGTCGGCTGGACAGAAGTGGCACTAGAAAAGAAAGCTTGCCCAAAGTCACACAGATGATAAAAAAAAAATATCTTATAATTTTACATTATAGGTAGAGCTATTATTTTTATTTTATTCAGGAGATGTATCCTTAGTGTTGTATTGTATATGTATACATATATAATAAAAGAGTTTGAGAAGGAACACAGGGTTAGACTAAAAGGGTTTGTGGGAGAAAACATCTGCTCTGACAATCTATATTCAATTCCAGTTGTTGTCTCTTGTTCACTCAATTATTTATTATAATTTTTATGCATCTTGCAACGACCCTTAAGTCCAGTGTTGCACTGCAAGAGGGCGTCCTGGCGGCGTTACAATGAGCCTATGCTAGGCACATACCATCTCAGGCATCATACAAAGTAACAAGGTAGGTACGTGGAAAATACTCACTCGGACACAAGGTCAGCTAATAGCGCCTTTTCTTACGACGTGTAATTAGCACCACGTGCTCGTCGCTTTTTTTTATTTGATTCCTCCATTGGCTCCATTATACGGAATTACACATAATTAATAAATTTTTCTTGTGATATTTTAATAAAATAAAATGTCAGTTTGATTTGACAATTTTGTAGTGCTGCCAGGTCTATTTTTCAATTTACCCTAAGCTCCGTTAACTTTTACCCTAGATTGTAGATGCAGTGACATTGGAAAAAATACACAAATATTAATGTTTTAAAATGAAAAAAAGACATTTGCATTGCACGGTTTGATGCTCACCATTCGGCAAACGGCATGCTCATATTGTTACTCAATAATAAAGAAATCTATCAGTTATTGTACCTACTCACTCTTCTACCTCTTCAAAAACGGCTGAACCTATTCTTATTTAAGTCCGTGCCACCAATAAAGTCCTACGGAAAAAAACTGGTAGGTACTAAGCTTGTAAGTTCCGCTTTTGCCTTTTGTTTGTTAGTTTTCAGCGATATCAGCGCCGTGTATAATAGATTTCTGTGGTGGCGCGGACTCTAATGAATTTTTATTTATTTTATAGCATGAAAGGACATGGCTAAACTACTGCCCTAAGCACGTATAGAAATGTGTCACTAGCTTATAACATTCAAATATTCATTCATTAATTATTACGGGTTTACTATTCTCATAAAACTTCTGTGAAATAATCAAATAATTAAAAGAATTTTACTTGTTTTCCTATTTTTTGTTTACCGAGGAAACCATAATGACATTTCGTTTTACGAAACATGACTGTGAGCCTACCTACTTTTAAAGATATATTTGCGTAAAAGTAGGTATTAGTTATTATTATATTATTTGTTTTTGTATATCTCAATACGTTTCAAAATGTTGATTTCTTGAATTGCCTTCATCTGATTTGAAACGATTGGCAAAATCTGGAAAAAATCCGCGCTTGAATAGTGCTGGCACTAAAAAGTGACAGTCAATTTTTGCCAAAAAATAAACAAACTTCAATCAGACCACGTCAGACGTACTTTTGTCAGACGTCGTTTGATCGCTCTGCCGTTCGTTTGTTCGTTTTGCCTTACTACTATTTCTGTTCTTACTTTTGACCCTCGCTTGTTTACCGGACTTATTGTGTGTGCTCACCTACCTACTGACCTCTCGCTACTCAACACGGACTTCCTTTGCCTATTGATTCAGTATGAGATGTTTAAACTGTGGTATAGCCACGCAAAGACTGCGGAGGTATATCACCTCGTCATTGCCTGAATTCCTACTCGCTATTCTAGCACGATGGCTAACAATCGAGGTAAGTCATCTACATAACAGTTAACTGGAATCATTCTACAACCAGTAAGGGTGATTTTCTATTGTGAAAATGATGAAAAAAATATGGCTGAAATAAATTGAATACAGTTGTAAATAATAACGTAGGTATGGTAGGTCTGTAACGGATTTTGCTAGCATAATCTTTCTTTTAACAACTATTTTGTTGAAGTTAATATACAAGCGCCTAGGTAAAATTGCGTAGCAAAGCTGTAGCATAGCAGAATGTTTTACTTAGTTGACGTTTGTATGACATATTAACGTAGGAGTTTCTACGATTTTATTTCAGGATTGTAACGATATGAGAAGTTTTGGGATCTTTTTTTCATACAAAATACAAATATTCAGCTATTCAGCATTACATATTACTAGTTGCAATGTTTATACATTGCTAGGGCAGTCGCCCATACAGTATTTAGCCGTCTCCTTTTCTTACGTAGTGTTATGACAAAATACCCTAAACAAGATAAAAAAAATACCCAAAATAATTTCATGCCCTAAAAAATTCCCTACGAGTTCAGTTTTACCCTAAATCTAGGGAAAAATACCTTAAGGTGGCATCACTGCAATATTGACAGTTTGACGTTTAAAGTTTGACGATTTGATTTTTTTAAATTGCGTAGGTACGCGTTTAGTTCGCCTGCGTTTCGTCCTTAATAAATGTAAAAGCACAGAAAACAAAACGCAATCATTCACTCTTTGTTCATTCGATGTTTATTTTATGATGACAACATTTTTAATTAACATTTTAGTTAACGAACCAATATTAAAAGCTAAAATGCTTTTGTGCAACCTCAAAAAAAATAATCATATAATTAGCTCTAATAATGCTTTAAGCAAACGGGAGATAACTGAAAGCTTTCTGCAACCGAGCGTTAATATCCTATTTTGATATCATTATTTGTTTCAAATTATGATAAATATAGCAAACTCAGTTGATGTTATGTTTTATCGAATTTACTTAAAGATAACAGATATATTGATTAAAAAATACATTAATTATCCTTTAATGTTTTAAAACAGTTCTAACAAATTAGATTTCATTAAGTTTATCAATATTAAATGTTATTCGGTAAAAATATATGATTGGTTCAAAAGGGCGGCACAATGTTTGACACCATTATTATGGTGGGTAGGGTATAAAAGCCAGGTGATCGGCTAGTTGAGGTCCTTAATTCTAATCTTTTGACTTTTTACCGATCGTTTTGTGAAGTAGTGTCTACGAGGTGCCACTTGAGTTAAGTACAGTGTTATTATTCTCTAAATTATGTTAATTTAATATCTTTATATCTGTGTTGCTATATTGCTATGCTTTGTGTATCCTCATTTTATAATTGCTAATTTAAATGAAAATGATCTAGTTATATTATGTAGGAATATTCTTGTTTTTCTACCTACATGTTTTACAATGGTTATGACTAAATTTAATTTGTGTATATCATGATGAAAACAATATGGATAAAATAAACCATGGAGTTTCTTGCTCATTCTTCTCCATCGGTAATTTCTTTTGGAATGAGCAACTAGTTTTTCGAGTCACAAAAATAAAAGTCTAGTCTTGCCTAAATTGTGTTATTTTATAATAAAATCCCTTTTTTGTTGGATACCTACCTGCACATATTCATAAATACTTGATAAATCACAAATAATCTCTAACATATATCTATAACAATGTAACCACCAATATAATTTTCTGACACGCGCATCACGCAGAAAGTACTCAACGGATTATGATGTAGTTTTCACAGTTCGGTAGCTTGGGATCCAACTTAAAATCTAAACCACATTTCGTCTAATTCCGGTGGGATAAACCAGAGATACAGCTTGACCTCTTCGTAGTACTAGCCACCCTACACTACAGACGTCATTTAAACTGGTCGTTTCATTGTTGTCCATGCGGACGGAGTAGAGGGAAAAAGTCTAGTACAAAAAAAATCGCGCACATACAAACATACATACGTATACGGGTCGAATACAGAACCTCCTTTTTTGAAGTCGGTTAATAAATATGTGCGTGGTCCGATACGCTCTTGGCCAGTTTTTATTATTATTTATTAATGATTTCAGGTGAGTAATCAAGATTATTTATGTAATGCCTGCTGGACTCTTGCAAGAAATGCTATAAATGAAACCGAATCACATTTAATACCTGCTACTGTTGGACACCGACAGGTGTGTGTAAATTGTGGACGTTCTACAGAACGTACACGATCTCACATATTGAGACGGAGAGCCGGAGAGCGTGTAAGGGCAAATGGCACCTATATAATAGAAGTGTGCAGGGAGATAGACAGTAGTATACTGCGAGAGCTGCCACCAAACTACTGGCTTCTGAGAGGTAGAATAAAATCTAGGCATGTAGGGAGAAAAATATATTTTGTTTATATTCTGGTTGACAACTCGCTAAGTGGTCGTGAAGCAATTCAACAATATTGCTGCAATTGTATAGTTGGGCGAAGGACAGTCGGATGCTGTGCCCATGTCATGTCAATCATATGGTACCTGGCATGGGCACGGTATCAGGATAACCTGTCACCCCCTGCACCATTTCTAGATGATATTTTAATAATTTATGATGGGGAATAAAGCATTGCTAACTGAATGTTTTGTTTTTGTTAACACCTTTCATAACCTCTTTTAAAAAATACTATATATATACTTATTCCACAGAAATATAAATAATAAGTCATCTACCACGTTGGTCTAGTGGTCGCAAGCGGGGCTGCCGAACGTGAGAACCTGGGTTCGATTCCCGGATTGGTACCTACCTGTAATACAACAGTTTTTCTGCACAGAAATTCTCAGTAGCAGCCCAGTTATTATTTGTGTTCCCCTTCGGGGAAAACAGACGTGATATTATTGTTAGACTTATTATTTCGTTTTCTGTCTGTAATTGGGTGGCTCATGGCTAAGTCACAGCCACGCTGTTTGATCAATCTGCAAGGTTAAGCTGCGCATGCCGCTGTCAGTCTATGGATGGGTGACCCCTCCGTGCCTTGGAGAGTACGTAAGTACGTTAAACAGTCGGTCCCGGCTGTCATACGAATATCTGTGACAGTGTTTACGCGGGCAGTTGGAAGCTTGAGCCTGACAACTGGTAGAACCTACCTACCTAGAATACTGGTGTTACCCGGTAGCTGTTGGATTGTGGAGGTCAGATGGCAGTCGCACCATGTTAAATATTGATAATTATGCAGTCGCATCTAATTAGACTGGAAACCAAGCCCAAGATAGTTGGGAAAAGCCTAGGAGAATGATTTAGTTTTTTGTGATATACGCTGTTCGTCTCAATATCTATAGTTTGATTTCAATGTGTTTAGGTAAAGCAAACTAATTAATATAGTCACTGATGATATGCGTATAGATAGTCCATGATATATTTCGAAAACTGAAATTATTTAAAATAACCGAAAACAGCAACAGTAAACGAATAGCGAACGTACTTGTTTGAGAATCAATATTAGCAATCAATATTGGCGACGTGAATAAGCTAATGTGTTCCCATAATGCCTTAATAAAGCAAGTTATTGACACAGTAATCATTTGCGTGCTAAAGTATAACAATAGTATGTCTTGGCAAATCCAAAATCTGAGCTAGCAATACGACTATGTGTATTGCTAGCTCAGATTTTGCTAGACAGATACTTAATCAGTAATCCTAGTTCCTGTAGTTATTTATGGTAATTTTGTATGTAATAGTTAATAAGGTACGATGGGGTTGGCGTATCCATGTGGATAAAAATCCCGTATTCATAATAAAGAATAAAAAAAAAAAACAATAGGTTGTATCGGATCATTCACACCATACTTAACCTCACATTCATAAATATTTATCTTTAACCCAATTGCGTAAAAAAACAAAAAAATGTAATTTAAATACTTTTAAAATACTAAATCACACCATACTAATGTCATCGCTGTACCGACCTACACAATCTGAAGCCCAGCGTTCTATGGGCGTCTGCCAGTGTCCTTTCCGTAAACATATCGATTTATTGTGTACACGAGTGCGCAAATTAATGTATGTTTTTAAAAACTTGCGGAACATAGCCGACTTTGGATTAATTAATCAGGTCTATTTGGCTTTGTGTCAATCCATTCTTACATATTGCATAACTTCTTGGGGCGGTGCGGCCAAAACAAACTTACTTCCATTAGAGCGTGCTCAAAGAGCAATTCTAAAGGTGGCCACATTTCGCCCTTTTCGATTTCCCACGCACCAGCTTTACACATCTTGTAATGTGCTTACGGTGCGCCAATTATTTATTTTGCACACAATACTACACCAGCACACTGCACTTCCTTTCGAACCTGTACCTTCTAACAAGAGAAGGAAGGACTTGGTTTGTATAAAGCCTCAAACTAAACATGCGTTTGCTCACCGTTTTCATGTGTTCTTAGGACCTTTTCTATATAATAGGCTCAACAAGGTACTAAGCCTCTATTGTGTAAGATATAAACTATGTAAGAAAATGGTATCAGCATATTTAGCGTCACTAAATTACACAGACACAGAACAACTATTAGAAATTTTGTCATGATGATATTTGATACCTTCGTGTGTGTTTACTTTTGTATAATTCCATAGTTTTAGGTATAAATGTCTGTAAGCTTATTCTCGTAGTTATACTTTTAATTTAAATCCTACTGTCCCAATGTAATTGGATTGATCTGTGATGGCCTGAAACACAGGTTTAAATTAACCTAGATCGGGCGGGTCGCTACCTAACATTGCAATTCCGAACTACCGATACTTGCTCCTATAATTATTTAGTTTTAGTTAATTTTTAGGCACTGTAATTTTATGGAAAATCTTTTTGCCTGTTTGGTTTTATGTACACTTTTTGTAAACATTTTTATTTGAATAAATTATTATTATAATTAAATTATTATTATTATTTTCAATATTCTCTGCAATTGTTTGCCATCCTTCTGGGATGTACTGTGCAGAAGTGGTAGAATAGCAATATTTCTAATATTTTTTCTTGTTTTTCTTCTTTCAGACAGTTTTAAGTCTTTCGACTTCTTCCAGGTAGCTTTTTGATAGTGGAAATAACAACCACTTATTTGTGCATCAGGGTTCACGGTTCTAACAGCGTTCATTATCGCTAACTCATAATCACACTTGAAGTCCTTTATGTTAAGGCCCCGGTATACGCCAACGGCCTTGAGTGATTTGGGCGGTATAGCTTGAGTGTTCTGCGCTGAGCTCAAGCAACGCGACATACATCCACCGAGCAATACGACTCGCCTATCAAGGAGCGCGCTGTGCAGAATTAGACGTATTATTACTTTTTAGTATCTAAAACATAAAATAAAAAAAAAGTAACAGGTATTATTATAGGTAGTAACATAGTCTTTTCACACAAAACAAATCATGAAAATATCTTAAGCGGTTTGAAAGTAATTACGTTTTAATGTTTTGGGTAGACACGAATTCATGAATTTATTTCATTAAGTATTTTACAACAATAGTTAAATATTCACAGGTACGATTGATGTATATATGTTCTAGTTTAACATGAAAAAATTGCACAACTAACCTGCATTATTTGACGGCGAAATAAGAGATTTAAAACTGGCCGTTACCATTTACCTTCGCCTTAATTCTCAATACAGTTTTCATTATATTGAAAAGTCTAATGTAGGTGTCTTGATTTTTATTAGGAAGTAGCGAATATACGACTGGTACAATGTGTGTACTTTGAGAATCAGAATAGTAGCGTAATGTTAAATAGCCTATACTATTTCTCACAAATCTGGCTATCATATACAAAAAGATTTTTTCAAATCCGACTAGTAGTTCCAGAGATTAGCGCGCTCAAACAAACAAAGCCTTCAGGTTTATAATATTAGTATAAATTAATAGAATCTTATTTACAAAAGTATATCAGACCGGTATTACAGCAGTCATCATCATCATTAAGCACAGTAGGTAAGTATTCGAGAATATAATTGTTTTTTATTGAACAGATAGATTTAATTAACTATATTAAATAAAGAACATATTGTTAGTTTTAGAAAATTCTTAACTGAACACTTTTTCTTGTTCAGTCTCTCAACTAATATTACAGTTGTTTTACTTTTGTTGTTGTGCAATATAATATTGTAATTATGATATCATTATTATTGGTTACTATGCTATGCTTAATACTATCGATAACTCTTGTAATACCATTTTTATTAGATATACGGTCAGTTGCAGAAAAATAATTAAATTTTAAAGGAGGCATTAACCATACAATTTCTCTCGTTAAAGTCTCCTTTAAAACTTAACGACCTTTTCTGCAACTCAGTGTTAATCTACTACGCTATTTTTGTTTTTTTTTTATAGTATATTATTATATTTTAGTAGTAATATCAGTTTTTTTTTTACTTTCTACAGTTCTATATAATATACATATGAAATAATGCTAATTATTGACAGATTTAAAAAAAAAAAAACATTATTTGTCTTGAGCGCCTACGCAACTATAATGGGCAAAAATAACATGTTAGCCACTGAATCCGGAAATGATGACAATTGAGAATAAATATATAAGGTGCTATAAAAATATCTGCCACGGCTTTAATGGGAGGTAGTATTGTGTTTATAGATTACAATAGTGAAGAACTTTCGTACCCCGGAACAGTTAATTCAATTTGAGAAAATAAAGAAGTTAAATTAACATTGACTCTACTCTGCATAACGTGGTTCACAAATTACGCGCGATGTGTCGCTTCGTCAATGAAAACAGCAGTTGTTTTCATTGACGAAGCGATCTCTTTCCATCTGTTCGGTGAATGAAAACTGATATCAGCTGACTAGTTCGTCACTACCTAATCTTCTAAAATTTATACGTACTTTTTTTTTGTATGAAAAAAAATATGACAAATAATCAATCATTTATCTTTACTATTGTAATCTATAAACACAACACTGTCTCCCATAGCAGCCGTGGCAGATAGTTTTATAGCACCTTATATTTATTTTAATCTAAAATCGGAAATATTTTTTTTTGCGCAGGGCCTAGGTTTTTTTTGTATGGGCCGTGACCATTCTCCTTTGTATGATTCATTTTTGGAGAACAGTATGGCCGAACTTTACCTTTCTAATAAAATGCCGTTGTGTAATCACAACCAGTTTATGCATGGAAAGCTGGTAGGGTCGGCAGTGGTTCCTTATTTTCCGGCCAATTCCGTGCAATTAATGCAATCGAGGTCTTTTGAATGATGTTAGAAAAAGTTGATGAATTTATAATAATTACTTGAAAGGTGTCATTTTAAAGAAATATATTTTATACAAAGATAACGATTTGATAAAGAAACGAGTTAATGAATAAGAAAATACAGGACCTGCAATATCAGTTGTTCAGGTGTGAAAATAAAACAAACATAATTGGACATACCTGCAATAAAATTATTAATTGTTAAGGTGAGAAAATAAAACAAATAAACATAATTATTTGCATTACTTTTTATTATTTACAATTCTTTCCCTAAAGTTGGTTAACATTAAACTAATAAATGTTTTTGAGGCCAAAGGTACATAAAATGAGATTCTCGAGGTGTTTGCAGAATTTTGTAAGTTTTTGTTAAGCCTATTAATTAGTCTTTCTATATGTATATATATGTACTCTTTGACTTGCAAGTCTGATCGCGTTTTAATGCAAAACCTGGTAACTGTGATTTGCCTTTCAAAAAAGCATGAATATTGATTGCTATATTTTTCACTGCAAACAAGTCCTGTACCTCTACCATGAGTAAGTTGTCATCGAAAAATTACTCGCTAGCGTTGAAGTCGCTAGCGTGCTAACGTGGATCAAATAGATTTCGATAATGCTTGCACCATGAGATTTACAGAGTCTTACGCAGGCGCTAAGGTAAGCTCGATAGATGGTGTCGATACCTGTATAATCTATGGTGTCGTCTAGCTAACTTCACTCTACTCTTTAGAATACTTTCGTCTATGCTTCACTACTTATGTTTTGTTTCTTTCTTTCCCACTAATAAGAAGAGAGAACGGCTCTTAAAAGCTCAAAATGTCTGTTATCGCTATGCTAAAAATGTGAAGACAGTCAATATTACAAATAAACCAAACGTTTGTTGACGTTGTGTCACAGAGCTGCGCGGTGTGGTTTAAAAGTTAGATTATTTAATACAATGAGGACCAGTGTCTCACAGTTTCAATTGTTGGTGGAGTTCATGTAAAAGTTATGTTTCAACTTTCTATTCAATTTATTGTATGGATTGATAAATACTATAAAAATTAACTAGCTTCTGCCAGCGGCTTCGTCCGCGTGGTACAACTCAACGCAGGTAGATGGCAAGCCACTTGAAACTTGGAGAGTGTAATAAGTCAGCTTATCAGCTAAGTTCAAGTGTCTAAAAATATTAATACTGAGTGAACGACTCGAGAAATGCAACAAACACTTAAACAAAAAAATGGTTATGAATATTTGATTTAATTTAAAGGCACAGCTTGCTAGTACTTAAAATAGAAATAATATAATAATATGGTCTAGGTAAACTGTCTAAAAACATATCATAATGTAAGTAACAAAATGCATATTTTTCAGGAACGGTGATCTTAGCAAACCAACCGAAGGTCCGCAAGGACGGCTTAACAATATTCAATGTTGGGCTCAATTAACAGAAATGTTGAATGCCGATTCAACTGGTGATACAAAATCAGCGAGTTTTGGCGGTGTAAACTCATGGTAGAGGTACTGAACATTAAACCCTCTGTCTGCCATGACACTATCACCTTCATCGCACATGTTTAACAATGAGCTGCGTCCAATCATCTGCCGATCACTGGTTGTTCTACCATAACCTTCAGAACAATAAGGCAAGAGCCCACCTGGTGTTGACACAACTAAAAACTTAATGGTGTTAGTATTTTTATATAAGCTGTATGTGGCTCTCTGAGATATAGGTTTGCTTGGCTTAGCAATAGGTACTTCTGTTGCATCAATAGTAAGCCTAGTTTTGCTATATTGATCTTTAAATATCTGAGGCATGTAATAATCCCCTAAATCACGTTGAGACCAAATATCAATGAGGGACCACAAATTATGCACAATGTGAATCCAAGTTACTATTATATTATCTGTACCTCAGAGGTATACAATAGTAACTCCACTTTTTTTGAAAATATGTTTCTTGCACCATTCAAATCGTAAGAACCAGTTCTACATAATAGTATACGACATTAAGTCCAATGACATATAAGAAAGGAAATATCCAATGGTATATCACATTAAATCCACAAACGTTTAATGGGTATAGGACCTCAAATGATGATAAGATTGTTTACCTCTAAGCTTTGCGCGAACTTAATGTTGTTCATTGGAGTTAATGTTGTTTGCCTCTGAACGAAAAGTCGCGCGCAGCGCGCTCGCGTCGCTCGCTAGCGTCAGTGCGTGCGCCGTCGTACCTACTGTGCATGCAAAACTATCCGCGTTATTGTTAAAAACTGTTTAAAATTATAATAACCTAATGTTTTCACGCGGAAAATTACTGTGTGGCCTAGTGAATATCGGAGATCAACATGATACAACTTCAGAATATGGTAAGTACTGTTTTAATTAGTTTTATAAAAATAGTTTAGCGAAAACGTACCGAGAGGTAAACAATAGTATCTCCTGTGAACGTTTTATGCCATTAATCTTTATTTCATGGTATTAAGATACTTTTTTCAATGTCATAAATTGCTAGTTAGGTTCACAATATTGTGCATATTAGACTTTCTTATGTTTCTTGTGGAATCAATATTTACGCTAATTAGGGTTTCGTGATAAGTAGTACTTATTAGTTTATAACAAAATATTGTAGGTACTCAAATTCTCCGCGGATAAACTATAATTATTACTAGATCTATATTACTTGGTGTTAAGGTCCATTTTTCAGTGACATAAACACAGCGGGTATAAGGTACAAAATGTTTAAAGTAGGTTTTATGATGCCTGCCTCGTTGGTCTAGTGGTTAGTGACCCTGACTGCAAAGCCGGAGGTAGTGGGTTCGATTCCCACCCAGGACAAACTTTGTGTCATGAGCATAATTGTCCGTATTTATGCAAAATGGAACCACAGGACTTTTGTTCCTTTTTTTGAAGAAAACTATTAAATGAATATTCTTCAAAAAAAAAGTAAAAAATAACATTTAAAAAAAAAGTAAAAAATAACATCGTGTGGTTCCATTTTGCATAAATACGGACAATTATTGTTGGTTCTGTGTCTGGGTTTAATCTATAATATGTATGTATTTATAAATTATATAAGGTATGTATATCAGTTGTCTGGTTACCATAACACAAGCTCTGCTTAGCTTGGGACCAGATGGCCGTGTGTGAGTTGTCCCAAGATATTTATTTATTTTATTTATTTATGATGCTGGCGATCAATTAATTTACTAATTAGATTCTGTTCCGAAAATGCACAAAAATAACGTTTCAATAGAAAATATTAATTTATGACATTATAATTTTGTTATTTTAAGGATCTCAGAGAGAAGATCACCATTTCCAAGACTGGCACCGTTCTCACCAAGTTTTATCTGCAAAATCTTGTCAAGACCTGGACAAGGACATGCTTGTAGCTCCCTCCGAGACACATAACATCAGCGGTGCTATTGATTATGAAGCACAACCGTCAACCTCTTCTTTGTTCACTGATATTTCTGATGGAAAATATCGAGAAGACTTCAACAAAGGTACGTACACCAGCAGGCAGGTGACAATGACTGCTCGACAATACTTTGTATGTTTTAAAGATTACCTTTTCGCCATATCCTGTTATCTACGACCTATGTAGGTACATTCTCGTATAGTAGTAGTTTTTTTTGTGTTCTAAATAATGGAATAAGTACGTAGCTAAGATAGAAACTTTGTTTTAGGATTCCAGAGAGAAGAACAGCTTGTCCTGGAAAGGCACGAAGGTTCATTTTCAGGGCCATGCCAAGATATTGACGCGGTTCCGGCACTATACGAAGTAATGCATACCGTCGAAGATGCTACTGTTGATGATGCACAACCGTCAACCTCTGCTTTGCTCACTGACATTTCAAATAATCTCGTGCCATCAACTACCTTTCACCGCATGAGAACAGAAGATGGTATGTGTTCTGAGGAAAATTTTTCACCATCAGACGAAGAGTATATTCCAAACACTGATGAAGACTCTACAGATAGCGAAATTGAAAAACGAAGACAGGTAACTATACCAGAATCAGACAGTTCGTCCATCGATGTTCTAGAAAATATGAGAGAAAACGGAACGACTCAATCGCTGAATAATACTCCCTCAGATATTCAGCTCGAGCTATCACCTCAAATTCCTGTAAAGAAGAGTCGTAAAAGAACTTTAAATAAATTAAAATGGCAATGCAATTTAAGAAAACAAGGCGCAATCACAGGAAAATCTTATACTTCTAAGAAAGGAAAAGTTGTTCCAGAAAAGAAGATGAAACCAGTATGTGCTTGCAGATTGAAATGTAGTGAACGTATAGACGAAAATGTTAGACAATTTATTTATCAGAAGTATTACGCGGAAGAGATGACATGGGATTTAAAAAGGCAATTTATTATATCTAGAGTTTCAGAAGTTCAAACTGCTAGATCCAGACGCCGTGATCCTGACCAACCACCTAAAAGAGCTTACACATTAATTTACACGAAAAAGTCGAAAAAGTATGCAAAAAGTTTTTTCTGAATACCTTGGCTATATCAGAAACTGTTGTGAGAAACGCGATAAAAAAATCTACTAATCTACAAGGATTTGTTCAAGCAGATAGACGAGGAAGACATCCACCGCCTAATAAAACAGCAGATGTAGTTAAAGATACCATACGAAAACACATTGGCAAGATACCGAGATATGAGAGCCATTATAGTCGAAACAGAACAGAAAGACAGTATCTTGGATGCCACCGAAATATTGATAAATTATATTCCTTGTATGTAGAGTTCTGTGCTGAAGAGGGTATACCGAAAGAGAATATGGCAAAGGCGTGGCTATATAGACATATTTTTAATACAGAGTTCAATCTCGGTTTCAGTCCTCCTGCTAATGACACTTGTGATGATTGTGATATGTTTGTTATCAAATACAAAAACGCCACAGATGAAACTGAAAAGAATAATATGAAAGCTCTACATAACAAACATCTTGAGGAAAGCAGTCTACGATACAGTTTGAAAAGATTTGATAAAGTTGCAGCTATTGAAAGCCACGGTGCCAAGAAAATGCTGACAGTAGACCTTCAAAAATGTTTACCGACACCCTATTTAACTAATGGACTGAGTTTCTATTACAGAAAGTTGTGGACTTTTAACTTCACAATTATGGATTCGGTACCCAAAGAAAGTTGGTGTTTTATGTGGGATGAGACCGTGGCAGGTCGAGGCGGTAATGAAATGGCTTCTGGAATAGTTAAGTTTTTTGAGCAGCTAACGCAGATAACGCATTAAAAGAAGTAACAGTATGGAGCGACAACTGTGCGGGGCAGAATAAAAATATTTATTTAATGATGGCGTATTTGTGGATATTGTCTCAAAAAGAAAATGTGGAGATAATAAACCACAAATATTTATTAAAAGGTCATACATGGAAGTGGATGTAGTCCACTCAATAATAGAGAAAAGAAAAAAATACAGGAGTTTCCCATCGTGACTCCTTGGGACTGGCAACAGTTTATAAAGAGCTGTTCAAGAAACTCAAAAATTAAAGTGGTAAACATGGAAACTGATCATCGGATTTTTCTGCCTTTTGCAACGGATCATCAGCTTTATAATAAAACAAGTTTAAACGGATTAATCGCGTATATTACAGAGTTTTCCTGACGTTTCGAACACTTTGCAGCGTTCGTGGTCGCAGGACGACTGAGGTGGTAGGCGTCATGACAGCTAATTTATAGAAAAATTATTCTCGATCTACCCGCACAATCGATTCAATCGATATTATTCGAATCGTACTCGTTTCGATGCACACAATAATCGCTCACGGTGTCTCGATGTTTTGTAGTCCGGTGTGAAGTTTGGGACTTCATTATTTTAAGAACTGGATTCCAAACAGGTGGTAATTGCCAACCATCCTCTCTATTGAAATTAGGATGTTTTTTTAATTTCAATAGCCTCGCGAAGCATTCTAGGTACATATCGGTTCTCCTTTGCGAGGATTTGAGGTTGATCAAAACGTAGGAAATGGTTGGGTTTGCCTAGGGCATGCTCACACACTGCAGACTTTGTAGAGCGCACGTTTTTGACGTCAGCTATGTGTTCTTTAACTCTAGTGGCTATACTGCGCTTTGTTTGCCCTATGTATGATAACCCACAATCACAGTCAATCTTGTAGACCCCTGCATCTTGTAAAGGAATATGACACTTCACAGGTCTAAAAAATTGGCTAATCTTTCTATGTGGCGGTAAAGATTTAGCCACAGTAGCTAACTGACTAGGATGGTGGTGAGATTCACCGTTAAGGTACCTATCTGTATGGGTAGGCGATCCCGATCATTCTGTTAGTCATACAGTGTACAGAAAGCCTACCCATACAGATAGGTACCTTAACGGTGAATCTCACCACCATCCTAGTCAGTTAGCTACTGTGGCTAAATCTTTGTTACAGAGAGCACATGGCATCTGCTACGCCAACCATCTGGCAGGGGAACTTCATCATGTGAAGCAAGTTCTGAAACAGAACAATTTACGTGCTCCACATCCCCGTCGCAAAAGCCGCCCGAAGCCCATCTCAGTTGATCGTCGACCTGCTGTTCTACCCTTTATAAGAGGGGTCACTGACAAAATTAGTCATATCTTGAAGCGTGCTTCTATAAAAACCTACTTCAAGCCACATAGAAAGATTAGCCAACTTCTTAGACCTGTGAAGTGTCATATTCCTTTACAAGATGCAGGGGTCTACAAGATTGACTGTGATTGTGGGTTATCATACATAGGGCAAACAAAGCGCAGTATAGCCACTAGAGTTAAAGAACACATAGTGTGCAGGATGACCATAAATAGTGAAATTGTGAATACGATAATTTTTTATACCATTCCCCCTCTAAAAAGCTTATTTTATTCACTGAAAACAGTGAATAAAAAGCACTTTTACTCACTGTTTTGATGTTTGAAAATGGAACACACCAATGTATTCGACCACAGATTTAAAGAACCTATGCTAGATGTGGCACGTTATTAGATTGTATGAAAACCGAACGTGTCATCTTTTTTATACCTACGATAACTTCACCCCAGCCTTTTAGTGATGTGCTCAGAGTAAACAGAATTGTTTCAATCACTAAGAGTCACTGAGCTAACAGACTTTTTTTAGTACGAACAGTCGAACATGCAGGGCACGCTTGGTCGTGGCTTGCCGTATCTAGTGTAAGTGTAATCTGTGTATTCGGCCTATATTGATGTGTTCTAAATTCAATTTGATTGGTCGACATTTTCGACAAGGAGTTTAGCATTAGAATAAAAACTGTTTTGTGTTCTTTGCTGTCCTTAGTAAATTGGCGCTATTTTGAATACTGTAAGTTGTACGAACACAAAGTTTAGTGTTACTTTAATCTTTAATTTTGTGTTTGTTTAGTGTTGTTCTAATCGATTAAAAATGCATTCTAGTGATGAAGATGTGTTAACATCTGAGTTTGTGAAAGAGAGGGCGGCCGATATAGTGGAAAGGTGGAAAGCTTGCTACCCAAAAAATCACGGCTGGTTTACATCAAAGCCAATTTAACTTTACTTTTTCTTCATTATATGCATATTTTCACTTAAATCTTTCTTTTTCTCGTAGTCATGGTATAAAGTATAGTATGCAACTCTTGAATAAAACGGATTTATATCCAGGGCCATGAATCGCTCGCGTCGCTCAGGATTCTAACACTGGAATCACTCGCTACGCTCGTGATTCAATCATCATGAATCACTCCCTACGGTCGTGATTCAATCGTTAGAATCCTTCACTAGCTCGTGATTCATCTATGGCCCTCGCTTTAAATCCGTCCTTTATTCACTAATTGCATAATATACTATTGTGTAATAGTTTTAATAGTTATGTTTCCGTGTAATTCCTAAATAGTGAATGTTTTGTGCATTAGGAACAATAGTTTAAAATAGTAAAATACCGTGTTTCTAGAAATAAGTAACAATAGATAATTTTGAAAGTTGCGAACATTTGTGAAAAAGGTATACAAAGCAAGGTTGTAATATAGACCCGAACCCGAGACACGTGTGCGCATCTGTTTTGCAACGCGTGAGAAAGCTGGACGCGCCTTGCGTTACCTGGTACTGTTTCTTAAAACATTAAACAACACGGCCGGTCCTAAATGACCAGCATCAATAGTTTTATAGTGGGTCTGATGTACAAGGCATTAATGTGTTAAGAAACAATACAGGACCCTATCATAAACCACCGTGCGCCGGGCGTTGCACGGACCCCTTTGTTTGTATCCCTTTAAATGTGTTTATTGTTTACTTCGTATAACTGCTGTGTTGTATCGTATTTTACTGTGTACGTCTTTATTATCCTTTGAACCTTTTTGTAAATAAATATTGTTTAGCGGGTACCACCACCTCCTAATAGTTGGGCTGACGCGACGCATATAAATAGGGCGCGCGCAGCCAGAAAGTCAGTTCACACAGAGTTCTCCATAAGTTCGCACAGAGTTCTCCATCAGTTCGCATCACCAACTCTCGGTTAGATTCCTACAAGTCAGTTCGCGTATAATAGTCAAGTATAGTAATAGTCGTGGTACTCGCTGTCTAGAGTAAGAAGAAATTGTTTTCATTTCTCTCATCGTTAATCGTTCGAAGTGATTCGAGTACCCCAGCTTGATTATAGGCAGCGAAAGAACACCGGAAACCGGCGGAACGTAGATAGAATAGATACTAGGCGTCTTCTAGAACTCCCAGCCTCCAATCCAGCGAATAGGTGTGCAACAACATCGCACACACATAGCTGACGTCAAAAACGTGCGCTCTACAAAGTCTGCAGTGTGTGAGCATGCCCTAAGCAAACCCAACCATTTCCTACGTTTTGATCAACCTCAAATCCTCGCAAAGGAGAACCGATATGTACCTAGAATGCTTCGCGAGGCTATTGAAATTAAAAAACATCCTAATTTCAATAGAGAGGATGGTTGGCAATTACCACCTGTTTGGAATCCAGTTCTTAAAATAATCAAGTCCCAAACTTCACACCGGACTACAAAACATCGAGACACCGTGAGCGATTATTGTGTGCATCGAAACGAGTACGATTCGAATAATATCGATTGTGCGGGTAGATCGAGAATATTTTTTCTATAAATTAGCTGTCATGACGCCTACCACCTCAGTCGTCCTGCGACCACGAACGCTGCAAAGTGTTCGAAACGTCAGGAAAACTCTGTAATATACGCGATTAATCCGTTTAAACTTGTTTTATTATAATGTGTAATAATCGCAAAAACCTAGGATCATCAGCTCCTTTTGTACACAGAAAAAAATCTATTGCAGGAGAGTCTGTACCATATTCTGCTATAGTATGGATGCAATTCCGCAAGAATAAAACAGGTTCAATGTTTTACAAAACATCATTTGATCAGGAAACTTTTGAAGAAGTTAGTTTCATCAGAAATCAACGGAGAGGATTTTCTGTGCCCACGCCGAAACCAATTCGAAAAACTCAAAAGCCCATTTCGAGACTGAAATACAACGACTTACAAAAATCGTTGCAGTGGATTCCATCTATGTTCCACGATTATTATAAAAATCTTCCATGTGCAGATGTCCCTGACTTACCTGAAGCATGCGAGTAGCTGTTTTGGTTAAAAATAAATATTGTTTTGATTTTCAGTTTTGTGAAGTACCGTAAAACGGGGTCAATAAAAACGCAGGGGTGAATAGACACAAAACCAAAAAAGTTTTTCTACAGAAAATAGCCAAACATTTTGGAAGAAAAAAGTTCTGAAATTTATATTTTTTAAAAACTGTAGTATTTTTTTTTTAAATAGCAATACTGAATTGACGTAAGGTTTGGCCAACATAATAAAAAAAGATCTTGAAGTTAGCTCCTTGAACGTAGGCTGAACGAGGTCCTGTTTATTTTACTGTTTTCACTGTGAAAGAAAGTGTTTTGTGCTATCACAACTTGATAATATATTCGTTGGTTTCTTGTGACCTAGATTAATAAAAGGTAAGTGCAATTGTGATGTAAATTTGGAAATATTTGTAAAATTGTAAACCAAGTCATTTTTTATTTTTGATTGAGGTTAATAGACACGGGGAAGGGGCGAATAGATACGTAGTATGGGGTGAATAGATACGTATTATGGGTTCAATAGACATGTAAAAGTGTTCAATAGAAACGAGTAAGGGGTGATTAGAAAGATGTGTGTTAGGGCTGCTACCTATTGAAATAATTTTGTTTTTGTTAGAAAATTTTTGAATTCTTTGGAGTTTTATGATTTGAAGACGATATTGATGATCTAAAAGTACTGTTTAAAGATTTAGGTCTAGGTCCCTGTCATATGTACCTAGGTCAATGTTCGAGATAGTAGGTATTATTAAATTTCTAACTTCAAAATCAGGATTATATTCCAATTTTACGTACAGTGTTACTAATTATGTGGGTATAATATTAAATATTTTCATCGCCTACATATTTTTTTTTTGTTATAGGTACCTACAATTCATTATGCCGCGTATATACAAACCTGATCCTAGGGGAAAAACGTATAGAAAGTACGATGAAAACATTATAAATGAAGCTGTTGCCGCATATGCGAATGGCAAGTTCTCTTTAAAGGAGATAGCTGAGAAATATGATATCGATAAATCTGTACTTTATAGACACGGTGTCAAAACTATGAAAAAACAAGGAGGGCAAACTATTTTAACAAACGAAACTGAAGAGTGCATGATAAAGTATATTAATATAGGTGCGGAATGGGGATGCCCCTTAGATGCATTGGATTTGAGGTATATTGTTAAGGCTTATCTTGATCAAGTGGGCCGGACAGTGCTAATATTTAAAAAAAAATTACCAGGACCCGACTTCGTCGCGGGTTTCCTAAAACGTCATAAAAACCAAATTTCCCATAGATATAGTCAAAACATTAAGAAAAAAAGGGCAGAAGTTTCACCAAATACGATGAAAGAGTATTTCAAGGAGTTAGGAGAGTCATTGGCAGGCATAAATCCGAGCAATATAATAAACTACGATGAAACGAATTTGACCGACGACCCAGGACGCAAAAAAATCATAACTAAACGAGGATCGAAGTATCCAGAGAGGGTAATGAATAGTTCAAAGTCTTCAATTTCATTGATAATAGCCGCTACAGCCGACGGCGTTTTACTGCCACTGTATGTGGTGTACAAGGCTCAGAATTTGTATGACACATGGACTCAAAACGGACCACCAGGAGCAAGATATAATCGCACGCAATCGGGTTGGTTTGATGCAACTATATTTGAAGATTGCCCTTTATACAACCGTGGGACAGTACTGGAACATACCAAATTTTTCCATATAAAATCTAAAGCAAAATATTTTTTACGTAATAGAACAGAGTTCTCGTTCGGGAACATAGCGCGCTTCAATATTTAGTATAATTTATAGCCAACAGATGGCGCTTCTTCAAGAAAAACGAATTTGAATCTAACAGTTTGGTGTTTCGTAGAATACGTTTGTTTACAAAGTTTTGATATTAGACGAAAAATATTCTAACTGTGAAAACTGTTTGTTTGTGTTGTGAACTTACTAGGTAAGTGTGTGTTCTTTGCTATTTATTGTAGACATTGAATAATTTTCCATATTTTGTTGAAAATAATTGTCGTTTTATGTTTGTACCAGTTCTGGTACATTGTGTTAAAATGTACATTTAATGTCGTACATTGAGCACTTTTTATTTTTGCGACAGGATGGCATCCAGAGGTTTAGGAGACG
Source organism: Thalpophila matura (assembly GCA_948465475.1). Taxonomy (NCBI): domain Eukaryota; kingdom Metazoa; phylum Arthropoda; class Insecta; order Lepidoptera; family Noctuidae; genus Thalpophila; species Thalpophila matura. Next base: position 8,808,008 of record OX419198.1, on the reverse strand, counting down.
AACAAATAGAGGAGTTTCTCTTTGATTATGCAGAGAGTGAAGATGGATTCGACGGTGATGACGACAGCATCGCAGATCCTGATTTTGTTCCGGATTTGGAGGTGCCATTAGAAGTGGATGATTTTGAAGAGGTTGATGGAGTAAATATTGACACAATCATTGAAAATATTGAGAATTCAAGTAGTGTTTCCCAACCGCCAACTTTGTCTGAAACCGTCCCTCAACCAGGACCATCATCCAGACCTGGATTATCAGGAGGCAGTTAAACCAAGCGGAAATTGAATTTACGTTGGAAAAAAAAGAACCTTCAGCTAAATGAGCAGCAACTTTGCTTTACAGGTGACGAAGACATGCCAGCAGAGTTTCTAGAACTTGATAGTCCGATACAGTTCTTTTACAAAATATTTCCCAAGGAAATTTTTATAGAAATTGCCAACCAAACTAACCTTTATATCGTACAGAAAGATACTAACATGTCATTCCGGGTCACAGAGACAGATATCCAGCAATTTATTGGTCTGGTTTTCATTATGTCGTTAGTGCATCTACCAAGAGTAACGAAACATTGGAGTGGTAGTTTAGGAACACCTCTTGTAAAAGACACAATGCCGGTTAACAAATTTGAAAAAATCAGAAGATTTATTCACTTCAACGACAACTCGAACATGGTTCCTCGCGATCACGCAGACCATGACCGGCTCTACAAAATCAGGCCAATTGTGTCGAAATTAAATGAAACTTGTCTCAATGTCCCATTTGAGAAGTATCTCTGCGTGGATGAACAGATTTGTTCCACGAAAGCTAGACACAACCTCAAGAGATATAATCCTAAGAAACCCCATAAATGGGGCTACAAAATCTATGTCTTGAGCGGTGTGAGCGGGTTTGCGTACAAGTTTGAGCCAGAAACTGGAGCTGAAAATGTAGTTGGCCCCAATGAGCCGAACCTGGGTGCTGCTGCAAATGTCGTCGTCAGGCTAGCTCGTGAAATACCACGCAATCAAAATTACCGCCTATATTTTGACAACTACTTCACATCCCTGCTGCTACTTGAATATTTTGCAAAACAAGGAATATTGAGCTTAGGAACCATTCGACGCAACCGAATACCTGATTGCAAACTACCCTCAGAAAAAGAAATCTCAAAAAAAGAACGTGGCTATTCAGTTGAGTACGTTGCCTGTGTTGAAGGAACAGATATTTCTACAGTGGCCTGGAAAGACAATAAAATAGTCACACTTGCCTCCAGTTTTGTGGGTGAACTACCCAAGTCACAAGTATCTAGATACGACAAGCCCCACAAGAGGTATGTGACCATTGATAGACCAAACGTGGTAGGAGAATACAACCGCCACATGGGCGGTGTCGATCTCATTGACAGTATAATGGGTAGATATAAAATAAAACTACGAAGCAAGAGATGGCAGGTTCGAATGTTTTATCATTTTCTGGACCTTGCCATGTCCAATGCCTGGTTACTGTGCAAAAGGGTTTATAAGACTAAGAGTACGAATGAACCACTGCTGTCATCTGCTGATTTTCGTGAAGAGATTGGTACGGTGCTCTGTAAGATGGGGATAAAAGCACACGTACAACGCCGAAGCATTGAACCAGACATCCAGGCGAAAAAACGCAAGGGTCCAGCTCAATTTGTGCCTCCAGCAGCTGTGCGCCAAGACCAAGAAGGTCACTGGCCATTATGGGTCGAAAAACGTATCCGCTGCAAGTTCCCTAAATGCTCCGGCAAATCACAGACCATTTGTGAAAAGTGCGGAGTTGCATTATGCAACAACAAACATAACAATTGTTTTAAATCATTCCATACTTCCTAGTGGAACACATTGCAGCAATGTACCCGTAATGGCACACTCCCTTTTTTTTCATTTTGTGAAGTAAATATTAAAATTTTTGAAAATAAAAAAAATACGTGTTTTTTTATTTACGAAATCCTATCCTAACTGCTACATTTTAATAAATAATATTTTATTGAGTTATAAAGGGTTAAGACGATCATTATACCTCATTTCAAAGACAAAGTTGGAGAAAAAGTCCTAATAGGCGATAACCTATCATCGCATTTATCTATGGAGACAATAAAACTGTGCCACGAGCAAAATATATCGTTCGTTTTTTTTACCGGCGAATAGCACACATCTGACGCAGCCTCTCGATGTGGCTTTCTTCAGACCTATGAAGATAGCATGGCGAAACGTAGTATTAAAATGGAAAAAAGCCGACGGAAAAAACCAAGCGACGATTCCAAAGGGATGTTTCCCTAAACTTTTATGTAAATTAATGGAAGAGCTTAGTGACAACAGTAAGACTAATATAATGGCAGGATTCAAGAAAACAGGAATAAAAAAGCCAAAATACATAAAATAAATAAATAAAAAGGCCAAAATACATTACTATGTGGGAAATATAGGTAGATATAATCTAAGTGCTAATAACAAAAATGGAACCTCTCGATGGAGGTGTGGTCAGCGAGTGGTTTGTAGCGCTACCATTACACTTAATAATGAGAAATGTAATATTCTAAGGAGCTCAAAGCATAGCTGCTCTTCTCGGATAATTGAAAATTAAGTGTTATTAAAATTAAATGCCTGCAAGGAGGTCTGTTATAACTTGAACCCACACAGAATTTTAGAGAGACACTTCGAAAGTCTAAAAAATGAATGTTCATCTCATGAAATTGAATTCATACTATTTGCCTGTGTAAAAGGTGCCATCTATCTACGCAGAAAAATGATTTTATCTATCAATCTGTTGCTTGCGATATCTGTTTTTGTGATTTCATATATTTGTATTGTGGCAGTGATGTGACCGCAAACATGTAGACTAATACCCATATTCTAAGATGTTTTCTCGAAACTTCCTCGCCTCCACTTAACCTCATTCAAGGAAATCGGTATTCACAGTTGCAAAAAATCTCCTTCACTTTGTTTCACTCGACATTTTCGCTTAGTCGAGGTGAGGACACAACTGTCAAACTCAAGGTACGTCGGGATGTACCTTAAGGAATACTCAAAGAAGATTTACGCCATTAATCGCGTCTTTTCCTCGACTCTTTCACCCACGCTTGTTAAACAGAGCTGATTATTTCATTTGAATAACTTTTTCAATAGAGTTTTCAATGGATTTCCAAAGGTTTATCAATTATCTGTATGATAATCCGTACGATTATCCCGAACGACGTTATTTACGAGATGCCGAAAACCCCATAGAATTCCAAAGACGCTATCGTTTTAGGAAAGAAACTGTGTTGAATATGTTGTTACCACTTGTGTTCAATAACAGTAGCCCAAGCACGAAAAATACAAGAAATCGTAGCGCAGTCGTATCGAGCATGCGATACGAACACGGAGCACGGCGATAGTAGGCAGCACGAAGCACTGTCTATCGCCTTCGTAGCCTCGAAGGCGATTCGGTGGTGACGTCATTCCAATGTAAATAGTGACGTGCTTTGTGACCGATTGGGGACCGATTGTATGAATGATTTAGGAAAGTTCTGAAACGTGAATTTATGCATACAATACATTTTGTTAACATAACACCCTTATTTGTGCTAAATTTAATAAGGTAATACAAAAATAAGTAGTCAAAACTTAAATAATACGAAATGTTGTTATAACTTGTTCAAAATAGTATTAATTTGATTAATAACCTAATTCAATTTTATATTCATACTTAGATGATTTCCGAACGCATCACCAAAACGTCAAAACATAAATCAAACTTTAAGTGAAAAAGTTGTAAACAATTATAGAAATATAGAAATGCTTAGAAACAAGTCGAATTCTCTATTCAAACATTAATTCACATCAAAAATTAATAACTGTATCAACTATGCATCATAATTATCATATACGAATGTTGAAAACTTACGAAATAACAAAAGTTATTACCTATGTGCTATCACATGGATTTTGTTGTGGTGGTCCATAATATATGCTTAATCTTGCCTTTGATAGTGGCATGATGGACTAACACGAATCTGCAGAACCTTCTATGTGACTGAAGAGACATGATAAAGTGCCACTGTGATTCACTTGTGTGTGTATAAAAACACAGTAGAAAAAACAACATGCATAGTATAAAAAATGTAATAAGATTATGATCTTAAATAGATTTACAGACGGGCAGACTGGAATTTCTTTAAATGTTTTGTGTTGGACTACAACTTGATTTTAAAAAGATAAATTGACAGAATTAGCTATTCTAGGCCTGTCAGAATGAATCTGCAGTGATCTACCTACTTGAGCAGATTTGAGTGTGTCATTTCATACAAATAGGCCTTAGTGTATTTGATTACCTATAAATCTTATCCCAACTATTTAGTTTTCTAAATAGGAACACTCCGGGGATGAGAAACCAAGCTACTGTTATGGAGCCACTCAGGCTAAGCTTGTAAAAAAATTTTTGATGTGGCACAATATTGTTCATTGAATGTGATGACAGTGCAAGAGTTATGCAAAGGAGCGAGACAGAGCAAACAAACAATTGGAGGAAGAAAAAATAAATATGATGAAGAATTGAAGATGCGTTAATGAGTGATAATAATGATATTGTGCGATGAAAAAATGTAAATAAAAGTTTTTAAATGATTCATATTGTTTTATTGATTAAGACAGTAGGATCTGGCAAAGAAACATGTTATCTACTCATTAATAATATAGGTAATGTTAACATGTTAAATAGACACTCTACTGGTAACATGTTTCTGATTGCTCTACCCTGAGTAATATCATGGCTATTAGGGATTCTATTTTCCTGGAATAAACTAGAGACTCCTGAGACTGATGTTGGCTTCTGTGATTGTTGCTAATGTTGTTCCATGATTGGTAAATGGACATAAAATAAGTCAATAGCCAAATTGAGTTATAACATAAGTACATATATATTTTTATATTATTGATTGGCAAACGGCATTAAGTAGGTACTAGAGGTTTCGTAGATGCGTTGTCCACCTTAGAGACAAAGTTGAAATGTGTCATGTGCTTGTACACTGGTACCCATACCCTTCAAACCGAAACGCAATAACACTGCTTGGCGGCAGAAATAGGTATAGTGGTAGTATTTCCCCGGACGAGCTCTTTCACAAAGAACTTCTAGACTACCAATGTGTAGCATGCAACAAGCCACTACCTATAATTTTAGCTCACTATTCTGGCAAGTGATGCTGTGACTTTACTTAGTTATTCAATGACATCAATTCTAAAGCCTGCCATTTTGGGAAATACAACAAAATAGTGAATTTTGTTGAGTTTCGGAGCTTCCTCACCGAACATTTCCAAGTGAATAAACTTTACGGTATCGTAGCGATACCCAACCTATTAACTAATGTCAAAAAACGTTCGTGCTCGCTCCGACGGCTTTTTACTAGTACGACTGCGATACGCATGCGATACAAATACATTAGGAAATTAACGTAATCGTTCGTGCTCGCAAAATTAGTTCATTTAACGTACGGTAGAGGCGCTGTATCGATCTTCATACAAAATGGTTACGTAGGCGATACGAATACGTTTACGCAAAATGTTCGTGCTTGGCCCACAGAGCTATGTCCAGTAACAGAGGACTACCCATTCCACCTTTAATTCAGTTGTTAATTGCGTTAAGATTTTATGCTACCTACTGGAAATTTTTAAGTAAGTAAAACCTTGATGTTTGACCATTTATTTCTCTATGTTTTAATTATCATTAGATAGTAAATAACTTTTGGTTTTACTTTGCAGATTGTATGTGGTGAGTTATGAAAAAACTTGCAGAAATTGTAGTCCAATTGGAGGAAATAAAGGAAAATAGGAAAACATTTGTTACCACACTTGGTGAAGCTACAGGATCACAAAAAGAAAAATTTATAATAGAACCCATTAAAAATGTGAACGAACTGGAACGATATAATAATCAACTATCAAACTTTGACACGTTTGAAAGCTTATTACAAAAATATTCTATTTTGTGCTCCGCTTCTAATGGGAGTGGTTTTAATTGTGCATACAGATTATTAGATGCTTTATTTTCAAAAGATTTTTTATGTAAGTGCTCATGGACAGGAGGAAGTCGTGGATCCGACGTTAAAATGGGATTCAAGGCCTGCAAAAGTGTTATCATTTTTTTTTTTTTTGAGATGGTTGATTCATGGGATCCAAGTTATACAGTTGAAAATCATGAAGATTTTCTGTAGTCAGTATTGAGAAACGCGTTAAAAAGAAAAGGAACAAAAAACATTAGAAAATGAAGCAAGAAAACCAACAAGACTATAAAAGCAAAGAATGTGAATCTTGAAACCGACAAAACTGAGACACAAAATAATAACAAAATTAACGTAGACGAGACATAAAGTAATAACAAAGCTTGCGAAGACGAGATACAAAATAACAACAACGCCAACCCAAGCAATGTAAAGGTAGGCGAATTGAAAACAAATAATCAACACGACAAAGTCAAAGTCAAAGTCAAAAACATTTATTTCAATTAGACCATTTACAGGCACTTTTGAAATGTCAAACAATATTACAATAGTTGTCAGTCGGTTTGTCCGTTAGTTGAAGCTAGTTGTCCGTTCCAAAACGTAGATTCCTATGGAGAAGAACGGACAAGAAACTCCATGGTTACGCTTTTTCAATAAATTCTGTTACAATTTCTTTGATTACAGTGATGTGTGAGAGCTATGTTTAGTAAGGTACAAAATAATAATAATATCAACTAGACAAGTGAAAAAACATTGTTTAGGCAGTCAAGAGATGACCAGCACCAACTGACAGCGCCCGTTCACGGATATGACGTGCGCATCAGCACCGTTCAACTCAACCATTTTGGAGGGAATTGAACGATCCAATACACACGCCACCGTCAGCGGTACCTTTAAGCGAACTGCCATATTATAGATAAGCTTAAAACTTAAATAGCTAGGTACATGGCACTCACATTCACAATACACAAAGAAAGTTACTCAATTACAAAACTAACGTTATTCATATGCGTACAACAAAACCAAACTTACTATTGGAAATTATTATATTAATTCAATTTTTGAATAGATTATTGTCAATTTCTGAATAGATTACCTGTAAATGTCAGAAAAATAAAGTAATTTACAAAGTCAAGTCAAGATTACATGAGTCTTAAGTGGTTGAAGCCAAGCATTCTTATCAGCAATATAATCTTCTAATTTGTAATATGCTTGCCTACATAGTGTGCGTTTTATACAGTTTTTGAATTTATTCTCATTTAATTGAAGAACGTTGAGCGGTAGTTTATTATAAAATTTTACGCAGTACCCCATAAAAGATGTATGTACTTTGGATAATCTGTAGCGTGGTTGGACTACTTTGTTTCCATCTCGAGTACTGTTATGATGTCTTTCGCATCTTTTACCAAATAGATGTAGATTTTTCCTAACATACATAATGTTTTCATATATGTACTGACAAGGCACCGTCATGATGTTAATTTCTTTGAACAGTTCCCTAAGAGATTCGCGACTGCGAAGCTTATAAATGGCTCTGATAGCTCTCTTTTGCAGAATAAAAATAGATTCAATGTCTGCAGCTCGTCCCCACAATAAAATACCGTAAGACATGATGCTATGACAATTGTGGGAATCACCCGAATAATGTTGAGAATGAGGAGGACGAAGAATCACTTTGTTAGACTGGATTTTTTATTTAGTTACGCACAATATTTTGTTTGTTTTTTTTTGTTAATTATTAAGTGTGGAGGAGAGATACAAAAGGATCGTTTGTTTCACTTGTGCATTTTTTTATTGATGTTTTGATAATATTGAATAGAAGATTACTTTTGGACTACTATCTACAAAATTTTATATATGATTTGAGTTCTAAACTGTTAGAACTTAAATAATGTCGACAGAAAAACATTACTAACCGTGTGGACGCAATTGACACTAGTGTCGACATTTCTGTCGAGTGTCAGTGTCTTCGTGTATATTTAGCTTAAGAAATTTCAGGCTGTCAGACATTCTGAATGTTTTCTTGTTTCATACTTTTCAGTTTGATTTTTTTCGTAGTCGGGTTTTAGTTTTTAACTCTCTTTTTTGTGATATATAAAGGAGTAATTAAGGTAAATAAATGTGTCACAAAGACGTAAGAATTATTATATACTATTTTACGTCAAAAGTTGGAGAAGAATTCAAAAAGTTTCGATGTTAAAAATGGTTAGAGGTGTGTTTTTCGACACGGGCTCGAAGTTTAATAGTTGATAGCAAAAATAGTCGGTACTTAGATGAAATGGATTTCCAATATTTGAAGAGGAGGATAAGGATGCAGGTGCTTTTTGAATTTTCAGCAAAAGCAAGATAATATTGTACCATCTTTATAATATATATCATCTTTATAATAAATACTCATGAACATAACTGCAGAGAAATGGCAATCTTGCATTGCCCATACAATTAAAGAAGAGGAAAGGTTTTGCCAACTTGATGGTATAATGCATGATGTTGTAGAAAAAATCAATATTAACGTTGGTGAAACTTCTTCATCATCATCAGAAGATGATGAATAATTCTTATTATATAATTAAGGTGGCAAAACCTTTTTTCTTCTTTAATAGCTATAAATCTCATCTCACACTTCTGTCTCTGGAAAGTGTTTTTTATGCTTGGTACCTATTTAGCTTGTGAAAGTGTATTTTGTTAATCTTCTGGCATTAAAAATGATAAATGATTTATTTTTCATTTATTCATTCATTCTAAATTATCATAGTTAAAATTATTACTTTTGTTACCACCAAAGTCAATTAATTATTATCATTTGTGATGAGTGTGATGACCTCAGATCATAGAAACAAGGAGATATGCCATCATAGCAAATTAGTACGGGAACAACTGATGCCACTTTTAGTACATTTTTCGACACAATTACGTGCATAATTAAGCGCTCCTTGTGAATAAAAAGATCTCCCACGCATTGAATATTCCGCACACCCTCAATCTAACACTGTTAATCGTCACTCAACAATAGCACTAAACTAAAACACTGTATTTATACCATCGATCGTGTTCGGTTCGTCGCCAGCGCGTACGTTTTTAATATAAGCAATTTGCTCAAGATCAGGCATCAAGCTCGATAGCGCCTTGGCACATCTCCTTGTTTCTATGATCTGAGGTGATGATTGATGGTAGCAGTGACTAAATTGTTAAGTGGTGTTTTGTGTCGTACTTATTTGGTTTCTTGAAAACATTTATTAAGGACATGCCATTGTGATAAAATTGTTTTTAATAAACTGATTGTTACTGAAAATTGTTTTATTTCATGTACCTATCCAAGCAAGCATCGTGGCGAGTCACTTATACCAAGTGGGAAGAGTACCGTTCTACATTGCCCGATTATCATAAATTAGAAAACTTTACAATGTTTTTAAGAAATCGTGCAGATATATTAGAAACTACGCATTTTGCAACCATGGTTCATACGGCCAGAGGTGACCAAAGGTCAAATAGCCATCAGGCGCATAAAATTAATAAGGCATTTGTTGCCTCTAGTGAGAAAGGTACAATTGCAAAATGTTATATTTGTCCCGATACCCACCAATTACATGAGTGCTCCAAATTTAAAAATATGGATATAGAGGATAGGCTATCTGAAATCAGTAGGCTAAAATTATGTAGGAATTGCTTCAAGAGTGGTCATAATTCATTCCAGTGCAAGTTAAGGCCTATGTGTCGTGTTTGTAAAAAGAAACATAATTCATTAGTACATAGGAATGAGCCAAATACCACTAACTGTATACAAGACTCTCCGGAGCCCTCTAACTCACCGGTGGCACTTTCAGCTACAGTGGCAGGTCAAGTATTGCTAGGCACGGCTCTTGTAGACATAGTTAATAAGCAAACTGGTGAAACTCATCAGGCAAGAGCATTGCTAGATACTGGCAGTCAGATGTCCTTTATAACAAGTGTAATGAAAGAAAGGCTTAATTTAAGTAGTGACACATCACGTCCAACTAGTGTTTCTGGAATCAATAATTCGATCTCGCATATTTCTGAAAGGGTAAGGATTAAGATTCAGTCGCGTGTTAGTAATTTCTGCATTCCAATTGAATGTCTTGTGGTACCAAATGTCATAGGTACGTTGCCCAACATACAGGTCAACGTTCATCAACTCACCATACCAAGGGAAGTTAGGCTGGCTGATCCTACTTTCTATAAACCGTCTCAGATAGATATTCTATTGGGTGCTGATGTTAATTGGTCCATTGTGAACGCTAATCACATACTTTTAGGGAAAAATAAACCTACCTTACAGGACACCAAGTTGGGCTGGTTAGTGTCAGGGCCTACAGGGCAAGATAGTCTAAAACCCCTCAAAACAACTTGTAAGTTTAGTCAAGAATTACAGGATGATCTAAAAAGGTTTTGGGAAATTGAAGAGGGTTATTCAGAACAATTTGCTCGTTCACCCGATGAACATTTTTTGTGAAAGGCACTTTGTTGAAAACACTAAACGCTTAGCTAATGGTAGGTTTTCAGTGTTAATGCCTCTAAAGGAAGAACCTAAGAATGCTCTAGGTGATTCGTATGCTATGGCGGGGAAAAGATTTCAAAGTTTAGAAACTAGGTTACATAAGAATCCTGACTTAAAGGAAGCATATTCAGATTTCATCAATGAATATAAGGAGTTAGGTCATCTAACTGAAATTGCCAAGCCTCAGTTTGGGTTCTATCTTCCCCACCATTGTGTTATAAAGGAACACCATGAGACCACTAAGGTTAGAGTAGTTTTCGATGCATCTGCTAAAACTACATCAGGTAAGTCGCTGAACGATATTCAAGCAGTAGGTCCAGTTATTCAGAGTGATTTAATATCTATATTGTTACGTTTTCGAGAGCATCGGTTTGTACTCACTGGAGACATTGCTAAAATGTACAGGCAGATTGTAATAGATGAGTCTCAACGCCATTTGCAGTTAATTCTGTGGCGCTGTGAGAAAACTCACAAGGTTGTAATATATCAGTTGAATACAGTAACTTGTGGTACAGCATCTGCGCCATTCCTTAGTACTAGGTGTCTTCAACAACTAGCGCTGGAGTGTGATGATGACCTCATAAAGAAAATTTTGTTAACTGACTTCTATATCGACGATTTAAGCACCGGTTGTGCATCAGAAGATCAGCTGACACACATTTATAAGAATACCACGCGAGTATTAGGGTCAGCTGGATTCATACTTAGAAAGTTTCGTACCAACTGTCCACAGATATTCGAGAAGGAACAACCTACTAGCGAGAATTTAGAACTGTGCAAGGAATCGGCGGTGTTAGGATTGAACTGGTCTCCGGTGACTGACACGATTCAATTTTCTACTAATGTGCCGCTTGCTTCTCAGATAACTAAAAGAACGATTATCTCAATGACGTGCAAAATATTTGACCCATTAGGACTGCTGAGTGCGGCAATTATCAAACCAAAAATATTACTTCAAAGGTTATGGTGTGCCAAGTTAGATTGGGATGAGCCAATACCAGGGAATTTAGTTAAGGAATGGCTAAACTTTAGTAATAATTTATCTTATTTGTATAATATACATCTACCTAGGTATGTGTTGTGTGAAGGGCCAGAATATATTGAATTGCATTGCTTTGTGGATGCTTCACAGGCTGCATATGGGGCATGTGTTTATTTAAGGTCCAAGAATAGTAATCATGTTTATACATCACACCTCTTATGTGCAAAGGCCCGGGTAGCACCTATCAAACCGATGACTATCCCTAGATTAGAACTATGTGGAGCGCTCCTTGGAGCTAGACTTTGTCATAAGGTCAGTCAGTCTTTAAAATGTCAAATAAATAAGAAAATAATGTGGACAGACTCCATGGTAGTATTAGGATGGTTAAAAATGCAGCCAAATTCGCTGAAAACTTTTGTACGCAATAGAGTGAATGAAGTTCAAGAGCTAACAGCTGATTATCAGTGGTGTCATGTTCCCACAAGCTTGAACCCTGCTGACATGGCTTCAAGAGGGGCAGACCCACGCGTGTTGAATAGTTCAACTCTTTGGTGGGAAGGCCCTCCCTTCTTAAAACAAGAGGACTGCGAGTGGCCCACCAAGCTGCCTCCGTCAGAGGAGGTAACCTTGCCTGAGGTCAAAACTCTCACATCATACACATTTGCTGTAAATAATAAGGAAACTTCAGATAATAAGGTTATAGATTTCAGTAGGTTTTCTAATTTATCACGGCTAAAAAGAACAGTTGCCTATGTGCTAAGGTTTATTAATAATTGCAAAGGTCAAACAAATGCAAGTCAGGCACTATCAGCTGAAGAGCTGCAAAGGGCATGCACTCTTCTAATTAAACCTAGTCAGTTTGAGACATTCTATGAAGAAATTGAAACGTTAAGTAAAGGCCGTCAATTACATAACAGATCGAAATTATTGCCACTTAATCCCTTTGTAGACTCAGAGAAGGTACTGCGAGTAGGAGGCCGCCTAGGAAATTCTAGCTTTGATTATAATAAGAAGCACCCTGTTCTCCTAGATGCGAAACATAGCTTCAGTAAACTGTTATTTAAACATGAACACTTACATTTATTTCATGCTGGTCCACAGGCGCTGCTCGCATCCATTCGTGAAGAATATTGGCCACTAGGTGGGAGAAACCTAGCTCGCACTACTACCAAGCAGTGCGTTGTATGTACGCGCCTGCGAGGTAAACCTTTCGAACCAATCATGGGTGACCTACCAGCTGTAAGAACTGACAAGAGCTTTGCCTTTAGTTCCTGTGGGGTAGACTTTGCGGGTCCTTTTAGAATTTCCAGCCGTAAGGGCCGAGGTAACCGCATAACAAAAAGCTATTTATGTTTGTTTGTGTGTCTGACCACTAAGGCGGTTCACCTAGAAGTAGTCAGCGATCTCACTTCTGAAGCATTCATTCTGTGTATACGTAGGTTTGTGGCTAGGAGAGGTAAACCCTATGCTATCTATTGTGATAATGGTCGAAATTTTATAGGTGCATGCAATGAGCTGGGTAGGATGTTGCAGAAGAGCCAAGAGTCTGTCTTCAATTACTCTGCGAACGAGGGAATCCGTTTTGTTTTCGGACCTGCATATTCGCCTCATTTCGGGGGAATATGGGAGGCAGGCATAAAATCTTCTAAATACCATTTAAAACGGGTAGCTGGAGAGGCCTGTTTGACTTTTGAGGAGCTGGCTACACTGTTTTCGCAGATTGAGGCCATACTAAATTCCCGTCCCCTCTCTCCCCTCTCGTCAGATCCAAATGATCCCTCACCATTAACCCCAGGGCACTTTCTAGTGGGCAGGCCGTTGACCGCCGTCCCATCGCCACCCATCACAGTCCTGCGGCCCAATCGCTACGAACTCATCGAAAAAATCCGTCAACAGTTCTGGTCCAGGTGGCAAAAGGAGTTCCTGGCCGAAATAATAATAATAATAATAATAATAAAAACATTTATTTCTCACCACAAACCAAAATACAAGCAGTGATAAATTAATAAATTAGACATTAGCAAGGGGTGACACATTTCTGGATTGTGGATCGCTGGTGCCTGTGGTAGGTAGTAAACACCTGTAATACAGGTCACCAGGTCCCCACCTCTTAAAGATTAAAAATACAGTTAAATTGGCTTACAAGTATTACTGCTACATCCCATAATTAGTTTTACGTTTTCTTAAGTGCACAAGTTCCAAAAAGTGAGTGGGTTTATGGAAATAACGGTAAAAAACAATAAGAAATAAAAACTACCTAACTTAAGTATGTGTTATGTATGAAAGTGTTTGTTTGTGCATGGTTATATGAGTGGGTGTGTGTGTGTGGGTGTGTGTGTGTGGGTGTGTGTGTGTGGCTGTGTGTATAATGGATGTAGTTGAGACTGAATGTATGCACCGTTTGAGTCTACACTAAAACATCCATGAGAGCTTCTGTCTCAGTGTATGGTTGGGTTTGGAGCCAGGCTTGGAGAATATTTTTATAATTATAGTTATTCAATGAGTGCAAGGACAGGATTTGATGTAATTTATTATAAAGATAGGGTCCGAGGAAGATGAAAAACCTATGACTAAATGAGGTCTTAAGTGAAGAGGCCGTAGCAACGATATGGTTTCGGCGAGTGGATTCCCGTGAGTAGATGGTAATGGAGTGCTGTTTGATGGCAGTGGCAAGTATAAACAATTGGCGAACAGTTAGCACTTGACAGTACTCATAGAGCTTGACTGTAGGATAGATACGCGGTTTGAAGCAGCACACCTTAAGAACAGCTCTTTGCGCACGTTCAATCTGTATAAAGTGAGTTTTAGCAGCTCCGCCCCAGGTAGAAATGCAATAAGTTATAATCGATTGACATAGTGCTTGATAGACCATTTTCAAAGTATCTGGATCTGCTGAATGGCGTAGTTGCTTAAAGATGTAAATTAGCTTCCGTAGTCTATTTGATAAATGTGCGATATATTCTTTGAATGTGAGGTTGCAGTCAATCACTATGCCTAGGTACTTTATCGACGTGAGTCGTTCAATGTTGTAAAGACTGCTACGAGGGGAGGTAATGTCATTACTGTTAGAATTATTTAACTCGAAATGCAGCAGCGGTCCCAGTGGAAGACGCAGCAGCGAGGCATCTGCTGCGGGGACCTCGTGCTTCTGCGGGAGGCAAACCTGCCGCCGCTCCAGTGGCGCTTGGGGCGCGTCACGCGCCTACACCCTGGCCCAGATGGGGTCAGTCGGGTGGCGGATGTCGCCACCACCAAAGGGACGGTCACTCGGGCCGTCCGCACAATGTGCCCCCTCTTCCGGGACACATCTTCAAGTTGAATCCTTCAACGCTTGGGAGGATGTTACGGCCTGCGCCGCCTGGCAACACAGTCGGGCGGCGAGGCAAGTTCACGCGGGACTGTGGCCCGCGCCGCCTGGCAACACAGGCGCGCGGTGACAACACCGCCGCGCATCACGCCACCCCGCGCCAGCCAATGAGGGCGCGTCTCCAGGCGTCGCCGGCGACGGCGGGGCGCGGAATCAACGAAGCGCCGGCCGTCGAGCATCGCGCGGGCCTCGGCCACTTGCCTTCACGCGCCATCGACGACCGCACGCTTCGATAATATTGTAACGGGTCCCAGAATCTTCATTCTTCTTAAATTGTAATGTGCCTTTATTAATTATTTCAAATTATAGTTTTTAAAATTGTTGAGTTTGCATTTTATTTCTCATATACATACGCAAGCGCGTAGACAGATAGAATATGCTTTATAGTATGCCATACATTGTTACTTACAAAAAAAGCACATTTATTTATTAAAAATTGTTTGAACTTAACTTGAAAATAAAAGGTTTCGTAGTCCTGCTTCTGCGAGCCTTTTTTCTAATGTTATAATAAATGGAGTATAAGCGCTGAAGACGTATAGTGGCAAATCATAGAGAATCTACCACTTACACAGAATGTTATGTCCGTACTTACATTAAACCATATAAGTTAATAAGAGATTGTCAACAAACCTTTTCAAAGATTCTTGGTTTTGGTATTCGTAGACTTCGTAATATTTCTAAATGATTTCTGTTAGACGGCAAAATTCCACAAGAAAATATAGGTGGGGGCAGGGTTTCAAGTAAGCACATTGCGAAAAAAGAAAATATAAAGCGATTCATTGAGTCATTTAAGTGCATTGAGTCGCACTATTGTAGATCCTATCGAAAACCTATCGAGATTATCAAATTTTACAGAGAAATTAGGCGCAGAGCCCAAAAAAGAAAGGAATCTAATGCAATGGGTCTAACAGATATTCAATTTAAGAATAGATACCGACTGAGCAAGAACGCATATTTATTTCTCTGCGAGGAGCTCCGATAAAAAAACTTTCCTGCAATCGAGTAGAAGAATAAGTCTAGAACTCAAGGTAGGTACCTACCTAACAAAATAATTATAATTATTATCTACATAGCTACATAACATCATGTAGTTATATGTAGTTGTAGGTAGGTACCTACACCTATACCTAGGTAGGTATAAGGCTACAAGCACAAAAAATAATAGCTAGGCACCTATACCTACATTAAGACGATGATCATGATGATAATGAAAGAAAGATGATGATGATAAAGAAAGACGATGATAAAGCTCGTACCAAAGATTGATAGGGGTGGCAGAAAACTTGGGCCAAACCACCGTGAGTATAAAATTTTATCAAAATGTTCTAGGACTGTTGTATTTTAGATTCAAATTATGCTTACATTAACGAAATTATATGTCAAAAAAAACTCATGATTGGGCCTCTGGTCGCAGCTATCGCGCGCGCCACAAGTCACATTATAAATAGCTATATGGAGTGTCTCATAGAAAACATACGAAAAAACCCTTGTTTGTGGGACACACGAGTAAAAGAAAACAAAATTATTAACCTGACAGAGGCAGCATGGAGGGACGTGGTAAACAGATGTAACCTGCCGAATGGTAAGTAGAAGTTGATTATTTTACTTTTTAAATACCTACCTTCAAGATACATTATGGTCAAGGTACCTACTTAGCTACTTACCCAAAAATATGAACAACTTTTAGAGCGAGTACACATTAGGCGCTTTGAAGCGCGCGCTTTGGTAACGCGCGCTTTGAGATCCAGTATTTCTTACTAGGTGTACACATGCAAGCGCGCGTTTCGGATCAAGCGCTCGTCGAACGCGCGCTTTGATATTTTCGTTCAAACGCGCGTTGGCAGGGCGTCAGCCGCGCGCTTCGAGATACATGAGCCGCCATTTTGTTGTACATTTGAACGCGCGCTTTTGTGTAGAGTGGACGCATATTTTACCAAAAATGGAGACCGAGCACTTCGATACAGATTTATTTATAGACGAAATCCAAAAGCGTCCTGCCATATGGGACATGGAAAGTCCTGACTATAAAAATAAAATATTAAAAAAAAGGAATTGGGAGGAGATGGTTGAAATTTTCAGTGATTGTGAAGACAATTTAGAAAAGAAAAAACTGTTGGGTGAGTATAATTTTTTATTACATTTCCTATAATTTTGTCATATTTGTAATAACTTAAATCATGTCGTCTTGCCATTGTAATTTTCCCTCGTTTACAAAGTAAATGGCGAATTTCTCTCTTGCAGTTCTAGCACACAAGCTGCCTCGCGGTACATTGCCTGAATTAATAGATTGTAACGGTGAAAGATAAAGTGTGTCTTCATATCTATAACCATCACGTATTCGAACGTAATTGTGTAGTACTGTGCAAGCTTTGATGATATTCTCCGCGAAATTTATGTTTACATCTATAGGTCTATGAAATATTCGCCATTTATTACTCATTATTCCGAACGAGCATTCGATATAGCGCCTTGCTCTTGATAATCTGTAATTGAAAACTTTTTTTGTGTGTGTTAGCTGTGTTCCTCCGTACGGGCGCATCATATTCGACATAATTCCAAATGCTTCATCGCCGACGAAAACGTGAGGCAGTGGTGTTCTGTCGACATTTGATATGGGCTTCGGGTTAGGAATATTTAACTTATTATCAATCATCCGTTTAAAAAAATCAGAATTTTGAAAAATAGCAGAATCACTGCTTTTGCCGTAGGATCCAATATTAACGTATATAAAACAATAATTTGCATCACAAACTGCTAGTAAGACTGATGAGAAGTAGTTTTTATAATTGAAAAATAGCGACCCTGTATGTTCTGGCTGTATTAGCTCAATATGTTTCCCGTCAATTGCGCCAATACAATTTGGGAAGTTGGCGTATTTTCTAAAACCTTCTTCTACTTCTTTCCACTTCTCTGTTGTCATTTCCGGCATGTATGTGCCTTTCAATTTGCTCCATAGTACTATACAAACTTGTTCCACTATCTTTATAATTGTTGATTTTCCGAGACGGTATCCATAATGCAAATCAGCGAAGGAGCAGCCTGTGGCCAAGTATCTGTCAAAATAAAAATGATTACTGTTTATTTTTAGGTTCTTCACTTATGAAAAAATGGAAGAGCATTAGGGATAATTATATGAGGGAGGCTAAGAAGCAAAAAAAGCTTCCATCTGGATCTGGATCAAGTAAACATACGCCATATGTGTATTACAGAAAACTACAATTTCTTGCGAATTCTACAGCAAATAACGACACAGAAAGCAATATAACCGGCTCAAGTGTAGATAATACAGACAATACAGACTTGATGCCACCTCCTAAAGATCACATTGAAAGCACAAGAAAAAAACAAAAAATGAATGCTGTAGATAAGCAGATAATTGATATTTTGCAGAAAAGTGTAAACACAAAGCAACAAAATGAAACGGAGCGACTAATTAAAGAAGACGATGATAAACTTTTCTGTATGTCATTGTACAGTGAATTGAAAAAAGTACCCGAGAATCAACGTCTAACAACAAAAATTGAATTGCTTAATGTTCTCAAAGAAGCGCAGAATTATCATCAGCCTTTACCACCACATACTAATCAACACCAATACATGTATTCTACACCAGCATATTCTGGATACACCACTGCGAGACCACCACCACCACAGCAGTGGTCTACGACGCCCCCACCGCCGCCGTCATCGTGGTCACCTTCACCTACAGGCTCGAGCCAAGATTCAGACCACTTAAATTTATTTGAATAAATAACCTTACCTTAACGTTATCACGAGTTTTTCTTCTGGGGAAATTGATTCCCTTAAAATTGTTGATTCACCAGTAATATCCACTTTTATAACGTCGAGTAAGTCATCAAATGATTTTATGGACATTCTAAAATAATTAAAAAACTTAGGTTCATGTTCTCTCAATTTGGGATACAATGTTACAAACATTCCATGCGTCAGTCTATCTCGTAGTATTGGGTGCACCCAATATTCTCTTTGTCTTTGTCGTCTTTTTTTATAGCGACGGTAGAGGAGCCACACACAAGCAATCTCTTCGACGTCCATTTTCGAACTGAGCCAAAAGTATGACGCTCGTTGAACGCCGTGCTAAGCGCGGTGTGTGTACGCGACCGTCGCGCGCTCAACGCAACGCCGAGCGCCCAGTATGTACTCGCTCTTAGGGTAGGTTCAGATGACAAGCGCTCAACGCGCGTTTTGATAACGCGCGTTTACAACTACATACATTTTATTCAGGCCGTACACATGCTAACGCGCGTTTTAGTAACGCGCGCGTTCAACGCTGCGCTAGCGCTCGACTGTTGTCAGCGCGCGTCAACGCCGCTTTGAGATCATTGGTTTTCTATGTTTCCGTTCAGTTGAGCGCGCGCTTTCGACGCGGATAGACGTATTTTAGGGTTCGTCAAGTTCGTCCGAAAATCGTCCGAAATGGAAACCGAAGCTTTTAATACGGAATTATTAATTGATGAAATAGAGAAACGTCCTGCGATATGGGACATGACAAGTAGCGATTATTCAGATAAGAATTTGAGAAGACGGGCTTGGGAAGAACTCGTCCTTATATTTTGTGAAGGACATGACAATGAAGAAAAGAAGAAAATACACACACCGGCAAAATTAAAGGAACACAAAAAAAAGTACATCAGTTTTTGAGATTTAATGTCTTTTATTTATTATTTTAGCTTTATTTAATTTTGTTTATCTATTTTATATAAGAAAAACACAAATTTTAGATTTTATTAGGGGTTTATTAAAAAAAAATGGTCTTAACTGAACAATTTTGATGTGTAACAAAAGAGTAAAATTAAAAAAAAATGAAATAAAAAGAATTAATAGCGCGTGTTGCCTCCTCGAGCCCTTATTAGGGCTTGGATACGTCTACCCATGCTTCTAATGACACCGTCAATCATTTCCTGAGGCAAAGTGTCCCATTCTTCAACCAGCGCCAATTTCAGCTCTTCAACATTCCTAGGGGCTGGATTTCTTGCTCGGATCCTTCGTCCAATCATGTCCCAGATATGTTCTATTGGATTCATATCCGGCGATCGTGCTGGGCAGTCCATTTGGGTTATACCGATCTCATTAAGGTAATCACGCACTATGTGCGCAGTGTGGGGCTGTGCGTTATCGTGCATAAACACAAAATCTGAGCCTATCAATGGGGCAAAAGGCATAACATGGGGCTCTAGGATCTCAGTTATGTACCTGTGTGCAGTCAGAGAACCGCCATCAATGATGACCAGGGCGGTGCGGGCCGTCAAACTTATACCACCCCACACCATAACAGACCATCCACCGTAAGACGTTGTTTCCGAAAAATTTGCTTGATGGTAACGTTCTCCACGATATCTCCACATCTTCTCCCTTCCGTCGATAAAATTCACACAATATCGGCTTTCGTCAGAGAATAAAACTCGACTCCACTCATCGGACCAATTTTGATGCTGACGTGCGAACGCTAATCTGGCTACTCGATGGCTCACCTCAAGTTCTGGCGCTTTTGCTGGGACGTACGACTTTAAACCAACTTCATTGAGTCTTCTCCTCACTGTTCGTTCACTAACACGTACGTTTCGCACTTCTTCCAAAAGATTTTGGGTCTGAACAGCCGTTTGACGACGATTTCTCAAAGTTTGCACCCTTATAAAACGGTCGTCTACGGCACTGGTTGCACGTTTTCTGCCTTGGCCCCGCCTGCGCACGTAAGATCCCGTCTGTCTGTATCGTTGCACATTACGGTGGATCACAGATACTGATACACCCAACGTTCGACTGACTGAACGGTAGGTGTGACCTTCCTCGATCATTGTTACATCCCTGGGAGGTGATTCTCGCTTTGTGCGATAAATCAGTGATATGATCAATATCGTATCATGTAGATATCGCATTCGATCAAGATCATATCTACTGAAAATAACGGTCCCATGCTAAAATCGGTATTCTCGCGAGTAACAGATATTTTTGTAATAGATATTGACGTATTATTATGTTCATTCAATCCTTTTCGAAGTTTTGTCTCTGCCAAGACACGTTCCGTTTTTGTTGGTTGGTGCTCGGACCAAGAATTAATAATAAATTTCGATAATTTGTCTTCAAAAAATTTTTTCTAGTCATTTGGGCTAAAAGTATGATTAAGTTATCATTTTACAGTAACCACCATTAGAATTTAGTCAAGTAGGGAGTATTTAATTTATTGTAATTTAAAAAAAAATCTTAACATGTGTAGGTATACTTTTTGTGGAACGGAGTGTCAATGTTTTGACAGTGACTTTTATGGACATCTGTCAAAAATTCTATATTTTTATTCGTGTTTATTTGTTATTTAGTAAACATTTGTTTATTTTTTCTAAAATTGTACTCATACTTTAATTATAATAATATTAGCTTAATTGAGAATTGAATCATTTAAAGTAATAGTGCCATAACCTAAAAGTGAAGTGAAATCGTTTGTTTTTGTTTGTTAGTTTTGATTTGGGAATTTTTCTGTGATACAAGCCTCGACAACGGACAAATTTGTCTGTAAAGACGATTTTCTTTCGAAATTCATAGTTTTGATTAATTGAAAGCAAAATAAATTTACCAATCTGACAACAATTCTACAACTTCTTCTACGCGCGTACGATAATTCATTCGATATGACACTATCGACTGCTCCATACCACGCGATGCATGTCGAACGCTTTACCATCGATATATATCTGCAGTGACTTCACGAGAATACCGAAAGCTACATCCGACCGATATTTTGACAGTTGTTGCTATATATATCGAAAGTGATATTAAATCGAACCCGCGAGAATCACCTCCCTGGCGACTTCAGTTGCAGGCAAATCACTCATTCTGTATGCAATACAATGTTAACTCTCGGAATAAAACAAACAAAATGAGCTAGGGCCACCATTGACTGCTTAAACGAACTTTCTTATCAAAAACACTTAAAAGCGTTAATTGTCAACAAACACTTAAGAGGGTATAATTTATGTTAGAATGTTGAAAACAGTCAAAAATCCCCATAATATTGTACGAAAAAAGGGTAATCATTCAAATAACAAAACCACTTGTCGACATACCCACAACTTTCTAAAAAAAGTCATCTTTTTTATGTTCCTCTAATTTTGCCGGTGTGGTATTATGTGAGTATATATATTTATTTACATTTACAATCGGTTTGTGTTACAAGTTAAATATAACGATCCTGCCAATCTACTTTTCCTTCATTAATGAAATAGTTTGTTAAATGTACTCGAACATTATCCGCCTGTCGCACAGCACGTCCGGTATAATGTGAGGCTAGATTTTCCAGGGGTGGCGTATAAAGTGTGTCTTCAAAATTGTAGCCATCCCTGATTCTGACATAATTATTTAGTGTACATATCGCTTTTACGATCTTTTCTGCAAAACCGATGTTAACATCTAACGGCCTGTGTAAAATGCGCCATTTATTGCACATTATGCCAAAAGTACATTCAACATACCGGCGTGCTAATGTCAAACGGTAATTAAATATTTTTTTAGCATAAGTTAGTGACCTTCCCCCATATGGACGCATTAAATTCTCCATCATGCCAAAAGCTTCATCAGCCACTATCACATATGGCAACGTTGTCGGTCTATTTTGTATTAACAATGCCTTTGGCTCAGGTAGATCTAATGACCTTTCTGTCAGCTTTTTGTACAATGAAGAATTCTTGAATATACCTGAGTCACTGTTTTTACCGTAGGCACCTTTTTTTTTTTTTTTTTTTTTTTTTTTTTTTCGAGGTGGAAATCCTCATGGATGTCCTCCGCCCTGGGGAGGGCGGAGGGGTCTGTCAGACTCTTACTGACTAAAACCACCCCGGTGTTCCTCCAACTACCTTACGCCGGGGGCACGGGAGTCACTTGCGCATTCGTCCGCACCCCCGGCAGGTATTGGCCCGCCAAATGAAAGGCGGGCCCCGTCACCCTATGCGGCCGTCATGTACGGCCGCAATTCCTCTGGACAGGCGCGCGCGGAACACGTCGCGCCACCGTCTCGGGCCTGTTTCCGTTTGGGCGACGGACGCCCCAAGTCCGCCGCCCGCAGGCCGCACCCTATGGTGGCCGGAGATCGTTGGCCGCCCTACGGCGCCCGGTGCGTCTGCTGCGGATGAGGAGAGAGGACACCGCCTCCCTCTCCCTTTCCGCCGCCTCCTTGGCGTCCATCACCTCCTCGCAAAAGGAGGCGACGGCGCTCCAAGCGCTCTCGCCGCCGACCATGGCCTCAACCACGGCCGGCAGCGAGAGGCCACCCGCAGCTCCGACCGCCGCACTGTGGTCCGGATTTTGAATATGGAGGACTTAGGACCCAAGGTCAATATTTCAGGCTTAAAAAAATCATATGGACAGATAAGTAAACGCTCATCAACGTTTGTTCTAGCGGTTTTCATGGAATTGTTTAATTTCGCGAAAAAAAAATATTGAAAAAAAAAATGTATGGAGAAAAAGTGAAATAATTTTTTTTCTCGACTTGTTTAAAAGTGTTAGCAATGAAACCTTTTGTATGCTATTATATTACTTTTATTGATTAATTTCACAAATATTTTTTTCGCATATACTTGCAGCCTTGGCTAAAATAAGCATCGGAACTTTCAATATTTTTATTTCAACTATTTGTGACAATTAAAGGTTTTTATTTATAGTCACATCATTTTCGTATATTTTCAATATTATAAATATTAATAGTCATTATTTGCCGACGATTTTTGACTTTCAATTATTTTGAAAAATAGATACAATTTAATTTCATAATAATATTTTACTTCTTTGTTGTTAGCGCTGTTACTCAAAGCGTAGTTAGTGACAGAATGACGCATTGCCTGCTCACCTCCCCCCACCCTTTTTCTCTAAGGGTCTTACACCCTTGCTAGTTGCGCGCTAATGAATCATATAAAAGATACGAGAGCTCCTGCTAGGGCGTCATTAGACATTCAACCCTTGAAGAGTCAACATACCTGAAAAATTTAACGTGAAGAAAACTACCTACTTAATCATGTCTGGATTTGGTACTTACCTGGACATTTATATGTTTCTACGAGAAGGAGACCTCAAGGACTACAAAAGACTACATCAAGCAATTATGGACTGTATTTCGCTTGAAATTTCGCAAGAAGATAGTGAAAAAATATTGAATTTTGCAAGATCTCTCACTGTGAACTTAAATCGTCGATGGACCGAAGCACATAGAGTACAAAAAACATTCATGAAAAAGCATATGAACTGGTTAGAGACAAGAATTAAGTGGCCTGAATGTGAATCTGCAAATCTCACCGAAATCTTTGAAGCGAGCGAAAATTTGGATCATCATTTCCCAGAAGAAGGAGCAACTGTTCCTTTTGCATCTACTTCGAAGGCGACTAGTGACATGGGCACTTCTACAGACGTCATATCAAGGAAGCCATTTGAAGACTTGGGAAATAAGCAGAAGAAAAGGCGATCGGGTACTTTACTCGATTATCCGGAAGAGGAACTCGCTTTTGCTTTTGTTACAAAGCTAAAATCTAATGGGAAAGAAGTTTTTGCACGCATCATCGATCATCTTATCAAGAAACCTGAAAAGGTTGAAGAAGTTGAATCATTTTTATTAATGAACAGAAAGAAAGAGACTATGCAGGAAGATCGAGTTTTGGCCCTTACTACTTCATTGGATCTATCAAAGTGGAAGTACCTCACTTTAAGGTCGGCATTGTCACAACAATTGAAGCTTCCGCTTCCGTCTTACTACAAGTTGTTAAAAGCTAAGAAGAGGTGTTATCCTGATGCCAAAGATATTGATATATCAGAAGATGGAGTGAAGGTGAAATTACAAGCACTTTTAGATGTGACAACTCGAAGGATTCTGCAAGTCGTTGGTGACGATTTAAACATTTCTAGTGGAAATTTGAAGCTGACCAGCAAATGGGGATTCGATGGGTCTTCAGCACAGAGCAACTATAAGCAAAGAAGTGAACTGGCCGAATTTGACGACTCCTCTGTGTTCATGACGAGCCTCGTTCCTCTGAAGCTAGAGGCTGGAAATATTGTTATTTGGAATAATCCAAAGCCATCTTCAACATCTTATTGCAGACCAGTTAAATTTCAGTTTACGAAGGAAACGAGTGACTTTGTTAAACAAGAACAGGCGGCAATGGAGGAAGAAATACGAAATTTATCCATTTCAAGTTGCGGAAACTTCGAAGTTACTCATGAGTTGCACATGACAATGATTGATGGAAAAGTGACTACGATAATTACAGATACTCCATCTGCAGCTACTTGCAATGTTTGTCTTGCAAAACCTAGCGAGATGAATAATCTTTCCCAAATGTTTTCAAGACCTGTTCGGGAAGATGTATATCAATATGGACTGTCAACTCTTCATATGTGGATTCGAAGCATGGAGTGTCTTTTACACATATCGTATAACTTAGATTTCGAAATGTGGAGTGCCCGAGGTGACAACAAGAACCTTAGGAAGTTTCGCAAGGACATGGTGCAATCGGAGTTTAAAGAACAGATGGGACTTTTGATTGATGTTGTGAAGCAGGGATTTGGAACGACAAATGACGGGAACACGGCCAGAAGATTTTTTCGGGAATACGAAAAGACTGCTCAAATAACGAAGATTGATGCTGATTTGATAAAACACTTCGCAGTAATATTGCAAGTGTTATCTTCTGGGAAAGCTGTCAATATCGATGAATTCCGTGAATACTGCAAGGAAACTGCTGAGCTCTTTGTACATCACTACCCTTGGTACAACATGCCTTCCAGTATACACAAAATGCTGATACATGGCGCTGATATATACAAACATTTCTCTTGCCTTCCTATCGGAATTTTGTCAGAAGAAGCAGGAGAAGCAAGAAATAAGGATTTCCGAAATACCAGAGAGCGCCACACGAGGAAAACAGGAAGATTGCAAAATAATGAAGACATTATGCACAATTTTTTGATATCTTCAGATCCATATATATCTCATCTGAAACCTAAATACACCAAATTGAAGTCATCAAGTATGTTTCCAGAAGCTATCCAATTATTAATAGCAGAAGAAATAATGGAAGTTGAAGAAGAGGAAATAGAAGTTGAACAAGAAGCTCCAGAAAATGTGCCAGATCCATTGGAATGAAGTTTAAGTCATTTTATTATTTTTAAAAATGTATTATATTTAATTTAAAATTTAAACGACTTTCGATTATTATATTGTACTATAAGAATTATATTTTGTAATTTGATCTCTGTATTGATATAAATAATGTAAACAACCTACGATTATTATATTTTTTGTACTAACTGCAAGAATTATGTAATTAACAATTTTCAATAATTATATTATTTTGTAATTTGATGTCTGTGTTAAAATAATGTAAATGACCTTGGATTATTATATTTTATTGTTTTGTAAGAATTATGTAATTAACAATTTTAAAAAATTATATTGTCAAAAATTATGTCTGGATTGAATAAATAATGTAAACAACCTTCGATTATTATGTATATTGGTACTGTAAAAATTATGTAAGTAATTAACAATTTTCAATCATAATTATTATTATTTATTTTTTTTGTACTTATATAAATATTTTTATTCCTGTAACCACTTTAAAAGAGCAAGAAACTACTGATTTCATGTAATTTCTTTTATATTAAATATTTTAAGTTAAACCGCGTATAAACGCCAAAGCTGCAACTGCATGCAAAAGATTTCTTAGTGAAATTATCAGATAAATGTAACCTAATAGCATACAAAAGGTTTCATTGCTAACACTTTTAAACAAGTCGAGAAAAAAAAATATTTCACTTTTTCTCCATACATTTTTTTTTTCAATATTTTTTTTTCGCGAAATTAAACAATTCCATGAAAACCGCTAGAACAAACGTTGTTGAGCGTTTACTTATCTGTCCATATGATTTTTTTCAGCCTGAAATGTTGACCTTGGGTCCTAAGTCCTCCATATTCAAAATCCGGACCACTGTGCGCCGCGACGAGGTCACGGCGCTGCACTGCCCAAGCTGGGCACTCCTCCAATGTGTGCTGCGCCGTGTCGTCGGGGCAGTCACCGCAATGGTGGCAACCGGGCGTCGGCTCCCGGCCTATACGGCACAGGTACTTTCCGAAGCACCCATGTCCAGAAAGCACCTGTGTAAGCCGGAAGCTAAGGGCGCCATGCCGTCTCCCGAGCCACTCCCTCATTACGGGCCTTACCGCCGCTATTGCGGCGTGCCCGTTACCGTAGGCACCTATGTCAACCCACACAAAACAATAGTTTGCATCCGCTAGCGCCTATAAAACTAGCGAAAAATAATTTTTATAGTTATAATACATAGAACCCGTGTGTTCAGGCTGGATTAACCGTATATGTTTCCCGTCCAAGGCTCCCAAACAATTGGGAAACTTTGAGTTCTTTTCAAATATCGTGGATATTTCACACCACTTTTCTTTCGTTGGTTCACTCATAACAACGGGCCTTAATTTTTTCCAAATAGTTTCACATACATGTGGTATTATAGTAGCCACAGTAGATTTGTCAATTCTATAGTCGTAGCTTAATGTCCCAAATGAACATCCAATGGCCAAAGATCTGGAAACAAACATAAACTATTACTAAATACTGTTTTTTTTTTCAGCGTCATCCCTGCAAAAAAAGTGGAAGAGTTTACGGGATAATTATATGAGAGAGGTGAAGAAAATAAAGACTGTCAAATCTGGATCAGGAGCTTCCAAAACTTCGACATATATTCATTATAATAGACTACGATTTCTACAGGCATCAATTGCCAACAAAGATACAGAAAGTAGTTTCGATGCAGATAATGCATCAACTTCGTCAGAGGTTGCTGAAGTAGAAATAAGTTCTGGCTTTAAGAGTCCTAAATCTACTTCAAGAAAACAACAAAAATTAAATCCTGCTGATGAAAGATTTGCAAACATATTAGAGCACAGAGTTTAGCACAGAAAAATGTGTCTCATCCAAAAGAAGATGACGATGAAGACAAGCTGTTTTGTTTGTCACTCGTTAAAGAGATTAAAAAAATTCCGGAATATAGGCGACTTCAAACTAAAATTGCCATTTATAATTTAATTTTGCAAAACCAAAATGAATTTCAAGGACCACAACAACAGACATATGAAAATCAAAATTACCCGGTATCATAACGAAGAAATTATTCATCACAAGAGCAGCGTCATCAGTCATCAGCTTCTGTTGAAGGCTTTCGTTATCATGATTATAGATCACAGCAGTCTAGTGTGTCAAATAATTTTGCACATTATGGTTATACTACAGCAATGGGGTCTCCATCGCCAGTAACACCTACTCCATCGCCAGCACCAACTAATGTCAGCAATGAATCAGAGTTAGAGTTATTCTGCGAGTAACAAAATGTTATTTTTTCTTTAAAAAAATTGTTCCTAAACAAGTTGATTTGATTTATTTGATTTATAGATTATGTTGATTATTAAAAAACTTACCTCAATGTAATTATGAGTTTTTCTTCCGGTGAAATGCTATATCGCACAGCGTTTTTATCTGCTACGAGTTCATCGTTTATGAGAGTCAGTAAGTCATCAAATGACTTGATGGACATTCTGAAGTAGTTAAAGAATTTGGGCTCAAATTGCCTTAACTTAGGATATAAAATAATGTACTGACTTTCAGTCAGCCTGGTTGACAAAATTGGGTGAACCCAATATCTCCGTCTTCTGTTGTGTCGTTTCTGCCGTCTGTATAAAATCACCGATAAAACTGTTTCTACGTCCATCTTCGACAAATGTAGAACTCAAACTGGCCGCAACAACGCGCGTTTAACGCCTGACAAGCGCGCACCATGTGAACACTATACAAAAATTCAACGCGCGCTGAGCGCTTGTCATCTGAACCTACCCTTATTAGCACCAGCACCCTAATTGCGTAACTCAATTGCTATCACCATGGCATTGTTTTTGACATTCATTACGCCGTATGATTGCTATCCATGCTCCTAGTAACTAGCTCAACGCCGCAATGGATGTTGTTGAACTGTCAAAATGAAAGAAATGGCGAAAGAAATTGAGCTACGCAATTAGGCTGCCGCCTGTCCATTCAGTACTGACTCGCCGTGTGATATCACCGCGAGAACTGCCAATTTGTTTGCGAACGTTCGAGAGAGAATGTCACGGTGACATTCTCTCTGCAAAATAGTCGCTCAAGTAACAGATGCTTGTGACAACAGGATAGTGAGCGAATCCGGTCCAAGAGCGGCCAAAGACTTATCTTTGGCCGCTCTACAGACTACATTATACCCTTTCATTTGGCATATGTCTTAACATATGCCAAATGAAAGGGTATAATGTAGTCTTCAAGTATGCAGATGGGCATCAGAATCTGTCCGAGTGATTCTGAGTAATGCTACGTTTTTATGGTTCATAGTTTAATATTGGTTTTCACGACTTAAATATTCGGATTTTAACAAATGAGGTATCGTAACATTTGTTTTGATACCGCGAGTGACAATGGCTATGTGGATTAAAAAAAAAACCAACACAGTGGATTTTAGCCGCCATTAACCTTTCGTGTGCGGCAATTCCAAACACAGTAAAAATGTAATTACTAATTAGGTATGTCTCACATGGATTCAGGTTCCGGATATGACGGGTTAAGGTTTTTTTTTATGTAGTGGTCATTGATGCCAGTTGTGACTGATGACGGAGGCAGTCTTTTACTATCCTTTGTTGAGTTGTGAGATTCCAATTTTTTTCTCTACTGACTTAGTGTAGGTAGGTACTGTCTGATTTTCGAATGACTGGCTTTCGATTTTGGACACCGAGACACGAGACACCATCACTTTCTAGAAAGTGCGATAAACCCCAAACTGCTTTGGGTATCATGCTCACCAAGTTGACCACTGACGATGATGTACCACAGCACCTTGGCTCGATCATATAAGTAGAGAACAGGTACTACACCGCAATCTAATGTTTCCCATTTAAATAGTTTGTACTGACGGCTATATTATTGAAGTAATTGGTCCTCACGAAGTAAAATAATCAATAGTCCCAAACGTGCTAAATTATGAGGAAGACGCATTCCATTGTTATTTTTAACCTTGAGGTTCATAGGTACTAGCAGTTTAGAGACGTAATTCCAGATTTGGAAGAACACGAATATGAAACTTGTAGATATGCCAGAAACGGTTACCAGAGGACAGCAGCAATAAACGAGATCACAAGCCAACGATTCAAGAATGGTAACCATTAAAGCAGCTTTGGAAAACCGGTTCCTGTTCCAATTAAAGACAGTCAGTTTGCCCATTCATTTTTAAATAGAATTGAAAAGCGTATGAATACAGATAACGTTTTAGCGGAATATGTAGAAAGGCGTCGCTTAAACCTACAGCGAGCCTTCCAAAATATATACGCTAAGCTGCCTGAATTACAGGCTTTTTCAAGTTTGACAGAAGAGCAACTGGAAACTTTTTTTTTAGGCTGTGTCCCCAATAGGCAAACTGTGAGCGGCCTTAGGAACCTTTCAGCTTAAGCTTGCTAAACATGAAAAAAAAACATAATAATTCCTAAAGAAAATCGAAAATCTGTTCGGCAATTTGAGTAGTTGCCGTACACTTGTCCGTATAATGAATCAGTAGAAAAAAAAGAGAATAGCACAACTCAACAAAGGATAGTAAAAGACTGCCTCTAATCAGTCATCAATTCATTTCAGCATGGCAGGCATTTCATCAAAAATGTGGCATTTAATGGTGGCTAAAATCAACCATGTTGTTTTTTTTTTATCTACATATAGCTAATGTCACTCGTGGTACCAAGACAAATGTAATGATACCTTATTTGTTAAAATCCGAATATCAAATCATGAAAATCAATATTAAACTATGAACCATAAACTTAGTATAACTCAGAATTACTCGGACAGATTCTGATGCCCGTCTGCTTATTTGAAGACTACGTTATACCCTTTCATTTGGCATATGTCTTAATCGAGGCGGCTCTTGGACCAACTCCCATAAAAAGTTGCCCACTGTCTTTTCCAGTGACAAGAGCAAAAAGAGACACAATAAAGAACAATTTTGCACCTACATAAAAGGTCATAATTCTATTAATACATTGTAGGAATGTGTTGTTCAAACAAACATTTAACCCCAACATTTTGATAATAATCTCCACAGATTTTATGCAAATGATGGCTTTCCTGAGGTCATGGGCTGTGTAGATGGGTGTGATTTTCATATATTCACTCCAGACACAAATGTAGAACACTTATTCTACTGCAGAAAACATTTTCATTCTATCAATGTGCAAATGGTAAGTATTATATCCACCTACCTAGTTAAGTAAAGGCTGTTCGCTCATTTAGTGTCATATTTAGATCTATGCTTGTAACTCCTGCTGTATTAACAATATGCTGTCTGTTCAGTTAATACAGCAGAAGTTACAAGCATAGATCTACATATAGGTATGGCATGAGAAGTTAGTCCATCAAAATATGGATTACGTGAAAAATATATTGAAGAAAAAACAGTATTGATGTAAACTAATCTCACGTACTCGAACTCTTAAAAGTGTGACGGCCGTACCACAAAAAAGATAAACATCTGTTCAACACACGTTCAACACGAATGCTACCAAAAATAATAGGCAATTGTTTTAGCACTAACTTGTCTAAAACAAGTGTGTATTATTTTTGGTAGCATTCGCGTTTAACGCGTGTCTATCTTTTTTGTGGTAAGGGTGTGAGAGTTGTTTGTTTGGAAGGCAAAATTCACCGTCTGCCTTACCCTGTTAGTGTTAATGCGAGTAAGAAACGACATGAAGTAAGTGTTTGCCATACACCAGATGGTCATTGGTGGCAACCATAATGGGCGCAAAAATACCAGACAGAGCTGCCATGAAAGGAGGTAGATATTTGTAGCTATCCGTCCGAAAAACAGTAATAAATTGAAAAAAAAAAATCACTTCATGTGGGTTTTATGTATGCCAAGAGAATCCCATGATTGCGGCGTCTCCTGATGGTTTAATCAAAGATGCCGTTATTAAAATAAAATGCCCCACTAAGGTAAAAGCTAAGGACAAAACATGGTGTTATCACAGAGAAATGAAAGGCACAGGTTCAACTGCAAATGTATGCAACTGATGTAAAAAAGTGCTATTTTTGTGTTGCTGATAGACACTTTGAAGAGACAAAGAATGTAGACATCATTTTAGTGACGTATGATAGTGATTATGTTGATAACTTAAAACAAAAGTTAGATAATTTCTGGAAAACGAAATTATATCCTATTTTGTATCGTTAACTAATCATAGATCGCAATAAGTTTTTTCCCTCAACATCACTTCTGGTCTTTTACTTCTCGTGACGATACCAAATTGACAGCGGCCGAGTTACCGACGACATTTCACTGTCAAACATAACCTATCATAAAATACCAGGATTGCAATATGAAATTAAACAAGATTATCTATGTTGATTCCAAAACCGCCACTAATATAAGATCGGCTAAGACAAAAATAGCGGCATTGGTGACAGAAGTCCCGCACGTTTACAAACATAAACACTCCAGACCCAGAAGAAACCCGAAAACCCTGCATAAAGAATTTTCCTACTCCAGGATAAAATACATAGGTACTTCATATCAACCCGCCCAATCAAACTCTACATAAGTAGAATTTTATATTGCCCAGTAGAAAGGTTGTTTCAACTAAATATTTAGAAAAAAATTATAAAGAGATGAATAAAGAAATCAGTGTTTTAGAGATCGGATATTTAAATTGTATCAATGTAGGTCGGGTTATGTTGTAATTTAAAAATCACTATATTGTTCTGAATACTTTTACAGTAAATCTTTATTACCTGCTTCAATCCTGTTTATATCATTCATATCCCATCAAGTTATGGGCCCAGCATACCACCAACTAAGGTTGTGAAAAGGGCTACACTAGGGCAGAGCTGGAAGAAAGTTACCGGTAAGAAAGTTGATTTGTCAAACTGCTATGATTCCTAAAGAAAGTCGGAAAAAAATAAATACGAAGATTCGAAAATAATTTTTTGTTGGCTATTGTACAGACACTAAAGGATATAGATTAGTAGACCCAATTAATCTTTCCAAGGGCATTAAATCTAGCGATGTACAGATTTTAGAAACAATATTATATAAAGACAGACTCAATTAACAAGGTTAAGACAAATAATGTCGAGCTAGAAATAACTAGTACAGAAAATATTACTGGAGAGTAACACGGTACGTTAGCCACGCAGTCTCCTTCACCCTTCACTTACACGTATAGCAACCCTAAGTGTTAAGTTACCAATAAATTATATCATCAATTTCAACGGGGCTTTAATTTCACAACTAGCAACTCTACACCTTTCTATAAGTTAAGTCAGGATCACCTGGAATTATTTTTAAGTAACAAGGGCACATGGTAGATCGAATAACAATCCCACGACGAAGCAGTTAGTACCTGCCTTAAAAAAAAAAGTTGATACACGTGGAATTGAAAGACACGGATTGAGGAAATTGTTCGACACTGGAACAAATTTCAATTTTAAATTGTTCATCTGCAGTCGAAAGAATAAATCTAAGTGCAGTGCGACAAGATTTAAGCAAGGAAGATGATGAAAATAAGCATAAAGATTAAGGTGGTGTTGATCTACATCTGTCCGATTTTAGCAAGCAAACAATAGCACACATAGCTAGTTTCATAGTTAAACAACAAATAAAAAAAAACAAGTGCGATATACATATATGTTGGTGGTCCAGTTACAGAAAAAAAAATTATCACTATATTAATAGCGAAGGATGAAGGAGGCTTGTTATGCCCTTCAGGTCCACCCTTTATAGCAGAACTTTTTATATCATATTATTATTTTTTATACAGGGTGGCAGGTTAGACAGTGGAAATATTTTAAGAGGTCATTGTACTCATCATTATGAACAACTTTTACTATGGGACCAACGCTGAAATCGCGAAAAAAAAATCAGCTGTTCCATACATTTATGTTTATTTAGCTCGACAAAATGTATGGAACAGCTGATTTTTTTTTCGCGATTTCAGGGTTGGTCCTATAGTAAAAGTTGTTCATAATGATGAGTACAATGACCCCTTAAAATATTTCCACTGTCTAAACTACCACCCTGTAAAAACGGATAGCATAAACTTCATTTCGCAGAAAATCGTTTGGCAGTATAGCTCTTTCCTTTAAAGACCATTTTAGGCTAACCTACATACTATTGACCTTTTTCTAACATAATATTGACCTTTGAGTTTGTTTCGGTGTTTCTTTCAAGGGTAGTCAGATCGGAAACACTGACCTCATCTCGTTTAAAACAATTGACTTGTAAAAGCGTCATTTATAACTTTACAAAATGTTTATTCAACTTATAATGTACTATACTTTTATTTTAGAGTACTGCTTGTTGGTATACGATGATTCACTGCATCAACTGTGGTGTAAATGCCTTCGGATGCGACGATATTCGTTAGAAACTAAGACTGAAGAGATTCAGCAACTGATCCAGCAAGAAAATGCTCTTACTGATGGAAGTTATTTATCTATAGTGAATATTGTAATAATAACAAATGTAGATTGCGAATGTAGATCGGCCCCACGCACGCCTTCGAAAGGTCCGGGACTATGTAGACCCGTGTAACAAAAGCGAAATAAAAATAATAAAATATATAATCATTTATTGTATCTGATTGCATCAGATAAGTATGGTAGGTACATGAATCTTATAATAATTGTTAAGTTTCACATATTTGGCTAGTCTACAGCATGCAATAGTGTAAGTATTGGTACACATTAAGCAATATTAATTAATTACATTCTTATAAAATAATTATTTATATTTTATTGCAGATACGTATGTACATCTGATCGGATTTGTCACCCTTGTTGGCAGGGGTGTGACAGTTTGGCTAAACATTACACTGAACCATCCACATCATCTTCAGTGCAATCGCAAACATCCACACTTCGATCATATAATATGATCGAAGCATCCACATCACCTGTAGTTCCATCTCTACCATCAACATCTGAAGAATTCATTGTTGATTTTCCGGGTACATCGTCTGGGCAAGTACCTAACACAAACTGTTGAAATCGATTCTTCTCCATCCGTTCATCAAGAAGTGCCAACAATAGTTTTGTCTCAGTATGGAAGAGCATCAGACACACAGGCTCTCTATTCAGATCTATTTGTTACTGTATTGTCAAAATGTTAAGTAGGTAGCTGAAGCTTTTTATTGTTAATTAACATTGTTTATCTTTCAGAATCAGTTCCTTCAAGGGCACCACTCGTAAACGCTAATATCAGTGCTGTACATAAGGCTCCGTCTTATGCATTAGCTATGGAAATAGGTAAGTTAATTTTATACTGATGTGAACACTACACTGAAGTCATTTTAAAGTAACAAAAATACTAAATTAAATGTTGTCACTGCAAAATGTAATATCTTCTATCTTAACACAACATCAAGTCTTTTTTATTGTTAATTTGCATTGTTTCTCTTTCAGAATCAGTTCCTTCAAGGGCACCACCCGTAAACGCTAATATCAGTGCTGTACATCAGGCTCTGTCTTATGCATCAGCTATGGAAATAGGTCTCTGCATCTACAGAGTCATAAGGGGTAAAGCAAGAAGAAAAGAAGACATGCTTCTAAGGGACGCCGGCGGTAACACGCTAAACCCACAGCAGTCGGCAGACCTACTTGCCAAAACGTTCTACCCGGACGACTCAGTAGACACAGATGAACCATACCACACTCTCCTTCGGGACGCAGTCGACTCCACAGATCCGGCAAACACACGCGAGTTGTCAGCAGATGATCCGCCCTTCACAGCAGCCGAGTTGGATTTGGTGCTACACGCATTAAATCCAAAAAAGGCACCGGGACCAGACGGCCTAACGGCGCGGACATTTGCACGGCTGCCATCCAGAGCGACAGGGAAGTGTTTATGGCGATAGCAAATAAATGCTTACAGCTAACACACTTTCCCAAGCAATGGAAGGTAGCCCATGTGATAATTCTGCGGAAAACCCGGAAAAGACGACTACACACACCCCAAATCGTACAGGCCGATCGGTCTGCTGTCAGTTCTCGGCAAGATCATAGAGAAACTGATGATACGCAGACTGCACTGGCACATCCTTCCAACCCTAAACGAAAAACAATACGGCTTCTTGCCGCAGCGCGGAACTGAGAACGCCCTGTATGACCTAGTGACACTAATAAAAAGAGAAGTTAAGACTAAAAAGTCGGTACTCATTGTGTCACTGGACATAGAGGGGGCCTTCGATAACGCGTGGTGGCCAGAATTAAAAAACCAGCTCGTAAAAAGAAAATGCCCTCAAAACATCTACGCCTTGGTAAGTTCATACCTCAAAGACCGAAAGATCATGGTCAACTACGCCAGAGCAGTAAGCGAGAGAAAGACTACAAAAGGTTGCGTCCAGGGATCCATTGGTGGACCAACCTTTTGGAACATAATAATCGACTCGCTGCTGCAAAAGCTAACAGGCGAGGGTCTGTACTGCCAGGCCTTCTCCGGTCGATAGATCAGTGCCATGGAGCAAGAAGCAAACGAGGCACTGGGGAAGGTGGTGAAGTGGGGAAAGCAAAACAAGCTTCGTTTTGCGGCCAGCAAAACTAATGCAATGCTCATCACCAAAAAACTCAAGTATGAGCCCCCACAACTCATCATCTCCGGTACTCCAATAAATCTGCTCAAAGAAATTAAGCTCCTCGGCCGCATAATAGACAACCAGCTCACCTTCAAGTCACATGTGGCAGCAATATGCAAGAAAGCTGCAGATATATACAAACAACTCGCATGTACAGCAAAGGTGACCTGGGGACTGAACGGAGAGATCACCAGAACAATATGTTGCGGTAATAGAGCCGATCGTGCTATACGCTGCGAATGCATGGGCCCCAGCAGCGGAATTGCAGATGGTCAAAGACCAGCTGAACACCCTGCAGAGAGGCTTTGCACTCAAGATCTGTCGGGCGTATCGCACGGTATCGCTCACTGCCGCGACCGTCCTAGCCGGCATAATCCCTCTGGATCTTAGGATTCAGGAGGTACAAAACTTATACCGAGCCAGAAAAGGTCTCTCGTCAGACTATCTGCCACCGCAAAAAAAGCTCGAACGCAACGTAGGGTATCTGGACCAGCCCCACCCATCCACTATGACACCAGTGGAGTTCGAGCTCTTAAAGAACTTAAACCCCGACACCCTATACTCACCCCAAATACAAGGCCGACCATATACACCGACGGTAGCAAACTGGACAATAAGGTCGGTGCAGCGCTTAGATGGTGGGAGGGGGAAAGGGAAACCAGTTTCTCCACCTTCACCCTCGATTTCTCCTGCACAGTCTTCCAATCAGAGCTATATGCGTTATACAAAGCGGTACGACTTGTGGAAAACAGCAGAGAACAAGTAGTCAATATCATGAGCGACTCCAGGTCCTCTCTTGAACTGCTGAAAAATCCAAGAGTAAGCCACCCGCTAGTAAAACGCATCAAAGACAGTGTAGGGGAGATCAGGAGCGGTGGCAGAGAAGTACGATTCTTCTGGCTGAGAGCACACGTAGGCACAACCGGCAATGAGAGGGCAGACGAACTGGCAAAGTCTGCGGCAACTACACCACACAGCCCACCAGATTACGACAAAATTCCCCTGTCCTACGTCAGAAAAAAGATCAGGGAGGAGACCGTCCATAAATGGCAAGACAGATACACAGCCTCCACCACGGATAGAGTCACCAAAACATTTATGCCAAACGTCAACACGGCATACAAAATAACAAGAACTACAAGGATGACTCCTACACGTGTACAAGTACTGACGGGGCATGGGGGGATCGCGGAGTACCTGCACCGGTTTAAGGTGAAAACCAGTCCGGGCTGCGAGTGTGATCCAAACATAAATGAATCTATATGGCACGTCCTGCTAGAATGTCCTCGCTTCGCGGCACCCAGAATGGACCTGGCACTCCAGTTGGACATCAAACTGGAAGTAGGGAACCTGCACAGCATAATGGCAAACAGCAGCCAGAATGCAGTTTCTATCCTTCGCCGAAAAAGCCCTGAAGAGAGCAGCGATCCGCAATGCGACCATAGACCAGCAAGAAGTGGAGGTCCCAATTACAAACCAGCCCAAGACGGTGGCACAACCATTCCGACTGATACCACAAACATCCGACACAAGCCGCATGCTGAGATGGGCAATGACGGGAACGCCAGGTCTGAAAACGCGAGGAGTGGCCCTGTTCATGGAAAATAACAGCGAAACGCTGGGCCTGAGCTTCTGCAACGCTAGACCCAGGAAATGGGTTACGATCTCTCCAGGACTGGCCTCTCTCATGAACGGTAGCACCCTCAAGACCAGCCTGCGGCGAAGGCTTTACGAACAGTTGTCCGAAATAGAAATAGCCGACCAACGCTGCAGGCTGGTGCGAACGCGCAATAAAACAGTATTGCTGTTCGAAGGCAACGATAACATCAGCCAATTCAAGCAAGCGTGCAAGGTGCTGTTGAGAGTGGGAGAGAGTGGAGATGACCCGGACGCGATAACACAACCAAAGACGATCAGTGTGGATGCCATGGTAGTCGCTTACATGAAAGGAGAAGTTGCAGACCATAAAGGGAGTCTAGAGGCCTCAAAACACCATGACGTAATAGTCTATGAGGACCGAGGAGAAGATCTCAGCTTCCTTAAGCAACACGGCTCGCCTACACGAATGAGTACCCCTATAAACGACCCGCACGTGGTACCAGCACCAAGCGGCTCCGAAAGGTTACAAAACCGAATAGCTAGCGATGAAGCAGCGAGCCGTCTCCAGCGCGACACTGCCATCAGAAGAGGGTCAGAGGAGGTGGATGGGAGGCTGAAAACCCTAACCAAGGGGTTACAAGCTGCACTCAGCCTTATACCGTCTCGACTAAGAGCGTGCAAGCTCACCACTCCGTCCCTAACAAAACAAACTAAAAAACCTAAAAAGACACAGCCACAATCCCAACGCATGCCGACCAGAGCCGAAATGGGCCATGTTACCGCTCCCAACCTAAGGCAGGCCACTGACCCTTTAGGCCATATGACCAACGCCTACCTAGAGTTTCTAGCAATCACCGAGGCCACCAGAGAGGTCAGACTGCGCACCTGTAAAAACATTATGCACCACTACCTCACTGGCTTTAACGCCTTGACAGACGAGGTACCGAAGGCGGAAGACGCTCTCATATATGACAACACAACATCAACTGTCATAAGAGGGCGTGCCATTAGCAAGTGCATGGGTGCGTTCAGTCAAACCGAGGGTTTTGTGGCGCTGAACGAAAGGGAAACAGAGCGAACAGGGCTCATAAAGATCAACACTCCGCCGAACGACCCTATAGTCGAGGTAGCCAGGTGCACCGAGATCATGCTCGAAGAAAAGATCCTCAATATGGCCAAAAAACTCTCAGGAGAAGCCCATAAAAGAGATTTCTCGGCATGGACGGTCCCTAAATTATACAACTGGACAAACGGCGTTCCGGGGTGCGGCAAAACCACCTGGATTGTGGCTAACTTCAAAGTTGAAAGCGACATCATAATAACCACTACAACAGAAGGTGCCAAAGACCTCATTGAAAAGCTGGCCAACAAGATAGGCAGCACGGCCAAGACAAGAGTGCGCACACTGGCATCAGTGCTGGTAAATGGTTTCAAAGAGCCCGACAAAAAATGGCTTAAAAGGGTGATCATTGATTGATGAGGCTCTGATGAACCATTTCGGCGCCATAGTCATGGCCACGCAGCTAGCCGCAGCAACTGAGGTAGTGCTGATAGAGAAAACCTTTTCCCCATAAACCATCACCGCCCAAATCAAGTAACGACAATAACCCAAAATCTCCTGTGTACACACCGCAACCCACTTGACGTGGCGTAGGTATGCCCTAAGAGAGGTATATGACGGCATATACTCGTCAAGACCAACGGTGCGGTCGTTAAAGCTGGAACGGTATTCAGGGATGCAGATACCAAGGCATCTAACAAACACCCTATACCTAGTACACACACAGGCAGAAAAGGAACCCCTTACCACCTTGGGATTCGGGTCTGGCGAAGGCTCTCGTACCCTCAACATCCATGAGTCACAGGGACTGACATACGCGACAGTGCTGATCGTCAACACAGCACAAGCCAAGATGAGGATACATGACAGTATCCCTCACGCCGTAGTGGCGCTGTCGCATCACACTGTCAGTTGTACATGCTACTCGGATGTTGAGGACGCGACAAGTCGAATGATAAGGGGGGCGATGATCGCTGGGGAGAAGAAAATTACAGATTACAACCTAAAGATGGCCATAAAGAATAGAGACAACAACGTGATGCAACAGTTGATGGAGGCCGGAGGGAGCAGCAGTAACGACCACCAAACCGCTAAACACTAACCAAAAGTACAGCGGCTGGCTCCCATCAGTGTTGTTCATATAACCAGACATGACCATAAAAACATGATATGACAATAGAATTAATTAGAATAAATTAGAATTAATAAAAAAAAAAAAAAAAAAAAACAATTATATTATATAAAAAAAAATACATTACCATAGATTAATAGAGTGTCAACTAAATCGCTGCACTGGCTGCCAACATATCCGATCAAGTAATAGATGGGTAATGGCAGCCACTGCACTCACAGAACAATATTATTAGAAGTCTAAGACAACAAATGTACTAACATCATCAGTTACAATCCTAAACTAAGCGTCAATAATGTTTTCGCTGCAGTGGCTGCCTACATATCCAATCGAGTAATTAATTGGTAATGGTCGGCGGCCACCGCAGCGACAGAAAAATATTATTAGAAGCCTAAGACAACAAATGTAGTAACATTACAAAATGTAATAATAATGGACACGCTATCGTGCCACAGGTGAAGTAGCGAAGAGGCACCGGGGGCCAAGTCACATCACTACCCCCAGACAAGACCGATTTTTGCAAATAACTGCGCGAGCTGAACCAAATGCAACGGCGACTCAATTGGTCCAAAGGCTTCCAGTGGAACACCAAGTGCTTGTGAGTGACCAAACTATAAGAAGGCGACTGCATGAAAGCAATCTACGCTCTCGTAGACCACTCCGGGTCCCACCTTTACGGAGAGGCAATCGTGGACGACGATTAGAATGGGTTCGGAACCACGTGGACTGGGGCCGTGAGCAATGGTCCTGAAGTGGATATGAATTACCATCGGAGTTTTGACCGCGATAATCGCCGTCAACCCCCCCCTTTCCAACGACAATCATCTAATCGCATGATGTGGCGCGAGCCGCCCCGTGAAGAGGAGCCGGCACCCCAGCAACAGAAGCGTAGAACCAGACCACCTAGCCAACGAAAAAGGGATTCCGCGAGGCAAGACGCCTTTCGTGAGAATCACCCTAAATCCAAACAAGCGTTACAAGATATTGAGGATAAAATTAAAAAAGCTTTGTATTTTGGATTTGGTGATGCAATAACCGCAGAGAAGCAAGTTGATTATTCTGTACAGAAAACTGCTGCGATTGTCCCAGTAACAACTCGGGCCGTGGGTTTTTATACAGTGGCTTTTTAAGAAAGTGTACGAACTATACGGTCGACGACCTGGGGGCCGATTCTACTAACAAAATTATTCAAAAATCGCAATGGAATCGCAACTAAATCACGGCTTATAAGCGTTTTCTCATTCTACTAATGAACAACGATCAAACTGCGGTTACGTTTCAGTTGACGCCAACGATCGTTCGAAACAATGTCAAAATCTATTCTGCTATCAAAATCGATCATGAGCGTGACGTTTAATCACATTCTACTATTATTTTGACACTAATTGTTTGAATCGAACCAAAGCTGAACTTTGGCGATTCATCTGTCAAAATTAGCGGTTCAACATAAGTTAGTAAATTGTAACTTTTGCGGCATCGATCTAGAATTGCTTTCGTTTTCTTCCTTAAAAATAATGATGTTTTATATGGATTTCGTTGAACTTGCCCATGAGGTTGACGTTGGAAGGGTAAGAGCAAGAAATTTATCGTCAAGAATATTTAATAATGCTTTTGACCTTACGCATCGTCAGTTCGTGAAGACGTACCGACTCTCCAAAGATCTCGTAAGAGCTTTGATTGAGGAGATCAGTCCTCACATGCCCGTCAATCTTCGCTCTGACTGTATTGATACGGAAACAAAGGTAAATACATATTTACTATCGTAGCTATTTCAAGTGCGACGTAAGTGAGTAAAACCCTCTAGTCTAGAGTGTGTTGTAAATATTTACTTTAAACTTTTGTTGGATAACATTAGATAGAAAATAACAATATGAGTATATGGTGAGATGTTTTATTTAATGAATAAATTATCAGGAATATATAAAAAGAATACTCCCCGTAAATCAACCTTTTGATGAACTCGCAGTCTCGCACACATTCTATGTAAGTTTTTGCTTCCCGCTGTTTGTTTACAATAACTTTAGTCTTTAGACATAACCGAAACGTTTCGTTTCACTACATCGGCCAGCTAGGGACGTAAAACGAAACGTTCTTCTGAATAGAAAGTTGAATTGTTGTATGTGTAACAATTATATATTCAGGAAAATAGTTTATGTATAGTCTAGTTATCTTTTTGTAATAAGAAACACTTTTTGTGACACTTATTCGTATTTAGTAACATTTTTAGATTCAATTTTTTTTTTGTGTGGTATTATTAAAACATACTATTTGGCTTGTTGGTAACACAGATTAACCGCTGTTATGTTCCCGTTACGATTCAGTTGCGATTCGGTTTCAGTTTGCATAAGAAAATAGTAGAATTACTTTATAGGTAACTATCGAACGGCGATCGGAATGGAACTGTTGTTATAACACAATTGAACGTGTAAGGTTGCAAATTAGTAGAATCGGCCCCCTGACCGTATACCTAAATGTACGCCTTACGCGTTCTACCGCGTTTCTCTCGCCCAGATAGAGTACCGATTGCTCTGTGGCAGATCGAGCCAGATTAACACTCTTGGCATTGATGCTGGATTGTTCTACCGCCCGCGATTAGACATTGAAGAACGCGACATAATCAAAGCCATGGCAGTAACTTTCTCTCCAATGGCTAATTTGATTGCCGGAGTAGGCAACTTTGAATACGAAGGGGAGATGTATTATGTTAAATGTCCTAACGATTCAATGTTAGGTATACTCTTCTCTAATTTA
The DNA here is from genome assembly GCA_948465475.1 of Thalpophila matura. NCBI lineage: Eukaryota > Metazoa > Arthropoda > Insecta > Lepidoptera > Noctuidae > Thalpophila > Thalpophila matura. The sequence goes on along the minus strand of OX419198.1, from coordinate 8,764,939 downwards.
CGTACAGTGGTTGAGCGGTATTCTGAAATTAACACACCGCAAGCTGAAAGACAGCAATTTTATGATATCAACCCATTACCATTTGCGAACTGGAACCAACCAGCTCGCCCCCCGGTACGACGTCGTGCTGAAAGCCAACCAGTCGACAACGCTTTCCCATTGCTGTTGAATCCCGGAGATTTCATGCCTCCTGGTTACACAGTTGAAGACTTTGAACATGATGTCCATCAGGTTAAGAACTTCATTTCGTTCGTAGCTCGGAAAGAGATTAAGATGCTACGTGAAGGAGCTATTTTAGATTATGATGCTCCCGGACATCAAAGGATTTTAGTGAGTAATTCTGCTGAAGGACTGCGGAACCCAGACCGCCATTTTCAGCAAGACTGGGCTAATGAAGAACTGCCCCAGGGACCGCTTGATTCGTTCTGGACACCAGTGACGATGAGATCGCAGGATATGTTCATGGGCACCATGAACCTCGTCGGAGAACGACGGAATGGAGCTGGAGATGCGTTTGCATTTCGCTCACCACTGATAGCTAGAGGAAAAGCGCAGCATCGGTGGACGACTTTAGTTGATAATATGATCGCTTAGTCGTAGCTTATACTGTACGCACTTAAATTAAATAGATTGTACACGTATATAGCAAGAAGTTACGTTGTAAATTGAGAAGAATACAAACTACAATATCCCTTTGTTTCGCGTTGCTCATTTTACCCGTATCCACTTCAGTCCAATGTGCTGTTTACGGATGAATCCAGGTTCGGCTTCCATCCAGATTCACAAAGGACGCGTGTTTGGCGAGTTCCTGGACGATGGAGCCGTCTTCAGAACCCTCAGGAAGTTCACCCATACCAAGGAGGAATAATTATGGTTTGGGCAGGAATTCGTCTTGGAGGACGGACGGATCTCGTTTGGGTGCGGGGCAATATGACGGCAGAACGATACGTCCAACAGGTGCTGGGGCCCGTAATCTTGCCCCACAGAACACAAATGGGGCAAGATTTCCTGCTCATGCACGACAATGCCCGGGCACACACGGCGAGAACGGTAGCAGCTTGGTTACATACACACAATGTTAGGGCCTTAGACTGGCCTGCTCAATCGCCAGATCTAAATCCCATTGAGCATGCGTGGGATATGCTGCAAAGAAGAGCTCTGAAGGAAGTTCCTGAAAATCTGGCTACAGAAGATCAACTTTTTGCGCACTTCTGAAGGACATGGGATAATATTCCGCAGCAAGACATTGACAACCTTGTTCTGAGCATGCCGAATCGTTGCCGATGTGTTATGAACATCATGGGCGCTTTCTCAGACTACTAACTTCAAGTTTATAAACACAAATTAAAAGATTTTTCTATTTTTTTCAGTTTTTACTCTCAAATTAAAAGTTAATTCATATACGGTTTCCGTCTATGCTTCATTTTTTTTCCATAAAATCCTGAAATTTTAATCGAAGTACCTTAACCATTATTAAAAAATGGTAGAATATTAAATAACGTATCTTTTAAATATATACATGTCATACAAATAATTAACACATTGATAGTTCGCTTTTTTAAAAATATCCCTAGACCGTGTTGATGTGTGTATAACATCTTCTATCTTAAAACAACCTATTTTTTGCAAAGTAAATTTTAGTAAGTAATATTTTTACCTTAACATATCCTAAAAAAGAACAGTCATATACATCACTAGCTTCCGCCCGCGGCTTCGCCCGCGTTTACCGGGATGTATTTATAATATAATAATAATAATAAATTCTTTATCATTGAAATTCAAGAAAAAGGTTTATATTATACATATAAACCTTCCTCTTGAATCACTCTATTAAAAAAAACCGCATCAAAATCCGTTGCGTAGTTTTAAAGATCTAAGCACACATAGGGACAGACAGCGGGAAGCGACTTTGTTTTATACTATGTAGTGATAGCAAGTTTTAAACCGATTTTTTTTAACCAAGAATATAAAACTAAATGGAAAGACAGCAAAATGGTCAGACATTGTTGACGTATATAAAATGGACTGCCAACATGCTGAAGCACGATTGCTTTATAAAATCAATGATGAGCATGTTATTATACCAGAAAAAATATAGAAAATGAAGGTATGTTATTTGAAAAAAATATTATGGATAGTACAGATATCATTACTTTTTGGCAGACGAGACTTTTCTTCATGCTTAATGTTCATAAAGCCAGTATCTGACTGCGCCGTTGCCATTATTATGGCATTTGACATTACGTATTAACACCTGTGAATATACAATACTAGTACCACAGATAATAATTTTAATACTACGTACAGATGCCTCATTTTATACAAATAAACTCCGTACTTGTACTATACAGCCACTAAACGCGCTAAAAGCGTTTAATGTACCGGAAAATCTGTATTATTATCATGTATTGTTAAAATCCGTGTTTCTATTATATTATTAAAGCTATGTGTTAACCTTTCAGGTTAGAAACTGTGTCCGGGTGTTCAGTCACACTATGGCCAGTGCTTTGGCATACACTTCCTCATTTTGTAAGTATTTGTTCACTTTATTTCTCTGTATAATGAAGTAATTTAATTTAATTTGACCGCACGGTTGTCTCAGTGGCTGAGAGATTGGCTGCTGCGCGACGTGTCGCGGGTTCGATTCCCGCATTGCACAATGGTCTGGAGGTTTGTGTATGTGAAATTTGTGTTTGTAAACGCACCCACGACACAGGAGAAATCCTAGTGTGGGGCAAAGTTTTTTAAAAGAAAAAAAATCCCTGATTAATCAGTTGGAATATTTATTTTTATTTTAATCCATTATTTTGTTTTTCTATTTATGTCTTGTAGGCACAATGGGTTTACGCTACGCAGTTTCCTATATCTTTCCTGATAAACATACAATTAATAATGTTTTTTTATATAAAAGTAAAAATTACATGGATCATTTTTGCAATTTTGCCACATAAAATATACATAGGTAATAACCTAATTTATTTTGACTTAAAAAAAAGTTTGTTAAAAGTAAGTAATGTTTTTTTTATTTTCAGCACACTATACAGATGGCAAGCCAGTCAGCGACACCTTAAAAATACGTCCGAAGTAGTGGCCTTCCTGGACAAAGTGTTTGACAGCGTGAATGGAGCCAGCACTTTTTCAAAGAAAAATAAGGGAAAGGAGTTACGGTCCACTGTGACGAGGACGTCAATCCACCACCTCTTTTGCCAAGAAGCCATGCATAAATTCCAAGAGATGAAATTTGTTGACAAAAATTGCAAAGAAATTATTGTACCTAGTTTAAGAAACTGGCTTGTTACTCTTAAAAGTTTTCAGAGACTGTGGCAATTTTTCGAAGAAAAAAATATAAAAACAATGCGCCCTAGATATTTTAATTCAGATGGCATAGAAAATTTCTTTGGAAAGGTTAGGGCGTATAATGCCAGAAACAATAACCCAGATTGCCACAGTTTCACGAACACATTCAAATCATTGCTGATAACAGGGTTCATAAAATTCCATTATAGCTCTTTTAATTGTGAAGATGAATCCTGTTATCAGTTGATAAAAATGAAATCACTTTTTGAACCATTTCAAAATGTGTGTCAAACTGAAGACAGTGATTTACAGGTAAACAGTATAAACAATGGACTCTGTAAACCTTTGCATAATGGCGAGACGTGAACGCTTGAATATTCATGCAAGAGCTTACACTGCCGGCTGGGTAATAAGAAAAATATTAACAAAATCGAAGTGTCGGCAGTGTAAGAAAGACTCGTAGTATAGTACTAATAATTTGAATTATTAGTACTATACTACGAGTTTCCGAGCTTTCTACGCAACCAGATAATATTTTTTAATTTTGTATGAAAAAAAAAAATTGATGAATTATTTATTATCAAAAGTCATAGAACAAAAGTTGTTGTTTATGATGTTAGTAATACAGTCCTGCAAGGGTGTTAGGTCCGTATTACAGAACGATGCAGAACTGCTAAAGCAGTTTGATTGGTTGAAACTAGTGTCAATCTATGCTCAAGCAGAGATCTGTGCTCGAGTATCGTTCTGTAATACGAGCCTTAGGCCCGTATTCCAGAACGATACTCGAGCACCGATCTCTGCTTGAGCATAGATTTCAACCAATCAAATGCCTTTAAATCTATGCTCAAGCAGAGATCTGTGCTCGAGCATCGTTCTGTAATACGGGCCTTAGTGTTTTACCAATAACCCTGTAGATACACATTGCAAATCTTTAATTTTAGCAGTGTGTACTTGTTTGCTCACACTTCAAACTTAAAATCAAAATAACTAAACGTGAAGACAAGAAATTGGCTTTGCATTGTATAATGCTGTTGTTAATTCAGGTTTCTTGTAGCTGTAACGGTCGGTTGCAGAAAAATAATTAAATTTTAATGGAGGCATTAACCATACAATTTCTATCGTTAAAGTCTCCTTTAAAACTTAATGACCTTTTCTGCAACTCAGCGTTAGTCTTCCATATTTTAAATAAATAAATAAATATTTTTCAAAACATCGTGTTTTCATTGATTGCCTTTTCCTTCTTATAAATGATATTAAAAGTTTAAAACTAGCCTTAGAGCGTTCCCTATGGGCGCCTGTGGCTGTATACTGCATACTTTTGCCTGACTACTATGGCTCGTATTTAGATGACAACAACTGTCAAACATCATTTTCCCCTAACCAATCGGAAGCGAGTCGCTATGTCCTTAGTGGTTTCTAAGAGAGTTGAGCATCTGATACGTAGTATCTCTGTGTAGTCTGTGACTTTGGCCGTATTACAAACGCCACTCACGGCCTCTGCGAGACACTTCCCGCACCGGCAATCGCTTTGCAACGTATAGCTAGCGATATTGCACAATCCCAATGTGGGCAAGACCACGCGGACTGGATGTTGCCGGGATTGGCCCCAGTAGCACCACGCGCTGAACCACGAGAACGCCCACAAACACCGGTAGACATAGCTGCTAGAATTGCACACTACACCAACGATGACGCAACGGCTACAGATAGTGGTGAGTAAATGATTTACCTACTAGATTTAAGATAACATTGTATTTTAAGAGATAACCTGATGTTGATGATCCTGTTTGTTACAGAAGATGTTATATATGAAATTGTTATTCTGACGGAGAAAAAGGCGCCAAGCACTGAAGTTGTGCAAGTCGTGGAGACACATAAGTACCTATATGTTTTATTAGATCTGTAGATAACATTGTATTTTAAAAGTTAACCTGATGCTGTTTGTTACAGAAGATATTACGCCGTGCCCGGACCTGGCCAAGCCTTTCCAAAAAAAACCCCGTGCTTCAATTAGTAGGTACCTAAGTATTGTTCTATTTATTTAATTAGATGTCAAATATCGCGAAATGTTAATGGGTAAATTGTTTCTTCCAGGCGTTAACGAAAGTGGGTTTGACGTGGCTGTTGACGACTGGATCAGACTGACCGAAGACCCTTTAAGTGACTGTGACATGGACGTTGATGACTACTTACCACCGACAATGAACACACGCAACGCTTCGGCGGAGCCATCAGTACACGCCGACTTGACAGGCTATGAAGCCCGTGAACTAGACATTGAGGATCGACGGAATGACCTTGCAATGATTTGTGCCACGCGACTGTTACGACGTCGAATGGACAAGAGACCGACAGACTTTTACCAGACACGTACTGTCAACATTCTGTATAAAATGATCGAAAATCTCATCGAGTTAAAAAAAAATTGAGGAGTAAAAGCGTTACTTGTAACTGTAACCTATTTACAGAAGAAATACCTATCATTCCATTTCAAAACAATTTCACTGACTTAATTTGCACAGAGACAAACCGGTATGCAGAGCAAAAAATTAAACTTTTAAAGAACCAGAATAAATTCCTTCCGACTTTTCGACTTGTAGATAGCCACCGACAGACGACAGAGAGAGACAAAAATAAATGGTGACTTTCTTTTGTATTTTTATTTTACAAGGGTTATTTAGACCCCTTACTGGAAGAGCAGTCTTGTTTTAGATTCAATGGTTTTGGCACTATGCCTCATTTTTCCCGTATTACATCTTATACCAGGTTTGTCTTACTCAAAACCATGATCCATTTCATTGAACAGTGACAGAATAGCTGAATCCAGTAAACTGCAAATTCAACCTGTAAGCAATTACTTCAATGACAAATTTTCCTCTATATATTATCCTTCTCAAGAGATAGTCATAGATGTAAACCATGGAAGTCATATAGTATACCTGCGAAACCTTATTAATATCGTATTTATGAAAGTGTAAAAAGAACTACTCTTGCTCTATAGCAAGAGTAGTTCTTTTTACACTTTCATAAATACGATATTTTTATGTGGGAATATCCTTAAAACTTTTATTAGTACTGGCAACTAAGCTAACTGTCAAAGTTTGCAAACTATCAACATTCAAAAACAAATATCGAAGAATTTTGAAACTCGGAGGTGTTTGGCGCCATTCAATTGAAATTTTGTTTTAACAAGATTCCGGTAAGTGGTTTTGTGGTATTTGATAGGAAAATTGATTATAATATAATCAATTTTCCTATTTTTACCTGCATGACTTGTAGAATAATTTTTGAAGTGAAACTTGTACTAACCCAAAATCGGTGTTAACGATCAAACGAACACAGAAGGATGGCTCTAAAAAAGATATTACCATCCCAACTGCTATTGCGCAATATACTGAGGACATGGGAGGTGTGGATCATTTTGATCACTTTCGTGCCTCGTATCCAATCGGCCGAAAATCGAGGCGCAAATGGTTGCGCCTATTTTATTTCATGTTTTATGCAGCTATCATCAACGCGTACATAGCTTATGTTACAGTACAATATCTTTGTGCTGTATCTACAAATCTACATCGCAATCTTATGATCTTTATCACACGTTCAATATCTATTAAATGTTTCTACTATCCGTGATCAACACGTAGTCGTTAGTATATAAGATGCACCTTTGGATAATTATAACCAGACTATACTACAACTTTGTCTCATTTATACCTAATCATATACTGCCAAGAAGTTTGGCAAATTGGTGACCCCGACGAACGAATACACAGCAAGAAACATGGCACAATCACCATGCAAGGCGAACATAAATCAGCAAGGAACACTTGAAGTAGCTGCTGGCACCTCGGTTTTATCTCGCATTCCGGAATTTTGGAAAGACCAACCAAGATTATGGTTCACGCAACTAGAAGCCATATTAGCACCACAGAAGCAAGGAGACGAATACAAATACTGTACAGTAATAGCAAAATTATCCAAGGAAGAAATACTACAAGTTAGTGACCTAATCACTTCACCACCGACTACAGATAAATATAAAAACATCAAGGAACGTTTAATTGATTGTTACGAAGAAACAGAACAGCGACAGTTTCAAAAATTAATATCAGAGACAGAACTCGGTGATCAAAAACCTTCGCAGTTATTACGTCAAATGCGAGTCCTCGGGAGAGGAAAAATCAGTGACGAAACAATTAAACTACTATGGTTCAGGCTTTTACCAACATCAGTTACTACGGTTCTAGCAGTTACGGAAGACATGGAAATTGACAAACTGAGCCAAATTGCAGACAAAATAATAATGAATTCAAAAGTAACCGAAATATCAGCTGTTAGCAACGACACTTCAAACGACAACAATACAGCATGCATTTTAGCCCAGCTAGCAAAATTACAGATAGATATTGACGCAATTCAGCAAGGTCAATATGGCTATCGACCCAGCACGCACAATCATTTCAAGAAACGTCAACAATTCCCGATTATGAGGCCGAGAACAAACTATAGAGGAGCAAATCGATTTTGTTACTACCACGAAAGATTCGGAAAATATGCAAGGAACTGCATTAAACCATGCGGTTGGAAACCAATGACTTACGTACGGAACCAGGGAAACGAATAAGAGCACAGACAACGGCGAAACTCTGTGCAATCCACCCATCCAATCGCCTCACCATTACCGACCGAAAAAGTGGTATGAAGTTTTTAATTGACACGGGCGCAAATATTTCAGTCATTAGCAAGCAACAGAGATATTCAATTTTACAAAATGAACAATACACACTATACGCTGCAAATGGGACTAAAATTAGGACTTACGGCGAGAAGACGCTTACCTTGAATTTAGGACTACAACGATGTTATAAATGGAATTTTATAATCGCCGATGTTACACAACCAATAATTGGAGCAGATTTTCTAGAGCACTATAAACTATTAGTCGACATAGCAGGTCGCAAACTTATCGACAAAGTTACAGAGCTGACAACGCATGTAACTTCAGAAAAAGCGACACAACAAACAATTCGTACTATCGCAGTGGGAACGAATTCACGTATTACGCAACTTTTAAACAAATACGAAGACATCACGAAAGAGTCCTCTCTACGCAATGCGCCCAAACATAAGATTGAACACCACATTATCACTACAGGACCACCCGTCGCAGCTCGGGCAAGACCATTACCTCCAGAAAAATACGACATAGCCAAAAAGGAATTTCAAAATATGATAGAGCTCGGAATTTGCCGACCGTCAGATAGCCCATGGGCAAGCCCATTACATATGGTAAAAAAGAAAAATGGCGAATGGAGACCGTGCGGAGACTACCGAATGCTCAATAGCACGACAGTACCGGACAAATACCCACTACCAAGATTAACTGACTTTACATACATATTAGAAAATAAGAAGATACTAAGCAAGATAGATATACGCAAAGCATACCACTGTATTCCTGTTAAAGATATAGAAAAAACAGCCATCATCACACCTTTCGGACTTTTTGAGTACTTAAGAATGCCTTTCGGATTACGCAATGCGGCACAAACATTTCAACGATTCATGGATTCCTTATTTAGAGATTTAAACTTCGTATTTATATTTGTAGACGACTGTCTCATCGCATCGGACAACGAAGATTTGCATTATCAGCATTTAGAAACGGTTTTCAAACGTTTACACGAGAATGGAATAACCATTAATCTCGAAAAATGCGAATTTCTCAGAAGGGAAATAGATTTCTTAGGTTATCATATAACGAGCCAAGGAATACAACCTACCGAAGAAAATTACAAAGCAATCATGGAATTTCCCAAACCGAAAACAATTCAAGAATTAAGACGATTTTTGGGCATGGTCAATTTCTACAGAAGTAATATTCCACGCGCAGCGGAAAATCAAAGAATTTTAAACGAATATCTACATGGTTCAAAAAAGAACGATAATTCACCTGTTCCTTGGACAACGGAAGCAGACAAAGCTTACGAAAAATGCAAGGAAAGCATGAAAAACGCAGTGTTAACAGCGCATCCTTCCCGCAACGCATCACTAGCGCTCATGACCGACGCTAGTGCTACTTGCGTTGGTGGAGTTTTACAACAAAAATCCGGACGCAATTGGGAACCATTAGGTTTTTTTTCACAAAAATTGAGCGAAACTCAACAAAAATATTCTACGTTTGACAGAGAGCTGTTAGGAATATACATGGCCGTCAAACATTTTCACAGATTAATCGAGGGAAGAGAATTTACAATATTTACGGATCACCGACCTTTGACATACGCATTCTCCCAAAAACCATCATCAAACGATACACCGCGACGGGTCCGGCAGTTAGATTTCATTTCACAATACAGTACCAACATTCAACACATAAGCGGACGTGACAATATTACCGCCGATGCCTTATCTCGAATAGAGGAAATATACGTGCCATCACCTATCGATTACGCTGAATTGGAAAAATGTCAATCAACAGATAATGAACTAAGTAAATTACGTGACAATAAAAGATTAAAATTCAAAAACATTACGCTTCCGGGTTCCACAATAAACATCACCTGCGACACGTCTACTGGAAAAAGCCGCCCCTACTTACCAAAGCAATTTCGCAAACAAATTTTCGATACCATTCATGGTATGAGCCATCCAGGAAAAAGAACTACGAGAAAAATGATAACCCAAAGGTATTTATGGCCGTATATGAACAAAGATATCAATAATTGGTGTAGATCATGTATAGCCTGCCAAAAATCAAAAATACAACGACATACGATATCACCCCCTGGTACATTTATGACAGCGCAACGTTTTGAACATTTACATATTGACATCGTCGGACCACTTCCGATTTCACAAGGGAAGAGATATTTAATCACAATCATAGATCGTTGTACGTCATGGCCCGAAATATTTCCGGTAGAAGATATAACTGCAGAAACAGTAGCCAAGACACTTTTCGAAGGATGGATTACTCGTTTTGGATGTCCATTGCGCATTACTACGGATCAAGGCCGACAGTTTGAATCAAGAATATTTGAGTCACTCTCACAATTTTTGGGAATACATAAAATTAGGACAACACCTTATCATCCGCAAGCCAATGGAATGATAGAGAGATTTCATAGAACTTTAAAGGTGGCGTTAATGACAAGAGAATCCAACGAAAATTGGTTAAAAGAAATTCCAACAGTTTTACTCGGGTTGCGGAGTAGCTTGCGAGAAGACACAGGTTATAGTTCAGCAGAGATGACATATGGAACGCCAATACGACTCCCTGGAGGATTTTTTGAGTCATCAGCAGCACAGTTATCAACGTACGAAGAGTTTGTAAAACAAATTCAAAAGGACATCACACAAATGACATCAATTCCGAAAAGAAAAAACCACAACCAAGCTATATTTGTGCATCCCGAACTCAAAGAATGCTCACACGTATTTGTTCGGTGTGATAGAATTAAGAAAGCCCTGACACCGCCGTATGAAGGACCCTACCCAGTAATTAGTAAAACAGATAAAACATTTTGCATTAGAATTAGGGATAAAGAGACAGTGATATCAATTGATAGATTGAAACCAGCATTCATGATCAATGACGAATCAAACTACGTGCCAGATTCAAAGGATTTCTACAGACATTCACACACGTACACTACACGATCGGGACGTAAAGTAAAGCCAGTAGTACGTCTATAAAAAATCGCTGATATAAGCAAGCTATTCATATATATATTAACATAGATCTTAACATATACCATTAATTCACAACTACTCGTAACAACAAGACATCTAAAATGGGAAATCAAAGTTCTAAGGACCAGATAACATACAATACGGACAGTTGCCTCAATCAAAACGAAGCGGACAAACTCCGTAACCTGATCCAGGAGGACTTACGGTGGACAAGAAATGTTGCAATGGGACAGATTATTTTAACAATCGGCGTGATCCTACTTTACGGCATAATAAAAACACTGGACAGAAGAATGAAGAGTTTAACGGAAAAAAATAATAAACACTCGTGCAACAGCTAAGTCAAAATTACATACGTCAGCAAATCACACCACAACAGGCGTCATCAAATTCCACCGCGTACAATAGCATTATTGTTTATATACATCAGCAAATAACTAGTAAGGTCTAGGTCAAATTTATATTGTAAACACTATTACCATAATAATTTTTTTTTAAAGGGGGGTGTACTGTTACAGTACAATATCTTTGTGCTGTATCTACAATCTACATCGCAATCTTATGATCTTTATCGCACGTTCAATATCTATTAAATGTTTCTACTATCCGTGATCAACACGTAGTCGTTAGTATATAAGATGCACCTTTGGATAATTATAACCAGACTATACTACAACTTTGTCTCATTTATACCTAATCATATACTGCCAAGAAGTTTGGCAAAGCTTACATACAAATTCACATGCAATCGGTTCACACACATCGAGATTTCCGACTTCGTTTGGCTCGCAGTCTTATAGATGGATTCAAAGGGAAAAAAAGAACCACTAGTATTATTTTCAGGAACAAGCAAGGTGGAAATTTCGGGGTACCGGCTGAAATCAGACGCTCTTCTATACCTCACTACCCACAAGACCAAGGAAAATTTACTAGATGCCGATTTTGCAGCACGAAAAATACTCAAAAACGATCAAGAATCATTTGCGATGTCTGCAAAGTAGCTTTATGTGCCACACCATGCTTCAAAAGCTTTCATATTGCTTCAGAAGAAGGAGAGGCTATGGATTGTAGCAGCTCTACTTCTAGTACCTTAACGGGCTAAGGTCAAATAATTACCACCAGCACCTTAACGTAAATGGGCAATGGTAAAATAATTACCACCGAAAATTCGCGTACTTGTGATTATATATTTTTAGATTTTCATAAATAATGTTAAAAAAGGTCCCAATAAACGTATAAATAATACCACATAACCTAGTTTTTCAATCATTCTTTCCTCCACCCTATTAAGTGTTAAATTCACCCTTTTGGCAACTCTCTAAATACAACTGAATTAATATTCTTCAGCCACAAGAGGAAAATTGAACCTTTGAACATGCCCAAACTATAGCCAAATGGCACAGAACATACTCTGCTGAATGAAGTCAAGTATCTGGGTATAAAATAATATACTTGACAGCAAATTGTGCTAAAGTAAGCACCTTGACATAAAAATATCCAAAGTGGCAAGAAAGGGGGCCTAAAGCCATAGATAATGCCATGGAAAGTGTGCAGAAACCCTATATTTAAATCAACAAATTAGCAACTAGGTAGTTGTTTGTATTTTTTTGTAACAGTTGTCACCACACAGTACATGACATTTGAATAACCTACACAATAGGTACTAACAGACAGACTTCCTATATTTTCAAGCTAAAATATTGAAAGAAATAAGCAATATAAACAGAACCTTGGTTGGTTTTGTTTTAATGCCTTCACATAAATCAACACAATCATGACCATTTTTCAAGTACTCTATGGAAAGCTGAACTGAAATAACGCACAATACTGATCTCACGAGAAAACGATAAAAACATACAATTTATCAAAAACATATGCCCTCAGCCAGTGACCAAAAAATAACCACAAAACAAAGGTTTAACCGTAATTTTCACCAACTTTTATGTGTAAGTGCCAGTCACAAGTACAAGCATGAAACAAGACTGCAGCTTGGTTTAGAGCAGTTTCAAAGCGAACCTGACGAAACTGACCGAATTTTTATGTTTATTAGGCATTGTTATCAATTTCTTCAATGCTGATTGTACTTGCTTCGGCAGTACATACACATAAATTGGAACGATACATAGAATATGAAACACAGATTACTGGTTTCGGCTGTTTGCCAAGGCCAATATGTACTGCTAAACCACAATGTCACAATATTTTATTGAACTAGGTATTTCCAACTATTTCTGCCAATTATTATTTATGTCACCAAGTCACTATGCAAGTAAGTTTTAAGTTATGCACCATTGCACCATAGTCCTGTCCAAAGAGTAGAATAATACATAGACCAATATGTATATAGGAAAGAATAATATATAAAAAAGGCATAGTCCATTGACGTGGAACATAGACTTTAGCAAGATTTAGGGAGATTGTGCACTACACGTTTCCAGCACGTTTTTTCACGGAACTTTTTTTTTTTCATACGTTTTATAAAATGGTGGGGATCGTTCTGCAGGCCTATTGGCTAAAAATCCGTAAAAAACGAATACGAATTAAAAACGTCTGTAGTGCACAAACACCCTAACATGAGAAAATATGCTAAGTCTAGCACAAATATGCTAAGTTGGCAGCACTGAAATAGACGAAACATAAACATATGGGTTGATACATAGACATAAAATACTATAGACTGAGCCTAAGGACATTAAAGCCGCTGTCCGTTTTTTGTTTGTGTGCGGTTCTGCATTTGCATTAGTTGCGTGACTAGGGAAGAGTTGACTGGTTGACGCTTCAGTGACGTCACTGTATCAAAATATTGCGCCAATGAGCGGTGTACTTTACAGTGACGTCACTGTATCATTGTCAACGAGAAATGACATTTCTTACACAGTATACAGACACGGTTAGGCTGTTTATGCACTACAGACGTTTTCAATTCGTATTCGGTTTTTTACGGATTTTTAGCCAATAGGCGTGCAGAACGATCCCCACCACCTTTTAAAAAGTATGAAAAAAAAACGGTCCGTAAAAAAACGTGCTGTGCTGTGAACGTATAGTGCACAAACAGCCTTAGACTAACTCCAGTATATTATTCCTCCAAGGGTTGACAGATGTGTTGACAATTTTGACAATTTGACATATTGACATTGACAAAATGACAAACGACAATGAAAATTTAAAAACTTGTTTGTTGTAGAACTAGAAAATAAACACTGTAAACAAAAAGAAATACAAGTTCTTGTTCTAGTGCTGTGTCTGTGTCACTGTGTGGTTACTTGTAATTTTCAGTGCCATGTGATAAATTAATTATCCTTCATCAGAATATAACGTAATAAGTTGTATTGAATCAGTCTCATAAAATATTTCAGGTAATAATCTTAAAATTGGGTCAGAGAGTCGCCTTAGGGGCGGAGTTACCTTCGGAGTAGAAGCAGCAATTATAAATAAACAAGGCAAGGCAGTTCTGTACAATACAATAAATAAATAAACAATACAATACAATAAACTGTCACAGTTATCAGAGGGCCTAGCACGAACGATTTTGACGTTGCGTATCGTAAACGTAAGCATATTTTGAATTGAAAATACACGTTCACTACACAATATTTGTAAAAATTAAATACTTTATATCAATCTCTGTATTTATTAAAATGCGCAAATTGTATAAAATTTTATCTAAATGTTCTATGACTGTTGTATTTTAGATTCGAAATTCGCTTACGTTTACGATACGATACGTCAAATTTGTTCGTGCTAGGCCCACTGATACTATTATCTTTTTATGTTTTGTTTTTTAAAGATGAATATGTTTTGTTTTGTTTAGAAAAAATTGTAGAATTTATTTTTAATTTTAATTTTTGTATGTTCTATTTCTTTCTTTTTTAATTTTAGGTACATAGTTTTTAATTTGTGGAAGCTTTTAAATGGCAATTTGTAAGCGATATTGTACATAACTTACCTTTAACACTTTGAACGCCTCGCCAGCAAACACAATAGAACATTTGTTGTTCGTCGGTCACCGGTGACCGACACGGCGTTCAAAGAGTTAAAGATATTAGACTGTAAGCTTTCCGAAGAATAAATAAATAAATAAATAAATAAAATAAATACAGGCATAGCATAGCCTGGTACGATTACATCTAAAGACCGCCTAAGTTTTGATTTGTTAGTGAACTTCAACCAAATTAAAACATGGAATAAGCTCACTGAAGTAGTCTCCGCTCAAAAAGTGAACGATATCAAAAACCGACTCGCAGCAGCTGCAAAAATTAATTACAATAAAGGGCTGCCATCATCTAAATTACTGACGCCGGACAAAAACTTAAAAAACTCTGGACATTTGTGTGAAATTTTGTATTTTTCCCAGACGCCCCTGAATTCTTGTTTTCATCAATTAGGATTCCCCTGACACAATGTGTTCGAGGGAAACCTGGACACATTGTGTCAGGGGAATCCTAATTGATGAAAAACCTTTTTAAAACCCCTACAGGATGCTCCCCGGACACACTCTAAACTAGGACAAAACTGGGGAACCCCGGACGGATGGCAGCCCTATTTATAATAAAATGATTAATTAGGTAGGGTGACCTGTTGATCAGTTAACCAGCTGGCCTAGCATGATGAGATTGACATGATGATGAGATTTTAGAAACATTTCTACCGTTTCATTCATAAAACATAGAAATGTTTCTACAATCTGTCACTTTGTCTATTTCTATGTAGACAAAACCTGTTTCTATCGTGGTCATGCTAGGCCGGCAGGTAAAATTCAAATAATCACAACTCGTAAAATTTTATCCAAAACAACCTTTTTTTCATTCTAGCCAAGACCCAGATTCGTTAGCAATACATTGCCATTTAAGAAATGTTATATATTCTTTGACTTTTTGATATAATTACTTTTTTTTTTAAATGAGAATTGGCTAAATGTGTCCACCCTATCGTACACTATTAACCGGGGGGGTTTGCAACAGTTAACCATTGGGTACACAATTAATCACATAATATGATAAATTATTTGTTAATTTATATGAAATAATGAATCTATAGTAGGAAATAGACTTTTTATTTCTTATTAAAGTATATAGTTGTCAAAATTAACACAATATTTCTTTCTTGCAATAATTACGGACAATTTAACGTATTTATAAAATCAATAATTAGACATGTCGCTTTGGAACATTGCTTTGTTTTAAAAGCTTTATTTATTATAGTAATATCACTATTAGTAGGCTTCGTACATAACACATATAATAATTGAATTATTATCATGCTTGACACCATAATTATGCAACTAGAGAGATCAATTTATAATAATATTGAGATCTAAATCTTCAGCGCAAATTCAACATCGAAATGAACGTAGCGTCTGCTAAATGCCCTCCTTTTTTCGTTCTTGTTTCTTAGTTACGTCCCATCTAAAATACAAATATATAAAATTATGAAATTTCACAATAGAACATAAAAAATACAGGTACATATTATCATATTATCATAGTTAGTACACAATTAATCATGCTTAGCTGTTGAACGTAGCATTTTGATTAATTGTAGACCACCCTCCTCCCGCACGTGTTAGGCTAACCTCACGGTTAAATGAGTGTCACCACTTGCATATTACTTAGAGTAAATGAAGCACATTTTATGAGTCTACATAGGCGACACACAAGTATCGTCCTAAAATTATACAAAACGAAGTGAAGAGAAAAAGTACTCACGTTATTTTTGTGACTTTTTCATTAAAATACACAAAATTCGATCCCACTCAGCCGGCGTCAGCGCAAGCTCGCTGCAAACTGGGCATAGGGGAGTGGGGCTGTTTTGACATCTAAATCACGCAGCTGCATGAAATTGCAATATCGCGTTTACGAGATATAAGCGTGGTTAATTGTGTACAAGTGGCTAACTGATCAACAGGTGACCCTACATAATCAGTACCTCTTCATTCACCTTAACACCTAATCATATTTTAACCTATATTTTTCTTTGCCTTGCCATAATTGACTGGATTCGACTGGCCACTTCTGAACTAGGTATAGAAATCACATTTATAGTAGGTGAGGTTCCTCTTTTTAAAGCCCTGACTGCTTGTAGCTTGAACCTTGTTCTGAATACCACTAAATCAGTAAATTACTTTTTTTTGTAATATACTAGCTGTTCCCTGCGACTTTGTGTGCATGTAAATTGATGAAAAAAGAAGTAACAAACATACACACAGACACGCACAAACTTTCGTATTTATAATTTATTTATTATTATTTATTATTAAATAATTTTAATATGTAGAGACAGTGAGACACCTGTAGTAATTACGTAGGTACCAATTATGCATACAGATTCCCTAGCAATGGTTGTAATTAATTAATGCAGGCATCCATATATTAAATGAATAATAATAATTTCAGACATCTGCAGTAAAGTCTTCGTGAACACATTAATATCAGCAATGCCTCCATATTTGACAAAGAAACAGAAAATTGGCCTTGTTCTCGCATTAACTATGAGTATGAATATCGAAAAACGCAAAAAAAAGAAGAAAAGAGTATGGTCTAGACAGCAGCTTTTGGAAAAAGAACAACTTTATCACATGAGTGTAAAAAGAGAACTAGACAATCACGAATTCCGAAGATGTATGAGGATGGACAATGAAACTTTTGACACATTATTGAATTTATTGAGGCCACTAATTACGAAACAGGATACTTTGATGAGGCAAGCTGTTTCTGCAGAAGATCGTCTTCTCGTTACACTGAAATATCTATCGCTTGGAAAAGATTATTCAGATATTGCAAGCAGTTCTGGGATATCTGTCCAGTTGATAAGCAAAATGGTACCAGAAACTTGTGTAGCAATTAGTAAGGTGCTGAAAAATTATTTACGAGTAAGTTATTCAATTTATTATTTTATTCATATTATTAACATAACATCATCAAAATGTAGAGGTATACAGTAGATCCACATCTTTTTCCCACTTGCTCAACCTTATCAGTAGAGAAAACATCAGCATATCAGTAGAGTGTATCGGCAAAGATTTTATTTTTACCATTGTATAATTTGTATACAAGGTGAATTTTTGAAAAGGATCATTACACTGGCTGCTATAGCAACCACTAGCTGTTCCCCGCGGTTTCCCGCCGTTGCTCGGCTCCTGAGAGTCGTAGCGCGATGTTAAATACCTAGCCAAAACTATTTCGTATGAATCTGGCTATAATTTACAAAAAGATTTTTTCGAATCCGGCTGGTATTTCCAGAGATTAGCGCATTCAAACAAACAAACTCTTCAACTTTATAATAACTTCTTATAGATTAGACATAGGAAAAAAATATGTTAGAAAACTATCCAGACTTTTTCAAGCAACTTTCAAAAATTCACCCTGTACCTACCTATATCTGTGTCTATCTCAGTGAGAAATCCGCTGCGATCCTTCTCAACACTCAGAAGTTGTTCTCGAAGCATTGGAATATTTCTTCCTATTTTCATAGTAACAATCTTACACACTTGTGGTATTTATTTTTCATCCCATCTATTCGAAAAGGACGACTTGGTTCGCCTTTAAGTGCGCCCAAAGGTGGTGTTTTCTATAAGAAACTTTTAGCGGGCAGAAATGAGTTTTTAATCCTCTTTAGATGTTCCAAATTCAATAAGTGCGTGGAAAAGATCTTTTCCGCGCACTTATTGAATCTGACTAATAACCAATGAACTGTAGTATTTTTGTAAGGGGGAAAGGGGACTAAGGCTAAGGAGACTATGGGGACTAAGGGAACTATGTGGACTATGGGGACTATGAGGACTATGGGGACTATGGGGACAACGGGGACTATGGGGACTAAGGGGCTGGGGGAGGGCAATGGTCGACGTAGCCCCGCCTGTCTGCTTGGTTAAAAGTAAACTAAGCACGATGGGCTTGACTGGGGCTTCAGTGAGCCAGCAAAGTGAGCGAACGAATGAACGAACGAAAAATGAATTCTTCAAGTGACAGTGAAAAATATGAGGCGCCTTTTATTTTCTCATAGTGGGTGATAAAAAGTAGAGTGTATCACTTGGGCGCAATATATATTTTTGGCTCGGGCGATGTACTTTGAATCCCTCGTTACGTTCGGGATTCTAATATAGATTCAAAAAAGCGCCCTCGCCGTAAAAATATTATTTTGCACCCTTATGATACAATCTACTATTAAATTCTTATATTATTGTCACTATGATTCAGGAACTGTAAGGGACTGGACTGTTACAATATTTTACTATTGGCACTGAATGACAATCAGACCCATCATTCCTCAAGTTAATACTTGACTCAACAGATAACTGGCCAAGTTTACCATAGAACATCACTTCAGAAATTAATTTTTCAGCTATGCATCTTTGTATATTAGACATTTCTTTGAGCTGATGTCCCATAGCTCGTCCAAAACTGTCACTGGAATTCTCGTCAGAAGAAAGCATGTTCAAGGCAGCACCAATAAGTTCTTCTTGTTTCTTTTGTAAGTCATTCAAGCGTCGTTTGTTAACTTTGACCCGTTTCTCGCTTTCAGGTACCTGAAACTGAAAATGAATGGCTGGAAATAGCAGAAAAATATCAGCAAAAGTGGCAATTTAATCACTGTGTTGGTTCTATGGGTGCCAAACACATTCTTGTGGTAAAGCCAAAACTAAGGGCATCGCAATATTACAATTACAAAGGGACATTCAGTGTCGTGCTGTTTGCAATTGTTAATGCTGACTATGAGTTACTCTATGTTCACGCAGGCACAAAAGGAAGTGTATCAGATGGTCCTGTTTTGGAATGCACAAACTTTTACGAAAAATTTATTGAAGAAGAATTGAATCTGCCACAAGCATCTGTGCTGCCAAGATCAAAATTATCTGCTCCATATGTTTTTGTAGGCGACACTGGATTTGGTTTAGATAAATATGTATTAGAACCATACCCACAACAAAATATTACACATACAATGAGAATATTCAACTATCGCCACTCGAGAGCCAACAGAGTGATTGAAAACGCATTTGGAATCCTAGCATCACGGTTTCGAATATTAAAAAAGCAAATACTGGTGGACATACAAAATGTTGAAAAAATCATAACAGCCAGTTGTGTTCTGCATAATTATTTAATAAAAAATTCTCCCAATTATATCACAAGTGCTTGTATTGATCATGAAGATATTGAAAATGGAACATTTCACGACGGTCTATACCGCGAAGAAAATGATTTATTACTTCTACAGAAATGTGATGAGAATGAGATAAGAGATGATCCTTATGTGAAAAATGTGTTTAGAAATTATTTCAATGGACCAGGCAAAGTAGAGTTTCAAAGTAGAATGTTGGATATGTGCCTACTAATCAATGAGTTTGAATAACATAAATACTTATAAAAAACTTACCTCGTCAGCACTCTTCGTCGGGTCAATTGCAGGTTTCTCAGGTGGCAGATGGCCAGAATTCTCGGGTGGCAAATTACCAGATTTCTCGGGTGGCAGAGGACCAGATCTCTCGGGTGGCGAATGACCACTGTGGTTCTCATGTAAAAAGGTTAAGTGATCAAAATACCATAGTGTAGGTATATACTCCTCTTCGTTATCAACAGAAAGTTTGCTGTTTTCAACCTGTAAAAAAACATAATTATGATAGAAGCAAGGTTATTAGTATCTGTGATCCAACAGACAAACTATGTATACATATATTTTTTTTGGACATTGTATTATATTATAGACCTTAATATGTACCTTTTACTATACAGGGTGGCAGGTTAGACAGTAGAAATATTTTAAGGGGTCATTGTACTCATCATTATGAACAACTTTTACTATGAGACTAACCCTGAAATCGCGAAAAAAAAACCAGCTGTTCCATACATTTATGTTCACATAACAAAATGTATGGAACAGCAGATTTTTTTTTCGCGAATTCAGGGTTGGCCCCATAGTAAAAGTTGTTCATAATGATGAGTACAATGACCCCTTAAAATATTTCCACTGTCTAACCTGCCACCCTGTATATACAGGATAAAATTAAAACAAGTGCGGATATTTTAGGAGGTGAAAGTACTCATGAATATGATCAACTTTTATTATGGGACCGACACAGAAATATGAAAAAAAAATCAGCTGTTCCATACATTTTGATCGTGTCGTAGTGCATTTTTGTAGGGACAGCTTATTTTTTTTTTCATATTTCAGTGTCGGTCCCATAATAAAAGTTGATCATATTCATGAGTACTTCCACCTCCTCAAATATCCGCACTGGTTTTAATTTTATCCTGTATAATAAATAAATAATAAATAATTAATTAATTTACATTGCAACATTTGTTTTAAGACACTTTTAAATGGCAATGCCTTTAAAATGATGCATTATTTATTAAGAATCACTAATATAGTGTAAAATTATAACTTCAATAAAGAAGGTACATACCGAGGGATATTCAACATAATTTTAGTATTTTTGACACCATTTGATTGTTAAACTGTGTCATTGTTGTTGCGTATGTGCGTATGAATGATGTACAGTCAGCCTCAAAAAGATGTATATTATACACTTAACATAATTCAAATTCGATTTTCTCATAAAGTATCAAATAAATCCTTGAAATAAGTATCAATCAAATCGTAATAATATGAGCTTGAAGATCATGTATGAACAATTCCTTCTAGGTAATTCCATTAAATACTTCAGAGAAAATCGCTTTTGGATTTCACTGTATACCTAAGTACATCTTTTTGAGACTGACTGTATATAATATGAGGTAGGGACAGACTGATCCCACATACAGAATTTATGCAATGCATATCTAGAGTCTTGATTTTATATGAAAAACTATGTAATAGAAACACACTTATTATAATTATGCAATGTTGCATAATTATGATAAGTGTGTTTCTATCTTCATCCACTATTTATATTCGGCCGAATTATTCGGTTTTGTTGCCGAATATATTCGGTTCAAGCATTTCTATTTTCTTGGCTACATGACATGGTGTAGAACTAAAAGACAAAACTTCTTATGTAAGAATTATGTTATATTAAAACTATTATAAGTCAACATTAATTTTTGAACCTCAAAACAAAACTTATTTTTAAACTTAAAATCAACGATTTTTTATAAACCTCAATCAAATCCACATTTCAGATTAAAACTTATATATACATTTATTTTTAAACCTCAAATCAACATTTTAAATTTTTAATGAAACAGAAGTGGCAAATTGACAATAATACACGATACGTAGCGTACACGTTAGAACTTGTTTACGCGGCAAAACAATGTAATGGTAAACCGAATAATTCGGCCGAATATCCGGTTCGGTAACCGAATAATATCTCTAATAAATACCCTCTAAAACAAAAAAAAAATCGTCGGGCTTGCACTCTAGATACGCCACTGGTTGTAAAGCTGTAGTTTTGTGACAGTGAATAATGCAATAACTGCATAGCTCTGTAAATCCTATGTATGGTAGAAGCAGACAACTTTCAATGCATATGCTATGCTATTAACTTTCTAGTCACAATCATTGCTTCAGGCCAGTCAACCTAGATCAGTGGTTCACAACCTTTTTTGACCAGGGACCAATAAAACTTTTTCATTTAATATAGGAACCCTAGGGGCGATTATGCACTACACGTTTCCAGTGCGTTTTTTCACGAACCGTTTTTTTTTCGTACATTTTAAAAAGTGGTGGGAATCTTTTGCAGGCCTATTGGCTAAAAATCCGTTTAAAATCGAATACGAATTGAAAACGTCTGTTGTGCACAAACGCCCTAAAGGTCAAAAACTTAATTTATGATTGGAATAGGTATGACTTTGTTTCGCGGACCTTAATTTTGTTCTTGTGGACCTTAGTTCAGGCGGACCACTGGTGGCCAATCTACTTCCACAGGTCACCAGTTGGGAATCACTGACCTACATTGAACATAGGTACTGAATTTTCATATCGCCCAATTTCGTCAACGTGCTGTAGACTGCAGTCGAAGGCATAAGTGGCATTACGTTAAGATTTAAGATGACGCCGGTCTACAAATGTCTTACGCAGTCTACACACCAAAGTCGCCGACTCGCCAACACAGCCCTTTTTTTGCATACTTCTTCAGAGGGTGCATTGAAAAAGAAACCGGTACATATACTCTTAGAGGGGAGTATATGTCATTGGTGCACACTAGGGATGTACCGACTAGTCGGTAAAGCCGACTATCCGGCCACTTTTATAGTCGGCGACTAGTCGGTAAAAAACGCCGACTAGTCGGCCATTACTTTATTCATATAAATAGGGTGATTGAAATGAAATTCTTTCAATATTAATTGTTTTTATTTTTGTATCAGTCTTACAATTAGCAAAATTATACAGTAATAGCAACAAAAAATAAATTCTGAACGCAAGTTTCTAATAATAACTCTGATTAAAGAACATAATACGTAATCACCTATTTATTATTTATTTTAGAATCGCATTTATATCAAATAAAATCTAATTTATTGTATATTCAATAAAAAAACACTAATTAACGGCGATCGTATGTGAACGATACCTACTATGACAAAATGCAAAGTAAACAAAAACCTGTTCGTACGACTCGCGAGGCGCGGGCAAGGGATACGATACAAGGCACGACGAACAATACCGATTCCACCCGAACACCGCCGAAAGCAATGATTGGCTTGGCCGACTAATCGGCCTTTTTCCAGCCGACTAGTCGGCTAGTCGGCCAAACTCATAGTCGGCTCAACACTAGTGCACACCTAAAACGCAGATTCTAGGGGGCCTAGCCAGGCAAACGTACATGACGACTCACGTCGGCGGGTCGGCGACTTTGGTGTGCTTAAGTACCTAGGTATGTCTTCGGCAAAATATAGTCTGTAAGGCCGCAGAACATTTTAATTGATGTGAATAATAAAACATTTACAGATGACTACTGTTGTTTTCATTAAAAAAAAATAAAAATCCGAATACGAATTGCTTCGAAGTTTGAATATACGACCAAATATAAATGATAGCGTAAGTACCTGCTAAAGGATCCCTTTCCCTGACTATACATTAGGTAATTACATCATTATTTTTATCATAACTCGCGAAAGCCGGGCACGCGAGTGCCCGATAGTGTGAGGTCACACAAAAATTGTGCACCCCTCTCCCCTCTGAACGAAATCCTACATTTTGCGTTTGACTAAAAAAAATATTATGGACAGATGTTACTTACATTCAAAAGCCACCAATACCAATACCTACCTACATTAATGCTAAACAGCAGTTATTGAATGTTTTTAGTCGAAATAAATGTTATGTATGTAAAAACAGTGTTACACAACTTATGTCGCTGACTGTACTTAGATTAGGTACCACCTATTATGAACCTACCTATAGGTACCTACAGTTTAGCCCAAAATAACGTGAATGTAATTTTAATTCATAGTAAGTGCCTAGGTACCTACCTACATTTTTTTATTTCTATTTGAACAAGGTAATGAAGCTACCTACTATATTTTCAAGATTCATGAAATCTTCACGCATTATTGAAACATAGGTTTGGTACGTAGGTAGGTACCTATCAGTACAAAAAAATACGTAACCTTTTTCCATTCCCTGTTAAATGTTGCTCTCATATTTTCTATTTTCCTTTTCAAAGTATCTACCGTGGCATTATTATCAATAACATTCCATTTTTTTAATAAATCTAGCCAACCTTGATCTTTCATTCTTTTATTTTTATAATGTTTGTGTGTTGGATCCCACAAATGTGGGCAACTTTTATAAGACTTCAAAACGTCTGAAAGGACCCGCTGTTCTGAAGTGTAATTAAATTCCTTTGTTTCTGCCATTTTATTGATTTTACACGCTATGATTGCAACCGTGTCGCGTTTTTAGCGCAACTGTCAGCCGCGGAGCAACGCGAACAACTGAGAGCGGAAAATCAGGTCACAAAATGGAACGCGCTCTACACAACATAATTTCTGACCTGACTTTAAGCATCCTACGGACGACCGCGCGGCGCGATTAGTTGGGCCGTTCGGCGAGTCCCAACCGCCCCAAGGCCCCAACACATCAACGCGTGAATAGGCATGAGAATAGCGATAGCTGGTCGCTCCGTCCAGCAATTTCACAGCCTGTTCCTAAAGATTTTCTGGGTAGGAATTTTTTAGGTAGGAAAGTATTAATTAACAATGGTGTTTACCCGATTGTGGTAATTCTACTTCTACATAGCTATTCACAACTATTCGTTATGCTTCCTTCCGTGTCGGAAATGACATTATTTTGTTCCGTTATCTACTTTCCGAATCGATGGACTCGTAAAACACTAAATTCAGCGTTTACGCAAATGTAAAGCTGTCTTCAGAGCAGACTACGCTATACTATACAGGGTGGCAGGTTAGACAGAGGAAATATTTTAAGGGGTCATTGTACTCATCATTATGAACAACTTTTACTATGGGACAAACCCTGAAATCGCGAAAAAATCAGCTGTTCCATACATTTATGTTCACATACCTGCCACCCTGTATATGTAACTAGCGGCATCAGTTATGATCACAAACGTCACCTGCGCATTAGCTGGTTTTTCGGTCTCTTTGGCGGAATGAAGAATACGTGGGGCGCCGAGGCTGCACGCGATTGGTGTGTCAGTCAATGCTCGTCGTCTGTTGGACTATTCTCTATTACGTATTGTCAACTGTCAATTGGGCCAAAAATGTACATGCGCGATCTGTGGTCAAGATCCCTGCCGAAACTTATACCTAGATAAGAATATTTCTTCACAATTAAACGTGAATGACTAAAGATTATCACCCATGCGGTTACAGACATTTGTGTTCTAATCCTGTAAAGACGTAGAATTGAGGAAAATTAATTACCTACCTCATCTAAATTCTAAATCTGTATAGCATTTTCAGTGCAATCTATTAAGGACGGTGTCACAGTTTTCTACAAATATCAACGTTTTTCAGGTACCATTTAATGAATCAGGAATCACAATTGTGGGGATGTCATAGTATCAAATTAAAGCTAATACATTCATCTCTAGAAATAAGCTTTAAATATTGTTTAGTCCCATACAATTTTTTCACATAAATACGTTTTTACCATCGCAATAATCGTTGAAAATGACAAAAAATGGGTTCTGGTTAGGTACAAAGTACACCTAAATCACTGCATATTTTAACACGAAAATTATTAAAAAATGTGTCATAAATAGTCCTCTGAAGGTCTAGTGCATCATTTTATCCCTACATAAATTACTTTTTTATATATGAGGAAGTTAATACAATGAAAAACAAATCTCCATACATTTTCTAATGAAAGTTGATGGCGAGTTGGCCAGTACGCGCCGAGCAGCGCTATTGAAAGCACGCCTGTATCGCATGTTTGCGGAAACATTTTTGAATAAAACTCTATTAAAAATTGTCAAATTCAAATTCAAATTCATTTATTGTTTGTCACAGGTCGAAGTTAGATGTTATAATTATTATTACATCAAGGATCGCTACAATATTTTGTAATATGTGGTTATAAAAAGTTGATACTTTTTCGAAAAGTAAACACGAGTACCATACTTATTTACTTTTTATTGTTTGTATTACATGCTTTGAGTATCTTAGATTTATAGATAACGATTTTAAAAAATAGATAAGTTTGATCGTTATTAATAAAAATAAAAAATTGTAACTTTTTCTTCACGCTTGCTCATAAGTATAAGGAGGTAAGCAGGTTTTAGTTACGGCGGGCGGCGCGAGCAACGGAGCCCCGCCCGGTCAAGGGGCGCGCAAGGGTGGACGGACGAGCGAGTAGGGCTGCCATCCGTCCGGGTTTCCCCGGATTTGTCCTAGTTTAGAGGGCGTCCGGGGAGCGTCCGGTAGGGGTTTCAAAAAATGTCCAGGAGAAACCCGGACACTTTGTGTCAGGGGAATCCTGATTGATGAAATTTTTTTTCGGGCGCGTCCGGGAAATATACCCAATTTCAGCCAAATGTCCGGGGTTTTTAAAGTTTTTGTCCGGCTTCAACAATTTAGGTGATGGCAGCCCTACGCGCGAGGGATAAGCAGTGTCCCAGGTCGAACGGCTGAGTGGTAGTATTGCCGCTCGATACACGACTATCGATAGTCTATCGATAGGGCCGATAACAAGAATATCGATTGTACTTATCGATAGTATCGATAACTCAGATCGTGACAATACTATTGATGGAGGCCATACTATCGATAGTATCGATACTATCGATAGTCGATATATATATGTATATACAGGATGTAACCGAAAGGCTATAACAATATCAAATTCACGGACTCTCTAGGTGATAACAAACTACATGGCAACATTTTTTTACTACCTTTTCCTACAAAATTATGAAGTTATGATACATTAAACTTAAAAATATTTTTTTCTAATTGAATTCTACACATCACTAGCACCAAGTCAGCTGATCAGGGTCAATAAACTATTCTTCAATGAAACATCCTATTTCTTCAAATTACTCCTGCCGGCCTAGCATGACCACGATAGAAACGGGTTTTGTCTACATAGAAATAGACAAAGTGACAGATTGTAGAAACATTTCTACGTTTTATGAATGAAATCTGTCACTTTGTCTATTTCTATGTAGACAAAACCCGTTTCTATCGTGGTCATGCTAGGCCGGCAGGTACTGTTTACTTTAAATCTTTCATAACTACGTCACTTAGTACAAAAAATGGCAAAGGGTTCTGCACGTAATTTTATTTTATTATTAAGATTACATTGACTGTAGTATTTGTAGTTTTGCCATAATGTCACCGCTGTAACGTTAAAAAAGCAAATGAAGTATGAAGTTAAACACACTTTGTTTACTTTTGTTCGTGGGCCAGAATCTGAAGCACAGTTTTACAATACGTGTCGCGTCTGTAGTAATTATTTGTTTGAACAACACAATCGTAGGCAGGTACTAAAAATAATTAATTATCCGTGCATTTTAATAGGCCACGAATGTATCCAACTACTTATTCAAAAGAAGTTGTTAAAAGTATCTACTAGGACTTCATGAGTGACGGAAGTTGTCCTGACAGCGAGCGTTGGTGCACAATAATAACTTTACGAAACCCTAATTTGGATAATGTTACATAAACATAGCAGACATGGATCAGATATCAAAGGTAAATAAACACACAATGGTATTTAGGGTCAATCAGCTAGTTGCAAGCACGTCGCATTTTGATTATTGTGATGTTATTTTTGAGTTCGATATCCAACCTAAGCAAAACGCGGGATGTTGACGCCTTTTTTTATTTCCGCCTCCAATACAATACCCAACTGACGTAGATACTTGTGTATCACATAATAAATCTTAAATAAACAATTACAACTTACAAGTGGACACCTATCGGTTTTGTTTATCAACGCGACAGCTCTTAAATATGAGCTAGGGAATAGAGGAGTATTTTAACTGAGTCGACAGTCGTGGTTCACAGCTAGTATCTCGGAGACTTGGAGTACCTACTACATATGACGTGTTTGGTGTTAGTCAATCAGAGTTTTTTTATTCTTAAATTTTTTAATTACCTATTACGAAACCAACTGGGACAGTTACCTTATTACTAGGATATCAGACTGTTAGACTTCGTGTTGACGTACTTGTGCTTCAGTCGCTCTCTATCCGTTTCTGTGCGAAGTTGTGATTGTGATTGTGATCGTTGTCAATAAAATTGTCGTAAAAATTACGTCAAATTTAACTAATAGCGAAATTACGAAATGGTGGTGTGTATTGGAGCAACGGATGGTAATCTGCAAGCTGCCCGAGAGCTGTATCGTCAGCGATTCATCGATGGAAGACAAGTTGCTGAGCGTCGGCACTTCGGCAGCTGCCATCGAGAGCATGTTTCAGCCTGATGGTACAAGGTCTGTACGCGACCTGTTCTTTCCATGAATGTATCGGAAGGTCGGCCAAACAGGAGGGATTCTGGATTTGAAGACGCTGTACCAGAGCATTTTACACGTAATCCACGCAGTAGCACAATTAGTGATGGGTGCTGCGAACCATGGAGGTATGGCAAGTGCTGCGCTAAGACCACCAACGTCCATACCACTTCTGACCCACTCAGGAGCTTACGCCGGCAGATTTTTTGGAACGCTTGGCTTTTGTGTGTGGTACCTTAGTTAGACAGAAGGTTCGGCAGAATTAGGTATTAAAGTGCTTTGGACTGATGAAGCAAGTTTCACGGGATGGAATAAACATTAGTCAGTTCATTTGATCCCGCCGCCCACCGCCCGCCGCACGGTTCGTCAGCTGCGGCTGGGCAGAGCGCGGCTCCGCGTGTACCTACTAGGCGCGCAGGAATCGGAAAACATAGGTTGATAGGTATGATTGTCGGTTTGTTTATTCCTGTCCGAAGGGCATGTGATGCGGCACGCGCGTTGGTACCAGGCGCACAGAGTATCTCTTATTACTAGTTATTACGTATCAAACAGAGTAAACAGGACAGGATAATGACCCTCGTAGTGCGGTAACACGTTTGTTATGATTTAAATTTAATAAACTGTAGAAATACAAAAAAAAATGTACATTTCCAAAGTAATTTATTTTGAGCTGTAGAGATTGTTAACCACATACACTCTTCACCCCGGTAGTATTGATATACCCTTATCGTGACACCCTGTATATACAGGGTGGCAGGTTAGACAGTGGAAATATTTTAAGGGGTCATTGTACTCATCATTATGAACAAGTTTTACTATGGGAACAACCCTGAAATCGCGAAAAAAAAATCAGCTGTTCCATACATTTATGTTCACATACCTCAACAAAATGAATGGAACAACTAATTTTTTTTTCGCGTTTCAGGGTTGGTCCCATAGTAAAAGTTATTCATATTAATGAGTACAATGACCCCTTAAAATATTTCCACTGTCTAACCTGCCACCCTGTATATAAGGTCTTACCCTTCATACTCTAAATATTTTAAGAGGTACATCTGTAGGTGGTAAAGATGCTATATAAACGAAAAAAATATTTTTTCTGATTATATTTTTCTTTTTAATAAATAAATTTATAATTATTTGACACATAAAAAATATTATTTTCAACATCCATTACGCTAGTTTTTACGTAACTTACTATTAATATTAGAAACTAACGTAATGGATGTCGAAAATAGTATTTTTATGTGTCAAATAATTAATTTAAAATAATATAATTAATTTATTACAAAATAAAAATACTCAGATCAAGTTTTTTTTTCATTTGTATAGCATCTTTACCACCTATAGATGTACCTCCTAAAATATTTCGAGTATGAAGGGTAGGACCCTATATGTATATAGTATCGATACCCACTATCGATAGTATTGCAACCTATCAATAGTATTGTCACATTTTGAGCTATGGATAGTTTTGCCTTTTTTAGATGAAAACTATCGATAGTGGAACTATCGATAGTTTGGCAACACTACTGAGTGGTAGAATTTGATTTAGGACATGACATACTTCCGAATTGTCTCTCTCTCGCGCTTGGAAGTTGGAACGCACATAACATAGGTACCTGTAAGTAAGTACATATTACAAATAAAAAAATTTAGGCTCAAAAACCGTCAGAACATGTCTTGTCGTGTAAGTATCACGGAAAGTGTTACCATGTAATGCTCCAAAAATTGTAAGTCTGGAGGTCTGGACGATAATATTGTAGCCTGTATTCCTTGTCATAATAAAAAATGTTCAGTTATTTCCCGTAAGAATCTAGTAATTTCTCTTTCTGACCAGCAGCACTTAAAATGTTTAGATATGAAGTGACTGACAAACAATAAAAACATTAATAACATGCATATAACACTTAGTAACGGTTACCAAATACTATTGCAGTTTCGTTAGCTCACTTAACTTACTAGGTAGATACTAGAAAAAAAAAATGTAATACCTGCAAATACCAAGATTTTTAAGGTAGCGTATAAAATTGCGCGCGAAGCGCTTTCTATGTGTGCGTGCACGTTATGTTGTTGTGATGCGACTCAGATACCTAAACTCGAGCGCGTCGAAATTATGACACCGTCCTTAATGATTTCGGTGTTATCAATACAAATGTTTCAAAATTGAAATTATTTTTCACGTAGGTACATACTTTTCCGAAGTGTGCTATACGTTTTCACCTCACCCCCCGCAAAAAGTGGTAGAAAATGTTAGTTGGTCATTCGCCGTTATCCGTCTCCAGGTTATTTAAATGCTCTAAAGGCGCGTTTCCATTAGGCAAGTCTTGCTTGCAAGTATGACGTCACACTTGTGTGCAAGTGATTTGAATCGAACATTTTAGTTGCAATTTGTTTGCAAGCTGTGATTTCCACTATACAAATTGCTATTGCTATTTCACTATTCTTGCTTGCAAGACTTGCCTAATGGAATCGCGCCATAAGGTACATACAGCGGACACTGTTTCAACTTGTCTCGTCTAATTATGTTCGTACTCCTTAGATCTATTCTCCAAGTGTGAAATCTCTTAAATTCTGCGTTGGCAACATTAATTTGTGTCTACTGTCAACCAGTGTTGCCACTTTAGCGACTTTGACGCTAGAACTAACGGATTATTTTGTTTCTTTAGCTAAATTTTGATTGTTAGCGACAAAATATATTCTAGCAACTTCTAGTGACTTTTAACATTAGTGTCACTCTAGTTTCAGGCTTGTACAGTATGACTCAAAAGCCTAGATCCTCGGGCCGTAAAACTCTATTTAAAAAAATGTTGTGTCTATAGCGAACATATTAAGTACATTATTTTGAATATCGAAATAAAAATATCGTATAGAATCGTACCTAAATCTGTGACTGGAGTTTCCCCAAGGAGTTGTTTCAGAAATGTATGGAGCCTGGGATAGGTCTACGTACGCAATTAAGTATTATAGCTATACATGATAGTAACCGGTTCCTAATGCTTATTTCCCGTAATATTACTTCGTTGAATTGTAATTCATTATTTTCTTTGTCAAGGAGATCAACATAACACAAATATTATGGTGGATCAACAATCGACAAATGAATTAAGTGAACCGTCATTTTGACAACTGTTGTTATGTCAATGTCAGTCAAAATGGCAACATTCAATCCACCACGCGTGCGCACAACGACTCAAACGTCACGTCATAAAACAAAACTGTCAAACTCAACTGTCATGGCCGCCCTAAAAATAGATATCATAGTGAAAAACTTCATCTCAAATAATTATCTTACAATTGTACTCTTCTTCAAATGAATTTAATAATTTATTTTTATGTAAATCCCCTATTTTTTCCTATTTTTCTATGTGGCGTACGTATACCAGTTCCAGGATGAAACATCTCCTTTGTGCTAATTCAATCTCGCTACCAGCAGTAAAGGTAATTCCTACGAACTTTTGGTGAGTGAAAAGTGTCAGTTCATAAATTCACATTTAATGAAAAAGACTTATATCCAAAAATATAGAAAGGAATGGAAAAGAGAATTCAAATGGATAAAACCAGTGGCGGCTGACTAAACGAAAGCATTTTGTTCTATGTGTCATAGCGAAATGTACGCGAAAATTAATGATATAAAAAAACACGCTGAAACAAAAAAGCACAAAGAAAATGCGAATTAATATAAAAAAATATCAAAATTGATACATTAATTACAGATAAAAATTCCAAAAAGTGTGCAAGAGCAGAAGGCACGTTAGCGTTATATTTATATTGCCGAATATTGTTCTAGAGTCTGGCAAACGAAAGTTTGTCCTGAAAAAGCGCGGCAAATTAAAAAAAAACCACATTATGGTATCACTAAGAACAGTAGGAATAAATTGTGTTGATACTTGATAACAAATAATATGTTAGGGGCGAAAAATAAATGCAGTGGTTGGTTTGACATATTTCTACATAAAAGATGCCAAACAACCACATCTATTCCTCAGAAAAAGTTAACTGACGATTAAAAAATCAAACGTAAGTAAAAAAGGTACGTAATTATGTTTTAATTGGTTTTAATTTTACGTAGATTAATTTGTTATAAAGAATCTATATATTAAATAATCCATTTATTACATAATTATGCGGATAAGGTAAATATGAGAAATATTTAAGTTTATGTAACAAACTTATATCTGTAAATTAACCCTATAAAGAATGTTGCCATGTAAAAAGTTTCGATTAAATCTCAGGCTCAGCTTTCGTTTGCCAGACTCTATAGCACACATAGACAATCTAGGTGAAGTCTTAAAAATCTAGAGTCATGCGCAAATTTGATGTGGCAACATTGCTGTCCGGTCGGTCAACCGGTCAACCGACAACCACCGGCCACCGGTAAACTCGCTACTTCGCTAGTACCTAATATTGTTCTGTGCCGGTATACGTCAAGTCAAAGAATCAAAGGTTTTATCATGATTGTGTTTGTATTCAACTCAAGAAATATTTGTACTCACTACTCGGGGAGGTTTAACTGCAATATCAATCAAGAATCAAAGTTGAAGTAGCACATAATAAATAATACACTACATTATTATTGTTCCGAGCGTTGTTTGTTGTTTATAAGCTTATAAACTTGACAGATCTCCGAGTTGGCAGACAGGCGCTAAGCACCATTTATATCATATTTTGTAGGATTCAAGGTGCCTTTACAAGAGGCAGAGATCGCTAGGATAAATTCCATTCCAACGTCAGTCTGGTGAAGTTTGGTCTTGATAAAATTGTAAAAAAAAGAATTTGTAGGTTAGGTTCCAAGATTTTGGTGTGTCATTGTTGTATTATGAAATTGCTTTTGTGAGTAGGTGATAGCATAAAATGCATCGGAATATTTCGGTCGGTTGTAAACTTAGTCAAAATTTCAGAGTTGAAGTAAGGGCAATAAATTGTGAAATTGTATTAGTCCATGTTGTTGTTGGTTAGGGGTCGCGTAGCAGTAAAATATCAGTTGGTGTCATAGATATGTATAATAAAGTACCTGGGTGGAGCTTTGCTTGGCATTATTATTCTTTTTATTTCAAACAGACATTTTCAGGCACAACACCGGACTAGATAAAGTTGGATAGTAAAACTTAAAAATGTCATCCAAATTGTTAGTTGTTTCCGAGAAACCAATTACTATAAAATGGGGTCAATAAGAACATTTCTGAACGTTGAATTTGATTTTCATTGTTTTCAGCGTTGCATGTAAATAATGTGTTTTGTTGTATGAGTCAATGCTAGTTTTACATTTCCTAAACAAAAAAAAAGACTTTTTACTATAAATGTACCCGAAAATACAAAAATATAAGTGTTTTCTATTTAGACTGGATGTAGGGTCAATAGATGTATCAATCTCAAATTTTCTGGGTGTTATCAAACTGTTTTTTGGTCATTTTCAAACTGTTGTGGCACCAGCGGCCATGCAATAGTATGGGCCTGGAGCAGCTTCAGCACCTCGCACGATTGTACGACGATGCATAACTTCTATAGCTGACTGGTTAGCTGTAGCAGAACCTTGAGCTGAGTTTGAAAATACGGAAAGTGTTCTATCATATAATGGTATGTTTAGTGGGACCGCTGGACCACATGATTCTATGGCCTTAGTTCACCGACAAGCTAACGGTCCGATAAATTAAAAACGGCCATTTAACATGACTTTTTGTATAGAAAAAGATGTGATAAACACCCGTTTTCAATTTAACGGACTGTTATCTTATTATATATTATTTCACTTAATGAATCAACAAGTTTCAAAAACAGTTAAAGTAGGTACTACTATCAGGTTCGTTACCACAGTCTCCAAATCAACAATGTTTTTTCATGCCTATGATGAAAAATGAACAATATCATATGAGCATGTTCAAAAGTTGTTATTTAACTAATATTTATAACCGAAATCAAGTATATTCTTAAACATAATGAATTTTAGGATAAAATCATATAAAATATTTGAACACAAAAGAGGGACAGTAACAAAACCGACGGTAACAAAATTCTTAGGCTTAGTTTACATTGCTTCAACAATAATAATTAAATAATTCGCTTAAATCTTATTTTTTTTTTGAGTTCTATAAGTAGGAACACAGTAAGTAGATATTTACGTATTAATCTATTTATTACAAATTATTCAACGTTTAGAAAAAACAGCTGTTCCCTACATATCGGCAACTGAGATGTGCACAAATGTATGGAACAGCTGATTTTTTTCTCGATTTCAGGGTTGGTCGCATAGTAAAAGATGTTCATAATGACCCCCATAAGAGGTTTCGCGTATACTAAAATAGCCTTGAATATAAATTTATACTTTTTAGCATACTGTGCTTCTTACACAATAATCAACATAGTTAATTGTTCCATAAAATTAAAATTAAAGTTCAACAATCAACATTTGTCATATTAATTATTCATCACTAACAAAAAGTTTATAACGGTAAGATTTAACATAAGGCATTAATTTCAATGTAGATGTCTCCCTAGATCTAAGAACATATTGTGCATTCGTCTTTTGGATAATGATCGTAAATGCACGCATCACAATAATCTCACCAAAATTGTAAGCTATATAACAGCTTTTTTATTTCGCTTTTATTCATTAATAGGGTCAAGTGAATTGGCCGAATTCCAGCAGCACTGATATGTGTTACATTTATATGGCATTTCCCACACTCAGAAGAAAGTATGGTCAGTGGTCTCAGGCCATGGCCACTTTAAATTGTAGTTGTAATACTGCACCAAATCATATTTTGTTAACATTTTATCAATGTCCACAACAATCACCGTCTTTATTGTTTGAAGATAATAATAATGACTGTAAAAAAAATTACTAAAAATAAAATAAAATTGAAATCATTCAGTAACTTTAGGCCGACTTGGAAGAGTAACGAAGGGCGAGCTAAGCTTGTGATTGTATTTCTATGACAAAAGATGTTATAGAAATACAATCACAAGCTTAGCTACTTATACAGTACCTGTAGTTCGCTGTGCTTGTTGTGTGTGGTGTGTGTGTTGCAGATTGAAAATTGTTTTTTTTTGAACTCTCAATAGAAGATGGAAATCAATCTATAACAAAAAAGTCTAAATTAGGAGAAGTAAACTGATAATATAATTTAATCTAGAAAAAAGTCAAGCGCGACTACCTTCACTATCTTGAAAGCATTTATCGCAAATATAAGTCTTCGCAATAGAATTGCTTACAAGCCATACATTTTGTTACCTAGCCGAGTATTGTATATCTGCATTTATTGCAATTTTGAAAATTCATGTTTCTGTTGGATTGACGAAGTTTTGGAAGTTTGAAGTAATAATCGATTTTTCGGTTGAAATGTTCATCATTAGCAATGCAAAGCTGACTAAATAGGTAATCTATCATTCAACGAGGTACCTACTTATACTTGTGTCGTTTAGAAACAAA
The DNA here is from genome assembly GCA_948465475.1 of Thalpophila matura. Lineage (NCBI taxonomy): Eukaryota > Metazoa > Arthropoda > Insecta > Lepidoptera > Noctuidae > Thalpophila > Thalpophila matura. Next base: position 8,728,656 of record OX419198.1, on the reverse strand, counting down.
AGTGGTAAAATCCATTCGGGAGTGTTTATGGGAATCAACGACTTTTCGTTCTGATCTTCCTGCACAAGCTGTGTATGGAGTTTGAATCCATATGGCTTCACTTAGGTTAGTATTTCTGATTAAAAAACAAACATTCATGACCACAAACCTAAAAATTCAAAATAATTAGGATTGATGTAGTTTGATTTGACCATCTTTGATTCTTATCACCTGGATATGACTGATTTTGATGCTAAAACAATATCATGTCAGGGGTACTCAATATTTTGGGTTGGTTGGGTAGTAACAAATATAAACAATTTAGTACTTTGAAATCATTCTTGCTTTATTTGAAAAACCTTCATTCATCATCACTATATACAAGTTTAAAATCAAAGTTATTATATTTTTAATTTTCTTATAGGTACAACTATAGCTGGTAATTCTTCAGAGAAATCACAGTCTTCAACAACCTGTTCATGAGTAGTAGATGATTTAGGTCTTGACAGGACTTGTTTATAATAATTTAAATCTAAGATTTCATCCCACTTGTCTCCAAAATGTGTGATTAATAATTTCTTCACACCATTTAATTTTTCTTGTTTAACGTCAACGTATAATTTAATCACATCTGGGTTTATAGCAGAAACCTTCTTTTTTCCTTTGCAGATATTTTGATACTTATTTAAAGTATTTTGTTAAGACTCTTCCGCTCCAATATACACATTTTGTTTGTCACGAGTCCTTTTAAGAAAAAATCTTTTCGATTTTTTTATTGAAAAGTGCATATTGGTTTAAACGTAACAGTTTACGACTGGAAACGATCAGCATCTGAAGTTTTAAGACTTCAGATGCTGATCGTTTCCAGTCGTAAACTTTTATATAAATTCCCAAGTAATACACGGTTCCATGACGGATGAAATTTCGTAATAATCATCAGGGCTAGTCATTACCTGTCGATTTTTAATCTCATTTTCAATTTTTGCGAAAACTCTATCTGGTGGCAAAAATGAATGGCCAACAACTGGAAACAGAATTTCTAGGCCCATAATGTGTACAGGTGCATAGTCTTGTAACCATTTAGCTGCCATACCAAGAAGAGATTGGTTTTTATTTTGGCCGCTGCACTAAACGAACCTGAGTGATATGGTCTAATTCGGGACTAAGAAAAATGGTGTTCAAGCAATGAAATACAGTGCAAACAATTTCATTCGATGCTTTCGGCAAAATATCTTCAGTCCAGGTGTTGTTAATAGTTAATGGTGATTTTGAATTTCCGATTACCACCGTAAAATTTTACACATACAACTGCCTCGAGTAATATGCACTTTGATCGGGAACTTTTGGACACGGTTGGTTCTTTTGGCAGTCAAAACTTAGAATTAAAATATTTTCGGTGCTGTCTTTTAATAAACCATAAAACGCTTTGGCTCTCAATTTGTGAATTCTACTCATTAATTGTTTTTTTACCTCATTGGTATTTTCATGTTTTAGTCGTTCTTGTAAAACTATGCAAGTGGAGCACATGTCTGTGCGAGGGGATCCAAAACCTATGTTAAATTCGGTTTTGAAAATTTCTCTGAAGTAAGATGCCTTAATATCTTTATGTTCATCCGCGGTTTCTGCGATAAACATTTTGTAAAGTTTACTAATAATGAGCTCCGATGACAAATACTGTCTTTTTTTTATTTTACTTCTACAGTAATGTATTTCTAAGGGCTCAAGCTTTTGGATAAAGTCTTTGACAGCTTCCCTCTTAGGTGCATATTTTTGAGTTTTACTATATTTCTCTATTCTCTTGTGCAGATTCACCCTTGGCTTTGAAATGTCGATTAATTACACCTGTCACTCTTCCTTTCTTTAAAGCTAAAATAGAGAGAAATTCTTTTTTATTCCCACATTGATTTACTGGCCTATGTCGCTGAGTAGTAGTAACTTTCGTACCTATGATTAATTATAAAATTATCCTGCTAAAAGCTGTGCAATATAATAAATACAAAATATTTTGACACATAATTATGTGAAAAACGCTGTTTATTATGTAGTATAAATTATAATACTAGTGTTCATCGCATTTTTTAAGGAATTCGCGTTTAATGGACTTTTGCAGTAATTCTTTATTGTTCTCTTTTATTTTCTTTTTATACGCCTGAATCTTCGCTTGCTCAGGATTCAAAATCCGCACTCGCAGCAAAAAACGACTTTGTTCTCTTGATGCACAAATAACTATTTCATTAACGATTGGATTAAGGGAGTGACTCCGCTGCCGGCGCCGGCACCCAAAAATAACGCCGTTGGGAACCAGCAGTATACGCTGCTGCCAGTCGAAATTAAAAACATCGGTTGCTGGCGCCGCCAGTTCCCATTATGGACATCGGTGTAAAAAGAGCTAAATCTATTTAAAATCATTTAACTCCGGAATTTCTGGACACTGCTGTGCTGTCGGAACTGTTTTTATGTTCATTTCAGAGCAGTCATTTTTGTTTCTTCTGAGAACTGACGATTTCATAAAATACAAAATCTTTTTTTGACACATACAAATGTGAAAAACGCTGTTTATTATGTAGTATCACACTAATATTATAAAGGCGAAAGTTTGTGTGTGTGTGTGTATGTGTATGTTTGTTACTTCTTCACGCTGCAACGGCTGGACGGATTTGGATGAAATTTGGCACACAGATAGATTATAGTCAGGAATAACACATAGGCTACCTTTTATGCCGAAAAAGGCGGGCGAAGCCGCGGGCGGAAGCTAGTAAATTATAATGCTGTGTGTGTATATAATGTGTGTTCATCGCATTTTATAGACTTTTGCAGTAATTTTTTATTATTCTCTTTTAATTTCTTTATATACGCCTTTTGTCCAAATAAGAATGAATTAAAAAAGCACTTTTCTCTACGAAAGCTTTCATATCTTTTGAGGCGTATATAGGTAAGTGGTTTTTTTTTTTCGCCATATTCTTTATACTCTATCTACAGGGTGTAAAAAGACACATCACCAAGCCGACACCTACGCATTCTGTACGTGTAACTAAGTAACATTGAGCAAAAAAATATATCTGGGAATCGACTTTTATTTTTTTAGGTATTAAAAACATCTGTTTTTTGTAATTACGCGCTACAGACTGTGCGTATGGGTGTGATGATTTGTACGGGACGGGGGAGGTGGTGTGTAGCCGTGCCCCCGGCCCCCGAACCCCGCTGCGCTGTCGCCCGATGCCGTTTTCATAAAAACAAAAAAAATATATTGAAATTTTAACCTTCAATATCTATCTGCTCTATAAGTGTACGACTGTACGCCCAGAGTGCACGCTCTATACAAGCGTCGCGTCGGGCGGCGCGGGGAAGAGCGGTCGAAAGCGCGATCTTTAAGTGGCCTCAGTGCACGCTCAGCGTTTGTGGTGGCGGTCGTTTGTGTCGATCATGGCGTCTGCGTCGTACGATATTATTGATATGTATTTAGAAGAAAATTTGTGGCTAAAATTTAATTATGAGTCAAGACAAGGCCCTAGTAACAGTGTGAAGCAAAGAAAACAATTTGGAGAGTTTTCTACGTTATTTGAAACATTAAGGGTGAATGAAGATAAATTTCAAGAGTATACAAGGATGACAGTGGCATCTTTTGATTACATATTACAGAGAATTGAATCAAGATTAATTGAGAAATTGAGTAGTACTAATTTTCACACATCAGATTCTATTACTCCCACAGAAAAACTTGTAGTGACAATAAGGTAATTAAAATAAAAGTTAATATTTATTAAAATTTAAGAAGTATATTGTATTTATAAGAGTCATTAAAAGATACTAAAATTATAATATTACATATTAGCAGTATTCTGGGTTAATTCTACTGTGAACTCTGTTACGTCTGGTTGAGTATAGTAACCACGATTAGATCCACTTGTACCAGGGCCAGAATAATATGCTTAATTTTTCCACGAAAACGTAATTTTTGCAAATCTGACAATTTCTTTATATTAGGTAGTATGCTTTTAAGAAATGGAAAGTCTTCATCACTTTTTAATTTTTCTTCTTCTTGGTTGTCTTTTAAACGAGTTTCCATTAATAATAGTTTCTGTTTTTCTATTTCCAACATATCGTCTCTGATATTTGTACGTTTTCTGAATGATGACGATGTCTGAGATGCCGAAGAGCCAATTGGTGACGGTATAGGTTGAGATAGTAAAGGTGATGCAGGCGCCATCATTTCAGTATCACTGTGCGTCTCTATATTTTCAGTTTCAAGTGTCTCTATTTCGTTATTACTTAAATTGCCGCTGGACGACGCAGGTATTAACTCAACTTTTGCGAATGACATTAAATTGAAATATTGCCATGTCGATTCCCAGGGTTCGGATTCTGATCCAGATCTGAGAATTGGTTGCTTCTTCAGCTCTTTTCTATAATGGTCCTTTAAATGTTTCCAACGTTTCTTCAATACATCTTCTGTAAAAAAGTCATTTAAAGCGAGACTTTGTCAGTCCATTTAAATCGGCTAAATCGATAATTTTCAATTTAGTTGCGAGAGCGGGCGACCGAACATCCGAACGGTTTTTTTATTCCACCAGAAGAGGGCGCGGTTCATTCATGTCTTCCACTCGTTCAGTCGCATGTCTATTTCGCGTTCTCTCTCTCTCTCTCTCTCTCTCTCTCGGCAAGTGCGAGAAAAGGATGGCGGAATAGTAGCGTGCAAAATATCTATAATATAGCGCTAATTGATCCTACTGCTGATTAGGCAGAGGACAGAGGCGGTTTTAACCTTTACGATTTGAGTTATTCCATTCGAATCCGGAAAAACTTCTTCCACTACACCAAGAGGCCAGTGCAGAGGAGGCGTACTCTCAGTCATAAGTATCACCACAGTGCCAACAGTGACCGGATTTGAAGGAATGTTCCATTTTTGACGCGACTGCAGCGTATGCAAATAGTCTGTTCTCCATCGCTTCCAAAAAGACAACTAAATTATCTAATAGAGCGTGACGCGTCTGGAGAGACAGTTTGTCATTCTCGACATCTAAACGGGTAAATACTTAAGCGGAGCAACTTCCCGATCTAGCTTCGCTCGCTCTTGGACTTATAAGACCAGATCTAGACCGAATGATCGAAAATTATTAGGGATGTACGTAAAACCGACTATCCGGCCAATTTTAATAGTCGGCAAAAAACGCCGACTAGTCGGCCATTACTTTATTCATTTAAATAGGGTGATTGAAATGAAAATTGAAATTCTTTCATTATTGTTTTTATTTTAGTATCAGTCTTACAATTTGCAAAATAATACAGGAATAGGAACAAAAAATAAATTCTGAACGCAAGTTTCTAATAATAACTCTGATTAAAGAACATAATATGTAATTACCTATTGTTGGAGATTTATATTCCAATTTCAGATCAATAAAAAGCTTCCGAAAGTTTTAGCGTGTATTCCAAGTTGACACAGGAGAACAAGAGAACGAAAAGTAAAAAAAAGTAACCGGAGGTCCGGAACTAACATAAATCACAGATCGCGCATGTCTTGTTTATTTTCGGCCCAATAAACAACAGGCAGTTGACATCACGTAACAGAGAACGGTCCAATCAGAGGACGAGCACCGGCTGTTGAACCAATCGCACGCAGCGTTCCTCCTCACACCGCCAAAGAGACCGAGAAACCAGCCAATGCGCAGTTGACGTTTGTGATCAAAATAGCTTACAAATCAATTAATAAAACAATGCATCCAACGCAATGCAAGGAATTGCCGCCATACGTAATTATTCGCCATATTTGCTCAGGCGCTTTACAATAATTAAACTTAAAAACTAACTATTCTAAACACCTATTTATTATTTATTTTAGAATCGCATTTATATCGAATAGAATCAAATTTCTTTTATAATAAAAAAAATCACTAAGTAACGGCGATCGTATGTGAACGATACCTACGACAAAATGCAAAGTAAGCAAAAACCTGTTCATTCGACTCGCGCGGCGCGGGAAAGGCATGCGAGGCGCGACGAACATTACCGATTCCGCCTGAACACCGCCGAAAGCAATAATCTGCTTGGCCGACTAATCGGCAATTTTCCAGCCGACTAGTCGGCTAGTCGGCCAAACTCATAGTCAGCCTCACACTAAAAATTATTAATTAATCCACCGTAACATATACATATTATAATGATCTAAAAAAAATGTTTGTGTCTGACACAAATATGTTTTTTGCATAATTCACATTTTAAATTCGGATTATTTTTGTTGTTGTTTCTTCCATATTTTCGACCAGTGTGAAACTACTCCTCCATATTTTGGACCAGTGTGAGACTATGACATTTTCTGCTACCACCTTTTCTAATGCGGCAGTATCAGTTGTGTGTAATATGTTGCAACTGGTGTCAAAAGAGTTTTGAAATTATTTAAGATGACCTCATTTTCATCAACCTCACCAATTTCCTGATCCAGCATGAGATAAATGACTAAGGACTGCAATTTTAAGTCTGAAACAAATACCAGTGTTGGGTTCGTATTGCACGCACATTTGCTACGAATGCAGCCAAATAAATTTTCCAGTGGGTCCTGCGGGATTCATCTGGTTGATAAACTTTTAATTGATTTATGCTTTGTTTTTAAAATTTTCCAGTCTTCCTAGCCCATTCAAGGTGCAAATTCAACCTTCTTTGAACGAAGGAAAACTTCTGCATCTAAAAAAACTTAAACCTAAAAAAAACTTTCATTTACGGACATTTCATCGAACATAAATACATACTCTCTGTCAGGTGGCAGATGAGTTATAACTGTTTTTTTTTCTACATTAAAAATGTTTTCATTTTTAATAAATTTTACACTCAAGTAAAATTTATTTAAGAGGGTTTTAAGTGTGCTTGGTGCTGACAGACAAATTAACCGTCTTATAATTATAGCATATTAGTCTTTTTTCAAAGCCTTAAAGCAGTTAATTTTGCCTCAGTATCCCATTTACGGGCTCCAGCTTTTCATTTCTCCTTGGAGTAATAGTGCAAAAGTTGATGACACTTTGGATTTCATAATTTCATTAATTAAAACATTTACAAATTACATTTTTTTAATGTTTAATTGTGTTTTGAAGTCTACACAGACTTTATATTTCTAATTATCTTGGCATATAATTTTCTTTCACGTTCATTTTTAGGTTGCTTAGGAGATACTGTAACTGGTTCGGTTTTTGATCAGATACCTATGTAGGTATCTGATCAAAAACAGAACCAGTTGTGCAGACACATTTATTGTATTTAATATATTTATGTTCTCCAACAATGGTTGATGATTCTTGATGGGCCAGATACTAGTATAAATACACCACATTAACCCAAACGAAGCGCTTTGATTCCACTTTCATTATGAAAACCGCAAAAGAATGAAGACGACGGAATAGAAGGCGGCGAAGATAATGATGTAGCGGATTTTGACATTTACTTTCTTATTATACAGGATGTTGTAAAGAGTAACTTGAAACGAAAATAAAAACGCAAAAAAAATAAAACTAATGATTGTCGTTAGAAATTATAGTCTTTGAGGATTTATAAATAAAACTTTTTTCGTATTATTAAGAAATTTAATGTAAAGAAATTAGTTAAATAAAGTTTTCACTTTCTTCTAGTACAACACACTGAAGGTACTCATGTTCTTCAAATTGGTCATTAGTTTCTTCTACTTCTTTATAATATTTTAAACTGGTAATAGTTCTCCAATCTTCACCGAAATGCTTCTTCAAAAGGTTTGCTACATCAAGTATTTTTTTAAAGTTCACTTTGTTTCCTCTTCGCAAAATTGCAGGTGCCAAATCAGTGATATGCTTTCCCCTCTTCGTGACATATTTTGGTTGCCCAACTTCATTCCGATAGTTTTCTTCGCCTTGCACACTAACGTTCTGTCGACCACGGCGCAGTATAAAACGCTTTGATGGGTTGAACCTGAAATGCCAGTTTCCTGGAGTTTTAAGTGTTGTAGTGACTTCTTTTTTCCAATCACGCACTTCAACGTTGCCATCGCCTAAATGAAAACAAGTCGCATGTTCCTTGAATTCACATAAATTTGTGGATCGCATATGATCGATTTTTTCTTTGTCTCCCTTTCTATCTTTGCGAATATGCGGTCCGGTGGTAAGAATGAGTGTCCTACCATAGGAAATATAACCCTTAAACAAACGCGGCGCTGTGTAAGACTTATCAAAGATGTTAAAATGGATTTAGCTTACATTTACAAATAGTTTTAATGTATGATAAATTATATAAAAAAAACATAGTATATACAAGCTGTTGTTTTGCATCCTCGTCAAATTTCAGGAGGTTATCATAAGGGACATAAATAATCAATTGATAGTACAGTACCGGGTAATAACTAATAAGCGCTGCTTTTTTTTGCTGTTGAAATTTAACAGTATTTCAGAATTAAACCCTCAAATAAAAGGGAATCACCCGACTACGCACACAGCGACAATGCACCTGTGTGCGTGAGTGTCAACGTCTTACCTACGAAATTCTCGCGCGCGCTACCGAGTAATGACCTTCGGCGACCGCCCGTAGCAATAATTATACCTACCTAGGTAGTTTTATTTCGAAAATCACCTACATTATTGTCATAAATTTCGCTTTATAATAAACTTATTTTATGCAGCATTAGAATACGAAAATCTCATTATTAACAGTAATATGCGCAAAGTTCAGTGACCTGTTATCAGATGTTAGTTTTGCTTTATTGCTATCCTTCAGCCTGAAGTTTTCGTAATGTTTTTGTTTTTATTTGTGGATTAACTTGGTTGATTTGAAATCCGGCAATAATACCTACCTTAGTTATTGTACCGATCTACTACGTATTAAAATGTTTTCTACGTTTGATGGAAACGGAAAGATTGCTAGTTAAGTGTAACTACGTGGTGATACTTTCGACTCTTAGGTATTATTGGCCCTAGTAAAAAAATTGAAATCAACTTATTTACAATAATAAAATTGATTATGCTAACAACGTATTTACAAAATGTACAAATTAATAAATTAGATAGGTAGGTACCTACTTAAGTTACCCGGAGGTATTGTTCAAAGTTACCACCATCACACTCTTGGCACAATCGAGCACGACTTAGCTGGTTTTCCCTCAGCTTACGTAACACTAACACATTCGTTTTTAAAGTGTCGAAAGCACTAATGATCCTTCCACGTAATTCTGTTACACTTGTCACTTCCTCCGTGTAAACTAATCTTTTAACGTCTCCCCATAAATAAAACTCTAGAGGCGTCAGGTCCGGAGAACGCGGAGGCCAGGCCACAGGTCCTCCGCGACCGATCCAGTGGTCACCAAACCTTTCGGTCAAGTACTCGCGTACTTGCCGACCATAGTGAGGGGGAGCACCGTCCTGCTGGTAGTAGAGGTTGCGATGGAGTGCCAGAGGAATATCCTACAAAATCTCCTCAACAACGTGCCGCAACAGCTCCAGGTATGTGCAAAGCGCATGCACATGCACACAGCGGCGACATCAAACATACTGTCGCGCACCGCACGCGCTAGCGGCCATCCCCGCGACCCCGACCGCGGGGGTAGCTAGGCGCATGCGCGAGACAGTACCCGTGAGTGGTTGGATGGGATTGATCTACGAATTTATCGAATGATCGTTGCGTATGTGTTGTGTATGCATTGTTTGCGTTTATTTGTGTGTGAGAGCGCGGTTATAAGGCTAGGTAACAGACGCGCTGAGTTTAAATACCGCTGGTGCACACTTACGGATATCCATTAATAAGAAAAAAAAAAAAAAAAATACCTACCTATTTTATTATTGATTTGGGTCGAGAATCATTAGCATAATTACGTCCTTGAATTTGACTAGGATGCAAATCAACAGCTTGTATAGGGTCCTACCCTACATACTCGAAATATTTTAAGAGTTGTATCTAACGGTGCCATAGATGCTTTGTAGCTAAAATTCAATAGTGAAATCAAACTTTTTCATAATGACGTAATTATTATAATTATTAAAAAGCTTGACTCATTTTGCATAAAACTTTTACTCTCTACTATTCTATGAATGACGCGCATTGTCCGCCCCGCGCGCCGGCGAGAGCGCGGGGGCGCGGGCGCGGCTCGTCGTAGCCCCAGCTGTTTAGTTACATTGTAGGTATTGTCATTTCTCGGGCAGCACCATGCGCGGTGCGGCTGTGTTCTCCGGATGATCGCGCAGCGACCTACCTACCGAATGAACACTCAACAGTTACCATTACTCCACCGTGCCATACCATGCTAGTATCTACAATTTGTTATACAAAATTCTTACGGCCTATCACGTAAGACCTAACAATAGGTATCACTGATGTACGAAAATACACCTCTGCCTACCCCATCGTTACCCGTTAAACAGGGTAAGGTACCCCTAACACAATCGATTAAAACACCGTTTTTTATTCCCTTCGTATTTTTTTACGTAAAGGAACCTACCTACTATTTCTGATAAAATGATGCCTTTAGCTCAGTATTCATTCGGGACTAACTACACATCGGCTGTTAAATAAGTAGGTAGGTACTACCAACAAACAGCACCTACACAGCTGACGAGTGCAAATTGAACTCGCAGAAGCGAATGACCTCTGTCTGGTCCAGTTTCGTATTTATTATGTCAGATTTTCGACAGCTACATTTTATAGCTCATGTAGTCAACTTAGGTACAAGCGTCAGTCATAGTTAGTTATTTAGTTTATGTTTATTTTACGTAACATTTTGGTACCTACCTAGGTAGATGCCAGTTCGCGACTGTCGATTACCTACCCTACAGATAGGTAGGTAGCTACTAGTTATTCCACTGCATAGATACCTAGGTAGGCAGATGCTATTTGTAAATTGACGTAGGTTACAATAATTTAGCGTGTTTAAAAATTAGAATCAATTCTATGTACCTACCTAGGTAAGCAGGTAGGTACTTATTTACCTTGTAATTTTTGCATCACATAACACTAACACACTAATTGCTTCACATATCCACCCTGTTGTTTGGACGCAGAGGGTTGCACGTTTTATTTGTCCTTGCACTTTTAACAATGTGTTTTCATCACTTTACTATCACTGCGACCATATCACTTCAAGAAAAGGGCTTGTACTCTAAGCAAAACTTGTCCACTCTCGCCACAGCACAGAATCATGGTATTCTTCGTAGTAGGTATACCGGTAGTTCAACGAGTTAAATGCGGCCGGAGGCCTGATCATGTAAAGATATGCGCGTACGACATCGTCACGGGTGTTCGCGAGACTGAGGCGCGCCGCGCGGGGCGAGTGCAGCTGGCGCTACGGTGGAGTCGGTGGAGTGCGCGCGCATGCAATGGACGGTTGTTAAGAAAAAGGAGCCAGTATTTTTTTCGTGTGATAAATAATTTAAAAATAATTTATTTACAAAAAAATATTGTTAGATAAAAATTTTTTTTTCGTTTGTATGGCATCTTTGCCACCTACAGATGTACCTATTAAAATATTTCGAGTATGAAGGGTAGGACCCTATATGTTTTTTTCTGGTGGGAATATATTTCCCTATGTTTGGTTAGGATATGTTTTGTTTCAATGGTGGGAAATTATTTCCCTATATCCTTTACTGCAATGCCTAGTTGTGCTGCATGACTAGTTGTTGCCTTTGACTTTACTTGTTTTTTGAATAATTAAGAAAAAAACAAAATCATAGAAATTAGGATATTTATTATTGCACAAAAAGTAATAATCACATAATGGAAACAAAACAGGAGAATCATACATTGGTTACATGGCGAGTTTCAATAAGATGAAATTTTTTAAAGCACTCTTGAGCACATAATGCAATGTTGCATTTGCAGCATTTAATATTCGTTCTCTTTTCTTTAGCTTTTGTGTTACAAAAGCGACATCTTTATAAGAATTATCTTTTGTTGGTAAGTGTTCACCTACGTTTCTAAGGCGGATTTCGTCCGGTACGCCAAAATTACCTCCTTTTTTGTTTCTAAACTGAACCGATATGCGTGTTTTGGTCGTATAACCATCTATCAAGGCACGGGCCAACTTCAGCCGAAAATCCCTATACAAGTGAACCGTAGCTGGATGTATTGTTGTATATGTAATGTAAGCATTGATCACACTCGCATCTAACAGAAATAAGAACAATCTCATCCAAAATTTTCTGGACTTTCTGTTTATAGGGTAAGATGATCTGAAATGATCGAAATGATCGACTCCACCCATAGTAAGCGTATACGATGCTATAGCTGTGGGGATTAACGTATCTTTTCTAGTCCCATCTTTTTGGGTACGTTTCACAAACATAGTATCTCTCGGATCATGAGCAGTAGTCAAGACAGTAACTACACGTGAGTCGACCCATTTTATTGCAGATATTGGTCCTGCGGTCAGTGCTGCAAATTCGTTTTTATTAAGTTTGTGAGCGCGGTCATTCTCCGTAATAGCATCAGGCAGGTCGACTCTATTGAGTCTCACTGTTCCCACTGCATAAATGCCATTAGTAAACAAATCATCCATTAAATTGCATCCGGTAAAAAAATTATCAAATGTAATTAACGTATTTGGTGGTACATTTTGGCATAGTCTCCATACCACATTATAACCAAGACCTTCATTTTCAGTAGAATCTCCTTTACCAGCATACACCTCAAATTGATACAGATACCCAGTTACTGCATCACAACGGGCCCAGATTTTAAAACCTCTTTTCACCTGTTTCTTCGGCATGTATTGTTTAAGACAACTTCGTCCCTTAAAATTTACCATGCACTCATCAATAGACTGTCTACTGGAATTTGATGTTTGTTTTTGAAACACGTCATTCAAGGTGTCAATAAGAGTTCGCAATTTGTACAACTTATCATGGTTGGGTGAAGATCTTGATGGTTCTTCTGCATTGTTTCTGAGATGTAAATTTTCTATAAGCTTTTTAAATCTTCTAATCGGGAAAACATCGCTAATTTCTTGATTATTATAAAATCTATCACTGGACCAATATAGTTCCATATCGGGAAGGGGGTTCAGGCCCATCATTATTAATACTCCAAAATACGCTTTTATTTCTTGAGATGTTACATCTTTCCAATTTTTTGATTGTTTCTGTGCAGCATATCTATTAGTTTCTACTACTATGGATTCTATGATGCTCTCAGGAAAAAAGTTGTAAAATATATTTATAGGCTGCGTTTTATGTGTGTATATAGATTGAGGCACAATTTTTTTGTCGAAATTGGGTACCGTGTGAAGTTTCCGAACGATTTTCCATTCCCTGGGCGGTGAGTTTCTTGATCTGTTAGAATATATTAAAGGCCTCGTACGTTGCGTGAAATCAGAACTAGTAAACGCATCGTTTGAAGTACTAGGATACACTGGTGACTGAGAAAATATTAAATTGGATGCTGTAGATGTAGAAGGAATATCGGATGATTTAGGGTGAGATGTAGGTAAACTAGATGTAGTAGACATCAGTGCTGGCCCTCTTTCGGTTGGAAAACTGTAAACTTGGGTCTGGTCTATAGTTGTAGTTATTGATGATGATAATTTGGTACGGTTTGGCAATGGTAGTATTGAAGAAATATTGGTTATTTTTGAGTTGCTAGTTGCTAGTTGCTGTAAGTACAGATGATTGTGAGCCCGATGCTGAATGAACTGCGGTGTGTCTGTATGGTAGATTTATAGATGATAATATTTTTACAGAGGATGACGTAGATTGAACAGGTACAGATATTGGTTTTGAAATTGAGGGAGGCACAGCTGAAGTTATTTCTGATCCTGTAGTTGTAGTAGATACTTCCGAGAAAGGTAAGTCTATTTGAGGTGGTGTGGATGGCTGTTCAAGTTGTACTATTCTAGCTAGTGTGTTTGGTACCAGAGATTCAGGTGTTTTAGTATGTGACGCCGAAATATTTTGTTCTTCTAATGTGTTCAAGAGTGTACTCAACGATGTTGGTTCATTCAGTTCAATGTCTTCATCCTCTATAGGCGGTATCCCAAATAAATGTTCTAATCGCTTCTCAATTTCATCATATTATGTATTATTTTCAGAATCTTTCAAGTAAGAAGATGATCCGCTCATAACCTCATCCTCAGACTCGGTATCAATGTCTGATAAATCAGAGAAATTATCTACTATTTTCTGTAATTTTTCTGTTTCGGAAACATTTATTGTCTTCTTTCTTTTCATTTTAGATTGCAACGACATTTTGAAACTATTTACGTTCCTAAAAATAACAATAATGATTTCAATATTCTTTGTTATTATTTTTATTTTAAAATAAAAAAATTGAACAAAAAGACAGAATCAACATTTTATATACAGGGTTACTGGTTAAGTCGACCTAGATCCATTAAGAGGTTATAGTTCCCATCATTTCTGACTAATTTGACTATGAAACACCCCAGCCTAAACCTAACCGTTTTTGAGATATTGGCGTTAGAAGGTTTTTTTAAAAAAATATGCTAATTTCTTAAGAATTGGCATTTTTTTTTTGTCTTCTATGGCCTTATTTTTTTTCGAATTCCGATTTTTGAGTACTAGAGAAGCTTGATTATTTTTCTAAATGCAAAAAGTCCAAATATCTGAACCATAGGATATAGTAGAGGACTGAAAGTGTAAAAAGAAATAAATTTATAAAAACATTTTTTTCTTTTAGCAAAATTTAAAAAAAAAAAGTATGGCAGTTGTCCTGCAGATATGCTAAATAATATCTTTGTTCTATTAGCTATCCAACAAGGTATAACAAGCTAGGGTTTTGTCACAATTCTCAGATAAAACTTTGATTTAAACCTTCCAGGTAGAGACAAAAAATGATAAAATGAAAAATTGGGACTTAAGATCAAACTTATCACCTGGGTCAGAAAATGAAATAAAACAATCCAAATAGTTACAAAACAACATTTATTGTTATTTTTACAAGTCCTGTTCCACATGACCGCCTCTGTTTCGCACACACACTCTCATTCTGTGTCTCAGTCCACTTTTTACTACAGCAGTAGTTAAATGTCTTCTTATTTCGTTTGCTGCCGCAGTTATTTTCCGTCTCAACTCCCCAACAGATGCAATCGGATGATTATCTTCGTAGACTAAAGTCTTCATGTGGCCCCACACATAAAAATCCATGGGGGTCAGATCAGGACTTCTCGCTGGCCACGGTATGGGTCCACCTCTTCCGATCCACCTATTTGGATACTGTTGGTCTAGCCATTCCCTGACCCCTCTCCTGTAGTGTGCAGGGCAACCGTCGTGTTGGAACCTCATGTCTCTAATAAGATTTAGTGGTAAATCGTCTAACAAATCAGGTAGTTCTTCTCTTAAAAAGTGTTCATAGAATTCTCCATTTAAATTGTCAGGCAGAAAGAAAGGCCCAATTAAATGATTTGAAATAATGCCCATCCAGACATTCAAACTAAATCTTCTTTGTGATCCTTTTGTCCTCTTTTGATTAGGATTTCGTTCCGCTTTCGGAGCCCAATAATGAGCATTGTGGTAATTTGTTATACCGTCTTTATCAAATTTTGACTCATCTGTCCACAAAATTTGTCTTAAAAATGCTGGGTCTTCTAAATCTGAATTAAGCATAAATCTGCAGAAGTCTAACATCCTCACTGGATCTCCTTCTTCGATAACTTGTACAGGCGTGTAGTGATAGGGGTAGAGGCCTGCAGTATTCACTGTATACCACACTTTCCATTGTGAGAGCCCAAGTTCTCGGGCAACAGCATTAGTAGATGTAGTCGGATCCGCTCTAAACCGCTGAACTATTTCATTGTCTTGCTCTTCATCATCATCAATGACACGTGGTCGGCCTAAGTCTGCTCGTCGCCTTGAAACAGAGCCAGTCTCTCTAAGTCGCCGGTAAACTCCGTCAAAGACACTGACATCCGGTACTCGGCGGCCGGGATAACGTGCAATGTATTCCTCACGAGCTCGTGCGGATACACCATTGCAGTACCCGTAACAAAGCAGAATATCTGCATATTCCTCGTTCGTGAAGGTTGCCATCTTCAACAGTTCCAATCAGAAGCACAAATCAAGGTCCAGTTAACAAGCACAGTCACAAATCGTAGAACAAATACAAGCCAAGTCGAGTAAGAAATCAAGAGCACTAAATATCGCATCTACTACAGACGAATCACGGAAGCAGACTAAAAACAAATACCATAACAACAAAATGGCCGGGAGTAATTTATCTCGCTCGCACTTGCACAATTTGTCCCGCTCGCACACATCACAGCCCCATCCAGCCCCCAGGAAGGACAATACGAGTAGGGCAAAAGAACCCTTATTTTTACTACTACCTGTGAGCTTTAAGTTTTTTCTAAGAATTGTGATAAGACCCCTAGCTTGTTTTACCTTGTTGGATAGCTAATAGAACAAAGATATTATTTAGCTTATCTGCAGCACAACTGCCATACATTTTTTTTTAAATTTTGCTAAAATAAATTTTATTTTTTATAAATTTATTTCTTTTTTACACTTTCTGTCCTCTACGAAGACTCCTATGGGTCAGATATTTGGACTTTTTGCATTTAGAATAATAAACAAACTTCTGTAGTACTCAAAAATCGGAATTAGAAAAAAATTAAGGCCATAGAAGACAAAAAATAATGCCAATTCTTAAGAAATTGGCATATTTTTTTAAAAAACCTTCTAAGTCCAATATCTCAAAAACGGTTCGGTTTAGGCTGGGGTGTTTCATAGTCAAATTAGTCAGAAATGATGGGAACTATAACCTCTTAATGGATCTAGGTCGACTTAACCAGTAACCCTGTATATTGATAAAACTATGAACGCGAAAGGGATATAGGGAATTAATTTCCCACTTAGTATTTACCGAAATGGATATAGGGAAATTATTTCCCACCTAGTTTAGACATACAAAACTACATAGTACGGAGTTTTCTTTTTATACACTGTTTATACCATCAATATATCAGAAATATAGTCTACTTACAGAAATAAGGACAGTTACGTACTTATAAGAATTTTTCTGCTCGTCAGACAAAAAACACTTCACAACAATCCTAATTTAGAGCTAAATTGACGGAAAAAACGGACCTCGAAGTTTGAACTGACTTTGACGTTTAAGGCATGTGACATTTATTAAGACAGTGTTGCCAAAAATTAAAAGAAATATGGTATAGTTTTTGATGGATCGAAATAATTTGAAGTATCGATTATCGATTAATTATAAAATACCAAAATGTAGATCATTGTCGGGTGGGAAATAATTTCCCTATGTTTGATTAAGGGATAATTTCAAGTTGTTTCACATGTGATGGTGCATTAGAAAATAACCAACTTGAACACATGCCCAAAAGAATTGTGTTCTTATTCTGGCCTCCACAACCGTCAGCAAATAGTCTTATTTTAGTTTTATTTTCAGGAATTGCCAGATTGTTCAATGTGTGGAAGACTGCACTTGCAATTTCGTTTGATGATTTTGAGTGTTCGTTTTCACACCAATAGTATGTACGTACATTATCCAAAGCTGATTTGGAAGTGCCGATAACAACTGTGAAATTGTACATATTCAATTGCCTACTGAAGTAAGCCGCTTGGTCAGGTAATTTGGGAAGTGGGTTGTTTTTTTGACAATCAAAAGATAGTGAAATACAATGTTCCGGTTCAACTTTCAATAATTCATAGAAAGCCTTAGCTTTTAAGGTATGTATGCGTTTCTGCGTCATATATGTTACCTTTTCTTCACTTGTGGGTGCAGTTTCTATTTTTCTAGTCAGCTCAAAACATCGCGAACAGGTATCCTTCAAAGGAGATCCAAATCCTACATTATACTTCTTGTTAAAAATGTCACGAAAAAATGATTGTTTAACTTTAAGCTGTGGTGTCTCTTGAACTTGCTCTTGGTACATTTTTCAGAGCTTTACGATATTAAGTTCTGGTGGTAAATATAATCTAATAGACGATTTGGCTCTACAGTAATGCGGTTCTGCAGCTTCTAAAGTCTCTGTAAATTCCTCTACCCTTATATATCGATATCGGCATATCGTGCCTCTTTACGGTTGCCACCACGATTCTCCTTTGCTATACTCCCTCCATCTTTAAAAGATCTCTGTAAGATTCCTGTGACTCGATCTTTACCCACTTTTAATATTTTAAGAAAGGCAGTTTTACAAACTCTTATTTGTTTATGTGGATTTTTAATCGTAACATAGTATTCTGCGCTTAGATTTTTTGGACCTCTAGATTCATTTTTAGCCTAATTCTAGAACATTTTGCAATACGGCAATGCTGCAGAATGAAATTATCTTGATCAATTTTACTTCGCAATTCATAGAAATTACGGTGCATTCGAGCAATATCTTGCATCTTTATTGTCGAGCAACGAAATGTTCCGTTATGTGTATGATTGCACTGAGGAGGTTGCGGAAAAGATTTCGAAGCATATCTGAAAAAAAAACTGTATATATTTTAAAGTGTTCACAATTTTATTATGAATGAAATGAAAATGACACTAATCTAACCATTATAATTTTGCAAATTAATTTAACATGTATTTAACTTGCAACGGGCATATAATAATTTCATTAGATAGATTCAATCTTTATTTTACACATTTATTCATTAAATGAAATCGCTTGTTATTTTTTATAAAATAAAATAATTTGATCTAAACATTATAATAAAATAAAAACCATCACTAAAACGGACACTTTTGTAACAACCTGTATGTAATTTATACCAATTTCAATGAAACTTTGACTCACATTTCTCGATGTTTTCTTTCTCTTTTCCAGTTTTCTTTATTGACGCCTCGCTTCCTTGCCTCATTAGGCGGAACTTTTTCAATTTTTTTCAACAAATCGGCCATTGTTTACCATTAAATTCAATTAAATTGCAGCACGAAACTCACCTAACAATGTACGAACGGCCATACTGATGCCAAGGACGCCATGACAGTTGCCCGTCAAAATCCTGCGATTTGATTGGTCTATTTGGATCTAGCGGGAATTGGAACTCAGTGGTCAAGGACATGGCGGGTTTTGAAAATAAATACAGATATTGACCTTAATTTGCTAGAGATCTAGCAGAGATTGATACTAATTTATTATAAGGAAGATTTGTTAAATTAATATTCATATTATAAATAGTATTTTATGAATACCTATAATAATTATTATTACTTATACTTTTTATTTCAGTGATGAATGTTGATGACAACGGCATGACACCACAAGCGTCACCTTTGCCTCCTGATGCAGAAGAAATCAGTCAGGAACTGGCTGATATATGGGAAGAAGTTCTGCATGAAGATGGTGGGACCAAAGAAATTACCTGTGATAGCTCAATACCGAATGTCATACCTGATCAGTCCGCCGAGGATGTTTACAGCAATCAGCTTAGTACATTTTCTTTGGAAGTGCCTTCTAGTTTTGAAAATTCACCATTAATACAGCTTGAAGAGCTGTTAGAAGTTTCTCAGCACATATCTCTACCCCGGTTAATTCGGAACTGTCAGTGCCAACTCCTATGCCGTCTCCTACTAATGTCCATTCGATCTGCGATTGCATATTCTGCCCTAATCATGTAGACAGTTTCTCGTCGTCATTTAGTACTACGAATTTGCCTGCTACTTCGCACTCAAGCAATCGTACCGTGACTCCTAAAACGACTAGAAAACGACAGAGGCGCCCAAAAGAATGGACAGACCTTAAACGTAAATGCCTTAAGAACTTAGGTAAGAAATATGTAACGAAAAAGGGAAAAGCCGTAGACGAAAAAACGATCGGACCATCATGCAAATGCCGTTACAAATGCCTTGATAAAATATCTCACCAACAGCGGTTGGCCTGCTTCACAAAATTTTGGCAACTAGGAGATCGTTCTAAACAGTGGAATTTCATTATCAAATATTCCGATAAAATGAAAAAGAAAAGATGTCTGAATCAAGAGACTCCTAATAATAGGAAACATACTTTTAAATATTATCTGCCGCTGACTACAGGTTCCAGCGAATCTCACTGCGAGAAAACTGAAGTATGCCAAACTATGTTTATTAATACTCTTGCCGTTGAATCTCACTGCGAGAAAACTGAAGTATGCCAAACTATGTTTATTAATACTCTTGCCGTTTCAACTTGTATCTTAAAGACTGTGTGGAAGAAGTACGATGGAAGTGCTATTTTAGAGGAGGACAGACGGGGTCGCCACGACAATCATAAGATCGTTATAGATGACGCAATGAAACAAAGTGTTTGTGACCATGTTCGGGCATTTGTCCCTGTTGAATCGCATTATATACGCAAAAATAGCCAAAAGCTCTACCTAAAGGAAACTTAAGTATTGCCAGAATGTTTAAATTGTATCATGAATGGTTCGACCCCGAGAAATACACCTCTATGACTACAAAAGAACGCCAGTATCGTGACATTGTCAACTCAAACTTCAATCTAGCTTTCCATATTCCCAAAAAGGATCAGTGCAACGAATGTCACGTTTTCCGATTGAAAAAGAATCCATCGGAGCAAGAAAAATAAACTTTTCAACAACACCAGACTAATAAGAAGGTCGCAAGGAATTTAAAAAGCCAAGATAAAAAAGATGCTGAGGAGTCAAATGGAAACATGATTACTGCTGTGTTTGATTTTGAAAAAGTGTTGCAGTGTCCTCATGGTAATATAAATATATTTTACTACAAGAGAAAGCTATCTTCTTTTAACTTCACGGTTTTTGACATGGGTAAAAGGAAGGCCGTTTGCTACATGTGGGACGAATCTGTGGCAAAACGTGGTGCAAATGAGGTCAGCAGTTGCCTTTTAGATTTTATCCAGGCTAATGTTGACCAAGGGGGCAAAGAGTTTCGCTTTTGGTCTGACAATTGTGCTGGCCAAAATCGTAACCGCTTTGTATTTTCGTTGTACGTTTATGCCGCAAAAAATTTTAACATAATTATGCATAACACACCGGTTTTTACAGAAGGGACACACTCAAAATGAGGGGATAGTGTCCACTCTGTCATCGAGAGAGCTTCCCAAACTAGGACTATCTATACCCCTCACGAATGGCGTTTATTAGTAAGATGGGCCAAGAATGAAGGAGAACCCTATGTTGTCCGCAACGTAACCCAGAATGACGTGTTTGACTTTAAATGTCTTGTTAATAATAAGGTTTGGATGAAAGACATTAAGGGCAAGAAGATTAACTGGAGTGACATTCGAGAAGTTCATGCAGACGGTAGTGATCCCAACAAATTGTTTTTTAAATATGACCTGACTCAACCTGGCTATAATATTTTAGTGATTCGCGGTAACACGAGGAACTCGGTACAAACTGAACTAAAGCCTGCATATTCTGAACCTATTATGATTCCTGCTGCTAAATATAAAGACCTTAAGGATATGTGTCGCTCAGAAGTAATTCCCATAGAGTATCATCCATACTTTAACTCTTTGCCACATCACACCACTGTCAGTGTTCCTGAAGAATCGGATGATGACCTGTCGGAATAAGAAATATTTTTTTTTAGATATTATTATATTTTTTCATTCTTTGTTGCTGCTTCTTTTTAGACGTCAATTATTCCTACTAATTTAGCGGAACAATGTTAATTATAGTAAGTACTCAACTAAGTAATTTAATGTTTGTCTATGTACAATTTCATAGCTTTTAAGTATGTGCACCACGTCTAGGTCACGATGTAAGACTGATTGATAATATTAGGAAGACTGGTTGTTATGTCATTTATTTTAAATTAAGTAACTAGTGCGAAGTTTAAATATCTTGATATACGTATTTTCCGTTGTAATGATACATTTTAACCTACATTTATAAGCTTAAGACTGCTAATTTAAGTCCGTGCTGTAGTCGTGTAGGTTACCTAATTACCATGCTGTGATACGATATGCCATTTCATTACTATTTTAAGTTTTTGCTATTAATTACAATTTTAGGTATTATCTGTACGTATACGTAAAACTACCTTGGTGGCGACCAAGGCAGTTTTACGTGCAGTTTAATTGTTGTTAAGTATAGAACCTCATCTAGGTCACGATACTTCAGATTGGTAAAATTATAAAGACTGAATGTTATTTTAAAAAAATATATTAATATGTTATTGTTGATTTTATAAAATAATTAATGCAAAGTTTAAATTTCTTTATGCGCGTCTCCTGTTTAGTTCTTATAGGTATAGGCAGGATTCTAATCTGTAAATTTTAGACTATGCTTATTTTAAGTCCATACCTAACTGTGATGTGATTGCTGTTCAAAGCGATGCCACCTAATGGCTTTCTTAACTATTTTGTGATTTATTGAATTAATAAACGATTTTAAATAATATTTTCATTTTTTATTTAGTTTTATGGGAGGGTAGTCATAATATGGCTAACATAATGTTTAAATATTTTAAGGTGGTTATGAAAAGTAAAAAGTAAAAGTAAAAAATCATTTATTCAGTATGTCTAAAACTAAAACAATGTCACAAAGGACTCATAAGAGATGGGTATTTTTAACAAAAAATTACCCATAGTAATATAGAACGTCGCTTAATTCAGATGTCTCCGTAAAACAACGTATAATGTTCACTACGGACCCCCGCTCTTCCGCCATAAAATGTCCTATGTAGATATGGAAATTACTATTTCATGCAATAAAAGGATAAAAAATATACACTACATAGCATTTAACTAGGTTCGGATGTTGTTACAACATTCCAAAAAATCTAAATGTCAAGTCTCACCGTTTAAGAGTTACACAAGTCAACAACTTCTCTAACCTCTACTGAAAACTATCAACCTTACAGATCGGACTTTATTCTACGGATGAGTCGATATCATTGTATTATACAAGGAAACTAACTGACTGGACTAGAGGCTCAATAAGAAAGGATTTTGCAAAATTCCTGCGAGATGGCGCGAACTCGAATTTGACGCGGGTGAAATCGCGGGCAACCTCTAGTCTATTATAGGATAAATTAAACTAAACTATAACTATGTATGTCAAGTAACTACTTCACCGTACTAATTTCATTATTTTTCCATTATAGGATTGGGGAGATTACACACCTCAAAAGTTGAGAACTCCTGTGTCGGTGGCTTGTCACTGGCCCTCTAAAATACAATTTCTACTGAGAATCGGACACCTCAACGTACATGAGTTTCTAGGAGCAGACCAACCACTCAAGTACAGCTTCTTCGTTAGAACATCTTCATAGGAAGAAAATTGAAGCTATAGAAGTACAGACAAAGCTTGCCGTGGAAGAAATGGAAAGGTCAAAGTTTCGGCATGACATAGATATTGAAATAAAAAAGCAGATGTTAAAACAAGAAAAAAATAAAACAAACATTTTATTGATGAAGCGGAAAAAGCTACTGGCTTTCAATAATATAAAATAAATGTATTATACAATATTAGGTTTACAGAAACTTTATTCTCAATATATTTCAATTAGATAGTGATCAGTCAAATAACTCTCTTTTTATGGGATCAATTTATATTAATAAGCTTCAGTCAGACCCATGGTATGTAAATTTGACAATGAATGTTTGTAATAATGTACACATTAACTTTTTGTTAGACACGGGTGCAGACACTAATGTCTTGTCTAGTAAAACATTCAATAGAATGAGTGTTTCTTGACTTGGTTACCAAAAGTACACATAAACTATTTACTTACAGTGGTCAGTCAATACCTACTATAGGACTGTGTAGTTTACCCGTAGGTCACAAAGGTCAAACAAATAATGTCTTGTTCCATCTATTAGATATAGATTCACAAAATATAATAGACATACACACTTGCAACACACTCAAATTGATTAAAAGAATAATGTCCAATTAAGTAGGTACTAGTGAAACTATGTCAGCTAACAGTGATCTCTTTCGATTTAGGCTGCCTAAAAGATTTCAGCTGCGACTTAAAACTCAAGCCAGATACAACTCCAAGTGTGGATGCCTCGAATCCCATTTCAATTAAGAAACAAGCTTAAAGCACAACTAGACGATCTTGTGGAAAGTAAAGTCATATATCCAGTCGAAGAGCCTACTGAATCGATAAGTTCCCTTGCCACTAAAAAAAACGACAAATTGCGACTCTGTATAGACCCTCGTAAACTTAATAAGGCTATCATGAGACCGCATTTCCAGTTCCCTACTCTAGAAGAGATTAAGTCTGATCTCTCTGGAGCCAGATTCTTTACTACACTAGATGCCAATAAAGGCTTCTGGATGCTAAAACTCTCAGACAATTATGCGGATGGTAATCTATACTATTATAAAATTGTAAAAAAGCCGTGTCTGTACATTGAAGATATTCCAGAAAATATAATTGGGATAACCCTATCCCACTGGGACGTAACCATACCCATTTTTTTTTTTTTGCATTTTTGTCTGTCTGCTTATCTGTTTGTCTGATTTTGCGCGCATCACGCAAAAAGTACTGAACGGATTTTGATGCGGTTTTCACAGTTCGATAGCTTGGGGTCCAACTTAAAATCTAAGCTACGTTTCATCTAATTCCGGTGGGATAAACCAAAGATACAGCTTGACCTCTTCGTAGTACTAGCCACCCTACACTACGTAGGTCTTTTAAACTGGTCATTTCACTGTAGTCCACGCGGACGGAGTCGCGGGCGAAAGTCTAGTCAGTAATACAAATAAATTGTTAGTCGTATTTCCTAAATAGTTTTGAGGTTATCTGTCAAAGTCAAACAATATTATTGTAAATGTCAATCTGACATAAGCGTTTCGTTTAAAAGCATTGTAAAAGGTTTCATGGTCTTAACCTCAGATCATAGAAACAAGGAGATGTGCCAAGGCGCTATCGAGCTTGATGCCTGATCTTGAGCAAATTGCTCATATTTCACACGTGCGCGCTGGCGAGGAACCGAACACGATCGATGGTATAAAAACAGTGTTTTAGTTTAGTGCTAGTGTTGAGTGACGATTAACAGTGTTAGATTGAGGGTGCGAGGTGTCGCGGGTTCGATTCCCGCACTGGTCTGGCAGATAATGTATGTGAAATTTGTATTTGTAATTAATACTACACCTGAAGGCACTTCTGCATATCAATCACCACGTTCTAAACATAAAAAACAAATTAGCCATCAATCGCATCTTAGCAATGGTATTCTTACAAGGCAACGTAAGCGAGGCACTAACTGTATTTCTTCTGGTAGTAGAACTTCTCCTCCACATAATAAGTATAGTAAAATCAGTAAGCGTACCAGAACGCGTCGCTGACGCCGACGGAACGACGGAAGCCACGCTTTTAGAAAAATTGGTTAACGTCTTCGTGATCGAAATGCAGATTTGTTGGGTTCAGCGATGCACGGCGCTCAGAATGTTATACCGAATTTCGATCCCCAGGCTAAGTCTCAGACGATGAAGGATTGGCTATCTAAAATTAATGAATCGTCACACGTTTATGAGTGGTTTTTTACGCTTTACCAAAATTGAAAGGACTGGCTAAGCGTTGGTATGACTGACTAACGAGTGTGATATATTCTTGGACTGAATGACAAATAAAACTGACTTTTTATTTATGGTGTGCCTAAGACTTAGGCCGAGATAAATAGACGTTACTTAGCACGTACTTTGGCTAAGCCGTATCGTTGTCACTGTCGCGCAACTTGCAAGCAAGACAGAGACGGGAACATAGCTTAGCCAAAGTACGTGCTAAGTAACGTCTATTTATCTCGGCCTTAATGTGTTCAAGCTACACTTAGAAAATGGAAATTTCCTAAGTGTACCTTGAACACATAAAGTTTGCGGAACACTGATCTACACGACACTTGCTCACAGATTCACATACATACACCCTATACGCAACCACAAACATACACCGCCGACACCAAAAAAATAAAATAAAAATACACGTATACATGTTACTTTGAAGGAATTAATCCTTATAATATACCCTTTCAATCGGCATTATAAAAATACAGGATGTTGATTTTTTCTCATTTGGTCGGTTCGATTCCCAGATGAAGCAATCAACTTTTTAAGAATCTTTGAATGCAGTATTACTTAATTTTAAAAATAAAGTGAAGTTTCCATGAAGCAAAACTTCCTATCTAAAATATTTAAAGTACTTTCCCTCCATGTGGCACAGCCGTGGGACAACCTGTATAACTATAGCACCTATATCAAGTATAATATTCTGCAAAGGTACGAACTATAGGAGAGGTAGGTATCTACCTCTCCTATAGTTCGTACCTTTGCAGAAAAAAATATTTATAAATCCTGAATTCAGCTACTGTTTCCTTTGAACTGATGTTGCATGCCAGTACAGGGAAATTACCAGTGCAGAGAAAATAGTAGATGAATGCAGTAATTCAGGTTTTATGGGGATAAAAATCAAACGCATTACATTTTATGCTATACGTATTATGTCGTTTTTTTATAATATTCAATAGCAAGCTCTTTTATTAAATAATTCTCAGGATTTTCTGTCCTGGTGCCATTTAATATTAAATATTTATCACGGCACCAGTTATTTAAAAAAACTACCACAAAACTCGAATAAAAATTCTAAAATTATGTTCAATTTTGTGGTCTGGGCAAGTCAAAAAATTAAAATCGACTACTGTGTATAAAATGGTTTTTAAATATTTTTTTATTGAAGGCATGTCACTCTTTTTTTTTAAATTGGAATACAGAAAATAGTTTTATTACATTTTCCGAAGAATATGCGAGAGATTTATGTGACGAAAACTCTCTTATTCTTATATATTCATTTATATAAGTTTCGTCATTGTTAAATAATATGTTTTTACAATTTTCGCAATTTACGAATATTTTTTGTTTTGCCTATTTTAATACATAACCGGTTACGTAGCTGAGTTGACTAATGATCCGTGGATTTCTCTTTTTATCATTGAAATCTATAATTTAAGTAGTATTAATATCATCGAAATCGATTTCATTGATTCCTGATATTACGTCCAAATCATCTTTTGTTAACAAGCAGTCCATCGACTGAAAAATTTTACAATAATCTTCTTCGCAGTTCGACCCTACAGAATAAATTACTTGATAAATTATTTACCTACTAATAAACTAGCGAATGCCGATTCAAACCCGAATGGTGTTGGAACTTGGAGCACTTAATCTGGAACTCCTTGTATGATATTTAATTTAAAAGTGTTTGTGACATACTTTTCTATTTTTGAACAAAAATTGGTCATCCAAAACCAGAATATCTTCCCCAATTGCGTAAAGCCAAAGTCAAGTAAAATGTGTTCTCAGTTACGCGTCGCGTCGCCAACAGGCTACTAAGGCCTAAGTTCACCGACAATGAAATAACCAATGTTTTCGTAATCAGTCCGATACCCGAAAACAGGCGTTTAACCACGAAGCGGTAATTTTCGTGTTCATCACTTCTATTTCAACCTCGGTTTTGTAATCGAGCGTTTTATGAACGAAAGAACGAATGATATAATACAATTAAATATGTTTGGTAGCAATACACCTAAAAACCGTATAAAATGTGAACGTTTTAAAATGGTTGCATTATGAGATTACTCTTCGAAAATTGAAAGTCCCGATTATGACATTTTTGGTTACTGGTTACGTTGTTTATAATGTTTTTTTAATTTAGCAGCATTCAGTCTGAGATAACCAACAAACTTTGTTGTTGTTTGTCATTGTAATTTTTATTCGCATTGTAAAAATACATTTTATACGACTTTCTAGTGTTCTAAAGACAATTATCTAAGAATTATTAACACAATGGATAAAAAGAAACGCATCGCTAATTTTACCAATGACGAAAAGAAGATTTTTGCAAATTTAGTACTCAAACATTGTAATATCGTCGAAAATAAACGTACTGATGCCGCGACAAATGCCCAGAAGACACAAGGGTGGAATATAGGTACTTGCCGAAGAATTTAATAATATAAGCGCACACAGTTATCGCACTCCCAGCAGCCTGAAAACCTGCTGGGAAAACAAAGCGCCAAAAAAAAAAGAAGCTGCTAGCCGCAAGCGGGCAATATTCATGACAGGTAAGTATTGATAAATAACGTGTATCACAAAGAATATAGTAATATAGATGGAAGTGTATCTACTGGAGAACCCTAATTCCATGTATATGTTGAATATGATTACCTAATGACATCTAAACACATTTTCAGGCGGCGGTAAGCCACCATCTCCCAGCAATACAGTAGACAGTATTGTAGAAGCGATATTGGGGCCCGCATTAGAAGAAACATAGAACATTTATGACAGTGATGTGGTTGAGATTAATGTAAGGTAGAAATCCTATTTACTATCATTGACTGTATTTTCTTCATTCTAAAAACTATTAGGTACCTACTTATACCTTTATTTAATTTTCAGGAAAAGGAAAATAAACGACCACCTTCACCACCTACAATGTAGGTATGATAGAGGTAGATAGTTCACTTACACCGTAAGTGAACTATCTGCAGATGCTTTTATACTGGCCTTGCGTCGTTTTATCTCTCGCCGAGGAAAGCCAGTAGAAATTTTCTGTGATAATGGCAGAAACTTTCTAGGTGCTTCAAAGGAACTTGCAAGTTTTTTAAACTCACATTTTGGTAATGTTACTGGTTTTCTCTCGGACGAAGGAATTAAATTTAAATTTCAGCCGGCTTACGCACCACATTTCGGGGGTTTGTGGGAAGCTGGCGTAAAATCAGCTAAGTACCACTTAAAAAGAATTTTAGGAAATACCCATCTAACATTTGAAGAGTTGGCAACTCTGTTTAGTCAAATCGAAGTCCATTCTTAATAGCAGGCCCTTATGTCCTCTATCCTCCAGTCCCGATGACTTCCAATCTCTAACCCCGGGGCACTTTCTAATTGGCCGGCCTTTAACATCGCTGCCGTCCCCGAACTTACTCAATGCAAACCCAAATAGACTTGATCGTTATAAGCGATTGGAGATGACAAGACAGCATTTTTGGAGCTGTTGGCAGTCGGAGTACGTGGCCGAACTTCAACAGCGGCATAAGTAGCATACAGCGGCATACAGTGGCGTGTTCCGAGCAGACAGCTTCAAGTGGGAGAGCTGGTGCTTCTGAGGGAGGAAAATGCCCCGCCTATGCAATGGAAATTGGGGCGAATACTGACCCTCTTCCCTGGAAAGGATGAAGTAGCCCGCGTCGCTTAAGTTAAAACTGCAACGGGCATTTATCGACGAGGCATCAAGTACCTTTGCCCCTTATAATAAAACAAGTTTAAACGGATTAAATCGCGTATATTACAGATTTTTACAGAGTTTTCCTGACGTTTCGAACACTTTGCAGCGTTCGTGGTCGCAGGACGACTGAGGTGGTAGGCGTCATGACAGCTAATTTATAGAAAAATTTTTCTCGATCTACCCGCACAATCGATTCAATCGATATTCTTCGAATCGTACTCGTTTCGATGCACACAATAATCGCTCACGGTGTCTCGATGTTTTGTAGTCCGGTGTGAAGTTTGGGACTTGATTATTTTAAGAACTGGATTCCAAACAGGTGGTAATTGCCAACCATCCTCTCTATTGAAATTAGGATGTTTTTTAATTTCAATAGCCTCGCGAAGCATTCTAGGTACATATCGGTTCTCCTTTGCGAGGATTTGAGGTTGATCAAAACGTAGGAAATGGTTGGGTTTGCCTAGGGCATGCTCACACATTGCAGACTTTGTAGAGCGCACGTTTTTGACGTCAGCTATGTGTTCTTTAACTCTAGTGGCTATACTGCGCTTTGTTTGCCCTATGTATGATAACCCACAATCACAGTCAATCTTGTAGACCCCTGCATCTTGTAAAGGAATATGACACTTCACAGGTCTAAGAAATTGGCTAATCTTTCTATGTGGCTTGAAGTAGGTTTTTATAGAAGCATGCTTCAAGATATGATTAATTTTGTCAGTGACCCCTCTTATAAAGGGTAGAACAGCAGGTCGACGATCAACTGAGATGGGCTTCGGGCGGCTTTTGCGACGGGGGTGTGGAGCACGTAAATTGTTCTGTTTCAGAACTTGCTTCACATGATGAAGTTCCCCTGCCAGATGGTTGGCGTCGCAGATGCCATGTGCTCTCTGTAACAAAGATTTAGCCACAGTAGCTAACTGACTAGGATGGTGGTGAGATTCACCGTTAAGGTACCTATCTGTATGGGTAGGCTTTCACTGTATGACTAACAGAATGATCGGGATTATGAGGTGGTTGATGTAAGATGCGCCCTTCATTGTATGCCCTCGCAATTGCTCGCGAGACATCGGCAGAATATCCTGCAGATCTGAATGTAGAATTGGGTGGCAGTTTTGAGAGCTCTTGCCCAATGCTATTCAAGTATCGCCCCCTTTGGTTTATGAACTGACTGCGTTGGATGTTATTTATCTCCATTCTCGCTTATATTGTCCATAATTCCGGGTAATTGCCTCAACTATTCCTCTCTACTCCATCCTCTTAATGCGATCTGTTCGCACATGCAGTGGTTCCTCTTAATTCGATCTGTTCGCACATGCAGTGGTTTACACAAAGAGTGTGGCACTTTATTGAAGACCCAAAGAGAGAATACTCTTTTCTACAGATAAAGAACACCAAGGAGACCATCAAAAAATTGGATTTTGAAGGTGTTGGTTCAAAATCCAATTATTTGATGGTCTCCTTGGTGTTCTTTATCTG
This sequence comes from Thalpophila matura, assembly GCA_948465475.1. NCBI lineage: Eukaryota > Metazoa > Arthropoda > Insecta > Lepidoptera > Noctuidae > Thalpophila > Thalpophila matura. The sequence continues at coordinate 8,698,098 of OX419198.1, read as the reverse complement.
TAGAAAAGGGTATTCTCTCTTTGGGTCTTCAATAAAGTGCCACACTCTTTGTGTCAAATTTAAAACTATCCCTGCCGATTGAAGGAAATCAATTCCGAGGAGCGTTCGGTTATCACTTGCGTCAGGGATACCGAGAATGTGATTGGTAGGGTCTTATGACCGATACTTATCTCTACAGTGGTAGTTAGCAGCGTGGTCAATTTTGATGATCCATCTGCCAAGCTGACGTCCATGTCACGGCTCTCGAATATCGTACCGTGTTGAATTAGAACTTTATATAGCTTAGTTCCAGCGATGCTTGTTCTGGCTGCAGTATCAATGGAAGCATAACCATTTGAGCCACAGACATCAATTTCTATTATAAGGTATCTTTGCATGCTGTTCCATCCTTGTATCAATTTTGTAGAACTGTACTGCAGCCCGATTCACGTAATCAAAACCGCAACGATATCGTAGCGACTCAGTCATTGAATACCTTTTCGTATTCACATCCGTCGATCGAACTTGAACGGCACCGATTTGAAAGTCGTTCGATCGAAGTGTCGTTGACGCGTATTCGGGTAAGTTAATCGTCCTTCAATCGTTTCCTAACGTTGGCACGATGGTATTCTCCTAACAAAATGTCATTTCTTTCGATCGGATTCCAGCGATTAAACGTCAAATTTCACGATTCAAATGTCGTTGAACAAAAGTTTGTTAATTGAGACGAATTTTTATTTCTGTGACGGAGTGTATAGTGTTTTTGTGATATTATTACATTATTAAAGAGTCGCAGCAACGTTAAAATGAGTCTCGGGCTTGCGTTTTTGCTATTAGATACAGCAGAAAGAGAAGACAGACGAAGGGAGAGGATAAGGAGGAATAGAATGAGGTGTGCCAGATGGGATGCCTTCGAAATGCCGGACAGGGACTTTGTGAAGACTTTTCGTTTAAATAAAGACCTTGTCCAAAGCCTCATCGATGATATCTCCGCAATAATAGAGAGAGAAAGAAGACGAGACGCTTTATCTGTAAAATCAAAGGTTAGTTGCTTTCGGTTTCCTCCTTCTTTGTTTAAAATGATTTTTTATAAAGAGGATAAAAATCACCAATTATGCTACCTTTTTATGTATGTTTTAGGTACTTCTCGCTTTGTCAGTTTTTGCATCGGGCTCATACCAGACTCTAGTTGGCCAGAGTATTTATAGTGGTGTTTCCCAGCCAACAGTCTCAAGAGCAGTAAGGCAGGTCACACAAGCCATAAATTCACCGAGAATTATTCAAAAGTATGTGGTTTTCCCTTTGGAAAGGGTAGACAGAGATAAAATAAAGCGAAGGTACCTTATCAATAATTATTTTGTTACTTCATGGTAATATTGCATTTTAGGTACCTACCTACTTTATATTATTTTATACTTTTTCTCAGCTTTTATGACAAATACCGAATGCCAGGAGGCTATTTTGAGACCCACTGACCATGAAGAAAGATACTTTAACCGAAAGGGTTATCATTTGCTTGCTTGCCAAAACGTACCGGCATTAGAATTCTCACAACCACTAGGTATCGGAATCATACCACTGCTAAGCTCAGACGGAAACCATGAAAATAGCATACTAAATATCATGGTCGAAACAGGAATAGAAATCGAAGCAATGTCACACGGACATAACATATTATATACTGCAATGCGAAATCCACAACCAAATCCATTAGTAATGGGATACAAAGTCATAGACCACAAACAAAGTGGCGTAATTTTAGGACACCAGCCAATAACAGACTTAATTGCAACACCATTGGAACATCAACCAGAGCCGAATACAACTTCAATGGAAATAGCATCATCAAGAGGACGACGCGAAATCACCGGAGAGGGTAGTCAGGAACACACAATATTAGATCAAAGAGCAACTTTATTAGAAAATGAAGTGAGACAAGTACAAGCAGAGCAACGCTACGAATTAACAGAAATACAAGCAATAAAACAACATGGTAGTGAAGAGGATGCAAAAATAAAAAAACTCGAAGACACAACAAAAACAGATCATAATGTAATTGGTCAACTAAAAAGGAAGGCAGATGAAGCCTTAGCGGCCATTCACTCAATCGAAAATAAACTCGTGAAAACACCTGCATCCGTTACACCTGCACCGCGACCGGCAGCTGTGAATCCACCTAAGCAACCATCAAGACAACAAACACAAACAATAAGACCTCCACAGCCGGGCTCGCGCACTATACATAACTAATGTAAATATGTGATAATGTAATTGTATGTGATAATAAATAAAAACTTACTTAAGATCAAAAATGTTTTATTCAACCACACAAAATATCAATTACACAAAATCACAACAACACAACATCACAACACAACACTTAAATACACACTGAGATGAAGCTGATCACTTACATTTCCAAAAGAGTAGTCTGGTCCTCCAAGGGACGAACCGGACTGTAATCTAGGCTCATTTGCGAAGGACGAGAAACAACAGGCACAGGGGTCGACGACCTCGGTGGAATCCACGTAGCCGCGACGCGAGAGCGCCGAGCAGTCAAGATCGGACGCGGAGGCGAAGGGCTGCAACAATATTACAAGGTCAACACGACTGAACACCGGTCCATTATGGCCAGGTTAGGTTAGGTAGGTAGGAGAGATGTCGTGCGGTGTTCCGCAGGGATCGGTGCTGGGGCCGCTCCTGTGGAACATCGGATACGACTGGGTGCTGCGCGGTGCGCTTCTCCACGGCGTCGGCGTCATTTGTTACGCCGACGACACGCTGGTAACAGCACGTGGGAAGACGTACCGGCAGGCGACCATACTGGCGACAGCTGGGGTCGCGCAAGTCGTTCAAAGGATCCGGCGGCTGGGTCTCGAGGTGGCCCTCCATAAATCTGAGGCCCTTTGTTTCCACGGGCCTCGGAGGGGGCCACCTCAGGGATCCAACATTGTGGTGGGAGGGGTCTCCATCGGTGTCGAGTCGACGATGAAGTACCTAGGACTCGTCCTCGATAGCCGGTGGGACTTCGGGCCGCATTTCCGGCGGTTGGCCCCCAGGTTGATGGGAGCTGCGGCTGCATTATCGCGGCTGCTGCCCAATCTGGGGGGGCCCAACACCTCCTGCCGGAGGCTCTACGTGGGGATCGTACGGTCCATGGCGCTCTACGGGGCGCCAGTGTGGGCGGAAACCCTGACGGCCCGCAACGTCGCAATACTGCGAAGACCGCAGCGAGCGATGGCCGTCAGGGTTATAAGGGGGTACCGTACGATCTCCTTCGAGGCGGCGAGCCTCTTTGCCGGATCCCCGCCCTGGGATCTCGAGGCGGAACTCCTCGCGTCACTATATCGGTGGCGCGGGGATGTAGCGGAGCGGGGCGAACGCCTGGTGCCTCGACAGGTTGAGGCACAAAGGGCTGAGCTCCGCCAGATCCTTGTGGCGGAATGGGAGCAGCGACTTGCGCGACCCAGCGCCGGGCACGCCGCAATAGCGGCGGTAAGGCCCGTGATGAGGGAGTGGCTCGGGAGACGGCATGGCGCCCTTAGCTTCCGGCTTACACAGGTGCTTTCTGGACACGGGTGCTTCGGAAAGTACCTGTGCCGTATAGGCCGGGAGCCGACGCCCGGTTGCCACCATTGCGGTGACTGCCCCGACGACACGGCGCAGCACACACTGGAGGAGTGCCCAGCTTGGGCAGTGCAGCGCCGTGACCTCGTCGCGGCGGTCGGAGCTGCGGGTGGCCTCTCGCTCCCGGCCGTGGTTGAGGCCATGGTCGGCAGCGAGAGCGCTTGGAACGCCGTCGCCTCCTTCTGCGAGGAGGTGATGGACGCCAAGGAGGCGGCGGAAAGGGAGAGGGAGGCGGTGTCCTCTCTCCCCATCCGCAGCAGACGCACCGGGCGCCGTAGGGCGGCCAACGACCTCCGGCCACCATAGGGTGCGGCCTGCGGGCGGCGGACTTGGGGCGTCCGTCGCCCGAACAGAAACAGGCCCGAGACGGTGGCGCGACGTGTTCCGCGCGCGCCTCTCTAGAGGAATTGCGGCCGTGCATGACGGCCGCATAGGGTGACGGGGCCCGCCTTCATTTGGCGGGCCAATACCTGCCGGGGGTGCGGACGAATGCGCAAGCGACTCCCGCGCCCCCGGCGTAAGGTAATTGGAGGAACACCGGGGTGGTTTTAGTCAGTAAGAGTCTGACAGACCCCTCCGCCCTCCCCAGGGCGGGGGACATCCATGAGGATTTCCACCTCGAAAAAAAAAAAAAAAAAAAAAAAAAAAAAAAAAAAAAAAGGTTAGGTAGGTAGGTAGGTAGTACGATCTGGGAGCCGGCCCCGACGACTGCTTCGCAGTCGCTAAACCGGTTACCGATTAACCCCTCACGCGTCACCCAAAAATTTTTGGGGTTAGGTCGGATTTGGATGAAGAGTCGAATGTAGGTTACTATGGTATTTGTACATTCTTTAATGTCATGATTGTAAGTTGTTGTATCTAGATAAGTTCATTATATAATTAAGTAACTAGAAAAAAAATATTGTAATATTTTACATTCTCTTACCTATGTTAGGAAAAACCCTGTAGTTACAGTCAGATGTACTTAAAAGTAGATTAACATAATTATCAAAACTGCATCAAGTTTAGTATATATAGTTGTTTTCTACTCCAGTCATACCTAGATTGTTTGAGATCAGACATTTTTGTTCAAGTTTGTTGCCAACTGTAGGTACAGCTATATATAGCTGCTTACAATTAATATGCTTTCAGGTTTGTGACCTACGTCTAAATATTTTATGTGTTGATCCAAGTCACCCTGGTGCCACACATGATTCCACAGTGTGGGGTGATCACCCATTGAATGAATGGATGAAAGAAAAATACAATGAAGAGACAATGTATTTCCTTGGTAAGTATTAGGTATCCATCTTTTTTATTAGGTAGGCACTTGTAAAAATATCGATACCTACCTACTTAATTTTTTCTTTTGTTTTGGCAGGTGGGCTCCGCAACCGTTCTCTGACAGTCGTTTCTCCTTTGGACTGTTCACCGACAGGACGTTTCGTTTTTGAGAGATTCGTCGATAGAACGTTTCACCTATGGATGTTTCGCCGACAGAATGGTTCGCATTTGTTAGTTTCGACGACAGGACTTTTCAACTATGGAATATTCGCCGTCAGATCGTTTTGTCTACGATATTAAAAAAAACATTTCATGTTTCATTTGAGTAACATACCTAACTAGGGTCCAAGAGCGAGCGAAGCGAGCTCGGGAATTTGGACACCCCGACACGGACAATTTAGGTTCGAAGGCCGTCGACCATCTCCCTCCCCCTTGTAAGTCAAAAAATAAAGTATTTTATTTTGTCTCTCCTCAATAGCTTCTGATAATATTAGTGGCCAAATCGTAGACAAAACGATCTGACGGCGAATATTCCATAGTTGAAAAGTCCTGTCGTCGAAACTAACAAATGCGAACCATTCTGTCGGCGAAACATCCATAGGTGAAACGTTCTATCGACGAATCTCTCAAAAACGAAACGTTCTGTCGGTGAACAGTCCAAAGGAGAAACGACTGTCGGAGAACGGTTGCAGAATCTGGCAGGTGACAGTGGATACCCATTGCGTAAAACTATGATGACTCTTTTTTTAAATGCACCTGACGGCTCTCCTGAAGCCCATTATTATAATATTCATGTTTCGGCTCGAATTCTTATCTGAGTCGACTAGTTTCAAAGTCGGCAATCTGACGTTTAGTAATTTTTTGGGACGTTTAGTAATTTTTTGGTTAAGTCAAAAAAACGCCTAACTTGGTGTTAGTAGTCTTTAGGATTACAAAATTACTTTTGAAATTTTCTTAAATATTAAACAAAACTAATTAGTCATGGATTTTTTGTTTACTAAGTATAAGTCATAAATTAAATATTAATTTTGCAGATTAGTAGTCTTTAGGATTACAAAATTACTTTTGAAATTTTCTTAAATATTAAACAAAACTAATTAGTCATGGATTTTTTGTTTACTAAGTATAAGTCATAAATTAAATATTAATTTTGCAGATTGCCGGATTTGAAATTAAGTTATTAAGATAGCCGGGTTTGAAATTGACATATGTGCAGATTGCCATTTTTGATACCAAATACCTGCTTGTAAAATCAGGGTTGTCACAATAGTATAAAAATTTATGATGACCTAAAATATGGGGGATATTTAATGGGACTTATAAATAAAAAATGAGCTCATAGAATCAGACTTTTAATAGCACTTCTTACACTAGTTTTATTTAAATTAAGAATATTATATGCGGAGATCTGGGACCTCTTCTAACGCCTCTTCGCAATAATCTGAAGGAGGGATAGTCGATGCATCAAACGACTCCTGCTCATCAAAAATATTACAATAATATGACAAAGTAGGAATTTCTTTCCACTCAGCACCAAAATGTTTGCACAACAGCTTCTTTACGTCCGATAATTTATCTTTATTAACCGCTACAATACTCGGGAGTTGTTCCGGAACAATATTTATTATATTTTTATTTCTTTGGCACACATTCTGTGCCTGTGCCGTGTCAGAATTATAGTACAGCTCGCCTTTAATCAGCACATTCCCCGCAATTTTAGAGCGTCTTAGGACGAATCTTTTGCATTGTTTAAATTTCATCTGCCAAGATCCTGTAGGCTTCAAAACGTTTTTTACTGCATCTCGCCAGTTAAAAACTGGGCAATCATTGCCCAATTTTATCAATGTTGACGTTTCACCAAGCACATCTCTTATTTTATCCGGGTGTAAAATTACGTCCATTTTTCGTAGCTTTTTTTCAGCAATCCCTAACTGGCGATCTGCTGGCATAAATGAGTGTCCCGTTACTGGAAAGACCAATTCTATTGTTTTTATATTTTTGTGATCCAACAACCATTTAGAGCACGTGCCCAAAAGAATGCAATTTTTATTTGCCCCCCCTCATCCATCTGCGACCAATCGAAAATCCAATCTTTGTATTATTAAGCCTGTGAGTTATTGCAGAAGCTACTAAGTTTGAATCTTTATTAAATTCATTTTCTGTGCAATAATAGGTAAACACCCGCTCCTTTACAAGAGGAGCATTAGATGGTCCCTCAACCACAGTAAAATTAAAGAGTGAGCCCTTTTTTCAATAATTAATAATTTTTTCTTCTGGGGATCAGTTTCAGCAGAGATTTTTCCAGTAAGCTCTAAACATTTGGAGCAGACATCAGTTTTTGGAGTACCAAATCCCAAATTGTAGGACGTGTTAAAAATATGACGGAAATATAATTTTTTTACAGCAGCATTTGAATACTCACTGTCTTTGTAAATTTTGTATACTTTATTTATATTCAAATCTGAGGGTAAGTACTTTCTTTCTGCAGTCTTGGTTTTTCTACGATGGTCTGCTTCGATACAACGTAGTTGCTGTATAAAATTATGAACAGATTCTTTTTGAGCAGCAAATAAACGCTCTTTACGATTTCGACCTGAAAACAAAGATTAAAATGGCATTCAATAAACAGCTTGAAAAGAAGATGGGCAAAAGAAATTGGATGAGTGATTCTTTGAAATAGAGAAAAAAAAGCAAAAAAATAACTTTACCTCGGTGTTTAGTTATTATTAAATCCCCAGCATGAAAATATCTATTCATGACATATTGTAGGTACCAAGCTGTACAAACTTAGAACATTTTACCATGCAAGTAGAGAAAAATAACGATACCAAATTGAAAGAGTACTGTATGTACCAACATGTCTTTCTCTTAATATTTTTTTTTAATTTAGACGTATTATAAAATCATATATTTCTGGTTTAAAAATACAGATGTCGCTTGTTAACGTTAACCATCTAGATTAAAAATAGGTTTCAATAGACTACAGCGTCACTGACCAAGTGACTATTTATTTTCGTATCATTATATTCCAACATGCGAATGTGAAATGTTACCATTATTAAAATAAATATTCGATTTAGGAATTTATTACATAGTAATAGCAAATATGAAATATGCGTAATGTGTTTATTAAAAGAATAAAATATGTTTTCTGCAAATAATTCATTACTATTGGCATAAACTTAAATGCAAATAATTTATTCTTCTATTTTAAATAAATTAATTACGTGCGTCTCTTGGTATTTATTTTGTACTTTTTACTGGCAACAAGACAATAAAGTAGTTACTTTTATCTGTCAATGTCAATGAGGTCAATGGCATTCCGTTTGTCGTTTTTGCCGGTCGGTTTTTGTGTTGTTTGTTAAATTCAAATTTAAGAAACAACCTAGTGCTTCTCCGTAATTCATCGAGTTGAGCCCCTGCTCCTCGGGTTTGCGTCGAGTGTTTTCACTAGTATTATTCGAGACAGAGACTCTTTTAAGACTTTTTAAAGTGCTCCTGGGTAATTTTACCATGTCTAGTAAACGTTGTTGTGTTCCTGGATGTGCGGAAATTGAAGGTACGTAACCGGCTTAATACCTACTGATTTGGCATCCGGTGGTAATCGTGCTAATGGGCATTTTCAGGAAAACTTGTAAAATACATTGTTTTTTTAAAATACAAATAAATATGGTCTATTACGTGCGCGATAACTTGATACAAATAAATATGGTCTATCACGTGCGCGATAACTTGAGACTTGGCAGTTGTGAGACTTAAAGTCAATTTACAACTCGTATTTGCATAAAGAAAAGAAGTATATGAAGTCGCATATCACGCAGGTCTTAAGTTATCGCGCACGGTAGCATTTGTATCGAACAGGATGTAACAGAACCACTTCATGTTTTAGAAAATTGTTTCATAACCTAAAGCTAATGTTTTATTCTTCTTTCTGGGTAAATATCTTACTTTGGGAATAACTAAACTATAGTTAGTTTAAATTATGTTAAGCTAAGTATTATATTAATTGTTTGATACAGACGTAAACTACTCTGCACAATCAGCCGTGAAACTATCGATTTGTTTGCGGCAAAGCTCTATTTACCGGAAAACAGCTTGTTGAAATGGCTTAGATTAATGAAGATAGACAGAATTTGTTTAAGAACACAATTAATATTCGGTAGAAAATATTCATAAAAAATACCTAAAATACAATGATGGTGTATGGTCATTGTCCGGTATTTACAAAACCATGGAACAGCATTTAATATTGAAAATACAATACAAAAAGCAAGATCTACTGCAGTATTCTGTATTATGTATTTATTATACAAAAGATAATATTTTACACTTAAAACAGTTGAAATTACAAAATAGTCTAAGGAAAATGGTCTTAAAAAGTTAAGTTAAAAGTTGGTTACTGGATATGGGACAGTACTAGATGAAATATTATCAAATTTTAAAAACATTTTTATTTATTGTAATAAGTTTAACTAAACTATTAATTATATTATAAACAGTAGGTACCCTAAAAGTTCATTCAAGTGATGAAAACAAAAATCAAATCTCAAGAATTTATAATCATTAAAATAATAAAATAATCATTATTTAGAAAACATATTTATGCTTGGGACAACCAATTTAAGGCAGGTACAAGTTTTTCTGAAAATGTTATTAATATAAAATTATGTTATAGAGAAATGAAAACTATGGATTTGATGTCTTTGGTCTACAACATTTACCTAGCTACCCTTAAATAACAAATCAATAATTTATTATGATTTACAATTTACTCAATAACAACTCATTCTTTTTTTGCAGATTCCCAGAGAGTCCTTCATTGGTTTCCAAACCCTATGAAGGACATTGCTCGTTTTCGAACATGGGTCCATGTTATTGGTGGAGACATTTTGAGTCTGAGTAATGAAGATATTTATAAACTTCGTGAGTATGTCATGCTCATTTCGAAGAGAAATATTGTTGCCGTAACAACAGAATTTCTAACATAGCAGTACCAACATTGCTTATGCCAGGTAGGTGCAATCTAGCTATATTTACCTGCGCTATGTTGATTTATTTGGCCATGCAGAATTAAAGTTTGGTTTTTTTTTGTTATTAAAAGACCATACCTTTCTTGTTGCAGGACTACTATCCATATCAAAATTTACCTACACCGAAAGAAGACCATTTAGGGAAGTTGAAAACTTACCATCTACATCAAAAGGTTTGCTCACTTAATGAACACCTTTAGGTTCGGATTGATAAACATACTTAGCACGTACTTTGGCTTAGATGTGGCCCCTATCGTCTATCTTCCACTTGTAGTTTGAAAGTTGTGTGGTGTGACAGTAATAATAATGCTCAGCTAAAGAACAATCTAAGCAATGTTTATTTATCTTGGCACTGAAGTAGAGATGAGTGGTAAGCAGCCTAAACCAATTTATTATTCATTATAAAATTAATATTGTGTAATGTTTCAGATCCTGCTACACCTACACCTGTGCTTGCACATGGCAGTTGTAAAAGTGCCCATATGAATAAAACACATGATTATCCAGTGAAGGGAATTGGTAAGTTTTATTTCATACATTAATTCCGGACCAGGCGTTGATAAGTCGACTTACATATATTTTTTTAAATGCATATGTACCCTTTAATTAGAGAGTTATTCAAAAATTGACATGTTTGCTATGTGCGGTAAAACAGACCTATTGACTTAGTAATTTATTCACCCTATGAAAGAAGCAATTCTAATGCATAATATGCATAAAAAAATATGTAAGTCGACTTATCAACCTATTCACGCCTGGTACGGAATTGTTTACTGTTACTTGGCATAATTATTCATGATCAAATAGTTATTGAAAACAGAGACCATGTTTATTATAATCCTTTTATAATATTAATGTTTGTAACGCAATTTCATCATGCCTTACTTGAGCTTGTGTCCTAAAAGCTTAATTTTGTTTGCAGGTTCAAACAATACTAAAAAAGTAGTGAAACATGTCAAAATGTCAAAAAATGAGTATAATTTATACCAAAAATTGGTTTCAACTCGAATCAAGCTATCGAAATGCCGGAATAGATAGAGTGCGGAAGCAATCTTTGCACTTAAAAGCAGCCAAAAATTTCATGGAGAGTAGCAATTTTATAGCTACTGTAAACAATTTGCCAAGCGCTGCAAAAGTTTTAACAATGTTACAGTTCAGAGAACATAAAAAGAAAGAAAAAGGCAGAAGATTTTCTACTGAAGAGAAAATATTAGCTTTAGCTATTATGAAACAAAGTCCCAAAGCTTATCGCTTTCTGCGAAGAATGTTAGTTTTGCCTTCTCAGCAAATACTTACAATTTTTTTAAACCAGGCTAATATAAAGCCTGGAATTAACAATAATGTATTTGCTCAACTTAGAAAAAGAGCAAATAAAATGAAACCAGCAGATAAACTCTGTGTTTTAATGTTTGACGAAATGTCGTTAAAACCCAATTTAGCATATCACGAGAGAAAAGATTTGGTGATAGGTTTTGTTAATAACGGATGCGAGACAAAACCTGAATTCGCTGACCATGCACAGGTGTTTATGATCAGGGGTCTCATACGGAAATACAAACAACCTGTTGCTTATACATTTGCACAGTCGGCAACCAAAGGCCCAGAATTAGCTGTACAAATTAAAACAGTAATTGAAAAATTACAGGAAACTGGTCTCAATGTAGTGGCTACCGTGTGTGACCAAGGTACTAACAATAGACAAGCTATAAGTCTTCTCATAAAAGAAACAAGGGGACATATGCTGAGAAGTGAACAAGAAATCAGAGACGACAACATAATAATAATTAATAATCAGAAAATTATACCATTATATGATCCCCCTCATTTATTAAAGGGTATAAGAAATAATCTTATAGAGAAGAATTTAAGGTACACAATGGACAACGAAGAAAAGACAGCAAAGTGGGATCATATTATACAATTACAAAATAAAAATATTGAATGGAAAGGGATCAGAATATTGCCAAAGCTGACAGAGACCCATGTAGATCCGGCAAGAGCAAAAATGAAAGTGAAATTTGCCAGCCAAGTCTTCAGTCGTGCCGTTTCATCTACAATGGGATTCTTTGCAGGTAAGATCGAGAATGTGTTGTTATGTGTTAAAGATTAACCTTAATAGGTTGTCCTCAAAATTAATGGGTTGCTTAACGTGGATCCGTCAAAGTTGCGCGCGAAATACAAAATATCTTGGATTTTTTGTTATTATCGCGAATCGAATTTGGATCAACATACAACGTAAAACACGCTGCAATTTGCAAAAAACCCAAAATATTTCGAATTTCACGCGCAATCTTGACGGATCCACCTTAAATCATATTGATTCAAATGATAATTTTCTGTATGTATTTTTGATATCTAGAAGTTTTTGTTCTATTTTGGTTTGAAACTTATATACCTGATTCATAATTAATAATTATATATGTATAATCACTAGCTTCCGTCCGCGTTTTTGGGATAAAAAAGTAGCCTGTGTTATTCTTATGTATAAGCGATATTACTGTAAAGTTTCATCAAAATCCGTTCAGTAGTTTTGGCGTGAAAGAGTAACAAACATCCATACATACATCCATCCTCACAAACTTTCACATTTAAGGCCTGCGCAGACGAAGTACTTTTGTCCCTGGAGGACAAAAATCCCTGTACGGTGGAAAAAATGTCCTCCGAGGACTTGCCAAGGACTTAACGCAGACGGTGTGCGGTCATTTGTTGCCCAGAAGTGAAGCGCACCGCACGCTATGGAAGCAAATATTCTGAAATTGCGTTGTGTTATAATTTACATACACTTTAAGAATAAAAAAAGACGTTTTAAAAGAAAATACTGGGTCCATCCCTTTATTTCAGATCGATTATTGAATGGATATTTTCATGTGAAGCATGGTCAGTTAAAACAATATCCAGAAAGATTTTTCAAATATTATAAAATGTCGGTAGGAACTTTTGATGAGTTGCTGTCAATTTTGGAACCTGCTATAAGTCATTCTGAAACAGTGATGAGGAAATGTATTGGTCCAGAAGAGAGACTGTCAGTAACTTTAAAGTAAGTAAATAAATGCATTTCCAGTTCGTAATAATCATTTAATCATCTTAGATTTGGTAATCATCATCAATCACAATAAAATATTTTTTCACATTAGGTACAACTTTTCATAATTTTTTTGGAAGGATGCATAATTATTAATCAGTCTTTATGTTATATAATAAATCTACCATAATTAAAGTACCTACTGAGGCTTGAGCCAGACACTTAATTTTCTTCATCGCCATCGCCAAGACTGAATAAAGTGTCGCAGGTATCATTTTCTGGAGATGTGATTAAAACGTAATCCCGATGCACAGGTGTTGGTGTATAAGATACTACATTTGAGAGCTGTGATGTCGATGGTTGAGGAATATATTCAAGATTTTCAGACAAGTCATTTGCGGTGGTGTACGATACAGACTGGATTGGATTATTAAAACGATTTTGAATAGATGACAGCGGCTCTCTCCTAGGTGTTTCATTTCTAACATTAGGTGTTACGGTCATTTGAGAAAATCTTGAATTGTCGTTTGATGATTGCTTAAAATTTAAAATTAACTTTAAAATTTCCATTCTCAATAATAATTTTTGTTCTTCAGAAAATCCCTTCATATATGAAGTAAGCGAACGTAAAAAAAACTCATCTTCGTCTTGCCCGCTATCGCATGTTTTTGATTTAGAAAGCATTTGATTACCTTCTTTAAGTAGAGTTACTATTTCTTCATCGGTGTTTTTTCTCACCGTTCTTGGTTTTGAAAACCTTGCTTCAGCTTGAGAAGTTATATCTCTCCTATTTTCCACATTGCTCAGCTCAGGTTCATCGTTTTCAATAGATCCTTCTGTATCTACAATTTCTGTAAAAGGCAACAAAAATAGAAGAGAATCGAAGTACATGTATTTCCTCCTCTTCTTGGCTGCACTTCCAGACGGCGTATTTTTTTGGGCGGCGAGTTCTCTTCTAAAACAATGTCTAAGAGAAGTCCATCTCTTCTGTAACTCCTTTCCTGCAAAATAAAATGACAATATAAAAGGCTGCAAGATTTTTAATTTCTCCGGTTTATTTTATAGGTATTTAGCACGAGGTTCATCGTTTGTTGATCTTGAAGAAGACTACTTAATTGGAGCATCTACTATACGTTCTATCGTTAAAGAAACTTGTACAGCAATTTGGCAGCTGTGTAAAAATGCATGTTTTCCTGCCTTTAATGAGGAAAGATGGCTAGAGATTGCAAGTGAATTCTACAGAAAAACTCAATTCCCAAATTGTTTGGGAGCTGTGGACGGTAAACATATTCGCTTAAAGATGCCACCAAACTCAGGTTCAAATTATTTCAATTACAAATCATATTTTTCTACAGTCTTAATGGCGGTTGTTGATGCTGACTATTGTTTTACATTCATTGATGTCGGAGCGTATGGGAAACATAGTGATTCAAACATATTTAAAAATTCCAATTTAGAAAAGGGTATTTCAAGTGGTTCAATACCCCTTCCCAATAATCATAATCTTCCTAATGATGAGAACGGAAATCCCATGCCTTTCGTTTTTGTTGGAGACGAAGCGTTTGCTGTTTCAAATCATGTGATGAGGCCCTACCCTGATCGCAATTTAAGTCCAAAGCAGCGCATTTTCAATTATCGTCTATCAAGAGCACGAAGAATAGTTGAAAATGCATTCGGTATTTTGAGTAATAAATGGGCAATATTTCAAAGAAGTTTGAATGTTGATATGAAATTTGCAATAACAATAATAAAAGCTGCATGTACTCTTCATAATTTTGTCCGTAAAAGGGATGGCATTCATTTTGAAGATACACTGTATTCTTGTACTTTCGAGGATATACCTCCAGTTGGTGTAAGAGGTACAGATACTGGTATCGAAACTCGAAATTACATGGCCAATTACTTTACGTCTCCTCAAGGATCTGTACCATGGCAGTATAACCAAATTTAATAAATAAGTGGCAACTTTCCTGAATAAAAACAATAAATCACTAAATACGCATTTTATTGAAAATCCGAAAAACTTACCATATTTGGTTTTGTCCTCACTCGACATTAAATCCCAAACTGAAGAGGAATAAACTTCCTGACATACCTCGTTCCACAACTTTTTCTTTAAATTTCGGTCGTGATACTCTTTTCTTGACGTATCATATAATGGAGTTCTTTTTTCAATCTCACTTATTAAAATTTTACAATCGATATCGTGCGCCATTGTTTGTCGTGCACGCGTGCGTCACCATCGAGCGGTCAATGCAGACTAAAGTTCGCTGTGTGCGTTGCTGGGCCTAGTCACGTTGGTTCTATTTTTTTCGGGGACTCCCCCGTACTTTTGTCTAGTCCGGTCCCTCGGTGTCCTCGGTGGTTCGGGGGACTTTTTGTACGGGGTACTTTTAATCCTTTGTGTGCGTTATTCCGTACAGTTATAAGAGATCTATAATGAGGGACAAAAAAGTACCCGGGGGACAGTACCTCGTCTGCGCAGGCCTTTATTATATTAGTAGGACTTGACCTCAGTTACTCGGTGATTTAAAATGTACATTGGTGCCGATTCTGTTGTTTACGAACTCAACTAATTTAGTCTTATTATGTCTCTTTCTAATATAAAACATGAGAGAGGGATATCAGATATTTAATCCTGTCAAATTTGACAGGATTAAATATCTGATATCCCTCTCTCAAATAGACATTTAAACTAATTAGTCCACTACAATAGTTTTAATGTCAATTTAGTCGTAATCGCAAATAGTCACGACTATTTTCCCGTACATGTCAAGGGCGTAGAATAATTTCACAGTTCTAAATATTATCTGTCGTTTTACAATGATATTTTAAGTAAGAGATAAAGTGTGACTAAAATAAGTTTAGTGTGATGTTTAACAGAATCAGCACTATTGGCAAACCGTCTAAGCATGTATGATTTTATATAGGTAGGTACATAAAATGTACATTATGTGCACAAAAATCATAGAAAGTAATGATAACATTGAATTAATATTATTTGACAGATACCGGATACCTCCCAGCGGAATGCAACGAGACTGCAGAGATTCTGCTTTTTTTTGACAATCTTTTTGATTCCGTCAATGGCAGCTTTACATAAAACAGGTTTACAAAACCTCTTCTGGGACCCGTAACACCTTCTTCAAAACACCACAAAGTTTGGACAGAATCAAAAATAATATTAAAATCGATGAAGTTCATTAACGATAAAAATAAAATTTGTAGTGTACCTAGCATTAATAATTGGGTATGGATGGACACTGGAAGGCATAGAAAAATTAGTAAAAATGCTAGCCATTGACCATAATGTTAAGTCTTTATGGATGCGGCACCTAAACCAAGACCCAATCGAAAATTTCTTTGGGGCCATAAGAAGCCATGGGTGCCGCAATACAAATCCAACGCCAGAAAAATTCGAATCGGCGTTAACAACCTTATTGGTCAACAGCCTCTCCAGTGTCCATTCCCCTGGAGCAAACTGTGAACAAGATCAATGCGATGCACTGCATGCCCTCGTCGTTACGGAGAGTAGTGAAGCTGCGACGACTGGCGATATTTATTTAGATATTGTAAATGAGATTACCCTTACGCCATTAGAGGACAAAAATCACCCCCTAATAATGGGGCCTCTACAATATGTTTCAGGATATTTTTTAAAAAATTCAAAAAAAAAATATTTAGGTCCTGCGAAATATGTAAGGGTAATCTCTATAGCGAAATGGAACATGATTTTATTAATCGTAATCGCCAATCGTTGTTGGCTTTCCAGCGCTAGCCCAGATTTTGTCGCATGTGTATCAAATATGCAAGACATAATAAATAAAATATTAATTAATAATTTAGAAAGGAAAGCGCACAGAGAATACATAAAAACAATGATTTTATTATTTTTAGATTTTAATTTTTTAACATGCTCCGAACACAAAGACCAATTAATAGAATTTTTAATTCATTTTGTATGTAGATTTTTTATATTCAATTACTGTAAAACCCTAAATAAAATATTAAGTGGCAAAAAGGATATCAACAGCGACGAGGACGTACTGCAGTGCAAAGCAAAGAAATATTTTAAACGATGTTTTAAGAGAAAACATAAATAATAATAATTATAAATGTTATGGGTTTTATTTTCTATTTTCTGCAGCCTTAAATAATCCCTTAATTTATTCATTTAAATGATGTATGAATAAATTAGGGGGTTAAGAAATGAACTAAAACAATAAAATAAAAATAGCCTGGAAGCAGGAATGATGATACGCATAGATCTAGTTATATATGTCGTAGGATAATTTGATACTTCGAATCTTCGCGAAAATCCTAGGGGTTTTGCGAAAACGCGGATAATTAGACATAGGCGAAAAATTATCAAATCTTACTGGACAAAGTCAGGATTTTTGCGAAAATACTCGTTACTATAGTAAGATTTGATGTGCTCAACACTAATTGGCTACAATTTTGCTGGCTGACTTCTAATTGGTTCCTAGTTTGCCGATGATTAACTTCAAGTATTGTATCATAGAGTTATGAAGGTTTAGAATAGGTGAGAAAGAAAAATCACTAAATTGATTTTTATAAACTTTTTATTGAAAATTTTAGTATGTATGTTGTTTTCTACAGACAATAGGAGATCTCAGTCGTAGTAAAAAAAAATGATCCAATTTTAGGGTGTAATCCATAAATTGGATGAAACTGGTTAGGTAAACAATTAGTTTAATAGTGCAACAATGGAATTGATCAGTCTTGTGAATTAAAGTCTTGAGATAAAATCACTCATTCATCAGCCTTCTCTTATACAGCTAAACTTAAGATATATTGAGGCAAAATTATTATCACATTCTGGTTCACTTATAGTGAACAAAATAACTACAACAAATTATTATTGAATTAGCAAAAATAGGAAAAAATAGACTTATTCAAAGAAATTAAAAGATAACTAGAAAAAAATTTGAAAAGCGAATAATCACAGAACAAAAGATAATTAAATACGTCACTAATGTGAAACTTACGCTGAGTTGCATGGACCTGTAACATTGGAGTTGCAATGCAAGCACAGCTGCGTTTAGTAAATAGTAATATGAAATTATTAGTAAGACTTTACTTGTTACAACAATTCAAAGATTTATGACATTTGGAATTACAAAGCAAACCGTGCTTTTTACAAGCACACTTATTTGAGGAACATTGTTTGCTTGATTTCTTGCAATGACATTGCTTAAACCCTTGTCCGCCGAATGGTGATAGTTGTGAGGAAATACCACGAATAGGTAATACTACCTCGGGAACGGGGCCGGTAAATTGAGCTCCTGGAGATATTTGAAGTGCGTTTCTTGGTAGCCAATCTTTAATTATACCAACGGAGGTACCAACTTGAAACAAACCATTCTTCTTATCAATTACTCGTCCTGTAATGTTTTTGTTATCTAAGGGTGCACGATCGTACTTCGGAACATCAACCAAAATTGTAGCACCTACATCTATTTCTTTAAATTTTTTGTTGGATGTAGTACACATAGTCGCAGCTGCTCTTTTTAAATTTTCATGCGAACTTGTTCTTTCTTTCTTAATAGAATCTTCTTGCCAGCATAAGTTACATTTAACATTAGAAGAACTACTACCTTCTCTAACTTCAGACACTCCACATGCGCCGTGAATCACTTGTTGGCATTTTGAACATTTGAGTGAATCGGATGTGGTAATTTGGCAAATACAACATTTAACTTCAGTAGCAACAATATTATTGGAATGTTGTTGTTGTACATTTGTGTGGGAATTTGTGTCATTTATAGCGATATTGTTATCAAGACAGATCGTTTTTGTTGTACTTGCTGGGACAATTATTACATCTTCTAAAATTGTAATGTTATTTGCAGATTTTTTTTTATATTGTGTCAGATGAAAGAGGGGTAGATTGTGTTGAAGTTTGTGTTCGGATAGTCATTTTTTGATCAGTGGAAACATACTGATTTGTGGTTTCGGAAAGCTGCTCATAGAAAAGGATTGCATTTTCAACTTTGGATTTATTTCTACAACCTGCATTTCGCTCGTCTTGAATATCTTCAGTGCGAGGAGGATTTTCATTAATTAAAACCTGTTGTAAGTCTTCTTCATTTTCTAATTTTGACAATGTATCTCTAGGCAAATAAGTTGAAGACAGGCCAATTACAGGATCGTGACCAAACAAGGCTTTGTATGGTGAACGTCCTATTGTGCGATGATGCGAAGAATTTTTCTGGAACTGAACGAAATACAATCCCAGTGACCATTCAGTTGAGTTATTGTCGGACATCCAGGAACGCAACATGTTCTCAACATCCTGATTGCACCTTTCTACCGAACCTAAAAAAGAGAAAAATACTTTATTGCACATAAAAAAAAATACAAAACAACAGATAACAACAAAAGACAGTACAATATAGGTGGCCTTATTGCTAAGGTAGCAATCTCTACCAGGCAACCTTTGGGTGAAAGAAAAATGCATAGCGGTAAGCGGGATAGTGCAAAACTTGCAAACAAACCTTGACTTTGAGGATGTCGGGGACGTCCATTCACTATCTTGCATGCAGGCCACAATGTGATTAGCTCTTTTATTATGCTGGCAGTAAATTCCTTGCCATTATCACTCTGTAAAATCATTGGCGCACCCACTTCTAAGAATATTTTTAAAAGAGCCATGGCTACTTCAGTTGCTTTTTTACTGGTTAAAGGTATGAGAAAGCAGAACTTAGTGAGGTGGTCTTGATAGTTTAAAATCCATTTGTAATTGTGGCTAGGAGTTGACTGGAGATCAATTAAATCTACCTGCCCACGTTTGTTAAAGTCTTGAGAAATTATGGGGCGTACAACAATTCCTGTTTTTGGGCAACTTTTTTTATTCAGACAGATCTTACACAAGTTGAGGAACAATATCATAATCGGTACCGGTATCACATATTGTTGCTTTAGGTTATATATCAGTTTGTCGCGTCCTCCATGCCCAGTTGATATGTGCGCCTGCAGAAGAATATCATAGTACATATCTGTTGAAGGTACTTGTACAACAGGAGAGTTAAGATCCTTTCTTCTCAGTATCAGAAGTTTTTCTTCACCTACACTCATCACGTCGTATTTTTTTGCATTTCTATACTGTTGTTGTGTTTTTGGTTGCTTAAGTACACTCGCAGTTTTAAATTGTTCAATTGAATTTATTACAGCATTTACGCGTTCTTTAGTCCATTCTGGTTTAGTTGTACCGTCAACTCTATTATCGTAAAACTTTCTTAACTCTATGTAAAATTTGTCTTTATCGGAGATAACCTCCAAATTCTCCGATTCTGCTGAAGGTTGAACATCATTCTCTGTCGAATCTGTCATAATTATATGAAAACCAAACCTCCTATTCACACCGTTTCTTAGTTCAAGTCCAATTTTATAGTCCACTTTTAACACAATGACAAACAAAACACCGCTAAACCAATCTCGAAAGCATTGTTGTTGTTGAGTGGTTGACTAAGACTTTTATGATATATGACACTATGTACATCCGTGTAGCACTTTTATTTACCACTTTATTTAAGTCCAAGTAGGTACACTATTTACGATAAAAAACAAAACACTTCTGCAATTTAACTCAGACACAAACGTAAACAAATAACGTGCGGCAACAAATGATTGACATTTAAGACGTCAACCAATCAGAGACGATCTCTTATTGAACGCGCTGACCGGACCAATCAGCGTTCTTATTTCATAACAGCCAGCGTTTCGTTTCGCAATATTGCTATAATAACGAGTATTTTCGCAAAAATCCTGACTTTGTCCAGTAAGATTTGATAATTTTTCGCCTATGTCTAATTATCCGCGTTTTCGCAAAACCCCGATTTTCGCGAAGATTCGAAGTATCAAATTATCCTACGACATAATTACATAGCAGGAAAGTTGTAGGTTTGAAACCACAGTTGGCGCCACCAATCGCTTTCCGTTTGAACCCGTCAAGTAAAGCCTCTATACCTATATATAAAAGTACTCTGTGGTAGGTACCCTGTGTTTTGTAATACCAAATAATTTCAAAAAAAAAAATGACATATTGGTATCTTTTTGCCACCCACAAAAACACCATAGTACTTTATAGTGGTGACTTTCTTGCTTTTGAAACCTGCCCTTTGCTTGACAGGTTGCACTGTGCAGTATTTTAATATAATTGAATCTTGATCTTTTTTAGTTCTATAGCTGTAAAATTTATCATGCAATTTTTTCAATTGTGACATTGTTAGGGTATCACACTGAAGCGCCTTAGTGTTATGGTTGCATACCTTTTCAGGCATTAATTTTGGGGCATATCTAAAAAAATAGAAAATACGTAAGCAGGTAAGTAAGCAGTAAGCACACCAATAAAACCAAAGTTAACCCAAACAGCATGCCAGCTCATGACAGCCCTAGCTTCAAACTAACCTCAATTTCTTAGCTTGGTTTCTTGACCAATTTTCGGGATCTCTTTTGCGTTTTCTTGCAAAATTAGTAACAACGCTGGGACTTGACTCCATTATAACTTTTCACCTTCAATCACTGAATTTGAATTAGAAAAACACTAAAAACGTATTAAAATCTCCGTACATTAATGTGCTAGCGGCCATTACACCACGCTTTCAAACGCTCGCTTCCGATTGGTCGATGACGTAAGATGGCCGATTTTGAATTCGAGATATGAACAGAATGCCACATTTGATCCTAACCCAGATCCTAACCCAATTTTTGTATAGCAGATTACCGTTTTTGTTAGGTAGCTTCTAATTTAAACGATTTTATTCAAATTTATCTGTGTTACCACATTAATAACTCATTTTTTGAAAAATGCACAGATTGCCGTCTTTGAAACTAGTCGACTCAATCTAAAGTTTTGCAATTTAACATTGCCGCCAGCTCTGTCCACAATTTGGTTGAGTTTATGCTTGCTTCTTTCCCTCGAACGCGTCCTAAGGCCAAAGCTTTGTGTTTTGTATAAACTCAATGAGTGTCTCCAGCTGCCTCAGCGAAACTTGCTTCATTTTAATTAATAATATAAACTTAATAATATAAACTATTTGTATTAGCTACCCACGAACGCGCGAACCGCGAAAAGTTTAAAACTTTGACAGTAGCGTACTGTTTGACAGTTGCGAAGAGAAAGATGTAAAGAAAGCATAGAGAACGTTTCCATTTTTTGTCTCAGACTCACAACGTTTTGCCAAATTATGGAGAATAGTATTTTTTTCTTTTTAATATACATTTTACGTTTATTGATATTATTTTAAATTAAATTTATTTGACCGTAATGACGTAAATCACAGATTTTTTACAAAAAAATGTGTTTCATTAACTTCGTAGAATACAAAAAAATGTAACTGGCAATAAGTCGTTGAGAAATCGTTTAGTTTCGATTCTATTGAGTTGAAGTCCTATTGAACTACGTTCAAGAAATACATGAATACCATATCTGGGTAGGACTTCGATCGAACGACTTTCAAACTTCAGCGATATTTTTTGATTGTTTGTAATTACGTGAATCGGGCTGCTGGTTTTGGGGGCGTTTCTTTTGATTTGCAGTTCTCGCAGCTACTTCGAAAAACTCCAGCCGGCCTAGCATGAAAACAATAGAAACGGGTTTTGTCTACATAGAAATAGACAAAGTGACAGATTGTAGAAACATTTCTACCGTTTCATTCATAAAACGTAGAAATGTTTCTACAATCTGTCACTTTGTCTATTTCTATGTAGACAAAACCCGTTTCTATCGTGGTCATGCTAGGCCGGCAGGAGTGCCACATCCATAGCACTTTATTTTGTCCGCTGGTTTTTGCTCCTGTATTTTTGATAGGCGCTTACGACATTCTTCGGCCACGTGTCTTTTTTACCACAGAAAAGGCACGTCTTCTTGACTTTTTCCTGGCAAGCGCTTGCAGGTGCCTCTTCTTTAGCCTGCTCTTCTTTGGCCAGTGCTTCCAGGTGTCGACCTTTTATCAATAATTATTTGAAGGTTTTTACAGAGCTCCGTTCGATTTTTTTTTTTGCATTCGATGTGCAATAGCCCATAAATAAAATCGAGATGTTCTTCTTCTTTTTATCTTGGCTGGTAATTGGGCAAGTAAAGCTCTTTTCTTCATCACGAACTCGTCAATGGGCTCATTTTTTCCTTGCGAAGTCGCAAATATGGCTAGGTAAATATCGTGCGGCTGCTTTTGGGGTGCGAAGGCGTTGCGAATGGCTGATACGGCTGCATTCCAATCCTTGATTTCGCTTTTCACTCCCTTCCACCATGTGCTAGCGGTGCCGGTCAGTAGGAGGGTAAGACCGATAACAGCATCGTCACTTATCCCTTCGACATCTTTATACACTGAGATGGTATTTAGGAATTCTTCCACTTTGTCGTGATCTCGCTCGCCGTTAAAGCGTGATGTGCATCTTGTGAAGTTCTTCTTATTGGTGTTCACACTTCCCATCAATTCTCGGAATTGTTCAGCAGACATCCGTATAGAAGACATCGCAGAATCCTTTGGTATCCTTCTCCATCATTTCAGTAGTGTTCTTTCACGTTGGGCGCCACTTGCCCAAACAACTCACGTTTTATACAGTAAGTGTTATTTACCAAACCATCACGCGGGTCGTCTTCATCAATAACGTTGCGTAGTTCACTTTGTTGGTTCTGGTTTAAAGCGGTGGCTCTTCCCCATCCTAATAGGTTGACAGTAGGAGGTGATGTCAACATTTCGACGGGTTCCTCCTCTTCTTCTTCAACCCCGCCTTCTTCGTCGACGTCCTCTGGTCCGATTTCAGCGTCATCACGCGCGCGCGCGCGATCAGCGGCAGCTTCTAGGTGCTCAATCGGCTCGGGTGGATCAGCTCTTGGTGCGACGGGTGCGATACCTTCCAGCATCCATTCTCCGTTCCTGTCTGCTCCTCCGTGTATGTGCAAGATCGGCTGCAACTCGTTGCAGCGCGATTGCGGGTGCAGGCAGCGTCTCGTAGAGACCGTAGGTCGCATTAGTAATGCGGCCAAAATGACGTTGGTCATTTGGTTCTTGCGCATGGAGTAAATGTCTCACTCCCGCTGCGTCTACGAAGTCGCCGAGTCCCTCCAGGTACTCGCCTGCTCCCGAAGCTATCTAGTGCGTGAAGGAGATAGCAATAGCGTGCGAGCGGGAAAGTGTTCGAGTTCACGCGCCTCGCGTATTGTAATAGTATGTTATCTTTGTTTATAATAAATGTTTTGCTACAATCTTAAATTGACATTGAAAATCATTTTTGGAAGTATGTGGTTCGCACTGTGACGAATGTGCACCGAGTTGTACACTGTCAGAGTTAAAAACTTTCAAATTTTATTATATAATATACTTATTGTAAAAATATTATTAAAACAGTATTTTCCGAAGAGGCATAGATCTTGCTCTCCTCGATTTCGGGAAGAACACACTCTTGATAGAATCGTATTAATTATGCAACATTTTCTGATTCCAAAAAAAATTCTTTGTAAACTTTTACTATTTGTAGTGGGTACTCGGTACCAGTCCACACTGCAAATAAACATAAAGGGAATCGCCCATTCTCAGCTAAAACGTGGACAAGCTGTTTAGTTAAAAGTATTTTTACCTTAAAATATAATTAATTCTTAAAACAATATTTATGTAGCGTTGCAGGAAATTCTATGTAAAAAAAGTCGTATTAATAAGTATTTAAGCCATTTAGATCCCACAAAGCGCGCCATTGACTGGTTACAGACCCGTGTCATTTATGACCAAAGAGTATATAATCAACAACGAGGTTTTAGTTTTTATAATAAAATAATGAACAAAAGTGTTTTGTTTTTAAAATCGTTATTATATGACCTTATAATGTACCCTTATTTATTTTATTGGATTTAAAACCAACAAAAACTTTTGTACACTAACATAATGATTATTTAATTATAATTACTATAGACCATAACCTCATAATAGATCCAACCATAGATATAGAATTCCGTAGATTGGGCATGAGAGTGAATGAGAGCTCCCGCTCTTAACGTGACTATGCTGTGTTAGAAAGAGAAAGAAAGTGACGCTGTCAACAGGGCCAAACACGTATTTGCTACCGGCCCATAGCGGCCCCGGTAACTGTTTACGTGAGTGTTACGGCAATTATTTAAGTGCTTGTTCACGTTGGAACGCGCGGGCGCGGTGGCGAAATAGGCGCGGTAGACGTCGCGAGCTCGTGTTCACATTAACGGCCAGGCGTTCGCGCGAGTGTGACGTATTGTCAGAGGTTGTAAATATGGACCACGATCTTTTATTTTTAACCGAAAATTCATACCTAAAGTGGGAGATGCTAAAAATTAGAATTGGCGTGCACGAAATTAATAAAGAAAGAGAACGGTATGGTGAATTTCATACTTTATATGGTAATTTGAGAGAACATCCTTCAAGATTTTTTGGATATACCAGGATGAGTGTCCGCTGTTTTGATTACATACTGGATTCAATAAGGAGTGATATTTCAAAAATGGACACAAATTTTCATAATAGTATAAAGCCCGAAGAAAGACTTTTTGTAACTATAAGGTGAGTTTAAAAAAAAATAATTTTCTTAGTAAGTAGTTAAGTAAATTATCATTTTTTATCGGGATACATATTGCAGTCATTCAAATTCAAACAAAGTTCCTCTTTATTATTTTATTTATTTAATATTATCGTTATCAATTATACAAAGTTTAATTTCCATAATTAGTCGTGTTATAATCGTATGTATTATATCCATGGTGAGACTGCGTCATGCCACTATTCATTTCGTCCATAATAACTTGTGTAATATTGTTTCTAGCGCGTAGTTTTTGCATAGGAGATAATTCTTTCATGTACGGCAACAAACTTTTAAAAAATAACAGATCTTCGCAATCTTGTTCGTGTTGTTTGCTGCTTTGTGACAGTTTAAGTTGTAATAATTCCAACTTTTTCTTCTCCAATTCCATAAATTCCTGTCTTACATCTTGTGCACATTTACGTTTGGTGCTCGTATATTGTGTACTTGAAGATGCACCAGCTATGGATTGGGGAGTTGAGGACCGCTCATCATCATCATTATTATTGCTGTTTTCATCAGTAGTTTCATCTAAATTGCCTTCATTTATTTCTGGGGTAACATCATCTTTTATGAACAGCATCATTTGAAAATATGGCCACATTGAAGTGTTTTGATCTGTTCCAGCATCACCAGAACGCGAAACCGGAATTTTCTTAAATTCTTTCATAAATTGGTCCCGAATGTTCTTCCATTTTTTCCTTAAAGCCTTTTCTGTAAAATCAGAAATATTGTTTAGTGTTGATGATTAGTGTAAATATATTTAAGTTTTACATTATAATTACATTTTTTATTATGTTTCAGATATCTCTCCACTGGATTGGCATTTCGATCTTTGGCATATAGCTTTCGTATGGGTGTTAGTACTGTGTCTGAGATTGTTTATAGTACCTGTGAAGCTATTTGGAAAAACAATTTGAATGTCCACATGCCACAGCCATCTGAAGACCAGCTTATGAATATTGCTTCAGATTTTAGGGAGATGTGGCACTTTCCTAACTGCATTGGCAGTTTGGACGGTAAACATTGTAGGGTTAAACGACCTAAAAAATCAGGATCGGCATTTTTTAACTACAAGCATTATTTCTCTATTGTTTTGCAAGCTGTGGCTGATGCGAGGAAAAGATTTTTAACTATTGAAGTGGGAGGTAGAGGAAAGCAAAGCGACGGCGGTACATTTAATGCCTCGTCCCTGAACCGGTTACTCGAAAGAGGTGCATTTAATATTCCGGAACCAAGAACATTACCTAATTCTAATATTACAGCTCCATATGTTATATTAGCCGATGAAGCTTATCCTCTTAAAGAATATATAATGCGTCCATACCCACAAAGAACATTGAATCAAGAGAGAGAAAATTTTAATAATAGATTGTCAAGAGCGAGAAAAACCGTGGAGTGTGTATTTGGAATTTTATGCAATAAATGGCGAGTTTTGTTAAAACCTATTGAAACTGATGTTAAACATGCACGCCTGATTATAAAAACTGCTTGCTTATTGCATAATATTGTAATTGATACAGATGGTTACGATTGTGATAATGAGTTCACAATTCCAACTCGACACCAAAGGCGACAAACTAGAACTGGAAGAAACAACAATCCATCAAATCGGGCTAAACAAGTTCGGAATTTATTCACGAAATATTTTTGGGAAAACAATCGTTTAATATACACGTAGTCGCCTTTGTATTATGTATCTTTTGTAGTCTTCAGGAAATAAAAAGTTTAAAATACCTACAAATATATCATATTTCCAGCATAATAATATGTATTTCATTTACTCACCCTCCATATCAGGAAACAATCCAGCAATTTCCTTCCATAGTTTATTAAGAACATTTCTGTTCATATGATGACTGTGTTTACTTTGCCAAATAGGAGTTCTAGCCTGAACAGCACTAATAAACTCTTCTGTATTGAACGACATGAAAGAAACGTGCTATCGTTTCTAGCGACAAGTTCAAACTGGTTGAACTTACCTGACGTCGCGAGTGAATCGCGCGCTCCGCCGCTAGTTCGACGTGAACACACACAAACGTCTCAGTCGTTTGATAATGCCGCGAGCGGGCCGCGCGCGTCGGTCGCTAGCTTGCCCGCTACTTAGACCGCACGTGCGTTTTGTACGTGAACACTTGGATATAAACTCAAGTGTTTGATATTTCGTGACCGCGCCCGCGCCCGCGCCCGCGAGTCAACGTGAACAAGCACTAAGTGAACTAGAGTGATAACCTGTGATTAAATAACCATAATACGATGGTTTCTTGTGCAGTACCAGGATGTGAATCTTCCAAAAAGAAAAATCCCCAGGATTACTCGTTTCACCAGTAAGTTTACAAATTGTTTACATTGTTATTTCTGCATTAACAATGCACTAATAAGCCGGTTTTAAGCAAAATATGATGAGAACATTATTATACTTACGATTTAGATGAATTAGCATGCCTGAAACCACCGTATATAAGAAATAACAAATAGAGAAATACGAAGGAGTTATAACCTCACTTTTTAGTGATGCGATAGCCTAATTTTTGACTTGTTGATACCGACATCTAAGATAAAGGTAGCTTCATACAAATGCATATTCTTAGAAAATTAGATTATATGTCGGTAATTGTTGTAACAAACAAAATAAAATATAGATATATTACAACCTTATTTAAACTAATACATATTATAAAGCTGATGAGTTTGTTTGACTTTTAATACGCTAAACTCTGGAACTAGCAACCTACCTGATGGTTCGAATTGAAAAATTACTTTAGTGTTGGATAGACCATTTATTGAGTAAGATTATAGGCTGTATAATATCGCGCTTCGACCCACGGGAGTGGAGCAGTAACCAAAAAAGATATGGGTGAAACCGTGGGGGACAGCTAGTTAAATAATATTGATAGACTTGATAACAGATTTGAAAGATTATAAAATATTTTTCCATTGAGTTCACTTAACAAGACACGTAATGTTTGCAGATTTCCTACAAATCTGGTGATAAGAGAAAAGTGGTTAAGAATGCTACATAGACCAAATTGGACTCCATGCAAATATTCAACAATATACAGCAAACATTTTGATGCACACTGCTTTTCAGTCACTTTGGGTCAAAAAAGGAGAAAGTTGCGAAGTGGTTCTGTTCCAACTATTTGTATGCCGGTAATCAAAAACAATGTCACAATTTATTTAGATACCACTCAGATTATCCGTTATATTTGGTAAATTCAACAATATTTTTTAATTACATATCCTCTTCAAATTAGGTCTGTATAGTGCAATAATGTTGTGTTTATTTATTTAGATAATAATTAAATTAAATACTCGGATTATGCTGACAATAAGATGCTTCTTATAATATTATAAAAATATTATAGCTAGAAACACAATATGTATATCTGTTGCGCTGTTGTTTAAAATTAGGCAAACAACTAAATAATTATGTTTAAGTGTATTAATTATTTTTTAATATAATTTGTTATGCACTTAAAGACCAATGCATAAAATGTAAATACTTTTTAAAATAAGTCTTCTATACCCATTTAAATTATTTAAATTCTAGGTTGAACTTCAACGTCCACGTCAAGCAACTACATATCAGTACAGAGATATTGAACCTATACCAAGTATATCTACTTCTACTCGTTTACAATCAGCTAGTAGTATTGAATTGACTCCTAGAAAAAAGAAAATGGTGAAGACTATATCTAAATTGAGAAGAAAAATAATGGAGAAACAAAAAAAGCTAAAAAATTTGCGGGCTCAAAAAAAGCGTAAGGAATGTAAAATCATTCAACTTAATCAAGTTATTCAGGTTTTAAAGTCCCGTCCATCATTGAAAAATGATATGACGACTATTATAGAATCTTGCCCAAATGAACTCTTGTCACACTTGGTTGATAGGGTGAACAACAATAAAAAAAAGGTTTTACAAAGTAAGGCAAAGTATGGGGTGGAGTTAAGAAAATTTGCCTTAACTTTACATTTTTACAGTCCACAAGCTTACAATTTTATAAGAAAAAAGTTTTCTCTTTGTTTACCACATCCACGTACCCTGAGAGGTTGGTATCAAAACGTACATTGTGAACCTGGTATTACTCAAGAAGCCATCAATGCTATAAAAAAATTTAGAGCAGAAAAACCAGACTTAATTATTGCTCTAACAATGGATGAGATGGGAATAAGAGAATTTACGGAGTGGGATGGCCGCAGACATTACGGATTCGTAGATGTAGGTAATAACTTAAGTGGGGACAAGGTAGAAGTAGCCAAGGAGGTTTTAGTTTTCATGGCAGTAGCTGTTAATGCATATTGGAAACTGCCTATTGCCTTCTTTTTTGGGAGAGGTTTTACTGCTGTCCAAAAAGCATCACTTCTGAAATTATGCATTAATGCATTAACAGTTACAGAAGCAAAAATCATGTCTGTAACATTTGATGGAATCCCATCTAACATTAATATGGTCAGAATTTTGGGGGCAAATTTGGACAATGAACCATTTAAACCATTTTTTACCTATAAAACTAATAAAATCTACACAATTTTAGATGCATGTCATTTATTAAAATTAATAAGAAATACTTTTGCTGATTTTGAGACATTCCGACAAAATGACGAAATAATATCGTTTAATTATATTAATCATTTACACTGTTTACAAGAAAAAATTGAGTTAAATTTAGCCAATAAGTTAACGCACAAACATGTTAACTATTTCAAAAATAAAATGAAAGTTAAACTTGCAGCTCAACTCCTAAGTAATTCTGTAGCTACGAGCATTGAATATTGTGCCAACCACACAAATATTCCAGAATTTAAAGGAGCTGCAGCTACTGTAAACTTCATTAGAACCGTGAATAACACTTTCGATGTTTTCAATTCGAGAAATTTATTAAGTCCAGAGCGCCTAACATGCGCACCGCGACAAAATTTTGTCGACGCTTTTATCGTGCATTTGTCTCGTATTCGCACAAGTAAGAGCGAGACAAAACAGTCGACAAAATTTGTCGCGGCGCGCATGTTAGCCCGGCAGGTTTTAAAAAACCTATTAATTCTAATAATTCACTTGTGATTTTTAATGAACTAGACAGATTTGTAGAATTAATAAAAAACTTAACTCTGGATAATAAAAGAAACATTATATCCTCAAATAGAAAGTTAGGTTTTGTAGGCTTTATTTGTAATATTGAAGCTAGCTTTAAAAATGTTGTATAATGATTACATAAATTCGGGTGTGCTGAAGTTTATACCTCTCTACAAATTATCGCAAGACCATTTAGAAACCTTTTTTAGTTGTATAAGAGCTCGAGGCGGTTTTAACAATAACCCATCTGCAAAAAGTTTTATGTCTGCGTATAAACGATTATTATGCCATGCCGAAGTACAAATAAGCGATAATACAAATTGTTTACCGCTTGAAAATATAACTGTTTTAGGATTAAGCAATTTAAGCACCATGAGACGGTTTAACTTAACAGCCAATAAAAGAAACACTGACGATTCTGTTGGTGAAGATTGCATGGAATCTTCGGTTTCTAGAGTCGAAGATGAACACGACTTTTTAATTTCTTTACCGTGTGAGGACACACACAATAAAGAAGTTATTAAAATAATACTTCAATACATAGGTGGATTCATCGTGAGAGTTTTAGAAAAGAAACTTAAGTGTGAAGAATGTATCACAGTTTTGCGTTCGCAGCACACTGATGTAAATTCTTTAATTTTTTTCAAAGACAAAGGAGGATTAATCTATCCTTCAAAAGACGTGATAGAAATATGTTTGTTTTGTGAAAAAGTGTTTAGAGAAAATATAAGGTCCAAAAACCTTAATATAACTAAATTAAATTTGATTGTTACCAGGACCATATATAATTTCATGCACAAATTTTCCGCTCTAAATGACCACTGTTTCCCGTCTCTAAATGATCAATTATTTATGATCAGGATCCAATAAATAATCATAAATATCTACTAGTAAAGTTAATTATTGAAAAGTTTTTTAATATTAGAATTAGATACGAACACAAGTTACGAAATGTAAATAAAGATAGTATTCGACAATTCTATAACAAACTAGTTATTTTTAAGGGTACTTAAAAATGTAAACTGTGCATTTCATTAATAAATGATTTTTATAAGTAAATCTTTTTTGTTTCACTATTTTCTCTAAAATGTTACCTTTATGGCCCCTCAGTTAGTGACACAGCGTGGGATGACCTGGCAAAGCATTAATAGAAATATCTAGGAACGCTCGAGAATCCTTCTGGTTAACTTAGGATCCCCTATATGCCATACTGGGACTCATGAAGAAGGTGCACGGAGGGCTAGGGGTTGAGTAGAAGGGAGGGGAATCGCACAAAAGATCCAGAAGGGTCGAAGCGCTCTGGGCTCTGGCCTAGGGCCAGCAAAACAAGATAAGATAGGATCCCCTGGTATACCGAGAGTTACCGGGACATACTGCGTTAATTGTGAAGATGTTTTTTTGCCATTGAGTAAGTATATTTTTTTTTTTTATATTTCCAATAGAAATTGCGTGATACTCGGACAAAGAAACATTGTAATCCTAACTAATATTATAAATGTCAGTTTTACCGCTAAATGAGGTTACTGGCTAGTCGCATGCCGATAGTATTTATTGCGTTAGACCCTTAAGACATTTAACAGAATGACTCATTACGTCGCAAAAATTATCGATAGGGACCAACAAAGGAATAGACAAGTCACAACACTGTCTATGCACACACTTACATTTTACGCATACTTAGATCAATGGTTTTTGGTCTTGTTTGATTGTTGACATTACCGATCTACGGAATTCTATATCTATGGATCCAACCGTTTATTTTCTTTTTGACAGCACCAATAGAACGTAACTGCGTCATGTTACGCAAAAGCTCACTTTTAAATGCGAGGTTTTAAAAATATGACAACTGCCTAAGTTTGCTCCTTGATCCCGTATAATAATCATCTTTGACAAATTGAGTCCATAAGTGCAGTAGTTTTTTTATAAATTACATAAAATAACAAACGTTTTTAAAAATTTACGTTCTATGGCTATCAACATAGTGATGTAACGATTGAGATATCGATAATGTTTATTAACTATTTTTACACGGGTATAATGTAGCATTCTAATGTAGTATAAATATAGATTGGTATGAAATGATATGAAACAATTATTGTGACTTTTATTTTTATTTATTTATTAATCAAAATCAGATTCATCGTCGCTGTCACTCGAGCTATCGCCGACATTTATAATTAATTGTTGATTCATAATATTAACTATCGCCACGTGTTTATCCCAATCTGCCATTATAGTTTCTTGTGTTTTTTGAATTACATTTTGCCAGTTTTCCGCAGTTACTTCCACACATGCATTTTTTAATAATTCAAGCATTTTGTTTGCCGTGAATGGGGGTTTTGTGTTATTTCGAGCGGCGTGTCCTTTTACTTGAGCCCATATTAATTCAATGGCATTGTATTGACAATGATAGGGTGGAAGTCTAAGAACCCAATGACCATGTTCTGCAGCTATTTCGTCGATCACATATCGTTTTGGGAAGTGTTTTTTTGTTCGTAATATATTTAGTAATTGTACTTTTAGCAAGGAGTTATCAACATTTTCGCCATGTCGTTGAAGCCAGTCAATGATTACTTGTTTTTTGTCGGCCTGGGTCGGCATTTTATCAATTTGACGTGAGTGATAGGATGCGTTATCCATAATAATGACTGACGGTTCTTCCAATGATTGCACCATTTCCTTAAACCAACTTTCGTAAACCTCAGAATTCATTTCTTCGTGGTACTCAACTGTTTTTTTGGATTTAAAGGCAAATAAAGGCAACAAAGCATCTGGCATGACTCCTTTCATAGACCCTGCATGGCAAATGATTAGGCGTTCTCCTTTTCCCATCGGCACTGAGCTAGTGGAAGCAGCGGTGTCATCAGTCCAGTTCTTAGACACTGTGTGGTTCGCCTTCAGCCAAGTTTCGTCAGTGAAAATAACATTTGACCATTCTGCAATTTTTTTGGCTACGCTCAAAAATTCTCAACGAGCGAAAGCTACGTCGCCGCGTCGCGACGCTCCATCAATATTTTGCGTTTGTCCGATTTTTTATAAGTAAATCCAATTTCTTTCAAGACCTTTGCCAATGACGATTTTTGGCCTCGGAACAAATCACATTCACGCAAAGAAGCAACAAGTTTTTAAGTGTTGGAACTTCTTTACATAAGTAATAGTTATATATATGACGGCGTATAGCGTCTGCGTCAAAGTTGTCAACCGATGTCACACGACGTGGTTGGCGTTTTTTCTTCGGCGTACGAAGCTGATTCCCATGCATGCCGCTTGTTCCGTAGGCTTCGGTAGTAATTTTTGTAACCGTAGGTGCACTAATACCTAACGCGGCCGCAACGCGCTCTCGCACTTGCGACAATGGTAAAAGCGGGCCGCCATTTTGATACTCTGCTTCAAAATAATTACGAAGCTTGATCACCATTTCTCTCGTCTGTCCTTTCAGCACTGATCCTTTCGGCATTTTATAGTTCGAATATTACAAAACTCAGCAAACAATGACTAGCACGGGCTTCATGTTGCGAGTGACAAATGACAGTGACAAACACAAAATGGCGGTAGACCATTGAGTGTTGCTACCTTGAAAAAACTACTGCTTACCAATAGACAAAAAATGGGGTAAGTAATAGAACGTTTTAAAAACCCCGCTCTAATATTTAGGAAGATTATTATTACGTGTCAATGTAACAAAAGTGATAATAGAATGACGTTCTACTACTTACTAGCGCCATTCCTACGACTGTTCTCTTTCCACACAGACTCGATAGAAAAATGAATCGATATCGTGTCCACTATAATCACTTGGTCACAACACTATAACTGTCAAATAGAAAATAAACGGTTGGATCTATTAAAGTGATTATGAATCATAAATAGCACGGTCTGTAACCCAAAAATGGCGCTACTTTGCAGTGGCGAAGGGTCCCTACAATACGATTTTTACCGGCTTCCCTTTGAAAAATAGCACAGGCAGTATTGCCTACTATTGTCAAATATTTATAATTAGCTTTTCGTGGCCAGGTAAGCATTTATAGCACCGGCTTATAACTTACAAAAATTGACCCTTCGCCTCGGCTACTTTGTGGTATGTAAACGCTTTAAATTCTTATTATTTAGATAATTTTTACATAGAATTTCCTGCAACGAGGGTTGGAAAAATACTGTTTTCAAAATTAATTAAATTTTTTGGTAAAAACACTTTTAACTGAACAACTTGTTCACTTTTTAGCCTGAGCTCCGAACAAAGTGAGCGATTCCCTTTATGTTTGCAATGTTAAGTTGGCCTTGAACTTGGTAATAATAATCGGGGTTTTTATTCAAAACCACCTCTCCGTTTTGATTGATTTTGAAGCATTTTAATTTCTTTTCTAGAATAGCTGTAGCTGGATCCATTCCAAAAACAGATATGGGGCACTTAATCTCTACAACGCAACGCCGTCTTGAAACACTCCATTGGGCGTAGCTCCTAAAAAGAAATGATTTTCACTTAATAGGCCACACTTCTCTATATTTATATTCATTTGGCTGCACAGGCACACTGCACAGTTGAGTCAAAGCTATTGGCTCGTTATTTTTTCCGTGTTTGATCGAAGGCACATTTTCTAAAAAGTAAGGCGTATTTTACTCAACAAAATGTATGTAACAGCTGATTTTTATTTCGCGATTTCAGGGTTGGTCCCATAGTAAAAGTTGTTCATAATGATGAGTACAATGACCCCTTAAAATATTTCCACTGTTTAACCTGCCACCCTGTATATTACACACATCAAAAGTGTCTAGGGATCAAGCATTTTTATGCGGATTTCTTGAGATTGAGATGTGGCTTTGTAATAAATTTATGATTTTATAAATTTATATGGATCCTTTTTGGTGCATTTCATAATTTGAATCAGGAACTCTCAATCAAATTCGAGTAAAAGATGAAAATAAGCTGTCAATATTTTCCCTATAAAAACATACAACGCATTGAAGACATTATTAGTGCTACTGTTTCCCTACTACTGATTAAAACCAACGTTATTATGGAGCGGCGACGTCATTTAAGCAGGGAAGAAATGCTCAGAGGCGTGGGAATGATAGAAGCTGGTTCCCGGCAACGTACTGTAGCTTTAGCTCTGAATACAAGTCAGAGTGTTATCAGTCGACTTTGGACACGTTACCGAAGCACTGGTACCGTGGCTGAGCGCCATGGAGGACGGTATCGCTGCACCACACGGAGACAAGACCGATACATTCAAATCTTAACTCGAAGAGCTCCAACAATAACCGCCATGATGTTAGCCGTGAGGCTTCATCACTCTTCAGGGAACTTAATTACCGACCAAACAGTCAGAAACCGCTTGCATGAAGTGAACCTTCATTCCCGAAGACCGCTACGGGTACCACCTATAGCAATGCACAATCGTAGGATTCGATATCAATGGGCTCTTGAACACAGAAATTGGGCAGAAGAACAATGGCGTTTCGTGTGCTTTTCTGATGAGTCTCGTTTTGGTATGAGACCGGATACAAGACGTATACGACACTGGAGAACCCCTGGACGCCAACAGCGATTAAAATCCTGCCAGGAAGTCCATCCTTATAGTGGTGGAACCATCATGGTATGGGCGGGTATTTGGATCGGCGGAAGAACTGAGTTGATTTGGATCAGAGGCAACCTCAACGCTCAAATTTATGCTGAGACGATTGTATCAGACGTCATCGTTCCTCTACAAGTGCAAATCGGTCCCTTATTTCAGTTAATGCATGATAATGCACGACCGCACACCGCAAGAGTTGTAAGACAGACTCTCGCCGCAGCTAACATCAATGTCCTGCCCTGGCCTGCTCAGTCGCCAGACTTGAACCCGATTGAGCATGCATGGGATATGCTACAGAGAAGAGCTCTGCCGAATATGGAGGGTATCCAGTCGCAAGAAGACCTTTTTTTGTTGTTGCAACGAACATGGGCGGCCATTCCACAGCGTGATTTGGATGAACTCATTTTGAGTATGCCAAACCGATGTTCTTGTGTTGTTAGTGTTTGCGGTAGAAACACGGATTATTAATTGTTTAAGTTACCCAATAAAATTTTAAAGAAAACTGTTATTTCAGTCTTTTTTTCGAACTTTAATGTTAGTGGTTCAAATGTCAAAAATCCCTTTATTAGGAAAATTGCAAATTTCTTTATTAATGCAAAGGTGACTTGGTTTATCGTTACTGTGACAAACGAAAACACTTTATTTGATGAATCCTTAAAGAAAATTTTAATTAATATCAATCAGGAGAAAAGTTATTGCAAAAATATATGTTGATCCCTAGATACTTTTGATGTGTGTATATGATATAAACAAACCTGGTTCTTCCAAATCTTTTGTTCACAACACTTTACAAATTCACTCAAATTATTGCAAACAATTTTTAATTACAACAAACTGTGACCACAAGGTTGTTGCAACCCTACCTACATACATTATTTTGTTGTATATTTACATACATTATTATATACATCTAAAAACATAACGGCAACAACTTTACCCCTATAAATAAGCACGCACACAACTTTTTTATAAAATTACAAAATTCTTACCTAAAAGGTAAACAAACAATTCCACAAAGACTGATTGAAAACCTGGAACGAACGATAACTTACATGCTCTTTGGTGCGTTACAGTTACTTGTGTTTTTATCATTTTGTCTTTAACCACGTGTTTTTTATAACGTTTATGTATTTTATCGACGTGACAGCTTTGTAATAACATTAAATAACTAATTTAAAAAAATCATCACGAAAAACGAAACAAAATATTGATTTAATTTATTACAAGTCATGGTAGATTTTAATAGGCAACACCAATTTTTTGCTCCGTTACTATTCCGCTGAATCATTCGAGTATGTAACGAAGTTTTAGCAGAATACTCATTATGGCACAATCGTAGCAAAATAGTAGTAGTGCATCGGCGGGATAGTAAATGTGTGCCATTTTATTTAAATTAGCAGAATTGGGGCCCAGCATTAGTCCGACAGAACATCCTTCGACAACACACACCTTCGAAAAACACTGCTTCGACAGAACCCTTCTTCGATATGCACTTGTTCGGTAGATCTCTATTTCGATGGAACATACCTTCGACATAACACTGCTTTGAAATGTGACAATAATAATTGAATTTCGCTATAAGGTTTTGGGTACAAAATAAAAACATAAATAATAAATCAATTATGTTTTTAATTAAGTATAACCAGTAACAAACAAACAAAAAACAGTTTAAAATTTCATTACATAATTATTTGCTCCTGAAAAATGACATGGTTACAATTCCATTCCTAAGCGGAATAGCATAGGTACGTTACTCATATTGTAGTGCATGCTATTCCGCTTAGAAACAAAATTGTATCCATGTCATTTTTCAGAAGCAAATGTTTTTGCAGCCTTTCGTTCTGCTGTAATTGTTTTATTTTGGTTTCTTAATTTGAGCCAGAATTCTCTGTATTTCGTTCTGTGTGCTTTTTACTTCTTTTTTCACTTCGGCCAAAGTTTTAAATTTTTTTTTTTTCTGTTGAGCAGAGTATTCCACCTCATATGGCAGCTTTCGATTGAATTTTGAGGCGAAAGAAATCCACATTCAATGGAATCTGCAACCGACCACATTTCTAGTGCTTGTACTCCAGATCAACTTGGGGTACACACCCGAAAAAAGTTCGCACTATTTACATATTTCATACATTACCTGAACGTTTTAGGCATTCTATACAATGCCTAGATATTGTATACAATACCGGATTATACAGATTGCCGGTAACATATTCATTATTTGATGGCTCTTGATTTCGAACATGGTTTTTCAGACTTTTAAAAATCTTCTCATTTAAGCCAACATCTAATCGAAATTGCCCAAGCAAATTTTTCAAAGTGCTTGGAGCTGGGAGGCACCATAGTCTTCTTAGCATACGGTAGCATGCTGCAGAGCTTTTATACAGCCTCAATACTATAACTTTACATTCAGTAGTCCACCTTCTACCTTTGTACTTCCTTTTGGCATTTTTTAACTCTCCTTGCAGAATGAGATCAAATGAAGGCGTTAATCGTTCACTCAATTTCTGAACTAGGTACTTCATTATCACAAAGGATATTTAAAGTGTTCTTGGTTTTTTTTTTTTTAATTTTATTCTTAAATTGACAGATTTTCCTAAAATAATTTGTGCATTTCTTGTAGACAGGATCATTTCTTTATCTCAAGTTTGTTTCAAACTGGAAAGAAAAGACAAAATTAGCCCTGTATTGGATGGTATTTTAACTTGTTTTTAAGTAAATCACTTATGTAACTCAATCTTCTAACTCCAACTTGCTAAAACAATAAAAAAAAGAGAGAAAGAAACATTTATTTGTCAGAATATGGGTATACAAAGTTGTAGGTGTGTGAACAGGACAACTTATTTTTACCTTTTCTTGGTATTTTTGTCTGCTCTTAATTGGTACCTCTGATGGGCCACGCTGAGATGTTGTTGCATAGTCTTTGCAAAGTTTTTTTTTCAGTCACAAGGTTTCTGTGGGCTAAAGGATATTTGAGATCTTTTCCTATTGTTACGCCAATGTATACACCACAGCATATCTTCATCTAATTATAACTACTGCACTTGACAGTGATCGGTTATTGTCACCATATTATAATCAGGCACTCCAACATCCCTCTACACAGTAAAAGAACGCCACTTTTTAGTCAACGTTCTTGAATCGTAGCATCTTTTTCTCGTTGAGCTGCAATTTCCATAGTATCAACTGCAGTTTTTTCCTATTCGTTAACGATAGGTACGCGATCCTGCAATTTTGCATAATATTTTTCTATAAAAGCTGGAATGTCCATAGTATTTATTTATTGGGTGCCAGTGCATATGTCCTGTTTTACAAATCCACTAGTTATTTAATATACCTAACTGCTCCGTTATGTAAAGCAAAGGTATTTAATATGATAAGTTTTTCGACAATCCCTCTGCTCACAACGCTTTATTCGACTGCAAAGTGAATAATCTTGTTTTACTTCCAGAAAAACGCGTGGGACCTTTCAAAATATGTATGATGAAACTTTGACAACCAATTATTTATAACAAATTCGGAAGACCAGAACAACTTCGATAAAAAATGTGGCAGACATATTTTAAAGATTTGCCGTACATAATTATACGCTTTTGTCGAATAAAAGTTGAGACTGAGACAAAACTGTTTTATAGCTGACGAATATTTGATTTGTTTCTTTCCTAATTTCTTTTTGTTCATATTTATGACATAATTCTGCAGCAACAATGTTTTCACCGAGCATATTGAATATGTCGATGTCAATATAGTTTTTTTTTTCTTTTAAATCTTTTAGAATATTCTTCAGCGATGCGTTTCTTTTTTTTGAGCGCTTAAATTACAGAATTTAACCTATACCTACTCAACTACTACTAAACATAAATATTATTATTAAGTACTTTCTTACCTACGTTACGATACTAAAAAGGAATGAAATAGTTTATAACATATTATATTAGTTGTGCTAAAATATATCTAATTAAAATTATGAATATAATAAAATTATTACCTTGTCTAATTGTAGTCTTTTTTGTTTTCCCCTTCTCTCTTCTCAATTGACCAAGTAGACACCATTTTTTTCTTCAAGTCTTGTACAGATGTACCGAAATTATTTGTTCAGATATTTCGGTCCAAGCATAATTTTTTAGGATTTTGTAGTAAGGTGCAGCGGGGCAATCTCGACTGGTAAAACCTAAACCACAACTTTGAAGGTATAAAAATATTAGATGATATAGTTTTATTAAAAATGTAATGTATTGACGCTCCAGAGTCATTATCTGTGTATTACTTTTACAAACTCATATTGAAAAATATTCAATAGATAGGCTTAAAAATGTGTTTTTGTCAAAAAAGGCAAAAATAGTTGTAATTCCCCCTCCGTGGGGCAATTTCAACTATTAATTATAATTTCTCTTCTAGAGCTCTTAGCTTGATGTTAGTGAGATGCAGAGTTTTTTTATAAGGATAGTAATCTAAATTGAATCTTGTCATTTAAGCAGCTAGGCTCATTTTTGAATAAAAGCACCTTAAAGGTTTAGGCGGGGTAATTTCGACTGCTCGCCATACTTAATAGTGATGGGAACGTAATAAAAAATAAGTCGATAGATACACCAATAAATAATTTTGGTCTGCTATCTACTAAAGGTACTATATCTACTCACTAATCATAAATCAAAACTTCATTTTAAGAAAGGAATATGTATTTAAAATAGAACCAGCCCCCCTAGCCAAGTCACAAACAATAAACGTAAACTCTCAGTAGTCTTTAATAGATTTTCAACTTTATGTAATTGGATATAAAGTTGAAAATCTATTGAAGATTACATAGTGTTTTCGTTCGTTCCGGTCGCTAACGCTCAGTAGTCTTTAATAGATTTTCAACTTTATGATCTTAGGTATAAAGTTGAAAATCTATTGGAGATTACTAAGCGTTCACGTTTATCGTTTGCAACTTGGCTAGGGGGGCTGAGCACCCCTCGTCCTAAATCTACAATCGGTCATATAAACGTTACACAATTTTATAATTTAGGACCAAGATTCATCTGTCTTTTTTAGTTTTAAAACAGCAATTAATAATCTAACAAATATAAAAATTAACAAAAGTCAGAACAAAAAGTAGGTAATCAACTTAAAACTAATCTTTGAATTCTTAAAAAGTACTGGTCGAATTGACAGACACCTACTATTTATTTATGTAAGTATTCAATTACAAACAAAGATTTTTGCAATCGAAATTTTTTCAGACAACACTTGTCTTCTTAAATTTGTACCTTAAAAAATATCTAAAATCTCTTAACTCTCATAACTAGCTTTTAATAAATGCGCGTTTTTAAATTGTGTACAAAACGTCAGTCTTTAGTTATGTTTCAGAAAAGTATACCTATCAAGTTATTATTTTAATAAAATCTTCGAAAGTTACGAATTAAAAATCAACAGTTATAAAACTTATAAAGTATATACCAATTTACGTTTTTAATCAGAGAAAAGTGTATTTATCCAACTATGTATAACCTATCTACGTTTTTAATCAGTCTGGATTCAACTCTTCAAAAGAGAAAAGTATATTTATCTAACTAAGTATGTATAACCTTTTTACGTTTTTTATCAGTCTGGACTTAACTCTTCAAAAGAGAAAAGTATATTTATCAAACTATGTATTGACTTATACTTATTTAAAATCTTCAAAAGTTACAAATAATTATGCAAATACCTATCTAGGTAAAAGTAGATAACATGTTAAAAGTTGAGATCTATCATCAGACTCTAAAATTCAAACCTTAATAACTAAGTGTGAGTATCATAATTCATAAATTTCAATTATACTCCTGGATATCAATATTGCTCGGGAAGATATAATCAGGGCCTTTCACTTCAGGGTCGGGAAGATATTGAATTATCTCTTCTTCATTAATTATTGATTGATCGTTTTCTATGAGACAAAAAACTTTTTTGTTTTTTTTGTATGATCGAAAACCTTGTACAAAAATCTGGTCTCGAGCTACACGTTCAATCTGGCATACATATTTAAAAGTTTTCTTTACTTTGGATGAAAAAAAAAATGCCAATACGAATCTCCCTTTTTCTGGAGTTTGTTTAGGAGAAGCGACATGAACTGGGATGTCCCTAGAAGTACTAGCACCAAAGTTTAAATTAGAACCATTTGTAGACATACGCAAGTCCACATTACCAACATT
Organism: Thalpophila matura; assembly: GCA_948465475.1. Taxonomy (NCBI): domain Eukaryota; kingdom Metazoa; phylum Arthropoda; class Insecta; order Lepidoptera; family Noctuidae; genus Thalpophila; species Thalpophila matura. Next base: position 8,655,799 of record OX419198.1, on the reverse strand, counting down.
GACTAAGTCCGCATCAATCTGATTATCTTCATCTTCCGAGTCAGACTCCTGGTTACGTTTCAAGCTTTGGTAAAAGTCTTCCATATCACATTCAGAACTCGTTTCACTGAGACTTTTATAGGAGCCAGAGGAATCACTGTCCATTTCGTACTTGTTCTTTTTGGAGACTTTTTTTCGTTGAGTAGACCTTTTAGTAACTTTCGATCTTTTTTTTACTCCATTTTCTTTTTTCTTTGGTATTTGCTTTTTTTGTTTTTTGTTCTGGTTTTGTTCATGCTTCAATTTCTCTTTTTGCATTTTTTTGTTTTCCTTTTCTAATGTTTTGTTCTCTTTCTCTTCTTTTTCTTGTTTTAAACGATCCAGTACTTCTTTATAAGTCAGTACTTCCGCGTTGCTATTGGGGACGCGTTTTTTTTTTTAGTTTTAGTTTGATCATTTTTGGCAATACTCTTAAGTAAAAGTTCCTCAAAAGAAATTGGTTGGATAGCGTTTTCTGAAGGTTTAATTATCTTGCAATCTAAAACCTTTAAAGATTTCAATCGTTCCACGTCAATTCTTTTCGGTATCGGCAGCTTAGTCGTGTTTTGCCAGTGAACGGAAATAAACATGGAAGCATTCCTAGCTCTAAAAAATAACCCAACGCAGATTGCGCCCAGGTAGGCGGGGCTTACCGATTGCGCCGCGCACGCTATTAGTTCGTCTGCAGCCGGCAACAGCGGCGGCGGCGGTCGAATATTTATTTATCGGTTTAGCGTGACAAATATTTTAAAATGCCTTCTTGTGTAGTAAAGTGGTGTATTAATAAATCACACGTGCATAAAAAGAATGCTGGGATTAGTTTTCAAGTGTAAGTACATCGCTATATATTATATTTCTATTAAAAATGAATTATACTACAAAATCTATGGGGATGACGTTATGCTAACCAAGCAATTCACTTTTCTACCTGACAAGAATGATTTTCTTTATGATTTTGATTACAATCTAAGATCCAACACACACCATTTTTTGTGGGGACGGCATTATGCAAAATATACTAAGTTATTGTAGGTAAAAAGTTGACATAAAAAAAAATGGCGGCTGTCAAAATTTTTAAAGTCATGGGAATCGTTTTTGATGTTTTAAAATCCAAGATGGCGGCAGCGAAAATTTTGTTTTTGTTTTAAATCACACGTGAGAAGGAACATCGTTCCTGACGATGGTCACCCGACCACACACGTTTTTTTATGCTACTTTAATTCATTATATTTTCTTTTAGATTTCCGCAAGATCCATCTCAAAGAGAACTATGGACGAAAGGTGTTCGTTTAGAAAGACAGCAGAGTGAATGGAGCCCAAGTAAAAAGACAAGGATATGCTCAGTTCATTTTAGAAATGACGATTTTTATGAGACAAAAAAAGGATACACGAAGCTTAAAACAAACGCTATTCCAATTTGTACGGTAAGATGGATTCTTTGATAATGATATTTTTATAAGGCTATAGTATTTGTAAAAATATTACACCTCGTGTTTTAAAGGTTTCATACTAAAAACCTACATAATGATTTCAGATGGTCTTTTCGATTAAAAAACCAGTTCAATCGACTCCGCCAGAAACGTTGCAGTCGATTCTAACACCCGAAAATGTTAATGCCAAGCAACTGATAACTGTGAGAGAAAATGATATTGAAATACCCAATCCTCAAATATCCTCCAAATCAGGAAAACGTCACTTGGTAGGTATAATTAATAGACATCTAGGGATCTTAACTCTTTTTAATTATAAACTTAAATTTATAATAAAAAATTGTAAAAATCTGATCGTTCAGTTGGTATTTTTATCTTTTAGGTGGCCTGTCCTGTGGCTGTGGGTGTGAGTTCGGTGTACTAATTGATGCTGCTGCAGAAGATCTTGGGAGACAAAAACAGTTATCGCCATCAACTGATTCAAAAGTTCTTGATACAAGATGCGGTACCCCTTTAAACATTTTGTCTTCTGACATTGAATCGGCTCTAAATACGCCAAAACGCATAGGCTGAAAAATTTGATTCAGAGAAAGACATTACTGTCTGAAAAAAGGTTGTCTAAAATAAGAAACCTAAAGCGACAAAATAAAAGACTATAAAAAAATGCATATCACTAAAAGACGTAACCACAGCTCTAAAGAAGAATAAGTTTGTAGACATCAATGCTGAAACCTCACTTTCGGGTGATATTTTTTCGATGCTGAAAAAAAAGCAGAATGCAAAGGGAAAGAGAACTGTACTTAAATTTACCCAAGCGGTCAAAAAATTTGCCCTGACCCTTAACTATTACTCACCGTCTGGTTACCAATTTAAATTATGCTTGCCTCATCCCTCAACATTATCCAAATGGTATCAGGCGATTGATGCAAACCCTGGCTTTACTGAGGAAGCTTTTAGAGTTCTGCGCTCCAAATTTGCCCAAAGTGACAAAAGGCTCGCTTGCCTTATGGTTGATGAAATGGCTATAAGACAACAAAAAATATTTAATGGGAAAGACGTCGATGGTCTTGTGACATTTGGACCTACAAATGAAATAGCTACGCAAGTGTACGTGTCTACGTGTTAATGTTAGTGGCACTAAACGACGCGTTAAAGCTGCCGTTGGGTTATTTCTTCATTAGTGGAATGAATGCAGAGCAAAGGGCTAACATTATTAAAATGTGTCTCAGAAAATGTTATGAAGTTGGTGCAGACGTTGTAAGCCTAACTTTTGACGGGTGTGCCGCTAACCTGGCTACCGCGAATTTGCTTGGGTGTAATTTTGAGAATCCAACTGATTTGAAAACATATTTTACCCACCCAGCAAACGGTAGACAAGTAGTGGTATTTCTCGACCCCTGTCATATGGTAAAACTAGTGAGAAATACGTTCGAATCGAAAAAAGACTTTGTTGATGAAAATGGACACTCTGTACAGTGGCGCTTTTTGCAAGAGTTAAAAAAAGTTCAAGACAATTTAGGGCTTCATTTTGCAAACAAACTGACGGAGAGGCATCTAAACTTTCGAAATAGTATCATGAACGTGAAATTAGCTACACAACTACTGAGCAATAGTGTCGCTACAGCATTAGAATTATGTTCAGACAAACTAAAGTTGCCCGAATTCAAAAATGTCGCTCCAACTGTTAAGTTTTTGCAAACTATGAACAACTTGTTTGACATTCTAAACGCAAGTTCGTTGAACAATAAAGGATTTAAGCATTCTATTGAAATGAAAGACAAAGACTTCTCCTTCAATTTTCTTGCTGAAACAGAGTCTTATATACTGGGACTGAAAGTAAGGGTGCCAAATGTAACAAGGCGAACAGTAAACGGGCGTAAGATTATAATGCGTTCATTAGTGGAAAAGTTTGTTATACAAACGAAGTCAAAAACAGGATTTTTGGGGTTGGTGGTTTGTATCAAAAGTTTTAGACTTTTGTTTCAAGAGCTCGTCGAAACAAAAGTTTTGCGATTTATTCTATGTTATAAGTTCAGTCAAGACCACCTGGAACTTTTTTTTGGCATAATCCGAAACCATGGGCGATGTAACAATAATCCAAATGCACGCCAATTCATGGGAATTTACCGCAAAACTTTACAAAATTTAGAGTTAAACTCCAAATTTACAGGCAATTGCATTCCACTAAAAGACTTTCCTGTTCTCAATTGTACCAGTTCATCAATAAAACTGATTAATGAAACCACACTTGGATTTAGATTTGATGCCAACGATGAACCTACTCAAAACGTGAACGTATCTATTGAAGTGAACAACTGTGATATATTTACAACAATGCTAGATACAAATACGCAATTGCCAGATACGATTGAGCATATAATTGGCTATATTTCCGGGTTCGTAGCAAACAAGCTGAATTCTAAAATCAATTGCGAAGAATGCACGGAATGTTTATTTGCAAGCGAAAAACTGTATTTTCATAAATTAATATGTCTTAAAGGGTGAATTGGCTTATCCCTCAGTAACTTTGTTTAAAGTATGCTACCGTTCTGAGTGTGTCCTACGAAATATTATGAAAGTTCAATCAGGAAAATGTTTAACCAGCAAGCATAACCTGACTGTAATAACAAACAAATGCTTTCAATATGTGACCAGCTATAATGATATATTTAAATTTATTAAAAAGCACGCTACTGATATCCCGCCCCACGACATACCGTTTAACCACTCAAGTGCTTTCAGTTGCGAGGCAACCCAATTTTTTTTCGCAAATCGCGTCAGGTAGCCAGAGCTACCAAGAGGATGTTCGATTTTCGGCTCTATTTCGATTATTGTAAGGTTCAGCGGGTCAAAGTTTGTTTTATAATATTAGTTCAATAATGTAGCGACAGAGTGCGTGCCATTTTGAATCTGTATTCAGTCGAATAATTTTATAACAGTGCTGTGAAGTGAGTGGTTAAGTTCGGTCGTTCGACGCCATTGGAGAAATATTTGTAAAGATGCCGTAAGTAGTTTCCCTTTAATATTTTTAGATGTATTATACGTCAAAATAAACGTTGTTTATTGCTCTATTTGGTTTACTATTCACTTGTAATTATTCTTGGTGTAATATATGAAAAATTAATTTCACAAAATGCTCGAAGCTGCATTTATAAGACAGGTGGCAGTTTTGAAGTGGAATAAATGTATGATTTTCATATTTTAGACAGGAAATATGTTATAAATTAATAAATCTAGTTATTTAACTTTAATTTAAAATATAAATATTAACGGAAAATGTGTGCATTTAAACAGGATGGACGATAAGGCACGCGTTGTCGTAAGTAAACGCCCCATGTCGCTGTAGTTACCAAAAGCACTTTGGTGTTTTACGGAATAAGGGCTGAGACAAACTTTTTTGTTGAATTTTTTTTTTACTATTGCTGATTAGTGGTTTGTTTGGGTTCTTTTGTATGGTTTTTTTATTTAGTTGGTTGGTATTGGTATTATGTGGAAACATATGTATAGGGTGACAGGGTTTTTGTATTTTTTTCATCTTACTAAATGTTATATTTCTAATATTTCACATTTTCAGTAATAAACAAAACAAGCGAGGTAGAGGCCAGCCTAGGGGGCGGGGTAAATGTTCCCCTAGAAAATTATATAGTGATACCCCACCACAAAATACACCTGAGGTGGATTTGGCTGTACCAGGACCTTCTTCCCGGTAGATATATTACTTTATCTCTATTATTAAATGCTGAGCGATAGCCGTTTTGCGCGGATGTGAGGCATACTTTCCCTACAGTTATTTTCCCTCCGTATCATTATTTTTATTTTTGTGCGTCATATTGACGGAAATGAATGCTTTATCTTTCTTCTTTTCTTCCTTTCTTAATATTTTACACGAAGGTAATCGAAGGTCTGTTATTTGTAGATCCTACGAAGAAGAGCATGCGTTGGTGAAGCAAGCGGTTGCCAAAACAAAAAAAATATTGGCCAAAATGTCACCATCGGTCAAGCAGGAGTTAGTGGCGCGGAAACGCCAAAAAGAAATGGAGCGCTCACTCATGCCTGATGCGCCTCCTCGTAAGCGGTCACGGTAAGAAAGCCGAAATCTGTTATAACGATATCGAACGGACTACTCATATTTGGTCTTATTTGTTTGGTTTGACATTGGTTATTGTTACAGAAAGCAATCACCGCACCGAGAAACCTGTCGGTTGAGCGTAGGCACGCCAACCACGCCACCAGCTCCTAAACTGCAGGCTTGGGAAATTCGGTATAATATAAAATACCTATACTTTATAGTACCTATAATTTAGAAAATTTACGTGGCTTCTTTTGATCATTATAATGTCTTCCATAGAAAAATTGAAGAAAGACATAGGGTGCTGACTTCAGCATCTCCAGTCCCAACGTCTCCAGTCCCGACATCTCCAATCCCAACATCACCAAAGACCGATTTTTCGACTCCAACAAGGTGACAAGGCAATTTAAAAAAATATATTTCAACACATAATTGTAGCAATTTAACAAAAGTATTAAGTAAAAGATAATTTGTTGTATTCCAGCACGATCAGTTTTGACAGTATTGTCGAAGCTCCTGGATTTTCTCCGCTACAGGTGGACTGGACTTCTGGCAATCTAAGTAAGAATAACTTTGTTTTTCTATGGAGTCAATTCCCTATGATTTTATACATTTAAAACTATGAATAATATTGTATTCATTTTTATAGAAACCGATGTCAAAATGGTTGCTCCAAAAAAAGCGCCTCGACGCATAAATGTCCGTTGTGGAGTTGGTATGTATATCAAACAATCGAAATCACATTTTTGGAGTTAAATTTACAACACATTTTAATTTAAAATATTTTTTCTAGGCTCCACTTCTAACAAAGATGCCTCGTGCACCAGCACATCCTCCGAAACGTCAAAGCCAAAAGGCTTTTGCGCATCTGGTAAGTAATCATTATCAGCATTAAATAATTACATCGTTATTATTGTTTCGTCAGCAAAAATAACTTTTCTTTTTTCTAGATCCGGATACAAAAAAGTCTGATGCCATTTTGGACCAATGGCTGCAGGAGGAGGACAATGACAGCTCGCACGAGGCAAGCGATTTGGAGTTGACAGAAGCTCAGACAGATTTGGAGTCTGCCCACATACCGGACGATCTTAACGCCGAGGCTGTGGAGTGGTTGGCGCAAGAGGATACCGAGGCAGACCTCTTGATGCGCCAAATGGCATCGGCAGACAACCTCTCCTTTGACTGGAGCTGCGACCACAACACATTTGTTGGCCAGCGGGAGGTTTTCACAGGTACCCCTGGTCCAACTTTTGCTGTGGACCACACTACCCGGCCGTCAGACGTTTTTTTAAAATTTTTTGACGACCAATTTTTTGATCTCCTCGTGAGCCAAACAAACAGGCACTCGTCGTACGTCATTGACAAATACCTCACCACGGAAAAATCTCGGCTTAACTTTTGGGTGAACACGGATCGGAGTGAGATGGCTGTTTTCTTTGCCGTTATGATTTTTCAAGGGTTAGCGCCGCTATCCGTTGAAAAGGATTACTGGCGAGAAAATGGCTATCTCACCTTGAAGTATTTTAGGCAACTTATGACATATAATAGGTACGTGCTCATAAAGCGCATGTTACATTTTGCGGAAAACGTGACGGGACGGGACATGACTCCAGATGAATCCAGACTTAGTAAAATTCGGCCGGTACTCGACCATCTTAATAGCAAGTATAGTTTCTTATACTATCCAGGACGTGACCTCGCCATAGACGAATCACTCCTCAAGTGGCACGGTCGGCTGTCCTTCGCACAGAAAATAGCCACCAAAGCCGCCAAGGTAGGCGTTAAAAGCTATGAGCTGTGCGAAGCGTCGACCGGGTACTTGTGGAAGTTTTTCTTCTACACTGGCAAAGGACAGACAGACGACAGACAGACAGACGACAGACAGACAGACGACAGACAGATAGACGACAGCCAGACAGACGAAGTCCCTAGTACTTCAAGGCCACCTCCACCGTCTAATGTGACAGCTCGTATTGTGTACGATCTCGTGAACCCACTCCTTAATCGAGGCCACACTTTAGTTATGGATAATTTTTATAACTCGCCTCTTTTGGCAAGATACTTGAAGTCCCATGGCACCGATTGCTATGGGACTCTCAGAGTTAATAGGGAGTTTGTCCCTGAGTCCATCAAAAGTGTAGGTAAGAACGAGTTGCGGGTTGGTGAAATCGTACACAGTTATTGCCGGGATTTATCCGTGATGTTGTGGCGTGATACCAGCGTTGTCGCCATGCTTTCGACATTTCACAAAGGCGAAGTAGCGGGCAAAGAAAAGTACGGGCGGTACAAATATAAACCACAAGTAGTACTAGATTACAACCTTTCTATGGGGGGTGTGGATAAAAAAGACCAACTTCTCTCTGCACACCCCATAGAAAGGTCTAGAAATCAGGTGTGGTACAAAAAAGTGTTTAGGCGCCTTTTAAATGTTACCATTCTAAACTCTTATATAATTTATAAGTCTTTTCACAAGACCGCTACACAACGTGCATTTAGACAACGTCTAGCCGAAGAATTGGTTCAACGATTTGGAAGGCCTGCATCTTTTCCGACTCAGGTCGTCACGAAATATCTGTCACTTGGACCGGGAAAGATACGGCGTCCTATTTTGTCAGGGAACCATTTCGTCGGCACTGGCGCCACTAAAAGCGCACGTTGTGTTTGGTGCAAAAAGAGTCGCTCGAAATATATTTGCAAGCAGTGTAATGTAACGCTCTGCTTAGAAATATGTTTCGAGGAATTCCACACTGTTCGAAGGGATTCAGAGTAGGTATTCAGACACATCGACCATCCCATGATGTGATTGTTTGAAGGTCAAAATTACATAAAGTGGGCAACCGCTTTATTTAATTTTGACCTTCAAAAAGTGCTGATTGTCAACCTAGTTTGAATAAATGATTTTTAATATTGACTTCGCCCGCGTGAAGGTCGGAACCTAACGCAGCTTATGATGTACCCGAGTATCTGTTTGATTTGCTTTTTTATATAGGGTGACTGGTAATTGATGAGCGATACTTGACCACGTGACTTTACTCATCATTATGAACAACTTATGGGACCAAACCTGAAATTTTACATTGTCTTCACTTAGTTTTTGTTGACCTTGACCTCTATCCAGGTGGTCACTGTACTCATCATTATAAACAATTCAAACATCTGTATTCACATAAATTGACAAAATATACGAAACAGCTGATTTTTTTTCGTGTTTTAGGGTGAAATGAAACCACTATTTTATATTAACTTAATTTAAGTACTTTTGAAAATTGTTGTAATATGTACCTACTTATAATTTTTTTGATTTGTTATAAATAATTTTATAATAATACATTTAATGTTATGTTTTAAAATTGGAATCTACATATCTGGTTAAATGAAACCACGATTTTGTAACATCTTAATTTAAGTACTTCCGAAAATTGTTATAATATGTACCTACTTATATTTTTTTTTATTATAAATAATTTTATAATTATACATTTTATGTTATGTTTTAAAATAAGAATAAACATACGTATCATAATAAGTTAATAATAAAAAATGGTCATTTTAATTATTTTAAAAATAATACAATTTATTTTTTCTAAACACAACATAATTTTATTTCAAACCACCCCTATGAATCCAAAAATCCCACTATCTAATTTAACAAACACGGAAATCGTGTTACGTAGGTATCACTTAGAACCAAGTGTGTCGCGGCCCTTAGACGGTAGCCATATTGCTTTCCGCGCTATGGAGTCGCGATCGTGACGCAAGATTTAGCTCATCTAAACCTTAACATTTTAAGATAATTTAATTCTACACTGTCATGATTTAGCATGTACTTGTTACTACACAGCATTTGCTCTTTCTATCAATTATAATTTTTTTCAAAAAGAATAATACGTTTTCCGGTAATCTGTAAACAAAAATGACCCTGTTAAGTTTTAAAAATGGAGCGTCTTTCTTGTTTTTGTGTATTAGAACAATATTTTCTTAGAAAGTGATATATTTTTTAAACTAAATCCATAGTTAAGACATGTGTCTTTAGTTATCAACATATATTTTTATCATACGGGTTCAATATTCTCTATAAAATAGGCATGAACATACTGTATCATTTTGCAGCGGAATGCGGTGTAAGAGAATTTATTGCGCTCATTCAACAGCTATTTTAGGCTATTGTTTTAAGAAAATATGTTCATATTAAATATAGTACGGCAAGATTAACTAATATAGTTTTTTATTCTAACAAAAAATCATAACGTTGTCGCTTTAGATTTCGTACAAAAAAATATTTTATCCCACGAAACGTCTTAACGCACTTATGTTCCAACTTCTTGCATTTTTTATTTTTTTATCATTGGGCTAAATTGCCAGAAACTCCTTTAAACAAGTGGTTTGTTTCATAAGCTATACAAAACAGTCGTTTGTTTCTCAAATAACCTCTTCAAACGGCCATAAATAAAGTTTTATTACGGTCAGGCGCACCGAGCGGTCGTCCGCGTCAGTCGTGAAGCACGTTGCCCGCGCTTTTTTGTGACGTAGGCACTTGAGTGGTACAAAAGTATTATTCAAGAATTCCTTAAAATTCGTTTACATTATATTGCCAAAAATGATTCTCTACTGCACTCATCACGGCAGAAATTAAATAAACTTACAATTTTCCGAGGCACATAACAAGTCAAACACAGTAATATCATTGGGATTCACGTTATTAAGTCATGATAACACTGAGCACTAATAAGAAGTGTTATAATGTTAATAGCAGTGATCGGAGTAGGTAGATTGATTTTTGGTACTTGTATCATAAATGCCCACAGAAAGAATAACATCGATAAGCCATTTTCCCGGAAAGTAATTCCGGTATTTCCGGAACCAATTAAATATTATTAATAATACTACTACTACTAATTCCGATCAAAGCATAAACACATTTTTAATATGTTATTTTTAGCCTTTAATTATGGCCACAACTTTTTATAAGGAAATTGTTTTCATAGTGGTCATGGTTATTGACATTAAGGAATTAATAAGGTTAAAAAATCAACATTGTCTATTGTTAAATATGTACCTACATTTTACATCAAATTTTTATCAAAAATAAAATTAATACAATTTCTACCATAAGTTCCGGTTTTTTTTAATAATCAACCATAATTCCGAAATTCCGGAGGAATATCCATATTAATATATACGTTTCGGATCAATGACCCCAATTCAATCTACCTACTCCGATCATTGGTTATTAGTCAATATCATCATCTGCCTAGCCTTTTCCAAACTTTATTGGGGTCCGTTCCCAGTCAAACAGGATTCAGCTTAATACCAGTATTTTACGTGGAGCGGCCGCCTACCAGACCTCCACAACCCATTAAATAGTGACACAAAATTTGTTGGCGAGACTGGTGTCAGATTATCTGGCTTCTGACTATCCGTAACGACTGCCAAAGATCTACAAATGACACCCGGGCGGGACCAACAGCTTACCGTGCTTTCCGAGGCACGGAGGAAACTCGATATGTTAAGATGTTCACCCATCCACAGACCAACCTCGGCAAGCATTGCTTAACCTTGAAGATCGATCGGTGCGGCTTTTATTACTTAGTTCCGTAGTACCGAGTTATTTGGTAATATAATACGTCAAATACCGATATTAATGAATAAAAAATGCACCTAAATTGTGATATCTAATAAATTAAAAATAGACCACACATTTTTTTTTATTTACCTACCACATTTTTAGCATAAGTACCTACTTAAATCTATTATTCCCTAAACACTGCTCTATTTACAGTCCTTAGAACAACTGTTGCCTTAGAGTTCATGAAACATATTTTATACCATTCCCCCTCTAAAAAGCTTATTTTATTCACTGAAAACAGTGAATAAAAAGCACTTTTACTCACTGTTTTGATGTTTGAAAATGGAACACATCAATGTATTCGACCACAGATTTAAAGAACCTATGCTAGATGCGGCACGTTATTAGATTGTATGAAAACCGAACGTGTCATCTTTTTTATACCTACGATAACTTCACCCCAGCCATTTAGTGATGTGCTCAGAGTAAACAGAATTGTTTCAATCACTAAGCGTCACTGAGCTAACAGACTTTTTTTAGTACGAACAGTCGAACATGCAGGGCACGCTTGGTCGTGGCTTGCCGTATCTAGTGTAAGTGTAATCTGTGTATTCGACCTATATTGATGTGTTCTAAATTCAATTTGATTGGTCGACATTTTCGACAAGGAGTTTAGCATTAGAATAAAAACTGTTTTGTGTTCTTTGCTGTCCTTAGTAAATTGGCGCTATTTTGAATACTGTAAGTTGTACGAACACAAAGTTTAGTGTTACTTTAATCTTTAATTTTGTGTTTGTTTAGTGTTGTTCTAATCGATTAAAAATGCATTCTAGTGATGAAGATGTGTTAACACCTGAGTTTGTGAAAGAGAGGGCGGCCGATATAGTGGAAAGGTGGAAAGCTTGCTACCCAAAAAATCACGGCTGGTTTACATCAAAGCCAATTTAACTTTACTTTTTCTTCATTATATGTATATTTTCACTTAAATCTTTCTTTTTCTCGTAGTCATGGTATAAAGTATAGTATGCAACTCTTGAATAAAACGGATTTATATCGAGGACCATGAATCGCTCGCGTCGCTCAGGATTCTAACACTTGAATCACTCGCTACGCTCGTGATTCAATCATCATGAATCACTCCCTACGGTCGTGATTCAATCTTTAGAATCCTTCACTAGCTCGTGATTCATCTATGGCCCTCGCTTTAAATCCGTCCTTTATTCACTAATTGCATAATATACTATTTTAACATAATTCTTTATTATAATACGTACAATAACACCATCAATAACACGATTTAATTATTTGCGTTGCACAATATTACATAAAACATCCCGGCAGACGACGTGGCGTCGTAGAAATGTCGTTAGCGGCCTATACGTTACAAGCTAATTTAAACCCAAATAGTCAGGAAGTAAGGTCCATTTTTGGCTGTGCATCCTAAGTGGTAATAAATATTCTTTGTATGGTTTGACTAATCAGCGACGGGGTTTCGTTGTGTGAGTTTGTTCGGCTTTTGTGTCAAGATTCGCGCCTAGTTTCGTTGAAGAAATGCTTCCATGTTTATTTCCGTTCACTGTGTTTTGCACTGTGATAAGTGTATTTTGCGTCTCGTCTTTGCTATATAAATCGCGTTCTTTTCATCGAACACAGTATCTGATACATCAGCTGAAACACAATTTTGTGTAGGCTTGTCCCAGATTTTTTCCGGGAACTTACCGCTGCTATGATATTCGTTGATTTTTGTCAAAACAATTGTTAGTAAACTGGGAACGGCGTTGTACGTACGTGGTTCAGTTGCGTTGTAAGCTTCACCTTGTGGTTGTTTGTGATTCACTGCAAGGGTTTCGGCTTGAGAAGTCTTCCATTTTTGCAACGTCAATGGGTCGAAAATCTCCTCTCGGATGGCATTTCGGTTAAGAGGATAAATACCTGTTTTGCGGAATCCGTTTCTTAAAATAATACAATCTAGTTCGTTCCATATTTTTGTCAAAATCCTGGCAAATTCTGACTTCGGCAATTTCGAACCTACGTGAAGTCTCTGCCATCTTATTATTTCATCCTCCCATCGGTCTTTAAGAGGTTTCATTGTGCTGCAGTACAAGGGTTGGAGAACATCGGACGAGTGTGGTGGAAGCTTTAAAATTGTGATACCTTCAGAGGCCGCATATTGTATGACATTTAGATCTTGACAGAGATTTTATCGACATGAGAAGCATGCCCGTCGTATATTAGTAGCACCGGCCTAACACTTCCCAGCGAAGGAACAAATACAGATTTCAGATATTTTTCAAATATGCTGGTCTGCATCCAGCCTTTCTCGCTTACGGCGTAAGCTGTTTGTATGTTTTCGTTTTTAAACATTCACTCGGACCAGAGGTGTTTTCCTTGAAAGACGATTAACGGCGGAACTTTGTTGCCAGAAGCATTCGTCGCCAACAAAACCGTTGTATTATTTCTTGCGGGACCACTAGTCGTTCTAGTACAGCGGAAACCTTTTTTACCGATTACTTTGCCTTTAACAGGATCATTAAATATGCTTGTCTCATCTAAGTTATAAATATGCTCCGGTTTATCTGTCAGGTCCAGTTCTTTCAATACTTTTTCTAATAAATCGAAGTAACTATAAACAATAAAAGGATCGCAAGCCTTTCTTCTAGCTATCTCAACGGATTGAGGCTTTTTGATTGAGAGACTGTTCCTTTTTTGAAATGCCTGGAGCCAGTCTTTTCCTGGCAAATCATTTTTGAAGGGATTGTCGATTCCATTTTGGCGGACATATTGAGATACCAAAACAGCTACTTCTTTTCTAGTTAACGGGAAACCATGTTTTTCCATAACATGTAAGCTATGGGCAATTCTTCTTTCCACATCTTCCCCGAGAGCTATAGGTCTTCCAACGTTGTCGTTCATATGATTATTGTAAACTCTAGTTACAATGGTTGATCTAGGAATGCCATATATTTCTGCAGCTTGGTAACTCGTCATTACTTTATTTTTGACATCTTGCACTGCTTGCTGCAATTCTGCCATTGTGTATGACTTGTCCGTTGTTTTTTTATAGTGGTGAACCATCTGCAATAAATTAATAAAGTAGTAAGAAATTGAAAAATCCCTCGAAATGCATCGATTTGAATCGTGTTGCGATCCTGCGAATAGAAAGATTACAATAATATAGCTACAAGTTAAATATTTGTAAAGTATTTACATCGACAAAACATATCGAAACATGCACATCACTAGTGTTTGTTCATTTCCATATAAAATCTGGTGGGGCAATTCCAACTGCAAAAAAGTTTAAATTAGCCGCCATTACAATCCAGGTGGGGTTATTCAAACTCACACCAAAATGCTGTTAAAACGCAAGTTACAACAGAAAAATAGCTAAAAACATGAAATAGGCTTTAATTAAATGTCTTACCTTTGAAAATCTTCGAAAAACACATTAATTACCACTTTTTTTCGCAAAAATGTGAGACACTAATTTGCACGTGCAAACAAGAAAAAGAGAAGAAAACAAAATGGCCGTGCCGATCAAACAGTATTGGGTCTAGCAGTGCCATCTATTTAGAAACTATGAAGTTGCTTTTGAGCTATCCGGTCATAGATGGCACTTATTCAAATAAAGTAAAATGTAGAAGTTATTTAGATTAGTTGAAATTTCCCGCTGTCGAGATTGCCCCGCTGCACCTTATTATTTATGCTTATGATCCCACTGTATTTCCTTATTGCGATAAAGTTCAATAAAATTAAAAAAAAAACTTGATTCCACTGCATATTTCGAACGAATTAATCGTTTATACACAGAAGTACTAAGTGGTAGATACTACGCTTGCATTTGCAAAAGCAGCGAAATGAAATTAGCCTTTTGAGTATTAGGCTTCCGAATAGTGGGGAGAGGCGGGGTGAGGGTTTCGTATGGGCCGTGACCTTTCTCCTTTATGCATTGTATATGTTTTAAGAAGTCGTCTGTTTACTTTTAGTAAAAGTACTTTGTTTTGTAGTGTTAAAACATTGCCTTTTTCTTTCAGCCGGCGACCCCCCGAGTAAGGCTTCGCGACCCACAGATTGAAAAACACTGCACTAGAGTGTACATTGAGCCGTTCTTTACGAGTCTCTACCTGAATATTTTCGGTCTCTTCGGGAGATACATTGTTTCAAAAGACGATAGCGGCATTTGGACTTTTTGTTCTTGGATGGTTTCAAATATTTTTTTTATATTTTATTATTTGATCTCCCGAAGCTTCCTCACAATAATAAGATTCTGAGTGAAGATTTATAAACCTGGTGATTAATAATGAGCGAAATATATTTTTAAAGGCTTGACAATTTGGGTCATTATACCTAAAACTATGAAAATTTATAAACCTGGTGATTAATAATGAGCGAAATATATTTTTAAAGGCTTGACAATTTGGGTCATTATTCCTAAAACTATATCATTTGACCGAAAAAGTTTTCAATGGGTTCAGAATTTAGGTAGCATGGGCGCACTATTTTAAAACCTTTTTCTTTGTAAAAATGCCATAATCACAACAATCTCTTTAAAGTGATGACAAAATATGTTTGAGAGGGCACTGGGATTTCTTTGCCCTGTTTATTAACAAAGCGTATTCGCTCCAATTATTTAATGGCATTTTTCCAAAATTGAACATATTCACAAATTAATTAGGTACTGTATCTTACCAGTATTTTCCACCTCCAGGATTTGTTTTTTCCTGGTGTCTTCTTTTAATTTATTTATAGCAGACTGAAATGCTGTCCCCTGCTCAGATACTAGGGCTACAGGTATCAAACCTGTTTAGTTTCTGACAACACTTATTTTAATATGTCTTCTTTTCAGTATTTGGGCAGATGATGCACCCTCACAAAAATAATAACTTTAATAAGCAATAGGTTGTTGCCATTTGTGCAATGCTCCTCGAATCATAAATACTAATGCGTGGTCAGAATAGTTGTTAGTTTTGGTTTCCAGTTCTACAAGGCCACAGATGTTGTCTTTATTTTTGTCAAATGAATTTGAAACACCAAATTGTCAAAATACCTAAAATGATGCATCACTTGCGAGCTTGAAGTAGGTAGTAGATCAGGTTCAGCGAGCGTAAAAGAGGGTAGATTGATAAAATTGATCGTTGTTGTTGTCGTTGGAACGATTATTGTTGTTTTAAAACCTATGTGTATACCTATATTATGAAAATAAATTGATCGTGCGGCGAAGCGGGAACAGCGGGGATTTGCGAACAGGTAGGCGCGGGCGCGAGGTGTGCGCGGGGTGCCGCGGGGATGGACATCGCAGGTGCGCGTGCGCGGTCCGCGGCCAGCCACTCGTCGATTTGATAACTGCGCGAACGCACGCTGCCCTCGCTCCGCTCGCACGCTTTGCAAAAAGTACTCTGTGTTTTACTGGCCACCCCTAACAATTGTCATTCGAGCCTGATAAGCTGCCAGTACTAACATTTGCTTCAATTAAGTGTTTAATTGCTTCGTTTTTGGAAATTCGCACCGCATGTTCCGCACACCGCCCGCGTATAACAAAATGGTGGGCACGCGTAGACGCACGACATGAACGCGAAATAGTGCGAGCACTAGTGCGAAAGCAAAACCCGTTGATATTGTCGATAATCCTCCGCCTTCAGGTTTAAAAACCGAAGGCAGCCGTTCTGTGACGTCATCGATGAAGGTGACGAAAGCGCAGCTACTACTCGACGCTGCAAAAGAAAAAGCGCAGTTACAGATGGAGCTCATTGACAAGCAGCTGGCCGTTGATCTGGCCGAGCTGGAAAGTCACAGCACATGGTCACGTTCAGACAAACATGGAAGCGAACTGGATGGAAAATTGTGAACATGAAAAATGAAAACACGTGGAAAATTGGTTAGAGACAAGCAAAGAGGCATTGTATCCGGCACAACGGCAAGATACTGACTTGCACTATATGGAAATACACAATATGGAATACACGCTAAAACCTTCGGAAGCTTTTTAATGATCTGAAATTTGAATATAAATCCCCAACATGGTCCTTCGAGCCGGATTTAAATGAAGAATGAACATAAATCAGCGACAGTAAGAAAAATCACGAATTTATATTGAAATCAAGATTTGCGAATATTGGCTATTACTCCATTGTTGAAGACGCACGGTACGAGGTCCAAAGGTCAACTTCGGCATGGCAAACATAGTTATTTGGAGATATTGGATACCTGGATACGGCTGAATACAGTGTTCAGTAACTAAAATTGGTAATAAGTACGCAGTACTCTGAATTAGGTTTGTTTTAAGGTAATATTTCGCATAAGTTTCCGAAAATTCCGAAAAATTCGCTTTGGGAGAAGATCCTGTAATGATAGTATACTTGTGTCTAAATAAATAAATAAATAAAAAATTGTTAAGGTTAGTAACTACCTATTTTATGTACGGTACCTACTTAGATTGTTAAATCCAGATAATTATTTTATTTGCAGTTAACTGAATGCATTATTTAAAACGAAGCAGGAACTAGGTACCTATTGTTTAGTGATTAAATAATTGTACCATTAGAACAATAAGCCAAAAGGCATTATTTTATTGATTGTTCAGTTGAGTTTTATTAATGTATGTTGTTATCAAATAATCTTTTAGGTAGATTATTATTATATAGTTCTTTAACTCGTTGTATTCCAGGTAATTATTATTGTGAGGTATTTGTAAGATATTTATTTGTCATTACTGTGTATTTCAGTTTGATATTGGCCTCTCAAAATGACTGACAAGAAGGAGAAGGAGCTAATTAAAAGAAAAGCAAGTTATAAAGGACGTCTGACAGCGTTCTGTAATTATTTTAATGAATTGGAGGTTTCGCTAAATCCGTCACAGATTAGCGAATTGCAGCTACGTTTAGGTAAGATGGAAAATTTATTTGCACAATATGACGAGGTTCAATTGAGACTGAGTATTTAGCCAGTGACATTAATAGTCAACTTCCAGAGCGAGACGAGTTTGAATCTACATAATTATTATAAAATCTTTTCAAAGGCTCAAAGTTTACTTACACGTAACTTGAAATCAACCACGGATGATCTTTTAGAAAGTGATAATTGTTCATCATGAATGCGTAATCGCAGGCATGTTAAATTACCTACCATACAACTGCCAAAATTCTGTGGTTCTTATGAGAAATGGTTGGAGTTCCGCGACACGTTCTCTAGTTTGATACATGATAATGATTGATCCGTTCACGATGTTACTGAATTGCAATGTAGTCTGGAAACTTCGCTCGTCGTGCTAATTCCTTCATTAATAGCATGTATTTAAAATATGCTTCATTTTTCTGCTTTTTTCTATAAGACATCAGTTCATGCATTTCTTTTATGTTGACGGACTCGGGGAATTCTTTTGTAATTCTACTATTCTTGTAAAACTACATATAGACCAGGGCCGAAGCCTTCAAAAATGGTAAAAAATGAAAAAAAATTACAGTAGGATGAAACCCATTAGAAAAGGAGGGGAATATGATCAAAATGAAAGGAAAAATAAATTACGGTCGATCTGAGTTCGGGAAGTGGGGGGGGTGAATTTTCAAGGGTAAAAAATGGTTTTCCTTGATTTCCGGCAAAACTACAAGTCCTATGGAAAAAAGTTAAATGGCAAAGTTGTAGGTAATAAAAAGATCTACAACTTTTGTATTTGCAATTTTTTCACATAACCTCAAAATTTAGGTGAAAAATTCAAAAAACCAAGTTTTTGGTTTTTTATTTATATCTTTTTCAAAAAAAAATTTTTTTCTACGAAATTTGATGAAAACTTACCTTATTATGTCCCAAATACACTGTAATTTATTTGATTTAAAATATTTATTTTTTCGCCTTATTTTAACTTAATATCAAAAAAGCACCCTAATTTTCAATCGAAAATTCTGACGTCAAAATATCAGCTTTTTTCAAAAAGTTTGGGGGCTTTTTGTTCGTTGAAATATCTAATTTTTGATGGTGTGAAAAAAAATATACATTACTATAGGAAATGTTCTCAGAAAATGCAAAAAATTGAAAAAAACTCAAATTCGAAAATTTATTTTTAATCTTTATGTACAATTTTGAGGTATTTATTAAAGGACGTCGGCAGTTTTAGGCTTGATATGGTACAGTAATAAAAGCTTAACCAAAAATAACAATATATTTTAATTGTTCTTTGCCTAATTTATCTTAGAGATTAAGAATTGGAATCAAAAATCGAAATAAATAAGAAATAAAATGATTATGCCATTGACATTTTGAAAAAACCACTAAAACAAAAACGGGTGCATGCTGGCTGGCGCGTGCTTCCACAGAATATCATGGTGACAGCAACTAAAACCTTTGAATTGAGAACTCATTAGTCGGGCTGTATTTCACTGGATCATTCACACCATACTTAACCTCACTGTCAGAAATAAGAATATTTCTCTTTAACCCAATTACGTACAAAAACAAATAAAAAATGAATTTAAATACTCTTGAAATACTCGATCACACCAAACTAATTTCATATCTGTACCGACTTACACAATCTGAGGCCTAGCGTTCTATGGGCGTCTGCCAGTGCCCTTTACACTTTAATTACTCAAAAAACGTAAGATTTCATGTTTTATTTATAAACGAAAAAATTGCAAATTGAAATATACTTCTATAATATTAACAAACAAATAAGTTAATAAAGTTAATCTATACTTATAATAAATCTGTAGAGAGGTCAATTCTGTACATAAAATATATTTTCAAAATAACTATCAGGGGGTGATTAGTGATCGATACTGATGCCAAAAATGCAATCAGTAAAATTTTTGTCTGTCTGTCTGTCTGTCTGTCTGTCTGTCTGTCTGTATGTTCCTTATACAGGGTGGGCCATAAGGGTGTTGGCGGTTTAAATATTCGATTTAAAAAAAAACTACGAAACATAACACAAATATATTTGTATTGTTAAAAAGTAGAAGCATAACAATTTTTAAGACTTAAAAATAATGTTGTCCAAATGGCTTCCCTCGGCTGCTTGGCACTCTTGGAACCGAAGTCGCAAATTTTGGAAAACTCGTTGAAAAGTTGTTCTCGGTATTTTGTTACTTTCCTGAATAATATTCCTCTTCAGCTGCTCTAAATTGGTCGGATTATTCTCGTAAACTACCGACTTGAGGTAGCCCCATAGAAAATAATCGCATGGAGAGAGATCGGGGCTACGTGGGGGCCATTCAATATCCCCCCTTTTCGAGATGAGTTTTCCGGGAAAAACATTTTTCAGCAGCTCTATGGATACCCTAGCCGTATGACATGTGGCCCCATCCTGTTGAAACAACATCCTCGAGGTATTGCCTTGAAGTTCTTGCAAAGCTGGCACCAAAAAGTCTGTTATCATGTTGCAATAATTGTTAGCTCTAACCGTCATCGCTTGCCCTCTTTCGTCCTCAAAAAAGTATGGCCCAATAATACCGGTTGACGTTATCCCAGCCCACACGACAAGCTTAGGGCTGTGAAGTGGACGTTCATGCAAGCGTCGGGGATTAGTCTCGGACCAGAACCGACAATTTTGCTTGTTCACATGGCCATTAAGGTGAAAATTAGCCTCATCACTAAAAATCACGTTGTTGAAATTGTTGAACCGCTCGAACATCAAATTGACAAAGTTAAGTCGGTTATTGGCATCATTGGGTTTTAATTCTTGGACTATCTGAATCTTATAAGCCTTCAAATGCAGATCACGTTTCAAAATTCGTCGCAAAGTTGTTCTTTTGACGTCCAAAGACTGACTTCTCTTACGTGTTGACTGTTGCGGATTTCCTGAACTGAAACACGAACACGCTCCACAATGTCGGCTGATCTTGCAGAAACTGGGCGACCACGAGCCGTAATTGGTACTGTTGAGCCGGTTGTTTCAAACATTCTGATCCATTTTCGTAACACATTGGCGCTGGGAACTTCACTTAAATCGCGTAAACCGTGTTCATGCCGATACAAACGTCGTGCAGTAATCACTGATTTATTGTTTTCGTAATACGCTCGGACACAAAATGCACGCTGCACTCCCGTGTACGGCTCCATGGCGACTAAATTTCCAGGAAGCGGCGCAGCGAACAACATATCCCCCCGCCACCCCGCGCCGCGCGTTACCGAGAAATTGAAGAATTAAATCGCCAACACTGATATGGCCCACCCTGTAGAAACAAAAACTACTCGACGGATTTTAACGAAACTTGGTACAATTATTCTTCATACTCCTGGGCAGGTTATAGTATACTTTTCATCACGCTACAATCAATAGGAGCAGAGCAGTGAAGGGAAATGTTGGGAAAACAGGAGAAGTTACTCCATCACCATTAGCCTTAATGGTTAAAGCTACATATAAATCATGTATGACGGAAATGTTCTCCATAAAATTATCTAAAAAATTTCTCACAACATATTTTATGGTTGACTCACAATAACACGTGTAACTCCCAATAGCTTAGCAGTTCGGAGCTTTCTGATTGTATTACACACAAGGAGTTTCACGCTGATGGAGTCGCGGGCACAGCTATTAATAATAATATTCTGCGGTTCCTTAGTGCGATATTTCAACAGTATTGTGGATTGACATATTTTATTTCCCTACTAAAATACGAAAGTTAATCTGTCGGTTACATCAAAACCATTGAACCGTGAGGAAGCACATACGCTACTTTTTTACCAAAAACGACGGAAACGCGGACGAAGTCGCAGGCAAAAGCTAGTATTTAATAAGACATCTACAATATTTTGAAAAAGTTGTAGAATCTTCTTTAAATAATATTTTTAGATGCCATGGGTTCTATTGTGCCAGTTCCCCATGCTAGCTCAGCCCAATTTTTACAATCATCTCTGTGTTGATCGTGACCTTTTTTTATTAATCCTCCTTTCTTGCAGTTTAGTGCATGATTTAAGTCGAAATTACTCTCTCCACACCCGTCACAAGCCTCTGGGAGGTTTGCAGGTTCGTGAGCGTATCTAATAGCAAAAGCATCCCTAAACTGGGTAGCTGTGAGATCAGTATTGTTAGCGGATGTCGGGATGATAGTTAGCCATTGTGAAGAGTTCGTTTCAATAACTCTTTGGATACATCTTTTAGATTTATTTGGTAGTTTAGATATTATGAAATTACTTTTTTCAGCGTCTCTCTTTTGCCGCGATAGTTTTTCTTCTTTGACAGTCTTTGTAGCATGAGTTATATGGGATAATAAGTCTAGTTTTTCATCAGATTTGATGGCTTGCATTAGTATTCTATTTGATTCTAACGAAGTTTTATAACAGTCGTTGTTATTCATGGGGTCGGTGATACCTAAACCGCCAAGTTTCACCGGTAGACTGAATAGTTCATGTTCAAGTGACGTTATTTCTCTGTCTAAGATTGATGGTATCAGCGTTGTCATGATGGTTTGTTTTTTAATGAGTGGAATTCCTCGCAGGTATTATCCACGACTGTTTGTAGGTATCTCCATTCGCATTGGAGTGATTTTGTAAAGGCTGTATGTACAAGTTGTGGATGTTTTTTACTTGCTTTTGATAGGGTAGGGAAGCTCTTCGCATAACAATAGGCTAAATAAGATAAGATAAATACTCTTTATTACAGATATTATGGTGTTTACACAGGCGGTTTTACTGCTAAAATCGATCTTTTACGGACAAAGAACCCAAGTATCTGTCAATTTATTTAAGTACTTACATTATTTTCAACAACAGGAGACTCTGATATGACGTCTTCTTTCACACGTTCCTGCTGTTGTTGAACTGTCTGAAAATAAAGGCATCATCAATTAAGTAAAGTGATATAAATTAATGAGAATAAGTACTAGAGTAAGTTTATATTAATGAGATATTTTTACAAGTATAATGTAACTAAATAGAAAATCTAAGGAAGAAGTCCCGCGCTCATATACTGAACCTCCTATATAATTATGCCTACATCGCAGTCACCGATACACAAGAATGACTTATAACTACATAAAAGCTACTAGCTTCTGCCCACGACTTTGTCCGCCTGAAATTTCGGGCCCCGACCCACCGCATCGCATTCTATCGCCCGCCCGAGCTATTACTATGTTTTCGCTCAGCGTTTTTCCTAACTTTTTTCTGTTTGCTCAGCTCCTAAGAGTCGTAGCGTGATATTACATAGCCTAGAACCTTTCTCGAGAATTGGGCTATCAAATGCAAAAATATTTTTTCAAATCTGACTGGCAGTTCTGGAGATTAACCGCTACATACAAACAATAAAAAATGTTATCTCTTTATAATGTTGGTATAGATAGTATAGAAGTATAGATGAAAGCATACTTACTAGATTAGCTGCCATAGCGTTGTAGTCAATCATAACGTCGTCTAATTTATTTATTTCTCCTTAATCTGACGTAGTGTCACTGTGGTTTAACATGACACATAATTCACTTTCTGCCTTGTTGTAGGTTGCAATAGATGACCTTTTTACATTTTTTTCCAATCTGTGGCTGGCTTTGAATATTCAATTTTATTCAGTTTCGAATTGTAATTTTTAATAGGCCATCTCAAGCATCCATCTTTTTCCCAAGCACTTGGTATGATGGCTAATTTTTCTTGCCCTCTTTCTATGGTTTTCACAATTTTAAACGGCATTTTCTATTTACTTAAAACAATAACGATTACTTAGCAATGACATTAGCATCTTCCAACTCGCATCATTTACATCAAGGAACAATTTACCTACAATAACCAACTCTCCGGCTCCGGTCACGTTGACAACTGACTGACATTTGACGTTTTTTTTTTTCGCACCCGAGTGGAATTGTGCACTACACGTTTCCAGCACGTTTTTTCACGGACCGTTTTTTTTTCATATGTTTTAAAAAGTGGTGGGGATCGTTCTGCAGGCCTATTGGCTAAAAATCCGATTGAAACCGAATACGAATTGAAAACGTCTGTAGTGCACAAATCCCTTTGGGTTTTGATATTTTAACTTTTTGTCTTTTGAGCAAGCTTAGAGCATATTTAATAGATATTATGAAGAAGTCGGATAATACTCTTACGGCTCGTATACGGGCAATTTTTTATTTCATTGTCGGTATGTTTTTTGGGCATGTCTTACCAAGTTCATAAAGTGTTTCTGTAACGTTTGATGCTTTTCTTTTGTAAGCTTTCATTGTTTTTGTAAAGGACTTTATTAGCTTTAAGAATGTGTATAAATTTCAGTGTGAAAGTATTTTTTTCAATTAAAATTATTTTATTTAAGATTACAAAATCGTTATTTTTCTATGTCCCACGCACCACAGAATGGTCATAATGTTTCATCTTAAACTGTTTTGTTTTTCAATTTATGGTGGAGTACTATATCTCCAAAAAAAGGAATTATTATTTTAAAACTATTTTAATAACACACATTCCTTTAATTTAATATTAAACAAAATGAATTATAATTAATTTCTAAGACACAAAACATAATCAGGTGGAAATTCCTATTGAGTTACGTTATTTTCCTACTCTCACTTCGAAAATTACCAAACGATTTTTTTTTTTTCTAATGCAACACTTAAAAACAGTCTCGACTTGTCAGCCATTTTGAAATCAGAGCGTCAGTAGCAAAAACTAACGGCCGGGCGAGGAGACGAGTTGCAGCGTTACATTTTTTGTTCCGTTTAAAAACGGAGTTTTCTAAGGTAATTTGCATGATTTTATCTACTTGCTTGAAAGCAATTAGTTTTTTAGTATGTTTAGTCCCAAAGTAACATTAAATAAGTTGAATTATAAGTGTTACATTGATTATTTAGTTATGTTTTTGTATACCTACGCAAGACGTTACGTTCCATTGAGAAATTTCGTAACTCAGTGGAACAAATTGTAACTCAGTGTAAGGGTAAAGACGCGATACAGTAACGTAAAATTTGTACAAAAATATTTTTCACTAAGGTCTTCGACTTTCTGTCCGCGCTATTAAATAATTAACATACATAAACTTACTACCTTAGGCCCTTTCTGGTCAGAAACCTTGCTACAACCACCAGTGCAGTTATAGCATAAAATAATAATAAAAATTCATACATAATCATTTTGTTGTAGATAATATAAAAACGAAAAACTATAAAAATGGCTCTGACACCAGCAGAAAGAATGAAGAGGTATCGTGAGCGACTTAAACAAAATCCAGAAAAATATGAAAGCATTAAAAAAAACACGTTGAATATGTAAAATCTAAAAGCAAATCAGTTAAAGAGCTAACGGAGAAAGAAAAGGAAAATCAGCGAAAAATTTGGAGAAATCAGAAACGAAAGCAGAAACAAAAGAAAAAACAGCTTCAAGTTCAGGAAGAAAAAAGTATATCTACGAAACCAAAAAAGAGAAACCAAAGTAAATTGTTGAAGAATTATAAGACTGCTGTAAAAAGAAACCTAAAATTGACAAAATTGGTACATACCTACAGAAAAAGACTATACCGGTTAAAACTTGCAACAGACAAACAAATTCAGAAGCTTGAAAAAGATAACTTAAAATTGAAAGCAAGAACGGAAGTTTTGGAATTGACTTTGAAGACTTCTTATAAGCAATGTAAAACTGTAAAAGAAAAACAAATATTAAAAAATGTTGTTCTAGAAGATAATGTCCAGAAAACAATTAAAAAGACTTATGCGTCGAAGCTGCTAGGATTGAAAGGAATGGTTAGAATAAGAAATAAAAATAAAGCCGAAAACAAGATTCGTAAAGAAATTGAACAATTTTATGTCAGAGATGACGTAAGTAGAATGACTGCTGGAAAAAAGCAATGTCGTACATTTAGAAAAAAAAAGGAGCAAATTCGATATCTCACTGACACAATGTGTAATTTGTACACAATGTATCGTGAAGAGGGAGGAAAATACAGCCTTTCAACTTTTTATAAATATAAACCTTTTTATGTACTATCCCCTGCCGTGCAAAACAGAGAAACGTGTCTCTGCATTTAGCATAACAATATTGAGTTATTGTTTTACGGTTTGAAGAAATACAAAATACTAAAGAATTTCCACACTGTTTCGGAAGTTATAAAAAATCTATGCTGTGACATTCATTCAAAGAAATGCATGTATGAAGAATGTAAAGAATGTAAAGACAAGAAAATATGCTACGAGTCTTTGGAAGAAAGGAAAGAAGATGAGGTTGAGTGGAGTCAGTGGGAAGTAATTGATCATAAATACACAAAAACGGAAAATAAAAGCACAAAAGAATTAACAACAAAAAAAAACAGTCAAATTGCAAAAAGTAGGAAGCATTAGCGATCTTGTGTCTTGTTTTGAAAAAAATCTGAAGGCATTTAAAATGCATCATTTTAACTGGATTTACCAGCAAAAGAAATACCAAGAGTGCGTTAAGAACCTTCAACCACAGGAAGCACTAATTATTTGCGATTTTTCTGAAAATTACGCGTGTAAATTGGGAGAAGAAATTCAAGCAACACATTTTGGGGCCAGCAAAAACCAGATTACGCTACACACTGGTATGATTTATTGGGCTGAGAAATCACTTTCATTTTGTACCATATCGGACAACAATTCTCATGAACCTGCAGCGATATGGGCACATCTGTTGCCAGTAATAAATGAGGTTAGAAAAATAGATCCTTTGACAAAAGTAATACATTTTCATTCAGACGGCCCTACTTCTCAATATAGGCAGAAAAAGAATTTCTACCTACTCAATTTATTCACAGGGAAATTAAAACTTGACTATTCCACCTGGTCATTTTCAGAGGCAGGTCATTGAAAGGGAGTAGCAGATGGGATTGGAGGCTCTGTTAAAAGAGCTTTAGATCGTCAAGTCGCATTTGGCAGGGACGTTGAGAACGGTTCACAGGCATACGAGCATCTTTCAAAATGTATGAAATTGGTAAAGATCATATACATACCCGATAACGACATTGAGAATGTAAAAAAACTTGTGCCACAAAACCTCAAAGCGATTATAGGCACTATGAAAATCCATCAACTTTCATCTTGTTCCCCAGGCCACATCCAGTATCGGAATTTATCTTGTTTTTGTGGCATTAATAGGGGTCTGTGCAATTGTTTTGATCCAAAAACACATGCTTTTAACAACAAATCCTCTAAGAAAGTTGCCAATTCTGAGTATGCAGTTATTGATACCTCCGCTAATGCCATGAATGATGGTCCAAACTGTTTGAACTACTTAACAAAACTAGAGAGCCGTAATTCAATAAACATAAAAGCAAATAAAAACTTGTCTCCAAAGGTCGCTAAGAAAAAGAATTCTGATTTTGAGGTGATTACAGTTGCAGCTGATATTCATGTTGACAATTTAGACTACTTACCAAAACCTAAGATCCCTAATGTACTGGCTTCTAACAAAGAAAATGTGTACATAAATTCACCTGACTTACCTATTTCCGTGAATAATAATATTATGAACTTAGGCACAAATGATGTTGACGACGTCATAGTAATGGATGGTAATAACTACCCGGCACACACCACACCAGAAGATTTAGATAGAATTGTAATAGACTTGATGCTAGACGAGAAAGAAAAACAACTCATAGATGCTACTTACGACCTCCCCTATTTTAATGCAAACGACGATCTGCCTATGATATCTAGCATGGAAAATACTGCAGACACTAAATTTGAATTATTGCTTAATGATTCTACAATATCAAAACCATCTGAAACTGACCATGCTGCAGACAATACTTTTTTCCAAATGAACGATGAATCGGAAACTCCAAGAGCAAGAAATAAACGTATTTCTACGGCAGCATATTCCTCTGCTGAGCCTGTTCTAAAAAAAGTTAAAATTGAAATATTAGAGCGTAAGATAATACCAATACAGACGAAGATCGTCAAAAGCAAAACTGAACAAAATCCATCAAGTTCAAGAGCACTAAAAACGACGGTTAAACGTACTGTGCCGTGCGACAAATGTAAGAAGATTTATCTTTTTAGGGTTCCGTACCAAAATGGTAAAAAAGGAACCCTTATGGTGCGACTTTGTCTGTCTGTCTGTCTGTCTGTCTGTCTGTCTGTCACACCTGCTTATTTCAGCAACTACTAATGCTATCGACTTGAAATTTGAAACAGTTATAAAAAATGCTTGTCCAACTTTATTGCAAATGAAAAAATTAAAAAAAATATTTTTATTTTCATTGCAAAAGGGGCCGGAGTGGGGGTCCAAAATTTCAAAGTGGGGTTACTAGGTCAAGTGACATATCATATGAAAGGGCTTGATTTGCACATTTCAAAATATATTTTTATTTAATTTTATGTTTCACAGTTTTCGACATATGATGAAAAATGTCCAAAAAAATACCATTCCCCCCCCCTTATCTCCGAAGTTTGCGGGGCGAAAAATCTGAAATAATTAGGGTTGATAGGAATTGACCCAAATATGGCACCAAAAATAAAACGATGTTCCTAACTAGTACAGTTTTTTCAAAATCATCAAAATTCCTTCACAAACAAACTTAGTTATGCGGTCCGGATTTTTTCACTTTATACGTCCAAATATGATACGGAACCCTCGGTGCGCGAGTACGACTCGCACTTGGCCGGTTTTTTTATAATTGCATGACAAAATGTTCCTTATGTGAACTATTCTACTGTAAAAAGTGCATTTCAAGTTCAAAATTAGAAAGTGATAATGTTTATGTCTGTGATGCATGTATGCAAATGCGATACAATATTTTTCGTTATGCCTTTTAGGTGTGGTTTAGGACCTAAGACTATAATGATAAATATAATAAATAAATATAAGATAATACTAATAATGATAAATAAGAATAAAGATTCGAGGATTCGAGTGTTAAGTTGATCTCAACATTTTCTTATAAGATGACTGATAGAATAAGTAGGTAAACTCATGTTTAAGCCAATTGTCAGGCTATTTGTGTCATAACAAAATAAGAAATTTTTGATTTGTTATTAATAAAATAGTTCTCTAGTTTGTTTGTTGTATAGTAAGTAAAGGAATATAATTTACTTTATTTAAAGTTTTCAGAATTTGATTAGTTTATAGATTGATAAAAATGAGGAGCAAAGGCTATCTCATTTTTAATAATTGTTTTTTTGATTTTCAATTTTACATATTTTATGAGAAGAATTGTTTTTGTTAATTTTAAAGTTGACTTTTGTTTTGGTCATTTTGGTTGTCAAAGTGAACACTGCCTTACACTGAGAAATCGTCCTCTATTTTAGTAAGTAATAAATAATAATTTTAATGTCCTTTCTATGTAAAAGTACGATGTTACGATTGTTATTAAATACTAGAATATGTCGGTTTACGGATAATTACAATGTTTGACATTGAACTTTTGTAGTTTAACAGTTATGCGAATTAAAATGGTTACGCTGTAACAGTAATGTAACTCAAAGGAATTACTGATATGAATACTCAGCTATATTTCTTTCTTTTCAGGTTTTTTTGTGGTAATTAATAAAAAGTACCTTATTATTTTTCAAATAAAACATTAAATGCAAGTGCACTGAGTTTTATTATAGGGTTTACAATAGTGAACATTTCGTAACTCAATGGAAAGATTTTTTCGAGAAACCAACAAAAAAATCAATTATTTCATAAATTAATAAGTATTTTATGCATTTCCTTGCCTTTTTACGTACTTTAGTTGTCAACACACCAAACTTAGTCGGTTTATCCTCAAAAATACGATCTTTTTTTGATATGAACTTTTTTCTATCATGGACAACAAAATAAAAATTTGCCCATACACCTAATCCGTCATCGGCCGAACTTTGCTCGGCAGACGACGGCCGAACTCGGACGATAGAATCAAACATTTGTAAATTATAGAGAGCACGTACACCAACACGACCGCCATCGGCCGACAAAATCGGTCGTGTCGCGCTCTCTATAATTAACAAGTTTTTAATTCAATCGTCCGAGTTCGGCCGATGACGGATTAGGTGTAAACGAGCCGTACAATATAAGATACCTATTTCTGAACGCGATCGGACAATCATAGACAAAGATAGAAATGTTTTAAAAATGTGCGAACGTGGCGTTTTTTTCGTGCCGCCCGGCAGCGCATGCCAGTTGACAGGTGCGGGCTGCCTGGCACTTGCCAGCGCGTGCCAGTTGAGGGGTGGGCATATAATACTAGATGGCGTGCAAATTCGTCTCATATTTTTACTATGAAGTTGATATTCGAATCTTCTCGCTAGAGTATTATTGTTCTGTGGATAAAGATATGGTGAAGGTTTGGCAAAAACTGGCTATAATACCTTTTATTATGAACTAGCACTTTGCCCGCGACTTCGTCCGCGTGACCCACAGGAACTGTGCATTTTTCGGGATAAAAAATTGCCTATGTTACTCAGTGATAATGTAGCTTTCTACTGGTGAAAGAATTTTTAAAATCGGTCCAGTAGTTTTGGAGCCTATTCGATACAAACTAAAAAAACTTTCCTCTTTATAGGTAATATATTAGTATAGAAGTATAGAGATAGCAACGGCACTTATAATGGCTCCCTAGTTAATTGGCATAACAGGCGAGAATAAGTAGGATCACAAAATCAAGTGCCTAGCCAGTGCAGTACCCTAAGCTAATTGAGTACGAAATGCCCGAAATGGTTTTCTATCAAGATTAGAGATCCCTAAAGACGCTGTCGTATACTCTCACTTTACTCCCTTAACCAGCCGTTAGAATAACTGAAAACCATCGTACAGCCATTAAACAGAAAAGAGAGGGTCAAGGGTATTTAGTGAGAATTATTGCTGGATAACAAATTGACGCCATTTTAATGTAAACAAGCCGATTACATATGAAAAAAACCACTGATATCTGTTATATTTTCATGTTATTTGTGAGCTATTCAATTAAAAACACATTATTTTCATTGTTACAAATAGATATTAATGCTCATTAAATGTAAATAAAATAGTATAATTCGTACCCCGTATTTACTTTGTATAATATTTTTCGTATTACTATATTATTTCGAGGGCGCGTGTAATATTTGACAATATCACCTATATATATAACAGTAAAGTGGCACCCGCAGTACAATTTACCTATAGAGATACAAAACAAACGTGAAAAATAACTTCCCTTAAATTAGAAATTATTATATTTGTCCACAGATTATAATATAGTTAGACCACCATATTGACATTATTTCTTTGTAGATTTAACAATAACCGTTACAAAGCCATTAACCATCTCTTGGCTGTCTAAGAGAATTCTAGGAGCTGTATAGTGGAATTATTAGCCATTGTACAGCCCTTGTACAGCTGTTACAATGCTCCTAGAGTTCTAGACAGCTATTAACAAGCTACTATTTCACTCAGGGCTGGTTAATTGGGGCCAAATTTAGAATTAATAGGGCTGTATATCCGGATGTACAGCCCCTGTACAGACGCAAAACAGCCTCGAGTTTTCAAAAATTCTGTTGTCCAGTCACTCTACAGCTGTGTGTGCTGCTTGGGAGACGATGCATACCTTTCTTAAAAATTCACAAAATTATGTTGAAATGAAGTAAAAGCCTGGCATTGGATGTGTGGGCAGTACTTGGTGAATAATAATTTGATTCTGTTCTGGGATCAATCCTAATAATGGGTGGAGTTCTTTCAGGTTCAATCTGTCTTCTACTACTACTACTACTAAAATTATAACAAAATATTATTAACTTTAATTTTTTCTTTGAATAAGTAAATAAAATATTTGTAATGTATGAATTCGTAGTTTTACCGTAACAATTTCATACTAGCTGCAACATATGATGATAATTTGAGTCGCACTAAAGGATTGCTGAGCTAAGATATTTGTAAGTTATAAATAGGTGTTATTTTAATAAATGGGTCTCTTTTCTACGACTATACGACATGCGTTTTATTCATATCCACGTAGAATCTCACATGGCGACCTTGCCTCGCCTCGCGTGCTTCGCGTAGTTCTTACCTGGTACCACATAAGATAATTGTGAAGAAAGAAGAAACCTTATAGAAGATCGTCATGAAGAAAGAAGACAAATTATAGAAGATTATTGTGAAGAAAGAAGAGACACTAGGTATAGAAGAACCATGGGCAACAAGCAGTCACATCAGGACAATATTGTCATAGCCCAATCTGCGACTGGTGGTGTGTCAGTCTCCAAAACACAATTGACATTAGCAGAAACTCTCATCGTTGTCGTACTCCTGCTGATATCAGTTTCTATTGTATACTACTGCTACAGAAAGTGCCTCATGAATATTGCCCAGGCTTTCAGTAGAGAAATGAATCGCGCAATACTGTCGAGTGCTGCATCTACCATGGAGCTGCAACAAAATACGTCTGCTGTGGTGTAAGGAGCGGTGTCCAGGGATATCCCGGCCCACGGAGTCCAGGGTATAAGCCCGGCCCAACCATCAAATATCGTGACCAAGAAAGAAAAACGTGATCCTGCTCAACGTGACCGCTGAAGTTGCTGACGCTGACACAACGTGCACGCGGCCCGGATCCAGAAAATTAAGCATGCGCAGGTTTTTAATCTATTATTAGCAATATGAATATTTTTCTATTCTATTTTATTTTTGGATATTTCGCACCTTCATTTCGAAACCGTTACTAAACGAAATTTTCGCGAAATTGAGTTATTAACGCCATCTTACTTATATCGGAAAAATCTACAGAATGAATTTGACAGGTCTATTTAGTTTCGCAATATTGTGGTAGATGGCGTTAAATTAAAACGCTGCTAAACTGAAACTTAAAACATATTTGTGAGTGGTTGACCAAAAAGGGACCTGGAGGGATTGGAAACCGTTATTTTTTTTTTTGAATTTTTTAATCTGTGGTCTTTTAGCTTTGTTTTGGTCTAACCAGAATATTTTTAGGTGCCGTAGTGTTTTTTTTATGATTTTATTTGTGAGCCGAGGCAGTTTTGGAAAAATTACACCTTACACACAGCGCACACTAGTTTTTGTGATGTCAGGTAAGTGGATACAATCAGTTTTATTGTTTTATTGTACTTTTAAGGTTATCTCTAGTGCAACGAAGTCTCTTTATCGTGTGCCAAAAAGACGCTCGTACTTGTCAGAAAGTGACGACGACGCTACTCAAATGGACAGTCCTAAAAGTTTAAAGGTCTCCAATGATACCCAAGGTAATTAAAACAACTTATTTTTGTTTCAAAGTCTATAAATAGAGCTCACACTTCAATATTAAATAATCTGCGAGTAGAAACTTAACAATTTTTCTGTGTTTCAGAAGTCAAAGAAAACTTAAATCCTAATAAAATTAATGATGATAATATTTTGTTTGAACAATATGGTCAAGCTTGGGATGACACAATAAATGAAGCAATTCCGAAGATGTTGGATGCTACTACTCAAACGGAAAAAGATGTTGAAGATTTTTTTAAAAAAAAAGAGGCGTCTAATGAGGCTTTCGGAGTATTTGTCGGCAAGGAACTATCCACTGTTCCACAAATAAAGAGGCGCTTCGTGATGTATGAAATAATAAAAATAATCGAGCACAGTAGTAAATAATTGACAATAGTAATAATTATGAAGTCTCATCACAAACATTACAATCACAAATAAAAAATTATAATAATGAATAGTCTTTACTTTTTGTTTTGTTTGCATGAACGTATGGTGTGCCCTGGTTCTTTACAACGCCCACAGGTAGTAACTTTCCTGGGTTTTTTAGCAGAAGGACCTGGCTGATCTTCTTTAGCCGTCTGTTTTTTAGCAGAAGGTCCTGGCTGATCCACTTTAGCCATCTGGCTTGTAGGTTTCGCTTCTTGTGGTTGTGGGCATGTTAGGTTAGCTGCGTCTTTCGAAGTGCAAAGGGGTGCTATTTCCTCGAATAAATACCATTGTCTTGCAAGTGAAAGCCCTGGTGGAACTAATAAATTTGGCATACCAGTGATATCATCTAAAGTCACTCCCTTCTTAACAATATTAAATTTTTGAGCTGAACTGTTAGCTAGAACTTTACATTCCAATGGATCATCCGATTTAATAGTGAAGTGGTGATATCGTGTTATTCCTGGAATAGTTGTGAAGAATTCGCTAAGGTAGGCGTTCCACTCATACCACTGAACATTTATTATTCCGTTCACGTAGTCATTCGTACAGATAGCCTTATTTTTTCCCGAAACTGTCGAGTTAGCCACACATTCTTCGATATCATGCAAAGTATCTACTGTAGATTTAGAAAACTTCTGTTTAAAAAGTCCAAACATTCTGTCTGGGGAAAACTTAGTGTGGCCCACCAATAAGAAGTTAAGATGCACTGTCTTGTTTAAATCTCTTGCTACCCTCCATGCACAGTAATGCACAACAGCATTGTTTTTATTTTGACCCACGCAGTTATCTGCACAAATATGCTGAATATCTTGGTCACAATTATTGGATTCTAAATGGTGATGAATGAGATTAATCACACTGTTTGCCCCTTTTCCTATGTTGTCACATTCATCTATGAGATAATTCGTCTGTGTGTTGTCTGCTTCATCATTTATTCCAAAAAGGCCACATTTTCTTGCAGTTTTAAAAAAGGCAGGTCCAACTTGCATTTCAGATGAGGGATAATGGATATTCTGTGCATAATCGATACTGAAGACACGCATTCCAGGTTTCTGCTCCAGTTGTTTGGCTTGAGTTAGAGCTACACTTGCATCTTTCCTTATATCATTGTAGAATTTTCTTTGAATATCAGCTTCTTCTAAATGATTAATTGCTTGCTTCAGTTTTTCAGTCTTCGTCTGATCGGGCATGTTAATATTACGCATGATGGCTATATTATTATCTCGACATACTGGACAGAGAATCAGAGCTTGGTTTCATGGATGTTATGTAAGGCACGTATGTATTCCAACATTGTATGAAAGTCGTCCAGCCGACATGATCAATATTGCTATCATTGCATGACTCCACATAGTTTCTATACATACGCCTCTTTGTTAAATTGGCAGGCAATTTCATGACTCTAAAGTCCCAAAACTGTAGAAGTCGACCAGGTAGTGGAATAGAGCTTTTTCAGCTATATTTTTAATAAATTTAACTATCATATCCAAATGTTCTGTGGGAGTTGCATTATGAATAGGTTTGCCTTTTAGACCATGAACTTTATCAGCCACTCCTTTCTCATCAAAATGTTTGAGAATATTTTTGAAGGCCTTGATGCCTATTGCATGAAGAAATAAAAACGTTGACTGGCATATTTCTATATCGGCATGAAAATATTTGATCCGCAATATGGGTTTGGTGTAAGAAATTTTTTTGTACTTATCTGCCAGCTGTGTGCTTCTTCTATGACACTCCAACTTACTCAAAATCGCTGTACACTTTGTAGATTTATTCATATCCATGTATTGCTGCCGAACACGTGATAGATATTGTCGAGAAAATATGCCTGAGCATGGGCCACCATTTGGGCCTTTACTACAATGACATGTATCATCCATGAATTTAGTAATAATTTTGACCTCTCGTATATCTTCAGTGCTTCGCTCCATAATGTTGTCATTTTCTCCTTCATTTACAGTTTTAGCACCAGTATACATGTCATCCAAACTTATTGCATCGAAATCTAAAATTTCACTTCAAGGTCGTGCAATTCCAACTCATCATTTTCAGTCATCCCATAATAATCGTCCAACTGACGTAATTCGTCCTCTAACAAAACAGACGTGGCTTTAGTCATAGCTCACACTTAGTTACGCACATAAAGACAAACTGACAACTGACACTAAATAAGTGTTGACACTCATTAACGAAGTCGCATACTGACATAAAACATGCCGCGCCCCCCGCCCGCGCACGAGTCGAAACTTGTTTCTACACGAAATTTCAAACGCGATTTATTTTCCCTTGAGGTCCCTTTTTGGTCAACCACTCACATTTAGAGACGAAACCGTTACTACACCAGTCACAGAGTACATTTTATATAGCCGAGATAGAGACGTCACTCTAACAGTTTATAGCGCCCTCTGGCAACAAGTAACAACAACAATCCGTTAAGCAAATGTGCAGTAGGCCCTGTTCTATTTTATTTCCTTTAATTTAGGTAGTTTTTATAGATTAACTAAAAATAAAACATCAGATAAAATGTCAAATATTTATTTCAATCTTTTTTTACAATAATTGAAGGCCAACTCCTGAATTCTGTCTTCCGCATCATAATCTTTACGTGATCCACTTAATAATTTATTTGTGTCCTTACACCAACTAAATAAGAATAAATTAATGCATATATCTTCAATTCTTGAAATTAATTGCACTTTGTGTTCGTTGCACTTAATAAAACTATAATCTATTACCACTGGAAATATTGTTTTCATATATTGTCGGATGTTTTTCTTTTTACTATCTTTTTTTATTAAACCCGTGACAACATCTTGTATATTTGAAAAGCATTTCATTAGGGAGATGGAAGGATATGTAAGGCACGTTTTTTTTTTAAATATTCCCTAAAATGAAGGTAGCTTTCATATTCTTTATTTTCATTATTAAATGAATTCTTGCAATCTTTGCATTTTTTTACTCTCAGTTTCCGTAATACATATCCTGTCACATACTCTATTATTGTGCTTTTATCTTTGGGTTTTATCTCTTTGTTTCAAGATCTACAAAGATATTGTCACTGTTGACATCATCAAAATCAACTTCCATAAAATATAACTTGACGTCTCAGGTTTCTTGAAAAATAAGTTTTTAAGGGATTTAAAATTGAAACATTTATCAACCTCACAATTGGACCCCGGCGAATGTGCATTACTAAAATTATTAATTAGTAGGGAAGCATAGGCTGCTTCGAAGCCAGCACACGAAGGCGACGTGTTTCGATATCCATGGCTTCGAATACAACCAAAAAAATTCTCTAGGGGGTCCTGGTTGAAATGTCTCATCCATAGAGACGTCAAGTTATACTGTTTAGCTAAAAACATCGACATTATTCAATATTTTCAATTGTCTGCAACCAATTGGTAATTGATGGTACAACACCAAATTTTGCATTACTGCAAAATTTCATTGAGCTGTTAATTTTCTTTGCTTCAGCCCACACTTTTTTGTGTGTTGAATTTGGAGTTACTGGTCCAAGCAGAAGCTTCCCAGCCCTTTTTTTGGAATTCTCGTAGCTCCCATTAACGGAGTCGAACAAATCGTCGAAAAATAAAAGTAAATCTGCTGTTTCTTGGCATTCCTTTGGCAGAATTCCCATACCTTGAAAAGAAAATATAAATTCATTATCATCAAATTAATAAATCAATTTGTTAAATTATAATTACAATATTATTGATTACAATTTTGTATGTAAGTTACATAAAATTATTAATATTTTTTTATTTTTTTTTAATATATATATATTTTTTTTTTTTTTTTTATTATTATTATTTTTTTTTATTTAATCCACATATTAAATCTATTCAACTCCTTTTGTGGATCGGGGAACTTATGCAAAATAGTATCTGGACCTGAAAGTGGACCAAAGATTATACATATTTCATTAAGGCGAAGGCACATAGATTTAAAAACTAAATATACGGTCATCCAAAAATTTGTCTGAAGAAATCTAGAGCTATCAACAGCTAAACCATCATTAACTTGCAAGTTATTTCTAGTTCAAACACACATCAATTAACAGTGTAATATTAACTGTGTAATTATTTGTACTTACGAGTTTTTTTGCAGTTCAGCACACAACACTTGCTTGCGTTCATTTTACAAACAGTCCAAATTTTCGTGCAAGGGTCAATCAAATAGAGTGATGTCGTCGGTATCCAGGTCATCATTGCCAGGTCAGTGTTTAGAAGCAGAATCGTCAATGTCAATGCAAGCCAAGTCAAGAAAAATCCACAAATTAATCGGAGCGCATCCATTCACTCGGAAAGAGAAAAAACGGATAAATATTTTTTTTGAAAGTTTGACAACAACTTATTTAATTTTTTTTTTAATCATATTTCTGGCATGGCTTCTCGCCCTTTGCTCTTTCAAATTATTTTGACATTTACGCGAACTACGTTCTTTTCCACGTTTAAAAAAACAGTTTCAATAATTATCGTTTAATTACTGGATGATTTTATCAATCTAAACAAACGCTGTATGATAACACAATAAATTAAAAAGCTTTCTCAACTCCATAAATATTTTTATTTAGAATAAAAAATATACATTATTTTAAGACAATCTGAGTAAAATGGAGCATAAGTTTAGACTTAAACCTTGAAAATCTTGAGAACAGCGCTATCTATCAATAAGTAAATTAAACTTTTGAAATTACTATACGACTTTATTAAAAATCTATTGAACTGAGTGGTGTCTCTTCAAAAGCAGAAGCCTACCTTAAGTTCTAGCACCGTGACACCAGTTTTCACCTGTCACTTATGGAGTCTACATACAATTTTATAAAAAAGTGTAACTATTTGTTTAAGTACGGCTGATTTTGTCATTAAGGTAAATTATTTACTTATTTTTATTTGATAAAGTGTGGTTTTTGGTTTAGTCACAGTTTTTAACTTAGAATTTAAACTTTAATTCTTCAAATTTTGTACGATAAACTGTTACTTTTGTTATTGTTATATGGCATTCGTCGGTAGCTGAGAGCTTGGTTTTGTCCATTAAAACGATGATAGTGAACTTCTTAGTTTTATCATATTATTTTCTTACACAGCATGGTTAATTACACATTTTCATATAAATGGAAGGAGGAACCAGAGAGAGAGACTAACAAAGAGTTGCCATAGATAAAACTTCAATCGCTTGGTTGACATTCTCAACACCTTAACACCCCTCCTCGATTGAAACCCTATCAACCTATCTACTAATCAAAAACTGTTAACAACAAAAAAATCTAAGTTCTTATTCTACAACGAAATACAAATCTTATTTTGAAATCTTAAACAAATATATTAATATTTCTAGACTGTTTAACTTAACTAAAGTGTTGTTGACAGTTGTAACTTGTAATAAAGTTACAACTGTCAACAACACTTTTCCTTTTACAACATAAACACACATTACATGTTTTACTTTATAAACTAAACTTTAATTTTGTAACAAACAAATTTTTACTATTTACTTTTACAAAATATTTAAATGTTCTCTCAAATAACATAACTTCTCATTACATAAGGTTTTTGTTAATAAATCTGACAAATTTTCATCACTTTTAATGTATTTAATCTCTATCACATTTCTATTTATCAAATCTTTAATAAAATGACTTTTAATGTCAATATGTTTAGCTCTCTTACTATTTTCATAAGACTTACTCAGTTCAATAGCACTTTTATTGTCTATGTATAGTACACACTTTATATTTAAATCACTTTTATCACTGTTAAACTTATTAAAGTTATCATATATACGTTTTATGTAAATCAGGTCACATGCACTGGTTGCAGCAGCCACATACTCGGCCTCTGCAGTTGATAATGCTACACATAGTTGTTTTCTTGATAACCAGGCGACTACATTTCCATTATATAATGTTACTGATCCTGTAACACTCTTCCTGTCTGTATGACAACCAGCCCAATCAGGATCTGAATATGTCACTATTGTATCTTCATTACTCTTTTTATATAACAACATATGTTAATGGTTTGCTTTAAATAATGTAGAACTAGCTTGACTCCATAGGCTTTAAGTAGGTTTATCTAAATACTGGCTAAGAAATGATGTAGCAAATGTTATGTCAGGTCTTGATGTACTTGAGACAAACATTAATGAACCAATCAGCTGTCTATATGGTACCTCTATAACCTCTTCATTAGTGTCAACTTGAAATCCTTTTACCATTGGTGTAGATGCACCATTACAATCACTCAAATTAAAATTCTTCAAAATTTTTTCAATTTGCTTTTTCTCAATTCAAAGTTAAATTTTTCCTTTCTATCTCCATCCCTAAAAATTAACTTGGCTCACCAAAGTCTTTTACTCCGAACTCTCTTTTTAATTCTATTATTATCTCTTGAACTTCCTTTTGTAAACCAATTACGATAATATCATCTACATTATATAACGAGCCACACTTTTATCTCTTTTCCTATATAGAGACAAAAATCATTCTGTGACCTTTTAAATCCTTTTATCTTTATGTAACTATCAAATCTTTTATTCCAGCATTTAGGACTTTCTCTTAATCCATATAATCCTCTGTTTAGTTTAAGTACTTTATTCTTTTCAATATTTATTTCTTCTGGTGGCTTTATATAAACTTCATTTTCTATTTTTCCATTTAAGAATGCTGTAGGCACATCTAATTGTTTTATAACCCAATCATTCTGCACAGCTTGTGCCAATGTTGTTCTTATGGTAGATATCCTTGCTACCGGTGCATAATTATTTCCAAATGTATTATCTTCATGTAGCTGATAGCCTCTAGCTACTAATCTTGCTTTTTTCACACCATTTTCTTTTATTTTAAATATCCACCTTGTTTTATTTATTAATAATTTATTAAAAACCTATTAATTGTTTCCCTTTAGGTAATTCCTTTTCAGACCAAGTTTTCATAGTTGCATGAGATTGTAGTTCGTTTCGTATTGCATCATTCCATCCCTTTTCCATAGCTTTCTTGTAGTTTTGTGGTTCTTCCTCATTGTTTATGAAACAGTATGCTTCATACAACTCATGATCATTTAATCTCTGTGGTGTATTCACAGTACGACCACTTCTTGTAGTTATTTTCTTTTCCTGTACTTGTAAATATTCATTTTCCTGTTCATCCCTTACTTGTGATGTTTTCTCCTCTTTCTCCTGTGTATCATCTGTCTCTTCCCAATATTGATATGTATTTATTACTTCGTTTTCTTAATTCCTTCTCTCACATGTTTCCTTTTCTTTGTATACATAGTTGCTTTCATCAAAGCGTACATCCCTTGATTCTATTATTTCATCTGTCTTTATGTCCAATAGTCTGTATCCTGTCCTTGCATAACCTACCATTCTTGTTTCTTTTGCTCTTTCATCTAATTTGCTTCCTTTAGGTATTTTTACCACCCATGCTTTTGAACCAAATATCCTTAATTTATGTAGATTCATAGGTCTATTGAAGCGTTTTGCAGGTATGTCGAAGTTAATAGAGCTGCATGGTGATCTGTTTATTAGGTACCGTAAACCGGGGTTACTTTGAATCAGGGGGTTACTTTGATCAAAACTTCCTATTCACATAAAAATGCAAATTGCGTAAAATGGAACTATAATTGGCTATTTTTTTTTTTCGGATGATCACTCTGAAGAACTGTCACAATCATTTTTGCGGGTGCGCTGCTGATCTCACGTTGTTTTATACAGGGTGGCCCAAAAGTCGTGGATCAAACGCAACTACGGGTTAGATGGGGTCATCAGCTGCAAAAAGTTGTTCTACGGGAGGTCCTTAAGGTCAACCCCTGCAGAGTTATAATTTATTTTGTGTTTTTATGGGAAATATGACTTTTTTAACTAATTGTTATTAAAATTCTAAAAAATCTACATCCTGTATCTTTTTTATAATTTTTACTAGATTGGTACTGATGAGTCCTTGCGTTAGACATGCAATTTATGGTTGTTTATTGGGTGTGTTGAAGATAATATTAAGTTTTACGATTTATTTTTTTCTCAAATCATAACTTTTTATTTACTTCGGACCCCACTGTGAAAAAAAAATACTCTACCGAAAAGTGACCCTGTATTACAAGTTTTGGCGCATTTAATAGGGATTCTGAAAAGGTATTACACATGGCCATGAGTGGCTCTAATATCTTTCTAGGACGAAAAAACAAAACAACGATTGTGAAATAATTGTTTTATTAAGCAAAACATTTTACAATAAATGCTCAAAATTCCTGCCTCTGACCATAATACATAATCTGCACCGCCTAATAAAATTCCTACGTAACCTACGGAATGCACCTCTGTTGTTAGTAAGTTGTACCCTAGCAAATTCGAGCTTTTGTCGTAGTTCTTGTTCGCTATTGTTCTCTCCTTGGTAAACTATTTCTTTAAAATAGCCCCAAAGAAAAAAATCTAATTGATTTAAATCGGGCGACCGGGGTGGCCACGCAATAAAAGCTCGAATTTGCTAGGGTACAAGTTACTAACAACAGAGGTGCATTCCGTAGGTTACGTAGGAATTTTATTAGGCGGTGCAGATTATGTATTATGGTCAGAGGCAGGAATTTTGAGCATTTATTGTAAAATGTTTTGCTTAATAAAACAATTATTTCACAATCGTTGTTTTGTTTTTTCGTCCTAGAAAGATACTAGAGCCACTCATGGCCATGTGTAATACCTTTTCAGAATCCCTATTAAATGCGCCAAAACTTGTAATACAGGGTCACTTTTCGGTAGAGTATTTTTTTTTCACAGTGGGGTCCGAAGTAAATAAAAAGTTATGATTTGAGAAAAAAATAAATCGTAAAACTTAATATTATCTTCAACACACCCAATAAACAACCATAAATTGCATGTCTAACGCAAGGACTCATCAGTACCAATCTAGTAAAAATTATAAAAAAGATACAGGATGTAGATTTTTCGAATTTTAATAACAATTAGTTAAAAAAAGTCATATTTCCCATAAATACACAAAATAAATTATAACTCTGCAGGGGTTGACCTTAAGGACCTCCCGTAGAACAACTTTTTGCAGCTGATGACCCCATCTAACCCGTAGTTGCGTTTGATCCACGACTTTTGGGCCACCCTGTATATAAAAAAGGTAAGTTTTCTGTTAATACCGATTTATACTAGAAAAAATGTGTTGTAAAACTTCATATGCAGCTTAATACGTGTATGTATCACGAACTTTTTTGATAGTTTCTGTTTAGTAGCCTATATTCGGGAATCCAAATAAAAAATATTTGTTGTTCTAACCTCAAAATTTTCGTAATGGCGTCGATTAAATTCCTGCGGGGTGTCATTGATAGGGTACATGGTGTGAGATTGATCAAATGATCAAAGTTACCCCAGTTATTAATACAAGAAATTGAATGATAGCTTTTGTTATTTTATTTGTTTACCAGGACAATGCCGCGAATATATAAAAAGAAACTGGGTACCCGTGAATACAGAAACTACTCTGAAGCGACGGTTAACGAGGCTTTAAGTCAAGTAGTTGACGGGAAGTTGTCCATCAGAGGTGCATCAGAACAGTATATACCTTATGGAACTATTAATAATAGATATAAAGGAATGCACATGAGAAAACCTGGCGCTCAGACAGTTTTCTCAGAATCTGAGGAAAAAGCTATCTTGAAATCAGCTGCAAAGTGTTCCGATTGTATGTATATGTATATTGTGTATCCTCTAACATTGCTGGATTTGCGATTTTTTGCAAAAGCTTTTCTAGATAAACAAGGGCGAGTGGTCACCAAATTCGAAAACAATCTTCCTGGAGTTGAGTGGGCATATTCCCTTTTACGTCGCCATAAAGACGAATACTCTCAAAGGGTATCAACAAATATTAAAAAAGCAAGGGCAAAAGTATCTCATGATAGTATAAATAAATACTTTGACAACCTTACACCAGTTATTAAAGATTTGCCGCCGTCCAATATATTTAATTATGACGAGACGAACATGAGCGACGACCCTGGAAAAAAACAAGGCATTTACAGGCGTGGGGTCAAATATCCAGAGAAGATTATGAATTTTCCCAAAAGTGCCACTACAGTGATGATGTGTGGGTCTGCAGACGGTGTCCTCTTACCACCTTATGTGATCTACAAAAGTGTTCATCTTTATGACACATGGAAAGAAGGGGGACCACAGGGTGCACCGTGTTGTCAGAAGACCTGCTGTTCCAGTGGATCTCGATGTAACAGAACCAATAGTGGCTGGATTGATAGCATAACCTTCCGTGATTGGTTTAGGACCTCTTTCTTGCCGCATGCTAAAGCATTACCAGGTAGAAAAGTTTTGATTGGGGACAAACTGTCCTCACACATAGATGTTGATGTCCTCAATGAATGTGAACAGAATAACATTGATTTTGTCTGTCTGGTTCCAAATTCTACACATCTATGCCAGCTATTAGATGTGGCATTCTTTAGGCCATTGAAAGGCGCTTGGAGACACGTGTTAACTAACTGGAAACTACAAAATCCTCGATTGTCGACTGTTCCAAAAGATACTTTTCCTCGCTTGCTCCAAAAGGCACTAGAAAAGATAGACTCAGTCCA
This sequence comes from Thalpophila matura, assembly GCA_948465475.1. Lineage (NCBI taxonomy): Eukaryota > Metazoa > Arthropoda > Insecta > Lepidoptera > Noctuidae > Thalpophila > Thalpophila matura. The sequence goes on along the minus strand of OX419198.1, from coordinate 8,611,639 downwards.
AGCTAAACCCAACTCACCTTTTGTGAATGTCACACAAGGAGTAAAAAGAAATTTACTGAGCGCCTTTAAAGGCACTGGCATATTCCTTTATCGAGAGATCAAGTGCTGAAAAGACTGCCTGTTGTAGAAAATGGCGACCCTACTAATGAAGCTGAAATCTGTTTGACCAAATATCTCAAAGAACAGCGATATGGTAGTCAATCAGCTGCTCCGAGAAGAAGAACACGGTTAAATGTGGAACCAGGCGCTAGCGTGTCAACTGCTGAGGTTAACCCAGACACGGAAGATGCCAATGACATAGATCCTTCTGATATGGATCAAGGAAACTTGCCCATCGCCACATTTAATGTAGACGAGGCAGTAAATAAAAAAAATAAAATCCAGTTTCCAGTTCATCCAGTTTTTCCTGAAAATATACTCATTTTTTATTTATTTTTTTACTTTTCTAGAGAGAACTATAAAAACCGATTACTAGGTTTTTTTTAAATATTTTATAGAACCACAGATTCAAAAGTTACAGAGAGGTAAAGTTCAAAATTGATCAAAGTAACCCCGGTTTACGGTATACAGAACACATCACTGCTTCAGTCCATAAATGGTCAGGTAAGTTAGCTTCACTTCGTAAAGTTCTTGCTTTATCAAATATTGTAAGGTTCATCCTCTCCGCTGTACCGTTTTGCTGATGACTGTATGGGAAAGTATATTCAATTTTTATTCCTTTATTTGTACATTTTTTTTTAAATGTATATGACGAAAATTCTCCACCATTATCACATCTTATTCTTTTGATTTTTTGTTCCTTTTCTGTTTCAAATTTAGTTATGTAGTCTTTAAGGTTATTTTCTGCCTCATTTTTATTCTTCAATAAATAGACAACCAAATAATGGGAATAGTCATCTATTATTGTCTGTATATATTTATAACCTTCTTTAGAATGATTTCTGATAGGTCCTGCTGTCTGTGTGTAATAGTTCTCCAATTTGTTTTGATTTGGCTTGTGTTATTCTTTGAAATGGCAGTCTTGTTGATTTTCCTTTCAGACATGAATCACACATAGTTTTGTTTACCGGGAGTTTCATTATATTTAGGCCTTTTCTATTGAGATGTCCCAATTTCTTATGCCATATGTCATTGTCATTACTTACATAACAGCTTGATGTTTGTAAATATAATGACAGTACAAATAGTTTACCAATTTGTTCACCTTTGAACTTTGTTCCTGATCCATATATATTTAAATTCCCATTTTTAAAGACAACTGTATAGCCTTTGTTCATTAATTGTTTCACTGATAGCAAATTATTACATAATCCTTGTACTATCAAACATGTTACTTTTATTATTATTCCATTATAATATGTTGGTAATATTCCTTTCTTCTTAGCTGTATTCACCATTAGCTATTTTTATTTCTTGTTGTAATTCTTCTATGTCTGTCATATATTTCTCATATTCAGCTTGTATTAAGTTCTCTGTAGCTCCGGAATCAATTATCAACTTTATTGTGTTGTCATCGGATACTAGGTTTGTACTCTCCTGTGTAAATGCATTCAGTAAAACATTACTGACCTCAGCTGTATGCGCTCTTTGTGTGCGTCCTCGTCCTCTTTTGTAATAAATACTCTTGTCTCTACACTGAAACTTCTTGTGACCACTTCTGCCACAATTGTAACATTTTATATCACTTTTCTGTGTTTGAGCTGTAAAATCGGTGTTCTTAACCGATTGTGATTTTTCTTTTTCTTTGCCTTTTATTTTAATTTCAGCATCTAGTAATCTAGCTTTTACAAATTCAATAGTCGATTCTTTATCGCTCCCCATAGTTTCTAGAGATGTTATCACGTGTTCGTATTCATTGGGCATTGTTAACAATAAATGGCAAATTTTGTCGCTCTCCTCCATCTTGTTTCCCGAAATCTCTAATTCAGAAATTATTTTTTCAAAATTAGCTAGGTGGTCTTCTATATTAGTTGTTGTTTCATATATGAGAGTGAGCAACTTCTTTTTTAAGTGCAACCTGTTGAACACACTCTTTCTTATGATTCTTCTAACAATGTTAGCACATGTTGATGCTTTTCTAATGACATCAATATACCGATCCGAGACACATTGAATCAGTATACTTCTCGGGTCCGTGGCTTAGGCCCCCAGTGGTCGAGGCACCTGTGGCCGACGCCCCCGATTCGATAAATGTAATTAAAAGCAATTTTTGATCAAATGTACAGTCAGGCACAAAAATGTTTTACAAAAATAATAAATGTATATTGATTGTAAGTATTATGTAATTATATAATATTAAATCATAATTTTATTATATTTATAACACAGAAATGCTTTAAGTATAAGTAGTTTTAGTTATTTTTAATTATTTATTTATTTATCTCAATAAGAAATCTAGTATTTTTTTTTTACATAAATCACAGTTTTCATTACCTATAATCAAGAGAATCATTTAACTTAATTATAATAATCAGTCTTAAATATAATAAAATAAGATAGTGATTTTAAATAATCAGTCTTAAAAATTACTGCAGAGAAACTAACTTTTTACATAGTGAAATGTTATTTTTATCTTTGTAACAATAATTATTAATTAAACATACGGTCGGTTGCAGAAAAATAATTATTTTTTTAAATAGACTTTAACCATACAATTTCTATCGTTAAAGTCTCCTTAAAACTTAATGACCTTTAACTAAATGACTCAGCGTTAGTAAGTTTTTGGACGGATTGCCACATATGGGCGGATTTGTTCTAAAAACATGATCGTGGTAATTTTTTTGTTTTCATACTGTTCAGTCAAATTGGCAATCATTTTTTCATTCTTTATTGTGTTGTTCTTTCATCTGCTAACAGGAATGATTTTATCTTTATTATTATGGTGAAACACTTTTCTCGTTTACTATACTAAGTGAAAAGGCACAAAAAAAATACGATATTAAATCAATCGAATCAGGGGCGTCGGCCACAGGTGCCTCGACCACTGGGGGCCTAAGCCACGGACCCTACTTCTCGCCTTCGCGTCATTCTTTTTAAATTTTTCATCTTTCACAATATCTTGCTCTAAGACATCATATACTCCGCGCTCTTCTAATATTACTTTAACTCGAAATTTCCAAGTTGAGAAATTCGTTCCCACTTTGAGCTGTGGTAGCGGCGTCGTATAACTTGAGTTTTGCATTTCTGGGCCCATAACCTGTTATTGTTATATGGGATTCGTCGGTAGCTGAGAGCTTGGTTTTGTCCATTAAAACGATGATAGTGAAGTTCTTAGTTTTATTATATTATTTTCTTACACAGCATGTAGCATCACATTACCTGCGACAGCAAACGACACGTGAGTATATAGAGGGTGGAAAAAATCTGACTGATTTATATAAAGATTACCAAACAGAATGCATTAATAGTGGTGAAGAAGCTGCTAAAATTCACATATAGACATTTTTTTAATTGTAATTATAATATTAGTTTCTTTAAACCTAAAAAAGATCAATGTGAATAATTATGCACATCTTATAAAAATGACGTAGACCATGATACAGAATTACAAGCAAAGTATGAACAACACCAGATTGAAAAAGAACTGAGTCGCAAAGAAAAGGCAAGTGATAAAGCTTTGGTAAATACCAACCACATTGTTGCTTGTTATGATCTGCAAGCTGTGCTTCCCCTTCCGAAAGGTGAGGTATCGACTTTGTACTATAAGTGTAAACTTAATGTTTTTAATTTTACCTTAAGTGAATTAGCCAACGATTATTGTGATTGTTTTGTATGGAGTGAAGTGGACGCGTTGAGGGGAGCCAATGAAATCGCAACATGCGTATTCAAATATTTAACAAAACGAGTATCTGAAATTAATAATGATGAGTCACATTTTACTCGGACAATTGTTGCGGTCAGCAAAAGAATCAATTTATGTTTGCGATGTATATGTATGCCGTATCAGCTTATAAAATTAAGTCTATCACGCATAAGTTTCTAATTAGTGGGCATACGCAGAACAAAAATGATTCAGTTCAGAGACCACCGATGTTTTGGTGCAGAATATAGATGTTATTGCAGACGAAAAAAGTCCGAGGATTTGCTGCAGTTGATCGTTGGCAGGTAGGAGTCTGTGACTTTGTGTTTTATGTTATCATTAGTTTGTCCAATGTAATTTTTGCCCAATAAAATCAAGTCAATTAATATGTTATCCATTATTCGGTTATACAGGGTGGAATTTTGTAATGCCACCTGAAGGGAAAGTACTCTTAATACTGTAGATAGAACATTTTACTCAAAGAAAACAATCCTTTATTTTTGAATACAAAGAAAATTGCATTCACAGATTTTTAAAAAGTTGCTTGCTTCACCTGGGAATCGAACCCAAATGTGAAAAAATTAACATCCTGTATTTTTATGATTCCGGTTGAAAGGGTTAATTATAAGCAGTAATTTCTTCTTCATTTTCAATGCGCCACCGTAAAATTGTGATTTAACCTGTGTAGTATAATGTAAACAATAGTTTGTAAAAACAATTAATAGTTTTACTAACAAGTCTTTACATTCCTAGAGCTTGGAAGCTTTTGCTATTATACACTTAATACTAACTATATTGTTATGAAACCAAAAATGAACCACAAAATTGTTAATTAATTAGAAAACGTAAATTTATTTAGAGGAAATATTCTAGTCACAACTGGTCAGGAAGTTACTAAATTGTGTCGACATATGTCGACGTGAAACCAGAAGTAGTTACAAAGTTACCGAATTCAGAAAATGGTTTATTGCTTCCAGCGATTCTCAAACGTTCGGACAGGCCATGTTATCAAAATGTTTTCTATAGTACTAACTAAAGAGGGCTCGTCCCACCTTATATCGGTTGTGCCTAGTACATGGGTCAACAACAAAGACTGTCCTGTTTTGGCCAAGGACGAGAAAAAACAGCGACCTTGAACTATTAAGGAGAAATGAAAAATGTGTGCCTTCGGAGAACTGGAGAAAATTAAAGTGTGTCGTGAAAGTAAAAGGCATAGCTACTTTTGCTGAAGGAATTAGATTAGAAGAACTGTATTCCAATTTTGAGGATACTGAAGATGAGGAGAGGTAAGTTGTACGACGTGTTTTATTCGAAGAAGTGACGCGACCTACTACCGCATTTTACAATCCGCGGCCCCGTGTACGTAAAATGCAGTAGTGGGGGCGCGTCACTTCAGAAGTTCAGACTGGAAGAGCTCATGGACAATGCTTGTTGCTATAGTTCGAACGTGCCATTAGCGCGAACCTCTGTTGGTTCACGAGGGACGCGCTCACAGCGGTTTGACAGTAGCTAGCTGGCTGAGTGCGGCATAGCGCGGGGGGCCCCGCGCGCCTCTTACCCTACCGCGTCTGCTTCACCCCCTCGAAACCTACGTGACCACGATAGCATTTCGCCTTAAAATATGTACCACCTGATAGATTATCAATCTGATCGGCTATAAGTGGTAAAGGGTAGTGATCACGTACAGTGTTAGCATTTAATTCTCTATAGTCAACACACATGCGGTCAGCTCCATTCTTCTTTTTGACAAGAATGATTGGACTTGAAAAAGGTGATTGACGCTCGCGAATGATGTTGTTTTCGAGTAATTCACTAACAATTTCACGCACTTTATTTCTTTCGGTAGGGCTAAGACGATATGGTCGACGCTCTACGTACTTGTCTGGATTTTTTAACCGGATTTCTAGTTGACTTGTATTGACTCGAGACTTTGGGTAACCGTGAATGAATAAATGACAATATTTATTTAACAATATGCGCAATTGTTCTATTTGTGTTATGTCATCAAGATCATGGTCAATATTATCAAAAATTGAATTGTTTGCTTTTAAATGCATTACACTTGGTTGATATAAAAGTTTAGCACCACTAGTAGTCACTAACACGCTTAGACCTGTCTCCTTTAATAGGTTAATGCCTATAAGAATATCTGTTGACACTTCATTGTTTGGAAGAATTATGAACTGTAATTCGACGTGAATACCATCAATTATACATACGCAGTCAATAGAGCTGACAGAAACAACTGGGAATGACCCTATTCCTCTTAAATAGTTCACTACGTCGCGCCTACGACCAGGTAATTTATTAGCAATTGCCTCACGCATTATACAACACTCAGCTCCGCTATCGAACGTAGCACTTAGGCGAACATCGCCTATCTGAATGTACATGCACGTAAGTTCTGAACTCGCGATATTATTTATGCATTTATCTTTTTCATTAGAAGTGCTGTTATGAGAAATAGTCCTTAGACGTTTATAGCAAACATCAAATGTATGACCAGACTTAGAGCAGAAAGTGCAAGTACTTGTAGGCGAGTTAACGTGAGTACCATCTGAAGTATTCTTAGAAATCTCTCTAGCTTTATTACGACATACGTCAACCAAGTGACCAGCCTTTTTACAGTAACTGCAGAATGGGACATCTTTATTATCTGAACGAGGCCGTTTGGCCAGAGGTAAATTATTATTATTATTGAGAGGTTGATGAGCACGTTTAGGACGAATAGAGGATGCTACAGATATGAGTTCAGGTACTGAAGTGGCTCTGGCATTCATGAGCTCGATCCTGAGGCGGGAATCACCTACGGTTCCGATGACCGCTTCAACCGCATCCCCGTTGTCTAACTTGTCTTTAGTAACTCTCTTCCACAGTAGCCAGGCCTTGGATTCAGCAAGGTCTTTGGATGTGTCGTACACGTGCTCCCTGAACTTAAGTACATCGCGAGAGTACCGATGTTCTGGTTCGAATGTAATAATAATATTCTGACGTAATTCCTGCCACGTGCTAGTTGTCAGCCACTCGTCTGCCCATAGCTTGGCTCTGCCTTTTAAAAGGCTTGAGACCTTCATCCTAACGTCATAGTCACTCAAATTATAGGTACTTACTGCCGTCGTAATATGATCGCACCATTCCCGCACGCCTATGTTTCCATCGGGGTCGTAAGAGGAAAGAAATATTTCTGTAATTTTAACTCTCGCCGGTGGCTGAGCAGTAAGCCGCTCGCCCATGGAACGCATCATGTTTATTACTTCAGTGAAAAATTCTTTTGGCACACCCCCGGCCATAGTAGGTTTCACAGTTTCGCGTGGTTCTTCTGATTCTGGATGTCCGGCAGAAAGGGATCGCATGTGCGATCCCACTTCTGATGACGCGGGGAGTGCCCCGCCATTACCTCCAACAACTTCGTCCGTCATCCTTCCCCTTCAGGGTAGCCGGTAGGCGAACACGAAAGCACACAACACAAATAGTAACTATCACTTTATTGTCACAGAGACACAGATTGTTACAAGTATCAAAAACCAACACTAATTACTAGCTTACCGTTGGGCCATCTCGTAATACAAGAAGTCCAATCACACGGAAGTTCACAATAACGTATTTTAGGGTAAACTCGATGCCAGGCCGGTGGAACGAAGTTCGACTCAACGTACCGAAAAGAGATAATAGCACAAAAACACGTAAAGAACTGTGAAACAAGAGAATAAACAGAATAAAGCGGACGCACTTAGACCGAAAATTTTCTTGTGACGTTAAAATTTAAAATTGCTATCTCACAAGATGTTGCTAACAAAATTCTACCATTTCTACGGTATTTTTTCTATTATTTGAGATTTAATCTTAAACTTAAACTTTAAAAAAGTGAAAGTACATTTTTGTGCATATTTCTGAACTTACATTGAATTTTATGTCTTCTGTATCAAATTATATGCAAATTAACATCGAAGGATATGCTATTGTGAAATCTACAGTGATCTACAGTTTTTTTTAAGCTAGCAACCTCGGATTATAGATGTCAACATAGGAAAAAAGCGAGAACAGCGTCATCTAGTAACATATGTATATTAAAAAAAAAAAGGAAACGATGAAATTTTGCTTGAAAGAGTACATAGATGGCGCTAGTTTCTATGTACCATTCGATATGTTCTAAGAGACCATGGGGGTGATTCTCGCGGGTGATATATTGATATCGAATTCGATATATATCGCAACAAATGTCAAAATGGTAGGGATTTTGACAGTTGTTGCAATATATATCGAATTCGATATCAATATGGAACCCGCGAGAATCACCCCCCAGAGCATGAGTGGAGCTGCGCGCTTCCGAAGGAACGCACGCACGTCATAAGAATGTGGTACCGATGAAGCGGTGAAATTTATTACGTTTACTAGACTGAGTGTAGATCAGTGCTTAACTATTGGATTCTATTAATTTCAGTTGAATAAACCGTAAGTACTTTTACACGTTACAAAGAACATGTAAAATACCACATGTTTGATATAAAATGGTATTTTTAACAGTGTTTTTATAAACTTAGTGATTTCGAGTTTTCTATAATAATTTAAAATACTTACGCTTTTTTTTTCAAACTGAATTATTATTCATGTCTTGATTATTAAAAGATTGCATTAGAATCAGCCTTCTCATTTTAAACGTTGTTAAATTTAAATGTTGTATAGAGACGTTTAGGACATTATGTTTGCCATCAGGTAGGTAGGAAGGAGTGCCGCGCGGCGCGTCTTTGCCTTTAGGGTTCTTTCAGACGAGCGGCATGTTGCCAACTGCAGATACAACTGCAGCCATCGCCATCGCCGCAAGCATTGCCGCAAAAAATATTTTAGGCAGAATAATTTTATTTGTTGTGGGCGCACGGCGGCTTCTACAAAGGCTGGCAATTTGAACAGAAAATGGATCGTTTCATCTTTCGAATAGAGTTCATTATAAGTTGTAGGTGCCCTTTTCTATGAACATATTGAACCGAATTAAGACCGTATTTTTATAAAGTTAACCGTGTAATTCGGTTGAGCTTCCTTATTCCTCGTAAAGTCTGGCCAACTGTCGGCGGCTGCCGCCGCGCCGGACCTGTGTCGACGGCAGTCGTCGACTGATGGCCAGACGTAATGAATCAATCCGGTACCTTCACTACGTTTTTACTTACGACTCAGTCACACATGACCAGAATACACATACGCTATGTATATATTCAATTGAATTCATTTATTACAACGAAAACTTAGGGCCCATTATTTTTTCTTAGTAAAGAAAACTAAAAATTACTTAAGACTAGTAATGTGATAAATAATAATAATTACTGCGTACGTAGAGTTAGGTATTGCCAGTAATTTTTGCGCCAAACGCTCGGCCACCTTAAACATCCATATCTGTTTTTTTTCGTTTGGCCATCTCTTGAAATATCACCTCATAAATAATTATTATTTTTACAGATACTACAAAACTCGTGAAAACAATATAAAACATCCTGCTGAAAAGTCAATTGTGGAAGATTTACTAAATTTGAATTCTGATTTTGAAATGATGGAAGACAAAGAAATTAGAAAAGATAACGATGTTGTTACGAATGTTACGATCAAAACAACAATGAATGAATACGACTCAAATATATATTTTAATCACGCCAGTACCAATTATAACACTATTGATGATACCGAAGCGATTGAAACTGATGCTTCAAAAATAATAGTAACGAATGAAAATTTAACAACAATTCCCGAAACAGAGAGTCAAAGTGGTGAAACTTTAATCAGTTTGAGCTTGATTGAATTCAATCAAATCATAACAGAGAACAGTGGGTTAAAAGCCGAAAACAGTATTCTCAAAGAATTTAATCTAAAGTTCCAAAATCGTAAGTGATTCCATTCGACGTACCTACTTCGCCGGTTTTTTTTGCTTGTAGGTGCGTTTTGCAAATAATAAATATTAATATTTTTTCTAGTTGAAGAAGAAACTGAGAGAAGCTTTAAAGCAATACAAGTACAGCGGGACAAATTATATGATATTCTGAAACATAAACAATCTAATAATGAGACTGTTAGTGCTGCTGGTACTTCCGTATCAACAGTTTCATGAGGAACTAGCTCAGAGGAATATTGAATTTCCAATTAATTCTATAAAAACTTAGAATTACTAGAAGATCAACTCATTGACACGTTTGGATTTCGAAAACGTTTTGGTATGGATATTGTTATTTTATACTATGAAATATTTATCATGTTTGGTTGGTCTATATAGTATAATATTTATTTTTATTAATATTTCAGGTCAAAATTTTTTCTAGAATATGCAGTACGAGTGGAATGTTAAGTGGGACGAATACAGAACCTCCTTTTTTGAAGTCGGTTAAAAATATCAAAGATTGGATTACAGTTAACGAGATGCTTATTCTCGGACGAACTCCTTAACAGCTTCGCTGCCATCCACGCACCGGTGCGAGGGGCACTGCCGAAGTGGGGGGCCGAACACGCACCGGTGCGTGTTCGCGCCTAGTAAAGTTTAAAGAATCAGTGCAGTGCAGGCATACGGCTTGGTACGTTGTATTTAAAGCGGCACTATGCTTGAAATTTCAAAAATTCGTTACGTGTTTGTGGTTTTTTTGTATCTTGAACGGTTTTGTTTTTACGTGCTAGTAAAAAATAATAAAAAATGGACTGTGGAGAAGGCCCTTCTGGGTCGAAAAGGCGTCGAAAACAAGTTTTTACGCCTCTGGATGACAGTGATATAGAGGAGACACTGTACGATGACGATTCGGAGGACGACTATCAACCTGATGAGGAGGAGTCAGCATCAGACAGTGAAGGTGAGGTAAACCTATCAAAGGAGACGGCTAAATACTGTATGGGCGACTGCCCTAGCAATGTATAAACATTGCAACTAGTAATATGTAATGCTGAATAGCTGAATATTTGTATTTTGTATGAAAAAAAGATCCCAAAACTTCTCATATCGTTACAATCCTGAAATAAAATCGTAGAAACTCCTACGTTAATATGTCATACAAACGTCAACTAAGTAAAACATTCTGCTATGCTACAGCTTTGCTACGCAATTTTACCTAGGCGCTTGTATATTAACTTCAACAAAATAGTTGTTAAAAGAAAGATTATGCTAGCAAAATCCGTTACAGACCTACCATACCTACGTTATTATTTACAACTGTATTCAATTTATTTCAGCCATATTTTTTTCATCATTTTCACAATAGAAAATCACCCTTACTGGTTGTAGAATGATTCCAGTTAACTGTTATGTAGATGACTTACCTCGATTGTTAGCCATCGTGCTAGAATAGCGAGTAGGAATTCAGGCAATGACGAGGTGATATACCTCCGCAGTCTTTGCGTGGCTATACCACAGTTTAAACATCTCATACTGAATCAATAGGCAAAGGAAGTCCGTGTTGAGTAGCGAGAGGTCAGTAGGTAGGTGAGCACACACAATAAGTCCGGTAAACAAGCGAGGGTCAAAAGTAAGAACAGAAATAGTAGTAAGGCAAAACGAACAAACGAACGGCAGAGCGATCAAACGACGTCTGACAAAAGTACGTCTGACGTGGTCTGATTGAAGTTTGTTTATTTTTTGGCAAAAATTGGCTGTCACTTTTTAGTGCCAGCACTATTCAAGCGCGGATTTTTTCCAGATTTTGCCAATCGTTTCAAATCAGATGAAGGCAATTCAAGAAATCAACATTTTGAAACGTATTGAGATATACAAAAACAAATAATATAATAATAACTAATACCTACTTTTACGCAAATATATCTTTAAAAGTGGGTAGGCTCACAGTCATGTTTCGTAAAACGAAATGTCATTATGGTTTCCTTGGTAAACAAAAAATAGGAAAACAAGTAAAATTCTTTTAATTATTTGATTATTTCACAGAAGTTTTATGAGAATAGTAAACCCGTAATAATTAATGAATGAATATTTGAATGTTATAAGCTAGTGACACATTTCTATACGTGCTTAGGGCAGTAGTTTAGCCATGTCCTTTTATATTGCAACCTCCCAGACCCCGATTATCGTCATCTATAGCTCAGAATCAAGACCTAGAAACAAGCTCACCAACTGTATCAGGCACTGAAGAGCAAGTTCAGCATAACCAACCCTCTGAACTAAGCTCGATGACCGATTGGACCACAACAGGTGAAATGCTTAAGATTGATTTTACTAAATCAAACCAATTCTACGGCGAAGTTGCAGGAGTAAACCCTATAGATTATTTTAATTTCTTTTTCTCCGAAGATTTTTTGTCGATGATTTGTACAGAGACAAACGCTCAGGCACAGAGGTTACTAAATAATAGACCAATTAGGGAAACACCAGGCAGACGAAGAGATTTTTCGAGAATAACTGGATGGAAACCGATCATCGTCCCTGAGCTAAAAATATTTCTTGGTTTGCTATTCCACATGGGAACTATTCAACTCAGTCGTCTACAAGATTACTGGAAAAAAGACAGGTTATTTTCAATGCCTATTTTTGGACAACAAATGAGCAGGAATAGATTTCTCCTTATAATGAGATGTTTGCATTTTACGTCAGAGGAAGAGAGTGAAGACCCCCTGTTCAAAGTAAGAAGTATCATTGATTACTTCAACAACAAGATGACTGAATGTTACTATCCTGGAAAACAATTATCTCTTGATGAAAGTATGGTGTTGTGGAGAGGGCGTCTGAGTTTTCGCCAGTTTATAAAAAACAAACGCCACAAGTACGGCATCAAATTATATATGCTCACCGAACCAGATGGTTTGATATTAAAGTTCCGAGTGTATGCAGGTGGAAAAGATACAGAAGTCACCGGAAAAGGTCACGCTGAGAAAGTGGTAATGGAGCTACTTCAGGGGAAATTAAATAATGGCCATGAGTTATATATGGATAATTATTATAATAGTTTCGGTTTGGCGAAGAAGCTGCTTGAAAACAACACCTATTGCACAGGGACTCTGCGAAAAGATTTGAAAGAAAATCCTCCCGAAGTAATGAAAAAAAAAATAATAAAAGGGGAAAATTGCTCAATGTTTCGGGAAGGAGTTCATGTTGGCATGTGGAAAGACAAACGTGCTGTGTCATATATTACTACCCAGTATGAAGACAGAATGGTTCCAGTCGCAAATAAACGTGGTCAGGTTACTCAAAAGCCGGAAGCCATATCTAATGTGCGTCAGGATTGCTCCGCCAAGTTATCAAATCAGAAAATGGTTTCAGCCAAAAATTTGTCGATATTTGTCAAAATCGAAAGAAACAAACCCCGTATTTGTCAAAGCAGAAATAAAGAAGTTATAAGCGTTTTAAGTTGGCCGCGCAATCCTGACGTCAAGGACTGCGCGGCCACGGAGATCTCAGCAACTACTTGGGATAGAGAAATAATTCCTTTTGTCAACTCAAGTCTGTATTTGTCAAGATTTGTCGAAAAATGAATCAAAGCTCTATATCAATATTATAATTAAATATTCGCCTTGAAAGTCATGGCCGCGCAGTCCTTGATTTGCTATTTTGTTTTTAGTATTTTTTTTATTAAAATTGAAGACTTCATATAGTATAGGAGTTAAAAGGAGAAAGGTCTTAATTTGTCGAAACTGACAAAAGCTTTAAAATACGACTAAAGTGTAATTAAACAGACGAAATCAATTTAAAACACAAAACTCGTGGCCGCGCAGTCCTGACGTTACTTTAAACCATGATATCTCAATAACTATAGTAGCTAGGATTTTGCTGTAGACGTCCATATAATCCTCATATTAACCCCATTAAAATGACATATCCTTTTACCCTCAACACTGTTTGGGACGCGAGTAATCTCAAGAATTATGTTACCCCATACAATGTTCTAGTAGAGTGACCATAATTTCGATTTGTTTTTAATCTTTGTCAAACTGGCTATGACAGCACAGTTCAAGGGCATTCTGTTCTGTTAGTCAAAAACTTAAATAAAATACTAAATAAGACGAAATAAAAAACTTGTTTAATATTTGAATATTTTTATTCATTGCACAAATATAAAGATTTCAAAAATCAACAAAATCATTATTCTTCAACTTTAAATGTTTTTCATCGGCTCTTACACCTCTACTAAAACATAAGTTAAAAAATGGATATATACAGAATCGTTTGTACTCTCTTCTAATTTACTCTTGTTATCGTCGTAACAAAGCATTCCGCTATTTCTTATAATATGACACTTATAATGCCCTATTGTTCCAAGTATTGGAGGAACATATTCTACGGCACCTAATAATTTATAAATGTTTTGTTTAATTATTATACTTTTAGGTACCTCATGTAAAAACACCATTTGCGTGCCATTTAAATCGAATGTAACAATTTTTGACAAGGTATAATGAAATAGAACTACTTCATTGCATTTTCTGCATTGCTTGTTTTCCCAATCATGAATAATAATAGAATCTTCCAAGTTACTGATGGTGAAAATATTAATTATATCTAAATTTAACGGTATAAACACATGTTTTCTTCTTGATGGGGTAGAATTTATGCATGCACTATTTGAACAGTTACTTACAGAAGAAGCACTAAAAATAATATCATTTAAGACGTGCTCATAAATAAATGCAGCGTTACATTCACAATCATAATGATTGTTTTTGAAATGTATCGAAGCAATTCTTATTCTTAATTTGTTTGCTTCTTCACTGTTATTATCAGAGTTACAGAGGATTTGTAAAAACGCTGTTATATCCCTATTTCTGCAATTATTGTCAAATAAATCGCGTATGCATGAATACTCTTTAAATCCGTGGGCCAATAAAAAAAATACGGAATCAAATGCACAAGTGTTTGTTAATTTAATATTTTTTTCAGATATATCTTGTACAGTAAAATTACTATTTTTTAAAAACATTATATTTACAGGTTTATTTGCAGAATCATCTTTAGGAACACCTTCGCCTCTCCAGTTTTCAACATACGTAGGAATTACTGAGAATACCGAATCATTTAAAAACGTTTTGGTTACACTAGGTTTTTCTTTTTTGCAGCATTTGTTTTCAAATGGTAACATTTTTCGCTTCCTAGTCTTACCTCGTTTTCTTTTAATGTTTTTCTCCTTTTTGTCTACAATGTCGGCGAAATTATTTAAACAATTTAAAGCAATTTTTATTTCACCTAATAAATAATCATAATGCATATTTAAATATTCATCAATGTTATATTTCTTCGACCTTGTTGTGAATAACAAATTTTTCATAGTTTTAAAATAGCTCTCTATAGCTGAAGATGTTGGTACTTTGTTTTGTGATTTATATAATGGGCACATAATATTACTCCAGAGGGGTAACTTTAGGAGTAACCGTTTGAGCGTTGTTATTAAATGAGGCATGTAGAAAGAGTTTTGTGATTCTGACGAACTTTTTGTTTTATCTAGGCTTTTTTCCCTCTCAACAATTTCATCAAACCATGAGAGCAAACCGTCATCATCGTCGAGGATTATGTTTTCGTGAATATTTTCCTTCTCATCGGTGTCTTCATTAGGTTCCGTATATGTAGTATTACCTAAGGTGCAACTTATTTTCTGAATATAAACAGAAACAGGGTTTTCTGGGTTATCGTATTCGGTTAGACATAGTCTTACAACATCAGTAATGAGAGTTTTAATTTGCTGAAACGATTCACATTCTTTCATATACAAAATGCAACGAACGTATAACATTTTAACATTTATATCCCTATTTTCAAAGCAACGTAAATTATAAATTGTTTTGATAAAATGACTTGTATCTAGCCTAATAAATACTTCAGGTAATGCATAATTGCGGCCACTTAAGACTAAAACAGATCGTTTAACATAATCTTTTATACTGCTAAACGTAGTAAATGCTGAAACATTAGCTGCAATTAATGCTGATGAGTCATCGGTAATAATTTCATGTGGCGGGCTCCTTACTTGAATTAACCATTTTTTTAACCACGCTGCAATTGAATCTTTATTGTGAGAATCGGTAACCATTTGAAAAATTGGAGTAGATTTAATTGAATCCGAAGCAATCATGCCAATATATACAAATAGTCGTTTTGTTAGTGTAGTTCCATCGGGAAGCTTTATAGCCTGAAAAAAAGATCCAGTTGCATCTACAGTAATGGTCACTTTAGAAAAACTATTACAATAGTTAGTATAGTACTCTATTTGCTGATCAGACCAATAATATAAATGAAAACACGGTATCAATGTCACTTCACGGATAAAGTTCTGTACCTCTTGAGTCATCATGAGTATACTTAAAATTGGGTGAGCATGAAGTCTCTTGCTTTGTCGTTTCTCATACTTGATCTGGCGGAGAGCTGCTAAACTTGGCAGCACTGGTGGGCAAACTTGATTTGGGTCTTTAATTAATTTGGCCGCAAGTTCTTTTTGTACGACTACGGCAGGCTTATACTGTAGAATTTTTGCTAATTTACCTCTTTTGTATGGAGTTAATTTTGATTTTTTTTTAGGATTGTGTGGTACATTCTCTTCCTTACAAGTAAGTATATCGCATGTAAATCTTACAGTTTTTTCAGAAATTGCTTCGGTTTTTATTATTGTTTCTCTTTGACATTGTGAGCACTTTCCAAATAACGAAATGTTATTTTCACCGTCAACTTTCTTATTTTTAAAGTTCCAAGTACATGGTAGCTTAGATAACTCCCAGAGCTTTTCTCTCAAAAAAGTCGCCCACTTAAACTTTGGCAGACTCCTGTATTTTTGGTCTGTCGATGAGGTCCTTATATCTCTTCTAGCATAATGTACCATCACGGGTTGATTTTTTTTCCATTCATGCTCGTCCATTGTAAAACTAAATGTTTTCACCTTGTCTTGATATGTCAGCGATAATGAAGCCACACTATGACGCGACGGTGAAGAAGATGAACTACTCTGAACTCGGGGTGAATAAAGGTTATCATCTTCATCATTTTGAAAATACTCGTCGTAGTGCCTTTTCAATGCTTTGTAGATTGCATAAGGAGCTATCGTATTATCTAACTCATTAGATATTGTTTTAAATACTGGATCATTATATTTAATACTGCGATTTCTGCATACATCTCCGTACTTAAGAAATATTTTTTTTAATTTTTCACTATTGACTTTTCCTTTGCGACCCGCTTTTATCTGAAAATTAAATTAAAAAGTATATTTTTAAATATCTATTTATTTATAACTGCTTTTTAATAATTTGAGATTACCAGGAGTTAAAAGTTGCGTCTGGTTTAGGCAAAACCTTAAACGCTCTATTTAGTTTTTAAATAGAGAGCCTGGGAAAGGTTTACCTTACCCAGGCTTTATTTATTATTATTAATTATATAAAACACAATAAATTCCATCCTTGTTCATTAAGGCCTAATTTGTTAGGACTTTATTCCGATCTACTTTTTAACTAGGTACCTATGTAAAAGTACTGACTACAGCAAAACTGGTAAAAGTTTTAACATGGTATGGTGGTAGATAACACAAAATAAATATCGTTAACAAATTTAATTCAAAAATAAATAACTCACCATATTGATTAATATCACGTAATTATTTATATCACGTTTAAATATACACTAAGTCTCTCACTGAATACACACTTATGTCCTTTTTATCGGAATATCACTGTCGGATCCACAACGTACAGCAGTAACAGTCCGTTGAGATATAATACTGGTATCGTGACGATTCGACGCGAGCGCGGTGGTCCGCTGACCAGCAGTTGTGCGAATGAAAAGCAATATTAGAAAGAGAGCGCAATAGGCAAACTCGCGTCGATGCTCCTGTAGTGCGGCCGAAGAGACCAACTTAGAATAATGTTAAAATAGTAATTTTACTGATTTATCTGTAAAAAATATTAAATTTACTCGTGCATTTGATTCAGTGTTTTTTTTTACTGACCCTGGGAATAAAGAGTATTTATGTATACTCAATTTATTTGACAATAATCACAGAAATAACGATATAACAGCGTTATATTAACAGTGAAGAATCAAACAGATTAAGAATAAGAATTGCTTCGATATATTTTAAAATATATCATTATAATTGTGAATGTAACGCTGCATTTATTCTTGAGCACGTCTTAAATGATATTTTTTTTAGTGCTTCTACTGTAAGTAATTGTTAAAATAGTGTATATCTATTTATAACGTTATTTTAGATATAATTAACATTTCCACGAGCAGTAACTTGCAAGATTCTATTAATATAATTCTGTACATTTTGTTTATAATGTATAAGAATATCTAAATATTAAAAAAGTTTTTTATCAGTTAACAATAGAAACCAGAACAGAAATGCGCTTAGACTGTATTGTCTTGAACTTATGGTCTTGAAATTATGGTCACTCTACTAGAACATTGTATGGGGTAACATAATTCTTGAGATTACTCGCGTCCCAAACAGTGTTGAGGGTAAAAGGATATGTCATTTTAATGGGGTTAATATGAGGATTATATGGACGTCTACAGCAAAATCCTAGCTACTATAGTTATTGAGATATCATGGTTTAAAGTAACGTCAGGACTGCGCGGCCACGAGTTTTGTGTTTTAAATTGATTTCGTCTGTTTAATTACACTTTAGTCGTATTTTAAAGCTTTTGTCAGTTTCGACAAATTAAGACCTTTCTCCTTTTAACTCCTATACTATGTATATGAAGTCTTCAATTTTAATAAAAAAAATACTAAAAACAAAATAGCAAATCAAGGACTGCGCGGCCATGACTTTCAAGGCGAATATTTAATTATAATATTGATATAGAGCTTTGATTCATTTTTCGACAAATCTTGACAAATACAGACTTGAGTTGACAAAAGGAATTATTTCTCTATCCCAAGTAGTTGCTGAGATCTCCGTGGCCGCGCAGTCCTTGACGTCAGGATTGCGCGGCCAACTTAAAACGCTTATAACTTCTTTATTTCTGCTTTGACAAATACGGGGTTTGTTTCTTTCGATTTTGACAAATATCGACAAATTTTTGGCTGAAACCATTTTCTGATTTGATAACTTGGCGGAGCAATCCTGACGCACATCATATCTAAGTATAATGATTATAATTATGTCAGGAGTAGACAGGCAAGACCAGCTTTTGGCTTACTATCCTTGCGAAAGAAAAACTTTGCGTTGGTATATGAAAGTTGCCATCCACACATTCCAGCTTCTGTTCATCAATTCGATGAAAATTTATAATAAGTATTCAGGGCAACCTAAATTGTCTCTGTATGATTACCGAATGAACATCATAAATGCGCTGCTGCCAGAAGATTTTACAGAAAATAGATTATCAAGTACTCAAAGAAGTCGAGTGTCAGGCAATACACATACAATAAAGAAAGCCACTGAAACTACTTCGAACGGGCGGCTCAAGCGAAAGCCATGCC
This sequence comes from Thalpophila matura, assembly GCA_948465475.1. Taxonomy (NCBI): domain Eukaryota; kingdom Metazoa; phylum Arthropoda; class Insecta; order Lepidoptera; family Noctuidae; genus Thalpophila; species Thalpophila matura. The sequence goes on along the minus strand of OX419198.1, from coordinate 8,592,469 downwards.
GACAGTGCACCAAGAATAAGAAACGTTGTGACTCTCCTTGGTATTGTGAAACCTGTCCTGACAAACCTGGACTTGGTGTGCTGTGTTTCGATAATTACCACTCAGAACTTGGCCTGTAATAATCATTTTCTATGTTTGTTGATTGATAATTGTGTGTCATTACAATTAATACTTTTTTAATGTTTATTTTGAAGTTTTTTTTGATTAGCGATATGCAAGTAACAAATAAAAACCACTCTTAAATAAATGAATGTGTATTATTCGTAATTAACGAAAAATCTTGCAATAAACTGATAACGCACCCGTGCGTTGTTCGGCACTGGTAATGAAAATTTCATTCCCAGTGCCGAGCACGCACAGGTGCGTGCTGGATGTTTAAATACTGTAAACACATTTGGCTTTACGAATGAATTTCTATCCTGTGGGTGGCAGCGAACCTGTTAAATGATATTATTTTTAGTGCTTCTTCTGTAAGTAACTGTTCAAATAGTGCATGCATAAATTCTACCCCATCAAGAAGAAAACATGTGTTTATACCGTTAAATTTAGATATAATTAATATTTTCACCATCAGTAACTTGGAAGATTCTATTATTATTCATGATTGGGAAAACAAGCAATGCAGAAAATGCAATGAAGTAGTTCTATTTCATTATACCTTGTCAAAAATTGTTACATTCGATTTAAATGGCACGCAAATGGTGTTTTTACATGAGGTACCTAAAAGTATAATAATTAAACAAAACATTTATAAATTATTAGGTGCCGTAGAATATGTTCCTCCAATACTTGGAACAATAGGGCATTATAAGTGTCATATTATAAGAAATAGCGGAATGCTTTGTTACGACGATAACAAGAGTAAATTAGAAGAGAGTACAAACGATTCTGTATATATCCATTTTTTAACTTATGTTTTAGTAGAGGTGTAAGAGCCGATGAAAAACATTTAAAGTTGAAGAATAATGATTTTGTTGATTTTTGAAATCTTTATATTTGTGCAATGAATAAAAATATTCAAATATTAAACAAGTTTTTTATTTCGTCTTATTTAGTATTTTATTTAAGTTTTTGACTAACAGAACAGAATGCCCTTGAACTGTGCTGTCATAGCCAGTTTGACAAAGATTAAAAACAAATCGAAATTATGGTCACTCTACTAGAACATTGTATGGGGTAACATAATTCTTGAGATTACTCGCGTCCCAAACAGTGTTGAGGGTAAAAGGATATGTCATTTTAATGGGGTTAATATGAGGATTATATGGACGTCTACAGCAAAATCCTAGCTACTATAGTTATTGAGATATCATGGTTTAAAGTAACGTCAGGACTGCGCGGCCACGAGTTTTGTGTTTTAAATTGATTTCGTCTGTTTAATTACACTTTAGTCGTATTTTAAAGCTTTTGTCAGTTTCGACAAATTAAGACCTTTCTCCTTTTAACTCCTATACTATATGAAGTCTTCAATTTTAATAAAAAAAATACTAAAAACAAAATAGCAAATCAAGGACTGCGCGGCCATGACTTTCAAGGCGAATATTTAATTATAATATTGATATAGAGCTTTGATTCATTTTTCGACAAATCTTGACAAATACAGACTTGAGTTGACAAAAGGAATTATTTCTCTATCCCAAGTAGTTGCTGAGATCTCCGTGGCCGCGCAGTCCTTGACGTCAGGATTGCGCGGCCAACTTAAAACGCTTATAACTTCTTTATTTCTGCTTTGACAAATACGGGGTTTGTTTCTTTCGATTTTGACAAATATCGACAAATTTTTGGCTGAAACCATTTTCTGATTTGATAACTTGGCGGAGCAATCCTGACGCACATTAGATATGGCTTCCGGCTTTTGAGTAACCTGACCACGTTTATTTGCGACTGGAACCATTCTGTCTTCATACTGGGTAGTAATATATGACACAGCACGTTTGTCTTTCCACATGCCAACATGAACTCCTTCCCGAAACATTGAGCAATTTTCCCCTTTTATTATTTTTTTTTTCATTACTTCGGGAGGATTTTCTTTCAAATCTTTTCGCAGAGTCCCTGTGCAATAGGTGTTGTTTTCAAGCAGCTTCTTCGCCAAACCGAAACTATTATAATAATTATCCATATATAACTCATGGCCATTATTTAATTTCCCCTGAAGTAGCTCCATTACCACTTTCTCAGCGTGACCTTTTCCGGTGACTTCTGTATCTTTTCCACCTGCATACACTCGGAACTTTAATATCAAACCATCTGGTTCGGTGAGCATATATAATTTGATGCCGTACTTGTGGCGTTTGTTTTTTATAAACTGGCGAAAACTCAGACGCCCTCTCCACAACACCATACTTTCATCAAGAGATAATTGTTTTCCAGGATAGAAACATTCAGTCATCTTGTTGTTGAAGTAATCAATGATACTTCTTACTTTGAACAGGGGGTCTTCACTCTCTTCCTCTGACGTAAAATGCAAACATCTCATTATAAGGAGAAATCTATTCCTGCTCATTTGTTGTCCAAAAATAGGCATTGAAAATAACCTGTCTTTTTTCCAGTAATCTTGTAGACGACTGAGTTGAATAGTTCCCATGTGGAATAGCAAACCAAGAAATATTTTTAGCTCAGGGACGATGATCGGTTTCCATCCAGTTATTCTCGAAAAATCTCTTCGTCTGCCTGGTGTTTCCCTAATTGGTCTATTATTTAGTAACCTCTGTGCCTGAGCGTTTGTCTCTGTACAAATCATCGACAAAAAATCTTCGGAGAAAAAGAAATTAAAATAATCTATAGGGTTTACTCCTGCAACTTCGCCGTAGAATTGGTTTGATTTAGTAAAATCAATCTTAAGCATTTCACCTGTTGTGGTCCAATCGGTCATCGAGCTTAGTTCAGAGGGTTGGTTATGCTGAACTTGCTCTTCAGTGCCTGATACAGTTGGTGAGCTTGTTTCTAGGTCTTGATTCTGAGCTATAGATGACGATAATCGGGGTCTGGGAGGTTGCAATATAAAAGGACATGGCTAAACTACTGCCCTAAGCACGTATAGAAATGTGTCACTAGCTTATAACATTCAAATATTCATTCATTAATTATTACGGGTTTACTATTCTCATAAAACTTCTGTGAAATAATCAAATAATTAAAAGAATTTTACTTGTTTTCCTATTTTTTGTTTACCAAGGAAACCATAATGACATTTCGTTTTACGAAACATGACTGTGAGCCTACCCACTTTTAAAGATATATTTGCGTAAAAGTAGGTATTAGTTATTATTATATTATTTGTTTTTGTATATCTCAATACGTTTCAAAATGTTGATTTCTTGAATTGCCTTCATCTGATTTGAAACGATTGGCAAAATCTGGAAAAAATCCGCGCTTGAATAGTGCTGGCACTAAAAAGTGACAGCCAATTTTTGCCAAAAAATAAACAAACTTCAATCAGACCACGTCAGACGTACTTTTGTCAGACGTCGTTTGATCGCTCTGCCGTTCGTTTGTTCGTTTTGCCTTACTACTATTTCTGTTCTTACTTTTGACCCTCGCTTGTTTACCGGACTTATTGTGTGTGCTCACCTACCTACTGACCTCTCGCTACTCAACACGGACTTCCTTTGCCTATTGATTCAGTATGAGATGTTTAAACTGTGGTATAGCCACGCAAAGACTGCGGAGGTATATCACCTCGTCATTGCCTGAATTCCTACTCGCTATTCTAGCACGATGGCTAACAATCGAGGTAAGTCATCTACATAACAGTTAACTGGAATCATTCTACAACCAGTAAGGGTGATTTTCTATTGTGAAAATGATGAAAAAAATATGGCTGAAATAAATTGAATACAGTTGTAAATAATAACGTAGGTATGGTAGGTCTGTAACGGATTTTGCTAGCATAATCTTTCTTTTAACAACTATTTTGTTGAAGTTAATATACAAGCGCCTAGGTAAAATTGCGTAGCAAAGCTGTAGCATAGCAGAATGTTTTACTTAGTTGACGTTTGTATGACATATTAACGTAGGAGTTTCTACGATTTTATTTCAGGATTGTAACGATATGAGAAGTTTTGGGATCTTTTTTTCATACAAAATACAAATATTCAGCTATTCAGCATTACATATTACTAGTTGCAATGTTTATACATTGCTAGGGCAGTCGCCCATACAGTATTTAGCCGTCTCCTTTGATAGGTTTACCTCACCTTCACTGTCTGATGCTGACTCCTCCTCATCAGGTTGATAGTCGTCCTCCGAATCGTCATCGTACAGTGTCTCCTCTATATCACTGTCATCCAGAGGCGTAAAAACTTGTTTTCGACGCCTTTTCGACCCAGAAGGGCCTTCTCCACAGTCCATTTTTTATTATTTTTTACTAGCACGTAAAAACAAAACCGTTCAAGATACAAAAAAACCACAAACACGTAACGAATTTTTGAAATTTCAAGCATAGTGCCGCTTTAAATACAACGTACCAAGCCGTATGCCTGCACTGCACTGATTCTTTAAACTTTACTAGGCGCGAACACGCACCGGTGCGTGTTCGGCCCCCCACTTCGGCAGTGCCCCTCGCACCGGTGCGTGGATGGCAGCGAAGCTGTTAAGACGTGCTCATAAATAAATGCAGCGTTACATTCACAATCATAATGATTGTTTTTGAAATGTATCGAAGCAATTCTTATTCTTAATTTGTTTGCTTCTTCACTGTTATTATCAGAGTTACAGAGGATTTGTAAAAACGCTGTTATATCCCTATTTCTGCAATTATTGTCAAATAAATCGCGTATGCATGAATACTCTTTAAATCCGTGGGCCAATAAAAAAAATACGGAATCAAATGCACAAGTGTTTGTTAATTTAATATTTTTTTCAGATATATCTTGTACAGTAAAATTACTATTTTTTAAAAACATTATATTTACAGGTTTATTTGCAGAATCATCTTTAGGAACACCTTCGCCTCTCCAGTTTTCAACATACGTAGGAATTACTGAGAATACCGAATCATTTAAAAACGTTTTGGTTACACTAGGTTTTTCTTTTTTGCAGCATTTGTTTTCAAATGGTAACATTTTTCGCTTCCTAGTCTTACCTCGTTTTCTTTTAATGTTTTTCTCCTTTTTGTCTACAATGTCGGCGAAATTATTTAAACAATTTAAAGCAATTTTTATTTCACCTAATAAATAATCATAATGCATATTTAAATATTCATCAATGTTATATTTCTTCGACCTTGTTGTGAATAACAAATTTTTCATAGTTTTAAAATAGCTCTCTATAGCTGAAGATGTTGGTACTTTGTTTTGTGATTTATATAATGGGCACATAATATTACTCCAGAGGGGTAACTTTAGGAGTAACCGTTTGAGCGTTGTTATTAAATGAGGCATGTAGAAAGAGTTTTGTGATTCTGACGAACTTTTTGTTTTATCTAGGCTTTTTTCCCTCTCAACAATTTCATCAAACCATGAGAGCAAACCGTCATCATCGTCGAGGATTATGTTTTCGTGAATATTTTCCTTCTCATCGGTGTCTTCATTAGGTTCCGTATATGTAGTATTACCTAAGGTGCAACTTATTTTCTGAATATAAACAGAAACAGGGTTTTCTGGGTTATCGTATTCGGTTAGACATAGTCTTACAACATCAGTAATGAGAGTTTTAATTTGCTGAAACGATTCACATTCTTTCATATACAAAATGCAACGAACGTATAACATTTTAACATTTATATCCCTATTTTCAAAGCAACGTAAATTATAAATTGTTTTGATAAAATGACTTGTATCTAGCCTAATAAATACTTCAGGTAATGCATAATTGCGGCCACTTAAGACTAAAACAGATCGTTTAACATAATCTTTTATACTGCTAAACGTAGTAAATGCTGAAACATTAGCTGCAATTAATGCTGATGAGTCATCGGTAATAATTTCATGTGGCGGGCTCCTTACTTGAATTAACCATTTTTTTAACCACGCTGCAATTGAATCTTTATTGTGAGAATCGGTAACCATTTGAAAAATTGGAGTAGATTTAATTGAATCCGAAGCAATCATGCCAATATATACAAATAGTCGTTTTGTTAGTGTAGTTCCATCGGGAAGCTTTATAGCCTGAAAAAAAGATCCAGTTGCATCTACAGTAATGGTCACTTTAGAAAAACTATTACAATAGTTAGTATAGTACTCTATTTGCTGATCAGACCAATAATATAAATGAAAACACGGTATCAATGTCACTTCACGGATAAAGTTCTGTACCTCTTGAGTCATCATGAGTATACTTAAAATTGGGTGAGCATGAAGTCTCTTGCTTTGTCGTTTCTCATACTTGATCTGGCGGAGAGCTGCTAAACTTGGCAGCACTGGTGGGCAAACTTGATTTGGGTCTTTAATTAATTTGGCCGCAAGTTCTTTTTGTACGACTACGGCAGGCTTATACTGTAGAATTTTTGCTAATTTACCTCTTTTGTATGGAGAGAATTTTGATTTTTTTTTAGGATTGTGTGGTACATTCTCTTCCTTACAAGTAAGTATATCGCATGTAAATCTTACAGTTTTTTCAGAAATTGCTTCGGTTTTTATTATTGTTTCTCTTTGACATTGTGAGCACTTTCCAAATAACGAAATGTTATTTTCACCGTCAACTTTCTTATTTTTAAAGTTCCAAGTACATGGTAGCTTAGATAACTCCCAGAGCTTTTCTCTCAAAAAAGTCGCCCACTTAAACTTTGGCAGACTCCTGTATTTTTGGTCTGTCGATGAGGTCCTTATATCTCTTCTAGCATAATGTACCATCACGGGTTGAATTTTTTTCCATTCATGCTCGTCCATTGTAAAACTAAATGTTTTCACCTTGTCTTGATATGTCAGCGATAATGAAGCCACACTATGACGCGACGGTGAAGAAGATGAACTACTCTGAACTCGGGGTGAATAAAGGTTATCATCTTCATCATTTTGAAAATACTCGTCGTAGTGCCTTTTCAATGCTTTGTAGATTGCATAAGGAGCTATCGTATTATCTAACTCATTAGATATTGTTTTAAATACTGGATCATTATATTTAATACTGCGATTTCTGCATACATCTCCGTACTTAAGAAATATTTTTTTTAATTTTTCACTATTGACTTTTCCTTTGCGACCCGCTTTTATCTGAAAATTAAATTAAAAAGTATATTTTTAAATATCTATTTATTTATAACTGCTTTTTAATAATTTGAGATTACCAGGAGTTAAAAGTTGCGTCTGGTTTAGGCAAAACCTTAAACGCTCTATTTAGTTTTTAAATAGAGAGCCTGGGAAAGGTTTACCTTACCCAGGCTTTATTTATTATTATTAATTATATAAAACACAATAAATTCCATCCTTGTTCATTAAGGCCTAATTTGTTAGGACTTTATTCCGATCTACTTTTTAACTAGGTACCTATGTAAAAGTACTGACTACAGCAAAACTGGTAAAAGTTTTAACATGGTATGGTGGTAGATAACACAAAATAAATATCGTTAACAAATTTAATTCAAAAATAAATAACTCACCATATTGATTAATATCACGTAATTATTTATATCACGTTTAAATATACACTAAGTCTCTCACTGAATACACACTTATGTCCTTTTTATCGGAATATCACTGTCGGATCCACAACGTACAGCAGTAACAGTCCGTTGAGATATAATACTGGTATCGTGACGATTCGACGCGAGCGCGGTGGTCCGCTGACCAGCAGTTGTGCGAATGAAAAGCAATATTAGAAAGAGAGCGCAATAGGCAAACTCGCGTCGATGCTCCTGTAGTGCGGCCGAAGAGACCAACTTAGAATAATGTTAAAATAGTAATTTTACTGATTTATCTGTAAAAAATATTAAATTTACTCGTGCATTTGATTCAGTGTTTTTTTTTACTGACCCTGGGAATAAAGAGTATTTATGTATACTCAATTTATTTGACAATAATCACAGAAATAACGATATAACAGCGTTATATTAACAGTGAAGAATCAAACAGATTAAGAATAAGAATTGCTTCGATATATTTTAAAATATATCATTATAATTGTGAATGTAACGCTGCATTTATTCTTGAGCACGTCTTAAATGATATTTTTTTTAGTGCTTCTACTGTAAGTAATTGTTAAAATAGTGTATATCTATTTATAACGTTATTTTAGATATAATTAACATTTCCACGAGCAGTAACTTGCAAGATTCTATTAATATAATTCTGTACATTTTGTTTATAATGTATAAGAATATCTAAATATTAAAAAAGTTTTTTATCAGTTAACAATAGAAACCAGAACAGAAATGCGCTTAGACTGTATTGTCTTGAACTTATGGTCTTGAAATTATGGTCACTCTACTAGAACATTGTATGGGGTAACATAATTCTTGAGATTACTCGCGTCCCAAACAGTGTTGAGGGTAAAAGGATATGTCATTTTAATGGGGTTAATATGAGGATTATATGGACGTCTACAGCAAAATCCTAGCTACTATAGTTATTGAGATATCATGGTTTAAAGTAACGTCAGGACTGCGCGGCCACGAGTTTTGTGTTTTAAATTGATTTCGTCTGTTTAATTACACTTTAGTCGTATTTTAAAGCTTTTGTCAGTTTCGACAAATTAAGACCTTTCTCCTTTTAACTCCTATACTATGTATATGAAGTCTTCAATTTTAATAAAAAAAATACTAAAAACAAAATAGCAAATCAAGGACTGCGCGGCCATGACTTTCAAGGCGAATATTTAATTATAATATTGATATAGAGCTTTGATTCATTTTTCGACAAATCTTGACAAATACAGACTTGAGTTGACAAAAGGAATTATTTCTCTATCCCAAGTAGTTGCTGAGATCTCCGTGGCCGCGCAGTCCTTGACGTCAGGATTGCGCGGCCAACTTAAAACGCTTATAACTTCTTTATTTCTGCTTTGACAAATACGGGGTTTGTTTCTTTCGATTTTGACAAATATCGACAAATTTTTGGCTGAAACCATTTTCTGATTTGATAACTTGGCGGAGCAATCCTGACGCACATCATATCTAAGTATAATGATTATAATTATGTCAGGAGTAGACAGGCAAGACCAGCTTTTGGCTTACTATCCTTGCGAAAGAAAAACTTTGCGTTGGTATATGAAAGTTGCCATCCACACATTCCAGCTTCTGTTCATCAATTCGATGAAAATTTATAATAAGTATTCAGGGCAACCTAAATTGTCTCTGTATGATTACCGAATGAACATCATAAATGCGCTGCTGCCAGAAGATTTTACAGAAAATAGATTATCAAGTACTCAAAGAAGTCGAGTGTCAGGCAATACACATACAATAAAGAAAGCCACTGAAACTACTTCGAACGGGCGGCTCAAGCGAAAGCCATGCCGACAGTGCACCAAGAATAAGAAACGTTGTGACTCTCCTTGGTATTGTGAAACCTGTCCTGACAAACCTGGACTTTGTGTGCTGTGTTTCGATAATTACCACTCAGAACTTGGCCTGTAATAATCATTTTCTATGTTTGTTGATTGATAATTGTGTGTCATTACAATTAATACTTTTTTAATGTTTATTTTGAAGTTTTTTTTGATTAGCGATATGCAAGTAACAAATAAAAACCACTCTTAAATAAATGAATGTGTATTATTCGTAATTAACGAAAAATCTTGCAATAAACTGATAACGCACCCGTGCGTTGTTCGGCACTGGTAATGAAAATTTCATTCCCAGTGCCGAGCACGCACAGGTGCGTGCTGGATGTTTAAATACTGTAAACACATTTGGCTTTACGAATGAATTTCTATCCTGTGGGTGGCAGCGAACCTGTTAACCAGTTAACCTGAAAAGGCATTAAAGGCTGTACTAAAGTACCCTTCATGAACTTCATCAAAACAAGAAATATGTTTTTTAAAATTATACATTTGGCTGCGTAATGCGTCAGAATCCTTTGCAGAGCAACAGTTGTCTGTTGCTCTGCAAAGGATTCTGACGCATTTTTGCAGAACAGTGCGATAAAACATAGTGGCCAGCGCATGAAACGAAATTCGTAAGTGCGAACAACTACTTATTTTCGATTTATTTACATCTGCACTAAGTTACTCCAACTGCGGCTATTTATACTAAATTTAAGTTCTGTTTTACGTTACGTACACACTGTATATTGATATCTTTATAAATTATCTGCCTTTAACTACAGTGCGCGGCATAAAATAGTATTTTCAGTATCGGGTGAAATGATCATCCCAAAAGTAAGTTCTATGACAATACACGTGCACACACAGTGTTAGCTCAAGACACTGAGAGTGACACGAAATGTCAGTTTTGTCGAGTATCGAAACATAAGCTGACAGATTGTAAACAGTTTAAAAAGGGGCTGTGAAAAGTTAGATGGCAACATGTAAAGAAAAACAGCTTATGTTACAAATGTTTGATATCACGACACGATCGCGTGACATGCTCCGCGCCATCGTGCGATAAGGACAACTGCGGCCAGGGGGGTGATTCTCGCGGGTTCGATATTGATATCGAATTCGATATATATTGCAACAACTGTCAAAATCCCTACCATTTTGACATTTGTTGCGATATATATCGAATTCGATATCAATATATCCACCCGCGAGAATCACACCCCAGGCACACCATCGCCTCCTTCACTACGTGGTAAACAACAACAACACGTCGTGTGCGTCAGAGGTACAAGTGCAACGGGATCCCGAGTCTTTTTCGGCCACGGAGACATTGACGCATGTTGTCGCGAGCGAACAGAAAGTGTTGCTAAAAGTTGTGCCTATTAGTGTTCGTGGACCTAACGGTATTGTACGTACTACGGCGCTCCTCGACGATGGTTCCACAGTATCGTTAATGCGTAACATAATGATATTGCAAAGCGGCTCGGCTCGGTCTGCGCGGCCGCAGTGAAACTTTACGTATGAGTGGCATGTGGAATAATAATGTTTTAGTGTGTGAATCTACGGTTATGAATGTGGACCTTATTAGTTTGGACAATAAGATTCATAATGTAAGAATTCGTTGTGTTAATGAGTTAAACTTACCCATGCAAAAGTTGTCTGTTTTAAATTGTAATAAGTATAGTCATTTGCTTGATCTTAAAGACATGTTATGTTGTTCTGATTCAAAACCTGAAATTCTAATTGGTCAAGATAATTATCATTTGTTGACACCTATAAAAATAAAGTTAGGAAAGTTAAGTTTCGTTTGTAGATACAATTTAATAAGGAAAATAAAAGTGCTTTGTCATTTGATCATACATTTTGATGTTTTATTAATTAATCCTTCCTTGAAGTAGCTTTCACTCCACAAGTTGACAGTTGTTCTATGATCTGAGGTTTGAAGAACTTTTTTTTAAATTTGTTGACGCGTCGAGAGCGCGATGCGATGCCCGCACGGCACGAAAGCCGGACGGCGCTCTCGACGTGTCAACTGTACCTATGCAAAAAAGCACGTCCGTGTGAAGTACGAAACCCGCATGGCAGCGGTCCGACAACAAACGTCTAAATTGAAAGTGCCTTTAGTGCTCACCTATGTTTATATGGTGTAGCTAAAATAACCTGAAGGATTATTTTAACTAGAGTAGGAAAATAAAGCAAACACTTCATACAAAAAAATAACCGACTCCAAAAATCCACTACAAAGAAAATAATAATTTTGGTTTCGGAAGTCGGTGGCTTTGGTTTTTGTTTGCTTTTTTTTGCCACCGACTTCCGAAACCAAAATTATTTTCTTTGTAGTGGATTTTTGAAGTCTGTTATTTTTTGTTATAAAGTTTTTTTTTTCCTTTTTAGTTCTTTATCCCGTGTTAGATTACTTTCACGAATTCGTTCAACAGTAAATCTTCTACGGAGTGTGTACATTTATGCCTATAACTTTGTACATAGGAATGATTACATAATGTATTATATACTAAAACCTTCCTGAAAGTATGTAGATTACGTTAGTGAAAACCCCATCCAAATCGAATCAGTAATTTTTGAGAAAATCGCGCACATACAAACATACGTACATACATACTTACATACATACTTACATACATACATACATATGGGACGAATACAGAACCTCCTTTTTTGAAGTCGGAGAAAATCGCGCACATGCAAACATACATACATGTGGGATGAGGAGGCAAATAAAATCCGGTTCGACTTTCAACTAATATAATGGTACTTTTCAACAAAACTATTTTACAAGCGGAGCACATTCACAATTCAACTTAGCGGTAGCCATTACCAGCGCGAGAGAGCGAACGAACCAAACGCATTTCCGTTCCACGATCACTGTGGTTCGGATATCCGCATCAAAAATGAAATTATTTAAATTATGATCGGATATTACTATTTAATTTCCCTACATACATACATACATACTTACATACATACATACATATGGGACGAATACAGAACCTCCTTTTTTGAAGTCGGTTAATAAAAACTATGTATTTTTTTACATTAACAATTATGGTACCACACTTTGGTAGACAGAAACAGGTCTTCAGGTAATGTGGCTGGAGAACTTAACTGGTGGTCAGCCGCTGGGTCAAGAGGGCGCGCGGCCACCACGCGAGGTTTATATAGCTGTAGACCCTGCCCATCCGCATCAGACGGGGCGACCGCCAACGACACCGTCACAATGGAACACTTGTGCAAAATTCTATGTTTCTAGACCCTAGTTTAAGCTGTGCGTTGTCTATCAGTCATTATTAAATATATTGAAAAATTACGACTTTATTGTGTATTCGTTTTCTCTTACCTACCTAAACCATTTCAAAACTATTTTTCTAATACAATATCTAACACCTATTCAATATTGTAAACGTGACGTCACCACATACACCCCGCCGGCCGTAATGGAAACTGATATTTCACGACACTGGAAACAGATATTTTTATATGACTGTCGGGTCACTGGTGCTCCATTAAAGGCTACTAAATGTTCTCACACGTGGAATCTAAAAGATGAGCGTCATCATTGGATAAATGCCTTTGATTGTGATTTAATTCATCTGTTTTTTTACTACAGTTAGATAATTATAATCTAGGTACAATGCTGAACAATAACCTATACTAATACGAATACCTACCTACAATAAAGCTGAAGAGTTTGTTTGTTTTTTGAACGCGCTAATCTCTGGAACTACTAGTCGGATTCGAAAAATTATTTTTGTATATGATAGCCGGATTCATGGGAAATAGTATAGACTATTTAATATTACGCTAAAACTTAGTTAAGTGTTTTTTACCTTTATCCTGAGACAGAAGGAAAAAAAGGGAGTGACGATGTTGGTTCCCTTTTTCACCACTATGTTTACAATTTTGCAAAGAATAATACTAAACATTTGCAGATATTTTGTGACTCTTGCAGTGGACAAAATAAAAACTTCATTGTGTTCCGTTTCTTATATCATATGGTGCATATTGAGAGAAAACTTGAATCAGTTATGATTACTTTTCCAGTCCGAGGACATTCCTATATGGAATGTGACAAAATCCAGGGTAGAAGTTCCCGATGAGTGGATTGATGTTTTGAAAATGCCCGTCAAAAACCATCTCCATTTAATGTTGTGAAGGTTGATAGAACATATTTTAAATCCTGGACAGCCCATCTCGATCAAATCTATGCAAAAAAATCCACATTTCCATCACGTCCTATAAAGGAATTAAAAATAGAACAATCAAATAAGAAAATATTATTCATCCATGGTCCATGGGAAGAAGCATCAATAGCAGGCCGAAATAAAAGTCTGAGAAATCTCCAGAACCAAGAGTTCCTATTACCTGGTCTACGCTATGAGGCAGAACTGCCTATTTCAGACGAAAAATATAAAGACCTATAGGAATTGAAGAAGTTCTGTTCCCCTGAAGCTCAAGAATATTTTACAAATGTTCCACATAAGTAATTCATACTGAAATATACATTGAATTTAACAGAAATATTGCTTATTATTCTTTCAAAACCATTTGCCTACATTTACTTTCCCAAAAAGGAAAGAAGGAGCTCATTATTACAATCAACCCCTTTTTGCTCTGTACATTTCTGGCTTAGGCCAGAAAAGTCTGTTTAACCTTTGATTGAATAGGTCAATTAAAACGGAATCCTCAAAAATAGGTAGTTGGACTACGTAATGTCCAAAACATGTAAATAACATCGTTAAAAATTAGTATCCATACACACCATGTAGATTTTTAGTATAAATTAGCGTTTTATTCAATTTGTGTTAATTGTTGATGAGCCCCTTCTTTCCCTGTGCCCTTCATTTGTAACCGCCGTTAACGGTCAGTCTGCCGCCCGACCGCATAGCGTACGCATACCGCGTTACAGTATAGGAGGCTTAGGGTACACGGTAGGCCTACCTACCGTGAGCCTCCTATACTGTTATAAAGGGTGGGCCAAAAATTTTTGCACTTTTGAAACATGAATAGAAATAAAACTACAAATGATAATATATTTTGTTGATCATTTATTCAACGCAACAAACATCTAATGCCATATTTTTTTTTTAAAATGATATCGATGAGATGTGCTCTGTCTCGACGCAAACACTTGTCGAACCTGGAGCGCAAAGTAACAACTCTCTCACATTTTGACGCGTGGAATGGCAGCCATTTCTTGGATGATGATTTATTTTCTGCCAATTGGGCAATTGATGTTATTTTCCTTGTGTATACTCGACTAAAATTTCTAATCCAAGAACAAATTAATCTTATTCTGGGACACTGACTTAGATCCATATTCAGAGCGAAATAAACGCCGAAATTGTACCTAAGATTCACTGTTTTTGTAAAAATGTTTTACACAAAATGCATGCTGTTCTCCCGTGAAACGCTCCATAGTGACTAAAATTGCATGAAGCAACACATAATTTTCCGCCATCCGCGCCCTCCTCCCTCCAATGGTTTTTGATACGTTCAGTGTTGCTATTTGCAAGAATTTTTGGCCCACCCTTTATATATAGATAACTTAGTTTTAGGGCTTCGAATCCTATTTTGTATTTCCAGTAACCTGTGTTCTTTTACAATAAACTTTTTTACATCCTTCTCGAACTGTTTTTTTACAACCCTGAAGATCATCATAGTTGGCTCTCATAGTTGGCTTTTTAGATTTGTGATGCCAACCTAAGAATTCTGTATATTGATGCATCATTTGGGGGTGCCAGCCATGATACCCACATTTGGAATCAATGTGACGTCAAGCACATCATGCATAGCTTACCTGATGAAGGCGAGGTGTGCTGGCTACAAGGTAAAAATATATCATTATCAGTAATACATAAGTGTCTAGATTACAAAATAAATACATAGCATTATTTTTTAATATGTAATTGTAGGGATATTTTTATGAATTTACGTATATTACGTGAATGTATGTAAATTCATAACATAATACAAATATAGCTACAATTACATATTAAAAAATAATGCTATGTATTTATTTAACTTTCTGAGGACAGTGATCTTTCTTTTGCGTTTCTGTTTTCACTATGTCATAGAACACCAATCTTCTAGATGGCATTGTTACCTCTACTTATGAAAAACACTGACTTACGATCCTTCTTCCCCCTTAGCATTCATATGTCAAAGCCATGTTTTGCTTATCATATTATTATTAAATATAGGCATACGCCTCATAAGGTAGTTGTCTCTTCTATATTTCTCTAATACTAAAGAGATTTGAGAAAATATAACTGATGCAGGTGTGATACGGTAGCTCAGTGGTAAGAGCGACACTCGCTATATCAGCAATCGCGGGTTCAAGTCCCGCCCATGTCAGTTGATTTTTAAATCTCATATGTTTGTAATAACAATTACAGTGTAAATTCTTTAAAACGTCGTCGTACGTTACAACGAAACACTTCATATAACGTACCTAAGCATAATAGAATAATCGGCCTATAATGTTCCCACTGCTGGGACACAGGACTCCCTCTGCGAGAGGGAGAGGGCCCGGTAGTCCACCACACGGGCCCAGTGCGGGTTGGTGGACATCACATGTCTTCGAATTTTTGGTTCTAGGACATGCCGGTTTCCTCACGATGTTTTCCTTCACCATTAAAACAAGTGTTAATTAATTTCTAATACGCACATGACTTCGAAAAGTCAGCGGTGCGTGCCTCGGGATCGAACTCGAACCATTCGCCGTGAGAGGCACATATGGTTAAACCACTAGACTATCACTGCATGTACTAGGATATCAGTTTAATTTGGTTGGTTTTTAAAGTCCATATATTGATACACTCTTTATAACGCAGCAGCCACTCTCTACTACAAAGAAACGGTAATATTTAGATTTAGACTAAATAAATATTTACTATGAGTATTATTTATTGTCTTTTATAACCGTCAACAAAGGGCTCCGACTAAATCTTGGTGCGAATTTCTCTAAAGCAAAAAAAAAAAAAAATTCTCGGGCCCTTATGTTTCGTTATAAGGAGTTTACATGTATTTAGTCTATTTAAATGTATTTAAGCTCAAAATAAATCATTTTGATTCTTGTCAGTTGTGCTCAAATCAAACATAGAAAGTACCTACCTACGTACAAATCTTATTAAAACAACGCTAGTTACAGCCTGTTATGTATTTTTTTTTTACAGAAGACTCTGGGTACGCTCAAAGGCTGTGGCTAATGACGCCAACTCTTAATGCTGCCGAAGGCTCACTAGAGTACTACACCAAATGTCATGTGCACACGCGCAATGTAGTTGAGCGCTGCATTGGAGTAGGTACTTAAAAGTCGCTGCGGTGCTTCATGACTCACAGGGTATTACATTATTCACCAGTGAAAGCTGGTAAATTTGTAAATGCCTGTGCAGTCTTGCACAATTTTATTAACGATGAACGCTTCCCTATTGCCGACCAAGTATCTTTACAGATAAGACGATAGATAGAGAAGATAAGACGATCAAGAAGTATCTTTATAGATAAGTTTGCCTCACCAAGGACATAGCTCTGATGCGGGTCGAATAACTGTGGTTGACAGATTATGGCGCAGTCGCAGGTAATACTGTGATTTTAGCCTTGATATGGTACGCGAGAACACGTTTCTGAAAACAAAAGCAGTGTCAAGCACTGATGATGCTTGGGGGAGGCCTATGACCAGTGGACGCCTCTCAGCTGAAATGATGATATACCTAATAAGAGAAATTGTAAATAAATACTTTGATTTTGAACTTATCAATAAGACTGCCAAGGCCTTGATAAACAATGTAAAGTCTATAGTCTAAACCATTTTAATTTTTTTTATTTTCTTTAGATTTCTTCTCATTACTAACCATGTTTTCTTTCTTTTCAGTTAGCGACTCATTGACATCATTGTCAATTTTACTTGTAATTACGGTGGCTTCTAGGAATACAGCGTCTCCACCTATGGTATCACAGCATTTTGCGTCCTCATTTTCCAACAATAAATCCTATTTTATGATTTTTGCATATTTTGCTTTTTTCACCCTACCCATTCTATACCAGCTTCTCAACTCACAAACACACACATGCGTCACATTAAACGGCATTATAAGTGGGTATCTACATTTTCATACTTCAATCACACTATGAACTTATTCAGTTACGAACTGGCACGATTGAAGACATGTTTCTAAATAAAACTATTAGAATCCAAAAATAAATATATTTACAAAATATATGACAATAATAACATCATTAGCACATGGCATTCTGTAGTTTCAGTTTACCCCATAAGGAAAGGGGTGAGTTTATATATATTTTTGCGAATTACAGCTCGAAAGAAAATAAACTATCAGTTGTTTTTGAAATGTTTAACTAGACTTTTGCCCGCGACTCCGTCTGCGTGGACTACAATGGAATGATCAGTTTAAGGCGATTCGCACACTGCACCGCATCACGCAGCGGGGTGCGTGGCGACGGCGCCACGCGTGCGGGTGCGGGAGTGCAGATCTGCATCATCATGCAGATTTTTCCGCACAAACGCGCGTAGGTGCAGTATTGTCATGCGATAGCCTAGAGAAAAAAACGATACGCCACTTATTAGTGTTGTCTTAGCAACTTTTTTGACATTTTATAAAGCAGTTCATTAGTATCGAATTTATTACACTAGATGGCAATGATTTTCTTGTTCTTCATACTGGCAGATATAAAATAAAACTTCCTAGCAACCATACTTTTTATATATTATTCTACTCTTTGCCTAGAAGCCTCATTTCAGCGGTGATGATAGTAGGCCTGTACATTGCAGAGCATTGTTTTTTTAAAATAAAAATGGTTAATAATGTAGAAATAATTCAGGATGCTGCAACAATATTATCAGTTTGGTTTACGTATAATAAAATGAGAAGAAATCGTGCCTCTATAGAAGATATTGGGTACATCCCTTTTTACGAACAAGATCGATAAATGGGTCATTTGTTCAGACTTACTTGGATATAAGAAAATATGAAGATACATGTTTCAATTACACGCGTATGTCAACTGCATCTTTTGATTATTTATTTGTTAAGCAGAATTCGAACAACAATTTATTACTGGAATAGAACGATGTTTGTTAGAACACCAAGCTGGACAAGTTTTATCAAATTCGGATGATGTTTACGCTCGAACAGCAGCTATGACAGGTATGTAATCGTGTTACTGTTTGTTTTTTATCTACCAGAAGTTACAAATTGACTAAATATACGATTTTAAGACAAAAATAAGGATTTTTTACATAGCGCATTATTATGTTAGATTGTAAATATAAGTGGGCCATATTGTAGACCAGAACTTTGATACTTTTGGGTGATCAAATATACCGCTGATTTTAAATCTGAATAAGTTATTCGCACTGCTAACACAAGACTGTATCAACTCAAAAAAAGACGAAATCAAGATAACTCATTCTTGTAATTTAATTATCTACGCGTCAATAAAACCGTCGCTAAAATAGTGCAAGAAACAATTACGAGATGGCGTTATAAGTCTCTCTTCATGATTTACCGGCTGTTATTAGACCCCGCGCAACATTGCGTCATCTTTAGTTGCGGTTAAAATTTGAGTGGTGAGGACGTGTCGCTTTGCGTAAAAGACTGCATTATTTTGAATTGCTGCGTTATTGCTGAATCAGGTATGTAAAAATTGATGTATTTTTACGACTTAATACGTTATTGTTGATTGAAACCTAATTATAAAGTCTGTGTATTTGGAGTTGTTACATTATTGTTGGTTAACAAGGAATTAATTTGAAGTGATAATTATGAATAACGACATTCTTGTTGGTTTAGTTAGTAGTTTTAGACTTAATGCAGTTTTGTTGAAAAAATTTTGTTTACTAACTTTTATGGGGTAAATTATTAAAATTTCAATAATATAATTGCTGTTACTACTAGTATTTAAAACCGTACGTTCAATCAGTTATCTTAAAGTGAAAATAAAACATTTCTCCATGATTTACAAAATAATTTTGAGTTACCACATCCTAGGTGACGAAAAAAATATTTTCGCTGCGTAAATAGGTACATTACTTTTTGTTTATTTGTAGCATGAACCGTGGGCGTCTTCTGGTAGATATGGCGACCAAAACGACCTCGATCGATGACACGGACAAGGAAAATAAAATTAACGAAGAAAACACTGCATCTGACCAAAGTAAATACTACATTTCACCCCTGCACAGTGGTCAGAGTGATTTCGTCGATTCGGACTGCGACCCTCATTTTATTCCTGGGTCAACAGGTAATGTTCCCCGTTTACTTCGAGGTGAAGCCACGAGACCTCCAAGTAGTTCTTCCTCAAGTAGCTCTTTTGCAAGTAGTTCCAGTTCATCTTCATCAAGTAGCTCAGATGATGAAGCAGAAAAGAATTCAGACCATATTGCTTCTACTAGTGGATCAGTAGGTCAAATAACTACAGAGGCAAATGCTTCAGAGGTACAGGAAATCGAACGAGGCAAGAAAAGGGTGAGAAATGAAAAGAATTGGAAAAGTAAAATTGCAAAAACACTTCGAAACACAGGTAAAGACTACACATCAAGTGTTAAAAAACAAGTCCCAGCAAGGAAGATGGGACCTTTGTGTGGAGATAAATGCCGATTAAATTGTCGAGCAAAAATAGATGAGACCTCGAGACAAGACATTTTTAATGATTACTGGCGTTTGGGAGACTTGCAAAAACAAAGACAATTTATAATAGCTCACACTTCACAAATAAAACCAAAATACAGATACTCATCTACTCAAAATTTCCGCAAATTAAATACTGCATTTTATTTCGAGCTAAATCACACTAATATTAGAGTTTGCAAAACATTTTTTTAAAATACTCTCGCAATAAATGACAGACCGATTGCTACTGCATTATCAAAAAAATCAGAGACTGGTTTTGTAGAGGGTGAATTACGCGGGAAACATAATAATCATCGTACTGTTGATCCAGAGGTCTACGATAGCGTGAAAAATGTTATAAATAGCGTACCCCGAATTGAATCACATTACCTTAGAGCCCAGACATCTAGAGAATACATTTCCTGTGAAAAATCTTTAGCTGACTTATACAGGGATTACAAAGATATTCGTATAAAAGATAGCCTACCGTTTGCATCTCAATCTACTTTTAACCGTATTTTCAATAGAGATTTCAATATTTCATTCCACATACCAAAGAAAGATCAGTGTGATCTATGTGAAAGTTTTAAGTGCCATCCTGTGTCTCAAGGAGACTGTACAATACTACACATCTAGAAATACGCCGGTTTATGCTTGTTACCTAGACCTGTCTAGGGCTTTTGATTTAGTATCATATGATGTACTATGGCAAAAACTGCATCATGAAACTTATGTACCGTGCGAAGTTGTATCGATTTTAAAATATTGGTACTCCAATCAAAAAAATGTCGTGAAATGGGCGGGCTCGCACTCGGACGTGTATGGGTTGGGGTGCGGGGTGAGGCAGGGGGGGTTAACCTCTCCTCGACTCTTCAACCTATACATGAACAAGCTGATCGGTGTGCTCAGTAGCACCAGTATAGGGTGTCATATAGATCGTGTGTGTATAAATAACATCAGTTACGCAGATGATATGGTGCTGCTGAGCCCATCGATCAGCGCCATGCGCAGACTGCTGCATATTTGTGAAGAGTATGCACTAGCTCAGGGACTGAGATACAACGCAAAGAAGAGTGTAGTGATGGTGTTCAAGGCTGGTAAAAAATCTTACGCCAGTGTGCCTCCTTTGCCTGCCCTGCATGGGCGGAGCACCGCCGTGTCCTCGTAGAGGCGATCGGCAGCGGCGGCGACCTCTCGCGCCCGGCCCTGGTTTAAGCCATGGTCCGGGGCGAGGGGGAGTGGGAGGCAGTCGCCTCCTTCTGCGAAGCAGTCATGCTAGTGAAGGAGGCGGCGGGACGGGAGAGGGAGAGATTCTCCCGTCCAAGCCGCCGCGGTAGACGCTCCGGGCGTCGGGAGCCGCGTGACGACTCCCGGCCACCGTAGGCGCGGGCCTGCGGGCGGTGAGTAATGGGTAGCTCACCGTCCGATCAGGACCAGGCCCGTGCCGAACGGCGCGTACGTGTTCCACGCGCGCCTCAAAGAGATGTCAGCATCGGAGAGGGGGCCCTCTAGGGCCCAAGCCTGCCGGGAAAGCGGGATTGTCCGGAAGGGATACCGCTGACCCGGACAAAAGGGCTAACGAAGGAACATGGGTGGGTTTTAGTCAGTAAGAGTCTGACACTCCCTTCCGCTCCGCCCAGAGCGGGAGGGGTCATTTGATGATTTCCCATCCTCAAAAAAAAAAAAAAAAAGTGTGCCTCCTTTGTATCTTTGCGGTACCTGCCTAAACATAGTGGATCGCTATAAGTATCTCGGTCATTGGGTCACGGGGGATCTAGATGATAATTTAGATTTAGAAAGAGAACGTAAGGCACTGTCTGTGCGCTGTAACATGCTGGCCCGTAGGTTTGCATGGTGTACTGATCAGGTTAAGGTTACGCTGTTTAAAGCGTACTGCCAATCATTCTACACCTGCAGCCTGTGGACGAAGTACACGCAGCGCGCATACAGTGCTCTGCGAGTACAATATAACAACGCGTTTAGGGTGTTGTTCAGACTGCCGCGCCATTGCAGCGCTTCAGCAATGTTTACTGACAAGAGTGTAGACGGATTTCATTCCATCATACGAAAGCGTTGTGCCTCTTTGCTGAAGCGCTTGCGGGCCGGCTCGAATAGCATCCTGAGCGTGTTGGAAGGACGCTGGGACTCGCCAATTTGGCGGCACTGGATGCGACTACACACTACGGGTGGTCGTGTCCTGGGCCTCATATAGACTTGCGATCCTGTGCGATCAAACACTTAGTATGTCAACCGCAATGTATTACTAACACTAGTTTGTAAGGTATTTTTTGTATTACTTACTAACAATCTATGGACTATGTCTGAAATAAATTTTATTTTATTTATTTTATTTTATTATTTAACAATGCTGACGAAGAAGGGAAACAGAAAATTATTCAAGCTTATGAAATTCATTTAAAAGAAAAAGAACTGGCCAGAAGGGAGAAAGAAAAAGACAAGACTAGGAACGATAATACAATTATTGCTGTGTACGACTTACAGGCTGTCATGCCGGTACCAAAGGGCCAAATATCAGTTTTTTTACTACAAAAGTAGAATTAATTGATTTAACTTTACTGTAAGTGACTTACATGCTAAAGACGTTGAATGTTACTTCTGGAATGAAATCGAGGGAAAACGAGGTGCCATTGAAATAGGAACATGCATTTTAAATTATTTAGAAAAGATTACACAGAATAAACCAGAACCAGTCGATGTGATTTTCTATTCCGACAACTGCTGTGGACAGCAAAAAAATAAGTACCTCTTATCAGCCTACGCATATGCAACACAAAAATTTAACATAAGAAGTATCACCCACAAATTTTTGATTAGAGGTCACTCTCAAAATGAGGGTGATAACGTGCATAGCGTTATTGAAAAACAAGTGAAGCGTTTCCTTAAATCAGGACCTATCTATGTTCCGCAGCAATATGCCACCTTAATTCAAATTGCTAAAAAGACCGGACAACCCTACAAAGTTACTGACATGACCCACGATAAATTTGTTGATCTTAAACTTCTTCAAGTGGGGCAGTAATTCGGTTCTTGACAACATTGAAAATATGCTACAGATTGTGGTCATCCTATCAGTTCATAGCGTAAATAAACTTATTTCACTTGATTTTTAACTAAAATATGTATATTTTTTGCAAATTACACGAAAATAAAATGCAATATTTTTTGTTATTGTAGCTGTCACAAGAACGGCCTGTCGCACTCTGTTGACGTCACACGCTAGTAAGCCAGTGTTGCCAACTTATTTTTAGGGTAAAGAATTCTTTAGGGTAAATTTGAGGGTAAAATTTTAGGGAGCGCCTCCGCAGCCGGCGCCGACTAGGCTCCCAAAAATAATGCCGTTAGGAACCGGAGTAGCCTTGAAGTAGCAGTGATACCAGACGAAAATAATTGCAAACTACCATAGCAGCAGATTAATGTTGCCGTGTTTTAAGTTGAATTAAATACCTTAGACTGACTTTTAAATAACAGTGTTAATGTAAAACAAAATACAACTTTTTTGGACTTACAAGGGGGATGGAGGTGGTCGACGGAGCTCCGGTACGCGGAGCTCCTATTTCCATCTGCAAGGTTAAAAGTAACATAACACGAAGGGGTTGACGGGGGCTTCGTTCGCTCGCTCACTGAAGCCCCCGTCAACCCCTTCGAACCTAACCTGTCCGTGTCGGGGTGTCCAAGTTCCCGAGCTCGCTTCGCTCGCTCTTGGACCCTAATTAGGTATGTTACTCAAATGAAACATGAAATGTTTTTTTAATTATGACAAATTGCCAACTCCCTTTCCCGCTTTTTTTTCAAAAGTCAGCGCCGGCTGCCAATTTAGCAACCAGTGCCGGCTGCAAATTCAGGTCACGGCGGCGGTCGCGGAGCCACTTCCAAAATTTTAAGGTTAGATTTCGTATTGTTGTTATGATTACTATAGTTTATGGGCTTTTTGGTAAGCAATACATGTAGGTACCTAAGTATTTGAATTGAATTTGAGTTAAACAAATTCAGCATATTTTTATTGTGAAACATGACCATTGATTAAGAAAGAACTTGTTTTATTGTATATCTAAAACCAAAACTTTTGCCAGGTATTTTTGTATAAATAGTTATGATTTTAGAGTAAAATTTATCAGGCATTGGGGTAAAATGAAAATCTAGCTTGGCAACACTGGAGTAAGCACGGCTTTGACAGATTGTAGTTTGCGTTTTATGTTTTCTGGGTGCTATATTTGATCTTAGAGCTATTTCTGAAGCTGTTTTCATAGAAATCTTCTATCTAGTGGCATAAATATTCATATCGAATCTCAAAATGGAGTCAAATTTTTTGCAAGCTGATACAACCTACCTAAGATAGACGCATTTATGGTTGCACTTTTCTTTAAGAATACCTAACGCTGATTATTATGCTGCGGAACTTAAAAATGTAAAAACAGCAGTGTAAGTACCTACCTGCCACATATTTATTTACAAATCTTTTGTATAATCATTCAGAAGTTTTGTGAAATCTCATTTTAGGTTATGTTAATAAAAACTTAGAAACATTACCTATAAATTCTTTTGTGTCATGAATCATGATGGACTGCTTATAGACGTATTTGTACTTTGTGGAACTACACACCATTTATATACGCCATTATAGCCAATAAAAATGATTTATTGATGAAATTAATTTCAGCTGCACCGTCTGTCTTGTTGACAAAGCTCGTTTACTAGCGTGTTACGTCACTTCCGCAGAAACAGCGTTTTTGGAGCGGTTTTGGAAATTTATACTTTATCACTGATTTTTATTGATAAATACAGTAGATCTCCCTGAAATATCAATGTAGTGTGCTTATAATATAATGAAGATTAATATAAACCATTTCCCAAAATCAGTCAAATACCTAATTTCAACGTAAACGAGGATCGAAACCAAGTGAAATGGCATGATATTAAGGTGCTCCGTGTTGAAAAGGAAAATCCTATCACTTTTTTCTATAAGAATTCTTATGAAGATGAAAATTACCATAAAGTTTTTGTACGTAGTTCACGACGGTCTGGAAACCAATCGCAAATATTTTCTATTGGTTTGTCGCCAGCATACACAAGCCAGATACCCCTAAATCAGAATAAAAAAAGGGATATAAAAGAACTGATTGATAAAAATATAATTCCGAGGACCTTTTATGAATCGTACTATCGAGATTTGATTGAGTAATTCGAACGACTAACTATTAGTTAGCACCTATCAGATATTATTTCAATTCGGTATTCTATGTTGCTTTGAAGCATTTAATTTTGTGATTTGTGATTTAAGACTGAAAAATAAGTAATTAAGAGATTTTTGTTCTTGTTTTGTATAAAAAGGATTATTTTGTTATTTGAATATAGGTAAGTCTAAAACGTTTGTATAACATTTTGAATTCACAAAGATGAATCTTTGTGTGATTTTCGGATTGATAAGATTAGTGATGACTATTTGTAAAGTGACTGATTACTATTGCCTAAGAATACATTTTTTATTCGTTTTGTTTTAAGTTTATTTTTATTTTTGTTTAATTATTAGTACCAAAATGTTTGCAATGTTGTTATGTTAATAAGAATTTACAAAGATTAGTGATTATTTGTATAATGACTGAACTAGAAATGCCTAAGAAGAATAAATAAGAAGAAACTTTAATTAATATTATATTTTTAAAATTTTGTAAGTGCCATAATTATAGTTTTTGTAAATTATTTGTATGGTTTCTTTTGATAAATACAATATTTGACTTCTATTTTGCTTTATTTATGCCCTAACCATAGTATCTAAAATAACAGATCTAATGAAAAAGTATACTAACTCAAAATACGTTACCTAAAATCATTCATAAAAAATCAAAAAAAATTGTAGGAAGTCAAAATTATATCACTTATAACTACGCAACTAAAAATAAATCTTTTTTTTTTTAATTTCTCACACAATACTGTATTAACTCCAAATTTGGAAATAACTTGATAACCCGCAATCTCAGAGATTACTCATAATTAAAGAAACCCCTTAATTTTATCACTTATTCTAAAACACTGTTCACTTTTTTACAATCGTTTACAGGAAACTAGTAATCAGTTTTCCATAATTTCTGAAAAAAGCTTCATTTTGAGTTGATACAGTCTTGTGTTAGCAGTGCGATCATGTCTGGGGGGTGATTTTCGCGGGTTCGATATTGATATCGAATTCGATATATATTGCAACAACTGTCAAAATGGTAAGGGTTTTGGCAGTTGTTGCAATATATATCGAAGGCGATATCATATCGAACCCGCGAGAATCACCCCCCTGAAATTAAAAATAGTGCTATCTATTTTCTGTTAGATATTACTTTTTTTTTAATCTTTCTTTCAGGAAAATCTGAAAGTACCTACAGTGAGGCGTATTGTAGATGAAGGCTATAAAAATGATGGCTTTGGAACCCCTGGCAAACACAGATCAGGCCATCCTAAGAAATAAATAGATTACGTCAACATATGTGCACTTCGACAAAAGATTCAATTCTTTTACTCGGTAAGGAAAGAGGTACCAACCTGAAGGAAACTTCAGGTAGTCGCCAAAACAGATCTGGATTTTGAATGTAGCCGTAGTAGTAGTAGAAGTCCTGCGTAAAATTTTGAAATCGATTGGGTTTTCTTACAAGTGTCAAAATAACAGAAAGGCTAATCGAACAAGCACATATTGCAGCAAAACGAGAAGAACACTTGGCAATTATTAAAAAAATAGAGATTTGCTAGAAGAATTGCAAAAAGATATAATTTATCTTGACGAGACCTACATTCACTCTTCATATAAGGTAAAAAAAAATGTTTTTGTGTAATCAATAATTATACTCATTGAATATTTTTACTTTATAAATAAGTACAATTTTTTTCACCAGGTTCGAAAATGTTGGCAATCTTTAAAGGTGGAAGGTGTCACGGAAAATATATCGAAAGGAAAGGGTTTCATAATTGTCCACGCTGGAAGCGAAAAGGGGTTTCTGCCAAACTGCCTACTTATATTTAGTGAACAATTATTTACTTACGGGATAACTTCCGTGATTTTTGTTTGGATTGAGTTCCCGATATTTCGACGCTGTTGCAAGCGCCATGATCGCGGGTAAACAGGAGAATGCGGGTGGATGAACACTTAAAATACAATAATTGTTAGGAGCAGACAAATCTGTCTACCCTCTTTCTTAGTCTTTTGCTACGGTCACTACTGGAACTCACACTCGATTGAAAGTCACGGCAAACCACACTCACGGTATCAATAAGTTTTTTGGAGTCTTTGTTACGAGGTTTTATATTGCGTTTTAGTTGACATAACACTGGATTCCATACACTAGACAATTTGAAATCACCTTCCCTATTGAAATTCTTATGTTTGGCGATTTCAATTGCTTCTTTTGTGAGCCTTGGAATGTAATGCCGGTCCGTCGTTAGAATTTGCGGCTTGTGAAGCTCAATCCAGTGATTCGGGCCTGACTCCAGTAGATGTGCAGCTATGGCAGATTTTTGAATGTCATTGTTTTGTCATGAATCATTGAATGTCAGTGCAGTGCGATGCGCCGTTGAAACCGGACGCGCTTACACCGCACCGTACGCAGAAAATATTTTCACGCCGAGCGCGGCAAGTGCCGCTGCTATAACACCATGCGTTCAGAAGAACTTGTGGCGAATGAGGTCCTGGCATTCCTCCAATACCAGCTGGATGTCATGGATGAGGTCAGTGTGACCCAAATTTGCACCTCAAACTTCAGCGAAGAGGAGATACGCAGAGCAAAAACTCTGCTGTATGAGTCGCTAGCCATGGCCGACCGAATGCCGTCCCGCAGGAGGGATGAAAAGGGTGAGAGGAGTCTCCAAGACATGATTAAAGTGCTGAAGGAGACTGATCTGGACGACGTGCCGACATTCGTGGCGAAGGATTTGCGCTAGCTGCCTCCTGTCACTTTTGACCACGTCGACGTCATCAGGTTGCTGAGGGACATCACAAGTCTACGATCAAGCCTGGCAGAGATGCAGTTGAAGTTGGAAGCATCGCAATCTACCATCAGCGATCTACGTACTGAAATGGCAGATTTACGCAATACGGTATGTAGGTCACACGTGCCCGCGACCAACGCCAACACACGTCACGGTGAGGTAAATGCATCGCAGCTGAGTTTCGAGTCAGCAAAATTCGATTCGTCGCCGGCCGCTGTCACTGCAAGCGATGCACAACCGCGCCCCGCCCTCCCCGCGTCTCCCTACATTGGGATGCCGACGAATGTTTGCACGTCAACACCAGGACGTGCTTACTCGGCTGCCGTTACTCGAGTTCCCCCTAAACATCAGCGGCAACCTAAACCTATGAGGGGTGTCCAGAGGCCCCCCGAACCAGTTCTTAGTGTCTTACCCCCGGTAACAAGACAAAAAACCGACAAAGAAGGCTACATCACAGTCGAGAAAAAGAAGAAGAAGAAGCCTGCTTGCCGCAATCAATGCGGTACTGCATTGACTGGACCGAACATGTTGCTGCGTCCCGCGATTCCGTCGACGCAGCTATATGTTTCACGCTTACATCACACCACGAAGGTAGAGGAGATCGTGGAGTATATTAAAGTGAAGACCAATTTCACCTTGAGAGTCGAGAGGTTGGAATCGCGCCACAAAGTGAACTTTAAATCTTTTGTGGTGCGCGTTCCGACTCACCATCTGGAGACCTTTTTGAAGGAGGAATTTTGGCCGAAGGGTGTCGTGTATCGGCGTTTTCGCGGAAGGTTACATGACACCACGACGCAGCGCAATACGTCGCCGACCTTACGTATACCTAGTTAATAGTTTTAGATGTTTTGTTTATAAGTTATATTTACTTGTGCTATCGCTTTGGGAGAAGATCCTGTAATGATAGTATACTTGTGTCTAAATAAATAAATGAAAAATAAATAAATATTTTAATATGTATTAGTTATTGAGAATTGATTAGTCTGTCCACCCTAATGCTCTATGCTTATTAAATCATTACCTTTATACTTTTAGAAATAGTCTATGGTAACACTGTGCAACATAACCTCTTCCGCTCTGCTAATAAAAGTGAATGGTGCCCATATTTTGTAGTTTGATTACTATAAATAATATTAATACGCTTCCACTGCGCAATCACCAATAAAAATAAAGTTTTGAAGTCAAGGAATAAGAAAAACAAAAATTCGTCGTAAAAGGAAAAGGAACAATTGCATTTAGGAAAATAATTATTACAAGAAAATTTTTTCACAAGATGGTGGACGACGCTACCCGAAAATTACTTCCGCAATTCACAGGAAGCAACTTCAGCACGTGGATATTCAGGCTGTCATGCATTCTCGAAGAGAAAGAATGTAGACAGGCAATTGAAGAAGAAAAAGAGGATGTCAAAAAGACGGAAGAATTCAAAAAGAAGGACGCTAAAGCAAAAAGTCTAATAGTGTGTAGCCTGATGGACAAACATTTGGAATACGTACGTGATGCTGCAAATGCCAAACAAATGATCGATAATCTAAGGAAAGTCTATAAAAGGAAGAGTACGTTGTCCGCCCTTTATATTAGAAAGAAATTATTAACCCTAAAATGTAGTAACGACATTGAACTGAGTGAACACTTCAACAATTTTGACACGTTAATAAGACAACTAGAAGAGACAGGAAGCACAGTTGGAGAACAAGATAAAGTGTGCCACTTATTACTAACTATGCCTGAAAGTTATAACACAACAATTGCTGCTTTAGAAACTACCAATGTGGAACTTACAACAGAATATGTCAAGAGTAAATTGTTAGATGCCGAGTTAAAAAATCAAAGTAATTCAGTAGAGTCACAGCAGTCACAGGACGCTCACAGCTTCCTAACTTGCTTTAAATGTGGTAAGGATGGTCACAAAGCATATCAATGCAAAAGCAAACAAACAACCTTCAGAGGACAACCAAACAATAGAAGTCAGCGAGGTCATTTCAGAGGTGCAAGACACACAAGCAGAGGTCGAGGTTGGAGTACCAGACATAATGGGAGTTCGTCGCAATCTGGTAGAATAGCACAGACGGAGAATGAGCAAAGTGCGGTGACGTTCACAGCCTTCAGTACAGGTGACTTCAACAATGATGTAAGTGATTGTGTTCAATTTGTTGTTGACTCGGGTGCTACAGAACATTTGATTATGTCTCATTATATGCCTATTATGACAGATGTACAAAACTTAGAAAAAGAAGTAAAGATTTTTGTGGCAAACGGTCAATATTTAAGTAGTACTAAAAAGGGTAAACTAAATTTGTATTATAATAATATGAATATTGAAATAGAAGGATTGATTGTTTCTGGACTGTCACATAATTTATTATCAGTTAGAAAACTATTGGAAAAAGGTTTTAAAGTAGAATTTTACAATGATTGTGTATTAATTTGTAACTCAAAGTGTAAAGTTGTAGGAAAAAACAAAGGCAGGTTGTATGTTATAGACACTAAACTAAGTAATGAAAAATGTTTGATTTCAAAGGATTTATGGCATCAGAGATTAGGTCATGCTAATAGAAAACTGCTGAAAATGATGAATCTTCCATACAGTGAGAAACCGTGCGAGCCATGTATGAAAGGTAAGTCTACAAGATTACCATTTAATCACACTCTAAAACCACGTTCCCATTGTATTGGTGAGTTAATACACACTGATATATCCGGACCAGTAACTACTCCTACATATACAGGTGAGGTATATTATCATACTATTATAGATGATCACACACATTTTTGTGAAGTATACTTATTAAAAAGAAAAAGTGAAGCAACTGATAGATTAATTGAATATATTAATAGAATGGAAAGACAAACAGGAAACAAAGTCAAGAAAATTAGAAGCGATAATGGTGGTGAGTTCAAAAATGAAAAGCTTTTTAAATTTTGCAGAGATAAAGGGATTATTCAACAGTATACTACGCCATACAGTCCACAGTCAAACGGAGTTTCAGAACGCATGAATAGAACGATTTACAACAGAGCGAGAACATTACTGATTGAAACTGGACTACCAAAAATGTTATGGGGTGAAGCCGTAATGTGTGCTGTCTATCAAATCAACAGATGTCCATCTTCTGCTATCAACTTTAAAACACCAGCTGAAAAGATGTTTGGAAACAAGGACTTGACAAGACTTAAAGTATTTGGGTCAAAAGTATGGGTTCATATTTTACCAAAACAGGACAAATTACTGCAAAGAGCAAAAGAAGTGATATTTGTGGGATATAACTCAAATGGATATCGTTTATGGGATCCTGAAACTAGCAGTATAATAATATCTCGAGATGTGAGATTTGATGAAACTCAAATAAAATACAAAGAAAAGACAAAGAGTAAAGAAAATTATGATGAATACTCAGAAGGACACTTAGTAAGTAAGTAAGTAAGTAAATTATTTATTTGCGTAAAACATGGTATACATTGATGTTAATATTATTACAGTAGCTCAACATGTTTCGCTAAGATATAACATAGCATGCAAAAATTTATATTTTGACAAAAGGAATCAACATCTCACATCCATAAAATCTTTTAAACTGTAAAAATTACATTCAATAAGCCACTTGTGTAATTCTATCTTAAATTTTCTCGAGTTCAATATTTTAAAGCGACTTGGTATTTTGTTATAAAAACGTACGCACATTGCAAGGCAGTTTTTGTTGTATTTCGCAAGTCTTGGCAAATCACTTAATACCAGTTTATGAGGATCTCGTCTGTTTCTGGGATTTACATCATTTGCTGATTTAAATAAATGTTTGTTGTTAACTACAAATATACATACCTCATATATATACAGACATGGTAGAGGTAGCAGACCAAACCTCTTGAACATTGGTCTACATGAGTCATCAGGTTTAATACCACTTATTGCTCTGATGCACTTTTTTTGTGCGATAAATGCTCTATCCATATTGGTACCATTACCCCACATTACGAGACCATATCGCAGTAGCGACTCAACATAAGCGTAGTATGACATAATTGCAGTTTTTATGTTAGTTACGTTTTTAACTTGCTTCAGTGCGTATACAAATTTATTGATTCGAGTGCTTACATTATCTACATGTTCTTTCCAGTTAAAATCTTTGTCTATTATTACGCCTAAAAACCTTGTATGGGTTGCCTCTTCGATTTTATTAATATTAAGTTTTATATTGTTTTTATTATTATTTGATTGATTAAATTGAATATAAACGGATTTATCTAAATTTATTTTTAAATTATTCATGTCAAGCCAAAGCAGTAATTTGTCTATTGTATTATTTATGTCAAACTCATGGTCAGTCTTGTTTTTCTTTTTTTTATCTGATGTCACTATGATTGATATATCGTCGGTAAATAATATGCATTTATGATTGGTTATTTTTATGATGTCATTAATATATAAAAGAAACAATATTGGACCAAGCACGCTTCCTTGCGGAACGCCATATTTATTTTGCTTATATTCTGATGAGTATGGTATCATATCTCTATTACTGTTAATTTTACTAATAATGACACGTTGCTGTCTATTGCCTAAATAGGATGATATCCATTCAAGTGCAGGTCCTCTAATCCCAATAGTCTCTAGTTTATCCAACAATATGCTGTGCGACACAAAATCGAAGGCTTTTGATAAATCAAAAAAAAGTCCCGTAGTCAGATGATTATTATTATTTGAAAGTACTGCCTTCATAAGAGAGTAAATAGCTAATGATGTGGATTTCTTTTTTTGAAATCCATACTGTTCAGTACTTATTATTTGGAATTTATTGCAAAATTCTATTAGCCTTTTATACATACATTTCTCATAAATTTTTGAAAAAATAGGTATCAATGTAATTGGACGGTAATTACTAATATCACTTTTATCTCCTTTTTTAAATAACGGCTTAATAATTGATAATTTTAACCTATCGGGAAATGTTCCTGCTGCAAAAGACATGTTTATTAAATGGGTTAAAATACTAGTCAATTCATTACAGCAAGGTTTTATGATTTTAGTACTAATTTCGTCATAGCCCTCTGATCTAGTGTTGGACAGTGACATTATTTCAAGGCGCACTTCGTTTTCTGACATTGGTTTAAGAAACATTGAGTTGACATATCTATTTTGCCTATAATTTTGAACAGCTGGATTTTGCGGTGACGTTTGCGTTAAATTCACGTAATAATTATTGAATGTAGAAGCTATTTCTACAGGGTCTGTAACTACAATACCATTTAATTTTATTGCATCTATATTACCTTTAGGGGTGGTATTTTTATTTATTTCATTTTTGATGACAGTCCAAGTGGCTTTACATTTGTTATCTTGTGTTTCAATATATTTTATGTTCGCATTCTTTTTTGAGCTGTAAATACATTTTTTAAGCATATAGGAATATTTTTTATATATTAATTTATTAGAATTATTTTTGTTTTTATAAAATTCATAGCGTAATTTTCGCTTAGTTTTGCAACTTTGTCTAAGACCTTTACTTATCCACTTTTGCGTGTTTTTAGCGGTGCTGTTGACCCTGACTCTTACCTTAGGAAAACAGAGATTGTAAAAGAGGCACCACAGATCATGAAAATCATTAAAGGCAGAATTTGAATCTGTGTTTATATATATATCAGACCAGCAAAGACTTTGTAAGCATTCCCGGAATTTTCGGATATTATCTAGGTTGTAATCTCTTTTATAAACGTAGTGTATTGATGCTTTTTGTGGTACATTTTGAGAAGGAAAGCTAAGCATTTGAGCTGTATCATGATCTGAGAGATGTAAAGGTAGTACGGTTGCAGTAGCATTGGAAATATTGCTCAAAATATGATCAATACAAGTCAATTTACGTGTGGGAACATTTATCAGCATTTTCAAATTATAATTATTGCATAAGTCTTGTAACTGATTTGTAATGTTACCTTTTTTTAGTGTATTTATATTCAAATCACCAGCTATAACTATATTAACTTTAGACTTGTATTTATTTATTAGATCGTGCAAAAGTTTGTGTAATTTTAATAAAAACTGTGTTGGATCAGATTTAGGAGTGCGATAAACACATATAATAACTAATTTACCACACATTAATTCTATTCCACAGGCTTCAAACGTATTTTGAGTGGCGTACTTTTTAACTATTGACAATTCTTTATAATTTAGCTGTTTTTTTACTAATATACAAGTGCCACCCCTTTGTTGTTCTCTACAGAAGTTAGTAGCCATTACATAATTATTTATTTTTACATAATTGTCCAAACCTTTTTTTATAAAAGTTTCAGATAGGCATATTACATCTGGGTCATTATTATCGTCCTTTAGTTCTTGAATGGTTAGTTCTAGTAGTTCTTGTTTGGATAGAACACTGGCGATATTTTGATGTAATATTTTAAAATAGTGCGATTTGTTGGTGGCTTTAGGTACGAAAAAATGAGTCGCTCTTATTTATAACAGGAAAATAGTACGGTATAGTTCCTTTCCTAACCTTCACACTGGATTCCGTAAAGTTATTGCTTTTAGGATGCTTAACAGTTTCAATGCGACTTTGTGTCTTAAAGTAGTAGGGAATTGTCCCTTTTTTTGTTTCATGTATACCAATGCTCAATTTGAAACTTGATTTGCCACTTGCTATTCTCTTTCGAATTTCACTAGGGTTCAAATATTTATCATTATAATCATTACAATCTATAACAAAATTAATTGACTTACACATATCAGACAATTCGGTGCTTATTTGGTTTACAAAGTGACATTTTTTATACTTACTACATACATTTTTTATAGAATTGTTTAATTTATTGACATTGAGGAATACATTTTTTACGACATTTAATACAATTACAGTGTTACAACTAAATGTATCCAATATATTTTTCAATTGAGACAAGATAATATTTATGCTACGGTCATTTTCACCTAAACAAATTACAACTTTATCGTCTGTTGGTAATTTTACATTTCTGCAGTTGGATGTTACTTCGCTACATGGTGCGTTTGGTTTAGTTTGAGCAACGATTTGATAATTTTCATATTGTGAATTTACTCTTGAGTGTGATAAGGCGGCTGCTAAGCCAACGCAACGTTGAGTACCGAAAATATGTATTTTCTTCCCAGAAATCAGATTTTGTACTTGCTGGGCAGTGCAAGTTTTAAAACTAGCCGTATTCCGTTTCGGTTCTTCAATGGAAAGTTCACAGGTATTCTGACTCTGTATCAATAATGTAATACGTTCTGTAAGAGTTAGAATTTCTTTTTCTGCAGTCCTTAATTGCTGTTGCAGGGTTAGGATTTCCTGTTGCAGGCGTAATATATTTACGTGATCAGTCACTTCAACGTTCAATGTGGATGACGATGGAGAGGATGGCGTAGAATGCACGTAGTGTTGTTGTGACAGGGCTTGCTTCTTTTTCTTGGAGCTTGTACCCGGATATCCGAATAAAGAGGAAGAATGACATAAGGATTTTAAA
Organism: Thalpophila matura; assembly: GCA_948465475.1. Taxonomy (NCBI): domain Eukaryota; kingdom Metazoa; phylum Arthropoda; class Insecta; order Lepidoptera; family Noctuidae; genus Thalpophila; species Thalpophila matura. The sequence continues at coordinate 8,556,947 of OX419198.1, read as the reverse complement.
GTATTATTTTCTGTACATAACTTTTTTATTTGTTTATGTAGTTCGGTATTTTCTAGCAATATATTTCCCAGTTCATTTTCTGTGCTTTCTAACTGAAGTGTAAGTTGAGCTATTGTATCCTTCATTTCTGAGACTGATACCAAGTCAGTTACAGTTCTGTCAACACTCCTTGATAGTTTATTGGGAGTAGTATATGACTCATCAGGCGATTCGCAGTCGGTAAGTATGTGAGAATCGAATAATTTTGTACTACTTTGAATTGAAGACAGACGTTTCGACGTATCATCGACTAGATCTTTCTTTGTCTTCGATGTTTGTTTTATTGGCGAAGGTGTTTTAATATAATTCTGCTTCTTACGTACGGTAATATTGGAAGCTCCGTCGGTATTAGAATATTTTTTATTTCTAATACACACCTTACATCTCCATTTTTTTTTCGCTTCTGCATCTTTTAGTCGATATGTAGGTTCTGGATAACCGTCGCAATCACACTCATATCTGTTATCACAGGCGGAACACAAAGCAGTACTTTTTATGTTCACATCTTTTTTACATTTATGACATCTTACCAGTGATGCCATCTTGCGGACGGTTTTGCTATTATTGCAAACTTACAAGTAGACAGCCAACGTTTACTCGCCGGAACCAGGACAATCAATATTTAATTCCAAATATTAATATTGGAGACCTCCGAAAAGTATAAGCTAGCACTGAGGTTTGAACTCGCGACCACTCGGTCGGGCGGTGCTTGAACGGCAAAAGTAGATAGCACCTTAAACCTCTGCGCCACTTGAACAGTTAATGGTTTTGTCAAAGAAGATGGCTAAACTACTGCCCTAAGCATGTATAGAAATGTGTCTCTAGTTTATAACTTTCAAATATTCATTAATTAATTATTCCGTGTTTATTATTCTCCTAGAACATATAACAATTAATCAATTAATTAAAAGTTTTTTACTTGTTTTCCTATGTTTTGTTTATCAAGGAAACGATTATGACGTTTCGTTTTACGAAACATGTGCCACCCACTTTAAAAGATATTTGCTTAAGCTGAAATAAACAGTAGGTATTAATTATTTATTATTTATTTTCGTATCTCAATACGTCTCGAAACGTCGATTAGGATTGCCTTCATCTGATTTCTAGAAACGATTGGCAAAATCTGAAAATAAACCGCACTTGAATAGTGCTGGCTGGTGCTGGCACTAGTGACAATTGATTCTTGATAAAAAATAAACAAACGTCAGTCAAACGTAGGTACTCTTCTGTCAGACGTCTTAAGGTCATAGCTCATTCGAGCTACCCGCTCGACAGCCAACCAGGGCCCCAAATCCGCTATTGCAAATGTCATAATCGTGTCATCATTTCATAATGATATCGTTACGGTTGGTTTTGGTTTGAAAATATAGTCTTACTCTAAGCCAATGATCAAAGGTTTTGACTGTTATGATGTCATTATAAGATCATTCTTACACAATTACAATAGCAGACTTGGGGCCCAGGACCGCCTCGCCTCGAGCGGTTAATATTCTTTGTATGAAGTACTATGGATAAATGCTCACAACATCAACTCCGGAGCGCCTCGCCCGCGGGCTGACCACGCGCGGGCGGCGAGTGGACCACTCGGTGACCACCCGTTGCTCGAACGCTTGCCTAGCGTTGCCCACGTGCAGGTCCCGAATGGATCGCGCTCTGTCCGCGACGTGTAGGTAGACCTAGTGATGATCCCCGACAAACTACTCATCTATTTGCGGACAACGCAATGATCATTCGTTGACCACGCAACGTTCACTGGCATTCAACCATGGACCACCTGTTGATAGCGAGTGGACACCGAGCGACGAGGTGGTGCTGGTCGGGTGTCAGATGTCTAATGAGCCAGCCGTGAGACACAAACTTTTCTTCGTGAAAACGAAAATTAGTGTAGGTATAACTTTTTTATTTATTTTGTATTGTTTTGTGTTCTATTTTGTTGATTATTCTGTCCGTGTCTTTTTTGTGCTGTGTCCAAATAAATATTTTTCTTTCTTTCTTAGATAGGTCTAATGAGCTATGACCTTTAATCGCTCTGCCCACGCTCTCCATTTGTTGTGCCTTACCAGTATTTTTGATTTTTACTTTGGCTTGTTTATCGGACTTATTGTGTCTGCTCACCTACCTACTAACCTTTCGCTACTCTACACGGACTTGCCTTGCCTATCGATTCATCATGAGATGTATAAGCCTAGTGGTATAACTACTCAAAGACTGCGGAGGCATATCACCTCTTCTTTGCCTGAACTTCTACTCGCTATCCTAGCACGACGGTTAACAATCGAGGTAAGTTATATACACTTAGCGTGAATCATTCTTCAATCAAGTTCAAAGCAAAATCTTTTACTTAGTTGACGTTTGACATATTAACGTAGGAGTTTCTACGATTTTATTTTCAGGATTGTAAAGATAAGAGAAGTTCCTGAATCTTTTTTTCATACAAAATACTAATATTTAGCTATTTAGCATTACATATTACTAAGTGCAATGTTTATACAATGCTAGGGCAGTCGCCCATACTCTATTTAGCCGTCTCCTTTATTGACTGCTTGCCGCAAATCAAAGATCACTGGATAGAATAACAATGACTGTACAAAATTACTTTTGTATGTGACCGTTGAGAATAATAATAATAAATCACTGTATGAGTCACTTTTTCACTTTGTTTTAATTGTTATTGTTTATTTAACGTTTTTTGAGATGTTGGGATAAAATAACTTTGTGAGGTTTGTTTTTGTTTATTTATTGCTGATTAAGTCACTTTTGTGTTATTGTTTTGGAACACTTGAAGAATTTTAAGTTTTTTAGTCTTATTTTCACAGTTGTTATGTTAAATTTTTAGATAACACTGTCACTTAGTTATTAGTCAATATTTTATAAGTTCAAAAGGTTTTTATTCACTTTTACACACTATTACTATTTTTAGATTTTTTTTTTTTAACGGAGCACGACGTATGACGCCTCGTTTCGCGTGACGCGTCTCGACTTTTTCGCTTAGAAGCTCTCTTAGCTCTCTCGCTTAGAAGATGAATTAGAACAAAAAGAAGATACCAAGAAGTACCAAGAAGATGACCAGAAAAAGGAAAAACTTAATCAGAATAGTGCAGACATGCAAAATAGAGGAATTAAAGGTGAAACAAACAAAGAAGTAATAGAGAAGAATCAAGAAGATGATGAGAAAATTGAAGAAATAGGTGAAGAAAGTGAAAATGAAGCAAATAGGCAAGAAACACAAGATTATACTACAAGGTCAGGAAGAAATGTAAAAGAGCCGAAAAGATTTGCAGAAGACTATGAGATGTATACTGCATATTGTTTATTGTCAGGGGATCCACAAGAGTATGAAGAAGCAATTCACGATAAAGATTGGAAAAATGCCATACAGAAAGAGTTAAATTCACAAATAAAATTACAGACATGGGAAGAAACTACATTACCAAGAGGAAATAAAGCAATAGACACGAAATGGATTTTTAGAACAAAGCAAGATGGTACTAAGAAAGCAAGATTAGTAGCAAAAGGCTTTCAACAACAGAGTAATGATAATTACTATGCTCCTGTAGCCAAATTATCAACTATAAGATTAATGATGAGCTTAGCAGTCCAACAAGACTTGACATTGAAGCAATTAGATGTGCCAACAGCATTTTTAAATGGGAACTTAAATGTGGATGTATACATAAAATGTCCTAAAGGATTGAAAATTAATGAAGGAAAAGTTTTAAAACTTAAGAAGGCCTTATATGGATTAAAAGAAGCTCCGAAGTGCTGGAATCAAAGATTTCATGATTTTATAATTGAAAAAGGATTCATACAATCACAGCATGATTCATGTTTATATGGTAAAGGAAATACTTGGATATTACTTTATGTTGATGACATTTTATACCTTGGAGACGACAATGAGGTGATAAAGGCTTTAGAAAAGGAATTTAAAGTTTAGAACTTAGGAGAAGTACATCAATACTTGGGATTAGAAATTACTAAGAAAAGAGATAAATTGGAAATAAGACAAAGTGAAATGATTAAACGACTTTTAGAGAGATTTCATATGCAAGATTGCAAAGCATGTAAGACTCCAATGGAAGTCAACTTCAATGCAAAGATTGAATCATCATCAGATGTGATTGAAGTACCCTTTAAAGAATTGATAGGTTCTTTATTGTACATTGCAATGAATAGTCGACCAGATATTACTTACGCTGTATCTTACTTAAGCAGATTTTTAGATAAGCCTACAAAGGAATTATGGTTGGCAGGTAAGAGAGTATTACGATACCTCAAAGGAACATCGAATCAGGGGCTGTCATATGGTAAGACAGGTGATTTTACTAAACTTATAGCTTATTCAGATGCAGACTGGGCAGCTGACAGAACCGACCGTAAAAGCACAAGTGGCTGTGCTATATATCAAGGTAACAATTTAATTACTTGGTTTTCTCGAAAACAGTCATGTACTGCTCTATCAACAGCTGAGGCAGAGTATGTAGCAGCCGCACATACAGTAAGTGAACTTATTCACATCAAAGGCATACTCTCTGATTTCTTAAGTAGTGAAACTGTTTTAGCTTACTTGTTAATTGATAACCAGAGCACTATCAAAATGATTCAGAATCAAATTAATACTAAAGCTTCAAAACATATTGAAATTAAATATCATTATATAAAGGATTTAATTTATAAGAAAATGGTGTCTATCTCATATATACCTACTGATGAAAACATATCAGATGTATTCACAAAATCACTATCTATTCAGACATGTTTATTTTTGTGATAAATTGAACTTAATTTAAATATTAGGTATTTGTGTTGAACTATGTTGTGCCTTTTTTTTAACATTTTAACTATAAGAAATTGTCTATTCTAGCAACATGTTTGAGTATTTGATTAAATTTAGGATAATACCTAAGTCATGAGAAAGAAAACAAACATTATGTTTAAAATTATTTTATTAACACCGTACATAACAAAGCTGTAATATTAAAGAATATTAAATACTTTTAGAATAATTATAATAAATACATTATATAAGTTTAATATAAGTTTGTTAGATAATAAGTACTTACCTTATATTGTGTAGAATTAGTAATGAATAGAGTGGACTTGGACATTTTGTAACAGTTTAAAGTTTATTACAGTTATCATTAAATGTTATATTGTTTTGTTTGAGCAATTTAAGAATGTTAATAATACATACAAGTGGTTATAAATTCTGTAAATTGAGGGGCTGTATTGAGAATTGATTAGTCTGTCCACCCTAATGCTCTATGCCGCTCCGTCGCTAAATATCATATTCTCAAAAGAGCACATTCGTAAAACATCACATTCGCAAAACACGATATTCGCAAAACATCATATTCTCATAACATCATTTTCTCAAAATATCATAATCTCAAAAGATCACATTCGCAAAATACAACATTCTTGTAAAACCACATTCAAAGTACAGTCTCTGACAATATGTCACATGTTTTTATGTTTTAATTTTTTTTTAAAACGGAATAACATAACAAAAGATAAATTCTATCCTGATACATTATTGGGTTTTAGTAGTTTAGTCAGTGTATTATCGTCACAGTATTTTAAACTCCATACATTGAATGTAAAATGGTCACAGGTAGGTACTTTTATTTAATAATAGTTTTGTGTAAGTTCGTCACAGGTATATATAGGAAACTATAAACATCTACTTTTTGTACAGACTGCAACAAAATCGTTCGATAAATAAAACATATTTTTAGTAGGTATCAATATTAGCTTACAAATCAGGGTTGAAAAATTTATTTTATCAAAACAATTAAGATTTTGAAGTACCTACCTACGGGGAAATCAAATGCTGGTAGTAGTACTAGCACCGTATTTTGACAGGTCAGTGGCGGTCAGAATGATGAGATTATGAATAGAATGGCAAAAGTACTAGGACAACATAATCATGAAGAAGATAATATATTTGAAAAATGTCTCATGAAATATTATCCTAAAAAAAATATTGCAATAAATGACTAAACGATGACATTGTCATTATCTATACAAATATTATAAAGCTGAACATTTTGTTTGTTTGAACGCGCTAATCTCTAGAACTACCAATTGGATTCGAAAAATTCTTTTTGTATATGATAGCCAGATTTATGAGGAATAGTATAGACTATTTAACTTCACGCTATGATCCTTAAGAGCCGAGCAACGTGGGTGAAACCGCGGGAAACAGCTAGTTAGTCATAAGAGGAAATAATTCGCCGGCCAGTATGAGTCTAAGAAGTTTCATAATTAGGTAGATTTTACCCTTAGATTTTACCATTTGCACTGGTGCATAACGCCGCCATCGGCAATTTTTTTTGGAGCCCAGTGTACTTTTTCACCTTTTTTGAAAATATGATGTTTAGAGAATGTTGTATTTTGCGAATGTGGTCTTATAATATTATGATATGTTGAGAAAATGATGTTATGAGAATATGATGTTTTGCGAATATCGTGTTTTGCGAATGTGATGTTTTACGAATGTGCTCTTTTGAGAATATGATATTTAGCGACGGAGCGCTCTATGCTTATTAAATCATTACCTTTATACTTTTAGAAATAGTCTATGGTAACACTGTGCAACATAACCTCTTCCGCTCTGCTAATAAAAGTGAATGGTACCCATATTTTGTAGTTTGATTACTATAAATAATATTAATATTAGTTTATAAACATTTTTTGTATTTGTTTATTGTATCTATGGGTGGATACCTAGATGCCTGAGAATAAATGAATAATAAAAAATAAAAAAAAACGTTTTTGACTGCCTTAGGGTCTCAGCACACATATGGGATCGGAAAGGGATCGTCACCGTATCGCCTCGAGCCGTTCAGAATGGTTTGTATTAAACTCCCTACTGCAACGCACACTAATCGGAATAATAACGTAATCGCCTCGCCTCGGAACAGGCTCCGAACTTGAATTCCCGCGCTTACGGCTCATCGTCCCCGCGCTTACGTTTCTCCGTCCCCGCGCTTACGTCTCTCCGTACCCGAGCTCACATCTCTTCGTCCACCCTTTCCCCTTTCCCCTCCCGCGACTTGCCTGCTAAAGACGCCGCCATTCGCAAGGAGTATTTCATTCGTGTTGCGCGTATGTTTTATTTAAAATTTTAAGTTCGATTCAAACACAAAATAACGATGCAAAGGGAGAAACTTATTGAAGAAGTGAGAAAATATCCATATTTATATGACTTAAGTGATGCTAAATACAGCAATACTATAAAAAAGGACGAGGCTTGGAAACAAATAAGTATTACTTTAAAGCAATCTGGTAAGTACCTACTCCTATTTAATTATTTATTTAATGTTTTTCGCGTATGTAGGTATGTATGGGAAATAAAACAGTTGCGATTAATATAATTATAATGAAAAATTTAACTGGAATATCCATTAAGAATTAACATTAATATTTAAAGCTAAAAGCTACTGCCATGGAACTCGTCCGGTAGAAGTTTGAAAATATGTTTTGAACTTTTCACGTACATTAAAAGCGGTAGCCATATGGGCACCACTAATACTTGGTAATTGACTTAACAATCGGTCTTCGCCGAATTCAACTGTAATTTCCTGTTCTGTTCTGTTCGGTTTCTGTAAATTCATCTCAATGTTATATGTCCTCATCATATTGTGTAAAATGCAAGTTGTTAATACCACTTTATCTACAAACTTTGGATGCAATTTAATATTTTTGTTGTAAATCGCAAATTTTTGATATAAAATTCCAAAAGCGTTTTCAACAACCCTTCTAGCTCGTGATAAGCGGTAATTATATTGCCGTTCAGGATCTGATAGTCTCCGTGTATTTGAGCGAGGATATGGTCTTAATAAATATGTCTTCAATGGAAATGCCTCGTCTCCCACAAATACATGTGGCATTGCATGATTAGTTCCTGGTAATGGTTTGTCACATGGAATATTGAATGTGTTTCTTTCAAGTGCCTTTCCAAATGTAGATGATGAATAGATTCCGCCATCGCTGTTTTTTCCATAGGCTCCTACATCAACCGCTATGAATCTGTATTCAGGATCAACTATAGCTAACAAAACAATAGAAAATGTTTTTTTATAGTTAAAAAACAACGATCCACTATTGGGAGGTGCAATTATATTTACATGTTTGCCGTCAATGGCGCCTATGCAATTCGGAAAGTTCCATTTATTTTTAAATCCTTCTTCGATTCCTTGCCATGTGGCTGTAGTTGGTTGAGGTATATGAATTGGCATTAATTTATTTATTATTGCATTGCACACATCTATTACTATCAAACGAATAGTTGATTCTCCTAAACGGAAGCTCGATGATAAATTAGTAAATGTAGATCCAGTTATGAAGTACCTGCAACAATAAATGTATATTTAATATACGTTTTATAATACGTGTATATGTTTATGTGAATGTGTGTGTACGTACTCCCTTTCACACATACATGTGTAACTACATGCGCTTGATATAGTTAACCATGATTTATTTTATTTCAGAATCTGAGTGCAAGAAAACTTGGTTAAATCTTAGAGAGTCTCACCGACGAGCTATGAAGAAGCGTAAAACTAAAAGTGGTCAGGCAGCCCCGACGACGAAAAAGTGGACCTTTGAAGATGAAATGAGTTTTTTAGTACCTCATTACAAAGAAAGAAATACGATCTCTTCGGTTGATGATGATGACGGTTCAGATGTTAGCAGTTTCTTGGGTAATGATGATTCACAGAACTCAATAAACATAATTCAGTCTCCAGAAAACTTACAAGCGGAAACTACTCCACTTTCGCCGCGTCCTGAGTCTTCTGCATCTTCAGTTGCATCCAAAATTTAAAAAAAAAAAAATCTTAATATTGAAAAAAATTCAGCGTCACAAACTTTAATGAAATATTTATTAAATCACAACGAAACCAAAAAAGAAGATGAGATAGATACATTTTTTAAGAGCATTGCGGCAACGGTTAAAAAATTTTCAGAATATAACCAAGCTGTTATGAAAAGTAAAATATATAACGCAGTTTCGGAAATGGAGTTAAAAGAAATCGCAGAGAAACAAAGCTATTATAGTTATCGCAACCCTTACATTCCCCAAAGAGAAGATGACATGCCTCGAGGTTATACCACTCTAAATAACATTAGCCACGAGATACAATCAACATCTGGCGCTTCAAACATTCATGATTTTAATATTTCAAACTTAGAAGAAAATGGCGCGTCAAATGCTGACGATCTTGATACTTCAAACAATCTTTAATTTATACAATGATTGTATTTTTGTTGTGGCGCTATTTTTGTTTAATTGCCATAATTTTTGGATTTAATAATATAGTTTTGTATAATAAAAAAATATGTGATTTATGGGTATTTTTTTTTTACCTAAACTACAAAAAAGTTGCATTTACTAAAATACCTTACGCAATCACACAAAATATATACACACATACACAGACATAAAACGTACATCCCCTGTGCACACCTGATCGCAAATGAGGGTTATCGACAGAGGATAAAAATTAATCTATCTTGTAGTTTCGGAACCGAGTATTATTTTTGTACACTTAAAAAAAAGAATAATAGAGATAATACAAACATTAAAATTATAGTACAAATATTTATGTAGACCAGATTAAAAATTCCAAAAACAAATGCAATTTCTCACCTTAACGTTACAGCTAGTTTTTCTTCGGGCGATATTGTTTCTCTGAATGTTGTATTCTTCTTCCTTATACATTCATCTATAGACTGCAATATGTTATAAAAGAGATATTTCGGCATATGAAAATAAATATAAAATTTCTCTTCATCATCCATCAAATGTTTTTTTATAGTCCGAAATTCCCCTTCAGTACTCCTTGCTTTATTCATACTGTGTACCCAATATCTTTTTCTTTTTTTCTTGCTATTTTCTTTTTCCTCTTCATCAAGTGCTATGGCTATGATAGCCAACTCACGTATTGTAAACCAAGACATAACCGTGCGCTACACTTAACGTTTGGATTCAAACTGATCTGGTGCCAACCAGGTCAGCCAGGGGGCGGCGAGGCGTAAGCGCGGTGTCGCCTAGCCGTAGCCGAGTTGACGTACAGGCGCTGCTGATACGCTTTCGTTACGTGCATACGGTAGGTTGACGCCTGGTTGACAGCGAGGCGAAAGGCGTTACGGTTACGATCCCTTTCCGATCCCATATGTGTGCTGAGACCTTTAATGTGTTCATTGATACGACATGAGACCGTTCGCTTTGTTTGGCCGATATACGATTTTCCGCAACTGCAATTAATTTTATACACTCCAGGATGCTCAAACGGTAGCTTGTCTTTTGGAGAACGTAGTGCTTGCCCAATTTTCTTATAAGGAGTAAATACGGTCTTTATCGAATATTTCTCAAGCAAACGACCTATCTTGTCTGTTACTCCTCTAAGATATGGCAAGAATATTGGCTGCCGTTCCACTCTAGACTTAGCCTGCCGCGATTTTCGAGGTCTGCTTTGTCTAACGTCAACATTGTAACCATTTTTACGTAGGACCTCTTGTACGTGGGTTAATTCACCAGGGAGATGTTCATTGTCACACAAATCAAATGCGCGATTCGTAAGTGAGGTCACTACGGACTTTAGGTGACGAGGATGGTGATGTGACGTGGCGTGCAGGTAGCTGTCAGTGTGAGTTGGCTTCCTGTACACTGTGTGGCTAAGAGTTCCATCATCCTTTATCATGATTTCCACATCAAAGAATGCCAATGCCCGATCTTTTTGTATCTCTGCTGTGAAACGCATGGCAGAGTGAATACTGTTTAGATGGTTTAAGCAAATTGCAACTTGTTTCCCCACCTTTTAGTATACAGAATACGTCGTCTACATACCTTTTCCAACACTTGATTGGCACAGGACATGTTACGATAGCCAGGTCTTCAATATGTTCCATCCACAAATTTGCAACCACCGGTGCCACTGGACTACCCATGGCTACACCATCAATTTGTAGATAAAATTGGCCTCTGTACAAAAATAAATTAGTGGACAAGCAGTGCTCCAGTAGTTTGGCATATTCTATCGGGATGTCCTTCTCTGGCAGTCTCTTCTTTATCACCTCTAAGCATTCCAGTACTGGTACGTTTGTAAAACGTGATTCAACATCAAAACTGACCATAACTTCATCTCTTTCGACTCTGGTTTGCTGCATCAGGCTTACAAAGTGGCGGGAGTCCTTGACGAAAGATGGAGTGTGACCCACGAGCTTCTGTAGCACACTTGAAATTTGTTTTGCCAGATCACTAGTTGGAGAATCTATCTGGCTAACTATTCTCCAACTAGTGATCTGGCAAAACAAATTTCAAGTGTGTCAATTTCTTTTTGATTTCAAATATTTAATTTATGGTGAAAAAGTCAATTTCTTTTGAATTTCTACTATGGATCTTACACAACCAGCCGGCCTAGCATGACCACGATAGAAACGGGTTTTGTCTACATAGAAATAGACAAAGTGACAGATTTCATTCATAAAACGTAGAAATGTTTCTACAATCTGTCACTTTGTCTATTTCTATGTAGACAAAACCCGTTTCTATCGTGGTCATGCTAGGCCGGCAGGTATGTACTTATTATTTTATTTAGTTTTGTTATGAAAAGAGGGAGTTTTCGTACCTTGAGCTCCATTAGCAACTAATTCTTAAAAAGACCTATAAAATACGCATTTCAAAAAATCTTTAAGCGATTTAAAGTATTTCTGAGCATTTCTAAGTAAAAATTTATATGGTTTGTTTTAGAAGACTCTATGGTATTCTAGAATACGTAAAACTGCCACTCTAACGCACCCCTCCATTTTTGGCAATTTTTTTTTGCATGGAGTCAAAAAACCACGTGTGGTTTTTTTTATGAAAATTAGTTATTTTGTTTCCAGGCTCTTCTGGGATGCGGGTATTAACTAGAAACGATTTAATAACTATCATGGAACGCTCCAATACTTCAACTTTCAATGAAAAGTTGGAATTTATGGAGTTGGAACTTCTCCGTCAATACTCTGAAGATGACCCAAACATTGCCGATGCAAAGCACAAGTTATCAATTATACGTCACCAATTCAAGCAGAAATGGTCAGCTGCCCGCAATACCAAAGCCAGATTCCTAGAAACGAACAAAAAATGGCTCAAGGGCACCATATCGCTACCAAAAGCAGGTACCTATTTACGTTAACAATTCTTTTGTTTCGAACATTATTATATTTCATGGAATTTTATCAGTGACTAAAGGTTTATCTTTTGTTATAAGATTAAGTCCAGGTAGACCTCAAAAGTCGTTTTCAGACTTATGTGAAAGGAATAAAAGGCGAAAAACTGAAAATCTTCGAACATCTGACTTAGATGTGCTGGCATATGCAACACAAATGAAATTGCGAGAAACTCGCGAAGTCGAAGCATCAAAAATCGTAAAGGTCCTTACCAGAAGCCCCCGGAAAGCAATAAAATATGCAGCAGCCATAAAAGAACAAGCAGCTGAACAAGAAAAAGAAGTTTCAACGAAATTGGCACACCTTCGTTCCCTGTTTATGTTTGTTGAAGCTGGGCTTACCCAGGCCCAATACGAAGTGGTTCGAGACACGAATCCAGGCTTTTAGCCACGCTATTCGATTCTAAAGAAGTTGAAGAAAGAATGTTACCCCGAAATCCACAGCATAACTTAGACCTGTGCCGAAGTAAGGGTACAAAGCTTAATGGATCACACCATCAAGCGATTATTATTGCATCTTGGTGAGGAGGTCTTGGAGCAACTGACTGAATCTGAAAAGCAGTCCTTTCTGCTCATCAGCAAATGGGGCTGTGACGGATCTCAGCAGATTCAATATAAAATGAAATTTGCTAATGAGACTGATTCCGACGCCAACATTTTTCCAAGTTCTGTCGTTCCACTCCAACTAGTCTATGGAACAGAAAGAAAATTATATGGCAAAACCCAACTCCGTCATCACCACGATATCAATACGCATACGATTTGTGAAAGAAAACACTGACGTGACTAATGAGGAAATCGAGTACGTAGAAAATCAAATTAAAGAACTGAGCAAGACCAAGATCGACGACATATCCGTCAAACATAAAATAGTTTTTACAATGGTGGACGGCAAGGTAACGCAGCTACCCACACCAAGTCAACCATGAGATGTTACATATGTGGCGCCACATCCTCCGATTTCAACGACCTTACAAAAGAAAGGCCCTGCAATACGGAAAACATGCGATTTGGTCTATCTTTGCTGCACGCTCGAATAAGATTTTTCGAGAGCATACTGCATGCAGCTTATTAATTACCAGTCATGAAGTGGAGGGCTCGCCTGACTGCCAGAAGAGAAGAAACAAGTGGAGATACGAAAAAAAAAATCCGAACCAAGTTTCGTGAACAACTAGGATTACTAGTAGATATTCCAAAGGCTAACTTTGGAAAAACGAATGATGGGAATACCAGCAGGCGATTTTTCGATGAATACGAGAAAGCTGCAGAAATAACTGGGATTGACCAGAATTTAATCTACCGATTAAAAGTCATCCTAGACACTATGTGCTGCGGGATAAAAATTAACATCCAAAAATTCGAAATTTACTGCAAAGAAACTGCTGAATTGTACGTTTCTTTGTACAAGTTTCATCCAATGTCGCCGAAATTACATAAGTGTTGAGTCATGGGGCAGCCGTGATAAAGGAGGCGATTCTGCCAATCGGGCAACAGTCTGAAGAAGCTGTAGAAGCCCGCAATAAGCACATCCGAGCGTTTCGGCTAAACTACGCCCGACAATTTTCGAGAGTAGCCTGCAACCAAAGACATTATAATAAAACAAGACAGCGCACTATTGAAATAAGCTCTAGCAAAAATAAGCATTACTACATGGTTATAACGTTTCTTTTAGATCAAACGCAAGTTTAACTGAAAAACGAGCCGAACCACGATTAGATGAGACAGCGTCTCGCGGTTGTGTCCTTTTCTAGCTGATGACAAATGTGTGAAGGCATACAAATAATTACAAATTAGTAGAACCAATAATGAAGGGTTATTTGGAAGAACAACCAATGTCAAAAAAAAAAACAAAATGAGATTTTTGTGTCTACGGTTTCTTTGTAATGATGCCTATCGAACGTCAATCACACTTTTTCGTAAAAGCGCCTTAGTCAAGCGATATTAGTCGTTAAACTTTCTTTGATATTTGGAAAAACATCCAAGGTCAACATGGTTTTGGAAGAACCACCAAAGTCAATGACAAAGGTTATTTTTCCGAAAAAACTGGCAACATTAGTGTCATCCGTCAAAATCAAAATTAATTCTCTCTGTGTTCGATTCATTGCATTGGATTTTGAGAATTTTGGAGTTTTACTTAAAAAATGATGGATAATAATATACCAAGAGATAATTCAAACAGTGTACAATGGATGACTAAAAGGAAGAAGAAAGTTTCAAAAAGAGAAATGATAAAAAGACGCAAGGTTAGCGGAGAACCTCACATTAATCACGTTGGCCGTTATAAAAGTGGTGTTTTAACAGGACCTGACTGCAGGTATGTCATTTTTTCTTCTAATAAAATGTTGAGAACAGCCGACTTCCGACTTCACCGCTTACCTAAGATGTTTTTTAATTATCTGCATTATTTTCAGATGCAAAAGGTTACAATGTTTCACAAGACTAACCACTGAACAGAGAAAAGAAATACTAGAAATCTTCTATAAGTATGAGAATAAAAATGATCAAGATGCACATCTCTCAGGGCTAATATCATATAAAAGTGTCCAACAAAGAAGACCCAGACAGAACCGTGATGAAGAGGATGATTTGTTTAGCCATGATTTAGCATACTATTACAAAGTGTAAACAAATAATGAAGAGGTTCCAGTATGTGTTAAAGCTTTCATGAGTTTGCATGGAATAACCAGAGGAAGGCTGCGTACAATTCTAGCTAAATTATCCTCAGCTCAGTTACCCAAAGATGGTAGAGGTAAACATACCACAAGACCTCTTGCGGCGGAGCGGACGGACCTCCGGCGCGATCTCATGGTGGCATGGAAGGAGCGACTTTCGCAACCCAGCGCAGGGCACGCCGCAATAGCGGCGGTAAGACCCCTCTTTGAGGAGTGGCTAGGGAGACGTCACGGCGTCCTCACCTACCGCCTGACGCAGGTCCTCACCGGACACGGAAGTTTCGGGAGGTACCTGCACATCATCGGGCGGGAGGAAACGCCCGGGTGTCATCACTGCGTTGATCGCCCCGAGGACACGGTGGAGCACACGGTGGGGGCCTGCCCTGCATGGGCGGAGCACCGCCGTGTCCTCGTAGAGGCGATCGGCAGCGGCGGCGACCTCTCGCGCCCGGCCCTGGTTCAAGCCATGGTCCGGGGCGAGGGGGAGTGGGAGGCAGTCGCCTCCTTCTGCGAAGCAGTCATGCTAGTGAAGGAGGCGGCGGGACGGGAGAGGGAGAGATTCTCCCGTCCAAGCCGCCGCGGTAGACGCTCCGGGCGTCGGGAGCCGCGTGACGACTCCCGGCCACCGTAGGCGCGGGCCTGCGGGCGGTGAGTAATGGGTAGCTCACCGTCCGATCAGGACCAGGCCCGTGCCGAACGGCGCGTACGTGTTCCACGCGCGCCTCAAAGAGATGTCAGCATCAGAGCCGGGCCCATTAGGGCCCAAGCCTGCCGGGAAAGCGGGATTGTCCGGAAGGTACCGTAGGATACCGCTGACCCGGACAAAAGGGCTAAAGAAGGAACATGGGTGGGTTTTAGTCAGTAAGAGTCTGACACTCCCTTCCGCTCCGCCCAGAGCGGGAGGGGTCATTTGACGATTTCCCATCCTCAAAAAAAAAAAAAAAAAAGACCTCATGCTGTACCACTTCCAATATTGGAGTTAGTAAAATCACACATTAAAAGCTTCAAGGGAAGACAATTTCACTACTCCTTACGTGACAACCCAAATGTGGTATTTTTGCCAGAAGACTTAAGCGTGAAAAAATGCATGAATTGTTTTTGAATGAAACACAAATCAGTGTTTCTTATATAGTATATTACTCGGTATTTACAAAATATTTCAACATAAAATTTGGCCTTCCAAGATCAGACACATGCAGCATATGTGATGAACTGAAATTAAAAATATTGAGTGAGACTGATGCCACCAAAAAAAATGAACTCAATATTCAAAAAACGTTACATTTACAGAAAGCAAAAAAAAATCGAGAATTGAAAAACTCTTACAAAGAGAAGGCAAAAAGAGGAGAATGTATGTTTATACCATTCCCCCTCTAAAAAGCTTATTTTATTCACTGAAAACAGTGAATAAAAAGCACTTTTACTCACTGTTTTGATGTTTGAAAATGGAACACACCAATGTATTCGACCACAGATTTAAAGAACCTATGCTAGATGCGGCACGTTATTAGATTGTATGAAAACCGAACGTGTCATCTTTTTTATACCTACGATAACTTCACCCCAGCCATTTAGTGATGTGCTCAGAGTAAACAGAATTGTTTCAATCACTAAGCGTCACTGAGCTAACAGACTTTTTTTAGTACGAACAGTCGAACATGCAGGGCACGCTTGGTCGTGGCTTGCCGTATCTAGTGTAAGTGTAATCTGTGTATTCGACCTATATTGATGTGTTCTAAATTCAATTTGATTGGTCGACATTTTCGACAAGGAGTTTAGCATTAGAATAAAAACTGTTTTGTGTTCTTTGCTGTCCTTAGTAAATTGGCGCTATTTTGAATACTGTAAGTTGTACGAACACAAAGTTTAGTGTTACTTTAATCTTTAATTTTGTGTTTGTTTAGTGTTGTTCTAATCGATTAAAAATGCATTCTAGTGATGAAGATGTGTTAACACCTGAGTTTGTGAAAGAGAGAACGGCCGATATAGTGGAAAGGTGGAAAGCTTGCTACCCAAAAAATCACAGCTGGTTTACATCAAAGCCAATTTAACTTTACTTTTTCTTCATTATATGTATATTTTCACTTAAATCTTTCTTTTTCTCGTAGTCATGGTATAAAGTATAGTATGCAACTCTTGAATAAAACGGATTTATATCGAGGGCCATGAATCGCTCGCGTCGCTCAGGATTCTAACACTTGAATCACTCGCTACGCTCGTGATTCAATCATCATGAATCACTCCCTACGGTCGTGATTCAATCGTTAGAATCCTTCACTAGATCGTGATTCATCTATGGCCCTCGCTTTAAATCCGTCCTTTATTCACTAATTGCATAATATACTATACTATCTTTTGATTATATGCAGAATCTTCCTTTACCACACATTAAAACTAGTGATGTGTTTTACTCACGCCAGATGTGGTATTATGTATTCGGAGTTCACAACTTGTCAAACGATGATGCAACAATGTACTGTTACACGAAAGTTACAGGAAAAAAATGTGCATCTGATGTTACTTCTCTCTTACTACATTATTTGAATACTAATGACTTAACATCTGAGAACCTTGTATTGTTGAGTGATGGATGCAGTGGCCAGAACAAGAACCATATAATGGTATATTTCCAATACTTTCTTGTACATGTCCTGAAGCTGTTTAAAACTGTAAAGCATATATTCCCTGTGAGAGGACCATTTGACGTTTGACTGGAGCCACGACCGACAGACATTTACAGGTACCCGAGAGACGTTTACAGGACAAACAGGACCAACTTTTACGGTATGTGCCGAAACAAAACCTGTAGATGTATTTTTTAAATTTTTTGATGACGAACTTTTGGACTTAATTACTAGACAGACTAACAAATATGCCTCAGTACTGATTGACAGACACTTGACTGAACATTCACGATTGATTTTTTTCAAAAATGTTGACAGGGAAGAGATGTACATTTTCCTTGCCATATTAATTTTGCAGGGCTTGGCACCTATGCCAGTTGAAAAAAATTATTGGGAGGAAAATGGCCATCTCACCTTTAAATACTTTAAAACCATAATGACATACAATAGGTTCATTGTACTCAAAAGAGTTTTACATTTCACCGACTCTTTTGATTCTACAGGAAAAACACAAGACGAAATTAAGCTCAGGAAGATACAGCGTGTGTTTGATTTCTTGAAAAATAAATTTAGCACACTATATCTTCCCGGACAAAATATCGCTATAGACGAATCCCTTCTGAAGTGGAAGGGACGGTTGTCATTTGCACAAAAAATTGCTTCTAAGCCGCCAAAGTTGGTGTAAAATCGTATGAGTTGTGCGAATCGGCAACCGGTTACTTGTGGATTTTTTTTGTCTATACCGGAAAACAGACTGACAACACTGACGAGACTGACAAGCTTGATGAAGATGACGATATTGATAAGGCTGACAATCCTGACAGGGCTGATGATAGGATTGACAAAACTGACCAGACAGGTACGATTCCGCCAATACCTGACAATGCCACTGCAAAAATTGTCCATGTCCTGGCAAGACCTTTATTTAATAGGGTCCATACTATTATCATGGACAATTTTTACAATTCTCCGTTACTGGCACGATATTTGAAGTCTCAACGCACAGATTGCTATGGGACTCTACGAATAAATCGTGAATTTGTCCCTGAGCGTTCCTGCACACGATGCCGCCGCCGCGCAGTTACACTGTAGATACGAGTCGCGCGAAGCCCGCCACCGCGCCGCCGCCGCGCGCGTTCCCTCTGTTTGATTCATTCCATTACCACAGAACGTGCACGTTCGTACACGGCCGGTAATGGAATTAATCAAACAGAGGGAACGCGCGCGGAGGCGGCGCGGCGGCGGGCTTCGCGCGACTCGTATCTACAGTGTAACTGCGCGGCGGCGGTGCGGCGTCGGTGCGGCGGCGGCACCGTGTGCAGGAACGCTGAAGCTGTCAAATCAGTGTCAAAGACTGAGTTGAGGCAAGGGGAAATGGTGCAAAGCTTTTGTTCTGACTTGCACGTAATGATGTGGCGTGATGCCAATGTTGTGTCCATGCTGTCTACGTACCACAAAAGTACTGTGGGCGGTAAAGAAAAATATGAGATTTTTAAATATAAACACCAAATGGTCCTTGATTACAATCTTGCCATGGGAGGTGTCGATAAGAAAGACCAACTACTTTCGGCATTTCCCATGGAAAGATCACGTAATCAAATATGGTATAAAAAAGTATTCAGACGTCTCCTTAATATAACACTTTTAAACGCTTACATTATTTATAAATCAAAACACAAACATGTGACACATCGTTGGTTCAGGGCTGAAGTAGCGGAAGAATTGCTGAAAATTATGAAACCTCCAGTCATAGAACACCCTTTAAAAGTTTCAGTTAACAAATACTTGGTTGGCCCAAAATCTAAAAACGTCCGTCCAATTTTGGAAGGGAACCACTTTTTAGGTACTGGGCCATCCAAGTACTCATCATGTGTATGGTGCAAAAAAAAGCCGTACAAAATATGTTTGCAAGCAATGCCAAGTCTCACTCTGCTTAGATATTTGTTTTGAGCAATATCACACAGTTCCTGAGCAACGTCAGACATAATCACGCGCACATTAACCTACTATACACCCTACACACATATTACAAATAAACACAACTCATACATACAACGTGTAACAGATTAAACGCAACACCTTAAAATTTTACTAATCATTATGACAATTTAATTTTTTCTATAAATTCATAACCTTCATTTTTCGAAGTCGGTTAAAAACTATTTAAAATGTATGCAAAAATAAATATCATAAATAAAATTTGATTTTAAGAAAAAAACATTGATATATTTACACAATGTTGTTCTCTTATTTTAAGCAGTAAGTCGTAGTAATTGACAACCCTAGCTTAGAATGGCCGCCATCTTTGCGGTTCGGGCGTCAAGTGCTTGATCTCAAGTCCCAGTCAGGTTACGTATGTAGCCGTTTTTATTTAATTTTTTATTAATGTTAATAATACTTTATTTTTGAGATTTATGACGCTTTCGAAACGTCAGGATTTGGCCTATTTATTGTATGAGTAAATATGATTGCTTGGCGGTCTATATTTACAAATTTAAAGATTTAGGCAGGCAATGCAAATTGGCAAAAATATGTGCCGCTTATTTTAATTTATAAATTTGACAAACATTAAAAAAAAAACCGTTTAAACTTTTATATTAATTTTACACTACCTTTGAGTAGTGTCTTTCACGCAAAGTAAATGACTATCAATTTGATGTCCACTGAGCGTAACATTGGCTTACACAATCGCAATCTTAAAGTATCGATACGGAAACATCTGTCAAAATAAGTTACGGTGACCATCGGCGATACTGGGTGCTCATGACGTCATCCTAGTTAGTCACTGAAGATAGCCAATACGAAACTAGCTGTTTGACAGCTATTCTATTAACACTTTGTCAAGTGATCTTCACTATGACTTGTCAACCGAGATACGCAATAGCCCTGCAGCAAATACCGGTGCACCCGGGCGACATCTGCAAGACCGCTATAATTACTCCTTTCGGGTTATACGAGTTTCCATACATGACCTTTGGGTTGCGAAACGCAGGGCAGACGTTCCAGAGATTCATCGACGAGGTGGTGCGAGGCCTCGATTTTTGCTTCGCGTACGTCGATGACATACTCGTGTACTCCAGTGACCAGGCGCAGCACGCCGCACATCTCGAGATTTTGTTCCAGAGGCTGCACGAGTATGGCGTTGTCATCAATACGGCCAAGTGCATGTTTGGCGCAGAAGAAGTTTTATTCTTAGGGTATCGAATTAGCGCAGCAGGTACGCGCCCCCCTGAGGATAGGATCCGTACCCTGATGGAATACCCGCCGCCCAAGACAGTGCAAGGCATGCGCCGATTCATAGGAATGGTTAATTATTACCGTCGCTTCCTACCCGACGCCGCAAAATATCAGGCACCCTTGGTCGACGCCATCGCTGCCATACAAGGAAAAGGCGCTAAACCCTTTGAATGGACGCCAGAGTTAACAGAATGTTTTGAGGCATGCAAGAAGAGCCTGATGTCCGCCACGATTTTAGCTCACCCCAACTGCAACGCTTCGATCGGACTTTTTACCGACGCTTCGAGCACACACATAGGTTCGTGCTTGCAACAACGCACCAATGGTGAGGACAACTGGCAGCCGCTAGCCTACTTTAGTAGAAAGTTAAACACTAAGCAGGCAGAGTGGCCAGCATATTATCGAGAACTTCTAGCCGTGTCCGAAAGCGTGCAGCATTTCAGGCACATACTAGAAGCCCAGCATGCGACGATATACACCGATCACAAGCCGCTCATTTACGCTTTCGTACAGCGACGGGAGAAGTTGCCACCTGCGCAGCTGAACCAACTTTCATTCATTAGCCAGTTCACCACAGATATCGTTCACATCAAAGGCACCGACAATGTGGTAGCAGACGCCATGTCCCGAATTGAATCTATCTCCCTTGAAGAGGATTTCGCTGCACTAGCCCAGTCCCAAAACATGGACGAGGAGCTCGCTAAAGTGCGTGAAAACTCCTCCCTGAGACTAGAACCAATCCTTATTCCAGGTACCAACGTTACTGTGCTTTGCGACACTTCCACCGGTCGCCCCCGACCTTATTTGACACCGCCATTTCGTCATGCTGCTTTTGACCGCTGCCACAACCTTAGCCACCCAGGCGCGCGAGCAACCGTTCGTTTGGTGACTAAACGTTATGTATGGCCGCAAGTTAACACGGACTGTCGCAAATGGGCACGTCTCTGCCTACATTGTCAGCGTAGTAAAGTGTCCCGACACACCATATCGCCTCTTGGTCATTTCAGAAGCCCCTCTGGCAGGTTTCGACACATCCACATCGACATCATAGGTCCATTACCGCACTCCAACGGATTTAATTACTGCCTTACCGCAATCGATAGGTTTACGCGGTGGCCAGAGGTGTGGCCTATGACGACAATCACAGCGGAAGAAGTGGCAGAAACATTGGTAACGGGTTGGATATCCCGCTTTGGAGTACCCAACATTCTGACGACCGACCAGGGACGCCAATTCGAGTCCTTTCTTTTCCAGCGCCTCATGAATGTATGCGCAACGAAACGGATCCGCACGACAAGCTACCATCCCTGTGCCAACGGCATGGTGGAGCGGATGCACCGCCAGCTAAAGGCATCGTTGATGTGCCATGCTGAATCATGGACAAAAGCATTACCACTTGTTCTTCTCGGCATGAGGACGGCACTCAAGGAAGACTTGCACATCTCGTCCGCTGAGCTCGTATACGGCGAGACGCTCCGTTTACCCGGTGAACTCATCGTGCCTCCGCAAGTACCCAGGAGCCCAAACGACGTCGCAGACTTCGTAAACGAACTCAGAAGCAGTATGGAAAGTCTACGTCCGGTACCCGCTTCACACCACGCACAACCGTCGACATTCGTCTATAAAGACTTAGCGACAGCAACGCATGTTTTACTCCGGGATGACAAAGTACGACAACCATTGCAACCGCCTTATACCGGCCCCCATCGTATCATACAAAGAAGAGACAAGACGCTTACAATAAATGTCAATGGCAGAGAGACCACAGTAAGCATAGACCGCGTAAAACCCGCGCACCTGGATTCTGGCGTATCACTGGGCAGTGGTACAACGTCTGCGCCGCCCGTGCCAGCTCTGGTTTCTTTTACTCCATCATCATCTGTTCCACCTGATCTAGCCTCTTCCTCTTCAGATCTTGTTACTCCCTCACATCCGCCCGTAGAGCTCCCTACTCCTGCCTCACAGCTTGCTCCTGCTACCACTAGGAGCGGAAGGAGGGTCAAATTTAGGGATGTTTTGGATTTGTAAAAATTTTTGTTTCTTTCTTTTAGTTTTTCTTTCTCCGTGGGGGGGTGGTGTGGCGTCATGCATGGGTAACCTTAGTATATAACTGTTCATATTGGCAACACTGACCCATGCATGAGCAGCCTTAGTAAATAATATTAAGATTATATAGCAACACTGACAAGCCGGAAGGATGTATTTGTTCCGGCAATTCACTTCCTCTCTCTTACTTACTTTTACTGGTACTGACGCCAAGCGGCCATGATATGTCTGTAACTGTGACCCTGTAACCCCCCTGTATTTTGGAGTGACTCCCTAATTACAACCTTGTTGTAATACAACGTGGTGGTATTATTTATATCCGAACACGACCAAACCGTCATCCACTGCTCTGGCGTCTTAATGGATCCGTTGGCGAGTTGATTGAGTTGATCGGCAACCTCCTTCCAGCCCGTCTCAAAATTTTCCCGGCCCTGAAGACCGGTAAATTTTCTAGTATATAGAAATGGCCGGGCTTCTAATAGAGCCAAAAGTGCCTCTATTTGGCCACTTGTTGCGCGTGATACGCTGCCGCTTACGCCTGAAACGTATACCTATGTACCGCGTCAGTTGTTTTTAAATATCATAAATAAGCATTTAATAACAATGTAAACATGATACACTTGGGACTTATGTAGTTTACAAACAAAGTGTTTAGGTTAGTTATAAGAACGATTAATTAGATTCAAAATCAAGTCGAACTTACTGGACGCCACTCGGACCCGGGCCTGCGCCTGAGTCACCGTCCCCCACCATTGAAATATCCGACGCCGAGGTTGATCCGAAAAAAATCGCAAAAACGCCGCGGACTTTTTTCTCAAAAAACGTTGACATCCGACACTTTGACATTAGCATTAATGTTGCAAGGAGGCAAACTTTTAATGTCCTTTAACATTTTATCGAGTTAATTTAATTCTTTAAAACGGCTAATGCTATATAAAATGCATAATGAAAAAAGTGTTTTCAAGTTATGGTTTACATAGATTCTGTTAAATTTTCATAGAAATACAATTATTTTTTAAACATCGTGTCTACCAATTTTCCCTGTAAATCAGGGAGATTTTTTAACGGCCAGTGTTTTCCTTCCCAAACACCGAACTATGAATATGGTTTTTCGTTAGCGTAGCGACGTCGCAAAGTAAAGACTTGTACGATTTTACTCGTTAACTCGGTTGTAGAGACTTACATTTATCGTAAACATCGTTACGGCAACCGATTTTTTTCGTTAATATTTACCGATCGGTAGTTTGCGATGACATCGTTAAGAATGTCGAGACTGCAGCCCCGTGGTAGGAAATCTAGTACTTTCTTTATAGAAAAGTAGACGACGCACGGGGACATTCTAGGCGGTATGAGCGATTGTAGGTATTTAAAAAGAACGTCTGGAATGTAAACATACCTATCGCTAAGTACAAAGACCCGGCGTCGGGCGCCGTAAGTACCTATAAGTACCTACTCTTTATAATATTGTGTAGGTACTTTTCTGAGAATTTCGCGAGTAGGTAGGTACGTACCTACTAGTAACTACTTGCATTCTCTGGAATTATCTTTCATGTTTGCCGGCGAGTATAAAAGGACCGCGCGCGCCGGCCAAAGGACAGATTTAGTTCAGAGCTCAAACAGTGAAGATCGAAGTGCCTTAGCGAAATACAAGTACAAGTGCAGTTCTGAAGAATAGTGTATAAGACAGTTTATACTCCAGTATAAGTGTTCAACCTCCTCGTCTGCCTCCAATAAATTAGAGTATCTTTACTACGTGTTTCATTGCGGAGTTCGGGCGATCCCGTACACAATAGAAATGGCCTGGTCCCAAATAAAGGGATATGTTGCCAGCAAAAATGTAAGTTGGAACCTTACACAGATAACTGACCTGGTTAATGAAAAAGTTAATTTAATGGGAGCAACAGAATGGGGAAAATCGTGCACCAAGGTAAAGGAAATAGAAGCCGAACATTGTAAAAGCGATCATGTGGTTGACAATGTTGACATGATGACAGAAACATTTATTATTCGCGTAGGGGATGATGATTCAGATACAAATGGTGATGAAAGCTCAAGTGACGACAGCACCGCATCCTCATCTGGTTTTTGTTGAATTTCTTCATAAATTAGTTACAAAAATTAATATAAACAAGTTTCAAGTTCAACTAAGCTTTGTACACGCATGCCCTCTATTGTTCCATTCATTCATCCTGCTCGTGTGATAGGAGCTAGACGCATTACTTCCTAAATAAATTAAACGATTAATAAACGTTATACAAGTTTAAAGTGAACATTCTAATTGTGGTGTTTTAATTATTCTCACAAAATAATAAATTAATAGGTTATGGTACCAGAGTGCGCGAGTGAAATTCCGCTGTGTTGAACAATAACTAAAGAAAAATGGACCATTCCAAGATTAAACGAAATATCAAGCCGTTCAACGGTGAGAAGTATAGTGTATGGAAGTTTCGTATTCGTGCGTTGCTTAACGAATTGGATGTGTTAAAAGTTATCGATGACGACTCATTACCTCACAACGAAACGTGGGAAAATAATAATAGTACAGCTAAAAATGTAATCATCGAATATCTTTCGGATTCTTATCTCGGTTTCGCTAAGGAGGGTGAATCGGCAAAAGACATTTTCAAGAATTTAGATACGTTGTACGAACGTAAGAGCATTGCCACTCAATTGGCTTTAAGAAAAAAGTTGTTGTCGTTAAAATTAAAAAGTGAAGTGTCGCTCATAAAACACTTTACAACGTTCGATGACCTCATCACAGAGCTACTTGCCGCTGGTGCGAAGTTAGAAGAAACCGATAAAGTTGCTCATTTATTGCTAAGTCTACCCTCAACTTACGACGGAGTGATAACAGCGATCGAGACGTTATCGGAAGATAATATGACGTTAGCTTTCGTTAAAACACGGCTACTGGATCATGAAGTGAAGCTGAAAAACGAGTCAGGCGATATGAGCGCAAAAGTGTTGCAAATTGAAATGAAAAGTGACAAGGCGACGAAAAGAAAATTTAATAATAAACAGTCAAATAAGAATATAAAACGAAAGAATGAGAACTCTCAATTAATAAAATGTCATCATTGTGGGCGTAGAGGACATAAACGAAATGATTGTTTCTATTTCAAACGAATAAATCAACAAAAGGGCAATAATATAAACAATAACCGGCCAAGAACAGTACACTCAGTCGAGATAAGCCAGAATAAACAATCAGCATCGAATGAGTTCTCAGGATTTGCTTTTATGACTGGAGAATATGAAACGCAAGACTATAACAAAGTAACCTTTAACATAGTTACCTTTCTTCTGGATTCCGGCGCCTCGCATCACATTATCAACAGAGAAGACTTGTTTACTAACTTTGTTGTTTTAGATACACCACTGAAAATTTCAGTTGCTAAAAATGGTGAATTTATTTCAGCTACGAAAAGAGGTACACTGCAGGTTACCAGCAACATGGGTATCCAGGGCTGTTTGGACGGTGTTCTGTACTGCCCTGAGGTTCCGTACAATTTGCTGTCGGTTTCCAAAATGCAGCGAGCTGGATACACTATCATCTTCAGTACTGATGGTGCCCAAATATGCAAAAATGGTAAAACAGTAATGAAAGGTATGGTCTTGAACAATTTATTTGCTGTAGATTTTGTGGCGTCTGTAAACGAGAGTCGTCCTGTTTCCCAAGCATGCACTAGTGACAAAACAAATTACAAATTATGGCATCAGCGCCTTGGTCACATGAGTAAAAACAAATTTATCGAAATAAAACGACTTGAGTTGTTTAAGGACATAAGTGAGTTAAGCGCTGTAGTGCCGGATGATGAATTATGTGAAGTTTGCATTAATGGGAAGCAGAGCCGACTGCCGTTTAATCACGCCAAGGACAGAAGTCACGTAAATCGACCTCTATTTGCTGTCAGTTCTGATGTCTGTGGTCCTATCACTCCTACGACACTTGATAATAAAAATTATTTCGTGTTGTTTGTTGATCAGTATACTCATTATTGTGTTACATACTTAATAACATACAAATCTGACGTATATGCTGCGTTCAAAGACTTTGTTGCAAAAAGTGAAGCTAAATTTAATTTAAAAGTAACTAACTTGTATTGCGATAACGGTGGTGAATACTTATCTGCCGAAATGAAAAGGTTCTGTGCTGAAAAGGGTATTTCATACCATTTAACAGTTCCTAGAACTCCACAGCAAAATGGTGTTTCAGAACGGATGGTAAGAACCATTACTGAGAAAGCTCGTTCTATCTTAAGTGGTGCTCAATTAGATAAAGTTTTTTGGGGTCAGGCAGTTTTGACTGCAGTTTATTTGATAAATATAACACCGACTAAAGCCCTCACACTTTTAAAAACACCATATGAGATGTGGCACGATAAAAAACCGGAAGTAAAATTTTTAAAGGTTTTTGGATCGACAGTTTATGTGCATAACAAAACGACTAAAGCTAAATTTGATGATAAATCATGGAAAGGTATTTTGGTGGGGTATGAACCAAACGGTTATAAAGTTTGGAACCCAAACTGCGAAAGGTTCGTAGTGGTTAGAGATGTTATCGTGGACGAAATTAACTTTTTGAGGTCCAGGCCTTCTTGGAAGCCTGAAGAGAATATTGGAAATTCTCATGACAAAACTGAGATTGATATTGTGTCAAAATCAGTGTCAAGTAAGTCCCGAGACTATCTCGAAATGGAACCAAATGGTTCAAAATCTAGTGAGACAGGTGAATGTCCTACAAAAGTTTGCAAATTGAACCATGATACGCTAAGCGAAGTACGTTTTGATAACTCAAAGAATTATAGTACTACTGATGAAAATGTAAACAAAAATACTGATCTTAGGAGGAGTGATAGAATTAAAGACAAACCCCCTGTTTCATATAGTGAAATTGATGACCAAGACTATTTGATATGTGCTCAAACTATTTTATGCAGTTTACCAAAATCATTTGCAGAAATTAAGTATAGAAATGATAGAAGTAAATGAGAAAGCGCGATTAAAGAGGAACTTAATTCATTACATAAAAATGAAACGTGGACTTTAGTACCACGACCGCCAAACAAAAACATCGTAGATTGTAAATGGATATTTACTGTCAAAAATGATGAATTTGGAAATCCTCAAAGATATAAAGCGCGTTTAGTGGCGCGCGGTTTTAGTCAAGAGTATCTTACAGATTATAATGAAACATTTGCACCTGTCGCCAGAATAGCTAGTTTTAGATTCATTATTAGCCTTGCCAATCAATTTAATTTATTAGTTCATCATTTGGACGTTAAGACCGCCTTTCTAAATGGCGAATTAAAAGAGGAAATCTATTTAAGGGTTCCTGAAGGTGTATCGTGTAAAGAAGGCTATGTTTGTAAATTACAAAAGGCGTTATATGGGCTTAAACAAGCCGCCAGGTGTTGGTTCGAAGTATTTGAACATGCTTTGAAAGAAATAGGGTTTCAGAATTCATCTGTTGACAGATGTATATATATAGTAGATAAAGGATATATTTGTAAAAATATATACGTAGTGTTATACGTTGATGATCTAGTAGTAGTATGCGCTGACATAAATACTATGACTAATTTGAAAAGATATTTGATGAGCAAATTCGAAATGACCGATTTAAATGAAATCAAACTGTTTCTAGGCATAAAAATCACTAGAGAAGGTGACCAAGTGTATTTAGACCAAAGTGCATACATCAAAACAGTCTTGACTAAGTTTAATATGCATGAGTGTAAACCTGTGTCTACCCCCTTAGAAAATAAGTTAAACTATGACGCGTTGAATTCAGAGGAGAGATATGACGCACCTTGTCGAAACGTCATAGGGTGCCTTATGTATATTATGCTATGTACTAGGCCCGATTTAAGCGTCAGTGTAAACATATTGAGTAGGTACACACACAAAAATAATAAAGAACTATGGCAATGTCTTAAAAGGGTACTGAGGTACTTAAAAGGCACAACTGATCTTAAATTGTGTTACAAAAGGTGTAAATACAATGAGATTTTGTGTGGGTACGTAGACTCAGACTGGGGTGGCAATGATACACATGATAGAAAGAGTACAACTGGGTATTTGTTTAAACTCTTTGACCAGTGCACGATCTCCTGGTGTACACGAAAACAATTGTCAGTCGCGGCTTCCTCAACTGAAGCTGAGTATATGGCATTATTCGAGGCAGTTAGAGAAGCATTGTGGCTAAAGTCTTTAGCGGCCAGTATAAATATACTTATTACTGCACCAATTGTCATTTATGAAGACAATAATGGATGTATAAGCATAGCCAATAACCCGTCAAGTCATAAACGGTCAAAACATATTGATATAAAATATCACTTTTCTCGGGAACAAGTAGAGAAAAATGTAATAAAATTAAATTACATTCCCACAGGTGAACAGCTGGCCGACGCATTGACAAAGGCTCTACCTGCAACTACATTTCAAATGATGAGATGTAAAATGGGTCTACAATAACAAACTGTCAGTGCAGTGTAAATAAGTGAAATGGACTAATTAATTTTAAGAACTTACACGTAATTTATAATAAGTATTAATTTTATTTGAATTGGTCTGGCTGAAGGTTTTACTGGGTTTTCCTCAGCCCTCGAACGAATGTTGGACCAAATTGTAATTCCCCAGCAAGTATTTGGAAGTTAATGTGATTTAGTTAGGTAGTCGATTTAAATCTATTTTTGTTTGTATAACTACCGATTAATTTTTGAGGGGGCGTGTTGAATTTCTTCATAAATTAGTTACAAAAATTAATATAAACAAGTTTCAAGTTCAACTAAGCTTTGTACACGCATGCCCTCTATTGTTCCATTCATTCATCCTGCTCGTGTGATAGGAGCTAGACGCATTACTTCCTAAATAAATTAAACGATTAATAAACGTTATACAAGTTTAAAGTGAACATTCTAATTGTGGTGTTTTAATTATTCTCACAAAATAATAAATTAATAGTTTTCACGTCACCCACGACGACTTAATGGAAGGAGTTTCAACATTAATTTATTTTTTTGCGCAAGTGTACCCATGCGCAAACACACCCCCTCCATTTTCTTCCAGCGTACTTTTTACATGACGCGTACTGTATTATACTCTATATTTTCACAAAATAAAGTTTTTATTAGTTTTTAATGCGTATATTGTTGTTTCGGCATATTATTTTGAATGTATGAAACACACGACCTCACTTCATATTGTTGTATTGTTTGCAAAGATAATATGAACGAAAATTTTAATAATTAAGGGAAATCCCCCATCTCTATTTGTTATCCGACGTACCTAATTACTTACGTACTTAAACTACAAGAGTAGTATTCGATGTTAAGGCGAAGGTAAATGGTAACGGCCAGTTTTAAATCTCTTATTTCGCCGTCAAATAATGCAGGTTAGTTGTGCAATTTTTTTATGTTAAACTAGAACATATATACATCAATCGTACCTGTGAATATTTAACTATTGTTGTAAAATACTTAATGAAATAAATTCATGAATTCGTGTCTACCCAAAACATAAAAACGTAATTACTTTCAAACCGCTTAAGATATTTTCATGATTTGTTTTGTGTGAAAAGACTATGTTACTACCTATAATAATACCTGTTACTTTTTTTTTATTTTATGTTTTAGATACTAAAAAGTAATAATACGTCTAATTCTGCACAGCGCGCTCCTTGATAGGCGAGTCGTATTGCTCGGTGGATGTATGTCGCGTTGCTTGAGCTCAGCGCAGAACACTCAAGCTATACCGCCCAAATCACTCAAGGCCGTTGGCGTATACCGGGGCCTTAATGTAAAGCTATAAAGCCTTTAGTTACATTTCACAAGCATGTATTTCCCGATAAATAGACATTATTATGTTAGTTCTTTCTTACTTTTCTGTGCCCAAACTAATCCGGGGCTTACTAGATTTTAAATAATAACATACTAACAGAGAGGTCGAATCCACCAGTTTTAGGGGTATAATGTCAAAATAATGTCACAGATTACTGAATAGTTACTACGTAACAGATACTTTACTCAGTAGAAAATTTCCAATACCTATTACGATAATTGCCTACTCCCTCGCGTCAACAACCACTGTATGCTAAAATGCGCCTAAATGCTCAAGCGTACAGCAGTGATTGCTTCGCACCGCGCGATTCCACAGTAATCGCAGGGCTGCCTCTTCGATAAAATTAAATTAACACAACTTTTTATCTATGTTATTGAGAACTGTGAATATGTTCTGACTTTTATGTGGCAGTTAAAAATTTTATCATTTATAAAATATTTAACCAACTTAAAAAAAAGGAGGTGATCAGACATACAGGCCAAACTGAGAAGTTTGACTTGTATGGTTTGTACGTATGTATGTTTGTGCGCGATAATCTCGCGTTTGGCTAAACCGATATCGATGCGGTTTTCAGAAAAGGATTTGTTACATTTAGGAGTGTTGGAAAATGAGTAGGCTATGTGGATCATATACGTACGTTTAATGGTATTTAGTACAATAATAGACGATAAGACGACAAGGACTTTTGTTACTACATGACACAGTTGTTTATAAGTGACGTACATTCAAATTTACTTTTCTTCGAATAAACACTTTGTAGGTATACAACTTCCATCACGCACCCTTAATCTGTAGCATGATGCATGCGCAAGATTACATTTAATACCATACACGTTACCTACAAGTACACGCACCCTTAAACTGCCAAGTGTACACACACCTTTATACTACCAAGTGTAGACACACCCTAAGACACACTACATTTAAATGAAGCTATCATATTTACATAGGTAGGTACGTCTGTTCTATAACACAGCTCAGTAACAAAAGTACAAAATAGAAATAAAATAACGTTTTAAAATAAGTATAATACTTCTTAGTTTGATGATGATCTTCGGAGATGTTCACTAGAAATGAAAAAAAAAGCCTTAAAAAAAGAGAACCGACTTCAAATAAAGCACTAAGCCGTAAGAAATAATTTGTTTTTTTTTTATGTTAGTGCTAACAGCTGGTAATTACGAATTTACGAATTGCTTGATTTACACCCATCTACAGCACATAAGGCACCACACGGCATCGTAATACGCGTACGAACGAACAGCACTATTAAAATTGAACGGCGTGCGCGCGCTTCGCTTGCGAAAACCGCACTGAATTTGATCCGCCGGCGGACCGAGACCGCTCGGCTGGGCGGTAGGCACTTATAGCGCGCAAGTACATGGAGTGACGGAGGCCTGATAATGTGTTTTGTTGTAGCGAGCTTAGTAACGCCATCTAGCAGTGGCATCGAGAACTAAATTATCGATTATTACACCGAGCGCAAACCGGTGTTTGATTGGTCGTTGACTATGACCTTCGCTAATGTTCTCACGATCGAGCTTGTTAGAAAAATTCGCACGCGCTCAATCGTTTCCGCGCCGAGTCGGAGCGGCTTCATGCTTCGTTCTGTTACATATTCCTAATGTTAGAGAATATCCTAACACCTCCAAATTTTAAAATTGAGTAAGCATCTTTGATAATTGCTTCATCAGCAATTTTAAGCTAGCACTCGGCGCTCAGGCAGTCGCTCGAGAACCTCCGTGCCCGCGACACGTTTCCTACTATATCTGCCGGTTTCTAATTCCTCTGTCTCGTTATTGTGCAATAGCCCAAATTTTTGCCAAATCTGTGTACTAAATTCAATTACAATATTTTTAAGTCAAAAAGTGTTTTTTTTGTGATTCCTCTTGTCGCCGAAAGGCAGCCGAGTTCGATTGAAGACACGCCGCATGTTGCTGGTGCTACGGATCTAACAGTTCCTGAATCTCAAATCATACCTAGGAAAACGGGTGTGTTATCTGGGTCCGCAACCGTTCTCCGACAGTCGTTTCTCCTTTGGACTGTTCACCGACAGGACGTTTCATTTTTGAGAGATTCGTCGATAGAACGTTTCACCTATGGATGTTTCGCCGACAGAATGGTTCGCATTTGTTAGTTTCGACGACAGGACTTTTCAACTATGGAATATTCGCCGTCAGATCGTTTTGTCTACGATATTAAAAAAACATTTCATGTTTCATTTGAGTAACATACCTAACTAGGGTCCAAGAGCGAGCGAAGCGAGCTCGGGAATTTGGACACCCCGACACGGACAATTTAGGTTCGAAGGGGTTGACGGGGGCTTCAGTGAGCGAGCAAAGCGAGCGAACGAAGCCCCCGTCAACCCCTTCGTGTTAGGTTACTTTTAACCTTGCAGACAGAAATAGGAGCCCCGCGTAGCGGGGCTCCGTCGACCATCTCCCTCCCCCTTGTAAGTCAAAAAATAAAGTCTTTTATTTTGTCTCTCCTCAATAGCTTCTGATAATATTAGTGGCCAAATCGTAGACAAAACGATCTGACGGCGAATATTTCATAGTTGAAAAGTCCTGTCGTCGAAACTAACAAATGCGAACCATTCTGTCGGCGAAACATCCATAGGTGAAACGTTCTATCGACGAATTTCTCAAAAACGAAACGTCCTGTCGGTGAACAGTCCAAAGGAGAAACGACTGTCGGAGAACGGTTGCAGAATCGTGTTATCTATCACAGGTCCGTCCACATCAAGTAAACTACGTACTATAGGAGATTTTGCGCAAAGCACGCGGCCACCTCAGCGCACGCATTAATAGACCAGCAACTCATGTTGATGATAGCCAAGGAATATCATCCCTTAAGTCTAGTGGAAGATCAATAATTTAAAAAGGTTCAAATAACGCGCAGCACGGTAACGAGATATGTCGGCATTGAACAATTACAGGGGCGTCCTAGTCGATTCAGGGCAGTATAGGATAATTTCAAATATGATCGAATTCAAGCATGTGATTCATTTCAATCCACCAAAAGATGAAAAGCAGTCATCAGCCTATTTCGATAGGGTATGGTTTAGGATAGGACATAGGTCCATCTTTACCATAATTGTATCCGCGAGACCACATCATGTACTTACAGAACTATGTAATGCAGGTCTGCTCTTTGACATGCGTGGCCTTACACTTCCAGATTCAGAGGGAGGAATGTATGACCTAATGCATTAAATAATGAGCGGTAGATCAACGTTTATTTCAAAATGTAACGAAATTCGAGATATTCTCGCCTCACGATCAAGCGTTCGTTGGTGCGGCGCAGAAGCAGAATTTATATTCAATAGCAATGTTTATCATAATGCTGTTGAGATATGCGGAAACTCCGTCCAAGGACACTATTGCGACCCCATAAATGGAATCTGCGGAGAACTACCCATACTAATGAATGAATCGCATCTAAGACAGTTATATATAGATATTATTAATTATTCTGATGATGATGGCCAGCGGAAGCTTGGCCTCATTATGTGTGCTATACCTTGTATAGGGTATAATATAATCTAAGTAGGCGGCGCACCTGGTGATGCCTTTTTTTTTTTTTTTTGAGGATGGGAAATCATCAAATGACCCCTCCCGCTCTGGGCGGAGCGGAAGGGAGTGTCAGACTCTTACTGACTAAAACCCACCCATGTTCCTTCCTTAGCCCTTTCGTCCGGGTCAGCGGTATCCCTTCCGGACAATCCCGCTTTCCCGGCAGGCTTGGGCCCTAATGGGCCCCCTCTCTGATGCTGACATCTCTTTGAGGCGCGCGTGGAACACGTACGCGCCGTTCGGCACGGGCCTGGTCCTGATCGGACGGTGAGCTACCCATTACTCACCGCCCGCAGGCCCGCGCCTACGGTGGCCGGGAGTCGTCACGCGGCTCCAGACGCCCGGAGCGTCTACCGCGACGGCTTGGACGGGAGAATCTCTCCCTCTCCCGTCCCGCCGCCTCCTTCACTAGCATGACTGCTTCGCAGAAGGAGGCGACTGCCTCCCACTCCCCCTCGCCCCGGACCATGGCTTGAACCAGGGCCGGGCGCGAGAGGTCGCCGCCGCTGCCGATCGCCTCTACGAGGACACGGCGGTGCTCCGCCCATGCAGGGCAGGCCCCCACCGTGTGCTCCACCGTGTCCTCGGGGCGATCAACGCAGTGATGACACCCGGGCGTTTCCTCCCGCCCGATGATGTGCAGGTACCTCCCGAAACTTCCGTGTCCGGTGAGGACCTGCGTCAGGCGGTAGGTGAGGACGCCGTGACGTCTCCCTAGCCACTCCTCAAAGAGGGGTCTTACCGCCGCTATTGCGGCGTGCCCACCTGGTGATGCCTGGATCAATGTTTTGATCAAAAGAGAGTTTTAGGGGAAAGTTGTGACAATAGATCCGACTCCCCTGTCCTTATATCACGCCACACCTTTCGATGTCATTGAAATAAATAAGGTTACTTCAGCTTCAGATATACCGCGTCTTCTCAATTCTCACGATTTACGTGCTTTCGAGAACATTGTGTTTATATGGGACGTACGTCATTCAGACGCAAGTAGCATGTCTGAGCAAGCACGCAATGAATGCATTGCTTCTGAGATTTCTATACTAAATGAGATATGCAATTCTGCTTGGTTTCGACAAAATGTGGAGATATACCAATTAAAGATGAATGCTTACAACATGGATTTATATGAAATGCCATCTTGTGCTCACATATTCGCGCAGCCATTTACTCTTTCTCGCGATGTTTATGAATTAAGGGTAGTCGGTCACATAAGTGACCCTAAAAGTTCGAGAATATTCTCATGCGATTAAGAACCGTCTCGACAATAACGAGATTGATAACTACGTATTATTTCTTAATTTCATTTGCAGTATATATAGACAGTGTGATTACATTGACAATCCCCCACTCATTACACCGGTATTCATTATTTACATAAAATTGGAATCCTTCAGCTAAGCTCACAAGGTACTTTGATAGATTGTATCACTCCGATATAAAGTTCATAGGAAGCTTCTTTACAAATAAAAGAATTACAGAAAAAGAATATCCCTTTCCTGAGCATCTTTTGCTGCTACGGTACCCTTCAATTGTGTTTGACTCACGAGCGCTAGTACGCGCAAAATTAGAAGGGCTTTACTTTTTCGCTAACACTGCCAATTGCGCTTGTATGGAGAATGAACTTATTTTCTCCGAAAGCTATCTAATAGGCTCGACTGAATATAATTTGCATGCTACTGGGCAGATGTCTCAGTATGACGCCGCCCGTACATCGCAATGCATAGCTGTGAATTGCGTTTTTCCCAAGTTTCCTAACACCTTTTCTGCATCAGATGATATTATCTCACCTTCTGGGCACGCTCTTCGAATGTATATTAAGTACGCGAATGAAGATGCTTCATTATGCATGTTTGCCCATAAAATTCTATCCAATTTTTATCGAACAGGTTCCTCTAGAATTCATCAGCAATATAAATCGCAATTCTTCCCAAGTAATGACGTATGGTGGTTATATATTGGTTATATATCGATAAAACCAAGTGAGGCGTATGCTGGACATAACGATGTTATGTCCAGCATACGCCTCCAACCCGAGAAACACTGTCACAGATTATTTTACCAAAAATGTACACAAAGGACGTTGGTAGTTTTGGGCTTGATATGGTACAGTAATAAAAACTTAACCAAAAATAAAAATATATTTTAATTGTTCTTTGCCTAATTTATCTTAGAGATGAAGAATTGGAATCAAAAATCGAAATAAATAGAAAATAAAATGATTATGCCGTTGACATTTTGAAAAAAAACAATAAAATAAAAACGGGTGCATGCTGGCTGGCGCGTGCCTCCACAGAATATCATGTCGACAACAACTTAAACCTTTGAATTAGAACTCATTAGTCGGGCCGTGCTTCATTGGATCATTCACACCATACTTAACCTCACTGTCACAAATACAAAGATTTCTCTTTAACCAAATTACGTACAAAAACAAATAAAAAATGTATTTAAATACTCTTGAAATAATCGATCACACCAATTTCATATTTGTACTGACATACACAATCTGAAGCCCAGCGTTCTATGGGCGTCTGCCGTGTCCTTTATGAGAAGAAACAAAGTTAAAAATTGAAAAGGCTTCTACTAGTCTGGCAATAGACGGCTGGACTTCTACAAATAACGACAGTTTTTTTGCAGTTATACAGCTCATTACAATAAAATAATGTGTGTAAATCGTGAAAGCTTAAATCAATAGGTTTATCGAAAGCGTAAGGTTTAACAGTATACCTACCTAATACCTATATAAGTAAATATATTAATTAGACTGTTTCATTGTCATCTTTGACCATGCTACCTAAAAATGAAAACAAAACTAATTTCATGGAGTAGTGTTTTGGGTCGCACTTTACTGGCAATGCTAAAATAAAAAAAAGGGTTCATCTTAAACTAAGTTTTTTTTTTTAAAGAAAATGATTTAAGCTAAGAACAATTTAAATATTTGGTTTCAAATGATATTTATTCTAAAGAACTTTGCCCGCATATTGGGCACCGAATTAAACTTAAAAGTAAACTACAGTACAGGATTACATAGATTCAGTTGCTGATACTGAAACCTTATCTTCTTTAAATGAAGATTTAATGATTATTAAAGCTAACTGTCAAGAAGCGATGCAATTTGATCAAAATCAATCAATTGTACTGACGGATATCACTTTAGACTTGGATTCCTACTTAAATATACCAAGTAGGCTTTCACTGGCAGAATTTGATTTGAAGACTATCCTCCAATCATCTCCACAGGGAAATAGTGTTTTAAATTATTATCAAAAATACAAACAATTTAATTCACAAAAAAGAAACATTGTTGTTGATGTTTTGATGAAACATCACTACACATTCATTGTTAACAAGTAAATAATGAACCACTTATGTTTTACCATTGTAGAACTATTGTAGTGTTTGTTTTTCTACTAAGTATACATATTAGATTAAGTAGTAGTTGTATGTAGGTTAAGTAGCTATAGTAGAATAGTCTAGACACACTCACAGTAATCACCATGCAGTAGTTAGTACACAATGTAGATTAGTGAAATATAAGCTTATTAAGGGGATTACATTGCTCAAACCCTAAAAATACGCTCGGTAAAATGAAATTTCTAGACGAATTCCTTAATGCTTTTACTATAAAAAAATTATACAAATAAACTAGAGTATACGACAAACACTTTGTGTTGTTTAAAGTTTTTATAAACTTGTCCAAATGTTGCCAAAAAAATTAAGAAAACAGGTCTTATTAAAACTAAATATTAAATTGTCTATAGAACGGCTGGGCCATTTTGTATGATATTTATACTAAAAGAAAGAAAAAACCCTGTTTAACAATTTGTGTTGTTTATTTTGACAGATTTATTTTTATATTTTGTAATAATCCACAATAACGTTAATCATTACAAAACTCCCCACCAAGCACCCCCGCTGTACCCGTGACGCTTACTCGGGATTAGTCTTGTTAGTGTCTTGACGACTCTTACGACGAGTGGGCTGTACGTGCGTTTTTTTTTTCAAATAAGATTTTAAATTCATTAATCTTGAATGAAATCATAGTCTTAATTTAAGAAAAATAATCTTATCATTTAGTATAAATTGTGATTAAGTTTGTAAGCGTAATATAACCCAGATTTAATTAAGTTTTATTTTCAAAATAATCATAGACTATGCCTAAATACAAAAATAAAAGTCAAGTGAAGCGTGGCCGAGCTCTCCAAAACTATTGGTAAGTACCTAAGCGGAGTGGTAAGTACGTACTTGAGTTGATAACAAAATATTTATACTACGCATAGTTCGTACCTTGTTGATTTATTTCAACGATGTTTTTGTTCATCATCCTATGTTAGACTTCGTTGCTTGCTTAGATAAAATTAATGTCTTGAGCTCCTTGATGGTGGAAAACCTCAATCATGATATGACTCACGTAAACCAACATGTTTGTACTCATTTGAAAGAGCTCACGGAGACCTATGTGACTGTGAGGAACTGACTTACCTGATGGTGGACTCCGAAGGTAGGCAGACCTCAATCATGACCAGAGCTCACGGAGATCTATGTGACTGTGAGAAACTGACTTACCTGGTGATGGACTCCGAAGGTAGGCAGACCTCAATCATGACCAAAGCAAACCACCATGTTTGTACTCATTTGAAAGAGCTCACGGAGATCTATGTGACTGTGAGGAACTGACTTACCTGGTGGTGGACTCCGAAGGTAGGCAGACCTCAATCATGACCAAAGCAAACCAACATGTTTGTACTCATTTGAAAGAGCTCACGGAGATCTATGTGACTGTGAGGAACTGACTTACCTGGTGGTGGACTCCGAAGGTAGGCAGACCTCAATCATGACCAAAGCAATCCAACATGTTTGTACTCATTTGAAAGAGCTCACGGAGATCTATGTGACTGAGGAACTGAATTACCTGGTGGTGGACTCCGAAGGTAGGCAGACCTCAATCATGACCAAAGCAAACCAACATGTTTGTACTCATTTGAAAGAGCTCACGGAGATCTATGTGACTGTGAGGAACTGACTTACCTGGTGGTGGACTCCGAAGGTAGGCAGACCTCAATCATGACCAAAGCAAACCAACATGTTTGTACTCATTTGAAAGAGCTCACGGAGATCTATGTGACTGTGAGGAACTGAATTACCTGGTGGTGGACTCCGAAGGTAGGCAGACCTCAATCATGACCAAAGCAAACCAACATGTTTGTACTCATTTGAAAGAGCTCACGGAGATCTATGTGACTGTGAGGAACTGACTTACCTGGTGGTGGACTCCGAAGGTAGGCAGACCTCAATCATGACCAAAGCAAACCAACATGTTTGTACTCATTTGAAAGAGCTCACGGAGATCTATGTGACTGTGAGGAACTGACTTACCTGGTGGTGGACTCCGAAGGTAGGCAGACCTCAATCATGACCAAAGCAAACCAACATGTTTGTACTCATTTGAAAGAGCTCACGGAGATCTATGTGACTGTGAGGAACTGAATTACCTGGTGGTGGACTCCGAAGGTAGGCAGACCTCAATCATGACCAAAGCAAACCAACATGTTTGTACTCATTTGAAAGAGCTCACGGAGATCTATGTGACTGTGAGGAACTGACTTACCTGGTGGTGGACTCCGAAGGTAGGCAGACCTCAATCATGACCAAAGCAAACCAACATGTTTGTACTCATTTGAAAGAGCTCACGGAGATCTATGTGACTGTGAGGAACTGACTTACCTGGTGGTGGACTCCGAAGGTAGGCAGTCCTCAATCATGACCAAAGCAAACCAACATGTTTGTACTCATTTGAAAGAGCTCACGGAGATCTATGTGACTGTGAGGAACTGACTTACCTGGTGGTGGATTCCGACGGTAGGCAGACCTCAATAATGGAAATGCAGAGAACTGCTATTCATTGGAACACATACCTAGGACTCATTGTAACCTAATCTTGGTCTTAAAGTATTTATTGTGTTTTTTTTATTCTGATGTGTGGCTATTACCAAGCTTATAGATAAAGCAGTACAAACGTCAAACAAATATAACTAAAATTCATTTTTTCAGGCAACTAAGAAAACAGCACAAATTAGGATTACAAAATCAGGAGGATCAACCATTGTCGGAATCCGACGAGACATGTGAACCGTCTGATAAACCATTTGAAGAGGAGGCAGTGCAAAATGTGCCGGTAACCCACCGCATTATTATTTACTACGCCATTTATCGATTTCTTTAGATGAAAATTAGATTTAAGGTTCATCATTTACAAAAACTTGATCACTAGTAGTTTGAGGTGTCCCGTCTATAGATTGCTGGTAAAGTAAACTAATGATCCTAGCGGTATTCCCGATTGCATCGTCCATCATCATCCTTAACTCCTGCTTTGGAGAACAGAGTTCACTATTTAGCCTGGCCGTATTTAATTGAATATTGACTTTTTATTAATAAACTACTTTAACTACTTACGTATTATTAATTAGCTACTTATAGTAAAATAAATTAACGCCAAGTATATTTTTAAACTCTGTTTCCGCTGTACAAACTTATAAGATACTGTATACTATACTTTTATTGGCGACATCAATCATTTTGTTGACAAGAATTTTTGTTTTAGCTTGAACAAGATGAAGCTTTTTCACCAACTTGGATTGTTGAAGAAGAACATTCACAGACTGAAACAAAAATTGTATCCGGAAGAAGAGTAATAGACATAGATTTTTTTTTTCTAAAATACAAGAAATAGGCGGCCATGGTGCTTTAAACTGCGGTGTACAAAGTCTAAAAATAATAGGAGAGAAACGCGTTGGGCTTGCTTCTAAGTTTACATTAGAATGTTTAATGTGCAAAGAAAAATTTTCTCTTAGTAATGTCACTGGGGATATGGATATTAATACTGCAGCGGTCGCAGGTGCAGTTTCAGTTGGTATAGGATATTCGCAGTTAGAGGAATTTTTATCAGCACTTGACTTGCCCGTGATGACTGAGCCTGTGTACCAAAAACGTCACAATACAGTTTCGGATTCCGTTGATAAAGCACTTATCAAATCAATGAATGAAGCTGCTGAAGAAGAAAAAATCATCGCTTTAGAAAAAGGTCGCGTCAGTAAAGATGGTATTCCCATTATTGATGTTGTTGTTGATGGATGCTGGAGTAAAAGGTCTTATAGAAAGAATTACTCAGCGTTATCAGGAGCTGCAGCCATAATTGGTAGACAAACAAAAAAAATTTTGTTCCTTGGCATCAAGAATAAATATTGTAGCATATGCGCGCAAGACCAAAACAAAAATCAAAACCCAAGAGTTCACCAGTGCTTTAAAAATTTTACAGGATCATCCACCGCCATGGAATCAACTATAATAGTGGAAGGCTTCAAATCATCTATAGAAATGTATGGTTTAATTTATGGCCGCCTCATTTCCGACGGCGACTCTAGCACGTACGCTAAAATACTGGAAGCGAGACCTTATCCTCAATTTACTGTTGAAAAAGTGGAATGTAGGAATCACCTTTTAAGAAACCTATGCAATAAAATGGAAAACCTGATCACTGACACAAAATATCCCATTAGATTCAGAAAATTGATAACAAAAAAGCGCATTATGGCCATTAGGTCAGCCATACGAAAATGCAGCAAAAACTATAACAACTCATCGGAAGATATAGATTACTGCACACAAAATTTATTTGAAGACATTCAAACTGTACATTTACATGTCTTTAACAACCACACAAAATGTAAAAGTTATTTCTGCAATAGTTTACAAACCGAAGAAAACATACCACAAGACTTTTTTACAAGTGCCCTGTGGCAGAAAATATGCTACTACATTAATACTATTGCAGGTCATTCCAGAAGTCTTGTACATGATGTAGACAGTAATATTGTGGAAAGTTTTCACAGCGTTGTAGCCAAATTTGTTGGTGGTAAAAGGGTAAATTACTCGTGCCGGCGTGGATACCAGACTCGATGTTCAGCGTCAGCTGTTAATTTTAATACAAAAAGGAAACCTATGTCTATATTATATAAAACAATTGTTGGCGAAAGTCCCAAGGGCAAAATGAGCACCTTAGATAGAAAATATCAGAAAAAAAGAAGAAGCGTGAAACGTCTCCATTATACAAAACGGCAGACACTTGCTGAAAAAGATACAGAAAAAGATTATGGTGAACACAGTATGAAGCCAGATGTGAGCGATTCTATTTTAAAAGAAATGGAGAAAACGTTTTTGGCTAACTTAGAAAAAACTACTGAAGAAAGAAGACAAATTGAAAGACGAACCATTTTGCAGAGCGAGTCAAGTGAGTGGCTTGAACTACGGCGCTCCTTATTGACGGCCTCTAATTTTGGCAGGATCAATAAAATGAGACCAGATACTAGTTGTGCCAGTATTGTCAAACAACTGCTATATAAAATTAATATAGATGCTGCACCTTTACACCACGGCAGGGAAAGCGAAAAGAAAGCGCTGGATCAGTTATCCAGACAAGAAAATGTTGATATAAGACCATGTGGGCTTTTTATCGACCCCGAAATTCCGTATCTGGGTGCTACACCAGATGGCCTTATTGGCGAAGATGTGATAGTGGAAGTGAAATGTCCACTATCGGCGTTCAAGATAGGGCTTGAAGAAGCCATATTACAAAAAAAAGTTAATTTTTGGGTAGCAGATAAATCGGGTGCTTTGCAGATCAACAAATCCCACAATTGGTATTACCAGATTCAAGGTCAATTACATGTGACTCGAATGACTAAATGTTTATTTGGAGTATGGGCCAATGACTTCAAACCCTTAAAAGTTGAATACATCAGTAGAGATGAGAACTTTTTTGAAAATAAAATGAAATTAAAATTATGTACATTTTATTTAAATTGTGTTTTGCCAGAACTGCTAGATCCACGCCATAGCCGAAATATGCCAATCAGAGATCCCCCGTATATTTTAGAGGCCATAAAAAAGAAAGAAGACAGAAAAATCATGCAAAATTCTGAGGAGTCACAAGAACCAGATATTAGTGAACTTCAAGAAAGCGAACAATTGACACAGTTACCAAACCCAATTAGCGACCAACCAACCTGTTCACGGTTTTTAGATTTCACTGATTTTTAATTTTCACTTTTTGTATTTTAATTTACTTTATTACTTGTATTGTTTAATTTTATACTTTTATTTTGTTTTACTTCACTTTAAGTATTATTGTCTACTTTAGACTTCTATTTCGTTTACCTATTTTACTTGTATTTTGTTTTACTTCACTTTGTTTAAAGAATTATGTTATACTTTTTGTATTTCAATTGACTTTGTTACTTGTATTTTGTTAAATTTTATACTTTTATTTTGTTTTACTTCACTTTAAGTATTATTGTCTACTTTAGACTTCTATTTCGTTTACCTATTTTACTTGTATTTTGTTTTACTTCACTTTGTTTTAAGAATTATGTTATACTTTTTGTATTTCAATTGACTTTGTTACTTGTATTTTGTTTAATTTTATACTTTTATTTTGTTTTACTTCACTTTAAGTATTATTTTCTACTTTAAACTTCTATTTCGCTTAACTATTTTACTTGTATTTTATTTTACTTCACTTTGTGTTAAGAATTATGTTATACTTTTTGTATTTTAATTGACTTTGTTACTTCGTTTTATTTGTATTTTGTTTTATTTCACTATGTTTTAAGTTTTTTTTTTTTTTGTATTTTAGTCGACTTTAAATTTCTTTTTCGTTTTACTTTTTTACTTGTAATTTGTTTTACTTCAGTTTGTTTGAAGAAATATTTTTTACTTTTTGTATTTTAAATTAATTTTGTAGATAAATTGAAATAAATTATACTTAGTTGAATTTAGACCACTATTGCCTTTTAATACCCACTTTGTCATGTCAACTTACTTATCAATGTAAAGCATCTGTGCGGAATAAGATAAATGTTAAAAACTATATTTTCCTAAATATATTCATAACCAAAAACCGTTGAATGCTTAGATAAATGTTAGAACCTGAGTCTTTCTGTCTATTTCCATTACTGATAAACTTTTAATCTCTAATATGGTCATCATCAGACCTTCAGCAGGTGTTCTGTAGTAGCAACCATGATCAACTAGCCAAATATTGAAAACTGGTTCCTCCTAACTGATTCCATTATCGAGAACCGTTGGGCGCTAATCTGGTCATCATCAGAGCTTCGGCAGGTGTTCTGTAGTAGCAACCATGATCAACTAGCCAAATATTGAAAACTGGTTCCTCCTAACTGATTCCATTATTGAGAACCGTTGGGCGCTGATCTGATCATCATCAGACCTTCGGCAGGTGTTCTGTAGTAGCAACAATGATCAACTA
Organism: Thalpophila matura; assembly: GCA_948465475.1. NCBI lineage: Eukaryota > Metazoa > Arthropoda > Insecta > Lepidoptera > Noctuidae > Thalpophila > Thalpophila matura. The sequence goes on along the minus strand of OX419198.1, from coordinate 8,512,370 downwards.
GCCAAATATTGAAAACTGGTTCCTCCTAACTGATTCCATTATTGAGAACCGTTGGGCGCTGATCTGATTATCATCAGCCCTTCGGCAGGTGTTCTGTAGTAGCAACCGTGATCAATTAGCCAAATAATGAAAACTGGTTCCTCCTAACTAATTCCATTATTGAGAACCGTTGGGCGCTGATCTGGTCATCATCAGACCTTCGGCAGGTGTTTTATTTTAGCGTAAACCTCAGTTGCCACCAACCCAACCAAACCTGATTCAACATATTCATATCAAACAAAAGAAATACGTAATGTAAGTGTGAACACAAATAAATAACTTTGTACACTGAAAAATTACCTACTGCCTCCCAGAGAGCGAATAAATTAGGCAAATACTGTGTCAATATTGCGTCGCATCTGTGATCTTATCTAATCATCAGCAAATGTTGTTATAGTTTGATTCTCTGTCAGCAGATGGCGCTTTATTTTTAAACATTGTTACGAAGGCCAGATCTCCAAGGATATCGAGCAATGTAATACCCTTAAGGTAAATGTGTGAAGTGCGGTAAAGCCTAAGATTTAGCAGCGCCAGGTGGTATGTCCTTTTTGCACATTTACCTTAACATATATAGGTACTGCTCAAGTAATAAAATAAAATATATTACAAGTAATTATAGGAGTTTATGTATGGTAAACAAACCAAGTGGATTGTAGCCTAGTGCGGTTCCAGTGAGAGAAATGTAGGTATGTGAAAAGTAAGAGATTGTGTAACAAGGGAGCAAATTTATGTATTTACGTTGATTCTGATTCTAAATAACTTCATTATATATTAGGCAATGAACACTGCTGTCTGGTTTACATAATGTCATATAAATTTCAATATGAATGTAAATAATCTGCTTTTTTTTTGCTCAGCAACATCAAACCAGAGGAATTCAATTTGCTAGCTGCAAAAATTGTTTCACTTTTCCCGACAGAAAGTATGTATATACACATACTATATGAAAGCTGTGCCAACATCCAAATCTGCCTCAGGAAGATATGTGCCCTCTAAAAGCAAATTAGTGGACAAGGTCCGAAATCTGCTCTACATATCAGGAGCAAAGCGTATGCGCACTAAATCCACTTACTCTATTAGGGATTCAGATGCAGAATCTGTGGAAAGTAATCAAGGTAAAATATGTTTATCATTGAGCTAAGTTGATTTGTATTGTTTGGGGCTACTTACATAAAAAAGATGCTCCATGTTTAAATGTCAGGTTTATAGGAAACATGAAAAGACAATCCGTTCAGTCTTAAAGATGTAGTGAATAATCATTTGGCATTGTATTTCATAGGATTAGTCTCGGTATAAATATTCTTGTTTTAATTTGTGTTTTCGTTATTTAACGTTAGTTATTGCTTCTCTGTAGTTAAATAAATAAATAAATTAATCTTTATTTGTACAACAAAACAACTTAGCCTATACCAGTATTTAAAATTTTACTGTACACGACATAGGTATTTTAAGCATTTGAATTGAACTTAATTTAGATTACGATTTCATATTTTTGTTAACAATAACAATTGGTATTTGGCACTGAGTTGTTATTAGACTGATTCGCACTATCCTCCGTACTAGTATAAACTGTGTTACGTGTTATTACAAGAAATAACGCGGAACTAATTAAATTTCAGTTTGGTACTAATAGAACAAACATAGAACTAATTCCCTGAACCACCCGCGCTCGGTTAGGACGTGGGTCCCGGTAGGTGTAGACCTCAGATCATAGAAACAAGGAGATGTGCCAAGACGCTATCGAGCTTGATGCCTGATCTTGAGCAAATTGCTCATATTAAAAACGTACGCACTGGCGACGAACCGAACACGATCGATGGTATAAATACAGTGTTTTAGTTTAGTGCTAGTGTTGAGTGATTAACAGTGTAAGATTGAGGGTGTGCGGAATTTCCAATGTGTGGGAGATCTTTTTATTCACAAGGAGCGCTTAATTATGCGCGTAATTGTGTCGAAAAATGTACTAAAAGTGGCATCAGTTGTTCCCGTACTAATTTGCTATGATGGCATATCTCCTTGTTTCTATGATCTGAGGTGTAGACACACAAATTTTTTAATCCAGAGTTTTCGTTTCTCTTTTCTTTTTTTTATAATATATCCACTTATCCAGACAACATAAGCGCCGTAGCAGCTAATAATACGTGGTTTTCCATCGTTATACGGAGAGAAACTGAATGCTCAAACCGGCTCACCTTGGCTTGCGAGCCCGGCTCGGAACTTTTCACAAATTAGCTCGGGTGCCACGGCTCGCGACGAGCCGCGCTCAGCCGGTCTGGTCGCGGCTATGGACGAACGTCACGCCCGCGGCATTATCAAAGGCGATATCGCGTCGCGGCGCGATATTGCCTCTGTACCAATGGGGTAAAATGGGGTGACAAGGGATGGCGGGGTGTCAAGGGACAACAATACAGATTTGGTTTGGATGTCTGTGGTGCGGTACCATAACGTATGGGTTCAACCTTTTGTCGATGATTTTAATAATTTTTCTTCCTGCTCTAGCAACACCAAGTATCCAAGCCACTAAAATATTTAAAACAAACTGTGTCAAAGTTTTACAAAAGACGGCGGCAATTTTTCGCTTGTTAAAACTTTTGATTCTAACGCAAATTACGACTCCCTGAGTAAATTTTTAATTTGAAATCGTTGTCTGACATTACAAGGATCAGGAAATACTAAAAAGTAAGTTTTATTATATCACTTATCCCGAAAAAGAACACTTTTGTGTTTGTCCAAAATGCAACGGCGATCATAACCTCACTTTATGTCCACAGTTTTTAGCACTGAGCGTCGCCGACGAATGTGTTTACTACCTAATTATAAGGTATGTTATAATTGCTTCCGTCACGGTCACTATCCCAATAATTGTAAGAAACCAGGTTGTAAAATCTGCAAGCGCAAGCACCACACGCTAATTCACAACGCCGATTACAAACCAAAACCGGTTTCAAGTAAATCAGCTGATGGCATGAGCGATAAGGCTGGACTCGAGTTATCTTCCGATAGCAACGGTCACGTTGCACTGTCGGCTAATATCACTGCGTATTCGCATACAGGTAGCTCAGGCGACATCCTGCTGTCGACTGCATTAGGTGCTACGATGCTAATAATAAACAACATATCGCTCGCGCTTTACTTGATTCTGGGAGTTCGTTTTGTTTAATGACGGAGAAATTATTGAATAAATTAAATCTACCTTACATAAACACAAATAAATCAATTCAAGGAATTAATAATTCTCTGTCACCCATTCAAAAAATGTGTCGTGTTCATATTCAATCGTTGCACGAATCTTACGCCAATGACATAACACGTTTTGTTTTGCCCACAATTACTGATAGCGTTCCCGCTAGACAAGTACACGTAAATAACATACCGTCAAATATACAATTAGCTGATCTGTACTTCCACACACCGGCTGCAATTGATATTATTATAGGAGCTGACGTATTTTGGACTTTATTAGGATCAGATAAAATTGTATTAGGTGATAGGAAACCAACACTTTATCAAACTAGTTATGATGATTAGTTATGCAGTCAATGAATAAAGAGTATTATTGAACTTGTTATGAACACCGCTTAGGTTTCAATTTAGTCACGATGACATTTCCTATAAAGTCACTCAATCAGTATATTATAGCTACGTCTGTGACGGGCTTAAAACTTTCAAGTCGCGCATTCAGCAAGCTAAACAACAACTGCTAACAGGGATTTCGAAAAATTCACTCAAACCGTGTTCGAGTCAGCTAAACTATTTACGCGAATGCAATGCTTAGACGGACGAAAGAAAAAGAAAGGGCATAGATTCATTTTGGAAGCCCTTTCCTATCAGTTATTGTGCAAACATTTTACATTACCATCTAAAAAATCCTAAAATCGTTGCTTGCTCAAATAAAATTGTCTCCAGGTATAAATGAAATAATTTTTAAAGAGTTAAGATCCACAGTGTCGAAAATACTGCAACAAGATGATCTGTGTAGTATTCGATGAAATCTTAATTTCTCCCCAAATCCATTACAATGTATACACAAACGCTCATGTTTTAGTGTTCGTGGTCAAAGGGGTAAGGAAAAATTTCAAACAGCCAGTAGCTTACTACTTTACGCAAACACTGAAAACAGCAAAACTTAAAGAAATTTTAGTAGATGTTATAGCTAAAGTACAAGCTACTGGTCTAAAGATAATCGCAACTGTATGCGACCAAAGCTCAACAAGTGTAAGCACCATAAATAGCTCAATCTCCGAAGCCAAAACTGCTTATTTCCAAGCAGGAAAAGAATGGCGAAAGGACATAATAACCGCCAATAATCATGACATAATCGGGTTTATGTCATGATTATTGACGGTTATTATGTCCTTTTACATCAAACAGCGCTGTTTGATGTCCACCACTTGTTAAAAGGAATTAGAAATAATTTATTAAATAAAGAAATACATTGTATGCATGAAAATGTGTTGAAAATAGTATAGTGGGAACACTCTCAGCGGGTTTTTGAAACCGACAGACAGGTCGCATGGAGAGTTGCGTATGCTGCCTAAGTTGACCAATGAACACGTAGATCCTGGCAAAATAATGAAAATGAGAGTAAAAAATGCGGCTCAAGTGTTAAGTTATAGTGTGGCAGTGGCTACTGATAATTAAGTTGCAAGAGGAGATTGTCCCTTGGAATCAGGGATCTAATACCATTATTTTGTGTTATTAATGGTTAAATTGTTTGACACACTTAACACGTCATCTTTTACGCCGCCAAATGGTTAAATATTAGGAGCTGCTGTAAAAAGAAATTCTCCTCATCACATATGAAAAAAAATGTTTTAGAATAATTTCGTGGTCTCTTTTCATGACAGTAGGTACCTATACATACGGTCATAAAACATATCGACAATATTTTTCTAGTTTTGAGTTAAGTACTGGGAAAGTAGATTAATTAATTATAGTTATATACTACACACAAGTACGCTGATAGCATTGTCACGCGTAGAATGATAGTTATGAGTAGAATGAGTAGAATGGTAACAGTACTAGGAGAACAGAACCGAATTATTCTAAAACATTTTTTCCATAATTCCCACCGTATCAGTGGGGACAACGGGAACAATTTTTTATTTTTTATTCCATTCCCGTTGGGCCCAAAATTTTGAAATAAAGCGTAAACGAAGACGTCAGATATAGAATATTGAATAAATATAGATTTTAAAGATATTGGAGGATGTAACACTTTTTAGCATATCGTTTATCCGAAACAGCTGAATTACTTTACAAAATTGTTGATGTTGGCATGCGAAGACGTTTACAGTGATAATCGTATTTTAATTTTATGTTGTATACTATTGTAAAAGAAGGGTACAATGGAGCGACATAGTCATATTTGACTAAGCTCCTTAAATAAATTCTGTAATTTAGATAATCAAGGAACTAAAATATTCTAGCACAATGTTTCTAATCATGTGCCTTTCTTCACCAGTAGGATTGACTATGGTGGGGGAAACATTGGTTGTGGTGGAACATTTACTTCTGGATCCTCTGGCGGTTCCTCTTCATTTTTTCATTCTAGCCAAGTTGTGTAATACTGCACAGGCTACAATTAGGCTCTCATTCCAAGGTTGACCCCTTTTTTATGCTAAAATGACTGGACTATTCATGTGAAACTACTCCTGAAAGTTTGAAACAGAAACCTGTATAAGATCGTCTGTCAACTGTGTCGTGATCGACTGGGCTTCTACCCAGTCGGCATCAACAAAACAAACTAGATCTGAACTATCTTTAGTATAAGTCAACCGATAAGATTTAGTTGCTTTTAAATACTTTAAAACTCTCTTAGCATGCTACCAGTGTGTTTTGTTATAATTATTGTTAAATTGACTTATAGCTAACTGAATAGAATACCTGGCCTTGTAAGTATCGACAGGTGCATAAGATTGCTTATTAATAAAATTCTTCCTTTGCTATGTAAGGTATTTGGCTTCGTTTCTCCCTCGGTACGTTGCGTATTGTTAAACACATTTCATGTGGGCGGCGGGCGCATTGGTTCGACAACGGTCCTTAGCATGAACTTGTTTCAGGTCTATTGCTCATGATTGGGTTGATACAGTGTTTGTGTTTAAATATAAGTAAATAAGTTACGATTAAACTAAATAGTAAAGAACTAGACTAGATTGTGAAGAACTTTAAGTCCTGAGTAAACTAAACTGAAGCGCTAATTAAACTAAATTGTGGAAAACTATTGGACTTAGTGTCATTTGCTGTGGTCTTCCTGAGTACCTATTACAGTATTATTTCGCCATCAGCTTGCTTATATTCACTTCATTACTCTTCTACACATTTCAAGCGGGCTTCAACGTAATTTTGGGTTGATCTAGCCTTTGGTGTCTTCTTAAGATTGATCTGGATCTTCTTGAAAGTATGTGCAAGGTTTTCCACTACATTTAAAGCTTTTTCCACTTACGTAGCCATTGTAAGTACGCATTTACTTCACTCGTAGCAAACGTAATGAATTAACAACATTTCAATTTTACTAAAGAAGCAAATTATGAAATCTTTGATAAATTTTTGAAAAGTTACCTGAAGACATTCAAACTTTTACAAGCCTCCAACTGAAGTATTCTAAAAAGCCAAGAGGAAGGAGCTATACAGTAGAAAAAAAGATGATGGCTGTAACCATCTTCAAGCAGAGCCCCAAGGTATAATACAATTAACTTGAAAAAATGTTCGTGCTCTCATCAGAGGTCTGTGTAACAAGTGTTAAGTGCTTTTGGCATGAGACCAGGCATAAACTACAAAAACAAATTTTGGCAAATTTAAAAAATGCGGTAGAGAAAATTACTGCTGAAAAAGCTTGTCACACACTTGTATGATGAAGTCTCATCAGTATACCATTCAAAGAGTGACAAAATTATTGGCTTCGAAGACTTCGGGATCAAAAGGAACAAAACTCTGGCTGATCATGCGCTAGTTTTGATAATCAAGGCTATCAAAAGCAAATACAAGCAACCCATTTGTTTCATATTTTGTAGAAGTACCACAAAAAAAACTTAAAAAAATCTTATAATTAATGTTATTAAAGAATTACATTGTGTTGGTCTACGGGTGGTAGCAACTATATGTGACCAAGCAGCCACCAATGTAGCTATGATTAAAGGTCTGCAAGAAGACGACCTAAATATTTATTGGAAGGCATTGAGACCTATTCTAGATGTTTTGAATTAAATAATTATAAAATATTCTCCTTATTTGACACACCCCATTTATTGTGTATTCACCTACTTCATCTACGCACATCCAGGACCGGCAGCGACGTCTCGCATCATCATCATCGCAACTCATCATCGAAAATCATCCATCACCTCGCTTTCATCAAAGCCTCACCGTCGCTGCAACACTATAACACTATTTAAAAAGGGGTAATAAATAATTTATTCACAAAAAATGCAACCTATGTACATAATGGTACAACAAAATGTGTCGAATGGGATCATTTAAAATTATTATTGAATATAAATGAAGGATATGGTGAAATTAGGCTTGTAAGTTTACTGAAAGTCATGTGATGATAGACAAAATACCCAAAATGAAAGTCAAACATGCTGCACAAGTATTCAGCCAGCATTAAGATTTAAAGCATGCAAGTTAACATTTATAAGTTGATAACTTCATACTTTATTTGTCATGAACTCATGACATTTGTTATACTCTTTACAAAAATTAGACTCAATATATAAGCTTGTATTTTTAGGGTTCCGTAGTTCTGACAAGGAACCTTTATAGTTGTGTCCGTCTGCCTGTCTGTCCGAGGTTTTGCTAAGAGACCGTTAGTAATACTAGAAAGCTGTAATTTTGTAGGAGTGTGTATATCAATTACGCCGACAAAGTGGTAAAATAAAATTTTGGAAAATATTTTTTTTAGCGTAGCTCCCCTACATGTGAAGTGGGGATGAATATTTTTTTCATTATCTACCCCATCGTGTGGGGTATCGTTGAATAGGTCTAAATAACTTCGGGGTTGCTACAATTATTTTTCGATAAATGCTCCATTTACGAAATAACGAAATATTTAACTTCAAAGTGAAACATTTTTGTTAAATAGTGATTGCAACATTTTCTTAGTAATAAGTTGGCAACAATTATGTTGGCAACACTGTACTGTTCTGTTCTGTCATCTCTTTTTATTATACACGTTTTTATACTTATCAAAATCTTTTCATTTATAAACTAAAGTAATCACAAACTCTTCATGGTAGCAGAGCGTGGTTGCGCTAAAATAAGTGATTACTCGGAATAGTATTGTGAAAAGTCCGAAAAAGTACTGTGTGTACTGACATCGAAAAATTCTACCGACAACTTACCGGCGAGCGTGGCGTCATACAGTTTGGAAGTTGTACGTACCTTTAAAGAGCAAAATGTCTGTAGATACGGTATTCAAGATAGAAAAACTAATTGGACGGGAAAATTACGCGAATTGGAAGTTCGCAGTAAAAGGGTACTTGGAGCACGACGATCTTTGGCAATGCATAGAAGCGGACCAAGTCGATGGCGCGGAAATTGATGGCGCGAAAGATGTCAAAACTAAGTCGATATGTACTCCGAGCCAATGCTGCTGACTAGGAAGTCAGCAGCATTGGCTCGGAGTCAAAAGAATAATGAGATATCTGCAATGCAGCAAGGACTTAAAATTGACATTCACCAAAGATGTGTCAAATGAGATAAGAGGCTACTGTGATTCAGACAGGGCTAGCAGTCCAGAGGACAGAAGGTCCTGCACCGGCTATATTTATGTTTTTCAGAATGGCGGGATAGCTTGGAAGTCCTGTAAACAATCTACAGTTGCTCTGTCCACTGCGGAGGCAGAGTATATGGCAATGGCTGCTGCGACACAAGAAGCACTGTAGCTCCGCCAGCTCCAGCTAGAACTTGGCCTGCAAGAAGACTGTCCACTCCCCATTTATTGTGATAATCAAAGTGCAATAATACACTTAGCTTCAAATGATTGTTATAAACCTAGAACAAACATAGACATTCGATATCATTTTTTAAGAGATAATGTTAATAGTAAGCTTATAAGTTTTGCATATTCTAAAGGTAGTGAAATGGTAGCTGACATTTTAACGAAGGGGACTACATTAGAGGAACACTTGTATTGTATAAAGAAAATGGGTTTGCATTCTAGAGGGGGTGTTAAATAGTGATTGCAACATTTTCTTAGTAATAAGTTGGCAACAATTATATTGGCAACACTGTACAGTTCTGTTATCTCTGTGAAACCGTATCACATTTAATTTAATTATTATAATAGAAAGCAAGTGCGATAGTGCAAATTTAGTACTCATTTTATCACTAGATGGCGTTGACGTCGATTTAAATCGCGATATGGTTTCTAAGATGAAGTAGTGGCTTGTTGCTACTACGGAACCCTACACTGTGCATGGCCCGACACGCACTTGGCCGGTTTTTTTATTTATATATATTTTTAAAAACTGCTTTAGTTATTTTACTGTAGGTATTATCAGATGGTTAAAAATTAAATTATGTAGGATTGACTAACGTGGTACTGCCAGCCGAATGTGAACAAACTGCAGACTTTATTCATGTTTGCTATGTTATTCGATTCTTTTAATGATTATTCTTATCAGGATGCGGCAAAAATATACAATAGTTGTTTAAAAATAATTCACTCCACTTCCAAATGTGGAATGATTTATTACCAATTTTGGAATCAATCAAATCTGAATCAGTAATTTTAAAAAATAGCACGGTATCAATCAAACATGCTTTAATACATTCCATAAAAATTTTGATACATAATATCAAAGTATTTTAAGAAATGTGGATATATTTAAATCAAAATTATAATGTAAATAATTTATTAACAGGGAATTTCAATTAAGATCCATTCGATTTTTACTAGTATTAGATGCATTGGTGTAAAAAATATTAATCCTAATTGTTATCAATTCATGAATGCATTCAAAACTTTGATCATTAATAATTTTAACTAATCACATTCTGCAGGCGCTAATTGTGAGCAAGATACAAATCTATCATATTATCAATCAAATCAATCAAAGTGAACCTGATTTGTGAAAATTCAGATGATTCTTATAACGATGATTTTGCATGTGAAATTGAAAAATCTTGATTTCACCCTAATGGTTTTATTGATTTAATGTATATTATATTATTTTATGATTGTTGCATGCTTGCGTGTTTCTCCCCATTCGATATTTCTGAAGAAGAAAATCACATTTTTGATTAGGTTGTGACTGGAGGATGTGACTAGTCGTCGGTCGAATCACGAAAGGGCGCAACCAACAAAATTTCGGATTTTGAGTTATTTACACCATTGAATTGTAGATGTCAAGTTTTATCATGTCACGAAAAGGCGTATCCAAAATCGCAGTATTTAATGACTTATGAGTAGTCGCGAAGGGCCCTTGTAACTTTGTATACTTACTAATACTAAATATGATATCTACCAATAAAACAACAAACATACAAAAACATCTCCGTACTAATTAGCTGTAGGAACAAATAAATATTTTTCTATGTATGTAGGTGATGCTATAATAATTCGGCCGCAAATATAAACCTACCCGCGCGCGAGTAACAAATTGCGCCGGAACAGACCGGTCGAAGTGCATAAGCTCCGCCTCCATATTTAGTGTTATTGTGTCAGCCAATGACGACGGCTAGTCTTTCGATTTTTCTGGAACGAATCGCCGTTCTTTCGCGAAGATCACCTAATATGGTAATCTTCAAAATAGGTGAACGTCCCAGGAGGTTATAAAAAACCTCTGGGAGTTGCCAGGTGTATTCTAACCTGTACTCTGCGCCTGCGACTACGTACACTGACCTACCTAGTTACCATGTTACCAAGTCTAAACACTAAGTAAATTACCGTGTTGTGAAAGTAATTGTTTAACTATAAAAACAAAGTAAATTCTATTGTGTGAACCGGAAAATCGGTAAGTCTTGAAAAGCTGTTTAGATGTGCCTAACAATTGTAATCTTTGTGTAATTTAGCTGTGTAACGCTGTGTATAAATTCTCTTTGCTAACCTTTTTTTCCAATAATAACATGCAATATGCACGTTTTTGTGTTTTAGTGTCAAAACCTAGGTCTTGTTTTAATGTTGGTGTGCCTAAACCAGCATAGTCTGAGCTGTGTTATATTGTGCTAGAAACATTAAACGTAATTATTCTAGAATCTCACCAATTCAAAATTAATAATAAAACATTGTTAATTTATGTGTGCGTCATGATGGTGGGTCATGTATTTCAGTAATGTAATTTCAGTTAACCCTTTTTGTTTTTTTTATTAAATTTAAATAGTAGTAGCTTGTAATTTTTTTATATGCACACAATTATAGGTAGATATATACTAGCAATATTTCTAAATATATTGCCTAGTCATGTAAATTAATTACTTTGTTCTAATAATGTAAATTGTTCTAGTTTTTGCAAAAGGAGGTGGCTATTAGTTTTTCAATAATACTTAATACAAATATAATTTATTTTAAATATTTTTTTCTGCTACCTACCTCAATTAATTTATTTTTCTTATAGCTTGTCTTAATGCTTGTCTGCACATTAGCTGTGTATTATTGTCTTGTTTTTAACCACACCGTGAGACTGCATCACCAAATTAACCAAATTAATGTTGGGGCTATCTCCTTGGTAGTTCCGCATTGGTTGCGGTCCGGTTGATGCAGTCGACGGTCTGGAGCACTACCTAAGACGCCTGTGAATGTGGATTCCAGGGTTCCAGTTCCACTTCTACGCCTCTATATAATACAACGCGTACTCATCCTGCGCTGCTGCCGGGTGTGGCTGGACACCTGAGCTGCTGTTGCATCTACCTACCTCGCGAAGCTGCCGCGAGCTGCGCGCGCTGCGTCGACTACACTTCACGTCGGCCGGCCGCCTACCTCCTGTGGACTACCAGGAGAGTACCGTCTACACGAGAAAGAAACCAAACGTCCTAACTCATCGAACCCCGCCCGGCTTCACCGGCTTACTTACTAGGGTTACAAAGCAATATACGTTTATTAATTTGTACCAATTTTTTTATTCCATAATCCTAGTAGTAAGCCCACCTCGTTACACCCTATCTACTATTCCTTTAATTTAAAACATGACGAATAGGCGTAGCATCAGATCATAGATACTATAAGAATAGAGGATGCGCCGTAAGTTGCATATACATTATTTGGTTATACAAATGTTATGCAAACAAGAACCTTGCCAACAAAAATATATCCGTCTCATTCTCACACGTCATAATTTTCAAATGTAAAAAAACCGGCCAAGTGCGAGTTGTACTCGCGCACCGAGGGTTCCGTATCATTTTTGGACGTATAAAGCGAAAAATCGGGACCGCATAACCACGGGGTCTCATCAGGAACAAAGTAACATTTGTTGAAATAACTCATAATATATGGCGTTATATGTATCGAATTGTTATTGAAGTTTGTGTAAAATTGAGAACATGAAAAAATACATCATGAAAAATATTTGTTCAAATTTTGAAAAATGCTTTAAGCACGGAAAAATGCATAGCCCGAAGATAGCCCGCGCTAAATCGGTCACATTTCTTTGTATGAGATGAGACATCTGTACGTATGGTATTATATTATCTGTGGCATAACTAAGTTTGTTTGTGAAGGAATTTTGATGATTTTGAAAAAAACTGTACTAGTTAGGAACATCGTTTTATTTTTGGTGCCATATTTGGGTCAATTGCTATCAACTCTAATTATTTCAGATTTTTCACCCCGCAAACTTCGGAGATAAGGGCGGGGGAATGGTATTTTTTTGGACATTTTTCATCATATGTCGAAAACTGTGAGACATAAAATAAAATAAAAATATGTTTTGAAATGTGCAGATCAAGCCCTTTCATATGATATGTCACTTGACCTGGTAACCCCACTTTAAAATTTCGGACCTCCACTCCGGCCCCTTTTGCAATGAAAATAAAAATATTTTTGGATTTTTTTCATTTGCAATAAAGTTGAACAAGCATTCTTTATAACTGTTCCAAATTTCAAGGCGATAGCATAAGTAGTTGCTGAAATAAGCAGGTGTGACAGACAGACAGACAGACAGACGAAGTCGCACCATAAGGGTTCCTTTTTCACCATTTTGGTACGGAACCCTAAAAAGATGAAACATATCATAGACTTCAATTTTCTGTTAACTGTAACTTAACTTTTAAAGCATCTTGTTGCGACTGGTTTTTTTTTGTTTTTAGTAATGGTAATGACATAATGAGTAAGTACTTACATCTATTTATTTTCTTTGATCAGGTGTATCGGCGCGTGTTAGGTTACATTTTTATATCATTTTTTACTTGTTAAGTATTTATAGTTTTTCTTTTTTCTTTTGTGATTTAGTTTATCCTTTTGATTTATATAATTTCGTACACAAAGTAGGTAACTGACAGACAGAATTGTGTTGCTGCGGAGTTTGTTGCGCCGTTTCTTCTTCGCAGCTAAAACACTAGGAAGCGGTGAAGGGCGGGCGTTTTTGGGGGCTGTCTTATGTACATTGACGTTCAAAAAGTGCTAATTCGTTAGCCCACTTTGAATAAATGATTTTTGAATTTGAATTTGAAATTTGTTGACAGTTTTCATTACGTCACCTAACTCCACCTTGAAGCACGACGCCATTTTAGGTTGTCGTTCATTTGTTATGATTAGTGGTAGTTCGTCTGTCATCTAAGCGTTGTTCGGAGTTAATTTTCTTGTTTGTTTTACTCTTGATTGCACTGTAGATGAAGTTGTAAACTAAAAGAAAAATGTAAAAATATATGTTAATCTCTTAGAGGGGTATTGATCAGTGGTGGTCCACTGCTCAGGAAACACATTACTTTGTGTATTTTGTATCATATCCATTGCTCAATTGGTGATTTAAAATTTAAAGTGTTGCATCAATGGATGTAATTCAAATTCCCGTAAAAATGAAGAAGGATTGTCATTTTTAGGTAAGTTGCAATTTTTTTCCACAATCATGTATATTTTTCGTGTGAATTGCGTTTCGTGTTCATAGTAGGGGTTATAGCCTATAACCCCTACTATAACTTATAGGTCGTGTTTTCCGCTAATATCTAGGATTTGCAATGACTATTATCATGTAAAATTAAACAAGTAAACATTTCGATTGTTTACATTTCTTAAATAGTGTTGTTCTAACGTGTCGTCGTGTTTTGAAATGATCGATATACAGTTTAACAATAAAATTTATATAGTCCTATGATCAATTAACGTTTTAGACGCGTTAACTGTATATATCGATTGAGACCCTTTCATTTAGGGAAAGAACTTTAAAAAAATAGTGTAAATCAAGACTTTTCTTTAATAGTTTTCATCAAAAGATTTGTATTAAGATTATTTCGTTGGTACTTACGGATGCATAATATTTATTTAAGGTTCCCAAAGAATGAAGGCCTTAAAAAATTGTGGATTGATAATATAGGCCAGGAAAACATAAAACCTGCAGCAGTAAGAAGAATATGCTCCTTGCATTTTGAAAAAGAATGCCTAAACAGAACACTGGCTGTAGTTCGGCTTAAGGATGATGTGGGAACCACATCATCCTTAAGCCGAACTACAACTCTTTTCCCAGTAAGTAAAGTATACTTTCTGTTAATAAGGTACTGTCTGATATACATTGATTAAAACGCGTGGAGCTAATGCCTGTTGATTGATGTCACATGTCTTGTAATTAAAGACTTTGGATTGTGTTGTTTGTTTCACAATTTAAATTTTGAATCACCAATTGAGCAATGGATATGATACAAAATACACAAAGTAATGGGTTTCCTGAGCAGTGGACCACCACTGATCAATACCCTTCTAAGAGATTAACATATATTTTTACATTTTTCTTTTAGTTTACTACTTCATCTACAGTGCAATCAAGAGTAAAACAAACAAGTTCTGTAAACAGAGCTTTGGAGGTGGTTCAGCTTAATGATAATGTAGTTCCTGCTCTTTTTCCTGTAAGTACCGTATCTTTCATTTCTTGTTCTCTTCTGTTAAAAATATACCTACTATAGTAGGCAAAAGTTCTTGAAGATATATGCATGCCCGAGCACTGGGCCACCACTAATATTTATATACCTACTATAATAATATAGTTTTGCAAGCAAAAACATCTTGTATCATATCGATGGCTCCCACGCAGACGGTCGGAACATTGTTTTTGACTAAAACCGTTTTTTTGTGCCATTACAACAATCTTGTATAGTATTATCTATTACTAAAATACTAAAATGCAAATTTTAATATCTTAAATAAATAATGAGTTTTTTAATGGATAATGGTCTTAACATTTAAACGCTCCCGCACATAAAGTCGCGTGGATAGTTCAGACGGTATGCTTCGATCGATTGATCCGCGGCCGGCCAATCAGAGCACAGTACCGACCGCGACGTCAAGTCGTATGTCAACAGTGAAGAAGTTTGCTTTTAAAAATAAAACAATCGATTGTTTTTGTTATTGTTTATGTAGTTTAAGGTGTACTATTAATAGTTAAAGTAAAATGAGTAACGTACGTGCTTCCAAGATTATGAAACTAGTGTTAAATGAACAAATAAACCAAAATAGTGAAGTAACGGTCGATGAAAATTTTGGAAATGGTAAGTTTTCCTGATTTGTTTTGTATTATAATTATTTTACTTGTTTATATGTGTGGTACGAATATAATAATTAGTATGTGATAGTGTTGAATAGGTCTCAACAGACGAAACAGTGATTACGACCGTTCCGACGCATAACGTCGGAACGTTTATGTTACGACTATATGCGCTGTAATCAAACGTTAACAGTGGTCAGTTAAGACTTTATACTACACAACAATTTAATTATAAGAGTCGTAACTTATACTTACGACCATTTGCGATGTTTAAATATAATAATGAGTAAACGTATAAAGACATATCATAGACATACGGCTTTATGCTCCGTTAAAAAAATAAGATACGATTCTCTGCTTTTCAAATTATGGTTAAAATATCATTAAAATAAATTTTCTAACTGCTTTGTTGGTCCAGTGGAAGTTAGCATGACTGGCGGGTTCGATTCCCGGGTCGAGCAATATAATATTGGGTTTTTCAATTTCGAAATTCTCATAACATGGAGTCTGAACTGCGCCTAGTGTTTGACAATAGGCATTACAATGGGACTAATAACTGGCGAAAAGTGGGTGGACTATGTTCTCTTATCTCTAACCTCTCTAAACTCTGTCTATCGCTTTGGGGAATAAAACCCGTAATGTTGTTTGATTTATGTTAATTGTCTAACACTTTTTATATTTATATGTGTATTTGTTTCTTGTGTATACTTTTTAACTAATTGCAAACTTGTATTTTTAGAATCGCCGGTACCACTTGAAGCTGAAGACCAGTGGGATCAGTATAAGACGATGTTCGGGCAATCTTTTATTAATAGTACAACAAGCATTAACAACAGTAGTATATTACCGAGGTAATAAATAATCCAGACGCAATGTTACCCTTAATTTCATCCCCATTACCAAATGAAAGCCCTACAGAACGTGTGGATTCAGAGCCATGTATTGAAAAAATTTCACACGAATCAGCTGATATAATAGAACCTTCACTGGACATAACACCAATGCCCTCCCCAAATAATGATTTTTTGATGGCCACTTCGACTCCACTATTCAGAAATTTATCGATTTGTGATGCTGAGAATTCATCTAGTAGTGCCAGTAGAGCCAATACACCACACCTGAGTAACGCTTCAAGTCAGGACTCTTCTGTCTGCTCATCAAGTGAAAATACACCGTCGGCTAGAGTTGCAAGAAGACGTCACCGTCGCCGTGATGAGTGGAAAGATATTAAACGAAAATGTTTTAAAAATTTAGGAAAAGCGTATATGAGTAGGAATGGAGTTCAGATAAATGATAATGATAAATGATATTTATTTTTTGTAAATAGGTTAAAAAAATCCAACACAAACACCAACGGGAACGTATATTTAGTTCTTTTTGGAAAATTGGAGATCACAGTCGACAGTGGGATTACATCGTCAACCACACCGAAGTAGGCGATACTAAGTATCCCTCTACGACGAATTCTGTGTCTAGACGTAAGAGATCTGTTAAGTATTGCTTACCTCTTATTGAATCTAATTCTGACTTACCTAATAAAGTGTTCGTTTGCAAAACGATGTTCCTAAATACACTTTCTATTGGAGAGAGAACTGTTCAAACAGCTTTGGCGAAATATCGCTCTGGTGGTGGCTCTGTTTCCCCCGATCGACGTGGTGGAACTAGAATTATAGTCCTAGACGACGAAATAAAACAGGGTGCTTTAAAGCATGTCAAAACGTTCCAGCCCGTTGAATCTCACTATGTACGCAAAGATACAAGTAAAATTTACTTAGACGGCGACCTTACATTTACAAAAATGTTTTCTTTGTACAATGAGTGGTGTATAAGTGAAAATATAACTAAAAAGGTATCGACAGTTAGACAGTATCGTGATATCATAAACCAAAACTTAAATATATCGTTTCACAAGCCAAAAAAAGACATTTGTAACGAGTGTCATATACAGGGTTATTATAAATACCTTAGCTATTTTCACAGAACCTCTCCTAAATTAAATATACTATTTCCTAATTTTATTTGTATTTGTTATTTATTATCGAAAAAACAGATAACACGTTTCGAAGTTATCCAAAAAAATAACGAACTTTATTGTCACCGCTCGTCGCTCGCGTCGCGGTCACTGACCGCTACTAGCGGCCAATTGTGTAGGTACCTAACTACTAAACCTGTGCCGCCTGCCATGCAATTATCTTACCTACGTTATTGTCTTAAGGTGCAATTTTTTCTTCATACTTTTACGGGCTTAGGACCGTCAAAATTTTCGTATTTCGGCGTATTTAAAAAATTGAAATCCTTACCTTACCTTATTCATAATCAATAAAAATCAAAATAACAAAAAACCGAACCTTAAAAGTCATTGATACCTTAACAATTGTTCAAAGCTAAGCACAACCTTGCACGTTTGATAACGTTAGACCGTAGCCTTGCGAGCACTGCACCATCACTTTTTGTATCAAATTATGCACTAATAATTTCGGTGCCCTAGGAGGCCAAGCCACGGGACCGCCGCGGCCTATCCATTGTTCTCCGTACTTACTGTTATGGTATCGATATTAAGCTGGGTACTCACTTAGCAGTGTTGCATGTAGCGTATCAGATACTGTATTAACCTGCAAGTGGATACGGCTCGTCTACGATCCACCGCGTCTATACACGGTGAAATTTAAGTGGATGTTTTCCCGTAGCGAAATGATTTTGTCTTGGCAGTACATTCGATTGATATATAAAAGAAAAATTAGAATCAAAAAATGGCAGAATGGTGTGATGAGAATGATGTGAAAAACAAAATCTCAAACCAATAGTAGGTACCTACCTCACGATAGCTACGCAAGCGCGGCGACGACGCGAGCGGCCGCGGCCGAGCGGGGCGCGCCCGCGCGGTCATTGCCCTCCGTGTTTATCAATCAGCTGATTGCTGAGTTATTGATAGACAAATTACTGAACACGTGAACACGAAACTAAAAAAACAAGATTACTAGGTAGGTAGGCACCTATCTTAGAAAACGATATTTTCTGAATTAGATACCTATTACAGTATTTATACCGTAGGTATTCAAAAAAATGGAATAAACTTATTTACAATGATTTTAATTACTTACCTACTTTTAAATGTTCGGTATTTAATACAAAGGTACAACAAGTAGGTACTTACGCTTAGGCCCGGTAACGGAGTAATTTTTCAAATTGCAAGCCACTGCGTTCCATTCACAATAACACAATCGAGCACGTTTTATTTGATTAAGTTTACGAAAATGATAGGTACTTAAGCAGTCTTTCATTGTTGAGAACTTTCCAAACGTAGTATTGACTTACATTAAACCCAGCCACCACAGCCATACACATAGGTAGGTACTTCGACGAGGATCCCGTTTGAAGTACCTACTTGTGGATTTCCTCGCCGAACTCGGGCAAACGGGTACATGCACTGTAACTCGCCATGATCGAGTAGCACTGTGTCGCCGCTACGATCGTCCGGGCCTACGGGACTTGGGGGTTCAGAACACCGCCAAGATTGTTCGACTCCAAGTTGTTGCGGCTCCGCGTAAACACGGCAGCATGGGAGTCATAATTAGCCCTAGCATACATTTGCACCATAGCGACGTACTCTAAATTGGAATAATAATGTAATGTCGATCCATTTTTGCAACGATAATTCACTAGTTCACTACGCATGTTACGAGATTCGCGTTCGCGGTACAACTGACGGCCAGTCGGCCGGTCGGCGTCGCGGCCAACGGTCGGCGTGGAGTGCGGGTCGGGGGGGTGCGGTGCGGTTGCAACGGGCGATCAGTCTGTTTTATGTTGTATCACTATGCGCGAGAGCTGATTTTGCTCTGCACATTTATGAATCGGTCGCCGCTTTTGTCGGCACCGCCGCTTTGATTCGCGGAATCGGGGCGCGCGGCGCGTGTCGGTTTGACTAGATAACTATACCTACGTTAGATCTAGTGAGTTACTATTGTTTTTCACACTTTCGAGTCTATGAATATTTTTTTTGATTATTTGAAAAAAAAACATAATATTTTTTAAATTGAACTCTATGTTTCGATAGTACTACTGATGGCAAATCGTTCTGCTGTCGGAAAACAACCACTAAAATTTCAGCGTGTATACGCGGTGGACCGTGGACGAGCCGTACCCACTTGTACGAGCTGTACCTACGAGCTGCCGGGATCACACTACGAGCCGCCTTTGTGTTCGCAGTGATACCGCAGGGATACCGCAGTCGGCAGGTCACTGCGAGCTTACAGCGCTCCACGCGCGAGCGGCTCGCAGCGGGCTCGTGCCTACGTACTCACTTGATACCGTATCTGATACATTACATGCTATACTGCTAAGTGAGTACCCAGCTTTACACCCCGTAACATAACGAGGTACTTACCTACGTGCCTGCAGTTAAGTGACTTTGAATAAAATAGCGAATCGCGTGAGGGTTTCGATTGTACAATCCGATTCCCCGATTGAACTTGAACAGCGCTTCGTCGTTTTGATGTTCTAATGTGATCCACTCACAGAAAACTCCAGAGCCTTCGAGCTTCGTAAAGATTTTCACCACTTTGTACACTCTCACCATTTCGTAATAATTCCGGTTACTGTATCTACATTTTAATAAAAAGTCTTTTGCGTTAATAGCGGTTTTCAAGAAACTGTCAATATCGTAAGTTGCACGAGTTTGGCGCGAGTAATTATGACATTACGTATGCACGGCGTCACATGTTCGAGGAGACTGATGCGCGCGGCGGGCGCGGGCGCGCGCGGCGTGCCACGTGCCTAGCGACACCCCGCCCTTCCCGTCCGTCCCGAGACGAGCGTACGTTTAATTACCTACACTACATTCGGGCATTCGGAAGAGAAGGTCACTGCACTTTGTAATTTTATCCAACTATTATAAAGTTGTCGGGACAATCTTATGATAAAAATGTAAAAAAAAAATTTTTTTTTTTTCTTCACCAATGGGCTCTGTTATCGATTCTGGTTCAGAGAAATGAAAATAGCTAAGGCTTTTACTATAGCGCTGTATATAATGAAAACAAAAATACAATGACGGAAGAAGAAAAACAAAAACAAGAACTTCATATAAATAACAAGATGAAAGCTAGAGAAATGAAGGCAAATGATAAAAAAGAAGCATTGGAAAGTGGAGGTAAAATAGTTACAGCGTGTTTCGATTTTCAAAAAATATTAAACTGTCCTCATGGCAATTTCGGTTTATTTTATTATAAACGAAAATTATCCATTTATAATTTTACAATATTCGACCTAGCGAGTCAAGAAGGTTATTGTTACATGTGGCCTGAAACTAATGGGAAACACGGGGCTTGCGAAGTAGCAAGTTGCTTATCCAAATTCATTGAGGGTAAAGTTTTAGGCGGCGCCAAAGAATTCAGATTTTGGTCGGATAACTGTGCCGGTCAAAATCGTAATCGTATTGTGTTTGCTTTTTACACATATACAGCAAAAAAGTATGGTATAACGATAGTCCATAGGTTTTTAGAGCGTGGGCATACACAAAATGAAGCTGATTCAGTCCATGCTCTCATCGAGAGAAATGCAAAAAATAAGCTTATATATACCCCTGCACAATGGTATGGCTTAGTCAGATGGTCAAAAGTAAACCCTCCAAATTATAATGTCATCGAAATGAGTATTACAGATTTTTACAACTACAAATTATTACTAGATGGTAAAAACTGGGCTAAAAATACTAAAAAACAAAAAGTATCATGGACCAAAATTAAAGAAGTTCAAGTAGTGTCAAGCGAACCCTATATTTTGAACTCGTTATAATTTTGAAGAAGAAAATGTCATGAGTTTAATAACAAAAAAAGCCTATTCATCAAGAAGAAATAATAGTTTAATAGATACAGAATTATTGGAACCATGTTACTCTGATAATTTACCTATTACATTGGCCAAAGGAGGTCACCAATCTTCCAAACAATTTTGGCTAAACTTGTACCGCAAGGTACACATGCACCAAAATGTAGAGAAAAAATAGAGGAATTAGAATATCACTGTACTTTATTCAATAATTCACTATATACCATTTAATAAGTAATTTAAAGTTTAAAAAACTTGTAACACTATTAAATCATATGGCAACATTGCATAAGCACGTGCAAGCATGGTGAAGTGCATCTCGATTTAGCTCTCGATTATTTACTGTGTTACTATTTTTAGTAATTATTTAATTTAATGTTTACTGATCGCAATTGTATTACTATTTATTACTAAAAATCGTATTTTTTAAAGTAATGATTAAATAACTACAAACACAACTATTTTTATGTTAATCTGCAGTTGAAAATGTTGACATTAGTAACAAATGTTACCTAATCGATTAAGTTACTAAAAAGTCCTTTCCACTCAGTGTTATCTTTGCAGATCACATAAAATGACAAAATAACATAACCATAGATAATCTATCAACATTATTGTTTGTTTTAAAATTGTGTTAAGCCGGTTTCACACACTTGACATTTGCCGTAAACTACAAATCTCGACAAATGGACTGAACGTGTGGATCATTGCAAGCGTTTTTTGCAAGCTTCTTTTGATTTGTGTACAAAACCATAAACGGCAAACCCACGCACGCCAAGCCAGGCAGTTGTTTTGTCTAATAATATTAGATGTCTGTGGGTTTGTCAAGGTTTGACCCTTGGAGGAAGAATATACTGGAGTTAGTCTAACCATGTCTGTATACTGTGTGAAGCCTGTCATTTCTCGTTGACAGTGATACAGTGACGTCACTGTAAAGTTCACCGCGCATTGGCGCAATGGTTTGATACAGTGACGTCACTGAAGCGTCAACCAGTCAACTCGTCACGCACACTAATACAAATTCAGAACCGCACACTAAACGGCCAGCGGCTTTATCTCTTAGGCTATGTCTATAGTATTCTATGTCTATGGTTTGACCTAAGTGTGGATACGGCATTAGGTAGTTGACTGTTGACTGATAGAGCGCTTGAGCGCCATATTGGTTGGAGTGCTTTTTATTGAAATAAAAAGTATTTTTTTCTCGTCTCCAGGTGACGATAAAAAAGAAATAAAAACACAACATTATTCAGTATAATTTAGGGTATTTTATTCAACTGAGTGTACCTCGGTACTTCATTTAGCCAAATATTGTTGACCTCCTTTAATGATTTACTAAGTCTATGTCAAGGACGTATAATACCCCAAGTGTACCATGGTTATTATCAACAGTTGTCACACAGTGGTACTGTTACTGAAGAGAACAATAGTGATTTCTCTGACTAATCATCGTTATTTTGTCTCAAATATCCTAACTTCCATTATAATAATTATGTTACTTACAGACGCCAGCACATCAACTTACCTCAATCTGTCAAATTTCTTTCATAGATTTTCAACCTTATATCACAATAGTGAAAGGTTAATTTTTGATTGGTAAAATTTGACAGATTGGGGTAGCTTGACCTGCTGTCGTCTGT
Organism: Thalpophila matura; assembly: GCA_948465475.1. Classification (NCBI taxonomy): domain Eukaryota; kingdom Metazoa; phylum Arthropoda; class Insecta; order Lepidoptera; family Noctuidae; genus Thalpophila; species Thalpophila matura. The sequence continues at coordinate 8,489,242 of OX419198.1, read as the reverse complement.
ACAAATAGTTTTCAATCCTCAATTTTAAGTGATTTTAATTTAATTTAGAAGATTTTTTTATTTCGTTATATATTATAATTTCATTTCCTTTTATGTTGATTTCATTATAATTATCATGTCGAAGATAGTACGAGTATACATATTTTTTATTAAGTTTAGAAGAGCCAGTTTTAACCTTATGTTTTTTTAAATAAAAGTTTATAATAACGTGACTTAAGAAGACTGAATTACGCGTTAAGAAGACTGAATTATGTTCCTATGATGAGAGTTATTGTAATTAAATTGATTTGAGGTGAAATTTTACGGTGGTTTTTATTCATCAACTCCCTTATTACGACCCCCTTTTAGAGAGATATGATAGTATACACGTCGCATATAGTCGTAATTCAAACTTACGACTTTATACGACGTTTATGAACGCATACAGTCGTAACAATAAGATACGACCTTTTTTTAATAAGTAAATAGTCGTAAGTAAGTAAAACTAGTTTTTTTTGGTAACTACAATTCCTTTTAATATCCAGCGCCTGGGGATACATTATTTAACTAATAATTGACAGGTTAGTGCAAAAAGGATAGTGAGCGAATCCGGTCCAAGAGCGGCCAAAGATAAGACATATGCCAAATGAAAGGGCATAACGTAGTCTTCAAATAAGCAAACTGGCATCAGAATCTGTCCGGGTAATTCTGAGTTATATTAAGTTTTTTAAGGTTCATAGTTTATTATTGATTTTCATGATTTAATATTCGGATTTTAACAATTAAGGTATCATTACATTTGTCTTGGTACCACGAGTGACATTAGCTATAATTATGTAGATAAAAAAAAACATGGTGGATTTTAGCCAAAGAAAATAATACTTATTACATTTTTTTGTGAAATGGTAATTGATGACTGATTACTGAGGCAGTCTTTCACTATCCTTTGTTGAGTTGTGCTTTTCTCTTTTTTTTCTACTGATTCATTATATGGACAAGTATACGGCAAAGATTTAAAAACTCGTGTGGACTGTACGTAGATTCCACCACCGCAATTCACTATCGTATTATTGTTATCAGGATTACTAAATAGCGCACTGGAAAACATTAGCCCCATCCCAGCCAAGGTGCTGTGGTACATCATCATCAGTGGTCAACTTGGCAAGCATGATACCCAAAGCAGTTTGGGGTTTATCGCACTTTCTAGAAAGTGACGGTGTCTTGTGTCTCGGTGTCCAAAATCAAAAGACAGTCATTCGAAAATCAGACAGTACCTACCTACCTACACTAAGTCAGTAGACAAAAAAAATAGGAATCTCACGTCACAACTCAACAAAGGATAGTAAAAGACTGCCTCCGTCATCGATCACCACCGGCATCAATGACGAATTCATTAAAAAAAATATCCTTAACCCATCATATTAATATCCGGAACGTGAATCCACGCGAGACAAAATTAGGTACATTTTTACTGTGTCTAAAATTGTTGCACACGAAAGGTTAATCCACTGTGTTGGTTTTTTTTTAATCCACATAGCCAATGTCACTCGCGGTACCTATAAAGACAAATGTTATGATACCTCATTTGTTAAAATCCGAATACTAAGTCGTGAAAACCAAGTAGCATTACTCAGAATCACTCGGACAGATTCTGATGCCTATCTGCATACTTGAAGACTACATTATACCCTTTCATTTGGCATATGTCTTAATCGAGGCGGCTCTTGGACCAACTCCCATACAAAGTTGCCCACTGTCTTTTCTGTTGAAAATCTTTCACAATCATTTTTATCAATAACGTATACTAAAAATGCTCTCCTGAGAAAAATATTTTTTAGCCTTACGACCTTATGCGTGGGAGGCGTCGATATACAGATAAATAAAGCCATAAATCAAATGTTTTCTTTCAGCATATGCCAATGAATGTAGATGCTCCCATCTACACGGAACCGGTGCAACCAACAAGTAAAGTAGATTTATCTGAAATTACAGGAGATATGTGCATGGTTAGTATTTTCATTCTTTATCCATTAGAAGATTGACTGATATATCAAAATAATGTCTCCAACAGCTTGAATCTTGAAATAATCATCAGAGGATGTTCATTCAAAATGTTTTCTTTCAGCATATGCCAATGGAAATAGATACTGAAAATCCCATCTACACAGAACAATTGCAATCAACAAGTAAAGTAGATAGAACGCGAATCACCATCAATTTTGACAGAGGCGTTAACGCCTGATCTTTTAGAAGAAAATTTGTCACTTGTGGATTATGCGAGGCAAAAGACTCCAGAAGCTGATAGCAGGTCGCTGTCACCTGATGTCGGAAAAGAGAATCTGCTACTCGCTCATTATTCTCGGCCAAAGACTCCTGAACCTTCTACAAGTTTTAGATCGCCAACCAAATTTTTATCAGAAGTATTACCAAATCAGCTGACCCCAAGTCAACCAACAAAATATTCATAATATTAATACTAGAAACAAACATAGACTTGTCGTTCCTGCCACGAGGCTCCAGAAAATAAGTGGCACATTTAAATGCCAAAGTATACGCTTTTACAATAAAATCCCTAGCCATATTCAAAAATTAAGCCTTAATAAATTCAAATCATTAATAAAGCGAAAACTTTGTCATAAAGCTTTTTATAGTGTTTAAGATTATATGGAGGACAAAAAGGCTTGGGATTGAGCTGTTCCAATACATACATGGGCCAATACTACTATTGACATAACCACTAAATTATTGCTCTTTTATTTGATTTTATAATTTTTTCTATATACACTTTGACATTGAATGTTTCCTTTTGAAACAATTTATATACAAAATGACATTTAATGTGATAATAATGATAATATATTGATTATAATTATTGTAAATGTGAGTACTATGTGGGTTATTATGTTACTGTTATAGATCTCAAGTTCAGTCTGACAGTTTGAGTACTTTAGGGGGCCTACCCAAATGTCCTCTCTGATGGTAATGTTCGTCGGGTCGTTGAGCTCCCTAAGTCTGGGTTGAGCTACCACGATACCCGGCACATGCGTGCACAGACAGGTCAGGTCCACTCAAATCTGTATAGCTCTTTCCTCTAAAGGCCATTTCAGACTAACCTGCATGGTTTTTACACAATTTATCTTAATTGTCTGGACTTTAAAAGAGACATCAACCTTTGAGTTTGTTTCGGTGTTTCTTCTCAAAGGTAGTCATATAGGAAACACCGAACTTATCTAGCTTAAAAAAATGTTTTGACGTGTAAAAGTGTTATTTTTAACCTATTTACAAAATAAATATCATTTAACCAAACGCGAAACGCAGCTATTATCGCCAAATTTATGGAACTTCGTCAAGTGATTCTAAAGACGATGTGCCGCTTACTCAAATAAAATCTGGGTTTCATCATCATGGCCCACACCTGCTTAAGTTCAAGTAAAAACACCTACTGTCCGACGCAAGGCTATTAATTACCGAGGTACTCCAGTGACCAAAGATCTTTTTGATAAATTCAATGAAGGTAAGAAAAACAATGCAGGGAAGAAAAGTACAATACAGAAGAAGAAGAAAAACGAGGGAAAGAAAAGGGATACAGGAAATTTAAAAACGAAGTTAACTTCAAAATCAATTAAAACAAAATCATCTCACGGGTTTACTAGAAACCAGGACACTGCAGCAAGGCAGCACCAGGCAATCAAGATAGTTGGTACTGTCACGCCTGTGAAGAAAACCGAATGGATGACATGAGGAAATGCTCTCAATGTTCCAAGTGGTATCATGAGGAGTGTGTCGGTTTGTCAGTGGATGATTGTGATGACTTCACATGTCCTGATGGATATTAGACAAGGCCATTTATTTCATTATAAAGTATTATTGTGCCATTATCTGAACGATAATTGATCGCAAGTACCAAATTATGATGTTTAAATTGATTACTTACATAGTTTAAGCAGTAGGCCTTTTTATCCTACCTAATTATAATAAGGCCTATTGAGAGTGTTTTAAAAAAAGTACAATTTTATTTAAGTTTTATGCAGAAGTTGCTTTTTTTTTGTTTTAATATTTTGTAGTACCATAACTAAACGACTGATCATTAATAAAACTAGTTGATTAAATTATTCGTTTACTATTTTACAACAAATTTCCCTTAGCTAGGCCTTAATACCCTCATGTACCTTATTCTTAAGTTATTTATAGTGTGATTTGAAAATAAATTGGTTATTTTAATAATACATTTATTGTTTCTTACAGATACGAACTGCATTTCTTCCCGAAGGATACTTTTCGTAATTAATGATGGATGTATTAGTTACGTGGAAGGATGGAACTCAAAATGTAGTAAGTTCACGAGAATTGTTGCCTATTAAAAAACGTGACAAGATAACTCTTGGGACGAAAGTGAAAATATGGTATGGACGAAGATGGTGGTATGGTACAGTAACTGTTATAGAAGCATTGGAATCATCACCTGAAGAAGAACCACTATCATTTTATGACCCTAAGGTACGTGTAAAAAATTGCAGTGAATACATCAATTGCCATAACCCCATTTTGACAACTTGTGCTGAATGTACTGCTTTCTTGTGCACTGAATATTACGAAAATGGAGCTTGCTGCTCTAATCATGTGGTTGATACGACATCAACACCAGACATTGAGCATGACTATTCTTTCAGTAATTTGGAACAGAATCTTTTTGATACACGCATTGAAGATACCTTTACTAGCTCAAGACATGAATACCAGAAATTCTGTGAATATTCTATATGTAGGGGAGAGTTGGATATTACCGCGCGGTTGATAATTCCGCGCGTCAGCGTATATCAAAAACTATCCACTAGTTCTGCGATGCAGTGCGTATACATCGAAGCCAGATATGCCCACCCCCTACCCCGCGCGCCGCCATTACGGTCCGCGCGACGACGGAGATAGCACGCGCTGTAGAAGTTTTTTTTGTCACCCCTTATAATTTTTTGTGTACTTCCGGAAAGAGGTAAGTAATACTGTATTTACATTGTAATACTTTGATACTATACATTTTTAATGCTTATAAACTGTAGAATTAATGTCAGAATACGTTTTTACGTACTATAATATTTTCCATAAAATTTTGAGGTTAAAAAATAAAATGACCGAGTTTGATTATTCCGCGCCAGGGGCGCGGTATTATCAGTCGAGGGCGCGAAATTGTAAACTATGAAAGTATTTGTTTTATTTAAATTAAACTTTTTTTTACCTCGACAAAAGAGTTATGTACTTACGAGTATGTGTGTCTGTTTGTGGCATTTTATATCCTAAGCAAAAATACCGATTTTGATTAAATTAAATGAAATTTAATTAATGAAAATAAATATAATATCTACATACAAATTAAGATAATATAGCTTTATATTATTTCTGTTTTAGATGGATCAATCTGTGCCAAAGAAGAAGAAAACATGGAATCCCGAAAATATGAAGGCTGCACTTGAAGCTATCCGGAACGGAAGCAAAATCAAGACAGCTGCCAAAAACTTTAGTATCCCTGAGTCGACACTTAGGGATCGACTTAAGTTGGGAGAAAATAATGACCCTCCCATGGGGAGAAAGGCCACTTTTTCAAAAGAAGAAGAAAAAGAAATAGTATCGTTTGTTACTCTAATGGCAAAAAAAATTTATGGCATTACACAGCAACAGCTGCGTAAACTGGCATATGACTTTGCCGTTGCAAAAAATATTAAAAATATTTTTTCGTCAGAGAAAAGGATGGCTGGAAAATGTTGGGTATATTCCTTTTTGAAAAGAAATCCCGGAATTTCTTTAAGGCTTCCCGAGCCAACAAGTCTAAACAGGGTTTTGGGATTCAATAAATCCGAAATAAACGTTTTTTTCAGTAACCTAGAGACACTCATGACAAAGCATAATTTTCCAGCCAATCGAATCTTTAATGTTGATGAGACTGGCATCAGTAACGTCCAAAAACCTGGTAAAAATTATGCTCCAACAGGACTAAAGCAAGTTGGAAAGGCTACAAGTGCAGAACGTGGTCAGAACGTTACAGTTGTATGTGCAATGAGCGCAACAGGAATATATGTTCCTCCGATGTTTATTTATCCACGGCAGAGAATTAAAGCTCCCCTGAAAATTGGTGGCCCACCGGGAGCAATCTATGAATGCTCTAAGTCTGGGTGGATAAATGAAGAGCTTTTCACGAAATGGTTGCATCATTTTGCTCCAAATATTGGTGCTCATAAGCAAAATACAGCGCTTCTTATTCTAGACAATCATTGCAGTCATCAATCGCTTGACGCATACGAATTTTGTCGCGAAAATGCAATCCATCTCCTGTCTCTGCCTCCTCATACATCACATAAGATGCAACCACTCGATGTAACATTTTATGGCCCATTAAAATCAGCATATTCTCGTGAGTGTGATTTATTTATGAAAATGCATCCATTTGAAAAAATTACACATGACCATTTAGCTTCAATTTTTAATAAAGCTTATACTCGAGTGGCTACGATGGAAAAAGCCGTCAAGGGATTTGAAGTGACTGGGATATATCCGTTAAATCCCCATATTTTCGACGACGACGATATTTTAACTGCTGATCCTATCATTGAAGAAGCATCCAGACAAGTTAGCCAATCAGGTGCCGAAAATGAGTTTATAGAACCAGCAATTGACCATGACGAATCCACTCGTAGTTTACCATCATCACCATCAATTTTAGACCGGTCCAACGAAATTAGACCTCTTACTCCCCAGAGACCCACCGACCAGAATCCTGTTGACATGTTTGCTGAAGAGACAGCATCATGCATACTATTTAACAGCAATATCAATGAAAACACGTCTTCCGTTGCTTTAAGTGAAGGTATTAGAAAAGATATCTCTGAGCCGAGCACTTCTCGACATATTTTAGAAGATTTGAGCCCTATACCACAAAAGAAAATAAAAATGCAGAGACGTGTTAAAAAACAGCACTCTATTATTCTTACATCAACTCCATTAAAAGAGCAGTTAGAGGAAAAAGAACGAAAGCGACAAATGAAGATAGTAAAAGAAAAGAACGCTGCAGAGAAGAAAGTTAAAGAAAAGAAACCAACTAAAGGAAAGTCTGTTAAGAGGAAAGTTTTGAACAGTAGCGAAAGTAGTGAGGATGAAGATTCCGATTGTCCGGCCACGAAATCGAAACACCGAAGGAACAACCAAGAGGGCTAACACCTTTGTTTATCATTTAAAAGTAAATGATCAAAGTGATGTTTTTGAACACTTTGGATTTAGGAAGATGGACGGTTCAAAATTGGAAGCAGGAGTTTTCAATGCGGCCTCCTAGTACACTGAGACGTCCAACACAATTATCTGAATCTGCTTCGAAGCCGAAACAATCACTTATTCAGTTTTTGGAGTCTCTTCCCGTAATGGAATCTCATTATTGTCGAGCAACGTCACAGAAGTTATATTTATTGCCAGAATGGAATTGAATGGAAAAAAGCCTCTACCAATTTTACGTCAACGATTGATGCAAAGAGCGAAATATAAAAGCTCTATCCATAAGTCTGTTTTCGAATTTATTTGAAGACAAAAATTTGGCCCTGTTTAAGCCGAAAAAAGATCAATGCGAAAAATGCGCCTGTTATAAAGTTGGAACAGTTACAGAAGAAGAATACAAAGAACATATTGAGAGAAGTAAACAAGCAAGAGAAGAAAAAGATGCGGATAAGAAGGGAGAAAATTACGTTTTCACAGTGGACTTACAGGCTGTACTAATGGCACTAAAATCGAATGTTAGTACACTATACTATAAAACGAAGCTACAAGTTCACAACCTTTGCTTTTTTAATATAAAAAATAAAGATGGCTTCTGTTTTATATGGAATGAAGTAGAAGGTGGACTTAATGCTGAAGAATTTGCCTCCATTTGGGTTGACTTTTTAGAAAACAAAATAATACGTCCAGAAGTTAATACTGAAGAGGGGAAAAAACGATTATAATTTACAGTGACGGTTGCACTTACCAGAATAGAAATTGTATTTTATCTAACGCTCTTTTGAATATTGTCATGAGGCACAAGAATATAGCTATCGAACAAAAATTTTTAGAGGTCGGTCACACCCAAATGGAGGCCGATTCAATGCATTCCACTATAGAACGTCACCTAAAGAACAGTCATAAATGTGCCCGCTGAATACATATCTATTGCTAAGCATGCTCGTAAATGCCCAGTACCCTACTCTGTAACATATTTGGACCACACTTACTTCAAAAAATTCGACAAAATTCAATTTTATAAAAGTATTCGTCCAGGAAGATCCAAAGGGGATCTTAAGGTGACTGACATCCGTGCACTACGTTACGAAAGCAATGGATCAATTTTTTATAAAACTTGCCATAAGGATGAATGGCAAAGTTTACCACAAAGGCGATCTCTGCAATGTAATCCTTGCGAGATTAGTGAACTATCCCAATTGTACCAGACCCGACGTAAAATTACTGCACGAAAATTTGAAGATTTGCAGCAAATAAAAAAGACCCTTCCTTCTGATTATCATAAATATTATGACGACTTGCCTCATGAGTAGAATAAGAAGAGCCAATAAGTAGTATTTAAGTCTAATTACAACTTTACATTTTACCAAAGTTTCAGATTGATTTCTAAATATTGTTAAGATTTTTTGAATATTGTTTCTGTTTTATTGTATTGTTAATATTCATTGATTGTGATACCTATAGTAGTAAAACAATATTAAATGGCTGTCATTAGTTATAATATAATACTTAAGAGTACAACATGTAATAACAGACTGATTACGAAAAAAGTCTATCTTAATATTTTAACTCTGTTTCCTATTAAAGAAGACTGATTGTTTAATTTTTAATAATAAATATTTTGATTACCGATTCAATTCGTTTCACTTCACAATTAATTAATCTATACACCATACTAAATTTAAGTCAAAAACTGCTATGTCCTCAAGCAAATTGAATCTTCACCTTGAAAAACTGCAAAATAATTGTTTTATCGAATTCTAAAAAATGTGTATAAGTTATGCTACTAATTATATTGTTAAAATATCAAAAAAAATTATAGAAACCAACGGGATTTTCAGAATTTTGATTGCTAAATTAATATAGATATTATTCAGTTTTTTCTTCGTCCTGTAAACTATGAAAAAATGGACTTAGGAGGTTAACGAATTAGGCCGACGAAATGAAAAGTCTTTTGAGTTCTTATAGAAGGGAGAGAAACAGAGAAAATAGTATATTATGCAATTAGTGAATAAAGGACGGATTTAAAGCGAGGGCCATAGATGAATCATGAGCTAGTGAAGGATTCTAACGATTGAATCACGACCGTAGGGAGTGATTCATGATGATTGAATCACGAGCGTAGCGAGTGATTCAAGTGTTCGAATCCTGAGCGACGCGAGCGATTCATGGCCCTCGATATAAATCCGTTTTATTCAAGAGTTGCATACTATACTTTATACCATGACTACGAGAAAAAGAAAGATTTAAGTGAAAATATACATATAATGAAGAAAAAGTAAAGTTCAATTGGCTTTGATGTAAACCAGCCGTGATTTTTTGGGTAGCAAGCTTTCCACCTTTCCACTATATCGGCCGCCCTCTCTTTCACAAACTCAGGTGTTAACACATCTTCATCACTAGAATGCATTTTTAATCGATTAGAACAACACTAAACAAACACAAAATTAAAGATTATAGTAACACTAAACTTTGTGTTCGTACAACTTACAGTATTCAAAATAGCGCCAATTTACTAAGGACAGCAAAGAACACAAAACAGTTTTTATTCTAATGCTAAACTCCTTGTCGAAAATGTCGACCAATCAAATTGAATTTAGAACACATCAATATAGGTCGAATACACAGATTACACTTACACTAGATACGGCAAGCCACGACCAAGCGTGCCCTGCATGTAAAAAAAGTCTGTTAGCTCAGTGACGCTTAGTGATTGAAACAATTCTGTTTACTCTGAGCACATCACTAAATGGCTGGGGTGAAGTTATCGTAGGTATAAAAAAGATGACACGTTCGGTTTTCATACAATCTAATAACGTGCCGCATCTAGCATAGGTTCTTTAAATCTGTGGTCGAATACATTGATGTGTTCCATTTTCAAACATCAAAACAGTGAGTAAAAGTGCTTTTTATTCACTGTTTTCAGTGAATAAAATAAGCTTTTTAGAGGGGGAATGGTATAAAACAAGTAATGTCACTGGTTGTGGTAAGTTTAATCTTATTACATTTTATAACAGTAGGTACTTTAAATTTCTGGCTGTTTACATTTTCACTATACTAATTCTTAATTATCTCTTAAACGCGTGGACCGATTTACATGACTCATACTAATAAAATGGTTTTAGACCTAGACCTTTCATTTGACACCATAATCGTTAAGATATCTCAACAAACAAAAAATCTAATTTTCAAGTTGCTCTCGTGATTCACTAAATATGCATTTTTTTAAAGACCTATCCAACGATACCCCACACAAAGGGGTGCGCGTAAATAGTTTTTTTCATCCCTCAGTTTCATGTATGGGGACCACCCCTAATTATTATATTTTTTGTAATTTCACTACAGTGTAACGCGACGAACACAGCGTCACGTTATCAACACTCGCGCGCAGGCTGAGCGACCCGGCGCGCCATCGGCTCCTCGCCGCGCACAGCCCCGCCGAGTTCCTGAGCGCCTATAAAAACCACGCGCAGTGGCCGATACAACAGTCTGGGTTCAGCACGCCCCGAGAGTTCGGTCACGTTTACCTCGCCCCTTGCTGAGTTCAGGCTACTACCGCTGTGTATTGTATGCGCGTAGGTAGTATTGGCGTCGTTAGCGGCCCATATTATTACGAACGTACAATATATGGTGTGCTTAGGGCTACCTACCTATATTTCTCATTGTAAATATTATTGTTTTCCTACTATTAATGTAGGTAGTTATGTATGCATAGACGCTCTCATTATTAACGTATCGTTGGTCAGCACTTCAACATTTGTGTTTTATATTATGTTACTTATGTTTATTTTAAATGTTTCTCTAGTGTTTGTTAAATGTTTAATCGAAATTCTCCGAATTCAGTTTTTAGTCAGAAAATTTCGATCTTAATGAGGGAGGAGTTATGTATGCATAGACGCTCTCATTATTAACGTATCGTTGGTCAGCACTATCACGTATCCGGTGCCCGAGACTAAATAACAAAATGTGTATAACAAAACACACGTGGCTGTTCCTTGTTATAATTACAATGGAGTCCTTGTGTCCTTCAGACGACAACAAACTTATATTAAGAAAGCATTGTTCTAACAATAGTCCCTTGTTATTTCCAGACTAAATAAAATACATATTATAAAAGAAAGCAGCATGTAGAAATAAGCAGTCTTGTACCGAACTCCGAGAATTAAACTCGTATTTTTTTTTAATATCAAATTAGTTTGTATTTTTTTAAAGTCGCCCCCAGTCCCTCCGATTTGACTAGGTATTTGTTCCTTAGTTAAGTATTAAATATTGTTATTTTGGTATGGTGAGTTTAGTTTTATCTCCTCACACTAAACCCTCCTTACAATTGGCGTGCCATCGTGGGTTTTTCTATCTACCTACATATAGTTTATTAAATTAGAATTAATAGTTTGTTATTGTTTTATTATTCATTAGTTCTGTTAGTAAACGTTTTGTTCTTGCCATTATAGGCCTTTTCCTTTTATTTTCGGCATATTTGTAGCCGCTATTTTTTTGTTTATTTTTTTTATCTTCACGCTAGGCTCTTGTGGAGTAAGCAGTATAGGGTTAGTTCATTAGTTTTCTAATCAACATTGATTTTTATAATATTTTGCCTAGACGTAGCCGTAGGAATAAACAAAATATGGCTAACGTCAGCTTCACTGATGATCAGTTTAGGGATCTTTTAGGAGTTTTAGCGAATCGGGAAAAAACCCCAATTCCACAAAAATCTGGTAGTTTTGCAACTTGTTCTGCCCGTTTCGACGGAACTCGCCAAACAACGATTGTCGAGGCGTTTCTGTCAACCATCACTACCTTCAAGAAAATTGAATCCATTAGCAATGAGAATGCTATAGAGGGACTTACTCTGCTACTGATCGGCGAAGCATCTGTCTGGTGGCTAGGAGTGAGAGAAAGCATCGGAACTTGGAATGAGGCTGTGTCGTTGATACGAACGACATTTGCGCCAAAGAGGCCCGCTTACCAGGTGCTCAATGAGATCGTGTGCGACAATCAAAACAGTCCCACAGGCACAGAATTATTCGTTGCCAAGAAGCGAGCACTCATGGCTGAGTTACCAAAACCGTCACCCACTCCATCGCAAGGCCTGGATCTACTGTATACGTCGTTACATGTAAAAGGGACAGAATACCGAGAGATTCCGTACAAACCTTTGACGAATTCTTAATAAAAGCCCGTCAAATTGAAGAATCGGTTGCTGAACAAAGCAACACCTGTGCCACTGCACTAGCAAAACGACCTCGATGCAACTTTTGCCGCGCTTATGGACACAGCGAACAGGAGTGCCGCAAGAAAAAGTCAAAGAGCGAGGCTCCAAATACGAATGCTGTAGGTGCCACAACAAAGACAATCGCGTCCAGACCACCGCCAACGTCTAAAATAACTTGCTACGGTTGCGGTGAGCCCGGCGTAGTCCAAAGCAAATGCCTAAAGTGCAATAAGCATAAAGTTGGAGCAGTTGAAGTTGGATTTTACGCGCTTAGTCCAATCCTAGCATCTGCATCGCGTCTTAGGCCAACGGTTAAGATCTCTATTAGTGACATCGAGGGCCAAGCTCACATCGACTCTGGGGCAAAACTTAGTGTCGCATCTTCTTCGCTGTATGACGTTTTAAAACAAAAGGGAGTGGCATTTCAATCGGAGAGAGCAACCATTACCCTTGCGGATGGCTTACGGCGGAGACAGCAAGTACAGGCGGCGTTAGTACCTGTCACTTTATGTGGTCGGACGATCCCCACAAATTTTATCGTGTTGCCTGAGTCACACGACAACCGCACTCTCCTAGGAGTAGATTTCATCCAGGATGCAAATATGGTTTTCAATCTGCCGCAACTGTTATTTCACTTCCTGGATGAACCTGGCAAGAAGTATGAACTTCAAAATGAGGACGAAGATGCTGCATCCGTGTCCACGGTGCACACGGAGGCTGAACAAACAGAGTCAGTGTTTTCGAGGTTGGCAAAGATGACATCCCTAGAGCCGATGCTAAGCCCAATGCTCATGACTCCGTCCCCAACTTCGAATATCATAGAAGAAGAATGCAAAATGGCGGACGCATATGGACCCCCCCCCCCCATTGATTGACTTCTGTACTCCCCCGCACTCGCCTTCGCGGCAAAAACCTACACTGACCGGTTACTCACCGCGGTTTGTCGGATCACCATTCCGCGATGCGCAATCAAGCATAAATAATGCCGAGATTACACTCGTCTCCACAGAGTAGCAAGTTGTTCGGTCCTAATATTGACATAGCTATGATTGCAGTAGCTGATATTGGTGCTTCCACGAATGAAGAGGCGCAGCTTAATAAAATATTAGAACGTAACGCTGCCGTATTTATTGGTAACGGTAAACCAGCTACCTTAGTAGAGCACATTATAGAAGTTGGGAACCACAACCCGATTGCTGTGCCTCCATATACAGGGTGGCAGGTTAAACAGTGGAAATATTTTAAGGGGTCATTGTACTCATCATTATGAACAACTTTTACTATGAGACCGACCCTGAAATCGCGAAAAAAAAATCAGCTGTTCCATACATTTTGGTGAGTTATGTGAACATAAATGTATGGAACAGCTGATTTTTTTTTTTGCAAAATGCAATTGGAAAGTGAAAATATTCAAGATTTTCATGCCTATATAAAAATAAAGGAGTATGACGAAACAAAGACTTGGCTTTCTTATCCGACTCTGGACGTGTTTAAGTATTTTTTTAATGTTGAAAATATTGTTTACCATATATTAAAAACAAAATGTGAAATGAATAACATTTATACCTACATAGAAGTAATTGTATTAATGCATATAGATTTTAATTTTATAACGTGTGAAGACCACAAAAGCGCCATTATAAAATATATGACAAAAAAAACAATTTTATTCTTCATCAATAACTGGTCCAATTTTTACCGGGAAAACCACTTTTTGGGATGAGAGTGATGAAGTAAAAGTAGCAGCGCACGACTATTATAATAAACACAAAACTCGAAAAAATAAATAGGTTTACATTTAAATTTAATTTTGTTTTTTTTTCTCCTTGCATGGTATTATTATTATTAAATTCTACAGATTTATTCTTAAAATATTGCACAATCATTTTATGAGATTGTACCTTATTAGAATAAGGGGCTATTTCACCAACCTATCGATAAAGGAATCTGTCGATTAAGTTTAAATTTTTGACAGATTTTGTATAGAAAATCTTTCAAAAATCTTATCTTTAGCTTATTGACCAGATATTGATAGGTTGGTGAAAATGCCCCTAAATCTGTACAATTAATAAATATAGCGCGAACCTAGGCACAGGGGTGTACCTAGCTATACATTGCGCTATACATACATACGTTTATAGCATTATACGTAGGTATGTAGTGGCATAGCTGTAGTTCTTGAAAGCCCTACTAAGCGGCAGCACTGTAGCGACCTCGAGTTCGGTTCGGAGTTGCCTATCTATAAGCGTATACTAATCTATGATTGAGTTGGCAACCCTGGATGGGGGAGGTGGTGTATAGGCGTGCCCTGGCCCCCGAACCTCGCTGCGCTCCCGCCTGGTGCAGTTTTCGTGAAAAACGAAAAAAAAATATTGAAACTTTAACCTTCAATATCTCCATAACCAGTCGGTTCCCAGGTATATGGTCCAGTACAAAAAAATCATCGTATCGATGGGTAGAATATGTGGTTTCAGTTTTCGTGGGTCTTTTTACACCCGATATAATTACGTTACCACTAGACACGCAATTCCGAACATTACCCATGTTACACTCAAGTGTGGTGCATGCACAACACAAGCCTCACATTCACTTTGGCGTTTGGTGCGGTGAGCAATAGAGCGCATTTTACTGCATTACGCAAATAAAACCGTAATTCTCGAACTCTTGACTGATTTTACATCTTTGTCTAATATTTTTATGGTAAGTAATAACAGAAAATTACGTAATTAATTCACATAAATTTACGCAAAATTAAAACGTCAAAAAAGACAGCTCAATAGACTGACGCCGTTAATATAGACTAGAATGTTGCAGAACTGTGAGTAGGTAGAATACTGGCGAATGAATAGAATACATCTAATCATAATTTTATTAGGTACCACTACCAACACGTGCGGCCGCCGAGAGAATGCGTTCCTGACAATTCATGATTGGACGGCCAATATAACTTTGATGTGGTGAAAAATTTTCGATAAAAATATTGTTATCGTTTTTATGCGATACCTACTGATATTAAATTTAATTAAAATTTATACAATAACGTCAACCTAAATAAACTAAAATAGGTAAGCGCTAAAAAACATTAATATAAATGAAACCAGTTACAACTGACACAGTCGGAGGTTGAACCCGCGACTTCTGCTTTACCGTGGCAGTTGTTTTTGAAAATCTCTTATACAGGGTGGCAGGTTAGGTTAGGTTAGACAGTGGAAATATTTTAAGGGGTCATTGTACCTACTCATCATTATGAACAACTTTTACTATGGGACCAACCCCAAAATCGTGAAAAAAAAATCAGCTGTTCCACATTTTGTTGAGTTATGTGAACATAAATGTATGGAACAGCTGATTTTTTTTCCACGATTTCGGGGTTGGTCCCATACTAAAAGTTGTTCATAATGATGAGTACAATGACCCCTTAAAATATTTCCACTGTCTAACCTGCCACCCTGTATATATTTTTATAACATTAAATAAGCATAACATGGCTTTAACATGTTTAAAAAATCGTAAAAACACAATATTATTAGTTGTCCAATACAATATGTAATTTAGATATTTAAAAAAATAATCATTTGAACTGAACTGTTTTATTTCATCATCACGTCGTTGCACTCAGGGGGTAGAAATAGTGGCGGCATTGGCGGAATGAGAATGGCGTATCTGATTTTCTAATGACTACTCTTTGATAATAGAACCCTCACCCCGCGCCCCTCTATCCCCGCGTGTGGGACATGATTTTTGTTCGGAATTGCTTGTCTAGTTAACATAGAGGTCAATGATATTTTCTGCCCTTTTTCAATGATATTTGTAAGAAAGAGATATCGCACAGTGAGAATGAAAGTGACCGAACTCAAAATTTCGGCGAATTGAGTTAAGTACTTGTAACTACTCCTAATAACATGGTCCATCATCTAATGAATCAAAAAGTGACCATTTCGTGCTAGAAATGGACAAACATAAACATTGCGTCTCTTTCTTTTCCGCGCGTCTCACCCCTCCACCCGCAACGACAGTGACCGATTCAGTGTTTCGTCCGCAGTGTTTCTGGTTGGATGTTATTTTGTTAATTTGAAAGTGACCTAAACCTGAGTGCGTCGTTACTTTACGCAAAAGTGAGTACCCATTTTGTTAAAATTCTAATCGTAACGTGACCCATGTTTGTATTAGGTCATTTTTGTACTATAAACAAAGCTTTTTGTAGTGACTCAAGTCTAGTTTGGTCATTTCATTATTAAAAACTAAACTAAATGCAGTGACTTATTTATAGATAAGTCTATATTCTATTGAATAATTTACCCCTGTAACTGTACTATTTGTAATAAGGTCATTTTATGAATAATTCATTGAAGTAACTCTAAGCCTTATTAAGGATTACGTCACTATCGTACGTAACGTGTGCGCATATTTCTGTTTAGGTCCTTTTTAACCGACTTCAAAAAAGGAGGTTCTGTATTCGTCCCGTATGTATGTATGTATGTATGTATGTAAGTATGTATGTATGTATGTATGTAAGTATGTATGTATGTATGTATGTTTGTATGTGCGCGATTTTCTCAAAAACTGCTGATTCGATTTGGATCGGGTTAACGTAATCTACATACTTTCAGGAAGGTTTTAGTATATAATACATTGTGTAATCATTCCTATGTACAAAGTTATAGGCATAAATGTACACACTCCGTAGAAGATTTACTGTTGAACGAATTCGTGAAAGTAATCTAACACGGGATAAAGAACTAAAAAGGGAAAAATTAAAAAACTTTTTTAACAAAAAATAACCGACTTCAAAAATCCACTACAAAGAAAATAATAATTTTGGTTTCGGAAGTCGGTGGCAAAAAAAAGCAAACAAAAACCAAAGCCACCGACTTCCGAAACCAAAATTATTATTTTCTTTGTAGTGGATTTTTGAAGTCGGTTATTTTTTGTTAAAAAAGTTTTTTTATATGAAAACGAGAAGATGAAACGAAGAGTGGATTACATTTTTCAAATGCTACCAACGGACCGAGGAAACGAGGTAGGAATATTAGTAATTTTAGGTTTTAATTAGTAGTTAAGTATTTGTCATTTATTTTATTGATTTTTGATACTACGTATGTAATTTGTTGTTATAAAATTTACATGCCATTCATAACTTATTTTTTTTACAGCATGATGAAGCACGATGAATTTATAACAAATTCTCTGCAAAACAAGCACCAAGAATTACAAGTTACTCAAACTAGTCAACTAACTAGACTGATAACGGTATTATTTTAAATACTTTTTTTTTATAAAAGCACCTCGATTATATTCACGATAAAAAAATAACCATGATTTTATTTTCTAGAATCTTCAATCAGATGAGAGTACATCTTTTATTGAAAACACACCGGAAAGAGAAATAAAAAAGACACAAACACTTAATAAGGAACCAATTGAAGTAGTATTTTTAGTTAACTTCATTTTTATTTTTTAGAATATCCTTCTTATTTGTTTTTGTTTGTAACTTCTAGATGTCAAAGATGGATGACAATGAGATGGATGCTGATCAAGCTTCTAATAGTCCAACGCTTCTTAACAGTACTGAAAATCTGACTGAGGTAGTATGTCGAATCATCTAAAGTTAAATCTGATCACTGTTTAAGTGGGTTTATTAAGAAATAAGTTGACTTGTGTCTTTTTATGATTTCAGGTAACAGTAACGAAGCCTGCTGTAACAATTAGAAACGAACCATCGATATCATTTCAAAGAAAACATAAAGCTTCCAGAGAATCGAGCTCGTCTTCATCCACTTCATCGAGGTCCTCATCATCGAGTTCTACTTCATCGAGCTCTACTTCATCTAGCTCGTCGTCAAAGATACCGAATTCAGTTTTACGTGTTCGAAGTAATCCAAATTATCAGATGAGGAGCTGGGGAACAAAAGCGGACTTGTCCACTGTACTCGAATTTTTTATTTTTATTTTTTTGCACTCTTTAAGCTCATATCTATCGAACCCCGGAGTATTGTGTATCAAAAGCGGTCCGATCTTAGAGAAAAAAATTGTTAAAAATGATGATTTCGTTCAAAAGCGGACTTGTCCTGTTAGAAATTTATTAAAATTCTAAGGGATTTTTTCTCCAATCAAAACCGGACAAAAACGTAAGGAGAATTGCCGTTAGTACGAAAAATGTCAAACAAAACCGGACAAGTCTAAAAAAAATCATTGTTTTTTTGTTATGATATCCCTAAATCAGTTGTGGCAACACTGCTAAATTAAAAAAAAGATAATCAGCTGTGTGACGGTCATTGCTTTCGTAATTTTGAGAAGAATTTTCCTAGAAAACCGACAAAATTATGGACGGAATCGAAGAAATAGTGGCCAATATAAATGACGGCTCACGTAAACGAAAAAAAACAGGACGGCAAGCGCAAAACAACAGGGAATCGAAGTGAGTGTAAAATTATACCTACCGGTGCGTGTTTGTTATTATTCTAACCTATGATGAATTTAAAATTGCTATTATTTTGTTTTAGGTACGCAGATAAAGACCCCCTTGCTTTGAATTTCGTGTCTGCGTGTGAACATAACAAGGGAAAATTTAAGTGCCAGACTTTGACATTAAACGAAATTGTTTACAACCGCAAACTACTATATGAAAAAATTGGCAAAAAATTACAGGATATTTACTTGTCACGGCTCATATCACCATGCCCCATAGAAAGAGAAAGATCGAGAGAGGAATCTCGCAAACCGCAGAGGAATAAGTACTTTGTGACATACTTTCTCTTCCGTGATTCAAAAAGGTTAGTAAAAGTATGCAAATCTTTTTTTTTGGCTGCTCTTGGGCTCAGTAAGCACAGGGTAAACTTAATTGCGAGCAAATTATATGAAGGCAAAACGCCACTTGACGGCAGAGGAGGAGACAGGAAAAGTTTCAAAAGTATTGATAAAAAGGAATCTGTAAGAAAATTTCTCGGTGGTTTGCCAGCAAAGGAGTCACATTACAATCGAAATAAATCAAAAAGAGTGTACCTGTCATACGAGCTAAACGTAAAAAAGTTGTGGGAGTTGTACAATAATTCAGCGACTGATGATTTGAAAGTCTCACAAACGATGTTCCGAAATGTTTTTGAGAACGATTTTAATATTGGGTTTGCGTCACCATCTTCCGACATATGTAGTACCTGCGAACTGCTGAAAAATAGGCAGAAGACTGAAAATAATCCTGAAGAACTTCAATCATTGAAACTTCAACTCCGAGTTCATAAAGCTAGAGCCAAAGCGTTCTTTTCCCTTACCAAAGAAAAACCTGAAAATTCTATGACAATATGTTTTGATCTCCAACAAATTCAATCCCTTCCTAAAACGCCAATCCAGGAATGTTTTTATTTACGACAAGTTGGACTTTATTCTTTCTGCATTACTGATATGCCTACAAAGGAGCCACATTTCTTCATATGGACAGAAAACCAAGCTAAAAAAGGCGCCACCGAAATTGCGTCTGCCCTTTTAACATACCTGATGTTTACTGATTTTTCTGAAGTGGAAGTTTTACGCCTTTATTCGGACGGGTGTGGAGGTCAAAATAAAAATGCACATGTCGTCCACACTTTGATTTTCTGGTTGAAAAACTACGCCCCTCAAAATGTCGCCAAAATCGTACTAACCTTTCCTGTACGCGGTCACAGGTTCTTGCCGGCGGATCGAGTGTTCGGGAGGGTCGAAAAGGATTTGCGGAAGATGCCTTTCATTTTGGATCCAAAAAAATATCATGAGGTTTACGCAAAGCATGGCAAAGTTCATATTTTAGCTGAAAACTGGAACCTTTACAACGTCAAAAACCTTGAAGACTATTACAAGAAAGTGGAAAGTATTCGTGATGCAAAGAGAATAATAATAGAAAGAAAGTCAACCATCATCCAAACAGAAACTCCTAGTCAATCTCAACAATCAACACGAAGAAGTCAGGGCCGTAGTCGTGGCAGAGCACGTGGCCGAGGCACTGCAAACATACGAAGAGATCCTACTGCACGTTTAAATCACGTAAACTTTGGTGTGAAAGTCTTAAACACCTATTATGGAGATGAATCATCAGAAAATGCTGTATCATTGTTAAAAATGACAAAAAACCATCCGAGTTTACTACAAAGATTTTCAATGGTTAATGAACTAAAACCAAACAAGAAAAAAGATGTTGAAACACTCTTAAAGAAACAATTCGGAGATAATTGGATGGATAATCAAGAGCTTGATTGGTTTAAAAACAATATATTCCATACCTCACCAGTGGCAATTGCTGAAACAAGTCAAATAAATGACGAAGACGACGACCACAGTGACGATTGTGACTGTTGCGAACCAGATGTGGGAGAGTTCATATAATTTTTAAATAAAAAAATACAATAATAGAATCTAGTTTTCTTTCATAACCGGACATGTCCATAACTCTTTCAATCATAACCGGAGTTGTCCACCTTTTGTAATCAAAACCGGACTTGTCCATTACAAAAAAAATAAAAAAAAATTGAAAACGCATAGTTTTATGACCAACAAGCAGGCTATTAGTTATGTTGTATTAAATACTAATTATACTGAAATGCACAAAATTACAGCCCATATGCATATACCTATTTCAGTTTTTTTTGCTCTAGTGTAAAATTTGATTAATTGGACAAGTCCGCTTTTGTTCCCCAGCTCCTCAGATATCTCCAGTAAATACTGATGAAAGCGACGTTGACTTGAGTGACTCTGATCCAACTTATTTGAATAATGCCGGGGCAAAATATATTTCTTCATCAAGCAGTTCCTTGTCCTCACGGCGTTCATTAATGCCATCGTCTTCATGTCCTAGGTCTGATCTGAATACTGGCAATAATAATTTAACCGAAGATAATCCTGGCAGATCTAGGAAACGTTTGAGAAACCCTTCTAGTTGGAAACAAAACAAAACCAAATATCTCAGAAATAGTGGAAAACCGTAGATATGTTTCCTTGTCAAAAACTAAAAAAGTTATTCCCGCTCGTCAGATTAAGGAGGTGTGTAATTGTAGGTTGAAATGTTTTGATAAGATTCAGGATACAGATAGAATCGATCTGTTCAATCATTACTGGCAGATGAATAATATTGAATTACAACGTGCATATATTCGATCTTGTATGCTTGAAGTTAAACCCAAATACAAATATTCTAATGCTCAAAGACCTAGACAACCTAATAACGCCTGTTGACGACGCGAAATAATCTTACCAATGTTCAAAATGATTTACCTATATTTTGTACTGTGTCATGTATGCACTACGCAACCTTTTGTAAACTTTGTTTATTATATTAAAGTCGGAGAGGGCAGTCGAAGGGTTTAGTTTTGGTCGGTCTATGCATACGGGTTAAGTGACGCGCGGCACTAGCGCCGCACGGAGGAAAAAGGAAGTGGTCGGTCGCCGCCATTCGTAACGAGTTCATGTCGCTCTCGATAATTTTCGTGCCAAAACCAACGCTCCCCGGCTCTCTCTCCAATATTCAAAAAACTTGAAAGCTCGTTATCATTTATCACCTCATCTTCACTGACCAGCGTGCACAGCTGGTCTTCAAGCCGGATCTAGATGTTGAGGACCCCACCAAAAAGCACACAAGTTTCGAGTATGGTGAACACTCGAAGTACTTCAAAGAAGAACCTCATGGCCGAGTTTTCAACCGAAGATTGCAAAGAAAAACCCGATCGCAAGGACTTCGACGAACAATTACGTAATGACGAAAAAGTTGCGCAATACCACGCCGTGCACTCAAAGTCAAACAAAATGGCGTCGACAAAGTCTCGATCAAAATCTGCAAAATCATCCGTGATATCTAAAAAGAAGAAATTAGAACTTGAAGCCGCGGAAGCTAAGGCACGAATACAAATGGAATTAATCGACAAACGATTAGCGGCTGACCTAGCCGACTTAGAGGAATACAGTTCACAATCGGAGAACGAAAGAGACACACACGGTGAAGTGGAAACGTGGCTTGAGCGAAGCCATCAGGAACTGGAGGCCCAGGCGGTCCCACTACATGGTTCACAATCGGGACACCTGGAACAACCGCTGCCGCTGACCGCGCAACCTGCTGCGCGCCTCGACAGCACCGATGGGACAGTTCACATGTTGGCTACCGCACTTAAGGACCTGGCTGCTATCACCACCACCAATGGACCAAACGCCAAAATGCTGAGCCGCTTATGTACGCCGAAAGATTTACCATCTTTCTCCGGTGACCCCATGGAATGGCTTCAGTTCAGGCAGGCGTACAATGACTCTACTAAAGTGTGTATGTTCAACGACCAAGAGAATCTATGGAGATTAAGAAAGTGCCTTCATGGCGCTGCTAAGGATGCAGTATCAGCGCTGTTTATTAATGCTGCATCGCCAGCTGTTGTGATGTCTACCCTGGAGCTGCAATTCGGAAACCCTGATATCATAATCTCAAAGATCATGTATGATATCAAGAAGCTTCAACCAATGAGTCAAGATTATCACAAAGACATAGTGAAGTTCTCAGTCAAAATCAAGAACTTTGTAGCCGCAGTGCTTGCTATTGGTCAAGATGAGTACCTGAAAGGAACAAGCCTTATATCTGTAATTCTGTCAAAGTTACCTACCATACTTATATCTAAATGGGCAGATTATAATTACTCACTTACCAGCAAAGAAAACAAACCTAAACTCTTATTATTATCAGAGTTCCTAGAGGAAGAAGCAATAAAAATATCCAAAACGTCAGGAATTAGTGGCTGTTACAATCCAAGTGATATTTACAATAAACGTAAACAAAGTGACTATACTACAAATCGAGCTCATACAGTGTTAGTGCAAGACAATACAACAGACAATAATAAGTGTAACTTCTGTCATATTAACAATCATAAAATAATAGAGTGTAAGAAGTTTTTAAAAGCACTACGTAAAGATAGGTGGCAATTTGTGAAACGCAATGGATTGTGCTATAAGTGTCTAGTATCACGACACAACCGCGAATCCTGCCCAGCACCTGCGTGTGATAAGGATAGTTGTGGACAGTTGCATCATAGACTTTTACATAATGTGTATACAAACAATAATAATACAAACAAAAATAATAATAATAAATCTGACACTCAAACTCAACAAAACAGTGAAATAATAAAAACAAATGAACAATCAAACACAGTGCCTCCAAATGAAACAATAACTCATATCCAAACAAATAGTTCTAAAGTGTTACTAAAAACAGTGCCAATCTTCATACATGGCCCTAGTGGAACAGTCCGCAGTGTTGCACTACTAGATGATGGTTCTACAGTGACACTGATAAGTGATAAGCTCGCGTCGCGCATCGGCTTGCGCGGCAATAAACAATCTATGCGCGTGTGTGGTGCTTGGAACAATACGGAAGTAGTATGCGAAAGTGAAATTTCGGACTTAAAGTTATCTAGCCTTCAAGGAAATGAGTTTACAATTAAAGTACGCAGTGTTAAAAATATGAACTTACCTGTGCAAAACTTAGCTACAGTAAACCTTGGTGAATATAAACTAAAACCTGAAATAAAAAGTGTTATTAGTGACGGACAAAGTAAACCCGAGCTATTAATAGGCCAAGACAATTACAACTTGCTTTTACCATTGGAAATAATAAAAGGCAAACCCAACGAACCATATGCCACCCGTACTCCATTGGGATGGTGTATCCATGGTCGTGTGCACACGTCGCTCGATGTAAGGGCTACGCATCAATCTACTCTCCTTCTACATAAAGAATGTGAGATTATGAGCCTGGAATCTGAGCATATTCTACGGGATATCCAGGAGACAATCCGTCAGTCCTATGCGATTGAGTCTGCAGGCATTTCTACAAAGCCTAGACAAAATAGCGAAGATACACAAGCACAGGAATACCTTGAACATACTTCCACATTAATGGATGGCAGATGGTATGTTGGACTACCATGGAAAAACAAACAATGTGTGATGCCCGACACATACTCTAGTGCCTTAACCAGACTAAGGCCATGTTGTTTCAACTTACAGTTACGTATCTGTAAACGTCAAATATGGCGGCTCGTACGACAATTTCATACTGACTTAACGATTACGTACTGACTTACGAATACAGATGGTTTGAAGCAACCCGCCCTAAGAGGTGTTGAGAAGAAAATGAAAGCAAGTGAAGGTTATGCCTCACGATACAAAGAAATAATTCATCATCTGATCAGTAACAATTATGCTTAACAAGTTGATCCTCATACTTCATACTCCAACAATACAAAGGGTTCTGCAAGAACTTGGTATCTGCCCCATTTTGGAGTTGACAACCCCAACAAACAAAAGCTAAGATTAGTATTTGATGCTGCAGCAATAAGTAAGGGCATGTGTCTAAATGATTACTTACTGAAGGGACCCGATCTACTTGTTTCACTATATGGGATGATGTTGAGATTCCGAGAAAACAGATATGCTGTTACTGGTGATATCAGAGATATGTTTCTTCGAATAAAAATTATAGAAGAAGACAGATGTGCATTACAATTCCTGTGGCGAGAATCACCAAACGAGCAGGTGAAAACCTATGCTATGAGTTCCCTAATATTTGGTGCTAACTGCTCACCCTTCATAGCACAATTTATTAAAAACAAGAACGCTGAACAATATCAGTCATCTAACCCTGCCGCTGTGGAAGCTATAAATAAACAACACTATATGGATGATTACATTGACAGTATAGAAGATGAACAGACAGCAATAAAGTTAGTCAATGATATTACATACATACATAAACAAGGAGGATTTGAAATCAGAAACTGGACTTGCAATAATCAGTCAATATTGAAAAATTTACCCCGTGAGAGTCAGAGATCCACAGAAGTATCATTCAAAAATGGTCAGCAATATGATGGTGAGCGCACACTGGGCCTGCTCTGGTCTCCAGAAGATGACACATTGGGATTTGATGTCTCCTTTAAAAAGATTCCTTCGTCAATAATTAATGGTCAAACAAAACCCACAAAAAGAGAAATGCTAAGGGTAATTATGTCTATATTCGACGTTTATGGATTTTTGGCTCCTGTCACCATCAGGGGGAAGATTATGTTACAAGAAACCTGGAAAAGTGGAATCAGCTGGGACGATAAAATACCTGACAATATTTTTATAAAATGGCTGGACTGGTTAAATACCTTGAAATCCATTAGCACTCTACGACTGCCAAGACATTATGTATCTGCTACGAAGAGTGCTACGAATAGATCTACGACACCATCGGCTACGAGACGATCCGCTACGAGCGTAACATCTGTTGCTACAACAGATACATTGACCTCGAGTGCAAGCGTAGTGAATAGTACAATGAAACAACCGGTGAACGCTATAACAACCTACAGCTACATGTGTTTTGCGACGCGTCGACCAAAGCGATGTGCGCGACAGCTTATTGGCGTTGGATTGATAACGATAGCAAAGAGGTACAAGTGGCATTTATTACCAGCAAATGTCGCGTAGCACCAGTGAAATATGTCAGCATGCCGCGGCTAGAACTTCAAGCTGCCTTGATAGGCGCTCGATTGGCGGATACTATAATAAAAGAACACAGAATAAAACCAAACACGAAGTACATGTGGTGTGACTCCAGTACAGTGTTACATTGGATCTGCAATGATAAGCGTACTTATAAAGCTTATGTAGCTCATCGACTCGGCGAGATCGACGAATATACTAGAATGGAAGAATGGAGGTATGTACCTACATCTATGAATGTTGCAAATATAGCCACTCGGGAGAACTGTGACAACCTTCAGCTGGAGGGTGAGAGGTTTAATGGACCGTCATTCCTGTATGAGATGGAGACTTCGTGGCCTACGAGTACACTGACACCTAGCGTCGAAGTGTGTGATTCAGAATGTGTAAACATAGTACAAGCCGAACACTTACCTGGGCATGCAGCTGTACCGGATCCGTTGAGGTTTTCTTCTTGGACACGCCTGTTGAGAAGTACATCTGTAATGCTAAAATTTATACATAAATGTCAGAAGAAAGAAATTGATGACTGCACCGCTATAAAACGCGCTGAGATTCTACTTCTATAGTACGCTCAAAATCAATCGTTTTACACTGATATAAGTACAATAAAAAACGGAAAGTACTTAGATAAGAATAGTAAATTACTTACGTTAACGCCTTTTCTAGATGAGCAGGGTGTACTCCGCGTGGGCGGGCGCATAGGCGCCGCCGCTGATGTTTCCTATGACGTGAAGAATCCTAAAATTTTAGACGGAAGAAGTCAAGTGGCCAAGTTAATTGTAAGGCATTATCACGTGAAGGCAGGACATGGCAACCAGGAAATGGTAGTAAATAACCTGAAACAAAAATATTGGTTAGTACGGATGAGACCTACTGTTAAAGAAATAACAGCTAAATGCATGCTATGTAGGTTAAGAAGGGCGAAGCCTCAAATGCCTAAAATGGGTGACTTACCTGCTGCCAGAGTGGCTCATCACCAACGGCCGTTCACTCATTGCGGCCTTGATCTGTTTGGGCCCATGGAAAGAACAGTTGGAAGACGAAGGGAGAAACGGTACGGAGTTCTTTTCACCTGCCTCACGAATGGCTGCTAGACGTGGGTGGCCTGCACATCTTTATTCCGATAACGGAACTAATTTGAGAGGTGCAGACGCAGAGCTAAAGAAGTCCGCCGCAGAACTGGACAAGCAACTCCTTGAAACTACAGTCGCCATTCACGGAACCCAATGGACCTTCATACCGCCGGCCAGCCCTCACTGGGGTGGGGCGTGGGAGCGCTTGATTCGGAGTGTCAAGGTTGCACTGAAGGTCGTTCTCAAGGAAAGAGCGCCAAGAGAGGAGGTGCTCAACACGCTGCTAGCTGAAGCTGAATCCATTGTGAATGGACGTCCGCTGAGTCACGTGTCGGTTGATGTCAACAGCAAGGAAACATTGACGCCCAATCACTTCTTGCTTGGATCATCGTCTCCATCACCGCAGATGGGCAACTTTGATGATTCTGATCTGTTCCTGCGACGGCAATGGCGAATAGCACAAAGGTTGACAGATATGTTTTGGAAGAGATGGGTCACCGAGGTACTCCCGGAAATGATACCCCGTAAAAAGTGGGCCGAAGACGGGCAGAGACCCCTTAAAGTTGGGGATTTAGTTTTTATTGTGGACCCTGATGCCCCGCGCAACGTGTGGCCGCGAGGTAGAGTAGAGAACATTTTTCCTGGAAAGGATGGTAGAGTGCGAGTGGTACAGGTACAAACTCAGATTGGTACTCTTAAAAGATCTGTTGCACGCGTCGCACTTATTCCAATGGGTGATGAGTGCTGTGCCAGCACTGGGGAGGGGAATGTTGACGACGCGAAATAATCTTACCAATGTTCAAAATGATTTACCTATATTTTGTACTGTGTCATGTATGCACTACGCAACCTTTTGTAAACTTTGTTTATTATATTAAAGTCGGAGAGGGCAGTCGAAGGGTTTAGTTTTGGTCGGTCTATGCGTACGGGTTAAAGCCCGGGTGACACGAGGCTAGTAAATCAAGCTAGTGAGCCAAGCTAGTGCTGCCAAGCTAGTAAGCTAGTGACACTAGCTTCGTGTAGACGGAACTAGCTTCGTTTATAAGCTAGTAAGCTAGTGTGGAAGCTAGCAAGCTAGTGCCTCAAGCCAGGATAGTTTTAATAGCTTGGGGTTCTATTTTTCAAGCTAGTAGGCGCCCCCCACCACCCGTTTTACTATCCTGGCTTCGTTACTAGCTTCGTGTCAACCGCGAAGCTAGCGAACCTAAGCTAGTGTGCAGTCGGAGAGCGTGGTGAGAGTGCGTGCAATTTGTTAAAATGCCGAAATTAGCGGACAAAATTAATTTAAAATTCGTTCAATTGTACAGAGAAGAGGAATGTTTGTGGAATGCAAGTATTCCATCTTACAAGGACAAGCAAATGCGAGACTCGTCACTAGAAAAAATACGCGACATACTAAATAAAGATGGAATAGAAATGTCGATAAAAGAGATTAAAAATAAAATTAAAAATCTAAGAGCTACATATTGTCAAGAATTAACAAAGATAGAAAACTCTGAGAGGTCTGGAGCAGGAACTGCAGAAGTCTATAAGCCAAAAATTATTTGGTTTGAGGAAATGCATAATTTCATAAAAAAGGTGCCAATGAAGAGAAAAACTTCGGTAAGTTATTTTAATATTATTTACTCTTTACAATTATTTACCTTAAAAGTACTTATTGAAATATTAATAATCGTCGGCATTTTTAATTTTTCTTGTAGTTTTGTCTGAATTAACGAATCATTCTTGCTTGCCATGGTACTGCTCCATCATTGTTGAAATATCTCTTAAATTTCTCCCTTTTTTCGATAGCTGACAGAGAAGAGTGGTTACTTCCCTGTCGACTGATACTGGGTAAACATAAATTTTCCATTCTCCATGAACCGGGAATAATGTTTCCCGCTTCAATGTCTTCTTGGTCGACATCACTACTAATGCAATAAGTGCTTTTTTGCTCTTTTCGTAACCAATTATGCAGAGCACATGATGCTAGTACAATTTTGTCTACTGTTTTTACGTCAACTGCGATTGGTCTTTGATAAACACGAAATCGGCTTGCCAATATGCCAAAGGCATTTTCTACAGTTCTTCTGGCTCTACTTGGCCGGTAGTTGTATACTTTTTCTTCATGTGTTAAATTGTCACCTGGGTACGGTTTCATAATATACGATTTTAATGGGAATGCAGCATCCGCCAAAATTACTCCGCCTTGTGGTATAAGGTTATTTTCTAGTTGATTATATATGGAGCAATTCCTAAAAACACTTCCATCAGATGCCATTCCACAGGCGCCGACGTCAATATAAATGAAATTATAATCGTAATCAACAATAGCCATAAGAACAATACTGAATGTTTTTTTGTAATTAAAAAACAAACTTCCACTGTTGCCAGGAGCTATGATTTGAACATGCTTCCCGTCGACGGCGCCATAACACGCTGGAAAGTTCCATTTCACTCTGAAACCATTTTCTATAGCTGCCCATTCTTCAGTTGTAGTTGGAATCTGTAACAATATTTTTAACAAATTTTTTATTTTCAGAACAATCAAGATTCTCCAAACAATAATAAAGATGACAACAGTGCAAGCAACAGTCAGTCATTAGAACCACCCGTAGCAGAAAATCTGTCAGAAAAGACAGTTGAAATGTCTCAACCTGCAAGCGAAATGTCGTCTATTCAAGATAAAACTTCTAAATTTATTTCCCCCGGAAGTAACATTCCGCAATTTAAGAAACGGAAGGTTTCGCAAGTGAGTTCATTGATAAATGAAATTAAGGTGATTAAGGAGGATTTAAACAGTTCACGAGAATTTCAGGAACCAGAGCTGGATGAACATGAGATATTTGCAAAATATGTAGCAAGTCAGTTGAAAAAGCTTTCACCCGGACAGGCCATTTTAGCTAGGGATCAGATCAACGCAACACTATCCCGCTGTCGGATGTATGATTTAAACTTCGGAAATACTACATTTTCGTACCAGTCACCTATCAATTCTTCAGACTCCAATATGTCAACCACATTTTCTTACAATAGTTCTGCAGCAAGTCCACTCTACACTAATCCACCATCACAACTACAACAGACTGAGCAACGTGATGAACCCATCATCCATCCGCCACCACAGCAAGAGTTGGAGCAAGATGAAGATCCCATCTATCAAGCATTTCAAAATGCTTGATACATTTCTCGCCATTTATGTAGCGTAAACGTACATTTTGTCGTCATTTATGATTTCTCATTTTGTAATTTAGAATTTAATCTCGCCATTTATGTAAGCGTAAAAGTACCTACTTTAATTTGAAATAAATAAAATTCTACATACCTGTATATCTTTCTTTAATGCCTTATAAATTTCACTGCAAACTTCTGGTATAAATCTAGATATAGTAGATCTTGAAACACGATACATGTGACTTAACTTCCTGTAATTGACACCAGATGATAGAAAATCTAGAGTTATTTCCAATTTTATTTTAGCCGGTATGGCTTCTCTCATATTAGTATTTAATTTTTGTATTTGTGGTCCCACTAGATTCAGTAAATTGTCAAAAATATTAGGTGTCATTCGCAAAATACTCTTGAATTCGCCGGAATCCTCAGATCGCAGTTCTTTTAAAAGTAATGCAGATGCTCCATGACTATGTCTTCTTAAGATCCAGGGTCTTGTCCAAGTACGCTTTTCTTCTAGCAGAGCTAATATTTCATCTAGCGCATGTTGACACAACTTCCGAATTAACTTTCTTAGTAGAATTGCTTTTCTCTTACGCACACTGTTCATTTTTACGTATACGTGTTATCAGGTTAAGCACAACTCACTACTGACTTGACTAGCTTGAAATTTCCTAGCTTCGTGTAGACAGCACTAGCTTGGTTACAATCCAGGCTAGTAGGTAAGCTAGAAACCAAGCTAGTGACCCCTTACTAGCTTACTATCCTAGCTTCAAAATACTAGCCTCGTGTCACCCGGGCTTAAGTGACGCGCGGCACTAGCGCCGCACGGAGGAAAAAGGAAGTGGTCGGTCGCCGCCATTCGTAACGAGTTCATGTCGCTCTCGATAATTTTCGTGCCAAAACCAACGCTCCCCGGCTCTCTCTCCAATATTCAAAAAACTTGAAAGCTCGTTATCATTTATCACCTCATCTTCACTGACCAGCGTGCACAACGCCTTTTACTTTACGGTAAATAAAAATAAAATACGTGTGTGCAAGACCTTTTTCATCAATACCTTAGACGTAACAGATAGACTACTAAGAACAGTCAAGAAGAAAACAAATAATCAGGGTTTTGTAGATTCAGACATGCGAGGAAAGCATACAAATAGAAAAATAATTGATCCGACACTTCTACAAGATATAAAAGACCATATCAATTTAATACCCAGAATAGAATCCCATTATTTAAGAGCACAGACTAATAGAGAAGTTATTTCCAACAGCAAAACTATTACAGATCTTTGGAGGGACTATAATAATCTTCAAAAGGAAAAAAATAGACCGGAATGTGAATACTGGTTGTATCGTAACATATTTAATAAAGATTTTAATATTGGATTTTATGAACCAAAGAAAGATAGGTGTGAAACTTGTTTAGCTCATGAACTTGCCCCCGCAGACATAAAAATTGAACTAAAAACTAACTACGACAACCATATTATTGAAAAAAACAAGTGTCGTGAAGAAAAACAGAGAGACCGCGAGAATATAAACCAAACTCATATTTGTGATGTGTACGATTTGCAATCTGTAATGCTTTGTCCAAGTCCATCTTATTTTTACTATTGCTCAAAAATTAACTGTCTTAACTTCACGATAACCGAATTAAATAATAAAGGTAATCAAGACACTAATGTTTCTGCTTACGGTGATGTTTACTGCTATTTTCGGGATGAAACCCAGGCTAAAAGAGGAGTAAACGAAATAGGATCTTGTGTTATTGATTACCTAAAACAATTGAGCCTTCAACACCCAAATAAAAAGTTGCACATCACTTTTTATTCCGATAACTGTGCTGGGCAAAATAAAAATAAATCTATGGCAGCATTGTACTCTTTTGCAGTAACAAATTTAGAAAATATAGAGACCATAACGCACAAATATTTGATAAAGGGTCATACCCACAACGAAGCCGACAACGTTCATAGTTTAGTCGAAAAAGAGATAAACAAAAATGAAAGAGCAAATCCCATTTATATACCCTGTCAATACGCAACTCTTATAAAAAGTGCTCGAAAAACGGGTAAACCTTCATAGTTAAGGAACTCGATTACACTTTTTTTTACAATATTAAAGCCATGCAAGACCAATGGGGATACAATTTTAATGAAGACACTGACAAAGTTACAGTATTATGGAATGATATTAAAATGCTAAGTTTTAGGAAAGGAAACGAATTTCAAATTCACTTTAAAACTTCTTATTTAGAGACAGAATATCGAACTATTAATATGCGCAACAAAAGGAAGAAGATGAAAAATTACGAAGAAATAAGATTAGATAAATTATATGCACAAGCGCTTAACTTAAAAGAAACTAAAAAAAAAGATCTGAAAGACTTGGTCAGAAAAAACCTATACCCTATCCGTTTTACCAAAAAATAAAATGTAAACAAACAAACCAATGGTTCTCAAATAGCTTCGAGATATCCCCATGATCTCCGCAGTTTTATCGGCTATGTCGTACTTGTAAGCATAGGAATCCTTAGGCCACGTCTCTTCTACATGCTTGTAGACGTTGATAAGGATCTCCTTATCCACTGAACCCATCACTGTCCTCTTGGACCGCTTTTTTTTCGGTGATGAAGAAGTGCAAATATTGCTCGGCCCAGGTTCACTCATTTTACAAAAAAAAAACAATAAAAATAAGAGTAACAAAGAAGACAAACTCAACAAAATCAATAACTTAATGAATAATAACGAAAACACAACGAAATATCGAATAATAACACGGTGGCATCAACGATTTCAATCACAGCTGTAAACAAAACATGGCGGTTATAATCCGACCGAATTAAGAAACACTCGTTCCAATGTAAAATAGTCAGTTATAAAGTACATTTTAAATTACCAGCGTATAAAATGAAATACAGATTAGGAAACCTTGCCATTTTAGTTTCTTTATAAGGTAAGTTAGTTATTCGTATTATTTTGTATTAATAAAAATTTTATACGTATTAATATTGGTGTCAATAATAATTGTAAAATCTAAGATTTTATGTTTTTTTTTTATGTAAAGAGTTTAAGGTGATATTTGAAATAAATAATTAAATTTTGCTATAGTAATGTTATTAGTAACTTTATCATTGTAAATGCGACATCCAAACAACCCTTTTTATGGTTTGTTTACATTTTATTTTTTGGTAAAACGGATAGGGTATAATTCCGATGTATTATACAAATTATTACAATAATTTGTAATATTGGCTGAACAGAAATATTATGTCTATTCTTCTTTAGTACCTAGCTGATGTTGTGATTTTAAAATCCTAAGGTTAATTATAGATACTTTCAGTAATCCACCGTGTTTTCTGAGCACTAAATAGGTACTCCGCGTAAACACAGTGGATCGGTGAAAGGCGTTCTTTTAGGACTGATGATTGTACCTAACAACTAGTAAAAGTCTTACCTACTTAAGTTCAAATATTATAATTATTTAGGATAAGTAAACAAAAGAGAGCTATTTATTAAATAATTTTATAATAATATACCTACTATGTTAATTTCAAATAGCTCTACTAAGATTTTGTGTAATATGAAAACATACAGACTGCTATGAATAATCCGTAAGACTGATTAAAGAATAATGTTAATATTCATGTGGGTACTTCTAAATGTTTTTATTTGTTAAAATAAATACAAAATATTAATTATGTTTAATTATTAAAGAAATGCTGAAATAGCTTTTGTAAGTTAACTTTTTAAGACTAAGTCAATTTTAGAATAAGTTTTTTTTTCTCCTTTAATTTGATTTGATCTCAAGTTTTATTACATGTTAATAAAACTTGAGATCAAATCAAATTAAAGGAGAAAAAAAAACTTTCAGTAATAAATATAATTTCATACTTACATTTTCTCGTCTTATTGACCAACTTTTCATCAATATCACAGAACCAAAGTGACATAATTTTAATTAAGTTGTAATACGCGATTTTTTAGGGGTGCTGCTCCCAGTCCCGACGAATCGGAACATTTTATAAAAAATGAATTTCGACGAAAATCCTCCCCGCCAACGTTACAATGTTTACGAAGGCTATGGAAATCTATTTCCACCTGCCAGCAGAGGCATTTC
The DNA here is from genome assembly GCA_948465475.1 of Thalpophila matura. NCBI lineage: Eukaryota > Metazoa > Arthropoda > Insecta > Lepidoptera > Noctuidae > Thalpophila > Thalpophila matura. Next base: position 8,454,970 of record OX419198.1, on the reverse strand, counting down.
CCGTCCACCACGAAGAGGACGAGGACAGACACGCTCCCGACAGGGATATCAACAAGCGAGAGTTGAAGCAAAACGAAAGGTTGAAGGCGCAAAGACCACCGCCGGCATTGATGCCATGATAAGATCGACTCTACATCCTGGAGCTAAATCAGGTGACGAATTACTGTCCAAAATTGGAGAAAACCATACCCTGAAAGCCATCACTTTAACCATAACAACACGAGGAATTGGGTTTGGTTTATGTCACTTAAACTTCATCGCTGTATCATACCATGAAATAATGGTACCAAGTGTCTATGCGCAATATCGCGTATTTCTAGCAGTTCTGGAAGCAAAGTTAGAAAACTTGAAAACTGCTTATCCTCTGCCTGCCCGCGATACGGATTTGGTGTATCCGTACCAAGTGAATGCTGATTTGTTGCACGTCGCGCAAACTGTAACAGTTGCGCCCGAACCAATTAAGAGATTGATAAATGCAGTCGGCATCATCCATTATGACGAAGGAGTCTACATTCCAACTGTGTCCCGAGCCGTTACTGACGACAGAGGTAGATTCATACCGCAGGCTCAGAATATACTGTATTCGTCGTTGAGAAGAACAGTTGTTGCATTAGCCGATCCTGCAACTCCGGAACGATATAGACGTCGTTTTATTGATAATAATCCCATCCCAGGTGCTATTTGGCACAATCATTTATTACAAAATGCAGATGAGATAATGCCTGCTAATTATAATACAGATAACTTACGAGATGATATTGCTCTGTTGAGCCCATACTTGAATAAGCTCCAGAAACATATTCCGAAGATGGTTGATGGGACCATAGATTTTAAAAGTACTGGAAGATTGTCATCTTTCATCGCCTCCACCAAGCAGACTGGAATAGATTCTCTTCCTTGATAGATTCAGAACTTCAGCACTTACCCCAAATCAACTCTTCTAACTTTCTTGACCTTTATGACAAAGGGCACTGGCAGACGCCCATAGAACGCTGGGCCTCAGATTGTGTAAGTCGGTACAGATATGAAATTAGTTTGGTGTGATCGAGTATTTCAAGAGTATTTAAATTCATTTTTTATTTGTTTTTGTACGTAATTGGGTTAAAGAGAAATATTCTTATTTCTGACAGTGAGGTTAAGTATGGTGTGAATGATCCAGTGAAGTACAGCCCGACTAATGAGTTCTCAATTCAAAGGTTTTAGTTGCTGTCACCATGATATTCTGTGGAAGCACGCGCCAGCCAGCATGCACCCGTTTTTGTTTTAGTGGTTTTTTCAAAATGTCAACGGCATAATCATTTTATTTCTTATTTATTTCGATTTTTGATTCCAATTCTTAATCTCTAAGATAAATTAGGCAAAGAACAATTAAAATATATTTTTATTTTTGGTTAAGCTTTTATTACTGTACCATATCAAGCCTAAAACTGCCGACGTCCTTTGATGCTTGTTTGTTACGAGCTGCTGATTCCTCAATTCCCTTAAAAAACTCTGCTCGTAAGTTTATCCCTTCCCCCCCTTGGTGGGACTCTGAGTGTACTGATAGCGTTCGTCACCGTAAAGAAGCAGAAAACACATAATGCTTCTTCCCTTAATATGCACAATTATTTTAATTTTAAACAGATTTCTGCCCGTACCTGCAGACTATTGGCGAAAAAAAAGAGATCTGGCTGGCACAACTTTTGTGAGTCACTGTCTCCTCGTACGCCAGTCTCCTTGGTTTGGAAGAAAATAATGCATTTTGGGTTCAACCAATTGAAAATAGTCTAAACAATATATTGGCATCATAAATATGTAAATAGCTTTCCATTTGAAAAAGTTATGACATATTTTATTGGAAACTCCCTAAAATACGAAGTCAATTTTGTGATTTCCCACAAAATGCAAATTTCGTGTTAGGTCACTTTTATTCTCATGGTGCGATATAGTGTGATTAAAATTAGTTTAGTGCAATGTTCAACAGAATCAGCACCATTGTACAACTAAGGTACGATATAGAGACTGAGATCTTACACACGGACAATTTCAAAAGATAGTCTGGCCTTTCCCCGCCCTGTCCAAACTTTCTCTGAAGTTTTCATAAACAATTCTGTGCCTCCGGTGAAAACTGATATAATTTCAAAGTAGTCATTTTGAAGTTATATCAGTTTTCACCGGAGGCACAGAATTTTAAGTATTGCCTTAACAGAAGCAAAATAAAATACAAAATCAAAAGTTTATTTAGTTCTGGTAGGTAATTCATAAATATTTGTCAAAAAACTAACACAAAATCAGTCCAGCCTTACCCCAACCCAACACACTTTTTACATTTTGTATTTCCCAGAACATAGTAAAATAAAACTTTTTGGTTTTTGGTGAAACCAACATTGACTCATACAACAAAACAAATTGTTTTACATGCAAAACCAAAAACATGATGAAAATCAAAGTTTTTTTTTTTTTTTTTTTTTTGTGGTATTGCACTAGTTATACTTTGTGCCATTTTCAGGTAAAAATTTGGGAAACAGGGAATTAAAAAACGGAACGGAAAGGATTACAATGATAGGAAATATGGATCAGGTAAGTCATTAATATAATATATTATAAACAATATAATAAATAAACTAAAGTTTAATATCATTTATATACAGAAAGGAGGCAATTATATCATAATAAATTATTGGGTTATGTAATAAACAAATCATACGAGTGGGGAAAGGGGTTTTTAAACTAATAAGGGAATTAAGGAAATCAGAACGGTCATGACGAGAACATAAAAAAAATATATGGTTCAAGGTACCAACATCTTCCCCACATTCACACATGTTATCCTCTACAATACGGAGCTTGGCAAGATGGTAAGGAGTACATCAAGTCCAGAAACATTTCGATTGACTCCATTTTACAGTACCTACCTAGCAAATATGTCAAACACATTACGATGCCATCGTACATTATTTTTATAGCTGTCTTGTTGGCAAGCACACCATGGTCTTTACTGCGCTCATATTATGACAGTGGCGTGATTTTAGAGCTAAGCTTGGTACATATAATGACTTATCTGCCTCCACAACATTTTTGAGATGTTTTTATTTGAAAGACGATGTGCGCACAAACCTTTAGTTAGAGCTATTTAAATAACAACCAGGAAACTCGCAGATGTAACCACCATGACGAAAACATTCATTTACAGTAAAAAGAGTAACTTGGAAAAGAAACCTGCCAACTCAAGGGATTCAGTAATCCCATAAAGCGGATCTCTGATCAAAAATTGGTAGACAAACTATTACTTTTAGAGTTCTAAGACTAAAACCATTTTTTTTTAAACCAGTGTTAGGGAGAGCCAAGGTATGAGGCGACTCTCTGAACAAGGGTACCACATAGGTACGTACCATTAATGACCAAAAGTAACACATGTCTACCATCTACCAAAAATCTATTTCTATAACACCATTTTTAGTCCTACAAAATGCAGATTGCCGATTTTGTATTGGCATCGACGCCGACCACACCAACAAACGAAAAATACCACAAATGACAAAACCAATCGAATTTCATAGCAACCAACCAAAAACCAACAATGTCGACTTATTGTTTGGAACGAATACACTAACGAGAACGAAGAGTAAATATAAAATCAACACTCGCAATATTTTAAGATAGGTACTCAAATCGAAAAACACAAACAGTACAAACACCAAACACCTCCAAGGCTCCAACAAATTACCACAAACAAATTTCAAATGAAATCAGCAAATTGAATTTAATTGAAATAGCAATAGGTACCCACCTATAGGTAGGTACTCCGTTACTTTAATCCACCACGCAGTGTTGCCACATCAAACAAAGGACACGATCAAAAGTGGTATAATATTCCGAAGAAATTCGAACACCCATGTGATACCTTTTTAGAAATCTTAAATAAAGCTACTCGATTCTATATGAACATGATTTATTTTACGCCTGCGTTTTTGTAAAAAAGTGAAAAATGTTTTAGTAAAAACAAAACGCAGATTACCCTTATTTTTTCGTTTTTATGCAATATAATTATTTAAAATGCAGCTGAAACCGCCGCTTCTATTCAATACTTTGAGTTTGTAATATAATTTTAGCTACAACTCCATGGAATTATGACAAAAAATGTTAATGAAATAACAAAACGATCAAATCCGGTCATAAATCCGTAAACTGTCAAAATCTTACCGTAATTTCTGTCACTGATACGTCATTTAGCACAGGGTTGCCAACCCATAAAATAATATTTGTAGTGATTTAAGCTTATTATTTTTTATTTTTCATTTCTCCAGAAAAAAACACGCAGGCCTGTAAAATTATTTTGAAAGCACAAAAAAATCATAATAATTACGCTCTTTGAGCCTATATAGTTTAGATTGCTGTTCGCGATTTAGTAACAAGCCCCATACACTTATTGACCGTCTCCTTTGCGCATGTCTCTAGACTGCCATCAAAAAGTCGCTAGTTTTGTATGAATTTGGTATCAAAAAAAAAAAAACCAACCGAATGCAGAACCTCCTCCTTTTTGGAAGTCGGTTAAAAAAGTCCCCAGATGTCGCCAGAAAATTTTGGAAGAAAGTTCCATAAATCGTGGCTTGTGGTAGGTAGTAGGAGTTTACTGGCAGAAATCGTTACGTGCGGCAGCGCTTTAAACAAAAATACGACTTTGTTATGAGATTTTTTAACGAATTGCAAAATCTCCAAACGAAGTAGTAAATTCATAAGACCGACGCGAAATTTTAATGCTGAGGGTTCAGAATAAGGTACTTCATTTTCAGTTTCATTATTTCATTTGTTTTTTTTATGCCATGAGATTCTGGTAGACCTATAACAGCGTTTTTATTCCAAAAAAATCATTTTGTTTGGGGGGAATAAGTCGAAAAGAAGCAAGGAATTTTTCCATTCACGGCAGTCCGCCTTGCCGTCCACCACTGCAGGATTGTGAATGTTGTCGCAGCCGGCATGGCGTCCGGCAACACCGAGCAGAATTTTATTATTTATTTATTATAGTAAAAGGTACATATTAAGGTCTATAATATAATACAATGTCCAACAAAACTATATACATAGTTTGTCTGTATATTCACCTTGCATCATGCAGCAAGCCTGCAAAAGTGCAGTGTACTGCCATCTTGACTGACTTGAATGGGCCTCTTTAGAGTTAGACACTCTATACCACAGACTACTATACCATTGAGAAACCATGACTCTCTATGGTTTTCACATTGATTAAAGAAGACATGGTTTCGGCCTTGAATATATCATAGAAAGACAAGAAAGAAAAGAAGAATTGGAAGAAAAAGAAAACTAAATCAGACTTGGCTGGATGGGCTCAGCTCCCTTTGCCTGTCCCAAAGAGAGACGAAAAGAACCAAAAAAAAAAATCTATGGTTTTCATAATTTTCACATGTCATTTTGATGTCATTGTCAAATAGTCAAACTGTCAAACAAATGTCAAATACGATTATTCGATTTGTCTTTCCGACGGTTGAAAATTCTTACACTTCGGCACATTTTCTTGAAAAAACCCTTTTTTAGGATAAAAAGGTTATATTTTGTACAAGTGAATTACAAATATGGAGGTTACGGATGAAAATTTGGCTACATTAGCGAATTACCTTCAACAGACACTAAACCCAGACACCAACGTAAGGCGACCGGGTATGTACATTTACTTTGTTAACCATTAATAGGTACTATTTATCATTATTTACATAATTACTGTTGATTTGACCACATTAACTATTAAAGTTCATATTACGGTCAGAGAGTCGCCTTAGTTATAATATAGGAACTAACATAATATTTCTCAATGTTTGGAAATCAAATTTTTATTTTGTTAACATAAAGATTATGTACCTACTCACATTTTTTATTAAAAAGCTCCATGAAAGGAAAACTATTTGATTTACACCGAAAATGTTGTTCCGCGAGTGCTACATATAACTAAGGCTCCCTGTAAAAAAAATATGAACCTCAAAATCGCGTCAAATCCATATTTGAGGTTAGTAAAAAAGGGGGGTGAAGGGGGGATTTAAAGGTTTTCCGTGCCTATTCAGTCATAGGGCAGGTTATAGAAACCACCCCCACCCTCCTACGCTCCCCAGAACGGCTAATACCCGGAAGAAGCAATCTAAATCTTAGCTGACATCGCTACTCTGGTCGATTTTCTGCCATTGTTTCCCAATGAGAGGGCTCAATCGATGGACGACAAAAAGTTAGATGCAAAGACAGCCGCGGTCACTACCTCCCATATTGTTTTTAGAATAAGTGTTTCTAATTTCTTATCCCCTTGTCTGCTAAGCAGTGCATCTTTAAATAGAGCTGCTTCATAAAAGTGGTACCAAGTCCCACTGTTCCATATAAAATTATAGATTGTCAGTTCGCTTCGACTATGTGTCAGTGGGGATAGATCCAAAAACAAACATAATATAACAACAGCCTGATCACTGGTAATAATTTCCTTTACAGCTGAAAAGTTTTTGGAGAGCATAGAAGTGAACCAAAATTATGCAATTCTGCTGTTACACCTTATTGACAAGGAGACCGTGGACCTCACGATAAGGGTGGCTGCTGCAATTGCCTTCAAAAACTTCATCAAACGAAACTGGCCTGTTGTAAGTGTTACACTGAGATTTAGCCAAGTAGCAGTAGTAGGCAGCAATTTGTTCAAAATATGGCCTTACTAGCTGTTCCCCCAGGTTTCACCCCCATTGCTTGGCTCCTAAGGGTTGCAGCGTGATGTCAAATAGTATAATATACTATTCCTTATGAATCTGGCTATCATTATACAAAGAGATTTTTTCGAATCCGACTGGTAGTTCCATAGATTTGTACATGCGTGTTCAAACAAACAAACAAACTCTTCAGCTTTATTATATTATTCTGTTACATGTAATAAAAATCCATCCATCTGAATTTTCACATTTATAATTAAATATTAGTAGGATAATTAAAGTCATATCTTGTTCTAATAGGAGGAAGATGGAATCGACCGCATCCATGCATCGGACAGAGGCACAATCAAAACCCTGATTGTTTCACTGATGCTGAAGTCTCCTGAAGCCATTCAGAGGCAGTTCAGTGATGCAGTCTCAATCATTGGCAAGTGCGACTTCCCTGAGAAGTGGCCAAGCCTAATACCGGAGATGGTTGAGAAGTTTGGTACTGGTAAGTGCCTTTTTGTCCAGCTGTGAAATACTTTGGTATTGAAGTGTATTGTGCCAAATCCCATGCACAATATTGTATAGGTGTTTCTACTTCTTGAATTTATTTCATAAAGTATTTTACTACAATAGTTCAATATTCACATATAGAATTGAAGTGATTATATTCCAGGTTTACATAAAAATATTTTGCATAAATTACCTGCATTAATTGAAAGTGTAACTAAGATTTAAAAGTAATTAAAATTATTATTATTATATCTGTGCCTTAACCTTTCAGATCAGCATGGCTGTCACAAGCCTCTTATAAGTCTACCAGGATAAATTAAGATTATTTAGTTAATATTTTTAATAGACATAATACTTCAAATACTTGTTACAGGTGATTTCCACGTAATCAATGGAGTGCTAAGAACAGCCCACTCTTTGTTCAAACGGTACCGGTATGAGTTCAAATCACAGAAGCTTTGGGAAGAGATTAAGCATGTTCTTGAGAACTTTGCTAAACCACTTACAGATTTGTTTGTTGTAAGTCTTTTTCTTTGGCCAGCAAAAATAAATATATCAAATGCAAAAGATTCTAATCCAACTGGTAGTTCCAGAGATTTACGCGTTCAAACTAACAAACAAACCCTTCACCTTAGTATAGTATAGATAGATGAACATTCCTTTATATCTTATTATTTTTCAGGCCACAATAGATTTGACTACGAAACACGCGGACAACCCACATGCACTGCGCGTCATCTATGGATCTCTAGTACTTATATGCAAAGTGTTCTACTCATTAAATTATCAAGACTTGCCTGAGTTCTTTGAGGACAACATGCCTATTTGGATGCCCAATCTTCTCAACCTATTACAAGTTAAAGTACCCTGCTTGGAGACTGATGTAAGTATATCGATACAAAAGGCATACCCACCATTTTGACAAAAATTAGATTTTAGCCTAAAGGTATCAATAACTTTAGGCTCAAATCTCATTTTTGTCAAACTGGTGGTTACACCCTTTGAACCTAAAGGTAAGGTATCAATATCTATGTTATACGGGGCATTACGGGGTGTAAGTGACAGCGTAACGAAAACTGAAACTATAGGTTCTGTACCTTATTCTAAAACCCTCAGCGTTAAAATTTTGGGTCGAACTTAAAAAAAAATACTTTGGAGATTTTTTAACGAACTGCAAAATCTCCAAATAAAGTCGTAATTCTTTTTGAAAAGACAGGTACTGAACCCATGGTTTCAGTTTTCGTTACACTGTCTCTTACACTAGTGTTGCCGATCGATAGTTCCACTATAGGTACTATCGATAGCATCGATTGTATTGATACTATCGATTGTCCTATCGATAGTATCCTTTATAAACACTCTTTTTAGGATGACGACGAAAAACCGGGCGTGATGGAGCAACTTCGCACTGAAGTGTGCGAATGTGCCGCGCTGTATGCCCTCAAATATGAGGAGGAGTTCGGCCCTCACGCACCCGCCTTCGTCACGTGTGTGTGGACAGTGCTACTGGCCACCGGGCCGCAGCCCAAGTATGACGCGGTTAGTACACCAACCTTGTTCTCCTAGCAAAGTTCTAGTGTGAGTAGTTCGGTCCTCACGCACCCGCCTTCGTCACGTGTGTGTGGACAGTGCTACTGGCCACCGGGCCGCAGCCCAAGTATGACGCGGTTAGTACACCAACCTTGTTCTCCTAGCATAGTTCTAGTGTGAGTAGTTCGCTCCTCACGCACCCGCCTTCGTCACGTGTGTGTGGACAGTGCTACTGGCCACCGGGCCGCAGCCCAAGTATGATGCGGTTAGTACACCAACCTTGTTCTCCTAGCATTGTTCTAGTGTGAGTAGTTCGGTCCTCACGCACCCGCCTTCGTCACGTGTGTGTGGACAGTGCTACTGGCCACAGCCGTAGCCCAAGTATGACGCGGTTAGTACACCAACCTTGTTCTCCTAGCATTGTTCTAGTGTGAGTAGTTCGGTCTTCACGCACCCGCCTTCGTCACGTGTGTGTGGACAGTGCTACTGGCCACAGCCGTAGCCCAAGTATGACGCGGTTAGTACACCAACTTTGTTCTCTTATGACCGTTCCCAATAACTGATCTTTTTCTCCTACTAAAGATAGATTTTTGACATAAGCTCTATCGAAGTAATGTCAAAAATCCATCTCTAGTAGGATAAAGAGCCAATAGATCGGTTATTGAGAATGGTCATTAGCGTTGTTCTAGTGTGAATAGTTCAGTCCTCACAAACCCGCCTTCATTTATTTTTTATTTTTTACAAGCAAGTGACTGGGTCTTTCTGTTAAACGCAATAAATTAGACGAATAAAATTGTTGTACGCACGGCTACAGATCAAGCATTCCATTCCATTATCCATCCATATTCCATTTCCAGTATAAGCTGATCTCGCATTGTATAGGATTTCCTTACAGTGAGAGGTCAGTGTAAACTGGGAATGTATGGCTTGATGTGTAGCCGTGTGTACCATTGAAAAGTGTAATGTCATTTGTTTTACAGCTGGTGTCTAACGCGCTGACTTTCCTCGCGAAGATAGCAGAGAAAAACAACTACAAAAGTTTGTTTGAAGACCCCGCTACGCTGAGCAGCATCTGCGAGAAAGTTGTTATACCCAACATGGAGTTTAGAGGTACTTCGTCCGCGTGAAATGTTGCCCCTACTAATATCATAAGGGCCCCAAGCTGCTAATACAATAAAATTTTCATAATCGTGTCAGAATGGTCTCTCAATGACATTGTATTGACCAATGACGAAAGAGATAGTCTTACTCTAAGCCAATGACTACCTAGGTTTGACAGTTATGGTGTCATTATGACACCATTCTTACACAACTGCAGTAGCAGAATTGGGGCCCAGTTTTAATTTTTTGCGCCCGATGCCTAACAAGTGGACGCACAGCTTTATAAATTTATTACGATTTCCAACATTTTCAGTGCCCTCGCTATTTAAGTTGATTCGGGATGTGAGGTTACCATTACCTCTCGAAATACCAATTACCTTGCTATGTCCAAGAGTGGACGTCTTCCTGCTAATGATGGTGATTGATCATTATAATGAAGTCTCCATTCTCATCCTCGTGTAGAGTCAGACATGGAGTTGTTCGAGGACAACCCCGAGGAGTACGTTCGCCGCGACATAGAGGAACTCCGACTCCAAATTCGGTTCCGATAAAACCACCTCCGTTATATAGGGTCCTACCCTTCATACTCGAAATATTTTAAGAGGCACATCTATAGGCGGTAAAGATGCCATACAAACGAAAAAAAAATTGACCTGCGTATTTTTTTTTTTATAAATAAATATATTTTTTTTAAATAAATTATTTGACACATAAAAATACTATTTACGACATCCATTACGCTTGTTTCTAATATTAATAGTAAGGTACGTAACAACTAGCGTAATGGATGTTGAAAATAATATTTTTTATGTGTTTCAAATAATTTTAAATTAATTTATTTAAAAAAAAAATTTACTCAGATTTTTTTTTTCGTTTGTATGGCATCTTTACCACCTACAGATATACCTCTTAAAATATTTAGAGTATGAAGGGTAGGACCTTATATACCTGACTAGCACTTCGTCCCCGCGTCGTGCCCGCGACTTCTTTCGCGTAACCCACTGTGCATTTTTCCGGAATAAAAAGTAGCCCTCAGTGATTATAATTATGCAGCTTCCTATTAGTGAAAGAATTTTCAGAGAGAGAGATTGTCCCCTACTTACGATTATAATGAAGTGTCCATTCTTATCGTGTAGAGTCAGACATGGAACTTTTCGAGGACAACCCCGAGGAGTACGTGCGTCGCGATATAGAGGGCTCGGACGTGGACACGCGGCGGCGCGCTGCCTGCGACCTCGTGAGGACGCTCGCGCAGCACTATGAAGACAAGATGATGAACATCTTCGGACAGTACGTGCAGGTACGTGATACAAGCTTTTATTTGGTCTCATGATGAGGCCGGGAGATCGCTATAGGAACTCCTCAACTTCTTAACACAATTCCGTCGTGTTTGGGCTCGGACAAGTACTATAGACCTATATGATGTCCAGGACCCAGGACCTCGTGATGGAATTGGGAAGTGGTAACTATGAAAGCTGGTTTTGAAAAATGTTTTTCAACATAAAACTTATTACAGTTGATGCTGACAAAGTACGGGGAGTTAGGCGCTTCTGCGTGGCGCGGCAAGGATGCAGCGATGTACCTCGTGACGTCACTGGCGTCCCGCGGCAGCACGCAGGCGGCCGGCGTCACGCGCGCCTCGCCGCTCGTCGACCTCGCGCAGTTCGCGACTGCACATGTACTGCCCGAGCTGCAGAGAGCTGACGGTGAGCATGTCATACTGTGTTGTACCTGTGACGTCACTGGCGTCCCGCGGCAGCACGCAGTAAAGAATAAAAACCGGCCAAATGCGTGTACGTGCTGTAGCAAAGAGCATTTCAGTTTTCCGTCCGCAAATATAAGTTATTTTTGCGGTAGGCAAACTCAAAACTGAAAACAGCGTATATTTCAAAAACTAAGTCATACGTCAAGTATGGTTGTCCAATCCAATTTTCATCAAAAGGTGCTTGATGATAGATTTCTTCAGATTTTTTTTTGAAAATGCTTAACATGTCGACAATTTATTTTTACATTCTACTTTCAAACACCATGTTGATTTCTTAGGGTTCCGTACCTCAAAAGGAAAAACGGAACCCTTACAGGATCACTTTTTTGTCCGCCAGTTTATTTTTATATGAGCCGTGTACCTGTCTCAGGTGTAATATTACCGTATTTGTTTAATAACGTATACTCATTGTTTCAGTGAACGAGTTGCCGGTGTTAAAGGCAGACGCCATTAAATACGTGATGACGTTCCGTTCTCTGCTGCCCAAGGATCTTATCATAGCCGCGGTACCTCTGCTGGTAAGTACTTTTAGTAATATCTGCGCATGCGCAAGCTCGGCCAATCACGTGAGCCAACCACAGCGCGTAAAGTATTCATAATATGTTTGATCCATTTTAATCCTCGCAGACCGACGGGCTGGTAACGTCATTGACTATTTGACAATTAAAGGCCTCAGCATACGGAACTGTATAATATAGCGGCCGGGACGGGAACGCGGTCTTTAGAAATACGTACAGAGACGATGACGTATCTCATTTTAACTGGAAATATTTAGGACTATTTCATTTTCATTCCAAAAATAGGTTTTGTACTTGGCATCCAAATATTTAGCATCCCCGAGAAACGACATAGTTTTGTATTGCCCGCGCCAATTAAGAAACGAATCTAAAATGGCGGTTCGGACTTGTAAATTGTAATGACAGGTTGGATTAGTACCGCCACTTATGATTCGTTTCTTTATTGGCAGGGACCTGTGGACAGTATGCCTTAGCGCCTGGTTTCCTAACCTGGGGGTAAAACAGCTATTCTGTGACACTGGCAATATAATTTTATAATCATTAAAAACTAAACTTAACATTAAAATCATGCGAATGCAAAAGAATACCAACTTTCACACTGATCATTACCTAATTCATGATCTATTTGTGCAATTTATTGTGATCAATAAAGAATTTTCATGTGATAACATTTTAAAGGAAGGGTAAAATGAGTTTCTCTAATAGGTCATAGGGGTAGCAAGATTGAAAAGGTTATGAACCACTGCCTTAGCGGGTCGTGGTCCACTTGCTTAGTCCATTTAGGTGGACCACGGGCATCTTTTCTTGCCCGTAGTCGTGACCTACTATGATCAATACCCGAGCCTTAGCAATAATGTTGTGTTGAATCGGTCAGATCTTGCACATCCGCGGGCGCGGCGTAGTGCGCACGTACGGCGCATGCGCGATAGAGAATTGATAGTGGGCGGCATGGTGAACCGCGCAGCGCTGCAGCCGCACGCCGCAGCGCTGCTGTCAGCGCTTTCCGCCGCGGGAATAGAGTTATAAGACCGCGGCCGCACTGGTACGGCGACAGCGACGCGACGGCGATTTCGTGAACAAATAAATGTCGCTAGTCGTTTCAGCAGTGCGGCCACCGACATTTTTATATGAGTTTGTTTTCACGAAATCGCCGTCGCGTCGATGTCGCCCGTACCAGTGCGGCCGCGGCCTAAGACGTGATGTCACACGTAACCCTAAGATGGTAAGGTAACAGGTAACGTGATGTCACACACGTAGCGTACTCAATGGCCACGTTACATCTCGAGGAAGCACGTTTCGTCATTTGGCCAATAAAAACGCGTAGGGTGCCGAATCACATACTTATCATTATTTTTGCAGAGCAAAATTTATGTTGAAAATTTTCAACATATTTTTATGTGAATGTTTCGCCACTGGAAACCCAAAGTTAGCAATATGTGATTAATCGGTCAGATCGTGCACATTCGCGGGCGAGGCGTAGTTCGCACGTACGGCGCATGCGCAATCGAGAAATTGATAGCGGGCGGCATGGTGAACCGCGCAGCGCTGCAGCCGCACGCCGCCGCGCTGCTTACAGCGCTGTTCGCCGCGCTCGGCGAGCAGAACTCGCCGCTCGACCACAACGAGTATGTTATGAAAGGTACGATAAATTATCCTTAATCATATATAATAATAATCCTTAATCATAGATAATCATCCATCATCCGCCTAGCCATTTCCCAAACTAGATTGAGGTCGGCTTCCAGTCTTAACTAGTTGCGGATGAATAAGGTTCTATACCTCAAAAGGCAAAACGGAACGCTTATATTATTGGATCACTTTGTTTTCCGTCTGTCATGACCATGAGTGGAACCATCTGCCGGCCTAGCATGACCACGATAGAAACGGGTTTTGTCTACATAGAAATAGACAAAGTGACAGATTGTAGAAATATTTCTACGTTTTATGAATGAAACGGAAGAAATGTTTCAACAATCTGTCACTTTGTCTATTTCTATGTAGACAAAACCCGTTTCTATCGTGGTCATGCTAGGCCGGCTGCTCATAGATAGCACCACTAGAAGAATGCAATAGCCATCTGTGATCAAGATATGATAAAACTGTAAAAAAGCCGTGTCTGGATATTAAAGATATTCCAGAAAAAACAAATACTTGGAATAGGGTACTCGGACTTAACCATACCCAAAAAGATTTTTTTTAAATTTTTGTCTGTTGATCTGTTTGTGCACGCATCACGCAAAAAGTACTGAATGAATTTTGATGTGGTTTACACAGTTCGATAGATTGGGGTCCAACTTAAAATCTAAGCCACGTTTCATCTAATTCCGGTGGGATAAACCAGAGATACAGCTTGACCTCTTGGTAGTATTAGCCACCCTATACTACAGAGGTCATTTAAACTGGGCAAAAAGTCTAGTAGTACATATTTTATTAAAAATCAACGCCTTTCTTTAGTTTTCCGTATGTCATTACTTCCCAGAATTTGATCTTTATTAGTGACACTATCGGATGGTATATCAATAATACCAACATTATACCATCCGATAGTGTCACTGTTCTTTTTCAAACTCAACAGGTTCGATTCCCGGCAAGTAAAATATTTTTTTCAAAAATCTAATAACGCAGTTTTAGTTTTTATCAAAATCGGCCCCGAAACTCCTTTGATTGGTTTTCGCTATTTCTTACAGTTTCGGATTTAGCCATCCACGCCCAGTTGAAAAATTCACCCTGTATTATTATTTTTTCTCGTTTCTAGCGGTTCTACGCACGCTAGCGTGTCTACAAGACGGCGCGCTGTCATATCTAGGCGACGCGTTGCCGAAATTAGCGCACATGTTGTCTGTGGTCGCAAAGAACCCGTGCAAGCCTCACTTCAACCACTACCTGTTCGAAACGCTGTCGCTCGCTGTCTCGTAAGTACCTTGTTTTAAGGCGGGAACAGAAGAAGAAACACCGGCTCACGTAATACTACACGAGCGTGGCCGAACAAAGGGGAAACTACTGGACAACCCTGACACCATTAGAGATGCGCTCGAAAACCTATGAGACCTCTTGGACTTCTGGTAGGAGTTGAGCTGGTACGCCTGACCACGAACTCGATCCAGTGGGCACACACGCACAATGGCCCAATTAAGAGGCTATAGCCTAGTTCGGACTAGGCTAGTAATTTAGTAGAGTAGCGAGTAATTTAGTGGCTAAATGTGTGCGAACCACAAAAAATTTTTCAAGTAGTTTAGTGAATGATTAAGTCCCGATAATTATGGAAACCAAAAGTCTGATTTTTCCCTCCAACCCGAAAATTATCGTCATATCGGGCCTGGCAACACTAGATCGAACCCAAGACCCACGCTCAGTATCTCGAACTTCACCCATTAGATTCGTTGGTAATCCTCAAATAAAGAAATAGATGATTAGACACGAGTCAGTCAGCACTCAGCAGTTATATCTTGGTTATTTATGCACCTACTAGCTGACCCGCCCGGGCTTCGCACGGGTAAAGTTTAGTACACCTACCCTACACCTACCGTACACCTACCCTACACCTACCCTACACATACCCTACACCTAACCTACACCTACCCTACGCCTACCCCACGCCTATCCTACGCCTACCCCACGCCTATCCTACGCCTACCCCACGCCTACCCTACGCCTACCCTACGCCTACCCTACACCTACCCTACACCCCAAACCTCAAAAATAAGTTTCAAGCTTCTAGCTTAAAAAATTATGTAATTTCCATACAAATTCTCATCCCCTATTTCAACCCTTTACAGCCCTTTTTTTCACATTAAAAAGTAGCATATGTCCTTTCTCAGGCTCTAGACTATCTCTGTACCAAATTTCATTTGAATCGGTTCAGTAGTTTAGGCGTGATTGAGTAACACACAAACAGACAGAGTTAGGTACTTTCACATTTATGATATTAGTAAAGATTTATTTTCGCAGGTTGGTGACGAAATCCAATCCGAACGCCATATCAGCGTTTGAAGACGCTCTGTTCCCGATATTCCAAGAAATCTTACAAAATGATGTGCAAGGTATGTACCTTTCCTTTTTTTTGTCAAAAATTAATATTATAACTCTAGACATGCGCGAAGCCCATTCTCAAAATCTCCGCCCGCGGGTGTAGTCCCCTCCCCGGCAAATAACTCGAACACTTTCAGCGTAGTGGGGGAAGTCTGCGCCCTTGTGTGTGCAAGCGTCAAAATGCACAAAATCGACTTCTGCGAAGTCAAGGTCAATGTTCAAGTTATTTGCCGTGTATTTTAATATTTTTATTATTGTTTATGGCTGCGGCTTCCTTCAAAATACATATCCTATATCATTTGTATTTATTTAAGCTTATGCAATTTTAACGGGCTAGTTTTTTGCAAATTTCTTGCTGCAATTGTATAGCCGTGAGTTGAGATCTATAACGTGGAACTCGGTAGAACAATTGCCGCAATCATGCAGTATAGCCCGGCAATATTGCAATGAAATTCAATGATGGTACATGTTCTACTGAGGTGCATGACATAGATCTCAACTCACGGCTATACAATTGCCGCAAGAAATTGTAAAAAAACTAGCCCATTTAACCCGTTTAACCTATAACAAGACAAACAAAACACTTTCTATTAACGTGGTATTTGATTGCAGAGTTCATGCCGTACGTATTCCAAATGCTGTCCCTTCTTCTCGAGCTGCGCGGCGGAAGCGGCGACAGCGGTAGCGACGCGTACTGCGCGCTGTTGCCGTGCGTGGTCGCGCCTGCGCTGTGGGAGCGCGCCGCTAACGTACGACCGCTAGTGAGACTACTGTGCGCCTTCGTAGCTCACCGACCGCAACAAGTGCTGGCTTCCGGACGACTTGTAAGTACATTGAATTCTACTTTTAAATAACTTCAAAAAAAGAGAATCCCAATTCAACCGTATTTTTTTTTGGGTCCATACCTCAAAAGGAAAAATAGAACCCTCATAGGATCGCTTTGTTGTCCGTCTGTCATGACCATGAGTGGAGCCATCTGCTTATAGATGGCGCCACTAGAAGTATGCAATAGCGCCATCTATGATCAAGATATGATATCTTCTATGATGTAATAGCGGCATAGATGGCGCTATTACATATTTCAGAACTCTCAGGGCGCGAGTCGTACTCGCCCTTGTCCGATTTTTTTTTTTTATAAATAAATATTAATCAGGATATCAATTAAATGTACAACGTTTATTTCCAGAACGCAATGTTGGGCGTGTTCCAGAAGTTGATCGCTTCCAAAACGAACGACCACGAGGGGTTCTACCTCATACAGACTATGTTGTACAAGTTCGGAAAGTGAGTCTCACTTATATTATGAGCTTGAATTATAATGAGTCTTATCACATATTTAAATTAAGGCTTCAATTCGTGTGTCATTTTATAACAGCAAGCGTGCTTGCGCGAGCTGTTAGCTAATCTATCTCTACATTAACGACCGGCAAAATGTGTCACTGAACTGAAAAGAGGGATACGTAGACGTATCTTTTTGATCAAAAGCTACGTTCAGTAGTTCAGCCTGGTGTCTATCACTCATTCGTATCAGTAGTTCATCTATCTGTCGCTCAGTGTTCACGTACATATCTGTATTATTGTTTGTTGCAAATGAAGCCTTATCTGTGAATTCACAATGATCATTTTACACTGCCTATACTTTTGTAAGTTAACCGCGCCACTCTTCTTGCTCGTTGCCCAAATAAAGGCGGAGAAAACCGAACGAAGCGCGAAGCTGCTCCGACTCAGCGCCACTCGAAGCGGAAACAATCGAGTGAGACGGAGGAATATATTCAATTCGTTCAGCTCATTGAGTCAGTGATACATTCGGATACAAAGATACATTTCGCGAACGAGAGATAAATAGATACGTAGCTACTGTGTGTAGCTAGTGAACTAGTTCATTTTTCTTTCGTTCGCGAACTACTCATATCTACTCTACACCATTGTCTGCGTATTAATTAATTAATTAATAGAAGTGAAGGACTGTGTTTGAGTTTAGAAAGGTGTCCACTCACCTAACTTTGCTTATGTTTTTTATTGGTGTGTTGCAGCGAGGTGATGTCACAATACACGAAGCAGATAATGACGTTGCTGTTCCAACGGCTGTCCTCGTCCAAGACCACGAAGTACGTGCGCGGCCTGATCGCCTTCCTCGGCTTCTACGCGGCGCACTTCGGGGCAGACCCGCTTATTGATCTCGTGGACTCGGTGCAGGCTGGGTAAGTGTTTTAATATATTTTATACCATTCCCCCTCTAAAAAGCTTATTTTATTCACTGAAAACAGTGAATAAAAAGCACTTTTACTCACTGTTTTCATGTTTGAAAATGGAACACACCAATGTATTCGACCACAGATTTAAAGAACCTATGCTAGATGCGGCACGTTATTAGATTGTATGAAAACCGAACGTGTCATCTTTTTTATACCTACGATAACTTCACCCCAGCCATTTAGTGATGTGCTCAGAGTAAACAGAATTGTTTCAATCACTAAGCGTCACTGAGCTAACAGACTTTTTTTAGTACGAACAGTCGAACATGCAGGGCACGCTTGGTCGTGGCTTGCCGTATCTAGTGTAAGTGTAATCTGTGTATTCGACCTATATTGATGTGTTCTAAATTCAATTTGATTGGTCGACATTTTCGACAAGGAGTTTAGCATTAGAATAAAAACTGTTTTGTGTTCTTTGCTGTCCTTAGTAAATTGGCGCTATTTTGAATACTGTAAGTTGTACGAACACAAAGTTTAGTGTTACTTTAATCTTTAATTTTGTGTTTGTTTAGTGTTGTTCTAATCGATTAAAAATGCATTCTAGTGATGAAGATGTGTTAACACCTGAGTTTGTGAAAGAGAGGGCGGCCGATATAGTGGAAAGGTGGAAAGCTTGCTACCCAAAAAATCACAGCTGGTTTACATCAAAGCCAATTTAACTTTACTTTTTCTTCATTATATGTATATTTTCACTTAAATCTTTCTTTTTCTCGTAGTCATGGTATAAAGTATAGTATGCAACTCTTGAATAAAACGGATTTATATCGAGGGCCATGAATCGCTCGCGTCGCTCAGGATTCTAACACTTGAATCACTCGCTACGCTCGTGATTCAATCATCATGAATCACTCCCTACGGTCGTGATTCAATCGTTAGAATCCTTCACTAGCTCGTGATTCATCTATGGCCCTCGCTTTAAATCCGTCCTTTATTCACTAATTGCATAATATACTATTCAGACGCTAAATGGCTATAGCAACTATAATAATAAAAGGTCGGTGCGCCTACAAAAATCGCTGTTTTTTTCGATTGTTGGTTTTTAATGCAAATCCCAATGAAATAAGGATTAATATTGTATGACAATAGATACAACTGAACATATAGCGGTTTTTGTAGGCGTACCGACTATCAACTAACAGCTGATTACAGGGTCTGTGCCTGCGTGTCGCAGGGAATATGATGTTTTTTTGTAGATTATTATTTTTATAGGGTGGCTGACCTCATCGCTACGGCGAACATTCGCCATGTTTACGTGATGTGTGCGGCCACGCCATTCTTTTGTTGCTCTAACAAATCAGATGTTCAAAGAATTTGATCATAGATATTATGTATTTCCGAAATTAAAAATATGTATAATATCGCACCTTGAAAACCAAACTGACACTAAACGAAAAATCTGTTTATTGAAAGACAACCGGCCAAATGCGAGTTGTACTCGCCCACCGAGGGTCCCGTACCATACTTGGACGTATAAAAGTTAAAAAAACGGGACCGCATAACTAAGTTTGTTTGTGAAGGAATTTAAATAATTTTGAAAAAACTGTGCTAGTTAGGAACATCGTTTTATTTTTGTTGCAATATTTAAATAAACTTCTATCAACTTTAATTATTTCAGATTTTTCGCTGTGCAAACTTCGGAGGTAAAGGGGGGGGAATGGTATTTTTTTCAGTCATTTTTCATCATATTATGTCAAAAACGATAAGGCATAAAAAGAAATGAAAATATGTTTTGAAATGTGCAGATCAAGCCCTTTCATAATTATGATAATTATGCCACTTGAGCTAGTAACCTCACTTCAACATTTCGAATCCCCACTTCGGCGCCATTTGCAATGAAAGTAAAAATATTTAAACTTTTTTCATTCGCTATAAAGGTGGGCAAGTATTATTTATAACTGTTCCAAATTTCAAGTTGCTAGCATTAGTTGCTGTAATAATCAGCTGTGACAGACGGACAGACAAAGTTGCACCATAAAGGAACCCTTCCTTTTTACCATTTTGGTACGGAACCCTAATTATGCTTAAAGTTTTCGTAAAAAGTTTGATTTCGAAAATTGTCAACTTTCGTTTAGTGACGGTGTGATTTTCAGTGTGCGATATATCAATACCTATAACTTCAGTAAAGCTCGGCCAACTATTTAAAAGGAATCGTGTACCTATATGTATAACGCATATAATCGTGTATTCCGCAGTATGTTCGGCATGTACGTGGAGCGCGTCCTGATCGCGGACCTGCAGCGCGTGAGCGGCGCGCTGGAGCGCAAGGCGGCCGCCGTCGGCTGCGTCAAGCTGCTCACTGACAGCCAGCACTTCCTCACTGGAGCGCTGGCTCCACTGTGGCCGCGACTGCTGCAGGTATGTGTGACTATACCTATAGAGCGTGTGATCGTGTGTGGGACAGTATGCTCGGTATGTACGAGCGCAAGGCGGCCGCCGTCGGCTGCGTCAAGCTGCTCACTGACAGCCAGCACTTCCTCACTGGAGCGCTGGCTCCACTGTGGCCGCGACTGCTGCAGGTATGTGTGACTATACCTATAGAGCGTGTGATCGTGTGTGGGACAGTATGCTCGGTATGTACGAGCGCAAGGCGGCCGCCGTCGGCTGCGTCAAGCTGCTCACTGACAGCCAGCACTTCCTCACTGGAGCGCTGGCTCCACTGTGGCCGCGACTGCTGCAGGTATGTGTGACTATACCTATAGAGCGTGTGATCGTGTGTGGGACAGTATGCTCGGTATGTACGAGCGCAAGGCGGCCGCCGTCGGCTGCGTCAAGCTGCTCACTGACAGCCAGCACTTCCTCACTGGAGCGCTGGCTCCACTGTGGCCGCGACTGCTGCAGGTATGTGTGACTATACCTATAGAGCGTGTGATCGTGTGTGGGACAGTATGCTCGGTATGTACGAGCGCAAGGCGGCCGCCGTCGGCTGCGTCAAGCTGCTCACTGACAGCCAGCACTTCCTCACTGGAGCGCTGGCTCCACTGTGGCCGCGACTGCTGCAGGTATGTGTGACTATACCTATAGAGCGTGTGATCGTGTGTGGGACAGTATGCTCGGTATGTACGAGCGCAAGGCGGCCGCCGTCGGCTGCGTCAAGCTGCTCACTGACAGCCAGCACTTCCTCACTGGAGCGCTGGCTCCACTGTGGCCGCGACTGCTGCAGGTATGTGTGACTATACCTATAGAGCGTGTGATCGTGTGTGGGACAGTATGCTCGGTATGTACGAGCGCAAGGCGGCCGCCGTCGGCTGCGTCAAGCTGCTCACTGACAGCCAGCACTTCCTCACTGGAGCGCTGGCTCCACTGTGGCCGCGACTGCTGCAGGTATGTGTGACTATACCTATAGAGCGTGTGATCGTGTGTGGGACAGTATGCTCGGTATGTACGAGCGCAAGGCGGCCGCCGTCGGCTGCGTCAAGCTGCTCACTGACAGCCAGCACTTCCTCACTGGAGCGCTGGCTCCACTGTGGCCGCGACTGCTGCAGGTATGTGTGACTATACCTATAGAGCGTGTGATCGTGTGTGGGACAGTATGCTCGGTATGTACGAGCGCAAGGCGGCCGCCGTCGGCTGCGTCAAGCTGCTCACTGACAGCCAGCACTTCCTCACTGGAGCGCTGGCTCCACTGTGGCCGCGACTGCTGCAGGTATGTGTGACTATACCTATAGAGCGTGTGATCGTGTGTGGGACAGTATGCTCGGTATGTACGAGCGCAAGGCGGCCGCCGTCGGCTGCGTCAAGCTGCTCACTGACAGCCAGCACTTCCTCACTGGAGCGCTGGCTCCACTGTGGCCGCGACTGCTGCAGGTATGTGTGACTATACCTATAGAGCGTGTGATCGTGTGTGGGACAGTATGCTCGGTATGTACGAGCGCAAGGCGGCCGCCGTCGGCTGCGTCAAGCTGCTCACTGACAGCCAGCACTTCCTCACTGGAGCGCTGGCTCCACTGTGGCCGCGACTGCTGCAGGTATGTGTGACTATACCTATAGAGCGTGTGATCGTGTGTGGGACAGTATGCTCGGTATGTACGAGCGCAAGGCGGCCGCCGTCGGCTGCGTCAAGCTGCTCACTGACAGCCAGCACTTCCTCACTGGAGCGCTGGCTCCACTGTGGCCGCGACTGCTGCAGGTATGTGTGACTATACCTATAGAGCGTGTGATCGTGTGTGGGACAGTATGCTCGGTATGTACGAGCGCAAGGCGGCCGCCGTCGGCTGCGTCAAGCTGCTCACTGACAGCCAGCACTTCCTCACTGGAGCGCTGGCTCCACTGTGGCCGCGACTGCTGCAGGTATGTGTGACTATACCTATAGAGCGTGTGATCGTGTGTGGGACAGTATGCTCGGTATGTACGAGCGCAAGGCGGCCGCCGTCGGCTGCGTCAAGCTGCTCACTGACAGCCAGCACTTCCTCACTGGAGCGCTGGCTCCACTGTGGCCGCGACTGCTGCAGGTATGTGTGACTATACCTATAGAGCGTGTGATCGTGTGTGGGACAGTATGCTCGGTATGTACGAGCGCAAGGCGGCCGCCGTCGGCTGCGTCAAGCTGCTCACTGACAGCCAGCACTTCCTCACTGGAGCGCTGGCTCCACTGTGGCCGCGACTGCTGCAGGTATGTGTGACTATACCTATAGAGCGTGTGATCGTGTGTGGGACAGTATGCTCGGTATGTACGAGCGCAAGGCGGCCGCCGTCGGCTGCGTCAAGCTGCTCACTGACAGCCAGCACTTCCTCACTGGAGCGCTGGCTCCACTGTGGCCGCGACTGCTGCAGGTATGTGTGACTATACCTATAGAGCGTGTGATCGTGTGTGGGACAGTATGCTCGGTATGTACGAGCGCAAGGCGGCCGCCGTCGGCTGCGTCAAGCTGCTCACTGACAGCCAGCACTTCCTCACTGGAGCGCTGGCTCCACTGTGGCCGCGACTGCTGCAGGTAACACTACACTACACTACATCGACTACTACAAGCTAATTGTGTTACAGGGATGTTGCCAATATTCGCATCCGCATCCACTTCCGCGGATCATCCGCATTAATTTGACGTCCGCATTCATTTGACATCTGCATTTATTTAATATCCACATGAATTTAATATCCACATGAATTTGACATCCGCATTTATTTGACATCCATGTGATTTTGAAATCCGCATTAATTTGACATCCGCATTAATTTGATTGTATCCACATGAATTTGAAATCCGCAATAATTTGACATCCGCATGCGCAAGCAAATACTGCGGAGCTTTTTGTGGATGCAGATGTCAGTCGTGCAAGTCGCGACAAGAGTGCCATGTGCTGTACTTTCGCACAATTTCTTGATTTGATTACTATCTTACCTGATCGTACATGTTGTAACATACAACTTTCTCTCAAAAAGAATTTACTGAATCGGATCAGTAGTTCCGGAAATTATTACCTCATGAATATATACAAAACTTAAAAACTTTGCCTCTATAGATAAAAGAAAGTTGATGTGTGCTTAAAAAAAATAATAAAATGTACTTATATTGTCACTAGGCACTAATCTCGCTATTCGAGCTGCCTACCGACGACTCGGCGCTGCCGGACGATCACTTCATCGAAGTGGACGACACGCCCGGCTACCAGGCGCAGTACGCACAGCTCACCTGCGCTAAGGGCGCCGCTGGGGACCCGCTCGATAGTAAGTACTACTTATATCCATCCTGTATTCGTCTATCGTCCATCCGTATAGAAGTACGCAGATACTTTCCACCGGGGAAGAAGTTATTCACACTTTGATAATTATCCCCCTTACTTATTAATGCCTCTTAAAGGGAATTGCTCAAACTCGGCTAAACGTGGACAAGCTGCTGAGTTAAAAGTATTTATACGTAAAAATATATTTCTTAAAACAATATTTATGTAACCCTTGTTGCAGGAAATTCTATGTAAAAAAAGTCGTATTAATAAGTATTTAAACTATTTACATCCCACAAAGCGCGTTTGTGGATGCTTGCCGAGACTTGGCAAGCGTGTAAACTTAGTATTAGGTACAATAAAAATGTTACGTAATAAAATGCTTGTAATATTGTGCAGGCATCGACTCGCCGGTGGGCTACCTGGCCACTTCGCTGGGCGCGTTATCCCGCCGCTCTCCCGGCGTGCTCCCGGCCCGCATGGCAACACTGGACGAACCGCACCGCAATGCGTTACAGCACTACCTCAATATGTACAGCGTGCAGCTGTGCTGATCCGACGTGGTGCTCGCCCGCAGGAACTGCGCTAACCTCTCCATCTACACCGGGATCAATTGATCACGCACCGATCACTTCTAACATTGTACCAACTTTGTCGTATGACTCGCTTAACTGAGAGAAAAAAAACAAAAATATAATTTGAAATGCCATTTTGAATGCAGATAAAGCCCTCATATATACGCAACTCAACCTAATAACCTCACTTCAAAATTCCAAACCCACACTTCAGTGTATTTGCAATGAAAATATATATTTTTTTACTTTATTCTCTTGCAAAAAAGCGGGCAAGCATTCTTTATAATTGTTCCAAACATGAGTTGTTTCTGAAATAACCAGCTGTGCCAAACAGACAGATGAAGTCGCACCATAAGGGTTCATTTTTTACAATTTTGGTATGGAGCCCTAAAAACTATAAAACAGAAAACATTGGCACAGATAATTAGGCTGAGAATCAGCACTTTTTGAACTATATGTAACAAAAAACGGAAACTCACTTCAGGAAAGACAGTAATGGTTAAAAAGCAAGCCATTCTCAGTCATCAAGAAATAGAAAACATCTTATTATTATTCAAATATATTTGAACTGCCTGAAATAGTGAAGTGGATACAGTTCCGATGTGGATAGGTCAAAAAGTGAACATTAGTGATTAAATCTAGAGTGAATACGAACAATTGGTGTTAATTTAAAGACTGGTGATTAAGAATGTAAGGAATGATTGTCAGTTGGTGATTATGTCTGTGTTATAAGATGTATGAATATTGAATAAGAATATTAGTTTGATAGTGAAATTATAATGTGGTGAAATGGTGATGAATAAATGATGAAATATAAATGTATGATAAATGTATTTGAGCTGGTTCTTGCATACATGTTCCATACATTGTCTGATGTAATAAATGTATTTGCATTTTAATATTAAACCGTTTTTATAGGAGAACAAATATTTTAATAATGCACAGTATATAATAATATAAAACTATGTAGTTTTAAAATAATTTAATAAGCCTCTTGATTCTTAGTCATCTTAGAATAATAATGATTTAGTAAATTACAAATACTTAATTTCTGGGTTAACGGTAGGGTTGCCAACCCTACTATTTATTATAGTATCCTATTATATTACTATGTGCACTATTAAAATAATCTATGTTGTATACTAATTTACAGTCAACACGATTTAATTTGGCCGGGCTGAAGTTGGCTCACTGAGACATTGGCGCATGTACATTCGCTAAGAAAACAGTTAAAAAGTGGCCAATAAACTTTGTTGTTTCACAAAAATAAATTTCAGTTCAGTTATTTCTTGATTTATGTAGTAAGAGTAGATATTTCGCAATTCAAATTAGCAGCCACTCGTGACTAACCGGCCAAGTAAGATCGTGCCGACTGTACAACTAACAAAACCTAGAATCGTCAAAAGAAAATAATCAACTCAAACGGATTGGTGGCGGAATACAAAATGTATTAAAAATTGTGAAATGCCTTATTTTAGACACCAATTTTGTGTTTATTATACAGAAACCATAGTTTTAAAATTGAACTTGTGGATAAAAAATTG
The DNA here is from genome assembly GCA_948465475.1 of Thalpophila matura. Lineage (NCBI taxonomy): Eukaryota > Metazoa > Arthropoda > Insecta > Lepidoptera > Noctuidae > Thalpophila > Thalpophila matura. Next base: position 8,428,826 of record OX419198.1, on the reverse strand, counting down.
TCTAATAAGATTCTGTATAATTTAATCAATCAATATTGTCAAATATTAGTAAATAATGATGAATGTTTCACGAAGTCATAAGGTAAAAATATTTAGGTCCCCTTATTTTCTTTTGACGAGAACATAACATAATGTACGTTTTAATAATATTATAATATCTTGCGTTAGTACTAAGCCTGAATGTTTAGACGTATGATTGTTATAACTGGATGTTAGAAACCGTCGCCTAGCGTCGGTTTCGTTATTGTTTCTCAAAGCAGTGATATCTTAATGTATATTTGTACTGTTTAGGTAATATTATGTTTGTATAATAAATGCTTCTTGTCGATAACTGATATTTCATTGCATTGGACCTTGTATTGGGCATGCGTTTGTTTTTAGACTCGCGTAATTCTGTGACTCTACCGTAAGAGAAAATACAGGTGGTCTTTTCTCCATACAAACGCTCTCGCCTGTTTTCTTTAAATAGAAAGAAAATTAAATAATAATGTCGTCTTTGTTTGTTATTGTTTTATTACGGTCCTGAGGGGTCACCAGAATTTATTTACTTGCAAAGGGGTCGTATTCAAGTTTGAAAAACACTAGGTATAGGAAATGCACAAGCCGCGCTCGTGTAGCAACGCGGCAACGACGCCAAATGGTTCACAGCAGTGTAGACGAGGTTTTACCCCTAAAGGTCACAGTCCATGTAACGCCTCAGCACCCAGACCAGCATCGCCACGCCTCACAATGCTGTCACACAGTATATTTTAGATTTAATTTTGTAAGTGAAAATAATCACTGTATATTTTAGTTTGAGTTTGTAGTTGATTACATTAATAATTGCAGCGTACGCGGTGGCGTGGCTAGGAAGCACACTTTCTGGCCACGCCACCGATTTTGTTAAATTTCTCGGGAATCTTTATAGTACATATTTTTTTATTTAGCGTACAAAATCGTACATTTCTCGTACAATTGTTTGATACTAACTCCGATTCAAATTGTGACTGTGGCGTGGCCAGAAAGTACCACACGACGCCGCGTGGAGCTATGGACAGCGTGCGTACGCCACTAATTATCCCATGATTCCTGATAACACACGACATAAATACGTGAGCATCAGCCATTTTTTATCAGTTTGGTTTGCCCCTTACAAGTTTGCCTGCTGCCTTACCGCCATCGCGTATAGAATCTGCCACTGCCTGCCAGTGACAGTTTGGTGCCGACTCAAAATTATTTACGTACAAGTACATTAGTGTAGGAGCCTAGTTAGACTAAAAAGTTAATTTCTTATTTATCGCTTTTAGTTTTTTTGATGGTTTCATTTTTTGTAGTCTCTTTTTTCTGACCTGTTTTTTTGTGTTTTTCCGTTGACAATCTCTTTGATTTTGAATTCAACAATATAAGTACCGTACATTGCGTTGATCTAATTGTCAGGCAGACGATCTTTTCAAACATAAGAGCAATTAATCTTGTGCACAGTATAGTATAGCCCACCCCAAGCTTCGGCTCTGCCGGGGCTAAGTCGGTTTCAAAGACAACCTTAACGTAACCGCACAAGGCTCAAAATCCCAGCCGAAATGAAGGTCGTAGAAGAAAAAGAACTTATAACTGTGATGGACGGGCCGTGGTCCCCGACCGGCCTGATCCGCGAGATCGTGGAGTCGGGCACGCAGGAGGACCCGTTCTACGTGATGGACCTGGGCGAGGTGGTCGCTAGGTACCACCGCTGGAAGTTGCTGATGCCGCGCGTTGATCCGTTCTATGGTAATAAATTAATAATATGCTACATTAAATTAATAAAGTTGTCTACCTCAAGAAATGTGCCCAAACTAACATGACTTTATTTTCCCTCAGCGGTGAAATGCAACGACGACAAGCTCCTCGTCAGCACGCTGGCGGCTCTGGGCACCGGCTTCGACTGCGCGTCTAAAGTCGAGATTGAGCTCGTCACCTCCATCGGAGTAGCTCCCGAGTGAGTAACCCATTATAACATCCTGTAGCTCAAAGGGCTCACCCTGGGCAGTCAGCCCCGCTACCAATATTTCTGAGGTGCTAATCTACCTACCTACTCACCACAGCATAAACTATTCTAAGGCTGTCCACCCACGTCCGCCAATCGGTAACCAATTTTTTATCGGCAAAAATTAAAACATACAGATTTCAATATTGAAACGCACACGTCCTACAAAAAGTCGGTCACAAAATGACAAAGTTATTGACAAAAATCAGCGAAAATATCGGGCCGATTGTCGGACCGACAAAAAACGAGGGCAGGCAGCCTAAGACAGATTATGCAGACGTCTGCTGAGTGGAGCGAGTAGCAACTGAGCGATTGGCGGGGTCAATTCTCGTACATAACAAATATTTGTAGGCTATTAGCCTATTAGCTGCAGATAGCTTAATTGATTCGATTCTGAGTGTTTGTGTAACTGAGATAGGTATGTATTTTTAAACGCAACGTACAATAAGCAGAAATTCCTTGCGTGGGATGACATTTTTGATCAAAAAACAAAGTCCTCTAGATTTTAATGTTTTTAACTCTAGATTTAGTTAAAATATTTGTTACAGGCGCATAATTTTCGCGCATCCAGCTAAAATGGCGTCTCATATCCGCTACGCGTCGGCCGTCGGCGTGGACGTGATGACGTTCGACTCGGAGACCGAGCTCATGAAAATGAAGCAATACATGCCGCACGCACAGTGAGTCACTTAGGCGAATCACACACCGCCCCGCGCTACACTGCGGGGTGCGTGGCGACGGAACAAAAGCCCCGCGCGTGAATGCGTTTTCAGTGTGTTGCACTACGCGTGATTTCTATACAAATATAGGTACTTGCAAACAACGTAAGATCAACTTAAAGATCGCGCCACGACGCCAGCGCACACCGCACCGCATCACGCAGCGTAGCGCGGGAGTGTGTGATCTTACGTTGTTTGTAAGTACCCTGTATTTGCATAGAAATCACGCGTAGTGCAATACACTGAAAACGCATATTCACGCGCGGGAATTTTGTTCCGTAGCCACGCACACGCAGCCCAAAATGTTTAGGCGTCGCCCACACGCTCCAGAGCGTGTGGGCGACGCCACAGATAATATAATACTATACGTACAGATGCCTCATCTCATACAAAGAAATGTGACCGATTTAGCGCGGGCTATCTTCGGGCTATACATTTTTCCGTGCTTAAAGCTTTTTAAAAATTTGAACAAATATTTTTCATGATGTATTTTTTCATGTTCTCAATTTTACACAAACTTCAATAACAAATCGATACATATAACGCCATCTATTATGAGTTATTTCAACAAATGTTACTTTGTTCCTGATGATACCCCGTGGCGACGCCTAACATTTTGGGCCATATATAGTGTATAATCTATGATTTTGGGCTCTCATACTGAGGGTAGTTGCTAAAACTGTTTTATTTGAAGAACTCAAAAACATAATCATTTGAGAAAAATACAAGCAATTAATGAAAAATCTATTTACAATATTGTTTCGAGACCTCAAATAAATAAATAATAATGCCGTTTAATTAGTCCTCAAGACAATATTATTTTTATTGGTGCGTGTACTTAAAGGCTGGTGATCCGTTTCCGCTGCGACGCCGCGTCTGCACGGTGTCCGCTGGGCATCAAGTTCGGCTGCAACCCCGTCACCGAGGCGCCGCGCCTGCTCAAGCTGGCTGCCGAGCTCGGCCTCGACGTAAGTACAATAAAATTATTACATACAAATTATGCGACGAAATATAAAATGAGTGTCAATTACCTTCGATTTAGCGGAAAACTATTGGCTGTTACAGACAAATTTTCGTTTCTAAGGCAGAGGCGTAGCGTTGACTAATATAGACGTGGGCGGAGTCGCATCAGCGAGGCCCCTTTTCTTTCGTTTCCATTAATCATCTGTGGTAAAGTCTGGGGGCATCGCATTTAAAGGGGCCTCGTGAGGCCCCTATAGCCTCGTCCTGCCCAAGCTATTACGAACCTATTTGGTGATTCTGCCCGCTGTCCTCTACAAATGACAAAATCTTACAAGTGCTTCCTGCCCAGAATGAGTAGAGTAAAAAAATGGTCTTGCATATGATAAATATTTTTTGTATTTTTTTAGGGTTATAAAGGGGCAATAATGAAACGATTCACGCTTTTTTTATAACTATATATGTTGTCCTTTATAAAGGACATTGGGCAGAGTTGGATACAAAATTAAATGATATAAAAAAAGATTTTTATGTTATTTATTAGGTATTTTTAATTTGTCTTATGCTTTTATCTCTACTTAGTTTAATAATTAAATAATCCACTTATATCGCAGCGTTTTTAGACTTAAAAACTCGAAAGTATTAAACATTTCAAACAAAAACACCAAAAATTTCTGCCCAATATGATTTCTAAATCACATAATAATTACTTACGTTTCTTAAAATTACAATTATTAACGAAATTAAAAAATAGTTATACAAATCTTTGTAGTGATAATTCAACTTCAACCATCATTTCATTTACAATACAAAAAAACTACTGATTTTAATGATAGTAATTGATTAAATACACCCCTTCTCCGACTCAACTCCACTTTGAACGCGTGAACCATGTCTGACGTCAATCTGTTGTCTATTACACGAATAAATTTATGTTTCACCTAATGGTTATAATCCAACCAATCGCAAGAAACTGCAAAAATTGTTAGCCAAGAACAAATAAAAATTCTAGGCGCGAAGTTTAAATATGTGATTTTTAAAGGTCAGTGGGCAGAATTTTGACTTTTTAATATTTTTAGCTGGGCAGGAACCGTGAAGTTTAATTTGTGATTTTACAATCACAATGGACAGGACGAGGTTAAGTGCGAGGCCGTGGGCGAGGACCCACTTTGCCTACGCTCTTCTCTAAGGTTGGCTACATCGGCATACTCCTTGATCCTGTCCGAGCCAATCCCAATTAACCGGGCACAACGCCAGATTCCGGGTTGCTACTGCGATTTTTTTAATGGAAACACCGAATAATAGATTGCCCGGCCCGGGGATCGAACCCAGGACTCCGCGTTCAGCAGTCGAACCTGCGACCACTTGACCATCGAGGCAGAGTCAACAACATACATGTTTGGCAGGTGGTCGGCGTGTCGTTCCACGTGGGCTCTGGTGCGACGGAGACGGAAGTGTATGCGCGCGCCATCGCCCTCGCGCGCGCACTTTTCCTTGTCGGGCACAACGTGGGCCACAGGGCCATGCGCCTGCTCGACGTGGGCGGCGGCTTCCCGGGCGGGACGCACTCCTGCATCCAAGAGGTGCGCCATACGTTTGACACATTCACTCACTACACGCGCCATCGCCCTCGCGCGACACAGGGCCATGCGCCTGCTCGACGTGGGCGGCGGCTTCCCGGGCGGGACGCACTCCTGCATCCAAGAGGCGTACATACGTCTGACATTCACTCACTGCACGGCGGCGGCACTGTTGCTAATGTTGAACTGTCACTGTCAGGTGGCGGACGTGATCAACTCGGCGCTGGAGGAGCACTTCCCGGAGCGCTCGGTGCGCGTGATCGCGGAGCCCGGCCGCTACTTCGCGGCCGCCGCCTACACGCTCGCCACCATGGTGCACGCCAAGCGAGAGGTAACCTACACATTTCTTTTGTATTTTATGTCTCGCCGCCTGTACCCTTCTTGCTGCGAACTGTGATCAGAACTCTGAAGACTAAGAACTCTACGATCATCAATTATTATAGGCTTGTCAGTTTATGTAAGAAACTACAAAAAATTAGGTATATCGGCGGACCAGGCCTGCGAGATCATTCAGTCATGACATGAGTTACAATAAGTATCGTCCCGACAGGTGGCACCCAAGAAGTTCGACGAGACCGCGGAGACGCACACGATGTACTTCATCAACGACGGCGTGTACGGCTCCTTCCACAATGTGCTGTACGACCTGGTCGTAAAGCACACAGCTGGCAAAGGAGCCGTCAGCCACGACGTGCTGGAGCAAGTCGTCGAGCCACTGAACGTGAGTATATGCAGTACTGGGACTTTCACACAAGCCTGCCGGAGTCATAATAGGAATGTTGAATATTTTTTTTATTGTGAATCTGTAAACTATTTGAAAAAAGACAATTAATTAAAAAAAAACTGATGAAACATCTACAAAATTGGCAAAGTTATAAGCGTTTGCTAGACAGTGACCGCACTATCACGCAGTGACGTAACACCACAACACCACCGCATACTATGTCCGTTTCGCGCGACAAAGACGGAGAATACTCCTTCGCCTTCCAAAAACTTTAAAAGCGTCTGTTTTCTATTTTGCGATATATTTTTTTTCTTTTGTTGTTCCATTCCTTCTTTGAAATAAAATAATTTGTTTGTACCTACTTCGTTAATAGTAGTCAACTACCGTATTAAACTCTTTATAAAAGTTACGCTAATCTAAGAGCTCTTACAATTTAGACGTTTACTGCTGGACTGGCTGCCGTGCGGGTGTTGTACTGACGCAGGCCTGTTGTTTTTTCCATACAAATGACGCGGCAAGAGCACAGGGTGAATCCAAACATAGCTCGCATGTGCGACGCACGGCGCTAATCGCAGGCTTCGCAATGTTTGGCGTGTGCAAATGTATACAGGGTGGCAGGTTAGACAGTGGAAATATTTTAAGGGGTCATTGTACTCATCATTATGAACAACTTTTACTATGGGACCAACACTGAAAGCGCGAAAAAAAATCAGCTGTTCCATACATTTTGTTGAGTTATGTGAACATAAATGTATAGAACAGCTGATTTTTTTTTCGCTATTTTACGGTTGGTCCCATAGTAAAAGTTGTTCATAATGATGAGTACAATGACCCCTTTAAATATTTCCACTGTCTAACCTGCCACCCTGTATAATCAAACCGTGCGTTGCGAGGCGTGCGCGGCGATCCACCCCTAGACGTCTCAACTGTATGGAAAAAAACAACCGGCGGTGGCGGTGTGTCAGTAAAACACCCGCACGACAGCAGTCTGACACCAAGGGCCGTACCACAAAAAAGATAGACACGCGTTAAACGCGAATGCTACCAAAAATAATACGCACTTGTTTTAGCACTAACTTGTCTAAAACAAGTGTGTTTTATTTTTGGTAGCGTTTATCGCGTGTCTATCTTTTTTGTGGTAAGGGTGCAAACGTCTCAAAATCCCCTTACACCTCGAAATATGGATGTTTAAGGCACCAACAGACAATCGGAATTAAGAAACTGAATGAGGTATCTTACGTCAAATTGAACGATAACGTCTGGAATCGTACAATTTATGAACGATGGGATTCAATTTATGAAAAAATCATAACCGGAAACAATCAAACTGTATGTGCCGTTCAATGATTTTATATGGGATTCTGATCGTTTTGGTCTCAGATTCTGGATTCCGTCTTTTAATTTAGTAAGCCATTCCGGTTGTCTGTTACCGGCTAATACCTGCTTATACATTCCCCCTGACCGGCAGGACAACGGTTCCGAGCCGACGTCGTGCTCGGTGTGGGGCCCGACGTGCGACGGGCTGGACTGCGTGCTGCCGGCCGCGCGCCTGCCCGCGCTGCAGCTGGGCGACTGGCTGCTGTTCCGTGACATGGGCGCCTACACGCTGCCCGTGGCCTCGCCCTTCAACGGCTTCCCCGTGCCCACCGTGCGGCCCGTCGTCGACGCGCGTCTCGCGTGAGTAACACCCAATTTAAAATAGGGATGTTAACTACTTTTTTTTATTGTGAATCTGTAAACTATTTGAAAAAAGGCAATTGACACCAAAAAAACCGATGAAACATCTACAAAATTGGCAAAGTTATAAGCGTTTTAAACTGATTTGCTAGACACGGGCGGCACTACCTACTAGTGACGTAACACCACCTACGTCCGCTTCGCGCGACAAAGACGGAGCGATAGTCCCTCCAAAAACGTTAAAAGCGTCTATGTTTTCCATTTTGTGATAAATTATTATTTTTGCTTTTACTTTTTTGTTGTGCCTATTCCTTCTTTGAAATAAAATAATTTAATTGTACTTTTTTTAATAGTAAGCCACTACCGTATTGACACCATTATGTACAGTTACCAATAAAATTCAGTTGCAAAACTTCAAGTGTCCTATAACTGCAAAGTTTAAAGTTGGAGTCTAATAGTTTCCGATAGATGTCGCCAAACGCTCATAAGAGGCGTTGCAAAAGAATCTCAAATTTCGAGGTGACCGAGCGGGTCGCGGTAGCTCAGTTGGGAGAGCATTGGCACGGTTCGCCAGAGGTCAGGGGTTCAAATCTCGTTCGCGTCATTCGAATTTTGAGAATATTTAATAACTTCAGTTTAACGTTCAGCAGATTTTTATCAATAGGTATGTTCTGTCAAGGGGCCGAAATGTTTAATTTTGAGTTTTTGACGTTATACCTAGTTATTGAATTTCACGAGCTCGCGTCAATCATTGTAATTTAAACCTTATGTCCATAAAAGTCCCATGGCGCGCGCTCATGATTAGCAAATTTAAAAGAAATTAGAGTCTTTCACCTTACAGAATTTAAGGCCCCGTCGTATTCATGGTAAACAAATGTTGCGCAACATTGTTGTAGCAACGTGTTTTTGTGTTGCTAGAAACAAGCTGCTGGCAAAACAACGTGTTCAGTGGGGTACGTATTACAATACAGAAATTGAAAAGACCGAATTTCACAATACCTATGGATGAAATCCCGAAAATTAAACACCGAATGATTGTTTGGTCGAAAGTTTTAAATGCCGAAAGTTCATTTGCCCGAAAGCTTAAAATCCCGAAGATGCATATCCCGAAGTTAAACTAAAGCTTAACGTAATATTTTTAGGGTTCCGTACCGAAATGGTAAAAAGGAACCCTTATGGTGCGACTTCGTCTGTCTGTCTGTCTGTCATACCTGCTTATTTCAGCAACTAATAATGCTATCGACTTGAAATTTGGAACAATTATAAAGAATGTTTGCCCAACTTTATTTCAAATGAAAAAAGTCAAAAAATATTTTTATTTTCATTGCAAAAGGGGCCAGAGTGGTAGTCCGAAATTTTAAAGTGAGGTTACTAGGTCAAACGGCATATCATATGAAAGGGCTTGATCTGCACATTTCAAAATATATTTTCATTTTATTTTATGTCTCACTGTTTTCGACATATGATGAAAAATGACTGAAAAAATACCATTCCCCCCCCTTATCTCCGAAGTTTGCGGAGAGAAAAGTCTGAAATAATTAGAGCTGATAGGAATTGACCCAAATATTGCACCAAAAATAAAACGATGTTCCTAACTGGTACAGTTTTTTCAAAATCATCAAAATTCCTTCACAAACTAACTTAAGTGGTCCGGTTTTTTTCACTTTATACGTCCAAAAATGATACGGAACCCTCGGTGCGCGAGTACGACTCGCACCTGGCCGATGTTTTTTTATTATTATTCTACTCAGTCTCGAAACCAAATCAATCTCTATCATTATTCATCATCATATCATTATCATCATTACATAACAAAGATATTTATTTATTTTATATTTCAGATGCGTTCTAAAGGAGCTACGTCCGCTGAGAGCGTCTCAGTTCGCGGCCAGCCGCAGCGCCAAGCCGAGTGTGGTGGAACCATAGATAATACACTATATTGGGTGGGATCGCCACACCAGTGTATTATAGTTTTATACCTATAATTAATATTTTATTGGAATAAGTAATTACAATTATTACATAATCTTGTATCATTTTCCTCAGGACCTGCTAAGCATTACCTATAGGTGTCATGAAAGATCATAGAACCTAAGTTCATAAAAGGTATTCAGAAAAGCTCTAGCTTACTCTCGTCTCATTATCTACACCAGGGAAGTTGCAGAATCTTACACAATTGCAATAACAGAATCCAGCCCTGGTGGTAAAAATTATATTCGCTTAAATGAATATGAACGTAATTTTTATGCGAATAATGTTAATATTCGTATGAGTTTTCTATACACTATGCGTTCGAGACCAAGGGGACCATAGGGAGCATAAAATGCTTGATCTAATCCAGGGTTGTTGCGAACATCAGCATCAGCATCTGCGGAACTTCAGCATCATTTTCAACATCAGCATCAGCATCCGCATTGATCGATGCTGATTGTTAATGCTGAAGTTCGTCGTGACATGACCGCAGAGGGGCGGGGCTTGTAGCACGTGTTGTCTCTTGCGAGTTTTGACCAACCCAGAGGTCGACCGCGGTGATTGCGATTGCAAACAAACACAAACTTGTCTCATTACGTTATAATTCGTCATTGCGCGTGAAAGTTATTGTGTTTTTCGTAAACTGTTGTGTGATAAATAATGCCGCCCCCGTTGAAAAGTGGAATAAGGTCGTATTTTAGTCACAAGATTATTGAAACAATCTTTTATTTCAATACCAAGGAAAAGTATGCAAGTTTTAGATATAAATTCATTAAGGTCACTATTTTTTCCCTGAATTTTAAGAAAATAATTAAAAACAGCATCAGCATCAGCATCAGCATCCGCTGATGTGAAAAAAATATGCATCAGCAACAACCTTGATCTAATCATTAAAATGTAGGGAGAAATTAAAACACCGTATCACATTCCACAAATGTTTATTTAAAAAGCAAGTTTGCTACAAATATTTTTGCGAAACCCATCCTATGAGATGAAACATTAACTTTGAAAAATTCATTAATCATTACACATGTCGGTAACTGATACAGTGAAATAAATTTATAATGAACACTTTACGTCTATGAAAATATGCAAAAAAAAAACCGTGAATTTTATATACATCTTAGGCAGTTTTGCGCAAATTAAATACAAATGTTAGTTTAGTAAGCGAAAAACCATATTAAAAAGACTAACAACAAATTCGCGTAAAAGCGACACCACATTAATTTTAGAAATACATAATATTTTACTTCATAACGATCACATCGCTACACAAACCATCTAAATACATTAATAATTTATACAAAATGATTTTCTATAATAATAATGACCCCGGATTTTGAATTTGATGAGAGACTAAAATAGTAGTTGAAATGCAAAGTTTTCCTACGTTTCCGATACTCCGATAAAACGCTAACACACACATAGAGCGAAGTTTTACATAAATATAGGTACAGTACAACGCGAGCCAGAGGTTTCACCAACCAGCAAACAACCATACCGTGTGTAGATAGAAATATAAAAAGCGTAAAGACATACATTTATATATGTTTACGGTAAGAATATTCGAATTTTTGGCTGTGAATGATAGTCGATGGTACCCCTAACTTGTGCTGTACTACAACACTGTGATAAGGCTGAAATGATATATTGAGCTTAAGTAACAACAAATGAAATATATACTCAACACAAGATAACCAAATAATGTTCAACAAAAATCCACAACGAAAAATTTCAATGATCCATCAATTTCCGAACATTATTCGCTACCTGACGCGTGTGAGAGTGTGTTTGGTGTAACGCGCACCCTGCGTGTGTGCGAGTGCGCAGTGCGGGAGTGTGTGTGTGTGCGAGCGGGGCGTGTCCGTGCGTCACTTGAGAGCGCACTCCACGAAGACTGAGTGCGAGGGCGGCGGCGCTTGCGGCGGGTCCACCACGCTCGGCTCGGCGGAGCGCCCGGCCGCGAACTGAGATGCTGTCAACGGACGTAGCTCCTTCAGAACGCATCTGGAATACAACATTTATATTTGATCACTTAATTAGCCTATAATGTTTCTACTGTTGGGACTCAGGCCTCGGGCCCTGCGCCGATTAGTGTTGGATAAAACTTAATTTAGCAAATATCTCTAATTTTTTTTATAGATTATAAAAATTGCCATCTAAAATCTACAAAAAATAGAAAAAAAAAGTCAAAACTGAGCTGAACATTGAACTGAAGTTTTACGTTTTACAACTGTTTTCTTGGTAACTTATAATAAAATACAAAGTTATTTTTGCAGTTGTCAAGGCTTGAAACACCGGTATCATAACGGTTAGTACCGGTATTTAGCATTAGGTTACTTGAATACCGGTATAAAGTTTTATGGGTAGTAAAATTATATCCTGTCAAGGTCACTTGAACCGAAAAGAAATGATATTTATTTTGTAATTAAGTTACACGTAACTTTTTTACATGTCAATATATTTTTTTTAAACTAGATGAGGCCGGTTCTTGAAAGTACCAGTAGGTATTTCAAGTTAGTAAGGGTGTTACTCACGCGAGACGCGCGTCGACGACGGGCCGCACGGTGGGCACGGGGAAGCCGTTGAAGGGCGAGGCCACGGGCAGCGTGTAGGCGCCCATGTCACGGAACAGCAGCCAGTCGCCCAGCTGCAGCGCGGGCAGGCGCGCGGCCGGCAGCACGCAGTCCAGCCCGTCGCACGTCGGGCCCCACACCGAGCACGACGTCGGCTCGGAACCGTTGTCCTGTCGGTCAACGGAAATGTATTATTGGGAGGATTTGAGTATTTTTGCTCTTCGATATCTGAATGTAAAAGCCGTTTTTATTCTCTAGAGGATAAAGTAATTTGAATTTAGAACATCGTGTGCACTTATTTTGTGAATTCAAAACATCATTAAACCTATTTACTTCTACCTCCATGGTGCCGAATTTATCATACAACCTTTTTTTCCACGCTGAGGTGGCATGAAAAGTTACGTGTTGCACTCGAGTGCAAATATTTTTCACCGCGTGCTCTTTTGATTCCCTCGCTAACGCTCAGGATTCAAATTTTTGAATCCTTCGCTTGCTCGGTCATCAAAATTGAGCACACGGTTAAAAAGCAACTTTGCACTCTTGTATAACAAATAACATGTAAATGTTTTCAAATCTACACTGCTATCCACTGTCGGTTTTTTAGCGCACATCAAAGTTTAAAAACCTGACAATGGATGACAAAGGTAAATGTGCGTTTTCACCATTTAAAGAATAACACAAAAGTATGTTTCATAAACAACGATTGTCTTAGAAAAATTAGGTAGTGTCACAAAAGAAAAAAAAAATCTAACCTCTGAATCTAGATAATCTACAATTCGAACTGAAGTTGGATTTCCGCTAAGCGGTTGACCACCTAATCCACAATCTAGAGTGCATTTCACTTGGCTCAGCTGTCTGTCACTTTGTCTAGAAGTGGGGATAGGGAATTGGTGCTGAAAGAACACTTCCAACACCAATAAAAACGTTGTAACGTATGGACATTCAGAGAAGGGGAGTCGAAGGAAATTCTAATGAAAAACGCACTATACACGCATCACAATTTATTAGCCTAGTAACCAAGGCCGTCTTAGGCCTTGCTGGGGCCCTTGTAAAAAGCTTAAAAAACGTAAATGAAGACATCAGAATGTACTTTTATTCAGTGCCTTTTGTCTCAAATTTAAGGAAACTTCTGCCGGGCAAGCTTTTGTTGAGCAACCCTGCCTATCTAGGTGGTTGTTGATGATGCGTCTACGAAACCAATGTATTTCTTTTTATTGATTTCTTAAATGAAAAACATATACCTACCTACCCAGTTCGAAATTTCGGGGCCCCCATCAGACCCTGGGCCCGTGCCCTTAAGCCCGGTTTCCACTGCGAGTGGAACGGAGCCATTAAGGACTCCGTTTAACTCGCAAGAGTAAACTGCATACTTGTATTTCCAACAAATAGTCGGTAAGTATTGGACTTAAGCTATATGAAACCACATACGTATAAACAACTACTTAGTTGTCCTGGATTCATGTGAACAAGCATGCAGTTTATTCTTGCGAGTTAAACGGAGTCCTTAATGGGTCCGTTCCGCTCGCAGTGGAAACCGGGCTTTATGGTAAAGACGAAACTGTTAGTGACGTATACTCACGTTGAGCGGCTCAGCGACGACGCGCTGGTGGTCGTACAGCACGCAGTTGAAGGAGCCGTACACGCCGTCGTTGATGAAGTACATCGTGTGCGTCTCCGCGTCCTCCTCACACTGCTTGGTCGCCACCTGGTGCACGATGCTGATTGTAACTTATGTCGTGACATTATTGACTCAATAACTATCCATCGGCTCATTTTGATCGATTTTTTATGTAAGGTAAGTTATACAGGTGAATTTTTCAAGTGGGCGTGGATGGCGAAATCCAAAACTATAAGAAATGGCGAAAAACACTCAAAGGAGTCTCGGGGCCGATTTTGATAAAAACTAAAACTGCATCATTAGATTTTCGAAAAATTAATTTTCTGGTTCAGGAATCAAGCCTGTTGATTTAGAAAAAAAAAATGACACACTGTATTATTGGACCGTCCGGCAGTGTCGCTAATAAGAATCAAATTCTGGGAAGTAATGATATATGGCAAACTAAAGGAAACTGTTGATTTTCCCACATTTTTGTGTTCACTTAAATCGACAAAATGTATGGAACAGCTGATTTTTTCGCGATTTCAGGGTTGGCCAGTAAAAGTTGTTCATAATGATGAGTACAATGATCCCTTTTCGGCTTTCGCATTATTTAAGAATGTTCTTTATGGGTCCAATGACCCCTTTTCGCATTAACTAAGAATAACGTTGTAGAAGTAATGTCATTGGGCACACGGCTAGTTTGTACCAAACTAGCCGTGTGCCCAATGAGTTTTTGTGAATAGAAGTGTGTATATTACCTCTCGCTTGGCGTGCACCATGGTGGCGAGCGTGTAGGCGGCGGCCGCGAAGTAGCGGCCGGGCTCCGCGATCACGCGCACCGAGCGCTCCGGGAAGTGCTCCTCCAGCGCCGAGTTGATCACGTCCGCCACCTGACAGTGACAGTTCAACATTAGCAACAGTGCCGCCGCCGTGCAGTGAGTGAATGTCAGACGTATGGCGCACCTCTTGGATGCAGGAGTGCGTCCCGCCCGGGAAGCCGCCGCCCACGTCGAGCAGGCGCATGGCCCTGTGGCCCACGTTGTGCCCGACAAGGAACAGTGCGCGCGCGAGGGCGATGGCGCGCGCATACACTTCCGTCTCCGCCGCACCAGAGCCCACGTGGAACGACACGCCGATCACCTGCCCAACACACAATAAAATATTAGTACAATTTAAGGGCCTTTTTATTGTCATGCGTGTTTGCGTAATAAAATAATAAAATAATCTGCTCAGGATGCGGCTCGCAACAAGCATGCGTGGCTGTCCTGCACGCGGGGACAGCCACGCATGCTTGTTGCGAGCCGCATCCTGAGCAGATTATTTTCGCCACGCTGCCACAGTATTGTGCGTGTGCCGCGTGCGTGTGGCGCGCATGACAATAAAAAAATGTATGATACATAGGTTGCGGGCAGCACGCATGCGTGGCTGGCCTGCACGCGGGCGGAAACACGCATGACAATAAAAAGGCCCTAACACTATAGTTAAGTACTGTTAAAGTACAGTTTAATAAGTCGTTCAACGTGAGGGTTTTCTCAGGTGAATCGTGGTAATGTTTAGTTTTCTTTGGACAGTTAAACAATACTCTTTACATCACTTATTATGATGTTGTGACACTCCGAAGCACAAATTGGTACAGCCCCGTGGCGTTGTCCTTTGTCTGATATGCAGTGCCGGATTCAACCTTAGCGCCGCCCCTGGCCACTAAAAAATGCCGCCCCATTATCTAAATTTTGCATAAAATGGATAAAGTTTCGATACCTACAATTTTTAAATAAATAAAATCACTCATAAGCAGAAAATCATATTTTTTTGCTATTAAATAAATGAAAATTGTTATCTATTACTAGTATTTTTTTTAATCATTAATTTTTTGCAGAATAAAAAAAGAGCCCGAGTGCCTCTAGTAATAATTTTCCGGTAAATCTTAGGTAATCGTCACTCATTTGTAATTTTGTTGCGTATTGTATGTATAACAATGCAGTACTCACGTCGAGGCCGAGCACGGCAGCCAGCTTGAGCAGGCGCGGCGCCTCGGTGACGGGGTCGCAGCCGAACTTGATGCCCAGCGGACACTGCGCGGACGCCGCGTCGCAGCGGATGCGGATCACCAGCCTTTACGAACACGAACGGAAATCAATGAAAAAATAGGGCAATATACGACAAAAAAAATTATTTGTAATTCCAGAATAATTTAAAAAGGTGAGCAATGGCAAAAACTGAATTAATCATAAAATCGCCAATACCAAACGGCTCTACAGAGATTTTATACTCTGGAATAGCACAGATTACATTTTATCCCGGAAAAATGTACGGTTCCCGTGGGATAGATTTGTAATTTCTATGCGAACGAAGTCGCGGGCAACAACTAGTAATTAATAAAATTAATGAAAAGTTGGATGTTTTTGGACAAAGATTTTTTTTTATTTAGTTTTTCGTGTCCAAATTCCAAATTGTTTTGATATTTCAAAATGTAGAACAGTTTTATCGACATCTCAGAGTGTTATTTATATGCTGTTTAGTGACTCACTGCGCGTGCGGCATGTATTGCTTCATCTTCATGAGCTCGGTCTCCGAGTCGAACGTCATCACGTCCACGCCGACGGCCGACGCGTAACGGATATGAGACGCCATCTTGGCTGGGTTCGCGAATATTATGCGCCTGTAACAAATATTTATCATTAGTATGTACAGTAATTTGATGTTTATCCCTGTACCTATTCACGAAGAATATTATGAGGACTCATAGCAGCGTTGCCAGACGTCTCGATTTTGGCAGGACGTCCCGATTTTTTAGCTCAAAATTGAATGGCCTGCGCGGGACAGGCTCAGTCCCGCTTTTCGAGGATTACTCGACGGTGCGGCCCCCACCTTCTGAACGCGTTTTTTTTTTCAAGTGAATTTTAAAAAGTTGGATGCCGGAAATAAATTCTCCGTAAAAATTAAAGCAGAATTACTCATTCAATTCAATCTGGAGCTATCCTGTGCAGAGTTATTCGACTAACTGCCGATTATTTACGTTTTTTATTATGTCCCACTTTCGACAAAAAAATCTGGCAAAGCTGACTCATAGCAAAGTGTACAAAAAACTCATTTAAATATGAACATTGCGTGTATTACATTATGGTTCATACTCGTATGAAGTGCTTGTTTATATTCGTTTATCCCTTCGTCTGTTACAGAATTAGACCTCCGGGAGGTAAATTTTTCAAATGCAGGACCTCATATTGTTCATGAATACGGGAGTTAATTTAACGTAATTCACAGCGGGATATCTCGCTCAAATCTGGAGCAGTCCGTCTGGGGACGTACCTCCAACAAACAGAACACCACAGCCAAATAACGGTAATCTTCGGTAGTGTTATGTGGTAAGGTCGCCAGAGCTCCTGAGGATGTGCTGGGTTGGCAGAGCGACCAGCTTGCACGAATCCTCGTTTTAAAGGGTCGGCAACGCCAGTAGCTAGGCTGACTGTCCAGTCTTTTGAGCTACAGGGTGATATTAAAGGGTTACTCACTCGGGAGCTACTCCGATGGAGGTGACGAGCTCAATCTCGACTTTAGACGCGCAGTCGAAGCCGGTGCCCAGAGCCGCCAGCGTGCTGACGAGGAGCTTGTCGTCGTTGCATTTCACCGCTGAGGGAAAATAAAGTCATGTTAGTTTGGGCATATTTCTTGAAGTAGACAACTTTATTAATTTAATTTAGCGTATTATAACCATAGAACGGCTCAACGCGCGGCATCAGCTCCTTCCAGCGGTGGTACCTGGCGACCACCTCGCCCAGGTCCATCACGTAGAACGGGTCCTCCTGCGTGCCCGACTCCACGATCTCGCGGATCAGGCCGGTCGGGGACCACGGCCCGTCCATCACAGTTATAAGCTGTTCTTCTTCTACGACCTTCATTTCGGCTGGGATTTTGAGCCTTGTGCGGTAACGTTAAGGTTGACTTTGGAGCCGACTTAGCCCCGGCAGTGCCGGAGCGTGGAGTCGGCTATGCTGCGCTTGCCTGTCCGGGCCGGAGGGGTCGGTGTCAGGTATTCGAGCCGGGTTGTGGTGGCCCACTAGCGCTAGTCCACAAGTGTCAGCTGTAACAATAGAGAATCATTGTGAATTACACCTGTACATATAAAAAATAGGATCGTGAGTTTGTGACTGACTTGTAATACGTCAAACTTATCTGGCCCGGTGACGGTGTCGCTACTAGCCATTACACAGAATCCTAGAACTCTTTATTATAAGTTCCACTTTTCGCCACCGGGTCAGATAAGTTTGACTGACAGACATAAGTTAGACTAACTAACGCACAGCCTAAACTGGCGAACCTAGATTATTTGACATATGGAAAAAAATAGAAATTCTTTGAGTACAATTCAATTTCTGAATGTTCCTTGAGTAAGCTCAAGGAACATTCAGAAAATGAATTGAATTCTTGGAAGAAACCGAGCATATGTGGCATATGGCATATGTGGTGAGCAGGCGTTCATAGATAGCTAGAGACTCACGAAATATCGAGGTGGCGTCAGCGGGCCCGGGCTCGCAGCCACGGCCCGAAGTCTGCTAATGCAATTGTCATAATCGTGTCAGAATGGTCTCTCAATGACAGATAGTCTTTAAGCCAATGACCGCTTAGGTTTTGACAGTTATGGTGTCATTATGCGACCATTCTTACACAATTACAATAGCAGAATTGGAGCCCTGGACTGTCAACTGTCAACGGAAGAGTGCTACGCAATTATATTGCTGGTTTAAAGTACCAGGCGCTCATAGGTAGCTAGAGACTCACGTAATGTCGAGGTGGCGTCAGCGGGCCCGGGCTCGCAGCCAGGGCGGGTCGACGTTGAGCGCGCGGCGCCAGCAGCGTGGCGCGGGGCGCGGGCGCGCGGCCTGCTGCGGCCTGTTGGGCCACACACGCCCGGCACAGGTAGACGCGCCGGACTCACCCGGTGCTCCCTGCAACAAACAGAACAAAAATAAACAAAAAAAACCGGACTAAGGCGAGTGGGAGCCCCCTGAGGGTTCTGGGCCCCAAGTCTGCTATTGCAATTGTCATAATCGTGCCAGAATGGTCTCATAATGACATCATTTTGACCAATGACCAAGGAGATAGTCTTTGGTACTCTAAGCCAATGATCAAAGGTTTTGACAGTTATATTTATGATGTCATTATGAGACCATTCATACACAATTGCAATAGCAGACTTGGGGCTTGGGGTCTGTACATCTGAACTTCTATACTCTATACTAATATAAAGAGGAAAGATTTGTTTGTTTGTTTGTACCGAATAGACTCCGAAACTACTGGACCGATTTTAAAAATTCTTTCACTAATAGAAAGCTACATTATCACTGAGTAACATCTAGGCTACTTTTTATCCCGAAAAAATGCATAGTTCATGTGAGACACGCGGACGAAGTCGCGGGGGAAGTGCTATGCTTAATATTATGTAGGTACGTGGTTAGTTCATCCATCCCGGCAATCGGTCAGTCACACGGAGGGATAGTTCAGTGTACAGACAACAGCAGAATTCAATGACTTTTTTAATAGTAATTCTATGAGCCAATCATTAATTTCAATTAATATTAATTCTACAAATAATCAATACTCATCATAAATTAGGAAGTTTTCGTTCATTAAACCAAGATTAAGACAAGATCATTTTAGACTTTGTACAGCTTATCAACCATGTATGACGGAAACGTATGAGGCAATTTCTGGTTTATTATTATGACGACCAATCCATCATAATATGATAAAAAAGCTATTAAACATCGTTTAACATACAAAAAATCGTAAACCGATAGTACCTTTACAGATCACGCACTTTGATAACTAGCTTGATTTTATCACTGTTTCTTTTATAGAAATAAATTCGTAATCCTCGAAATATATGACAATAAAGACGCTTCGTAATCAATTTTATCACATTAAAGCGTTCCGATTATCGATTACGTAAACCGTGCGATAAAACAATTACCTACCTACAATATATACGCAAAAAAATTAAATTAACACTTTTTTAAATTAACTTCCCCTTTATCACACACTGGTTTTACTATCGGAGATGAGCCTTGAACTAAGTCACTCGATAACTTATGAATACTGATATAAAGAGATAAGATGGCTGACGACAGTTATCGACAAAATTAAATTGCGTGCGATGACATAATCGGTGTGGAAGTTCGTGTGGACAGAGAAAAAATAAAGCCGTTTATTAAACACTAGCACTTCGCCCGCGACTTCGTCCGTGTGTCCCACAGGAACTGTGCATTTTTGCGGGATAAAAAGTAGCCTATGTTACTCAGTGATAATGTAGCTTTCTATTGGTGAAAAATTGGTTAAAATCGGTCCAGTGGTTTCGGAGCCTATTCGGTAAAGAATATGTGCATATTTTATGGATAAAAAGTAGCTGCACTCAGATTAATAAAGATTATAAAACTTAACCAAAGTATAAATAACAGGAGTCTCGGAAAAACACGTTGTATTTAACTAAACCTTAGCCGTTTCATGGACTTTCATTGTCAATGGTAAACGTTTTTGAATTAATACGAACATTGTACGTAACATGTTATTACCGGAGGGAGACCCTTCTACGCTACTTAGGGTTGTCAACTATTAGTTTTCTATATACTATTATAAAATTGTAAACAAGCTGTGTCTGTACATTGAAGGTATTCCAGAAAAAACAATCGGGATAGGGTACTGGGACGTAACTATACCCAAAAAGATTTTTTTAGATTTTTTGTCTGTTTGTGCGCGCATCACGCAAAAAGTACTGAACGGATGTTGATTCGGTTTTCACAGTTCGATAGCTTGGGGTCCAACTTAAAATCTAAGCTACGTTTCATCTAATTCCGGTGGGATAAATTATAGATACAGCTTGACCTCTTGGTAGTACTAGCCACCCTACACTACGGAGGTCATTTAAACTGGTCATTTCAGTGTAGTCCACGCGGCCGCAGTCGCGGGCAAAAGTCTAGTTTTTATATAAAATTGGTAGCACTATAATGTTTTCATTATATTTATTCAACAAATTACGATTTTTAAAGTTATTTCGAGAATGTAATATAAAATGTTTCCTTTAGGTATTCCTTCAACAAGTTACGAATTGAAAACTAAAATGACAATCTCCTGTTGGACATAGGTAGTGTAACAAAACATTTAGTTTCATGCTTTCGCACCAAAGAGTTTAAGAATTATAGGTTTTGTTATGTCAGATAAAATACTTTTTCATTGTTAATATTACTGTCAGTTGACAAGTTATTTTGACATGCAGTGAGTTGTCAGGATTTTTAAAATAAAATTGTCAGACATGATTCTTTGAGAGACGCGTAAGGTTAGTGAATTGATATTTTAATGAATTGTACGATTGATTAAGCTCATAATAAATATTGTTATTGCGTTGGTTGATCTGTTCTTTCAATTCTATGACTCCCTTCTGAGATACGGTTACATCTCAGAAGTGGGATACGCGAGACAATTTGTTTTGTGGTGAACCACCCCACGAGCTCGACCGTTGATGTACAAAACTATTTTCATCATAATTAAAGAAAATCAACGCGATAACAAGTAGATGTATAAAAAATACTAGACTTTTGCCTGCGAATCTGTCTGCGTGGTTTGGTACATTGACCACTTCGAATGACCTCCTAAGCGTAATGTGACTTATGTAATAAAATAAATAATACATGAAGGAAATATTTCGAGTTCCAGGAAAATGAGTGACGAAGATGCCAATGCGGATTGTCGAGACGCTAGCAATGGTCGTCCATGACGGCAACGGTCTCTAGAACGCAGTCATCGCCACAGCGTAGCGGGTGATCATCGCCACAGTTGAAGAAGCCGTAGAGCAAGCATTTGATTTAAGATTTTATTTTATTTATTAGCTGATATGATAGTGAACTGAGTGGTATTTTGGGTGATGTCTGTCATATGAACTTGGCAGTCATACAACAAACATGCCATAGAGATCAGTGAGGGTATTCTGGATCGGGCAGGATTGGCGTATGAACTCGCCGCCCATGATTGGTTCAAAATATCGCAGCCGTAGAGGGTGTGATGGTGAAAGAAGTAGCCTCACACCGTACGGTTATAATAAGAGATTGAGTGAGAATGTTTTGAGTTGCAGAGCAGGATTGGCGTATGAACTCGTCGCTCAGGAGTAGCTCAAACATTGCAGCTGATGCGTTGTGATAGTGAAGGAAGTAGCCTCACATAGCACAGCTATAAAATAAGAATGAAATGTGTCGGTTGATGAATGCAATTATCTAGGTATACAAATTATTATTGTAAATGTACAAGGAGGAAACGAAGGGACTCGTTTTTGAAGGATGGCCAACTGTAACAAAACATTTAGTTTCATGCTTTCGCACCAAAGAGTTTAAGAATTATAGGTTTTGTTATGTCAGATAAAATACTTTTTCATTGTTAATATTACTGTCAGTTGACAAGTTATTTTGACATGCAGTGAGTTGTCAGGATTTTTAAAATAAAATTGTCAGACATGATTCTTTGAGAGACTCGTAAGGTTAGTGAATTGATATTTTAATGAATTGTACGATTGATTAAGCTCATAATAAATATTGTTATTGCGTTGGTTGATCTGTTCTTTCAATTCTATGACTCCCTTCTGAGATACGGTTACAGTAGAGAAGATAATTATTACGCCTTCCCAGTGCAGAGAAAGCGTATCGTTAGCAAATTAATCCAGCTATCAGATAATACTGCATAATTCAGAAAAACCTTCAGGAAAAATAGACTGCTAGCAATTTTTTTTGAGCGGCGACAAAATACTACACCCTCTAGGAATTCCGTTCTCTAAAAGCTTTACCGGATGGAATACACTCACTTTTTATAGAGAGGGGTCAAGAGAAATTCTAATTTTCTACGCGTGACTTTCGCAGTACCTACCTAAGTGTTGGCAGCCCTACCGATATACCTAATGCATAATCTATATCGGAAATATGTGGTTTCATGATAACAGAGTATGAGACCATTATTTGCAACGGTAAATCGGTTCAACGAACGTTATACATAATTTGATTTGTTTTTCTCAATTTTTTTTATGTGTCTATTTTTCTTTTTAATTCAAAAGTCATTTATTCAAAGTGGGCTAAAGCCAATTAGCACTTTTTGAGCGTCAATATACATTAGACAGCCCCCAAAAACGCCCACCCTTCACCGCTTCCTAGTGTTTTAGCTGCGAAGAAGAAACGGCGCAACAAACTCCGCAGCAACACGATTCTGTCTTTCAGTTACTTTTGTTTAAAAAAATTATATAAATTTACGAAAAAATTATTAACTGAGCTTTTAAAACAAAATATATAAACTATAAATACTTAAAAGTAAAATAATAATGTAACCTAACACACACCAATATACCTAATCAAAGAAAATAAAGTAAAAAACAATAAAAAATATGCTTTAAAGTTTAGGCGTTATTAATATTCTAGTTACTAATGTCACAGCCTTACAGGTCTATTTAAAAACAGGTATATTTATCTTGAGCCCCGGGGTGCGTTTACAACCAATAGAGTCGCTTCATTTACCTAGCCTAAGGTAAATGAAGCGATTCTATTTTTTTATTTATTTTATTAAGTAATTAGTGAGTGTTGTACAAAACTAATTTATGTAATCGTCGCGTAAACTAATACTGTGCACAGTGATATATTCGAAATGTGAATAGTGTGTGTGAGTGCAGTGTATTGTTAGTGTATTTGTGTCACAATTATTGGGATGGAACAAATCTCAAGGAAAATATTTTTCTACAAATCAACAGGTTAGTTCAACATCATTTATCTATATTCTAATTCTTGGTATACTATCGGGGCTTGTAAAAAAAAATACCACAAACCATTTAATTATAGTAAACAAGAAAAATATATATATATTCTACAAGCCCTAGATACGTTTTAGTAGTCTAGAGGTATCTAGATCAGAAGTGGCGCGCGGGACGGGTTAACAAACAGATCCCTCTCTACGCATCCTCGCACATCTATTCTATATATACTTATAATAAGAATGTAAATTCCACGTGTCTGTACATTGCATATACAGGGTGGCGATTAGGTTATCACATTAAATGAAACCATGTATCCTAAATGGCGTTCTTAGTACATACACAATAAAAAAAATTGCCGGTTGCCGCCTTTACAAGTCAGTAAATGTACCAACTTGTGTTAACAGTGTTGTACTATTACTGGTACATTTAGTGACTTGTAAAAGCGGCAACCGGCAATTTTTTTTATTGTGTATGTACTAAGAACGCCATTTAGGATACATGGGTTCATTTAATGTGATAACTTAATCGCCACCCTGTATTTGCATAAAAATAATATGGGGGACTAAGAATAAATAAGTATAAGTATAATAGGTTAGTGATAGGTTAATTGCGTGGTGATGATTGGTGATAGATAATATCAGATATGTGTGTCGTTACGATTGGTAAAACATTAGGAGTAAGATTGGTACTGATCGATTCTGTGTGCTGCATGGTGTTTGGTGTGGTGTGGTAGCATACCTAATATTATTGTTTGTCGATTTTTATGCGGATGATGAAGTAGCATACCTATTACCTACATATCATTGTTATTTAATGAAATAAAGACCTCATGTTATTTTCCGACTTCCACGCGGACGGAGTCGCGGGCACAGCTAGTCGGTAATAATCCGGTAACTAGGTACTTAGTCACACCAAAATCAAGCGCCTACGATCATTATTATCACGCAATTATTAATAGTAATATACCTAATCCTAAATATATTATTACAATGGCTATGACTTATACTATTTAACGCTTCTATTTCCGACATATTTTGTTATCAAGATTGTATCAAATTCAGACGGTAAGATTATATTTAATCTTTGAAGTAATTAATTAGATCGATCGATAAAATAGGTGACATAACAATTGCGTCATAATTATTTATGACGAATATTACACCCACATTTCGCTAGTCTCGCTCAAGTCACAGATTACCTACTCAAGTCTCATGTAATATGGGGGCGATCCTATTGCCATCAACCTGGCACGGCGCCATACTCCGGACTGCTTACTTCTGAGATTTATTGTAATTTGAAATATTGTATGGTATATTTTTGATGTGAAATACCTACAATTAACAATTATGAGAAAAACTGCTTTCAAAGGTGAACTAAGTAAGCTTAAGTACCTACTGTTTGAAGATTTTTTATGTATCGAAGTATGTTCAAATATGTTTTGAGTTCCGACAATGTTTGCAAAAAGTCCTTGAAAATATCTTTTTTAAGTTTAATTATTTTGCCATTATACATAGAGATAAACTGCTTCGAAAACAACCATATAGCACTTTGCCCGTCACGGGGATCGAACCCAAAACGCAGCAGTCGCCCTTACGACCACTAGACAGACAGACAGTAGTAATTAAATATTAACCTAACATAATTATGTTATCGCTGCATATGAACAAAACATGTCGTTAGATATCATTAAACAAATAAATCAAGAATAATTGAATAAAAGTCGTATAGTTATTCAATTCAGCCTAAATTCCTCTTCACATCGTATATTGATTGAACATGAACATCAAAGTCCATTAATAAATTACGATGTAATTTACTGGACCCCTTGCACGCGATTGTAGCGTGGACCCCAACAGCACGGCCAGCAAAATAATTTAAAATAAGCCGACAAATATTTGATAATTTTGAAATATTTTTTTAATTACCTACATAGAAGGACTTAGCGCTCAATCGCTTACACGCACTGTGCGGTTAGCCGTCTGGTTAACCGCAAGCAAAAAAAAAAATGCAGGTAAAACTTATTTCTATACGCACTGCGTTGCGGCTGCTCGCAAACCGCTCCGGCTCCCGCACGGTTACTTTGCGCATTTTGCTGTTTGCGCCTTTGCGGTTGCCCGCCGTTGATTCATTGCGGCTAGCCGAAAGTTCAACCGCATCCTGCGGGCAACCAGACAGCCGCAATGCAGGCAACCGCACAGTGCGTATAAGCGCTTAGCAATGAGCATGTGAGCACATATTTTTTGTGAGCACATCAGAGAGGGGGCCCATGCCTGCCGGGAAAGCGGGATTGTCCGGAAGGGATACCGCTGACCCGGACAAAAGGGCTAACGAAGGAACATGGGTGGGTTTTAGTCAGTAAGAGTCTGACACTCCCTTCCGCTCCGCCCAGAGCGGGAGGGGTCATTTGATGATTTCCCATCCTCAAAAAAAAAAAAAAAAAAAAAAAAAAAAAAGTTTTGCACTATGTGCTAATAATACCAATTCAATACACGGGCCCAAATTGAATTTACATCTAAAATCATACATGATAACAATAAATATTAATCAGTATCAATAGGATCTGTTTAATGACAAACTACCAATTAACTTCAGTATGAGACTACTTACACTTATTTTCATTTTCCAAACAGAAATTGCTTATCGTCTAAATACTGCTTTGCTGCTTTAGACGTGAATGGGTTCGATCCCCGAGACGGGCGTGTCATTAGGTTTTTTAGGAATTTCTCAGTAACACCTCGGAGCCTGGATTTGTGCAGTTCATACTCATCAAAATTCATTCAAATGGCAAACAAATCGGTATGGTCTATTTATCATTGGTATAGATACTAAATTTTCACGAGTATCGGATCGTGACTGACACATCAGTCGTATTGTTACGTCACACGGCGCCATGTTGAATCAGCGCGTGCGCAAGGTCAATGTTATGTGGTAAAAGATAATTCCATTACGCTTACGTATATTATGCGAGTAAAAATTTTCCCTGGCAAGAAAATTTTCAGTGTCATTTTTTATGTAAGTGTGTATAGTTGGCTTGGCAACTATTGAGATACCATGTTTATTTAGTTCTCATTTAGAAACATGTTTGTTATAGTATAAGTATACAAAGTTATTAGAAAACTTAGGACTTGACCCTGCCGGCCTAGCATGACCACGATAGAGACGGGTTTTGTCTACAGAAGAATAGACGAAGTGATAGATTGTAGAATGATTTCACCATTTTATGCATACAATGATGAGAAGAAAATGTTTCTATTCTTCAGTAGACAAAATTCTGATAAGCAAAGCACGGGTCGCCGCGTGCTCGGGCAGAAGAGGTAGTTATATAGTTAACGAGTTGCATAGAAAGTTTTGTCTATTCTTTGGTAGAATAGATATAGAATCGGTCATGCTAATCGTGCAGGTCAGGTTTGAGTTAGATCAATGCTTGAGTATCGTTCTAATATGGACGTAGTTTTTTATAGATGTTCGCTAATGAATAGTCATGGATCTCAATATTATAAAAATAGCAATATTGTATTATTAGTTCATCTGTCGAAACACCTGATTCAGGTGTGGAAGAATAGAAAAATCAATTGTTTCTCATTAGTAAGTGTGTAATTAGATATTCACTAAGTCTCGTTTTTATTTAGATAGGTATCAAAGTCAAATAACGGAAAGAAGAAAATAATTAATTATTATTGATTAACAAATCAGCAAATCACGGAACGAGAATGACCAAATCTACTATAAAAATACAATAACTTGGAACAATAAAATTCGTCATGTTGCTAGAAAATAATTATTAAATCAGCTATTTTGATGGTAACTGTTTGTCTATTCGATTTCAAATGGTATTATTTAAGTTTTTACTAAGTATAATATTTTTTTTTGGATTAAATATAAGTATTTCAAAATACCTTTTATTAAAAAGAAAAATCTAGTCATGCATTTAAAGAAAAAAATTGCAGGGAAGTTTGATACAATTGAGTTGTACGAAATAATTAAAACGAAACAATACTTACTCTTAATAGCGTAATTCTCAAAGCTTTCTTTTCACTTGAAAGCAACAACCTGAGGTTGTTGCTAAAACACCGAAACTATGAAACGCAAAAAACAAACACGTTGCAAGAGCAACCGTTGTACAAACTTTTTGATTTCCGAACGAAAAAGCAACTGTCACTGGTGCGCGATGGCGGCAAACTGATAAAAAATGGCCAACGCTCACGTATTTATGTCGGGTGTTATCAGGAATAGTGGGATGGCCCAGTTATCACGAGCGATAGTACTATAGCCTGATGTAATTGTAAAACCTCGTCTACACTGCCGTGAACCGCTTTGGTGATGAGTGATGACGTTGCGTACACGAGCGCGACTTGTGCGCTTCCTAGGTACGTCTCAACTATATTTATTTTGGGTTAATTACGCCGCATTAAGTTGATTAGATGATATGGAACATGGAAACATCGTGATAATGGTAAAATATGTTATAAAACGAGTTCAATGTTTTTTAATACGAATTTATTGCGTCGCACGAGACACGGCCTTCAGAAATGTTATTTACTTGCCAAGCCCTTTATCATAAACATCAAGCAGCGGTAAGTTATCACAATAAAAATATCTACACTGTTTGCGGATGTCGCGCGTCGGCGCGGCTTTGCGCTGCTCTATGAATGAGGCCCTGAAGGACTTCTCATAAGCCTCTTAAAACTGTCTAAAGAAATCTAAACAAAACAGATTTAACAGTGAATGATTTCTTATAATGAAAAAAAATTGGCGAAGAAGAAATAAACAAGAAAAGCTCTTTAGGTATTTGGAGATTGTTTCGAACTGCCCTTGAAGCAGTTTACCAACATTGTATTTCCTAAACTATAACAATCGCTCTTTTGACCTATCGTGAATTCGTGACATCTAAATCTAAACTCAAGTCTTAGGTAAACAAAGAAGATATCAATAATACCATCATCACTTCATCAGCCAATATTCCTCGTTAAGTGCATGCTTAGAGATTCACTTATTACTATTTTATTGTTAAGTTACTCCACAATGAGACCATCAACTCTGGATTATGACGTCATTTGTCAGTCGATTACGACTGTTGTCAACCCAAATGCGATAAATAGTTATCATTATGATCGGTATTAAGGCAAACTTGGGAATAAGTTTTTAGAAGTATGACAAAGCAAGAATTTAATAATCTGAAAAACACTTTTTTTATCTCATTATCACCTAGGTACTAGAATATTTATTTTTAACTCCGAATATTTGAGTCAGACATTCGAACTTCTGTCGATCTACATCGAGATTCGAGAGTTATCAGAATTTGCACGACCTCCGATAGCTGTAACATTGAGGGAAGTTCTGGATGTGTAAAAAGAGACAGCAATGCAACGTTTATTTGACCTTAACCTCTCCAACCGATCGATCTGCGCCGTAGCCCGGTAGCCAGATGTCCTTCAATATGCACAGATCCATAAACATCTGAGCGAATACGTTCTATCATTATCTGGGAGCTGTTTGTTTACCTACCAACACAAAACAACGATATTCAAACTCCAACAGTACAAAAAGGGTTCATAGTTCATATTGACGTACGGTATCTTTTCAAAATCTATCTTCTCGGCAGCTGCCAAAATTTACAATTTCCTATCTATCGTTGTCTTACGACAGTCCACGGCTGGACTTAGGCCTTCCCAATTGCGCCACAGCATCCTAGCTTCGGCTTATTGTGTCCAATCTAACCCAGTTAGTTCTTGATATCGGTCCATTTGGAAACTCCCACACAGGTCGTGGCAAACAAAGTCTAAATATCGCCAATTGCAATTCCTGGCTCGATAACCTTTGGTCTTATCTGTTTATGATTGTCCGACGGGGGTGCGGTCGCGCGTGACCAATAGAAAATGATATCGCTCAGCCATTTCGAAATCTATTTACGTTTAGAAGGACGGTATTTGCAAACATTTTATTGTCATTGTTAATGTTGTAGCTTCTTTAAGGAGGCTGATCTTGGAGGAGATTTCAACTTGAATTTTCTGGTTAATAAAAGCCTCAATTTATTTCTAGACTCTCTTACAGTGTTTTTGAACTAGGATTTTCTTATGAGCAGGATGCCTAATTCATATATTATATTTTGGATTTTTCTGAAATCGCCAAAAGCAGCCATATTAAAAGCTATTTTTGGTTTACTAACAAATCTTGAAAAACTATTTCTGCTTTAAGAAGAAAAAATAGTGTTTAAAACATTACATAAATGTTATCAGAGTAAAAGATATTGGAATTAAAATTTTATATCATACGAGGTTCTAGATTCCGGTACCTACCTACTACACTGATTACTTGGTAGTTGGTAGGTAGGTACCTACCTACTATGTTCTACATAATATTACTGTTATACTTATAATTTCAGTAAATACGCAGTTTCTTAGAACTCGCGTTTTACGATACTCTCGTGCCACGTGACAATTGTTACGGATGTTTATATCAGCGATTTTCCTTGAGCTTTTGTTGTTTCTTACTTAGATAAGATTTTCAATAAACACGCAGTTGTTTACCGTGTTGTAACGAAAACGTTATCAATACAGATTTCATGATGTCGTTTTTGTCTCGTTCTGGACAAAAAATATATATACTCGGTTTGTCTCAGAAAAAAATGAATAAAAATAGCTTGATTCCCGATAGCTGCTTAGGTGCAGTGTGACTCGCCTGTCGATCAGCGATAAACTTGAACGGCCTTACCACAAAAAAGATAGACACACGTTAAACGCGAATGCTACCAAAAATAATACACACTTGTTTTAGACAAGCTAGTGCTAAAACAATTGCCTATCATTTTTGGTAGCATTCGTGTTGAACGTGTGTTGAACAGATGTTTATTTTTTTGTGGTACGGCCGGAATAGTCTAATACCAGGCTCTCTACAATATCGCGCATCTATAGTCGTTTAAATAAGGTTCGGAATACACAAAAACAGATATGGCGACGCCATTCGCACGATCTTCAAACCAGTCAAGTTATATTGATCGTATAGTTGGTTACAAAAGCAAAGTGAACCGTGATTTTGTTTATAACTATCGCTCATTTTATCAGTGATTCATTGTTCGAAGAGTCTTTAGTCATCAGAATCACTGCAAGAGTCATTCTTTCTTACGACACTTATGATGACAGTGCTCTCACTCTGCTCTTTATTAGCTTCCGATTCATTCTGAAGTCATTGATATAATTTGACAGATTGCCAGTAAGGTAGGTAGTCGTTCTAGTGATGCCAACACGGATATGAAAGTGCCAGATTTCTGGAGAAACGATGCCAAAATTTCCTGGAAGTTTGAACAAATTGCAGTTATCTAGAAAGATTCTAAAATTATATTTAATGTATGTATGTACCTAGTAATATAAGATAATAAAAACATATTATGCTATAAAACTTTTGATCAATTTGGAATTTCTCTAAATGAGGAGGCAAAAAATCTTTATTTTACACACACTAATTTTAATATGTCGTAGGCTAGGAATTTAAATTGGAGACACCTTGCGCCTTTGGAAATGATAATTTTAAAAAGTTTTCGCAAGAAAGCAGGATTAAGACAGAGGAGTACGTAGAGAGATATGACGTATAGAAACTTGAATCAATTTTTGCCTATCAACATGATCTCATTACTGAGCAAGTGATTAATTGCTAACTCGATGTTTCTCACCCCTATGTCCGAAAATGAGGTAAGACAACAGATACTATCATTGAATAATACCAACTCTGAAGGCTACGATGAACTTAACACCAAAATCATCAAGACATGTGCCAATGAAATAAGTGGGGTGTTGACATATCTAATCAACCTGTCCTTTTCACAAGGAGTGTTTCCTAACGCACTAAAAATGTCCATAATTAAACCCATATTTAAAAAGGGTGAAAAATATGATGTGAACAATTATCGCCCCATAACATTAATACCCATCATGTCAAAAATATATGAGAAATGCATGTATCAAAGATTAATCAACTACTGTGAGAAATTTAACATTATAAGAAAAGAGCAATTCGGCTTCCAAAAACATAAATCCACAAGCTTAGCCATTTTTTCACTTTTGAAAGCAATACTGACCAGCATCAACAAAAATCAGCTAACAACAGGGCTATTCTTTGACTTATCGAAAGCATTCGATCTAGTGTCACACGATGTATTACTACAAAAATTAGAGACCATCGGAATCAGAGGACTGCCACTTCAGTGGATATCATCGTACTTAACTGACAGACAACAGAGTGTCACTGTCACTAAACTTGATAAAAATAGGGACATGATACCATATTCGTCTGAATATAAAAAAGTAGAACGCGGGGTGCCTCAGGGTAGCATATTGGGCCCTATTTTATTTCTACTCTACATAAACAATATAGTTGAGGTGACCAATCATAAGTGTTTCCTTTTTACCCGACTGCGAGACGCAAAGGAGGGTAATGTGTTTATCAGTCTATGTATGTATGTATGTATGTATGTATGTATGTTTGTTTCTATGTGGCGTTCTAGAGACCAAATGCGTAGGCCGATTTTGATAATTCTTACGTCAATCGATTCGTCTTAACCTTGCGAGTGTCACTAAAGACATAACAGTAATCAAAATTCACCACAGCGACAACCAGACGCCATATTGTCAAAATGAAAAAAAAAAAGTTGATGAACTATGTCAAGTGGGGTGTCGTTGAATAGGTATTTTAAAATCATCTTTAGGTTCCTTTTATCATTTTTCATTTTAAATAATAGTTTAGGATATATAACGATTTAAAGTTGTTCAACAAAGCAATCATTCTCGCTAATTCTTACTTATCCTCAAAACCTATCATGTGGGGTATCAAAATGAAGGGCTCGAAAAGAAGATTACGAAAACATACATTAAAAACTAAAAAGTGAAAAATAAAAATAGTGAATTAAAAATTAAAAAAACCCGACTGCCAAAAAACAACTAAAAAGTTCAAAACAAGAGCACTTTTCAAGCAGTCTGATGCAGTTGGTGGCATAAAATCTAAGATTTAACACAAATAATTGCCACCAACTGCATCAGACTGCTTGAAAAGTGCTCTTGTTTTGAACTTTTTAGTTGTTTTTTGGCAGTCGGGTTTTTTAAATTTTTAATTTACTATTTTTTGCTGATGACATTTCCATAATTGTTACTACTGATAAAAAATACAAATCAATCAATGATCATGAAACTGACATAAATAATACAATAGACAATTTAATTAACTGGCTAAATAATCACAATTTATCTATTAATCTTAATAAATCTGTATACATACAATTTAATAAATCTTATAATAATAAATTAAATTTTAAAATGGATATACCAAAAATAACACAAGTGACACAAACCAAATTTCTAGGAGTAGTAATAGACGAACATTTAGGCCGAGATAAATAGTCGTTACTAAGCAAAGGCTTAGCCAAAGTAAGTGCTAAGCCACGTTCTAAGTATCTAATTCGAATAAATAGACAGTACTTTAGCATTTACTTTCGATGAAAGCCAACCTAACACTAAGCCAATGCTTTGCTTAGGCATAGTATAGATTTTTGAAGACTTAGCACGTTCTAAGTATGGATTTGATATTTGTTTTGAGGTTCTTTGCTTATCCTCTTAGGCGTCGTATTACAAAAATACAATAAAACATATGTTTTATTGGATTAGATGAGATTACAATTTTTATTATTATTAGAAATTAATTATCACTTGCTTTAAAGGTGAAGGAAAACATCGTGAGGAAACCGGCATGTCCTAGAACCAAAAATTCGAAGACATGTGACGTCCACCAACCCGCACTGGGCCCGCGTGGTGGACTACGGCCCACTCCCTCTCACAGAGAGGAGGCCTGTGTCCCAGCAGTGGGAACATTATAGGCCGATTATGCTAAAATGCTAATGCTACAATTTTTTTTGAGGAGGTCGATAATTTAGTATCAGAAGATGTCGACCAGATGCCCAATATTCCAAGATTTCCCAAATGTTACTTATGAAATAAAATTAATCCATTCCACTTTTTTTCCGATCAAGAATTTATAGACAGATACAGATACGTTTGTCAGTATCTGTCAGTAATTTCAGCAAAGCGTAAGCGTAGACATCGTCATTTTGATGCGTTCAAATTTATGCTTATTTTAATTCTGGATTAAAATATTTTTCAGCTGTTTAAATGTAATTATTATTATTAATTGTATTAATTGTTCAATTTGGATTAATTTAAAATTAAATTCATTAAGGAAATAAAGCAAATTCAGTTGTTTATGAAATTAACATTATCGAGTATACTATGAACGCTTCTGAAGCATTAAAGAAAAGTAGTACTTTCGCTTGAACTATGACTTAGCTCGTGCTAAGCAAAGGTATGGCCATAGTAACGTCTATTTATGTCATATCGGATACTTTGCTAAGCTAAGTCAAAGCAGTACTTCCCGAAGTAATACATTTGACTGATGCTTAGCAACGACTATTTATCTCGGCCTTAGACTGGAAAGCGCAGGTCGAATCAATAAATTTGTATACGCCCTTAGACAGATTAAGAATGTAACGAACATAAAAACGGCTGTGATGTCATACCGTGCATATGCTGAGTCCTCGCTACGGTATGGATTAATTATGTGGGGAAATGGTACTGATCACACTAGAGCATTTATCGCCCAAAAAAAATGCATACGAGCCATAAATACGGGATTCCATCTGACGAATCATGTCAACCAATATTTAAAAAGCTTGGTTTGCTACCGCTACCTTCTTTATATTTATATGAAGCTTGTATGTTTGTACGAAAACATAAAGAACTGTTCAAAACAGCAGACGAAATAAGTTCTCGAAATCGGCGTGACCAATATAAACTCGTACTTGATGAGATCCCTAGGTTAACCAAATATAATAAAAGCTGTCTGGCCATGTGTGTACGCATATTTAATAAATTACCTAATACATTAAAATCACTAAATTGCAGGCTATTTAAAACTAAATTGCATGAATGGTTGAATGAAAATAATTTCTATGCTATTAAGGAATTTCTTGAACATAAATTATTATAATGATTACAAATTTGCATGCTTTAATTTTAAGCAAAACATGTATGATCTCATATTAATATAACACCTCTATATACCATGTTTTACGCAAATAAATATATTCTTATTCTTAAAAAACGCACAATTCGCAATCGATACTGATTGGCAATATCGATCAACCAAATCGAGTAGAGTAGGTACCTAAATCTTTAGGCTTTATTATCAAACATACACACGGATGAAGTCGGAGAGGTCACTGGTTTAAAAATAATGAAGATGAAGATATCATTTCTTCACGTGATTGCAACAATAAACACGGAGCTACTTATCATAACCAATCGCTTATTACTATTAATTTAGTTAACCTCGCGATTGATAATAACAGATGACGATAACCAATTGTAATTATACTGTACCTAGATAAATTATATTTTTACCGATAACTTAGGATGAAAATGCGGTACTATAGAACTTCTTCAAGCTACAAAAGGAGGCTACGTGTGATGAAAGATTTAGGAAAGACTACACAAGGATTTGTAGGAAGCGTATTTGCTCGGATTCGGATCAGACGCAGTGTGTAAGCGCTCTAACGTCAAAGCTCGTCATAATTTCGAACTACCCGCATCCCATAAATACTATTATTTATCCCAGCTGCTTGAATAAAAAATAAAATTGTTTGAATTTTAAAATTAGGCCATGGGCGAAATATATGCACATCTTCATTGTCCCCAAAAGTTTATACTTTTAAATTGACCCGATCGTACCTTAGACGCGTTCGAGAGCCTGAGATTAGTTATACCTATTGTTGCAGTGATACATATTCCAAAAAATTTTAAGTCACGTTGTAACAACACAGAATGCTGAGCAAATAGTAATTAAAATATTTTATAGACATACAGTATAACTAATCCTTTGTTTTAGATTGCACAGAATCCTGATGACAAAGATAAAATCACGTTTCTGGACGATAGGGATGGCAGATAGAAAAATTGTGTTACATCATAAAGAGATTATTATTATTGCCTTATCTTTATACAGTGTTTGTTATCTGTTGTAATTACTTGTTACTTTGACCACATAATTATTATTATTATCATGTTACTGCTTAGTGTAATTTTTTAGGGTACCTATCTAATTTCTGCGGAAGATCCTCCCCGCAGTCGCTCTAAAACTGTGTTTGAATCGGTATTCTCATAAAAATGACAGTTATTTGAAAATAAACCGTTGGTGGCACTCATTTAATTAGCAAAACTACTTAATTTGTTAAAATGAATAGAGTAAAGGTATGACATTTTATTGAAATCATGCTTGCTCTCTATTGACCGTTTCAAATTCCAAATAAGAATTTCCTTCGACGCTATGTTGGCTCATGGCTGCCCTGAATCTCAATTTATTACAACGTTTATAACGGTGTTGGAAGTTTTCTTTGAGCACCAATTCACTTCCATCACTTTTTAACGCCCTAAACATTATTATAAAACATAAATCTACAGAAAACACAAAACGATATCACCTAAATAGGAATGACAAGCCAACATAGCGCCGAAGGGAATTCTTACGTGAAGCGGTCAATAAGTAGTTAGGTATTTTTTTTTGATTCACCAGCATCAGAGTAACCTGCACCCTAATTGCGTAACTCAATTGCTATCACCATGGCATTGTTTTTGACATTCATTACGCCATGATTGTTAATCCGTGCTCCCGTAACTAGCTCAACGCCGCAATGAATGTTGTTGAACTGTCAAAATGAAAGCCATGGTGAAAGAAATTGAGTTACGCAATTAGTCTGCAGATATTCTATTTTATGCGGTGGTTCATATGCGTATATTCAGACATTTTGAGTTTAAA
Source organism: Thalpophila matura (assembly GCA_948465475.1). Lineage (NCBI taxonomy): Eukaryota > Metazoa > Arthropoda > Insecta > Lepidoptera > Noctuidae > Thalpophila > Thalpophila matura. Next base: position 8,392,393 of record OX419198.1, on the reverse strand, counting down.
AAGTTATATGATCAAAAATGGCATCTGCAGCTCAAACCAGAAAACTGATCTGCTGCTGGATGAGGCTTATGTCCCTACATTAGCCCCACCCACTTGCGGATCCGAGAGGGAGGGGGAGGCTAGGGGACTGAAGACAGTGTGAAGTTAGTAAGGTGTGGATAGTAACTAGTTGTTTATCTAACAAATTCCATGTAAACTCATTAGTAAATCATGTTTACCAGCCCTGTATCTAAACCCAATGTTAATTCTCCGTGGAACACGTGCCAAACTCATATTTGTATAATGTAGAAGTACAATTATATTATCATAAAAACAAAATCCTAGTTGCTCGATAAGACCGAGTTTCTGAGCGATGACATAATGTGATGATTTCCTAAGTAAAAACAAATTCATCTTTGTTTCGTTTAAGCCCCTTATCTCGCGTCTTAGACTTTGTGGCATCTGCAGTGCAGTTTCATAAAATTATACAGGTATGTTTCCTGTGTTGATTACCTATGTCATATAAATGTTATGGTACTTAGTTTAATACTGGCGGGGAGCCAGGTGTTATACCTATGTGCATTGAGGATTTACCGAGTGCATAATCGTCTGTCGCACCTGACAGACACCTTCAACCATATAGAATATACAGGGTGGCAGGTTAGACAGTGGAAATATTTTAAGGGGTCATTGTACTCATCATTATGAACAACTTTTAAATATTTAAAGATTTTTAAAAAAAATCTGCTGTTCCATACATTTTGTTGAGTTAAGTTGAACATAAATGTATGGAACAGATGTTTTTTTTTTCGCGATTTCAGAGTTGGTCCCATAGTAAAAGTTGTTCATAATGATGAGTACAATGACCCCTTAAAATATTTCCACTGTCTAACCTGCCACCCTGTATATTATGGTCGAAGACAGACACAATTGAATTCGATCTGAATGACGCGGATTTTTAAAATGTGACAGATGGAGGGTTAAATAGTCTGCATAAAATAAAAATGTTTTACACGGTGTCAAGACAGCAACGCAACGCTACGGTAGTTTGTTAAAAAATAGTCTCGAGGTCGAGACAATAGCTCGTGAAGATGGCAATTAGACGTAGACGGGATAGCCTAAGACAGGCTAGCAACAAAGTCTATAAATCGTTCTCGGTGTCTACGAAAGTCTTTACTCTTTCATAGACGTGTGGTGTAAGGTCTATTCCATTTGAGTATCGCAATCGAAAATGTCGTATGTCGCAGTTCGACACGCGTGGGGCGTGGGACTCATGCGTAACCTTCGTGCGACCCGCGTTATGTTACACATGCCAGCACTATTTATAAAACATGGTTTATCTTTGTGTTAAATCCCAATTTACTGAACATTTTACCCAAAGCTAAAAGTTCGAGCAATATAATCGGCCCACTCTTCACATTTGGGCCACGCTGGCCCAGTGCGGGTTGGTGGACGTCACATGTCTTCGAATTTTTGGTTCTAGGACATGCCGGTTTCCTCACGATGTTTTCCTTCACCGTTAAAGCAAGTGATAATTAATTTCTAATACGCACATGACTTCGAAGTCAGCGGTGCGTGCCTCGGGATCGAACTCGAACCATTCGCCGTGAGAGGCACATGGTTAAACCACTAGGCTATCACTGCTACTTATAAACTTACTACTACTTATAACACTTTATAGAGATCGGTTTAATTAAAAGCGTCCTGCATGGCTAACATGCGCGCCGCGACAAATTTTGTCGACTATTTTGTCTCCCTTTTACTCGTGCGAAAACGAGACAAATGCACGATAAAAGCGTCGACAAAATTTTGTCGCGGCGCGCAGCGCATGAGTAAGAGCGAGACAAAACAGTCGACAAAATTTGTCGCGGCGCGCATGTTAGCCCGGCAGAACGCCTAACATGCGCGCCGCGACAAAATTTTGTCGACGCTTCTATCGTGCATTTGTCTCGTATTCGCACGAGTAAGAGCGTTATGTTCCGGGTCAGCGGTATCCCTTTCGGACAATCCCGCTTTCCCGGCAGGTTTGGGCCCTAGTGGGCCCCCTCTTCGATGCTGACATCTCTTTGAGGCGCGCGTGGAACACGTACGCGCCGTTCGGCACGGGCCTGGTCCTGATCGGCCGGTGAGCTACCCATTACTCACCGCCCGCAGGCCCGCGCCTACGGTGGCCGGGAGTCGTCACGCGGCTCCCGACGCCCGGAGCGTCTACCGCGGCGGCTTGGACGGGAGAATCTCTCCCTCTCCCGTCCCGCCGCCTCCTTCGCTAGCATGACTGCTTCGCAGAAGGAGGCGACTGCCTCCCACTCCCCCTCGCCCCGGACCATGGCTTGAACCAGGGCCGGGCGCGAGAGGTCGCCGCCGCTGCCGATCGCCTCTACGAGGACACGGCGGTGCTCCGCCCATGCAGGGCAGGCCCCCACCGTGTCCTCGGGGCGATCAACGCAGTGGTGACACCTGGGCGCTTCCTCCCGCCCGATGATGTGCAGGTACCTCCCGAAACATCCGTGTCCGGTGAGGACCTGCGTCAGGCGGTAGGTGAGGACGTCAGGCGGTAGGTGAGGAGAATAATAGGGGTGGGTCGAATTTATCGCACAAGTCTAAAAAAAATCGAGCTTTTCAGTATTCCACCTACTACGAGCTTGGAGTTGGAGCTAACTTAAGGAGCCGATTCGTAAAAGAGTATCTTTAGCGGTATATTTAACATTTTAATTTACCAATTCGACTGAAAAAAAAATAACGCCATTTTGCAAATAGGTATAGGTAGCGGCGTGAAAGATGATCACAAACGTCATCTGCGCATTAGCTGGTTTTTCCACAACAGGGTTATTCGGTCTCTTTGGCGGAATGAAGAAGACGGGGGGCGCCGAGGCTGCACGCGATTGGTTCGTCAATGGATGCTCGTCGTCTATTGGACTATTCTCTATTAGGTACGTACTGTCAACTGTCTATTGTCTATTGCGCCAAAAAGGGACACGCGCGATCTGTGATCAAGATCCCTGCTGATACTTATACCTAGGTAGGTATGTATTATTTTCCTAGCAGTGATCCATGATAGTGACCATGAATTTAGGGACAATTTTATAATCCAAACACTATCCTGGGTTAATTTATATTATATATACAAGAAATATTTAGTTTTGATTCTGGAATTGTTAATCTAGGCCGAAGTGTATTCAGCTTAGAGAGTGCGTGTAACTTTTGAGAAGGTAACGCACCCGTAACAGAATTCTTGTATTCAAGATCACTAATAAGAAAGTCTATCAAGCTTTCTTTACCTTTCTTACCATTTACTTTTAAATCTGTTGCATCAAGTTTCCGAGAATTACGGAATTTCGTAGAATGTTCTTTCAGGATCTTCAGCGGTATCAGCGATAACATTATTCTGCTAACTGATTCGTATTGTTTATCTCATAGAGATATGTGACGCATCAGTGTGAACAGCCAACTCATCCTAAAATTTTCTAAACGTAAAATCAACATTATATATTTGACTATAATATGAAATTCATGGGCATCTGAATTCAATATTGTGTTAAGCCGTCTATGTCTTAGATGATTTCACGCCTATCCCAGCTTTCTATGTTGGAGTCCGCTTACCTATCAAGATAAGGCTGCATATCAATTTTATTGAACCCGGAGCAACTGCCACCTGACCTCCTGAAGTCGTTACACCAGCTGATATGTACCGGTACCTAATATGTACATGTATAAAAAAAAAGAATGCCAACTTTGTATACGTTTAAAAACCTAAATCACGAGTGCTCGTAGTGATCGCTTTTATCCAGTATTTTTATCAAAAGGTCAATATCAATATTTACATCGAGACATTTATCTAGTTATCTGTGGTCCAAATGTCAACTGTCAAATTGCTAATAAGGCCGTAAGGCGCCATTATCAATTTGGCGCTATTTTTTCGTCCCGACTCCCGGCTCTCGAACTTTTATGATAAAAGGGTCGCATCAGAGTCAGGTGTTTGGCCTACTATCAAATAAGTATCTGTTTTATTAAATATTCTACATGCGTCAGTGGAATGACAAAATTAAATAATAATTAATTATGTGAACAAGCAACCGTGTTTTTCAATTGTTTACTAGTCATTATTTATAAAGTAAATTACTTTATTGAGTCAACGCTGGTTTCAAAACACCTGTATTCATTTTGAAACTTGTTAAATATCAAGACAACTTATATTATAGGTACGATAGGGAAAGATGGTTGTTGCTATTGTGGTTAACGAATCACAACAATTAGAGGAAAACTTCTTCCTGGCCTTAATGCTTTATCCTATGCTACTAGGTGTCGGAGCTACATGTTTTCTGGCTTTTTACAGTTTTACACCACATCGACTTTGTCGACTTCGACAAGTGACGGTCGGTCGACGAAGACGACTCAGTCGAAGTGCTGTTTACACCGAGTCGTCTGCCACCTTCGTTCACAGCGTGCCGTGTCAACTGATGCTGCGGATTGTAACCGTCAGACAACTAGGTGATTCACTGGAGGCCCTAGCCAAGTAGCTTTTCTATTAACGTTTACGCCAAACGATAAGTACCTACACAATGTACGTCCTATGGCAGCGACTACTAGTGAGGTCCCGTGACTTTTTCGCAGGTAATGTCACTGCTTTACATTTTGTACCTACTTATAGTCTGGCGTGATCGGTACAGAAAAGCTACTTGGCTAGGGCCCCGGGCCCCCGGGTCAGCCGACGCCCTCGGCGGGTAAGGTAAGCGTAAATGAGTCATTTGTCTTCCATTGTCCCTTGACAGCCGTCACCTCATCATTCATAAGTAGGTCATTTTAATCATCCTCGCAATCCATAAATCTTTTTTTTCCTTGGTCGGACCTCTCCTCCTTTCATCACTCTCTTAGTGACATTTGTTTCATTCTTCCTCATAACATCCGTGACAGACAATTTCCTTTCAACTTTTCTAACAGTGGCGCCACTCTTTTTCCCTTTAATATACCTTACTTTATCCATTCTTGAAACTCCGCACATATATATCAACATTATTATCTCCGATAAATGCAATTTTCTTTCGTCAGTCTTCTAGATGGCCCAGTATTCCGAAATTTCGATGCAAAATTCTATTTTTACCTAATTTCCTATGTATCAGAACGAGGCCATCTGTCTTGATACGAGCTATCAGTAGGAACAAATGCCGTCAATTTAGGTGATTATTTGTTTATCGTATTTGAAGGTCTGTAATTTATTAACGACGACATTGTCTAGACCAGTGTTACTTAAGCTTGTAGTTTTCATATCAGTTTTTTTTGTTATAAGAGAAACAGTTGTCCTGCCTGGCACAAGATATTGAAATGTCAAAATATGTTTTCATATTAAAACGATTCGTAAGACACATTCCTGATTTAGTAGGTATATGGTTTTTACTCATATAGACTTAACCCTATATGAGTAAACCTGATTCCTGAATTAAATACTGTCGGATGAGTTACCCATATATCTAGTTCGTGGCAAGAGGGGTGAGAGCAAGAACGTCTGCTTCATGTCTACAAGTCTTGGGTGAAAGACACGAGTCTAGCCTTTAGCTCAAGGAGTGGTCAATGCCAGCTACTTACATAGATTTTCTACCAGAAACCAAATGAAAATAAGGTATGATGAAAAAGAGGCTGGCTTTAAGCCAACTAAGGTGTTCCCAGTGACCTTGATTCTTACGGCAATAGTAGGAATTTATTTCTTTTAGTTCGTGTTAGAACTGACTTAGGGAATCCGCCAAAGAAACTTTACGTTGTGGACACTATTACCAGAAATGAACCAAAAAGCTCTGTAGCTTAAGGAGTCATGTAAATAATAAAAAAAATGAATATGACAAGTCTCAATACATGAAACGAAATTATTATCTAAAGTCTACATGAATAAGTTAACTTAGTACTCACAGAAAGCCCAATTTTATTAATTGAATCAAACAGTATATAGATCAAAACAACAGTTCAGAATGAAAACAAATAGAACTTGATTTAGACACAACAAACTAGAGAATCGGACGATATAATACTAGAGTTCACGGCTTCGGAAACACGTCGAATCACATCACTTACATCCGTCGATAAGCTAATTAAAAAATAACAAAAGGACACATTACCGGAGCAAATTACCATTTTCATCGTAAAATCGTATATGACTTTGTAAATCGGTAATGTTCACGTGTTCATATTTCCAAAGAAAATGGCCATATTAAAATAACAATCTAAATAAGAGGTAAACACAATTATTGGAATTTGCGTATTGAACTTGAAAACGGTCCTGATTGTTTCAGCTATTAGAATAATAAGAAAAAAGTGCAATGATTTTTGGAGAATTACGTTTTAGGAACTCATTTCATTTATATGTAAGTAACAAATTGAATAAACGATGCAATTTTTACCGGATTTACTAGAAAATTTATAAAAAAGAATCGATAAAATATATTTGAAGTATATTTTACTAACAATAATTTATCCAATAGATGTATATTGACTATAAAACCAGAACACTTACAGATACACACAGTCTTGAAAAACAAAATGAAATATTTTCCTATTTAGTATTCTGTATTTTCTCCAAAAGGAGTTCTAATCTCCCTGTCATCACTGGCTGTCCCTTCTTCGTCTTCTTACTCAATTTCTTAAACCGATCATTCTTTTTCTTCTTATATTCGTCCAGCTTCTGTTTCTTCTCTTCTTTAACTCTTTGTATCTCCTGCTGCTTCTGTAATTTTTCCTGTTTCACTTTATTGTAGTGTTCTTTTGCTTTGCGGTAAGGGTCTCTTTTGCCTTTTGGAACAGATACAGCGTTTTCTTTTTCAGAAACAGATATTTCTTTATCCAAAACAGTGTTTTGCTTTTCTACTAAATCGGGATGTCGGACGTATTTACCGGCCTCTTGGGTTGCATCTGTAGTATCTTCGTCAAAAGCCTTGGGTTTGTAAGAGCCAATAGTAGGATCATTTTTAATGTCTTTGTGGTATTCGCGAAGCAACCTTTTTTTACGTTGTTCCTCCCATTGCTCTAGCTTATATTTCTTGCTGTATTTTTTCAAACGATACGCTTTCTTGTCAAAAGGTTTTTTCTCTTTATTCACCTCCAGACCTTTGCGATTTTTATTGAACTCTTCCTGTCTTTTATTCTTGCGTTCTTCTATTTCTTCCTGAATCTTCTTAACCGGTTTGCCATTGTCCCTTTTCGTTTTCAAGAAAAAAGAGTCTCGCTTCTTTTCCATTTTAATTCAGACCTATAAAGAAATGAAAAAGCGTGTTTGACAAAAGGAAATAAAACAAAATAGACTCAATTTTGAGCGGGTTATTAGACTGCCATCCTGACTGCCTTATGATGAGGAAAGCAAACAAAAAAATATATATTTGTTTGTCTTTTCAATAAAGTGGATAAAACGTAAAATGGTAACAATGATAGATCAATTGATATTTTTGAATGTTAATCCAAATCAACCAAAATAATCAATGCTCATTTGGAAATATCAAATATAATTTATGAAATATATTTATCTTACATTTTTAAATATACCATAAGTTCTGTAAGGAGAGGTTGTTTGAATTACATAATATTATTAATCCCACCACCAAAAGGAAATTATAAAAGCTAGGTACAAACATAATTATATTTTATGAATAAAATAAGGATAATTAAATTTTAGTACAGATATAAATATGGCAGTCATCTGGCAATATCATGCAGTAAGTAATAAAATAAAATATAAAACACGCCTTTTCATTTCTGCTAGCTAAATAAACGACAAAATTATAAGTTATTTTATTCTATATTCATAGGTCAATTAATATAATATAAAATAGCATTTTTTATACAACAAAATATATTGTAAAGAAACACCAAGAATAATAAGGAAATAAATATATTTTAATAGTTATGTTTTGAAATAAATAAGTTATAGCCAAATTACTTAAGTACCTAAGTACTTATACATGGAACTATATTATAATAGGTATTAAGATTCCCCAGATTCCCGAATATTGATCACAATTTAAATTGCTTATGTAGCCTTATGACTTTATGAGAATTATGAGTTATGAGATCCCCTTGAATAGTCTTCAGTTCACCACTGCAACTTTTAACTTTTTTTTGTGGCAATTGTCTTGCTCACTTAATTAAAAATTAGCCTAACCAATGCCTTTATTTTATAACTTGAATCTAAACAGCTTAAGTTTATCTGGTTATATTATTAGCTTGCTAACCACTAATCACTAATCAGTCATCAATCTGTTTCCTTGCATTTTAATTAGGTATTTATGTTTTCATACAACAACCCATACATTTTAACAGAAAATGGACTATATCTTGATTGGTACCAGGAATTTAAATTGAGTTCAATTGCGATAGGCTTGTCTTGTTATGCGGGGCCTGTGACGTCAGCAACAACTAATGGTATGGACTTTCATCATGTCATACATTGCAGGCATACATTGCTACATGCACACTACATAACATATTCTCGAGGATTTGAGGTGGATCAGATGAGTTTAATACCCACCCGTACGCAAAATATAGTGCTAATTGCAGATTAAAATGGGTCTGTTGTAAATAAAACATACCTACCTATAATAAGATAGCCCATTTTGCTGCTATCATACTACCTTATTACATTTTGAAGTTTCTATACAATTCCATCTTGGAAATATGATAACACAATTATTACCTTCATATCTTTCCTAGACACTTTATTAGTGTGCTGATTAAAAGAGGTAAATAAATACTGTGTAGCGTTATCTAGCTCTATAAAATAATGAATTCCCTTCAGTATCACTTAACAATTTTATGGCAATGGTGGCGGTCTCTTTTAATGTTGATTGGCTGATGACTATTTGTGGAGATTTTTAAACATTTTGACTCATTTGTTTGCAGAGATAATATAGCAAGATGTAACATCAAGTTACCGAGTAATATCATGTATTACTTGAAGGACTGAAATGCCTCCATATTTTATGGTAATGACACAAGCAAAGGTCCCACAGTTACATTGAGATGTGGTCATCTAAATCTAGATGATAGAAGTACAATCATAATTAATGAGGGGTAAGCCTAAATTAAAATTAATTAAGAACAAAAATAATGACCAGCAAAAATAATTTTGGAACAACATTACTTAAACTATACCTACATAATAATAAAAAGTACCTATATTTATTGCAGACACCCCATCATTACCTACTCAATTAATTAAAGAGCCCTAGCTCAGTCTAGGTCTCAGTGCTCTTAAGTCTGTATAATTTAGTTAGAGCACAGTCTGATTTCTAAGTTTCTAGCGTCTAAAAAAAATCACTAAAAATCTAATGTGACAATCACTTTGGCAATTATCACTTATACATTATGTATAGATAAATAAACAATTTAAAAATTGTCTAGACATGTTTTTGCAAAGTTAAATCTCTGTCTACATTAGTATTTTATCATGTTGTTAATTTAATAACCATGAAAAATGTTTGCTTAGGATGATATGCTTCAATAGTATGGGTATGTATGTGATGTGGGGGAATGATGAAAATATCACAAGAAAAGTTTTAAGTAAATTTGTATTGGCCTGTTGTTAGCCCTTCTCTATTGTTTATAGACCAATGATAAACAAATAGATTGTGAAAAAAATTATATGGCAAAGGGCCTGTATAGTTGCCGACATTTAAGTTGAGCTCTCGGCGGAGTGGTGGGGGTTTGTGTGCGCATCAAATTTTGCCAAAGGGCCATAATATCATATGACAAAATGAACTGATTGTGTTTTGTTTTAAGAGGGCTCTCGCATTCGGCACCTCTCTCGCTTGCACAGAACCATATATTTTAAGAATGTTAAATGAAAAGATGCATTTTTGAAAAATGTAATCTGATAGCAAACTACAAAATGATATTAATTATAATATTATAAACTCAAATTTAATTATTAAAAACACATGAGTTAAACAAACCTCAAAATCAGATCATAATTGTTTTTTAAGTTTGTTTATTAGATATCACAGTAGAACTGTGTTTTAATTATTTACCTGTAAAATTAATATTATTTTGTAGTTCACTATCAGATTACATTTTTCAAAAATGCATATTGTCATTCAACATTCTTAAAAATGGTTCTGTGCGAGCGAGAGAGGAGACAAAATTCTGAGAGCGCCCTTAAGAATTACTCAAGATTGGGCAATGTTTGTTTTATTAATAATTGATGTACCTACCTAATTAATGTGTGCAAAATCTGAAAATCTGTTAAAGGTATATTGATAGTGACATAATTAATATTGTTTAAACAGTATTGTGACAGTAAGACTAAACAGGATTTGGATTTTGGGGTCAACATTTTGTATTTTGAAATAATTTTTATAATTAGGTACATATTTTTATTGGTAACTCTGTAAGATTTTGTGCTGGTGATATTGTGCGCCCCTGTAATTTATGTACATTCAGAATAGGTGAAAACCTGCGTTATCAAGTACAAGAACAATACTATGACGTAAATTTCGTGACGGTGTACCGTGGTGAATCAGACATTTCGTATTCATTAAGACTATTGGTCGATACCAGACCAGAACCTATCTGACCGCGATTTCAAGGCAAAACGACGCGTTAGAACGGTTTTTCAGACACCAAATACGGTCAATATCAGAACTACAAACTCAATTTGACGAACACGTAACATGGATTTTACCAAGCATATGGCTGCGCCACGCAATATTAACATATAGAGACGCAGAAACAATTCAATAATAGTATTTAATATGATGAAATGTGCAGTAAACTTACCAGAATAAGCCACCCACTGGGTAGGCTTTGAATTATCGGCGGAATCTTGATTGTTTAATTGCACTTGGCACAAAAAAACTTAACCACGGTTATAGATTTTATATCACGGTGTTTCGTGTGAAAAACTTTACCGAGCATGCCCTAATGTGATTTATTTGAATAATTTTCATAGGAAACGAGACCGACGTTTCGCAAAAATGTCACGAAAGGAGCGAGACGAGAAAGGGAAGGAAACATGTAAAGCTGCTACGCCATCTACTTCTGCCTGTCAAATTGCATCTATCGTATTGATCGATCCGTAAAACGGAGCATGCGCGCTTGTAGTAATAGAGAAATGCATGATGCGCTATTGTGACCCTACTAATAAATATAAAAAATAATTTTATTATTTTACGCATTTTATTATTTTATTGCTTATGGCAGCTAGTAAGTGAATTTAAAAATGCAGCAAAATAATTTACTGGGTGCGTGAAAACACGCCAATTATGTTTATCGGAAATCGGAACGTAACAGCAGATGTAGCGACATCTATGGCGAATATTGAAATTAAGTGCAAAGTTATCATTTCCTCTTGATTCAACATACAAGAGTAATCACTAGATGGCATTGTAATTACTATATCAAGCTGGGTTTAAAAAAAAACCGGCCAAGTGCGAGTCGTACTCGCGCACCGAGGGTTCCGTATCATTTTTAGACGTATAAAGTGAAAAAAACCGGACCGCATAACTAAGTTTGTTTGTGAAGGAATTTTGATGATTTTGAAAAAACTGTACTAGTTAGGAACATCGTTTTATTTTTGGGTGCAATATTTGGGTCAATTTTATCAGCTCTAATTATTTCAGATTTTTCGCTCCGCAAACTTCGGAGATAAGGGGGGGGAATGGTATTTTTTTGGACATTTTTCATCATATGTCGAAAACAGTGAGACATAAAATTAAATAAAAATATATTTTGAAATGTGCAGATCAAGCCCTTCCATATGATGTGTCACTTAACTTAGTAACCCTACTTTAAAATTTCGGACCCCCACTCCGGCCCCTTTTGCAATGAAAATAAAAATATTTTTTGACTTTTTTCATTTGCAATAAAGTTAGGCAAGCATTCTTTATATCGCAAGCCGGGGCCCGTGCCCATAATCGGCCTACAATGTTCTCACTACTGGGACACAGGCCTCCTCTGTGAGAGGGAGTGGGCCGTAGTCCACCACGCGGGCCCAGTGCGGGTTGGTGGACGTCACATGTTTTCCTTCACCGTTAAAGCAAGTGATAAATAATTAATTTCTAATACACACTTGACTTCGAAAAGTCAGCGGTGCGTGCCTCGAAATCGAACTCGAACCATTCACCGTGGGAGCAGGGACGTATTTCCCTAAGGGCGTAGGGGGCGATCGCCCGGGGCGGCCGGACCGGAGGGGCGGCCGCCAAGCCGCCCTTATTACTTGCTGCTTGACCATAAGACCAAACCCTATAATTTTACAATAGTAACGAAAAATCAAAGAAACTTCATACATAGCTCGCTGAGTAACTTTGTATTCGTATGTGGACTAAACCAACTACTGACATAAATATGCATTGAATATTATGATCTTAGATTTGTCTAAGTGAATGCTATATTTAGGCTGTGCAACCTTTCGTCCAATTGTTCTAGCTATTCCGCCATCAGGTTTATTCAGTCCTCCAACTCATGGGTGAACAGTTTCGGGAATATTACACCCCTCTGTGTGTATTCTTCGTTCTTTTGTCTAATTTGCCTAACAGTGTAGATGTGGTCTACGCTACGGAAGTGACTGGGGTCACACTTATTTCTTCGTACATGTTAGGGACAAGGGTCCATAGACACCTTCGACTGCTTGTAGTGCTTGTACTTTCAGACCCTGAAAGCATGATTTAGCCATCCGCAGTTTTGAGTTTCGTCAAATGGAACATGGTTAATTGCTGAAATTTTAATTTAAATTTCAAATATGATCGGCTGATATTTTCTGGCACTCGCCGGCCACTGCTGCGGTATCGTTCTTTCCGCTCGCTCGGCTTGTGCATTGTGTGGTCACCGGTCACTAACCTAACCTGCAGTGCGATTCTGTAACTATCTCACCGTGAAAACTTAGGTGAAGTGAGCGTGGAGTGAGCTGTCAATAGAGTCAATTCCTAGCAAAACAAACTCACTTCACCTAAGTTTTCACGGTGAGATTTTTACAGAATCGACCGAGCGATTTTTCGACTATCAGTTTTGGCCACCATACCATGGCGGTTCCTGCTCTCTCGTTTCCCTCTTCCTCTGGAACCGTATGAGATGTCTTGGTATTGTATTTTCGCACTTGAGTGAAGTCGAGCTACAGTTCCACAAATCAGCGTGTATTCGGCAGTTTTATCGCACCAGCGATATTCGCACTTAGTAGGTATACTGTTGTGCTTCCAGAATTATAAAATTTACCGTATTACATAACGGCTAGCCATTTTAAAAAACGGAGCCGTTTTGTATTACGGGCGAATCAACGTTTAGCCGAATTGTCATTGCGATACGTTCTATAATACGGCGTAGCGGCCCACGTTTCGCCGTATTGTAATCAAGTTATAGGGTAGGTATAGGGTGTATTGCTGTTTTTATGTGATCGACTGATCGTTTCTGGCTCTCACCGGCCGCTACTCACCAGCCTGGGGTACCGCTCGCTTCGCTCGCTCGACTCGTGCGTTGTATGCTCACCGTTCTAACTTTACCTGAGCAGTCTTGCAATTACTTATAGGTACTTATTGCATTCCCTTTTTTTTGCGAGGGGCTTTGCCCCCCGTACCCCCCAGCTGGGAGCGGTCTTTTACGGCATAAGATATAATTATGTTAGTAACTGCTGGTTTAAGATTTATTAGATTTTCCCACGACCCTCTAACTAATATTATAAAGTCACGGTTTGTTGGTCGCCGTTTTACAAAACGCCGACGCGACGTTTATTCGCATTGGACAACGCAAAATGCCAATACAATATGGCTGATAAACGTTCAGCCGCAAAGCAATCCGGCAAAATGTTGATCCGCGGTAGTACAAAACGGCTCCCGTTTTTTAAAATGACTAGTCGTTATTTTAATACGGCGAATTCTATAATTCGGCTACGACATGGACGTTGAAAAATGGGGCGGCCAAATCATAAGCGCCCAGGGCGCCAAAATCTAAAATACGTCCCGACTGTAACTGAAATCTATTTAGATCTGTGGCTGTGATTAAACACAAAATCAATGAATCTGCCTAAACCAGCTGAAACCCTTTGTATTGTCGGCCACTGAGCCAATAAGCGCCAATAATGACATTACAGACATTGCGAGGCATGTGCAATTGTGCAGCACACGGCGCGACGGCGCTCATGGTATGTTTCGCAATGTGTGGACGTTCATATTCGTGCACTCGTGGTGCAAATGTATAGGTATCGTGGCGTGCGGTACCTACCTACCATTAGGCTACGCGTCAGTGGACCAATCAGCAAAAAAAAAGATGATTATTTAAATAAGGTAGCTGGTTTGACATTGGGGTACACTGTGGTACTGGTTTGCACTTGATTAAGTACCTGAGCAGGCAAACTTTTTTTTAATGACACAGGTACAGTCTGCAACAAAATTCGGTCAACACTTCAGTTTTTTAAATCATAAAGTACTTATTCTAAATCCAAGAATTTTAAGAAAAATTGGAGCAGATAAACTAAATCCAAGAATTTTAAGGAAAATCGGAGAAAATTATTTTCATTTTTGACCATTTCATCCTAATAATATTTGACGGGAAAACAGTGTATTTTTTTTGAGTAACTAATTACCGAGCAGTTCCCCGATCATGAGTTTTTATGACGTATAGTTTGGTTAATGTAAATATATTTTGAATCTAAAATACAGCAGTCCTGAACATTTTGATGAAATTTTACACAATTTGCACATTTAAAAAAATACATAGAGATATTAAGTAAGTACGGTACCTATTTAATTTATATAAACACTAGCACTTCGCCCGCGACTTCGTCCGCGTGTCCCATAGGAACTGTGCATCGGGATAAAAAGTAGCCTATGTTACTCAGTGATAATGTAGCTTTCTATTAGTGAAAGAATTTTTAAAATCGGTCCAGTAGTTTCGGAGCCTATTCGGTACAAACAAACAAATTTCCTCTTTATAATATTAGTATAGGTAGATTGTGTAACAAACGTATATTTTCAATGCAAAATATGTTAACGATACTATACGTGAATACGTGAAAAAAAACTCATGATCGGGGTACTGATCTTCTTCTTCTTCTTCTACCTGGCGTTAGTCCCGGCTATTGCCAGGGTCCGCCTTCCGACTGAACTTCCTCCACTTTGCCCGATCTTCTACATCCTTTTCAGTCAGGCCATTGGCTCGCATGTCGGACTTGACGACGTCCAGCCAGCGCTTGCAAGGGCGACCACGGGACCTAGCCCCAAGGACAGCCATATTCATGCATCTCCGACCAACGTACTCCATAGGGCGGCGCATGATGTGGCCATACCATCGCAGACGACACTCTTGCAGTTTTTCCCCCACGTCACGGACACCAAGACTACCTCGGATGAATGAGTTGCGTATGCGATCGGATCGCGTTACGCCGCTCATCCACCTTAGCATCTTCATCTCCGTGACGCGAAGCTCCTGGGTGTGTCTGCTTAGTGCTGGCCAACATTCGCCGCCGTATAAGAGGACAGGCCGTATGATGCATTTATATATCTGCCCCTTGAGCTTCGGAGGCATTTTGCGGTCGCATACAACGCCCGTTACCTCGCGCCACTTCGCCCAAGCCGCGCCTATACGTGTTTGGACATCGTCGTCCACGTTGCCAGACTCGTGCAGCACGGATCCAAGGTACCTGAACGTTTCGGACCTGGTGATCAGGTCCGAACCTATTCGGATGGTGTTTGAATCCTTGCCGCCACAGGACATGTACTCAGTCTTCGCCACATTTAGTCTCAGACCACCGTTTTCCAGCGTGTCCTTGTCCAAATGCTGACTTTGCGCTCAAGATGGGCTTTGTTCTGATTAACGAGGGCGATGTCATCGGCATACATCATTAGCCATGGAGGCTGATCTTGGATGTTTGCCGTAACTACATCGAGCACCACGTTAAACAAGAACGGGCTAAGAGCCGAGCCTTGGTGAACGCCAACAGATATTGGAAAGCCATTGGATTCGCCAACAGCGGTCTGGACAGAGGACACGGAATCGCGGTACATGTCTCTGATAATGTCAACATAGGCCTCGGGAACGCCCTTGAAGCGAAGTGCCCACCAGATGGACTGCCGAGGTATAGAGTCGAAGGCCTTCTGCAGGTCTAAAAAGGCCAAGTGCAGAGCTCTCCGATAATGTAGCTTTCTATTAGTGAAAGAATTTTTAAAATCGGTCCAGTAGTTTCGGAGCCTATTCGGTACAAACAAACAAATTTCCTCTTTATAATATTAGTATAGGTAGATTGTGTAACAAACGTATATTTTCAATGCAAAATATGCTTACGTTAACGATACTATACGTGAATACGTGAAAAAAAACTCATGATCGGGGTACTGATGATGCCAGAATATGTCCATAAAAATAACAAAAAATAAAATAATGGATAATCGAATTTCTGGACGTCCTAATAGGTACCTATACCTATACAAACGCCATCTTTAATTAAAACAAGGTAGGATGTAGAATGGTTAGGTACCTATGCCTTCAACAAAAGAAGTAAGCAGCAATTTGTTGTAGTCAACCATCATAAATATTTAAAAAAAAAATATACAAGGATTTAATTTTGTTTAAGGCTTGTATTTTAAGTTAAGGTTCATTTATTTTGAACACAGAGAATGTGAATGAATAGGAATAGAATGTGTCCAGAGTGGTTAGCATGTCAACGTGCAACGCTCACATCACCGCGTCGGCGGCGTCGGCTACGCGTATTGAATTACGGCAGTGCCCGTATAGGAGTACAGGCGAGCATAGAATCAATAGCAAGGAAGAATTATTATTTATGCTACCTATAAATATTTTCTTACTTAAATTTTTCATTTCCTTTGTTACTTACTACGAGTACGTACCTTTCTAATACGATAGTATTTTAATTCCTGTGACCTCATGGCATAAAAATATATATAAGTAAGTATCTAAGTATACTTAATGATTTTGGCATGGCAATGCATACCTACCCTAGGCCTACCCCCTCTCATTCTGAGAAGAGGCCCGTGCCCAGCAGTGGGACAGTTTATAAACAGGGCTGATATTAATTAATGCATACCTACTACCGAGACACTTTTCAAATTAATGTACTACGTGTTGTGTAAAACTCTGAAAATTGCTAGTGCATGTGCAAGCTAAAACTATTTTATACATTAACCCTAGTCCTAGTAGCAACACATTTTAACCTCTTTCATCCGTCCGATTCAATTTCATTCAAATCTCTATTGCGAACGTAATATGTTAGAGGTCTTACTAATATTATAAAAAAATGTCCCAAAACATTCTCTCAGTAGGTATTAATAATTAGTCAGTGTGTGACATTTGCGGACATTGCAGATGCGAGTTCTAAATCTTTTTCCGATGTGATTGGGTAACCTCGTGCGTCTCGGAGTTCTCGATTTTTATTAAGATTTTATTATTTTTAACAAATAAAAATGCAGAGATTATAATGTGAATTCATATTTGTAAGAAGATAAAATCTAGACACGATAAAATCAGCGGAATCCATTAATATTATGAATAATTTTTGGCTGATTTTATCGTGTCTAGATTTTAGAAACATTTTAGAATATATTTTTAAAACAGACGCCAGAGATGAACGTGGTTATTTAATATAACTTATAATAACTTTTTATTGGGCATTTTTAATAATAAGATAATAAAATTAGTATAATGTATACGTATACATTTAGAACTTCGTAAAATAATCAAATCCAGTCGCATGAATGACTAGTAGTTTTGAATATTTTACGAAGCTGTACCTACTACGTGTTTTGATTCGTTGTATTCTCTTTCTGATATCAATGCACTGTTACGTCGTCCTAGGGTCGTATGTCGTATTATAGAATCTAACCAAAGATTAAAATTAACCAAAAATTTAAGACTATTAGCCATTTGATTGGTAGAAACTAGTTTTAAACAATGCTTGAGCCTTGCCTTGAGTTAGATTCTGTAAATACGGCCCTTAGTCCACTTTCTGATTGGTCAGTACCTACACTAGCGATGCAACTCGATAACTCGACATGACACGACATCACGTTAGATGCGCGTTTATTATATTGCTGCTGCACCGATAGCAAAAACAGACAAACAGACAGACGGACATGACGAAACTATAAGGGTTCCTAGTTTTACTACGGAACCCTAATTAAGGGATTAGACTTAGTCGAGAGTCAGATCACATAGCATTTTAAAGCAGTTTTCGTAAATATAATTATAATGATGACGATTCTCTATTGCATAAACATTAATTAATTTGCCAATACCTGTTCTAGGTCATTAAATTATGTGCTCTTCCAGGAAATTAGTAATAGAAAAATGTGGTTTGTCCTGTTCGTAGGTGTAAACTACAGTTATAGGTAACTAGTATAATAATATAACTCCTTAGGGTTTTATAGAGAGGTCTTTTAAGTTTATTATGACCACTTGTACCTATGCCTTTATCTTCCACACATATTAAGCTCGTAAGATATCTTTAGGACTGATGTATGGAAAATAACTGGAAACAGAAATGACACCCGTTTCAAGCAAAGTACATCAGTGGTGAGTAGAATCGCGACACGGCAGCAGAAAATAAATCAATTTTATATTAAAACTAGACTTTTGCCCGCGACTCCGTCCGCGTGGACTACAGTGGCATGACCAGTTTAAATGACCTCCGTAGTGTAGGGTGGCTAGTACTACCAAGAGGTCAAGCTGTATCTCAGGTTCCTCCCATCAGAATTAGATAAAACGTGGCTTAGATTTTAAGTTGGACCCGAAGCTATCGAACTGTGAAAACCACATCAAAATCCGTTCAGTACTTTTTGCGTGATGCGCGCACAAACAGACAAACAGACAAAAATTCAAAAAAATAACTTTTCGGGTATAGTTACGTCCCAGTACCCTAGCCCGACTGTTTTTTCTGGAATATCTTCAATGTACAGACACGGCTCTTTTACAATTTTATAATAGTATAGATAGAAAATAAGTAGTATAACTTATCGTAAGTACAGCAGAACTTGTAATACATTCACGGCACTGTATTTCGTCTCATATCTAAACTCTCTATTGCAAATCGTTTTTAGGTTTGATCTTGTTTTATTAGCCCCATTTAAATATTCTCTCTACCTGACCTAATTGAGTATTATTAAAGGCTTCTTTAGAACCCACAGACAATAACCCACTTGACAAAAAATAGATTTAAGTAATCACATCACGTTTTAATACAAAATGCGAAAGCTTGGGTGTGAGTGTGTGTGTGTGTGTTTGTTAGGTACGTCTTCACGCTGAAATGGTTGAACATATTTGGATGAAAATTGACAAAGAACTCAACAAAGAATAAAGAAGCAGCCTGGGACCTGGAAAAGCACATACCTAGTAGCCTAATTTTTATTTATTTTCACGCGGACGAATTCGCGGGCAACAGCTAGATTAAAACGAATAAAAAAAGATAGAATATTTTTAAATACTTAACTAAGTAATGCGCTCCCACAGCAAAAATATAATATCTACAAGCGACTCTTAGAAGGCCATCCGGACTTTTGCTCTAAGTTTAAAATAAGGTTTCATCATTAATAAAAAGATTTATTAAATGTTTCATTTATAAAATACCTACGACGTTGGGTGCATGTGCCATAAAAAAAACAATTATGTACAAAATATTGTAATTTAACAAAATGTGTGCGGATGATTGCAAGGCAAAAATAAAATAAAAACAATAAAGTGCGTCTTGCAAATAAGTGTATTGAACTCTTTTGTTTTTGTGGATTGACTAAGCTAGGATTTTCAGTTTTGGGGTGAGTAGAATTCTAAGCTTATTAATTAAATATTACAACTTGATTCGTTTATTATATTACCCGTATTTTAAACCCTAACAACGAAATAGGTACGGTACCTACACGTAAATAATAATTACCTATAATATAAAAAATATTTTATATTTCCTGCTGCAAACAAAATTATTTTAAAAAGGAAAGCGTTTTGTTGCCGACTATCCTGAGCCTATACTGTAAGTACATACTTGCCCAATTGAGGTGGCCAGTCTTATTGGCTTTCCGTAGTGCTGAGCACTGTCCATCTAGCGATCTAAATAAGATACTTATTAGAAAAAATATTAATCTGTGATTTTAATTTAAAAAATCCAAAAAGCACGTGAATAAAAAAAATATATACCTAAAATAGTCGCTGAAATTAGTGTGATCGATTGTTATTTGCGTCTAAGGAATCCTTATAAAGTTATAAGTGTACGAGAGTGGTTGTGTATTTAATATTATGTGGATTTTAGTGATTTGGTGATGAACAGAATTAATTGAATAGGCTGAATGAGCTTATTTCCTGTACCTAGGACTACAAAATTTTAAATGAAAACAGAAGGGAAATTGTTGCCTCTGAATTTTTTATGGTCTCTTCTTCTTGGAAAATAATTGTAAGTACACTGGCCTGCAAAATTAAGTAGGTACCTATACCTACCTACTACACTTTCTACTAGATACTACTTCGTACTAAGTGTGATACTTAGTTTTGCATGCCAAGTATTCACTGTAGAACATGGGCCACAAATTCTTCTACAATATCGGAAATTAAAGTTTTTTTTAAAATAACCGTGTTACATTGGCAAATGGATTAGTGATCATGATCGCGAATCATCATTAAATTTTACAGAAAAAAAAAAAATGTTCCTGTCTACAAAAACATAACGCTTGGTTTATTAGTTGCGTTTTTGGCGATTGGGTGGTCAAGTCTTGTCCGGAAAGCACTCAAATTATTATTTTATTTGTTAAAACACAGGGCCAAGTTCACCGACAACATATCAGCCCGATAAAGTGGTAGATTGAGGGTGTGCGGAATTTTTATTGTGTGGGAGATTTTTTTATTCACAAGGAGCGCTTGTAAAATTGTGTCAAAAAATATTCTAAAAGTGGCGACAGTTTTCAGTTCCCGTACTACTTAATTTGCTATGATGGCAATGTAGGTATCTTCTTGTTTCTATGATCTGAGGTACCTACCTATAGGTATTATGTAAATATTCTATGCTATTTATTTATTAATAATAAAATCACTGAATTAATATATTTTTATAGTATCTACTGGCATGGAAATAAACTTTGTAATTTGTTAAGGCCCCGGTATACGCCAATGGCCTTGAGTGATTTGGGCGGTATAGCTTGAGTGTTCTGCGCTGAGCTCAAGCAACGCGACATACATCCACCGAGCAATACGACTCGCCTATCAAGGAGCGCGCTGTGCAGAATTAGACGTATTATTACTTTTTAGTATCTAAAACATAAAATAAAAAAAAAGTAACAGTTATTATTATAGGTAGTAACATAGTCTTTTCACACAAAACAAATCATGAAAATATCTTAAGCGGTTTGAAAGTAATTACGTTTTTATGTTTTGGGTAGACACGAATTTATGAATTTATTTCATTAAGTATTTTACAACAATAGTTAAATATTCACAGGTACGATTGATGTATATATGTTCTAGTTTAACATAAAAAAATTGCACAACTAACCTGCATTATTTGACGGCGAAATAAGAGATTTAAAACTGGCCGTTACCATTTACCTTCGCCTTAAGTAATAAAACCCTTTTGTAGGCGGTAGGTAGGTAGGTAGGTACCTATGTCGAGTTTGAATAATTATCATCTAGTTATCTACGTGTAGAAGAAGTCAAACAAGTAGGTAGGTACGTACGTATTATTTTACAATAGGTAGGTATGTAACATGCATGATGTGATGCAAACTGATGTTAGAAATGATATCCTACAAGAAAATGTAATTTAAAATTTAAATCAGTTAAACACGTGTTTCAATCCAAAACACGTACAAGCAAAAGTGAACCTTATTCCTTTAAGTAACAATTATAATTATTGATTGATTGATAGTTATCTAGTCGGTAACACCTAGGTGGCTAGTACCGGTACCTATACGCAAGGGCGGATCCAGCATCCAGCCTTCGAGTAAGGGGGTGTCACCACGTCAGACAGACCACGTGTATTTTACGACATAGGTACCTAGGTACTTAGTATTTTACGACATAGGTACCTACTTAGTAAGTATTTTTATTTGGATTAGAAATATTATCAGTGGTCGACCTAGGCCCATCAGCTCAGGGGAGGGGTCATGACCCCCATAATCCGCCCTTGGATTTATACTGTAGGTACGGATAGTCGGATAACAACTTGCAATTAGTAAATTGCAATTGCAAGTTGTTATCCGACTTAAATTCCACCGACTTCCATGCGGACGGAGTCGCGGGACAGCTATTATTACAATAATGATGAATGTGGTGGGGCGTCATGGTTGGCGCAGTGGTTGAGCGATTGATTGATTAATCCTAGTATTTTATAGGGAGAGTTCGAATTGTGAGTTTAAAACACTGGATCTAATAATTCGATTCTGAAAGGGAGACCGAACACGTCAGGTAACCTGTGGGCCTAGCACGAACAATTTTGACGTATCGTATCGTAAACGTAAGCGAATTTCGAATCTAAAATACAACAGTCATAGACCATTTAGATAAAATTTTATACAATGCATTTTAATAAATACAGAGATTGATATAAAAGTATTTAATTTATACAAATATTGTGGAGCGAACGTGTATTTTCAATTCAAAATATGCTTACGTTTACGATACGCAACGTCAAAATCGTTCGTGCTAGGCCCTCTGGGCCTGCAGTCTCGACATGCATAACGATCGCTTTACGACCGAAATCGGTCGCTATCTATTTTTTTTCTATGGATTTTTTCATAGATAGCGACCGATTTCGGTCGTAAAGCGATCGTTATCATGTCGAGACTGCAGGTGGTCCGGTTCCCTGATCAGGTTTACCGGACCCGGTTCGAGCCCCGCCCGCACGGCTAGATTGCATTCGATTTCTACGGTCGACCCGACCGTGCATTATGACCGGACGTCAGGTTTTTTTACCCTGATCCGGCAGCCGGGTCCAGTTAACCGGACCGGTTTACCTGACGTATGCGGCCTCCCTAATTCGCACCTCGGCTTTTCCCCGTTCTCGTCCTACCCCCGCGCTCCTGTACCCCGCAGGTGACGACTTAATTAAGCGGTAGAAAGTTTATCCCGAAAAATGCGCAATTCCCGAGGATCACGCTAGTTAGCTACTTAGTAGCTTAAAAAAACCGGCCAAGTGCACTCGCACTTGGCCGGTACTCGCGCACCTAGGGTTCCGTATCACTTTTGGACGTATAAAGTGAAAAAATCCGGACCGCATAACTAAGTTTGTTTGTGAAGGAATTTTGATAATTTTGAAAAAACGGTACTCCCCACTCCGGCCCCTTTTGCAATGAAAATAAAAATATTTTTGTAGGTACTTTTTTCATTTTCAATAAAGTTGAACAAGCATTCTTTATAATTGTTCCAAATTTCAAGTCGATAGCATAAGTAGTTGCTGAAATAAGCAGGTGTGACAGACAGACAGACAAAGTCGCACCATAAGGGTTCCTTTTTTACCATTTTGGTACGGAACCCTAAAAACGTGGTAATAAAATAGCTTTAACAATCTTTACTCTTCCAGAAGCCCGCCATCATGAAACTCCCGTGCTTCTTCGACTACGTGCCCGGCATCTCGTACCGCAAGCCAACGACCGTGGTCTCCCGTCACGAAGACCACACGGTCGGCGAGACCACCGGCGGCCTCAGCGTGCTGCTGACCGTGCTGTGTATAGTCGACCTATTTGGAGTATTCCCTGTCATTACACTGCCGAAAAGTGTTATAACTTGTGGTGAGTATGGCTTTTTTATTGTACTCAAACTGCCATAGGTTTGAGGAACCCTAAACCGCGCGGAGTTCAGAAGATCTATGTATAATAAAGCTGAAGAGTTGGTTTGTTTGTTTGTACGCGCTAATCTCTGGAACTACCAGTTGGACTCGAAAAGTTGTTTTTGTATTACGATAGCCAGATTCATGAGGAATAGTAGGCTATTTAACATTACGCTACGACCCTTAGGGGCCGAGATACGGGGATGAAACTACGGGGCTAGTCATCTAATAAAGGGGGTGACTGTGGCTTCAATTACTTTGGTAACATTATATTTTCCATCGTTTTGCCTTGTATTAGCTGACTAGGTATATAATAATATTTACATGCAGGTGTCTATGGGCTACCACTGGTCCTGGGAGTATTCGGCCTGCAGCTGTATACAGCAGTATTATTAGGAAGGAGCTGGTTACTAGCGCAGGAGATCACTCCTGCCATCAGGGAGAAGAACCGGTAGGTTTGTTGAGTAATTTGGGTGTTCTTTTTGGGATATGGACATTTAGGCTGATTTTGTTGAATGGTATCTTGATGTATCTACTGTAGGTACTTATAAGTAATCCGTTTGCCGGTTTTGGCGACAGTGTAAAACGGAAGAGGATTACTACTTTTAACCAAATTTAAAAACGTAGGTTCTGTATTGGACCAGTATGTTACTTCGTGTTTTTTCTCAAAATCAAATGAACCAAATTTTCTTTTTCCTACATAGTTTAATAACTGTATACTTTGTTTCATACCCAGGTTTCCTTATGCGGCAGTAGCTGAGCTAGCGTTCGGTACGCCTGCAAAGAGGCTGGTTACCTTCCTCATTGATGCAGCGGTCTTCGGATCAGGGGTGCCAAACTTTATTATTGGTGAGAATTTTTGTTTGAATTACTCGTAAAACAAATTGATAATAGATAATAATAAGTAGTTAGTTCCTTTTTTAACTGACCTCAAAAAAGGAGGGAGGGATCTCAATTCGACTGTGATTTTTTTACACGATTATGAACCAATTTTAATTTTATTATTCTTTTTGGATACGACATTTGTCGTATAGTGAGCACGATATGACGATACTATCCTCCTCCCAAATTGACCAATCTCTGCGATAGATAAGTAGGTACCCTTGACTCCTTAACTCAGTGGTTCCCAACCTTTTTTTGACCCGGGATCACTAGGACTTTTTCATTCGGTGCGACTCCAAAGATCAAAATAATTAATTTACTATGGAATACTTATAACTTTGTTTCGCCAACCTTAATTTAGTTCTCGTGGACCTTAATTTAGTTCTCGCGGACCACTGCTTTAGGAGAACCACTGCCTTATCTGAATAATTCTGTAAAATCCGTGTCCAGCGTCTCAGACGCTCCAGATATTCTGGTGGAAGATATCGGGCGGGGAGATCGGCATCACGTACTGCGTGTGGATGGTGATCCTGGCGCTGCTGCTGTGTCCCATCATGTGGCTCGGCTCGCCCAAGGATATGAAGTGAGTAATCGTAGCATTCGTAAGGAAAGTAGGTAGAGATTGTCTAATCTAGGATGCCACGCCATCTCCACTATAAAGGTTAGATCAATAGAGCCACCCAGCACCCGACCAGCACCGCCTCGCCTCGAGCGGTTAGTATTATTTGTATGGAGTACGCTCACTACATAAACTCCGGAGCGCCTCGCCCGCGGGCTGACCACGCGCAGATGGCGAGTGTACCACTCGGTAACCCGGTTAAGGTAACCACGGTAACAACGGGTGGTTACCTTGCCTTAGGTTGCCCACGCGTAGCTCCCGAATGGATCGCGCGCTGTCCGCGAGTGATTCACTGGTTGCCACGCGGCATGGCATCCAACCGTAGACCACCACCTATCAATAACGAGTGGACACCGAGCACGAGGTGGTGCTGGTCAGGTGGCTCTAGTGAGCTATGACCTTAATCAGGCGCGGTTGCAGCCGACGATTTTGGGGGGGGTCATACCGCAGCCGAAGACTTTGAGGGGGGGTCATAACGATTATTGCCGACATGCTATACCGTGAATTACCGTGTTTGGCGCATTTTTGTGCGATTTTGGGGGGGGGGGGGGATCGTGTCCCCCATGACCCCCCCCCCTCTGGGACCGCGCCTGGTGCCGGGTGGCTCTAATGAGCTTTGACCTTAATCGTGATTGTTTCCATGTGTGAAAGGATATTGCAACACTACTTGTGTGCGTGCAGCGATTTTGGACTCGCCAAAGACCAATTTGAGTGAATTACGTTTTACACCTATTTTGCATGTAAGCGTTGGAGGGGCGTTCAGTTTTAGATAAGACGATCTCTAAGAGCCCGGTTGCTCATGGTAGTCATGGTAAGCTGTCACCCCCCCAAAACACCCTGAAAATAAATAGTAAACACAGAGAACAAGAATCCGTCGGTCGTCCTTGTCAAATTATGTGCATAATTATCTAACAAGAACGACCGACGGATTGTTTTACTCTGCTATGTTTACTTGCCAAACCACTATTTTTATTTTTAACTGACGAGGTTCTGTGTTCGACCCGTTTATATGACGTATCAAAAACGACTGAACTAAGTAGATACTTAACTTTCGTGTTTTTTTCACTAACGTAATCTTAGAACCTACATTCATGAGGGTTTTAGTTAGCATTTAAGTACCTACTGCATCTAATAATTCGTATTATACGAAGTTATATGCATAAATGTAGGTACCTACCTACCTACATTTATGCACTTCTATGTCTGTGTCTATGTCACAAATCTTCTATGTCTAAGTAGTGTATACTGTACCCTGTACCTACAGTACACACTACTTAGACATAGAAGATTTGTCGAACGAAGTACCTAAGTAGGTGCTAAAAGTTAAAAAATTAAAACTTATTTACAAATAAAAAAAAACACCGACCTAAAATAAAAGTAGATGTCTTACACCTAACGTAGGTAGGTGCATTTTTTTGTCAACGTCTTCATTACGAAATCGGTGACAAAAAAATGCAAACAAAACCAAAGCCGACTTCTGAAATTAAAATTATTTTTAAGCTTTGTAGTGTTTTTTTTAGTCGGTTGTTTTTTTTTTTTAAGTTTTTTTAATGATGTTTTTTCCCAGATCACACCAATCGTGATTGTGACGTTTTGTGTGAGGTGTACTCACGTGAGCATGGCTAATAAATCTGATGAGATTAGGATCAGATAAGATAAGAGCAACAGTTATGTGGAACTTGTTATTTAAGATCTAGTTTTACCGTTAATTAAATGCCTTATTTAATAACTGTAAAAGCTGCCTGATGTAATTTATACATATAAGAAAATATACTAGTATTTTATATAATTTGAAACAACATGAATGTAATAAAATTGTAACTAATTGGATA
Organism: Thalpophila matura; assembly: GCA_948465475.1. NCBI lineage: Eukaryota > Metazoa > Arthropoda > Insecta > Lepidoptera > Noctuidae > Thalpophila > Thalpophila matura. Next base: position 8,365,371 of record OX419198.1, on the reverse strand, counting down.
AAACCACTTACATACGAGGACACGGAGAGAATCCTGGAATAAACTATAACCACACCGACAGCATACAAGATCTCACGTACAACTACACTCTCATAGTACACTTCAATGAATACTTACCCACGCACACAGATATTCCCACACGCCTGATTCATTCTCACTCATACACACCCCACAACACACCCACACTTTCATCCACACACTTAGGTACATAACATCACTTGTCTATCATCTTTCTATGTTTCTTTTGTTGATATTTTGTTGTTTTCTTTTCACTAGATTAGAAATGTAAGAGAATATAAATAAATAAGTAAGTATTAATAAATATTAACAAGTTAGTTAAGTATTATAATGTTATGGAAGAGCGGAGTCTCCTACTACAGGCATTTCTTGCTTAACAGGAGGCTCCAATCACAAGTTGTTAAGGAAAACTCGTTAAAACAATAAACCATTTTTCATTTTCATTTCATTTTCATTTTACTCGCAACATTGTCGGCGTTACCACCACACCACACACCACATGAACTGTGCATTTTTTCGGAATAAAAAGTAGTCTGTAGCACTCAGGGATAATGTAGCTTTCTATTAACTAGTGAAAGAATTTTCAAAATCGGATCAGTAGTTCCGGAGATTACCCCCCACCTAACTAAACAAAAAACTCTCAAAATTCGCTCTCTCTCTTTATAATATTAGTATAGAAGTATGGTCCATTTCAATAGAACTTGTAAACTATGTAAACAAACTTTCTATACAAATTCATCAAATATTGACAGTTGGCCATACTAACATTGTTTACAAAGTTAACAAATTCAATTGAAATGGACCCTAGATATACATATTGATAATACTAGCTTCCACCTGTAGTTTCGCCCGCGTTTTTGGTATAAAAAGTAGACTATATGTATAAGCAATCCGTTCAGTAGGTTTTGCATGAAAGAGTAACAGACATCCATACATCTTCGCAAACTTTTGCGTTTATAATAATAATAATAGTAGGATAGACTATTATGTATTAGATATATCAGTAGAATAGCGGCCCGCCCAAACTTTCATCACCCGCCTTGCCTTCTCCCCAGTGAGATCCAGAAATCACTTGGGAACGAGGGGGAGATGAGGGTAGGTACATCTAGCGTCCCACTTTATAGAAAGGACAGAATACTCCAAATCTCCCGTCTCTTTCAGATCTATAGCGATAACGTCCGTGATAATCGTGAGCACGGTTGCCGTCACCACGTGGACGTGCATCCTGCGCGACGACACGTCACCGCAGCCCGTCGACAGCGTGCTGGACCTACAGCCGCAGCTGCAGGAATTCCTTATAGCGTACGGGATACTGGCTTTTCAGGTATTTTGTGTTCACTATGCGTCATTAGCAGGACATTTTTAGGGTTAGTAACCATAAAAGGAAGAAATTGAGCCCTTATAGGATCACTTTGTTGTCCGTCTGTCAAGACCCTTTTTCTCAGGAGCGGGTTGAGGTAGGTATCAACTATCGGTCATACTGAATAACTAACCCTACAAGACTCATCTTTACCTATATTACAGGAATTTAAAAAATCTATTACGAGAGAGATTTCGCTTAATTTTTTTTAATGAAAGCCGAGGGGGTGGGGGCTTATACCCCCCGTATAGGGGGGATCCAGCCCAGGGGGAGTCATGACTCCCCGGGCTGGATTCGCCCTTGATTGATGCACACTATGCACAGATTTGTCATGAAGCATTGGAATGCTGGGGAGCATCACGGGTCCTCTAGTATCTAAAATAACAACATTTTATACATTCTGGCTACTTTTGTTTTTTTTTTTAACGAATCGTTCGTGGGTCTCCAAAAAAAGTTGATCAGCAGTCAGTTGTGACGGGTGGCCTGTAGGTATAGGCTAACCTCCCATTACAGAAGACTCATGAAATCAGGGCTCATTCATACAAGCTAACAGTTCCCTACTTCCAGTTCGACATCCACCCAATGCTGCTGACCCTGCAAGTGGACATGAAGGACAGCAAGAAGATCAACGCGGCCGTCCTCGGCGGCTTCGGCATCACAGCGTCCATGTTCGCAGTGACGACGGTGCTGGCCGCCGTCAGATATGGCACTGATCTCGACAATAATATATTGCAGAGTGAGTAGCTTAGGTACCAGTCGGATTTCAAAAACTCTTTTTGCATTTGATAGCCCAAGTCTTGAGGAAGGTTATAGGGCATTTAAGATCACGGTACGACCCTTAGGAGTAAAGTAAAAAAAAATACAGAAAGACTGGTAAGCGAAACCGAAGTAGGTATTTAGGTAATAGCGTCCCGGGGCGATGCGGCGATGTTTAAAATAAACAGCGGGTGAAACCGCGGGGCACAGCTAGTCTGTTTTTAAAGAACGCGGCTTGGTTGGCGAGCTGTCTAATGCGGTTCCATTACTTGCTCTCAACCGATTTTCCTGCCCGGGTGGTTTTGATTGCAAGCCTTATTCAGCAAATATGGCGAACTCTGAATACGACCCGTATAAGCACGTCTTAATAAATTGGCTTCTGTGCCGAACTGAATGTGACGACCCGAATAAGTGTATAGCACTACTTAATAATTAGGGTTCTGTGCCGAACTGAATGTGCCAACCTGGATAAGTTGTATATAGCATAGCATGTATTAATAATTGGGTCTCTGGGCCGAACTGAATGTGCCGACCCGAATAAGTGTAATATATCACGTCTTAATAATTCGGCTTCTGTGCCGAACTGAATGTGCGGACCCGAATAAGTGTATAGCACGTGTTAATAAATGGGCTTCTGTGCCGAACTGAATGTGCCGATGCCGACCCGAATAAGCGTATATATAGCATGGGCTTCTGTGCCGACCCAAATAAGAGTAGGTATAGCACGTCATAATAATTGGGTTTTTGCCTGGTTCATTGTCACTAGTACCATTAACAGTTAGACGCCGGTTCGATTCCCGTACGGTGACTAAATGAGGAAGTTTTCCACCACAGAAAAACGCATAAAGCTGTGTGGTTTTATGATGTCTCTTTATCCTGTTCAGGTATACCTTCATCCATCCCGCTGTACCTGATGGCGTTGCTGGTGACTCTTCAGCTGTGCCTGTCGAGCGCCGTCAGCCACTCGGCGCTGTTCCAACACATTGAAGACATACTGAACATTCCTAGAAGTATGTTGTTTTAGAAGTTTGATATACTTACTTACCTACATATTTTTCATTAAGGCGGCCACATACATCCTGAATTAAGAGACAGAATTTAGATTATGAAACCAAAACGTCCAGAATTGCATAGATTAAATTTTATAGAGTAGGTAGGTACCTCACACGTGTCATTCTGAATTTTTCAGCCGGAATCATAGACAATTCATTCATAATTTTCATTGATTCTGTCTCTGAATTCAGGAAAAGTTGTGTTGTCGTATAATGTTTTTTACATGTTGTTGTATTTTCTTTTTGGTTTCAAAATCATGTTTTTCAAACTATGAAAAATCAATACAATTCTTTTTTGTAATTGCATAAATTTTGTTACAGATTTCTGCTTCCAACGCTGCATCATAAGATCGGGCATCGTAGCTTTAGGAGTAATTTTAGCGGAATCAGTGCCTCGTTTCGACTTAGTCATGGGTCTCGTAGGGTCCACACTCACAGGACCTTTAATGTTCATCTGTCCACCCATATTCTTCCTCAAACTGTGCTACATGAAAACTAAAATTGGCTCCACCAAGCATTTGTACAAATTCACAGAGACACGAAACGAAACACAAAATGGCGGCTCTCAAAATGGCGACCTGACAAAAAGCCCGCTAATAACAGACGCTTTACAAACAAAGTATAAAACGTTTACAGTACACGCCATAGAAGTGAAGGTAGAGGATGAATACGCTATTAAATGGTACGATGTCGTTTTAGCGTTAATTGTGATGACTATAGGTGTTGTGGCTACTGTGGTTGCCACGTACTCAAGTTGGTCGAACTCTATAGCATATGCAACGTTTAGTCCGCCATGTTTGATGAACGCTACTGAAGCAGCCAGAAGTTTCATAAACTCAATGTAAATGAATTCGATGGACCAAACGCTTTTTGTTATTTAGCAGCGTTTTAAACTCCTTGATTGGTAATTCATGCAAGCAATTCTTTAAGCTGTGTTGTGGTGATACTTCATTGTAGGATAGCCTATACGTTACGCAATGACAAAAGCTAAGTGAGTTTGATGTCTGAAGTTTAGTAATTTTTGTAAATAAAACATACCAAAGTGGGTTTATGATCCAATCATTGGTCGAACTTTAAGTTGGCTGGATGTTGGATAAATATTTTATTTTTTATGCATTGAGTTGTTTAGATTTGATTAATAATACCTAGACAATCTTAAACATTGGCCTTGTACTGGCTGGATTTAAAATAAGTTTACAGCGTCGTACAGACAGACGCGATCTGCGGTGGCGGTCAGTTCAGTGACATTTTGACATTACTGACCGCCACCGCCGACCGCGTCTCTCTGTGCGACGAAAAATTATATCGTTACTATGAACTTTTATTAAAAAAAACCGGACAAGTGCGAGTACGACTCGCACCCTGAGGGTTCCGAAATATGCAATAGCGCCATCTATGCCTCTATTACATCATAGTAGATACATCTTAACTTGATCATAGATGGCGCTATTGCATACTTCTAGTGGCGCCATCTATGAGCAGATGGCTCCATTCATGGTCATGACAGACGGACAACAAAGTGATCCTATAAGGGTTCCGTTTTACCTTTTGAAACCCTAAAAATGACACAGTTTTACATAAATATGAATGTAGGATTACTTAAATATTGGGAATAATGTCTAGTATCCTATTTGCCTCTCGTTCTCTTATACTGTGTATGAGTGTGGTATGAGCGAGAAGCAAATATTCCACTGTATTAATTTGTAAAATAAGTAGTTTAATGAAACAGTCAAATTCTTGAGCGCAAAGTTCAAAAAACTGTGCGGTGGATTCTCTACTACACGAATAATCGCGGTTTGAAGCTGTGCCGCCAATTAAAATTGTTCGTCTTTTATTCAGGTATGTTTATTCAAATATGTATTAAACATTTAAATGTTGCCGATTAGGCAACATTTAAATGTTTAATACATATTTGAGTTAGCCCGTATAACAGGTTAATCATACATACGGGTTATAGGTCTAACCGGTTAACCTTATAACCTAATTGATCGGTCCTTGATCTTATGTCACACTCATCGACTATAAAAAAGTTATAAAAGAGGTAATAAAAACTTATAAATATTTAAACTGTATTTTATTAAACAATAAATAAATACATAATTATTTAAACAACACACGTCAGTCGTTAAGAATAAGGCCGATACATTTATAGGAACAACTAAAATTGTTAATAAACTTAAGATATTTCTTACTTTCCTTGAAACTGCTGCAGATTTGTTCATCGTTAAAATAGAACAAATCTACAGGCATTAATGACTTTAGTTAACAATTTTCAAGAGTCCACACTTAGGCTAAGTTCAGATGAGGCTAAGGTCATCTGAACATAGCCTTAAGGTGTGTAAGAACGACCGAATTTCACGCCCGATCTGCCGATCTATTCTGTAACGACACGCTGCGTGATTGAGGAAGGATCTCACCGTGACATTCACCCATCGACGTTCGCAAACAAATTGGCAGTTCTCGCGATGATATCATCCGGCGTCAGTACAAAATAGGCAGGCAGTAGGGCCAATCTGAGCGAGTCTCTCTCGACAGATTGGCACGTTACCATTAGTCCAACTTACCTACCAGTAGCGAAGGGTAAATTTTTGTAAGAGGTAAGCCGGGTTACAAATACTTACCTGCCTTACCTACAGTCCTACCTACCTACCTTACAGTCGACAAAATTTTATCGCGGCGCGCATGTTAGGCGCTCTGCAGGGCTAACATGCGCGCCGCGACAAATTTTGTCGACTGTTTTGTCTCGCTCTTACTCGTGCGAATACGAGACAAATGCACGATAAAAGCGTCGACAAAATTTTGTCGCGGCGCGCATGTTAGGCCCTCTGGCCACGAAAAGCTATTTGACAATAGTAGGCAATACTGCCTGTGCTATTTTTCAAAGGGAAGCCGGTAGGAATCGTATTGTAGGGACCCTTCGCCACTGTTACCTCCCCTTACGGAAGTCCAGGGGAGGAGAACAACCTCCAATTTCGCAAAAGTTCTATATTTTTGTTAGTCTTATCATTTAAAACTAGATAATTGGCTACACTAATTTGTGACTGAGTGTTTATTTTTTATCACCTAATATAATAATAAATACGAAAGTAACTTTGTTTGTTACGTTTTCACTGTTAGACTATTGAACCGATATTGATGGAATTTGTTATGGAGATAGCTAGAACTCCGGGAAGGACATAGAATTTTTTTTCGGGTACTTAAAGTAGTTCTGCTCCAGTAATCTGAATAAAAACGCAGGCAACGACAACAAAAGTTTTATAGAACTAAAAATTATTACAACAATAATAATAAATGCAGTATCTATTAACATTCACAACTTGACCTATTACCTATATCAAGTCGCTGAAGAAACAAGTTCAACAAATCCAAGATGGAAGACATTTAAGTTATGTCAAAATCTTTTTGACATTTCTTAACACTGTCAAATAAGGACGTTGGCCCACTGTAAGTAGAAGTACATAGTGATTAAACTATCCCACTGCATTATTTTTCCGACAACCACCAGTTGGCAAGAAACTTAAAGAGTGTTTTGTTCACATTACATCTACTAGAAAGTTAGTGGTTATCACTTTGCGTGACACACAACTAAACTTAATAAAATTTATTGTTATAATTACGTAGGTATATCATAGGCGTTCAGTGTCCAGCAGTCTAACTACTAAATACATAGGCAATCAGAATGGCTTTAATTTTAACAATCAACATCTATTGCTTTAAGCTAGATATCATGAACATGGATTTAAAAACACAGTGCAACAATATTGCTAAATTGCTAAGATGAAAGCAATTGTAATTGCGTGGTAGAGGTTGCCGGAATGCGTTAGTATGATTTGAAATGGTCTCAACTTTTCTCATACAATCTACAAATAAGTTATTAGTATAGACTAGACTGTGGTTAGTTATAACAAGTAATTGTCTGTTTCGAAGGTGAATATCATCTATAATTAAGTAACACATAGTAATCTAACCCCCAATTTCTGAAACTGTTCAATTTAATCTGTTGTCAAATCTCATTTCAAGTAATATGATTGGCTAATGTTACAACAGCTGTCATGAAATTTAACAGTAGATTTACTGATCAGTTGCTTAACCAGGTTTTCAGAAGCCATTCAAGTATTACGAAAGCTGAATTTTAGTAATTTTTTACCTCCCCTGTCCCCCTTGTCAGCAGAAGTAAGCAAAGCAAAGACCCCCCATCTCAGCAAAGCAAAGACCGCTATGGTGCTTACGTAATGCTTGAATGACCCCAAATTAGGAGTACGCAATCAACATTGAATGCATCAGTAATTTATGCATTCATAATAAAAATAGTGTTGACTTTTCGCAATGCTGTGACGTTTTACCTAACAAGTTTAATTAACCTTTCGTATGCCATGCCGCAATTCCAGACACAATAAAAATATCGTTGTGTCTTGCGTGGATCTACGTTCTATCGTCATATAGCGGGTAAGATTTATAAAGGGGGTTAATTTTTATCTTATTATGGAGAGATAACTGAAATTAGAAATTAACGGAATTTTATCCTGTCCTATTCTCATTTTGATTGTTGATGATTGATAGCATGGTATGTCAGCGTAGTCGCTGGCCGAATCGCCCAGTGGCGTATCTTTATACAAAGCTATATAGCGGCTTGACATATCAACAGTTCCCAAATTTATTAAAAGATAGTTTCAGGAGAGAACCAGTGGCGGAAACAGAGGGAGGGGGAGTTGGCTAGAAAGAAGCCTTAACCCCCAAATTTTAAGTGCTGACAGATTTCAATAGTGTTATGATTCAGTGTTCGGAAAAGAGTGAGTATACTTACCTACAGTTTGTAGAACAGAGACGAAAATCGGAGACTTCCTTATAACTACTTTTTTTTTTTACCAGTAAATTTACCCGAACTATAATTACGTGAATTTAAACGTTTTATTAATTTAATTAAAACGTCTAAATCGTTTCACGTTTTCATTAAATTAATAAAACGTTTAAATTCACGTAATTATAGTTCTGGTAAATTTACTAGTAAAAATTTTTTTAGTTATAAAGAAGTCTCCGATTTTCATCTCTGTTCTACAAACTGTAGGTAAATATACTCACCCTTTTCCGAACACTGGTTATGATTTTCTGAAATTGCCCGATGAAACTAACAGACACCCCGAAAATATTTCTGAATTCGCCACTGAACAGAACTTAAACAACACACAACCGAAGCTCAAAAAACCTTATTTCTTCGTCAACAACAGTTGTTTACCAAACATCTTAACAATCTCCTTTTTATCTAGTTTTCCCATCGCATTCCTTGGCATCTGATCCGTGACCACCATCGTTTTTGGGAGCTGGTACGGTGCCAGCTTCTTGCCTGCTGACTCTTTCAACTCTTGTAGTGTCAGCTTAGTATTATCTTTAAGTACGACCACGGCGGCAACTATTTCCCCATAGCTGTCATCTCCAATGCCTAGTATAGCTACGTCAGCTATGCTTGGGTGGTCTAGAATTGCGGATTCGACCTGCAAAGCGCTGACCTTGTAGCCTCCGGTCTTGATAATGTCGATGGAGGTTCGGCCTAGTATCCTGAACTTACCGTCCTCGAATGCCGCCGTGTCGCCCGTACGGAACCAGCCGTCGTCGGTGAAGTCAGGTGAGTCCAGTTTTGGGGCCCTGTTCCAGTACCTGAAACAACATTTTAAATGTATATTTTTGTGAATTTTAAACATGTCAAAGCCATCTTAACCTTATCATAATGTTATTAAATATGCAAAAGATTTCAAAAACAACTGAAGCGGGCGGGACTTGAGCTCACGACTTCTGCCGAACTGTGAAATTTCGACTGACGTGGGTCAGACGCGGTTGCTCAGTTGGTTAGAGCGATGCCACGGTTCGGCAGAGGTCGCGGTTTAAGTTCCGCCTGCGTCAGTTGGTTATGGAAATTTCTTATATCCTCTCAAGTGTCATATTACAAAGAACAATAGAGCTCAAATGACACGCCCCCCGCGGCTATCTCCTATTTCCGCTGTTTTTTATTGCATGCGCAAACAGTTTTCCGCGATATTTTTCTATGGAACCAGTTTGAAATGACTTTTGTTTTTGACTTTTGATCTAGACAATATTCCCTTTCGGATTATCCTACGTTCATATTCATATCACTTATGGAAATTTTTTGCGGAAAATGAAAAGGGAAATTCGCAAAAAATTCCAAAAAAAAACACTTTTTTGATAAAAATGGTTGGTGACAGAAAAGTATAGCAATCACAAACTTTAAAATTGGTTATCTGTGAAGCTAAATGTACCCTTTAGTAGATTTAATAACATTATGGGGCACCCACACATCTTTCTTGAACAAATAAATGTTGAGTGTAATGGAAATCGACTAAAATCTACCCGCGAATTTTGAATCCGACGGCTTTACATAACTTTATTTTTTTTTATGGAAACACTACAAATGGAATATACCAATCAAAAATAACCAATGGAATAAACAAATCGCGGTGAAAATGGAGAAAATTCGTGGCGACAGTCGCCGCGTGACACTCAAGGGTGTTGTTGTATGTGGCGACAGTCGGCACGGGACATGGGAGAGGCATTGTATTTAAATAATTTTGTTTGGACACTCGGTTTTTAAATGCGTCTTGTGTCTGATAAAGGCCGTATAATGAAATGTTAGAGCTGTGGTTTCCAACCATTTTTTGACAGCTAGGCATAGAATACAAAAAATGTAGACCTTCCTGTAAAAGTCATAATAAATTCAATATCAAATCTAAAACGCATTTAAGCTAATTTTCTGTCTTTAGTCAAGGCAGCCCGATGACCTTTTCTACGCGGTGTAAATGAATACGGATAATATTACTTATTATTAGGTCTATTTGCGTCATAACTAGTATCATGCATTTTATTATGATTAGGTATACTTTACGCACAACGACCATGAAATAGTAGATTGTTATACAAGGGTGGAAAGAAATCAATTCCCATAAGAGGTATTTAGACGCACGAGCGAAGCGAGGGCGGCTATAGTCCGAGTGGGAATTGATGACTTTCACCCGTGTTAAACACTCTACTTTTCATTTCAAATATAAGGAAAGTAAAAAATAGTAGTTTTTAATCAAATAATTTCGGTACAGAGTTAGTATCCCGCCAAATTATACATAAATAGTCTTTTTTAATTTAAATTTCAAATATGGAACACACCGTCCGCGTCACCGCCGCGGGCCATCCCACTTTAATAGGTATTTTTTTTAATTCACATTGGCCGTATACACTCACAAGACCGCAGCATTTTTTTTTAATCGATATTTTTCTTAATTACTTATGTAAAAAAAATTATAGCCGACTAAATAACCAATTTTAGTTCTATTTTTAAAATTCATTCCCGCCCTAGGGAGGGAAGCAATTACTATGAGTCTTTCCCGCCCAAGGGAGGGAAGCATCGTTTTCGACCCGCTGCTCTGATCAAACAAACACTACTTTCCGAGTATGAGAAATGAAAAAATATTACCGTACTAATTAATGAACATGGTCAAAATAGAATCGAAAACTTGTAACTAAATCGTAGTCGCATCGTGCTAATTCTTTGGTACGTAATTTAATTTTAGTCACAATTTATTAGTCATCATTGAAAAAGGATAGAAAATATTAAGAACTGTCGCCCTTATCATGTTTTAAAAATAACAATAATTATTAGGTAATGTTATCTAGACTCATATAAAAAATAAAATAGCTTTGAAATATAGACGGACAGTCGGACAGGACGAAATTATAAGGGCTTCGTTATTTGGCATTTGGCTACGGATCCCTAAAAATGGAACAAATTTTTATAAAATTATTTAGCAAAAAGTTTAAAAGATTTTTTACGGCAGTTCACTTGGAGTATTTGACCAAACATTCGTATTAATTGGCTAATAAAAAAGACACCCTATTTCTATAAAAATAAAGTTCATTTTTGTATTACCGAAATAACGCGAATAAGGTCAAATACCCGACATAAAGAGCCGGTTTAACAAATACGGAAAAAAAAAGAACACGCCACCAGAGGTTACTATAACATATTATAGCCTATAGGTAGGTATACTTTCATTCAAATTGTTATAGTAATTTTGTTTAAAATTAGCATAATATCAAAATGTCAAGGCCGATGATACTTCGAGATAAGAAATCATCAGTCAAATAAAATACCCGCCGCCGCCTCTGTCGATTAGCATAATCTTTACATAATATAACCCAGCTATGTGCGCCCTGGTTTCTATTTTGAACCGATCCAGCGAGTAGTCCCTCCTTGTAGTTGCCCTCCTCCAGCGACGCCCTAAGCCCCCCGGGCCAAGGCCCGTACCCTCAGATCATAGAAACAAGGAGATACGCCATCATAGCAAATTAGTACGGGAACAACTGTCGCCACTTTTAGTACATTTTTCAACACAATTACAAGCGCCCCTCGTGAATATAAAGATCTCCCACACATAAAAAATTCCGCACACCCTCAATCTAACACTGTTAATCGTCACTCAACACTAGCACTAATCTAAAACACTGTATTTATATCATCGATCGTGTTCGGTTCGTCGCCAGCGTGTACTTTTGTACTACGCCCAATGTGGGCAAATTAAAGCATCAAGCTCAATAGGGCCTTGGCAAAGCTCCCTTGTTTCTATGATCTGAACCCGTACCCCAGTAGGAGATGCAGTGGACTTAAAACTAAGAAAAATTTGTAAACTAAGCGACCACTCGCTAAGGGCACCCCCTCAGTGGCGTGCCTGGAGGGCAAGCCGACGCATTTTTTTGGTTTTATTTATTTATTTATTTATTTATTATTTATGTACACACAACATACAAAGGATAACAAATGCATATGAATCATTAGGTACAAAGGTACTGCTTATTTCTAAAGAAATTTCTGCCAGCAGACCTGCGACAGGATATTTGACAGGTATAAACGAAGACACAGTGTGTAGAATAATAAGAATTATAGATAATAGTCTCTAATACAACATATATCAACAATATGTTAAAAATTTTTTTAGAGGGTATTTACGTTTATTTTTAAACGAATTTAAGTGAGTTAATGGTGCCGATTCTGTTGTTTACCAACTAATCTAATTTAGTCTCATTACGTCTCCTTCTAATACAAAACATGAGAAAAGGATAGAAGATATTTAATCCTGTCAAATTAGTCCACTTCAATAGTTTTGTTGTCAATTTAGTCGTAATCGCAAAAGGCCACGACTATTTTCCCGTAAATGACAAGGGCGTAGACTAATTTGACAGTTCTAAATATTTTCTGTCCTTTTTAACCGACTTCAAAAAAGGAGGTTCTGTATTCGTCCCGTATGTATGTATGTAAGTATGTATGTGTTTTTCAATGTTATTTTTCAGGTCGCGGGTTCAAATCCCGGGCGTGTAAGTTGTTTTTGAAATCTCTTAAAATATTTAATAACAGCACATATTTTAATTGTAATGAAATCTTACCTGGTGAATACAGCGGGCCCCCTCACAAGCAGTTCTCCTTGGTACCCGTTGTTGGCAACCTCCTTGTGCTTGGTGACCTTAGGTGGGTGCCAGTCGTAGCCGTCTGAGTCGACGAAGAACTCCTTCGAAGATAGGCCGAGACGGTCCAAACATATCTGTTGAGTAAATTATTGATGTATGATTGAGTACGTTTTTGATGCCTTACTTTTACAAGTAAAAGTTACTAAATTTTGCATAAAAAACGTTAGGATATCTTTCTCAATTCATTGAATGGTCGACCGAAATTTATTAATTTATATTATAGAAGATATACATAGCCTACAGAATAAGCTATCTGAAGTGGCAATGGGCCGGCCATATCAGTCGTAGAACCGACGACCGTTGGAGTAGACGTGTTCTCGAGTGGAGACCGCGAATCGGCAAACGTAGGGTAGGGCGCCCTCAGGCTAGGTGGAGCGACGATCTCCGCAGAGTGGCTGGTGGCAGCTGGATGAGAGTGGCCGAGGATCGAGTTAAATGGCGTGCAATTGGAGAGGCCTATGTCCAGCAGTGGACTAATACGGGCTGATGATGATAGAAGATATTATTTATTATTATTATAAAGAAGATATTTATTATTTACTCGCTGTTCCCCGCGGTTTCACCCCCGTTGCTCGGCTCCTAAGGGTCGTAGCGTGATGTTCAATAGCCTATACTATTCCTCAAGAATTTGGCTATTATACACAAAAATATTTTTTCGAATCGGACTGGTAGTTCGAGAGATTAGCGCGTTCAACAAACAAATTCTTGAACTTTATAATATTAGTATAGATTATAATATTATTAGTGTAGATTTATACAATTTTTAGAAGATAAACAAAGAGGGCCGTACCACAAAAAAGATAAACACGTGTTCAACACGAATGCTATCAGAAATAATATGCACTTGCACTAACTTGTCTAAAACAAATGTGTATTATTTTTGGTAGCATTCGCGTTTAACACGTGTTTATCTTTTTTGTGGTAAGGGTGAGACTGTTTTAAGTTCCTACTAAGAGATTATGTCCTACTGAAAAAATATGTCATTTGCCTAAGAGCTCAAAAATATTATTACGTTTATGTGTAAAAAAATAATAATTATATGTTTAGGCCAATAACTTGTATGTGTATTATTAATATCTGTTAATATAAGTTGGTCAGTAAATAAATATTTCCCCATACCTGCGTCTCAGGGGCCGGTGCTTCCACAGTAACCAAGGGCTCCATCTCCCCTGTGTCCTCCCTGACGGAGACGATCCGGGCGCCCACCCCGGGCAGGGGCAGCCCCACGCAGCCCACGGTCCGGGTCTCCACGGGCCGGTACGGGTTGCTCAGGGCCATACCCACTTCAGACATGCCGAAACGTTCTAGAAGGCGCATGCCCGATATCTGAGGAATAATGAGGAAGTATCACGCCTGAATTCCTGGATAATGAGGCAGAGGCACAGAAATCTAAGTGATAATACAATATAAAAGTCATCTACTTCAGGGTTGAGTTAAAATGACATCAAAACAAATACACATCTTGAGTGTGGCCCGCCAGCTTACCCTTAATTTTGTAGATGGCCCTTTAGAAAATCGAGTTTGACACCCCTAGTATAGATTAAGCAATCGATTTTTAGGGTTCCGTTCCCAAAGGGTAAAACGGGACACTATTACTAAGGCTCCACTGTCATGTCCATCTGTCTGTCTGTCACCAGGCTGTATCCGTGATAGCTAGACAGTTGAAATGTTCACAGATGATGTATTTCTGTTGCCGCTATAACAACAAATACTAAAAACAGAATTAAATAAATATTCAAGGGGGGCTCCCATACAACAAACGTGTTTTTTTGCTTGTTATTGCTCGATATTGATAACGGCAACAGGTAGACGCTTGAAATATTTACAGAATATTTAGTTATATATTCACTTTAAAAATAAATAATTAAATTAAAATAAAACAAATATTGAAGGGGGGCTCCCATACGACAGACATGATTTTTTTGACGTTTTTATAGATAACTAGCTTCCGCCCGCGGCTTTGCTCGCGTTTTAGGGATAAAATAGGCTTATGTGTTATTCTGATGTATAAACTACATTACTGTAAAGTTTCATCAAAATCCGGTCAGTAGTTTTTGCGTGAACGAGTAACAAACATCCATACATCCTCACAAATTTTCGCATTTATAATTTTAGTATGAAGTATGACATATCTACTACGATGTGATAGCGGCATAGGTGGCGCTATTCCCACTTGCCCGGTTTTTTTTTTAAAAAAAAACACATTGAATGTGGCCCGCTAGCTTACCTTTAATTTTGTAGCCATCCCTTTAGAAAATCGAGTTTGTCACCCTTAGGCCATGTTGTTTCAACTTACAGTTACGTATCTGTAACCGTCAAAAATGGCGGCTTGTACGACAATTTCATACTGACTTAACGATTACGTACTGACTTACGAATACAGATGGTTTGAAGCAACCCGCCCTTAGCATAGATTAAGCAGTCGATTGTTTTTAAAATAATTATTTCAACCCACCTCCTCCCACTTCAAGAACAGCGTAGCCGGCAGCGGGGCCGACCCGGCGCACATCAACCTCATCCGACTGCCCAGAGTAGTCCTCACGTACTCCTTGAAATTAAATCAAATGATATTTATTCCAGTGTTGCCAGAAGGTTACATTTCTTACATTTTTCGTAACTTTTGACCCCCTCGCGTAACATGTAAGTAATTTTTATATTTAAGGCAATTTTCGTAACTTTTGAGAACAACGAGATTTGTAATACTAGATTTTTATTGCACGCAGTTTACGAACGCATTTCAATTCAACGCATCCAAATTGAACGCACCTAAAAATGGCGCGTCTAAAAAGTATTTCACTCTTTCACACTCAGAGATGGCTCTGAATGGAAAGCGCCATGACAAAATGAATCGTATCAAGGGTTAAAACTTGATGTTGCGTGCGTGCGCGCACGTTTCCTACTTCGCGAGTTCCCGCCGTTCGCAGTTTCGTAGCTACAGAAATGCCTATAGGCCAGGCACACTATATGTGATTTGTTTTGATTATTGTTTGTTGTCGTACAACTGTGAGAAAAGTGCGTGAGTGAAGTTCCGATGATTACATTTAATGTTTGGTAGGTAAGTTTATCGTTATAGTTTTACGAGTGCATAAGTATCTTATTACCTACGTACCTTTGTAAATGATACGTTAATATTTATGAGCGAGCATCTTATAATTGTTTGAATAACTTCTCTTTGACCATTCCGAAATCAATCAAAGTTCCGTAAAAGATTATGATTATTAATATCGTCAAGGCTCGAAGAGCCGTACTATGCTATAGAGTATAGACGTGCCTATGTACCTATCAGCTATTTCAGATAAGTACTATAAAGTCGGGTCGGGAATTATTATTATTTACGAGCTCCCGATATTTCTACGATATTAATAGGTTATTTTATTTCGTGAGGTATGTATTTCATCTAATAGTCTTGTTAACACGTAATTTAGATACTCCAAATAATTATTACCCAGTAGGTTTAATACATCGTGACGATCTAAGATCTTATGATTTTTTTTGTTTCCGTAAAGACTGGGGTGCAGACTTAGATATGCAGAATTTTTTTACGAAAAAAAATTCTAAGTATATAGTATATAAAATGATTACTTACTACGTTATTTACCTATATGTACTTAAATAAAAAAATGATTTTTGAAAGTTCGCGCCTTAGCATACATAATTTAGGTATAATTTATTTATAATTCACTAAAGCAGTTTTCACGATTATTAGTTGCCTATTCACTATTCAGTACTAAGTAATCCTAAGTACTTCTTCTATGTTCTCTCTCTATCGTATGAACCAAGGAACATACCTACTCTCTAACGAGAGGTATAAACTAAAGTCGCCGCCCGCGTCATTCTGGTCTGTGCGCGATAAACTCAGATGCGATTTTCACAGGCTTAGCTAGACTTAGCTAGCTAGCTAGCCAGCTAGCTAGCTAGCTAGTTAGCTAGCTAGCTAGCTAGTTAGCTAGCTAGCTTAGCTTAGCTAGACTAGATAGCAACAACAGTGAAGATGGTGCTGCGAACAAATGAAACTAGAGTCTGTTTTATCCTAATATTTAATTTAATTCCGCAATTTTGCTAACATCAATTATTTGCCTCCGACCTCCGACCCCAAAAACACGTAAATAAAAAAAAATCAATAATGTAACTTTTGCAGCAAAAATGTAACATTTCAGGAAACGAAACGTAACTTTCGACTCGAGGGCCCTGGCAACACTGATTTATTCTGTAAATAAAACACTTTTACAAGTGTCTACGCTTGAGACACTGGAGCTTGGTGCTCAATAAAACGAAGCGACTGACTTTAAATAATGAATTTAATAACTGTATGGATAACACTTCGTTCTATTATTGTAACAAATTTTAATGTATAAAGACAAAGGATTGCGAACTGGTGTTCGTCCGTTTTAGAATGTAAGTCTGTATATAATATAAAAAAGTAAGGTAGACATTTTTCCTTATATTAATAATTTTGTGACACGAGTACCGTCACTACAATGCGCCTGAGTAAATGGTGTCCGTGACAATCACACGCGATGCGGACGCAAAACTTGCAGGCGCTTACAAGTATTTTTTCAGGGACCGATTAATCGGGTTAAAAGGTTACCGGTTAAATCTCTAACCCATAGTTTTGGTTAATCTTAATGCAGGGTAACCGGTTAACCCTTTAATACGGATACCGTTACCGGTTAATATTGCTGATTAACCCGAATGAAATAGAACAAAATTGAAAAAAAGGGAACAAAAATGAACTCTATGCGTGAACCGGTTATTATTAGGCTGATTAACCCAGAATACGGGTTAACCTTTATGTAAGGTTATTCACCTAACCCAAAAAAATAACCCGGGTTAACCCCTATACGGGTGACCTTTTCGGTCCCTGATTTTTTTGTTTTACACTATATGAGCTTGGTGTTTCCTATCTGACTACCTTTGAGAAGAAACATCGAAACAAACTCAAAGGTCAATGTTGCCGACTCTGTTGTTTACGAACTAAACTAATTTAGTCTTATGTCTCTTTCTAATAAAAAACATGAGAGAGAGATAGCAGATATTTAATCCTGTCAAATTAGTCCACTTGAATAGTTTTAATGTCAATTTAGTCGTAATCGCAAAAGGTCACGACTATATTCCCGTAAATGACAAGGGCGTAGACTAATTTGACAGTTCTAAATATTTTTTGTCCGTTTTCAATGATATTTGCAAGAAAGAGATATAGTATGATTAAATTTTTTTTTTTTGTTTTTTTTGTTCCTTGCTTTATTGTCGTCATGTCGTCGCAATCGCATGCAATAAATATTTTTTCTTTGTATATTTTTGGGAATTTGAAACATTTCAAAGCCATGTTATGCTTCTCATAAGTTATTAAATATTTAAGAGATTCTCAAAAATCGAATGTCACGAGCGGGATTTGAAGCGACCTCTGGCGAACCGTGCCAATGCTCTCCCAACTGAGCTACCGCGACCCGCTCGGTCAACTCGAAATTTGAGATCCCCCGACATCTATCGGAAATCATTTCTTTCTTTCTGTCTTTCTTTGGTATACCTTGGTCTTGGTGTCCGCGAACATTCGCTCGTGGTCTTGTGCGAGCCGCGCGTACATGGCGGGCACGCCGTGGAACACCGTCACCTTAGTCTCGTCCCGTTCCCCCATGCCTAGGAGACGAGACCACACGTTGTGGGACACGAATGATGGCAGCATGCGGATTCTGTTGGACGTAGTCTTAGTAAAACATCGACATCAGGACAGTTTTTAAACCCCTTACTGCATAGGGAGCCATACATATGGCTGGTAAAGTTTCTTATTTGTTTACTGTTTATACTCAGCGCTGGATTTACACTAGGTGCACCCGGGGCTAGTGCCCAGGGCGGCAAATTTTCAGAAGCGGCAAAATTCAGAGGGAGACAAAACAAAAATCTACGCGTTTTATTTTCCAAAAAATAAATAAAAAAAATACTAGTACATTTTTCGAAATATTGAAAACATTTATAAATAATGTTATTAAAAAAATGAATTTTAATTAAACATTTTATGCCAAACTAGCTGTTCCCCGCGGTTTCACCCCCGTTGCTCGGCTCCTAAGGGTCGTAGCGTGATGTTAAATAGCCTATACTATTCCTCATGAATCTGGCTATCAGATACAAAAAAAAATTTTCGAATCCGACTGGTAGTTCCAGAGTTTAGCGCGTTCAAACAAACAAACACTTTAACTTTATAATATTGGTATAGATTATTATCATGAATGATGAGTCTGGTTTAAAAATGTATTGGAACTTGGAACGGAAGCTAAACCATTCTATCCACGGTATCCACTTCCAGTACTAGAAAAGCTACATTATCCTTGATATGCTACTTTTTATCCCGAAAAAATGCACAGTTCCTGTGGGTCACGCGGACGAAGTCACCGGTATGTTGATAGTAAAAAATAATGCCTTTGATATGGTACCTGGCGCCTGCAGCGAGTGAAGCGAGCATAGAGTTGAGTTGCCCATGTATGTGATGCAGCGGCAGTGTATGCAGGACTACGTCGTTAGCGGAGTACTGCCAAGCGCAGTGCAGGGCCGCTATCTGAGTCTGCAGCATGCTGTGAGTCCATACTACCCCCTTAGGCTTGCTTGTTGTACCTGACGAAGGCATAAAAAAAGAAAATCTCTCATTATCTTAAGAGGAGGCTTTGCTATAAACGTCAAATTTAGATTGAATATTTGAGGAGTAAGAGAGGTCCTATACTAGTAAAATTTATATATATGATAGTTCACCATCAGATCTATTTTTGCATCGGACGGAAACACGATAGCATGAAATTTACTCGATAAAAAAAAAACATGAAGTTGCGAAAAAATATCACATATATTGGATTTTTCATGGACGTGATGCAAATAACTACGACAAAGACTATATAAATAACATCGCAATTATTTAATCTATCTTTGCATCGGAAGTTTTTTTTTTTAATTGTTTATTTTAAGAGAAAATCCAGTAAAACTGCTTTGGCGCTTATGACAATTTTATTTGACTAAGTTGATATATTGCATCTCTTTTTGATGTGATCTTTTTGCATAAATCTGTTTCATCGACCAGACGGCGTTCCGCCGTACAGGCGTGAGGTCTATGCCACTTTGACAGCCGATGACTGTTATGCCGTCGCAAACAGAAAAAAATGAAAATTAAAATTACGTAGATATTACTCAAGAAAATTAAATGTTATAAGTAAAAGTCGACACATTTAATTGTTAATCATTGAAATAATCGCCACAAGGGAGTATAAATACTATGTAAATATACGAAACTTGACCAAAATTGTTGTTCGTTGGAAAATTACGTATAAACGCTATTATAATGCGATACAGAACCATAAACACGAGTGAAAAAATAGGAAATTAAAGACGGTGGCTAAACGGCTAAGGTATGTCTACAGTTTAATTCATTTAATCAATTTAATAAAATAATATGTTTGGTTCTATGAAATCATATCATGACGTCATTGGGGACTTTGTTGAATGACCATGGAATATGTAAAATAATTAGAAACTTTTTCAACGACTTGAATGACGACTCTTTTCCAACACGTTTTTTTTACTCCAACCACGGGGTCTCATCAGGAACAAAGGAGTATTTGTTCAAATAACTCTTAATAGATAGCGTTAATTATATGTATCGATTTGTTATTGAAGTTTGTATAAAATATACTTAGAACATGAAAAAATAGACAAATGTAAATATTTGTTCAAATAAAAAAAAAAACATTTAGGCATGAAAAAATGTATAGTCCCTAGATCCGTTTTTTGTATGAGATGAGGCATCTGTACGCTTAGTATTGTATTATCTGTGTTCCAACTAAATTTTAATCCAGGTCGCACAGTGACGCCACTAATTGCGTGAGTCTGCTGACAAATTCGCAAGTAACAAGAGTTTTAATACAAGTGTATCATTTTGATCGGACAGCGCTCTCGCACGACTATAACGTATTAATATAAGCTTTAGATTATTATTTTTCTAATCGCTCTTTTATTATTTTTCTCAAATCATTTCAAACGTTATAAATACGCGGCTGTAATCGTGGTAATCTGGATTAGTATATATTTACTTGGCGCTCCTTTCGATTAAGCCAACAAAGTTAAAAGCGATTAGTTAATAAATGCTATTTGGTGTGCACTAAGCCTACAAGCTGGTGATTGTGCCACCGCCTGCGATCATTCTCAATAGTGAAAAGTGTAATCGGCTGCCTACTGAAAAGTGAGAGCCAGCTCTATACCAGACAACCATCAACTTCTACAGCTACTTGCTGTTATGGTTTTAATTTTTGCGCGACTTTCTTGTGTTACATCTGGCTCTAAGAACAAAGCAAATTTTGTTCGGCACTTTGTGAAATATTATTTAATTCACGGAAACAGTAAGGCTAAGACCGCACAGGCAGGGGGCTTGCTTAGCGCCTAGAGCCTAGATAGTCACCTAGCGAGTAGCTTAGTAAAACAAACGTTTTAGAATGTTCGCAACCGGCCGCACTGCGCGCTTGGCGCCTAGCTAGTCGCACCGCAGCGCGCAGTGCGGCCGGTAGGTGACTATCTAGGCTCTAGGCGCTAAGCAAGCCACCTGCCTACGCGTTTTCACGTTAACAGGGTTGTCCAAGATAATTATCTTACGCCATTATTGTTTATTCATTATATAGACATATAATTTACATTTTTAAATATTTCATTATAAAAGATATAAAAAACAAAACATTTAAAAATATCAAAAATAGTGCTCCACCGGCATCGAGAACAGGGTCCAAGCCATCGGCGGTCAGGGCCCCAGAGAGAGGAACCTCCTAACAATACGAGCCGTGTCCAGAAGTACCACTTTCTGAATCAAGCCCTTGATCCAGCCGCCTAACGAGAGCCTCCTCATGTGTAGGTCGAGGCTCTTGGCTATTAAGCCATTGGCCGTGACGACTATCGGCACAATGATTGCCGAGTCCACATCCCACATGCTGACAACCTTGTGCGCTAAATCAAGATATTTAAGTTCTTTATCTTTCTCAGCCTTCACGAGATTTTCATTATGCGGGACGGTGATATCAACAATCAATGCGCGGCGCTCTGATCGATCTATCACCACTATATCAGGCTTATTAACCATGATAGTCCTGTACCGAAGAGGTCCCCGAAACGTAGCCAAGACACGGACGCCAAGAAGTCTGTATCGGGTCCATGAAGGGCCCGATAAAAGCGTCCGTGTAGCTCCTTGCTCTGCCATACCTCCCTGCGATTGTTAATATCCAGAACCACAATTTGCGCCAGTTCTCTTTAGCTAAGGAGAGCGGGGTTAGTCCCTTGTCCACTGCAACAACATCTCGGTGCATCCCCACGTCAGCTTTCAGGAAATATTCCCTGAGGCTGCATATCTCGCGGTTGTGGAGGGTCTTAGCATTTAAAAAGCCTCGACCGCCACATTTCCGCAGGATATACAGCCTCATCACTGAGGACCGTGGGTGATGCATCCAATAGGCCGTCAGCAGTGTACGGACCCGACGATCAAGGGCGTCAAGTTCCGTCTGAGGCCATTTGAGTATGCCAAAAGATCAGAAGAAGAAAGCCAGAAGAAGAAAGAAGGTACATCAAGACCGGCATGACCCAACCGTTGAATGCGCGCACCTTGTTTCCGCCTGACAAAAGACTGTTAAATACTTTCTTCAGATTACGCCATTATTATTATTATCATCGCGTATATATTATAATATATTATTATCGCGTGCATCCATATGACGTTATAAGAAGTGTATCACTTTGGGAGTATAACATGATGTTCAATAATAAGCTTTGTAATAAAACAAGTTTAAACGGATTAAACCGCGTCAAGAATATGCGCTCCACAAAGTCTGCAGTGTATGAACATGCCCTAGGTCAGGGATGGCGAACCAATGGCACGCGTGCCAAGAGTGGCACGCGACAGAAAAAACTGGGCACGGGAACAACATAAGTTGCATTAACATTTTCAGTATCTTTACAATAAAACAGATCTACAGTGCTTATAACATTATTGATTTGTGTTATAACTGTCTTTAATTAGGTAAGGATTTCTATTTTCCTTACTTTTTTATGATATAGCACGGCGTAGCCATAATTTTTTTCTTTTTCTACTTAGTGTGGCACGCAGTTTTAAAAAGGTTCGCCATCCCTGCCCTAGGTAAACTCTACCATTTTTTACGCTTTGATCAACCTCAAATTCTCGCAAAGGATAACCGATATGTGCCTAGAATGCTTCGCGAGGCTATTGAAATAAAAAAAAAAACATCCTAATTTTAATAGAGAGGATGGTTGGCAAGTACCACCTGTTTGGAACCCTGTTCTTAAAATAATCAGGTCCCAAACTTCATATCTCACTGCGAAACATCAAGACACCGTGAGCGATTATGTGCATCAAAACGAATATGAATCGAATAATATCGATTATAATTAAAAAATCTGTGCGGGTAGATTTAAAATCATTTTTGTATAAATAATAGTCATGACGCCTACCAGCTCAGTCGTCCTGTGACCTTAACGCTGCAAAGTGTTCGAAACGTCAGTAAAATCAATAATACACGTGATTAAATCCGTTTAAACTTGTTTTATTATAATGTGTAGTAATCGCGAAAACCTATGATATTATTAATAAGATTTGTTTTACTCTTCAATTATGTCACGCTTTGATATTAGAGTAGACACGAGAGTTCATGAGACTATTAGTTTAACAATTTATCTACAGTTAGAAAGATATTGCGTATCGGACATGACAAATTTTAATTTAAATAGGGTCATACGGTCATACTACTCTTTCAGGAGATGCTTTATATTCAGGTTAAAATGTAGGTACATTACCGACGTATGTACTTACCACTATACTATAAAACTATTTTCTACATATACTATGTTTACGGAAATCGTCACGTACCCCTCAAAATCAGGTAACTACCAAATTTTAAATATTTTGGTGTCACGTGATTGCGTATAAAATCTACTATTTCTACTTATCAAACAAAGCTGAATCTGTCTATTTTCTGTTTTTTCTGAAAATTGGTTATAGTAGAAGAAATCTGTTCAATTGCTTTTCTCTTGCATATAAATACATCATCTATCAGTGACCTACTTTTGTGCCGAATAGTCGGCAGTCTGGTCAGAGACGTTGACTGAGGTGTTGTTGCTGTTTCTCCAGTTCTCCAGTCGTGTCGCTGTTCCTAAGGCCCGACAGCCGCCCAACCCAAAATCGACATTTAGGTATTGTGTAATGTGTTATAACAAACTTTGTATTAGTACTCAGTAGTTGATGTATAATTTGAGATTTTATTGTAACTTCACTGGCTTGTAAGCCAGTGAAGTGACAATATACGAACAGACCAAACGAAGAATAGAACTGTAGTTCTAAGCTGAAATTAAGTAAAATGTACTTTTTATACGGGTTTACACTTAGCTGTAAATAATATAAGATGAAACTTATAAAAGATAAAAACTTTTTTTTATTCTTATAATCAGTTAGTTGGTTCAGAATTTTTCGGTTCGATATTGGTTTCGTTTTTTGTATAATGCAGATTAATTATATTAATATTTCGAATCGTGACGATTCTATTGCGCCCTCTTAAGCAGATAAAGCCCTTTCTTAAGATAATGACAAAATATTTTTTAAATTATTGCATTTGCAATAAAGGTGGGCGGGCAAGCATTTTTTATAACAGTAAGTTCTAAATTTCAAGTCGATAGAATTAGTAGTTGCTGAAATAATCAGCTGTGACAGACAGACAGATGAAGTCGCACCATCAGGGTTCTTTTTTTACCATTTTGGTATGGAACCCTAAAAAAGATATAATCCTATCCTACTAGTATTATAAGCGCAAAGTCTGTGAGAATGGATAGATGGATGTTTATTACTCTTTTAGTCAAAAACTACTGGACGGTTTTTGAAACTTTAGAGTAATGTAGCCTGATCATCAACAAAAACATTCCACTAGAAATATTCAACTGTATGCAGAACTACGTCGTTAACGGAGTACTGCCACGCAGAGTGCAGGGCCGACATCGGTAATAATCAGAGAAAAAATATTTAATCCGATCCTAACAGTGGCGGTCCGAGGGGGTCGTAGGGGTCATGACCCCCCCAAAATCGTACAAAAATATTATAAACGTAAAAGTCTGACGGGATGGCTGGATGGAAGTTTGTTACTCTTTCAGTCAAAAACTACTGAACGGTTTTTGATAAAACTTTAGAGTAATGTAGCCTAAACATCAACAAAAATATTCCACTAGAAATATGCAATAGCGTCTTCTATGAGCAAGATGCCGCTATTACAGTCTTACTTCTAGTGGCGCCATCTATGAGCAGATGCCTTCACCCGTTTGACATACACTAACAGACGAACAACAAAGTGATCCTATAAGGGTTCCGTTCCTTTTGAGGTACGGAACCCTAAAAAATACTTACCACTAGTATAAATGATAAGCGCCTCATTATTCCCGTACCAAGAGTTGGACCTTCCGGCATCATTTAAAGCGTCCTCGGCTTTCGGCTTTAAGAACGAAGTGTTCGGCTGGTACAATTGTGCCGTCAGGACGTTGTCCCTGCCCGTTATGAGTAGTGGCTTCTTCATCTCCAGGGTTATAGGCCGAAGGACTTTCTCATACTCCTGGGTACATACTACTAAGCTTGAAAAACTGTCCTCCAGGTAGTATTTGAGCATTTCTGGTGGGTGGAGCGGGGTTAATGGTACGGCTGTAAGAGAAAAACAGTTTTTTTTTATTTCAACAAAGGCCTGATTTTTAAAGACTTTTCAAGTCAATTACAATCGCCTTTTGACGTGTCGCAGCTGAAAATCAGCTTTAGGGCGTTGGTGCACTACACGTTTCCAGCACGTTTATTCACGGACCGTTTTTTTTTTCATACATTTTAAAAACTGGTAGGTATCAACTGTATGAAAAAAAAAACGGTCCGTGAATAAACGTGCTGGAAACGTGTAGTGCACAAACGCCCTTAGGTATAATAAGTGGCAATAAATATTACACATCGAATTTGAGAGAGTTAAAACCGCCTTCAAAAAAATCACAATAATCTTCTGTGAAACAGTTTCGGAAGTCGGAGCCGAATCGAACCAAATAGAAATTCAAAGGCATCGACTTTCGAAATGATGCTCTACGAAGCCGAAGCTAGCTGTCTGTATATTTACTGCCGGGTGCTGTACATAATGTTGCCTTACCAATATTGCCTGTCATCCAAATGGCCCACTGCACTATGATATGCGACGCATCATTGTTGCACATGTAGGCTATCGTTCTCCCTGCCTCACCAACTGAAATGTACAGTAATTACCAATTAGAAAGTATAACCTTTAATTCCATACTAATATTATAAAGCTGAAGAGTTTGTTTGAACGCGCTAATCTCTGGAACTACCAGTCGGATTCGAAGAATTCTTTTTGTATATGATAGCCAGATTCATGAAGAATAGTATAGGCTATTTAACATCATGCTACGGCTCTTAGGTGTCGAGCAACGGGTGTAAAACCGCGGGGCACAGCTAGTTTTCATACCTAACTGTGAGGCTATCTCCTGCGAGAGTACGGAGGCTGCTTGGTACAGGCCTGCGTAGGTGTAGATGCCGAACTCATCTTGTAGAGCAACGCGCGTCGGGAACAGCAGCGCTCTGCGAAATACCGGCACCACTCCACCTGGGAAGCAAAGATGTTATATCTTGTTTATTTCTTTCATTCAAGTCAGGCCTATAGAAAATACATTGATATGAAACTAGTGGTCAGGGTCACCTAATAATCGAAATTCGACCTAGCAATATAGCGACATAGCAATAGATAAGATGTCGACATGTCACAAAAGATATAATAAAAAAATATGGATGTCATGTCAATGATCTCACTCAATATTAAATATATTTTATCAAATACATAAAAGTTTTTATCATTTGTTTAACAATGGTTATGTCACAAGTGAAGATTGTTTATTTTAAACACAGATAATAATTTAGCCATTTACATAACACATTGTATACATAATTTGTAACAAAATGGTAAATAGTAAGCATTTCTTATAGATCAGTTACTTAATAAGAACCTTTTTCCTGATAATTGCAGTTGCACAGATGATAATTTTAGACCAATAAAATGGCAACATTTGTTTGTACACACAAACAAACAAACAACCTCACACCTTAAACACATACACCTTCTCCGTTTCGTAGCAGGTAAAAAGAGGTATAAAGGATATTTTTATATTAAAAATCTTCTTAAACTAGGATTTCTCCCAAATTGTAGTTGAGTTTATAAACACAAATCTCATATATGCAGGACAACCAAGACCTAGACCTAGAATATTTTTCTATTCCAAAAATAGATCTCATCTCAGCATAATCTACAAGACTACTTAAAAATTTAAAAAATAGATTTAAAAAAGTAAAATTTGTTGCTTGTGTGAATGAAATCAATTAGTTAATTAAAAAAATATATAATGACTTTAACGTTCCACAGCCTCATGAATTCATGATTACACAGAATACCCATACCCTAAGAGCAAACCCTTTGACAGACATCCACAATATACAGTAAAATATGCAGACAAGACTGCAGTAGTCATTTTTTATCAAAAAAGACTAAAAAGACTGAAAAAGACTGTTTCTCTATGCTGACGCAGTTTAAGCTTATGAAGTCGAAATCACTTACCATTTCTTATATCCCGGTTAAATACGTTCAGCAGCTCTGTGTTAACTTCTTCTTTAACAGCAGTGCCCGTAACATTTCTGTAAGACGTTATTCCAAAAGGTTTTCTCAAAAGCCGGTTAAAAACTCTTACGGTACGAAGACTCATTTCCATGGTAATAAAACTTTCGCAGACTCTATTTGAAAACGTTTAGTGGGCTTTTACGAATCCACCATGGAAAGAATGTCGCTATTAGTTGATATTAAATATGAAATTTTCGTGAAAAGTGGAAAGATAAGATGAAATGAATAGACAAAGTTAAGGTAGGTAATTTTATTTTTGTAATGACAAACAGCTGACAGACATGACAATCAGTTGACAGATAACAGATAACATAATAATCAGATGATATTGATATTTATCTATGAACAAGTTTATGAATGAGGCATAACCTCTTTGGTAGGTACTAAAGTTGGCTATACACACGTAACTGTAAGCCTAACAAGCCTGCATTTACGATCATTTGGTAAAAGCTTGCACAACTTCCCTGTAAGCTACACACACACTGTACGAGAATGCTGGACAAGCAAACTAGAGCATTGTCAGTTTTTGCCTAAGAGGTGGATAACGCCCTCGATTAATCATCACCCTAAAAAAAAGATGCTTGCACAAAATCATCATATAATTAATACAAACGTGCAAACTAGCTTGCACAAAATTATTGTTCACTCAGTCTTGACAAGCCTGCAGCTACATGTATACGGTGTATAGGCTATAATTTAGCAGTTATAGCCGCATTCAGCAGCTGCAGCATAATAGCTCTCTTACACTAGACTCTTACAGAGAAAGCAGCAACTGATCCAGTGTAAGCATTAAAGTCGCTTGAGGACTATAGTTCGCAGACAAACTTCACCGAGTCAACTAGGTGTAAACACTGTCGGACGACTCAGATTAGACGCCTTCGGCAAGCGACCGATTGGTATGGAAGAATATATAATATATAAATAATGATAAAAACCATGCACAGAAAAGCTGAACTGAAAAGAACCGTTTGAAGATTCTTAGGGCCAAGTTCACCGACAAGATAACAGTCCGTTAAATGGAAAACAGCCGTCAAACAAGACTTTTCTAAAGGCCAAAGTCATGTTAAACGGCAGTTTTCAATTTACCGGACTGTTAACTTGTCGGTGAACTTGGCTCTAATCGTTTTTCTGAAAATATTTAGGCTGTTTGTGCACTACTCCGTTTCCAGCACGTTTTTTCACGGGCCGTTTTTTTTTTCATACATTTTAAAATGTGGTGGGGATGGTTCTGCAATCCTATTGGCTAAAAAAAATGGTCCGTGAAAAAACGTGCTGGAAATTACATAGTGCACAAGCAGCCTTACGGTCAAATACATAGATAACTGTGGAAACGAACGAATATTTATGTATTTGACCGTAAATATTTAAAAAATCCGCCTCATTCAGGTTGAAATCAATTGTGTCTGTCAAGGGCGACAGACGAACGATTAACACCCTTACCACAAAAAAGATAGACACGCGTTAAACGCGAATGCTACCAAAAATAATACACACTTGTTTTAGATAAGTTAGTGCTAAAACAAGTGCGTATTCTTTTTGGTAGCATTCGCGTTTAACGCGTGTCCATCTTTTTTGTGGTACGGCCCTAAGAATCGAAAAGTTACCGACTACCGTACCTAACTTGACCGTAGTTGTTTAAAGTTATGAATAGTACGCTTTAATTATATTCCGAATAAAGACTATTTGTTCCTAAAAAAAATTTATTGAGAACGGTTTCTAGACGTTGCCAAATCCAATAGAAACGTCAAAAACTCTTATTATTTTGACTTTGACAGCCAAACCAAACGTCATTTCCATCCAACCAAAATTCTTGTGTGTTGTGTTGTGGACTGTTTTAAAAATATTACTATTAAAATAAAATAAATATGGTAGTAAACGCCCCCGACTCGCCTGTACAGGCTGAAGTCATATTCGTAATTGAGGCTACAGCTGCCAATGGCGCGTATATAGGAGAACTGAAATCAAATTACATAGTCCCTACTTTGGAGTGAGTATGCGTTTGTTTACTTAAATTATCCGTCCCTGACACAATAGATCACGGCTAACTCATCTATTCAGGATAATTATGAATAGATCTATTCTAATACTAATTTGAGTCATGCCCAAATTACAAGGAATTCCGAGTATTGCTGATATAATGAAAGTTTTCTGGGACCGCAGTAATGGAATGACACACTTGCAGCCACTGCAATTTGTTGCCTATAGGTCTTTAGCCAGTGGTGGGCTTAGGGGGATCAGAGAGTCGCCTTAAGGGGGGCAAGCCTGACGTACTTCTTAGGTTTCTAGTAGGTATATAAGTTTGTTTTTCAAGTGCGAAACTATGACATACATAAATTCCTACTAAAACCTATAAAATGCATTGGCTTGCCCCCTAGCGATAATTCTGATTATTCCATGTTTTTCTTTACTGCATGCCCTAATCAAATTTGAATAGACTTTCACAGTTATATTATCAGTTTCGATATCTTGCTATGTTTATTTTGACCTAGATACTTCCACGGAGGACCGTTAGAGGAAGGAGGTGGCAGTGGCTCGGTGTACAGCATAGTAACATACAAGGCTGCTGACTGCCACCCTGGCATACCTGTCGCGACATTCGGCCCCTACACATGCCCGCAAACTGTTGTGGAGACAGTTGATAAAATACAGTAAGTATACCTGTGTTCATAATTTGACAAAGTAGTGTCAGGACTACACAAGAAATAGCTGCCTATACCATTGATATTCTTAAACTTCAGTTCAAAATAATGACTGCTAAAGTTAACTTATCAGTATAATAACACTGATAAGTTAAAATAAACTTTTTTTTAACTTGTCAGTAAAATCATGCAATGAATTGCATGTTTACTAAATTATAGTAATAATTTTATATCAAGCAATTCATTGCTTGATTTTGAATTCAGTAGGGTTAGACAACCATTGTTTATGTTTTGTCGCAAAGTCAGTTAAATACAGTACCTACCTATAAAACAAAATCGTATTGATTTGGTCTGAATTAAGAATGTCAATAATGTTTTCAAAGAACAACAGAAAATATAGCATTAATCCTTTCCTGATTCGGCAAAACATGCTTATTTATTTTCTTTAATGATCAATTCATTACAGATATATAGGCGGTCATGCAGAAAGCCGAGCATGCGTGACCGAAGCCCTCACTGCGGCACTTGCGTGCTTCGACGAGCTTGGCCGAAGTGACATACCAATACATGTGCTGCTATTATGCTGCTCCCCTCCATACTCCGCCTACGCAGGGGGATTGGTCCCGGCTGGTATGTGCTAATGTATATATGATATCTTATTTTAGAATTTGTGCGCCCTGGGCGCATATGATTTGGCCGCCCCATTTTCCAACGCCCCTGTCACAGCTGAAGAACCAAAAGTTACAATTTACAAAATTGCTCAAATTTTAAAGAGCCGCTAAAATTTAAATATTTTTTTACGTATAGAACTGGAGAGCCGCAACTTTAATCGAAAGAGCCGCAGGTTGCCGCTAGCATACGGCTGAATCTTAAATCAGCAGTCACTAACAAATGTCTTATGTCGCAAAAGGGGGTGCACCGGTGCTTGGGGAACGGTGCCCAGCTATGTAATTAATATATTGTTACACGTAGGTGCCCCAGCGACAGTAGAGCAAGCAGCTCGCCTATTGGCCGAGCGCGGCGTGCAAGTGTCCGTGGCGTCCGCGCGCCGCGTGCCCGCGCTGCACGCGCTGTACGAGCACGCGGGCGGCGAGCTGCACCAGGCGCAGCAGAGGAACTATGCCAAGGTAACCACCAAGCGGCTCGCCTACTAGCCGAGCGCGGCGTGCAGGTGTCCGTGGCGTGCCCGCGCTGCACGCGCTGTACGAGCACGCGGGCGGCGAGCTGCACCAGGCGCAGCAGAGGAACTATGCCAAGGTAACCACCAAGCGGCTCGCCTACTAGCCGAGCGCGGCGTGCAGGTGTCCGTGGCGTGCCCGCGCTGCACGCGCTGTACGAGCACGCGGGCGGCGAGCTGCACCAGGCGCAGCAGAGGAACTATGCCAAGGTAACCACCAAGCGGCTCGCCTACTAGCCGAGCGCGGCGTGCAGGTGTCCGTGGCGTGCCCGCGCTGCACGCGCTGTACGAGCACGCGGGCGGCGAGCTGCACCAGGCGCAGCAGAGGAACTATGCCAAGGTAACCACCAAGCGGCTCGCCTACTAGCCGAGCGCGGCGTGCAGGTGTCCGTGGCGTGCCCGCGCTGCACGCGCTGTACGAGCACGCGGGCGGCGAGCTGCACCAGGCGCAGCAGAGGAACTATGCCAAGGTAACCACCAAGCGGCTCGCCTACTAGCCGAGCGCGGCGTGCAGGTGTCCGTGGCGTGCCCGCGCTGCACGCGCTGTACGAGCACGCGGGCGGCGAGCTGCACCAGGCGCAGCAGAGGAACTATGCCAAGGTAACCACCAAGCGGCTCGCCTACTAGCCGAGCGCGGCGTGCAGGTGTCCGTGGCGTGCCCGCGCTGCACGCGCTGTACGAGCACGCGGGCGAAAACAAAAGTTACACTTTTACTAGTGCAGTGTTAACACTGCAAACAAAAGTGTCACATTTAATTGTGCAGTGTTAACACTGCAAACAAAAGTGACACCTTTACTTGTGCAGTGTTAACACTGCAAACAAAAGTGACACCTTTACTTGTGCAGTGTTAACACTGCAAACAAAAGTGACACCTTTACTTGTGTAGTGTTAACACTGCAAACAAAAGTGTCCCTTTTACTTGTGCAGTGTTAACACTGCAAACAAAAGTGTCACGTTTACTTGTGCAGTGTTAAGTCTGCAAATAAAAGTGACGCTTTTACTTGCAGTTAAGTGGAGGGGCGTGCCATGTTATCATAGTTGATTTTTAGCTTTTAAATGGACTGTGTTGACCGTGACAGTGCTCCCCTTACGGCGATTCGCACACCGCACCGCATCACTCAGCGTAGCGCGGGAGTGCGTGATCTTACGTTGTTTGCAAGTACCTGTATTTGTATAAAATCACGCGTAGTGCAACACACTGAAAACGCATTCACGCGCGGGGCTTTTGTTCCGTCGCCACGCACCCTGCAGCGTAGCCCGAGGGTGTGTGATTCGCCTAAGTGGAGGGGCGTCATGTTATCGTACAGTACCCCGATCATGAGTTTTTTTGACGTGTAGTATCGTTAACGTAAGCATATTTTGAATTGAAAATACACGTTTGTTACACAATATTTATATAAATTAAATACTTAAATATTTTTTAAAATGTGCAAATTGTATAAAATTTTATCAAAATGTTCCAGGACTGCTGTATTTTAAATTCAAAATATGTTTACGTTAACGAAACTATACGTCAAAAACACTCATGATAGGGGTACAGATGTATACAGTCACGGCTCTTCCGTGAAAGTTGCAGGAATTTTGTGCAAAATGAAAGGTCTCTTCAGGATCCACGTCACCTAGTGTTACTGCGCGGCTACAGTTTAAAGGAGCGGCCGCCGAGCCCCGCCCCGCCCCCCGTGCCCGACATACAAGCAGACGTCTATGGGTATGTAAAATAAACAAGATTTTTATTTTAAGCTAAAGTGAACATGAGAAACAAAAAGTAATAAATATCTATCTATTTCTTATCTGCCGGCCTAGCATGACCACGATAGAAACGGGTTTTGTCTACATAGAAATAGACAAAGTGACAGATTGTAGAAACATTACTACGTTTTATGAATGAAATCTGTCACTTTGTCTATTTCTATGTAGACAAAACCCGTTTCTATCGTGGTCATGCTAGGCCGGCTGGTGTTAATAAAACCACTAAAAAGAAAAGACAAGACATTGCAGTCGGGCGGAGCCACAGTTTCCGGGTAATATCCATATAATGAAACGCAAAAAGTACTGAACGCAGTACTTTTTTCGCGATTCACGCAGACAAAAACTTCCAAAAAATATTTTTTTCGGCGTGGGAACGTTCCAGTACCCTATCCCGACTGTTTTTTTTGGAATATCTTCAATGTACAGACACGGCTTCTTTACAATTTTATAAATAGTATAAATAGATACCTAATAAAGTTTGTACGGAATCCTCGAAGCGCGAGTTCAACTCGGACTTGTCTGGTTTTTTAAAAAAATCCTTTTTTAACCCATCTGCCCTTCTTCTTCAAATTATCATCTGGCAACCCTAGCCAGGCTTAGCTATCTTTTTAACTAAGGTAATAATAATAAATAAATGTATATTTTCTTCCAGGCAAGGCCGCGGCACTACGGGCCCAGCCCGGCCCGGGGCCCAGAACTTCCCGCGGCCGGGCGTCGCGGCCGCTGCGGGCGTGGGGCCCGTGGGCGCCGTGCCCGGCGTAGCTGGTGTGGGTACGTGTTAGCAGTGACGTGTCTATGGGGCAAGCCCAACGTGTTTTTTAGGGTTCCGCACCTCAAAAGGAAAAACGGAACCCTTATAGGATCACTTTGTTGTCCGCCGTCAGTCACCGGACCATAAGTGGAGCCATCTGCTCATAGATGGCGCCATTGGAAGTATGCAGTAGCGCCATCTATGATCATGTTTCGGAACCCTTAGGGCGCGAGGCATACTCGCACTTGTCCGGTTTTTTAGCTTTAGTGGGTATTTGTGTAAATTTTTCATGAATTTAAGTGAGTTGATTTAGGATTTCATATTTTGACCCGATCATTTTATCAAGGACGGACCGATTTTTTACCGGATTCGCGGTGGTGTATGGTTTATAATGAATGTGTGTACACGCACCGGACATAGGTCCAGCGAACAATTCACGCCGGATTCATTATAAACCTCAGATCATAGAAATAAGGAGATATGCCATCATAGCAAATTAGTACGGGAATAACTGTCGCCACTTTTAATACATTTTTCAACACAATTACAAGCGCCCCTCGTGAATATAAAGATCTCCCACGCATTAAACATTCCACACACCCTCAATCTAACACTGTTAATCGTCACTCAACACTAGCACTAAACTAAAACACTGTATTTATATCATCGATCGTGTTCGGTTCGTCGCCAGCGTGTACATTTTATATACGGTCAATGTGACCATATCAAAGCGTCAATTTTAGTAGCGCCTTGGCACATCTCCCTTGTTTCTATGATCTGAGTTATAAACCATACACCACCGCGAATCTGGTAAAAAGTCGGTCCGTTGGCCGGTGAAAAAAACCGGACGTCTACAAGCGGCCTATGTCTAACACCCGTATTCACATATATGAACATTAGGCGAATAAAAATAAGGTTAATGTTCACTTAAGCGAACATAAGCGCTTCATACAAATATGAATCTTAATTTGATACAAATAACGTTCATATTCGCATGAGTTTTCTGTACACTGTGGGTTCGAGACCTCATACTAATATTTTCATTTTGACGCGCGGATCAATGGGCCAGGTATGAGTCAGTCCCCGTCCGGCCACTATAAAGACGTAATTCATAAACCAGCTGTTGTTTACCAGGCAATGCGTCCTGCGGCCGCGGTGCGGGCAACTGGCTGGCCCCCCCGCGCGCCCCTCTCTACGCGAACAACTCAGCACTGCTCACACAGCTGGCGCAACCCTCCTACCCGCCCCCGCCGCCCCCGCCCGCGCATGCCGCGCAGGTCAGTTATACTACTACAACAACTCACTGTCACACAGCTGCAGCCTCCTACCCGCCCCCGCCCGCGCATGCCGAGCAGGTCAGTTATACTACTACAACAACTCACTGTCACACAGCTGCAGCCTTCCTACCCGCCCCCGCCCGCGCATGCCGCGCAGGTCAGTTATACTGCTACAACAACTCACTGTCACACACCTGCAGCCTTCCTACCCGCCCCCGCCCGCGCATGCCGCGCAGGTCAGTTATACTACTACAACAACTCACTGTCACACAGCTGCAGCCTTCCTACCCGCCCCCGCCGCCCCCGCCCGCGCATGCCGCGCAGGTCAGTTATACTACTACAACAACTCACTGTCACACAGCTGCAGCCTTCCTACCCGCCCCCGCCGCCCCCGCCCGCGCATGCCGCGCAGGTCAGTTATACTACTACAACAACTCACTGTCACACAGCTGCAGCCTTCCTACCCGCCCCCGCCGCCCCCGCCCGCGCATGCCGCGCAGGTCAGTTATACTACTACAACAACTCACTGTCACACAGCTGCAGCCTTCCTACCCGCCCCCGCCGCCTCCGCCCGCGCATGCCGCCATGGTCAGTTATACTACTACATTAGTTGGGTTTCTGCCTGAAAAAAAACCCGTTTCAGGTTTATTCCCGGGCATAAATTCAACCATAACAGACGGTACGCCAACAACTCGGTGCTACTTACGCAATTTGCGCAAAAAAGTTCACCATTTACTGTTTTTATGCGCAATAATA
Source organism: Thalpophila matura (assembly GCA_948465475.1). Classification (NCBI taxonomy): domain Eukaryota; kingdom Metazoa; phylum Arthropoda; class Insecta; order Lepidoptera; family Noctuidae; genus Thalpophila; species Thalpophila matura. The sequence goes on along the minus strand of OX419198.1, from coordinate 8,329,597 downwards.
AGTACAAGTGAGATCCTAGCGTCAAATAAGATGCGCATGCGACTACTAACTGACAAAATATACTATAGATACCAAAAAAAATCAAATAGGTCACCATTTGACAAAAAACTACCGTATACTAGAAATGGCCTACGTTTAAAAAATAGATCTAAAATACATTTACCTATTTCAGGGTGGTCACCCACGCATGCCCACAATGGTGACCCCTGGCCCATCGGGGGCGCAGCTACAACGGTCATACATCTGGAGCGGCGTCATAGAGTGGATGGAGAAGGGCAAAGCGCCCGGAGACCAACAGAAAACTACCAAGCATCTACCTTGCCAGGTGATTGTGAACCTTAAAATTATAGGAACAAGGGAGATGTGTCATGGTGATATTGGTGCCGATTCTGTTGTTTACGAACTAAACTAATTTAGTCTTAAGATGTCTCTTTCTAATAAAAAATATGAGAGAGGGATAGCAGATATTTAATCCTGTCAAATTAGTCCACCCGAAATTTTTTAATGTAAATTTAGTCATAATCGCAAAACGTCACGACTATAATTTTTTCGTAAATGACAAGGGCGTTGACTGATTTGACTGTTCTAAATATTATATTCTGTCCTTTTTCAATGATATTTGTAAAAAAAAGAGATATAGTGTGATTAAAATTAGTTTAGTGCGATGTTCAACAGAATCAGTACCATTGAGCTTGAAGCTTTGATTTCATCGATGATCATGTTGCCGATTGGCGGAATGCGATCGATGATTTATACAGGGTTAATTTTTGAACTGGGCGTGGATGGCTAAATCCGAAACTGTAAGAAACAGCTAAAAACACTCAAAGGAGTCTCGGGGCCGATTTTGATCAATACTAAAACTGCATCATTAGATTGAAAAATGAATTTTCCTTGCTGGGATATCAAAAACTAAACCGGGGCATCGCTCTAACCAACTGAGCTACAGTGTCATGTCACATAGCACTGTAACTCAGTTGGTTAGAGCGCTGCCCCGGTTTAGGCAGACGTTGCGGGTTCAACCCCTGCCTGTGTCAGTTGATTCTGAAAATCTCTTATATATTGTAGCGTATTGCCTTATTTCACTGTATATCTTTTCGGGGGAGATGTAGCGTATTGCCTTATTTCACTGTTGCACTGCGACATTTATTAACTAACAGTAACATCATGACGCACGGCTTTGGGTTGTTAACTTATTATAAAAATACAATGTAATGCTTAATTAAGGGACATTTTCACCAACCTATCAATATCTATTCAATAAGTTAAAGATAAGATTTTTGACAGATGTTCTTTACAAAATCTGTCAAAAATTTAAACTTAATTGACAGTTTCCTTTACTGATAGGTTGGTGAAATAGCCCCTAAGTGTCATTACTATGGAGAACCTCGAAATATAAACTTCCTACATTAACCGTTGTGGGTTTCTTTTCCCATCTACATATACCAAGTAACAACATATTACAATATTAAATAAGCATAACATGGCTTTGACATGTATAAAATTCTCAAAAATATACATTTATAATATGAATATACTTAGGTATACGCTACACAGGTATCAGCCAGCACCAAAGACATAGAGCCTGAACTAAAAGTGGACACGTGGCCGAACAAACTGCTGATGCAGTTGATGCCGAAACAGCTGATCAGCAACATTGGGGGGCAGTACCTGAAGGACAGCAAGTCGGTGCTCTTCCACCTACAGCCCAGCGAAGCCCTGGATGCACTCACTAAGGTCATGGTCAACGGGTTTGTGAGTATACAAGTGGCGAATGGTCCCTACAATACGATTCCTACGGCTTCTCTTTGAAAAATAGCACTGGCAGTATGCCTACTATTGTCAAATAGTATATAACTATACTATTTGACAATAGTAGGTACAGCACACTATAGGTATTTTAATAATTTAAACTTTACATATAAACGCCTACCTATATTAAAAAAAAAACAAAATAACTCCTCCTTTTCAGGACCTCCTCTTTTTTAGGAGGAGGTTATCGATTTGATTGTTTTTAAGGTTCCGGACCTACCTCAAAAGAAAAACGGAACCCTTATTGAATCACTTTGTTGTCCGTCTGTCACCGGACCATAGGTGGAGCCATCTGCTCATAGATGGTGCGACTAGACAGAACTCTAGATAAACGAGTACCGTACCTTCTCAACAGTTTGCCTGCAGATATTAGAAATGAGACCAAAAAAGCTAAATTTGCTAAATTACTCAAACAATTCTATCTCCAGACATTGTAACTGCGCTATCTGTGTAAACATGTAAACATGATTCGTTAACTTTAAGTGTTCGCACTATACCTAAGTACCTACACCTTAAATTATAATATTATATAATATTGAAGGATCTGTTCCCACAGACAAACTGTGAAAACAGTTTTGTGGGGCTTTGTTTAATTACATGAATATTGTGAAACGTTGATAAATAAAGATACATACATACATACATAGAAGAAGTATGTAATATCGGCATCTTGCTCATAGACGGCGCTAATGTATATTTTTATTGGAATATTTTATATATAATATATCTTCATACATAATTAAGTTTGTACTGGGCTCTCAGGACGCGAGTCTTACTCGCACTTGTCCGGTTTTTAGGGTTCCGTACCTCAAAAGGAAAAACGGAACCCTTATAGGATCACTTTGTTGTCCGTCTGTCACCCGACAATAAGTGGAGCCGTCTGCTCATAGATGGCGCCACTAGAAGTATGCAGTAGCGCCATCTATGATCAAGATATGATATATCTTATGATGCAATAGCGGCATAGATGGCGCTATTGCATATTTCGGAACCCTTAGGCAGTATTGGGCAAAATGTAATCTAACTACTGATTACTAACTACGACTACATAAAGTAGTTAGTAATCATAACTACTAACTACATAAAAAAATCGAAAAATGTAGTTAGAAATTTTGATTACTAACTACTAATTGTAGTTGCAATCACGATTACTTGATTACTTTTTATAACTACAGATTTAAAATGATGATGCGTCATTATAAAAGTTCATGTACGGTACTTATTAATAAAGTAACTGGATGGCGTTGTTACTTTCTAAATCGCGATATGGTTTCGATGATTTCGATGATGATGATAATGATTTCGATGATGATGGTGATTTCGATGATGATGATGATTTCGATGATGATTATGATTTCGAATTTTCGATGATGATTTCGATGATGATGATGATTTCGATGATGATGATGATTTCGATGATGATGATGATTTCAATTTCGATGATGATGATGATTTCGATGATAATGATGATAATTTCGATGATGATGATTTCTATGATGATGATTTCAATGATGATGATTTCGATGATGATGATTTCAATTTCGATGATGATGATGATTTCGATGATGATGATGATTTCGATGATGATGATGATTTCGAATTTTCGATGATGATTTTGATGATGATGATGATTTCGATGATGATGATTTCTATGATGATGATTTCGATGATGATGATTTCGATGATGATGATTTCAATTTCGATGATGATCATGATGATGATTTCGAAGATGATGATTTCTATGATGATGATTACAATGATGATGATTTCGATGATGATGAGTTCAATGATGATGATTTCGATGATAATTATTTCGATGATGATGATGATGAATGAAACGGTCTATAGACATTTTATTAGGTAAACAAGAATTAGGTTTCGTGGCCAGGTTTAGTAAGCATTTGTAGCTCGGCTTCCCTCTTACAAAGATTCACCCTTCGCCACTGATTACTACACATTACATGTTTATTTAATTGCAAAATATAAGTTCATAAAACTTAAATAATCAGTAATCATAACTACTAGATTACAGCAATCAAATTAACAACTACTTAATGTAGTTTGATTACATGTAGTTAAGTTACATGTAATCATAACTACAAGTAGTTAACTACATGTAGTTAACTACTTTTAATCGTAGTTAGTAATCAGATTACAACATTGTAGTTAACTACGCCCTACACTGCCCTTAGGGTGCGAGTCGTACTCACATTTGTCCGGTTTTTTTATTTTGTAATAAATTTGTTCCATATCGCCTAACTTTTGACGTGTTTTCTTGCAAGGCGGGCTGCGTCCACTTCTCTCCGATGCCGACGCCACCGCAGTGTGATATCAAGGTCCTCATACTACTGTATACGCCGGACAAAAAGGCCTACTTAGGGTTCATACCCAACAATCAGGCCACCTTCGTCGATCGGCTCCGGAAGGTAAGTGTCAATAATTGCTAATACACGAGGCGAATATCGTAACGACAATATCGTATCGACGATCTTATCGTTCGCTCACATCATTCGTGTGTAGCGGACACGATGGAATCGAACGATTTCTTAGTGTAGCTGCTGTCTTTTGCGATCGTCAATCGATCGTTTGATTAAAAGATTGGATACGATGTCGTCAAACACGTACAATTCATCGTTCGATGTTAAAATCGAACGACGGATTGTTGCGATAATCGTATTGTGTATGAAAACCTTAACGAGCCCTCCCATATTCTTCTTGTACAGAATGCGTGTAATGTTGGAGAATAAAAAAAAAGAAACTGGTTACAAAAACAATATATCGATAGTATCGATTTTCAGTTTTTTGACTATCGATAGTATTGTTTTATAAACTATCGATACTACCAACCAGTGGCATGCCTTGAGGGCAAGCCCGAGGGTATTTGACTTAATTTTTCATGAATGTAAGTGTTTTTTTATTGTACGCTACTCACTTACATTATTGAAAAATTAAGTCAAATACCCTCGGGCTTGCCCTCTAGGCACGCCACTGCTATCAACAGTATTGTCTCCATCAATAGTATTTCATAATCCGAGTATGGATACTATCGATATTATCGACGGTAAAATCGATATTATCGATAGTACGGTCAGCATCATAAGTCGCTGATCATTTTAAAAATTTTTAATTAAATATCGTAAAACCGAATTATTGTTTTAAATATATCATAATACTAGTTTTCAAAGTATTGCCTGCTCTTTAATAAATTGTTACAAGCAAGTTATAATTGACAAGTTTTAATTCATAAAACACATGTTAAAAATTTTAAATTATCAGCGACTTATGATGCTGACCGTACAATCGATATTCTTGCTATCGGTCCGTTATCGATAGACTATCGATAGTCAACTATCGAGCGGCAACACTAATACGTTCCGATGTCCAGGTGATACAGCAGCAGAAGATAAGCCAGATCATCAGCAAGCAGCAGCTACCGGCAGCTGTCAGCAACGCGGGGGGGATGGCGCAGAACATGCCCAACGCGACCATGGCAGGTAACACCTGTACAGGGTTACTTACTCTATCACTACCACGGGGTCTCATCAGGAACAAAGGAACATTTGTTCAAATAACTCTTAATAGATGGCTGGATGGTTATACGTATCGATTTGTTATTGAAGTTTGTGTAAAATGTAGAACATGTATTATAGAATAACAAATGTATAGCCCGCTTTACGGCGGCGGTCACATTTTTTTGTAAGAGATGAGGCATCTGTACGCGTAGCAGTGGCGTGCAGTGCGTTTAGGCAAGCAGGCCGTGCCTACCTCATATGATTCAATAAAACAATTTTAACTGTTACTACATAAATAAAATATATCAATCATGACTAATTATTAATATATAATTATGTATATTGATGTAGTAATAGTTAAAATGGTTTTATTGAACCTTAAGAGGTAGTCACTGCCTACTTGCCTATATGCAATGCACGCGCCTGACGCGTAGTATTGTATTATCTGTGACTAGCACTTCGCCCGCGACTTCGTACGCGTGGCCCGCAGGAACTGTACAATTTTTCGGGATAAAAAGTAGCCTATGTTACTCAGTGATAATGTAGCTTTCTATTGGTGAAAGGATTTTTAAAATCGGTCCAGTAGTTTCGGAACCTATTCGGTACAAACAAAAAAATCTTTCCTCTTTATAATATTAGTATAGACAACTTTTGTTTTATCCATTCAATATCGCCTTTAGAGTTTTCAATATCGCGTTTAGAGTGCCTGTCTCACTACTATAGTAAACAGTCAGTTTTTCTCATACGAAATCCGCGAGTTTACGAAAGTCGTGAGACGTCACGACATTCGTAAACTGGCTCTCTCACGTGACCACGTCACACCAACAGACAACATGGCGGTACAGCGTTTCCGTGCGTTAATAAACAACCTATTTTTAAAGTATTATTTTATAGCTTTTACGACTTCATAAAATATTTTTTTAACAACATAAATGCTTATAAGGAACATTCCCACTACCTACCCATGGCCAAACCGACAACTTGGTCATATAGGCCGAATAGTGAGTCGGCTTAGTCGGTTTTAGTTGCCCGCAGGCGCTTCTTACCCAATCCAAGGTTTGACTGTAGGAAACCGCGGCTTAATCCCACTCGATTAATTCGTATAACCCGCGCTAATAAAGAAACGAATCGAAAATGGCGACTGGTACTTGTAATGACAGGTTGGACCGTTAGCAAAAGAGTTGCCAGATTGGTGATATTTTGGCGTTTCAAAATAAATAGTAGGTATGCAAGTTTATACCTAAATCTGTGTTGTGACGTAGGTTCGGGAGCAATGCCCAGCGCTGGCATGTCCTCGGGCGGGATGGGCGCGGGCATGGCGGGCGGCATGCAGGCCGGGCCGGGCGGCATGCAGGCCGGGCCGGGTGGCATGCAGGCCGGGCCGGGCGGCATGCAGGCCGGGCCGGGCGGCGTGGCGGGCAACGTGGGCCAGATGTCCGGCCCCGGGCCCAGCCAGGGGATGGTGCAGTCGCAGATGCAGCAGCATCCACAGGTGAGACATCTACTTTACTTGGTACTAGTCAGGTCGAAATATTTTATGTGGTTATTGATGTTGTATGTGGGAGCGAGACAGAACATAATTATTGTGTCCTATAATTATAAGAGATTTTCAAAAATCGAATGACCCGAGCGGGATTTGAACCTGCCTCCGCCGTACCGTGGCGTTGCTCCATCAACTGAGCTTCCGGGTCTCGCTCGTCTCACCCGAAATTTTAAAATTCCTTTATTCCCGAAAAATGTTGTGTCCTCCCTTCTGCTTATAACCAAAAATTTTGAAGTGCGTCTCCATATTATATTATAGTAAATTGTCATTATGTGGCGTTTTATCGACAACATACGCCACAGGCGCACATCACTGGTTTTATGACTAAGCTAGCATCAAGTTTTCGGCCCGAGTACAATCAATCATTGAAAATTAAGAGGCCAGCCCCCGATTTACGATGACTTGGCATTCGATCCGCCGAAACACCTTATTTTATTCATGTTGATACGAAATTGTTGTCATACTTTAGGAATTTATACAAACATTCAAATAGTAAAATATGAATATTTTTTTACGCTTTACTACAAGTTTCATTTTACTACAAGTACATGAGCTTCTCAATTCCCAGGGCATGATGATAGGCGGCTCAATAGGCCAGCAAGTCCAGCAAGTGGGCGGCAAGGGGCCCCGCTCCGTCACCCAGCTGGACGGGCTGGAGGCAGCTCGCCAGCAGAACTTGGAGAAGATCCAGCACTTACAGCAGACCTTGGAAGCCGCCCACCAACAAGAGGCTCAATTCAAGTCGCAGATGGACATCATGTCGCACCTACATGCAGCCCAGCAGCAGGAACAGCATTACAAACAGCTGGAGGTAATATAACAGTGTTGGGGTTAATTCTATAGGACTTACAGCAGACCTTAGAAGCCGCCCACCAACAAGAGGCTCAGTTCAAGTCGCAGATGGACATCATGTCGCACCTACATGCAGCCCAGCAGCAGGAACAGCATTATAAACAGCTGGAGGTTATTACAGTGTTGGGGTTAATTCTATAGGACTTACAGCAGACCTTGGAAGCCGCCCACCAACAAGAAGCTCAGTTCAAGTCGCAGATGGATATCATGTCGTGTCGCACCTACATGCAGCCCAGCAGCAGGAACAGCATTATAAACAGCTGGAGGTTATTACAGTGTTGGGGTTAATTCTATAGGACTTACAGCAGACCTTGGAAGCCGCCCACCAACAAGAAGCTCAGTTCAAGTCGCAGATGGACATCATGTCGCACCTACATGCAGCCCAGCAGCAGGAACAGCATTATAAACAGCTGGAAGTAATGTCCCAGTGTTGGGGTTAATTCTATAGGACTTACAGCAGACCTTGGAAGCCGCCCACCAACAGGAGGCTCAGTTCAAGTCACAGATGGACATCATGTCGCACCTACATACAGCCCAGCAGCAGGAACAGCATTACAAACAGCTGGAGGTAATGTTATGTGTTGGGGTTAATTCAATAGGTATTTAATTTTCATGACCATTCCAGCCGGCCTAGCATGATAAACCCGTTTCTACAGTAAACGGGTTTTGTCTACAGAAGAATAGACAAAGTGACAGATTGTAGAAAGATTTCTATCGTTTTATGCATACAATGAAGAGAAGAAATGTCTGTAATCTTCAGTAGACACAATTCTGATAAACCCGGCACGGGTCGCCGCGTACTCGGGCATAAGAGATAACGACTAGATAGTAAGAACTTTGTCTATTCTTTGGTAGAATAGGGATAGAATTGGTCATGCTAAGCGTGCAGAAACAGCTTAATTCTATTCTCAGCGGTGGGCTTAATTTGAAGGCAATTGATGTATACTCGACACTATGTTTAACACTTTGTCAGGAGCAACAACGCAAGCACCAACTGCAGTTGCAGCAACAGTTACGGGGTGCGGGAGGGGCGGCGCATGCTCCCCGCATCATGAGGCCGCTGCTACCTTCCAACCCTGGACTCCGGCACCTACTCCAGCAGGTATGTGGGACTAGGTTAATACGAGACATTAGTCAGTGGTGATGATCAAGTATGGAAATAATTCAAAAATTCATAAAAATTAGAATCATGGAAAATTAGAATCATGAATTAAAATCATCAAAGGGAAGTCGTTTGGATAGGATTGCCTATCTATGTCCACGCACTGAAGTGGCAACACTAAACACGGCGGATTTCCGTCCTGAGACAGCCGCGCGCGCACCATCTGCTTTTCTATTTTGTCCGTTGTTGCTCGGGACGATATTGTCCGCGATGAATATAATATAAATTCTTTTAGATGGTATTCTACGAATAAACCGGTATAAACGATACAGTCCATTTATTCCCGCAAGGATCCTAACAAGGTTCTTTAGGCCAACATTTTAAAAAACCTAGACTTGTTGGCGCTGAAAAGGAGAACGGAGAGTGGTCAAAGTGTTGGGCGTTATGGCTCGGCCACGAAATCGACGCTCCAAGCGAATTCGCCTTGCGCTGCAAGCGTCAAAAACAAATGTATGTCTAATTTACGTCTAAGTTCTACAAGGCCACGAAGTAGACGTTGCAAGCGTCAGCGAATTTCCCTACATTTGTTTTTGACGCTTGCAGCACAAGGCGAATTCGCTTGGAGCGTCGTTTTTTAGGCCCTCGGGTTGGTGTCAAAGAAGCCGCGAAAATCTGCCGAATTTTGTGGAAAGCTTCGCAATAAAAGTTAAAATAAAAAAATACAATAACTTTTTGTTTCTTTGTTATAAGTACATACTTTTTTTCTAGTATGTACAATGTACTACATATACCTATTAAAACAGGAATACGATACGCCTTTATTGGATCAATCAGTTTGTTACATGTTGTTTAGTTGTGAGGAAATGTACACTCGTCAAAAGCAAAAGGATTGGTGATCGCAGAATGATATTCGGCACAAAAAAATGGACTACTAACCGTCTAACCCCGTCATGTGTATATCAATATATTGGTATGTATGTAGCCATAGTTTTTTATATAAATTATAAACTTTCGCTTCTAGAATTAAATAAATAACATCAGACACTTAGGCCGAGATAAATAGACGTTACTTAGCACGGCTTTGGCTAAGCTCTATGTTCCCGTCTCTGTCTTGCTTGCAAGTTGCGCGACAGTGACAACCGTACTGCTTAGCCAAAGTACGTGCTAAGTAACGTCTATTTATCTCGGCCTTATAGTGATGTGATAATAGAGATTAGCCTAAGTTCACATTTTTATTCTTGTTAAATATTAATTTAGATAAACTCAACTAAGACAAAAAAAAATTGTGTAAATAATTTGCTAATTAACATCATGGCCTCTGCTCAGAAACCATATTCAATTGCTTTTTAACCCCCGACGCAAACAGACGAATGGTATAAGTTTAACGTGTGTATCTTTGTATCTGTCTGTGTCATCGTAGCTACCAAACGGATGAACCGATTTGGATTTAGTTTTTTTTTTGTGTGAAAGGTGGTTTGTTCGAAAGTGTTCTTAGCCACAGATAATATAATACTATACGTACAGATGCCTCATCTCATACAAAGAAATGTGACCGATTTAGCGCAGGCTATCTTTGGGCTATACACTTTTCCGTGCTTAAAGGATTTTTAAAATTTTAACAAATATTTTTCATGATGTATTTTTTCATGTTCTCAATTTTACGCAAACTTCAATAACAAATCGATACATATAACGCCATCTATTATGAGTTATTTCAACAAATGTTCCTTTGTTCCTGATGAGACCCCATGTCTTAGCTATGATTCAAGAAAATCTGTTCAATCGTTTGATGATCATCAGCTCTTTTTAATATAGTCTTTGAAAACAGACAACTGAAAATGATTTTTGCAGTACGACGATTTTTTTAATTTTTTTAATTTTATATTATAATGCACTCGAGTTTAGCTGTAGAGATGGGATGAATTTAATATTTTTTTATGCATACAGTTGAAAATGAGTATTATTTCAGTACCTATAAAATAAAAGCTAATTTTCTTATTTGCTATACACCGTGACCGTTTACATTTACCACGCGGGCCCAGTACGAGTTGATGGACGTCGCATGTCTTCGAATTTTTGGTGCCATGCCAATGCCATGCCAACATGCCAGTTTCCTCACGATATTTTCTCTATCGTTTTTAGCAGGGTTGAGGATATAAATTGCGCCTGCCAGAGTTTGAACTCACGACCTACTCGAAAGTCGGGTTCGCAACGAAATGTTGAATGTGATTTAATTCAACCCATCTTTACTTATTTTATAGTATAATCATTCATAGCGCTCTTTCAGATGTCGGCGGGCACACTACTAACGCTTTCTCATCATTACAGCTTGTTTTAACATGTCGTGCTCAACTTCTCAGTGCGATTGAGCGCGGTTGAGCGTGACCCGTATTTATTGAGATTCACACATTTTGTTGAGCGTAACATGTGTCACTATATTTTGAGTTGAGTCTAACATGTTTGTCAAAATATATTAAAATTGAATAGCACTACGTTTTAAAGGAATAGCTTAAAGTTAAATCTTTATCTTTTCGCAAAACTCTACTATAACTAGCATATTTTTTTAGTAAGTCGAGTGAATCTATTCACCTATAGAATTGGGTTTAGTGTTTTACGTATGTAGGTACAAGAAACATGGAAAAATAAAATAGAAAACAAAATATAAATTCAACCATTGTATTACATTTAAGATTCGTTTCGTTTACATACATAATCATTTGAAATAAATCTGTCGAGCCATGTTGCACTCAACGCCAATGTGACGCTCAACTCGACTCAATCTCGCTGAGCGCCGAATGTTTCTAGCAACAACAGCAGCCGCGCGGCGCTCGGCCGCACATGTGAGCCGCCCCCGCCCCCCGCTCACCTCGCCTCACCCCCCGCACGCACACTTAACGCACGCACAAGTAATGCTTCACACCTTCTACTACTAATTTACAGCTTGGCAAAAAAGAGTTTGGAAAAAATGAGGGCGCCACTATTACACTAAGGCCACTTTTAATGGGAACTCAACAAAAGAATTTAGCGAAATAAGAGATTTAAAACTTGAGATTTACGGCCGTTACCATTTACCGTCGCCTTAAGTAAAATATTTAATTCCACCTGTCACCACGTCAAACCCTTTTTTCCAAGCTGTATGTGACCAATGACATGTACTAGCGGCAAATTAACTATGTGCGCAGGGTGAAACGAAGTCGGTTTAACGTAGTATTTGCACTGTGCAGGCTATTGTAACTGGTTACTGTTCGCTTACCTTTGAGAAAGCACTTGTTTGCTTATCTTTTGTAATCTCAAATAAGATCTTAGCCTAAATAATATATTTTCGTAAATATCGTAAATGGATACACTATGGGAATTATAGAGAAGATATCGAAAATTTTTATGTTGGCTACAAAAACCTCGGAGAAAATTCAACATTTCCTATACTTAATTTCCTGTAGCATTAAAAAAAATACGGTGAAATAACGATGGTTACTGTGTTTTGTTGAAATCGACATGGATATGATAAATAAATTACAGTTTTGTGTTTATCGTGAAATAACGATGCTTCATAGACGCCTAAATCCAATTAACGAAACAGGTAAGTATAACCGTTTTGGTTTATTGTTATAATATACTTGACAATCTAGAGTAAAATATACTTGGTCGTCTGTCTACGTGGTGTTTCAAAATACATGTTATTGGGTCACTTTTTATGTTGCATGCTTTTCTTAGTTTTTTCACCTAATGGGTACATAAAATGATATATAGACCTAATCATTTTAATTTATTTAATACCTGCTTTAAAATTAGTATCATTTTCAAATCTCACTATTTTATTGGATTTTTAAGCTATTTATGCAATTTTAAAATTTTATTAATTTTGTTGGATATATAGAATGTCTACCGAAGATAACTTGGAAAGTGGTTGTTATTAGGTGGAAATAAATTATAAAACGCTTCTATAGAAAATAATAGACAAGAAACTCGATGGATATCAATAAAACTAGTGCTAACGTAACTTGCCTGTATACTTATCTCTTTCACTCACTATACCCACTTGTATCGCCCATACTTCCATATTAAAATCGAGGTCTGTCCCCAGCAGCCGCAGTACAGGCCCGGGGGCGGAGCACCCCGGCCGGCGTCGCAGCCCCAACAGTTCGATGACGTCAACAACTACTCGGACTTCATCTAGGCCTTACAATCGCATGTGTGGGTTCATTGGGAAGATGAGTGGAATGACTTGAAATTGTGTTAGATATTTAATTTTGAAAGACATTTGTGCTGATTCTGTCGAACATCGCACTAAAATAATTTTAATCACACTATATCTTTTTCTTACAAATATAATTGAATAAGGACAGAAAATATTTAGAACTGTCAAATTAGTCTACGCCCTTGTCATTTACGGGAAAATAGTCATGACCTTTTGCGATTACGACTAAATTGACATTAAAACTATTCAATCGGACTAATTTGACAGGATTAAATATCTGCTATCCCTCTCTCATATTTTTTTATTAGAAAGAGACGTAATGAGACTAAATTAGTTTAGTTTGTAAAAAACAGAATCGACACCATAGATAGTGAAAGTTATTAGAGATGGGCTGACAATGACAAAAAATATCAATGACAGATTTTTATTTTACATAAGTGTAACTGAAAAGCGTTCGCGCGCAAAATGAATTAAAGTATTGTGGCGATCTCGACCCGTACATGACCGCCGTTCCAATGTACCCACGCATGTAAATAATTAGAAACTTGTAATATGAATTAATGAAATGGATAGATTTTCTGTTATAGTAACTACTTCCCTTAAAGGCGCGATTCCATTAGGCAAGTCTTGCATGCAAGTACGACGTCACATTTGCAATTTGTACAGTGGAAACCACAGCTTGCAATCAAGTTGCAACTGAAATGTTCAATTTAAATCACTTGCACACAAGTGTGACGTCATAAGTACTTGCACGCAAGACTTGCCTAATGGAAACGGCATCGTCGCAGATATCTAACAGCTGTTAGATATGTACTGTGACAATGGTCGTACAACTTTGCACTTTATGTTACTGAGAATAAAATGTTTTAAGAAAAATTCTCTGCTCAGCGGTGAGACTAGATCCAATTAAGCATGTTTTGTTCGTCTTTTCTTCCATAAATTGTTGACTGATATAATAATTCATCTTAGAAATGTACTGTTGGCGTGTGTCTATTTAAATACATTTTGTATATTATAGAATACCAACAAACTTTCGGTTTCTGAACGCTTGGTCAAGTCTATGATAAAAAGTACAACAGTACAACTCTTCCATTTGGCGTTGCCGTAGTCGAGTAAAAATCGAATCGGATGTTAAATCGAATGTTATTTATGGAAAACTAAAACATTTTACAATAGATCATATTCATTATTCATTCAGAAACCGAAGGTAACAACCAATCCCCTCTACCATCTTTTTTGTGGTTGACAGTGGTATTTATAAAATAAGTCTTAGTAATAAATAACTTTTTTTACACAAAAGTTTTTAATTTATTTTTTGCTATAGGAATCCTTTTGGTAGGTAGGTCTGTCTATTGTAAATTGGGCCGAAAATGTACATGCGCGATCTGTGATCATCTTTTGTACTTAGTACTTATCTTAACGTATCTACACTTAGTTTAAAAGCATGAATCGAATAAATCTGTCGTAATTATTTCTGTTTACGACAGTTTCTGTTTGGAATTTGGTCTGTCTGAATGGAACAACCAGTCACGTGCGTTAGCGTATTATTACCCGACTGCGCCAGAAGGAGGGTTATTAGTAGTCCTATTTCGAGTGCGAATCGATGTTTGATTGATCGACTATGACCTTCGTTAACATTCTCGTGATCGAATATATGTATTAGATAAACACGCACTGGGTACTCAGTAGGCACTCTGAGTGCCTAGTACTCAGATCATAGAAACAAGGAGATATGCCATCATAGCAAATTAGTACGGGAACAACTGATGCCACTTTTAATACATTTTTCGACACAATTACGCGCATAATTAAGCGCTTCTTGTGAATAAAAAGATATCTCCCACGCATTGAACATTCCGCACACCCTCAATCTAACACTGTTAACCGTCACTCAACACTAGCACTAAAATAAAACACTGTATTTATACCATCGATCGTGTTCGGTTCGTCGCCAGCGCGTACGTTTTTAATATGAGCAATTTGTTCAAGATCAGGCATCAAGCTCGATAGCGCCTTGGCACATCTCCTTGTTTCTATGATCTGAGGCCTAGTACGAGTTTGGAACCTAGGGATCAGCACTTTGGTGTGGTTACACGTTGGCCTTCTAGGGTTTGATATCTCTATAAAAATAAATAAAAGACTTCAATTGTAAAATATCTTCTTATATATTAAGTATTTGCTTCCGAACTAAGTATACAAAGAATACAAACACGCTAGCAGTCTAATTAGGGTTAACTTTTGGTATAAAACTCTGGCACTAATAAAAAGAGTTATAATATCATACATGTAGTTACAAGAGAAAACTACATATTAATTATTATAATTAATGTACCATCAAAAACGTACACAGAGCCTTAAATCGTGAAAATTTGCTGTTTTAAACAATATTCATTTTTAACTCTATCAAAACGCACAGAACATTTTTTTTCGTGCCTGGAGTCATTCGTGTTTAATGGCTTCTAGAGTCTGGCCAAAAAAAGAAAAGCACGTCAATTCCAAAAAAACCGGCCAAGTGCGAGTCGTACTCGCGCACCGAGGGTTCCGTATCATTTTTGGACGTATAAAGTGAAAAAATCCGGACCGCATAACTAAGTTTGTTTGTGAAGGAATTTTGATGATTTTGAAAAAAACTGTACTAGTTAGGAACATCGTTTTATTTTTGGTGCCATATTTGGGTCAATTCCTATCAACTCTAATTATTTCAGATTTTTCGCCCCGCAAACTTCGGAGATAAGGGGGGGGGAATGGTATTTTTTTGGACATTTTTCAACATATGTCGAAAACTGTGAGACATAAAATTAAATAAAAATATATTTTGAAATGTGCAGATCAAGCCCTTTCATATGATATGTCACTTGACCTAGTAACCCCACTTTGAAATTTCAGACCCCCACTCCGGCCCCTTTTGCAATGAAAATAAAAATATTTTTGGACTTTTTTCATTTGCAATAAAGTTGAACAAGCATTCTTTATAACTGTTCCAAATTTCAAGTCGATAGCATAAGTAGTTGCTGAAATAAGCAGGTGTGACAGACAGACAGACAGACGAAGTCGCACCATAAGGGTTCCTTTTTTACCATTTTGGTACGGAACCCAAATTATGAACGGAATCTCACTACAACCAGCAAGGTGAGCCTAGTTTGTTTGAATATCATTTATTAATGCACAAACATTTATAATTCAAGTAAGACAATTTTGCATCGCACACCAAGCAAAATTGTCTGTCATAAATAGATTCACAATTAATGTACCTATTTATATTCTTTGAATTAGACGCGCTTTTCCAGAGTCAGCTTTCGTTCAGCACTGCAGCTCAAATCTTGTCTGTACAGGCACAAATGTTTCCTTGTTTTTATGATATAAAATAAATATAACTAGATACACAATATACACATACATTGCTTTTTTACAGCAGTGACAGATATAGGTATGCATTGGACACACACTTAAGTGCTAATCAAATAAAAAAACAATTAAAGGCAAATAATATAAGTACAATAAAGTAAAACACGCTGATTAGAACTAATGTCAAAAATAGGATAAAGGATTCATATTCATAAAAATGTCTTGTAATTCACTAAACAATTTACTTACGGGATAACTTCCGTGATTTTTGTTTGGATTGAGTTCCCGATATTTCGACGCTGTTGCAAGCGCCATGATCGCGGGTAAACTGGAGAAGTAGTGAGCGTAGCAAAAGACTAAGAAAGAGGGTAGACAGATTTGTCTGCTCCTAACAATTATTTTATTTTAAGTGTTTCATCCACCCGCATTCTCCAGTTCATTTAAAAAGGGTTTATAAAATGTAGATAATTTAGTTTATAATTATGTAATTGTTCGAAATTTTAGAACAACAGAAGTGGCCCAACCCAAATTTTTGTCTACTTTATTCTCATTACTAACAAATAATTTGGAATGTAGATTTCAAGGAAAAATACCTAAGATTATTAAACAATTAATTTGTAAAATTGTCTAAGGCCAAGTACTGCACATAATTAAAAAAAAATCTGTAACGAATAACTTACAATAATTTAGATTAAGCCACCTTTACCTTAGCGGACGCGCGGTGTGCAAAGTCCGAACAAACTATTGACATCCATTGTCGGTTTTCATCGCACATCAAAACATTCACACCCTTACCACAATAAAGATAGACACGCGTTAAACGCGAATGCTACCAAAAATAATACGCACTTGTTTTAGATAAGTTAGTGCTAAAACAAGTGTGTATTATTTTTGGTAGCATTCGCGTTTAACGCGTGTCTATCTTTTTTGTGGTAAGGGTGTCAATGTTTAAAAACCGTCAATTGAAGGCAAAGTAAGTCATCAAGTTTGTCCAAATTTTGACATCTACTTTGTGGTTAAAATACGACGAATTATCAATTATTCGTATAATCCTATCCTACTAAATATTATAAACGTGAATGTTTGTGAGTATGTATAGATGTATGGATGGATGTTTGTTACTCTTTCACGCAAAATTACTGAACGGATTTTGATGAAACTTTACAGTAATATAGCTTATACATCAGAATAACACATAGGCTACTCTTTATCCCAAAAACGCGGGCGAAGCCGCGGGCGGAAGCTAGTATAATATAAACATTTATAGATGAAAAGTTGTGTCTTATTCGAGTTACAATACAGCTTGCCACTGCTTACAACATGACTTTTTAATCAACATCCAAAATTTCTAGGCATGGAATCTGGAATAAACAATTGGGTTAAGTGCCAAAAAAAGCTAATCACATTTTGGCACTTAGCCCAATTGTTAATTCCATGCCTCAATTCTCCTTCTCAGACCTATCAGCCTTCCTTTTTCAAATGATTAACTGGCAACTCTATGCCCGGCCAAATAAGATTATGCGGACTAAAAAAATTTAATTAATCATTCATTCAATCGAAAATCTCACTAAATTACGCTAAGGTGGACAACGGACTAGACAATCAGGCACCTTGACAGGATAATGTCAGTTACCATCAAATTTACCAGTTTCTGTCAGTCTGTTCAATTTAATCTATTGTCAAATCTCAGTCAAGTGATATAATTGGCCAATGTTGTTATTTCGATAAACCAACCACCCAACCAACCATTAACAGTTGGTATTGCAGACACGGAATAGAAAATTCTATACCGTGATTGCAGATGTCCATAGGCGGCAATGACCACTAATATATAATATTATAAAAAAATAAAATGGGTCTATTACGGGGTCTATTACGTGTTACTAGCAACTTGTTCTAGTATAAAAGAAAGATGGAGCAAAACAGCAGGCATGACGAAGCGAAACAGCGCGGTTATCGCTGCCAAGGTATTAACCTTACTCCGATTGAAACAAAGTTAAAAATAAATTAGCCAGTTGCAACTGAAAAACAGTAGGTATTTTTATTTCTGGTACACTGTCCGTTATCCTGATTGTCTAGTACGTTGTCCTTTTTCTCCTTCTACTTTGTGACTATAAACTAATAAATACATTGTTCCAATATAATTTGTTGCTAAAAATGCTTATTTTGTATCTTAGTTAAACATGTTCGATTTTAATACAATTTTGTTCTTGTTAACCGTTTGAACGCCACGTACCATTTATTAAGCAACAGTGAGTTTATCTTATTGCTACGTTTTTCCAAACTGAGTAATTTATTTTTACTATTTTTTATCAATTGCATGCGATAACAGTAGTGGTAATACATGCTACCACAGATAAGTAAACAAAATGGAGTAAATATTAGTTCATTTTTGAACTGTAAAATAATCTTAGTAGATCTCCACATTATTATGTATATTAAAGTATAGCAAATATACGCTATACTTTAATGATTTACAGTAGATTTCGTGGATATTAGGTAAATCAAATGAGATTTTTTTACACATTGGAAAAATTATTTTAAAAATAGGCGTTCAAATAGCTAACAAAATAATTTATATTACTTAAATATACATATTTATACCTCTCTTTCTATCACTATAATGACAAAAAGAGACAGAACTAGCACAGAATTGCTGCAAACTAAAAACGTCTAGAATTTTTTTAATCTATATAAGAATTTGGGAACCCATTTTCTTATTTATCACATTGAAGTAACTATACGTATGATATGTGAAAAGCATTAAAAAATCGCAAAATTTAAATTCGATAAAACGCTAAGAAGAATAAAAGCTAAATAAAAGGAATGCATTCATAATTTCTTTTTGATTGGACACAAAAAATATAAGTACTAATTTTTTTATTCTAAATAAATATAGGTATTATCGAGCCGATTGAAGTAAAATATAAATTTGTCATAACCTCTTTGAAAGCAGTCACACGAAACTTAGTTCTAATCTTAAGTTGCTGTACAGAGTAGCTTATGTTGGACAAACATTACTAAAATTGTTCAAGCTGACCGTTTAAACAATGTGTGAATGTCGGCAACTTTTGACATTCATTAACATCAACGGCTTTTTCAAATCCTTTGCTTAGTGTAAAGGCCTCGTTTCACCAGCAACACAACTGCCTTTAGTAATTTACTTACTAATTCATAAGCCACGAAATAAATACCTAATTAATGGAGTTATATGCATATTTCTCTCTAGAATCAAATTTCCCCATCATAAACAACAAAGCATCTGCTATTTGACGACGCGTCACCTACGATATCCGCATTAGTTCTCCATTTTTTATATTCTCCGTGTTTATGGCACTTTAGAGTTGGCGTTAAACGTAAACGATCGGCCATCATAAACCACTGTGTACATGCAAGTTTAACATATATTGAGTATTAGCGCCCTGCAACACATTATGTAGATATTTTTGTTAATATTTAATGCAGGGCTTGACTTACGAAAAATGTACATTTAAAATGGCGGCTTATCTAAAACTAACCTTATTGGAGTGACAATAGAAGTCTGTTTGTATTTTTTTTAAATGCGTGAGGTACTGGACTCATTTTTGGAAACTAAATATGAAAATATCCGTTTTTATAAAATATAACATTTTTGATTTATGAAAATAGCTGTTAGTAAAAAAAAAATGCCAAAACTTATGGTCTAGAAAAAATATCGCATGTATGTTGCTGGCCTTGTAAAGAAAAATGCGTTTAAAGACGCCAATAGCGGCCATTAGTCGCTGTACAGATAAATTTTATAGCACTATTACCTACATATATCGTCATTATTTTTGTTAAACTCTCATACCTTTTTTATGTCTTATCAAAGACAAAAAGCCCATTTTGCTTTATACCGCCTATAAATGAATTCAGTCCCTAAAATAATTAATCTGGGTCCATCCCATTCGGGAACACACAAAAATGGCCGATAAATAAAAAAAATATTAAGAAAACTCTAACAGCCAAATCTCTCTATACCACCTCCCAATCGCCACTTAAGAGGGCTCTCGCATTCGGCACCTCTCTCGCTCGCACAGAACCATATATTTTAAGAAAGTTAAATGAAAAGATGCATTTTTAAAAAATATAAACTGATACAGAACTACAAAATGATATTCATTATAATATTATAAACTCCAATTTAATGATTAAAAACACATGAGTTAAACATGTCTCAAAAGAACATCGTAATCGTTTTTTAACCTTGTTTATTAGATATCACAGTAGAAATGTGTTTTAATTATTTACCTGTAAAATTAATATTATTTTGTAGTTCTGTATCAGATTACATTTTTCAAAAATGCATCTTTACATTCAACATTCTTAAAAATGGTTCTGTGCGAGCGAGAGAGGAGACAAAATTCCGAGAGCGCCCTTAAAGTAATTACTATTACAAAATCAGTCACTATATCACTTAAAAGTGTTTATGAAACCTTAGATTTACCACTTTCACTTTTGTCACTATCGTCTGGGGTCTTCAGGGTACCGTTTTGGCACTTCCCGTTGGTGACAGCGGGGTTTTTACTCCTTTTGGGGACATAGTGAATTCTCTCAAGTAGCGCTTGTAGAATGCTGCCTGGGATCCGTTGGTGAGCTTCCACTAACTCTTCTATAGCACTCGCGACCTATAAACAGATATTTCACATGAAAATTTATGTCTTGGCAGAACTTTGTGTCGGATTTTTCGGAGACTTATAAGTAAGCAGAAGCACTAACAGTACGGTATCTAATAAACAATCAGCGACAAAACGACATATAGGTATAGTATCCGGCAGGAAAGATGATCACAGATCGCGCATGTACATTTTTGGCCCAATAGACAATAGACAGTTGACAATACGTAATAGAGAATAGTCCAATAGACTTGATTGACTGACGAGCCAATCGCGTGCAACCTCGGCGCCCCCCGTTTTCTTCATTCCGCCAGAGTCCGAAAAACTAGCTAATGCGCTGGTGACGTTTGTTATCATAAGTGGTGCCGCTAGTTTTATACCTAGGTGTAAGTGACGGATGCGATGCTCTACAAAGCCGAAGCTAGCCGATTATATCTCTATCAAACTCGGAGCTGAGTTCACCGACAAGATAACAGTTCGATAAATTGAAAACGGCTGTTTAATATATCTTTTTCTATGGAAAAAGTCATGTTAAACGGCCGTTTTCAATATAACGGACTGTTATCTTGTCGGTGAACTTGAGGCTCGATGTGTAATATTTACTATGTGTTCGGCCATGTTGTGTCTTACCTTCTGTTGTAGCTGTTCCGGCGTCAAGTCCGGGTCGTACGGTATGGGCTTGCCCAGGTGAGTGACAAGCTTGACGGGGAAGCCCCCGTAGACGGACGTGGTCGACTTGGGCAAGACCCCAATGACCCCCGATCCCCCCTTGTAATGGTCTTACCTTCTGTTGTAGCTGTTCCGGCGTCAAGTTCGGGTCGTACGGTATGGGCTTGCCCAGGTGAGTGACGAGCTTGACGGGTAAGCCCCCGTACACGGGCGTGGTCGACTTGGACAAGACCCCAATCACCCCCGATCCCCCCTTGTAATGGTCTTACCTTCTGTTGTAGCTGTTCCGGCGTTAGATCCGGGTTGTACGGTATGGGCTTGCCCAGGTGAGTGACGAGCTTGACAGGTAAGCCCCCGTACACGGGCGTGGTCGACTTGGACAAGACCCCAATGACCCCCGATCCCCCCTTGTAATGGTCTTACCTTCTGTTGTAGCTGTTCCGGCGTTAGATCCGGGTCGTACGGTATGGGCTTACCCAGGTGAGTGACGAGCTTGACAGGTAAGCCCCCGTACACGGGCGTGGTCGACTTGGACAAGACCCCAATGACCCCCGATCCCCCCTTGTAATGGTCTTACCTTCTGTTGTAGCTGTTCCGGCGTTAGATCCGGGTCGTACGGTATGGGCTTGCCCAGGTGAGTGACAAGCTTGACGGGGAAGCCCCCGTACACAGGTGCTAGTGGCATGCGGAACGTGGCGTAGATCTTGATCCACACGCCGCGCAGCCAGCCCACTGTGCGGAACGCCTCGCGCACGTTCTGAGTAAACATCGGTACTATTGGCTGTAGAAAAAGAAAATATACCGGGTGAATTTTTCAAGTCGGGCTTGGATGGCCAAATCCGAAACTATAAGAAATAGCGAAAAACGCTAAAAGGAGTCTCGGGGCAATTTTATTAAAAACTCAAACTACATCATTAGATTTTTTTAAAATAAATTTTCCTAGCCAGGAACCGAACCCGTTGATTTTGGAAAAAAATACACACACTGTATTATTGCACCATCTGGTAGTGTTGCTAATAAGAATTAAATTCTGGGAACTAATATAATTATGGCAAACTAAAGGAAAGTTTTAATTATCCGTCTAAATGATGTCCGTCTCAGACAGACAACAAAGTGATCCTATTAGGGTTCCGTTTTTCCTTTTGAGGTACGGAACCCTAAAAATGACAAAAAACTCTTACCACTTTAGCCTCCTGCGCGACCTTGGCGAACCCGATCCTGTTCCTCCAGTTGAGCCGGTAGTAGTGGTCTCCGAACTGCGCTTCATACACGCCGCCCGGCGAGATGGCCAGAGAGTTGCCGCCGCGCAGAACCGACGCGCACGTCTGCACCGTGCCCGGGATCACGCACAAGCCTTCCAGGAGGGTTGCCCAGCCTGACCAAAAAATATTGAATTTTTATCAAGTTTTCATAAGCTAATAATGTCTTAAAGCAGTCTACACATCAAAGTCGCCGACCCGCCGACATGAGTCGTCGACTTTTTTGTCGGCGGGTTAGTCGGCGACTTCACATCTCGTTCAAGTAGTAAAACTTTGTCGGCGACACGGAATCAGTAACTTTTTTGGTAGTTAATGTCGGCGGGAAAATGAACGCGTATGCAAGTCGCAGACATTCCGCCGACACGAGCTCAGCGTGCGCGCTGCGTTCACGCTGTGTTCACGCTACACGCTGCTCAAACGCGATAAGTATGCCGATTGTATACCTACTGCATTTAAAGGTCAAAGTAAGCAGAAATGTTAGAAAGTGGGGGTTATTGTTTCAAATCTAATTGACACCAGAACTGTCGAAGGAACTTCTTAGTTAGAACAATAATACTGACCAGGTATCTTGAACATGAACCGATCAGCGACGGTGTGCATAAGCCGCCTCTTGAAGAGCAGCATCCTGGCTGTGAAGTAGTACATGTCGATGGGCAGCGCGCCGTGGTAGTAGATCACTAGGAACGGCCCGTCTGGGATGTTCTCTAGGCCTTCGATTTCGTAACCTGGAGACAAAGGACGTGAAAAGTGCTGGTACCTTCGTCTGTCGCAATTGAAAAAAAACTTTTTTAACAAAAAATAACCGACTTCAAAAATCCACTACAAAGAAAATAATAATTTTGGTTTCGGAAGTCGGTGGCTTTGGTTTTTGTTTGCTTTTTTTTGCCACCGACTTCCGAAACCAAAATTATAAAAAACTTTTTTAACAAAAAATAACCGACTCCAAAAATCCACTATTTTTGAAGTCGGTTATTTTTTGTTAAAAAAGATTTTTATTTTTCCCTTTTTAGTTCTTTATCCCGTGTTAGATTACTTTCACGAATTCGTTCAACAGTAAATCTTCTACGGAGTATGTACATTTATGCCTATAACTTTGTACATAAGAATGATTACATACATACGGGACGAATACAGAACCTCCTTTTTTGAAGTCGGTTAAAAACACAATTGATTTTTACCTTCAGCACCCTAATTGCGTAACTCAATTGCTATCACCATGGTATTGATTTTAATATTCATTACGCCGTATGTTTCAAAATCCGTGTTCCCTTATCTAGCTCAACGACGCAATGGATGTTGTTGAACTGTCAAAATGAAAGCCATGGTGATAGAAATTGAGTTACGCAATTAGGCTGCTGGTGTCTCGACAGATAGAGGGCAGACTAAAGCTGAAACGACGTTACTATCATCAGCTTATAGAAGTCAACTGTTGCATATAGGCCTCCCACAAGCAGACGCGGTTGCAGCCGACGACTTTGTGCGGGGGAGGGTCATACCGCAGCCGAAGACTGGTCATACCGATTTAGCGATTAGGCGGTTTGTGAACGTTCTTCCTCGATATGACTAATGTATTTGACCACTTGCCGACGTGCTATACCAAGAATTACCGCGTTCGCACTTTTTTTTACGATTTGGGGGGGGGGGGGGTCGGACCGCCTAACTTAGTTTTCTAGGCTTAGAGGGTATTTTTTATGAATTTACAATAAATACAAATAGCGGAACTCCATCTAAAACATTGCAATAGGTACAGAAAGAGCATTTGATTCTCCTCCAAATACACTTTACAGGTTTGGTCGTGACTCGTGACCCAAAAACGTGAGTTTGGTACGGGGCGCCATACATTGGCTGGATTTGTCCTTTGAGATGTTGGGGTTTTTCTTCGATCACCACCGACGAAGAAGCTGAGGTATGATGAGTTATGGGGCAGTCTTACACTAAACTTGTGTTAATAATGCACTTACCATGCCACAGCCATCCGTGCGCGTCCCAGAGCGCGCAGACCGCGAGCCGAGC
The DNA here is from genome assembly GCA_948465475.1 of Thalpophila matura. Taxonomy (NCBI): domain Eukaryota; kingdom Metazoa; phylum Arthropoda; class Insecta; order Lepidoptera; family Noctuidae; genus Thalpophila; species Thalpophila matura. The sequence continues at coordinate 8,304,661 of OX419198.1, read as the reverse complement.
GGCCTGCTTCCAGTCAGGTTGCACGCCATCCACCACCTTCAACCTGCCAACAAGGAAACACATCAGTTACAACTTACGTTTGAAAATAGACAAAAATTGACTTGATGTGGAACGACTGCAACCTTAATAATATGTATTATAGGTAGGTATGTTATTTCTTTGCAGTGATAGCCTAGTGGTATAACCATGTGCCTTCCACGGCGAATGGTTCGAGTTCGATCCCGAGGCACGCACCGCTGACTTTTCGAAGTCATATGCGTATTAGAAATTAATTATCACTTGCTTTAACGGTGAAGGAAAACATCGTGAGGAAACCGGCATGTTCTAGAACCAAAAATTCGAAAAACATGTGACGTCCACCAACCCGCACTGGGCCCGCGTGGTGGACTACGGCCCACTCCCTCTCACAGACAGAGGAGGCCTGTGTCCCAGCAGTGGGAACATTATAGGCCAATTATGCATGAATGCATTATGCATGTTATTTCTTTAGACGACCACATCATTTGATAGTGATACCTAAACCCATTGCGTGCAGATAATATAAGTTGTCATCGATCGCATGCGCATTGTTCGCGCAATTGTTTACCAATTAGCATTAGACTATGCCTACGGCTACATACATAGGTACTCATCATCTGCCTAGCCTTTTCCCAAACATGATTGGGGTCGGCTTCCAGTCTAACTGGTTGCGGCTGAATATAAATATTTTACATGGATCGACTGCCACCTGGCCTCCACGACCCAATTATTGGGGAATACAGGTATTCGAATGTTAGACCAGTTGTCAGACTTTTGGGCTTCTGACTACCCGTAACGACTGTCAAAGATATTATAAAGACTAAGGGCCAAGCCCTTAGATACAGGATACAGTACAGCACAGAAATCTCGATGTTTTGTCATGTTGCCACATCAATAGATTGCATGTTCCGATCACAACCACACCGCATGACAAACAAATGGTTATTGCCATACAGCGCCAGTCCAAAGTTAAAGTCATTTATTTATGTCTCACAAGCAGATAAAAATATAAAAATAATTGGACATAATTATTTCTATCTAATTAAACCGTCTGGCAATTGTCTACGATATTTCACAATTATCTAGAAAAGAGGTCTCAAAGGTGTCAAAGATATTGAGAAATTATTTATAATTTGTGCCACCTTATTTTGTTGAGGAAATTCATACTGAATCCGAGGGGTCGTTAAACCGTGATTTTGTGGAAACCACCTTTTTAAGACCTTTGGACTGATCTATTTGTAGTACAAATTGAGGTCAGCTATTATTAGAGGGTTAAGAGAGAAATATTTATCGATAGTATAATTCTTGCTATAATTTATTAAATGTCCATCTAAAAGATGTACGGTGGTACTGGCGGTAGTAACACGTAGTAACACCGTGATGTATTAATGATAAGACGAATCATTTTATTTTACAACTGGAAATCGATTCCAGTGTAGTTTAAGAAATACAAATATAAGTAGTTATAAGTAGTAGTAGTTTAAGAAATCCAAAAGTGGCGATGCATGGGGCCTATATCCAGCACGTGGACGTCTTTCAGTACCTTAAGTACAAAAAAGCACGTACACTTTTAATTCTAATTATTACAAACTTTTAATTTAACTTGCCCTACAACAGAATTTTAGACCAGTCCCCCCAACCGATTGAGCTGGAATTTGGAACACATATGTAACCTTGGTGACAATGCAATAATATGGTAGGTACTATGGAAGTAGTCTCATGATGAGGCCGGGAGGTGGCCATAGGAACTCCTCAATTTCTCAACATAACTCCGTCGTGTTTGGGCTCATTGGATTTGTCTTGACAGTTACTGTAAACCTAGATGATGTCTGGGGTCCCATGATGGACCTTGGAAGACGTCATTATAAAAGCTTGTTTTGAAAAAAATATTTTCAACAATTCTGTACCTCAGAGACAAAATCGAAATTTTAGAAGACGGCCAAAAACGTGAATGTATTAGGTACTATCGTTTGCATTGCATATTGGGTGGATATAAGAGCTCCACACAACACACCGGTCGTGGTCGGGCCTGCAGCGGCGCATTTTCGTTAATGCCTTCGATTCTGGTATCAATTTATTAAAACACAAGCAAAAGCACAAAAATCGCGCCCAGTAGATTGAGTTGGAGCTTGGTTTTTTTTTGTTTATGGTGTACCTCCTATCAAATCGCTCACGGACCAATTTTTTGTGGCGGCGCGGCGCAGAAATTTACATTTCATATGCACCTCATCAAAATTTGAATCAGGGAATGACCTAAAAAACGAGCCTTCCAACCAATATTGAGTTTAACCTTGAATTGAAGGTGACTGCTTCGTCATTATCTTGTTAGCATTTTTGTTGGATCTTAATATATCATGATAAACAGGGCTATTCAAAATCAATAGGCCCTATAATCAGCGACCAAAATCGGCTAAAACTTCAGTTTTTTAGGTTTCCCTAGTAAAACTAGGAACCCTTATAGTTTCGTCCTGTCCGTCTGTCTGTCCGTCTGTCACGCCCTCGTCAAATCCATAGTTCATAACCAATTTGTATGAAACTTCGCAGGTAGATGTCTTCTATGAGCCGCCATGAAGGCCTGTAATAAAATTATGAAAAATAAAATAATTAGGGGGGGCTCCCATACATACATACATGAAACTGGGGGATGAAAATAAATATTTTCGCGCACCCCATCATGTGGGGTATCGTTGGACAGGTCTTTGAAAATAATATAAAGGTTCCTAAATGAGTTTTTTGTTTAAGTGCATATTTAGTGAACTAGGAGCTCCCAAAGTCTGTAACAATGTGTCCCCCCCCCTGTAATTTTCCAACCGTTGTATCAAAAAATCTGAAAAAATTAAAGCTTGTGCCATCTAATAAATACTCTGCGTGTGTGTAAAACTGTGATTAAAATTGGTTTGAACAAGATACGTTAATAACTTTTTGAAATATTCACTATTTTCAGTTTTGAGTTTTGACAACGGCAAAATTAACTTTGTATTTCATAATGATATGAAATACAATCTTATATTTGCGGCCGGAAGACTGAAATACTTCTTGCTACGGAACCCTAGACTGTGCGTGGTCCGACACGCACAGGTTTTTTAAATCATAACAGAGCACAGAGATATTAAAATTTATTTTTGGAATGTCACAAAAGACAGCCATCAACCATCAAACTCCTTCACAGCTACCTAGAGTTAAAGCTACGTCACTTAAACAGTAGTATACAGGTGATTGGAAGTTGAGGGACATATTGAAGAAGGGGGGTATGTGACAACTTCATTTTAAAGCACCTAAAAGAAGTATTTTAGGTTACTTGCCCACCTGTAAAGCCTGTATAGATGGAAGATGATGGCACTGATGTATATGAGGACTATGATAACGGCTGGCAGCAGGAAGGTCACGATCACTGGCATCAGAAACCATGTCAGCCACAAACTGTACTCTGTGTCCACGTATTCCACTGCAAATAAAGAAATTAATTGGTTAATTTATTATATAAGGCTATGCTTGGAGTTTCTCTGAGGGATCGAATTCGGAACGAGGTGATCCAACAGAGAACGAAAGTAGTCGACATAGCCTACAGAATAAGCACGCTGAAGTAGCAATGGGCCGGCGCCGGCCATATCAGTCGTAGAACCGATGACCGTTGGAGTAGACGTATTCTCGAGTGGAGACCGCGAATCAGTAAACTTAGGGTAGGACGCCCTCAGGCTAGGTGGAGCGACGATCTTCGCAGGGTGGCTGGTGGCAGCTGGATGAGAGTGGCCGAGGATCGAGTTAAATGTCGTGCAATTGGAGGTCTATATCCATCAGTAGACTGCTATAGACTGATGATGATGATGACGAATTGGTTAATTTGGCAGATCAAGGACTAACGACTGACTTTTCGCCTCAAGTGAGCAAAGGTCCAAGAGGATACCATATATTGATGACTAGCTGACCCGCCCGGGCTTCGCACGACTAAAGTTTAGTACACCTACCCTACGCCTAGCCTACGCCTACCCTACGCCTACCCTACGCCCACCCTACGCCTACCCTACACCCCAAATCTCAAAAATAAGTTTCAAGCTTCTAGCTTTAAAAATGACGTAATTTCCATACAAACTCATGCCCTATTTCAACCCTTTACAGCCCTTTTTTCGCATTAAAAAGTATATATAGCCTATGTCCTTTCTCAGGCTCCAGACTATCTCTGTACCAAATTTCATTTTAATCGGTTCAGTAGTTTAGGCGTGATTGCGTAACACACAGACAGACAGAGTTACTTTCACATTTATAATATTAGTAAGGATAGTAAGGATGATGAATATCCCTAGTCGATTACGGCTATGGTTACCTGTTCTGTTCAGGAGGGATACGATTGGACAATTCAGTTGCGATCATGCGTGCTCTCATGTGGCTTATGTAGCCTATCTTGACACTAAATGGGCATGCATAAAAGGGACACGTCAGGGTACCATTAATATTTAATTGATTTAAAATACAAAAATGCGAATGCATCTTCATACAAAATAGTTTTTTTTTTTTTAAATAGCTATGATAGATGTGATTTAGGCCTAAATTCGTTTATTATTCTAAAATCATTTATCTGTTTTTGTACACAAAGGCAGACTTGGCTGGAAACCGACTGGCAATGTTTTTTTACTTTAAAGATAAATAACTGCTAAAAATTGCAAAATGATCACTTAATTTCAAGAAAACCATGAGACAGACCCTGTCTAATTCGATAATGGTCGTAATTCTACTAATAATCCGTTCTCAAGCAATTTGTTCAGATATGATCTTAAGCCATTGTTTTTTTTTTTTACAAAATGCCTGTAATTACTTGACTTATTTCCAACAGAAATTGCCAGTATTTGTCAGATAATTTTGCGAAAAAAAAAATAATGACAAATAAAATAATAGACAAAAATTCAAATGGTCACTAATTAGTGAACTCGAGATCTAACCAATTCATAATATGTAATTAGATCTCGAGACCGAAACTCGTCCAATCCCGAGACAAACAGGTGAGTAAACCGTAAATTTTAATAAGCTATAAAAAGACTTTGGTTAATGCCCTTTTCACTACATCATCTAATGAGGACAGACGAATGACCGGGTGTACCCACTTCTTGCAGTTTCTAGCTAACCAAAGAGATGGTTAATTAAGAGCTCGTACTCTTACCCATCGATAAAAACTTCCAGAGTAAAGTCCAATATAAAAGTCCATAAAATTCCATTTATCAGCGACAATGAACTCAATAGGTTACATGAATAGAATCGATGGGCCCAATATCAACAGGATACGTGATACTAAAAGCACTACAAAATAAACGAAATAAACGACATTATTTTTTTAAACAATCATGGCGGGACATCCGGGTATTTTATCAGCGTCTATGAAGAGTCTGCTGGGAACCTGTGAGCTACTGTAAAACATACTCAATATAAATGACAATAAAGTTGAAATTAGATGTGGAGTTTGTTTCAATGCACTATTAGCACGGTGACCCGAGAACACGCAGTGTGCATGCGTTGCTCATCTTTTCTCGTCTGAACATACGTTTATCTGTAGTCGTTAGCAATTAGTCCGATTTCCTAATAAATGATTATTCAACATGTTTATGTAAAGTGATCAATGAATTATTTCAAGGGCGTCGAACTTAGTTTATTGCTTTAGAATGATAAGGTGCTTTATCAATGCTTCAGTTGCAATACAGGGTAGTTAGTTGTGGATCAGAATGTTAAGTCACAAAAGGGAAGAATGAAAGGCATTTGCATGCAGCTAAAATGGGAATGTTAAAAGAGATGTGTGGTTGTACGCGAATGGAATAAGGGCCATATCTCATTAGGATGCCATAGCAGCTACGACAGCAGCGCCACCAATCAAAACACGTCACATAGTATTACAACGTACTTAACCCTACCTCACTTGGCGACGATTTGGCGTCGACGCCAGTTAATACAATTTGACATGTGACGGCGATGACGGCGGCGCTGCTGACGGCGATGACGGCGGCGCTGCTGGCGTCGCTGCCATGGCATTCTAATGAGATATGGCCCTAAGACGATAGAATAAGAAATGAGTATGTAAGAGGAAGTCTAAAAGTAGCGCTGAAGATAGAGAAGTTGTGTGGCAATTATTTGTCTTGGTATGGGGAATATGATGCGGAGGATTAAGGAAAAAAGGGTAAGGGCAGGAGGATAATGATGGTAGGTATAGGTCAACCAGAATCTTATGCATGTGTAACGATCGATACGAATTTTAGCATACATGGTACGGTCACCTCGGATTCGGACTGTATTAGCTGTTCCAAGTCTTTTTTAAAGACAACTTGGATGAACAAATTTCTATTTTTCAGAATTGGCTATAAATCCGATCCGCGACCTTCATAAAGATGTTAGATTTAAACGATATTTATACAGGTTGAAACTCTTTTTTAACCAAATCAGCAACGATTGTATCATTTTATACATACATCATAAACAACAACTTTTGTTTTATGACTTTTCAATGATAAACAATAACTTGAAAGTCAATTTTTATGGTAAATACCTATATTTATTATGTTTTGTAAAAAGTCCTAAAACATAAGTTGTTGTTTATGGTGTTAGAAATACAGTCCTACAAGGTTGTTATTGTTAGCAATAACCCTGTAAAGCAAGTAAGTAGGTACCTACTTACTACGTAATAATAAGAACAACAACAAGGTCTGGCTGAATATTCCCACGTAGGGCTAGCAATGAAGCCATGACCATTGAAGTCGGCAGTTGATAAATTATAATTTACTTTTTGTGTATATTGGCAAATTGGCATTACTGACCACACGTAATTTTGTGCCAATAAAAGTAATCGAAGCAACATCGGTTAGCATACTGAATGAAGATTAAACTAGGCACTGTAAGAATGCCTACAACCTTGAAAAACAAGTTACCTATACACATTGTTTACTTGAAAAATTTAGTTGATCGTAAACCTAATTTTGGACAAAAAAAAAGACGGCACCATAATTAAGTTCTTCAGACTTGAGCCATACATCGTCAGATTCGTCGTTCATTAAATTGTTTAAAAGCAAATGCATTCAAATAAATGCAACCATTATTCATAAAGATTAATCATGAAAATAATTTTATAAGGCACTCGTTACTTGTCACATCACGTAAAACGATATTTATGTTTGTTTATATCAGCTTTATTCGAAAAAACTTATTTCGGTAAAATTTATTTTAGTCCCGCATTCCTCATTTTGAAGTCGACTAACGCGTCAAAAGCAGAGAGAATTTATAGCATTTTTTGTTGCCAAATAACTTGCAAACAAAGAATAATTTATAATTTTAAAGGCACGTTATTTAGGCGCCTCATGCGTGGTATGCGTGCACGCAGCGTGTGCATCGCTTATAGCGCGTAAAGAGGCACAAACGCCCGTATTCGTAGGTATTCAAATCTTCACCATGCGAACGATAGGTGCTTAGATTTCATCACCAAAAACTAACTAAAACAACAATATTCAACTTATATACACACATCAAAAGTATCTAGGGATCAACATATATTTTTGCAATAACTTTTCTCCTGATTGATATTAATTAAAATTTTCTTTAAGGATTCATCAAATAAAGTGTTTTCGTTTGTCACAGTAACGATAAACCAAGTCACCTTTGCATTAATAAAGAAATTTGCCATTTTCCTAATAAAGGGATTTTTGACATTTGAACCACTAACATTAAAGTTCGAAAAAAAGACTGAATTAACAGTTTTCTTTAAAATTTTATTGGGTAACTTAAACAATTAATAATCCGTGTTTCTACCGCGAACACTAACAACACAAGAACATCGGTTTGGCATACTCAAAATGAGTTCATCCAAATCACGCTGTGGAATGGCCGCCCATGTTCGTTGCAACAACAAAAAAAGGTCTTCTTGCGACTGGATACCCTCCATATTCGGCAGAGCTCTTCTCTGTAGCATATCCCATGCATGCTCAATCGGGTTCAAGTCTGGCGACTGAGCAGGCCAGGGCAGGACATTGATGTTAGCTGCGGCGAGAGTCTGTCTTACAACTCTTGCGGTGTGCGGTCGTGCATTATCATGCATTAACTGAAATAAGGGACCGATTTGCACTTGTAGAGGAACGATGACGTCTGATACAATCGTCTCAGCATAAATTTGAGCGTTGAGGTTGCCTCTGATCCAAATCAACTCAGTTCTTCCGCCGATCCAAATACCCGCCCATACCATGATGGTTCCACCACTATAAGGATGGACTTCCTGGCAGGATTTTAATCGCTGTTGGCGTCCAGGGGTTCTCCAGTGTCGTATACGTCTTGTATCCGGTCTCATACCAAAACGAGACTCATCAGAAAAGCACACGAAACGCCATTGTTCTTCTGCCCAATTTCTGTGTTCAAGAGCCCATTGATATCGAATCCTACGATTGTGCATTGCTATAGGTGGTACCCGTAGCGGTCTTCGGGAATGAAGGTTCACTTCATGCAAGCGGTTTCTGACTGTTTGGTCGGTAATTAAGTTCCCTGAAGAGTGATGAAGCCTCACGGCTAACATCATGGCGGTTATTGTTGGAGCTCTTCGAGTTAAGATTTGAATGTATCGGTCTTGTCTCCGTGTGGTGCAGCGATACCGTCCTCCATGGCGCTCAGCCACGGTACCAGTGCTTCGGTAACGTGTCCAAAGTCGACTGATAACACTCTGACTTGTATTCAGAGCTAAAGCTACAGTACGTTGCCGGGAACCAGCTTCTATCATTCCCACGGCTCTGAGCATTTCTTCCCTGCTTAAATGACGTCGCCGCTCCATAATAACGTTGGTTTTAATCAGTAGTAGGGAAACAGTAGCACTAATAATGTCTTCAATGCGTTGTATGTTTTTATAGGGAAAATATTGACAGCTTATTTTCATCTTTTACTCGAATTTGATTGAGAGTTCCTGATTCAAATTATGAAATGCACCAAAAAGGATCCATATAAATTTATAAAATCATAAAGGGCACTGGCAGACGCCCATAGAACGCTGGGTCTCAGATTGTGTAAGTCGGTACAGATATGAAATTAGTTTGGTGTGATCGAGTATTTCAAGAGTATTTAAATTCATTTTTTATTTGTTTTTGTACGTAATTGGGTTAAAGAGAAATATTCTTATTTCTGACAGTGAGGTTAAGTATGGTGTGAATGATCCAGTGACGTACAGCCCGACTAATGAGTTCTCAATTTAAAGGTTTTAGTTGCTGTCACCATGATATTCTGTGGAAGCACGCGCCAGCCAGCATGCACCCGTTTTTGTTTTAGTGGTTTTTTCAAAATGTCAATGGCATAATCATTTTATATCTTATTTATTTCGATTTTTGATTCCAATTCTTAATCTCTAAGATAAATTAGGCAAAGAACAATTAAAATATATTTTTATTTTTGGTTAAGCTTTTATTACTGTACCATATCAAGCCTAAAACTGCCGACGTCCTTTATTACAAAGCCACATCTCAATCTCAAGAAATCCGCATAAAAATGCTTGATCCCTAGACACTTTTGATGTGTGTACATCTATATTACTTATAATAAGAATGTAAATTCCACGTGTCTGTACATTGCATATATTTGCATAAAAATAATATGGGGGACTAAAAATAAGTAATAAAGTAAATTTCTATCATTTTTAGAATTAATGTGTTTGTCTGTCAGTCGGTTTGTCTGTCTGTGTGTTTGAACACGCATCAAATCAATACTACTGAATTGATTATAAATAAATAAATAAAATAAAATAAAAATAATTTATTTCAGGCATAGTGCCCATAATGGATTATGAGGAAGTAGAAAGAAATGTATAGGCAGTATCTTGAGGTAACATTTAGTCATTATTTCATTAAAATCGGTCCATTCTATCAAAAGTTATTACAAAAAATCTATCAGTCAGGAGTAACTTTGCTAACATGTATTATCCGGTCCGGTCCACATAATGTATTTGTTCAATCCAATCACCGTATCTGTATCGCCGACGCGTATCATGCGAGTGGTGATACGTAATCATGACACGCGGCGGTCTTGATACAAGGTTCGATACCATACGCGATACGGTCCGTTCCATCTCGAGTCGGTTTTTTTCCGATCGGAAAAAATAATGCATATTATTATGTGGACTCGGCATTACTTGGTCAGTGGCACTAAAGAGTATTGTGTCGTTGTTTGTCAGCAGAGACCTGTCATTAATCTAATAAATGCAATCAATCAAACTTCATATTTATGTCAATGTAATTACAATAATAATATCAGGACTTTATTTAAAAATAATCAAAGTATCAGCGCTGTTTAAAACTGTCCCACTGCTGGGCACTGGGCACGGGCCTCCTCTCAGAATGAGAGGGGATAGACCATAGTCCAACACGCTGGCCAAGTGCGGGTTGGCAGACTTCACACACCTTCAAGAACTTTATGCAGAACTTTCAGGCATGCACTGTCCCACTACTGGGCACTGGGCACGGGCCTCCTCTCAGAATGAGAGGGGATAGACCATAGTCCACCACGCCGGCCAAGTGCGGGTTGGCAGACTTCACACACCTTCAAGAACTTTATGCAGAACTTTCAGGCATGCAGGCTTCCTCACGATGTTTTCTAAAGCAAGTGATAGTTAATTCTAATACGCACATGACTTCGAACGTCAGCGGTGCATGCCCCGGGATCGAACTCGCATCTTCGCCATGGGAGGCGCATGGTTATACCACAAGGCTATCACTGCATTTTTCATTAAAATCTCTCTTATCCTTAGGAGTGATGGTTTATACACAAGTGATTGATTTCAAATCAAGAAATAGTAACATGTATTAGGGCTTCGTCACATCACCACGTTGCGGCGCCGGCACCGTGATTTTCAGTGCACCACCGCACCGTTTTATGGCATTATTTTCCGACTTCCACGCGGACGGAGTCGCGGGCACAGCTAGTAATGAAATATGAATCTACCACAAAAACAAATGAAAAATAAAACGCGTTACACAATGATTTGTTAGTTTTCCACACAATAAGAAAATTAGGTAGGTATAATGATGTTTCAAAATGATAGTCTAGCTAGCCTTTGACGCAAAAGTTAAGGCTATCAAGCCTGTTTAGTCTAGAACGAAACAAACAAGATGCAATTTAAGTTGCATCATAATGTTCCACGCTACACGTTCCTGAAAAAGTGATTTAGGTATCTGTACCTACACTAGAGGTTTAAACTTTAAATGTTTCGTATAGAATTAGGTCCTGCTCATAATATCCTCCACTTCGATGTCCTGTCACTTCGATGTCACTTCGATGTCGATTCGAGTCCTGCACTTCGATGCTACATAGATTCACAACAGCTATGCTGGCCGCCATATCCAGAAATATCATAGATTCTGAATAGTACTTTATAGGTCCTGCAATTAAGTGCTTTAACCTGCTCATTTTCATTTAAAACGAGAATCGATAGTGAAGACCTTGGCCTCCAGTTTAGGTCGTAAACTCGCAGCAAACAGGTTCATACAAGATGCACTAGGTATTGCATAATATGCACTTAGATACAGATAAGGCAATTACTATTATAGATAAGGGTGTAAACTAACAGGCAAATTATCAGCAATATTATTTCGTAATTCTGCATGTAATGAAAAATATTTATAAAGCTTATTAATTGTGTAAACAGTAATATTTATATTAATTGATTGATTTTTAAATTAAGTAGGTATATTATTATATAAACTGACCCCAGTTTGAACCACTTTTGTAAACTTTGTACCTATTCAATATTATTCTGTGCTGTTCTTTTTGCATGCTGTACAACGTCCATGGCAAATAGATGAGTAGTTAATTGAAGGCGCTCATATTTCAGATTCAGATTTGGAATTTTTACTCAAATCCAGTTGTATTCAAGATAATCGTATGAGCATGATTCTGAGAATACGGACCAACGACAGCTTTTACGCAGCTAATTGCCCTGCTATAGCATGGACAATATTTGTTTCTAACAGAAAAAAAATCTAAGCCAATGAATGCACAGGGTCCCTCGTTTATCCATACCTACTAATATTATAAATCGGAGAGTTTTCGTTTGTTTCTTACTTCAAGATGCCTCAGTCTACTGAAAGTTTTGCAAAGAAAGGAGCTTCAACACGATCCGGAGAGGATCGTGAATGAAGTTTCTCTAGGATGCGAGCGAAACCGCTGGCAACTGCTAGTTTTTACAAGACTCACGTACATGTTGCCTAGCACGCAGACAGGTGTCGCAACCACGGGTCGTAACCTAACTATAAATTACTGATAATACTGAGATGTGCCCCATATCAGTCGCACAGGTATCGACAGGTCCGGAGCACAATGTCACGGTGTAGGCATCGGCGTTATTCGATAATATTAATTGTTATGATCACGATAACCTAAAATTGTCGTCTCGGGACTGTCTGGGCGGAAATTGATCCTTCGCGCATTTGTGTTATAAGTAAACTGTTAGACTTAGCTCGATATTATGTAAAGCACCCGCTACACTACTCGCGAAGTTCCTCGCCGAAGTACTCTGCGAAGTTGGCCGAAGCTTATCAGAATACGTCACCACACAATCGTCCATCATCGCGAGGCGCTCTTAGGCTCTTTGACTCGGGCGCAAAAACCGACACAGAGTGGTTTCGCGAGTTTCGACAAGTTTCGCGAGGTGAGTCGAAGCTAGCCGAAGTTACACGAATCGACCCTCTAGGGTCCATTTCAATTGAATTTGTTAACTTTGTAAACAATGTTTGCATGGCCAACTGTCATTTGATGAATTTGTATAGAAAGTTTGTTTACACAGTTAACAAGTTCTATTGAAATGGACCATACACGCTCGTCCTCGGTTAATTTCGACTAACTTTGCGAGTAGTGTAGAGCACCCACTATACTATTGCGAAGTTCCTCGCCGAAGTACTCTGCGAAGTTGGCCGAAGTTTATCACACACTCGTGCATCTTCGCGATGCGCTCTTGGGCCCTTTGACTCGGGCGCAAAAACCGTAGCTAGCCGAAGTTAAACGAATTGATCCTCTACACTCTCGTCCTCGGATAACTTCGGCCTAACTTCGCGAGTAGTGTAGTGGGCGCATATGTAACTATCCGACTTATACGGTTTTTTTTACACGTAACTGGAGCATTTTATTTGCTGGTCCTAAAAGAGAAGCCGGATGTCACAGGACGGCGCCTGGAGGACAATGGTGCCGATTTTGTTGTTTACGAACTAAACTAATTTAGTCTTATTATGTCTCTTTCTAATAAAAAAACATGAGAGAGGGATAGCAGATATTCTGTCAAATTAGTCCACTTGAATAGTTTTAATGTCAATTTAGTCGTAATCGCAAAAGGTCATGACTATTTTCCCGTAAATGACAAAGGCGTAGACTAATTTGACAGTTCTAAATATTTGCTGTCCTTTTTCAATGATATTTGTAAGAAAGAGATATAGTGTGATTAAAATTAGTTTAGTGCGATGTTCGACAGAATCAGCACCAATATCGCTAAGAACAAATGATTTTCAAATCTTATTGTTTATTACTTCTCGACTTTGTTCCGATCATTTCTGAATAAATGTTATCTTTACACTTTTTTATCTCAAGGATTGAGCAACTCGGAAGCGGTTACAAATCATCTTCGAATCACGTGTGTCATAAACGTGGTGGGTACTGTGTATTTATGATAAGCTTTAAATTTTCAACGATTTAGGTGATTAGAGGAAGATTTCTTAAAACCAGCCTGTTTAACGAAGGGTTCGTCGGCTATTATATTGGAGCAAATACTATCAACCAACTTAAAACTGAGGGTGCAGTATTCTACATACTATCTACTAGGTTTTTGGCATGAATGCGTATCCGTTTAACATTAGGTTGAAAACTCGATCGATAGCCATCAAGCAAGAGTTCCCCGTATCCATAGGATTCACGGAAACAATATTACAACATACCGCTCAATGAATAACTAACAATAATGGACGTTAGTGAATATTTTAGGGGTTTATGGCTGATCGATCGATCTGCAACGATACTGTTTTTGTTTATAATACCTAATGAAAGTAAAAGTCGGTTATTTTAATTCTTTAAGCTAATAAAGTTACGAGAAGGACGCCTAACCCTAGCATTTGGGCTTAGGTCGGCAGTCAGAAGTACAAAAATCTGACCTAGTTAGCGGCAAATATTGGCCATTGGGAAAACAATTACGTTTCAGTTTAGTCAGCACTCGAGCGAGTGAAAGGTCTAGTCCCGCCCGCGTTAGTTGGTTTTTGAAATCTCTTATAAAATATCAAGTGAGACTGGAGACCGAAACAAAACTAAATATTTCTAAGATAATCGGACACCTTGAAAGGACTTTGAAAAGGCCTTTGCCCAGCATTGGGACAGTATGGGCTAAAAATCAGCCAAATACCTACATTATATACTACATATATTTGAAAAGAAGAGCGTAAGTTTGTGACGTATGAACACGAATCGTTCACAAAAAATATCCGAATATCTTTTTGCCTCTGCAAATCAATTGCCCACAGGTCAACGGTGATATTATTGTTACTGACATTACAAGATTAAAGTGATAATTAAGACAGCGCAAGCCTATCATCGAATAAAAAAAAAAAAAAAAAAACTTTTACTCCACATTTCGCCAAAAACCGCTCAGCAACGAGAGTTCGACCTTCATATTTTGTTTACACAACTATTAGATAATACTCGCGCGTATTAAAATTTGACAGGTTACGATTGTTTAGTGATTAGTGTTAACTCCACGAGCCAATCAGGACGCTGCGACAAGATTGCAGAACTTATCTCGTAGTGGTACGAAATATTTTAATTAATATTTCCTATTAAAAAGAAAAACATAAGTAGGTACATGTGAGATGAAAGGGCTGGGTGTCAGAGTATGTGTGTAAGAGAAAGGGAAGCATGAAAGCGGAAGTGGAAGGAAAAGGAAGATGGCGGATTAGGTTTATAAGAATAAGACGTTGTAATAGTGTAAAAATCTAAAAGAAAAAAAAGTAAGTAAAAAAAGGTGTTGTTTTTTTGGGTTTCCTGAAAAGAAAACGATAACGTTAACGATTTTGAGTTGTTACCTTTTTGACTAGAGGCAATGACATTGGTTTGGTTTTTGCTGAGGTAAATTAACCAGGCAGCGAGGTTCGTGACGAAGCTGCTTAGGACTGCTTAGGACACGACTATAGTATTTTATTGTCTCGTATATAGTGTCTATTTTAAAGTTCTTCAATGAGTTATTCACGAATGTAACATAAAAAAAGCCTTTTTTCAATTGTGAACACATGAATTAACGGTTACCATTTTTTCAGTATCACAGAATCGGTCTTTAAAATAAAAATAACTTTTTACACCCTGTATAATACAAAACGCATTAACAACTTTAGATACCGTATAGAATTAAAATTACCCAGACACAACCAATACTGAAAATGTTACCCATGTCTTTTAAACAGCTGTTTATATGAATTTTAAAATGTATGGAAACGTTTTGCAATGTCAATCAATGATTATGAACTTTAAAATAGTTCACATTTTTTATTATCATACCATCCAACCATTGTTCCTTTTACGCTGTAACCTTTTACGCTTTCTGCGTCGTTATTTTTTATTGAACAAGTTTTAAAACACGCTGTATACCTAATGTATTTTTTTTTTATAAAAATGGTTAATGCCACACACGCAGCTTACATTATAAATTAAAGTCTAATAAGCTGTATTCTGGGTTTATTGAAAAAATAGCCTACCAAGAGCGAGTCAGTCATACCTATTTTATAAGTAGTTCATTAATTGTAAAGACTTCAGCTGGCTATCAATTACTGTTACTGAGATTGAGCTTTGAGACGGATGAACAGATCCTCATTGAAACTTTGTACCTATATGGAGCGCACCCCAAAATAGGCTAAAGGCTTTTAATTTTGAGAGGTATTCCATGAAGCACACCCAGACGAAGCACACCTAAAGTACGGTGTGCTTCGTCTGGGTGTGCTTCGTTTGAGTGTGCTTCATGGAATACCTCAATTTTGAGACAAAGTAGGGGGATGAAAAAATACGAATCATTAGATTTTTTTTTCTTAATCTATCTAGGGGCTGTAATATTATGAAGTGTTAAATCAACATTGTTTTGGTTTGAAAAAGGGATGGTGATATTCGATCTGTAAAGCTCCATATTCATTCACTTTCATTTATTTAAAAGAGGTAGGGTTTTGACCGCACGGTTGTCGCAGTGGCTGAGAGGTTGACTGCTGCGCAACGTGTCGCGGGTTCGATTCCCGCATTGCACATAGGTCTGGCTGTTTGTGTATGTAAAATTTGTGTTTGTAAACGCACCCACGATACAGGAGAAATCCTAGTGTGGGGCAAGATTTTTGTAAAAAAAAAAAAAAAAAAAAAGGGTACTGCGGGACATTTCGCTCAAATCTGGAGCGGCTCGACTGGGGAAGTACCTACCTCAGCCTTACACAATATACCACAGTCAAAGCTACTCTTCGGTAATGTTGTGTCGCCAGAGCTCCTGAAGATGTGCTGTGTAGCAAAAGTTTCAAAGGCCAGTAACCGCTTACCAGGCGAGGCGTACCTACGCCTGCCACCATAAAAAAAACCTCTCTTGCTCTGGAACAATGAAGTCTCTAACCTAACTCATCACATTACGGCCCCTGATCTTTATGTAAAGTATTGAGCCATCCAGTCAGTTTACAGTAACTGAACGCAAACACATTAGCGGCAGGGAAGCTTGTAAACAGCAATATGAATATCTTGAAGACTTTAAAACTGATAACTCAATTATCAATACTGTATTTCCATGGAGACTTGCATACAAAAAAAAACCGGCCAAGTGCGAGTCGTACTCGCGCACCGAGGGTTCCGTATCATTTTTGGACGTATAAAGTGAAAAAATCCGGACCGCATAACTAATTTTGTTTGTGAAGGAATTTTGATGATTTTGAAAAAACTGTACTAGTTAGGAACATCGTTTTATTTTTGGTGCCATATTTGGGTCAATTCCTATCAACTCTAATTATTTCAGATTTTTCGCCCAGTAAACTTCGGAGATAAGGGGGGGGGAATGGTATTTTTTTGGACATTTTTCATCATATGTCGAAAACTGTGAGACATAAAATAAAATAAAAATATATTTTGAAATGTGCAGATCAAGCCCTTTCATATGATATGTCACTTGACCTTGTAACCCCACTTTAAAATTTCGGACCCCCACTCCGGCCCCTTTTGCAATGAAAATAAAAATATTTTTGGACTTTTTTCATTCTTTATAACTGTTCCAAATTTCAAGTCGATAGCATAAGTAGTTGCTGAAATAATCAGGTGTGACAGACAGACAGACAGACAGACGAAGTCGCACCATAAGGGTTCCTTTTTTACCATTTTGGTACGGAACCCTAAAAATAGATAAAGCGATCTGCCGGCCGATTCTGTAAAAATCTCACCGTGAAAACTTAGGTGAAATGAGTTTGTTCTTGCTAGGAATTGACACTATTGACAGCTCACTCCACGCTCACTTCACCTAAGTTTTCACGGTAAGATGGTTACAGAATCGCACTGCTGGCCACACCAAATGCAGTCGTGTGGAGTACGTGCGCATTGCAGCACGCGTAGCATGACCAATTCCATTTCTAGTTTACTAAGAATAGACAAAGTTCTTTTTATCCAACTTGCTATCTGAAGAGAAAGCGAGTTGGATAAAAAGAACTTTGTCTATTCTAGACAAATCTATTAGGCAGAAGTGCCCGAGCACGTGGCGACCCGTGCTTGCAGACTTTTGTCGACTAAAGAATAGAAATATTTCGTCTCTTCATTTTTTAAATCGCCATGATTAGGTAGAAATCTTTAATTTTGTCTATTCTTCCACGTCGTCAAAAATGATCTTTCGAAGATCGTTACTTCAAAATCGATTTTTTTTTTTACTGTTCTGTTTAGCAATAAGGCTAGATAATTACGAGACAAATCGATATCATGCTTAATTTTGTACGTATAACATCAAATAGTGAAATAGCCGACTTTCTACGTTTGTACGGAAATATAAACGGCTTGCGCAGCCCGCAAATGGACCAATTAGCGCGGCTGTTATTTAGCCAAGAGCCCCTTGAGATGTCTCTCTATAAGCACGCATGGGGTTGACGTCAGTGAAGACTGAAGATATAACGGCAAACTTTTTTCGCCTATCATTTTTTACGCCGAAGCACATAAATATACGTGATATAAAAACTATTATTAGACAAATCCGTATCGCGTGTCATTGAGTGTCCGCATTGTTTTTACCAACAAGTTCAAGAACACAGAGAGTTAAATATGTGAAAGATAACGCTTTTTAACGATATCAAGTTTTATTTACTTTTATCTTATTACTTATTACATACTGGTTATCGGCCTTTCAGCCTCTGAATTTCTTTTTTTTTTTTAAATTTGTGATTAAAGTGGGGTAAGTCTGTAAATGTAGCGTCACACTAGTGTTTAACACTCAGCCACAGATTATACACAGCTGCGTCCGCGCAATAGCATAACAATCCCATAGGCCGGATAGGCCGGTTAGGCCTAGTGGATTTCATCAAAGATTGTGAAATGATTTGAATGGGCAACGAATAATTTTCAAAAGCGCAATTTTATAGCAAGAAAATTATTTTAACCCAAAAACGCACACGGGATACTTTTTCATTGCAGTAAACACAAACGGACCTGCGCGTTGACCTAGTATAATAAATTTAAATACAATGAAAAAAAGAACTTAACCCCAAAACTGGATGACAATTGTGTAATAATAACATTCAAAAACTAAAAATAAAGTATTAATTAAATTTAATTCATGCACATGACTCAAAACCGTGCGAAACGACCTATAGCGGTGCTTTTCTTTGTTTTCAAAACAAACAAAAGGTGACTGAACAACATACATATTTCAGACCGCTACACAAGGCAAAATCTTGACGGAATGTTGACCGAGAAAAGGACGAAGAAATGTAGGACGTCCTTCAGCGTAATGGGTTGACGACATCAGACAAGTCATGACTTACACTTAGATGAGTCTATCTCAGGATCGGAAAGACGACATGCAAAATATGCACACCAGTAGAAAGGTAAAGTTGGATCTCTAATAATAATAATTCATTTAAACTTGCACACAGTACATCTCAAAAAGTTATATGAAGACTGGTAACAGAAGACAATTTGATATAACGGCGGGTCCCAAACTAGGCACAGCCTGTATCTTGGTGACCAAATCTACAGCCCCGGATCTAGGGGGGGGGGGGCTAGCCGGGGTCCATGCCCGGGCGGCAAATTCAAGCTTGGTAGACGAATACACTGAGTAGTGTATTCGTCTACCAAGCATAGTAATCGCAAAGAACAGCGCTAGACCGGTCGTTGTGGTGTTCTTTGGGGGAGGCCTATGTCCATCAGCATCAGTGGGCGTGTTATGGCTGAAATGATGATGATGATAAGATAACTATTGTCGGGCGGGCAACATTTTTCAGTTTTTGCCCCGCCTCGAAATAATTCAAGATCCGGGGCTGCAAATCATTGGACAAATTAACCATTATCGTGTTCTGCTAGCGTAGGATTGCATTTCACAACATAAATTAACGAAAGACAACAAAAAAATATTGCAGATTGCACTGTAAAAGACTATTTAAGTCCAAAAACACGACAAAGAAAAAATAAGTCATCACAAGGTTAAGATGATTCTGAGATAATACACAAAAGCAAATAATGAACATTAAGGCCCCGGTATACGCCAACGGCCTTGAGTGATTTGGGCGGTATAGCTTGAGTGTTCTGCGCTGAGCTCAAGCAACGCGACATACATCCACCGAGCAATACGACTCGCCTATCAAAGAGCGCGCTGTGCAGAATTAGACGTATTATTACTTTTTAGTATCTAAAACATAAAAAAAAAAACAGGTATTATTATAGGTAGTAACATAGTCTTTTCACACAAAACAAATCATGAAAATATCTTAAGCGGTTTGAAAGTAATTACGTTTTTATGTTTTGGGTAGACACGAATTCATGAATTTATTTCATTAAGTATTTTACAACAATAGTTAAATATTCACAGGTACGATTGATGTATATATGTTCTAGTTTAACATAAAAAAATTGCACAACTAACCTGCATTATTTGACGGCGAAATAAGAGATTTAAAACTGGCCGTTACCATTTACCTTCGCCTTAAGCAGTATATTTTTAAATCGAGATTATAATCGCATTACTTGTATACCGAGTAATACAGCAGGTGTTATACGTAAATAATCCAATTAACCTCCTGTAATCGGTACAGAATATATTATCTGAAGTTTGGAGAAGGAGAAGTTTATGCTCAAGTGGCCAGCAATAGGCTCAGTTGGTTGATAAGAATTCTATATCTATACATATTCAATACCCGATAGATTTTCGCCCCTTTTCGAATAAATCTGATAACAAGACCAAAGACCTATTGTAGGTCTTAAGACGTTCTATAAGTAAGACGTTCTATAAGTGACTAAGTGACAAACCCAGAAAGAAATTAAAGCTGTTCTTTGTATAAATATCTAAATAAGTAGTATAAAAAAAAACAAGACGTTAGTCTGTGTGTTCGCTTATTACTTCTAAACTCCGTGATGGGTTTTGATGCGGGATCCATAATCTAGAAAAAATCTTGAAGGATTATACAGGTTAACTAGTAGAGTTGCCACGAATATTCGGCAACTATTCGGTATTCGGCTATTTGGCCACTTTTTTTCGCTATTCGGTATTATTTCGTTATTCGGAATATTGCAAACTATTCGGCCGAATACCGAATAGCAAATCATGAAATAAAATAACCCAAAATATTACTCATAAAGATGTTTGTTTAACCAACAAATTAACATATTAATATTTCAAATCTACCAGTAGTAAGTTATGATGAATGAAGACAATTATTTCAGCATTTTTCGATAGCAGACGTTTTAGTTTTTCATCATAAATTATACCTGTTTCCGAAAACAGCCGCTCACTATATAAACTGCTACCAGGAGATGATAAATAAATCTCAGCAAATTGTGAAAGGGTTAGATATTGTTTTGCGTTTGCTGACCCCCACTTGTAAGGGTCAGTTATCCGATCTAGGTGTAGGTAGGATCTAGTTGTGACTTGACTCCAGCGGAAAGTACTAAGTGTTGCCGAATATTCGGCAGCCGAATATTCTGCGCTTCGGCGAAGAGCCTTGCCGAATATTCGGTATTCAGTATTCGGCCAAATAACTATTCGTGACATCTCTAACTAGTGAAGGACGCAGGTATTGAGGGTGTTAAAATCGCAAAAAAAGTCAGCAGTTCTATATAAAAAAATCCATTCGACAAAACATGGAGCCGCTGATTTTATTATTCGCTATTTCAGGATTGGTCCTGAAGTAAATCAAATGAGATTCGAATACGGAATACCCTCTTTTCACACGTCCCTCATGTAACCACCCTTCACCCCTGTATAATATAGAATCGCCACATCGGCACACTCCGCACACTGGTGCGTAGCCGGGGCGGGGCGCTCTTATCTCATACTAGCTAAGCTGTTCCCCGCGGTTTCACCCCCGTTGCTCGGCTCCTAAGGGTCGTAGCGTGATGTTAAATAGCCTATACTATTTCCTCATAAATCTGGCTATCACATACAAACAGACTTTTTCGAATCCGACTGGTAGTTCCAGAGATTAGCGCGTTCAAACAAACTCTGTTTATAATATTGTACCTATAGATTTAGTAAAGCGATTTTTTTAAAGATTTAAGATCATTTAGTTTACTCCAAACGTTTTTTACAACATAGATGTATTATTTACTAGGTTATAGGTTTAACCCGCGGCTTCGCGGGAAGAAAAATTAAACGGATTTTTATCTCACAGAAACCGCACTTTTATCAGAAATAAAAAGCAGCCCATGTCACTCTCCGGCTCATAAACTATCTCTATGCAAAATATCATGTCGATCCGTTGCTCCGTTTCTGCATGAAAGAAGGACAAATAAACAAACATACACTTGAATTTCCAATATTAGTAGGGATAATAATTATGCGCTCTAAAACGTTATTGTACGCTAAATTAATACGCTGACAGCGTAAACTATTGACACAGTTTCTTTGATTTATACATATTTATGTAACATTTTAATATACAAATAACGTTAGGTATTTTAAACACGTGTGTTTATAATTATAAACGTGAAGTTTTTGTTGAAAGTAATTAGTATTTTATTATGAACCAAATTCTTAAAATAAAGCGCATGAGTTTTTAATTTTGAAATTACTTCTCATTAATTTCTTATGTCTGATACTGAAACTGTGGCTTTATGGAAAACTTTGGACACAGCCTTAATATCATAATGACTTGTATAAATATTTTTTTTGGGACAACAATAAATATGATACCTGCGAGTTCTGAGCATTTTAATTAGTTTTTACGAACGAATATACAGAAAGAACATTTTTTTTTTAATATAATGCGTTTAAGATTGAGTATTACAATGACACTATGACCACCTATGACCTTAGGCATAAGATAATTTTTATTGAATTTATGTATGATGTAATGACAGTTATAACGATTAATTTCTTATTGTTTCTATCCAATTTAGTTAAAGAAAAAATGTATAAAAGTTCTAAAATAATGCTGTAAAACTTTTTGGAATATCTAATTAAACACGAAAATATATTGATGATTAGTTATAAGTAATGCTGTTGCATTTGATCGAAAAATAAAGACGACAAACTTTTTCAATTCTTTCTTTTACCTAAGTACCGTACATATTTATATTTAGCAAATTATTTTTTACCTAACTAAGGTAAAAAATAATTTGCTAAATATAAGTATGTACGGTACTTAGGTACCTATTAAAAGGCGATAGATGGGAATAAAATTCTCGGGTAATTAAATTAACCACACATGTTCAGGTCCGTTAACTTAAATGTCATAGACAAAAAAATGGCGCGCAAACTCCGTATCATTTAACCCGTTCGTGCTATAGCAGCCTAGCGATTCACGATGCAAGTCCACGATAAATTGCATATAATGTGAAAAATGAGAAAAAAAAAGGCTGACAACCAACGGGCTGTCATTACAACCGGCCTAGCTACACCTGCCAGCGACATCCATGTAGGTATGTAGACCCTAATATTAAGTGAGCTAACGTTAGCTCCGTACCTACGAGTTCACATTAATCTATGTAAACTGTAAATAACGTTGGCTGACCAGTTTTTTCCCTAGTTTAATTTAATATTACGCAGGAAAATTCATCGGTCGGGTTTGAAATTCGAATTAACGAGCATCACAAAGAAAGGATGCTCGATTTTTATTGAATAAATATAGCAGCGTGTTATTAAAAGAAGTGCAATATTTTTTTTAAGTTGCGTTGCCGTAGATAATAAGAAAAACATAGTTTGCCAATAAAAACTTTTTTTACTTAGTTATTCGTGGATTTTCGTGATAATGAAGAAGAAAAAAAAATATTGCATATTATTTATTTTATAATACATACAGTTCACAGTGAAAGAATACAGGTATTGCGGTTTTTGCTAATTTCATAATGAGCCCAGTATGAGGAAATTCACTGGACTAGTTTGTGGTTTTCTCAAATAACAATATGGGTTTACCTCAGTAGGTAATATCTATCTAAAACAGTTCCGTTGTTATATTTTTATATTAGTTTAAGTATATTTAAATTATATAAAAACTACAATTAAGAAGTTTCAAATTATTTTTATAGGCAAAATACCCTAATTCTTATTTTCACTAGCATTTAATATAAAACAATACCTACCTAGTGTTTTAAAATTATTTAAGATTTTTTTTAAATTGTTTTAACTTCGTTATACACTAATAAAAATAAACCACGAAACGTATCATAAAAAATAAGAAAAAAAAAATACGTACAACAAAACATCCCCAAGTAGAATCCTGCGATCGCAACAGCAATTTGGACGACATCGTTCCTCGTTTCATGGTCAAACTTCTTCAGCAAATCACTCATGATGTAAGCTTTCACTGGTCGCGCGTCACACTGAGTCTTCACCATCTTTCCAAAGCCCTTATCTTTTTTCATAAAAAAATAAACCGAATGCACCTGATAACCCGCCGACCGATTGATACTTAATTTGCATACAGAGGTCGCATGTTCAAAAAAAATAATTAAAAAATAAATTGACGCGTATGATTGACGCGATGTCCCGACTAAGAATGATATTGGAATGAAAGCATACGCTGTGTGCTGACCCTAGCACAATTATTATCTATCTAACTAATAAGTCAAAGATAGACAAGCGGATATGTTTATGCTTTTTAATTTATGTATTTTTAGAGCGTATTCCTTTGATATTTTATTTTATTTTTTGTTTTGAAAACCCGTTACTCCCGACTCGTTCCCAAGCAGACTGGCTGTAAATGTCAACTTTTTTTAGCTCCTGTGCGCAAGGGCCGGTGCTCAACAGACAGCGATGCCCATTGATGGCTTATTGATTACTTTCATTGATCTGGCAGCATAGCTATTGTGGGACACACACTTAAAATAAAAATTCATCTTGACAAAAATATCTTATGTCTAGAGCTGCACTCGGTACATTAATTTTGTAATCCCTTTTCGGACAGTCAACTCAGCTTTTTGCAGTTCACTGCTGGATACATGCCCGCCCACTCGTAAATAAGAACACTTTCTAGTTTCTATGACCGTTTTCGTAGGAATTATTTATTATTTATGTTAATTTACCTTGACTCACATCTTTCGGGTAGAGCGGACGGACTGAACTCAACCTTTGGATAATTAGAACAAAAGGAAAATAACTGGAATGTTGCTTTTTTACGTGATACTTACATAATTTAAACCGTCGTTGCTAGTATTTTTCCTGCTTCCATTATTTTTCATTATTTTATCTCATACTAAAAACCTGTTAGCATTTTTATGTCCATCTTGTTAGATACCTATTCAATTATTCATACAAGAAATTGCAAAGGACAGTCAAAGACAGTTTACTTTAAACGTCGTAGGAGATCCTACCTACAAGTCTCAGAACAATAGCCAATAACAATCCTATTTAAGGCAAACAATGATCGAGATTAAATTCAAAAAACATTTATTCAGCTTAACGACCACATGTGACGTATACATCTGTCATTTGATTGGTGACGTAAATGAGAAGACAGGCGAAAATTGCAGGAAAACCTGTTTTTGTGAACTTGACATACAGACTACGATGAAGCCATAAAATATACGCTATAAATAAACGCTTTACGCGAACAGTTCCAATTTTTTAATCTCATAGGTAGTAAGGGGAAAACGTAGGTAGCGTGTCTGCCTTGGCTTTCAAAATATTCTTAAAATAATTTGTTAGTAAAGAAGTTGACGTTTAAACTTTAATATTTTTTTTTTCGGAAAACTTTCATTTCAAAAGGAGTCTTTGTTTTAGAGAACACGCAGTGTTGGTGTGTAGATTTTTATTCTGATGCGGGAATTGAACTGGCGACCTTCATCTGAGAAGACGGTCACAGCGTCAAAATGAGAGATAAATCGCTACATATAAACGAAAGGGCCACAAATCAAAATTAAGAATTTTTCAGGATAACACGTTAAAATATTTCATTTAATTTTTTGTTTATTTTTTGGCATTCCTTCTTTTAATGTTTATGTGTCATAATTCATAACATAATCACATTAAAAGAAGGAGTGCCGAAAAATAAACAAAAAATGAAATGAAATAAATTTTAACGTGTTATCCTGAAAAATTCTTAATTTTGATTTGTGGCCCTTTCGTTTATATGCAGCGAAATATTGTACATGTTTTTGCATGTACAGTTTTAGTCACGATAACAATCATCAAGAATCAACGAAAACTTAATAACATACTACAACTTCTGGTCATTATGGGATTCCTATAATTAAATCGGTTATTTGAGGAGGATTTTCACTAGTCTTGCCTAGCAGGCGGGCATCTAATTGCAAGGCACTGACAGCAGTAGGTACTGATAGAATCTTCTAACAAGACAAATGCGCAGGTAAATAGGCTTTATTAACGAAATCTTTAACTTAGCTTCAACCGTGCACAGCGATGCTTATTTCAAACTGAAATAATTATAATTTACATCTACGACAGTAACATTTCAGAGTCATTTTAGAACGAGATACGCTAAAATAAAACCACGAAAAAATTGCAAGTGTGTGTAAACTTGAAACATGATGACCATGATAGTGGCCAATCTCGGTGACAACATTACGTAACAGACTCACAATTATTGCTAGGAATGAATATATTAAAATGACATTGATAAATGCAAATGCACTCTAATTTGCTAGAACAACGGGAAACTAGAATATAATCCAATATTTCCTTATCTCCGTCTCAGTGCACATGTTCTATAGGTACACTTAATTCTAGACATGATCAACACAGGACCGTTAAGCGCAGTATACCTTCGCTTTATTGCAGTTTTGCGGAATATTAATAACCATTTCAGGCCATTATAAATCCATATTTTGTTGAGAACCATATTAGTAAAATAACACACAAATTAAATCACTTTGAGACATGGAGTGCAATCCAGTCTATCAGAACTAGACTGTCGAACCTGTCCGCAATTACTTTATTATGATCGTTTTTGTCATCTACGTGCATGATTTAAACATTGCAAATAGAATTAGCCATTAATTTTTATCAAACCGACCTATAATTAAAAGTAATTAAAACACATCTAAAGTGATCACTTTTTATTTGGTACAAAACTGGCCCTAATGAAACACCTAGTAGGTCTAGCCATTTTAACGGACCACTCGCCGTTGAGGGTTAATAATCCTATTCCCACTAATAATAATTATAAATGCGAAATTGTGTAAGTGTGTTTGTGGTTTATCCTTCATTCACGGAGGCCGGAGAATGACATAAGCTATTTTATCCCGAAAAAGTGCGCGATTCCTGTGGGATAAAATCCGTTATTTTTTCTTACAAACAGGAGAGCGAAGGCGCGGGTTAAAGTAAACAATATTTTAGGAACTCTCTATTTTATAAGAATTTAAAATGATAATTATTGATGTCTTTTTATGTGAAGAAGTAATTTCATTGTTTTTATTTACATAACGGAATATGTAAATAAATAAAAAGGACGAACTTTTTTGCAATGCATTAAGAATAAATTAGTACCTACTCACATATTAATTGACTTTCCGAAATTAACACATAGGTAATGAAAGAACAAAATAATGTTATAAAAGGGCAATATTTTATTTATGAATAATGAATTCATAACCGTACCGAACATCAGAGAAAGTTTTAAATGAATGACAATCATTAGGACCAGAATAGATCTTAGAAAGAGTTAGGAAGAGGTATCCGGTTTAATGGACAATAAGTGCACCAACCCAATTCCATCAGCATATCGCAGCCGCATCGACGACCATAATGTTATGGAGTCCATCTACACCGGTGGTCCCCAACCTTTTTTTAACCAGGGACCATTAGGACTTTTTTGTCCGGTGCAGGCACCCTAATGCCCTAAGGTTCACATTAAAAATTATGCAACGTGCGCTGGCTGCGTAAACATAATTTTTTACTAGGTTAACTGTTTCGCGGACCTTAATTTAGTTCTAGATTTTCTATTCAACACTAATACTACTCGATATTCTAAGTATTCTAACTTTATACGTTAAGTGCGTCATGAATCATACATGGTCAGTATGTCAACGAGAGGATCAACAGAATGCGTCAACTGACGTTGGTCAACATGTCGGGTCCAAAGATTAGACCTTACGTGCGCGGTGACAGGTTGAAAACTATGCGTTGCTTTGACCTTTGCTATGCGTATAACTATGATGACGTCACGAGTAAGTTGTTTACAGGCTCTTCCATCAGTTGAATGGAATTTCACAGCGAGGGTTGTTGGACGTCACATTATCACATCGCACATCGGCAAGAAGAGTGTCAGAACACTCACAACACAATAAATGTAGTTTTTGGGAAATCACGAATCGCACTATAATTATGATTTTTTTTTAGCAGCACAAGTTTGTGATTGCCTTTCAGATGGCATACATAACTCAATTTCGTATGTGTTGTAACACCCTTCTTGCCGATGTGCGACATGTAGGTACCTACCTATTCGATTTTTTGGTTGTCATGCCAGTGATGCCAGTCCTCAAGATAATTTTCCTCATTTTATGAGCAGTGGTGATAAAACATACGGTCTATTGCACAAAGTAAAATAGGTATTTGCCTTCCAGGGTTCAAAAGTTCAAACACACGACCTACGGTACGAAAAGCCTAATTCAGAGCCATTACCTACTAGGCCACCACTGCCCAAACCCGCTATAGGCCGAATTATAAAATCAACACGTGTCGTCAATATTTTATATTTCTACTAGCATTTCGCCCGCGACTTCGTCCGCGTGTCCCACAGGAACTGTGCATTTTTTCGGGATAAAAAGTAGCCTATGTTACTCAGTGATAATGTAGCTTTCTATTAGTGAAAGATTTTTTAAAATCGGTCCAGTAGTTTCGGAGCCTATTCGGTACAAACAAACAAACAAAAATATTAGTATAGATAGTATAGATTGCTACTGTATAGATCGAGTTTTAATGCTAGACTATTTTGGACTAATGTTTGATAAAACGGTTCGGTGGGTTTTTGCCAAAGCCCAAAAAGCATTATCCTGGTAGGTACCTACCTATGACATAACCAAAATTTAAAGGTAACGAATTTTACCTCCTGCCAAAAACTGGTCCATGATATGTATCATGTCCAGGATAGGTATAAATTAATTCTTGTGAATTACAATGTAAACATCTATCCAAATTCATCAAATTTTGACAAATTGCCAAGCCGGCATTGTTTACATAGGTACTTAGCTCACAATTTCTCTTGATATGGACTTTAGGTAGGTATTCTTGACAGTCTAGTTCTATTCAGCTATCATTATCATTATTGATGAAATAATGCCGCCGCCCTTTAGGAAAATTTCAAGTTTATCAAAGCCAGTTTACGATGGTCCTTTTAAAATTTGATAATTGACTTCTAAAAACGAGTTGATATACCTAGCCAGTAGGTATATTATTCACGATTAAGAAATATGTTTATTTGTACATATTTTTTCTGCAATTGAAGGACATTACGAGGAACATTACGAGCGATGGTGTCGATGTAATACAAATACAGACTTTGTACTTATTCTAGAAAGATGTATGGATTCTTGTAATCTATGCAAATTCCGTTGTATCTTAAAATGACAATGGCAATCCAATTATCGTCCTGCACCACGTCTCGTTCACGATGCAGCTACTGCTAGAGGTCAAGGAGATAATCTAGCGTAGACATAATTAGACAAGTAATAAATACTCTATCTTGAGTGAGTTCTAAATTTCTAAAATTAATCCCACATTTCTGTAGCCTTTCTTATGTTTCAGTATCAGATGTTAACCACTGAATAAGCCTAATCGTAGGGGATCATCGACTATATGCGATTGGCGAAGCTTCACATGCCATCGTCTCTACATGTTTGAATCAGAGTCAGCACGCGGAACTCCATGACTGGCAAAATGTCCGGAGCCCCGGACTAAGATAGGGGGCTCTAGACCTAGATACCCCAACAACACGTCGTGCGATTATTATTTTCGTGATTAGCAGACCGCCTGATGCGGCATAACTAGGTTGAGCAAAATGATACCCTGTCCGTTTCTTATGGCTTTGTGTTTCGAAATCAAGTAAAGTAAGGACGGGCCCCAGTTAATAAATCTGCCAGGTGCCAGGCGCACATTCAGGATTTCGTTCAGGGGGAGGAGGGACTTTTGTGCGATTTTACTTATCTTCCAGAAATCCAGAAAGTCCATGGAGCAAATAATAATTGCTTCATGAGAAAGTCGATGTCAAAATTAAGTACTTCTGTCGTGAGACGGCGGGGGGACAATTGCACCCATTAAACTTTTAGGCCCCTGCCTTTATCGGCACCTGCCAGCGGCGGGAGGCCCCCCAGACGGTCCCACAGGTGTAACACTGGGTTCAAGGCAAGGATCTACCTCAGACTGATTCTCCTTGGTGATTAGGTGCTCAGTTAATTTAAATGACGTGGATCCTGGATAGACTGATTGTTACAACGATTGAGCCAAAACGATCATTCAGCGTGTCCAGATTTTCTACAGCAATTGTTTTTAAGCAAGTAGGTACCTATTAACTTTACAAGGATCCACCACTTCCAACTAAACAGTAAGCTGTGTGCAATCATTTTAAACAGGTAAAAACAACGTAGGTACCGTCAGCAGGTCAAGAGTGCAACTGATGCGGCGAACGAGCCGTAGCGACAAAATAACCTTGACACATCCGTCGGTCAAAGTCGAAGCTTGATTACGTTGCCTTTTTTATTGGCACCCAAACAGGTAAGCAATCTCCTTTTTCAGAAGGTAAAAGAAAGGTAAATCTATCAAGTTTATTGTAAAAATAGTATAGGTAGACACTCGATAGAACTGATCATGTCGTTTCAGCACGGAAGACCGCATAGCTTGGAGAAATATTGTATGTGGTCGCGATCCTAGAAATTGAGAGAATGATGATGGTGAAACGTATTCTTAAGACTGTAATGCATGCCCGTGATCCTTAAAGAGTGATACGAGAATTCTGTAGGTACGCAGGCCAGTGCGCGCCTCTCAGGAGGAACTGCGACTGTCAAGAGGGTGACGGGATCCGCTTCTCAACATCTGCGGGCTAATACCTGGCAGGGGGTGCAGATGCACGCGCAAGCGACTTCCCTCCAGTCAAAGGTAGTTGGAGGCTGGGTTGTTTTTAGTCAGTAAGAGTCTGAGATATCCCTCCACCTGCTCCTAGGAGGATATCCATGAAGATTTTTTCCACACGAAAAAAAAATATATTATTAGGTATGTAGACCGTACCTATAACTATTGTTGTGTCCATTGACGGGTGACCAATTGACCATTTATAACACATCAAGATCCCTCCGTACCTCGGAGAGCACGCTAAACAGTCGGTCCCGGTTGTTACTATCTATGACAGGTTAAGGGTAGCCAGAATCCCGAAAGTGTCAACTGGAGAATACCGGTATTATCCCGCAGTTTGGTTGTGGAGGTCAGATGGCAGTCACAGTCTAACTAGATGCACTGATGTTCAGCCGCATTTAGTTAGACTAGAAGCCGACCCCAACCTAGTTGGAAGAAGGCTAGGTGGATTTACATTTTCATTGAACTGTAACATTTAACACTACAATGAAAACAATAGTGGGACATTTAATATGGTAATTTTGGCCTTTGTTGCTTTCTCTAGTCAAATGGGACTGCAAAGTCTAATGGATATTAGGAATGAGTTAATAGATGATGACTCAATGGGACTGTACTGGAGGAGTGCCCAGCTTGGGCAGTGCAGCGCCGTGACCTCGTCGCGGCGGTCGGTGCTGCGGGTGGCCTCTCGCTCCCGGCCGTGGTTGAGGCCATGGTCGGCAGCGAGAGCGCTTGGAACGCCGTCGCCTCCTTCTGCGAGGAGGTGATGGACGCCAAGGAGGCGGCGGAAAGGGAGAGGGAGGCGGTGTCCTCTTTCCCCATCCGCAGCAGACGCACCGGGCGCCGTAGGGCGGCCAACAATCCGGCCACCATAGGGTGCGGCCTGCGGGCGGCGGACTTGGGGCGTCCGTCGCCCGAACGGAAACAGGCCCGAGACGAATCTAAAATGGCGGCACTAAGCATTCCCTCTCACTCGCACGTTATTGCTGCCTTTACTTATATACGTCGGGTGTGAGTAAAGACAGCAATAACGTGCGAGTCAGAGGGAATGATTAGTGCCGCCATTTTAGATTCGTTTCTTCATTGGCGCAGGTTATACCATAAACTTTCAGTGCATTTATCATTAACATAAACAATGCATTGAAGGTTTACAAAATTCTTTATCAGTCTGACACATAACAAGGCTTGATATACCAACCGATAAACCTGATAAGCTTGTCAAAGATAAAAGTGTATACAGAGTTTTATAATTATGTAGGTAGGTATATCCTTTGTGTATTAATAGGTACTGTTGTTTGTTTATTTTATTAGTATCTGTTGCCTGCAGTCTAACTTACATCCTAGGAGATGTACTGAGATATAAAACATAGCACATGTTAATACAGATCATGGTCTATATGTATGCAGAATTTTATCCAAATCAGTACAGCTGTTCATGAGTGATTTAATAAACATGTAAATATCAGAAATATTCACATTCATAACACTTATTGGGATAGGGTTAACATGCTGTCAGAATTTGCAACATTGGAAAAAGTGGAGAAATAATAATAATAATATTGGCCTTGTTGCTTTATATTATTTATGTAGCATTACTTAAAATAAGTTTCCACCAATCAAATAGCTTGAAACAAGTTTTAAGTAATGCTTGAGTCTTGAGTTAGGTTCCGTAATACAATCTTTAATCTCTTTCGTGTCTATGTCTATGTACATTTAGAACTTCTCAAAATATTGAGCAGCTAATTAAACATATTCGGTAGGTACTAGGTATTGATTAAAAGTAACTTGAAGTGAAAACATGAGTGTTAAATAATATCTGTCTCACAATTAAATATTCAATCAATATTCAATATATTTATTGCATTCCACATTGTTTATTGGGCTTTTGGCATTGAGCTAAGCTTAGAGACATTAGATTTGTGTTCACTGTGTGTAAAAAAACCCTGCATTATGTATGAAGGTTAGGAGACAAATTCAATAAGTAAACTAGGTATGATGAAATGCATTGTAATCTGAGATCAAGCAGATTTTTAGCAAAAGAGCTATAGTACCTATACCTATACGTATTATTACAAATTGAGTTTACTGTGAATATACAGAAACGCTTTTGTGATTATAATACTCAGAACATAAGTAAAACGACCTTTGTATAAACAAAAAAAAATAGAAGGAAGATGAACACAAAAACAGGATGTTAGTATAAAATAAAGGTAGGTACATAATATAATATAATCGATAAAGTACAAGGTCATTTAAAAAAATACCACTCACCGATATAATCGTATATGCTGGCCGTGTAATTATCCATAAAATATGAAATAAAACCCATTTTTAAAAACAGCTGATCGTAGACTAGGTAAACACAATACTATCACGTTCACTGAAGTTAAACTTGACATGGAAATAATACTGGTTTGTTACAAAATAATTTGCGCGCCATCAATTTATCGAATTACGCTTTGTTTTGCTTTATTTTTCATTGAATCGTCAGCGATTTACAATCGCAAAATTGCTAAACAATTTGACAGTTTGCTAATACAATTTTGACAGCTGGCGTGCATTGATTGACAACTTCGGTGCCGTTCGAAAACTTGCTACGGGCGCATACAGTTTATCTGTTTTGTGTTAGAAGAAAAAACAAAATAAAATATATAATAAATTGCAAATTGCAATAAAGAGATCTCGTGTAAAGCTAAAAAAATATATAAATCATTTTTCCAGCAGCTGTCTGTAGTATTTATTGATAAAACAACAAAGAATGAAATGAATCGTCTTGACTTCGATTTGACATTGACAGTTAAATTTTTGTTTATTTGCGGAATTCTGAATTCATTTGGAGTTTTGGAGAAACCGGAGAAACCAGGCGAAACAAAAAATATGTCAAGAAAAATTGAAATGTAATAATAAATGCAAATACCTTAAATCATGCATGACAAAATTTACGAAAAGATGTTGCTGCGACGGCGATTTTTTAAAAGAGTGTCTTTGATGGTGATTGCATTTACACTTTCCTTCTATGTGTCCATTCTCCTATTTGGTGACTTGAAGGCTCCTAGAGTGATGAATTTGACTGACTTGGGCCGTTGTCCAGCTTGCTACGGAGTGTCTGTATGTCCGGAACTATACTCCAACCAAGTTATCATGGAATCCAATACTTGGTCCAGTATGTTTAATACTAAAAACATTTATTATGGTTACACAAAGTCGAATCGGCGAGTTGTTTTGAAGAAATTAGCTCACAATTCCGAGTTGAAGATCTTTGATTACCATCTGTGTAAGACTTTCAACCTTAAACGGAACTGTAAGCCCATACATTTGCTGAATGTATCTAATATTGATGATAAACTAATTAAACTTGTTGAGTATAACTTGACTATGCCAGATACGACGCCTCGCAAAGGGCTGGTGATGTGTCCATATGCCTACAGCTTGTTTGACTTGATACTGCCGGTACTGAACAGTAAAAAGGAACAGGTGGATATAATAAACATTTGGACTATGTTGAGCATCAACCCAGAACCTATAATTCTGCAGGTAAATTATGGTTTTTATTGATGTACTTATTTTGAGATCTACTTGCTGTTATAGTATATACCATAGTTAACTCTTTTGAACCTCTTGTCTGTTGGCCAGTCTTCTAAAGGTCAGCAACCATAGAAAATCTATGGAGTCTCATTTGTCAATAGTCAGATATGAAGACAATGGTGGTGATTTGAGGGTGTCTAGCTGTGGATGTCCTTTGACTGAAATAATTATGACGATGACAAATACAATTTGTTTCAAGAATAACATGTTTTTTTTTAAATATTATTCTTCTATTAATACTTCCTCTAAAAATTTAATAAAAGTTCGGTACTGGAATGTGGCAGGTTTTGGATGATGTAATATTTTTTTAAATTCTACAATATTTTTGAGAAGAATGACATATGACTTGCTTTTATTTTACAGGTTTTACAGAAGTCCAATGGATGGCCTGTGCCCGCATATGGTGGTGTTTGTGGCCGAGTGGAGGTAGTGGCGTATGAGGGTGAACCCCTATCATCTCTGACACAAATAGCTTGGCACAGGAAGCTGAAGCATGCTAAGAAAATGCTTGATGCTGCTATGGATTTCACTTTTAAACATGATAGGTTGGTATTGAAAACATTTAACCCTAGTCATACTCTTTTTTCATCAGCCCTCTGAAGCAGTGGTTCCCAACTGTGGTCTGTGAGAACAAAACCAGTGGTTTGCAAGAACTAAAGGTCCACGAAACAAAGTTATAGTCATTTGATTTTTTGATCTTTGCGGTCCCCACACCCTATGAAAAAGTCCTAATGGTACCTGATCAAACAAAGGTTGGGAACCACTGCTGCCACTGTACCCTTAGAGCCGAGTTCACCGACAAGATAACAGTCCGATAAAAAAGAACGGCCGTTTAACATAACTTTTTTTATAGAAAAAGTCACGTTAAATGGCTGTTTTCAATATAACGGACTGTTATCTTGTCGGTGAATTTAGGGCTTAGAGTTATTTCATAGTCGCCGTTACGCAGGCGTGGGTGGTGGCGGCGCGGGGCACGAGATAAATGTGTCTTGTACCGTTTCATAGTGAAACGCGTACGATACGAAATCGCGAGTACGCGGCCGCCCCCACGCTGGCAGTCAGCGTGACTGTGAAACCAGCCTAAAGCTTCAGTAATTTGTGTTTCTGCAACTACTGTAATACAATTTTATAATTTGCAACATTTAAGAAAAGTATTGGCTATGATGATCTATGAATTAAGTTTATGCAAATAAATGATTATGGCAACCTATATTTTATGTAGGGCAAAAATTGTGATCTTCCATACATTTGTATTTGCTTTATTTATATTTCAGGTACCGCTTCTACCTCATGGACTGGTCACTCGACAACATAGTGGCCAATGAAAAAGATGACATCACCTTTATTGATCTTGAGGACATAATAGTGTTAGACAAACACATATCTCCAAAAGCAGACCTGCCCGATTGGTATCAACGATATGGCAGAGAAATATTGGGTTTAGGCTTCACATTTTCCATAGAAAATATGTGTAAACATCACCTCAGTGACCATAATTTATGGGCAGCCTGTTACATTTTAGCTGGAGACGAAGATCCATACTTGTACCCTATACCCAAGGAGATTAATTCCTCCAGACCTCATTTGTACAAGTTACTAAATGAATGTGTGAACGGGGAAGATAGGTTTAAAACTATTACTAAGTTACAACATGTTATTGGTGACATGTTGATGGACGAAAATATTGTAGGCTATAGTGCAGTTGTTAGATGATATAATATTTAGGTCAGTGATGCTAGTGCCCTCCGATTGTGATTGTAAGTTGTGAAGTCGTTTGTGTTATGTGAAAGCTCTTGTTTGAATGAAGTTTTGTACTTGAAAATCTCATATTTAAAAGCTTTCATTAAGTTAAGATTTTTGGTAAATATGAGAGGTCCAAACGCACTTGGGCTACGCGTGACTGCGTCTACTACCTACTACATATTACTATCGATAGTATCGATCGATAGTATTGCCTCCATCAATAGTATTGTCAGTTGTCACGTTTCGAGCTATCGATAGAACAATCGATATTCTTGCTTCGATCAGCTATCGATCGGCAACACTACCACCCGCGAGTGTTGCCCACCACACGAGGTCGAGCGGGCCGCGCAGCGCTACGCAGCTGCCTGCCGCGTCGCTCAAGTGCACACAAAGCGCAAGTGCGTTTGGACCTTAAGGCCAATTTAATACTGATTGGCATCATCTGCAGGAGTGTAAAGACGTCAATGATGATCAAAAAAGTACCTATAATTTGAAAAATGATAATCGCTTTTATTATCCTGCAGGTGCCTAATATTTATAGCTAGCGACACGCTTAAATTGATTATCTTTTATATACTACTTTTATTGTAATGTTAAACTGCTCATCAAAAGTGTTATTCTGAATTACCAATTTCGTGTACCTATGTATTTTATTTATTAGGTATAATGTATTCTGTGATATACCTCCATAATTTGATTTACTAATATGTTTTAATTGGTTGTGAAATATATTTCATTTAGTTATAAAACACTACCTACGTCGTTTAATTTGAGACAATCTTAGCCCAGTACAAACATTTGCAATTGCGCCAAGAAAAATAAGTCGAGAGGGCTTTGATATAGTTACTATATTATACTCCTTGGCCGAGGGCTACAGCCACAGAACAATATTACTCTAGCGAGGCTACAGCTCTATTGTGGAGTGTGGATGAAGGTTATTTGTTAAAATAACTATAATCTAAATTATTAGACCCTCTTGGAGGAAGATTATACTGGAGTTAGTGTAACCGTGTCTGTATATTATGTGAAGGCTGTAATTTCTCGTTGACAGTGATACAGTGACGTCACTGTAAAGTACACCGCGCATTGGCGCAATGTTTTGATACAGTGACGTTACTGAAGCGTCAACCAGTCAACTCTTCCCTAGTCACGCCCGCTAATACAAATCCAGAACCGCACACAAACAAAAAACGGCCAGCGGTTTTATGTCCTTAGGCTCAGTCTATAGTATTCTATGTCTATGATTAGACCACTGTTCTATAGTAAATTAATGTATAAAACGGCTTCAGTAAAAACTACTAATTACTATTAATTTTAAGCAGGCAACACAAAAATTAAGTAGAAATTTTGAACTCGTTGCTGCAACATTAAAATTGACAGTTGTTGTCGTTGTCAACTTGTCATGCATGTCATTGTCATGATATATTATAATGTCTCTGTGTTGACATGTCAATTGAACTGAACAGAACTTACTGAACTCGCATGTTCGTTATAACAATTTCTGCACGGTATTTTATTTTTGTCATAAAAATCTATCAAAATAACTGAATAAGTGTAAATTCTTCCTATCAGGAATGAGTGATTCAGACGACGACAATATATTACGATACGGGACGCAATTAGAACCATACGAAGAAGGTTAGTTATTAATTTTTGAAGAAGATTCACACACTTTGTGATCTTGTAAAGGACTCCATCCAAATCAAATATTATTGTTTTAAAAACCAACACTCGTTGCTTACTGATATTTCCATGCCTTCCCTGTATGTAGGTTAAGTACGAAGCTCATGTGTAGCTTACTAAACTTTACATACGGTATATTTTGTTCATCAACATTATATTTATATCATAATTTATACAGGCGGCTGAGATCATACGAATACGACGCTCGTTTGGCATCGTTGGTTCTATGCAACGTCTATCAGCATTAGTGTTGGGTAGGACATACAAAAGGCAGTACATTTGTCCCAGACATGACAAATTTTTGTCATCATTTCAGTACCTAGAGGGCAAGTCCGACGCACTTTTTTAGTTTTAGAGGGTATTTATGTTCATTTCATTCAACTTTGGAATAATTTTGAATTGAATTTCCAACATAGGTAGGTATAAGTTCTTATTATGTTTGACACTAGTAGTGATTGTAACTATTCGGACAATGAAAGTTGTTAAAATTAACACTCTGCCTGATAGCGGGGCACATGGCTGTCCAACATTAACACGCAGAGTGTGTGAGGAGGATGCGGGAGGGCTTAAAAGCCTGATTAAACACAAACATAATTATGTTTTGACAGCCAATCACCATGAATCAACTGAATGTGAAGACTACACAAACTTGCATTCTGAATTTGAATTAAACAGTCTTTTTTTAGGGTTCCGTAGTAAAACTAGGAACCCTTATAGTTTCGTCATGTCCGTCTGTCTGTCCGTCTGTCCTTCTGCCACGCCCTCGTAAAATCGACAGTTCATAACCAATTTGAATGAAACTTCGTAGGTAGATGTCTTTTATAAGCCGCTATAAAGGCCTGTAGTGAAATTATGAAAAATAAAATAATTAGGGGGGGCTCCCATACATGAAACTGAAGGATGAAAAAAAATATTTTCCTGCACCCCGTCATGTGGGGTATCATTGGATAGGTATGTATTTGAAAATAACATGTTTTCTAAATGAGGTTTCTAAATGTCTTTTTTATTTAAGTGCATATTATGTAAACTAGGAGCTCCAAAAGTCGTTAACAATGTGTCCCCCCCCCCTGTAATTTTCCAACCGCGCTATCGAAAAATCTGGTCAGATGGCAGTCGCTCCATGTAAAATATTGATATTCAGCCGCAACCAGTTAGACTGGAAGCCGACCCCAATCATGTTTGGGAAAAGGCTAGGCGGATGATGATGATGATGCTATCGAAAAATCTGGAAAAAATCAAGCTTATGGCATTCAATAAATACTCTCGATTAAAATTTGTTTGAACAAAATACGTCAATAACTTTTGAAATATTCACTTTTTTCAGTTTTGAGTTCGACAATCGCAAAAAAACTTCTTGCTACGAAACCCTACACTGTGCGTGGTCCGACACGCTCTTGCCCGGTTTTTTTTACTATTAGTAAACTTACTACTGGTAAAAAAAAGACTGTTTAATTCAAATTCATTATTAATTCATTTTTACATCTTAGTTGACTAACTAAGACGTCAAAATAATCAATCAATAATTGAAAAACAGCTGCTACATCCTAGGATTTTCTTTAACTCCCAGATCACAACCAAGACCATGCCGAAAACAAAAAAAAGTAAATCTACAAGAAGACTAAATAAACTTCTGGCTGCTAAAATTCATCCCGAAGTGGCCCGTAAATTGAGTCACTTGCCATGGGCAGAAATACATAAAGAAGTTTCCAAATCAATACCAAACATTCCAGAAGCTTCTTCAACACCTTGCAATGAACATACTTCAAAAATGGGAGTGCAGGGAGAGCCTCTGCTGTCTGAACGTCTTTCCAGAGCGTCAGCCAGTTCACTTCGGCGTCAATGTTCTGAGACCCTGCAAACCTCACCAAAAAAGGATATAAGCTTAAATAACTTGGGCACAGCTAAACAAAACAAGAAGAAACGAGTTCGAAAGCGAAAAAAGTCCTTGACTAGTCAAGGATTCTTCTTGCATCAACTTTATGGGGCCCCACAAACCTATAATACGGAGGTTGCACTCGCAAACTATTGGGAAGCAGCTGGACTATCGCAAGACAGAGGCTGTTACGAGACATATCTGCAGACACCTCCTCCTAAAGAGATCGAAAATATAGAACCACCTAACAAAACCATGAAATACTCGCAGATTGATGGCGCACTGTCGATCAACTTCGAGACAGCAGATTCTTCGTCACGAAAGCATCAACGTGATGCGACTCCATTGGAATGCAGCACGATTTATTCCTATGAGCGTGATGCACAGCAAAAATATATTGATACTAATAATGATGGTTTGCAAGTGTTGTTAGATGGTGCGGGGCCTCGAAATGAGACACTTCCGACGCCACAAGCCATCTCTATTGATGATGACTCCGATTACGAAGATCCTGACTGTCGATTGGTAATACGGCCTCGAAATGAAACACATCCGACGCCACGAGCCATCTCTGTTAATGATGACTCCGATTACGAAGATCCTGACTGTACACTGCTAATAGGGCCTCGAAATGACACACATCCGACGCCACAAGCCATCTCTGTTGATGATGACTCCGATTACGAAGATCCTGACTGTCCACTGCCAGTAGGGCCTCGAAATGAGACACATCCGACGCCACGAGCCATCTCTGTTAATGATGATTCCGATTACGAAAATCCTGACTGTCCACTGCCAGTAGGGCCTCGAAATGAGACAAATCTGACGCCACGAGCCAACTCTGTTGATGATGACTCCGATTACTCTAGGAGTGGATCTTATGAGCCACACACCCCTAGCATGCATTCTGATTATAGTGAGGATGCTGATCCGTCGAGGTGCCTTCATATTGAGAGCAAGTCGAAAGAAACATCTTTTAGTAATCAACCTTCAATGACTCGAGAACCCTTCGCGGCTGAAGTCGCAAATCTGAACGAGGTTGCTGAACCCATTCATGTTGGAATTTGTAATGTCACCCAAATGACTAAAAAACAGATGGCCTTGGTCCACCGATCTATAAACCAAGCTATAGTCAGGATTAGTGAGCCAGGCGGTGGGCCAAAGTTTTTAGGATGTACTTACGAGGTCGGCGGGATGCTTATGAACTGTGAAAATCACAAAAGTCGGAAATGGCTTGAAGAGGAGGTCCCGAAACTAAAACCGTGGCCTGAAGCGAGTCTGTCCGTAACGCCGGAAGACGAATTGCCAAATCAGATCTTGGTATCATTTTTAATTCCGACCAAAGAGGGTGTAACCATTTCAACAGCTTTGAAACTGCTCCAGGTACAAAACTCAGGGCTCAATACGGGAACTTGGAAGGTGATTAATGTCTACAACAGAAAAGCTGGGCCCGTCTTGCTTTTATCTATAGACGAGGAATCGTATGAAGCGCTCAGACTTGTAAAATTTAGAGCCAACCTAGGCACGGATAAAGTTACTTTTTGTGTCAGGTCTGGCCCAACAACACGACTACCACTACGGAGTACCAAACAGATTACGGCTATCAACTCAGATAATAATCAAATATTGACTGCTAGTGTAACTGATACGCCTAGCAAATCGCCTCATCAAACCAGTTCTTTAAAAAAATCATTAGATGAATATTTCGTCCCATCATCTGCCCACGAAGAGCGGCAAACCAACTCTGGTGCTGGTGAAAATAGCTCTATGATGAAAGGCTCTTCACAAAACCGTCGAGGAATACTCGGCGAAACCCTGAGTACGCAAAATAGCCAAGCAGAAGATGAGCCAAGTCACAACTTGCCACCTAGTCTGGAAGCATTAAGAAAATGGTATCCTATAGCAGATCACAGTTATTCTTCATCAGACTAGATAGATACCATGGTAATTGATTAAATAGGTGATCAAGATTAAGTGAAGCTTTGCTTTATCCATACCTAACTATTTTTGGAGCCGGTGACATAGTCGGTGAAATTGTATTCTCATCAATATTTTAGTGACCAAAGCTTGTTTTAAGTAATTCTAAGGAGTACTGCCTGCAAGGTTGATTATAAAAATAGGCCCGGATTGTGTTAATCATGGCAATTATCTATGACAAATGCAGGGTTACCATAAAGTGAAACTTAAATGTGGATTTATAAGGAACTTATTGTAAAACAGTATAGGCCTAATAACAAAAGACTAAAATAGTAGATTCTAGATTGTAATTTGTATGTGAATATCACTATAATATTATGTATTTTTTATATGGATAACCTAAAAATTCATGACACGCCCTGTCATTAATTTTTAGATTATTCATATAAAAAGGATTTTTTTAGGGTTCCGTACATCAAAAGGCAAACCGGAACCCTTATAGGATCACTTGGTTGTCCGTCTGTCACCGGACTGTAAGTGGTATGTAGTAGCGCCATCAAGATGTGATATATCTACTATGGTGTGCCGCTAGCATAGATGGCGCTATTGCATATTTCGGAACCCTTAGGGTCGTACGCGAGTCGTACTCGCACTTGTCCGGTTTTTTTTTAGGTATTTGTTTTATATTTTGTGATAGCTGGTGTAATTAAGGCTGTGTTAAAAAAACACTCATTATTTTTTTAAGGATTCGATTGTTTGACTCGCTATCTAGTTTTTGATTTTTAAGATCTGATTAATAAAGAGATAAATTCAAAATATTTTGCTGTACCTATTACTTTTCAGTAACCTATAGCAATAAAACATTGCATCCAATATGTTTATATAGTTAAAATAAAAAAACCCCGAGATACATATAAAGCCATCCCTTAAAAAGTAAAAAATAATAATCTCAAATTTTGTTAACCCTTAAATTCATTGGAGGACCTCTAAGTAAACAAAATAGGTAGGTAGTTAAAATTGATATAGGTACTAACAATCACTATGGTGATACGTTCTCCCGAAGCCCCTACGCATTTTATGGTCAACAACAATTTGAAACTATAATTTTTTACTTTTGAAGGTATGGATTTATGTGTCGGTCGATGGATTTTCATCAAATAACCATCTCGATTAAACATTTGAAATCGATCCATCCGTTTGGGAGCTATAAAGCCAGAGAAAGTCACATACACAGATAAACAGACAAATATAGGCGTGAAACTTACAACACCCCTCTTTTTTCAAAGTCGGGGATTAAAAAAGAAATAGTGCAATTCAATACTCACTAATACTGGAACATTGGTGGCAATAAGACAATATAGTAGGTACCTATCTACGGCCACTTTTGGGTCACCCCTTGGCTCCTTAAGATCACTACAAAGAACTCGGATTTTGCCATTCAACTGATCTTGTTTGGCAAAGGGATTAGAGAGGCAAGTATTAGCGCCTTTAAGACGAATCAAAGACGGTATAAATCTACTAATTTACTCGTTTATCCTCTAGATTCTAGAAGAAGATAACATAGACACAGACATACATACCAACTAAAAATATAACCCTTTGGGCTCCGCCGCAATCGTATAATAAAAGGCTGAAATAATAATCTATACTTACTAATATCATAAAGCTCAAGAGGGGCTCAGAGAGGGGGGGCTCGTAGCTAAGTGACAGCCGCGCTGATCTATCGATCTTCGAGGTTAAGCTGCGCTTGCCGCGGTCAGTCCTTGGATGGGTGACCGTTCTTTACACATCGAGACCCCTCCGTGCCTCTGAGAGCTCGTTAAACAGTCGGTCCCGGTTGTCATAGGAATATCTTTGACAGTCGTTACGGGTAGTCAGGAGCCCAAAAGTCTGACAACTGGTCTAACATTCGAATACCGGTATTCCCCAATAATTAGGTTGTGGAGGTCAGATGGCAGTCGCTCCATGTAAAATATTGATATTCAGCCGCAATCAGTTAGACTGGAAGCCGACCCCAATCATGTTTGGGAAAAGGCTAGGCGGATGATTATAAAGCTCAAGAGTTTGTTTGTTTGTATCAACGCGCTAATCTCTGGAACTACCACTCGGATTCGAAAAAATATTTTTGTATACGATAGCCAGATTATTGAGGAATAGGCTATTTACCATCACGCTACGACCCTTAGGAGCCGTACATATTTATTAAACGATTAGGTATTACAAAATTTTATTTTTTATATCCAAAACAGATGAAATCCCATCAAAACGCAAGTTCCAACAAGCCCCGGATCAGTTCGCGGTGGACGAACATGGCCGGCGCCGGTTCCACGGGGCCTTCACTGGGGGCTTCTCGGCGGGGTTTGGGAACACCGTGGGGTCGCAGGAAGGATGGACCCCGAGCACTTTCAAAAGTTCACGTGCAGAAAAGGCGCTGTTTTCGGTGAGTTTAAACATTACCTATACGAGCCAGAATATGTCTACTTAAAATAAACTCCTGCACGCTCAGCATGACCACGATAGAAACGGATTTTGTCTACAGGAGAATAGACAAAGTGACAGTTTGTATGTATTTGTTTATGCATACAATGAAGAGAAGAAATGTTTAGGTATATTCTTCAGTAGACAAAAGTCTGGTACTCCAACCGGCCTAGCATGACCACGATAGAAACGGGTTTTGTCTACATAGAAATAGACAAAGTGACAGATTGTAGAAACATTTCTACGTTTTATGAATGAAATCTGTCACTTTGTCTATTTCTATGTAGACAAAACCTGTTTCTATCGTGGTCATGCTAGGCCGGCAGGCACGGATCGCCGTGCCGTCGTGCTCTACTGGGCAGTAGAGATAACGAGTTGGATAGAAAGAACTTTGTTTATTCTTCGGTAGAATAGATAGAATTGGTCATGCTAAGCCGGCTGACCATCTCCAATTCTCCATCGACAAATTGTTCTGTGTCGCTTGCATCTCAAGGCCGTATTTCACCAGAATGCCAAGGCATGTCGCATTTCATTCGAATATGAACATTATATTTATAAAGTTATGGTTCATATTCTTATGAAGCGCTTGTTTACAGTTGCTATAAGAATATGGACCATATCATTATTAGAATAATGTTTATATTCGTATGAAACGCTTACATATAGGCAAGTAGGCAATCTATTG
This sequence comes from Thalpophila matura, assembly GCA_948465475.1. Classification (NCBI taxonomy): domain Eukaryota; kingdom Metazoa; phylum Arthropoda; class Insecta; order Lepidoptera; family Noctuidae; genus Thalpophila; species Thalpophila matura. Next base: position 8,260,000 of record OX419198.1, on the reverse strand, counting down.
CCTATTTGCCTATATGTAATGCACGCCACTGCTAAGATCAATAATGTTGATATTACGTCACGTACACTATTTTGTCATTAATTGTACAGAACCAGCGTCCGGAAGACTTCATGGACGAAGAGGATCGCGGTGAGTTCGGCATAGCGCCGCGACACGTGCAGACACACAACGAGTTCTCCGGACAGAAGAGGTCGCATCGCGCGCAGTACCACGACGGTCCTATACCTGGTCAGTACTCCATACGTTTGCAGGATCTTGAAAAAATATCTGATACGTCTTTACTTGCTTTATTATTGGCGGACACCAGTTGCGGTCCGATGGGCGTGGGGGTCATGACACCCCTCCCAAATCGTACAAAAATGCGCCAAACACGGTAATTTACGGTATAGCAGGTCGGTATTTATCGGTATGACCCCCCCCTCCCCCCCCCCCAAAGTCTTCGGTTGCGGCCGCGCCTGGGGACACGGACACTGGGGTCGAGACGAGACAGTACATGTATGTCGCCTGTGAACTTCGGAGATCTTCTATCTGTCATGATGGGCAATCCACCCGATTTAAACCCGGTGTTTTGGTTAAACACCCAACATTTGGGTGTTTATCGGGTGTTTACGTAAGAGAACCAGTGGATTGCCCATCTACCATTTTCCGGGAGCCATATTCCATGCTATTACAACTCCTTTAGGCAAAATTTGCTTCAGAGCTTTCCCATAGTTTAAGGGAATGTCTTCGCAAATGTTTGTTGACATTCAGTGTGTAAAGGTCTTGAAGACTGGGTACGTCTTAGTAAACCGTATGGGCCTTTTTATTGTCATGCGTGTTTGCGCCCGCGTGCAGGCCAGGCACGCATGCTTGTTGCGAGCCGCACGCTGAGCAGATTATTTTGTATGTGTCGCGTGCGTGTGGCGCGCATGACAATAAAAACTAGTATGATACGATAGGTTGCGGGCAGCACGCATGCGTGGCTGGCCTGCACGCCACGTATTTTGTAAGTTTCAATAAGTCTACCTCTTTGTCTACGCAGCTCCAGTGTGGTAAAGTCCTGCCAAAAAAAGGTTGTCATCAAAATTCTTTCTGTGATCTTAATAACAAATTACCAGCTTATAATACCTATTTCTCAGGTGAGCCCGTATTACAGCAGCTAGTTCGAGCGGTCCACGAGACCGCTGCCGTGCGCATGCTTCGCGCCATGGGGTGGAAAGACGGCCAGGGGACAGGGGAAAGACTGAGCGGGAAAGGCAAGAAGAAAGCCAGGGAACAACACAAAGTATACGGGTGTTATATGCCGCCGGAATTGAGACAGGTAGCGTAATGATTCTTGAAATGCCCGATTGACGGTAATAAGCTCGCCCCTATTGCATACACACATCAAAAAAAGTTTGCGATCAGTTTGAAAAATCGAAATCTTTTTTGTTACGGTAGATTATATTATGATTTCTATTATATAATTTCAAACTGGGTATTTATATTTAAAGAAAACACACAACTAAGAATCTTTCCTGAGCAAAGTTCAATTTAAAAAATTATATCAGCTTATGCTAGTGATCGCAAACTTTTTTTTATGTGTGTAGGTGTGTACGGTACGTACGGGTACGTAGGTACGTAAATGGTGAAATGTGGGTGTACTATATACTATAATACCATACCTCTGAAGCGCTCTGTTTTGCGAATGTGCTCTTTTGAGAATATGATATTTAGCGACGGAGCGCTCTGAAGGAATAGGACCTTCGGGGAATACAGGCGTTATGTTAATAATAATAATAAATAACTGCATTATTCAAAGACTAAAATAATAATAATTTTTTCTATAATAATTGTAGTGTTTTTTTTTTCAAGCAAATAAAAAACATTTGTATACCGCACATTAGCGATTTTGATTTCAGGAACCTGTGTATTCCCAAGGACTCTTAGAATACACTAAATAGAATCAAATCTTTACAAATCATTTAATTTATTTTTTTAAGTGAAGTAGGTACACTACCTACTTGTGCTCCGTGTGGTGTCCGGACATAAAGAATAGCACCACCCCATATCTTCCAATGGGTGTCGTAAAAGGCGACTAATGGACCTTAAGACCCAGTGCATGCTATCAAGCACCTTGGGTCACCCGAATGGTGGCGGGTAAACCACCAACAAACGCATTCCCAAAGAGGGTTAGTGTCAGGCAGGCGGCCGGCTATAAAATCAAAGCCAAATCCTTTTGCAACATGTTTGGAGAAAATGATATGCGCGATAGTGCTAGGGCGTACCCCGCAGGAGACGCGCAGGAGCAGCACCCGGCCCCTGCGGGAAATGGACAAGGGTTGTCGCACCAACCCGGGCGGGTGCGACGTAAGAAGCGAGCTCGGGAAGAGAGATTGAGGTATGCTAGTTGGAATGTTGGGACAATGACTGGAAGATCCAGAGAGTTAGCAGATGTATTGAAAAGAAGAAGAATAAATGTGGCGTGCTTGCAAGAAACTAAATGGAAGGGTACGAAAGCCAGGGAAATTGGGGAGGGATACAAGTTCTTCTACTGTGGAAGTGATGGAAAAAGGAATGGCGTGGGAATAGTGTTAGATAGTAATTTGAAAGAAAGTGTGATGGATGTAAAAAGAATTAATGATAGATTGATAGTTGTGAAAGTTATGTTAGGGAATGTTGTACTGAACGTGATAAGTGTGTATGCTCCACAGGTAGGTTGTGAGGAAAGAGTGAAAGAGAAGTTTTGGGAGGATTTTGATACAGTTTTAATGACCATCCCGGTGCATGAGGAATTAATTATTGGAGGTGATTTTAATGGGCATGTGGGAAGAACGAAAGGAAGTTATGACAGAGTACACGGGGGATGGGGTTTTGGGAATCTAAACAATGAGGGGGAAACTATGTTGCAATTAGCTACTGCATTTGATCTAGCAGTAGCTAACACCTGGTTCCAAAAAGCCGATGGACACCTAGTAACATATAAGAGTGGAGCACATAATACACAAATAGACTACTTCCTTGTTAGACGCAACAACATAAAGCACGTCAAAGACTGCAAAGTGCTACCGGGAGAAGATTTGGTCTCACAACATCGACTCCTGGTTATGGAAGTAGTCTTACAAATAAGGCTTCCAAAACATAAAGAGCGTCCCCCTCCTAAAATAAAATGGCATATGCTAGAGAAGAATGATTGTGCAGGAGAATTAAGAGAACGAGTGGTAAATAAAATGATTGAGATGGGTGATATGAACGACCAAAGCGTAAATGAATGTTGGAATGAGATGGCTCGGTGTATTAGGAGCGCAGCAAAAGATATTTTGGGAGAGACGAAAGGAAGGGGTACGATAGACAGGGATACATGGTGGTGGTCGACAGAGATTCAGAATGTATTGAGGGAAAAAAAGAAGAAATTTAAGGAATGGCAGAGCATTAGTAATGAGCGTGCTAGTTTGAAAGCTGAAAAAAAGAGTGAGTATGATGCTCTAAAGAAAAAAGCCAAAAGAACTGTGGCTATAGCGAAAGCAAATGCCCAAGTAAAGTTCTATGACACCTTGGATACTCCAGCAGGCCAAAAACAACTATACCGGCTTGCTAGAGCTAGGGAGAGAAAGGCGAGGGATGTTTGTCAGGTAAAGTGCGTAAAAGACGATGCTGGAATGATTCTGTCGGAAGATGAGAAAATAAAGAATAGGTGGAAGGGTTACTTTGAAAGATTGATGAATGAGGAGAATGACTGGAGTGGTGTGCTTGAAAATAAACCTGTAAATAAGGGATTAGTGAGAATAATAAGTGTGGATGAAGTGAGGAGTGCAGTAAGTGGAATGAAGAATGGTAAGGCATTAGGACCGGACGGAATACCTGTTGAAGTGTGGAAAATATTGCGGATGGATGGTTGGACGTGGTTAGCTTTATTCTTCAATAAGCTGTTGCTGGAAGAAGCCATACCTGACGAATGGTGCAATAGTTCGCTAGTGCCCATTTTTAAAAATAAAGGTGATGTGCTGGAATGCAATAATTATAGAGGAATAAAGCTAATATCACACAGTATGAAGGTTTGGGAGAAAGTTATTGAAAGGAGACTGAGAGAGGAGAGCGAAATTTCACAGAACCAATTCGGTTTTATGCCTGGTCGGGGTACGACGGATGCTATCTTCGCTATCCGCCAACTGTGCGAGAAGTACAGAGGTGCGCATAAGAACTTGCACATGGTGTTCGTCGACCTCGAAAAGGCATACGACCGGGTGCCCCGTGAGGTTCTGTGGTGGGCCCTTAAGGAGAAAAGTGTGCCTGGGAAGTATGTGCAGTTGATCCGTGCAATGTATAGTAGATGCAGTACACAAGTCCGGTCCACAGCGGGCACTACCGGTAGTTTCAATGTGGCGGTTGGCTTGCACCAGGGGTCGGCTCTCAGCCCGTACCTCTTCCTGATGATAATGGATGCTCTGACATCGGACATCCAGGAGGAGGCCCCCTGGTGTATGCTGTTTGCCGACGACATTGTGCTGATTGCCGAGAGCGGCCTAGAGGTCCAGAGCAGATTGGAGGTGTGGTGGCAAAGACTGGAGAATGTTGGCTTGAAATTGAGCAGAACCAAAACAGAATATTTGTTTTGCGATTTTGGCGGTCTCTCCAGTCCTGTGCCCATTACTCTTGCCGGAACGCCCATACCAGCCTGTTCCGACTTTCGGTACCTCGGGTCGCTTGTCCAAGGAGATGGCGATGTAGACCGGGACATAACACACCGGATCAACTCGGGATGGATGAAATGGCGACAGGTCACCGGAACAACTTGTGACCCACGGATGCCCCTCAAATTAAAGGGGAAAATATACAAATCCGTGATTAGACCTGTCGTATTGTATGGATCGGAATGTTGGGCTGTGAAAAAGATGGATGAGAAACGATTGCATGTAGCGGAGATGAGGATGTTGAGATGGATGTGTGGAGTGACAAGAATGGATAAAGTAAGGAATGAGTTTATAAGGGGAAGTTTGAAAGTGGCGCCTGTTACAGAAAAAATGAAAGGGAATCGTCTGTCTTGGTATGGACATGTGATGAGGAGGGATGAGACTCATGTGACTAAGAGAGTTATGAGTATGAATGCTGATGGATGGAGAGGAAGAGGAAGGCCAAAGAAAAGATGGATGGATTGTCTAAGGAATGATATGAAAGAAAAAGGAGTAAATGATACTGTGACGTCTGATAGGGGAGAATGGAAGAAAAAAACGTGTTGCGCCGACCCCAAGTAAAATGGGATAAGGGCAGGAAGATGATGAAGTGAAGTAGGTACACTAAATAGGTTTAAGCTCTTATTCTGTTCCTGCTTAAAACTATAATCCCACAAACCCTTTCCACCTTATCAAATAATAATTAAAGCCTTTACATCACCATTACAGGGCCAAGAAGACCAGAATCAGGACGAAGATGAGGCTGACGATAGTTCAGACTCAGAATTCGATTTCGACACACTATTCGCGCCAGACGATTATGAGCCTTATATACTACACCGTAAGAACGATCGCTTCGGGCTTGGATACTCCGGTTTAAGCCGGCATTCTGTATTGGGGAACTTGGTTGGCGAATATGGCAGCGATGCTGGGTCTTCGAGGAGTCATCTGGTTATGAAGGATAAAGGGAAAAGGGTGAGGCTTTATTTTTAACTAGGTAGCACTTTACCCGCGACTTCGTCCGCGTCACCCACAGGAACCTTGCATTTTTTTTCGGGATAAAAAGTAGCCTATCGCACTCAGGGATAATGTAGCTTTCTATAAATTTCAATAAGTAAATAGTTTTATAATTCCAAAAATATTTATCTTTACCTAATATTTTTTTTTAATTATATTCAGCTCTGAAACTTAATTTTATTAATTTAATAAGGAATACGCCAAATAAAGCTTCCTGCGAGACAGGCCTAGCCTAGTGTAGGAAGTCTTTGTAAATGTATTCATTAAGTATATTCATAAGAAATGACAATATTTTAGTACTTTTAGTTATTACTCTACTGTAATTCTTTGTTTTCTTTTAATAAATTTTATTCTTATTCTTTATTCTTATTAGTGAAAGAATTTTCAAAATCGGATCATTGGTTCCGGAGATTACCCCCTACATACAAAATTAAAAATTTTACCTCTTTATAATATTATTAATATAGAAGTATAAATTTATACTGTTTGGATGTGCTACATAGAGATGGGATTTTACTTGGAAAAATACTCGACCTTGAGTAAATACTCATAAATACTCGTTTGCACTTGAGTATTTATCAAAATGTTCGAATAAATAGTATCCTGCCTAGTATTTCTAAAATAGTACATTAGTAGTAGGTTATAATTTTAGTAACTTTTTTATAATAAAACTAGCTGTGCCCCGCGGTTTAAGCCCCGTTGCTCGGCTCCTAAGGGTCTTAGCGTGATGTTAAATAGCCTATACTATTCCTCATGAATCTGGCTATCATATACAAGAAGATTTTTTTCTTATCCGACTGGTAGTTCCAGAGATTAACGCTATCAAACAAACAAACTCTTCCGTTTTATAATATTAGTATAGATTGAATTTGTTTCTTTGTTTTGGACATTTAATTCTCTTTTTATTATACATATACAGGGTGGCAGGTTAGACAGTGGAAATATTTTAAGGGGTCATTGTACTCATCATTATAAACAACTTTTACTATGGGACCAACCCTGGAATCGCGAAAAAAAAATCAGCTGTTCCATACATTTTGTTGAGTTATGTGGACATAAATGTATGGAACAGCTGTTTTTTTTTTTTCGCGATTCCAGGGTTGGTCCCATAGTAAAAGTTGTTTATAATAATGAGTACAATGACCCCTTAAAATATTTCCACTGTTTAACCTGCCACCCTGTATATCTATATTTTTAATTTGTCAGGTATCGATCCGCGGTCAAGCGTTCGGCGTAGGCGCATTCGAGGCGGACGACGAAGATATCTATGCAACTACGGACATGTCTCACTATGACTTTGCTATCGGAGGACCTGTGCCACAGAAGGAAAAGAAGACCGTTCAGGATAAGAGTGGACATGTAAGTGTATGGTAGACTGCCCAAATACTCAAACGCTAATGAAATCCCAATAATGTTGAAGGTCTGTTAAATTTCAAATTAGCTTATCTGATTGGTTGATGTTCAAGATAAGAGTGGACGTGTAAGTACAGTTTGTATATGTTAGACTGATGTCCAAATACTCAAACGCCAATTAAATCTCAATAATGTTGAAGGGATGTTAAATTTCAAATTAGGTGTTCTGATTGGTTGATCAAAGTAACACGAAAATTGAATACAGATCAAAGAACAATGCCAGCCAATGTGTGGCGCCCCGTGCCAAACTCAAAAGACTTTGTGTCACGACCAAACTTAGTGTATTTGGAGGAGAATTAAATGCTATTTCTGTATTGCTATTTCTTAGATTGAGTCCCGCAATTTGTATTTATTTGTAAATTACTTATTTATTTTTAACTTACTTCATATTTTGAAGTTAAGTTCTAGAAAACAACTAATTCGAAGTCTATAGTTAGTGTTTATGTCAGAAACCCGGGACTCTTTATCATTACGTACGCATACGGAGCCCATATCCTTAAAAAAACCGGCCAAGTGCGAGTCGTACTCGCGCACCGAGGGTTCCGTATCATTTTTGGACGTTTAAAGTGAAAAAATCCGGACCGCAAAACTAAGTTTGTTTGTGAAAGAATTTTGATAATTTTGAAAAAACTGCACTAGTTAGGAACATCGTTTTATTTTTGGTGCAATATTTGGGTCAATTCCTATCAACTCTAATTATTTCAGATTTTTCGCTCCGCAAACTTCGGAGATAAGGGGGGGGGGGAATGGTATTTTTCAGACATTTTTCATCATAATATGTCGAAAACTGTGAGACATAAAATTAAATAAAAATATATTTTGAAATGTGCAGATCAAGCCCTTTCGTATGATATATCACTTGACCCAGTAACCCCACTTTGAAATTTTGAAATAAAGAAATTGAATTGAAAAATTTGAAATAAAAGAAAATAAAATTATTTTTTTTATTTTTTCATTTGCAATAAAGTTGGACAAGCATTCTTTAGCATGCATTAGTAATTTTGCTGAAATAAGCAGGTGTGACAGACAGACAGACAGACGAAGTCGCACCATAAGGGTTCCTTTTTTACCATTTTGGTACGGAACCCTAAAAACGAATTCCGGGCATATCGCTGTAAAACGCGCTTTGCGACTTTAAATACCTATTTCTTTTCTATTCCCAGGTACTAGAAGGCTTCGTGAGAGCCAGTAAGCCGTTGCCATCAGTGCCTTCGTACCCGGCGCCTGCGATACCGCGTGACTACGTGCCAGCAGTCGCAGGGGCTAGACGCTCCAGGTTCGAACCTACCACGCAGCCGCCGAGGGACCAAGGTATGAACCACCTTCATTCGCTTCTACGCTATGTTGGCTGCCCTGAATCTCAATTTATTACAACGTCTCTAACGGTGTTGGAAGTTTTCTTTCAGCACCAATTCACTTCCATCACTTTGACGTCCTAAACATTATTATCCTACTAATATTATAAACGTGAAAGTTTGGATGGATGTTTGTTACTCTTTCACGCAAAAACTGCTGAACGGATTTAAATGAAACTTTACAGTAATATAGCTTATACATCAGAATAACACTTAGGCTACTTTTTATCCCAAAAACGCAGGCGAAGCCGCGAGCGGAAGCTACTAAAACATAAATCTACAAAAAACAAAACGATATGACCTAAATAGGAATGACAAGCAGGGGGGCCAACATAACGTCGAAGGGAATTCTTACGTGAAATAGACAATACAACAAGGGGCCTACACTACATTTTAACACACGACTTAAAGCCCTAATTTAAATGACAAGTTACGTGTTAAATGATATTTATTTTGTAAATATGTAGGTCAAAAATAACACTTTTACACGTCAAAACATTTCTTTAAGCTAGATGAGGTCGGTGTTTCCTATATAGAAGGAACACCGAAACAAACTTAAAGGTTAATGTCTCTTTTAAGGTCCAGACAATTCAGGTAAATTGCAAAAGAACCATGCAGGTTAGTCTGAAATAGCCTTTTGAGGAAAGAGCCATACAGATTTGAGTGGACCTGACCTGACTCCACGCATGTGCCTGGTATCGTGGTAGCTCAACCCTGAGATAGGGAGCTGAACTCAGATCATAGAAACAAGGAGATATGCCATCATAGCAAATTAGTACGGGAACAACTGTCGCCACTTTTAGTACATTTTTCAACACAATTACAAGCGCCCCTCGTGAATATAAAGATCTCCCACGCATTAAACATTCCACACACCCTCAATCTAACACTGTTAATCGTCACTCAACACTAGCACTAAATTAAAACACTGTATTTATATCATCGATCGTGTTCGGTTCGTCGCCAGCGTGTCATTTTATGCCAAAGCGTCAATTTTAGTAGCGCTTTGGCACATCTCCCTTGTTTCTATGATCTGATTTGTTGACCATTATTCATGTGAAAATTACTAATATTACTCATTCTTTCGCAGGACTAGGCCGCCACGAATTGTCAGCTAAAGCCCGCGGCGAGTTACTTGGCGAAGTTCCCATACCCACACACACAGACCCACCACTAAATGAAGACCCCATAACCAAACTCCTTGGAAGAAACGTCAATTTCGTGACCCATACAGATAATAAAGAATTAGACTATATACCTATCAAAGATTCCGGTAAGGAGTTGACGAGAGTCTTCAAACCGTTTGTGGGGAACCCTGAGAAGCAGAAAAGGTATGAGAAGTATTTGGAGAATAAGGGTGTGGTAGAAAGAGATGGCAGTACCGATAAGTTGAAAGAGTGGGAAAGAGAGAGGGAACTGGTTGAGTTTGAGCAGGCTGCGAAACTGTATAAGCCGTTGAGCGGAATTATGGGGGATAGGTGAGTGGAGTTTTTATATTATTCATTACTCAATCTACTGATGTGGTGACATGTCAAAACATCGAGATTTATGTGCTATATCTTAGTTAAATATTAATGTATTGTACACATAAACCTTCGGGAATAAATTCTCTTAATGATGGTGAAAACCGTATTAAAATCCATTATGTAGTTTAGAAGAAGTAAGCGGACAAACAGACACTAAAAGCAACTTTTTATACTGTTTGGGTCATTCCATGTAACAGGTAACACCCGTTACACACATTTATGGCATATTTTATCAATGATCTTAAAAGAAAACATATTAATTGAATGGTCATATCATAACAGGTGTGTGTTTTGACTTTTGACCATTCAAATAATATTTATATTATGATCATTGACAAAATACACCATTTTGTGTGTAATGGGTGTTACCTGTTACATGGAATGACCCATTTATAGATCAATTCCTGCTTCTTGGAGATACTAGAAGAAACCTATTAATGCCAGTTGTCTCGGTCCCTGTCAATAAATCATTTTTTTTCCTTATTTATTTAATATTCCAGATTCACCCACGCCGCAGAACCGGATGAAGCGGTCAACCCTCTCTGTGCCGTCGCCAAAAGCTCTACGAACCACGGCCAAGCGACCAAAGAACAAATAGAAGCCGCTCAACAGGGGGTATACGGCCTCATGACGCGACAGGAAACTCAATGGCGGCCGGAAGCGCTCGTCTGCAAGAGATTCAACGTGCCAGAGATAGGGGGCGCTAGGTAAGACTCTTCTCATACATAATCAGACTAATTTCCCTGTGTTGGGACTCAGGTCAGGCCTTGTCTCTGTAATAGTGGGTCGCTATCCACCTCGCGGGCCCAGTGCGAGTTGGTAGATGTCACGCCTTGGAATTTTTAATTGTAAGACATGCCAGTTTTGTCACGATGTTTTCAGTGGTGATGGAACAAATTGTACAAAGTAAAACCTACGACCTACGACCAGTAGCGGATCCAGAAAATATTTTTGGGCTAAAGGCTCACCCAGATAGTATTTAGGTTGTTATGTAAAAGTTGACGGCAGCCTTATTTGCATCTAGTTGATAATATAATCGATCCCAAGGGGCCGTCCATTAATCACGTGAGGCTCGAAAGGAGGGGGAGGGGATGCGGAAAAATTCAGTTTAAAATCTCACACGGGGGGAAGGGGGGGTCAAAAAATTGCTAATAAAACATCACGTGATTAATGGACGACCCACAACATACACTGATATCCTATAAACATGTTTGTGAAAAATTTTATTACTTCATTCATCATTTATATCTTCTCTAAATTACTCTTGTCTACAGGGCCGAACCGAAAAAGGAAGACAGACCAAAAGTATCTTACTCTATATTCTCATACATGGAGTCCTCGGTCCACGACAAGGATAGTTTCGCCAAGGAGCAGAGACAATTCAGTGGCTCCAAGTCTTTAACGACCAGCATCATTCCAAGAACTGATCAGATAGCCAAGATAACTGATCAAAATATCGATCAGAACGCTATAGAAACAAATGTAAGCCAAAATACACAGGACCCCGCCCCAGGATTCAGTAAACGAATGACAGTAGCAGAATTATTTCTAAAAGAATCAGAAAAATCTAAAAATCAAGGTGCTGAAGTAACAGACACTATAAATAAATTCGATAAAATGGATCTTTACAAGTCCATTTTTCTTAGCGACAGTGAAGAAGAAATTGATAAAGAAGATAGAAGCAAAAATAACGATGGAACAGACTTCATGGATGTGCCTAAAAATGTTGAAAGGAACACCTCTCCGCCGCGCGGTATATTCGCGAACATAAACTTCGATGAACTCAATTCTTGGCGAAGAAAGGATGAAACGCCTAAGAAAACAGAAGAAACTAGCAAAGATGTTGAAAGTGTTATAGCTACAGAAACAAATAATGATGAAGCAATGTATGGACCGAAAATACCAGAAAATCTACAAAAAAGGCTACAGTCAGAACCTCAGACTAGTAATGTAAAAGAAACCATAAATGTAGACTCTTCGTCAAGCGAGGACTCGTGGGTCGATGTCAATGAAATTAAGAGTAAAAAACAGAAGAAGAAAAAAACTAAAAAACATAAGTCTAAGCATAAAAAAAAGTCTAAAAGTAAGAAAAAAGATAAGTAAGGATTAATTTTATTGGCCTAAGAAATGCCTCAACAATATACTTACACAGTGAGATGTGTCACAGATTTTGTATAATATTGGGGATACAACCAAAACTGTGACATAATAAAATATGACAAAATATGTCATGCTGTTGTAAAATCATGTATTTATTATTTAGACCATTTACATACATATATACCATGACATACACACCATTTATTTACCAAAGTACACTGGCCACATCATCGATGAGGCCATAGAAAACTTCACAGAAAACTAAATCATGCGCGACTGCAGTCATTTTGTATTGTCATTTTGAAATTGGTTAAATTGTATAGTTTCCTATGAGTTTCCTCTTGTAAAAGGCGGTCTGTTATCTGCGAAACCATGGAAATTCTTATCACATGTTATGTAAGTATAAATTATGCACCAACATGGTAAGCATGATCTGTATGTGATTATCAAATTTCCGTAGTGTGCTGTACGTGTTCACCTCGCCCCCCGCAAAAAGTGGTAGAAAATGTTATTCGGTGATTTACCGCTATACCGGCCGTCTCCAGGGGTATAATTAATTATGCTCTAAGATTTATTAGGGAGGACATGCCGTTGGATGTATGTCGCCGAGAAGTTGACGGTCTGTCAAAATTAGCGGAAAATTAATGAAGCGGTCAAAATTATTCGTAATTATGGGTACCGACCTATAATCTTTCGGCTCCAACACCAATGAATATTCACCGTGTATAAATCAAAATCAAAACCATTTCAAACACTCTACAATATTGTTACCTGTGTGCATGCCAAGTAAATAATAAATAAATAAAAGAAAATGAAATGTTATTGCCAATCTGATATTACTGTAAAAAAAGTATTTATTTGCATGTTTGTATTTATATGCACCCCTATAATAACAAGGATTCCTTCGAAAAATATTATCATTGCTCATAAAATTAACTTCCCTTATTCCATTCCCTTATGAAATAGAAATGAATAAAACATTGTTTATATCGAAACCTGCTTTCATTTACACATTATTTACAGGATGACTAGTTTAACGAAGGACGTAGGTATTGGGAGTATTCAAACATCGATTCTTATTCGATTTATTACGGATCCAACGCTGAAATCGCGAAAAAATATCAACAACCATCAATACATACCTAAGTCCCTCGCTAGAGTAGGTTCTGTGCCTAAGCAGGCCCCTTACACTGGTACATACCGCTCGAGATAAGCACCTACAGCGCGCCGTACCTTGAGACCACAAGTCACGCGCTAAGCGATACACGCTTGACGCAAAGCCGCCGGCTGCCCGACGCGTAATTTCGATTTTGTTTTTGATTTGTGTGAAATAAAATTATATCGTAACACATGTTATGTGGACCGATGTTATAATAAATAGAAGAACTCAAAGTTATCTTTTTTTATCTTTTACTTTACCTACCAAGAGACTAAAACGATGCTTATTCCATTCCATAATTAGTTACGATTGTGTATTATACTATAATGTACTGCGTATGATAATAATAATATATTTAAGTATAATACAAATTCATACGTATACATAATATAGTAGTACAAATAATTTTGTGAGTGTGACATCAGTAGGTATTATAGGTACCTACTTATATTAATCTAGACGTTATATTTTAAACATACCTACTATGCAAGGTGTCTGTCTGTGTGTTACGCAATCACGCCTAAACTAGATAGTCTGGAGCCTGAGAAAGGACATAGGCTGCGAAAAAAGGGTTGAAATAGGGCATGAAAGTTTGTATTGAAATTACGTCATTTTTAAAGCTAGAAGCTTGAAACTTATTTTTGAGATTTGGGGTGTAGGGTAGGTGTAGGGTAGGCGTATGGTAGGCGTAGGGGAGGCGTAGGGTAGGATAGGTGTACTAAACTTTACCCGTGCAAAGCCCGGGCGGGTCAGCCAGTAAAAGTATAAAAACGTATGTATTTAGTATTTACCGTATTTTTAACAGGTTTTGTCTACAGAAGAATAGACAAAGTGACAGATTGTAGAAACATGTCTATACGTTTTATGCATAAAACCGTAGAAATGTCTCTACAATCTGTCACTTAGTCTATTCTTGTAGACAAAACCTGTTTCTATCGTGGTCATGCTAGGCCGGCTGGGTTTGCTTCAAGGCCACGCGGCCGCGTGCTACTGCAAAGCAATCATAACGTTACGCTAGAACAACAAGATACATTTTCGCACGCAGCGGTCGGCGACGTGAACGAGTAGGCTATTATAGCAGTAGGTATGTGGAAGATTTTAAAGGGAATGAATGATCTGTATAATCTGTGGCCTAAGTCAGTAAGCTCGGCCTCAACCGGATTAGTGCGAGTACGCGGAGTACGATCATATCTTGATCATAGATGGCGCTATTGCAAACGTTTAGTGGCGCCATCTATGAGCAGATGGTTCCACCGATGGTCATTCATGAGTTGACACACGGACAACAAAGTGATCCTATAGGGGTTCCGTTTTTCCTTTTGGAGGTACGGAACCCTAGAAATATTTTACCATTTTAAGAATTTCATCTCGTGGGTGTTTACAATGACAAATCTCACGTACACAAACACCTAGATTCGAAACAATTTGTTCCGTACGGGAATCGAACACGCGACACGTCGCGCAATGAGGCAATAGTTGGTCAGCCACTGCGAAAAAGTACGAAATAATCAGCTGTTCATCCCACGCAATCGTTAAAGAATGCTTACATTATACTTACATACAATGGTTGCCAAATTATTTCTAGAGGTACCGTAGGTATTTCGCACCTTTGAGCGAATGATGGTAATTTGGTATACACGTACCTATAGGTTGCGCAATAGATTCCCGGCTTCTTTCGTGTCGGTACGAGATACCTACTCAAGGTTAGCCAGTCAGCAAGCTTAGGATACCGCAAGGACCGGGACGTATTGTAGGACCAACCTAGAAATTACGAAAAACTAATCTGCTGTTCTATACATTTTGTCGAGAGATACTAATGGATAATTTTGTATAGAACAGCAGATTTATTTTCTCGTGATTTCTTGACTTCTTACAAAGAAGCGTTTGTAGTTGTGCTTGTGACGCACACTTCTAAAAGTGGCGACAGCGGTTCCCGTACTAATTTGCTATGATAACATATCCTTCTTTCTGTGAACTGAGTAATTGCGTGTTGGCAACCGACGACCTTATAGACAGACAGAGCCACATGTAGGTAGATATATGAATAAAATATTTAGTAAGACAAGTGTACCCATGCAAACAATATTGTGTTCTAGCCTCATTCGCGTCACTATGACGACCGACGTGCCAACAGTGCCAACATAGACTATACACTTGCCAACACGCAGAAGGAACAATAAGCATCGCCCCACACGGGCCACTCGCTATAGCTATAGGTAGGGCTGCCATCCGTCCGGGGTTCCCCGGATTTGTCCTAGTTTAGATGGCGTCCGGGGAGCGTCCGGTAGGGGTTTCAAAAAGTGTCCGGGTAAAATCCGGACACGTCCGGGGGCGTCCGGGAAAATTACTCAATTTCACCCAAATGTCCGGGGTTTTTAAAGTTTTTGTCCGGCGTCAGCATTTTAGGTGATGGCAGCCCTACGTGTAGGTAATGTAAGTAATTTTATCAAGACTTCAAGAGTGATTAAACGAGATTCCATCGTCATCTTGTCCCTGAAACGCATAGTGTGAAGATAAAGTAGGTCATAGCGGTATTTGCATCTCTCTAAAAAAGATAGGTCACTGCCGATCATGTTTACTACACAACAAACCTGAAATAAATGAAGGGAAACCAAGAGATTAGTTCAAAGTCCTCTGACGCCCGTTTATGCAAAAATACGTGATTTCTATTTCGATGTAAAATAAACATGTTATTGTGTAATAAGTCGTTACGTAGCGTAGTCAAGTGGGCGTCAGAGATCGCACCAAGGTTATTTGAGAATGGCGGGAAACCGAGCGAAAGCTGCAGCCCTGCAATAAATATCAATACCATCGACAAATACACATCAATTTAGTTCTAGAATATTATTTTAGACCTAGACGTGCTGTCTAGTTTGTCCTAGGAACAGTGATTCAGGGACGCAAGTAGTCAAGTACCACGACATAAAATAATATTGCAAAATGCACTTTTAATTCTGACGAGTTTTATTTTGGTTTATACATCTCTGGCTCAGTTTTGATTATTCAAAAAAGAAAACATTGCAGACGCGACATGGATACTGAAAAAAACTAGTGTGAATTGGTCACATTATCTACCCAATTATCAATAACAAGTCCGACAAACAGAGACAACGCGATATATCTGCAGTGAAGCAAAAAGTGACGGCATGTAAACTGTTGATAGGAAAGAGACGATAAAGCGCAATAGTTATGTGTTAGAAAGGGATGTCCATAAAACATAATATACAACTGCCCAACTGTCATGTTTGGTACGCATGCGTCATTCGATTATGCCAGGACTGTATTTAAAAATTTAAAAAATAATTAATTTTTATAGTTAGAAATTGACTTCACTGGCTACCTACTTGGCTAGGGTAAAAGCGGTTCTCGTTAGTTATTTGTATTTTTACTATATGATACACAATAACACAAGTAGCCAGTCAAGGTTTTAGGTTTAGCTCACATTATGTGGACTATTTCTACAACCCAAAGACTTTAGTAATACAAATTATTTTTTAAAACAGACAAGACTTATGATGACTTATTTTAGTGTAAAGGGCTAAGACAATATTCTTAGAAAAAACAATCTCGAGGAAATTAATCGGTGCTGGCGTACTTATACATATATCGAATACAAAACCTTCGCTTTTCTTGAAGTCGGATAAAAAACAAAACGTTCCAGTTCGGTCCTGGCAAAATACAATCAGCTGTTTGTAATGACAGTTCCTCTGACAAATACAAAATGGTTGAAAACTAAAGTTGGCAAACAAAGAAAAGGCAGCGTAATAGCGAATTTTAGCGTTAAAAAACGTTTTTTTAAAGTGAAAGTTAGTTAGTTTAGTTTGTGTTTAGTGTTTTGTGCACGATGTTGGATTTGGAAATTGTCCCTGAACGCTCCCTGGGCTGCGATGCCTGGGAATTTGTTCTAGGTAAGAATCGCGTATGTTTATTTCTTACGTCAAGAATTTGCGCTTTATTTCTACGGGACTTGTCTTACGCAATGGTATTTTTAACCAGTATTTATCATAATTAATTAATTAAATTGAATGTGGGATAGGCATAGCAATTTCTTTACCTTCGTCTAACATTGATTTTTTTTTCTGTACAAGTGTCACGAACAGCCTTTGTTTCGCTGGTTTGTGTTATGTTTATTTTTTTTATTGCCAGTCTTGACCGTGAAATTAGTAGGTAGATTGCGTTGTTTTCGTGTTTGTTATGAGAATTAGTATGACACCTCTTTAAATTTCTGTTTAGTTTATATGTTTATTTGCTACTGGCTGACTCAGAAATGTGAGAAACAATGATGCAATATTTCAAAGGTAAATAATGATGTTGGCCAAATAATTAGGTCTCTTTTGAATTTAGATTATGAAACTGTTTCTGTTATCTTAATCTTAGGATTCACTAACTTCTTTGCACAAAGATAACTTAATCCTTAACAATAGAAATTTTGATTTAAGGTTTTAGAGGTATTCTTTGAGAAAAAGCAACTATTATTGTCATGGGTATACCCAGCATTAGCTTAGATAAGAAACAAAAGTAAGAAAACTCAATGGCAGGTAGTGATACTAACCAGAAATGCTATTGGTAAAAATGTTATTGTTACTAATAAAAATAATTATTTATTCCAACTGCCTACCCCACCTAATCTACAAAACTTATTTCAGCAATATAGTTTTGTTACATATATTTTTAGCTTATCTTGGCCACATGCCAGGGTGGGGTACTTAAGTGCCCCACTTGCCCCACCCTGCATATGCCCATGGTTATTGTTGCTTTTTCTCAAAGAATACCTGTTACCTCCACCTTTAAAGTAATCTTATTGTTCTAAGTAAAATTATTAAATTACCTATTGCAATATATCAAAACTAGTTTAGCAATAATTGTACTATTGCTAAACTAGTTTTGATATAATTTTGTATGGAGATAGCTTGAACTCTGGCGTACCAAATTTCCCTAGGATGCAAGTGAAATTTCCTAACACACAGATAGAGTTTACCTTTAACCTTTTTGCTATGTTGAAATCACAGGGAAAATTTTGCTCTGCTGTGGCATCTTTGTATCATTTATGAAGAGTAGTAGAGCGCTGTGAAAGAGCTTATCTGGAAGAAGTTCCCTATACATATTTCTGCCGCTAAGCAGCAATGCTGTGTTCCTCTTGGAACGGTATAGCCATACAGGTGCTAGTATACAGGCACATGAAATATAAAATTTTTGGCTCAAGGGTGGCAATTAATGTTCTTAGGTGGTGGCAACGGTGACAACTTACCTTCAGGTGGGAGGCCACCTTGTTCGTAATGAAATACTGTATATCCTTCAGGACAATATAATGGTTCCTAAGTATAAACGAGCCTGATTTTTATTCTTGGGCAAAAATGTATCAAAATAAACTTTTTATCTAATAAGATACAAGTCAAATTTAAAAAAGATTCCGACAAATCGAGCCCAGACCCTTCCATTGAAGTCGGTCAAAAATAAAATACAGACAAACTTACAAAACATTAAAAGACAAATCAAAGCTTTTTAATTTAGCTAAACAGATGTTCAGGGAATCATAACAAAGAAACAAAGTCATTATCCGCACACTGGTTTACAAACTTGCATTTGCAGTAACACTGATAACGATTTATATTTAAATGTGTTGTTATAAAAAATATGTGAATGGTAATATTAACTTTGTTTACGGTAGTGTGTGTTATCATTATCCGACACTGACTATTTCAAGTCATTGCATCATTATTGTTTGTCTTTTTATTGTTTTTATGTTGTTACAGTTTTTATAGTGTAAATTGAGCCTAAAACTGCAACATTTTAAATTAATTTAATATTAAACAAATTCATTATTTAAATACAATTGTGACTATTTTATTTAACAAATTGCTTACATAAAATAAAAAGACCAAAATTGTCATCAAGTACTGATAAAGGTACACAGAGATAGTTTATGATTTCTTTTATGCTTCAAGACAGGGTAACTCCCAAAATAAAATTAAAATGAAATGTTTGCAAATAATAATTATGGAAAACACTTAAACAAATAAAGTGCAACACGTCATGTGTAGGTAATGTTTAATTAATAAAAAAAACAATGCTCTAGTTATAAACCATTGACTACCAATATTTTTTTATTGAAAACCTATTGTCTTCCTTTATGTATGCAGACAAAAAAAATGTAGTTACATGCCTCATTGGTGGCTTACATTGTTTGTTAACTAGCATGTAGTTTAGCAGATACATTTAAATGATAAAAACGAGACATTGAAAGTCATACTTTGCTACAATTCAATTGTTAAATCCATTAATCAAATTCTAACTTAATGTTTGACCTTGTCCTCTCCAAAGTTGCAAAATAAAATTTGTTTCTTTGTCCCCCCGCAACCAGTCTTCTCTGTCAGTCTAGCAAGATCTTTAAAACAAGACATCCTGGCTTTGACGTTAAAAAAATAGTCTTAATAAAAGTTAAAAAAAAATATTGTTAACAGTAGCACTTAATTTTAGCGATCCTTCTCTCAGCAATGTCGTAAATCGAGTTCCGTACCTTAGTAGGGTGTACCTTTACCGCTGTGGCATACTTTGTAAGTTTATTTTTGGTTGGAGGCCCTAAAAGCTTCGCTGTTATCGTCGGGTTGGGTAGGCAGGACGAAAGAAAAAGTTTCCTGTGTGAACCCATGTAAAAAATAACTCCAGTCCACTGTTTTAATGAAAGCTAACGGAAAAAAAAATCACGTGGTATAGGTACCCCGATACCTGTTGGGAAGCCGCGTGTTTCGAGAATTTAAAAAAGAAGGACATAAAAGAGGGTTTGCTCACGTTGACTGGCAGGTGGACATTTTGTAAAGAGAAACAAGAAATGTTACAGACAGGGGAGAGTGGCAGGGGAATTTCCTACCACCGTTTCTGCCCAACAACAAATTCCTTTTAGGTACTGATTTAAAGTGGTAAATGGACGTTGAATTATTTTCTCTTTGTTGATGTTTATTAAGTACTGATTTTCTTACTTTTACGAAAGTAAAAAAATAAGTTCGAACGGTTATTAGCTATATGTACACCTTTTTTTTTTTTTTTTTTTTTTTTTTTTTGGGGATGGGAAATCATCAAATGACCCCTCCCGCTCTGGGCGGAGCGGAAGGGAGTGTCAGACTCTTACTGACTAAAACCCACCCATGTTCCTTCCTTAGCCCTTTTGTCCGGGTCAGCGGTATCCCTTCCGGACGATCCCGCTTTCCCGGCAGGCTTGGGCCCTAATGGGCCCCCTCTCTGATGCTGACATCTCTTTGAGGCGCGCGTGGAACACGTACGCGCCGTTCGGCACGGGCCTGGTCCTGATCGGACGGTGAGCTACCCATTACTCACCGCCCGCAGGCCCGCGCCTACGGTGGCCGGGAGTCGTCACGCGGCTCCCGACGCCCGGAGCGTCTACCGCGGCGGCTTGGACGGGAGAATCTCTCCCTCTCCCGTCCCGCCGCCTCCTTCACTAGCATGACTGCTTCGCAGAAGGAGGCGACTGCCTCCCACTCCCCCTCGCCCCGGACCATGGCTTGAACCAGGGCCGGGCGCGAGAGGTCGCCGCCGCTGCCGATCGCCTCTACGAGGACACGGCGGTGCTCCGCCCATGCAGGGCAGACCCCCACCGTTTGCTCCACCGTGTCCTCAGGGCGATCAACGCAGTGATGACACCCGGGCGTTTCCTCCCGCCCGATGATGTGCAGGTACCTCCCGAAACTTCCGTGTCCGGTGAGGACCTGCGTCAGGCGGTAGGTGAGGACGCCGTGACGTCTCCCTAGCCACTCCTCAAAGAGGGGTCTTACCGCCGCTATTGCGACGTGCCCTGCGCTGGGTTGCGAAAGTCGTTCCTTCCATGCCACCATGAGATCGCGCCGGAGGTCCGTCCGCTCCGCCGCAATTTGCCGCGGAAGCGGGGTTTCCCCCCGACGTAGTGCCTCCGCGCGCCGCTCATACAGGCGCGCGAGGACTATCGCCTCCAGATCCCACGGTGGCAGTCCGGCAAGGAGGCTTGCCGCCTCGCCCGAGATCGTGCGGTAGCCCCGGATCAGCCTTACGGCTACCACCTTTTGGGGCGCGTTCAGATAGTGGGCGGCTCTCCGCCGCAGTGAACGCGCCCACACCGGGGCCCCATATGTGGCCATGGACCGCACGACCCCAGCGTAAAGCCTCCGGCAGGAGGCGTTTGGACCCCTCAGGTTAGGTAGGAGCCGCTTGAGAGCGGCCCCAGTCCGTTCCAGTTTGGGGGCCAAACGTCGGAAGTGCTCCACGAAGTTCCACCGGCTATCGAGCACGAGTCCCAGGTACTTCATCGTGGACTCGACGCCGATGTGAACCCCTCCTACCGTTAGTTGGGATCCCGATGGTGGCCTGTTCCGAGGCCCATGAAAGGACATGGCCTCGGACTTATGCAGTGCCACCTCGAGACCCAACTGCCGGATCCTCTCCACGACTATCGCAACCCCGCGTAGCTATATGTACACCTGCGGTCTTAATATTATTTATCGCGACGGCGCTTGAAAGGTACTGTAGTATGTGGATACATGAACTAACGCTTCGAACTTTGAAAGAACATAAACCTCACCAGTACTATGGTTTTGAACCCGCAACCCTCTGGTAAGGTGCTATTTAAGGTGCCTACGAACGACCCAATTTTACGCCCAATCTGTAGAGCCAATCCGGGCAAGTCTCCTCTCAACAGATTAGCACGTGAATAGGTAAGTTGGGCTAATGGTAACGTGCCAATCTGTCGAGACTCGCCCGGATTGGCTCTATAGATCGGGTGCCTTCAGAAAGGTGCCTTCTAACGACCACCTTGACGCCCGCGTCAAATTAGTCGTTAGAAGGCACCTTTAGGGTAAATTTCACCAAGCGCTGTTAGTTGCTAAAGGTCCTGTGCATTTTGACGTACTGTCTCTCTTTGCAAAACAGTCAAAATGACAACCGTTAATAAAATGCTTAACGGGACATTTAACAACTAACAGAGCTTGGTGAAATTGGCCCTTAGTCTTTGATGTCATCTAAAACGTCAAAAATGCGCCTTCATTTGCCATTGTGTAGTCGTTAGTCTGAAAGTCTGGAGTTTTAGTTATTAGTAGTTGGCAATCATTACCTACCGTACTCTACTTGGCAGTATCGGTTCTCGGTTCCACCATCACTAGTTAGCTGGACAAATCATCGGAGCATGATGGAATTTCCGGTAGCAGAAGTTTTAAAGCCAATTAAAATTCACGATTTTTTTTTTCAAGATTATTGCTACGGTGAAAACTAAAAATAAAATAAAACAGTGCTGCAATTTGCAAAAAACGTTAGAAGTCTTGAATTTTGCGAAATCCCTTTACGGATTTTTTTTATTTTATTCTATGATAGGCTTGCGCTTGACCGCCATCTCGCCTGATGTTAAGCGATGATGCGGTCTACGATGGAGCACGCTTGCCTAAAAGGATTCCCCTTAAGTGTCTTATTTAAGGGGCATCCGTCAAGGTAGGGCGCGAAATTCATTTTTGTTTTACGTTTTTAAGGCCAATTCTCTTACCAAAACGCACAGAAAGAAACTTTGAAGAATCACCCGTTATAAAATGTCCATTCCGTCTGCGGTTTATCAAATATTCAGTAAGGGAAAGGGTATGGTATAGCAGCCCCCATACTCACATAATCGTAGCCTAGGTATGGCCGGCTGTCGGCTACGTCGTTACGAACCAGTTCATGTGGCATTTCGTTTGCAAAAAAGAACCGAATCGATATTATACTTAGCTAGCCCGTTCAGTGTCCTATTCGTCCTTTGAAATTGTTGCTAAGAAGCGTGCAGAGACAAAGGATTTTGTTGCTATCTTGTATTGCGTTCATAATTCATTTATGGCAGGTCCCAGTAACTATAATCTATCGGCTCTTTCCCCTACTAGAGGGAGATAAATTTTTGACATAAACGCTATAGAAGTAATGTCAAAAATCAATCTTTAGTAGGGTAGGTAAAGAGCCGATAGATCGGTTATTGGGAACGGCCATTATTGATCCACGTCCACAGGTAGGGCACAGCAGGATATCTCGGTTAAATCTGGAGCAGCTCGACTGGGGAAGTACCTCTACCTTATACTAGAATACCACAGCCAAATAACGCTACTCCTCGGTAGTGTTGTGTTCCTGTGGTGAGTAAGGTCGCCAGAGCTCTTGAGGATGCGCTGTGTTGACATGGGGGACCTGCTTGTTCCCCAAGCTGTCGTCACAGCGAATCCTCATTTTATTTTAAAACAAGCGTTTTATAGGCTGCGATAACCGCTTACACCACTTTTACCAGAGGTTCCATACATTTTGTCCGTAGCGTTTGGCGTGAACGCTAACAGAAAAGCAACTTGTCTAGGGCCTCAGGTGCATTAAAATTGGTGCGCCCAGGACAGGCAGTCCAGCTCACAGTCACAGTTGATTCTTGTAAAAAAAACATCAAAGTACCTACTCGACAATCAATGACTATTAAAATTTTACCAAAACAAGTCAAACTGAAGCCATTGAACTAATAAAAACAATTCGCGAATTAAAAACACGTGTTTTCGCACGCGGCAAAGTGCGTCTTGAGACTCCCAATGACAAATAGCATCGAAATTGTTATTGTAGAGTAACCTTGATCGGTATCATAGTAAATAACATGTTATTGACTTTCAAAATTCAGCCTAAAATTTTGCTGTTTGATAATTACAACGTAATAATCTTATCGTTATCCATTCGTTGCGTCGCCTTTTGAGGTGCGTTGACTCTAAACATTAGATCATACCTATTTTATTTTTTATAGGTTTTTCAGTGTCTATCAAAACTAAAGTCTACTACTAAATCTCATGTTAGCTGCTGTTAATGAAAATGCCTTATGAGGGACATGAAATTCCTACATGTGTTCAAATAGTAGTTTTTAATTTAGTGCCAAAACACTTAGCATAATGTTGTAGGTCAACTCTTGATATAATACACTGTATACAGTTAACGGTTATTGACCCATCACCATATCAATAAAATAATATACAATGTAGGTATTTGTCGGTCAACTTTTACGACTTGACACTGAATAATAAATAAATAAGCAGCTAATTCAGCTGCATTTCCTGTATAAAATCAATAACAAAAACTTTGTTTTGTAAACAGTGTTTTATATCGAAGCACTATATTATTATTAGCTAATAAAGATTTTCGTACAGGTAGGTACTGACCATTTTTGAAACGTAGGACCAACGTCTGCAGGATGTAATGTGGAGGAAAAATACTTTGGTCTTTCGAGTCGAATGTCTTAATAAAATCTTTTTTTTGTATACATTACTGCCATGATTCAACGAATAGAGGAAGCTTCTGATGCACAACTACCACGGCATATCTAAAAGTACATGTACTTATTATTTTGGTCCTTCGAGCCGGATATCTTCAAGACTACAAGGAAATACAGTAATGTTCCCAATATAGATATCCTCGTCGCAAATACTAAGACTTTGGCAAAACGAGTAAAAAATCAGAAAGCAAACAGACAAAATGAAAGGTTTATGAATGATTGTATCCGCTAAATACCTACCTACAGGTTCGTATAAACCCGTTATAATTGCTCTTTGAAATAATTGTCACTTCCTTTGTTGAGAAAAATAGCTTTATTATTGTTTTTCAATAACCATTTATCTTTCTACCGTTTATCAATACAGGAATAGCATAAACTTTCCACGGCAACTGTCTCTGTTTATGATTATTCTCGTAATCAATACACGTGCGGGACACGTGATTTTTTTTTATCTAACTATAATACCTAGCATAAACATAATATAATGTCATATACAATATTTGTGTTCGAAGTTAGGTGGATTAGAAATGTAGGAAAATATACTATGTACTGTTTGTATCCAGTTGCAATTAATACTTAATTGAGTATATTGACTTCTACAAAAGACTTGCATTCGCAATACAATTTTTGTCAGTCTAGTCAACTTGCCCGATTTATTGAAAGAGACGCATTGTCTTGCTGGAATAACTCTTGACAGTTACTTGTTATACGTGGTACGCTCAAAAGTCAATGTCGGTTGTTCCGCATGCCGTAGAAACAGACTATAGTAAGAAATTCAGTTGTATACGGGTCGATTTCACGAGTCGAATTAATATGCCACTTTTTTTTCGCTATGTGCAAATTCCCGTTTTCTTGCTAACTGATGGTGTATAACGTTTACTATAGTAAAGTTATGTACGCATTACGTAAAATCACGGTGCGGATCTGCTTAAAAGTACCCGAAATTTAAAATTAGGGTAACACGAATGAGAGAGTACGTAACACGAATGAAATTCTATAAATACAAATGAAGTCGACGTGACACTAATGATTAGTAATGATTATTATATTCAAACAACTAATATTTAAAAGTGCACACTTGCATCTGTAGCATGGTCATTTTTGGGGTAGAATAAAAGTAAAACAATTTAGGTAGTTCGATTTTCAATTGAATTTGGGCATTAAAAAACATAACAAAACAAAAAACATGAACCAGTAAAAAAAAAACATAAAAAATTATGAAGTATAGGTACCGGCAGGAATCATGATCACAAATCGCGCATGTACATTTTTGGCCCAATAGACAATAGACAGTTGACAATACCTAATAGAGAATAGTCCAATAGACGACAAGCATCGACTTACGAAACAATCGCGTGCAGCCTCGGCGCCCCCCACCGTCTTCATTCCGCCAAAAAGACCGAAAAACCAGCTAATGCGCAGGTGACGTTTGTGATCATAACTGGTGCCGCTACTCATTAAACTTTATGATGATACATTGCACCTGTATAGCTAGCGTAGCTAAGCGGTGAACGAGGTCAAAGCAAACTACGAAACTATGTGCCAGTTTCTACCAAAGCTACGCGGTGTAGCGGAGCGGGTAAAATGTGCTGTGCGAGAAAGAGGCGTGATTCGAGCTAAGCGATGCATCGCTAGTAGTAGGATGGCGGGGTGGCGCGGCGAGAGGAAAAGAAGACGCCCGCGTGGTCTCGTCCCATCCGCCAGTTCATTTCATGACGCGTATCTCCAGCTCACATTCTTAGCTCACATCCATAGCTCATATCCGTAGCTCGCATCCGTAGCTCCCATCCTTAGCTCGCATCCCGCCAAATAAAAAACAGAGCTTCGGTGAATGAAGCAGTCATGCTAGCGAAGGAGGCGGCGGGACGGGAGAGGGAGAGATTGTCCCGTCCAAGCCGCCGCGGTAGACGCTCCGGGCGTCGGGAGCCGCGTGACGACTCCCGGCCACCGTAGGCGCAGGCCTGCGGGCGGTGAGTAATGGGTAGCTCACCGTCCGATCAGGACCAGGCCCGTGCCGAACGGCGCGTACGTGTTCCACGCGCGCCTCAAATAGATGTCAGCATCGAAGAGGGGGCCCACTAGGGCCCAAGCCTGCAGGGAAAGCGGGATTGTCCGAAAGGGATACCGCTGACCCGGACAAAAGGGCTAAGGAAGGAACACGGGTGGGTTTTAGTCAGTAAGAGTCTGACACTCCCTTCCGCTCCGCCCAGAGCGGGAGGGGTCATTTGATGATTTCCCATCCTCAAAAAAAAAAAAAAAGCTTCGGTGAATCCCTTTCCATCGGTGCTATGCTAAGCTATGAAAATAAACGATCCATATTGGTGGATATCGTACACATCCACACAGCTTAGCACATTTCAAGTGCGGTGGAAGGTGGAAAAGCAGCCTACTATGCGATCAAAGTAAAAATAGGACTGACCTTACGCCATATTATGACGTTTTGTATTGAAAATTGAGCTGTTTTGTATTAAAAAATCGATTACACTAGATTTGGTAAATTGAAGACTCAGCTAAATTAAGTGAAAAAAAATAATGTTATTGATTCGCAAATTAATTTTATTTGTAAGACTTACTATTCAAGGGATAGTTTATAATTCGAGGTCATTGACGTTCCTATTCTTATCGCGATCGCATAGTAATTGTCGAGTAATACATGCGTTTCATTCGTGTGCTATCGATTGTCATTAGTGTTACTCGAAAATCGACACTAATGAAGGTGACATGAAATAAATTTTTGACAAATTTTCAAATTTATTACGTGGCAGAATATTTTAGACGCGAAAAGAATGACACAAAATATTCGGGCTACTTGTTGGTAATCTACGTGCATAATGAAGAATCTGTTGTCCAAATACACAATAAGACATTAACATAAACACGAATGATTCCATTTTCGTCCTAAGCACAGAAATTAATTAAAATAGCGATATCTCACCACAAATACAAAGCGCAGGTCTGCGATCACCGAATGTTCACATGCCACTGGGGCCCCTTTATGTAGTGTAGAAGTATCCCAGGGGTGCAACGCACAGGAGATTTCTTTATGGCTAAGTTTATTTTGGTTACACTAATGATAGAAAAAAGTGATCGCAAAATAAAACACGCAGAAATCATATTAAACTGAGTATTATTTTAGAATTTTAGGCGTAACTCGAGTTCATGGTTATTAAAGTGTCACCAGAATAAAAAAAATAGCGATTCCCCAGGTTATTTTTTATTTTATTTAAAGATTTGTTAAATAATCGGGAAAATCACCAGTCACACGAATGAAAAAGTACATAGTTTTTTCAAATTTTCTCGTAAATCACTCATGATAGTATAATATTTCTAACTGTAATAAATGAAGGTATCATAAATACACCGCATCAAATAATAATTACTTAAATTTCGACATAAATAAAGAAGATATTTCACAATCCTTGTTTTTACGGTTGGTTTGAAATCGACCGATACCTTAGTATACTAGGTATGTGTGTTATAATTACAAGTAGCTCGTGGTTACATAACAACCGCACTGATCGAGCGAACTGGGAGGATAAGCTGCGCTTACCGCGGTCAGTTCATGGATAGGTGTCTTGATGACCATTCTTTATACATCGAGACCTCTCCGTGTCTCGTAGAGCATCTTAGACAGTCCCGGTGGCCGTTTTAATATTGACTTTCGTTACTGGTTGTCTGACAACTGGTCTCACCTAGAACACTGGTATTAATCAGTAGTTGGGTTGTGGAATGATGGCAGTCGTTCTATGTAAAATATAATATGGCAATAAATATAATAGGCAGGATACTGATCCAAACTTAGTTCGAAAAAGGCTAGGCGGTGGATGATGGTGCACCCCTGTCGACTAACATAAAACCGCCCGTATACTTAGTCTATATCTAAACTAATAGCTAATAGGTATTACAAACAGGTAAAGTTTTTAAGTTTATAGAGGTAATCTCCAGAACTACTGATACGATTCTGAAAATTCATTCACTAACAGGAAGCTACATTATCCTTGAGTGCTATAGGCTACTTTTATCCCGAAAAAATGCACATTTCCTGCGGGCCACCCGGACTAAGTTGCGGACAAAGTATACAAACAGAACAATGTCAACAAACCGGCAAAAGATTAGGAAGAATAAGACAACACTTGAACAATGAAACAACGCGTAAACACTCGAGAAATATTGCTAAACCAAGTGAAGGACCTGATACACAACATGTTTTTCCTTCCATATCTGCATAAAAATTATACAAGCTAGCTGGCAAAAGCAGGCTAGCCGACTGCCCTGGCTTCGCATGGTGGCCTAAGAATAAATACACATAAACCTTTATCCAATAGACACTCCATCTATTGGTTAAAACTTGACTAAAGTCCGTCCAGCTTTTTTTGAGATTAGCTCTTTCAAACAGATAGACTTTATACTATGTAGTGATCTTTGCAAGAGAACTTTACTCAATCCTAAGGGGAATCGCCATTATTGGCTTGGCCCGCCTTAGAATCCTTCTGGCATACCTACACCTACGACTACGACACAGATTACCTACCAACGACACGAAAACTCTTAGAAACTCTATGGATGATATCTAACACCTTACAACTGATTAGCTTTAAATTGGGATCGGGAATTACACTAAAATTTAATTACAACACCACCGACTTTCTTAAAAATTTAAAAGTTTGCAAGATGGGCTTGACCCGCCCTAGAAATCCTTCTGACTGTTCTGACATAGGTAAGTACACCTACGACACGAAAACTCTTAGAAACTCGCGATGATATCTAACACCTTACAACTGATTAGCATTACATTGGAACCGTGAATTACACTGAATTTAATTACTACACCACTTGCCTTAACTTAAATTTTTTAAAGTTTGCAATTTTGAATTTGGTTACCTCTATCATTGTGTCGGTCGATCGGCAGCGATATTTAAATCTGGCCTTCCCTAGCAAAAAATCATTACTACGCCCTTACTCAATCAGTCAATCCATCTACCTCCAAGTGTGCTTAGCTTTTTTCCAAGCTATGTTGGCTGAGGTCGGCTTCAGTCTACCTAAATGAGGGTGGATATCAGTATTTCACCCGGACCTACTGCCATCTGACCTGCGATATTCCGTTACGGGTCAAAACAGATAATGTTAAGTTTAGATTAGCTGTCACACTTTTTGGCTATTGGTTATCCTTGGCGACTGGCAAAGGATTTAGTATGACAATGTGAAACTGATGGTTTAGGGATAGTGTCACGTAAAGCCGTGCCATGCCCGATCTGTAGAGTCAAACCGGGCGAGTCTCAACAGATGTGCACGTTACCATTAGCCCAATTTACCCATTCATGTTCCAATCTGTTGAGATTCAACCGGTTTGGCTCTACAGATCGGGCGTCAAGTTGGGACATCGTACGCACCTTTACGATTACTCAGTATTCGAAGAAGAGTGGTGGGTCAGTGGCAACTGCCCCGACTTATAAGTTGTAGGCTGTGGGTTCCAACACTGCTCTAAAAACGGTGAAGGAAAACATCGAAAGGAAATCGGCATGTCCTTAAAGCAAAAACATAAAAATGTGACATTCACCAAACCGCATGGGGCTTTGGTGGATTACGGCCCACGCCTTTTCACAGAGAGGAGCCCTGAGTTCCAGCAGTGGGACTAGTTTACTGGCTTGATTTCCATCTCTTAGACCCCTAAAATCATACTTAGACGAGCCTTACACCCCCCCCCCCCCCAAGAAAAAATAGACCGAGTATAAATGAAGTATTCCTATATTTTCGTTTCAGGGATGCATTTCTCTCAGTCAGTGGCCATCATCCAGAGTCAAGTGGGCACAATAAGAGGAGTACAAGTACTTTATAGTGATCAGGTGAGCTTGAATACCATTTACCATGCATGTACCATGAATTCATGATGTAAGATGCTGGTAAACTCAGTAGGAATTCTCTTAAAAAGTTTCTCGCTACCTCAAAATGCAAATTAAGTATTTTGATAACCTAGTAAAAAAAACAAATGTTAAACTTTTTACCATTCTGTCGAAAAAAATGTGTGCAATTTGTTTTGTACCTATTCTATAAGTATTAATATTTACTATTTAATTCACGTTATTGTTTCGGAATCGCCCGACTAGCTAGTTTGTGAGCACCGTTCGGGTCAAAAACAAATCGGGCAGTCCCGAAACCAACATTAAAACCAACATAACACTCTTCTAATACATTTTTTTTTTATTTTCAGAACCCGTTATCCGTAGATTTAGTAATAAATATGCCTCAAGACGGCATCCGGTTAATATTCGACCCGGTTGCTCAACGACTCAAAGTTATAGAGATCTACAATATGAAATTAGTTAAACTTAGGTATAGGTAAGTCTGACACATGTTTATAATTATTACCTACTTATAGAATTAATTAAGATACGTATAATTAATTGTGGAGTCATGCGATACAGTGAGTATTTAAGTGGGAAGTATGTGACGTCATTGTATAGCAAAATACATTACCCTTCTTTTAGCTTTGCCGCAGTAGGGTAAAAAATAAAACCAATTTAATTTATAGATCTTCTGTGAGACATTGAATTGCTTTCCTTTTTTAGGGTTTCGTACTCAAAGGGTAAAAACGGAACCCTATTACTGAGACTTCGCTGTCCGTCCGTCTGTCTGTTTGTCTGTCTGTCTGTGTGTCTCCAGGCTGTATCTCATGAACCAATTGAAAAAAATGAAAAAAAAATAAGGGGGGCCCCCATACAACAGACATAATTTTATTGCCGTTTTTATAGATAAGGGTACGAAACCCTTCGTGCGTGAGTCTGACTCGCACTTGGCCGGTTTTTTTTTTCATTGTTTTCATTAGATCTTCTCAAGCACATCTACAATAAACTATTGGTCAGTAAAACACATTAGTATGCTAGCCAATGGAATCATTAGAAAAATGTGTTAGCCTTACGTGATACGTCTAGACTGGTCGACTGGTACTGTACTCAAAGCTCTCATTGTGCTGCAAACAAGTTTAGAATATAAATTAATTTGTTACTGAACAGGAGCCGTATTATAAGCTGTTAAAGCCATTTTGTTCCTTTACGAAAAAGGGATGGTAATACGTCATTCATAGCTCCATGTTCATTAAAAAAAATGTTTCTGTTTTTAAGAGATTTTAAGAACTGACACGGGCGGGATTTGAACCCGCGGCCTCTACCGTACAGTGTAGTCGCTCTAACCACTGAGCTTCCGAATCTTGCCCGCATCAGTTGAAAGTGATTTAAAATTTCAACTGATGCGGGCACGACAGGATTCGAACAGCTCAGAAGTCATGTTTGCGTCTACTAGACTTAACTAGACCATAGATGCAGTCAGTGATTTCTATGCATGTTGCATAGCAGTTGAAAGAGACTTAAAATTTCAATTGATGCGGGCACGAACCGCTCAGAAGTCACGTTTGCGTCTAGACCATACACGCAGTCAGTGATTTCTATGTATGTTGCATATATATTGTTCACAGTAATAGTTAGCAACAACTTTATCTTCATAACGGTATCGCAGTGTACGACCTAATGACATTATAATGTGATGTGAGCGCCTGTTTCCATGTCCTCACTCAAGGTCAGTTAATGTGACTGGGCCCATTCGAGTACGTCTTGAATGTTAATGTACTTTGTTGTTGTGAATGTTATAACCATCAATAAAGGGCATCATGATCGGGCAATTGGAAGAAATTGCCAGAATGGGTATTAGTAGACATTTGCCCGCCACTCCGTCCTCGTGAACTACAATGAAATGACTAGTTTAAATGACCTTCGTAGTGTAGGGTGGCTAGTACTACCAAGAGGTCAAGCTGTATCTCTGGTTTATCTCACAGGAATTAGATGAAACGTGGCTTAGATTTTAAGTTGGACTCCAAGCTACCAAACTGTGAAAACCACATCAAAATCCGTTCAGTACTTTTTGCGTGATGCGAGCACAAACAGACAAACAGACAAAAATAAAAAAAAATCTCTTTGGGTATGGTTACGTCCCAGTACCCTATACCAGTATCCCGACGGTCCCAGTACCCTATCCCGTTTTTTCTGGAATATCTTCAATGTACTTTCGTAATTTCGTTACGCTGTCACTTACACATAATCAGTGTCATAATCTGTGCTTACACCCAGTATGCTGATTAAGCGATAAGTATTCGAAGTTGGGCTAACTAGTCTATGTATAATTGTTTTTTTGTGACACTTGTTTGGATCCAATCTTGCTGCGCCGAGTCCAAATATATAGGGATAAGAGCAAAAGGATGATGATAATGATGTTTGGATCTAAATATTATTATGTAGGTATTTGTTGAACGACACGTCTATGTAGTTAAATATTCGTCTAAACATGTTACAGCGGCATGTGTTTCAACTCGCCGGAGATCTCGCCGTCGATCGAGCAGGTTGAACACTGCTTCGGCGCGACGCACCCCGGCCTCTACGACTCGCAGCGGCATCTGTTCGCGCTCAACTTCAGGGGACTCTCCTTTTATTTCCCCGTTGATAGCAAATTTGAGGTAAGACTACAACGTACCTAAAAGAAAAAAAAATAGAAAAAAAACCTGTACCTAATAAACCTTTGTGCTCAATGATCTGTTTTGTCTTATACTTTTATATGTGTTTTTGTGTGTACATCTGTACATATAAATAAATAAATAAGTAATATTTTATTACTAGCCGATCCGCCACGGCTTCGCACGGGTAAAGTTAAGTTTACCGCTGCGCGTCGATAATATCGTGTTACCTCTCAAACTATACGTCCAAATAACATACAGTAAATGCCCCCCAAAATCTTGGTAGTGGATTTTAGATTAAATTAAGTCATTTATTTTTTTATTTCCAACCCTTAGCCCCCCTAAAATAATATCTGGGACCCCTAAGTCCTCCCCAAAAATAATTTCTGTAATCGCCATTGGTATATTCCGAGCACGGCGACACTATTTTTATTATTTTTGTCTGCATCTTATCTATTGGTTCTTGTTTGAAATAAATACGTAGAGGTCAGCATTATTTTGTTAGCATATTTTGTAAAGGAAATAATTTCTAAACACTCCAAATATTTTTTTTCTTCTTTTCTGTCTTATCGCCTGCCGCTTGTCGCTGCAATAGGTCGCTGTCGCCGGTATCGACATTGTATCTAAGATCTCATACCCACCTAACAATGTATGCTCTCCACAATATTGATGGTACTGTTTTGTATTAATTACTGTACACGTGGTGGAAACAAGTTAGCTAGTATCTCACACACCCTGTCTAAATCAGGAAAGTTGGTTCATGTCATGGGTCCGTCAATATATAATCGGCTGCCTGAGAGTATTGTAAACGCGTCGTCTGACAATGCCTTTAAAGGTAAACTCAAAAGTTGGCTAGCCGATCAAGCTTTATATGACCTTAAAGAATGGTTTTAAAAAAAACGCAATGTACCTATTTTTATATTATATATTTCTTTTATGCTAAATGAAAATTCGTATTGTTATGTTTCCATTATTAAGAATGTAATTTTTTTAATACCTATGTGCTGATATGACTGTTATAAGTTACCCACTATTGAATGACAATGTATGAATGACCTGTAATTTTGAAAATTATAAATAAATAAACTAAACTAAACTGTTAACGTTTGCAGCCCGGCTACGCTCACGGGCTGGGCTCCCTTCAGTTCCCTAACGGTGGCTCGCCTGTCGTGTCGCGGACCACCATCTACTATGGATCTCAACATCAGGTCAGTTCATCAACAAAAAATATGCTATCCCCTAGAGCAGTGGTTCCAAACTTTTTTTGACCAGAGGCCACTTGGACTTTCTTGTTCAGTACCCCAACGTTCAAAATAAAATTTCTGTAATGGGATATAACTGTGTTTCGTGGACACAATTTGATCAGATAATTTAATAAATGGAACAGAATTATCAGCCAAATAAGTTAAATGGAATTCAGGAGGTGGTGAAACAGGTCGTAAATTGTTACGTACTATTTGCAGGCTAGCAGTACAAGCAGTGGCAGCGTCTGCGGGGCGCCTCTACCCGAGCTACCGCTGTCCTGCTACCGACACCAGCTGCACCTACGTCGCTGCGACGTACTACGCACTGCCACCGCCACGCTAGGATTGAGGCTGCATATGTTCACTGAAGGTGAGTGATATTGTACTGCTCACACAGTCGTACTGCTGCCGACACCAGCTGCGGTTACGTCGCCGCGACGTACTGCGCACAACTACCGCAACTGAGACTGCATGTGTATGTTCACTGAAGGTGAGTGATTGCTTACACAAGTGTCCTGTTGTCGACACCAGCTGTACCTACGTCGCTGCGACGTACTGCGCACTACCACCGCCACGCTAGGACTGAGTCTGAAATTTCCTATTGTTTGTTGTTTATACGGCTGTTTTCCCTTCCAGGTCCCGGCCGGTCAGGATCAGACGGCGGCGGCGGGCGGTCGGTGTGCCGCGTGGTGCGCTTCGGCAGCTCCGCGCAGCGCGTGTGCGCCGCCCTGGGGGCGCCCGCGCGCACCTACTACAAGGCGGACGACAAGATGCGCATCCACCGCCCCACCGCGCGCCGCCGCCCGCCGCCCGCCTCCGACTACTTCTTCAACTACTTCACGCTGGGACTGGTCAGTATCACGCACAGTATCAGCTGATGCCCGCACGCACTACTACAAGGCGGACGACAAGATGCGCATCCACCGCCCCACCGCGCGCCGCCGCCCGCCGCCCGCCTCCGACTACTTCTTCAACTACTTCACGCTGGGACTGGTCAGTATCACGCACAGTATCAGCTGATGCCCGCACGCACTACTACAAGGCGGACGACAAGATGCGCATCCACCGCCCCACCGCGCGCCGCCGCCCGCCGCCCGCCTCCGACTACTTCTTCAACTACTTCACGCTGGGACTGGTCAGTATCACGCACAGTATCAGCTGATGCCCGCACGCACTACTACAAGGCGGACGACAAGATGCGCATCCACCGCCCCACCGCGCGCCGCCGCCCGCCGCCCGCCTCCGACTACTTCTTCAACTACTTCACGCTGGGACTGGTCAGTATCACGCACAGTATCAGCTGATGCCCGCACGCACTACTACAAGGCGGACGACAAGATGCGCATCCACCGCCCCACCGCGCGCCGCCGCCCGCCGCCCGCCTCCGACTACTTCTTCAACTACTTCACGCTGGGACTGGTCAGTATCACGCACAGTATCAGCTGATGCCCGCACGCACTACTACAAGGCGGACGACAAGATGCGCATCCACCGCCCCACCGCGCGCCGCCGCCCGCCGCCCGCCTCCGACTACTTCTTCAACTACTTCACGCTGGGACTGGTCAGTATCACGCACAGTATCAGCTGATGCCCGCACGCACTACTACAAGGCGGACGACAAGATGCGCATCCACCGCCCCACCGCGCGCCGCCGCCCGCCGCCCGCCTCCGACTACTTCTTCAACTACTTCACGCTGGGACTGGTCAGTATCACGCACAGTATCAGCTGATGCCCGCACGCACTACTACAAGGCGGACGACAAGATGCGCATCCACCGCCCCACCGCGCGCCGCCGCCCGCCGCCCGCCTCCGACTACTTCTTCAACTACTTCACGCTGGGACTGGTCAGTATCACGCACAGTATCAGCTGATGCCCGCACGCACTACTACAAGGCGGACGACAAGATGCGCATCCACCGCCCCACCGCGCGCCGCCGCCCGCCGCCCGCCTCCGACTACTTCTTCAACTACTTCACGCTGGGACTGGTCAGTATCACGCACAGTATCAGCTGATGCCCGCACGCACTACTACAAGGCGGACGACAAGATGCGCATCCACCGCCCCACCGCGCGCCGCCGCCCGCCGCCCGCCTCCGACTACTTCTTCAACTACTTCACGCTGGGACTGGTCAGTATCACGCACAGTATCAGCTGATGCCCGCACGCACTACTACAAGGCGGACGACAAGATGCGCATCCACCGCCCCACCGCGCGCCGCCGCCCGCCGCCCGCCTCCGACTACTTCTTCAACTACTTCACGCTGGGACTGGTCAGTATCACGCACAGTATCAGCTGATGCCCGCACGCACTACTACAAGGCGGACGACAAGATGCGCATCCACCGCCCCACCGCGCGCCGCCGCCCGCCGCCCGCCTCCGACTACTTCTTCAACTACTTCACGCTGGGACTGGTCAGTATCACGCACAGTATCAGCTGATGCCCGCACGCACTACTACAAGGCGGACGACAAGATGCGCATCCACCGCCCCACCGCGCGCCGCCGCCCGCCGCCCGCCTCCGACTACTTCTTCAACTACTTCACGCTGGGACTGGTCAGTATCACGCACAGTATCAGCTGATGCCCGCACGCACTACTACAAGGCGGACGACAAGATGCGCATCCACCGCCCACTAGTGAGATCCATCCTTAAGCAACCTTGTCTGCAGACGACGTCGTCCTTCGGCGACCATACTCCTAACCAGTGGCTTTTCGGGGTTGTCGTAGGGGTCATGACCCCCCCCAAAATCGTATAAAAATGTGCGAAACACGGTAATTTACGGTATAGCAAGTTGCGACTGCGCCTGCTCCTAATTGATCCCGTCCATTGACCATACACGCCTATGGCGACTCGCTTCGACTTTTCACACAAAATATTAACTTACGTATTTTAAGTCGTATACAATTTTGCTAACTAACCCGTATATTGCAGGACGTGTTATTCGATGCGCGCACGCACCAGGTGAAGAAGTTCGTGCTGCACACCAACTACCCGGGACACTACAACTTCAACATGTACCATCGCTGCGAGTTCGAGCTCACCGTGCAGCCCGACAAGTGAGTTTGACATTGCACTAAAAATGCACGACATTGGTGCCGATTCTGTTGTTTACAAACTAAACTAATTTAGTCATATTAAGTCTCTTTCTAATAAAAAACATGAGAGAGGGATAGCAGATATTTAATCCCGTCAAATTAGTCCTCTTGAATAGTTTTAATGTCAATTTAGTCGTAATCGCAAAAGGTCACGACTATTTTCCCGTAAATGACAAGGGCGTAGACTAATTTGACAGTTCTAAATATTTCCTGTCCTTTTTCAATGATATTTGTAAGAAAGAGATATAGTGTGATTAAAATTAATTTAGTGCGATGTTCAACATAATCAGCACCATTTACGATCAGGGACTGAAAACGGTTACGATACTTACCTCAAAAATTAATTAATTTAAAAAAAAAATTTTAGAAACGCATCCAATCGATATAATTTATTATAGTAGTTTTATAGTATTTTTCATTTCATTAGAAATTACCTATTTCATTTATACTTTTTAGTCTGTTTTAGATTTTTTTTTCTAAAGATTTTTTTTTTCAAGTAATTATTTTTTTACTTTTTAATCCATATTTATTGTATTGTCATCCAAACATAGCTATACTACAGCTTAGTCCGATGCCAGTAAGTGCTTGAAAAATTAGTTAGTAAAAATGTGGTAAATTATATCGGTACAAGTTTAAAAAAGGCATACCGATATCTTCATAAATAAAGGTTGGGCTATACCGTTATTTAACCGTTATACGATTTCGATACCGTTAAGGGCGTTTGTGCACTTATTATTCGAACGTTTTTTTCTGAACGTATGTATTGTGTACATTTTGTTAGTGTACTCTTTGACTTATCTCTTTATATACTGGTGATATACCGGTATACAAAACGGTACCGACAATATTTCGGTTGAAAATAAAAACGGTACCGAAATATTTCAGTAACTCTTATTAACGGTATGACGTCATACCGAAACATAATGATACCTTAATTTTGGGGTAATTCAGTTCCTACTTAAAAATAAATGTTTCAAATTAAAATGTACCTTTCCCCAGGTGCGAGGCGAACTCGCTAGTAGAAAGCCGCGGCGCCGTATGCATCACGGCGTACAGCAAGTGGGAGGTGGTCTCGCGGGCGCTCCGCGTGGCCGAGCGGCCCGTGGTGCTCAACCGAGCGTCCTCCACCAACACCACCAACCCCTTCGGCTCCACCTTCTGCTACGGGTACCAGGACATCATATTTGAGGTACGACCTTACTCTGATTCAGCGCCCTCACATTTGCAACACGACAACATTTTTGACATATCTAAATGACTGTGTCAATGTCACGAAAAATGGGATGAAATCGTCATGATTATATTCTGGGATTTCAGAGTGAGTTATTATCGACTCTATATTATTACTTGCTAAAAAAATATAAAGGACATCGGCAGTTTTGGGCT
The DNA here is from genome assembly GCA_948465475.1 of Thalpophila matura. NCBI lineage: Eukaryota > Metazoa > Arthropoda > Insecta > Lepidoptera > Noctuidae > Thalpophila > Thalpophila matura. Next base: position 8,221,291 of record OX419198.1, on the reverse strand, counting down.
TGATATGGTACAGTAATAAAAGCTTAACCAAAAATAAAAATATATTTTAATTGTTCTTTGCCTAATTTATCTTAGAGATTAAGAATTGGAATCAAAAATTGAAATAAATAAGAAATAAAATGATTATGCCGTTGACATTTTGAAAAAACCAATAAAACATAAACGGGTACATGCTGGCTGACGCGTGTCTCCACAGAATATCATGTCGACAGTAACTAAAACCTTTGAATTGAGAACTCATTAGTCGGGCTGTACTTCATTGGATCGTTCACACCATACTTAACCTCACTTTCACAAATACGAAGATTTCTCTTTAACCCAATTAGGTACAAAAACAAATAAAAAATGAATTTAAATACTCTTGAAATACTCGACCACACCAAACTAATTTCATATCTGTACCGACATACACAATCTGAAGCCCAGCGTTCTATGGGCGTCTGCCAGTGCCCTTTATACCGGTATACATTTATACCGGCATTCAAGCAACCTATTGATAAATACCGGTATAAAACGTTATGATTCAGGTATTTTCGTAACCGGTTTCCAGCCTTGTGTGAAACGCACTATACTGACGTCTGACCGCTTTATCAAGAAGTGTCAAGAACCATAGTGTAATATGATGCATGTCCGCAGGTGATGTCTAACAACTACATAGCGTCGATCACGTTGTACCAGCCTGAGGGGACGCGGCCGCGTTACGCCGTCAACTCCATCGCGTGACATAGCCAGGTAATATTCAACTTTATTGTTTGATGTGTAAGGTCTATTTTAGGTTGAGTTTAGTTTTATGTTATTTTTCTTTACATGGCGAATTAAAAAAAAAAACTTAATATTAATTCTTGTGTGATACCAAAACTATAAACTGTAAAAAATATTGTTTCTGCTAATATACTGATAAAATGTTTTTCCCGCGCAGGGATCTCCAAGCAAAGGTAATAAATACACGTCCTGAACGATTTCGGTTGTCAGTCACCACACAAAACCTATACCCGCGTGGTCCCCCACACAATCTCGAAAATGTTCTACTTTCTACATAAAAAACTACTTCAGTCGAAGTGACTACATATCTTTACCACGAAGCACCTAAGAGGAAGCAGTATTTTAAAAAATGTGATAAAAAAAACTGTGAAAAAAAAACTCGAAAAAAGTGAGTGACAGATCTCAGACGGTGTGTTAAGTCTTATTTAATTCCTTAGACGGACTATATAGTTAATGTTCTTATTTTTAAGCTTAATTAAGTTGGTATATTTCATAAATGAACATTGATTTTGAAATAATAGTCAAATGTGTTCTTGTAAGTTTTAATTTTGAATATATCGTCATGTAAGAATATTTTGTCATAGACAATCTATTCTTGCGCGATGACATTGGGATTATAATAATTAGAAAAAAAAAACATTGAAAAAAACTAGAAATAGACTGTGCTGTAAATATTTTTGAGAATTTGATGAAAAATTAAATAATAATATGAAATTGATGTATTTTTTCTAAAAGAAATGATTTTTCGATTGAGACGTTAGGTAGGGGGCGTGTGTGAAAAAAAATGTGCAAATTATTTTGTCATCACCACAGATTGTATTGTGTTAGTGTGAATAACTTGTGTTGTTTATAATTTATTTTATCAGAAAATTTATTTCGTACATATCTTAATTTAATAAATAATAAAAAAAATCTTAATTTAATAAATAATAAAAAAAAAACATTTATAATGTCATAAAATATTGACAGATAATTGTTTTAAATTATGATTTTTTTCGAAAAGAAAATCGCAGTGTGCGTGTTTTCTAATTTCTTACTAATAATTTATGAAACTGAAATGAGATAATGGCTTTTGAGAGAAGCTTGGAAAAAAAATATTTTCTATAAGTAATTGATGATTGCTGTGCGAATGCGGACACAAGAGGAAAATTTTTGAAAAAAAAATGTCACAAAATAGCCTAAATTAAAATGGCTTTTTAAAATTAAGGTGTGGTCTATTTAATATGCATGTTTCTTCTGACGGCTCTCAAATACTGATTTTATAGAAGTACAAAATTTCTTTTAAAAATATAATTTTCTGTATTATTTTTTAAATAGTAAATGATGTTTCATTTTAACTGACAAAACATTTTCGAAATGTCTTGTTGATTTTTGAGAAAATTAAAATTCAAGCAATGGATTTTATTGTTTAAAATTGTAATTTGTAAGGTTAGGTTTTTTAAATTAGGATTATGGCTCCCGTTCATAATGTAGTGGTCAGTGTTGGGCATACTACAAAGTTCAGTGGTCCATTTAATTGTTCATTATTGTTAAAGCCGGTTTCTATTTCTTAACGACTATTAATTGTTGATACTACGACTAGCAGACGTTTAGCATATTCTTTAAGCGGTTTACAGATTTGTCACTGATATTTTTTTAAGTAATGAAAATAAAAAACAAAAATTGTCTTTGGTAAGCACGAAATTTAGAGCCTTTGCATGAAGAATACAAGCAATAGTGACTCTTTAGGATAACCTACATCTTGATGGACCACTTGTACACAAACAGACGAATGGACATTGAAGTATGTCCATGGGCCATTATACAGTAGACTTACAGCCATTGACTATAAAACTTGGCTATCAGATGACGCACGCTGTTCTACATAGACTATAAACTTTTGATATCAGACCTCTTTGGTAACAAAATGCTTACGATTTCTAGTGCCAATGACGTTTCGTTCAAAATTCATGTCATTTCGGTAATAATGAGCTTATTAGTAGGCTACAAAATGGCAGGAGGCGGTTGTGATGTTTTACTAAACTGCTGTTACGGCAATATGACACTTTAGCTTCGGTAAGGTATAAATGTCGCTTAGATTAACTTTTGAACCGTTTTTGAGACAAAAAATAACGTAGGTACAATAATTGAAGTAAACATTATAACCTCTTTACAATACTAATTCCTATTGTCATCAATAGATGGCGCTAGTAGTTTGTAAAAAAAAAATGGCGACTCCACAAAAGTTGTCATAAGTTGTACTGTATGTTACTTTACAAATAAAAAAAATATACAATTATTTGAATTATCTTCATTTAGCAATAATTTATCTGAAAAGTGGTTCAAAAATAAAACTTGTATGTTTGTTCACGCACAATATTGTCATTTGTGTGATTGTCGAGTAATGGCTGTGGTGCCATATAACAAGAAAAAAAAATAAAAAATTGACATAATACAATAAAAAAAGTATTAAATTTAAGGTAGCTCTATGCTACATTCTAGTTCCGTGTGTGCTTATATTTTGACAAAAATATTAATAAATGCCATGCATAGTAATTTTAAATAATTTATTAAAATTTTAATATTTTTAATATAACTCTAAAGGTTAATAATTATTATTCAAGTGTATAATTTTTTAATATTCTTAACTTCGCGTTTTTTCGCACTTTTAAGCGTTTATTTGTACAGCTTGGCAAAAAAGAGTTTGACGCGGTGACAGGTGGAATTAAATATTTTACTTAACGGAGACACTACTTTGTCCACAGATGCTAAAATATAGTAGATAGATTTCGAGTCATCCATTTATTGTTTTCATTTATTTTAACGATTTATTGAAATTCTTTGGCTGATTTCCCATTAAAAGTGGCCTTAGTGTAATAGTGGCGCCCTCATTTTTTCCAAACTCTTTTTTGCCAAGCTGTTACCTACTTAAATAATGCTAAAATCAAGAATTTTACTCTTAACTTTTAAATAAAAATTCCTGGTCATTGGGTACCAACAATTACTTCGGAAGAATATTTTATTATGAATAGATACCAGAATCCGATACCTTTAGAGCTAGTTCAGACATGGCGGAATCCGTGCGGATGCAAATCGCCGGGTTAGACCGCGCGGATCTTATTTACATTGGGTATGATTTAATCAGTAACCTAATAAATGCATTTTCAGTGATCTAATAAATCATGTTTGTTCCTAGAATAATAGATCTGTCACCTAAATTGAATCACCAAATAATATCAAAACGCTTACCTAAATATTAATTAAGAATTACTGGGAAATAATATCAATCATCTAATAATTTTATTGGGTATCAAAATAATAGAAATGTCACTAAAATTGAATTACCAAACAATACAAAAATGTTTACCTAAAAATTAATTTATAATCACTAGAAAATAATATTATTATAAATTATCGAATATTTCACCTGAAATTTAAATCTACAGCAATAAGGAAGGAAGGTGGTCGACGGAGCCCCGCTACGCGGGGCTCCTATTTCTGTCTGCAAGGTTGAAAGTAACCTAACACGAAGGGGTTGACGGGGGCTTCGTTCGCTCGCTTTGCTCGCTCACTGAAGCCCCCGTCAACCCCTTCGAACCTAACCTGTCCGTGTCGGGGTGCCCAAGTTCCCGAGCTCGCTTCGCTCGCTCTTGGATCCTAATGTTATTTTTATGCTAACCGATTTTCTCAATCCAACTAATCTGTATTAGGCATTTTTTCATAAAATTATGGAACTGATCTATTTATTAGGTGACAGATCTATCATTTTGATGATAGAACAAATTTTTTGAGCATAGAACTTCTATTTGGGCTATAGAAAAAAGTGATCAAACTATAATTTCAGTTACATATTTACATTAACTTCATGATTTATACTTAGAGACCGTTTTAATTAAAATGATGACTAATATATTTCTTGGGAACAGATATATTAATTAGGGTATCGCAGATTGGTGACCAATCTAAACTTAGATGGCAGAAAATATAGTTCCCATTTACATTAGCGCCTATGATTCGTTCATACCTGTCGGCTACCGCCACTCAACCGCTAGAAAATGAATTCGCGCGGTCGCCGCTCGTATCTATTTACTTGACGTACCTAGAGCGCGTTCAGTTGCTCCGCGGAAGCCGCGCGTATCGGACGGTGACAATGGATCGTTTCGACACCGAGCTATTTATCGATGAGGTGGAAAAGAGACCTGCTTTGTGGGACATCAAATGTGTGGAATATTCTAATAAATTAATATAAACGGAGCTTAGCAAGAGCTGGTGGAGATTTTTGGAGAAAATGAGGATTCTTTGGAAAAAAAAGGTTATTTTACGGAGCAACAAGTACACACATATTGCTTCTTCGACTTCCATGATTGAACTGGAATGACTGTCACTCTATGCGGATTACGGCACTCCGCATTTACATCCGCGCCTGTCTGAATACTTGCGTTTAGAACCGCGCGATTTGTATCCGCACGGATTCCGCCATGTCTGAACTAGCTCTTAAGGTGCTCCACAGACGGCGGTCCTCTATTTGTGTTGTTGTAAAGGAGTCCGTATGCTCTATCATTCGCGCCAAGATTTCAGGATCGGCCCACGCCGCCCCGCCTGAAAAGTAAATTAAAAATGGCGGACTCTCCTGTCAAAATATACACACACACGTCAACACAATTATTTTTATAACGATTAGCATAATTCGACACTCGACGACGCGTATCGATTCGTACGTCACTTAATAATTATTTTACTATGTCAGCCTTGTTGGTTACGTGGTATTATTGCGAATTAAAATAAATACGATTTTATTTTTTATCCTTTCTGCAAAATGCAGTTGTTAGACAAAATATTTGACCTTGATAGCACACAGCATCTGTCAATATTATTGTCAAACAAAAGAACGTGCCCATAAGAAAATTATCCCTTGAAAGATAAATCTTGCTTATCCCATTTAGGTACTTATGTAAGAAAAGCGCTAAGGCAAATAAAAAAAACCGGCCAAGTGCGAGTCGTACTCGCGCACCGAGGGTTCCGTATCAGTTTTGGACGTATAAAGTGTTAAAAACCGGACCGCAAAACTAAGTTTGTTTGTGAAAGAATTTTGATGATTTTGAAAAAACTGTACTAGTTAGGAACATCGTTTTATTTTTGGTGTAATATTTGGGCCAATTCCTATCAACTCTAATTATTTCAGATTTTTCACTCCGCAAACTTCGGAGATAAGGGGGGGGGGGGAATGGTATTTTTTCAGTCATTTTTCATCAAATGTCGAAAACTGTGAGACATAAAATTAAATGAAAGTATATTTTAAAATTAAATTAAAGTATATTTTGAAATGTCCAGATCAAGCCCTTTCATATGATATGTCACTTGACCCAGTAACCCCACTTTGAAATTATGGACCTCCACTCCGGCCCCTTTTGCAATGAAAATAAAAATATTTTTTTATTTTTTTCATTTGCAATAAAGTTGGACAAGCATTTTTTATAACTGTTCCAAATTTCAAGTCGATAGCATTAGTAGTTGCTGAAATAAGCAGGTGTGACAGACAGACAGACAGACGAAGTCGCACCATAAGGGTTCCTTTTTTACCATTTTGGTACGCAACCCTAAAAATATATATATCTTCTATATATATATATATATATATATATATATATATATATAGAAGATATATATATATATATATATATATATATATATATATATATATATATATATATATATATATATATATATATATATATATATATATATATATATATATATATATATATAAGCAGTATGCTATATTGATATTGCGATCAAAATTAATTTGCGTTAGAGTACGTCTACATACTCGCTTTTTATTTTAATATGCTTTCTTTATTATTCTTTTTAAAATTAGATAGGTATTTACCTATCTAATTTTCAATAAATGCCTCTGGAAAAGTTTCTGTTATTACGTGTGGTTTATTTTAATTAGATAAACTTTTTTTTTTAATTCTTTTGCTTCAAAAACTTACTTAGGTACTCCTGGATTCTGAAATGATGATCAAGTCTGTTGTTAATAAATGTGATTTTTGATAAAAATAACATCATCCAATCATATCACTTGACATCGTCCCCCTTACTTATAGACGCCTCTTAACTTTAACCACTGATTACACACATATCCTACAACTATCCTTGTCAATTGTATGACAATTAATAGAGATGACAATAGACATAAGAGCTGTTTATTTAATAATCGTCTTTCGTAAGGGGGCATAATATATCGTCGTTGCAAATTTAAAATCTCCTATATGACATATTAGTCGTAAGTGAGTTTTACATTAATCTGAAAAGTAATTTTGAATACCTACCCATATTTAGCAAAAACTTCCATGTGCATAGCTTATTAATGCATTAAAATACGCATGATTTATGGTTCTTATAATACCACCTATGTGACAAAAATAATCTCCTATGTGTATAAACTACTTACTTTCTTTTTAAACAAAAATGGAATAGGATTTTTTCAGGAGCAAGTTTTCTTAGTTTTTCTCGAAAAGTCACTTTTTACTTACACATAGGAGATTTTAAATTTGCAACGACGATATGTGAAACGTTTAAATTGCTTTAAAACGGGACCTAATAAGCCAAGTTTGAGGCACATACTCACTCATTAATAGCACAATACATACTAATTTTGAGCATTGGCAACACATGCGAAAAACGAGCATGCTTTCCGAGTGTGATGTACGGAAACAAATTAACATTGAGTATGATCAGCTTATCATCTCTGTTGTCACTCAATAGGGATGTTAACTACTTTTTTTTTATTGTGAATCTGTAAACTATTTGAAAAAAGACAATTTACACCAAAAAACCGATGAAACATCTACAAAATTGGCAAAGTTATAAGCGTTTTAAAATGATTTGCTAGACACGGACGGCACTATCTACTAGTGACGTAACACCACCTACGTCCGCTTCGCGCGACAAAGACGGAGCGATACTCCCTCAAAAACTTTAAAAGCGTCTATGTTTTCCATTTTGTGATAAATTATTATTTTTGCTTTTACTTTTTTGTTGTGCCTATTCCTTCTTTGAAATAAAATAATTTATTTGTATTTTTTTAATAGTAGGACACTACCGTATTCTAGCTACGCAGGATGAGATATTATGTACGGTCAGTCAAAGGGATTCTTAGCAGGTTCACTATCATTAATAATTGGTCGTATATTCAAACTTCGAAGCAATTCGGATTCGGATTTGCTTTGAAGTTTAAATATACGACTAATTATAAATTATAGTGGACTTGCTAAAGAATCCCTTTCCCTGACTGTACTTAAATATGAATAAAAAATAAGGAATTATAAAGATAAACAAGTTTTCTCAATGGAATGTCTGATAGTATTTAGATAAAATCACTATCAGCTATTATTAAATAATCTACTACTACTAGCTATTACTATCATAATAAATCTACCAATACAGATACTATACAAATGTAAACATGAGAGATAAAATACAACTTATAGATAAATTGATTCAATTTTCGGGTGAATTCAGATTATCTTTTTGTTAACACATGTACGGTGACTCTATTTTGAAGGTAGATAAACAACTGATAAAAAACCGGCGAAGTGCGAGTCGTACTCGCGCACTGAGGGTTCCGTATCGGTTTTGGACGCATAAAGTGAAAAAAAACGGACCGCATAACTAAGTTTGTTTGTTAAGGAATTTTGATGATTTTGAAAAAACTGCACTAGTTAGGAACATCGTTTTATTTTTGGTGCATTATTTGGATCAATTCCTATCAACTCTAATTATTTCAGATTTTTCGCTCCGCAAACTTCGGAGATAAGGGGGGGGGGGGAATGGTATCTTTAGTCATTTTTCATCATATGTTTCAAACTGTGAGACATAAAATTAAATGAAAATATATTTTGAAATGTGCAGATCAAGCCCTTTCATATGATATGTCACTTGACCTAGTAACCCCACTTTGAAATTTCGGACCCCCACTCCGGCCCCTTTTGCAATGAAAATAAAAACATTTTTAGACTTTTTTCATTTTCAATAAAGTTTGGCAAGCATTTTTTATAACTGTTCCAAATTTCAAGTCGATAGCATTAGTAGTTGCTGAAATAAGCAGGTGTGACAGACAGACAGACAGACGAAGTCGCACCATAAGGGTTCCTTTTTTACCATTTTGGTACGGAACCCTAAAAATGATAGTAATATCAAAGAATAAATATTAAACTCATATATTTACATACCGTAGATTTAGGGCCATACCTCACTGGACACTGGACGCCAAGGCGATGTCGCCGGCTACGCAGCCAAACAATTCATTAGCCAATAATTATATTGTGTTTCCGTGTAATTCAGGATTTCAGTTTAGAATTGTTTCATTGCTACTGATATGATTTTTAAGTTTTATGTTTGTATGGGAATCTAATGATAATGGTATCATTCATAACATTTGTAAATTATATGATTAGTATCATAACTTTTTTTAATAGTCTACCTTCCAGATATTATTTCCTGAAATGTTAATTATAAATCCAATAAGGACAGAAATAAATTACTTGTAATAACATCGAAAACTTTAAGAGGCACTAAAAAGGCTGACATATGAAACTCGTATAATATTACTATAGCTTGTGTATTATACGTGTAGTAGCGTTATATTATGCATTTAGAAATACATAACAGACTTTACGATTAGTGGTTCGAAGGCCCACTCACGTTTAGATTATATAAAGGGACATAGACCACGAGGAAAACTTAATAAAAACTGAAGAAATGTTCGTCCTCATGCGGAAAAAAATCTAAAACCAGTATTCAGAATAAATTATCAAGATAATTATTTTTCCTTGATATTTATCTGCTAATCTTATTTTCCTCTTTCAAGATAATTGTCATTGATAATATCAAAGTTCTTGATAATTATCAAAAATTTTGAACCCTGCCTAAAATCATAATGAACACCAATTATGATGCGATGAACGTTGAATAAATATAATTAAAACACAATCTGTAATTACTCTACTCGTTTTTTTTTAAAAAATGATCTCGTATCGTATTCGATCTCACGGCTCACAGTGTGTTTATATAATAATTTTTCTACGCTCTGAAGAGCAAATGTGGACAATCTATTAGGCTATAACCGCATGCGGAACGACTCTACTACTGACTAACGAAAAAAAGGATCGAATGATAAAAACTGTGCGGATTTTATTTTATTTAAATGAATAAAATGAGAATCCTCACATTTCATTTGATCAATTTAAAATGCAAACCTCGATTATACATTTGGCACGAACGGCAGGTAATCGCTAAATATTTATTTATGACAAGTTATTATTTTTGACTTATGTATCATACTATTTTTTCTCGTAAGCCATTTTGATGTCATTTGAATTTTAATAATTACAATGATTATTATAATATAAATCTAATTATAAGTTTTAAATTGTATCCTATTGATTGATTTTCCCGCCGTTTAGAGCTCTTTTTTATTAATATGTTCCATCTTTTAATAAATATTTTTTCTAGCTATAGATTTATCAATATTTTCATAGCTAAGCATGATTAATAAAGGCGGAATTATCAGCAAAAATATGTTTTATTTCTTCTTATGATTATGTAAAAAACAAAATAGATCAGTAATTTTATTGCGATTTTTGTATTAAAAAGTTTTTGTATAAGAAAGATCTGTTATCGATTGTATCATGGTCTATTAAACTTTGTATAATTTAAGTGTTTATAATTTAAGTAGTAACAATTATAAAATCATTTTATGTAAAATTAAATAATGGTATTGGTGCCAGCATTTGGCTTAGCTAAATATTAAAATGTAGTCTAAACCAATTACATTAAAAACAATCGCGGGCCAGTAATTTTATCCCGTTTTACCTAAATCACGAGTAATCATATTTATTGACTTTTTTATTAACTACTCGTGAGTACTTTAAAATAGTAGCTTTTAATGGCTTCTTATTTTAAAAAAACTGTGCCCAAATGTTGGCCAATACTTGAAATTGCAGACCAATTTAATGTGGATTGCAAGCACCTGTCTCCTATAGCCAATGTTTTATTTCCTATGGTGTTGTAAAATTGTTGATGGAATCGTTTTGTTATAATTATGTTATTGCTTTAGACACAATGAAAAATATTAGGTACTGTAGTTACCTACCCATACTTGATTTGACCGTAATAGAAGTTATGAGAAAAATATGCCCTAAAATGTTTATGATGTTTGGCAGATTGTATAGAATCTATCAGGCGACATAAATGACGTCATTAAAACTATGCGCTATGGTTACGTTATTTGGCGTGACGTAAGACCGAACGCGAACTGATGGGATTGCATGCAGCCGAATTTAGGACGAGATTCACAGTCTGCACTTGTGACTTTGCTAAGTAAGCTAAGCGTGGAATAAGAATAAGATTCATATTCGTATTATCGGTTATTCGTAGTAGGTATCGTATTCGGTCTATGAATCGCGCCCTTAGTATCAGCCAGCCGGTGCGTCCTCGTGCGTGTCGTACCTGCGATTCCATACAAAATTATTTTTTTAATAGGCTGCATGCGACCTAGTCACAGCCGTGATGTAATGCGCGTTTGGCTTAAATAATACAATCGGATAAATTAACTAATACATTTTTAAATTGAAGCGTTAATATACTGCATGCGGCTGAAACGTGGCCGGTGGTGTGATGCGCGTTTGGCTTATATAATACAATAGATTTATCAACTACCTAATACATTTTTTTCCAGTTTAATGTGGTTTGATTACTTAATCAAACGACGACCGTCAATAATGGTTATTATCGACTATAAACTCTTGATAACTTAGTCATTAGCTCAGATCATAGAAACAAGGAGATGTGCCAAGGCGCTATCGAGCTTGATGCCTGATCTTGAGCAAATTGCTCATATTAAAAACGTACGCGCTGGTGACGAAACGAACACGATCGATGGTATAAATACAGTGTTTTAATTTAGTGCTAGTGTTGAGTGACGAATAACAGTGTTAGATTGAGGGTGTGCGGAATGTTCAATGCGTGGAAGATCTTTTTATTCACAAGGAGCGCTTAATTATGCGCGTAATTGTGTCGAAAAATGTAGTAAAAGTGGCATCAGTTGTTCCCGTACTAATTTGCTATGATGGCATATCTCCTTGTTTCTATGATCTGAGGTCATTAGCAATAGCAGTATTCACTTTTAAAAATATCAAGTTCCTGTGCGTAGTTAGTAATTTTCTTAAAAAAAATACTATGCATAAGTAAGCATAGTATTTTTTTTCACAGGTCAACAATAAGTCTGCCGGCCTAGCATGACCACGATAGAAACGGGTTTTGTCTACATAGAAATAGACAAAGTGACAGATTTCATTCATAAAACGTAGAAATGTTTCTACAATCTGTCACTTTGTCTATTTCTATGTAGACAAAACCCGTTTCTATCGTGGTCATGCTAGGCCGGCTGATGACATTAAAAAGGTTTAGGTAGAATACGTTAATCATTCTGTACCTTCTGCTTAGTAACTCAGTATGCACTATTAATAACCACTAGCCAAGTGTCAAAGGTTGAGACTAGCCACTGCAATTAACTCGAGGGCGCTTCAAATGAGATAAACCATCGCTACTACATAAAGGGCTGAGGAAGGAACACGGGTGGGTTTTAGTAAGAGTCTGACACTCCCTTCCGCTCCACCCAGAGCGGGAGGGGTCATTTGATGATCTCCCATCAGCAAAAAAAAAAAAACCCCATGGACTGGTGAAAATTATTTTCAGTCAATGCAATATTTAGATCTTTGCAGTATTTTTGCAGATCTTTTCAGTATCGTTTCAGTAATAATCGTAAAACTATAATCAACCAAATACCTAACTGGGCATTATGTATTTAAAACTAAAAAAAAAAAACTTTTATTTCAGGTGTACAATGAGAGTCAAAATGGCGGGTGTATCATTACGAATCCAATCAAAATTATTACCAAATAAATGTACTTAAAATGTACTATTTAGTACCTATACTCATGAAAAATGTACCTCCTTTAGAACAAAATTATAACCAAATTAAGATACACCCGCCATTCTGATGTCAATATGGCGGGTGTATCCTATTTTCTCCCTAATTATCCATTGGTGATTGAATATTATTATTCCAAAAAAATCTACCTAAAAAGTACCTACAGTAAAAATAAACACTCAGTCGATCTGTTCATTAGTTCCTGAGAAATAAAACTACAAATGTTTGGTACCATACCGTGGCGTCGCTCTAACTACTGAGCTACCGAGTCAGTGATTAAAGCGTCGTCACGGTACGGCAGGGGTCGCGGGTTCAAATCCCGCCCGTGTAGTTGTTTTTAAATCTCATATATTATAAGTATATTATAATTATTATGTTGTTAGTTACATTTTTAGGGTTCCGTACCCAAAGGGTAAAACGAGACCCTATTACTAAGACTCCGCTGTCCGTTCCGTCTGTCACCAGGCTGTAATGAACTCATGAGCCGTGATAGTTAGACAGTTAAAATTTTCACAGACGATGTATTTCTGTTGCCGCTATAACAAAAATACTAAAAACAGAATAAAATAAATATTTAAGGGGAGTTCCCATACAATAAACGTGATTTTTTTTTGCTAATTTGATAATAAAGGGTGTCTAATGTTGTATAGATAATGGTACGGAACCCTTCGTGCGCGAGTCCGACTCGCACTTGGCCGGTTTTAATATTTTGACAACAACAACACTCTTATTTTATGGTTTCCTAGACAACGTATAAAAATGTCAAGCCCGAGTCGAACGGCGAAGGAGGTCGACACCATAAAACCTTAACTATATGACTTGGAAAGCCAAAATTAAAAAGGTATGTACGAACATTGACCTATATGTCCCTAGACAAGCAGTTCCGAACAAAAATCATGCCCCACACGCGGGTACTTGTCTGTTGCTCACTGTATCAAACGTCAAAGTGAATGTGAGGCTTGTGTTGTGCCCGCACAACACTAAACAAAAATATAACTGAAAATCTATTCACGAGTCTTTTGGATGTATAATTTTTTATTACTTTTAATTGGTTGAATAGGTATACCTGAATTTTGTAAAATGAATTTCTCATTAAATATTAACGATAACGATATGTGCCTTTTGCCAAATTTACGGTTATAAATAGATTACATAGCTTTGTATTTATCGTCAAATAACGAGGCTTAATAAGCGCGAATATCCAAATAACGAAACAGGTATAACCGTTTTTTGTTTAATCTTAAAATTTTCGATTTCGGCTAAAACTAGAGGAGGACATGTAAAAAAATATTCAATAAATAAAAGTTTACGAAGTTGAAAAACGAGTTTGGCTATTTTCAAATCATTTTCTTCATTTAAATCCTTATTTTTTTTAATAAAATACATATTTATGTTATATTTTTGTTTAGTGTTGTGCGGGCACAATACAAGCCTCGCATTCACTTTGACGCTTGATGCAGTGAGCAACAGACATGTACCCGCGTGTGGGGCATGATTTTTGTTCGGAACTGCTTGTCTAGAGACATATAGGTCAATGTTCGTACATACCTATTTAATTTTGGCTTTCCAAGTCATAGTTAAGGTTTTATGGTGTCGACCTCCTTCGCCGGTCGACTCGGGCTTGACATTTTAATACGTTGTCTAGGAAATCATATTATAACAGTGTTGTCAAAATATTAAAACCGGCCAAGTGCGAGTCGGACTCGCGCACGAAGGGTTCCGTACCATTATCTATACAACATTAGACACACTATATTAATATAACCTTTATTAGCAAATTAGCAAAAAAAACACGTTTATTGTATGGGAACTCCCCTTAAATATTTATTTTATTCTGTTTTTAGTATTTTTGTTATAGCGGCAACGGAAATACATCGTCTGTGAAAATTTTAACTGTCTAACTATCACGGCTCATGAGTTCATTACAGCCTGGTGACAGACGGAACGGACAGCGGAGTCTTAGTAATAGGGTCCCGTTTTACCCTTGGGTACGGAACCCTAAAAATGTAACTAACAACAAAAGCATTATAATATACTTATAATATATGAGATTTAAAAACAACTACACGGGCGGGACTTGAACCCGCGACCCCTGCCGTACCGTGGCGTCGCTTTAATCACTGACTCGGTAGCTCAGTAGTTAGAGCGACGCCACGGTATGGTACCAAACATTTGTAGTTTTATTTCTCAGGAACTAATGAACAGATCGACTGAGTGTTTCTTTTTACTGTAGGTACTTTTTAGGTAGATTTTTTTGGAATAATAATATTCAATCACCAATGGATAATTAGGGAGAAATTAGGATACACCCGCCATATTGACATCAGAATGGCGGGTGTATCTTAATTTGGTTATAATTTTGTTCTAAAGGAGGTACATTTTTCATGAGTATAGGTACTAAATAGTACATTTTAAGTACATTTATTTGGTAATAATTTTGATTGGATTCGTAATGATACACCCGCCATTTTGACTCTCATGGTGTACACCCATATAAATTATTACATAATTGTTACATAAATTAACTTAAAATTAAATCACATTACATACATAGGTATTAAAAATTATCATCAACATTAAAATCAAATTCAAAAATTAAAATTACTACTATTTAAATTAATTTATTACATAAAATAATTACAAAATTCAATTCATTAAAAGTCTCATAAATGCGACACTATAAGTAACTTGTCTGTCACAGCACTCAGCAGTGTCGCACACATAAGGACAGTCCATCCTATTTGCTATCATTTTCAGAACGGTATTGGAGCTGGCTCGCACTCTACGCACGAGTGATGCGCAGCACTTCCGCATGGTCGCATGGAAACAGTCTGTGCGTGCCAATGCGAACATACCTGAAGCGCTGCAGTAGCTGGGCAGACCCAAAACCGCCCTGAAAGCGTTATTAAATTGTACACGAAGGGTACTGTATCGTTTCTGCGTGTAATGAGCCCACAGGCTGCAGGTGTACATAGACGTGCAATATGCTCGGAAAAGAGTTATTTTCACGTCATCCGAGCACCTCGCAACCTGCGGACCAGCATATTAGCCCTCTTAGATACAGCCCTTCGTTCCCGTTCCATGTCAGCATGATCCCTGAGGTCAGCCGTGACTATATGCCCTAGATATCTAAAGTGATTCACCCTGTCGTAAGGGTACATTATTAAGACGTACCTGTGGCACATTGTCCGGGCATCTCGCTCCACCGGCCTCAAAGACCATGTACTGACATTTCTTAATATTATACACAAGTCCATGTTTAATAGCGTAATCCTCACATGTCACCATCCTAAAAATTAAGACCTCCTAAAAATGCCCATTGTTAAAACGCCCTTTTTAGAAAATTCTTTGTTGAATGTACCATTCATAAACAATTGGTTAGTTGGTTCTTTTACATTGCACTGGGGACTTATTTAGGAAAATCACGTGGCGTCATTCTCCTGTATACCAAATGACGTCACACACAATAAAGTTACCGTAATCCGCTTGTCTATAAATTGAAGCTGGATATGATAATATTTAATATTATCGCGTCAAAATTGATATTTGAGGCTTAAACAGAATGGAGCATATATATTCTGGGCCGTACCACAAAAAAGATAAACACGTGTTCAACACGAATGCTACCAAATATAATACGCACTTGTTTTAGCACTAACTTGTATAAAACAAGTGTGTATTATTATTGGTAGCATTCGCGTTCAACACGTGTTTATCTTTTTTGTGGTAAGGGTGTCTATGTATAATTATAGTTTTAATATAAATTGGTTTCTATGGAGAACTATAGGATAATTGGTAATATTAATAGCTATTTAAAAGACAAGAAAATAAAGTTTATTTGTTTAAATATTTATAGTATGTAGGTATAGTAACAAAAAATATTGCGAAATATTGAAAAAAATGCAAATACAAATTATTTAATTTCATATTTCCTTTCCTCTCTTATAATATTTGAGGATATTTAAAACATGTTTGCGGTCAAATCAAGTTTAAACGAAAGACATTATAATTATGTGAGATAACATACAATTTTAATAAAAAAATGACGTGTTGCTAGAGGGAAACATAATTAATTACCTACATTCTAATACATATATATCTATATATATATATACCTACGTAATAAATATTTATCATACATATTATTAGTAACATCCATATTAATATAGGTATGGGTTTTACAATCAATATTTATGTATCTACAGGGTGTCAGGTTAGACAGTGGAAATATTGAAAGGGGTTATTGTACTCATAATTATGAACAACTTTTACTATGGGAGCAAGCCTTAAAACGCGATAAAAAATATGCTGTTCCATACATTTATGTTCACATAACTCAACAAAATGTATGGAACAGCTGATTTTGGCACCATAGTAAAAGTTATAATGACCCCTTTTAATATTTCCACTGTCTAACCTGCCACCCTGTAGGTATATGAGTAATTTTACTATCATGTTATCAGTTTAATTATCATAGTAATAAACGCAATCGCTTTATAACTACCAATGCCATTTCTTTATCACACCACTTCAATGTTGGCAATCACTGTACCAATAAAATTGAGATATTGTGACATTTTTATTACATTTTATTTTTATTTCACCGCTGTCGTCACACGCAAAAAGGGCATTTATGCATCTTGGAAAATATTACTTACGCCCATTTTACTAATGACGGCAGAATAAATATGGATTGTATAAAATATAAAAATAAATTATGTGTTTCATTTTGTATGTACCTACTTAAACTGTCAGTTTGTCAAGCTTAGTTTATTACGAAGAAAGAAATTTACGAAGCTTCTACTGCTATCGTTTAAGTACTTTTATATTATTATGAGCTCTAATCGCCATGGAGTTGCAGTCATTTCACCTTATATTTCTTATAAATTACAGCTTTTGACTAGCAACATGGCAAAGCAAAGGGCTATGTAAGATCTATTGTCATGTTTACCAGAGGCGTAGCGTAGACTAATATAGACGTGGGCGAAGTCGCATCAGTTAGGCCCCTTTGCTTTCGTTCCCAAGATCAAATTACAAATTATTAAATTAATTAGTCATCTGTGGTAAAAAGGCTGAAAAGGAACCACCTTCTATAAGTGGGAGGCATAGCACTGGCTGATCCACCACAAAGCCACATAATCACACAACAAATTCGGTTATGGTCTGACGACCGATAGAAAATAAAAGAAAGAGAAAAAAAATCTGTGGTAAAGTCTGGAGGCATCGCATTTAAAGGGGCCTCGCGAAGCCCCTTTAAGTGCGAGGCCGTGGGTGAGGGCCCACTTCGCCCATGCCTAGCTACTGATGTTTACTCATTAACTAAATTATTATCCTGTATTTAACTCTAGCAACATGTCTGTTCACATAAAAATGCATAGTTTAAAAGTTGGGCATTACAAAAAAAGGTGTGACTTTATTGATAGGATTGTTGTGATTGTACGCACAAATTGCTTGTGCTTGACATCGAGCTTGTTAATGCATCTGTAATATGTTTTTGTACATGTGGGCATTTATTTTCGTGATTTATTCCTTAATGTGGACACTACACTGTCCAATATACAGGGTGTCCCAGAAATCAACGTCAAGCCGAAATCGAGCATTAGGCCAAGTCGTAACAGTTATCAGAAAAATATGAAAAAAAATCTTGGTCATGTACTTTTCAAATTATATGTATTCAAAAATAAATCTTAAAAACTGACACCCTGTGATGATCTTTCAAGTCCTGTGACTGCAAATATTAACTTTTCTTCAATTTTTTTTCTGTGTTTGACAGAAGGGTTATTCATAGTTATACGGTAGAAAAAAAAATGACGAAAAGTTAATATTTGCAGTCACAGGACTTGAAAGATCATCACAGGGTGTCAGTTTTTAAGATTTATTTTTGAATACATATAATTTGAAAAGTACATGACCAAGATTTTTTTTCATATTTTTCTGATAACTGTTACGACTTGGCCTAATGCTCGATTTCGGCTTGACGTTGATTTCTGGGACACCCTTTATATAAAGATTTTATGACGACAGTGCTTTCAAAGACTATTGACAACTTATTGACAAATTCATTATTTGCACGAGTTAGGTTTTCACCAGTATGATAATTACATTATGAGAAGCTATTTTTCGCGTTGTTTTGGCGTGAGAATTATTTGACGTGGTCAATTATCAAATTCTGAAGCTTGGGAGTTGGGACATTTTTTTTCTGTACCGTACTCAATTCCGACTTCTTGCGCTACAGGGCTACTGAATATTAAAAGTTTTCTTTTAAGATTACTTTTTGTTAAATGCTCGAACTGAGTTAAATATATTTTTACTTTTATATTTATGAATCTTTAAATATAAATGTTTGTTTAACCAATGGCAAATTTTTCCCCAAGTGATATTTTTAGCGTCAAAGCCGTTTCGCAATTGAAGCGGCCGTTTAGATATGTAGTTACTAATGCCTGTTACGTGCACCAGTATCTACTTATAATCAGACTATAGAATAGAGGACATGATATTAAAATAACGTTGATAAAGTTTACTACCTAAACATACGTTCTAATATCTGCAGCAAATATATTCGATTATAGTAATTATGATAAAATATTTTAAAATAAACTTTTGACACAAGTATTTTTAATTTATCGATTCAATTAAAAATGCCCAGTAAAATGAATGCCCACATGCAAATAGAAATGAAATGACATAGGAACATGAAAATACTGTCTTTTTATGCATGAAAGCAGCATTTCTGCTTTTGTTTATTAGCAAAATTGTTATAATAATGATAATACGGTTTGACATTTTGACAATGTAAGCGATTTTTAAAAAGTATGTGATCGTTATCAAAAATTGTAAAAATCCCGTTTTTTATATTCCAGTCATATGGGTACAAAGAGGAATATGTCTCAAAAAATACCAAAAAATCTAAATAAAGGATTTCATACCGAGTTTGAGTTTTATTTTTAGATTACCTAAGTAGGGACAGTTATAGCGAAGTGAGACCAACGCGATGAGCTCCATCTTTGGAGAGTGTAAGTACGGCCAGACTTCGTCAATAATGTTACAAATCCAGGCTCCGGGCTGCTATTGAGAGTATCTAAATACTCAATATCACTACCCGACCTGGGAATCGAACCCAGAGCTCTCCGCTCGGCAATCGCGATTGCGACCAATAAGTGCTAATACAAAAGGTTCTATCGTTCCTACTCTATGCAGTTCTAGTTAATCCTTTTAATTGAATGTTAGAAATTCCTGACAAATTATTCACAGCCTGTTAATTGCGTTAAGTCCATTTCGAACTACTAATTCGTTGAACCAACACTAAAATCATTTGGCACGTTTCCTTTATAAGCAAATCTATGGTTTTTGCATGTTTTCCCTAATTAAAATTATACTTATCTGTGGTTTTAGCATGTTTTCCTGTCTAATTATATATATCTGAGGTTTTGGCATGTTTTCCCTTAAATCATAATGTGGTTTTGGCATGTTTTCGTTTATGCGTGTGTCAGACATGTATCAAAGATTTCGACAAACATCCATTTTGTCATGCACTGTCGATATTTTGAACTTTGAATGCTTTGATGTGCCAAATACTAATTTGATGCAGTCGATTTAGAAACGGGTCAAAAGGCTCATTAGCAACTCGATGTTCGACCAATAGGCGATGTACCTACTGTCGCATATTGGTCGAACATCGTCCCCGTGTTGCAAGCATATTTGTTTTTTATCGGTCACATTTGGGAAGTGTGCGTTGGAATTGCACAACTTAATTCCGCCAAGCCTTGTCCATCATCGGACGTCGAGACGTATACTTACGGTCTACGGCGATGTGTCAGTCGACACCACTGTCCACCCATACGTACAAAACGTTTTGGGAACACAGTCATTGTGGGTACAGCCTAAGAGTGGAACTCCCTGCCGGAGTGTTTCTAATCTAGTAGATTATTGCTATTGGGTAACGAGACTCTAGACTTGTTCACTCTAGACTTGAAGACTCCTTGATCCTCCTGACTTGAAGTCAAGAGTGAACAGGTTACTTCTTGGCAAGTGGGGTCTCGATGTGTAAAGAACAGTCACCGCTCGCAGTCGCACTCGCAGATCGATCGATTAGCGCAGCTGTTATTAACTAAGCTTATCATTGTTATTATTAAATGTGATCATTATTATTATAAAACAACGGATACGTGCGAGAATTGACCCCCGAGCCCGACCTCTACCACGGTACGGCAGAGGTTGCGGGTTCAAGTCCCGCGCGTGTCAGTTGTTAGGGTTCCGTACCAAAATGGTAAAAAAGGAACCCTTATGGTGCGACTTCGTCTGTCTGTCTGTCTGTCTGTCACAGCTGGTTATTTCAGCAACTACTAATGCTATCGACTTGAAATTTGGAGCAGGTATAAAGAATGCTTGTCCAACTTTATTGCAAATGAAAAAAGTCAAAAAATATTTTTATTTTCATTGCAAAAGGGGCCGGAGTGGGGGTCCAAAATTTCAAAGTGGGCTAACTAGGTCAAGTGACATCATATGAAAGGGCTTGATCTGCACATTTCAAAATACATTTTCATTTTCTTATATGTTTCATAGTTTTCGATATATGATGAAAAATGTCTGAAAAAATACCATTCCTTATCTCCGAAGTTTGCGGAGCGAAAAATCTGAAATAATTAGAGTTGATAGGAATTGACCCAAATATGGCACCAAAAATAAAACGATGTTCCTAACTAGTACAGTTTTTTCAAAATCATCAAAATTCCTTCACAAACAAACTTAGTTATGCGGTCTGGTTTTTTTTTTTTACTTTATACGTCCAAAAATGATACGGAGCCCTCGGTGCGTGAGTACCACTCGCACTTGGCCGGTTTTTTTTTAAATCTGTCATACAAAGTGCCGATTACGTTATCATATTAAATGATACCACGTATGGATAGGATACATGGAATTATTATAACAATAACAATTTAGTCGCAGAACATTTTTTCGTTTTAATATTTAACAACATGTTTTACTCATCTAGTTAACTCTCATAATTTAACTTTTGGGATACTGTAAACAGCCGCTTAATTTTCATGAACATTTTGTCACCCCAGAGTATTCCCGTAAAATGAGAGACTGCTCTGTTTATGAAAACTTTTCAAACTTATATTACCTATGGCAAGTTTAAATGTAGTAAGACCCTCGACCTACATTACATATCTACCTGTTGTTTACTCCTGATAAAGGTGATAAGTGCCATTAGCGCATGATTAGTTTGTTGATCAATCGGACATCATCTACACGTTTTGTTAATATCGCATTTTCACGAATTAGGACTTGAATACGAGTGAGCGCCCTTAGCCAAAGGTACATTTTTTTTTAACTTAGTATGGCATGCAATTGTAAAAAGGTTCGCCATCCCTGGCCTATGAATTGTATCGCATAAGTGCACAAGCAGTCATTCGTAAATTTCTGATCCGTTTTTATGACGTCCGTAAAAAATACGAATACGAATAAGTGCACAAACGCCGTAGAACCTTAAAATAGAACATGAAAAATATTTGTTCTAATTTGAAAAAAAAAATATCTCTAAGCACGGAAAAAAATATAGCCCGAGTTACGGCGGTTACGTTTCTTTGTACGAGATGAGGCATCTGTGGGAATTAGAAATTAGAAATTATTTATTGTCCAAATCAAATAATACAATAATTGGTTACATAAAAGTATTACTTACTGCTAAGAGACAATTTCAATTGTTGCCGATGAGCCCCAAACTAGACAGTTAGTCTGTATCTTGGGGCTCAGAGTGTGATTATCCAGAGTAGAAGTGTTTGGATGCGACATTAAGGATTGTGTGAGTTAGAGTGTGTAATGTATGAGTGTGGTGTGTTGTATGTCGTGTATGTGTTGGGTGTGTAATAGACCGTGTTTTTTCATGAGAAATATATATTTGCCTAAAATGTGCGCTTTTAAATTAATTCTTCCGAGTCTTTGTACCCGATTCTTCGTAACAATATCTTTAATCTTTTTTTACAGCTAAAAATGGAGGTATTTTTAATGTCACTTATTTTACAAACTTTATTGTACGGGTTGATGAGTGAGTAGGCTGGAGATCGTCTAGCTAGCATTGAAGTGTAGTCAGGTGTGGGTATCATGTAAACTCTTTTATTTAAAATAGACTTGTAATCGGGTCGACTCGTAATACTTTTGTGAGTTTTGATGGAAGCATATAGAATAAAAAGCTGGCGAATTGTGAGGACCTCGGTCTCGCGGTAGAGTGAGCCAGTCGAGAATCTGTAGGGCCCTTTAAAAGTGACTTTAAGGAGCGCTCTTTGAGCTCTTTCAGCTTCGATCAGGTAGGTCTTTCCTGCACTGCCCCACACGCTGATGCAGTACTGCATTATGGATTGACAAAGTGCTAGGTATACCTGTTTAAGAGTATATGCGGGTAAATTGTCTCGTAGTTTACGCATGGTATGTATAAGTTTTCTTATTCTACCAGATAGATTTGTTATATGATACTTGTACGTTAAATGGTTATCAATGAGAATGCCCAGGTACTTAATAGAGCTGGTGCGTTCGAGAGGAGGACAGTTACAGGATAGAGAGCAAGAGCTAGGAGAGCAGTGATGTAGTTTGAGGTTTAGGTGTTCTGGGGGATTTGAAGCGGCAGTCTTCGAAAAGGCAATATATTTGGTTTTACTCCCATTTAAGGTAAGCAGGCTCATGTCCAGATTTTTTGCAATTAAAGTCAGTCCTTCTTCTGCTAGACTGTGTACATGTTCCCACGTCTTTCCGTAGAATATTAAGGCTGTGTCATCAGCGTAGGTGATTATGTCAGCATTGTTTACAGAGAGGTTAAGGATATCATTAATATAAATAATGAAAAGCGTGGGACCAAGTACACTGCCTTGTGGAACTCCAAAGTCAATGGAGAGCAGATCACTCGAGAAGGAACTTACTTTGGTATACTGCTTTCGGTTCGTTAAGTAGCTCTTAAACCATTCAAGGCAGATTCCTCTTATTCCCATCCGTTCAAGTTTCTTTAGAAGTAGGCCAGTCGAGACCGTATCAAATGCCTTTGCAAGACAGCAATGCATTTTTCATTTTTCTCTACATGAGATGAGACACAGTTGACAAGGAGAGATACAGCGTCCTCGGTTGACCTACTCCTCCGAAAACCAAATTGATTATCAGAAATAAGTTGGTTTTTTTTCAATATAAGAGATGAGGCGAGAGTTGACTATTCTTTCCAGTATTTTAGAGACAGAGCTAAGTAGTGCTATAGGTCGATAATTATCCGCTACATCTACATCGGAATGGAGATCTATATTAATATAAATTGAAACGAATACCTAAATGATGTTCGTAATTGTTTGTAGTTCCATTCCTATTTAACGTATTCAACACCTGTGTGTGTCACACACAACACATTACATGCTATAAAAACCATGTAGGTATAAATCATCAAGAACTTGTATAAAATATTATAATGACGTGACGTCAACATGCGTCATGCTTCACGGGAAATAATTCACATTATACTCGCACACGCCTATTAATCGTGAACATTTGTATCTAACACTTAAACTAGGTATGTGTTTATCATTAAATAAATAACTACTGGTACTTCCCTTTTACTTATCTGCGCGTGTTAATGTTAATATTATCATTATTCATTCGTGATAATAAAATGATAATGGTATATAGCACGATTACCTACCCAC
Source organism: Thalpophila matura (assembly GCA_948465475.1). NCBI lineage: Eukaryota > Metazoa > Arthropoda > Insecta > Lepidoptera > Noctuidae > Thalpophila > Thalpophila matura. Next base: position 8,196,877 of record OX419198.1, on the reverse strand, counting down.
ATTGAGTAGAGAGATGATAATACAATACTACGCGTACAGATGCCTCATCTCATACAAAAAAACGTGTTCGCCGCCGTACCGCGGGCTATCGGGCTATACATTTTTTCGTAACTAAATGATTTTTTAAAATTTGAACAAATATTTATAATTGTCTATTTATTCATGTTCTACATTTTACACAAGTTCCAATAACAAATCGATACGTATAACGCCATCTATTAAGAGTGAACAAATGTTCCTTTGTTCCTGATGAGACCCCGTGGTTCTATAAAGCTTTTGCTTCCAAAATACATATACATTAGCTGTGCCCCGCGGTTTCAGCCCCGTTGCTCGGCTCCTAAGGGTCGTAGCGTGATGTTAAATAGCCTATACTATTCCTCATGAATTTGGCTATGATATACAAAAAGAATTTTTCGAATCTTACTGGTAGTTCCAGAGATTAGCGCGTTCAAACAAACTCTTCAGCTTTATAATACCTATTAGTATAGATAACATCACGGCTGTATTCCCCGAAGGGATAGTCAGACGTGTATATTGTGCTTGTGTATTAAGGGGTGTAATTGGGACGTAAAACTTATCACACGGTATGTCCCACTATCTGATAGTGGGACATACCGTGTGATAAGTTTTACGTCCCAAGTACTGTCACGCGAAGATTTAAGTACCTACCTATTATAGTCACTATCATAGGTACTTAAATCTTCGCGTGACAGTCAGAATATCCTACAAGAATATCGCATGAGACCAGTAAACAGAAACATTAAGGTATGTCATCGCTAATTAAATAACAAGGCTAATTGATAATTACGAATGTCAAAGGGCTGGTTATGAGACGTGCAGTAATGCAGCTAATTGTACAGTCAACACCTGTACTGTAACTGAATAGGACTTTGCCCTATGCGAGGGACGGATGCGAAGCGTTACGGCGCGACACTTATCGTAACATGAGTCATGTCACATGTGCTCATGGCACTTATTAATTTGTTGAACAGACAGACATTGTAAAAGACATAAAAATAGGTTTATGAATGTTTTCAAAACAAAATCGAATGGTATACATCTTGCTGATTACTAACCGAATATAAAATAAGGAATTGAAAATGAACCCTTTACAATTGACAATTAGGTACATTATAGACTGCCCGAAGCATTATTTAGCTTTTCAGATTGGGAAGAAAAAAAAGATTCCGACGAATTGAAAACTCTTTTGTTTTGAAGTCTGTACTTCAAACTTTTAGCGAGACTGATATCAGTCGCAGTGATTTTTAACGCAAACAAAGACTTCTCTACTACCGCCTTCTTGACAGACTTTTCAGAGACATGAATTTTTATTTTTATTTATTTATTAATTAACATGCCTTTGGTAAACATTACAGTTCCCCATTACCTAAGGTCATGTAATTTGATTGGCCATTGTTATTTCTTCCAACTAATCATAAGTAATCACAACTGCTAACATCAGATTTGACACTAGATTTATCAAAAAACGGGTGTTACCATCGCGTTCGTATGTAACTTATATTTGTACGCCGTTATGGCAAAACATGACTGATATTTAAAAAAAATGTAACATCTTGCATGCCTTGTGTGTGTATGCATACTCATGTTTTGAACAAATAAACGATCTTGTATCTTGTATTCGCATAGCTTTCTTTGCTCGCCTAGGACGTTGTGCGCCTAACGCGTCTTGAATGCTAAGTGCGGATTACAGTGATCATTGACATTTGGCTGTATCATTATTTATGACGCATGGTTTTATGTCTATCACTTCCCCTGTGAGTTGTCTGTTAAGGTACGAGTATAATATTTACATAATGACATAAGTCTTATATTAGTTTGGTAATGGTATTCCCACAGCAGCCTAGTGGTTTAACCATATGCCTCCCACGGCGAGTGGTTTGAGTTCGATCGCGAGGCACGCACCGCTGACTTTTCTGAGTCATGTGCGTATTAGAAATTAATTATCACTTGCTTTAACGGTAAAGGAAAACATCGTGAGGAAACCTGCATGCCTGCGGCTTCTCCATAAAGTTCTTGAATGAGTGTGATGTCTGCCAACCCGCACTTGGCCAGCGTGGTGGACTATGGCCTACAATTGGGGACTACAATAGGACAGTTTATAAAACAGGGTTGATATTTTTAATGGTATTCCCAGAACGGCTAGAAGATTGAGGAGTACTTTCGTGCCCGCACCGTTGTTTCTGGTTTCTGCACAGATATCGTGATATGATCCGTGACGCCAAGGTACGGCAGAGGTCACGGGTTCAAGTCCCGTGTCAGTTGTTTTTAAATCCTACTAATAGGTATGATAAACGCGAAAGTTTTTGAGTATATATGGATGTATGTATTGATTTTTGTTGTTTTTCACGCAAAAACTAAGTACTGACGCAAGCTCGACCTGGCAAGCTGGTTGTGGGGCTCGTGGCTACATGACAGCCGCGCTGATCAATCGCTGCGCTACAGGTACGGGTCTGTTGGCCTAAAGTCTGACAACTGGTCTAACATTCGAATACCGGTATTACCTAATAACTGGCTTGTGGAGGTCAAATGGCAGTTGCTCCACGTAATATATTGATATTCAGCCGCAACTAGTTAGACTGGAAGCCGACCCCAATCTAGTTTGGGAAAAAGGCTAGGCAGATGATTTGTAATATTTACTACCACGTATTATCATCATGAAAGCGATATCAAGCCTAGCCTACTCACTGGATACTGTTTTCCTTTCCCCGAACCAATAATAGCCAGTTTTATCTAAAATATTATGTTATTATTCATATTGTATGTTTACTACTTTAGTATCGTAAAGCCACGACATTGTTAAACACGTACTCAGCTGTTTACACGGAAAACCCGCGCATGACGCATGTGTCAACAAAGGTAGACGCGTGGCTAATCGAGATCGCGGTGTGTTGGTATGTTGGTCATAAAGTCACATGGTGTGGCGTGATGTCGAATTATCACAGCTGTTTGATGTGGTTATGTATGGCATGGTAAGTTATTTATTATAACTTTCGTGAGACATTTTTATTAAAGTTGTTTTTCAAAGTGGGGGGCTAAAAAATAAATTATGATGAGAGAGAGATAGAGAGAGAGGAGTTTCTAGACTATAGGTAAAGCTCGTGCCGAATTACCGATACAAGAGATGACGATATGGGCGATAACAACTAAGCACTTGGGAGGAACCGAAACGTCCTTATCCTTAGGCTCATCGAGTTACGTCCGACAATCGGTGACCGATATTTTTGTGGGAAAATAATAACACATACAGATTTCGGCAGAGCGGATATTGTCGGTCGGTAAAAAGTGGGTCACAAAATCGGTGATAAAAGTCGGCGCACAATTCCGCCCGATTGTCGGATCTACAAAAAGTGTGACGTTGGTGGACAGCCTTATAGCAACATAGTAAACTAATAAAATTTAATACGTGCCGCTGTTCCTATAGAAAAGAAAAAATAAGTCGATCCGATTAGCATATTAGGGAAACCTGACACAGGTGTAAACAAAGCGCCACACGTGTTTAATCTAGACATAATTTATAAGTACCTATTTAAAACCTATTTTTAATAGCATGAACAGTATGAACACACATACAAAACTACACGTGTCGTGTTATCTATACTGTACAGTCACAGAAATCTAAAAACCTAAGTACCTACTTATAGTATAGGAAACTACACGTGTCGTGTTACCTATCGGTACTGTACAGTCAAAGAAATCTAAATAATAAGTCAATAGAAGTCTCAAAGGCGCGTGACCTTGTCGCCGCTTTCGAGCAAATTATGTAAGGCAGGTGGTCTTACCTTTGTGTCTTACACGACATCTCTAAGGCCGGTTTTAGTGCTCGACCGACCGTCGGTGCGTACGTCGGTTACGCGTATCGTCAGGAACGATGGGTACCTACCTACGCACCGACGGTCGGTCGAGCACTGTCACGACTTGTGAATTTTCATACAAATGACAAGCGCGACCGACCGACGTACGCACCATCGGTCGGTCGAGCACTAAAACCGGCCTAAATCGACAGCGTGCGTTTATAAATGTGACGTATGTGACCGGAATTAAGTTTAATTTTATATTGCATTGGATGCTTTAAATTTCACAGCTAGAACTGCCAATTTGTTTGTGAACGTTCGAGGGAGAATCTCACCGTGACATTCTTCCTCAAACGTTCGCAAACAAATTGACAGTTCTCACGGTGATATCACGCGGCGATAGACAGGCTGGTCTCTTTCTTTCTGGGCCTCCTTTTTGATCTTCTCCCGTAGACAGCAAAACTGCAACTTTATTTTAAAAAAAATAAAAAATATATTTAAGGGTGTCATGAAAAGTAATTGAAGAGACTTTATCCGAAAAATAAAAATAAATACTTACCCCCTTACTTATCGACGCCTCTTAACTTTAATCACTGATTAAATATAAAACTATCCTTGTCATTTGTATGACAATGAATAGAGATGAAGAATGGGGAGCTGTTTAATTTAATCATCGGTTATAATTAAGGGGGTTAATTAATACATATTTATTTATTTATCGATGTATCACATGCATAAGCATAGCATAATCGGCCTATAATGTTCCCACTGCTGGGACACAGGCCTCCTCTGTGAGAGGGAGTGGGCCGTAGTCCACCACGCGGGCCCAGTGCGGGCTGGAGGACGTCGCATGTCTTCGAATTTTTGGCTCTAGGACATGCCGGTTTCCTCATAATTAATTTCTAATACGCACATGACTTCGAAAAGTCAGCGGTGCGTGCCTCGGGATCGAACTCAAACCATTCGCCGTGGGAGGCACATGGTTAATCCACTAGGCTATCACTCTAGGCTATTGTATCACATAAGTACAATTAAGTACATACCTACATAGTTAGTAGGAATAAATAGCGTAGGTTTCCTCGAACATACATTTCCTCATTCATGCGTTTGGTCAGACGATCACGAGGTTAATTTCGATAATACAATATTATACTTACCTAATACATTATGGGATTGTTAAAAAACTGTATGACAAATTGGGGATACCTAACATGTTAAAAAGTGTCATGCGCATCTAAATTCGCCGGCTCTCTTATCTGTCATACCCTTGGGCCGTCCATTAATCACGTGACTCTCGAAAGGGGGGAGGAGGTTCGGAAAAAATCACGAAATATCACAGAAGGGTGGAGGGGTGTAGTGAGATATCACGTGTATTTATTTTTTCGTTGCACACGCGATTTCTAAACCGAAAAAAACCTCACCACGTATCACCAGGGGGGAGGGGGGATCAAAAAGATTCTAAAAAATCATCACGGGATTAATGGACGACCCCCTTACCGCAACACAGCAAAGATTACTGCCTCAATTGGCCATTGCCAGTATTGCCACACCTCCTTGTATCGCGCCTGCCTGACTCACTTACCTATCTAGACAACTAGGTAAGTAGTTATTACCTTGTTTTTTGTATGATTTGTTAAGGCCCCGGTATACGCCAACGGCCTTGAGTGATTTGGGCGGTATAGCTTGAGTGTTCTGCGCTGAGCTCAAGCAACGCGACATACATCCACCGAGCAATACGACTCGCCTATCAAGGAGCGCGCTGTGCAGAATTAGACGTATTATTACTTTTTAGTATCTAAAACATAAAATAAAAAAAGTAACAGGTATTATTATAGGTAGTAACATAGTCTTTTCACACAAAACAAATCATGAAAATATCTTAAGCGGTTTGAAAGTAATTACGTTTTTATGTTTTGGGTAGACACGAATTCATGAATTTATTTCATTAAGTATTTTACAACAATAGTTAAATATTCACAGGTACGATTGACGTATATATGTTCTAGTTTAACATAAAAAAATTGCACAACTAACCTGCATTATTTGACGGCGAAATAAGAGATTCAAAACTGGCCGTTACCATTTACCTTCGCCTTAATACCACGAAACGAAACACGATTGGATTTTGTTTCGGATATCGAATGTACACAAACAGTTTGGAAATTATGTAGGTATTTGTGATTATCAAAAGTGCGCTTGCACATCTTAAAGCCGTATTGATACTAAGATAAAAAAGATTACCTAGTTGAGGAGTAATTGATGCATAGTGACTGTCAACCAGCGGCAAAATTGGAATGCCCTTCGAACCGGAACATAGCAAGCAATGCTGTAGAGAAGTAAAAGTAAATATGAGCGGCCTCCTGAGGCCAGGCGCGGTCGCAGCCGACGATTTTGGGGGGGGGCATACCGCAGCTGAAGGCTTTAGGGGGGATTCATACCGATTAATGCCGACGTGCTATACCGTGAATTACCGTGTTTGGCGCATTTTTGTACGAATCCCCCCCCCCCCCCCCCTGGGTTCGCCTGCCTGAGGCAGCGAATTTATTTAAGCAGAATTTTATTTAAGTCTCATTTTACTGCATTGTAAGGCTAAGACCCCGGTATACGCTAACGGCCTTGAGTGGTTGGGGCGGGGTGTGGCTTGAGTGTTCTGTCCTGGAAAGAAACAAACCACATCATTGTTCATATCTTGAAGATTTATAATTTACCTACATATAGGTAGGTAGGTACTTATTTTTTTATTGCAATTACTATAATCAACAAAAAATCTTGCTACAAAGTTGGTTAAGTTTCACGCATTTTCGAGAAGGCCTCACTTCCTTTGTCAAGTCTAGCACTTATTACAGTTTAGTGTGAATCAGGCTTTACCCAGTAACGTCGCACTGCCGGTTGGTCACCTCGCTGTCAGCCGATAATATCACCACGGCATAAAATTGATACCACTTAATAATTATGGTAGATATCATTTTTCTTGCCATAATTTACAGATTTCCCCGTAATGACTTGCGCAAAAAGTTGTAAACAATGGTAATTATAAAGATGACGCAGCGCTCACTAAACAAATTGAGAGTCAGCAGATTTTACTGAATAACAAAACCTACTTGGAGTATTTTTTGCTGTTCCCAAAATGCCGCAAGCTTCTGAGTATTGTTTGTCAACATAATAATACAAATATAAAACCTTGTTTGCATATTTCTATTGATACCGGTATCGGCAAAATTCTATGTTCAAAATCTTTCAGGTCAGTAGAGTTGTAGGTACCTACGTTTTTTTATTAAATAGACAACAGTTTTATAGATTTAATTTCACATAACATTTTTCTTATATTAGGTAATTACCTCACTTCATATTATAATCAAGACGCAGAATACTTTGAATAACAAAATTTTGATTTTTGGTTCGAATAAAATGTAATGTTTCGATATTCATATCATAGCATAAGCATAGCATAGCATAATCGGCCTATAATGTTCCCACTGCTGGGACACAGGCCACCTCTGTGAGAGGGAGTGGGCCGTAGTCCACCACGCGGGCCCAGTGCGGGTTGGTGGACGTCACATGTCTTCGAATTTTTGGTTCTAGGACATGCCGGTTTCCTCACGATGTTTTTCCTTCACCGTTAAAGCAAGTGATAATTAATTTCTAATACGCACATGACTTCGAAAAGTCAGCGGTGCGTGCCTCGGGATCGAACTCGAACCATTCGCCGTGGAAGGCACATGGTTAATCCACTAGGCTATCACTGCACTCATATCATAAATACACAGAAACATCTGCGACGCCATTCCCACGAACTTCAGTCCGGCCAACTTAGATTGCACGTTGTACCAATTTCTGTGTCAATCTGTTCGCTCGAGCGTAATTCACATCCTATGTTAGCATTTGTATTAGGTACCTAGGCACTTATAATTTTAAAATGTACTCGATGCACGAGGAAAAACACCTCCATTTAAGTAGGCAGTTACTACATAATTAAATATTTAAATATGCAAGCACCAAGCACCACTCGATTTGAGTCATACAAAAATTTGACATTAGAGACATTAAATGCAGTTCATGATAGGCGAGGAAATCGCGTAACAAAACAAGCATAAAAAAAAATACAACCAAGTTGATAACCTCCTCCTTTTTCCAGTAAAAAAACATCCACGGTTCCATACAAAAGCATAAGCATAAGCATAATCGGCCTATAATGTTCCCACTGCTGGGACACAGGCCTCCTCTCTGTGAGAGGGAGCGGGCCGTAGTCCACCACGCGGGCCCGGTGCGGGTTGGTGGACGTCACATGTCTTCGAATTTTTGGTTCTAGGACATGCCGGTTTCCTCACGATGTTTTCCTTCACCGTTAAAGCAAGTGATAATCAATTTCTAATACGCACATGACTTCGAAAAGTCAGCGGTGCGTGCCTCGCAATCGAACTCGAACCATTCGCCGTGGGAGGCACATGGTTAAACCACTAGGCTATCACTGGTCCATACAAAAATATCCACATAACTCATCAAAATGTATGGAATAGGTACCTGCGGCAGACTTAGGGCCCAGCCTCTCTATTCTGTACCGACACGCCGCGAGAACTTCCAATTTGTTTGCAACGATGCAATTCTCCCTCGGATGTCGCGGTGATATCAAGCGGCGAATCGGTACGGAATCACGGTACGGAATAAACAGGCTGTTTTTAGGGTTCCGTCGTAAAACTACGAACCCTTATAGTTTCGTCATGTCTGTCTGTCCGTCCGTAGGTCACAGACATTTATTTCCGAAACTATAAGAACTATACTAGATGTAGGTATTCTGTGAACCGCATTATGATTTTCACACAAAAATAAAAAAAAACAATAAATTTTTGGGGTTCCCCATACTTAGAACTGAAACTCAATTTTTTTTTCATTTTACCCATACGTATAGGGTATCTATGAATAGGTCTTCAAAACTGATATTGAGGTTTCTAATATCATTTTTTTCTAAACTGAATAGTTTGCGCGAGAGACACTTCCAAAGTGGTAAAATGTCTGTCCCCTCCCCCCCTGTAACTTCTAAAATAAGAGAATGATAAAACTAAAAAAAATATGTGGTGTACATTACCATGTAAACTTCCACCGAAAATTGGTTTGAACGAGATCTAGTTAGTAGTTTTTTTCAAAATCATCAAAATTCCTTCAAAAACAAAGTTTGTTATGCGATCCGGTTTTTCTCACTTTATACGTCCAAAACTGTACGGAACCCTCGGTGCGCGAGTACGACTCGCACTTGGCCGGTTTTTTATACTACATATTATGTCATGCACTCATGTAGTAAATCGAACGATATTTGAATACAGAGAAATTACTGTTTATAATTAACCTTTTCAATCGGCATCATAAAAATACTGGATGTTAATTTTTTCACATTTGCTGGGTTCGATTTCCAGATAAAGCAAGCAACTTTTTAAAAATCTTTGAATGCAGTATTACTTAATTTTAAAAATTAAGTGAAGTCTCCATTACGCAAAACTTCCTATCTCCAATATTTCAAGTACTTTCCCTCCATGTGGCATAGCCGTGGGACAACCTGTATAAATGTTCCCGTCTTACCGTTTACAAACGTAATAGGTATTATAATTCTGTGTCGGAAGGTCAAGGGCGAACGGCAGACAGGTCTGCTTTGACGCGATATTAAATTTAATTATAGCTATGCTAAATATTAGGTGACGTCATCGACGCGAGGATGTATGATACGCTTTGAAGTAGATCGTAAAGTAACCTAATAATATTATATGTAATAAGTAGGTAGGTATTATTTATTCTAACAATCTGAAGACTAGGTAAGTATACAGGGTGGCAGGTTAGACAGTGGAAATATTTTAAGGGGTCATTGTACTCATCATTATGAACAACTTTTATTATGGGACCATCCCTGAAATCGCGAAAACAATCTGCTGTTCCATACATCATATGTACATTTATGTTCACATAACTCAACAAAATGTATAGAACAGCTGATTTTTTTTTCGCGATTTCAGGGTTGGTCCCATAGTAAAAGTTGTTCATAATGATGAGTACAATGACCCCTTAAAATATTTCCACTGTTTAACCTGCCACCCTGTATAATTTATAATGTAGGTACCTACGCTACCTCTTTGGTTGAGTGGTCGCATCCGCGACATCTGAGCTGGGTCTTGAGTTTGATTCCCTGCGGGCCAGGGGCGTAGCGACGTAAAACGGCACCCAGGGCATGCTTCTAAATTGCGCCCCTTTCCCTTTGTAAATTATTTTAAAAAGAGAAGTGGTATAAAGTTTAATTTCACAAAACTAATTGGGATCACACGTGTAAATATTAAGTTTTTCACAGAAAAATCACGAATCACGGGAGAGTCTCGCCGTGACATTCTCCCTCGAACGTTCGCAAACAAATTGGCAGTTCTCGCGGTGATATCACGCGGCGAGTCGGTACAGAATATACCTACAGGCTGGCCTTTTTAAACCGTCACATTTTTTTTTCACAACATTCCAAATAATACGTAACCTCGCAACTTTTTTAGTAAGTAGGTAGGTAGGTAGCTCAGATCATAGAAACAAGGAGCATCATCATAGCAAATTATCATCATCATCATAGCATCATCATTATTAGCATCATCATCATAGCAAATTAGTACGGGAACAACTGATGCCACTTTTACTACATTTTTCGACACAATTTCGCGCATAATTAAGCGCTCCTTTTGTGAATAAAAAGATCTCCCACGCATTGAACATTCCGCACACCCTCAATCTAACACTGTTAATCGTCACTCAACACTAGCACTAAACTAAAACACTGTATTTATACCATCGATCGTGTTCGGTTCGTCGCCAGCGCGTACGTTTTTAATATGAGCAATTTGCTCAAGATCAGGCATCAAGCTCGATAGCGCCTTGGCATATCTCCTTGTTTCTATGATCTGAGGTAGGTAGGTATGTTGTTCGTTAACTAGACAAAAACTAGCTTGATTGAAAATATCTCGTTTAATGCCGGTCTAGTTACGAAAGCAGGAAATGTAGACCTCAGTATCATTGCGTTCTATACCTACCAGTGTCATTGACATGCGATCGTAAAAGAGAATATCATTTCAAGGTCCTTTGCGCAACTTTCAACCGGAGAGACTGTTTGATCCACGGAATTGTGGAGTAAAGAGAATTATATCTCTTATGGGAGACAAGTTGAAAGTGTCCAGCTTTAGGCAGTAAATAACAGTTATAGGTAGGTACCGTACTCATTTATTGTGGGTAGTATGAAGTGAGTTAAGGTCTGATAAAATCAATCACTGATTCGGTAGGTACTACACGAACACGAGATTTATCCTCAATGCCAAAAATGTTTCAGGAGGAAAATACGCGCATAATACTTGCATCCGTTCCAAATATTATCGTAAAATTGTATTTATACATTCCTGTGACTACATCCTGCATACAGATAGCAGGAGAACGGCTAGACTGATAATTAAATGACGTACATAATGGTACAGTCGCTGGCGCAGGGTGTCAGATATCAGGTAGGGGGGCGACACTTGTGAATTACGTACCCTTTAAGCACCTGTATTTTGGGTACCAATACTACCACAGTCTAACAAGTAACAAGAACAACCATAGGTTAGTCAACGCGTTTGATGTTGTCCACAAAGCCGACATTGTCTAGCTAGAGACATTTTTTATGGAACGATTAATCCCAGAAATGTCCTATGAACAGAATATATCCGCACGGATTTTTAATACAGCAATCTTCAGTGAATTGTATTAATAATAATGTGTAAATTGCTGATGCCGGACAAAACCTTCAAAAACCCCGGATATTTGGCTGAAGATGAGTGTTTTTCCCGGACGCCCACGAAAAAAATATTTCATCAATCTGGATGAAACCTGGACACTTTTTGAAACCCCTACCGGACGCTCCCCGGACACCCTCTAAAGTAGGACAAACCCGGGGAACCCCGGACGGATGGCAGCCCTACTTTTGGGGGATGTTCGGTCATGCGGAAGCATTCCGCCCGCGTCTCACCCCTCATCGCATGATTGCGTTGCCTAGACGTCTTCGATGCAGGCGCGGTCCCAGGGGGTCATGAACCCCCCCAAAATCGTACAAAAATGCGCCAAACACGGTACCTATAGCACGTTGGCATTAATCGGTATGACCCCCCCCCCCTAAAGTCTTCAGCTGCGGTTGATCCCCCCCAAAATAGTCGGCTGTCTTCGATGACTGACTGTATGTAGACTGTGCCAATAAATTGATGCACAAAAAACAGATTCTCAAAGGGGAACTCCCATACTTGTCTAACCTCTGCCAGCCCCTTCGGAAAAGGTGTGATGTTTTATATTATACATAGAATCTATGGCTGTCTTTTGATTTCTATGGCTGAGCTATCACAGTATATACCATAACCCCTTACTTATAAACGATTATTAAATTAAACAGCTCTTATAATGTCAATTGCCATCTCTATTTATTGTCATAAAAATGCGAGGATAGTTGTATACTTAATCAGTGGTTAAAGTTAAGACGCGTTTTGAGTAACGGTAAATGCGAAAGTTTGTGTGTTTTTGTTTCTCCTTTACGCTGAAACGGCTGTACAGATTTGGATGATTTTTGACGAAGAGGTAGCCTGAAGAAACATATTAAGCACAGTTGACGCAGACGAAGTCACGGGGAACACAGCGACGTAACTAGCCTTATGTGCGCCCGGTGCGAGCTTCTATAACTGCGCCCTTCTTGGTCCTAGTCTGGTCATTTCTGCGCCCTACTTGGTACTAGTAGGCAGGCGCGGTCCCAGCCGACGATTTTGGGGGGGGGTCATACCGCAGCTGAAGACTTTAAGGGGGGGTCATACCGATTAATGCCGACGTGATATATCGTGAATTACCGTGTTTGGCGCATTTTTGTACGATTTGGGGGGGGGGGGTCATGACCCCCGTGACCCCCCCCTGGGACCGCGCCTGCTAGTAGGATCAATTTCGCGCTCTTCTTGGTACTAGTCTGTTTATTTCTGCGCCCCTGCAGGGTCTGCGCCCTGTGCCTGGGCACCGCGGGCACCGCCCTAGTTACAGCGCTGGGGAACTCTACAGTTTATGTAGGTTCAGAGACAGTCATAACGCAATAAAGCCACCAGCCACCTCCCTGAGAGCAACAAGTGCAACAACCCAATTTAAAGACGTCATCACATTTCCATTCTGTTTACTACGAAAGTTATTTCTGTACTTTTACTCAATGGAATACCTACTTCAGACTTCAGACGCATCCGAAGATACATAAAACTCATAAAAGTAGGTACCTATGTAAACATACGAAATAATAATAATTATGTTTCATTCAGATTCGTCGAAAGTAACTAGAGTAGACTTAGATATTGGTGCCGATTCTATTGTTTACCAACTAAACTAATTTAGCCTCATTAAGTCTCTTTCTAATAAAAAACATGAGAAAAGGATAGAAGATATTTAATCCTGTCAAATTAGTCCACTTGAATAGTTTTGTTGTCAATTTAGTCGTAATCGCAAAAGGTCACTCACGAGTCACGACTATTCTCCCGTAAATGACAAGGGCGTAGACTAATATGACAATTCTAAATATTTGCTGTCCTTTTTCAATGATTTTTGTAAGAAAGAGATATACCTAGTATGATTAAAATTAGTTTAGTGCGATATTCAACAGAATCAGCACCATTGCCTGTATGCAATGCAGTGACTATGTACCTACTTAGTCACTGCATTAACCTTCATGAACATGACAAAGTACATACAATAATGTCTGCAATGATTCCTTTCCTGGTTCACAACGACCCTGATGTCATAATGACCAACATTTTGAACTATGAGTTCAAAGTTCAAGGTTGTTCATGAACAAATCTAGACAATGGTGTAACTATTGTTTTTGAACCGGCAGTTTTTTACTCAACTAACGAAGCGTTGAGAAGTACCTACTTTGAATGTTTTATTTTGGGAATCCCAATAAATGATTAAAAGTATGTACAGTCAGGGAAAGGAATCCTTTAGCAGTACACCAGCATTCATAATTGGTCGTATATTCAAACTTCGAAGCAATTCGGATTCGGATTTGATCCCTTACCCTGACTGTACTATCTACTTACATTCAAATTATTAATACCTACCACGTTTGATGCTACTTGAACAGCTAATTTACCTTGAATGTTTTCCTGAGTGCATGATTGCAAATGTTTACCTTGCTATGTTACATTCATGTTGCCGCCTACGGTAACAACCTCAGATCATAGAAACAAGGAGATATGCCATCATAGCAAATTACTACGGGAACAACTGATGCCATTTTTAGTACATTTTTCGACACAATTACGGGCATAATTAAGTTCTCCTTGTGAATAAAAAGATCTCCCACGCATTGAACATTCCGCACACCCTCAATCTAACACTGTTAATCGTCACTCAACACTAGCACTAAACTAAAACACTGTATTTATACCATCGATCGTGTTCGGTTCGTCGCCAGCGCGTAGGTTTTTAATATGAGCAATTTGCTCAAGATCAGGCATCAAGCTCGATAGCGCCTTGGCACATCTCCTTGTTTCTATGATCTGAGGTTGTTTAATTATTTACTGCATGTATTAATTAAACCTTTTCCCATTTACCTACTACATTTTACTGTATGTTTGTTTTTCTCGTATCTCGTTGGGGGTGAGTCCTCGTAGGACAAACTGGGTGGGTGGATTGTTTATTTACTTTTCCGTAATCATTCGATTTTTAGTTTTACTTATTGCTGATCCTCTAAATTCTAAGATACCTGTCACCAGCTTTTACTTTAGAATTTAATTCTAGAGTCCTATAGTCTCTACTATAGTCTCTACTATTGAAAGAAAAAAACATATATTATATTAAAAATGGCTTTCCATTTTTAATATAATATTATGTTTCTCTCAAAACATTATTTTTCTACGTATCCTAACATTTTCCCTGTCCAGTAACCCACATAATGCTTTTTTTACTTTTATTTAGGTATAAGTAGGTACTTATGTGCCTTAAAACTATGTATGTTTGCCTGATTTTTTCTCTGATCTTGGTCCTCGTTAAACGTCAACGTAAAACATTGGTTGTAAAAAGGTAACTGAGGACCAGCAGCCTAATTGCGTAACTCAATTTCTATCACCATGGCTTTCATTTTGTAAGTTCATCAGCATTCAATTATAATTAAATAATTCAAGTGGCGGAATATGTAGTAGGTAGGTAGGTACATATGTGCATGGCAATTTAACCATCAGTTTCCATTTTGTTTTTCTTGGCTTTCGGCAATCGCGATCCGATCTACATTGCGAATATACAACATTCATTGCATCAAAATTATATTGAGTGGTCTCGGTGCAATATTTACACGATGCACAGTAATAAAGGCCCGAATGAAAGATAAACAATAAAGATTAAACTTTCTGGCGCCATTTTTGCAGTATAGTCTTAAGTGCATCCTCCATTGACGTTGGCCTTAATTTATGTAGGTACCTATACTCCAGTGTTTTAAGCGAAGCGTTTTGGCTCAAGGCAGATATGCCTATGGATGGAGTATAGGTACTGGCGTCAATCGAACAAAGAGATTTGCAAAAAGGTTTTTTATACACATCATTATGTAGGTAGGTATCTACATGAAGATGTTCCTGCGACGACGCTGTTCCTGCGAAGTAGGTAAGTACCTATTGCAAGTATTCAGTCAGTGTTTCAGTTTCATGAATAATTTATAATACATAATCAATTAAATTGTCTATAACCCCTTTGATCAACAAGCATGGATGCGTTTTAGTTTCGAGCGTAAAAAACAAGCCATGAAGCCATTATATTATTTATCAGCAATTATTATCAATCATAAAATCAACTGTAAAACACTGTGTGGATAATACCTACATTCGGGACTGGATTTTAGTCCGGAAATATTGCAATTGAGGATCCTCTTTTTCGATTCTTTTTGTCAATTAAAAAAAGGCTAGTAGATACCTATAGACGACACGATTTGATTGGCAATTGATTTAAGTAATTTATCGCCAATCCTCTCTACACTCGGCACAATTTGTTTGGCAATTCAAGTAAATAGCTGCATAGGTAGAGCTGCCATCACCTAAATTGCTGACGCCGGAAAAAAACTTAAAAAACCCCGGACGTTTCGGTGAAATTGAGTATTTTCCCGGACGTCCCCGAAAAAAATATTTCATCAATCAGGATTCCTTGACACAGTGTCCGGGTCCTTAAAACCCCTACCGGACGCTCTCCGGACGCCCTCTGAACTAGGACAAATCCGGGGAACCCCGGACGGATGGTAGCTCTATGCACAGGTAATCAAAACGTGTCTCAAACGCGCTGATTGGTAATTATGCAGAATACTTAATTATCTGTTTGTCATTGACTCGAAGCATAAAAATACAGAACTTTATGGTATGTAGGTAGGTAGCTAGTGTACCTAGCTATACGCATAAGCTAAGAAAGAAAGATGACCAGACGAACGGGTTTCCCATAAGGAAACGCGTAAGTAGTGTTCTTAATTCCATGAAACGATGGCCGCAAACTTTCCAAATACCAGATAAGGGGAATAGGAGAAAAACTTGCAATTACGTCGAATGAAGATTGATGGTGTGTTCTTTATAAAGAACCTTGGACATGGGAACCTTTATAAAGGTAGGTGTTAAGTTTTTCAATCCGTAACCCGAAAATAATGATCGGCATCCCAATTACGAAACACAATTGCTATCACCATGGCTTTCATTTTGTTAAGTCAACAACATCCATTGCACTGAGCTACATATCAGGAACAGGGAGCTAAGCTCGGATTAGGAGTCTAGGTTTTCGAGTTAGGATCGCAAGCTAGTGCCAGTAAGCTAGTTATTATAGCTTCATGTAATACAGAACTAGCTTAAATTTCCTGGGCTAGTAAACTAGTAAGTAAATTCGTAGGATGGGATAAAATTTTTTGAACTATTCAGTAATGGGGGCACTAATTTTTGGTTCACACTTACACGTCTTAGGTTGAGCCGGTTTCTTGTATTTTTTCGTCAAGTTATGACACCGTCGTTTTGATTTTCAGCAATATTATTCAATAACGCATGCATGTACACTATTGAAACTTTTTATGGTTATTATAAGCGTCAAGAAGGACCGAATACAGTTTTCAGCGACCTTCTACGTTTTCTCATTTAGGCGCTGCAAAATTTTTTCGGGTTTTCGAAAAAACGCGATTACTTGAAAATTATAAATATTTTCTGAAATCTAATTCTGTCACAAATACGTACAAATTAAGAGCTACTCGTGTGTTTATTCTACAAGCGCACATACAATGGTTTTAGAGAAACACGATTCTGCAAAACGTTACCCCAGCAGGAAATGGAATATCTCGAAAACCTGAAGACGCACAAATTATATTTTTGGCGCACATTTATGCACAAATATAAACTATCTGCCCATGCACAATATTTCACTCTCCGATCATTCGTTTAGAATTTTCCTGCTGGAACAACGTTACCCCAGCAGGAAGCGTTTTTTCTGTTTTTCTCCAAAACTACAAGGCGCACAAATTATTTATTTGGCGCACATTTACAGCAGATTAGGCACTAATTATTCGTCCCACTCATATCTCCCTAGGAGCTACTTTCCTGCTAGGGTAACGCACACGGCACACAGTACACCCCGAGTAGGTACTTCATTTCGATCATATATGTTTGCCTGTTTCTTTACGCCAACCCCGTCGCTTCTTATTTTTGTTTCGGTTATTTCCCATTATGCAAACACTAAAAACTCACGTACCTAATTCAATATTTTTATTTTATTGTCGTTCTGTTGCGTAATGTGTCCTGAGCGCAAAATGACACAGCCCTCCCGTACGAAAGCCGGAGCAGGAATGAGCGCGGGTTGCGCGCGGCGGGAACAAACTTTAATACGGCCGATATTATAGTTTATTTACTTTAAAATAGAAATGCACGAAAATAAATAACATAAGACCTGCTTTATAGTTAGTTTAGTTAGTATAAAAAGTTTCATGATCTAATTTGAAGTATTTTATGATTGCCAGCTGTTTATTGTTCGGTTTAGAGGTAACTTTGGAATTTATTTCTATCGAGAAAATTTTATGGAATCGTGTTTTCGCCAAACATAGGACTTAACATTAATCCTCAACTTTACCATATATTTATTTCAAAATTAATGCTTCAGTATTTTCGGCGTAACAGAGTATTTTGCTAAGCCATTTGAGGTAGTATAGGCCCTTAAAGTCTCCTTTAAAACTTAATGACCCTTTCTGCAACCGACTAGATGACGCACAGTAAACTGAGGTTTGCTGTTAGAGAACTCATTTCAGGGTTAAGCTCGCTTTTGTAAACATATGCTATCTCTATGATAATGTATATTTGGGTGAATATCCCAGCGGCAAATTTTACGTGCCCACGCTGAGAATCAAGGTGTAAAATGGTAGGATGTTTCTACTTTTTTTTTATATTGAACTACGTAACTTTATGCAATTAGGGCCACAAACAGTTTTTTATAAGTATATATAAATAATTAGAAAAAAAACGAATTCGCCTTAAAATTCCAGTTTGGTGGCTTGTCCCAGCTCCATTTTTTTATATAATTGCATTCACCAAAGTAACAACTTAAGATATATTCAAAAATAAACACTTGCGTTAGTATAGACATAAGATAAGGTATCTAAAAACAATTAAAGTATATTAGAAAATTACATTTAAAAGCACAGGACACACGATCAAAATTTGTCCCAACAAAATCTCAATTTTGGTGGCACTTTTCCAACTTAATATAACATGAAGTCCCGTGCGTGTACGACGAAACGCAGTAGCGTTTTACTATTTCACATCTCATCATCATGTGCTGGACTTGTGCGTAACAGGTCAGTGATAAGTGCTGTAATTTTCTGCCAAAAATTTAAGTATCCATCTTTGGTGGCACGGGGGACAGGAATTGTTCAATTTTTGGTGGATCGTTTTCAATTGATTTTAAAGTCTTTTAATAAGAATAATAACTAGTGATTTAGGTTACGTATAAATCATTGTTAATTTAATTGTAACTTAAAACCCCCATTTTTCATGATTTTTTTTATGCTTGGTTCCAATTTGGGTGGCTCAATTTTGGTGGCTTTGGTGGCGTTTTTACGTCACTGAGGAGGTCATTAGCTTCTAGGTACGCTAGGAGCCTGCTATTAAGGACAGGTACATTATTACATACTCTTGCAGAGTATGGACGTAACCGAGATGGGCCTATAGTTAGCAGGGTCGGCGCGACTACCTTTTTGGGCATGGGTTGCACGTTGGCAAGCTTTCACGATTTCGGCACTTGACCAGTTTCAAGAAAGAGACGAAAGAAGCATGTCAGCAAAAAAGACAGCTCAGGCACACATGTCCTCAGAACTATGGCTGGAGTAGGTACCATTGGGCCACGGGACTTGTTCACGTCAAGATTGAGCAGCGTTTTACGAACGCATTTGGCGAATGCGAATTTCCAACATAAATGTGATACTGCCAGGCGGAGTTGGAGGTATCGCTCTATCAGCATCTAGACGTGAAGACTCCGCAAGCAGAGAAGCATTTATTATTTGCTTTCTCGTCGGCGGTGTGAGCCAGCGTCTCATCAGGTTTCAGCAGTGGAAAATGTGTGGAGCGGCAGAAGATTATTTCGACTGATTTAGCTAGGGACCAAAACCCTTTACTACCCACAAGGTACGAAGCCAATTTTTTCCCTATTCGACTAAAGTGGTTAAAGCGAGTCCTCTGAAAAACCTTTCTGCAGGACTTGGAAGCCTTGTTAAACGCCTTCTTCTTCTTACGTATGTCCTTCGCTTTACGGTTTCGAGCATCAGCCCAGGCCTCATGTTTACGGACTTCAGCGCGACCACATTGAAGCCCAAACCATAGACAAGCTTTGCCAGACAGTGGTACATCAGAATAAGGAATGTAGCATTCCATAGCCCGATGCAACACTTCCGTTAAAGCATCCGCGTAGGTCGAAGAATCATCAGACGAAAAACACATTAACTGCCAAGAATAAGATGCAAAGATAGAGCGCATGTCATCTTAATCTGCTGACCAGTATCGCCACACCCGCAGGACTGAAATCAGGCGGGTAATATACAGATACAAACACCAGACAGTGGTCGAAGTTACCCATATAGGTGACGAAACCGATATCGAGTAGGCCTGGATTAATTGTCAACAGAAGATCTAAGCAATAGGCATTGAGCGTGTCAACGATAAAATACGCGCGTAGCCCGCTGGACCAGCTAGCGGGGTGAGATTTAACGCTAAGGCAAGCTCACGCAGTTTTCTCCCAGCGTGGTCAATGTCCCGGTATGGGAATAGCCACTCCTGGTGGTCGTTAAAATCCCCTAGTAGCACTAATGGGATTTTAGGGTACTTCAGTTGATCCGCATCCGCTACCTCGCTTAGATATTCTGTAAGCCTGGTTGTCTCCTCATCTCCGCTGTGCGACCAGTAGACAGGCATAGAGAATTTTCTATATACCTATGTATCCACCAGTAACCAAAACACAGAGAATCTAGGGTTTTCAAACTGACTGAGACGCCGATATGAGATGTCGTCACGTCACGGGCTTAAATAGGCACCAGCTCGAGGCTTAAAATTGTGCTCCAGGGTATAGCCTGGGTATGAGTTATTTGTAAGATTGAGGATTGTGACAGAGAAATTCAATTTTGGTGCCACTGATTTTCAATGTTGGTGGTCGTAACTTTCAAGTTTGGTGGACGATTTTTAATTTTGGTGGCCACACTAGACTTTGAACTCAAATATCTTCAAAAGTTATCGTGATATTCTCAGACCTCTCGAAGATCCTTATAGCTAAGAGTAGGACCTTCTTCTCCTATACCAGGTCCTTTTTTTTCACGAAAACTGAAGAAAAAATTTCGCCACCAAAATTGACAAAAAATGCACCTTATTGATTTGAACCCATTTGTAATTTTAGGTATGTACGTTCAATAAGCGACAAAATGCATTTTAATAATGTCTTAGGTTTTCGCGATTATTACACATTATAATAAAACAAGTTTAAACGGATTAATCGCGTATATTACAGAGTTTTCCTGACGTTTCGAACACTTTGCAGCGTTCGTGGTCGCAGGACGACTGAGGTGGTAGGCGTCATGACAGCTAATTTATAGAAAAATTATTCTCGATCTACCCGCACAATCGATTCAATCGATATTATTCGAATCGTACTCGTTTCGATGCACACAATAATCGCTCACGGTGTCTCGATGTTTTGTAGTCCGGTGTGAAGTTTGGGACTTGATTATTTTAAGAACTGGATTCCAAACAGGTGGTAATTGCCAACCATCCTCTCTATTGAAATTAGGATGTTTTTTAATTTCAATAGCCTCGCGAAGCATTCTAGGTACATATCGGTTCTCCTTTGCGAGGATTTGTGGTTGATCAAAACGTAGGAAATGGTTGGGTTTGCCTAGGGCATGCTCACACACTGCAGACTTTGTAGAGCGCACGTTTTTGACGTCAGCTATGTGTTCTTTAACTCTAGTGGCTATACTGCGCTTTGTTTGCCCTATGTATGATAGCCCACAATCACAGTCAATCTTGTATCTTGTAAAGGAATATGACACTTCACAGGTCTAAGAAATTGGCTAATCTTTCTATGTGGCTTGAAGTAGGTTTTTATAGAAGCACGCTTCAAGATATGACTAATTTTGTCAGTGACCCCTCTTATAAAGGGTAGAACAGCAGGTCGACGATCAACTGAGATGGGCTTCGGGCGGCTTTTGCGACGGGGATGTGGAGCACGTAAATTGTTCTGTTTCAGAACTTGCTTCACATGATGAAGTTCCCCTGCCAGATGGTTGGCGTCGCAGATGCCATGTGCTCTCTGTAACAAAGATTTAGCCACAGTAGCTAACTGACTAGGATGGTGGTGAGATTCACCGTTAAGGTACCTATCTGTATGGGTAGGCTTTCTGTACACTGTATGACTAACAGAATGATCGGGATTATGAATAAGTCGTATATCAAGGAAGGCTAAGGACTTGTTATTTTCTAATTCCATAGTGAACTGAATTTTACTGTGTATGGAATTTAGATGATCTAAGAATGCAGGGACCCTATTGTGAGGCAGGGCAGTGAATGTGTCATCAACGTATCTTTTAAACGGTTATACCAAAGATTTTTAAAAGATACGTTGATGACACATTCACTGCCCTGCCTCACAATAGGGTCCCTGCATTCTTAGATCATCTAAATTCCATACACAGTAAAATTCAGTTCACTATGGAATTAGAAAATAACAAGTCCTTAGCCTTCCTTGATATACGACTTATTCATAATCCCGATCATTCTGTTAGTCATACAGTGTACAGAAAGCCTACCCATACAGATAGGTACCTTAACGGTGAATCTCACCACCATCCTAGTCAGTTAGCTACTGTGGCTAAATCTTTGTTACAGAGAGCACATGGCATCTGCGACGCCAACCATCTGGCAGGGGAACTTCATCATGTGAAGCAAGTTCTGAAACAGAACAATTTACGTGCTCCACATCCCCGTCGCAAAAGCCGCCCGAAGCCCATCTCAGTTGATCGTCGACCTGCTGTTCTACCCTTTATAAGAGGGGTCACTGACAAAATTAGTCATATCTTGAAGCGTGCTTCTATAAAAACCTACTTCAAGCCACATAGAAAGATTAGCCAATTTCTTAGACCTGTGAAGTGTCATATTCCTTTACAAGATGCAGGGGTCTACAAGATTGACTGTGATTGTGGGCTATCATACATAGGGCAAACAAAGCGCAGTATAGCCACTAGAGTTAAAGAACACATAGCTGACGTCAAAAACGTGCGCTCTACAAAGTCTGCAGTGTGTGAGCATGCCCTAGGCAAACCCAACCATTTCCTACGTTTTGATCAACCACAAATCCTCGCAAAGGAGAACCGATATGTACCTAGAATGCTTCGCGAGGCTATTGAAATTAAAAAACATCCTAATTTCAATAGAGAGGATGGTTGGCAATTACCACCTGTTTGGAATCCAGTTCTTAAAATAATCAAGTCCCAAACTTCACACCGGACTACAAAACATCGAGACACCGTGAGCGATTATTGTGTGCATCGAAACGAGTACGATTCGAATAATATCGATTGAATCGATTGTGCGGGTAGATCGAGAATAATTTTTCTATAAATTAGCTGTCATGACGCCTACCACCTCAGTCGTCCTGCGACCACGAACGCTGCAAAGTGTTCGAAACGTCAGGAAAACTCTGTAATATACGCGATTAATCCGTTTAAACTTGTTTTATTAAAATGCATTTTTTTTTGCGATATCTGGATTATTCCTATAAATATAAGTAAGTATGTTAATCTAATGCCTCGCAATGTGTGGATCCAACAAAATTCGAATACTGAATTCCTCAACAAATACTTTAAAGTACCTACCTAGTTATCTACTGCGACCGTCAATCCATTTGATATTTTGATACGCATAGAGCAGGCTACGTCTCTCGATTGTTTATTTCAGCAATAGGTATAAATGTATAATGAAAGGTCTTTGACTTTCAATAAATTAAGGAAAAAACTTCAGCGTGTTGTGTAAACGTTTCATTGACCGCTTTTATCAGCCGGTAACGAAATAAATGTGATATTTTACCCAATCGTTGACCTTTCAGGCGCTGCGCAGATAGCGGTCATTTTGACCACGAAGCAATAGCACCGGTGCGGTCACAGTAATAATATGGTGCGGTCAGTGGCGTAGCGTGCCTTGTCGGGGCCCCGTATAAAAATTTTTTTGGAGGCCCTTATATGGAGGTAAAGATTTTTCACATAAGAAAAAAAATATTGTGAGAAGTAATATTTATTTATCACATAATTTACCCATTTTACAAATAAAAATCGAATTTTAAATATTCACTCTCCTTGCCTTTTTATCGGCAAACTGATTTATTAAATCATTTCATTCATCCTTACACACTTTGGGGGCCCCCGTGGCCTGGGGGCCCCGTATAATTGATACGGCAAATACGGCGGTAGCTACGCCCCTGGGTGCGGTGCGGCATTTTGTCCTGCACGTGCGATTGTGCGTTGTTGTATTCCAAAAGCTCCTTCGTTCGCGCCAACATTTACCGGTCCGCCCCGCCCACAGAAATCTAAACAATAGTCAATGAAATTAAATGAAATTTATTTATTTATTTAATACTTCAATGCACAATGGTGGTACATAAGGCGGACTTAATGCCATAAGGCATTCTCTACCAGTCAACCTTTGGGTCAAAGAGAACAACATCGAAAAGAGGTACAAAATATAAAAACTAAGGATATTAGCAACTTAATTATCAATATGGATAGCCGGATAGCCAAACTATTATAAATATGGGATATACAAAGATATATAAAGGGTATGTGAGTATAAATTTTTGGGTTAGAGACCGTGTTATTTCTGATTCATAATCACTAATGAGGTTTTAGTCTATAGTAATTATAATTAAATAATCATTATGTGAGTGTACAAACGTTTTTGTTGGTTTTGAATCCAATAAAATAAATAAGGGTGCATTATAAGGTCATATAATAACGTTTTTAAAAACAAAACAATTTTCATTATTTTTATTATAAAAACTAAAACCTCATTGTTGATTGACTCTTTCGTCATAAATGACACGGGTCTGTAACCAATCAATGGCGCGCTTTGTGGGATGTAAATGGCTTAAATACTTATTAATACGACTTTTTTTACATAGAATTTCCTGCAACGAGGGTTACATAAATATTATTTTAAGAATTAATTATATTTTTAGATAACAATACTTTTAACTAAACAGCTTGTCCACGTTTTAGCCGAGAATGGACGATTCCCTTTATATGAAATATTTATTTCTGTAAGTGGGTTACAAGTAGGTAACACTTTTACATGTAAATAGGTATTTTTTAAAACTAGATGAGGTCGGTGTTTCCTATCTACCGACTACCTTTGAGAAGAAACACCGAAACAAACTCAAAGATCAAGGTCTCTTTTAAAGTCCAGACATAAAAATTAAACTATGTAAGAACCATGCAGGTTAGTCTGGCATGGCCTTTAGAGGAAAGAACCACACACATTTGAGTGGACCTGTCCTGACTGTGCACGCATGTCATGGCACTCAACCCTGACTTAGGCAGCTCAACGACCCGAATAGAAGTCGCAAAGGCGCGTGACCTTGTCGCCGCTTTCGAGCAAAATATGTAAGGCAAGTGGTGTCTAACAGGGTACCACTACATCGAGAGCAAGCGTTTAAAAATGTGACGTATGTGAACGGAATTATGTTTGATTTTGTATTGCATTGGATGCTTTGACATTGACTGCGAACCGGTGACATGTGTCTGGGAATTAAATGTAGTAGATGACATTTCTATTGACTTAATATTTGGATTTCTGGCCTTCTACCCCAGTGGTTCCTAACCTTTTTAACCTTGTTACCCCTAAATGACCTTAGAAAATCTCATTTTACCCCCGGCCCCCTCACTTTTCAAATGTTATCAGATGAAAGTCTATTGATCACAAATAATTGCAAAAAAAGTTCACGAATTATTGATATTCAGTGTGAAGGTTTGCACATCGCTTAGCGTTCATCAGTTCCTCCTCGGTGCAACTGTCATGGCAGCACTCTAATTGCGTACCTAATTCAATTGCTATCACCATGGCATTGTTTTTGACATCCATTATGCCGTATTAATAACTAGCATAACGCCGCAATGGATGATGTTGAACCGTCAAAATGAAAGCCATGATGATAGAAATTGGTGATACATAATTAGGATGCTGGATCTAAGATCGGCTATCGAAGGTACTGTAGGTACCACATCGATTTCACGTCTTCTGAGAAATATAGGTAGGTTGCACGCGATTGGTTCGTCAGCCGATGCTCGTCGTCTAATTGGACCATTCTCTATTACATATTGTCAACTGTCTATTGTCTATTGGGCCAAAATTGTACATGCGCGATCTGTGCTCATAATTCACGCCGCTGCCTACCTATATTCTGTTTCCCCAACAGTACATGGCAGCACGTGACAACTACGTGCCTCCTCATGCAGGCTCGTTCTTAGCGCCTGCGACCCCGAACCCGATCATTCACCTATTGGTTACTGACCTTTGAATCGCCGTTCTAGAGTTCTAGATCAGCGTTTCCCAATTGCCGGGTCGAGACCCGGTACCGGGTCACAAAAATAAAATACCGGGTCGCAGAATTATCTCCTTGTTTTCTATTCATACTCGTAAATGATCAAGACGCTTATTTTTATACACTAATAGGGTTAAAAAAATCTTTTAGTGGGTCACGAATAGGAGGTATAATAAACACATTACCCTTCTTTACGTCGCGCAGTCGGGTAAAAATAACCGGGCCAGGGCAAAAATAAGATTGGGAAACGCTGTTCTAGACCAAGATCAAAGGCGTCGTCCTACTGTATGTTTCTTTATACTGTGCCCAAACTGTGCATTTATTTGGGATAAAAAGTAGGCTATAGCAGTGGCGTAGCTACCTTGGGTGGCACCCGGTGCGGAAGTTGGTGGTGTCACCCCATCGAAAGTAAAAAGCAATAAATTTTATATGATCCCCGAATCCGAGAATCCCCGAATTATACATAGAGCTGAGCTAGTGCTAGTGGAGGAATCCCCGAAAAAGAAATTTTTGTGCTAGCGATTTATTTATTTTTGTTTGTACAAGACCGGGTGGGTGTCAACCCAAAAAAGGTGACACCCGGTGCGGCCCGCCCCCGCCGCCCCCCCTTTGCTACGCCACTGGGTTATAGCACTCAGGGATAATGTAGCTTCCTATTTTTGAAAGATTTTTTAGAATCGGATCAGTAGTTTCGGAGATTACCTCATACACACAAACTTAAAAACTTAAATACCCCTGTATTTAAAATAGGTATCAGTATGATGTCTGGAATCAGATGAAGGAGACTAATGGTGACTTAAAATCGTCACTAGCAGAGTTACATAAAAAATATTATTTAATTATCAAACAGGTTGTTTAGGATTTTGTTTTGAAATTAGATAATTATTCGGTAGCCAGTCAGGCAGGTTATAATCTAACTAAAAACATCACGTGGTAACCTATCATCAGCCGGGCTAGTGAAAAAACTGGTAAGTAGGTATACAAAAAACTGGTACCTACTTATACAAATAACTGGTTTTGCGATTTATTTTTGCATCTCCCAAATAAAAACGGAGACTTTTTACGATGATCTTTTCTTTTCTTACTAAGATAAGAGAAGTCGATCGTATAAGTAGGTACCTCAGATCATAGAAACAAGGAGATATGCCATCATAGCAAATTAGTACGGGGAACAACTGATGCCACTTTTAGTACATTTTTCGACACAATTAGCTCCTTGTAAATAAAAAGATCTCCCACGCATTAAACATTCCGCACACCCTCAATCTAACACTGTTAATCGTCACTCAACACTAGCACTAAACTAAAACACTGTATTTATACCATCGATCGTGTTCGGCTCGTCGTCGCCAGCGCGTACCTACGTTTTTATTAATATGAGCAATTTGCTCAAAATCAGGCATCAAGCTCGATAGCGCCTTGGCACATCTTCCTTGTTTCTATGATCTGAGGTAGGTAGGTACCTACCTACAGAAGATTTTTGAAAATGATAACTATGTATTTATATGCACCACGGTTTCACCCCCGTTGCTCGTTTCTTATGGGTCGTAGCGTGATGTTAAATAACCTATACTATTCCTCATGAATATGGCTATCATAGACAAAAATATTTTTTCAAATCCGACGAGTAGGTACTTAGTTCCAGAGATTAGCGCGTTGAAACAAACAAACTCCTCAGCTTTTATGTTAATAGTAGGTTATATGTTAATAGTAGGTATAAATTAGTGAACAGGGTCATATTTTACAATAATAATGCTTTATCGATTAACCGCAACTTATTTACGTATGGTCCATTTCAATAGAACTTGTAAACTTTGTAAACAAACTTTCTATACAAATTCATCAAATTTTACAGTTGGTCATACTGACATTGTTTACAAAGTTAACAAATTCAATTGAAATGGACCCTACCTATTTAATTTTTTGTAGGTAGGTAGGTACCTACATACTCGGTGGAGAGTATGCACTTATGCAGCTCGGTTTTTGTAAAGAGGATGACTAAATTGATTGATTTCGTATTCGCATCTCGTTCGATGTACCTACGTAGGTATGCGTCGTTTTTACCCGACTGCGCGACGCAAAGGAGGGTAATGTGTTTATCAGTCTATGTATGTATTTACCCGACTGCGCGACGCAAAGGAGGGTAATGTGTTTATCAGTCTATGTATGTATGTATGTATGTATGTTTGTTTCTATGTGGCGTTCTAGAGACCAAATGCGTAGGCCGATTTTGATAATTCTTACGTCAATCGATTCGTCTTAACCTTGCGAGTGTCACTAAAGACATAACAGTAATCAAAATTCACCACAGCGACAACCAGACGCCATATTGTCAAAATGAAAAAAAAAAAACGTTGATGAACTATGTCAAGTGGGGTGTCGTTGAATAGGTATTTTAAAATCATCTTTAGGTTCCTTTTATCATTTTCCATTTTAAATAATAGTTTAGGATATATAACGATTTAAAGTTGCTTAACAAAGCAATCATTCTCGCCAATTCTTACTTATTGATTTAAGTTTTTATTTCAAGTACACACATCAAAAGTATCTAGGGATCAACATATATTTTTGCAATAACTTTTCTCCTGATTGATATTAATTAAAATTTTCTTTAAGGATTCATCAAATAAAGTGTTTTCGTTTGTCACAGTAACGATAAACCAAGTCACCTTTGCATTAATAAAGAAATTTGCCATTTTCCTAATAAAGGGATTTTTGACATTTGAACCACTAACATTAAAGTTCGAAAAAAAGACTGAAATAACAGTTTTCTTTAAAATTTTATTGGGTAACTTAAACAATTAATAATCCGTGTTTCTACCGCGAACACTAACAACACAAGAACATCGGTTTGGCATACTCAAAATGAGTTCATCCAAATCACGCTGTGGAATGGCCGCCCATGTTCGTTGCAACAACAAAAAAAGGTCTTCTTGCGACTGGATACCCTCCATATTCGGCAGAGCTCTTCTCTGTAGCATATCCCATGCATGCTCAATCGGGTTCAAGTCTGGCGACTGAGCAGGCCAGGGCAGGACATTGATGTTAGCTGCGGCGAGAGTCTGTCTTACAACT
This sequence comes from Thalpophila matura, assembly GCA_948465475.1. Taxonomy (NCBI): domain Eukaryota; kingdom Metazoa; phylum Arthropoda; class Insecta; order Lepidoptera; family Noctuidae; genus Thalpophila; species Thalpophila matura. Next base: position 8,167,865 of record OX419198.1, on the reverse strand, counting down.
CTTGCGGTGTGCGGTCGTGCATTATCATGCATTAACTGAAATAAGGGACCGATTTGCACTTGTAGAGGAACGATGACGTCTGATACAATCGTCTCAGCATAAATTTGAGCGTTGAGGTTGCCTCTGATCCAAATCAACTCAGTTCTTCCGCTGATCCAAATACCCGCCCATACCATGATGGTTCCACCACTATAAGGATGGACTTCCTGGCAGGATTTTAATCGCTGTTGGCGTCCAGGGGTTCTCCAGTGTCGTATACGTCTTGTATCCGGTCTCATACCAAAACGAGACTCATCAGAAAAGCACACGAAACGCCATTGTTCTTCTGCCCAATTTCTGTGTTCAAGAGCCCATTGATATCGAATCCTACGATTGTGCATTGCTATAGGTGGTACCCGTAGCGGTCTTCGGGAATGAAGGTTCACTTCATGCAAGCGGTTTCTGACTGTTTGGTCGCTAATTAAGTTCCCTGAAGAGTGATGAAGCCTCACGGCTAACATCATGGCGGTTATTGTTGGAGCTCTTCGAGTTAAGATTTGAATGTATCGGTCTTGTCTCCGTGTGGTGCAGCGATACCGTCCTCCATGGCGCTCAGCCACGGTACCAGTGCTTCGGTAACGTGTCCAAAGTCGACTGATAACACTCTGACTTGTATTCAGAGCTAAAGCTACAGTACGTTGCCGGGAACCAGCTTCTATCATTCCCACGGCTCTGAGCATTTCTTCCCTGCTTAAATGACGTCGCCGCTCCATAATAACGTTGGTTTTAATCAGTAGTAGGGAAACAGTAGCACTAATAATGTCTTCAATGCGTTGTATGTTTTTATAGGGAAAATATTGACAGCTTATTTTCATCTTTTACTCGAATTTGATTGAGAGTTCCTGATTCAAATTATGAAATGCACCAAAAAGGATCCATATAAATTTATAAAATCATAAATTTATTACAAAGCCACATCTCAATCTCAAGAAATCCGCATAAAAATGCTTGATCCTTAGACACTTTTGATGTGTGTATTAACGATATACAAACAAATAAACAGTGAAAAATGGCCGATTTTTAGCGTCTTCAAAAAGTTTGTTTTCCTCAAAACCTATCATGTGGGGTATCAAAATGAAGGGCTCGAAAAGAAGATTACGAAAACATATATAAATACATTAAAAACTAAAAAGTGAAAAATAAAAATAGTAAATTAAAAAAACCCGACTGCCATAAAACAACTAAAAAGTTCAAAACAAGAGCACTTTTCAAGCAGTCTGATGCAGTTGGTGGCATAAAATCTAAGATTTAACACAAATAATTGCCACTGCATCAGACTGCTTGAAAAGTGCTCTTGTTTTGAACTTTTTAGTTGTTTTATGGCAGTCGGTTTTTTTTAATTTTTAATTTACTATTTTTTTATCCACAATGACAATGTGTGTGGGTCTTTAGAGTAATCTTATGGCCGCCATAAACGATCAAGTTTACAGCTGTTTACCGCCCAATTCGCATGAGATTTGAGTCTTGATCCAATTTGTAATATTCGTGTCCTATGCTCATGCAAATTGTCATGAACAAACGTTCAAGTTGATTCTGTCTGTCAGTCATCTTAATGTGTGACTGATTTCAATTTAAAACAATGTGCAACATGGCCAAGGTTTATAAAATCACGACAAAAAAATCAACTGTTCCATACAAAAATATCCGATATCACTCGACAAAATGTACGGAAAAACTGATTTTTTATTGAAGGTCCATGTCAAGTTGTGAATAATTTAATAAGCAAACAAACTTTATACCTAGCACCTAACAAATTCATAACATTTTGACGATCTGCCACACAGACATTGTTTACATAGTTCACAACTTCAATTGACATGGAAATACATAGGTAAAAAAAAGGTAGGTCACGGAAACCTCAATAGAATCACTTTCAGTAGTTTTGTACAAGGTGTCCCACTTCATTATTTATGACATGATCGGGTAGGTCACGGCCGAATTTAGTTTGAACTTTGAGTCTTTTTTTCTAGTATATTCTTGTTTTTTAGGTAACTACTTACTTAGGTAGGTACCTATATCATTATAACGAATGACTGGTACGTACCTATACCTATTGCTGAAAGATACAAACAGTTAAGGTATTCAGTTTTCGATTCTCCTATAGGACCAATCTCAAATTCTCAACTGATATCAATTATCAAGTTCAAAAAATATCCAACTGTTCCGTACATTTTGTCGAGATCTAATAGCGGACATTTCAAGAGGCGATTTCAAGGTTCATTAGTGCCGTAGTAGGTACCTAGGTACTACCTACCTATGTAATTTAAAAAAAATAGTTCTTTTATAAGTCTTGCGTAGAACTGTAAAACGGGCCACCATTACATTTTCAACATAGGTTTAAAAGCGTTGATAAGTTAATTAATTAATTATTAGCTGGTAGCAATATGTACGTATAAGTATCGGCGTGGATCTTGATCACAAACGTCACCTGCGCACTAACTGATTTTCGGTCTCTTTGGCGCAATGAAGAAGACGGAGGCGCCGAGGCTGCAGGCGATTGGTTCGTCAGACGATGCTCGTTGTCTAATTGGACCATTCTCTATTACGTATTGTCAACTGTCTATTGTCTATTGGACGGAAAGTGTACATGCGCGATCTGTGATCATCTTTAATGCCGGTACCTATACCTACATATAAAATTTCTTAAAATCACTTTTTTTAGGTTCTCCTAAGAACACTTGTCTTAGAGTGACTGGATTATCATGGGATTATCTGCTGGTTCTTTTTATGTTTGATAAACAAAAAAAAACGCCCGTGAGTCGTGTGTATCTAACCTGAGGTAGGTACGCATTTGTTATTCATTACAAATATTACAATTAATAATTACTTCGTACTGAATTTGTTCCATAATATTATTAATAATTTAATATCTATCAATTTAACTTGAGTCATAGCAAGTCCATAGATCATTATGAGTAATTAGCGTGGCGACAGACACGTTACCTACCTATTATTATAAATACAATTACTAGTGGTCGCTCATTGGTCAAAATTCAAACGTAATATTGTACATAGCTATAGATACTTATATACGTTTTAGCTTCCCGGACAAACTTTAACTAGGTGAACCAAATCAACCAAATCTCAAACTCCTGTGTGCGCCGTCCGCGTGTACCTTGCTATGTGTACAAAACTACAAAGTTTTCACTTAGTAGAGATATTATAGATTTATATAATAATCATATTAAATTAATATTCCTTATTCCCTCACATTTATCATCATTCATCGGTAAGTAACTAAATAAATAAATTGTCACTTTTATCGAGATCCACGAAAACCTGAAGGTGAACACGGTAATGGAAGAAATCCGATGCATCTCAAAAAACTACCAACAGCGGCTAGCCTCGCATCCGAATGAACTGGCAGCCCAACTGATAAACCAACAATAATACCCTAATCGCCTGAAACGGCATGACATCATGAAGCTGCACGAGAGGGTGTAGCTATTTTGCATTAAGGGTAGTGCTCTCACAGGAGAGCACACTCGTCCTGACAACACTCCTTCAACGCATCCATTCATAGTTGCAAGACTGATCGTGGATAAGAACACAAAAAAAAAAAAAACTTTGATGACCGCCTAATAGGCAGTCACGGTAGATTAATGTGCATAACGTAAGTAAGTACCTACTATACCTAACTAGTGTTTGATAAAATATTCAAATTATAATGTATGGACCCATGTTACGTACCTAGGTAATAATATGAATTAACGCATTTCATATAATTTTTTTTTCATATGCTACTCGTAAAATGTTCCATGCCTCGATTCGACGCGACGACTTAGGCTCGGTAAGTTATACTTATACCACTGGGGCACCGTGGCTCTTTCATGTTCACCTAAGTAGTGATAATGATAATAATGATTTCATCGCCGTTCTTAGTCACCCGTTATCGGGATTCGGAAAATTAATAGATATTTACATAATATTAATTCGAGAATTATTTAAATAATTCTCGAAGTGTTTTCCAAGTATCTTCATGAATCATCAAATGCATTTGGAAGGAAATTAAAATGTGTTTAGCAATAGAATTGATAGATAATAATCTTCATGCTTGCGTGCTTTGTGGTCAGCAGTTAGTAATTTTAATCATCGTGTTGACACGTGAACATGTCATTAATAAGTTCAATGAATAAGTAGGTAGGTAAGGCGAATCGCACACCACCCCGCGCTACGCTGCGGGGTGCGTGGCGACGGGACAAAAATCCCGCGCGTGAATGCGTTTTCAGTGTGTTGCACCATGCGTGATTTCTATACAAATACAGTTGTACTTGCAAACAACGGAACATCACGCACACGCAAGCTACGCTGCGTGATGCGGGGCAGTGTGCGAATCGCCTAAGTATTATTTATTTTTTAGTAGGTATCTCGAGGTGATTCCTACGCACTGTGGCAGTTTTTTCGCCACATTGCAAAGGAACCCGCTATATTTATTACTAGCTGTTCCATCTGTTCCAGGCGGTTTCGCCCCCGTTGCTCGACTCCTAAGGGTCGTAGCGTGATGTTAAATCTACATAATATTATAAAATTGTAAAAAAGCCGTGTGTGTACATTGAAGATATTCCAGAAAAAATAGTCGGGATAGGGTACTGGGACGTAACCATACCTAGCTAAAAATATTTTTTTTTTATTTTTTGTCTGTTTGTCTGTTTATCAGTTTATCTGTTTGTCTGTTTGTGCGCGCATCACGCGAAATGTACTAAACGGATTTTGATGTGGTTTTCACAGTTCGATAGCTTGGGGTCCAACTTAAAATCTAAGCCACGTTTCATCTAATTCTGATGGGAGAAACCGGAGATACAGCTTGACCTCTTGGTAGTACTAGCCAGCCTACACTACGGAGGTCATTTAAACTGGTCATCCCACGCGGACGAAGTCGCGGGCAAAAGTCTAGTAGCTTATACTATTCCTCATTAATCTGGCTATCATATACATACCTACAAAAATATTTTTTCGGATCCGATTGGTAGTTCCAGAGTTTAGCGCGTTCAAACAAAATCTTCAGCTTTATAATAAATTAGTAGATATAGTAGCTCTGAATGGTTCCTAAGCAAAACTAGGAACCCTTATAGTTTCGTCATGTCCGTTTGTCACATCCTCTTAAAATCTGCAGTTGTTATTACTTCGTAGGCAGATGTCGTCTATGAATCGCCATAAAGGAAAAATAAAACTATTAGGGGGGCCCCCATACATCAATCTGAGGGATGAAAAAAAAATATTTTCGCGCACCCCTTCATCGTTGGATAGGTTTTTAAAAACAAGTAACATTGAGTTAAAAATCTGAAAAAAATCAAGCTCATCGCACCCAATTCACTTTACAATACAATTATAATTATTTTACGATTAAAATGGATTGAACAAGATGCGTCAATTTGTTTTTGAAATATTTGTTAGGTACTTTTCAGTTTTGCGCTTTATAAACTCAATACTCATAAGGGGACGTCCATTAATTACGTGAGGCATTTAATATGAGGGGGGGGGGGGCAGGGGATCGAGCTGAATCTCACACAATTTCACGTGGGTGAGAGGGGGATCTCGGCAAGTAATTTTTTTTCCGCAAGAAACAGTGTAAAATTGCGAGAAAATGTTAAGTAAAACAAGTTTCTCCACTAAAATATGGCTACATCCTATACAATCATATTTATAGCGGTTAAGCGAACGCCACAATTTTTAGTTCGTCCAGTTTAGCAACGATATAGGTACAGCAGGTTAGGCAGAATCTTTTTTTAAGTTTGACTTATTTTGTTGCAGCATACTGTATTACATAGGTGTAATTTATACAACTATTAGGTACCTATTTTATTAATTAACATGCAGGTTTAGTTTCTTATACAGGATAAAGAAACAACTTTTTACCCACAACGAATCATCTGGAACTGACCGGGACTCACCAAATTCCCTACCATGAGGACGGAAAAACAAATGAATGAGAGGAGGTGAGTAGGTACCCCAGAGGCCCAGATTAAAGAATTCATAAATTCCGTAGTAGGTACCTACCTACTTACATTCAAATTACGACATATTATAGGTATAAAATTGTCCTCGTAAGTGGTAAGACCTAGCGATCGTCAAAACAAGCTTTCTGTTTTAAGTAACATTACCTGATTTATTATGTATATGTCTTGTGTTTGGTGTTATAAATACAAGTTTATTGTAATTGTTATTATATCATGTAGGTACCTACTTAAATGTCACTGTAAATTCCTACGTTCTGAATTAATTTTTTCACCTGCAAAATTCTCTATACAAGTCAGGGTTCTTTGATAAAAATTGAATTGTACCTAAATACATTGATCCAGTTTTTTTCAAAGAATCCGGTTTTAAGTTGTTTTGATGACTTATTGGTAGATAAAAAAAAAGGTTTTTGTAACAAATACCTACCTTCCTACTTACAAGGTGTAAAAAAAAAACCTACGTAGGTATAAGAAATTCTTACGACACATGATTTTAATAAATCCTACCTATCAGTTTATGAAATTAATTAGTTTTTTCAGTGGAATAAATAAAGAATTTAATAATTTCAGTGACGAAACTGCAAACTCGTAATTCTGTGGTATTCCAAAGGAGATTGCTGTCCGATTTTGCCGAAACAACACGACATCGTTGCGCAATTTTTTTTCGCTGAAAGTGAGTGTCAAATTCAAAATTATTCTATCGTTCCAAATCTGAAATCAATTTGATTAGTGATGTCATTTTTTATCGAGCGAGCCAATGACCTTCACAATGTCGGTAAATATTTTAGTGGTAGGTACAATACGCTACTGCCCAAACTACTGCCCGAAAAAAACGTTTTGGAAGCATTATATCTGTCACTGTTAAGTTTTAAATTACTAGCACTTACTAATTACAAAAAAAATGCTTATCATCGTGATTAAGCTACAAAACCGCGCTCATTTGCAAGCGAGCACACAACGGCTGTCAAAGTAAATAAAATATACTTACTTATAAGTCATTATTATTCATAATTTAATGAAAATCATCTAAGTAAATAAATTTATTATTCCTATATACAATACCTATTTGGAAATAAAGTTTTACCTACCTTCGCGGCATTTTTCCTCCAAAACTGTGAGTAGAGATTTCGATGACGTCATTCATAATCTCTATTGGTTAATTGACCACTTCCCATGCAACATACCTAATGTACTTTACATGATTTTGTTCAATAAATTTTATGTTTACACTACTTAATCTACTTATAAGTAGGTAGGTACTTACTTCTTACTAAAACATATTATTGTTTGGTCTACTTATATGATTATCAACCAAGCCTCCATTGTTTTTAATAAAGGGGCGTCATTCATATAGAAATATAAAGAATCACGTTCTTGTTAAAAACAATCAGGTAGGTAGTTGTATTGTTCAAAATACCAGCACCTAGGGTTACCATATCATAGTCATTTATCAGACATTTCAGCTCTTTATTGGGCATCCGGATGACATTCCTTATGTCAGGCATTTTAAACGGAGCGTATGATGGGGAAGAGGCTTAACTTTAAGGGGCGACGCAGACGACAAACTTTTTGTGCGATCGAGTCTGCCGCGCTTTGCAGCGCTCGAACAATCTGTTCATTAAGTTTCGCAGATTGTTCGAGCGCTGCAAATCGCTGCAAACTCGATTGCACAAAAATTCTGTCGTCTGCGTCGCCCCTTAAAGTTAAGCCTCTTCCCCATCATATCAAATTATGTCCCTTACCACAAAAAGGATAGGCACGCGTTAAACGCGAATGCTACCAAAAACAATACACACTTGTTTTAGACAAGTTAGTGCTAAAACAAGTTTAGTGCGTATTATTTTTGGTAGCATTCGCGTTTAACACGTTTCTATCTTTTTTGTGGTACGGCCCTATAAGTTTTAATGGCTTGCTGAAAATGATCTTTAGAAGATAATGACGATGAAAGAAATATATTCGTTCCAAAGATATGCAATCATTTTCATTAGGTACGCTAAAATTAGATAGGTAAGTATTCAAAATGCGCACTGTCCATCCTACTTGACCGCCCCACCTGCCACGGCCCTCAAATAGAGAAACGTAAACTGACCATAATATTTTACCAAAAAAAAGTAAAATTACGCACACCAATTTTTTTTTGCAATAAAGTATCTACAATGTTTAGAATTTCAAATAAGAATATGAAGCACATCACGTAATTAATGGAAGTCCCCTATTTAGCAAAAACTCCTATGTGCATAGGTACCTAGCTTATTTAAAATACTAACTACTTACTACTTTTTATGATTTTTATAATACCACTTACCTATGTGACAAAAATAATCTCATGTGTTATGTAGAGACTACATAGGTAGATTAGGTAGGTACCTAAGTAGTTTTTTTTTACAACAAATGGATTTTTGTTTTCAGGAGGAAATTGTTTTACTTTTTCTCGAAAAGATATTTTATACACATAGGAGATTTTTGCAACGACGATTAATAATATTTCTAGTGACAAAAGTGACAAAATAAAGGTGCCCATACATCGTATCGACAATCCATCTTATCGATTTCTCAGTGTAGTTGCTGTTTGTTGCTATCTTCGATTGATTGTTTGACTAAAAGATTGCATACAGTATCGCCACACACGTACAATCTGTCATCCGATGTTAAAATCGAACGAGTGTTTTTGAAAAAACCTTCTTGTCCTACTTTGATTCAATACTAAACTATACAATACAGGCATAATCTTTAATCAACCCCTGTAAAGGTACACGAATCAGGTCACTCAAAGGGTACACTGAAGTGAAACTAACCGTTACAGATGACCGTGTTACACTGTATTGCCTATAAAAGTTTCACCATGTGTTCATTACACTTGTGCCCTAGCTCCTAGGGCTGCCATCGCCATAATTGCTGACAAAAACTTTAAAAACCGCGGACATTTGGGTGCAATTGCGTACTTTTCCCGGACGCCCCCAAAAAAAATTTAGTCAATCAGGATTCCCCTGACACAAAATGTCCGGGTATCACCCGGACACTTTTTAAAACCCCTACCGGACGCTCCCCGGACGCCCTCTAAACTAGGACAAATCCGGGGAAACCCGGACGGATGGCAGCCCTACTAGCTCCGCTTGCTTGACAACCTTTTAATTTCAATCTGGGACCTACCTGTCGGATTTGAAAAAATATTTTTGTATTCGATAGCCCAATTCTCGACATCACGCTACAGCCCTTAGGAGCCGAGCAACAGCGGGTGAAATCGCGGCGCACAGCTAGTTTTACGATAAGAGTAACACCCGGCTTTTGAAATACCGAACAAGTTTGATAGGGATATCTGCTGTCAATCCTCATGTTGTGATTGAAGATTAGACGATAGTAAACCGAATAAAACTGGTTTTATTTGATACCAAATAGCGATGCTCAATTTATTATGTATCTAATTTTTTATCAGCTTATCTAATAGTTATACAGCTATTATTGCTGTCGTAAGCTGATAAAACCACTTGACTTTTATGTAGATAAATTATAATAATATAGTACCTACCTAAACCGAGTAACTACATTTTTATTGAACATTATCAGCAATGACTTACAAATTACTTATCAAGATATTTTGTTTATTCATTCATTTGTTTAGATATCATATTGATTAGATTTTTAATTATTTCTATAAAATTTAAAAATATAAAACAGTAGGTAAGTACCTACTCCACCGGTATAGGGAACAGGGTCCAAGTTAGAGACCCAAAGAGAAAAACCCCTAATGATATGCGCCGTGTCCAGGAGTATCTCTTTCTATATCAAGCCCCTTGATCCAACTGCCTATTGAGAGCCTCCTCAGGTGTTACTTGAGGCGCTTGGCTATTAGGCCATTGGCCGTACCGTAACGATTAGTCTTCATCCCACATGTCAACAACCTCGTGAGTCGTGTGCTAAGTCAAGATAGGTACCTAAGTTCTTTAACTATCAGTTTTTACGAGATTCTCCTCATATGAGACTATGAGACTAATATCAACAAGCAATGCACGGCGCTCTAATCGATCTATCCCACCACAATGTGTCATACTCATTACCATTTTCGAGAACTGAGTCGGAAATCGCGAAAAAAAAATCAGCTGTTCCATACATTTTGTCGAGTTTTGTGAACATAAATGTATGGAACAGCTGATTTTTTTTTCGCGATTTTGGTGTTGGTCCCATAGTAAAAGTTGTTCATAATGATGAGTACAATGACCCCTTAAAATATTTCCACTGTCTAACCTGCCACCCTGTATATGTTGCGGTAAGTTCGTCATCATTACATCGTCCATAATTGCACAAACAAAACCTTCGTTTCCCAGAGAAGGTCCCCGAAACGTCACCGTCAACGCCAAGATACAAATAGGTAAGTACGGCTACGGTAGGCGCGGTCCCAGCCGACGATTTTGGGGGGGGGGGTCATACCTCAGCTGAAGACTTTAGGGGGGGGGGGGTCATACCGATTAAAGCTGACATGATATACCGTGAATTACCGTGTTTGGCGCATTTTTGTACGATTTTGGGGGGGGTCATAACCCCCGTGACCACCCCTGGGACCGCGCCTGGGCTACGGTCTACAAACGCCAGAAAGTCAGAAACCATAATCTTAACACCGCATAGGTAATTGATTATACCTTTAACTTGGTAAATAACTAATGAGCAAGCCTGAAACTGAAATTGGGGAGTCATCATGAAAGTTTTTACGAGTGTATACGAGGATATTATTCAATTAGTAGGTCGTCAAGATAGTAGGAGCCTTCGATTGACATAAATTAACTGTTGTTTCTTACAAACATTTGGAATCAATTAGTGTGGTTCCCAGAAATAGGAATGACATCGTCAAACATTCGAGTCCTACACTCTTTCATATAACTCATACATATTTATTGAACCCGTCAGCGGAGTCAGTGGTGGGTCCAGATTTTTATTAGTGTGGGGGCTTAGGGGTCCCAGATATTATTTGGGGGCGGGGGCTCAGGATTAAGACTTAGGTATGCGAGTTTTTACCTGTATCTTAGCCATAGGTGCCTTTGTATGTACCTACGTGCGTAATTAATTATTCCAGCCACATACCTAATTATATAATAACTAGTCAAGTTAGTATTATAAACACTTAAAGTGTTTGTGTATAGTAGGTACCTATATGTTCATTGGGTTTTACAGTAAAAGCCAATTTGTAGACCGCTCGACCGGTAGGTGAGCCAGCCTTAGGGCTGCCACCACCTAAACTGCCGACTTCGGACAGACTTTAAAAACCCCGAATATTTGGTTGAAATTGGATTTTTTTCCCGGACCCGGACACTTTTTGAGAACGCCTCCGGACGCCCTCCTAAACTAGGACAAATCCGGGAAAATCTGAATGGATGGCGGCCCTAGCTAGCGTGCTAATCTAATTTTGTGCTGCACTAAGTCTATCTCTCTGCAAACAGGAAAATATAATGCAGTTATTAATATTATTCAGAGTACGGAACCCGAACCGTACTTGATCGGATTTTTATAATTTCCGCATATTCGTCGTTGCAAAACCTTGAAATCTACGAGGAATCTTCTACAACTGACAAATACCTAAACAGCACAATCAAATTAATAACAAAATTGCAGTCGTAATCACCAAATTATGTACCAATTAAAGTTATTTTAGTCTTTAGTAGGTATGACAACAGTACCTACTAGGTTGATCATATTTAAACAAGTATGTACCTACCTACTGTAAATTAGTTCCCAAAGATACAAGTAAACCTGCAGTTAACAGCATCTAGCATATTTCATGCAGGAAAACAATTTAAACAGGCTGTATGTCACAGATTGCTACCAGAAAACGTCGAGAAAATTGAGTCAAATTAGGCCATTCATCCATCGTGTACACGGAAGGAAAATAGATCCGAATTGAGCCATCCATCGTGTACAGGGCAAATGGGCCAACCAATAACAGCGACATAATAACAGTCGCGTGTGTTTGAATGCAGTTCAGTGAGTCATTCGTAGAAACAGCCATTATTATTATAAAGTCAACTTCAATTACTTTGGTATAAAAACTAGGGTCTAACTAAGCTGAAAGTAGGTCAGATTTATTAGATTGCAAATATTGCATTGTATTACATGTTTCTGAGACAGACGATATTACAGAAGCCCGAAGCGAAGCTAAATAGTAGTCGCGCGGAACGATCTGCGAGGTTTTAAGGTGGGCGCACACCTGTCTGCACCGCAGTCGCCGCATTTTAATTATTTCTATAAAGTTCTATGTAAGCTCGCACACCTTTCCGCATCGTACGCACCGTCCATAGCCCCTAAGTCAGCGATTATTGCGGCGACTGGCGGCGCGTGCGCGCGAACTAGTGTGTGTCCACCTTTAGGCTGACTGTCTACTAGAGCGGAGAGGAGAAATGCGGAGCCATATTAACCAATGGGATTACAGGGAGACAGACAGTGGACCGTCAGCCTAAGCTACGCTTGCCGCGGTCTATCTGTGGATGGCTGATCAGGATCACTGATCATTCTTTTTTAACCGACCATTATCAAAATTCCTTCACAAACAAACTTGCGGTCCGTTTTTTAAGTTTTATACGTCCAAGGATGGTACGGGGCCCTCGGTGAGCGAGTGCGACTAGTTGGCCGGTTTTTTTTATGACTCACAGGTTTGTCTTGGGATTTGGGTGCAGGTGTAAGTGGGATTTGTTTGTTACAAACGCAACGCACCAGAAAAACATCGAGTGCTGCGTGAGGAAACATAGGAAAAAAAACACTATGTTACGTCAATTTCATAGAACGGACTAAAAGGTAACCAAAATATAGGTACTTACTTATAGCAAACTATAGGGTACGGGCAGGAGTTACCTCTGACCTAATCGAAAAATAGAGGAGTGACGCTTATAAACCGTTAAAAATAAAGTTGAATAATAGGTACTCGATATTAGATATGATTCATAAAAGGTTGAATTTACATTTCTATGAATAATAAAATATTCGCGTTAATGTCAAACAAAATTCAATAAACGCAATATTTACAACCTGGTTGCGTCGCTGGTCGTGTCAAGTTCCTGAGGTTATCGAATTCGGTTACACCGAAGACTGAATCGTATTACTAGTTTTCGATATTATTATTGTGAATGTGTAGGTATACACGCTTATGTAATGTGATATAATAATATCGTATGTCGTTGTGGACTTGGTAAACCACTGAGCGATTAGCGATCGAATGTCCGCCAGTGAAAAAAACTGGTTCAATGTTCTATAAAAATAAATAATAAATCGCAAAAAGGTGTTAGGTAAAAAAGTTACTATCAGCTCTCTGGAAATATTTTTGCAATTTTTTTTATGACACTGGCACGAGTGTTTCATAAATATAAATGAGACTTGCCCGCGACTACGTCCGTATCGTGCTGGAATATCTTCAATTTACAGACACGTCTTTTTTACAATTTCATAATAGTATAAATAAATATACATATTAAAATTGGTAAAATGTGTAAGCGTTATCATATCATCCTCCTGTCCTTATCACATTTGAGGTCGGCGCACGCGCAGCCCCGGATCTAGGGGGGGGCTAGCCGGGGCCCATGCCCCGGACGGCAAATTCAGAGGGCGGCAGGCAGTTTCAAGTTTGATAGACGAATACACTGAGTAGTGTATGCGTCTACCAAGCTAATAATCGCAAAGAGCAGCGTTAGACCGGTCGTTGTGGCGTTCTTTGGGAGAGGCCTATGTCCATCAACATCAGTTGGCGTGTTATGGCTGAAATGATGATGATAAAGGTAAAAATATTGTCGAGCAGGGCCGGCATTTTTCAGTTCGCCCCGCCTCGAAATAATTCAAGATCCAGGGCTGCGCACGCGCATCATCTCTGTCAGCCGTCATCTTACTATTCACCTACGAGTTACGACAGATGTCATGTACCTTTGGAAATTGGCTTTATGAAAATAAAATGAATAGGTAGTATATTATAATGTATTACAAAACGAAGTTCGGTCGGTCATTTAGAGCGGGCCTAATTTAGATTGGTTCTAAAGAACGAACTTAGGTGCTTAGTGCTTGGCTTGGCTAAATAACGTAAAAAATAAATATTTAAACAATAATGCTGTCGGCCGACCCACGTCCAACAATCGGTGACCGATTTTTTGTCGGCAAAGAAAAACGTGTTTGGACCGATTGTCGGACCTACAAAAAGTACGAGGGGAAAAGGAACTTTTAGATCTCATTTATGGCTGCCCTTTATACGAGATCTAAAAGCTCCTTTTTGATCCCAAAACACTGCTCTAAATTAGATAACATTTCGGACATAAGGTCAAGGTCACATTGAGCGAATTTTTGTAAAAAAAAAAATTACCGCCAATGAGTTCAAGCTAGTAGTATTATCATTACATTATGATACATATAGGTATTTTACATATTTGAGACCATGCCTATACAGTTATGTAATGTAATATTGTGGAAAAGTAAATTTATCTATGTACAGTACAGATAGTATTAGTAGGTACAAGGATAGATACGATTTCGCTTACAAAATGTGTGGTTTTATGTTATAAATTCACTGTCATGACGTACACTGTGCATTACTAATTTATTATACCCACTAGGTATTTTGACGCAAACTATTATAATTTTACCTTATTATTAAATTACAGAAAAGTGGAAAAACAAGTTTCATAACTATTATTGTTTTTAACTTTGACAATAATATCGCCAAACACCCTATTATGATAACTATGTCGCCATCGCCACACCATCGCTTATCGCCCGACCTTCGCCTAATTCTCTAACTCCAAAGGAACTCTTGAAATAAAACATATCATAAGTTGATCACAATGTATTCTTTAGAGTATAACCCTGTACTTTTTGTATTTAGATTTAGGTATTACAATACAACATTAATTATTTGCGGGAATTACACATAGCTATGATAAATATGTACTTGTACGTATTGAGTTTCAGAATCAAGCGGTTTAGTTAAGTAAATATACTAGACCTTATCACATTTCAATATTTTACATTTTACAAAAGGTACATAGAACTGGCAATCTGTTATATTTACATTAACAAACACCTTTCATACTGACATTAATTCATATTTCAATAATCACCTAACCATAATGTCATACAAGGTTCAAGTGACATTATGAATCACAACAGAAGGGCCAAACATTCAGACAAGCAATGACTCACTTTACTATATTGTACATCATGCAACCACTATCTTGTCATGACAAACACAATGCAGGAAATGACAAATCTGTTGCGGTAAAAATAAATTAGGTACCAAAAATAAATAAAATGTGTGATGTAACTTTAAACTAACAAAAATGTACAAATCTTTCTAAAACAAAAGCAACAATCAACCACTGTTCGTTTCAAAACTAACATCATAGCAATTAAAATAAAAACTTAATACTATATTAACTATAAATAAACACACATCTGAAATTCAGTCACTTCAAACAGACTATGATACACTGGTACAACGTAAACATTCACCAAATTAAAGCTTTGAGTATGAGGAGGGAGGGGGCTCAGAACTTGAGTTTAGGATTGAGTTCGTGGGCGCGGCCGCCCCAGTCCAGCCGGTAGCTGCGAGTCCGCCACGAGATCTCGGGGCTCACGAGAGCCGCCGCCAGCACGAACGGCGCGCAGCACTCGCTCCACACCCAGCCTAGCAAAAACTGCACTTTGGTGAACGGTGGCGAGCCGTTCTGCACTGACCGGAGCATCAGCCAGTCCGAGAGGAACCACACTAGCACATGCACCAAGAAGAACGGCAGCGGCTCCGCGCCGAACAACTGTCCCGCCGCCCACGCGGCGCCCGCGCCCAGCGGCATGCACTCGCTCAGCGGCTCCAGCAGCGCCGTCGTGGGGATCATCGCGATCCGCAGCCGCGCCCAGCGGCACAGCCGCGCCTGCATCGCGCCCACCGACCGCGTGCCCGAGTTCTGCAGCGCGGGCAGCGAGCTCACCCGCATCTTCCAGCCACGCGACGCGATGTCCTTCGCCATGAAGTAGTCCTCCGCGAGGTAATCGGCAAAGGCGCGCAGGCCGCCCGCCTCCTCGAGCGCGCAGCGCCGCACCATGGACGACATCCCCACGTGACAGTTGATGCCCATGAAATCGGCGCTCAGGTATATGCGCGCCTGCGCCGTGCCGAAAAACACTTTCTCGTAGACGGCGGCGAAGCCCTCCGCGTCGCACACGAAGGGCATCTGATGCACGATGGCGACGTCGTCCCTCATGTGCTGTACCATGTCCAGGAGGGAGTCGTCGCGCATCCGGATGCCCGCGTCGCTGATCAGCACCAGCGGGTACTTTGCCGCCAAATAAGCCGGCTGCATGTTGTTGATCTTCGGGTTGACGCCAACACGCAGCCCGCCCGTAAATAACCGAGCGTCTATGTGCGGGTGCTTATGAATGAGGCTATTCACTAGCATCACCGCAGGGTCGTGCTCGTTCTCCACACAAAAAAGTAATTCGTACGTAGGATAGTCCAGCGTGAAGAATGTTTCCAGGTTGGAGAACAGATTGGGGTCGACCCCGGTGAGCGGCTTCATGATCGACACACCTGGGTACGGCTGTTCAGGCGGAGACCGGTCCACTGTTCGATGGAGCTTCCACTTTGAGTAAGAGTAAGCCATTATGTGTATTAACCACAGACACACCCACGCGACAATAAAAAATATGGCAAAACCATACACTGTATACACCATAGGCATCATAATTGTATCCTTGCGTAGTTGTCGCGTTCGGGCCGCATAATATCGACTGGTTTCTTGTTGGAGACGTGCGCTATGACGCGATCATAACACTGAACTGAATTTACGGCGAGCGCTAGAATAATAATAACGTGAGGAATGAACACTCCGTAAAATGATTAAACATTTTATATTACCGCGTTATCTGTACGGTTTTATCATTTCGAACAGGTTTCAGCTGACAAATATTTCTACAAGCGGCTGGACCCCACAAAGACAAATCGAAAATTCTTCATTCATTCAGACGACATGACGACACTTTTTTTTTTTTTTTTTTTTTACTATTTACCCCGAAGGGAAGGCTATAGTCTTTCGACCATATTGCCTAGTCTTACGTCCAAGTATTTTCTTTCGTGATAGGTTTTAAAAAATTATGTCTTTCGTTTTTTCTCTTTAATTTAGTTTTTTAAGTTTTCATAAACTGTCTATAGGTACAATAGTCTTTTGACCATATTGCCTAGTCGTACGTCCAAGTATTTTCTTTCGTGATAAGTTTTAAAAAATAATGTCTTTCGTATTTTTCTATAATTAATTTTAAGTTTTCATAAACTGTCTATCCATTTTTCATAGTTTTATGAGTCATATCCATTTTTGTCAAATCCAAGGTAATTAAACGTCATTATAATGTCAAGTCAAACGACTTGTTTTGTTTGGACATACATGTCAAATTTTAGGTTAGCTATCTCCTTTCCTTTTAGAAAAAACTTAACCTATACGAAATATTAAAGAGGTTTAAATAAAATATAATACAATTAAAGTATACATAAAAAAAACACTAAATGTAACTTAAATTTCATTTACAGTCTCTGTTATAAATTTGTACAAATATATATATGTTGAGGCATTCATTAGTAACTCCTGAATGCATTGCGGGACCTTATCAGGTTTTTTATAGATTTTTAGAAGCTCATCCGACAACACAAGGCGCTGAATGTTGAAAGACGAACACTCAAAGAAGATGTGATGCAAAGATTGAACTTTTTGTGATTGACAGTACTCACAGTAAGGAGAGTTGACCATTCTAAGACGATGAAGATGATAATTTAAACGACAGTGACCAAAACGTAAACGACAAATAAATGAATAAAACTTTCTATTTATAAAACTGCTATTTCTGCAAAACCAAGGTGTAGAGTTTATTTGATTATCTAGATAGGCATACCAGGTGCCTTTATTTTCTATATGTGTGTACTGATATGAATGTCTCCCCCATGATTTACACATACGCTGTCTTATAAGACTAACAGCGTCTGTATGTGGTATGGAAACACTCATATCAGCATCAGCATTTGGAATTAGTTCACCTAGATCAACAATTTTTTTGGCCAGATAATCAGCCTTTTCATTTCCTGCAACGCCAATGTGTGAAGGCACCCAAAAAAATCTAACTTCAATATTGGAAAGAAACAGTTCGATCCATAGTTCTTTTATTATATAGATTATGTAGTTAGTGTTAGCATGTAATTTATTATTAGCTAGATTTTTCAGAACACTCATACTGTCACTTACTACAACCCACTTTCTGTGACCTGAATTGCCACTTTTTATATGTTTCAGAGCACTCAAAATAGCAACAGCTTCAGCTGTAAAAATACTGGCATTTTTATCAATTTTTCGACCAAGACCTATATTTGAGGTGGGCTCATAAATAGCAAAAGACACTGCATTATCATTTTTTGAACCATCACTATATACAAATTTATGATCTGACCACGCTGACAACACTGCATTAACTTCTTCTTTTGAGGACAGGTCCTTTTTATTTTTTATAATTATATTTATGTCTGGAAATTTTGCATAATAAGTTCCTTGATAACAGGGCAAAATATGAGATGATTGATGAATGTTTATATTTTTAATGAAATTTATGAAACTATGAATATCCTGTAACATATAAAATGGCTTTATACCTAAGCTAGAATTGGAATGCAACAAATTGTCCAAGAGACTATTATTAGTTACACTAAAAAGTTTTAGTATAAATCTTTCTTTTAAATAATCAAACCGGATTCTTAATGGTGGAATATTACATTCAATCTGCATTGCATTTATAGGAGTACTTCTGAATGCCCCAGTTATAACACGCAAGCATTTATTTTGTAGAACATCTAGACTATTTACAATTTTGGTATCTGCAGCGAAACAGTAAAAACCATATTCAAAATGGCTGCGAACCAAAGACTTGTACAGCAATAACAAAATTTTTGGGTCTGCACCCCAATATGAACCAGCCAAAGATTTCAATATATTATAAGCTTTATTTGCTTTACTAATTATATGTTTGATATAATTATTCCAGGTTAAATTATATGAAAAAAGGACCCCTAAAAATTTTACTTCCTGTGAATTGGACAATGCATAATTGTCATATTGCACAGGAGGCATATTATGACACTGTTTACCAAACACAACAACTTTGGACTTAGATGGATTGACATTCAGATCAAGGTAAGAGAAATATTTACACAAATTTGACAAGGCATCATTGACTGTATGAACAACCTGTGATAAATTGGTTCCGGAAGCGTAAACAACTAGATCATCTGCAAATTGTAAATTTTTTACTTGAGACCCTAAAATTAAATTTAATCTACGTATATACAATATAAACAATAAGGGAGATAATATACCTCCTTGACAAACTCCTTTTGAAGCAAGTCTAGGACCATAAAGATGTTTATTAAATTTTGCAAATACTTTTCTATTGCTCAGAAAATTTCTGACCCATATTATAATTTTTGCAGGGATTCCTATTTGTAATAGTTCATGACATAAAATGTCTATATTTACACTATTAAAAGCCCCAGCCACATCAAAGAAGACTGCAACCAAATTATTATTGGCTAATAAAGAGTTATGTATATCAAGCTGCAATTGACAGATACTTTCCCTAGCAGACCGATTTCTACGAAAACCAAATTGATTAGAGGGTAGAATATGATTTTTTTCAACATAAAACTCTAAACGCTGCTTCAACAATTGTTCAAATAGTTTACCAACACAAGAAGTAAGTGCTATGGGACGATAAGAATCGGGACATAATTTGGGTTTTTCTGGTTTTAAAATTGGTACAAGACAATCCACTTTCCACTCTTGAGGTATAATATTATTTTCCCATAACATGTTCAGGACTTTAATGAATGTTTTAAAACCAGTGATGCTAAGTTTTTTAAATAATATATATGGCATTCCATCAAGACCATATGTAGTGTCCCTTCGAGAGGAGATGGCAGATATTAATTCACTGATTGTAAAAGGATTAAGTAGAAAACTATGACTGGAGTTAGTACTATTATTAAACAAAGAGTTTGGAGTATGTGACACATAATCTGGAGTGTATTTCTTCAAAAAATCTAAAATCCATGCGTCGTTTTCATGACTATTAAAATTATATGTTTTGTTATATTTGCGCATGAATTTCCATATGAAAGATATTGGTGTACATCTGTTGAAAGTTTCACATAGAGACATCCAACTTTTTTGACGTTCTGTTTTAATAATTAATTTTTTAAGTGCTCAAAGTCTTTTGAATAGGATATAAGTTTCTTCTGATGGATTGTTTTTAAAATTTATGTAAGCTGTTTTAAAATTTGATACAGCCTCTGTACACTTTTGATTCCACCAAGGAAGGAAAGTTTTTCTAATCTTATTTGTAGGACATGAATGATTGCCGGTATTTTTAATGACATTACAATTTGGAATGGAATTAGCAGCAGCTGTCTGTAAAATTTTACAAAAATTATGATATGAATCAAGAGGACATATAATATTTGTTTTGAAATCAACTAATAATTCATCCACATTATTACTATACATTTGCCAATCTACCTTTTTGTAATTTGGGTAGGTGGGCAAATGTTCAGTACTTGAACAATTTCCACAAGAATCGTTATTTTGACTGTTACTAAACACTACTTTTATAATTGCAGGAATGTGATAACTACTACCAAGAGGACTATCATGTACTTGCCATTCACAATTAAGTGCCAATGATGAAGAAACCAAAGACAAATCCAGCGCATTGGGACGCCATGTTAGAGAGCCAACCGTTGTTGCCTGACCATTATTAAGCAAAATTAAATTATTTTCGTCAATGACTTCTAAGACATCTCGACCACGTGGAGAGTCAGAACCACAACCCCAAGATGTGTGATGTGCATTAAAGTCCCCAGCAAATATAAAAGGACCAGGGATCGACTTAACCAATGAATCAAAATTAACCTTACTGAAAGCTGGATTAGAATTTAAGGGACTATAGAAACTAACTATACTCAGCTCCTTATTATTAACTGTGATTTTTACACAAATATTTTGTAATGAATTGTCAAAATAAGTGTTAATTTTATTAAAAATAATACTTTTATGAATTATTATGGCAACTCCGTTGTGTTTGTTACCACAATCATTTCTTTCAATATTGTAATTTTTTATTTTAAAATTTTGATCAGATTTAAACCATGTTTCACTAATTATTGCAATGTGAATATTGTGTGTATAGAGGAAATTGGTAAATATAAGTTTGTTGCTATTAAGACTTTGTGCATTCCATTGCATTATGTTTAAATTTGATATATCCATTAGGGAGATGAAGGAATTTTAGTACTTAAAGTTTTTTTTAAAACCTCTTTAATTGATGATGTGTTTATAGGGACATCTTTATTGCTAATTATTTTGGTAATTGTCTCTACTAAAATATTTATAAATTTATCGGATTTCATTAAATTATTAATCTGTACATCTATATTTTTTGCTGTTAAAGCTGGGAAAGCGTTAGTATTAAAAAGATCAGAGTATGTGGCATTTCTTGACTTTATTTTGTTTTCTTCTATTTTTTGTTTTTTTAAAGGACAAGATGAGGAGATAGCTATGTGGTCGCCCTTGCAGTTTGCACACTTAGCGTCCTTTGGATCGACCTGACAATTCCTAAAATTATGGTTTAATGTACAGATTGAGCAAACCTCAGTATTGCGACAAAATTTAGCAATATGTCCATACCGAAGGCACTTTAAACATTGATTTACTGGTGGGATATATTTACTTACCTCGTGGCGCCATGAGTCTAAATATATATAAGGAGGAAGAATGGTAGAGGCGAAGGTAACAGCAACTGCCTGCGTTGGTACGAATTCAACACCAGCGAAACCCTTTACCCTGCGCATGAAGCGCCTGACTTGGATTACATTTTTAGAGCTGCCAATCAATGAGAATATTTCCTTATTGGACATGTCGACAGGGACTGAGGTGAGGACCCCAGTTACCTCTGTGTCTGCTGCAGGGATGGAAGCTTTTAGTGTTAATTGGTCTAGTAATTTTTTATTTTTAATGAACATATTGGCGTTATTCGGCAAATCAAAAGTGATGCCGACCTTGTATTTGTTGATGGAGCGCAAATGCATGACTCCTGAGACTCCATGCTCACGTATGCCTTTAGATAGAGCCATACGGTCCCTATCACTAAAAGGTTTATTGTCTTCTAAATGATTGAGGAATACAACCAGTTCTTTTTGTTGACTAATATCCTCAGGGTAGTAGCGGGTGTATCCCTTTACTTTGTAAATTTTGTATTTTTCCTTGGGGTCTGCAGTAGGTTCCTTAAACGAAAAGCAAGTTACCGCCGATTCCGCTGAGTCGGAATCGGTGGTTAATACCTGCTGGGGATCCGGAGGCGGTTCCCCCTCCTTCCGTTTTCTCTTCTTTACCATTCTAGTAATTGTAACACGAACAACCTAACACCTAGCACTAACTATTAATAAATATTTACAAAGATATATTGTGAATTTACAAATAAGAAATTTTGAAATCAAAAAAGCGCGCCTTCACTTATTCGCGTTTTCCCGCCTCACATGACGACACTACGACAGTCGGTGAGTCGGTCGACAAACTTCAAGCGTCACTGCTGCCAACCTGTCAACACTAACTGGCGGAAAAATCAGCGTTTTATTTAATCACGAAATCTGAGCATTTGTTATTTTTGAGATAATTAATTATTCTCAATTTAAAATGTCGATTTGAACAAAATTAAGATTTTAATACGTTCATGGATTCATGACTAAAACAAAGTTGAATAGCAAGTAAATCAGAAACGAAACGTAATTTTACATCGACCTTTTTTGTTTCTTTGTATTGTATTGTATTTCTTCCACAGAAGTTCCACAGTTTGTTCTGTGAACAAAGGAAAAGATTTGATATGAACAAGGAAAAGGAATGTAACAAATATTACAGCTCTCGTGTGCAAAAGGGCTGGGGGTTTTCATTATTGTTATAATAAAATATAGGCTTAGGGGAATTAGGCTTTTATGAGAGAGGAAAAAGTTTGTAAGTAATTAAATATTTTAGCAGCTGTTGTTAAGAGGTTCCGAAACGGTCAAGTGGCTTGACGGCAAGCACGTAGTTTACAGTTTTGCTTGCTCAAACAGCTTCAGCCATCCGTCAAGCGGCTTGAATCAGCAAGAGGCACTTTTCTCAGTTTAAATCAGATTATTCTATACTAACATTATAAAGCTGAAGGGCTTGTTTGGTTGAAAGCGCTAATCTCTGGAACTACCAATCAGATTCGAAAAAATCTCGCACTCGCAACACCAGATGAGTAACAAGTGCGTTGCCGGCCTTTAAAAAAAGCGGACTGCATATAATGTACTCTGTGGGTCTGCGTGAATGGGCCCCTTTATAACAGCCCGAAACAGGAAATTACCAACCTAATAATAATAGCCGTCAATCTAGAAAATAGCGTCTTTTCAAATTGTTTCGCGGTAATTCGTGTTATTTTATTTTTATTTGCAATGAAATAGCTATTTCTTCATTATGGATATCGGAAAACTATTGAAAAATGTTCATAGCTTGAATGAATACATATCAACTACTCAAGATGCTTCTGAGAAATGTAAAACCTCAAGAATACAATTGAATATGTCGACTGTTCTTGCGCTGAAGAAAATACGTTCTCTTGAAATTGAGGTCCGTTTGTACATTGCGTAAGCATAAGCTTACACAATGTTATTATAGATTCAATATTAAAAATCCATAGTTGAGATGATTTAGGGGGTTTTGAAACTATACCCATAGTTTCAAAACCCCCTAAATCATGCTGAAGAAATTTTTCACAAGAATGTTATTTGTAAAATGTTGTGGTAAACTTAATGCAAATAGCAAATATTTGATATTTATTTGTTTGTCATGTCATAGCAATAAAAAAAAACGTGGAAAATCTAAAATATTTCTTTACATTTTAGCGGAATTTGCAACTAACATTACTTCTTAAACTGATTTTACTGTGTATTTAAGTGGGTTATGAAAGTTATCGTATAGTCATATTGAAAGTAAAATTTAAAACTTTATGTTGGTGCAAAAATATATAAATGTGTCCGAAGTCATTTTAGGGGGTTCTGAAATTGTCCCCTCAGTTATGCGTATAAAACAAGGACAATAAATGTATTAATTGTATTATTTCAGTATTTCAATAAATGCGAGGAAAATGGAATCGCGTGCATAATATTCGAGCGTATGTTAAGTTTACCGCCTTCCAAAACATGGGGTGTTCTGAGTAAGGAGCTGGTGAACTTGCTGCAATACTGGCTCGACGCTATACGGAAACATTTAGTCCGACACAATTTACAATGGTGGACATTTTTGAAATTGCTACTGAGATTTGTAAAGGTAAGGATCCTACATCAGATCATAGAAAAAAGGAGATATGCCATCATAGCAAATTAGTACGGGAATAACTGTCGCCACTTTTAGAACAGTTTGCCACACAATTACAAGCGCTCCTTGTGAATATAAAGATCTTCATATTATAAATTCCGCACACCCTCAATCTAACACTGTCGTCACTCAGCACTAGCACTAAACTAAAACACTGAATTTATAATTATCATTGATCGCGTTCGGTTTGTCGCCAGCGTTATGGCCAATTTGACCATATCAAAGCATCAAGCTCAATAGCAGCTTGGCATATCTCTCTTGTTTCTATTCATTCATACTAGGTACCTACAGAGTTGTCCATACTTTTGTATTTATTTACACATTTTAATAATCTCATGACAAAACTAGTAGCCCTACATTAAAGTCCTGTAACCGTTATTGCAGGAGATCTGTCAGAAAGACACCTCAATGCCGGACATCCTAGTGGAACATACAGCAGAGTGTCTGCTGGACCTGGCCACCAACAGCCGCCCGGACGCCTGCCAAAGACATGAGATCCTGCACTGCTTCAACATGTACTGCTCCGAGTCCAGCCGGGAGATCAGGTTCGCTTTGAGGAACAAGTTTGGACAGTATTTGTAAGTGGAGTCATTTTACTTATTCCACGGCCAGATTAAGAGGTGTCCCCAGGGGCCCTTGGGGCAAAAATTAGAGACCCCGAAAAGTTTGGGAATCAGACAAAACAATAATAATCAGATAAAATAAAAAATTCACAGTTTTTCAATAGTAGGTAACAATTTATTTCAATGAAAAAACTAGCAGAATGAATCTAATGGTTCATGTTTTGCATAATCTATTAATTTTCATAGGAATAATCCTATGAAAATTAGAAATATCTAAAAAAAATACCTACCACCTACCTACTATTCTTATCAAAAATCAAGTTGTGGAGGCTCTTTTCTTGTGGAGCCACTTAGGCCCTAAATCCGACCCTGACATATCCCTAGTTTCTTAAAGCATTCTTATCTACACTAATATTATAATAAAAGATTTGTTGTTTGTAATGTAAATTCAAAAACTACTGGTTGAAGCATAAAGGTATTACAAATTCGTCATTTTTCAGCATCAAGCTATCCACATACATGGCGAACTGTGGTCACCTTCCGACCCAGTACAGCATCATGGAGACATTACTCCGCTGGCTGGTGCCTCGCCAGGACCGAACCCTCAGGATCTCCTCGGCGGCCAAGTGGTTCCCTTCGGCACTGTACGCGGATCGCGACGTCGACATCTTCTTGGAAAGATCCTGGGTTAACTTTTGTCAGGTTTGTATTTTGTTGTAATTATTAATTACTAGCTTCCGCCCGCGGCTTCGCCCGCGTCTTTCAGGATAAAAGGTAGGTACAGTATTCCCAAATTAATAATGCGCATGCAGATCTTCGCTAATTGTCGTATTCCTGGAAACACCGAATCATTGAATCGTAAGAGCCCTAAATTATGCATGAAGAAAATGCACTTAACCACTCTATAGACTTTTTGTATACTTTTATGTTTCCGGGAATACGACAATTAGCTAAGATCCGCATGCGCATTATTAATTTGGGAATACTTTAGCCTATATGTTATTCTGTTGTATAAGCTTTATTTCTGTAAAGTTTCATCAAAATCCATACAGTTGTTTTTGCGTGAAAGAGTAACATTCATATACATACATACATCCATCCATCCTCACAAACTTTCATATTTTTATAATATTAGTATTATAATTAGTAGGAAGTAGGATTAGTAGGATAGTAGGAAGTAGGATGTACGTATACCGTATGGCGTATGGGTCATAAAAAGAAAGAACCATTAATTTGGCACAAAAACAAGGGCGAATACAGGGGGTCATGGGGGTCATGACCCCCACCTGGGCCCGGGCCTAGGTCGACCTCTGATAACATTTGAATGGCTGGATTACGTAACCACGGGCGCCATGGCTGGATTACGTAACCACGGGCGCCGGAGGCGTCTCGTCTTAGACTATTTATCCCACAATGTGTAAAGAAGTGGTCACCCATCCATGGACTGACCGCGGCAAGAGTAGCTTAACCTCACCTATCGAGCGATCCGCACGGCTATTACATAGCCACCAGCTAAAACGATGTGATAGCTAAATATGGGGATCTGTTTTGTTCTAGGACGCAAGAGACTTCTTGAACGCGCACAACCAAAGGCATGATTTGATAACGTCAGTCGTGTGCAGAAAAATGACCGTCGGCAAAGTTGTTATCATTTCGGTAAGTTACACGTTATTTAGAGTCGTTGTCTTGCTAATAGGTAGGTATAAGGGTATAAATTACGGCAAATAACTTGAACATTGACCTTGACTGCGGAATAGTTGATTTTGTGCATTTTAGAGTTGCGTAACTCAAAAGGAAAAACGGAACCCTTATAGGATCACTTCGTTGTCCGTCTGTCACGGCCATGGCGCCACTAGAACTCGCACTTGTCCGGTTTTTAGGGTTCCGTACCAAAATGGTAAAAAAGGAACCCTTATGGTGCGACTTCGTCTGTCTGTCTGTCTGTCACACCTGCTTATTTCAGCAACTACTAAAGCTATCGACTTGAAATTTGGAACAGTTATAAAAAATGCTTGCCCAACTTTATAGCAAATGAAAAATATCAAAAAATATTTTTATTTTCATTGCGAAAGGGGCCGGAGTGGGGGTCCTAAATTTTAATGTGGGGTTACTAGGTCAAGTGACATATCATATGAAAGGGCTTAATTTGCACATTTCAAAATATATTTTCATTTTATTTTATGTCTCACAGTTTTCGACTTATGATGAAAAATGTCTGAAAAAATACCAGGGCCCCTTAACTCCCGAGGTTTGCAGAGCGAAATATCTGAAATAATTAGATTTGATAGGAATTGACCCAAATATTGCACCAAAAATAAAACGATGTTCCTAACTAGTACAGTTTTTTCAAAATCGTCAAAATTCCTTGACAAACAAACTTAGTTATACGGTCCGGTTTTTTTCACTTTATACGTCCAAAACTGATACGGAACCCTCGGTGCGCGAGTACGACTCGCACTTGGCCGGTTTTTTTTATCCTTAATGTATGAAAGCGTACGTGCATAGACTTTCCCCCACTACGCTGAAAATGTTCAAGTTATTTGGTTAGTTATTTTACTTTACTTACCTACCAGATTTTGAATATTATTATCCGTGGCCAAATCAAGGTCAGGGGTTAGCAGCATTTTCAAGATGGCAACAAAAATTGCTTTTCACTGTTTCCGCTCGCCCCGATTAAGTATAATTTGTATGTCGAGGCTATGAACTTGTAAGTCGTTGTACATATCGGTTTTGGAGGGCAGTGACCTCCGCCTCTGAGTCTCTGGCCTTTCTTCTGCGACTATATGGTTCAAAAGTATAGCCCAAAATCCAAAAAAAGTCGTTCATGTGTTATGCAGGGCCATTTTCCGATGGGAAGCCGGTAGGAATCGTATTATATTCACATATTCATATACAGCCTTCGCCATGGCTGGGCCACCTCATAATATTTTATAATCCTATCGCCAGGGTACCGAACGGCAAGAGTCGTGGCTGGACATCAACAGTGAGAGCCGGTGTGTGTCGGTGTTACTGGACCCGCGAGTGTTGGAGACCTTCGGCTATACCAACCACAAGTCCTTTGCGACGCTGGTTGTCACTCAGCACAATACATGCAGTGCTAAGTTACACAGGTTCGTATTTCATTGTTAACTAGCTGTCTCCGCGAGGCGCGGTCGTAAGGGTCATGACCCCCCAAAAACGTACAAAAATGTGCGAAGCACGGTAATTAACTGTATAGCATGTCGGCATTAATCGGTATAACCCTCCCCCCCCAAAGTCGTCGGCTGCGACCGCACCTGGTCTCCGCAGTCCTAAATGGCCCAAATGGGCCCTGTATCAAAATTTGTTGGAGGAGCCTTTTTACCCAACTGCGGCGAAGGCTAAAAGGAGGATAATGTTTTTTCACAAAATAAACAAACATTGTTACTGGACCCGCGAGTGTTGGAGATCTTCGGCTCGATCAACCACAAGTTCTTTGCGGCGCTCGTCGTCACTCAGCACAATACATGCAGTGCGAAGCTACACAGGTTCGTATTTCATTGATAAACTAGGTGTCTCCGTGTACGGTTGTATCCTAAAAGGAGGACATGTCCTCCCGTCCTCCTTCCTTCCTTTTGTTCTTCTTTTTTGCGCAATGGAGCAAAGAAAGAAACAGACTCAATGTGAATTCTTATACAATATAATAATAATTATTTATAGTTCCACTATTGATAAAATCAACACTACTTGAGCTTCCTAGCCCCTTGGGTCCGCCCCTGAGCCCTATTATAATATTGATAAAATAATGATTCATAATAAACATAAGTATTATACATATTTTTCCAATAACTACATAAGTGGTTATGGTGATTTGAAGTGGTAAGATAACTGAGCACTGAGTGAGCACCCACTTCAATATCTGTTATCTAAAATGCAGGCGTATAAAATATTCCAGCAATTTCAAATAGGTACTTGTACCTACTACATGACAGTTTTACAATGGATTGTAAAACTGTGTTCGTACCCTGTTTAGTTACCTACATTTATGAAAAAGATCTTCCTCTTCTGGTCTTGGGGGGGACACCCCTCCAGCAGTCGCGTGCCTAGAGGGCAAGCCCGAGGGCATTTGACCATGGGCGTAGCCAGCCATGGGCTCAGGGTGGGGCGGCAGTCTAAAATAATAACTATGTAACTAGCAAACTATACCCGCGGTCTCACCTCTTAAAGATTACACCATACTAAGTATTGTAGTTAGTACCTAGATAATTATTTTTTTTAGGTTTGATTAGATACCTTACAGGAGTTACAAGCCAGAGCCAGGGTGGGGCAAGCACCCCACTCTGCCCCACCGTGGCTACCCATGTATTTGACTTAATTTTTCATGAATGTAAGTGAGTAGCGTACTATAAAAAACACTTACATTCATGAAAAATTAAGTCAAATACCCTCGGCTTTGCCCTCAAGGCACGCCACTGCCCTCCAGAAAGTCTAGTGCCCTACCCCCCTAGGAAAATTAATGAACTCTTTAAGAAAAAAGCAATATCTTAAAATCATCAACCTGTATATCGACTGATAGCATTTTTGCCGATACGTATTTAAAAGGCGGAATTTAAAAGTCTAGATGTAGTATCAAATATATATTTATATTTGTCATTATTACCACGTTACACGATAACGAACAAAAATATTACCTAATCATAATCATAGATATCTATTTGCCCCATTGTGTTTACTATCGATATTTTAGCCTAATAAAATCTCATAAGCTGTCAAATTCAATCAAACACTTAACTATAGTAGGTATAATCTTATCTCCACGAATCCAGGGAATCGCTACAGCTGTTATTATCAATACATACGGTCACGCCCCCGCAAGTGTTGCCGTCGTGTGTCAACCTCGGCGATGACGTCAGCTGCCACGTCAGCGCTGTCGTCACCACGCGCTGTGACGTCAGGAGGCTTGATGACGCACTAAGAAGGGTTTTTGATGATAAATATGAGGTAAGTTGTTGTTATTGCGTTTTTTTATTTTTATTGTGAAGATTAGATAGTTACATAGATTAGCTCCTTATAGATACCAAGTTATACAGGGTGACAGGTTAGACAGTGGAAATATTTGAAGGGGTCATTGTACTCATCATTATGAACAATTATGTATTACTATGGCACCAATCCTGAAATCGCGAAAAAATAATCAGCTGTTCCATACTTACATTTATGTTTACATAACTCAACAAAATGGTTGGAACAGCTGATTTTTTTTTTGCGATTTCAGTGTTGGTCCGATAGTAAAAGTTGTTCATAATGATGAGTACAATGGCCCCTTTAAATATTTCCACTGTCTAACCTGCCACCCTGTATAAAAGAAGGTCGTTTGCACTGTGGGGGGAAATTTAAATAAAAGGTAGCATTTTGTTATTTTGGCTCAGCTAAAAGGAACCTATGTGATGAGATTTTTTGTGATACATGAAGTTAAATAAAATGTAAAATGTTTAAAAGTTAGCAAGACAGATACAAAAACCGGCCAAGTGCGAGTCGTACTCGCGCACCGAGGGTTCCGTATCAGTTTTGGACGTATAAAGTGAAAAAATCCGGACCGCATAACTAAGTTTGTTTGTGAAGGAATTTTGATGATTTTGAAAAAACTGTACTAGTTAGGAACATCGCTTTATTTTTGGTGCCATATTTGGGTCAATTCCTATCAACCCTAATTATTTCAGATTTTTCGCCCCGCAAACTTCGGAGATAAGGGGGGGGGAATGGTATTTGTTTGGACATTTTTCATCATATGTCGAAAACTGTGAGACATAAAATAAAATGAAAATATATTTTGAAATGTGCAGATCAAGCCCTTTCATATGATATGTCACTTGACCTAGTAACCCCACTTTAAAATTTTGGACCCCCACTCCGGCCCCTTTTGCAATGAAAATATTTTTTATTTTCATTGCAATATAACCATGCTCTTTTGCCGCTAGCAAAGTGTGTACAGTCACAGATTTAGTACAGTGTAGGAGCCTCAATACTAAACATGTTTACGCCATGCACTTTCAGTTGCAACTCGATTTAGACAAAGAATTGGAGCAATCACCGCTGAAAACAGCTGAAAATTCAAGCCAAAATAAAGATTCGGTGAGTTGTACCTATTATATTATCCAGAATTTTACTAAAAAGTTATCGATACTATTGACAGTCCAAAACAATCGATAGTATTGATACTAATCAATAGGTACTATCGATAGTATTTGTTGTAGAATTTCGATAGTTTCGATAGTTTAAGCAATACTATCGATGGTATCGATATTATCGATTGCCCTATCGATAGAATGGCCTTTTTTAGCTAAAAATTTGTTTGGCAACTAAATACTACACTGAACGCACTGTACTTACTCGTATCTATTCGGTGTGCCCAGTCTTAAAGGTGGGAACGAATGTCACTCGATACTAAGTAATGTAGCGTGCTCATTGGCCACAATTCATCTCGAGAACTTACGTTTCATCATTTGGGCAATAAACACGCGTGGGTGGGGTGTTAGAAGTGTGCTGCGGCCTTTACTTTCGGCGCCAGACAGGTGAGTAGATAAAAATTGGCTTAACTGTCCAAACTAAATGAATAGTGGGTAGTTGAATATTTACAGAACAAATTGTTGTGCAGGATGAAGATCCGAGGTTTTCTCATCCAGTTGAAGTGAAGCGACGTAAACATTCAGGTACTTTTATTAGTGTTTATTTAGTATTTTATATATTACGAATATTATTTAATTAGTGTGAGTGTGTGATTGTGATGTGAAATTAGAGTTAGAGCTTATGGGTCTGTATCAACAGATAAAGATAACGTCGACAATATTATGTATCGTACAGGCAAGTGAATTTTGGATTGGTCATATTATTATATAGGTACAAACGTACCTATATATAATATATAGTAAACACTATGCAAACAATAAATAGTACAAAAGAAAGTCGCTTTTTATTCATATACTTGTAGATCTCTGTTGTAGGTAGGTAGGTACTTACGTGAGAATCTGTGCAATAAACCAAAATGTTTGCTGAACGTTGGATGTTGGATTTCAGATTCAAAATTCACTTTACATTTACGATACGTGACGTCAAATTTAGCCCTATTTTGGGTTTTTCCCGAGTAGAAAGTGTAGAAACCCAACTATAGTTCTGACTATATTTTGAAGAACAAATTACCGATAATATTGGAGCCTTTGGGCTTTATTTATCCATCCTGATTTGCAGGATACATAGTGAAGCCACGTCAACCCATCTCATGCATATCCCCGTCTACAGCATCGACGAGCTCATTGGCACAGGTCAGTTTGAACTATTAGTTTTATTAGGTTCGTGGTGGAATGATGACTTAGATTCCCTCGTGACGGTCGAGGGAATCCGCTGGATGCGGGCAACTCAAGACTAGTTTTTGTGACGATGCTTGGGGCTGGTGCACGTCTTTTGGCTGATCTGATAAGGCTTTGCTTGCCTTACTTGAATTAGAAGTAGGCGTAGATTCTTTTCCACGATGTAATCTATTCATAGGTTACGATCGTTTCACGAGAAAATTAAATGAAATAGCGTAGTTTGCGTGTCAATAAATAGAGTTAGACGTTTAATACAGCATGACATACTTTACATTTATGGTCGTTTAGGGAGCGTTGAACTAGTACTTTTAATCAACATTAAAAAATAAATAGCTATAATTACTTTTCAGCTTCATGATAAGCTAGCAGCATTACCTCGATACAAATACGATAAAGAACCAGTAAGCGTTTGCGCTCTTCCTGAACTTTCTATAGTCACCGAAGTCAGTGAGACAGATAACAGACAAAGCCTCAATAGTACACTCAAATACAAACCTTACGGCGTATGTTATAAGAACCTTAACAAACTAGAGAGTAGGAAATCTCAATGTGATCCAGAATCTTCTAGAAAGACTGGGAGGGGTAGAAGGCTGTCACCCGTTGTTAATGAAGATACGACCAGTTGTTTACTAGTCGCTACAATAGGATCTGCTGATGATTCCGTCATCAATGACACTGTAGAACGGCTGTCTAAAAGTAAAGATTATAACGCTGACAATATAGTTGATTTGTTAGTACAAGAGGCGCTGCAAGCTAAACACGAAGATAGGGAAAAATCTGACAGTGGAATTAATACAGGAGACAAAAAATCTCAAGATCCGAATGAAAATAGTGAGACGATTGACAATACGCCAGAAATAAATAAGATAAAATTAGATAAACTTCCAAAAAAACCCAAAGTGGTTTCATCAACATCTGATGAGTCGAACACAGAAGCTATTAATGAAACACCGTGTTACGTAAATGCGCGAAGGAAAAATAAGATAGAATTAAGAGATCGTGGGCTAAGGAACTCCCTCGATGAACAAGTAGTCGAAAAATTCTTTTCCCAGCATTTCACTGAAAACAAAGTTGGTGAAAATGTCATAAGTCTTACTTTAGCTAAGAAAATCAATGAAACCAGTTCGGAAACTAGCGAAACATTCGGCGACAATTTAAATTTAGGCGGTGACGATTTAGAAGAGGATATTGTACCGTATGATTTTAATAATGTTGAAGTTTTGGAATGTCTTAACAGCATGGTCGATAAAGTATGCGATGATTTTGATAAATGCTCCAAATATTTGAATAAAGACGATGAAAGTGCGGATCTTAACGATACTATACAAGAACAACCTTTAATGGATATCATAAATACGATTCAGGATATCGAATCGAAAAAAAAGCCAACTACGAAGAAATGTGATGCGAAGAAAAACATTAAATTGAAATACAAGATAACTCCAAGAAAGGCTAAAGCTCGTGCATCTAAAAGAAACAACAAACTTGTATTGGAGTCTACGTCGAAAATGTCAACTATTATCGAAGATAAAGGCTTAGAAAGCGCTGTTGAGAACATTGAAGATAATCTCCCAACCGAGACTAAAGAACTAGAAGAAAATGTAGAAAACACTAAGAAGGATTCGCTTTCCAATAACGGGGGGGTTTCTAAAACACCTTCATTGCGTAGAAAACGTAAACTTTATTCACCTAAAAATGAAGATAAAGTGCAGGATTCTCCACAAGTCCCGGAAGATGACATTGTGCTAGCTGAGTTAATGAAAACAAAAAAGACACCAAAATCTACAGCCACATGCTACAAAGAAATTGAGAAAGATCGCCAAAAGTATATCCGTATGCCACGAACAAGAAAATCTAAGACGGCTGAACCACCATCCCCTAGAACTAAAAAAATGAACGATATATTCGACAGGATAAAGGAGTCGGCTAACAGCGAAAAAGTGACTTTGGCTGATAAAACATTTGAAGTTGACGTGTACAACTTTACAAGTGACAGTGATGATGATTTTAAGATAAACAAGAATGAAATATCTAAAAGAAATAGTACAACTACTATTGCCAGCATTGAATCTGCTGTTTCTAAGCGCGGACGAGTCGTTAAACGTATTAATTATACAGACAATAAGTCTTCAGATGAAAGTAACAGAATTAAACGTAAAGTTACAAGAAAACCGAGGACTAAGAAGAAGGTTAATATTGAGCAAAACGAATTGGTTGATGAAAAGATGAGAAAAGCTAAAGATGTACTTAATACATCCATGGTAGTTGAGAAAACTAAAATTACAGTAAACGAACCTGATTTAGTTCTAGAAATAGCACCTGAAATGGAAGCAATTGTGGAAAAGAGTTCTGAAAAAGCAGAAGTCAATCAGAAAAAGAAAGGAAAGAAAACCAAAATCGAATCATCTGAGTCTAAACGGTCAAAGAGAGTATTAAATAAGGCTTTAGATGAAAAAGTTATAAATTTCGATGAAGATAGAACTGAAAGTCCTTTGCCAGGGCTACTAGTTGAACCAGTTACGTTAGACAGAGACGACGCTAACGAATTATCAGCGACCATGGTTGATAAATTCAAGAAAATCTATCAGGAAGGCCCAGACAATTATATCAACGAGTCCAATACTACACAGAATTTACTGTCAGATGTTGAAAGAATCAACTACAGCCCTCCGAATGTTTATAATACTGATGAATACATAGAAATCCAGGACCAGTTTGAAAGCAAAGTCATTGAACCAGTACCTAAAGAAAAGAGTGTCAAGAACAAAAAATCTAATAGCGTAATACTTAAAAATAGTAAGACAGAAAAAACTACGACTAAAAATAAGATCAAAGAAAATTTAGAAATTATAAACATATCTGAAATAACTGATGTAAAATCGGAGAAATCTATAGCAACAATAGGAATAACTGGTCACGGGGAATTAGAGGAAGCTCCACCAAGTGCGAAATTAATAAATGAAAGTCTAGAACCGCGAAATTTAGAAGTGGAAGATCTAGATCATTCCATGAAGGATTATTTTGACAAACTTACGAAAGAAATGAATGAATCCAGTAATCGTGATTCCAGTGGTACTAAAGAAAGCAATGTATGTAAAATTAGTACTAAAGCCAAAAGTAATGATAGTGTTAAGTCTAATTCTCCAATAGTTTCTATAAAGAGGCTGCCTTTTGAAGATATAAGTAGATGGCTCCCTTCAAGACGTAACTCTGAATCAGATACATCTTACGTTAGTGCCAAGTCAGCGGTAAAACGCAACAGCGAAGAAAACGCCGTCAAAACAATTGAAAGGTCCAAAATATCAAAACCAAAAGACAACGACTCTGATGTTTCTGAAATCAGTGAAACAAAAAGACAATCTTTGAGACTAATGTTCAAAAAGGCACAAGTGGCAAAAATGAATAATAGCGACAATTCTGATGTTTCTGGAATTAATGAAACCAATAGACAATCTTTGAGACTGATTTTCAAAAATGCACAAACTAGTACTAGCGGACAAGCTAAATATGATTCTGATTCAGAAAGCGACAATGAGACTTTAAAACAAATTAATAAAAAAGCAAAAACATCACCCAAAGTTTTAAAACCTAAAAAGGCTAAATCTGTAGAAAATACTGTAAGAAAGGCAAAACTGAAACAAACATCGGTCATATCACCAATAAAACTGTTCGAAGACCTTATATCCAATGCCGATAAACAATCAGAAATAACACTATCAGATGATGAAGAATACATGAGAGATATAATGCATACACTAGCTAGTAAAAAAGACAAAAATATTCCCCAACCTAAAATTCTCGAGAAAAAAACCCCACAAAAAATGATTGAAAAGAAACCCGTAACAAAATCAATAGATTCTATATCAAGTCATTCAAAAATAAGTACGTCAACAAAAATAGAAGGTTCTAGAATGATTTTAAAGAGGAGACTGGAGGAAGAAATGGGAGATAGTAAGAAAAGAAAAGTGGAAGTGAATAACAATGAGGAATGCATTTCGAGTGCGATGACTGTCTCCAGCGTCGATGACTGGTTCAAGAGGATGGAACCGGAAGGAAGTAGGGGTGAGTTTGTCATAACAGATTTTTTGCTAAAGCGATTAATCGTCCATTAGTCAATTTTTATGTGATTTTACCCATCTTCCAGAAAATTCTTGCACCCATTGCCCCCCGTATTCGCGGATGAGACATTATAGGTATTTTTTACATTGAAATATAGATTCATCGACGAACGCAAAAACTAAGTATCAACTAACCTGTTGATGTGTACAGTTGAACACTGCCCCATAAAAGATCTTTTGTGTTCTATATGCTAATTTATTTTTAATTTTTCAGCTGATATAATACATGCGTCGATGAGACACAGCATGCAAGGCGTGCTGGAGAGGTTGGATACCACGCTCGAAGAGATACACAGGAACACTAGTAGGAAGTAAGTATTCATAGACATCTTATTTAACCAACTTTCAGACTTACGGCGATGGAATCGTGAGGAAAGCTGGCACTGTATTATGAATTCTTGTACTTGTAAGTCTGAAATTGCCAATATGATATATACAGGGTGGCAGGTTAGACAGTGGAAATATTTAAAGGGGTCATTGTACTCATCATTATGAACAACTTTTACTATGGGACCAACCATGAAATCGCAAAAAAAAATCAGCTGTACCATACATTTTGTCGATTTATGTGATCATAAATGTATGGAGCAGCTGATTTTTTTTGCGATATCAGGGTTGGTCCCGTAGTAAAAGCTGTTGTTCATAATGATGAGTACAATGACCCCTTTAAATATTTCCAGTCTAACCTGCAAGTGTCAATGCTCCCTCCTTTTCTGTATGATACTCATATCATATTCCGTATCAGTCAATAATTGTCCTACGTAAAGCCTCAGCTTTACGTAGGACAATTATTGACTGATACTTATTTATACGCTGATCGTGGCGAACAGAGGTACGGTCCGCCCTCAGATCATAGAAACAAGGGAGATGTGCCAAGGCGCTATTGAGCTTGATGCTTTAATTTGCCCACATTGGGCGTAGTACAAAAGTACACGCTGGCGACGAACCGAACACGATCGATGATATAAATACAGTGTTTTAGTTTAGTGCTAGTGTTGAGTGACGATTAACAGTGTTAGATTGAGGGTGTGCGGAATTTTCAATGTGTGGGATATCTTTATATTCACGAGGGACGCTTGTAATTGTGTTGAAAAATGTACTAAAAGTGGCGAAAGTTGTTCCCGTACTAATTTCCTATGATGACATATCTCCTTGTTTTTATGATCTGAGGGTCCGTCTGATGGTAAGTGGTTACCGTAGCATATGATCGCTTGAGTATCACATGCGTATTGCCAACCCTTTAAAATGAGGATTCGCAATACCAACAGCTTAGGAGACAAGTAGGTCCCCACCTCAGATCATAGAAACAAGGAGATATGCCATCATAGCAAATTAGTACGGGAACATCTGATGCCACTTTTAGTACATTTTTCGACACAATTATGCGCATAATTAAGCGCTCCTTGTGAATAAAAAGATCTCCCACGCATTAAACATTCCGCACACCCTCAAACTAACACTGTTAATCGTCACTCAACACTAGCACTAAACTAAAACACTGTATTTATACCATCGATCGTGTTCGGTTCGTCGCCAGCGCGTACGTTTTTAATATGAGCAATTTGCTCAAGATTAGGCATCAAGCTCGATAGCGCCTTGGCACATCTCCTTGTTTCTATGATCTGAGGTCCCCACTGTCAACACAGTACCTAAGTGTAAGTAATTTGTTAATCTGGCATATTATGAGGGATCCTTCATATGCCAGATTAACAAATTGCTTACATTGAATAAAAACCGGCCAAGTGCGAGTCGCACACGCGCACCGAGGGTTCCGTATCATTTTTGACGTATAAAGTGAAAAAAACCGGACTGCATAAGTTTGTTTGTGAAGGAATTTTGATGTTTTTGAAAAAACTGTACTAGTTAGGAACATCGTTTTATTTTTGGTGGAATATTTGGGTCAATTCCTATCAGCTCTAATGATTTCAGATTTTTCGCTCCGCAAACTTCGGAGATAAGGGGGGGAATGGTATTTTTTCAGACATTTTTCATCAAATGTCGAAAACTGTGAGACATAAAATTAAATAAAAATATATTTGAAATGTGCAGATTAAGCCCTTTCATTTGATATGCCACTTGACCTAGTAACCCCACTTTAAAATTTCGGACCCCCACTCCGGCCCCTTTTGCATGAAAATAAAAATATTTTTTTACTTTTTTCATTTGCAATAAAGTTGGGCGAGCATTTTTTATAACTGTTCCAAATTTCAAGTCGATAGCATTAGTAGTTGCTGAAATTAGCAGGTGTGACAGACAGACAGACGAAATCGCACCATAAGGGTTCCTTTTTACCATTTTGGTACGGAACCCTAAAAATTGTCTTACATTTTCCAGATTCGTGCATCTGTTCGTGGACGCGCAGAAGCACTTGAGTGCGTTGAAGGAGCATCGTCAAGGCATGTACAAGCAACTGGCGTCGGACATAATCAGCGACGTCGTGAAGATCATGGACAATAAGTTCGCTGATCTAGACAAAAGGTAATGAATTAACTACCATTAAGGTCTTATGACATCACGCGGCATAAACGGCGGTATTGTTCCTAATAAGGAATATTACTTCCTTCCTTGCCTTGGGTTAGGTACTAAGAACAGATTATTTAACATCAAATTGGGCATCAGCATGGTTAGTGGCAAAACACTGCAACAATTTAATCCATTTGCCAAGCTTGGTGAATTGGAAACTATTCAACAATTTACATGTATTGTGGGCGCCGATCGAAATGTATTGTTCATGCTTCATACCTTTAATTTTTAGGGTTCCGTACCAAAATGGTAAAAAAGGAACCCTTATGGTGCGACTTCGTCTGTCTGTCTGTCACACCTGCTTATTTCAGCAACTACTTATGCTATCGACTTGAAATTTGGAACAGTTATAAAAAATGCTTGTTCAACTTTATTGCAAATGAAAAAAGTCCAAAAATATTTTTATTTTCATTGCAAAAGGGGCCGGAGTGGAGGTCCGAAATTTTATAGTTGGGGTTACTAGGTCAAGTGACATATCATATGTAAGGGCTTGATTTGCACATTTCAAAATATATTTTTATTTTATTTTATGTCTCATAGTTTTCGACATATGATGAAAAATGTCCAAAAAAATACCATCCCCCCCCTTATCTCCGAAGTTTGCAGGGCGAAAAATCTGAAATAATTAGAGTTGATAGGAATTGACCCAAATATGGCACCAAAAATAAAACGATGTTCCTAACTAGTACAGTTTTTTCAAAATCATCAAAATTCCTTCACAAACAAACTTAGTTATGCGGTCCGGATTTTTCACTTTATACGTCCAAAAATGATACGGAACCCTCGGTGCGCGAGTACGACTCGCACTTAGCCGGTTTTTTTTAACGTAGATAGTAGTAGAGCTCTTTATGAAAGAGCTCGTCGTGGGAAGTACTACCGTACCTATTTCTACTGCTAAAAGGTCGTTAAAGAGTAATAAAATTACATCTTGCTTGAAATCTTGCTATGAACTACAGATACTCTTGCTGCAATTTACATGATAAAAGTCAATTGCCATCTCTGTTCATTAGCATAGAAATGACAAGGATAGTATAGTTGTATATTTAATTAGCGGTTAAAAAAGTAACAAGTTTTAATAAGTAATGGCCCATATTTGTCTCCAGATCACAAGAATTCGACAGCGATTTCATGGAGCAACTCAAAGAGGGGGCTTCAGAGCTGATCCGAGAGGACTGCAAACAGAAGCGAGCCATGGTGCGACTGTTGAAGGACGACGTTCAGGCCGTTGTCGACCATATGGATAGGCAGTAGGCAGGGTACTGCGTCAAGTGTCAGCCCATGTAGGCCGGAGCACATCGAAAACGGATGCGTTCGCAGAGCAGTAGGACTTTTACGTATGAAACTACTACAAATAGCGTGTATAGGTATCGGCGTCGTGAGCACAGATCGTGCATATATGTACACTCGACGCCTGTCACCCTTATTACTAAGAACATAAGGGTGAAAAGTGGTCGACCGTCAATGGCGTCGAGTGTACATTTTCGGCTCAATAGACAATAGACAGTTGGCGAATGCACTGCACCCGTATTCACAAAAAATACTATGAGGACTCATAGCACAGTGTACAAAAAACTCATTCAAATATGAACATTAAATGTATTCAGTTAAGGTTCATATTCGTATGAAGCTCTTGTTTATATTCGCTTATATGAATATGAACGTTATATATATACATATAATGTTCATATTCGTATGAGTTTTCTGTACACTGCGTTCGAGACCTCATAGTAAGTAGGGGGCCATTGCAGTGTACTCCAGCCTTTAAAGGCAGGATATTTGAATCGGTTATAAGTTATAACAATACTACCTATTGGTATCAGTGTATAAAGTAATTTTATATCGCAACTGCACTGCAAGTACGGACTTTGCATCGATAAGACATCGAGATCGCTAAGGTTCGCATTTTTATCGATCTTGTTATCGAATTT
Source organism: Thalpophila matura (assembly GCA_948465475.1). Lineage (NCBI taxonomy): Eukaryota > Metazoa > Arthropoda > Insecta > Lepidoptera > Noctuidae > Thalpophila > Thalpophila matura. The sequence continues at coordinate 8,126,984 of OX419198.1, read as the reverse complement.
GGAAGTACGTAACACGCGACGATAAGATTTATCTTAGGCCGATTCGAGTCGATAAGGATCGTTTGTCAAATGGCAATACTGAGGACGTCCACAGACAAACCATTTAAGGTGGGGTTTCTGTGGCACGACTAATGTCCGAAATATTTAGAAAATCCTTTTTGTTCATACATTTTTGGCATTGTAAACAATATTTATGGGTATAATTCAGAGAAGCTACCAGTATTTACCAAAATTTCCGTTTGTTTTCGTAAAAATACAGAAAATATGCTATCTTCTTAAATTAAAGTCTTGTTTAGTTGTTTACCTATGACAAAAAAAAAAGTTTGTTGTTGACGTTTCTTGAAGTTTGAGAAAAAAACTTATCTGTCTGTCACTGTCTGAGCTATCCATAAACACGGTAAACTCTAAACAAACTGTAAGTACTTTTTCGTTTATCTTGAGTTTAATTAAATGAGCAATACTTAATCATTTATCAGGCTATTTCCACGCAGGAATATTTCCACGTTCACGGAGATGGCTGAATCAGCAAGGTACGTATTTTTTTATAATAAACAGTTTTAGGTTACTTAGTTTTATAAATTAATCCAATATTACAGTTTATAAATTAGTCCAAGATTACAGTATTCCAAGGAGGAGCTTCCAACTGCATAAAACCGTACGCGTTCCTGCACACGGTGCCGCCGCCGCACCGACGCCGCACCGCCGCCGCGCAGTTACACTGTAGATACGAGTCGCGCGAAGCCCGCCGCCGCGCCGCCTCCGCGCGCGTTCCCTCTGTTTGATTAATTCCATTACCGGCCGTGTACGAACGTGCACGTTCTGTGGTAATGGAATGAATCAAACAGAGGGAACGCGCGCGGCGGCGGCGCGGTGGCGGGCTTCGCGCGACTCGTATCTACAGTGTAACTGCGCGGCGGCGGCGCGGCGGCGGCATCGTGTGCAGGAACGCTACGGCTGTCAAAACCTAAAACATGCAAAGTTATCTAAGTACCTATTTGGACTACAAAATTTAGGTATTTGTAAGTACTAGAAAAGGCGAGTTGTTCTTTAATAGGTAGGTACTATAATAAGTAAAAATAAATCATGTTTTGTCTAGATCTCGAATGAAGTAGGTAGGTAGGCAACTATAGTAAAAAAAACAGTACTTATGTAATTACCACGATATGGACAGGGAGTCCAGTGGATCGTATTCTCCGCACATCTACCTCTATCCCTTCTGTTAAAATTAATGCCACTTCCCGAGTCACCCGAAAGAGACGAACAAAATCTTCTTCCGGAAGTTCCAGAGGATTGTTCGTGTCTCTGAGACGCCGCCTCCGAATACGCATCACATTATGATGCTGCTGTCGTTCTTCCTCATCACCCAGCAATAAAGCCATGAGTCCTAAATCCATTTTATGTAGGTAATGATCGATAAGCTTATCGGACTTCTACAAGGTGTCGATAAATTACCGAGCTTGACAGCTTAAATTGGCGATCTCAACTGTCAAAATGTCGTTTCGTACTTGCATTTTCGATAAATTCGTTAAAATTTTAGAGTTTATCGACCGATCGGTAAAGTAGAAGTTACGTACTTGCGACATCGATTCGATTCGATAAAAACTCATTTTATCGAGTTTATCTGTCAAATTTATCGAATCGAGTCCTACGTACTTGCACTGCTGGTACTGTATGTAATATGTATAACAATTCTGTATAATGGTCTATTGAGATGTTTTTAATATTTTATGGTTTTCGCTTACGAAATGAGCTGAATTTTATGTGGTTAGTAAGGGGATGTAGGGAGAGATTATAGCTGTGTTGACATAGTACTGCGGCTTTATGAATAGGTACGTATAGTTAGGTATTTCAACAACATACGGAAATTTATCTATTTTTTTTTCAAACTCAATTTTATTTATAGAGATTAGTAAAATGGTAGCAATGATCCTAATACGGTATTGAAGCTGGCTTGAAAGAAAAAACTGGCCAAGTGCGAGTCGGACTCGCGCACTGAGGCTTCCGTACCTGCCTCAGACGTATAAAAACATGATGGCACAATAGCGCCATCTATGAGAATATAGTTGAACAGCATCAACCAGCAGTAGCAAGCTATATTCTCATAGATGGCGCTTAACACAACAGACGGACAACAAAGTGATCTTTTAAGGGTTCCGTTTTTCCTTTTGAGGTACGGAACCCTAATAAATGTCACCTAATTTATAAGGTGAGTCGAACTATCGCTGAGTCAGTTCACACTGTGTCAACACAACTATTTTCTCCAAGCATATACAGGGTGGCAGGTTAGACAGTGGAAATATCGCTGCCCTAGTTCAACAGTAAGATATCTTAAAAAATAAAAATTAAGATAAGTTTTGTTTCATGTGAAAAATTTGCTCTTCTGTCGGTTCAATAATCGGATATTTGTAAAAGCAACCGAAGTGTCTAAATTTCAATGTACACTACAAATATCCGATTTTTGAACCGGACAGAAGACCAAATTTTTCACATGAAACAAAACTTATCTTAATTTTTATTTTTTAAGATATCTTACTGTTGAACTAGGGCAGCGATATTTTAAGAGGTCATTGTACTCATCATTATGAACAACTTTTACTATGGGACCAAACCTGAAATCGCGAAAAAAAATCTGCTGTTCCATACATTTATGTTCACTTAACTCATCAAAATGTATGGAACAGCTGATTTTTTTTTTGGCGATTTCAGGATTGTTCCCATAGTAAAAGTTGTTCATAATGATGAGTACAATGACCCCTTAAAATATTTCCACTGTCTAACCTGCCACCCTGTATAGTTACAATTTGTTAATTTTATCAAATGTTTAATTTGTTCTGTTAATGTTATGAATTACCGCCAATGGTGATTGTTAAATTCTTTTTTATTTATTTTTAAACCATTCATATCAAATAAGGTATGCAGTTTTCAGTTGTAATGTGTTCAAAGTGAATAATAAAACGAAATATTTTATTATTTTATGTTTAATAACTTATGTAAATATACACCTAAATAACAACCAACTTATCACTAATTATTTTAAACTTTGATGACAATTTTTTGCTGTGATTTGTCCAGGTTCTATGATTTAGAATTAGGACAAAATAATTAAATTAATCTAGATTTTGAAAGTGAATTTAATAAGGCTTTAGATGAAAAAGTTATAAATTTCGATGAAGATAGAACTGAAAGTCCTTTGCCAGGGCTACTAGTTGAACCAGTTACGTTAGACAGAGACGACGCTAACGAATTATCAGCGACCATGGTTGATAAATTCAAGAAAATCTATCAGGAAGGCCCAGACAATTATATCAACGAGTCCAATACTACACAGAATTTACTGTCAGATGTTGAAAGAATCAACTACAGCCCTCCGAATGTTTATAATACTGATGAATACATAGAAATCCAGGACCAGTTTGAAAGCAAAGTCATTGAACCAGTACCTAAAGAAAAGAGTGTCAAGAACAAAAAATCTAATAGCGTAATACTTAAAAATAGTAAGACAGAAAAAACTACGACTAAAAATAAGATCAAAGAAAATTTAGAAATTATAAACATATCTGAAATAACTGATGTAAAATCGGAGAAATCTATAGCAACAATAGGAATAACTGGTCACGGGGAATTAGAGGAAGCTCCACCAAGTGCGAAATTAATAAATGAAAGTCTAGAACCGCGAAATTTAGAAGTGGAAGATCTAGATCATTCCATGAAGGATTATTTTGACAAACTTACGAAAGAAATGAATGAATCCAGTAATCGTGATTCCAGTGGTACTAAAGAAAGCAATGTATGTAAAATTAGTACTAAAGCCAAAAGTAATGATAGTGTTAAGTCTAATTCTCCAATAGTTTCTATAAAGAGGCTGCCTTTTGAAGATATAAGTAGATGGCTCCCTTCAAGACGTAACTCTGAATCAGATACATCTTACGTTAGTGCCAAGTCAGCGGTAAAACGCAACAGCGAAGAAAACGCCGTCAAAACAATTGAAAGGTCCAAAATATCAAAACCAAAAGACAACGACTCTGATGTTTCTGAAATCAGTGAAACAAAAAGACAATCTTTGAGACTAATGTTCAAAAAGGCACAAGTGGCAAAAATGAATAATAGCGACAATTCTGATGTTTCTGGAATTAATGAAACCAATAGACAATCTTTGAGACTGATTTTCAAAAATGCACAAACTAGTACTAGCGGACAAGCTAAATATGATTCTGATTCAGAAAGCGACAATGAGACTTTAAAACAAATTAATAAAAAAGCAAAAACATCACCCAAAGTTTTAAAACCTAAAAAGGCTAAATCTGTAGAAAATACTGTAAGAAAGGCAAAACTGAAACAAACATCGGTCATATCACCAATAAAACTGTTCGAAGACCTTATATCCAATGCCGATAAACAATCAGAAATAACACTATCAGATGATGAAGAATACATGAGAGATATAATGCATACACTAGCTAGTAAAAAAGACAAAAATATTCCCCAACCTAAAATTCTCGAGAAAAAAACCCCACAAAAAATGATTGAAAAGAAACCCGTAACAAAATCAATAGATTCTATATCAAGTCATTCAAAAATAAGTACGTCAACAAAAATAGAAGGTTCTAGAATGATTTTAAAGAGGAGACTGGAGGAAGAAATGGGAGATAGTAAGAAAAGAAAAGTGGAAGTGAATAACAATGAGGAATGCATTTCGAGTGCGATGACTGTCTCCAGCGTCGATGACTGGTTCAAGAGGATGGAACCGGAAGGAAGTAGGGGTGAGTTTGTCATAACAGATTTTTTGCTAAAGCGATTAATCGTCCATTAGTCAATTTTTATGTGATTTTACCCATCTTCCAGAAAATTCTTGCACCCATTGCCCCCCGTATTCGCGGATGAGACATTATAGGTATTTTTTACATTGAAATATAGATTCATCGACGAACGCAAAAACTAAGTATCAACTAACCTGTTGATGTGTACAGTTGAACACTGCCCCATAAAAGATCTTTTGTGTTCTATATGCTAATTTATTTTTAATTTTTCAGCTGATATAATACATGCGTCGATGAGACACAGCATGCAAGGCGTGCTGGAGAGGTTGGATACCACGCTCGAAGAGATACACAGGAACACTAGTAGGAAGTAAGTATTCATAGACATCTTATTTAACCAACTTTCAGACTTACGGCGATGGAATCGTGAGGAAAGCTGGCACTGTATTATGAATTCTTGTACTTGTAAGTCTGAAATTGCCAATATGATATATACAGGGTGGCAGGTTAGACAGTGGAAATATTTAAAGGGGTCATTGTACTCATCATTATGAACAACTTTTACTATGGGACCAACCATGAAATCGCAAAAAAAAATCAGCTGTACCATACATTTTGTCGATTTATGTGATCATAAATGTATGGAGCAGCTGATTTTTTTTGCGATATCAGGGTTGGTCCCGTAGTAAAAGCTGTTGTTCATAATGATGAGTACAATGACCCCTTTAAATATTTCCAGTCTAACCTGCAAGTGTCAATGCTCCCTCCTTTTCTGTATGATACTCATATCATATTCCGTATCAGTCAATAATTGTCCTACGTAAAGCCTCAGCTTTACGTAGGACAATTATTGACTGATACTTATTTATACGCTGATCGTGGCGAACAGAGGTACGGTCCGCCCTCAGATCATAGAAACAAGGGAGATGTGCCAAGGCGCTATTGAGCTTGATGCTTTAATTTGCCCACATTGGGCGTAGTACAAAAGTACACGCTGGCGACGAACCGAACACGATCGATGATATAAATACAGTGTTTTAGTTTAGTGCTAGTGTTGAGTGACGATTAACAGTGTTAGATTGAGGGTGTGCGGAATTTTCAATGTGTGGGATATCTTTATATTCACGAGGGACGCTTGTAATTGTGTTGAAAAATGTACTAAAAGTGGCGAAAGTTGTTCCCGTACTAATTTCCTATGATGACATATCTCCTTGTTTTTATGATCTGAGGGTCCGTCTGATGGTAAGTGGTTACCGTAGCATATGATCGCTTGAGTATCACATGCGTATTGCCAACCCTTTAAAATGAGGATTCGCAATACCAACAGCTTAGGAGACAAGTAGGTCCCCACCTCAGATCATAGAAACAAGGAGATATGCCATCATAGCAAATTAGTACGGGAACATCTGATGCCACTTTTAGTACATTTTTCGACACAATTATGCGCATAATTAAGCGCTCCTTGTGAATAAAAAGATCTCCCACGCATTAAACATTCCGCACACCCTCAAACTAACACTGTTAATCGTCACTCAACACTAGCACTAAACTAAAACACTGTATTTATACCATCGATCGTGTTCGGTTCGTCGCCAGCGCGTACGTTTTTAATATGAGCAATTTGCTCAAGATTAGGCATCAAGCTCGATAGCGCCTTGGCACATCTCCTTGTTTCTATGATCTGAGGTCCCCACTGTCAACACAGTACCTAAGTGTAAGTAATTTGTTAATCTGGCATATTATGAGGGATCCTTCATATGCCAGATTAACAAATTGCTTACATTGAATAAAAACCGGCCAAGTGCGAGTCGCACACGCGCACCGAGGGTTCCGTATCATTTTTGACGTATAAAGTGAAAAAAACCGGACTGCATAAGTTTGTTTGTGAAGGAATTTTGATGTTTTTGAAAAAACTGTACTAGTTAGGAACATCGTTTTATTTTTGGTGGAATATTTGGGTCAATTCCTATCAGCTCTAATGATTTCAGATTTTTCGCTCCGCAAACTTCGGAGATAAGGGGGGGAATGGTATTTTTTCAGACATTTTTCATCAAATGTCGAAAACTGTGAGACATAAAATTAAATAAAAATATATTTGAAATGTGCAGATTAAGCCCTTTCATTTGATATGCCACTTGACCTAGTAACCCCACTTTAAAATTTCGGACCCCCACTCCGGCCCCTTTTGCATGAAAATAAAAATATTTTTTTACTTTTTTCATTTGCAATAAAGTTGGGCGAGCATTTTTTATAACTGTTCCAAATTTCAAGTCGATAGCATTAGTAGTTGCTGAAATTAGCAGGTGTGACAGACAGACAGACGAAATCGCACCATAAGGGTTCCTTTTTACCATTTTGGTACGGAACCCTAAAAATTGTCTTACATTTTCCAGATTCGTGCATCTGTTCGTGGACGCGCAGAAGCACTTGAGTGCGTTGAAGGAGCATCGTCAAGGCATGTACAAGCAACTGGCGTCGGACATAATCAGCGACGTCGTGAAGATCATGGACAATAAGTTCGCTGATCTAGACAAAAGGTAATGAATTAACTACCATTAAGGTCTTATGACATCACGCGGCATAAACGGCGGTATTGTTCCTAATAAGGAATATTACTTCCTTCCTTGCCTTGGGTTAGGTACTAAGAACAGATTATTTAACATCAAATTGGGCATCAGCATGGTTAGTGGCAAAACACTGCAACAATTTAATCCATTTGCCAAGCTTGGTGAATTGGAAACTATTCAACAATTTACATGTATTGTGGGCGCCGATCGAAATGTATTGTTCATGCTTCATACCTTTAATTTTTAGGGTTCCGTACCAAAATGGTAAAAAAGGAACCCTTATGGTGCGACTTCGTCTGTCTGTCTGTCACACCTGCTTATTTCAGCAACTACTTATGCTATCGACTTGAAATTTGGAACAGTTATAAAAAATGCTTGTTCAACTTTATTGCAAATGAAAAAAGTCCAAAAATATTTTTATTTTCATTGCAAAAGGGGCCGGAGTGGAGGTCCGAAATTTTATAGTTGGGGTTACTAGGTCAAGTGACATATCATATGTAAGGGCTTGATTTGCACATTTCAAAATATATTTTTATTTTATTTTATGTCTCATAGTTTTCGACATATGATGAAAAATGTCCAAAAAAATACCATCCCCCCCCTTATCTCCGAAGTTTGCAGGGCGAAAAATCTGAAATAATTAGAGTTGATAGGAATTGACCCAAATATGGCACCAAAAATAAAACGATGTTCCTAACTAGTACAGTTTTTTCAAAATCATCAAAATTCCTTCACAAACAAACTTAGTTATGCGGTCCGGATTTTTCACTTTATACGTCCAAAAATGATACGGAACCCTCGGTGCGCGAGTACGACTCGCACTTAGCCGGTTTTTTTTAACGTAGATAGTAGTAGAGCTCTTTATGAAAGAGCTCGTCGTGGGAAGTACTACCGTACCTATTTCTACTGCTAAAAGGTCGTTAAAGAGTAATAAAATTACATCTTGCTTGAAATCTTGCTATGAACTACAGATACTCTTGCTGCAATTTACATGATAAAAGTCAATTGCCATCTCTGTTCATTAGCATAGAAATGACAAGGATAGTATAGTTGTATATTTAATTAGCGGTTAAAAAAGTAACAAGTTTTAATAAGTAATGGCCCATATTTGTCTCCAGATCACAAGAATTCGACAGCGATTTCATGGAGCAACTCAAAGAGGGGGCTTCAGAGCTGATCCGAGAGGACTGCAAACAGAAGCGAGCCATGGTGCGACTGTTGAAGGACGACGTTCAGGCCGTTGTCGACCATATGGATAGGCAGTAGGCAGGGTACTGCGTCAAGTGTCAGCCCATGTAGGCCGGAGCACATCGAAAACGGATGCGTTCGCAGAGCAGTAGGACTTTTACGTATGAAACTACTACAAATAGCGTGTATAGGTATCGGCGTCGTGAGCACAGATCGTGCATATATGTACACTCGACGCCTGTCACCCTTATTACTAAGAACATAAGGGTGAAAAGTGGTCGACCGTCAATGGCGTCGAGTGTACATTTTCGGCTCAATAGACAATAGACAGTTGGCGAATGCACTGCACCCGTATTCACAAAAAATACTATGAGGACTCATAGCACAGTGTACAAAAAACTCATTCAAATATGAACATTAAATGTATTCAGTTAAGGTTCATATTCGTATGAAGCTCTTGTTTATATTCGCTTATATGAATATGAACGTTATATATATACATATAATGTTCATATTCGTATGAGTTTTCTGTACACTGCGTTCGAGACCTCATAGTAAGTAGGGGGCCATTGCAGTGTACTCCAGCCTTTAAAGGCAGGATATTTGAATCGGTTATAAGTTATAACAATACTACCTATTGGTATCAGTGTATAAAGTAATTTTATATCGCAACTGGTACTGTATGTAATATGTATAACAATTCTGTATAATGGTCTATTGAGATGTTTTTAATATTTTATGGTTTTCGCTTACGAAATGAGCTGAATTTTATGTGGTTAGTAAGGGGATGTAGGGAGAGATTATAGCTGTGTTGACATAGTACTGCGGCTTTATGAATAGGTACGTATAGTTAGGTATTTCAACAACATACGGAAATTTATCTATTTTTTTTTCAAACTCAATTTTATTTATAGAGATTAGTAAAATGGTAGCAATGATCCTAATACGGTATTGAAGCTGGCTTGAAAGAAAAAACTGGCCAAGTGCGAGTCGGACTCGCGCACTGAGGCTTCCGTACCTGCCTCAGACGTATAAAAACATGATGGCACAATAGCGCCATCTATGAGAATATAGTTGAACAGCATCAACCAGCAGTAGCAAGCTATATTCTCATAGATGGCGCTTAACACAACAGACGGACAACAAAGTGATCTTTTAAGGGTTCCGTTTTTCCTTTTGAGGTACGGAACCCTAATAAATGTCACCTAATTTATAAGGTGAGTCGAACTATCGCTGAGTCAGTTCACACTGTGTCAACACAACTATTTTCTCCAAGCATATACAGGGTGGCAGGTTAGACAGTGGAAATATCGCTGCCCTAGTTCAACAGTAAGATATCTTAAAAAATAAAAATTAAGATAAGTTTTGTTTCATGTGAAAAATTTGCTCTTCTGTCGGTTCAATAATCGGATATTTGTAAAAGCAACCGAAGTGTCTAAATTTCAATGTACACTACAAATATCCGATTTTTGAACCGGACAGAAGACCAAATTTTTCACATGAAACAAAACTTATCTTAATTTTTATTTTTTAAGATATCTTACTGTTGAACTAGGGCAGCGATATTTTAAGAGGTCATTGTACTCATCATTATGAACAACTTTTACTATGGGACCAAACCTGAAATCGCGAAAAAAAATCTGCTGTTCCATACATTTATGTTCACTTAACTCATCAAAATGTATGGAACAGCTGATTTTTTTTTTGGCGATTTCAGGATTGTTCCCATAGTAAAAGTTGTTCATAATGATGAGTACAATGACCCCTTAAAATATTTCCACTGTCTAACCTGCCACCCTGTATAGTTACAATTTGTTAATTTTATCAAATGTTTAATTTGTTCTGTTAATGTTATGAATTACCGCCAATGGTGATTGTTAAATTCTTTTTTATTTATTTTTAAACCATTCATATCAAATAAGGTATGCAGTTTTCAGTTGTAATGTGTTCAAAGTGAATAATAAAACGAAATATTTTATTATTTTATGTTTAATAACTTATGTAAATATACACCTAAATAACAACCAACTTATCACTAATTATTTTAAACTTTGATGACAATTTTTTGCTGTGATTTGTCCAGGTTCTATGATTTAGAATTAGGACAAAATAATTAAATTAATCTAGATTTTGAAAGTGAATTTAAGTAAAAACTGGGCGAAAAATGGTTAATACAGAGTCAGGTGTTAAATAGCTGACGAATCATATTCATTACCACAATAACATAAGTTTAGGGTGCAGCCTCACTAGGTGAACATTTGTAGCTGACTTTATTCTTAAATGTAGGACAATGTAGGTGTTTTACTTTCGTCATTTTCTCGAAGATCCCGCAGTATTATTAGGCCAAATCTTACTATTGCTATCATAAGAAGGCCAATTCTCGTAATTCATTTGCACTATGACTGATTTACCGAACTCATGAATTCGATTTTGAATTAACTGAAAATTGGTATAAGAGCACGTTTGACGTTGTTTGTTAGTTTAGGAGAATATCATTGGTGTATTTATGACAGACAGAAAACATACGAATATGAACATTATCTGTAAAAGAATAAGGTTCAAATAAGTTAATGTAATACGTTAATGCTCATATTCGTATGAGTTTTTTTGCGCACTGTGCGTTCGAGACCTCATTGTAATGTTTGTGAATACGGGTGTTATACTTGAACATTTTTAATTAAGAGAATTGACCTTCTGAACGCTATACTGATTTAATAGACATTCATTAGTACAAAATACCTAGGCCTATTATAATATTTACATATAATACATTAAATACTATTGCATACCTTTTTGGCCCTTTTCTGTAAGCCCTTTATAATTTTAATTTACGTCTAACCTCTAGTGATTGGTTGACGTAAATACCAACCAATCAAATCACTTGACATGAGGTTATCAGTAAATTAAAAATGAATCGCTTTCAAAAACTGGGGGTTAATCATAAATTTAGGGCTTCTTCACACGTACCACAACCACACCACGACCACAACCACACCTCAACCACACCACGTGACCGGGCGTATATTTCGTATTGAAAATGAATAAGACTATTCACACGTACCACATTTTGCAGTCGTTATCGACCGTGTGTGTGATACCGACCACACTATACACCGACGACACTGCGAACTACACATCACATTTTGCGAACGACACATCGACATTTTGTCGGTACCACAACGCAACTACAAAAAGCTGAAGCGACACTATTCACACGTAACCACTGCTTGACAGCATTTTGTCGTTGCGACGTAGTGTGGTTGTGGTATGTGTGAACAAGCCTTGAGGAGAGCGTGAATAAGATTAAAATGGATTTTTTTAATTATTAATATTGACTTAGTTAATATGCCTTTGATACGAATACCTCTGAGCTTGCAAGAAGCAATGAGCATTTTGAATTTGTTTTTCAGAAATCAGCTTTGGTACCTAGTAACACTACAGCTTATCCATGTTTAAAAATTACTTATTTGAAAATTACTGTTTGTACACCCCGTTTGTATAATAGTATCGCATATCGTGGCGGCAGAATCTGCGTGCGTTGAAGCACAGCGCTGTCACGTCGCTTGTACATAAAACATTAAATTTAAGCCGAGTTGACACGGTCCGAGTATGCTCGGACCGAGTGGACTCGGATGACTACTCGGACGTAACTCGTATTGTGGCAACCCGTAATCCGCGCTCGGATGATGTTACTTCCGACGACTACACAACACGAGTTACTTCCGAGTAGGGATCCGAGTCCACTCGGTCCGAGCATACTCGGACCGTGTCAACGCGGCTTTAAAAAGTATCTGCTAGTAAAATAATACCATGAAAACGTCATCAAAATTAAGGTCATTGCACCACTACCCGCACTGAGCGCGCCAAACGCACCACATCGTCCGCATCGCAAATGAGTATTTTGTACAAAATCCTCACCAATGCCTCGGCATTGCTTCAGACTAGTTTCAACCAATCAAATGGCTTGAAACTAGTCTCAAGTAATGCTTAAGTTATGAGTTGGGTTCTGTAATACGACCCGTAATATCTTAGATGTTACACCGCGCCGGATCCGAGCCGTTGCAATGGGGATTCGTTGACGTCACATGTCTTCGAATTTTTAGTTCTAGGACATGCCGGTTTCCTCATGATGTTTTAGAATAGTGGCGAGGAAACAAATTGCTCAAAGTGCCCATTTGCCTGGACAGAAACTTCACCTGAAGGCATTTACATCAGACGAGCGAATGCTCATTCTATCCCCACTCTATCAAATTCTTTTAGTGTAAACAGACGTAGAGCATTCTTTCGTTGTTGTCTGCGTTCACAAATTCTATGAAATATTCTTAAAATGCTCGCTCGCTTGATGTAAACGGCACTCGAACAGTTGCTTAGAGCGTGCTTGCATGTTCGGACGTGAAGCGTTCTTGTGTTCTAGCGATTCGTTCGGCTGATCTAAATATCTATTGTGCAACAATTCTAGTCCTTGGTTCTAGCTCGTTGATATTTGGTGTAAACGCTTTTGTTTACACTAAAAGATCGAGAAAGAATGCACTTGTCTGCTCTAGCCCTTTGTTCGTTTGGGAATCGTCACAGATACCCAATAATTCATACAAGAACAATCGAAGCGTTTGGCACGTTCTGGCGGTCCATGAATCCACGTTATCACTACACTGACATCACTTTTTTCACTATGATATCCACTCAATCCGAGTCCGAGTCCGTATCGCACTGCGCTGTGTGTTGATACTAAGAGTCGTCTTGAGAGGCCACCTGCGCCAGGAACACCTGCTGCTGCGGCTGGTGCTGCGCTTGTGAGGATACCTGGGAACATGGAGGATTATTTATTACTAAGTAAAGGGAGGAACCTCAGATCATAAAAAAACCGGCCAAGTGCGAGTCGTACTCGCGCACCGAGGGTTCCGTATCATTTTTGGACGTATAAAGTGAAAAAAAACCGGACCGCACAACTAAGTTTGTTTGTGAAGGAATTTTGATGATTTTGAAAAAGCTGTACTAGTTAGGAACATCGTTTTATTTTTGGTGCCATATTCGGGTCAATTCCTATCAACCCTAATTATTTCAGATTTTTCGCTCCGCAAACTTCGGAGATAAGGGGGGGGGAATGGTATTTTTTCAGACATTTTTCATCATATGTCAAACACTGTGAGACATAAAATAAAATAAAAATATATTTTGAAATGTGCAGATCAAGCCCTTTCATATGATATGTCATTTGACCTAGTAACCCCACTTTGAAATTTTGGACCCCCACTCCGGCCCCTTTTGCAATGAAAATAAAAATATTTTTTGACTTTTTTCATTTGCAATATAGTTGGACAAGCATTCTTTATAACTGTTCCAAATTTCAAGTCGATAGCATTAGTAGTTGCTGAAATAAACAGGTGTGACAGACAGACAGACAGACAGACAGACAGACAGACAGACAGACAGACGAAGTCGCACCATAAGGGTTCCTTTTTTACCATTTTGGTACGGAACCCTAAAAACAAGGAGATATGTTTTCATAGCGGTACGGGAACCGCAACGTATAGGTGTTTTCTCCGTCGGTGGGTGTTGTAAAAGCATCGTATAGATATTTTCCCCGCCTGTGGGCGTTGTAAAAGCAACTTATAGGTGTTTTCCCCACCTGTGGGAGTCTTAAAAGGCATGTAGACAAGGTAAAAGAAGTATTGGCTTTTCCTCGACCCGTGGGTATTTTAAAAGTAGCAGTATAAATCTATTTCCGCTTTTGTCACCATGAAAGTGGTACTACATTATTTAATTCTAGTTATTAGTTATAGTTCATGTCAATCCATTTTAATAAGAATGTAAACAAACAGGTCAATAACTTGTTCAGTGATGTCCCATTGTAGTGCCAATTACAGTCCAATTAAATAATTTAATGATTCGATTTTATTCATTGAAAAAGTTAGAATTTTTTTTTTTATTTCAATTGATTTTATTGATCTACCTAAAATAATGTGTTTGATTGCGAATCAATTTCACGTTGTTTTAAACATATAGAACAAACTATTAATCGAATACAAATATTTTAATTGAATAAATTGAACTATTTTTTTCAACCAGCACTCGAGACCATAGATAATAAATAGGTATATGATTTTTATCTGTGATATAACCTCACTTTTGTCTAAGAAAGAGGATATTTCTTCTATTTTTCAAATACAATTATTAATTAATGCTAATCAAACGAATGTTGTTGGAAAAAGTGGTGTAGTATGAAGCTGAAACCTTCAAAATACGGATTATTGTGTTACAAATTCCATTTAGTGTGTGTATGTGTGATCATTTTATCAAAATTGGGTTTGTTTACCTTCTTATTAAAATGGATTGACATGAATTTTACCTGTATGATCTGTGGTGATTGTTGCGACTGCGCCTGTATGATGATCGGCTGGTTTGGGTTGTTTTGCACTTGAAGCCGGATCATGTTTAGCTGCGCTTGAGTCAGCTGGATCTGTAATGACAATTAAAATAAATATTATAATAAACATCTTCCAGACAGAGGTTTTGCTTATAAGTTCCGGAAATGGCCAGCTAGAAATTATGTTTAGGAAAATAAGATTTCACATCAGTGTGGGTCCGTGTCTCATGAAATTTTCTTCTAGGTCTTACAAGTAAAAAAAAATAAACAAAATTATAAAATTATACCTAGGCACAGATAATATAATACTATACGTACAGATGCCTCATCTCATACAAAGAAATGTGACCGATTTAGCGCGGGCTATCTTCGGGCTAAACATTTTTTCGTGCTTAAAGCATTTTTCAAAATTTGAATAAATATTTTTCATGATGTATTTTTTCATGTTCTCAATTTTACACAAAGTTCAATAACAAATCGATACATATAACGCCATCTATTATGAGTTATTTCAACAAATGTTACTTTGTTCCTGATGAGACCCCGTGACCTAGGTATGTGATGTGCATTGTGACATGTGCATTTTGACTGCTTTTCTTAGGATTCTTCTTTTCTTATTTAGGATTCTTCTTCCAAGCGCGTAAAATGAGTCTAAAATTGATGCCGCAGTTTATAGATACGGTAATTTCCGTACCAGGCGTGAATAGGTTGATAAGTCGACTTACATATATTTTTTTTAATGCATATTATGCATTAGAATTGCTTCTTTCATAGGGTGAATAAATGACTAAGGGCCGATTTCACCAACGTCAGATAACATTTAACCAAGGAATAAAGTTGTTCCATACAAAATCTGTCATATCTCAACTTTTTTCCTTGGATAAATGTTATCTGACGTTGGTGAAATCGGCCCTTAGTCGATAGGTCTGTTTTACCACACATAGCAAACATATGAATTTTTGAATTCTCTTATTAAAGGGTACATATGCATTAAAAATATATATATGTAAGTCGACTTATCAACCTATTCACGCCTGGGGGTCTACTCTCTAAGCACGAAATCCGTAGTTTCGACGTTAGTTACTTACTCCGTAAGTAACGTCCGTACCTACGGACTTAAGATTAGTTCGGGGCCCGAACTAAGAATGAATGATAGCACGATTTGACAGTTGTCCCTACTCCCGATGTGTTTATATCCGTCCGAAAAATTGAATTTGACACATGTTTTGACGGAATCTTATGTCTATTGTATTTTCGGACGGGCCCGTATCTTCGTTGACGGACTTACAGAGTAGACCCCTTGTTACGGATTTAATAACTGACCGGTAGTTGCTGTAGCTCTCCGGAGGGCGTGACGACTTGCTGTACGAGCGTGACGGGCTGCTGCGACACCACGTTGTTCGACGACGACGACGCCGCCGATGTCTGGAACGTATACGTTTAATTATAATGACTAACCCCCTTACTTATTAACGCCTCTTAATTTAAACACTGATTAAAATACAGGGTAAAATTAAAACCAGTGCGGATATTTTAGGAGGTGAAAGTACTCATGAATATGATCAACTTTTATTATGGGACCGACACTGAAATATGAAAAAAAAAATCAGCTGTTCCATACATTTTGATCGTGTTGTAGTGCATTTTTGTAGGGAACAGCTGATATTTTTTTCATATTTCAGGGTCGGTCCCATAATAAAAGTTGATCATGTTCATGAGTACTTTCACCTCCTAAAATATCCGCACTAGTTTTAATTTTACCCTGTTTTACCCTGTATACAACTACACCTACTTGTCATTTGTATGACATTGGGCGATTGCGCACTACTCCGTTTCCAGCACGTTTTTTCACAGGCCGTTTTTTATTTACATACGTTTTAAAAAGTGGTGGGAATCGTTCTGCAGGCCTGTTGACTAAAAAAAGCGGTCCGTGAAAAAACGTGCTCGAAACGGAGTAGGTAGTGCACAAACGCCCATTAAATAGAAATGACAATTGAATTAAGAGCTGTTTAATTTGATCATCGTTTTTAGTAAGGGGCTAAATAACAATATTATCAATCAATCTAAAACTTGACACGAGATTGAAGTAAGTTCGCGGTTTATATTCTTGTATGGAACAAATATAGGGTTCGTTTGTGCATATGAGATGTGTAAGTTTGGTTTTTAGGGTTCCGTACCTCAATAGGAAAAACGGAACCCTTAAAGGATCACTTTGTTGTCCGCCGTCAGTCACCGGACCGTAAGTGGAGCCATCTGCTCAGAGATGGTACCATTAGAAGTATGCAGTAGCGCCATCTATGATCATATTTCGGAACCCTTAGGGCGCGAGGCATACTCGCACTTGGTTTTTTCTTTGTTAATCACTACCAGCGCCGTAATTAGCCCTTTATGCGCCCGATGCTATAACTGCGCCCTTGAAAAATGATCTTAGCTGATCTTCTGTGCCCTGTGCCTGGGAACTACTGGAACCATTCTAGTTACGGCACAGGCTACTGCATTTTGATTAAATTAAAATACCTAACTCAAAGTACCTACCTACATATTTTTTAGAAGAATTTAGTTAAAATAAATTTGAAGCTATCCACGGTATCCACACTATTGCATTTTCCAAATATGGTAAAAACTTTATAAAATCATCCATTAGTTTGTAATCTAACCAACATTAGTCTTTTTTATATCACACCCGCAGGAATAGACAATAGTTAGCTGCCATTATTCGGGTGCATTAGGGAAAACAAACAGTAGTTATTAATCATAAACAGATGGTGTCTTATACCACTGTTTATGCATAATGGCGGTGGTCATAACCCCAGTGGTATAAATAAATAAATAGCACAACATACAGGATAAAATTAAAACCAGTGCGGATATTATAGGAGGTGACAGTACTCATAAATATGATCAACTTTTATTATGGGACCGACACTGAAATATGAAAAAAAAAAAATTTGCTGTTCCCTACAAAAATGCACTACAACACGATCAAAATGTATGGAACAGCTGATTTTTTTTCTCATAAATATCAGTGTCGGTCCCATAATAAAAGTTGATCATATTCATGAGTACTTTCACCTCCTAAAATATCCGCACTGGTTTTAATTTTACCCTGTATAAACAATTGAACGTGTACCACCTGCGCGCACGGCTGTAGCACGACATGCTGCTGGCCGGTGTTCTGCAGCGACGCCTGGTGCTGCTGTGCGATCTGGGGGTAGGAATAGAAATATACATTTATCCTTACTAATATTATAAATGTGAAAGTAACTCTGTCTGTCTGTGTGTTACTCAATCACGCCTAAACTACTGAACCGATTCAAATGAAATTTGGTACAGAGGTAGTCTAGAGCCTGAGAAAGGACATAGGCTACTTTTTAATATGAAAAAAGGACTGTAAAGGGTTGAAATAGGGGATGAAAGTTTTTATGGAAATTACATTTTTTTTTAAGCTAGACGCTTGAAACTTATTTTTGAGGTTTGGGGTGTAGGGTAGGGTAGGTGTAGGGTAGGCGTAGGGTAGGGGTAGGGTAGGCGTAGGGCAGGCGTAGGGTAGACGTAGGGTAGGTGACGTAGGTGTAGGGTGGAGTAGGTATAGGGTAGGTGTACTAAACTTTACCCGTGCGAAGCCCGAGTGCGAAGAAGTTAAAGGCATTGGAATCTGTAATAGCTAGTTTCCGATAGATGTCGCCAAACGCTCATAAGAGGCGTTGCCAAGGGATCTCAAACGAGCTGACCGAGCAGGTCACGGTAGCTTAGTTGGTAAAGCATTGACTCGGTTCGCCAGAGATCGCAGGTTCAAATCCTGCTCGCGACATAAAATTTTTGAGAAGTCTCTTAATATTTAATAACTTTTTTTTTAAAAAGGAAAAGTAAGTAGGTACTAGTTTTAACCAGGTATTGGTCGTGGTCCACCTGCTGTGTGCACTTGGGTGGACCACAGGAGTTTTTTTTGCCCATAGTCCACCTTAACGATAGGGAACAGGAATTTGGTACACCTGCATTTTCTTTATTTGTAATACTACTTATTTATTGTTAATTCTTAATGATACCCCTTTTCAGCTTAACTAATAAAGGTGTCGATTCTGTTGTTTACAAACTAAACTAATTTAGTCTCATTATGTCTCTTTCTAACGAAAAACATGAGAAAGGGATAGAAGATATTTAATCCTGTCAAATTAGTCCTCTTGCTTCATTTCAATGTGAATTTAGTCGGTTTCGCAAAAGGTCATGCCTATTTTCCCGTAGATAAATGACAATAAGGGCGTAGACTAATTTGACAGCTCATAATATTTTCTGTCCTTTTTCAATGATATTTGTAAGAAAGAGATATAGTGTGATTAAAATTAGTTTAGTGCAATGTTCAACAGAATCCGCACCAATATCGTTGTATTGCGCGTAAAATATGTGTGTTTATTTATTCGTTACCTGGTCAGCAGCGTGGTTGGACCTGGGCGCGTGTTCGTACCGCGGCTTGTTGGGCTTCACCTCGTGGCGCGGCACTATGTCGATCAGGAAGTCGAACTGATCGCATTTTGTTATCGCCATCGCTATGTCGTTGCGCTAGAACGTTTAATTAACTGTGTTGGCGAATTGGAAACTGCGTGGCAATCAGCAATTATAGGCGAAAATAAATAAAGGAGGTTACACTATACAGCCCACTTGATGCCACGCAACATCAATGTGGCGAGTTCATTGGGAGCTTTTCATAATGAAAAGCCACGTTTCGTCAAGTTAGGTCGTTTGAAATGGTGCATCCAAGGGGGGAGAGGGGGGGGGTGCTAAGGGGCTGAAGCCAAAATCTTAAGTTCTGGTGTTTTGATTTTGACCTCTTACTCCCCCTCCACAAACATATCTGATGAGCCCTTAACTCCCCCCCTCAAAATAATTCCTGGATCCGCCACTGGTCGTTCGCACACACCTTAAAAATGAAGAACCGCCCTAAGACCTAAGACAACACAATTTATGGAGGGTCCATACCTGCAATGTCCTCCGCTTATTGTCCTCGGTATGCGCCCAGGCCCTGAGCGTGAGCTCGTGAATAAAGATCTCCGCGGCCTTAGCGAACAACACCGGGGCTTCGGCCGATATCATCTTCACTTCCTCATCTAACTTCATTATCTTCTTGATCCGGGCTAAAGGGAGCGCCTGGGATTTGAAGTCATCCTGCAATGGGACATAAATATTGTTATCATCAGTTCCGGATTAGCCATATAGCAGGAGTAGCAAATGCTACGGGCCCCATTCCTCTGAGGGGGAGGGGGGCGGGGGATCGAAACTAAGGATCTACACAAAAAATTTCTACAGGCCCCGGGTGGGCTTAATACGGCCCTGGTTATCATACCCGGCGTGCTGATGGTGTGAGAGACTACCTACTTAGGTATAATGAAGATTCTATACCTCCAACTAGCACATCAACTGGGGTGGGTTTCGAACTAGAAATCTCATCTCTAACTAAATTAAAACTAAACCGTCTCCCATTTATTTGACCTACATTTCCAAAAGTTCCAAAACTGTTTTTTTGTAATTACGTGTGTTGATTTGTACCGGACGGGGGAGAGGTGGAGTATGGCGTGCACCGGTCCCTAAACCTTGTCGCTGCCGCCCGGTGCCGTTCTTCTCGTGAAAAACGTAAAAAAAATATATCATCATAACCAGTCGGTTCCCAGGTTTGGTCCAGTACAAGAAAATCATCGTATTGATGGGTAGAATATGTGGTTTCAGTTTTCGTTAAGGTCTTTTTACACCCGATATATGAGAAGCAACTCACCGAGTTGACTTTCTTGATGTCATCAGTGACTTTGCACCAGAACTGCTGTAAGCTCTGCTGTGGTGATTCTACTGGAGCGTTCTCTTCTCCTATCATATCGCCGTCCACCTCCTCGGCGACGCCAGACCCGCCGGCCTGGTCCCTGTGTAACAAATGGCATTTAAACCTCTGCAGCTAAATCTGCTTGGATTGCTAAAGTAGACAGTCGGTGTCGTTCCTGCTTCATCCGTCATCTGTGGTAAAGTCTGGGGGCATTGCATTTAAAGGGTCTTCGCGTGGCCCCTATAAGTCCGAGGCCGTGGGCGAGGGCCCACTTCGCCCACGCCTAGCTACGCCTCTGAATAGCGACGACGACGCCATTTGTATTCTAATTCCATATTTGCCCGGGTTATACCTTCTTCATTGGCGAAAACTTTTCGCAATCGAAACTACTACTTACTACTTTAGGTCATATTAATATTTTATAGGAATTTAAAAGTACCTATTAGTTGTGTACGATCATGTTCAAGAGCGCAGATTGGCTTATCATAATTATGTGGAAGGTAACACATTTTTCCTTGATATTAAAATGCGCAGTTTATTTGCGTATTCCAAATACCTACTAAAAGTGCTGTTAAACGGGCTAGTTTTTTGACAATTTCTTGCTGCAATTGTAGCGTCAGTTGAGATAGATGGATCTCAACTGACGCTACAATTGCAGCAATTCATTGCGTGTGCGTGCAATCTAAGTTGACAGTCCTGATACTAGTCTCGAGTTCGCGCATGTATGTACACTCGTTTAAATACGGTTAAAAATATGGAGAGATACAATGATAGTTATAATCGGCGCGATGCGCATTCGTTCGGCAAGGGGTCTTCCTTGCATGGTTCGGGTGACCATTCCTTCGACGATCGTCAACCGTAATGAATGTATTTTTTATTTAACTGACCTGTGACATGAATAGTAAAAAGAGTGTTACACTGCTGTTGATTCTGTTCCGTGGATTAAAAGATATAGAAAAAAAACGTAACACCGCAAGAATGCGCGATGGGAATCGATTCGCAGGTTCTTGCGATGCGTCGTGCGGTCGTGCGAGCTTGCAGTTAGAGATGCGACGTCGCAGAGAAGTTTTGTGCGCCAAGGCCAAGTGTACAAGTCCATGGACTTATACACTTGGCTTTAAAGCCACTGCGCCAATTACCTAGGTCATTTGAAGGTCTAATGGTCGAAGGCCACTGCGGTTTTCCGACTGTATAAAATTGATACAACTACGGCTTAGTGGTTAAAAGTAATCTGCTGACCGTGAGGTAACGTGTTCATTCCCATGTACATACAGAGACCGGCAAACATCTTGAAAACGACCTTGACTGGGCTGACAGTAGTCAATTTTTACTAGTTCGGTCTCTCTGGCGGGCCGAATGGGGCGCGCGGCGATATCGATTGTGCGAGTCTGATTATTCCCGATGTCCACCACTTTGTCTGGAATGTCTGGCCACCACTGGGGGACAGCGAGACAACTTTAAAACAATTCTCGTTGTCCACCACTGGGGGACAGCGTCTTAGGGTCCAAGAGCGAGCGAAGCGAGCTCGGGAACTTGGACACCCCGATACGGACAATTTAGGTTCGAAGGGGTTGACGGAGGCTTCAGTGAGCGAGCGAAGCGAGCGAACGAAGCCCCCGTTAACCGCTTCGTGTTAGGTTACTTTTAACCTTGCAGACAGAAATAGGAGCCCCGCGTGGCGGGGCTCCGTCGACCACCTCCCTCCCCCTTGTAAGTCCAAAAAAGTTGTAAAGGGTGTCTCAGTATGTTTTTCGTTTTTGAATGGACGAATACGCGCCAACCGCAGGTAGCAGGGGGAGGGGAGTGGTCTCAAACGCATGGCCTGCTTATTAAGTTTAGTGGCCATGAATCGTTTCACGGGACCGCAGCGCGCGTTTTGCGTGCGAGCGTTTTATAAAAACAACGATTCGTATACTATTGTTCGTCGTCTCTACAGGACACATTTCAATTTATTAAGTTTAAAACATGTGCCAAGTGCCAATTTAATTAAGCATTGGGTGTGCAAGTTCGAAGAGACTGGGAATACAATGCCGGACAAGTCGTCTGGGCGCAAAAGAACATCGAGAACGAGCATGAACGTCGACCGCGTTCGCCAGTCTGTTATGGACGACCCACGACAGTCGTTGAGATTGCGCGCAGCTTCGCGCAGGTTAAATGAATATGAACAATTGAATGGTGCGCATTTGCAAACGGTTGTTTTTCATAAATAAATTTCAAGAACTGCTTTTTAATTTAACAATAAATAAAACGAGTTTTGATTGATATTGTTGTTTTTTATTTAACATCAAAAAACGAAAAACATTCTGAGACACCCTTTATTTTGTTTTACATTGACACTGTAATTTAAAAGTCAGTCTAAAGTATTTAATTCAACTTAAAACACGGCAACATTAATCTGCTGCTACGGTAGTTTGCAATTATTTTCGTCCTGCTACTCCAAGGCTACGCCGGTTCCCAACGGCGTTATTTTTGGGAGCCGCCGCCGGCTGCGGAGGCAAAAGTTGTGACGCTGTCCCCCAGTGGTGGACAACGAGAATAATGTTTTAAAGTTGTCTCGCTGTCCCCCAGTGGTGGCCAGACAAGTGGTGGACATCGGGAATAATCGTGCGAGTCCGCGCGATTGGTTGACCTTGATCGTTCGTACCACGGAATAAAGAATTACTGTTCTGTGGTTCGTACCTACCGCAACCTTTGCCCCTTGCCCCACTCCGCCGCTTTTGCTCATTATGTTTGTCTCTGGTCTCTATACACATGGCGGATCCAGGAATTATTTATTGGAGGGGGGTGGGGGCGGGCTGCGGGTTATCCAGATATTATTGGGGGGGGGGTAAGAGATGTCGACAGTATTTAAATTTAAATATAGTTTTTTTACACCTCTCTGTCTATGCCATTAGGGACAGGCGTGGTGATAATAGCTTAAATTTTGTGTAATCATTATATCAAATACAGATTTTATATAGTTTCGAATAATATTGCGACGCGATTTATTTATTTTTATTACTTAGATAGGTATCTGATAAGACCAAATTATAGAAAACAGCAAGCAAGTCTGGGGCGCCAACTTATACCAATGACATATAGCTAAAAATGACATTATTTGTTATTAACTTTTCACCAAAATATTTAATAGCAGTATGATCATGATCATCGATGAATAATAATAATCTACAATATTAAAATAATACAGCAATATATTATCGGAAGAGGAACTTACGCAGGCACAAAGAAACACACGGACATCTTGTCTCACAATCTAGCGACACGCCGACCTCGACTTTTTCACAAATTCCGAAGCCTTTTCAACAAAATAAATTAGTGGAAAAGCGCGATTAGAAAATTAGTAACCGCTTCCAAAGTTAATAAAAACACAGTAACCAATAATCAGTGTAATATTTGGAGATCTCCAATCAACAATTACTGAAAATGCGCCCGACACACGATTCGTCCACCGATGACCAGTCACAAGCTTGACGTTTAATTTGTGTTACCATACTTTGCCCAACTTTGGAACCTACCAACCTCCATCAACATTTATTTTACAAAATCAATAATTATTTTTGTTGGAAAACATAAATATAATGATTTGCAGCAGATAAATCCAATTTTAAATATCTCTAACCTATAAGAATTTGTGCAATTCATCGATAAATAAAAATGAAAACAGTGAACGGTTACAGGTGGTAGGTTTTGATAAAATTAATTGGTAACTTCACCGGAAACAGCAAAGGCAAACCAGCTAGACGTCAGTTGACGTCATCAAAGTAGCGTCTGCTAATAAAATGGCGGCGGCGGAGATTCAGATAGTGAATCCTTCTAATTTAGCGAAAATAGAAAGGTAAATTGAGTATATTCGGTCACAGGTGTATAATTTTCCTTCACGTGCACAATAATAATATAAATAGCTGTCCTGGTTTATAAAGTGAAATATACCAAGTGTACAAATCTGATGTTTGTTTTTACCATGTTTTTACGTTGAATGTTTCAGTTTTCTCAATGACCCGAGTTACAAAGAGATTATTGAGAACTCGTCGACGTTCAACTCGCGACTATGTGCGGAAAGGAGGATGCGTATGCCGTTTATCGACACACAGACCGGTAAGAAATCGATTTTTTTGTCACTTGTACAACGCGTCAACGCCCATTGTCAGACAATAGTAATTTTATAAACATTGACTTTTTACGTAAATAAGAAAACGTAATCATCGATAATGTGCTGCCGGCCTACTTTGTTGATAATCACGCAGTATTTACCATTGATAAAGTTGTTCGTTAATGTTTCTTGAGTTGTTATCAAAAGTTGTCTGTCCTCTTCTGGCATTACCTCACACATCTGGCTATCCCTCTCTAATAATCAATCACGCAGCTTATCTATGGCTTAGATCTCTATACCTTGGGGATATCTTGGTTATTGGAATGGGGAACATAAATATACAGTGATTCTGTTTACTATAATCCATAATATAAATATGGAACACATGAGATATTTCAAGTCTCGAGGGAGAATAATGCTTCTGTGATGCATCTGTTATTGCAGATGTCCATATTGCTGTGGTCACCACTTAAGGATTTGTCACACTGGATGCATTCTGAGGCCTGCGGTCAGGTCAAAGTGAATGCAGACCGCATCATGTATAAACAACGCTGTCGGTCGGGACAATCGGTCTGCGGTCAGGGCAGAGCAATCGCGTACGCGTCCTTCCCTCCCCACCGCCCCATCGGGCCAACATGCGTTCTTTGGTTGTGCTCGCACGGTCAGATCGCATTCTATACCAGATATACCAACAATGTTGTTCATACATGATGCGGGCTACGTTCGCTTTGACCTGACCTCAGGCCGCAGAACGCATCCAGTGTGACAAATCCACTCAACATCTGGTTCTTCGCGAGTCAATCAATAAAATTCAAGTCAATCATTTTAGTATAAATTGGTAAAAGTGGTTATTTTTTGCTGATGACATTTTTTGTTGTAGGTGTTGCACAGAGCCACTGCAACTTATTTATGACGAGGAGACAACGCATGCCAGGCCAGAAAGAAGGGCAAGTGTACACATACCCAGCACAGAGGTAAATTAAAGTTATCTATATCTATACAGATTAGATATTACCAGCTGTTGTCCCAGGTTTTACTCACATCTTTGGGGGAATATTTTTATATCCAGAAAAAAATCCTATGTTTTTCCTCAAGTTTCAAGCTATCTCCATACCAAAAACTTCAAAATCAATTCAGCAAAATTGAACAATACTACAGAGGGATGACTTTGCAGACAGCTAAATAAATAACGACTTTTGCAACAATGCAATAGTGTAACAGGGATGTTGAATATTTTTTTTTTATTGTGATACTGTAAACTATTTGAAAAAAGATAATTAACACCAAAAAACCCGATGAAACATCTACAAAATTGGCAAAGTTATAAGCGTTTTATAATGATTTGCTAGACACGGACGGCATGCATGATAAGTGACGTAACACCACCTACGTCCGCTTCGCGCGACAAAGACGGAGCGATACTCCCTCCAAAAACTTTAAAAGCATCTATGTTTTCCATTTTGTGATAAATTATTCTTTATTTTTTTACTTTTTTGTTATTCCTATTCCTTCTTTGGAATAAAATAATTTATTTGTACTTTTTTAATAGTAGTCCACTACCGTATTCAGCTTGCACAGCACTGTATGCCTAAAATTATATTAACCTACAAAGTTGTCTCTTTCTATCGCATAACTCTATCCTTCTGACACAGCGTAAACCCACTGAATTGGCCTCCCTCCCCAATATAATTGTAGCTTCTTACCTAAAGTTGGTAATAGGTCTTTTGCAATAGCAATATTACTTTAAATACTTTATAAACATTTTTGTTTCCATCCAGATGGCGGAAAGCCCGTCGCCAGTACTTAACGATGTCATCAACGCGCTGGGGCTGGGCCGGAGCATCAGACAGTCTAGACAACACCGGTGAGGGGGAGAACAGTTCCGGTGTACCCGGAGATGCCTTAGCCGGTGATGACAGCAGGGACGGCTCACAGACTGCGGCTAAAGATGATCCTAAGGTAAGGAAATAAGGCTGATGATTTCTAACACCCGTATTTACTATGAAGTCTCGAATGCACAGAAAACTCATACGAGTATGAACTTATGTGTATATGAATAAGGTTCATATTCATATATATAAACAAGCGCTTCATACGAATATGAACCATAGTCTAATACAAATAATGTTGATATTCATATCACTTTTCTGTACATGTGCATTCGAGGTGTCATAGTAATGTTTGTGAATGGTATACTATGGTATACTTAGAATAATGTTCCCTTTGATTTCATCCACAATGTTTACTGTCCAGACAACAGACTTCTTGTGAAGATGTGTGTGTGTCCCGCAGTAGCTTACTGCTACCTACTTAATTTTCATTTCTCAGGCTTCTAATTGACTTTGCAAATTGGAAATTGGATTATCAGATACTGGTTTCTGAAAGCCAATTTATGCTGATGTCATTATCTATGGTTAAGTGTATTGTCAACTAATTAGATAAGCTTACCCGAGATAATTATGATCAGTAGCGGGGGAGGGGCTGGAGGGGGTTGCAAAACTATCTTGAATTATAAAGTGTATTAACAACTTAAAGCCCTAATTTAATGACAAGTTATTTGCCGTGCCTGAGCGGTGCAGTTATAATAAATTATGTGATATTGAGCGATTACTTGAAGCATAATTATGTATCTTGTAACTTACACTTCACTTTTCTCCCAGGAGTGGTTCTACGACGAGCTAGCGATGGAGGAGATGGAGACGGGCGAGGAGCCCGACCCGGAGTCGGACGAGGACTACTACGACGACACGTACGCCAACCGGCGCAAGCGGCGCGGCGGGGCCACGCCCACCGGGCCGGGCTCCCGCGGCGGCCGCACGCGCAAGGCGCAGCCCGACGACACGCCCGCCAAGAGGGGCCGAGCTGTGAGTATGATATCGGGCCTTTGCCTTTATTACACTTTGCCCGAGACTTCGCCCGCGTTTTTGGGATAAAAAGTAGCAGTGGCGAAGGGTCCCTCCAATACGATTCCTACCGGCTTTCCTTTGAAAAATAGCACAGAAAGTATTGCCTACTTTTATTAATTAGCTTTTCGTGGCCAGGTAAGTATTTGTAGCCCGGCTTACCTCTTACAAAAACTGACCCTTCGCCACTGAAAAGTAGCCTATGTCGGCCGGAGTCGGACGAGGACTACTACGACGACACGCCCGCCAAGAGAGGCCGAGCTGTCAGTATGATATCGGGCCTTTGCCTTTATATGTTTTTTGGTAGGATATTTAACAAGCAAGCTATTCCACAAAATCTTACAGACGCATGGCTCCGCAAAGACAGTTAAATAGAGTCTCTTGCTACAACGCAATAGAGTGTAATTCAGCTCACAACGCTGCGTGCCTACAATTATATTAACCAACTAGACTTGCCAATGAAATGACCAGTTTAAATGATCTCTATAGTGTAGGGTGGCTAGTACTACCAAGAGGTCAAGCTGTATCTCTGGTTTATCCCACCGGAATCAGATGAAACGTGTCTTAGATTTTAAATTGTACCTCAAGCTATCGAACTGTGAAAACCACATCAAAATCCGTTCAGTACTTTTTGCGTGAAGCGCGCACAAACAGGCAAAAATTTAAAAAAATATATTTTTGGGTATGTTTACGTCCCAGTACCCTATCCCGTCTATTTTTTCTGGAATATCTTCAATGTACAGACACGGCTTTTTTACAATTTTATAATATTGTAGACAAGGCAGTTTCTTTCTGTCGCGTAAGTCTATCTGTACTGACGCGGCGTAAACCCACTAAAGTCCCTCCCCGAAGAGGCTCGCCGATGTACACTCGACGTCATTGACGGTCGACCACTTTTCACCCTTATGTTCTTAGTAATAAGGGTGAAAAGTGATCGACCGTCAATGACGTCGAGTGTACTTGTAACTTACCTAAAAAGTCTGTCGGTCAGGCCTGTTTATTCTAAAATTTTAGTCAAAATTCTAAAAACTTTTTTGAAGTGCGGCACTGCACTTCTTAAGTGACGGTATTTTCAACTTTTCGAAAGAAACTGTAGTTTGCCCTACCAGTACCTTTCGAACAACGATAAAATCACATAAATAGCAGATAATGCATTCAACTCAATCGTTGCAGGGGCGCGGTCGAGGCAAGCGCGCACAAGGCACTCTTCCCTACGAGGTGCCCGGCGACAGCGAGAAACCTTTTGGCTGTGAACGTAAGTCTTCTCGAAGGAGGCATTAGTGCTGTCCCGCCTTAACTCAGGTCCTTAACGTTGGCAACCTCTTGACCGTTCTGAAGACATATCATGTTATTTGTTGGCGTGTTGCTGTAGGGAATGGAAGATGCAGGCAAGAGCGTATCTAGCCTTTTCAGGGGGGGTCACGTAATCGAGGTTTAGCTAGGAGGTCGACCTAGGGCCAACCCAGGGGGGTTATTATGACCCCCATGACCCCCTCCCATAGATCTGCCCTTGAGTGGAGGGGAGTAACTATGTTTGCAGTTTAATGTTTGTTTAAATAAAACTGGGAAAGAAAGTGGTTCATGATAAAGGCGATAGTCACAAAAACAACGTATAGTTGTACCGAGAATGTCCTTTTTGACTTTTTTGAATTGAACATTTATCATAAAATTTATTTACTGTATGGTCAAAGAATAGGTTAAATTCTTCAGACACAAAATTAAAAAAATGTTGATTATTTTACCACAGTAAACTTGAAGGTTTTTGCAGGTCAATCGTGCGGGGATTTGCGGGGGAAAAGGGGTCTACAACTTCCATACCGGGATACCAATCCGGGATCTTTCACTTTCGATATTTCAATTTTGACATTTCTTAAGTTCTGTCAAATGTATGGGCGATGAACAACTGTAAAGTCTTTATATACTGTGGTTTTACTATAACTTTACCGCCAAAGTTATTCCATTCCCTACGGCAAACATGTTTAACTTAAATTCAATAATCTACAACACCAATCGAGATATACCAATAAATAAGAAATAGTTTTATAGAAATACATTTAGCTTAGATTATATGCCCCAACATCGAAACCCACAGTTACTACAGCTAGACATTCCTGCGAGTGCAATATACTATACAGTAGACAGCCAAGCAGTAACGTATACCATTGCAACATTGGAAATAATATTGCCAGACGGAAAAAAATATTTATTTTTAGCTTTGCAACATTGTGAAATGAAAAAAGGTTTTAAATTATTTTTATCTTTGCAAAATTGTGAATTAATGACAGACGGAAAAAGGTTTTAAATTGTTTTTATCTTTGCAACATTGTGAATTTATGACAGACGAAAAAAAGGTTTTAATTAATTTTTATCTTTGGAATAGTTCACTGTGCTGTAAAGTAAGTACTGAACGAGGCTCGACAGCCCTGTCTTGGTTCTACTGTCATTTAGGACACTGGGTGCCATCTAAACTGCTATATAACCCGCGCCAATAAAGAAGCGAATCTAAAATGGCGGCACTAATCATTCCCTCTCACTCGCACGTTATTGTTGTCTTTACTCACGTACGTCGGGTGTGAGTAGGGCTGCCATCACCTAAATTGCTGACGCTGGACAAAAACTTTAAAAACCCCGGACATTTGGTTGAAATTGAGTATTTTCCCGGACGGCCCCGAAAAAAAATTTTCCTACCTATGATTGATTCCTATTATTGATTCCCCTGACACTAATAAGTGTCCGGGTTTCCCCCGGACACTTTTCTGAAACCCCTACCGGACGCTCCCCGGACGCCCTCTAAACTAGGACAAATCCGGGGAAACCCGGACGGATGGCAGCCCTAGGTGGGAGTAAAGACAGCAATAACGTGCGACTACGCATTAATCATTCCCTCTCACTCGCAGAGATATACAGAGACAAATAGCAATAACGTGCGAGTGAGAGGGAATGATTAATGCCGCCAGTTTAGATTAGCTTCTTTATTGGCGCGGGTTATAGGTACCATCTTTCGGGCCACTGACACGAGTAGGACGAATATTTAATTTCGAATTTAGGAATTAACATGTTTAAAGGGAAAGATTTTTAAAATATAGTTACACAATATCCTGCTCTATTAGATGTTATCAAATATTGTAGTGGCAAAAGTTATGTTTACGTTAGCGACAGCTGTCAACAAAATATCGATTACCCTGCCCCATCACCCGCGCAATTTAAGTAAATGTTTTAATTTAGGTTACTGCTTGGATCTGTCAACTGTAACATACCCATATGATACTAAAAACAAAGTGAATTTTTGCTCAACAGTTATGGTGTAACATAGGACCTGAGCGTTTGTAGAACTATTCAATGATAAAAAAACATTATTGCGGTTTGTGGTCAATGTAGACATCTTAAAGGACATAATTATGTAAAAACAAGTTGTATAAAGCCACTACTTTACGTCGATTTAAAATTAAACTTCATTTTCTTGCTAACAAAAAATCATATTTTTTTAATGGATTGGTTTTGCTTAAAAAATAATGCAGTTTTAAAAATATGTACCTGAGCGCGCCTATCATAATTGGTTGGATACTGATATAGTCAAAATTATAACAAAATATTTAAATTAAAATATTGTACTAGCATGCATAAATTAATAATTAAGTTATATAAGTAATAATTTATTATTGGCAATAAATGATAAATAAATATATTTAAATATAATATCTAGTATAGTATCTACTTTTTGGATAGTTCGCACATTCGCCATGGTCACATTTTTTTCTGACTTTGTATTGACCTACATTGACCACATTCCTCGGGCAGTATAGATTTATAAACACGATATCATTGAAGTAAGCATTGCATAGTTGTAATAGTGCAGGGCCAATGAGTACTGTAATATTTAGCGTTATAGTTACTAGGCGGGTTCGTAGCAAGTGGTAATGTACGAGGGCTTATTATTGTATGACTGTTCTTAAAAAAAAGAGTGGTTATTTTTATACATTATAAAAATCCACAATATTATTATCTACAATTTTTTCATAGATTTGACCGGTTATTTTGGTAAATGTCCGGTTAGAGCTGACAGTGGTAAAAGGGAATCAGAAAAAAAAGATTCATTTAATAAATCAAAAATGTATGGCAGCTAATTTGTTGAGCTTTAAAAGAAATATATTTGTGAAAATATTGGTTGTACAGTAAATTGTTCTACAAAATAAATAAATCAGTTTGACTTCCAAATACAGAGTGAATATTATATTATAAAATTTACAGTCTTCCAATCTGACAGCCTTGTCAAAATAAATGTATTTTGTGTATTGCTTAATACTCTGTACCCATAATGGATATTAATTTCAAGGAATGTAAAGAACCTTATGTCCTTTCGAGTTACAGTTTTACAACCAAAGCTAAATATGTTCTCATTAAAATACATAATATATTTGTATGAATAGCTAGAACATTTATCCTGGCACGGATATTACAGTTCTTCCATTTTAATAAAATAGCTAAAAGACACGCAATAATAAGCCTTATGTCCTTGTAACGAGTCGCAAACATGCCTTTTCATTGTTGTGTATGTACGTATGATGTGAATAGTTAGCGTAAGAATCTCTAACACTAACGGAATTATGAAATTGCTAAATTTTAGATAATGTAAGTAGGCGATGCGTTTGTACAGTGTTTTGTAGGACGAATTTGATGATCCGATTGGTATCTTAGGGACTGGATTTTTTGGCTGTCTTTCTAATTCCATTGCTGCGTTGGATGTGTACGGATAAGCTACGTAGGTACGGCGTAACGTGCGTACGTTATGTCCTCATCAAATTGTTCGTGTGCAGCATGTCCGTGCGCAGCAATGGAACGCCTTAAAACCGTGACAAAAATGTGTCGCGAATATGGTTGAATCTCGAATGATTTCTTACTCAATTTCATTCATTTCATAAAGTGACACATGTCACAGCCACACATTTCGAACCGACGAAATCGTTGGTGCCAGTTTGTATGGCATTTCTGAGATCCGGCTAAGTGTACCATACGGCAGTGGAATGAAAGCCTGATTTAGAATAATCTGGATAGCAGTCTAAAAAATTCAGGGGGACTTGGTGTTTATATGTTTTTCTTTTCTGGCAATACTAGCATAATTGGTAGGATTAAATTAAAATTAGTAATGTCTCCACATCGTCTCTACAAAACACTGCAAACTGTTAGGAATTGGAAGGTTATTTAGTGGTCATTTTATTTAACTATTTATATTATGTAATTGCAAAAATATAATGCATTTAGATTGAGTTATTGTTAAGGCCAAATTTTGGAGTATCTCACTGAGAAGCTAAGAGGTTGCAGCTATGGAGAGAAGTCTTAGGTTTCCATGGGTGTAGCTAGGGTGTTATTTTCCCCACCGAAAGAAAAACCACCGATCTATTCGGATTTTGATTATTTTTAGGCGTTTTTTGACCTATTTTTAGCAATCCACACTAATTTTGGGGTGGTAACTACAAATATCTATGTTGGTGATTAAAATACCTTTTCTGTATTTTGACGATTGGGTGCTGACTGACTTGCTGAACAGGCCCTGCAGTCTCGACATAAATAACGATCGCTTTACAACCGATATCGGTCGCTATCTATGGAAAAAAACCGGCCAAGTGCGAGTCGTACTCGCGCACCGAGGGTTCCGAATCGGTTTTGGACGTATAAAGTGAAAAAACCGAACCGCATAACTAAGTTTGAAAAAACTGCACTAGTTAGGAACATCGTTTTATTTTTGGTGCAATATTTGGGTCAATTCCTATCAACTCTAATTATTTCAGATTTTTCGCTCCGCAAACTTCGGAGATAAGGGGGGGGATGGTATTTTTTCAGAAATTTTTCATCATATGTCGAAAACTGTGAGACATAAAATAAAATGAAAATTTATTTTGAAATGTGCAGATCAAGCCCTTTCATATGATATGTCACTTGACCTAGTAACCCCACTTTGAAATTTCGGACCCCCACTCCGGCCCCTTTTGCAATGAAAATAAAAACATTTTTTGACTTTTTCATTATCAATAAAGTTTGGCAAGCATTTTTTATAATTGTTCCAAATTTCAAGTCGATAAAATTAGTAGTTGCTGAAATAAGCAGGTGTGACAGACAGACAGACAGACGAAGTCGCACCATAAGGGTTCCTTTTTTACCATTTTGGTACGGAACCCTAAAAACGGCGGAAGAACCGATTTCGCTTGCAAAGTGATCGCTATCTATGAGGAGAGGAGTCTGCAGGCCCAGATCGTCTAATTAACACATCTCTTAATTAAAAACGGAACCTAGCTTCGCCCATGGATACTGCTACGTTTTAGATGGCATTAATTTCTTTCAAATTCTTCTATTACGCCTTTTGACTAGAGACATGTCGGTATGCTTGAGGCCTTATAATAAAAAAATGTGCTGGTTTGATATCGCGAGAAATAAAGTACATATCGGTTCTTTTTAATTTAGACTTTAATTATGGTCCAAGATTGCAAAGGAATATACGATTATATAGTTATGGTACTGGGGTCCAGGGCCGGATTTAGGGCAGGGCAACAGGGGCTATAGCCCCGGGACCTCCACAAGAAAGAGGCCTCCCCAACTGTATAAAAAAAATCACGGGCTCCACTTCTTGCTTGCCCCAGGGCATCCACACTAGTCTAATCCGGCCCTACTGCGGTCGTACTGTGAAGTGTCAATTCTGCATTGTTTCGTTGCGAACAAGGGATGGTGCTATTTGTCCTGTATAGCTCCATCTCTTTCACGCTAGAGCAGTGTTTCCTTACCGTTGGTCCGCGACAGCTAAATTAAGGTCCGCGAGACAAAGTTATAAATATCCCATAATCTTCAGGCAATAACACTTCATAGTACGGCCCTTGGAGGCATTTCGTTTCCATGACGGTTAGTTGCAGTGTAATAAGCATCTATCGTCTTATCGGGTCATTAAGTTTACGACGGTGATGACGAATTTTGAAGATATTCGCTTTTCTGGGGCCGGTTTTCATTCATAATTAATAATGGTATATAACCGCTTTAGTTTCGATATATCTTTCGTTAGCTATCTTCAGTAGACAACCGGAGCTACTCAGTGAGAAAGAGTGTATGAGAACTATTGACTTCTAACTTTTACTGTATATTTTGTTAACTAAATCACGCGCATATACTGAGCGAATTGCGGGTGTATATTGCGACCTTTTAGGCATTAGCTGCCTTATATGACTTCCTTAGGTTGGCAGTAACCGTATCCTTCCAAAAATCTACTTCTCATTTGTTAGGTTGTTGGACTGCGTTTTGCTACTACGTGTTATGAATGAAACGTAGAATTGTTTCTACAATCTGTCACTTTGTCTATTTCTATGTAGACAAAACCCATTTCTATCGTGGTCATGCTAGGCCGGCTGGTGTGCACTTTTACCAACTTTAAGCAAGCGCTTAAGAATATAACGTTAAATTACTTGATTTAATTTTAACATAAAATGTAGGTCGCTTCCCACTGTCAGTGATTTTACGGAGTAGCACGTACTTCTATGGACGTCTCTGCGTTACTCCGACGTGCCTATTTCCCATGATCTACTGTCTGTGATCGTCAGCTGTTCGTGGTATGTTCCGTAAAATCACTGACAGTGGGAAGCGACCTACATTTTATGTTAAAATTAAATCAAGTAATTTAACGTCATATTCTTGCGCGCTTGGTTATTTTTATCGATACAGATGCAACGAGTTAATGATTCTGTAGATTGCGGTTGTATTGTTGCAAAAAGTATCCGAGTACTTAGGCCCCATGTTGACAGCAAAACGCAGGACGACATAAAAAGATATAGCGTGTGCCCACACTTAGACGTAATCGGTATAAGAGTTAGAAATATTGTTATATTTCACGATCAATTTGACCGCAGACCCCAAATTTAACCCAGATATACCAAAATGTACCAACTCATATCACAATTTCTTGGGAAATCCGAATGATTTTGGATCATTAAAGTTGATCTATTTAGGCATGGGGGTTCTTTCATATAATTATATATTTCTGTAAGTTTTGAATGTATACTGATGCGTTTTTGCTGGAGAATAAACCACATTTTTCGTTCTCACATAATTAGCCTATACTGTTCTCCATACTGAGACTCAAGCCTTTTCTACCGGAGTGGGGCGTAATCTACAAACCCACTGCGGGTTGAATTTCGATCAGTTTGCCGTAATAACTTCCACTATTGCAATAGATTGGTACATTTTGGCATAACTGGGTTCGATTAAACTTTATCTGTCCTCAAGTGTACGCACACGCCCAGTTACAGTCAATTAAATGCTGAAAGTTCAAAAAAAATACACAAAATCGAGTGAAAATGAAAACACCAATGAATTGAATATTTTTTTTTACACTGCCACGTAATTCTTATTATTGATCGGAATATTGTAGCGTAGTTGTGTTATTTATAATGTAGGCTAGACTAGTAATTATTATCTTTTACATATTGTTTAAATACGATTCTCTTTACGCAGGCTAAGAAGGCACGACTATAATAGATCACCACGTTTCCTGTTGATAAAATGTCGATGTATCGAAATATCGATATTTATACTAATATTGTTAATTAAGTCAACAATTCGAATCGGTTTGTAAAGAGAATCGATATTAAATATCTCCTTTTTACATGAAGCTATGATTGATTGTGGGTTTGGTAATATTGTGACCGTTTTACTAGATAAAGGCGTTATTGTGCCTTAAATTAATTACATGTGTTCAACTTATATTTAGGAGGCTATAGGGTGCTTTTTTTGATAGTTAAACCCAATAAAATAAGCTGCAGAATAATATAATATTAGCTCTGAATGTATTTGAAAAGGCGTAATATTCAACTGATGCAAGTGTGACACGATTGCTTAGTGGTTGTGGTTGGTGCGATACCACAGTACGGTAGATATCACTGGTTCCAGTCCCGTGCATGTCAGTTGTTGTTAATTCCCTTATATATTTACCCCCCTTATAATCCATAAGTCGCTGGTTCAAATCCGGCTCGAAGGACCATTTTGGTCCATCCACCTTTAACAAACGTCACGTTTTATAGGCCGCAATATTGTTAAGGGTGAATGTACAATGATAAAATTAAATAGCTCATAAGTCGATTGCCATCTCTATTTATTGGCATAGAAATGACAAGGATAGTTGTATTATTTTATCAGTGGTTATATCAAGAGGCGTTTATAGATAAGAGGCAATTACAGCATATTTATCCATGAAAAACATCCAATAAAAGACACTTAGCAATAAAATTACATTACTCGCATTTGAAAGAGAATGTTCCTATTTAAAATATTGCACAGATAAGCAACATTTATGCCAATTTTTGGCGCGCAATTAATCGCGTAGTTACACCATCGCATCGTTCTCTTACCAGCATCATTCATAGCTTCATGGGCGAACTAAACCGGATCTTATGAAACAATCACAATTTTGTAATCACAATATTTTGAATTTTATGCACCGATTGGTTGAACGTGTACGACTCATGTGTCTGTGATAGTTTATTTATTTTTCTCAATTTCTCGTACTAGATCTTAGGAAATTGCCTGTTTTTTTCAACAATGACTAAAGTTTTGCAGCCTAATTCTTGGTGGCCTGTGCTAAGTTTTTATTAAAACTTCTTGCCTTATGTGGTTAATGAAACATATTTTTAGAATGTTCTTAGTATTTATCACATTCTAGTTTTGTCGGTTTTCTCGTTTTTGTCGGTTTTGCGCAAAATTTTGAATACAATTTCGGGTAAAATTTTAGGTAAGTATTATAAAATTATATTGACAATGGCATTACAATGAGACATAATTATTCAAAAATCAAAGATGTAAATATATAAATCGAACTTTAATGGGTAGAATAACACTGCCAATAAATTAAAACTTATCTGATTGAAAATTTTTGGTCATGGTCATGTGACAGGCATTGCAATATTTTGTCATAATAATATTTATTAAACATGGAATATACAGGGTGGCAGGTTAAACAGTGGAAATATTTTAAGGGGTCATTGTACTCATCATTATGAACAACTTTTACTATGGGACGAACCCTGAAATCGCGAAAAAAAAATCAGTTGTTCCATACATTTTGTTGAGTTATGTGAACATGAATGTATGGAACAGCTGATTTTTTTTTCGCGATTTCAGGATTGCTCCCATAGTAAAAGTTGTTTATAATGATGAGTACAATGACCCCTTAAAATATTTCCACTGTTTAACCTGCCACCCTGTATAAAAATTTCAGTATTTATAGTAAAATTTTAGTCATTGTATAACATCTCTTATTGCGTTTGGTTAACATTATACATTTTAATTATTTAATATGAGGGAATATGACATAAATTATCTGCAGAAAAAACTAGAAGTTGATGTTACACAAATGTTTTTACTATGAATTTTTATTATACAAATTTTTACAGTGGAAAATAAATTAAATTATATTTCATAACAAGATTTCAGAAAGTTTTTTTACAGACAGAATTAAATATGAAATCAAAATTATACGCATTACCCGGGCAATGTGATCATTATAGGTGTAAGTTTAAGTTACTCTTGGTTTATTATAAAATGTTGGTATTGCCCGGGTGATGTACAGAATTTTTATACATATGTTGCCGGTAATAGTGTTCATATTTTCTATTATTTCTTGTATGTATGGAGCAGTGAAGTATTAGGCGATTGATGTTATTCTTAGATCCAAACTACGCTGCCGTGCAAAAAATTGTGCCAGAACTTTATGCATTTTCATTGCTAATTTAGGCAAATTGAATACGTAGGCCAGTTTTCTGCACGCCGGTGTACTATTATCACCCAAAGATTGTTATGAATTTATACAAGAAATATTTATGTTGAATAACAAATAAAATTATCCAATGTATAATTTTTTATTCTTGTGTTAAAGTTGAGATTTGATTGGACTCCAAGTTTGGATCTTGCGATGTGCTGTAGATTTTGCTCTTATTTTCATTTATTCTATTTTATGCCGTACAATCTGATTAAACGTAATCGGTGTATTTATTTTCGGCGTTTTTTTAAGCAGCAGGAAGAAAAGTGTACACTAGTGACGTGTCGACGTTAAATTATAAATAAAAATAATAATAAAATAAAACAGTTGCATACATTTGACTTCGATAAACCAATTCAACGGATTTATTCTTCTGGCATGAGATTTGATTGGAAATAAATTAGCAAAAATATTACATAAAAAAAATGTTAAATTGGTTATATCACTCAAAATACAAACAAAACATTTTTCTGTATTTAGAACTTTTATTTCAGAGCAGAATCAACAGCATCATCACTAACTATAAATAACGTCAGTGTTAGCGCTGGGCGGATCCATAGATTTGAAGTCATCAATCAAACAGCCCCGAAGCGTGCGTCCTCTAGAACTGAACATAGAACTTATCACGACGGGCCGGCTTTTCACCGCGTATATTGTATGAGAACATTTTAGAAAAAATTATTGAACAATATTTTTTTTGGATAAAAAATTGTGTGCCGTTTTTTTGGGCGGTAGTGTAAAGCTGTATCAAAATTTTTGGGGTACAGCAATCTATTTGCTTGTACTTTTTTGGGGCTTCATTATTAGTAGTTATTTTTGAAGATTACAATTTTTCTTTTCTCTGAAATATCAAACCTAATTTTCTTACTTCTTTTTTTAAATTTATTTTCTCCATTACTTTATTTATTTTATCTGACTAAAGTGCACCAACTAAATGTTCTCATACAACCAACGGCTAACATAAGGTATTGATTGATGACGGATAACTATAAGGCTTCGTTAACACTGTAACGCCGATGCCGTCGTGGTGCCTCCTCTATGCTCTGTTCTGTTGACGCTATGACCTGTGTTTCTGTCGGTACCTTAATTTTATCGCGGTATAGTGTGGTATAAGCAGACGGAGGCATCACGGCGGTAAGTAATATGTTCTATGTAATTATGTGTTTTATTGTGTTGTCTTTGAGATCACAATGGATTGATTGATTTTTGTGTATCTCTGATAGATTTCTTGATAAAAATGTTGACTTTTGGTGTCTATTATTGCGACGAAAGTTTTGATCGAAGTATAAATAGTTTTTTGCGAATATAATTTGTAGCTCATTCTTTTCATAAAAACTCAAAACTCAATCAACCCATCCCGTTGTCGGGCGAGCGCACTAACAACATCCCTCCCCCCAGTATGCGGCGCCAAGTACAAGACGCGGCCGGGGCTGACGTACCACTTCACTCACACGCACAAGGAGCCGTCGGGGGGTGCGGGGAGCGTGGGGGGCGCGGGGGCCAGCGACGGGGACTCGCGGGACTCGCGGCCCGGGGCGCACACCCCCCCCGCGCACCAACCCGCCCTCGCGCAACCCGCTACCGAATATCAGGATAGCTATGTGACGTTCCTGAATAACCCCGCTGTCGGCACTGGTGAGTTGTCTTCATAAATTACCATTGTTTAATTCTGATTTCTTCGGTGTCTAGAGGGCAAGCTCGACGCATTTTATTGGTTTTTGAGAGTATTTATGTAATTTTTTTTGAATTTAAGTGATTTGATGTCGTTAAAGCAATGCGTACATTAAAAAATCACTTATATTGATGGAAAATGAACTTAAATACTCTGTAAAATGAAAAAATGCGTCGGGCTTCCCCTCTTTGCACGCCACTGGACCTCATACGTCATACTTCTTAAGTAGGTACACGTACAGTAAACAACAGTAAATATTACACATTGAATTTGAGAAGAGATATCAGCTAGCTAGAGCTAGGGTGTGACGTTTTGTCGCAATTGTCGCTGACTTGTTTATTAGATACCGGACTGTTGCTTCGTGCGACAGAGATGACGCTCTATAAAGCCGAAGCTAGTCGATATCTCTTTCAAATGCTCGATGTGTAATATTTACTGTAAGTGCACTGTACTGAATGTAGGCTTATTGTGACAGCACGGTCCGCGGTACTCTACGGCCGCCAAACGGGCTGAACTTTTCTGTTGTCAGGGAATTTATTCCTTTGTTTTTTGAGCTTTGCGGATTTTGTTCTGTCGTGTGCCTTCAAAGTGTTTAGTAATAGAGTGAACTAACTGTCGTGTAAACACGGATGAACAGATGCTCTTGCCGAATTATCCACTAGTTAGATACATCTTAGTTGTCCTTTACCACTACATGATATATGCGGCAGTATTATAATGGTGACTGGTAATTAGTGACCGATACTTATACACAGGGTCTCATGATAACAAACAACTTTCCCAAAGAAACATTTTTTTTATTTACTAAATGCATGACCTCAACCACCCCAATATTAAGGACAATAATTAAATTACACCATCCACCCATGTAATTTAATTTAGTAACAGAAACCTCTTTTTAAAAACAAAAGTAGGTATCCTACTTTTATCATGCATTATCCTTTTTTCATTTAAAAACTGTTTGTAGGTAAGCACCGAGTGCGCTCGCCTCTGCGCTATTAGCTGCTAGTTGCTTGAACCTGCTCTGTCTCATGTAACTTGTACCACCGCCAATTTTTTTTTCCTTGGGAAAGTTGTTTGTTGTCACACCATGTGTATAAGTATCGGTCACTAATTACCAGTCACTATACAGGGTGGCAGGTTAAACAGTGGAAATATTTTAAGGGGTCATTGCACTCATCATTATGAACAACTTTTATTATGGGACTAACCCTGAAATCGCGACAAAGAAATCAGCTGTCCCATACATTTTGTTGAGTTATGTGAACATAAATGTATGGAACAGCTGATTTTTTTTTTGCGATTTCAGAGTTGGTCCCGTAGTAAAAGTTGTTCATAATGATGAGTACAATGACCGCTTAAAATATTTCCACTGTCTAACCTACCACCCTGTATAATATTACACATCAAGCTTTAGAAAGAGATGTCGGCTAGCTTCGGCATTATAGAGCGTCATCTCTGTCGCACGAAGCACTAACCGGTATCTAATAAACAAGTCAGCGACAAAACGACGAGTGAGTGACGAATACGACGCTGTACAAAGTCGAAGCTAGCCGATAATATCTTTCTCGAACTCGGTGTGTAATTACTTTAGTAAGTTTGTACATTACACTAACACCAACACGACTAAATAACTCAGTAGTTTTAGAGTAGCGGAGTTAGCGCAGATTGATTGTCTTTGCGCGTTTTTCTACGCAAACTAAGTATAGTATGTTATCGCGCATAATTTGCATATGCTACAATTGTTTTCCGCTGACCATACACTCAAAATTATACTTAGGGCTGATTTCAACATCTTCAGGTAACTTTAACCAAGGATCAATTTAAATTTTTTGACTGATTTTCTATACAAAATCTGTCAAATCTCAACTTATTTCTATTCCTTAGATAAATGTTATCTGACCATGGTGAAATAGGCCCTTAGCGGTATAAATATATTTAAATACTAAGGAAAACATGTTTTTTTTTATTATATAAAAAAAAGGAATGATATTCGTAGCAATGAGTGATGCATGCACATTACTAGTATTCGAGAGAGTATACAAATGTTTATATTTCATGCAACACGAGTGTCCTGAGGGCAGCGTAAGTGGTGTTCATCCATCATTATTTGACTACTATCCACTCTTTTACATTAATTTTGTACTGTATTTAGATGAAGACGAGAGTTTAGAAAAAAAAATAGAATAATTATTTAAATTATGAGACATTTGTATAGAAAACTGTTATTACCTATTTACAAGTGCCACACAAGATAATTTTTTGTCATCCAATTTGCTTGAGTTAAAGGTTTTGATCAAGTAAACTTGACAGTGTGTATGATGTCAATTTGCATGACAGAGGAACATTATGGACCGCTAATTAGATCAAGCCTTCATATATTATATTCCTTCGTATCTCTGAAACTATTCGTCTAAATAACATATTGTAAACTGAAAAAAATATCTCAGCCTTCTTCAGTCTCACGCAAATTAGGCAGTAAACTTGATTTTGTGTGGCGGCCATTAGAAGACTAATTTTATAAATATAAAAAAAAAAATCTTGTATAATAAAACTTCACCATTACAAATATGCGTACATGTTGACAAATACGCGATGCTACGCCAATGACATGGTGAATCTTTTGCGCAATTTAGGTCGATGCCATGCAATGACATGTTGAATGTTTTGAGCAATTTAGGGTCGATTTTTCAATCGTCAGTTAACAAAGGATTAATTTCAAAATGTTTACAGTTTTTCTATACAAAATCTGTCAAACGTCAATTTTATTCCTTAGATTTATAAGATGTCTGACGATGGAAAACATCAGCCTTTATTATTCCCACATCTGCTAATATGTACGTTCCTGAATTCGGCGATAATATCTGTGGAGCCCTTTTGTGGCCACATCACCATTAACTTTTCTCGTTAATATTGATATTGCCTCGTTCGTTACCCTCGTTATATCAGAGGTGGTCGGTTGCACTGCCCAAAGATATTCCCGCCATGTTATAACCTGATTCTCTTTACCAGCCGGCCTCCAGGATACGCCCGCTCGGCGCCCGACTCCGCCTCCTGAGGGTTAGACACACATTTGTACCTTCACTTTTGTTCTATTCTATTCCCAAGTGATATACAGCTTATTTACCTTTGCAAGCCTTTCAAAATCTGTTGTCAAATGTCACGTTATTTTAATTGTTTTTCGTTCACCCAAGCACAATAACTAACGTAAGACTTGACAGCAGATCAGACTATCAACTCTTTTTATCGCTGCATTGACATAATAGCTTTATATTGCTCTGCCGTCGCGTACTTGCGAAAAGATTAGAATGATATTGAGGACAATGGTTTGGCTTGTAGTCTGACCAGGGCCCCAAGTCTGCTATTGCAATAAATTGTCTTAATCGTGTCAGAATGGTCACAAAGTGACATCGTTTTGACCAAAAAGATAGCCTTACTCTAAGCCTGGACCGCTTAGGTTTTGACAGTTATGATGTCATTATGACACCATTCTACTCTATAGCAGACTTGGAGCCCTGATGCGGCGATACAAGTATCTTTGTTCATACATTTTTCGCTCGTAGCCGGTCCCCCCGCCCCGCCCGCACGCCGCGCGTCCCCGCCGCCCCGGCCCGCTTCAGCGGACACGTCGAGCTCGGATTCAGCGCATGTGCCGCTGTCGGCGTCCGTGCATACGGCCGCCCCCTCCGCGCCCCTTCCCTCCGCCTCTGCGACCCCTGAGGTCAAGGAGCCTGGCGATGCTAAGGCGAAGGAGGTTAGTAGACTAGGCAGAAGAACTATGACCTGTCAAATGAAGTGTTTTGTTTTGTGATTATGACGTAATAGGGCTATGATTTGCTAGTGGTTTAATAAACTCAGCCAACCAGCAATCCAGACAAGAGTGCGAGTACGACTCGAGCCCTGAGGGT
Source organism: Thalpophila matura (assembly GCA_948465475.1). NCBI lineage: Eukaryota > Metazoa > Arthropoda > Insecta > Lepidoptera > Noctuidae > Thalpophila > Thalpophila matura. The sequence continues at coordinate 8,082,943 of OX419198.1, read as the reverse complement.
TCCAAAATATGCAATAGCGCCATCTATGAGCAAGATATCGCTATTGCATACTTCTAGTGGCGCCATTTATGAGCAGATGGCTCCACCCGTTATGGGTCTTTTGACAGATGGACAAGAAAGTGATCCTATAAGGGTTCCGTTTTTCCTATTGAGGTACGCAACCCTTTAAAAGGGAAGGAAAACATATGAAATCGTTAACATCACGAATTAGACGTGAATCCTAACTTATTTTTATTTCTTTTCAAGGCGTCACCATCACCATACTGCGACTTCTGCCTCGGCGACGACCGCGAAAACAAGAAGACGGGCACTCCCGAAGAGCTAGTCAGCTGTTCCGACTGCGGCAGATCAGGTAAGAGGCGCGGCCGGCCCCCTCGCAACGGCCTCCCCAAACCGACCTGCTATCACCTCGAGAACCGCGTCTGCGAACGCCACAGACACCTCAGAGACAGCATAAAGCTCAACGGAGTGGTCGAAATACTCAGCTCTATGTCCTACTCGGCCGACGATTTCGATAACTTCGCCTCCCAAACTAAACTCCTCCATGACGAGTACGGTCAGTACCCCGTGTCTCCCCCCTCCCGTCAAAGCCCTACCTACGACAGCGATCGCTACGTCACAGGCTCGAATAACATCTAAAATCTGAGTATTATTTGTGTTTGTCTGTCACAAAAAAGTTCACTCGCCGTGGGTTTTTTGTCGGTCCTACCAAAGAGAATGTTTGATGGATAGTTTTTAAATTTTACATTCCAGGTTTCATACTCTAATTTTCGAACGAAAAGACCTTTAATGCATATTTAGTAGTTATAATGTTGTAATCAAATTATTAGTATAGTGGCATCACAATAAATATGTCAAAATCTTTGTCTAAAGTATAGTATGTCATATCCGAACATTAAAATTAATAATATCCCTATAATAATTCTATATCACATATCATTGTGAGTTTTTTATCTGTGTGTCAATGTTGCACTATGTGATCTTGGTGTTGCCATGTGAAAGACAACACTTGTGACGATGGATGCCAAATGATGAGATATTTTAAATTGTTGTCTGTTGTAACGTTTATACCTTAATGTTTTTATTATTTTAGTGAGTACAAGTGCCTTATCAAAATTACATGATTTCGTGTGAAATATACTAGATCGTAGTGTTGCCAGCAATGTTGATAAAGCAAGAATATTTGGTAGATATTTGATTTATTTTGGATATGTAGGGGTTATCAGATTATTATATTTTATTTTTTAGATAAACCTAAATTAATTTTATATAATATGTAAAATAAAGCGTTTTATTATATTTGACTTAAATTGAATTGAATTTATTAAAATTTAATGAAGATATAAATAGACATTATTGTAAGTTTTATTAATATTTTTGAAGAGCTATCTGTGACTGTTTGCTTTAATCATAGATTAAATATACATATTATAGATAACAACTAATAAAAAATACATCATTGCAATAAGTCATAATCTGGCAACACTACAAACAACATAATTTAGTCATAGCTTCGCTTGATGCCAAATAATGTCGCCGCTTAGGACTAAAGTTCTGCAGTGGCGACAAGTCAGATGTCCTAGCTTTCTAGTCACGCTGCAACAAAGTCACTACACGCGTTAGGGCCCTTTCATTGTCATGCGTGTTTGTGCCCGCATGCAGGCCAGCCACGCATGCGTGCTGCCCGCAATGCCCGTATCACATATGTTTTTAGAGTCATGCGCGCCACACACACGCGGGCACATACAAAATAATCTGCTCAGCGTGCGGCCCGCAACAAGTTTGCGTGCTTGGCCTGCACGCGGGCGCAAACACGCATGACAAAGAAAAAGCCCTTACTTTATGCCCAATATATCTTTTGACATCGTGGCGACAATGCCCGCTAAATTAAACGTCAAATTGACATATGGTATGTCAAATTACAACTGCCAGATTTAAAATTGATATAATATGTCAATTTTGACGGTAACGCTAGCGCAGTGGCTTAGTGATTGGGTTATGTGCTACGAATGGCGAGTTCGATTCCCGCACGAAACAAGTATCTGTATGTCCGGGGTCCAGCCGGCCTAGCATGACCACGATAGAAACGGGTTTTGTCTACATAGAAATAGACAAAGTGACAGATTGTAGAAACATTTCTACGTTTTATGAATGAAACGGTAGAAATGTTTCTACAATCTGTCACTTTGTCTATTTCTATGTAGACAAAACCCGTTTCTATCGTGGTCATGCTAGGCCGGCTGGGGTGTTAATGTACAACCACGAATCGGTCTTACAAAAACAACAGTACAGTTAAAAATTCCAGATCTTGTCGCATAATTATGAAGATATATTGGGTATGGGATACAGTTACCCGACTACGCAATTATAGATAGCAATAGTTGCTTTTACAAGTTTTTAGTTGATAGGATATATTATCATTTTTGGGGGAAGAATAACTAAATTCTGGTGCTAGGGGTGAAAAAAAACGAATGTCTCTTTTTCGCCTCTGATGCTGGCTTGTGAACTTCCTAGATTTCTGGCGTTTTTTTGGGTTTTTAAATACAGATTCGTTAACATTTACTGTTAAAAAAGCTCATTTTTGCTTGCGAAGAGTCTTCACTAGTTTTTTAAACACATTCAAGTGAGGTTTGCAAGAAAAGTCCTGTACATACTTTAAAATTAACTTGTGTTCAAGAACATATTATAATTATTATAGTCTGCGTATTATAGCAATAAATATAATATTAATATCTTGAGCGTAGGCGGGTCTCAATAATAGTAGCTTATTACATAAATGTTATAACATTACATAGGAGCTTTTACGTGCCTTTTTATCACCGTTTTTTGTATCGTAACCCAAAGATTTTGAAAAATTATTTAAGTTTGACAAAGACTAACTTCATGTTATTTTTCAATGCGCTGTCTTTTGTACTGTTATAAGCTGCATACATTGTACATATTTTTGAATTTTGAATTCAATAGTAAAAGGCCAGTTTTAAATAAGGCCTCCCATTTTATACATAATCGTTACAATTTTATATTTCTCATGACCATAGATTTAATATTTTTTTAAAGTGTCTCTGCTTTTATTTATTTTTTTGATACATTGTGTATCTCGCGCATTGAACATAAAATATCATTCCTATAGCATATATAATGTTTTTGTTTTAATTTTAAGAAAATTTTAATCGAAATTAGGTTTTAAATTATATGTTTTATGTATAGACATATTTTATTATATATAACGATATATTGACAATTTATTTTCTTCATAGTATATTTCTATATAAGTTATGAAATATATTTACTTTATAGTTTAGTTAGTTATTTGACAATGTAATCTGACATTGGTGCTAATTCTGTTGAACGTCGCACTAAACAAATTTTAATCACACTACATCTCTTTCTTACAAATAACATTGAAAAAAGCCAGAAAATATTTAGAATTGTCATATTAGTCTACGCCCTTGTCATTTACGGGAAAATAGTCGTGACCTTTTGCGATTACGACTAAATTGACATCAAAACTGTTCAAGTGGACTAATTTGACAGGATTAAATTTAATCTATCCCTTTCTCATGTTTCTTATTAGAAAGAGACATAATGAGACTAAATTAGTTTAGTTGGTAAACAACAGAATCGGCACCATTGTTCATTTGTTTGATCTTTTAATCCGAAATCTTAGGGTGCTGTGCTCAATGACGTATTTTGACCACATAAACAGCTGTCAGCTGTCTTTCCCTAGCCTTTTATCCATCCTTATCCATCCTTTGAAACCTAACTACCGCTTTTCCAAGCTTATAATTTCTACTGGTCCCTCTTATATTAATTTCGCGTTTCTATATTTATCTGACTTATTATTATTATTTTCCCATTTGATCTTTAGGGGTTTATTTTAAAAAATTCCTTGCTTTATATCTCCACTCTCTATCTCTATTGTCAGTGGTTTGTTCTCTACTTTGTCAGTCAGTCAGATTTTGAACGTGGTCCATCATACGCCATTGTGTACAGACCTACATGGCTTGATATGGTACCTATGTACTTAATATTGGTGCCGCTTCGTACATAGCCCTTGAGGGGAGCGGGCGTGAACTAGGAATGTAGTGTAAGTTACCGTTTTATAAATAAATATTATATTAATATTGTGTCTCGTCTGTTAGGTGCCTTAGTATGTGCAATTTGTAACCTTCGATAGAGTTCGTGTTACAATATCTTTATATGTTATATACAGGGTGGTTATTTGGATTGGTGAAAATATTAAAGTGAAAGTGAGTGAAAAATTACGAGTTAGGGCCATGTTCACCGACATGATAACAGTGCGTTTAATTGAAAATGGCCGTTTAATAAAACTTTTCTAAAGGACAAAGTTTTCAATTTGTGAACTTGGCCCTTAAAAGATTAGAGAGGTAACAATAGGATATCTCGCTTAGGTCTGGACCAGCTCGACTGGGGAAGCACCTCCACCTCCACCAGAATACCACAGCCAAATAACGCTACTCCTCGGTAGTGTTGTGTTCCTGTGGTGAGTAAGGTCGACACAGCCCCTGAGGTTGCGCTGTGTTGACAGCGGGGGACCTGCTTACCCCCTTTTTTTTTTGGATGAGAAATCATCAAATAGCTTCTTCCGCTCTGGGTGGAGCGGAAGGGCGTGTCAGACTTTTACTGACTAAAACCCACCCGTGTTCCTCCAGTTGCCTCGCCAGGGCCACGGTATCTTTTTCAAACTTCCCACAACCCTGGCGCACCTGTTTACCCCCTAAGCTGTCGACACAGCGAATTCTCATTTTAAAGGGTCGCCAACGCGCATGTGATACTTGGTGTTGCAAGCGTTTCATAGGCTACGGTAACCGTTTGCCATCAGGCAGGCCTTACGCCTGTTTCCCACCATTGTTGTATAAAAAAAAAGATAGTAAAAAGATTTTAATTCGTATACGAACTTGAATTTCAAACTAATACTATTGAAATAATATAATTATATCTTTACTATAATTATAAACTATCAAGGTTATTAATGATTATTTCAAAGTCCTATTGTAATCCAAGTCACCTAAATATACTTAAATTTAAATCTCCACCCTGTATAACGATAAATGTGCTGTGGTTTACTATGTCGGCGATATTTATATTATCTTAAACAATAAATAATCACTATAGATGAAATACATGTTTAGTAATTTTACTAAAATAATGAATAAATAGTTAAAATTATATAAAATTATTAAAGAGCATTATATTATTTATTGTCAGTTTTATGTGGGATTTTAAATGTGAAATGTCTGGTGTTTTTGAAATAACAACTTAATTTTTTCAAGAGTTGTTCAGTTGTGGTACTTAAAAGTACCATTTATTCACTGTTTGTAATAAAAATGTTTATTAATGGTACCAAATGTTGATTTCTCATGTTATTATCTATCTCGGCAACGTCTATATATTTTATTTTAAAGTTTAAATGCCTGCAGGGAAGTGCATAAATGCGGATACCCAAAGAATATAAAAACCAATCAAATGTTTCCGTTTTGTTGTTCCATTATATTTTCTTTATTTTAGCATAAGACCGAGAATAATAAAAATATTTAATGTTTTTTTTTTATTTTAATTTTATTTTTTTTGTAAAACATTGCTACTTTGAATTAAATTGTATGAACTCGATTCTTAGTCGATTTTTATTTAGACTTGCTGTGCTGAAGAATAGTGAATGTGCACTTCCCTTAGACATTTTATTTTTCTCTTCTAAATAAATTGTAAGTCATTAATTGTTTGATAAGTGTTGTTTGTTTACTTTTTATTTTTCACTATTGTTCGGCACATTATGTTTTCCCCTATTCTATAATTATTTGCAATAAATAAAGAGTTAATTAAAATTGCGATGGCGATTGAAGATATCGATAAGGTAAGAAAATACTATGTGCCTTACAATACGTGAATTTGTTTTATTTTTGTGATGTTTTGAAGCTCTTCGTTTCTATAAAATCTTAACGCTATCATGGACTAAGACTGAGGTCTTTAAATAGTCGATGACGCCTGTTTTTTGTGTCTATCTGTCTAGTAATGTATAATTATTAAATTATTTTTCCAAATTCATTTATAATGTTTACTCTGGAAATAATTTTTGAGATAAATTGAGTCTTAAGTCTTATGATTCAGCATTTCATGCGTAATAGGAACGTACATTGTTCGGTATAAACAGGGTTAAATTGGAGTCATTGATCACTTTTTAAGGATTCCAAGGGGGTGAATGTGCTCATGAATATGAACAACTTTTACTATGAGACCCACTCTGAAATAGTTAAAAAAGGATCTGTTATATATTTTATTTTATTGGGTAGTAAAGTATTGCATGATTGCTACTGATGCATTATCATAATATGATGATTTCAGAATTTTATTTTAATATGTATAGTTAATGAAGAGCTTCTAATAACATCATAATAATCAGTGGCGTGCCTAGAGGGCAAGCCCGATGAATTTTTCTTGTTTTAGAGAGTATTTTTGTTAATTTTTCATAAATGTAAATGATTTTTAATGTACACTCGACATCATTGACGGTCGACCACTTTTCACCCTTATTAATAAGAACAAAAGGGTGAAAAGTGGTCGACCGTCAATGTTGTCGAGTGTACGTAGCGACATTAACTCACTTAAATACACGAAAAATGAACATAAAGACCCTCTAAAACCAAAAAAAATCATTAGGTTTCCTCTCTAGGAACGCCACTGATAATAATACACAAATTATCAAGTGATGTTACTGATAGTCCACTCCCGCGCAGGTCACCCCACGTGCCTGCAGTTCACGGTGAACATGATCGTGTCGGTGCGCAAGTACCGCTGGCAGTGCATCGAGTGCAAGTGCTGCTCGGTTTGCGGCACCAGTGATAATGATGTAAGTGTACTATTTTATATGTAACTAGCTTCCGCCCGCGGATGAGATAATGAGAAAAAAATTTAAGCAATCGTGTAAAAACGAAAACCATTTATAATTTAAATATTAATAATAAGATGTTACAATTCACGTATTCTGGTAAAACTGGTAAAAAAAATATTTAGTTCTAAGGAAGTCTCCGAATTTTGTCTCTGTTCTACAAACTGTAGGTAAATATACTCACCCTTTTCCGAACACTGTTTATAATAGTAGCATATTAGTAGGATTTCGTCCAAGTAAAGTTATGGTAGTATAATTATGCTGTCGCGGCCATAAGTGCAGTCATTTGAGATTTAGAGACAGGGTTATTATTTAAAACTAGGACCGCCCCTATGAATGCGACCGTATAGGTAATATAGCGGAGTTTTTTTATTTTTATTTTTAACTTCTTTACTTTTTATCTACGTGTCACATACAAGCAGGTGCGGTCGCAGCCGCTGTTTTTGGGGGGGGGGGTCATACCGCAGCCGAAGACTGGGAGGGCTCATACCGATTAATGCCGACGTGCTATACCGAGAATTACCGTGTTTGGTGCATTTTTGTACGATTTTGGGGGGGGTCATGACTCCCACGACCCCCTCCTTCAGACCGCACCTGCGTACAAGCCAGCTCGATATTTAGGTAACTTAATATTATATGTCTGTGTCATACCCAGGACCAGCTGTTGTTCTGCGACGACTGCGACCGCGGCTACCACATGTACTGCCTGGCGCCGCCGCTGGACACGCCGCCCGAGGGCTCCTGGTCCTGCGCGCTCTGCATCAAAGAGTTCCACAACAAGTAGTGAGGCATGAGGTGACTACTAACTTAATACGCACAATATAACTTAACTTGCTTAATACCAAGCTCTCCAAAATATTGCATTTATCGCATTGTGTAAAATGCGCCCCGGACCCCGACTCGCCGCGATGTACGCTGTTCTGTGTAAATTATACCTTACACGGTGCGACGCAAGCAGCATTTTTAGTCACTCAAAAGACGTAGGAGCATGCAGGATACGGTCAGAAAGCGGAGCATGCGTGCGTATCCGCTACACCACGCTGCGCACCGGTCGCTGTAAATCGCACCTTACAGATGTACTTCATTCATAGGTCGTTGGTTCATATCCGGCTCGAAGGACCAGAAAAATGGACCTTTTAAAACAATGATATTTGTGGCTACAAATTTATAACTAGATGGCGTTGTACACTCGACGTCATTGACGGTCGACCACTTTTCACCCTTATGGTCTTAATAATAAGGGTGAAAATCCCTGGATCACGGTGTAAAGATTCTTCGGCAAAACATGACCTTCTACGAACATTTTGAATAATTGTCTTTGTGAAAGTAAACATTGGTTTTATTCAGTACTTTTTGCTCTTTTGATAACGAAACACTCGCATCACTGATTGTTCGGGCTATCCGTTCTCAATTACGCAAAAATAATCTCGTTTGTTAAAAGCCTAAAAAATTATTGTATACTTATCGAAATGTTTTCAAATTCCAGGTTGCAATCTGAGGGGCCGTGAGAGAGATAGATAGGTAGGCGAGATAACGAATTATAGCGGCAGTAAGGTTATAGGGTACAAGCAAGTGATCAGATAGTGTTGCTATAAGTTAGCGGGACTGTAAACAGTGTTGCCATAGTTTAGTGAGATTCTCCCCGGGAGACGGCGGTACAAATGTATTTTTAATTTTTTGTGGAGTATATTTTAATTTTTAAAACATGTGAAGATTATATTTATGCATGTGTGATTTAAATAGTATGGAGGCCTAATTTAGATTTTTAATTGTTATTCTGGCAATATTACCTCGTGACCTTTCATTTTATCGGATAACGTGGCAATATTTAATAGTGGATAATAATAATGAAGTTAATTCATTAATCATTATTAATAACAACCGATAGATTTTATTTGCAATGTTTATTGATACACAAAGTAGAGCCCGCTTGCACAACTCAAACACAATTAGCGCTAAAGATATTTGCTCATGTTGTCAATTTTATTGTTCGAAAAGACAGAATGAGATTATGACCTCCAGGCACGGTTACTAGATTTCGTGAAGGGGGGGGGGGGGGGGAGGCTAAGCATAATTATTTGTGATCTCAGGAATTGATGTCCTTAAGACAATTTAAACATTGTTAAAAAAAATGCTTCGGTCGTGAGAAGCAATGGGTGCAATTGCCCCTCGTCTCTCCCCTTTGTACGCGTCTGATGACCCCCATAACACGAAATTTCCTAGCACGGGGGTCATTAATCATATTTTTCGTACATTTTTTATTGGTGCATATTCTGTATCTTTATTAAATATTGTATTTTTATGTTTTGTGCTAATACTGTCGCGCGGATCTTTATAATAATACGGTAGTGGCCTACTATTAAAAAAGTACAAATAAATTATTTTATTTCAAAGAAGGAATAGGCACAACAAAAAAGTAAAAGCAAAAATAATAATTTATCACAAAATGGAAAACATAGACGCTTTTAAAGTTTTTGGAGGGAGTAACGCTCCGTCTTTGTCGCGCGAAGCGGACGTAGGTGGTGTCACTAGTAGGTAGTGCCGTCCGTGTCTAGCAAATCATTTTAAAACGCTTATAACTTTGCCAATTTTGTAGATGTTTCATCGGTTTTTTTGGTGTTAGTTGTCTTTTTTCAATTAGTTTACAGATTCACAATAAAAAATAAGTGGTTAACATCCCTATTATGACATTAGCGCCGTCGTCTCCCGCGATAACTCTTCATCTTATTGTATCGCCGAGTCAGCGTCACTGCGCATGCGCTCTTTCTACCTCTAACGGTGCTTGCTTTAGTATTTTTTTATTTATTTACCTTCTTACACTCAGGCAGGGTTGACGAATTACGTGTGTTGTGACTGGTTAAAGGAGGGTAGTTAGTTTAACTACAAGACCAACTTTGAAATCGTGAAAAATCTGCTGTTCCATAAAGGACAATGCCAGGGGGCCATACCAATTTGTGTCGCGGAGTCTCACAAAAAAATTTAGTTCATAAAATTACTCGTTTTTTTTATACTTATTCAGTTTTATTTAATTTGTAATGATAAAGAGTTCCGGTATAAACGCTAATTTATATAACGTGCTATAAAAATATCTGCCACGGCTTTAATGGGAGGTAGTATTGTGTTTATAGATTACAATAATGAAAAACTTTCGTACCCCGGAACAGTTCATTGAATTTGAGAAAATAAAGAAGTTAAATTAACATTGACTCTACTCTGCATAACGTGGTTCACAAAGTCGCTTCGTCAATGAAAACAACTGCTATCTCTTTCCATCTGTTCTGTGAATGAAAACTAATATCAGCTGACTAGTTCGTCACTACCTAATCTACTAAAATTTATACGTATGTACTTTTTTTGTATGAAAAAAAATGTGACAAATAATCAATAATTTATCTTTACTATTGTAATCTATAAACACAATACTTTCTCCCATTGCAGCCGTGGCAGATATTTTTAGAGCACCTTATAGACGTTGAATTAGTTATTTTCTCGTACTTAATTTCAAAATATTAATTAAGTAAATTACAAATAAATACAAATTGCGGAACTCCATCCCAAAAATAGCAATAGAGAAAATTTCAATTAAATTTAATTTTCCTCCAAGTGCACTAGGTTTGGTCGTGACACAAAAGATTTTGAGTTTGGCACGGGGCACCAGTGATGCCAGGGAAAAATACCCTAAGGTGGCATCACTGCGGGGCACCATACATAGGCTGGCATTGTCCTTTTGTCGTTGTGATATGGACATTTTTGTATGGAACAGTTGATTTTTTTTTTCGTGATTTCACGGTTGGTCCCGTCGTTAATCGAACTAGTATCGAATACTGAAACGAGGGACCACTGAAGTCTAAATAATAAGTCAATAAGAGTCGCAAAGGCGCGTGACCTTGTCGCCGCTTTCGAGCAAATTATGTAAGGCAGGTGGTTCACTACACCGAGAGCGCACGTTTAAAAATGTGACGTATGTGAACGGAATAAAGTTTAATTTTGTATTGCATTGCCAGCTTTGACATTGATTGCGAACCGGCGACACGCGTTTGGAATACAATGTAGTAGATCACATTTCTACTGACTTATTACTTAGGCAGCCATTACACGCTCAATCCAGATCACGAGCCAACACGATCCAAGCAAGGTGGTCATAATTATAAAGGTCATAATCGTCCGTCACCTTGCTTGGATCGTGATCTGGATTGAGCGTGTAATGGCTGCCTTAGATTTCTGTGTGAGGGACCTACTGATCTTACATTATAGAGGGTGGCAGGTTAGACAGTGGAAATATTTAAAGGGGTAATTGTACTCATAATTATGAACAACTTTTGAAATGAAACCAACCCTGAAATGGCGAGAAACAAATCAGCTGTTCCATACATTTTGTTGAGTTATGTGAACATAAATGTATGGAACAGCAGATTTATTTTTCCTGATTTCAGGGTTGGTCCCATAATAAAAGTTGTTCATAATTATGAGTATAATAACCCCCTTTGGGGTCCAATAGGGTTTTTGTTACATGCTGTATATCGTTTAACCAATCACCCAGTAGACTACATTGTGACGTCACACGTAATGATCGACGCGTGATTATTCAAACAGTATACAATTACGCTTGAATCCCTCGAAGCGGTATAACAAGAATCAAATTGCGGGCTCCTGTAAATTTACTATAATTTCGTTTTGGGAAAACACTAACACTGCCCAACCCGAGAATCGAACCTAGGGCCTCACGTTTAGCAGTCGTGCTTGTCGCAAAGCAGTCGAGTGTAGCAGAAAGTCTTCCTTTCTGTACCTAATTTTATTTTTATTTTGCGGTAACTGCAAGTTAAATCTAACTTTTAGAAACGAACAACTGCAACAAAAAAAAATGTTGCTTTCTTTATACTTTAGGTGCTCACATATTTTTTCTTTTTTAAGAAGTCACACACTAAAAACGCCGTGTGGCGCGGGCAGTGTGTATGGCGCCTAAGGGTGCATTTCTTATGACTTACATACCTATTGACTGATGTGTGTGTGCTGATTTGTTAATCATTTGTATTGTTTATATATTTTTCTTTGGTATCCTGTAAAACATTAGGTCGTGCTATTCAAGAAGTCGGATTGTTAGCCGTCTTCCATAATTTCCAAAGTTCTGGTATTATACATTTTATTTTTTAATTTTACATTCTGACAACTGAATTGAGAAATTGACAAGTCGGATTTATAGGGCAACAAAATCTATTATTATCAAATAAAATTGACATCGAAACGAATCTTCCAGATTTTATAAAATATTTTTTATAAAAAATAATAACTTTATTTAGAGAAAAAATGCGTAATTTCTCAACCCTCCATTATATCTAGCCCGTATTCGAATCGATCAAACTTTCCAGTCTCGTATCATCTTATACTAAGCTACTATGGTTCTTATCGTAATAAGATTAAAGACTAAAATTGTATGTAAATGTTAACTGTAAAGTTGCGGGCGAATCCAGTCATTATACGTAATAATCTATAATTGTTCGTGTATTTCACCTTTGAGAGTGTCCATTTCTAGTAGTTCTTTCGTGTAGGGCTTTTGAGATCCGGAATTCCGGTACGGATCTTAAGATCCGTGTTCCGGAACTTAAGAATTCTGTACAAATGTGTTCTTAACTGACGCTTGGATTTATTCCAACATTGTGAGATCGTTGTAAGGGATCCGGAATTCCGGATGTCTGGCTGGCCTAAGAAAAAGAGATGTGAAAAATTGTTAAAATGAGTTTTGAATATTTCAACAGTATTATTTATTCAAATAATACTGTTTAAAATCTAACCGCGTCAAGAACATACAAACAAACGATTTTTCACAACTCTCATTTTTGACACTAGTAAGTTTCATTGTGCTTCGATCACTGTCTGCATTTAGTGTACCGTGGTACCAAACAGTACCACGGGGAAATCTGTTACAATATAAGTACATTAGAATGTATCATGTATGTTTAAGACAACGGTTAACGCAATGTGTGACATTGTTAAACAAAACGTTACGGCCGGAGTTCTATGGAGACGACAGTTTAAAGTGGGGTTAGCGGGTGAAAATTCCGGTTTTTCTTGCATTGGTTGCACTTACAGTACTCAGCGGTAAATATTACACATCGACTTTGAGAATGAGATAATCGGCTAGCTTCGGCTTTGTAGAGCGTCGTATCCGTCACTCATACCTATGTGACGTATTGTATGTCGCTGACTTGTCCATTAGATACCGGACTGTTAGTGTTCCGTGCGACGCAGATGACGCTCTATAAAGCCGAAGCTCGATGTGTAATATTTACTGCCTGTACTTATTATGTTTTAATACCGCTATCGCTATTACATTAACATTTAGTTCTTAACGATGCTCATTTACATACAATACTTAATTACTTTTAATGTTTTATTACAGGCTAAGTATAGTCTGGCATATTGTCGTGTCCTTAGAACTTCTGCTTTTTAGTTTCGATGTAAGATTGGGCGGTAATGTCGGCAGTGATACATTTATTTCGAATTTTAGAGGGAGGTTAACCTTTCGGTCGTGTATTTACAAAATAAACTTTAACACATACTTTAACGCATGTGCGTAGGGCCGTATGCTGAGTTGTCAATCCGAATCGTATTCTATTTCGATACACGATTACGATTTTTTCTTTGAGCAATGCGTGTCCTATGTTAAAAAGTTTTTAAGCGCGCAATATGATAAATATTGCTTGCGTCATCAAATTATTTTCTTGTACTCAAACTCTTTTATTGACTGTACACGTTTTTTGTGAAAAAAAAATAAGACCGCGGAAGGCGCCAACGGGCTGCACAAAGTCTAACATAAGGTTGAAGATCTCTGTATCGTCAATATATTTTTTTTCCCTTTTAGGTGAATTAATACAAAAGATTCTTAAAATATTTGTGATCCTATCGTCATATACCCCTCAATCGTAAATCGTAAACAAATCAGTTTTATTTTTGTACTAATCCCGAACTTAACGTAACACGTGATTGGCGATATCCACAAGCATTCCAATTTGATATACGTGGAATTCATCTGTCATATCTACAGCATGTAATAAACACCCTGTTGTTCCTCAAAAGGGGTCATTATACTCACCATTATGATGAACAACTTTTACTGTGGGACCAACCCTGAAATCGCGAAAAAAAAATCATTTTGTAGAGATAAGGGAACATAAATGTGCTTTTTTTCTGATTTTTTTTTTCGCGATTTCAGGTTTGGTCCCATGGTAAAAGTTGTACATAATGATGAGTATAATGACCCCTTTTGAGGAACAAGAGGGTTTTTGTTACTGCTGTATAATGTTAGTGGGCAACCAGTTTGTGTGACTATATTTATTTTAATTTTGAACAATTTAAATGTGTTGTGGTTGTGATTGGAAAATGGCAGCAAATTGTTTGAGAAAAGGGACAACATTATTACGAAAAATGTTTATAAGATGGTCGAAAAAAGATAAAATTGTATCTTGAAATCTAAAATTTCGCTACATACCTACATGGAAAATCTAATGAATGGGTAAAAAATGAGGATGCTGGAAATAGTACCTAGGTACTTACCTACTACATTTATTTCAAAAGAAAATGTTTAAAAGTTGATGCGATTATGATTGTGCTCCACTAACCCTCATATTCATAATATTGTTTTTTGGAAAACATAGTCAATCTCAGCGCAACCTCACTAGAATATAATCTTTCTATTTTGCTTGAATGCGTCAAGTCGACGTTTTAAAGAAATAACTTAGAATATGGGGTTTAGTTTCTTAGATGTATGAAAAATATTGGATTTGTATCACGCAAACTGAGTGTCCACCCCTTATGTACTAACTAATGGATTTATGTTTAAATGTGTAAAGAATTTTACCAGATATAAGCGTCTTGTACTCGATTAGAATTAAAAAATAAACGCACAAATAATTTTACAAATAAATCTTTTGGTGTAAGTTTTAATTTTTTTGCCCAAAATTAAAGATAACATTATTTATTTAGTAAGTTGGATTTTAAATCATTTTAAGATTCCAAATGTCGGCATTTCTTGACTATGGAACCTCTTATTTCGTTACCTATTCATATTCATACCTATGGGAATCCTTGATTTGGGGATTAAAGTATTTTCACGATATTCCTTCCAACAATTTTTTTACCCGACTGCGCGACGCAAAGGAGGGTAATGTGTTTATCAGTCTATGTATGTATGTATGTTTGTTTCTATGTGGCGTTCTAGAGACCAAATGCGTAGGCCGATTTTGATAATTCTTACGTCAATCGATTCGTCTTAACCTTGCGAGTGTCACTAAAGACATAACAGTAATCAAAATTCACCACAGCGACAACCAGACGCCATATTGTCAAAATGAAAAAAAAAAAGTTGATAAACTATGTCAAGTGGGGTGTCGTTGAATAGGTATTTTAAAATCATCTTTAGGTTCCTTTTATCATTTTTCATTTTAAATAATAGTTTAGGATATACAGGGTGTCCCAGAAATCAACGTCAAGCCGAAATCGAGCATTAGGTCAAGTCGTAACAGTTATCAGAAAAATATGAAAAAAAATCTTGGTTATGTACTTTTCAAATTATAAGGATTCAAAAATAAATCTTAAAAACTGACACCATGTGATGATCTTTCAAGTCCTGTGACTGCGAATATTAACTTTTCTTCAGTTTTTTTTCTGTAATGTAACTACGAATAACCTTTCTATCAATTACAGTTAAAAGTTAAAACATGACTGCCTCAGTTTCAAAGAAAATCTTAGATTTTTACCCAACATTGAATTCAAAATAATTACATCACCCAACTTTAACCGACTGTACTGTAAAAAAAATGTACTACACTATTTTGGCAAGTAACATTAAAAGATGGCGCGTTTAGTCTGGATTCCAAAATGGTATGACACTAAAGTGCCCTGTAAACGATCAAATTTGCTTGACAAATTTGTTTGTCAAACTTCACGTTTTCATCAAACAATAGCTTAAACGATCAAACCAAATATCAAACAAAGGAGACGGTCAATAAATGTATGGGGCTTGGTACTAAATTACGAACAGCAATCTGAGCTATATAGGCTCAAAGAGCGTAATTATTTTGATTTTTTTGTGCTTTCAAAATAATTTTACAGGCCTGCGTTTTTTTTTTAACGAAGAAATCAAAAATAAAAAATTATAAGCTTATGTCACTACAAATATTATTTTATGGGTTGGCAACCCTGTGCCAAATGACGTAACAGTGACAGAAATGACAGTAAGATTTTGACAATTTACGGATTTGACCGGATTTGATCCTTTTGGACACGTTTTGTTATTTCATTAACATTATAATAAATATTTTTTGTCATAATTCGATAGAGATTTAGCTAAAATTATATAAAAAACTCAAAGTATTGAATTGAAACGGTGGCTTCAGCTACATTTTTAATAATTATATTGCATGGAAACGAAAAAATAAGGGTAATCTGCGTTTTGTTTTTACTGAAACATTTTTCAATTTTTTACAAAAACGCAGGCGTAAAAAAATAATTTTTATATTGAATCGAGTAGCTTACTAAATAAGCTTTCTAAAAAGGTATATGACATGAGTGTTCGAATTTCTTCGGAATATTATACCACTTTTGACCGTCTCCTTTGTTAACTTCCTAGTAGATTCGGGTTTCTCCTTTCCATGATGTCAATACAACAAGTGAGATCTTGTTTGACAAACACCGCCGTTCACGTTCAAACCTGTTTGTCAAACTCGACATCAATCCAGATTTTCATCAAACACGACAAACACGTAGATTGTTTGACAAACGCCTCAAACACAGCAGTACACTATCAAATAATTTGACAAACACGTACAATTTGACAAACAATTTGATCGTTTACAGGGCACTTTACTAATTGCTACTTCTTAATAAAAAAAAATAAAAAAAAACTTTTGAATAAAGTCGGATTTCATACAATGTCGACCGAGATGAATGCTGCTTACAGACGTCGCAATCTATCAACTCAACTGAGAGAGACACCGCTCTACAAAGAAAAGAGAGGAATTTATCCATCCCGTTTCTTTTTAGAGCACTGTCTCTCTCAGTTGAGTTGATAGATTGCAGCGTGATTAGCGACCAGAAGAGGGACGTTATTTTGACTAGTGTGAGCGAGACAGATGGTGACGCTACTTTATCAAGTGTGAGCGAGACAGATGGTGACGCTACTTTATCAAGTGTGAGCGAGATAGATAGTGACGCTACTTCTATCTAAGAGCGAGACGTATTGATACATTATTTCGTATGTGTAAGTGAAACAGATAGAGACGCTAATCTGGCAAAACAGGGATGCGTAGACACAAAAGAAACGGGATGGATAAATTCCTCTCTTTTCTTTGTAGAGCGGTGTCTCTCTCAGTTGAGTTGATAGATTGCGACGTCTGTAAGCAGCATTCATCTCGGTCGACATTGTATGAAATCCGACTTTATTCAAAAGTTTTTTTTTATTTTTTTTTTATTAAGAAGTAGCAATTAGTAAGTGTCATACCATTTTGGAATCCAGACTAAACGCGCCATCTTTTAATGTTACTTGCCAAAATAGTGTAGTACATTTTTTTTACAGTACAGTCGGTTAAAGTTGGGTGATGTAATTATTTTGAATTCAATGTTGGGTAAAAATCTAAGATCTTTGAAACTGAGGCAGTCATGTTTTAACTTTTAACTGTAATTGATAGAAAGGTTATTCGTAGTTACATTATTTATTTAGTAAGTTGGATTTTAAATCATTTTAAGATTCCAAATGTCGGCATTTCTTGACTATGGAACCTCTTATTTCGTTACCTATTCATATTCATACCTATGGGAATCCTTGATTTGGGGATTAAAGTATTTTCACGATATTCCTTCCAACAATTTTTTTACCCGACTGCGCGACGCAAAGGAGGGTAATGTGTTTATCAGTCTATGTATGTATGTATGTTTGTTTCTATGTGGCGTTCTAGAGACCAAATGCGTAGGCCGATTTTGATAATTCTTACGTCAATCGATTCGTCTTAACCTTGCGAGTGTCACTAAAGACATAACAGTAATCAAAATTCACCACAGCGACAACCAGACGCCATATTGTCAAAATGAAAAAAAAAAAGTTGATAAACTATGTCAAGTGGGGTGTCGTTGAATAGGTATTTTAAAATCATCTTTAGGTTCCTTTTATCATTTTTCAATTCTAAATTCTCCTTCCTCCTTGTTCCTTTTATCATTTTTCAATTCAATTCTTTTTAAATTCTAATGCAGAACAGAACGACTCACAGTCGGGGCCCCTTGGGAAGATTTGATTGGTAAAATTTAAATAGGCCCCGACTGTGAGTCGTTCTGTTCTGCATTAGAATTTATGATTTGTTTTATGTGTGTATCGATTATAAAACTATTTCAATTGTGTAGTTACCTATTTAGTATTACTTATCAGAATTCTAAACTACTGGGCTTGTTTCTTTCTTTTTAGTTTTTATTTAAGTTAATTCACTCACGTATTTTTTAAAATTAGTTTTTACGCAGTCGGGTTTTTTGTTTTTCTTTAATTTTTTTTTTTTTGACAAGCTTTTGTTTGTGTTGTTCTCCTTATACATTTATATTCTATATTGTTCTCATAAATACATTTTATATTCTATAATCGCTTGTCTGGTAAAATTTTAAGTTAGAGTAAAGTAAAATTGTCGTAAGTAAAGCTGTGATCAGATTAGGAGGTTGTGATGGGGTAAGTGTGGGTTTACAAGGATTTTTTCATAAAAAAATATGCTTTTTATTTTTTAAGGTTAGTAACTTAGCGCAAGTACCGAATTTTTGCTTTAATATAGCGAACAAGTTTTGTATTCCTGCCAGCTTGAACGAACCTTCGATCGCGTAGCCGTCATTCACACCGACATTTAATGTACGTTTGATGTGGGTAGTCAAAGAAATTAGCTCACTTTGTAATCGTTGCGCTACTGTGTGACGGGCGGACGCACTCGATCGCGACGAATGCCTCATTGCCTGTTCTTTCCAATAACATTAGGAACGCTCTGGTTTGTCGAAATTGGATTTATGTGACTATGATTTTTGTTATTTTTGTATTGAAACAAACCTTAATCATGACTTGACTCACTTTGTATAGGCTCGAAATGCTTTTTTATCATAATTTTTATTATAATAGTTATATTCTATATTTAATTCTAGTGACTGAATAATTACATACCTTAATTATGTTAATCCATTTTTGAACAATGATCGCGTCTGCTTCTTTATCCAATTTCGATAGGACAGGGCTCTCCGATTAACAATATTCAATTTGTTAGATTGTATTGTAAATTAAGGTTTCCATCCTGTAATATTGTGTCATACTATTTGTGGTGACGTAACTGATATAAATTGAAACGAAATGTATTTTATTGTTTTATTTTTTACCTTTTATACGAATGTTGGTACACCACACATGGGGTTACTATGATTCTAGGAGATTAACCCCTGTATTCACGATCATTACTATTAGGACTCATAGCAAAGTGTACAAAAAACTCATTTAAATATGAACATTGTATGTATTATGTTAAATATGAACATTGTATGTAGGCAAAAGAAGTTGCAACGGCCAGAAACTTGTTGAATTTCTTATGGAACATAATTTAACTCTCCTGAATTCAATTTTTAAGAAAAACAACAAAAACAAATGGACTTGGATTTCTCCCGATGGGGTACTTATACAAAAATGAAATTGACTACATAATAAGCAATCACCCCAAAGCATTCACAGACACTGCCGTTATATGCAAGCTGAACTTTAACACAAACCATCGCATGATACGCAGCTCCATAAGACAATGCCCCATTAAAACTTCTCGAAACTACATAAATACCAACCAATTTGCCCAACCAAGAGATTTACAAAACACAAATGACACAAAGTATACAGAAGAAACAAACAATATTACAACAAAGAATTTAACAGTGACACAGAAGTATGACATACTAGAGAAACAAATACAAAACCATTTGATCACAAACAGGAAAGAAAAAAGTAACAAATACCAACTCAGCGACCACACTTTGCAACTGATAAACGTAAGGAAAGAACTGATAAAAAACCAAATAAAAAACGAAAACATAAAATTGATAACAGAAACAAGTAAAAAATTGAAGGCAAGCATCAGAAAGGACCGTAAAATCAAAAGACTACAAACCCTAGAATACCATATACAAAAAACGGGCGGTGTCAAAAAAGCATTAAAAGAACTACGGGAGGCAGGAAAAGAATGGATACCAAAACTCAAAAGAAAGACAAAGACTACTACACAGAGGAAGAACATCAAAGAACTGGCAACAGACTTCTACCGTCATCTATACGCAAAACAAACACCGAACGCAAGGAAAAAACATACCGAATCAATATTCGAGGCCACTCAGGAACCCGTCCCTTCAATTTTACCAGAAGAGGTAGAGAAAGCAATCAGGAGTCAAAAGGTGGGAAAATCTCCAGGACCAGACAAAATCACAAATGAGCTGCTGCAGGGATCAATGGAAGATCTGATACCCATTCTAACCCAATTATTTAACGAGATTCTGAGGAGCGGTGACATTCCTGAGAGATGGGCAAATTCTCACATCATCTTAATACACAAAAAAGGTGACAAAGAAGATATTGAAAACTACAGACCAATAAGCCTGATGTCAAACGTGTATAAGATATTTGCAAAGATCATACTGGATAGAATAAGCCCATTGTTGGATGAACAACAGCCAGTTGAACAGGCAGGTTTCAGAAAAGGGTTTTCGACTATTGACCATATATATACGGTCAAACAGGTCATCGAAAAATATAATGAATATAATAAAATTTTATATATTGCCTTCATTGATTACGCAAAGGCTTTCGATAGCTTAAGCCACGATTACATATGGGAAACCCTAGAGCAACAAGGAATACCAGCAGCATACATCAACATCATTCGAACCATTTATGCAAATAGTAAGGCAAGAATTCAATTGGAATCCCTGGGAAACGAATTCCACATAGGAAGAGGTGTGAGGCAAGGAGACCCACTATCTCCAAAATTGTTCTCCGCCGTTTTAGAAAACATCTTTCGCAACTTGAACTGGGAAAATCTTGGTCTGAACATAAATGGGCTGAGGATGAACCACCTTAGATTTGCCGACGACCTAGTATTATTCGAAGAAATTCCAGAAAACTTGCAAATCATGATACAAAGTTTGAGCGAAGAAAGCGAAAAAAATGGTCTAAAAATTAATTACAGCAAGACAAAACTAATGACGAACTCTATAAAGGTAGATATAAAAATAAAGAAGGAAGTTTTGGCCTATGTAGAGGACTACGTATACCTTGGTCAAGTCATCTCCACCAATGACCAAATTAACCAGGAAATAACTATGAGGATTGCAATTGGTTGGAAAAAATACTGGTCCCTCAAGGAGATAATGAAGTCCAAAGGCCTAGGCATGGCATTGAAAAGAAAGACTTTCAACTCATGTATACTCCCATGTTTAACGTATGGGTGTGAAACATGGGCACTCACCAAATTGCTTAGAGAAAAGCTTGCCAAATGTCAAAGAGCAATGGAGAGAAGCATGGTAGGCTCAAAACGACAGGATAGAATAAGTAACACAGATCTCCGGTCCAAAACAAAACTGACCGACATTCTAACAAGAATAGACCAACAAAAGTGGAGGTGGACAGGCCACATGATACGAGACACTAAGGGAAAGTGGAGCAAGGTAGTGACAGAGTGGTATCCAAGGGATGGCAAAAGAAATCGGGGGAGACAGCCTACCCGATGGGAGGAGGAAATAAAGCTGACAGCAGGTCCATACTGGAGAAGAGTACCTCACGACAGACGACAATGGAAATTGTTAGAGGAGGCCTATGCCATTAGGCACACCGAAATTCGAGACATTTTGTAATATTTTGTAATAACCATTTTTGTAAATTTCTGTCTAGTTTCGGAATAAAAGGCTTATTATTATATTATTATTATGTATTATGTTAAAATTCATATTCGCATAAAGCGCTTGTTTATATTCGCTTATTTGAATATGAACCTTATTTTCATAAATTTAATGTTCATATTCGTGTAGTTTTCTGTGCACTCTGCGTTCGAGACCTCATAGTAATGTTAGGCCGAAATTCACTCGCACACGTGAACGTAAAGCCTATAGATACACATGCTACACATTTTGCATACATTACTCCCTAGTACGCAGCATAATTACTCGGAACGTGAAACGATTGACATAAATACGATGAATACTATCGGAAGATGAATACAACAATATTTTGGAATCCAGGCATCGGTAAATATAAGCGTCGCCGAAATGACGTTATACGCCAGTGTGAAGACGTCGTAACAATTATCAAAATCAAGTGAGGGTAGGTGTGAATATTTCGTCGCGAAGATGATGCTCCGTCGCGCGTCGCCGCCAGTCTTCCGGTGACCATTGCTGATGTAAGTTGGTCGAAACGTCGGTAATAAGGTATCGTATCTTTTATATTCATCTAATCGCGTAATAGAGACGTGTCTATCAGACTAGTTTCAAGTCATTTTTTGATTGCAACTAGACTACGACCATACCTAAGTGTTTTCTGTGTGCAAGGCGTGAAAGTTTAGGAAATCTGGGGCCAAGCATTAATTATTTTGACGTTCCGTACCTATCACAATGGTCAAAGGACTTGGCCCTCTCTGCCAAGATATGTCTGACTTTTATCTAACCCACTTGTAATACGCACAATCTAACTTGGTCAGATTGAAGTTGGCCCACCGAGAAATTCGCGCATGTACAGTCGCTAAGAAGACAGTTAAAAGTGGGCATTAAACTTTGTTGTTCACGAAAATATACCTACCTACTTTTTCAGTTATTTCTTGATTTTTGTACCTACTTAGGTACTTAGTAGAAGGTCGATAATTAGCAGTCACTTTGACTAACTTCTGCCCGGTCAAGATTGTGCGGACTGTCGGAATTGATTTTTGACTAATCGTTTTCATTTCGCTGTGTAAGGTGCTCCGTGAAAAGTGACAACTCTGCAGTTGGCGTGTGCAAAAATTAATCGAACACCTATTGAAGGTGCTACAAGCAGATGGAGTTACATTTCACATGTGGGTAAGTGTTTTTTGTGTAATTACTGCCTTCTTTCTATTAGGTAGGTACCTATTTATTATTAACTAGCTGACCCGCCCGGGCTTCGCATGGGTAAAGTTACCCTACGCCAGCTAAGCTACCCTACACCTACCCTACATCTATCCTACACCTACCCTACACCTACCCTACGCCTACCCTACGCCTACCCTAAGCCTACCCTACGCCTACCCTACGCCTACCCTACGCCTACCCTACGCCTACCCTACACCTACCCTACGTCTACCCTACACCTACCCTACACCCCAAATCTCAAAAATAAGTTTCAAGCTTCTAGCTTTAAAAATTACGTAATTTCCACACAAACTTTCATGCCCTATTTCAACCCTTTACAGCCCTTTTTTCGCATTAAAAAGTAGCCTATGTCCTTTCTCAGGCTCCAGACTATCTGTGTAGGTACCGAATTTCATTTGAATCGGTTCAGTATTTTAGGCGTGATTGCGTAACACACAGACAGACAGACAGACAGAGTTACTTTCACATTTATAATATTAGTAAGGATAGTATAGGCTATTCCATATCACGCTACAACCCTTAGGAGCCAAGCAACTGGGTTGAAACCGCGAGGAACAGCTAGTGTATAAATTATGCACCAACATGGCTTTATTTAAATACAATCTGTAAGCCTGTATCTGTGCGTAATTGTCAAATTTTCGTAGTGTATACGTGTTCAATTCGCCCCCTGCAAAAAGTGATAGAAAATGTTATCCGGTGATTCACCGCTATAGGTACCGTTTCCAGGGCTATTTAATTTGGAATCAAGGAGGTTACATTAATTTACACCAAAAACTTATATATATTTTATTATAAACTTCTGTTTACAACAATGCATAGATTAATGATCGGCTGTATGGGCTCAGCTCCCTTTGCCTGTCCCAAAGAGGGACGAAAGGAACCAAAAAAAAAAAAAGGTCTCTGCTGCAACAATGACAACAACAATTTAGACTATCTTGCGTCATTTGCAAAACGATTGTGTTTTATGATCTTATTTTAATGATAGAATTCAGTGGTTTTATGATTTTAAAGTAATAAAAATAACCTAACATATTATGATACGCGTCGGCGATACGGATGTACGGTGATTGGATTGAACAAATACATGTGTGGACCCGACACATGTTAGCAAAGTTAGTTCTGATGGTAGACTTTTTGTGATAACTTTTGATATAGTGGACCGATTTCGATGAAACAAAGACTAAATGTTACCTCAAGGTACTGCCTATACATTTCTTTCTAATTCTTCAAAATCAATTCAGTAGTATTGATTTGATGCGTGTTCAAACACACAGACAAACAGACAGACAAACCGACAGACATACAGACAGACAAACCGACAGACAAACAGACAGACATTAATTCTAAAAATTATAGAAATTTACTTCATTACTCATTCTTAGTCCCCCCTATTATTTTTTTGCAAATATATGCAATGTACAGACGCGCGGAATTTACATTCTTATTATAAGTATAGATGTGAAGATAAATATCGTAAGCATTTGGTGTTGACAATCGAATACGAAATAATCGGATAGTTTGCTGTAGGTAGTTATTAACCGTATACTGTTACCTATGCAATTAAGATTTTATTGCTTGGAACAAAATTTCAGTCAACATTTTTCTACCTTTTTCCTCAGTGCCCCGTTTGCTCCCATCCAACCTGGTCGGCCGGGATGCACCATTGATGGACCAATTTTTTGTAGAACGTATAATAAATAAAACAACATATAATTTTTTTATATTTATTTATCGGAACAATTCACTACTTTGTATGATATGAAACCAAACAGTTATTTTGGCATTAAATATCGAAAAAATGTCTATTTACTAAAATTGCACATCTAATAATGACTACTACTAAATGTATTTTTACTACTATTTATATAATAATTATTAATAACAGACCTATTAAGAACAACGTAGAAGGTAACAATTTTTTATCAAGATCACTCGAACAAGAATATCACTGGGTTATCGGAGATATTTATAAATATGAAGTATAAAAGTAACAAAATAAATAATAATATCAAATTCTAATAATATGTATATTATTTTGGATTATAGGTATATTTATAAATTATAATCAAAGTCGATATAGACACGTTATTTGAATGTACCTATTCGAATTTATTTTTAATATGAGCATGAAGTATATTAGAATATAGTTAATCTATAAGTACTAAATATAAAAATAATATAATATTCATCGACTTTCATAACAATTTATGTTTTAGTTTTTTTTTTAAGTTCCTAGTTATGCATAAAATATAATAGGTATCCATAGTCGTTGTGTTAGTAAACTGAGGAGTTAACTACATATTATAATCTAAAGCTAGAAAAATATAATAAATTAGGCTCCTGTATTTGTATTATTCGGCAAGAATACTATGTTGTACTAAGGAGAGTTTGGTTTTATTTTTGTACCTAATGACTAAGTACAAAAACGTATCGGAATTATAAGAAAATTACTATAGGTATATTATATCTACTATTTTGCCTTATCAAATTGGTGACTGGCGATTGGCATATCAAAATAAACAGCATTATAATAATCGCGTGTTATCTGGCGACTAATAACTATAATATGTATTATATAAGCACCTAATAAAAATTTAGAAGCGTTTGTTATTAATTCATACTTGAATTAGATAAAATAGGAAGAAATTTTGGTTACTTTTAAACTTTATTTAACAATATAAATATATTATAATTGTGTGTCATGGACATGATCGTTAACACTTATACTAATGGAGATTGTGTTAAAATATCTAATAATACAGGTGTTTTAACGAAATATACGTTTCATTTTATAACAATCTTAAATATAAATATATTTTTTATATTGCCAATTTTTAATTTACCTACTTATTAAAAAAAATATTTGAATAAAATAAAATGTTTTCTAAAGTTTTTACGAAAACGGCTAAATAGGTACAAATTGTATGTCTGTCTAACTAAATTATTAACAATGTTTATAGTTTAACACCTGTATTTAAAAAACGCTATTAATATTTTTTTATTTTAAATCTATCAACAAACTATACTTGTAATATTTGTAACATATTATAATATTTTAACTATATTATTTTCTATAACTTATCACAATATTTTGTGACCAACTTAAATAAATATTATACAGATTGGAAGACATTTATGATTTTGTCGTTTCCTTTCGTACTCTACCTATACGTACGATCATTATCTAAAACTTTATTATGCCAATAATATATTAACTTAATATAATTAGAATTACATTAAATTAAAATGAACAATAAGAAATTATATTTCAAAATAGGTTTACATTTCTAAAATGGGTTTATCTTTTGAAAGGATATAATAAATATAATTTTCCCTTATTTTATAAAAGAAAATTATAAAACGAATGGTCAATTTAATAGTCTTAATTTATGTTAAACTGGTTTTTTTATACATTTCGGCTGTCAATTCAAATTGAAATATAATTTTCTTAAAGCTCAATCTCCTTAGATTCTAAGTTCAATAACTTCCTGTAGAAGCTCCGGGGCTATCAACAAATTAGTCAATAAAACATAAAAAATATTCTGCTGCTACACAATTTAGTATCTATTATTAAATAATAATTTATAATATCGTATACTCTGATATTTTATAAGTTTTTTAATTTTAGTTGTTTATACAGTGCAGTTTAGTGATTTTTGTCTCAAATCCTTTCTATTCTTTTTATAAACAGATTCAAGTAATGAAAAAATGCAAATGCTATTATTTTAAAATACAAGTTAATGAATAGATAAAATGTGTGGCAAATAGGATGCAAGGATGTATTCCAATTTAAAAATCATTCCATTCAATTCCAAAAAATCATCATTCTATTCTTTTTAGACAGAATTATGTATAAGACGGTAAATTGTTTGCCCATTAATAAATTTTACTCTCGATGCCTTGAACAATATTACATTATTTATCTAAATTAGCTACATCAATATTTTCGAGACGTTTGAACTTAATAAGTTCAGTTTCTCACCAAAGTTGAGCATCTTCATACTTAATAATTGAGCATATTATTAAAATCGAGAAAATTTCATGTTTTTCTTTTCTCAGTGATGTTCCGTCAAGCCAAATTTAAAATTTTACTATAAATCTACTGGCCTTTGACAATCGTACATTAAAATATAACTATGTATTAGTAACTAATTAAAACTAAAAGTTTTTAGAATGTTTAGTCAAATTTGGCTTGACTAATGTTTAGTTAGTGATCACTCTGACACAAAACTATAATTATTACTTATGTGAATGAGCAATGAATTGCACAAATGAGCAGCCCAGTTCACAAGATCTTAAATGTTCGAGACAATAACTCATAATAACTTGGAATTATTAGGCAGTGTCATTTTAACATAATTATTATATGAAAAACAAAAGCTGCTCATAGGGCTGTGGAAATAAGGATTATTCTTAAAAATTATGGCATATTTCTGGTTCGAATAACTACTATAATTACTACTAAAGTACTAATTGAGCGTCGACTTAGTCTAAGTAAACATAAACTCAATAACATATATTTGGTTTAATTTCTACAAACATAACGTAACAGCACCTTTATATCACTGTGGTACATGCATTCGTTGTCGATGTCAACACAATAGGCAGCTACAAGCAGACAAACATACTCTGCATTTAAATTCGTATAAATCATTATGGCGGACCCTCCTAAAAATTGATATTTTGGCAGTCAAAGATGTCAATATTGTAGGTAAAAATCAAGATTAATTTTTGGGTCATCGAAAAACATCGTGAGGTTCTATAAGCAACCGAGTAGCTAGCTTCCCCAATTCTTAAATCTGGCAGTTTCTTGTAAAATGTAAAATCTTTCTGCTTGTATTTGTCTAGGTACTGTGTTTATGAGTTATGCAATAAATATCAGATAGATTTTGTAGCTATGAAGAGGAACTTTCCTAGTGTGATTTTGGTATTTTTATAGTGTTTTTTTACGAATGCCATGAAGTAAGGCATTGTTATTTTTTTATATACTTACTACAATATTATAACATTATTTAAATCTTTTTTTTTCACTAAGTTTATCTACTAAAAACATAAAAATATAATTCAATATTTTTATTTGTAAATTATTTAAGATTCGCTAAAACATCTGAAAGATCAACAAATAAAGTAGATCACTTACAAATTTTTAAAACAAAATAATAACATAATTGCAACAAAATTTATATTAGATATTTGTGTGCATGTGTATATAAAATTTACTATGTTTTATATAATTCTATTTAAATATTCATATAAATTATCTTAGAAATATCACTCTTTAAATATTTTGAGCCATTTAAGTCGTTTCGACAAGTGATGATAGGAAGTTTAAAGAAAATTTATCAATATTTGAATGTAGGTACTTGTTTGTACAATATGATACGAAGGAGTTTCGTTTGTAAAATTTGCTATAAATACAGAAATTTATAAAAATTTAAAAAGTGGGTTAATGCAGAGAGCAAAAGTGAAATAAAAATGACAAAATTATTTTAGATTTAAAAAATATAAAAAAATTATCGAGCATAATGGCAAATGAGAGATTAAAGGGCAAAGGGCAAACCACAAACGAAACCCATTCACAACAATAAAAATAAGAACCAAACATCGAATATTATCTCTAATAATATAAATATAGAATATCTTCAAGTATGATATATAAAATATATTAATTTATATTTGCCATTGAGCAGCGTTCTTCGTTGTGTTAGTTGACCATGAATATTGGCCATTCGGGGCACGCGGCTGGTGGCGGGATGGGAATTGGTGACCCTCCCCCCACTGACACTACCTCGGGTATCTGAAATTATTACGGTCGGTGTTGATTTTGTAGCTACAATCTGTAGCATAGGATTCATATTACACGAGTAATTATAGGTTTTCTTCTACATATTGGGGGGAGGAGGAAGACATAGCTAATTATATTTCCTTTGCCCATTCCTTGAATCAAGCATTAGAAGACTCATTTTCTGCAGCAAACGTTTATGGGCGTTGAGACTCACCATAGTCTGTGGGTGATGCGGCGGGTGGTAGTAATGTGCTGGGGATACGGGGGGCGTGGGGTAGCCCCAGTAGACCAGCGGCGGGGGCGGCAGTGTCGGGCCCATTGCCGGATAGTAGTACGTCAGGGGACCTGTCGCACACATAACGAAAGTGTTAGGGATTAGGGAGTGAAGTGTAGGAGTTTCAACTCTTTGAGGACGTTGCGACATGAGCGGCTTCTAAGTATTTCTTTTTATGATGATTTTAACTTAGTTTAGTCTAAATATTTAGTAGAGACATTAAAGTACACTAATACCTACTGATTTTAAGATACTTAAGCCACACATGTCTAACTAATAATTTTCAATATTGTTAAGCGATTTGCACACTGCTATCTACCACACAGTTTAGTAATCCCAGAACATTAATTCTACTGTAAAAATAGGTACAAATTAGGTCAATGTCATGGTAGTAGAACAGTATGCAAAAAGCTGTGGGACATGACGTAATAATCGACACTCCATCCAGCCATCTGCTAATGATATCAAATATTATCACATTTATCTACAAATTGCGAAGATTCTCGTTCAGAATAAGATGGTAAAATAAATCAGAAATATTTTTATCGCTTGTTCATAAATAAGTCATGCAATTTGTTAGTCACACTGTATGATATTACTCGTTGACAATTTAACGATTTACAAGGTAGATATATTTTGTAAGTTCTTTGTGCAGTTCTGACGACGTGCAGAAAGTAAATATAACCGTAAATAAACATATAAATGTTATGTTGTGTGGTGAAACATATTATATGAATTTATTTCTTTACGTCGCGTAGATATTTATATACGTACCAATATTATATTTTATCCCATTAAATTTAACCCACTTAACCTAATATGAAGGTCCCATACATGTATATTATTGTGATACTAAGTTAATACTAAAATGCTTAGCGATTATAGAACGAATTATAAATTCGGATAGGTAAAGCTAAGCATTTTGTGCCATGTGACGTCATACGATACGGATAGGGACGTACACAATTTATGTAGGTTAGAATTGCAGTGGATATTTGACGAAAAATGAGTAAAAAAACAGAAAAAACCGTTAACGTACACTCAATCTAAAACTAACCCAAACCAATTAACATTAATCATAGAAGACCAAAAGCCGAATATTCAGCAAATTGAGGCCGAATATTCAAATGTTTCGCCGAATACCCACAGCAGTCTTATGTAATTATTAAGAACAAGATGAACAACTCACCGGGTCTCTGAACGCATTAACATTTCACCAAAGCAGTGCGCACTTACACCAATACTCTGTAATGTTACACACGTCGTTGTTGCCGCCAACCACCAAGCTAGTCTGCGGACTTTACCAAACTTATGCACGCCTAGTAACCCTAGTACTTTTAGCACCACTAGTTTGTGACCTCAATCGGAGGGGGGATTTGTGTTTTAATATACCTATTTTATATAATTTAGTTTACATATTTAAAATATATATTTTATATTCGTAATATAATTTATTTACTTAAATATTTGTACTTCGAGTATAATTTATATATAGGTTATATTTATTCGAATAGTGTAATAAATATATACAAATATATAAAAAATAAAATTTTTCATTATTTAAAAGATAATGATCCTGTAATTTTTTTAAGTATTGCTTTGTTCCACTAATACAAATCATTAAAAAAAATGTTTGAAGGACTTAATTCACAATTGAGGTCACAATTAAAATGCGATAAATCAAGAGTAAGATAGAGCTTATTTCATGTGATCCCACAACAAATGATAGATAGATACTTACGCCGCTTCATGTTAAAATACACTGTCAACACTGTGCCCACTATTCGACCCAGCCTCTAGTGGACACCTTACACCCATGGACCTACCTCTATTCAAGCACAAAACATTTTTTCTACAACACACTAAGCGTTGAAGTCCCTTGGACATTTAAATTTTAATTCTGTCACCGGTCCATGCATTTTCAAAGCGAAACAATGTCAAATAATGTTGTTTTTTACTTTGGGGCATAGCGGCTAAATATTCGGTTTTAGAAAAAATATATTGACCGAATATATTTACAAAGAGCCAAAGAGGCCATTAGAAAGCTGATAAGCGTTTTGTAGACGTGAAAAGGAGCTATGAAGCTATTCTACATTAATATTATTTATAGTAATTATACATTTAAGTTACATTTACCAGAAAAGAAAGGAACATTCATGTAGTATTTTTTTTACTTGTTTAAAAAAAATATTTTGTAAATATACTGAACCAACTATGCCCCAATTATTATAATGAAGCCTGTGCTTTCTTTCTGTGTTCGTTATATATCGACCATTATTGTGTCCCATGGGTTTATACATGTCCATGTCCATGTACTAGACATATAGGTACGTTAGAAGCATTAGGAGGGGCATGATTGTGCTATGTATCTGTTATCTTGTGAAGGAAAAGTTATACTACAGGAAGAAGGATAGTGCGCATCGACGCACGTGATTAAAGATTATGTGTTTTTTAAAACATTTAAGTTAAATTGTGCAGCCTGTTCATGTTTTTTTTTTGATGATTAAAATAATACGTTTAGACGAACCCATATTTTAATTTTAATTATTATTTTCTCTGTCAAACGGACGGCATGTGCGATTTTATGGCGGGCCCCTTCACTAAGATTGATTAAACTAATGTGTGTAACATTTCTTTGACTTTTTTGTTTTTAATAAAAATAAATAGGTACCGAATAAAAAACTTACATAAATTCATTTACCCACTCACCTGGAAGTATGTTAGTAAAACATAAAAGGACGATACTTTACTGTAGCGGAGACAGATCAAGCGGTCGAGTGTTAGTGTAACCCTTCCTTCACAAGTACCTCTTGCTATCTACGCGACGGAGCCTTGGATAAACTTGGACTATGAAGCTGATTTTCCATTTTTCTTATAAAACCGAATATAAAAAGCTTAGCAAATTGTTTGAATACCCAGAATAAAACTTATTAAGCAAAAATATACAGGGTGGCAGGTTAGACAGTGGAAATATTTTAAGGGGCCATTGTACTCATCATTATAAACAATTTTCACTATGGGACCAACCCTGAAATCGCGAAAAAAAAAACAGCTGTTCCATACATTTTGTTGAGTTATGTGAACATTAATGTATGGAACAGCTGATTTTTGTTTCGTGATTTCAGGGTTTTTCCCGTAGTAAAAGTTGTTCATAATGATGTGTACAATGACCCCTTCAAATATTTCCACTGTCTAACCTGACACCCTGTATATCGAAGGAATTATAAACATTTATGAATTTAAATAGCCAATGAAAAAACCAAATTCATTCCAGCCCCGACCTTAGAAATAGTACATATAATAGACAATAGCACAACCACAAACCAGAGAAACTCGCAATTATCATCTAACATGTAAATTAACCTTTTATTTCTAATCGCAATACACTATAATTATCCAACTAAAATTATAATAAAAAACCATCATGTATCTCACAAGATGAGACAAAAAACTCTGTAAACGGAAAAAAACTTAGTTCTATTCGATAAAACTACATAAAATATGATTTTCCGGCTTCATAGTAAAAATTTTATGTAAGCGCATCGAAAAAGTTCTTGATTCTGTTTGTATATTATTTTGCAAATTAAGAATGATAACTGTAATCGAAACGCTTTGGCAGTTTATGTTGTGACCCGTGACGAATGTCTATAATATAATGAACAGAAAATATCCGATATCCTCACACCACGTCCCCCAGTCACTACACAGAAAATATTTTAATAAAATGTAGTGCAAGATAATATGAAATTATTTTAAAATATTTGAGTAATATTCTGGCATTAGGTACTGTAGGTAATATTTTCTTTTTATTTATCTGGCAAATAAATCATAAAAACCAGATCAATAATAAAATCGGAAACGCCGATAGTTTTTATAGACAGATAGCCATGGCGTTTCAATACCAAATCAAAACTTGCACTAGAAGTCACCAAAATACCCAATAAAATGAATTTATATTTGATTCCGTATCGAAACAAAATTAAAGCGTAGAATCTTCAAGATAGCAAGAGAAGAAGAAGCTGTGATTAAAGAGTTGCGTGTTAATGACTGGAGGAGACAGGACCCTTACCAAGACTGAATATATGAACTACCTCGTGATACTATGTAGAATTTATTTAAACTACAAGTTATAGAAGCACAATGCATAGACGTAGCTTTAGGAAAATATTTCATATTGTCACTTTAGCGCCATATTAGTAACTTGATACAAATGCATTTAATGCTAATATATTTCAAGTGACCGACGTCGAACCATAGTACCAAGATAAAGTTACAACTGTGTACATAATTTTATGAAATAGTAACATACAGTTCCGTTAACGAAACTCATTTGTATCCGGCCGTGAGGTGCTTTGGAAAACTACGGAAGCTAAAATATCGGATTATATTTTGTCAACCCGCACCATGCAACCCTTTTCCTTAAAAATAAGCGGTTCATGCTACACCCTTAGTTTTGATTTGAAAAAACGACATATATTTTGGTTTTTAATACAAAAATATTATGTGTGCAACACTTACCGTTTGTCTGATGGGTTTCATGCACATTTTCCATAACACAACCCGACGGATACACCATAATACAACAGTTTTGTATATAACCATTAATAAACACAATATTGCATTGTAAAATAGACAAAATTGTAACTTCAGCAACATACAGTAAATGGACAAGTCTACAAGAAAAAAAATCTGTGTAAAGTCAACGATCAATAGTTATGCTACAACACTTATGCGATGAAAACTATGTCCACTTTTCCATTTTGCCAAAATTACAATAAGTAAATAAATTTAGAAATGACAGAACAAAGATTAGCCATTACACCGTGTACTTGTGACTAAAGCCCCATACCTATATTTGTGATTATTGAGACAATGGCGACACCATATAAAATGACGTTAACTTTAAGTATAAATTGTTCCATTACACAAATCACCCGATTTGGATTATGTTTCCGAATTTACCGTTTAAAATTTGACAGGGTCCTGCTATAATATCGCATACTGACAATAATGTCGTATTTATTTATTAAACAAACTGACTTTTGCGGCACACCTTTGAATTTTGACGTTATAATTCGAAAATATAATCCGAAGATATAGCAGTAAATTATAATTTTAATGTAGATATCTATACTATGTGGTGTGAGGTACAGACGATGAGATTAAGCTAGGTGGTATATAACCATGGGTTATTAGGTGATATTAAAAATTGTAATTTTTTTGGCTATACGTGGGAAGAGGATTGGGATTTCATGGGATATTGCGACCGTCCGTGTGTTTTATACGTAGCCTTAATTAAGTAAAACGTAGTTCATATTTAACGAAACGATACAAAAACTATTTGCAATAACTTTAAAATAGATCTAAACAAATTATTTTTAATGGAAGATTTTAGTTTTTATGATTACTTTTCCCATTTTTTAAATTCGTGATTATTATTTACGAAAACAAAACATCTAAATGTAAATAAAAAATATTTTTCAATAGCAATTTAATTGATTTAAAACACGCCCAAATGCCTTCGTGTCACTGTGGTATTATTGTTGCTAAACCTATGATAAAATAAATATATTATAAAGCCGAAAAACTCGCAGAAAAATCAATTCATTTTGCCAATAGTGTGGTCTAGTATATAATTATGGTAGCAAAAACACTAAATAAAAAAAAGGTGTAAATTAAGCACAAAAAGTGTACACACGTATTGTACTCAAACAAAAAACACTAAGTATCTTAACATTTATAGAACCTATAGATAAACGTCGTGAAGCAAATGTACTGCATGAGCATGATAGTTAAAAAATGTAAAATAATGCTTATATTTTTGGAATGTATTAATAATATTAATTGTGGTCCCGTAGATATTTTTTTTATAAGATATTGTTTTGTGCAATACATAAGCTCCAAGCGACAATAAGTACCTAAAACTTTCTCAGACTTAAGATCAGCCTTCAAGAAATTGGCAAAACATTGTCTTTTCATAATGGAATGTTTAATATTTAAAAATCACAACGACATCTAATCACACAATTAGGGTTGCCACGTTGGAGGTATTTCTTCGTAGGGTCTAATTGCATCTTTTTTAAGAGCACTAATTCCTAGAAATTCTCTGAAAATTTATCTTAGAAACTTGGAATTTAAGTGAAAAGTGGACAAGGTAGTTTAGATTTGAATGAATAGTATCTCACTCATTTGAATTGCTTGTCTGACAAGACTCGATCAAAATCGTGACGTTCCTCATTGTTAAAGTAAGGATAATAACAAAAAACTATTTTCTTATGAATGGCAACCCCCATCTTAAACGTAAAATAAATCATACATCTACTTGTCATTGATTAACAACCTCTGGTTCACTTAATGATAATTAAAAATATGAAAATGAGAGTTCAACAATATTTAAAGTCAAATAATAAATTCAACAATTATATTAAGTAAGTACTTAACCTATCAATATCGAGCTGCTTAATAACTGCCTTTACAGATTTTACACTTATTTTGTAGTAAATTCATGTTATAACCTAAAATATCGTAAAAATAGCGAAGGCACTTCATACCATTGAGCTTATTGTCAAAATGTCATTTTGTCTACCCTGTTTCTTGCCCAGTTAACGCCAAATGTAACGCGCCTTTAACTTGACAGCCAATATTGGGCCAACATCTAAAAACATGAGAGTAGTACATATTATTTCTTAGCGTTGGCCGGCCACCAAGGACATTTTTTAACATCTCATATATAAAATGCCTTATAAAAACGTCAAATATTAATATTTCACGTTAGCGTCACAATGTATAGTAAAGTTTTAGAAAACCCAACTTCACTGCATTTTTTCCTGACATTTGTGACATATAGTCTAGCCATCGTAACGCACACCTAGCTGCGGTTTATAACGCGAAGCAAAAAAAAAACGCAGAAGCGATTTAAGCTGCTTTTTAAACGTAAAAGTTCTTTATTTTTATGTTATATTACCATTATTTTCCCTCAGGTACAGTTGTTTTAGCAAGTTAGTTCTTTATTGTACTCAGTAACTTAAACGAGTTTAATGTTATTTATTAGTTTACATCGTTAAAATCTACTTTATTGATTTACATACGATTATGGAAGTAGCAAGCCATTATAGTATTGTTTTAATCCGCAAGTTGTTTTTAGATTTTGTTTCCAATATAAAGTCTTATTTAAAACCTCAACTTCAAGATTAAAAAATCATCATCCACCGAAAAGTTTTTTTTTATCGAAACGCGATTTTTTAAAACACACTTACTCTAAGGGCACGTCTATCTACTTCATGAACGTTTCAACTGTTCAACCTAAACGCCGGGGTAGTACGGGTAGGTGGGGAACATGGACAGCGTAGGGAACGGTGAGGTCATGGACCCCGGCAGGGCCGCCGACAGAGCGGACCCGTACCCGGCCGGCAACGCTGTCGGCAAGGCCGTCGGCAACGTATTATACGTGGACAACATAGGACTCGTATTAGCGTAAGAGAAAATTGGAGTTGAGGTTCCGTAGGAGAACATGGGTAGAGATAGCTGAGGTGCCATATGTGGGGGCAAAGTGTACTGCCTCTTCGCGGGCGTCGCCTCAGTCTGCTGAAACGCGCGCTCATAGGAGCGTTTGGTTGGCAGCATGGTTTGCTGCTGTAACATTTGCGGCAGTTGGTAGGCTTGGGGCGCGGGGGGCTGCGCGCGGACGGGCGCGTAGTTCAGGAGGGGGAGCAGGGGGGGGCGCAGGGAGGCGAGGAGCAGGTTCTCGTGCTGGCGGGCCAGCAGGCTCTGGTGCGCGATGTGCTGCGCCAGCAGGCGGGGCGCGGGCGGCGCGGGGGGGGGACACGTACCGGGGGACAGCACCTTGGGCGACGTGGCTGGCGTCACGCCGCCGGTCAGCACCAGGTTCATGTCGTCGCCCGAGCACTGGAACACCTGCGTCACACTCGACGAGTGAACTTACTAGTTACAACCACTTGCTTGATTCACACTAGACTTACGTGTCGTGTTGTGATGCATCTGAAGGTAGATCAGCTGCTTAGCATGACCACGATAGAAACGGGTTTGTCTACAGAAGAATAGACACAGTGACAGATTGTAGAAAGATTTCTTCCGTTTTATGCATACAATTAAGAGAAGAAATGTCTCTATTCTTCGGTAGACAAAATTCTGATAACCAATCACGGGTCGCCGCGTGCTCGGGCAGAAGAGATAACGATTTGATAGAAAGAACTTTGTCTATTCTTCGGTAGAATAAAGGTAGAATTGGTCATGCTAAGCGTGCAGCATGCGTAGCATGACCAATTTTATCTTTATTTACCAAATAATAGACAAAGTTCTTTCAATCCAACTCGTTATCTCTTCTGATCGAGCACGCGGCGGCTCGGCAATCCGTGCTTGGCGTACCAGACTTTTGTCTACTGAAGAATAGAAACATCTCTTCATTTTATGCATAAAACGGTAGAAATCTTTCTACAATTTGTCATTTTGTCTATTATTTCGTCGACAAAACCCGTTTCTATCGTGCAAAAGCCTATCGGCGTCCATATTATATTTTGTTTGAAGGTGTGCACACTATTCTGACGTCATAACTTGACGTTTGCGTCAGAATAGTGTGCACACCTGCATAGAAAATATATGACGCTGATAGGCTTCCGATGTACCTACTGGCGCATCACCACACGTAAGTCTAGTGTGAATCAAGCTTTACACTGCACCGAAATCTTAAAGTCGTTTTTCTAAAACGTCTTCAGAAAAATAAGTAAGTAGGTACTGAACCTTCATTTACCCCGTCCTAGATTTTTATACTTACAAGTCATTGACTTATTATATTAACATTGATAGTCATCATCGTGCAAAACTGTGGTTATTTTCGGAAAGAACCGGTTGTGCAATTTTTCGATAAAACCTGTTTAAATGTAGGTATAGACTGGAACATCCACTTGACTCGAAAATTCCCGATAAGGGCGGCAAAATTTCTTGACAAAACTTATAACAAAGAACACTGTTATGCTGGAATCTAACGCCCAATTAAGGAATTTAACAGTTGCGAAACTCAGTTGCCAAAGCGGCCGACACCAATTTAACACGTTAAATGTGTGACCATTCTAACATTAGATGTGCATTACCTCGATCACGGGTTATTTTGACGTACGTATCGTAAATGTAAGCATATTTAAAATTGAAAATATACCTTTAGCATAAGCATAGCATAATCGGCCTATAATGTTCCCACTGCTGGGACACAGGCCTCCTCTCTGTGAGAGGGAGTGGGCCGTAGTCCACCACGCGGGCCCAGTGCGGGTTGGTGGACGTCACATGTCTTCGAATTTTTGGTTCTAGGACATGCCGGTTTCCTCACGATGTTTTCCTTCACCGTTAAAGCAAGTGATAATTAATTTCCAATACGCACATGACTTCGAAAAGTTAGCGGTGCGTGCCTCGGGATCGAACTCGAACCATTCGCCGTGGGACGCACATGGTTAAACCACTAGGCTATCCCTGCACTCCACTAGGCTATCACTGCACTTATACTACACTGCAGGAAAATATACCTTTGCTACACAATATTTATATAAATTAAATACATAATTAATTTCTCTGTATTTTTTAAAATGTGCAAATTGTAAAAAAAAATTAAAATGTTCTTGTATTTTAGATTTTTGCTTATATTTACGATACGTATACGTCAAAATAACTCGCAACGTAACATAATAATGTCGTTAACGTTTCAGATTGTTACCTCAATATACCGCTGCTTCTTGCCGAAGGTCATGTACCGGTGGTGCTTCTGCTGCGCGCAAAGGAACGCGCTCGCTTCGCTGTCCATCTGTATGAACGCTTCGCCGCTGGGGTGGCCCTGGATACACGGAGACGAAGGTCAAGAGGTATTCCTATTTGATTTAAATTAGACTTGCAACGAATATTCGGCCACTCTTTGGTATTTGGCCGAATATTCGGCCGAAAACCAAAGAGGGCCGAATATTCGTTTTCGGCCGAATATTCGTTGCAAGTCTAATTAAATTGTCACTCAAATTATTGTGATGTGTTTTATAATTTGAGTGTCAATTTCTCACACATTCCTCGGATTGACACTAAATAAAGTAGGTACCAGAAAAATTGTCTGCCAAATAAGATTAATGAAATTGATTTAGAGTTGTGTCTACAATTTCAACCATTCTTTGGTAAACTATTTCTTAGTTATGGACGACTATTATATTATTTTGAAATTTTAAACATTTTAATATAATTTTCTAGTAATCCTGTGATTGGCTGGCAAGTTTTACCGCGGTCTTGTGACTTGCCGGTAAAGCTCACTAGTCAATCATATATTGAAAGATGGAAATATTTGAGGAACATGCGTAAAAAAAATAAAAACTGTAGAAATGAAAGGCAACTATTATCAGAAGTAACTTACCTGAGCATTGTATACCATGTGGACTCCTTGCACCACAATATTTTTGGCAAACTCGTCCAAAAATGTCAATATGTGTTCCACCTGTAAAGAACATTACAATATGAGATCCTAGTCATCATTTTAAACAAAATAGTGCAAGAGAAGAAAAGCCAGACTAGGTATAATTACCGGTTCCTATACCGGTCGCTGAACGGATCGCTTTCATACCAATCGTATTGTAGGGTCTTTAGTCGTTTCGCACCATGAGCGATTCGAACCACGCCGCGGTGCGAATCGCCCTGGTAGGTACTTGAGGTACTGTTTCTGAATGGGACCATTCGCACCGCAGTTATGGGCAAAGGAAGTAACTGGACCTTTGAAAATAATGGGTAGTATTTCACCTAGTTCGAGTCATCGAATCACTCTGCCTTTGTTCGACCTTGACAATACATGTGGATGCACAATCATGGTGCAAGACAGCAAATGTAGGTCACATGCTAAGATATGAGGACTATACTTCGACATCATGTAGTACAAAACCAGTAAAGGTCCTCAAGTCAAGGCAATAAGAGAAATAACTAAGGGCCTTTGCAGACGCGGATGTCCGCGAGGCGACGAAGCGAGGCGGACACGGAGATCCGCGCGATTGATATGAACGATCATCGGCGTCGCATTGCAAGAGGCCTAACGGTTGTTGATGAATAACTGTTTTGCCAAATATGATGAATGTTGACTTACTTGCGCCTCATAGGGCAGGCCCCTCAGTCGGACGCAGTCCTTAGCAGTTCCTGAGGTGATGACGTGCTGCGGCACTAGGGCCACGGGCAGCAGACCCTCAGCGGGAGTGGGGGCAGTCGACGGCGTGCTGGACTGGCTGGTGCGCGTCTCCAGGGACCGGTTCAGGACCTGGAGAATAAGTAGCTTCATTACAACTACATTTCTGAACTGCGGACTGAGTTTTGATGGTTATACTTATAAGTAGGTAGGTACCCAAGAATCTTATAGGTAGGTATAACCCTATAAGATTCTTGGGAGTGCCTATTACTTAATCTTAATATTGCAATACCTAATGGGGAGGGGGGCGGGAGAGGGGGGAGGGGGGGGGTGACGTGATGGAGGCGGGAAAGATTCGTCCTGTGAATTTGATTTTTTCGTGGAAAAAAACAAATTGTTTTTTTCGGAATTTTCAACGCTACTACCTACCTATTACATTGCAAATAATCGCAATTTATAATACCTAACAAAAGTGTTTGGGGGCTTGGTTTGGTATTACAAAATGTAATTATCAACATACCTAATTTAATTATTAGATAGGTATGTAGGTCGTAGGTATCCTTTGATAAAGGTAATTAGTAGTATGCCAAATTTTTTTTTAACTGTCTAAAGCTCCGAAAATTCTTAGATATAGCGAAAGTAACAACGACGTTACATAAAAGCAATAAAATTGTTTTACAGTGAGATTAGAAATGGCGCACTCTCCATTTCACTCGCCGCGAATATGCAAAAGCGAGAGGCAAATAGCGAGAACAATAGCGAAGCGATGCCTGATCAAAACAATGGTTTATAAAAGCAAGACGTTTCTTTCATTTAAAATAATACCAATGTTCAAACATAAATATACCAAAATTATGATCAACTTAGCTATTCCTAGCACACACATTGACATTATGGATCTACGTTACGGTATCGTTACGAGTTTTTCGATAGCCAGCTTTCGTAAAATTCGATATACCTAGGTAGGTTAGTTAACACGTTAAACAAAAACGTTAGTGCTACCAATTGTGATTTTGTGATACCTACCTACATCTTTCAAGTGTACAACTTTGATGTCGATACTAGTTTAGCTAAATCTAAAAATACTATTTGCATACAAATTGTGCCGATAGGAATCCTACTATATTTTTCCACAGCTTATAGCTAGGGCTTAAATCTCTTGTTCAAGTGTCACAGATTGAAACCAAGCCTGTTGTTACCATAGTCTAATTTTATAGTAAAACAACCAAGCCTATGATTACCATAGTCAATATTATCTATAGTAAAACCACTCTGTAATAAGAGGGACTTTCATTGCTAGGGGTAGGTACTAAATAAAAAGTGGCAATACACGTGTCGCGCCTTGTGCAACGCGTAACAAATCGTTGAATGTGCATCGGACGATTGACGGGCACTTAAACTTACCTAGGTAGTTATACTTACCAGTAACCTCAAGGGCAGGCTATTACAGACAGAAATATTAGTCAAGATGATTCAAGAGTCTCTTACACAAAATAGGAATAAATACAAAAATACATAGATATAGGGTAAAGATTTGTTATTTGCTAAAGTTATTTTGAATCTTATTTTAATACTTTTAGCTCTCATACTTATTTTGTTGATATCGACTTGAGCATACCGCGGGAGGCTTTGGGTCTTATTACAGAACCTAACTCAGACTCAAGCATTAGGTACCTACTTAAAACTAGTTTCAACCAATCAAATGGCTTGAAATTAGTTGGGACTAAGCAATGCTTGAGACCAGCCGGCCTAGCATGACCACGATAGAAACGGGTTTTGTCTACATAGAAATAGACAAAACCCGTTTCTATCGTGGTCATGCTAGGCCGGCTGTAGGTTCTGTAATAAGACTCTTTGACATGGCACAGAGGCGAGCAGTCGGCACGAGTGAATTAGGCTGCCCCTCAGATCATAAAAACAAGGGAGATGTGCCAGGGCACTTTTAATTTTAGTTTAGTGTGGGTGACGAGTGACGAATAACAGTGTTAGATTGAGGGTGTGCGGCATTTTTAGGGTTCCGTACCTCAAAAGGAAAAACGGAACCCTTATAGGATCACTTTGTTGTCCGCCGTCAGTCACCAGACCATAAGTGGAGCCATCTGCTCATAGATGGCGCCATTGGAAGTATGCAGTAGCGCCATCTATGATCATATGTCGGAACCCTTAGGGCGCGAGGGCATACACGCACTTGTCCGGTTTTTTAATATGTGGGAGATCTCTGTATTTACAAAAGAGCGTTTGTAGTTGTGACGCACACTGCTTTAAAAGTGGCGACAGCGGTTTCCGTACTAATTTGCTACGCTAACATGAGATTTGACAGTAGATTTCGCCATAAATATATAATATAAAGTTTTTTTTTTACCTTCCGTTGTACAAAAACACTTATCATCGTAAACACTATGCATCGTTACAACTATACATATACAGGGTGGCAGGTAAGACAGTGGGAATATTTTAAGGGGTCATTGTACTCATCATTATGAACAACTTTTACTATGGGACCAACCCTGAAATCGCGAAAAAAAATCAGCTGTTCCATACATTTTGTGGAGTTATGTGGACATAAATGTATGGAACAGCTGATTTTTTTTTCGCGATTTCGATGTTGGTCCCATAGTAAAAGTTGTTCATAATGATGAGTACAATGACCCCTTAAAATATTTCCACTGTCTTACCTGCCACCCTGTATACATAGAAAAGAGTGTTTTCGATGAACTCTGGCACCCAATGTAAGCCATGGATCACCTATAACCTCTTACCGCAATACAGGGTGGCATGTTAGACAGTGGAAATATTTTAAGGGGTCATTGTACTCATTATTATGAACAACTTTTACTATTGGACCAACCCTGAAATCGCGAAAAAAAATCAGCTGTTCCATACATTTATGTTCAAATAACAAAATGTATGGAACAGCAGATATTTTTTTCGCGATTTCAGGTTTGGTCCCATAGTAAAAGTTGTTCATAGTGATGAGTACAATGACCCCTTTAAATATTTCCACTGTTTAACCTGCCACCCTGTATAAAAACCGCAATACAAAATTGCCATCAAAGAATGCAAGCTCTTTTTCAGAAGCCAGTAAATATCGCGAGGACCTTGACAGCATCATCAGTGATGTTGGAAATCGGTGCGTTTAACATAAAACCACAATTTACAAGCAATTGTTTGCGGCTACGTCTGTTCACAGCCATTACACTATTATGTTTGTAGGTAAAATAACAGAGCGGTCATACTCGGTCCTACAATATTTTTAAACTGAGGACGTACATACCTAGTATTAATATAGGTACGCACGGCTACAGATCAAGCTATACATTTCCAGTATAAGCCGATCACGCATTGTATAGGATTTCTTTACAATGAGAGGTCAGGGTAAACTGGGAATGTATAGCTTGATGTGTTATGTAGCCGTGTGTACCTTATAAAAATCTCGAACCGAAGTGTTACGCAAGTAGTGCGTTATAACGGCAGATTGTAACAATCGCACGATATTCCACGGCGGCGGTTTCCAATAAATACCAAAACGGCTAAATTCTAGATAACATCGATTGCTCACTGCAAGCGAATGCAAATGCTTGAGACAGATTTTTACTTTTTAATAAAAGTGAATCAGCCAAAACTTGCTACTAACCTAGCCGTGTCTTGCGTGAAATACATAGCGCCCCAAAGGATAAATGCATCCTATGTAATATTGTTTGTACTGAAATGAAACGTTTCTTTCTTTTCTTATAATGTGGCGTCTTACAATAATAAGGAGTAAGGGACCAATGATAAGGAGTAAAGTATGTACCAATAACAAGGAGCAAAGGACCAATAATAATGAGTGTTAAAGGACCAATAACAAGGATTAAAGGACCAATAACAAGGATTAAAGGACCAATAACAAAGATTAAAGGACCAATAACAAGGATTACAGGTCAGCTAAATAACAAGGGGTAAAGGACAAACAAAGGGGTAAAGGAATAACAAGGATTACATGTCAGCTAAATAACAAGGAGTAATGAA
The DNA here is from genome assembly GCA_948465475.1 of Thalpophila matura. NCBI lineage: Eukaryota > Metazoa > Arthropoda > Insecta > Lepidoptera > Noctuidae > Thalpophila > Thalpophila matura. Next base: position 8,038,683 of record OX419198.1, on the reverse strand, counting down.
CCAATAACAAGGATTACAGGTCAGCTAAATAACAAGGGGTAAAGGATCAATAACAAGGATTACAGGTCAACTAAATAACAAGGAATAAAGGACCAAAAATAAGGAGTAACTAGGACCAATTTTTTGTTGGTTCGGAACTGACGATGTGCCACCCGATTTAAGCGGAACCCATCTGCCTACTTATTACTATTATCTAAGTACCTATTGCAGTTATAGGTACTTAGAAATTACCTTTTTTTATAGAGAACAAGTGTCTCATGAACTTCTTTCTAATGCACTTGTGTTATGATTTAGTTCTATAGATAATTTGACTTGTTAGCCGTAGGTACCTATATTTAAAGCTGTAATGATAAGTGAGATATACTCGCGTAGACGATTCTAATTAACTAGGCTTTGCTTCGCACATAGCTATTCATTCGTCTTGTGCTTCAATGTATCGCGTCAAAGGTTATCTGTGTTGTATGTACACTCGACGTCATTGACGGTCGACCACTTTTCACCCTATTACTAAGAACATAAGGGTGAAAAGTGGTCGACCGTCAATGACGGCGAGTGTACATGTAGAATATAGATAGTTAATGATTTGAAGGAACTTCCTAGCTTGTTTGTGTCCTTTCTCATTATAAAATGATGTTTGTAATGTTTTGAATGTGTTTTTGTCATCATGTCAGATTCAGTCAATAAGTTTTAGACGTGAACTATAACCTAGGCAAATTCTGCAGAAGATAGTTAATATTATTTATTATTTACTTAATGTATCGCAAAGTTCATTTCTAAATGGCACGACTTATCATGCTTCATTATTTGGAACACATAACGAAGGCATTGCGAGCAAATCCTAGGAAACTGAATTAGACATGGATGTGTCTTGAGCATCGAACAATTCCTATTAATTTTCTATCCGTCCATAGCTAGAATTGAACATACCTAGTAATGGACTACATAAAAAATTTGACGGATAGGTATTTCGATGATCGAGAATAGAAAATAATGTTCGTATTTAGAGGTGGCATTTCACTGGTATTTCATAGGTGTATCTTATAGTTGTTTGAAACACACATGAGAAAAAGATTATGAAGTAGACATACTCGTAAATCAGTATCCAAGTTCTTATTACCTGTTGCACTTCAGCAGTAGTAGATCGGAACAGCTCGATATATCTGGCTCCAATAGACTTGCGATGTCGGGACAGCGCCTTGGGCGCGTCATCCTCCTTGGCGAAGAGGACGAAAGCGTCCCCTGTGGCTCTGCCATCGGCTCGCCTGACGAATAGGACGCCTTCAGCCCCGTCCAGTACTAGGACTGGGTTGTCGCCGGTTGAGAAGAAGTCCAGCTAGAAATTTAAGGTATTTTTAATATATTGCGCGTCTAACGGACATTCCAAAAGATATAAGGATACAAAAATTAGCCTGCTGGAGTCTGTAGAAGAGATAGGTATACCATGTAGTCGTAGGACACAGGCGACAGCTGACAGACCGAAGCGGCATAAGCGGTAGCGGCACAGAACAAAACAACAATATTCAACAACAACGAGCGCGGCGACACTGTCACCTGTCGCCTCTAGCGACAGGTGACAGTGTCGCCGCGCGGAATGTAGGTATAGTATCCGGCAGGAAAGAGGATCACAGATCGCGCATGTAGATTTTTGGCCCAATAGACAGTTGACATTACGTAATAGAGAATAGTCCAATAGACGACGAGCATCGACTGACAAACCAATCGCGTGCAGCCTCGGCGTCCCCCGTCTTCTTCATTCCGCTAAAGAGACCGAAAAACCAGCTAATGCGCAGGTGACATTTGTGATCATAAGTGGTGCCGCTAGTTATATACAATCTCATAGAAAATGAATAGGAACCACTAGTGTCGCTTGCAGTCAGCGACAGCACCTACCGCTGCGGTTAGTTGCTGTCGCCGGTGTCGGAATTACTCAAAAAATCTGTCGCTGCCTTAGAGAATTTATAGGCTAATACATGAGCTCGTCGTTAGTCACGACGCCGACGGCTGTCTTCTTGGCTGTCAAGCCAACAAATTGTCTCTTAGAGAATAGCACAGCTGATTTCAATAGAACCTAATGTTCAGACGGTGTCAGACCTAAAAGACCGGTATACTCACGACTTGTTGCGGCGTCGCGTCGTAAGGCAGGCCTCTCATCCGCACGATGACTTGAGCACCGCGCGACAGGAACGCGGCCGCTTCGCACGTCGCGCCTCCTGCTACTGACAAGAAGTCCTCGCCGCTTGCACGGTACACCTGGATCGAAGACAAATATAGTTTAGTAGTCTCTTAATGTCTTTGGAAGTTATTAAATACCTATTAATCGTCCGTCTGTCGCACTTAACAGACACAATTGATTTCGACCTGAATGAGGCGGATTTTTCAATTGTGACAGATGGAGGGTTAAAGGTTTTTTAAAAACAACTGACACAGGCGGGGGTTTGGTCTTTGGAAGTGTTTTGAAAAGGTTAGACTTGCACTCGTAGCATGTTTCATCTCTATTCTACCAAGAATAGACAAAGTTCTTTCTATCCAACTCGTTATCTCTTCTGCCCGAGCACGCGGCGACCCGTGCTTGGCGATGTAAACTTTTGTCCACTGAAGAATAGAAACATTTCTCCTTTTCATTTTTAACATCGCCATGCCTAAGTCGGTATAGATCTTTCTACAATCTGTCATTATATATGACTATCTATTCTTCCGTCGACAAAACCTGTTTCTATAGGGTCATGCTACGCGTGCTGGTGGAAAGCTTGCAATCGCAGGTCAAAGGGATTTGACATAGAGCTGATACAAACTTAGTGTGAGTTGTCAAAATATGCCAGATTTGGCTAAGTTTGGCAAGAATAACATCAGTCTTTATTTGTCCTACCGCAGTACCGAGGTGCTGTTATTTGCCCGCGGCTTCGTCCGCGTGAAGGTCGGAAATTATCCCACGGGAACGTATCTACTACCGGGATAAAAAGTAGCCTATGTCCTCTCCGGTCCATAAACTATCTCTATGCAAAAAATCATGCCGATCCGTTGTTCCATTGCTGCTTGAAAGAAGGTCAAACCAACAAACACAGGGATAATAGGTATGCTTACCTCAATGTACCGTGATCCGATGTGGTGCTTGTGTCGTTTGAGCGCCATGTCTCTGTGCTCCTGTGACACGAACCGCACCAGCGCCTCGCCGTTGCGTCTACCTTGAGGCGACAGGCACAGGGCTACGCCACCCCTGTTACACACAACATCAGATTAGAATATTACCTTCCAAAGGTGTACGGACGCCTGCAAAAATGGCCTAACCTATTTGCTAAGGAATTTCTATGTGGAGGTGGAGTGCTCTATTGGTGAAAGGCTTAAAGGGAGAAAATTACATGGTTAGAGAGTACCTAGGTACCTACTTACAGCGGAATATGGCACAGAGCAGTGATAGCCTAGTTTAACCATGTGCCTCCCACGGCGAATGGTTCGAGTTCGATGCCGAGGCACGCACCGCTGACTTTTCGAAGCCGTGTGCGTATTAGAAATTAATTATCACTTGCTTTAACGGTGAAGGAAAACATCGTGAGGAAACCGGCATGTCCTAGAACCAAAAAAATCGAAGACATGTGACGTCCACCAACCCGCACTGGGCCCGCGTGGTGGACTACGGCCCACTCCCTCTCACAGAGAGGAGGCCTGTGTCCCAGCAGTGGGAACATTATAGGCCGATTATGCTATGGCACAGAGTTTGCAGTCGATATCCATCGTACCTACTTTAACGACATGCTCCGATTTCGACATGGTCTCCAGGATGTGGAAGAAAACTCCCCTGAACTCCAGCAAAATGACTTCTGCTTATTGTGTCATTATGTTTTAAAACCATTTAACGTTATTGTGATGGTAGACTGATGGATACTTCAGTCACAGTGGCGGATGTTAGATTAGTGATTTATTTTTTTTATTTCCAACCTTTAGCAGGCCCAAAATAATATCTGGGACCCCTAAGCCCTAAGCCCCCCCAAAATAATTACCTACTGGTCATTCCATCAATGTTTGAATCGTAGCCGTGTTCTATTCCAAAACATTCAGGGTGGTTTATACATTTATACTCATAAGTAGGTAGATATTTTTCTCTCAGTATGACAGTATCTATACCAATTTCGAAGGTATCTATGACTTACTTGGCAACATTGAGTCCTCGGAAGAATTTGGCGATGTCCTGATCTGACGACTGCCACGGCAAACCCCGCGCGCGTACTATACAGTTGCCGTCTATTTCATCGTCTTTTGAGCTGTAACAACACAAAATGTTACGTTATTCAATGATCCAATTAAGAGAAGAAAAAAATCTAAAATTATAGCTATATTCTAATTAATAAAATAAATATAGACCACTGAAGCAGTCGCAGAACGTGCTACCAGTTTTATTATTGTATTGGTTGTCAACAAAGACCTAAGAAAGTTGCCAATCATATCTATTCTATGGCTAGGAGGCCCCCAAAATCAGAAGTCCTGGTAAAATTCATATTAGATTAATGATACCTACTATTGTTTAGATTTCCAACCCTTAGCACTCCCACAAAATAATATCTGGGACCCCTAAGCCCCCTCAAAATAACTGTTGCCTTAGCAGAAATATTACGTAAGGAAGTATTTACTACTAATAAGCTACAAACCTCAGAAATAACTACCAATAGGTACTTAAAACAATAAGAATCGTAATCAGAATTACACACTGATTATAAATTATGATTACGTCGCTTTTCTAACGGTATTATGAAATATTCTGTATAATTTATTAAAAACTGTGGTAATTCCAGCAGGGTATCATTAATATAAGCTAGTAACGCATCATTGAGTTGCCTGAGGAACGTTGCTATGATGACCACATTGACCACGCATTAAAAACGCAATGCAGACAGAACGCTAGGTACTTTACATCCTGACAAAGGTACCGTCCGTTCGTCCGAATGTCACAACCATTCACACTACCACTAGGAGACTATTGGGACTACCTACTTGAAATTTGGAAAGTAGGACTGAGGTTTAATAAATAAAAAAAAATATGCGGTCGGGGAACCTCCGCCCCCCGAGCCACCTCGTCCGGAAAGAAAGTCACATGGAAGGGGCATAAAGCTTTTTCCTTACGTGACGATTTCTACCAGTCAACTCCTGGACTACTGTAAGCCGCGTTGTTCCAAAAACTGCTATACCTACAAGCGTGCAGAGAGCACTCTCTCTCTACAAATGAAACAGAGATGAAATAGTAGATTGTTATACAAGGGTGGAAAGAAATCAATTCCCATACGAGGTATTTAGACGCACGAGCGAAGCGAGGGCGGCTATAGTCCGAGTGGGAATTGATGACTTTCACCCGTGTTAAACACTCTACTTTTCATTTCAAATATAAGGAAAGTAAAAAATAGTAGTTTTCTTTAACGGAATTGGGGGTCGACATTTCAGAATCGCTTGAACTCATTTTTAATCAAATAATTTCGGTACAGAGTTAGTATCCCGCCAAATTATACATAAATAGTCTTTTTTAATTTAAATTTCAAATATGGAACACACCGCCCGCGTCACCGCCGGCCGCGGGCCATCCCACTTTAATAGGTATTTTTTTTAATTCACATTGGCCGTATACACTCACAAGACCGCAGCATTTTTTTTTTAATCGATATTTTTCTTAATTATGTAAAAAAAAATATAGCCGACTAAATAACCAATTTTAGTTCTATTTTTAAAATTCATTCCCGCCCTAGGGAGGGAAGCAATTACTATGAGTTTTTCCCGCCCAAGGGAGGGAAGCATCGTTTTCGACCCGCTGCTCTGATCAAACAAACACTACTTTCCGAGTATGAGAAATGAAAAATATTTTTTTCGCATTTCTCATCGAGCTGGGTATCGTTGGATGGGTATTTAAACCTACACGTACTAGGCCGTTTTATGACTGTGGACGAACACCGTGAACTGAAGTTTATTGATTTTCGCACTAATTTCTCAGCGGCACCGACATTTCAAGTAATAAAAACAGTCTTGTCTAATGTCCTACTTTGGCTTAGGTAGTCCGTGCGTAGCAACAATATATTTTAATAAAATAGTAACGAAACAATGGACTATAAAAGCTATAATTCTGCGTCAGTTTGCATGACGCGCGCTCGCCCAGAATGCATTGTAAAATTCACTGTTTAGGTCATGATTATTATTGTATGACTTTCATTCGTGTAGGTAAATTGATGAGTGAGCAAAGATGACGGGATGAGGTTTAAATTATAAGTAAATCATGTCATTGTGTCAGTCACTGGGTATTGGGTATTGTAAAATACAACTCAGCATAACTTACCTATAATTATGTGTTTTAAAGTTAGTACATAAATCTAATCTGATTTCTGTTCCCAGCCATTCTTGGTGTAGGTACCTACCTACCTATACCGCACTTAGGTACATACTTTAGGCTTAGGCTGTCCACCCATGTCCGACAATCGGTAACCGTTTTTTTGTCGGCTATAAATGAAACGTACAGTTTACAATATTGAATGAAATGCATACGTCCTACAAAAAGTCGGTCCCAAAAAAATCTGTGCATCCCGCCTAGGGTCGGGACTATAAAAAGTGTGACGTGGTGGGGAGCCTTATAAAAAATAAAAAACGCAACGCAATCACTGATGAGCAGAAAAACTTCTAAAAGACAGCCCGAATACTCAAAAGCCAACTAAATCGCAATCAAGTTGTAAGCTTGCTAAACAAATTAGCTATATTAGCCGATCATAAAGGGTGACACGAAACTTCAGGATCTAAGACAAAGCTTTTCGTATACGGGAGTAAGAATTCCACCCTAGACTTTGAAGTCCATTACCATCCTTTTCCAGAATCCGTTGATACAATAGCACCCTTACTTACAAACGCTTCTTAATTTAAACCACTGATTAAATATACAACTATCCTTGTCATTTCTATACCAATGAATAGAGATGGTAATTGACATAAGAGCTATTTAATTTAATTATCGTTTATAAGTAAGGGAGTAAATCAACACAAAGCAGCTACCATTTGACCTACAACGCAACCAGTGGAAGATCCCTGAGGTTATCTAACAAAACCTAAGCTAGTAATACTACAAGTACCTACGTATTATCAATCCTCCCTTTCCCAAAGCAATTGGAATATTTATACTATCAATGAACGATACTAATGCACTTGACCCAGACCTTAGAGACCATAATATCTCATAAATATATAATGTTAGCAAGTCAAACAACGTGATTTTCCTTCCTCATCATCTACTAATTTGAAAACACCGCAGGAAAGTCTTTGTAAGCAATTTGAATTGAAATTTGGTAATTGGTCTGACTTGGTGGGAATCTAGATTGATATAACCTGTGTTAATAGTCGTTATGTTAATGTCTCATGCTTTTTATTATCTAACTAGCACTAAATTCAATTAACAATGGAAGCCAACCCCTACCAGGGGCGTAGCGACGTAAAACGGCGCCCAGGGCACGCATCCAGACTGTACCCCTCTCTCTCTCTTTGTAAATTGTTTTAAAAACAGATACCTATACCTACACATTTATTTTCCTACATAGCCTACAAATATTAGGTACCTTGCTAATTTGGATTGTATTTTTTTATACCTACAGTAAATTTCGTTTTTTTGTTCGTTCGTTCGTTTTTTTGTTCGTACCCTGCCTGCCCCACCGTAGTTCAACCCTGACCCCTACTGAATTTAAAATCACGCGGAGCACCTAATTCGTTGATGTTTTGGTTCGTCTTAATTTGTCACTTTATTAACCTAAGCAGCTATTATTTTACTGTTAAGTTAAGATGAACCATGAACATCAACAATTTACAGTGTATGGCGTGATTTTGAATTCGGTCGGTTTAGTTAGACTTCCAAGCCCTTACCACAAAAAAGATAGACACGCGTTAAACGCGAATGCTACCAAAAATAATACACACTTGTTGTAGACAAGTGCGTATTATTTTTGTTAGCATTCGCGTTTAACGCGTGTCTATCTTTTTTGCCATTGTTTACCTACATTTGTCTCAAAGCCAGTTGAATGTGGTATAGCGCTCCTGCAGATTGGATAATGTCAAGTGGTTATTAGTGTGATTTTTTTGCAATTTTCAGTTTATGTTGGTTGGTTCCGTCAAAATCGGTGCAGTTGTTTCAAAGATTAGCCCGTAGGTACTAAAGACAGACAAAATAACGGGTGTTTGAATTTTGATAACATGCAATTAATTTGATAAGGTAGTTATTTTCAAATCAAGTCATACACTTCTATATGGATGACAATACTTCCTCAAGTTTTTCAATCTACATAAATTTAAACTTGCCGTGCGTTTTTAGCGCACGATCGGATCCGATTTCCGAGAAACGTTAGGTAGGTGGTGCAGGGCCTCTTCGAATTACCGGAGTAGGATATTTTGTTACTGACATCCGTCTGTTACACTTCTATTTTGTGTAGTCTTTTAGAATTTCATAGGTCCACTGCATATCCCGAAAATAATAGAACTTTCGAGGAGTCGAACATAATGTACTTTCCTACATTGGTTTTTTGGGATATTTTCACATGATTAAATAAAGCTGCAGGTTAAGAATGAATAAAATCCCTTAATCGCTATATTTAAGTTTTCAAATGAACTATTTGTCACTGATAAAAGTGACAATTAAGTTCTCTTTCGCCATATTTCATTTTGTTTTCAAATAAAATAATACTATTAGCTTGTAATATTATCACTAACAACACTATCTACACAAGTTTCTTCTTTATTATCTTCGTGACTTGTAAATAAAATATCGACAGAGTAACCAAGCAGCCATGTGGTGACATAATTACAGTAATAATAATTATTAAAGTCATTTAGTTTTATCAGCATTCTTATAAATCCTTGGGCCCGAAATGTGATAGCAATATCGGTGAATATTACTTTTAACATACCTAATATTCAATGACTGATTATGGTTTTGCTAACTAATGGCAATTATTAGAATAAGCTATGGTACCTACCTATAGATACCTAAGCATTTGCCTACGATTGCGTCCGCGTGACTAACAGAAACCGAAAAAAATCAGCTATAGCAGTCATGGATAATGTATTAGTGAAAGAATCTCCTACATTATAATATGTATACAACCTTTACCTCTTTGTAATATTACTAAAGATAGATAGAATAGAAGGAGACGGACAGAAGTGTAATTCTATACCTTCAATTTTCGACAATAACGCAATAGAAGGCGAGCCCCCTCTATTACGAAAATAGCCCAGCTAAGAATATTTTGAACAGAGACTAAATAAATCAAAGGAAAACAGGATTTGATAATACATTTAACTAAGCGTGGTAGAAAATATTTGTATTGTAATCAATCAGAAAACTAGAAGATTCTAATACCTACAGAAATACCTACGCAAGACTCCGGTGAGAAAACTTTCTCCACCCTCAAAGAATCCCAGTCCATACACAAGTGAGAAGCTAACCATACAATCGTACAAGGTATGTCATTTATTATAATAATAATATAGGTATGAAATACGTGTGACAGTCCCATGCAGACAATGTCCATTATAGCATGGAACCGAATCATAACAACCAGAACAATGATGTTACGACACTGACGGCATACGATTTGACCATATCACAAAAGGGTATTGAAGATGTCGGCGAGATTTTCTATTTTGCTGCAGAATTTGAAGTCCAGCATTGAAAGGACTATAGGAAGGACCTTCTTTGTAAATGGCACGTGGTCCGTGGAATGATCTTCAGAAGAATTTGCCTTACAACTAGCTTCAACTAACGGACAAACCGACTGACAACTATTGTAATATTGTTTGACATTTCAAAAGTGCCTGTAAATGGTCTAATTGAAATAAATGTTTTTGACTTTTGACTTTTACACAGCTATGCGGATTACTCATCTTATTTCTATTTGTATTGTTTCAGAATTTCTTGGAGTCATAACTACTGAAAGAATTGTAGAAGGGACCATTCTTTGCAAGTGGCACGAGGCACAAGGAATGATACTCAGCTACGCGGATTGCTCATCTTATTTATGTCTGTATGGGTCCTTTCTAAAGGTCACATTAATAGTCTTCATGAATGACAATGGAGATTTTAAGGGAGTTGCAATTGCTTAGCATGAATCGTAGCTAGAGTCTGGCAAACGAAAGCTGATCCTGAAAAAGCGCGGCAAATTTAAAAAAACACATTACGGTATCACTAAGAACAGTAGGAATAAATTGTGTTGATACTTGACAACAAATAATATGTTAGGGGCGGATTTTTCGATTGTTTGAAAAATAAATGCGGTGGTTGGTTTGACCAATTTTCTACACAAAAAATGCCATGCAACCACATCTATTCCTCAGAAAAAGTTAACTGACGATTGAAAAATCGAACGTAGGTAAGTAAAAAAGGTACGTAATTATGTTTTAATTGGTTTTAATTTTACGTCGTTTAATTTGTTGTAAAGATTCTATATATTATATAAACCATTTATTACATAATTAATTATGCGAATAAGGTAAATATGACAATTTGAAATACTTATTAAGTACCTATAAGTATCAAAACTATATCTGGTAAAATAACCCTATAAAGAATGTTGCTATGTAAAAAGATTCGATTAAATCTCAGGCTCAGCTTTCGTTTGCCAGACTCTAGCACATTGTGATGACAATGACTCGCAAGAGAAGACAATATAATATTATGATAGCCGTGAGATCCGCCTATAAATTTAACTTTATTTTCTGCGCTCCTGAGTCTCCTGATTTTTCTAAAACATGAGTACCGAACTTCGAACACAAATCCGCGCTAGCTATTACTACAAACTGCAAACAAAACGCAAATTCAAAAGTGAATTTCTCCCCGCGTATCTAAAACCTGCTCGTTTCGGATCAATAATACCTATTGCAAACAGCGCGTTGCAAGCAGAAACAGCGAACCGTTCCACGTTCCACGCCGATTTGTATTTGAAATTAAAATTGGTAGTGTGTTAGCTTCTTATCTTTCCACAAACGTTTGGAGTGACGCATCGATGCAACCAAACATACTGGTATTGCAAAAAGGAAATGGATTAGTCTTTGGTCATAACTTATAAACAAACGACAAAATTCACACTGTTATACAAGATCCGCTTCATGTGCGATGTCTTCGTTACGTTGTTCCATATTAGAACTATGTATAGAAGCAGTGTTGATACTGTGAATGGTATATTTTCATAGGTGACTTGAAATTGAAGAATTGTGGGAATCGCAAAGCGCATTGTTATTCATAAGAACTGTTTCGCAAACATCTTTATGTTTATCATTTTATATAAAACTATTTTCTGAAACTTGCATTCATTCGTCGCGCAAAGCGTATTTGAGAAACCTCTTTACAGGACTAAGATGGAATTCTCTAGCAATACTTAAATTTTGAATCAAGATTAATGTGTAAAATGAGCGTAAAACTAACGTAATGATTAATTTATTACACTTTCTTAATCTAAATTACTCTAATTAATTTTATCAGATAAAATCATTATCTACCACAAAGCGATGCAATGATTACTTGTTGTAAAACCATTTCTGACTGATAAGCAGTCTAGTGTCGTTAAACAAAAGAATGACAAAATCTATCAAAATACTTACATTTACCTACGTTTGTGTCAGGAATGGAATTGTCCACAATTAGTCAATGTACCATCAATATGATTTACCTACGACAGTCTAATCATTAGTTGACGTACGTTGCAGGACTAGTGTCGATTTCGTAGTGACGCATGTCGCAGGGCTTACAACAGCTACTGAATACAAGGGTTTATACAATAATGAGTCGTCTTAAAGTGCCAACGAACGACACAATTTAACGCCCGATCCATAGAACCAATCCAGGCGAGTCTCGACATATTGGGTCGTTACCATAAACTGAACTTACCTATTCACGTGCCAATAATCTCCCGAATTGACTTTACAGGATCGGGCGTCAAATTGGATCGTTTGTAGACACACCTTTATTGGTTTGACGGTCGCAAACTCGCAAGGATGGTTTTTAGACCATGAGAAATTGGATTTGGAAGATTAGACGAAATATTTTTGAATTCTGTATAAAATATACTCAGAAGCAGCCAAGGATGTGAAATGTAAATAGTATCTACTTGCCCTTAATCACATAGACTTTTAAGGTGAAGTAACAAAACACACTTCTGTTACTCCTGCAAGGAATGGGAATAACGGTTATCTTCTAAATATAACAATGGGTGTTAATATAACACCAACGGCTATTGTCAGAGATAGTATTAACTATAATGGTTGTGATCTCCAAGAGATATCAAGACTATCAAGGGCGTTTGAAACAGCGAACATCAAGCGAAATAGTATAGCTTCCTCAAGGAAACATCTTTTGCCCCATTTTGGAAAACAGTGATAGATATGTCGACACCTGCAATTTAAAACCGCTCCGTCGCTAAATATCATATTCTCAAAAGAGCACATTCGTAAAACATCACATTCGCAAAACACGATATTCGCAAAACATCATATTCTCATAACATCATTTTCTCAAAATATCATAATCTCAAAAGATCACATTCGCAAAATACAACATTCTTGTAAAACCACATTCAAAGTACAGTCTCTGACAATATGTTACATGTTTTCATTTTTTTATTAAAAACGGAATAACAAAACAAAAGATAAATTATATCCTGATACATTATAGGGTTTTAGTAGTTTAGTCACAGTGTATTATCGTCACAGTTTTTTTAAAACTTTTAAAACTCCATACATTGAATGTAAAATGGTCACAGGTACTTTTATTTAATAATAGTTTTGTGTACCTAAGTTCGTCACAGGTACATAATAATATAGGAAACTATAAACATCTACTTTTTGTACAGACTGCAACAAAATCGTTCGATAAATAAAACATATTTTTAGTAGGTATCAATATTAGCTTACAAATCAGGGTTGAAAAATTTATTTTATCAAAACAATTAAGATTTTGAAGTACCTACCTACTGGGAAATTAAATTGCTAGTAGTAGTACTAGCACAGTATTTTGACAGGTCAGTGCCGGTCAGAATGATGAGATTATGAATAGAATGGCAAAAGTACTAGGACAACATAATCATGAAGAAGATAATATAATAGAAGAATGTCTCACATGAAATATTATCTTGAAAAAAATATTGCAATAAAATATGACTAAACATATGACATTGTCATTATCTATACAAATATTATAAAGCTGAACATTATTTTTGTTTGTTTGAACGCGCTAACCTCTAGAACTACCAATTGAATTCGAAAAACTCTTTTTGTAAATGATAGCTAGATTCATGAGGAATAGTATAGACTATTTAACATCACGCTATGACCCTTAGGAGCCGAGCAACGGGGGTGAAACCGCGGGAAACAGCTAGTTAGTCATAAGAGGAAATAATTCGCCGGCCAGTATGAGTCTAAGAAGTTGCGTATGTAGATTTTACCCTTAGATTTTACCATCTGCACTGGTGCATAACGCCATCGTCGGCATTATTTTTTGGAGCCCAGTGTACTTTTTCACCTTTTTTGAAAATATGATGTTTAGAGAATGTTGTATTTTGCGAATGTGGTCTTATAAGATTATGATATTTTGAGAAAATGCTGTTATGAGAATATGATGTTTTGCGAATATCGTGTTTTGCGAATGTGGTGTTTTACGAATGTGGTCTTTTGAGAATATGATATTTAACGACGGAGCGTTTAAAACATCGTAACTCAGTTTTTAGCGAAATTGAGTTCTATACACAGCCTAACTAATAAAAAAATGCTCTATCGTTTGCGCTCACCCTCGTAGCCCAATTCACTCCCGTTATGATTTTAGCCAGCGTAAAAAAATTGTAACTAGTCATCCACTGACAGACACTGATAAAAAGGTATCTTTAGTTAGATACACTTACCCGTGGTAAGTTTTAATAATTTTACAAAACAATAATTGTAACTTAATATGCAATTTTTTTATTTATTTTTTCGGTGAATATAGTTATACTAAATTGCATTGTATGTCTGAGTTACAATTGTAATTTGGAAAACCGTTTTTCGTGAAATATCATTGTAAGTCACAAAAATATATGAAATACATAAGTAAACAACGTATTAGTCATACTGGAATGTAGATTATACCTTTTTACTTGTATTTACAAAGTTGGAGGTCCCTAGGACTTATAGGAACAGAGTAAGAATTTTTTAAATCTTTGATTCGCTCTTCTGAAAAGTAGGGAAAAATGAGTTACGATGTTTTAATTAAATTGCAGGTGTCGACGTTATTATGGCACATTAGACTTGGCTTTCATTGTACTAAATATCGTAACGGCCAATGGCCTCATGGCCAATAGCCTCGATCAACATCTCATGGGGTTCTCGTTAGGCGGCTACATACATACAGAAGGCCTCTCCCCGATACGGCACGCATTGTGAGGAGGTTCCTGTCCACCGGTAGCTTGGACCTTGTTCCCCATACTGGTGCATCCCTATTTTTTTATTTATTTAGCCTAAGACATCATTAATAAAGGAATAAACAGACATTATAATAATGATGACTCCGTATAAAATGATACTTTGAGCTGCAATTCTTGCATATTTAGCGAAGTGCATGAAAGTAATAAGGTTTGCAAATCGAAAGTGCCTATTTAACCAGCTAGCCCTAAGTGTTGTCGCTGACTACACAAAAGCATTTGTTGACAATTTCCAATCAGCACCGTGTTTGTTTGACGTTGCGAAACATGACGAATAAAGAACGGCGCACATTTTAGACTTGGCATGTGCAATGCGACGGATATTTCTGACTAAGCAAAAATTTTAACGGTCAGGAAGGCATCGATGTTGTAATTTATCTTTGAGTTTGTAATAGATTTATGAAACTTATCATTATCATTAATGAAATGTGCATTATCTTATGAAATACCTATATCCCCTGGTGGATCGATTTTTGGAATAGTTATGGTAAGGCCATAAAGAAACACATTTGCCATTTTATGTTTGATGTTTAAAAAACATTTTGGTTTTAATAACTTGTTAACTGCTTTGCTTATATTTAAATCTGACGATGTGAATTTCTAAGCTAGAATGTTGAATGGCTTTAAAAACAATTCCGACTTTCTCTCTTTATTATTTGACTTACAAGAACCACGCAGTTCGAGTAACTATTTATAGTCTACTAGCTTCCGCCCGCAGCTTCGCCCGCGTTTTTGGGATAAAAAGTAGCCTATATGTTATTCTGATGTATTAAGCTATACCTATTACTGTAAAGTTTCATCAAAATCCGTTCAGTAGTTTTTGCGTGAAAGAGTAACAAACATCCATCCATACATCCTCACAAACTTTCACGTTTATAATATTAGTAGGATAAATAACCATAATTATTTAACATTCAATCCTTTCTAAAACAAAATTGCGATTATCCGCAATGTCGTCACCATGCGTCCTGTTTTTAGCGCTAACCGCATCTCAAGTTTCAAGCACCGGAACGCCTGTGCACTATAAATCTTACAAATGTGTTCCGTAGAGGTTGAAACCAGAGCCTTATCGAATATGAGTTTTTATTTCACCAAAAAAGCAGAGACGCACTGAGAAGGTGCAAAAACTTATCGTCGATTTGTGTGTTAGCTTTTACTTTATTTAACTAGAGAGTTAGAATAGAATGTTTGTTAGCTTATCTTATGACGATTTGTGACTAATGAGAGGAATTATTATCTTGGTCGACATTGATGGTATCGTGTCCGTAAGTTACAACTGTTACAATTACATCTGCATTATTTCTAGTATTTATTTGATTTCAGATGATAATGCAGTTTCTGGTGTTATTTTTATAGTGGGTTTAAGGATTACATTAATCTGATATACTTAGTTTTAGTGTAAATCGGGTCGTATTATGAAGTTTTAAGATCAGCACTGTTACGATGTGAAAAACAGATGGATTTATGCAAGACCAATAGCACCGTCTTCTTTGAAAATGTTGTCAAAAAATCCCTGCAGATTGTGACACTTCTGCCACCAGACCGGCTTGCTTGATTGAAGCATGGCAATAATAAATGAATAACAAACATACGGTCGGTTGCAGAAAGATAATTAAATTTTAATGGAGGCATTACCCATACAATTTCTATCGTTAAAGTCTCCCTTAAAACTTGCAACTCAGCGATAATCCTTTTAGTAGATTTCTCTCAACCTTTGAGCTCTTGTAGTAATATTCAATTTAATGTTAAACAATAAAGTTCCTACGTTACAATGTGACGAATCTATACTCTATAGATACCTGTCTATAAGTAGATATACTTTTGTCATTAGCAGATAAGTAATTGGAACGACGTATGCTTCTAACATACCTAATAGTGATAAACAGTAAATCGAACCCATAATGGCGCTTCTAAACACATTCTAGACTTAGGTAAAGTAGGTAGTGGAAATTTGGTTGACTTTGGTTCGATTTCAAGGTGGAAGTAAAGTGAAATTGTAGGTTTCTGAAAGCCGATTGAAAGGACACGGCATACGCCCATAGAACGCTGGGCCTCATATTGTGTATGTCGGTACAGATATGAAATTAGTTTGGTGTGATCGAGTATTTCAAGAGTATTTAAATTCATTCATTATTTGTTTTTGTACGTAATTGGGTTAAAGAGAAATCTTCGTATTTGTAACAGTAAGGTTAAGTATGGTGTGAATGATGCAATGAAGTACAGCCCGACTAATGAGTTCTCAATTCAAAGGTTTTAGTTGCTGTCGACATGATACTCTATGGAGGCACGCGCCAGGGCGCATGCACCCGTTTTTGTTTTATTATTTTTTTCAAAATGTCAACGCCATAATCATTTTATTTCGTATTTATTTCCATTTTTTGTTTCAATTCTTAATCTCTAAGATAAATTAGGCAAAGAACAATTAAAATATTTTTTTATTTTTGGTTAAGCTTTTATTAGTGTACCAGATCAAGCCCAAAACTGCCGACGTCCTTTTCATTGCAATGGATGTTTTCTATGTTATTGGGCAGGTCGCCCACTTAACGGTAAGTGATCACCGTCGCCTATGAATATTTGTAATACGAGAGGCATCACAGGTGCGTTGTCCATCTAGAGACAAAGTTGAAATATCTCATGTGCCTGGAATTTTTGGTTCCTAATTAGTTACTTAGTAAGTAGGTAGGTATATTGATTACAAACCAGGGACCGAAAAGGTCACCCATATAGGGGTTAACCAGGGTTATTTTTTTGGGTTAGGCGAAAAACCTTGCATAAAGGTTAACCCGTATTCTGGGTTAATCAGCCTAATAATAACCGGTTCACGCATAGAGTTCATTTTTGTTCCTTTTTGTTCATTTTTGTTCTATTTCATTCGGGTTAATCAGCAATATTAACCGGTAACGGTATCCGTATTAAAGGGTTAACCGGTTACCCTGCTTTAGGATTAACCAAAAATATGGGTTAGAGATTTAACCGGTAACCTTTTAACCCGATTAATCGGTCCCTGTTGCAATCTGATCTATGACCTCTTTAGTATCATATTAGTCTACTTCAGGCGTTGGCCTGCTTACCGCTACAGTAAACGGTCAAAAACCAATCCAAACTCCCATGCTAATAATAAATGCGAAAGTAACTCGGTCTGTTACGTTTTACTGTTAAATTTCAGAACGGATTTTGATGAAATTTGGTATAAAGACGGCTAGAAATCTTGGAAAGGATATAGGGTACTTTTTCCTCGGATGCGTGAAGTAGTCTTGGAATGCGAGTAAAAAAGCGGGCAACAGCTAATTAGTTGTTATTGGCAGATAAGGCACCGCTGCCTATACTCTTACCAGGTATTTATGACATCTTCTGGTTAAGAGAAGGTGGCATTTTAATGCTAGGAAACAAGAAACCTATGACCTCTCAATGTCTTCGTAAGTGTACAGTTTAACCTTTTAGAGGTCATGTGCGTAAAGTTTATGTGAACATTGAGTGTTGATTTGAATGACTACTGTAACATGAAAGGTGTTAATGTATGTATTATTTCCAATACAGCCGCTGTTATTCATCATTTCTAATTACACAGAAATGTGTTTCTTCGAAGACGTAAACAAATAAAATTGTAAGAAAACACATATACCTTGACAATACAATAACTAGGGAATTGTTGGCTGTAAAATATAATGTTTGAGTACCTAATAACGAATTATTTATCGTCAATTATGAAGAAAATACTATAAATATACCAGGAGCAGGTCTAGATACGGCTCTGTGTCAAGAATTCGCCCACAAATCAAATACTCTTAGCTTCAAAATTTCAAATATTGGACCTTAACAAAATACCAATATGAATGGCTTGCAAAGCAAACTAATTATCGTAAAGCTATCAACGCTCACCTTGTTATCTTAAGTTGCTGCCGAAGACCGATAAAAGCGTAAGAGAGTCCCGAAAGCGTACCACTTTATCATAAAACAAACACTTGACAATCCTGTGCTGTTGCTTATCGCTATTTTTTATTACACTGCCACGGGTAAGGAGTAGACGCGTTCCAAAACATAAAATTTCAAGATAAGACGGTGTTGTTTGTTTGACGAGCGATCGAGACGTCCGCTCCGCGCGTCGGTCGGGGACGGAATGCGTTAACGTGACGCTGCGCGACACTTCACTTGCGCCTGAGTTGATATGCCTGTACTACGATACTTGGGTGTTGTTCTTCTAACATAATTTGTTCTTGATGGATTGGAATACTTCTAATTAGAAGTAGATTGCTCTATTAGATCTCCACGCATAAAGCCTCTTCAAATTCATGAATGATTTCAGGATTCTGAAGAAGCTTTTGTAATACCAATTTACTTTGTACCAAACACAATCTCAGCAAGATGATGAAACTAGCAAGAATTGTGTTCCTAGTAGGAATACAAACATGATAACAGAAAATGTAATAAACCTAATTATAGCCGAGACCCTGAAATAAAATAACCAGACGATGATTGTTCATGTTCATGTTGGTAAACTCAAAATTAAGAAAGAACTATGTATGGAATCTGTCTATCAATAGGTAAAAAGATTAGGTTTATAGGTCTTTATAGGTCCCAATATGCGTGAAGCTAGATATGATGAAAATTGCATAAATAATGTCGAAGTACTTAGATTCTAATAACAAACAGATAAGAACAGTCATTCAGAAGTGCATTTAATATTTGCATTGAGTGTTAAGTAGCTGTTATATTCCGTGATATAATCGTGTGAACTGCAGAAGGATAAAATATTTACATTAGTTTTGATTACTCCAAAGAAGTGACCAGGAAATATAGAACCAGTGGAAAACTGACGATCTTTTAAAGCAGAAAATAAACTGTGGATATAAGAAATGGATACAGCTATCCGTGACTTAGGATAGACGAGAAGGCAGATGAAGAAAAAGCTAATATGACTTTTCCTAATCTTAACCTTTGCAAAACCTTTGAAGTAGTAAAATGTTTGGTAAACCCTTGACACAATCAAAAGTAGTAAAATATTTTCAGAAAATAAGAGGGAAGACTGTGAACCAGGTGTTGTAGTACAACTTGGGGGAACATTGAACTGCGAGAGGATGACTTGATTAATTGAAGGTAAAGATCCTAATAACTCGGGGACGATGTTTAAAATTAGTATCCATTTAATAAGGTTGGGCCAAGTAAAGATAAACCCTAAAATCGGATAAATATCGCAAAGGATGAACCAATTAATGCCTGCGTTCTATTAGCATAGATAATTACATTATTAGAAGTGCATTGGATCAACTACATCGTCAAGGTGTTTGAAAGTTGTTTTGAACTTCAAAAACGCTATTGACAAAGACACAATGACAAAGTGTGAATTACGAGCAAACTCGGTGATTAACGCTTACATGTAAGTAAATATGGTTTAGCTACCGATATTTAGCAAATTGGTTACGTTTATATCGAGAAAATTGATTGGCGATGCGATTACCTGGGGCCGTAGGTAGGTACTAACAAATTAAATGCTATTATTGTTTAGTTGAGAAAAAGATGGTAGGTATCAATCTGTCCTATTAGCTTAATTTCTCTCTCACACCAAATAGGTATATGATGAAAATCAGCCCCGGATCTAGGGGGGGGGCTAGCCGGGGCCTAAGCCCCGGGCGGCAAATTCAGAGGGCGGCAAATTTAATCTTGGTAGACGAATACACTGAGTAGTGTTCGTCTACCAAGCGTAGTAATCGCAATGAGCAGCGCTAGACCGGTCGTTGTGGCGTTCTTTGGGGGAGGCCTATGTCCATCAGCATCAGTGAATGTTACGGCTGAAATGATGATGATAAAGGTAAAAATATTGTCGGGCGGGGGCGGCATTTTTCAGTTTTTGCCCCGCCTCGAAACAATTGAAGATCCGGGGCTGATGAAAATAAGATGTAGGGATCATGAGTATTAGTAAATTAGTAAATAAATAAATAAATGAGCTGTGATTCTTTTATCCCCCAGTGAACGTCATGGAAATATTTAAATACATATTATAGTAAATAAATGATAGGTAAGGGGAAGAACACGAGTGTTTTGCTAATAACGTGATTTTGAATTTTGTTTCTATGCAGGTTGAGATTTCGAAGTCCCAAAATAGGTCACTAACATTTTAGATAAGACGGAATCAAATAAAGTTTGACTATCAGCACACTCAAGCCTATCTAGACTTGAGGGTCAGTCCAAACTGGTTCAAAAACACTAATTTTGGGCTAATCCACATTTCCTATTTCATTACTTACATAAATAACATTAATACTAATTTTGTGATAACTTTATCAACATATTTCGTAATTTTTCCTGTAAAACATCGAAGTACCTAAGTAGGTATACGACCCTAGTACGAAATTACGAACTTTGAGTACCTAATAACAATTTCGTTAATAACATTTTCAACATTCAAAAAACGCCAATACAAGAAAAAAAAGCTATACTATAATAAGTGCTACACGGTAGCAGGTGTATAATAAATTCTTCATTGACATCAACACTGGAATGGCAGGACTAATGAAAGCATTTATTAATGATACAAGATAGTTTTTTAGTTGTTTTTCTATAGCTTGTAGGGAAATACAGGTGGCAGAAGTGAGTAGCAGCGTTGCCAGATTTTTTTTCGGGCAATTCAGCTTTAATTTTTACGGAGCATTTATTTCCGGCATCCAACTTAAATTTCACTTCGAAAAAAACGCGTTCAGCAAAGCAGTTTGAAGGTGGGGGCCGCACCGTCGAGTAATCCTCGAAAAGCGGGACTAAGCCTGTCCCGCGCGGGACATTCAATTTTTGGCTAAAAGATCGGGACGTCCCGCCAAAATCGGGACGTCTGGCGACGCTGGTACGTAAGGAATTGCTACTCGAAAGTTGATAAAAGGTAAAAGGTCAAAACGCATGGTAGCTGACGTAGCTGTAATTGATTGACAAGAATAACAACAGGCCTCAATAGGCAATCAAATCACTCTGCACGAGATTTGACTAATAGGCTTTCAGAAACCAGAGGTGAAAGAAACTATGTAACCAACGAAAGAAAAAAATACTAATCGAAAAATACGAATCGCTAATACAGTGGTACAGGTATGTTTAGTTTACACAGCGCTTTCAGCCAGGACAGTGTCGAGTAGCAGTGCAGTGCAATATTGCACGTGCAGTGCGCGATTTTGTTGATACGCTATTTTTTATGTAGGTAGGTACTGTAGGACTAGTTTATGGAGAAATATAATTTGTCGTTCTGCATTTATTAACCGACTTCAAAAAAGGAGGTTCTGTATTCGTCCCGTATGTATGTATGTATGTATGTATGTATGTATGTATGTATGTATGTATGTATGTAGGTATGTATGTATGTATGTATGTAAGTTTGTATGTGCGCGATTTTTTAACGATGGTTTCCTTTCAGCCAGGATCGACAATTTTTATTATAATTCAGTTCCTATATTCAATAACAGCTCGTTTTTCTAACCAACCTTTAAATTAGGCTCAACGTCAATACTAAGTACCTATAGATTATAGAGTATTTTTACTAAATAGGCATTGGTTGACAATTACCCAAATCCTGTGGCCAAAATGGCCGTTTGTGATAAACCTAAAACTCATTCGAATATCGGTACAATTTCTTAACAGATTTGGCTATCCGCGTAGCGGATACACATGATTATTAAGTGATTCACTGGACAGGAGCAGGCGCGGTCCGACCAACCGACGATTTTGGGGGGGTCATACCGCAGCTGAAGGCTTTAGGGGGGGTCATACCGATTAATTCCGACGTGCTATACCGTGAATTACCATGTTAGGCGCATTTTTGTACGATTTTGGGGGGGATCATGTCCCCCATGACCCCCCCCCCACCCCTGGGACCGCGCCTGGACAGGAGGGTTACATTAGGAAACATCTCGTTTGTTATACCTACATAAAAACATGTTGACGGGTAAAAGTGAATCTTCGAAGTCTTTTCAGAAGACTAGATGAAGAAAAAAGTGAGACTAGGTAGGTACCTATGTGTTGAAAAACGAAAACTTTTTGCTTTAAACTTTGCATAATATTATTCTATACCGTACCACGGTTCGAAGCTAAATGTCCTGTTTGACATTTTAGTGTTTCATTGATATTAATTGACCCATTATTTCTCCCACAATTACTGATCTTCCAGTGCATGTCGGGCATACGACAATATTGGATATTGTTTACAGGTGCTGCACCTGCTGCAGTCGTTTCAATGTAGCTAATTGATTTAAGTTTGCGATAACAAGTGCCCTATTTAAGCGTAGCGTAGTTAGAACTTGACTAACGAGAAACATACTTTGTACCTCTGTGTTTATGTTTGGCCAAGTATTAAGTGCTAAAATATGGTAAAGACAGAGACGTGTTGCTAGGAAGATTAGATTAGCCCTGCCTAGGTAATCTGTGCCTGTAGCGCTGGTTCTTCCGTGGTGGAGCTTAATTGAAAGCTTTTTTTTGTAATTTTGACTTCCATTTTTAGGGTTCCGTACCAAAATGGTAAAAAAGGAACCCTTATGGTGCGACTTCGTCTGTCTGTCTGTCTGTCACACCTGCTTATTTCAGCAACTAATAATGCTATCGACTTGAAATTTGGAACAGTTATAAATAATGCTTTCCCAATTTTATTTCAAATAGAAAAAGTCAAAAATTATTTTTATTTTCATTGCAAAAGGGGCCGGAGTGGGGGTCCGAAATTTGAAAGTGGAGTTACTAGGTCAAATGATAAATCATATGAAAGGGCTTGATTTGCACATTTCAAAATATATTTTTATTTTATTGTATGTCTCACAGTTTTCGACATATTATGATGAAAAATGTCTGTAAAAATACCATTCCCCCCCCCTTATCTCCGAAGTTTGCGAAGCCAAAAATCTGAAATAATTAGAGTTGATCGGAATTGACCCAAATATTGCACCAAAAATAAAACGACGTTCCTAACTGGTACAGTTTTTCCAAAATCATCAAAACTCCTTCACAAACAAACTTAGTTATGCGGTCCGATTTTTTTCACTTTATACTTCCAAAACTGATCGGAACCCTCGGTGCGCGAGTACGACTCGCAATTGGCCGGTTTTTTGAATTCTGAATAAATTATGAATTTTAATTTTGATATCAGAAGAAGTGCAGCGGTAGTTATTTCTTCTTAGCGTGTATTAAGTCAGACCAAAACGTGGCTACGTGTTATAGGTTCCTTGATTTGCTAGTATGAATGACGCGATTCAATTCGAAACATGAAAGTTAAACTTTACTACGGGTGATAGATATACGTATTGTGTATTGTAGGGGCGATGGTGTCGAGCGTGGTAGCGAGATGTGATCATTTTAACATTTCTTTAAGAATCTATCGTACAAATTGATTTGCAGTTTACAGAATAGCCTGGTCTGTGTCAGGAATTACACGTCCTATAAACCATTATGTCATGTCCCGGGAACGTCCATACGTGTCCCATAGCTAAACAATGGATTCATGCGATGAGCTGTCGTAAGTACTAACTAATAGTCCTTGCATATTGTTTTCTAATCAATAAGAAAATCGATCAAATCAAAATACGTTGTAGTAATTACTAGTAAGATAGTACGATTAGCCGATTACTAATTGATAACAGACATGATTAGCGATTGAGCAAGTCAAAGAGGAAATTTTTTATCTTGTTAATAAAGTTGTGATTAAATGTTTTTGATAGTAATTACTGGGCTTGGTCTATTTTTAATTACTAACTAGCACATTTCAAAATATATTTTTATTTTTCTTTAACGCCGTACCTACCTATAGTTTTCGACATTTATATGAAGAAAAATGTCTAAAAAATACCATTCTCCCCCCTTATCTCCGAAGTTTGCAAAGCGAAAAATCTAAGACTTGATAGTTTGCCTAATTATATTATTGCACTAAAAATTAAAACTATGTTCGTATCTATCACAGTTTTTAGAAATCATTAAAATTCCTTCACAAACAAACTTAGTTATCCGACTCGGTATAAAACTTTTATACGTCCAAAAACGGCACGGAACCCTCGGTGCACGTGTACGACTTGCCCTTGACCAGTTTTTTTTAATAAAATCAATGAAAATTGGTATTTGGGGTTTTCCAATAAAGAACCACGGGGTACCTTAGATAATATTTAAATGGGAGCGCCTCCGCAGCAGGCGTCGGCTCCCAAAAATAACGCCGTTGGGAACCGGAGTAGCCTTGGAGTAGCAGTGATACCAGACGAAATTAATTGCAAACTACCGTAGTAGCAGATTAATATTGCCGTATTTTAAATTGAATTATCTATCTTAGACTGACTTTTAAATTAAAGTGTCAATGTAAAACAAAATACAACTTTTTTGTACTTACAAGGGGGAGGGAGTTGGTCGACGGCGCCCCGCTACGCGGGGCTCCTATTTCTGTCTGCAAGGTTAAAAGTAACCTAACACGAAGGGGTTGACGGGGGCCTTGTTCGCTCGCTTTGCTCGCTTACTCAACCCCTTCGAATTTAACCTGTCCGTGTTGGGGTGCCGCAAGTTCCCGAGCTCGCTTTGCTGGCTCTTGGACCCTAATTAGGTATGTTACTCAAATGAAACATGAAATGTTTTTTTAATTAATTATGCCAAATTGCCAACCCCATTTCCCGCTTTTTTTCCAAAGTCAGCGCCGCCCGGCTGCTAATTTAGCAACCGGCGCGGTGCCGGCTGCAAATTCAGGTCACGGCGGCGGTCGCGGAGTCACTTCCTATTTAAATACTTATGTGTGGCTGTGGTATAACACAGTCTATAAAAATGTTTCTTTATACCTACTGTAGGTATAACGTAGTCGGTTTTTTTTTTCAAATATTTTGTTTAGTTTGATAAATAGATACTTACACAAAGTACCTACATACCTACTTTATGCGGTAATCTATAAACTCAGAACATAGTAGGAGCCAGGAGGCTAGGAGCAATACGAATGATGGCATGAGGACCTAACAACAGGCTGATCACTAGCTGATCCGCTTTATCTTGCATTGCTTGATAACCTATAAGCCCTAGGAGCACCTACATCAGTTATTAATTTATGTTTTAGTTTAAACTGGATTGATTTTATTAATTTCTAACAAAGTTCTTTGGATTGGGCAAGATCCGCTCAGGAATTAATCTGCCTCGTTCATTAGTTTTATTTAAGTATCTACTTTTAAGTCTCTTCTGAATAGCATAACCTAAAACTTTAAATACCTACCAAACCTTAGTTTTGATAATACATACTTAGGCCCGTATTACAGAACGATGCTCGAGCACAGATCTCTGCTTGAGCATAGATCACATAGATGTCAACCAATCAAATGGCTTTAAATCTATGCTCAAGCAGAGATCGGTGCTCGAGTATCGTTCTGTAATACGGGCCATAGACTACCTACTTATCTACGAGTACATTATTATATATTGGCTCATAAATCGAAAAAAAAATACTGGACTAGGTAATTCCCCTTAGGAAATAAACTTACCTATTGCACAAATCCAGATGCTAATAATAAGATATTTAAAGATAAGTACCTATAGCATAATAACGATAAGGAAAGAAACCAAGGCATACGACGACGTTATTAAACAGATATTTAGACAAAAATGGCAATGGGCTGGCCACATTCAGAGACTGGACACACAAAGATGGGCCCAGATCACTAGAAACTGGATCTCGATCAATGAGATACGCAAAAGAGGCAGACCATACAAAAGGTGGAACGACGATATAATAAAAACAGCTGGAAAAACTTGGTGCAGATTGGCGAAAGACAGAAGGTCGTGGAAGCATTTGGAGGAGGCTTTTATCGCCTACGGCCGCCTACGCCTACTTGGAAAACTAAAACTAACACTAGGTACAATATAAGATTAGATTATAAGTATCTACTAACATTTTATTTTATAATACTTCATTTCTTTTTATTTTCATTAGTAAGTAAGGAATCAATAAAAGCCATTTTATTTATTTATAGTATAATAAAATAATTTTTTGTAAGTATATTTTAAATTTATTTTCTAAACAAAAACGATAACCACTCCCGTAATCAACAAACAATAAAAAAACGTGACAAAGATGTATGGATCTACATATTAACCGTGAGTAAATAGATCCATACATGTATGGATCATACGTGTATAGATCTATTTACTCACGGTAAACAGATCCATACATCTTTCAGAAATTTATCTAGCTAACCTAATTAAAACTAAAAATAACTGAAGTCTACATAATTATGATACTTCGGAATTGTCGCAAAGATAAATCTAGAATTTAATATAACTTCCAGCGCAGATTATACTTCCAGTCCGTCTATCTGAGACGTGATATCGTAATGCAGCATAGCTTAAAGTTCATCGCTTATCTGTCACCCGTTCGTCCTCTAGCAACCTTGTTGATCGGTGGTCGATAGGTGATATACCCACTCAGATCATAGAAACAAGGAGATATGCCACCATCATAGCAAATTTGGGTACGGGAACAACAGCTGTCGCCACTTTTAGAACAGTTTTCGACACAATTACAAGCGCTCCTTGTGAATAAAAAGATCTCCCATACATAAAAAAATCCGCACACCCTCCATCTAACGCTGTTAATCGTCACTCCACACTAGCACTAAACTACAACACTGTATTTATATCATCGATCGTGTTCGGTACGTCGCCCTCGCCAGCGTACCTACGGTAAATGTGACGTGACCATTGACGGCATTGACCATATATTATCAAAGCGTCAAGCTCAATAGCACCTTGTCACATCTCCCTTGTTTCTATGATCTGAGGTGATAATTATACCAATAATATCCACCAGTATAACACGCCTATATAGCTGTTCCAGTAAGATAAGCCGGGACGGGTCGTAATTCAATGTTTCAGGTCCATTCTACCATAGAATAAACCACGGGATGCGTCACGCACGCTCAAAGTAAGTATAATAATTGCTACATTTAATTTATTTTTATTTCATGAAATGATTTATTTTTTTCACCAATGATTTCACATGTGAATGTAGCTTGCTTGGGACTGAAAATGTAAAAAATTGTTAGTTCTTTTAAAAAGTTGGTGTGGTATTAAGATGATTTGAGAATATCCAGTTAAATATATCCGAACGATAATTTATGATGGTGATTATGTGATTATTGTGCGTTTTTCGTAAGAATTCCCTTCGACGCTATTGGCTCGTTGGCTGGTGTCTGTCACTCCATACTTATTTAGGTCACTTAACGTTTCATGTTTTATGTAGATTTATGTGTTAATTAAAGTAATGCTTAGGACGTTTAAAAGTGATGAAAGTGAATTGGTGCTGAAAGAAAGCTTCAAACACCGTTAAAAACGTAATATATTGACATTCAGGGCAGCCAACATAGGAAGGGAATTTTTATGTGAAACACGCCCTTTACAGCGTGTGTGATTTTTAACACACGATATCATAGTAGATATATCATATCTTGATCATAGATGGCGCCACTGCATACTTTTAGTGGCGCCATCTATGAGCAGATAGCTCCACTTATGGTCCGGTGACAGACGCACAAAAAAGTGATCCTATAAGGGTTCCGTTTTACCTTTTGAGGTACGGAACCCTAAAAAAGGAAAACGTTTACCGAAATAACATTAGTCGATCATATCACTTGACATGAGATTTGACAACAGATTAAATTGAACAGGCTTTCAGAAACTGAAGAAAAATGGCAGACTGTGTCTTATGGTCTTACTAACTTTTGCCTGCGGCTTTACGGCGTAGTGGTCAGAAATCTTACGGGAAAGTAGTACCGGGATAAAAAATATGCCTGTCACTCTCCGGCTCGTAAACAAGCTCGTAAACTCGTAAAAATTTTAAGTTTTGAGATAGCTCTCTTTAGATCTAGGTGTGCGATTTGTAATATTAGTAGGGATAACCGCAATTTATGGCAAGGAGGATAAGGCACGTCCCGTGGTTATTTTGTCTAGGTTTGTATCGTATCGTATTGATTGTCATGCAGTACATAGGTCGGGTCGTTCGGACGCGAAACACGGCCGTAGGTACTCGTCTTTATAAATAGTTCTCCTGCTACGAACTTTGGAAGACACAGTCTGCGTCAAACTTATCAGTTTGACTCAGTATTATAGAATGACAGCGCAGTATTGCAAAAACCCTTGTGAGCGGACATTTTGTGTTAATGTCCGCTCACAAGGGTTTTTGCAACACTGTGCAGCGTTATAAGTGAAATATATAAGCGATAGGCAAGGTATAGTACCCAATTACATAAAGGCTCTATGTCACCAGTGTCTAATCTCTAAAAATAATGTATAATATATTTACTACAAATAGGCGCCTAAAATAATTATTATCCTAAAAAGTTTCAATATGCAACACATTGCAACGCACGTTGTTAAGGCGCTATCTTTTTGACTCGATTGATTGAAGAGTCATACAATTATACACGCTTACTATGCGTATAAAATTCAAAAAAATCTAGAAAATCTTATGGCTATAGTTGTTTGAAATGTAACAACTATTATCAACATTTGTCTTATGCACGGAAGTGTACGAGCCAAGTCTACGGAATAAAAAAAAAATAATAAATATATTGACACTTACCAAATACCAGTCTCTAAAACTAAGTCCACGGTCTCTGGCAACTCTAACCGGAAACCTGGAAATTAAAACGAACACGGTTATTAATTATCTGTATCGACCATCAAACTATTTTGAGTTTAGTGCTTGGTAAAGTTTCTTGCCCAAGTTTTGCCCTGGCTTTTGGCTTGGCTATCTTATTATAAAAGTCAAAGTCCATAATCATAATTATAGCTCATAAGTCATGAGCTATAATTATGATTATGGACTTTGACTTTTGGTCGGATAATTGCAATCTCAAATAATCTCAATCTTAACGATTAAGATATAAAGGATTAATTCGTATCGTACTTAAATTGCATGACATCAAGGAAGCTAGATTTACGGCCGGATTCGCTAGATAAGTTCTGTATAACTTATTTGGAAGATAATTTCTTTCATACAAATTCTGTTCCATTTTTAATGTGTTTGCTAAATAGTACCAATCTGAAGACTGAAGCTGGTCCTCAATCTAGTGTCAGTATAAACTATAAACTCTTTTCACAGTCAGTGTCCATCCTATATCATTAGTAACATACATCAACTACAAGTTAGTTAACATAATATTAAAACTACGAGTAATTACATTATCACACTGGCAATTTGTAAGCGTTCAAAATGCGGATAAAATGGCGCGAGCTCGTTGCATACACGCAGCAAATACGTTGCGCTCATGAGGAGCGCTCGCTTAAGGCGAAGGTAAATGGTAACGGCCAGTTTTAAATCTCTTATTTCGCCGTCAAATAATGCAGGTTAGTTGTGCAATTTTTTTATGTTAAACTAGAACATATATACATCAATCGCACCTGTGAATATTTAACTATTGTTGTAAAATACTTAATGAAATAAATTCATGAATTCGTGTCTACCCAAAACATAAAAACGTAATTACTTTCAAACCACTTAAGATATTTTCATGATTTGTTTTGTGTGAAAAGACTATGTTACTACCTATAATAATACCTGTTACTTTTTTTTTATTTTATGTTTTAGATACTAAAAAGTAATAATACGTCTAATTCTGCACAGCGCGCTCCTTGATAGGCGAGTCGTATTGCTCGGTGGATGTATGTCGCGTTGCTTGAGCTCAGCGCAGAACACTCAAGCTATACCGCCCAAATCACTCAAGGCCGTTGGCGTATACCGGGGCCTTAACGAAAGCACGGACGAAACATACGGCGTAATTGATGTCAAAATCAATGCCATGGTGATAGCAACTGAGTTGACGCAATTAGGGTGCTGATTGGCTAATCTTTTCACTGACGACATTTATTTGTCTTAAACCTTATGCCAATCCAATGACGAATTAAGTATACATAACTAATTATGTATTTGCAGTCGAGTGCCCGACCTGGGGGTCGAACCCAGGACCTCCTCAGCAGTCGTGCTTGCTACCACTAGCTAAACCAACGTGGCAGTTTAATGATGACTTTAACACCCTTTTTAATAGCTATGCCAACCAATCACCTCGTTCGAAACACGTCCACAAATCGCTAATGTGATATCGCACTAAGAAAGTATGAAGGATTGCCTTACCATCAGTGATTATCCTCTCAATAATGCTGGCCATGTCTTTGACCTCGGCCGCGTAGAAGTTATCACCGCTGTACGGACTTATACCTAAATCTGTTTGGAATATTGTTAAGGTTTCATTGGTGACAAAAGTATAATTATTTTATCGGACTTGGCTGCTACTTTATAAAGTAAAGAAGATAAGGTGAACCTCTGCTACGTGATATTATTATGCTATGTAAGTTAAAGTTCCGTTTTAATGTGAGAAAAATTTGGAATTGAAAGGCGATACCAGCGCCATCACTCAATATTAACATAAGATATTTTAGTTGGAAACTTTAAAGAGGCAGTGTAGTGTACACTGGTTAATTG
Source organism: Thalpophila matura (assembly GCA_948465475.1). Lineage (NCBI taxonomy): Eukaryota > Metazoa > Arthropoda > Insecta > Lepidoptera > Noctuidae > Thalpophila > Thalpophila matura. The sequence goes on along the minus strand of OX419198.1, from coordinate 8,007,795 downwards.
CCAAACCGAAAAAAAAATTAGGTTAAAAAAATCTAAAGGATCTTGGTAAATGAGCGTTATTCTGCCCTCTAATACCTACCTAAATAATGAACATTTGAATTTTATTCCAATTATGAATTTGAAGAACTAGAACTTGGCCGTTACTTTTACGCATCTATCAGTCAGTCGCAGAATTACGATGGATACACAGATACACCCTTACCACAAAAAAAATAAACACGCGTTAAACGCGAATGCTACCAAAAATAATAGATACACACGTCTTGTTTCAGACAAGTTAGTGCTAAAACAAGTGCATATTATTTTTGGTAGCATTCGTGTTGAACGCGTGTTTATCTTTTTTGTGGTACGGCCCATAATATTTAGACATGTCAAACTAACATCAGCCAACACTAATGACTGGTAGTTAGACCATCAGTTAAGTGCGAGCTAAACAACTCATTTCCTTGACGTTAATTATAAATGAGATTTACGTAGAGATAAACTGTAATTTTATTGCCTTAAAATTATTTTTTAACTATTAAAAGAATTACTGTCGCAATAAGCTAGTTTCTGTCTTTGAACTGTTAACTGTAAAAAACAACATCACGTCTATACATATTATTCCCCGTAAGGTTAAGCAGCCTTGTACACCCACGTTTTGTCAGTTATTTTGTGAGTCCTATGTAGGTAATAGGGCTAAATAGGGGACAAACCCTCTGCCTATTGCCAGTTGATCACAAATTCAGGTATTGTTCAAGGCAATACGCACGAAATGTATTTTACCATATGAAAAATTAAAGACGCCTCTGTTTAAAGAGATATACTGTCAGCTGGGGTAAAAATTGTACAATACTATAACATTTGTAGCACTGACCCTTCCAGAGTCAAATAACAAAAAAACCGGACAAGTGCGAGTACGTTTCGCGCCCTGAGGGTTCCAAAATATGCAATAGCGCCATTTATGAGCCAGATGTCGCTATTACATCATAGTAGATATATCATATTTTGATCATAGATGCGCTATTGCATATTTTGCCATCTATGAGCGGATGGCTCCACCCATTATGGGTCTTCGGATAGACGGACAACAAAGTCCTATAAGGGTTCCGTTTTTCCTTTTGAGGTAGGTACGGAACCCTAACAAACGTCAGAAAGTAGATTCCGAACTTGAGAGTCAGATAATGAGTCTTGTGTACTTTAATTCCTAAAGAAACCAGTTCTAATAAAGGATACAGTTGAGCATATCAAGTAGGGACCCAGGATGGTCCGGCGGCGGCGGGGGCGGGGCCGCTGCGCGCGCGCCCGCGACCGCGCGTAACGTGTACGCGCGCACATACTCCTTGCGGATGTCGTGGAAACGCGCGTAGTACGTCGGTAGCGACAGGTCCTTGCTGCACGCCTCGGGGTGAAGGCATTGCCTGTGGAAGAACAATATTAAATAGTGAAATAATGTTCACAGGCCATGAATAAAGGCCCAGGAACAAAGTTTAAAGTCTCTTGTGTCTTGGGCATTTTTTTTCTAATAGGTAGGTGTCAACTTTCGCTAGGTAGTAGTAGTTTCTCCTATGAAAATCGCTCGAAAATTGAGTAAAATTTTTGCCAGACCGAAGCCTTTGCAGTACCTAAATGTTTTTTTTTTAATTGAACACATATTTTCTAGCTGCGTAAAAGTAATACCACAAGAAAAGCCCACTTTTCTACAAGATCTTAAAAAAAATGATAGCCCTTTTATAGATATACTTAATAGTTTTTAGGGTTCCGTACCAAAATGGTAAAAAAGGAACCCTTATGGTGCGACTTCGTCTGTCTGTCTGTCTGTCTGTCTGTCTGTCTGTCTGTCTGTCTGTCACACCTGCTTATTTCAGCAACTACTTATGCTATCGACTTGAAATTTGGAACAGTTATAAAAAATGCTTGTTCAACTTTATTGCAAATGAAAAAAGTCAAAAAATATTTTTATTTTCTTTGCAAAAGGGGCCGGAGTGGGGGTCCGAAATTTCAAAGTGGGGTTACTAGGTCAAGTGACATATCATATGAAAGGGCTTGATCTGCACATTTCAAAATATATTTTCATTTTATTTTATGTCCCACAGTTTTCGACATATGACGAAAAATGTCAAAAAAAATACCATTCCCCCCCCCTTATCTCCGAAGTTTGCGGGGCGAAAAATCTGAAATAATTATAGTTGATAGGAATTAACCCAAATATGGCACCAAAAATAAAACGACGTTCCTAACTAGTACAGTTTTTTCAAAATCATCAAAATTCTTTCACAAACAAACTTAGTTATGCGGTCCGGATTTTTTCACTTTATACCTACGTCCAAAAATGATACGGAACCCTCGGTGCGCGAGTACGACTCGCACTTGGCCGGTTTTTTTTTCATAAGCACTATGCGAAGTGATTAAAAACTTTTTTAACAAAAAATAACCGACTTCAAAAATCCACTACAAAGAAAATAATAATTTTGGTTTCGGAAGTCGGTGACTTTGGTTTTTGTTTGCTTTTTTTTGCCACCGACTTCCGAAACCAAAATTATTATTTTCTTTGTAGTGGATTTTTGAAGTCGGTTATTTTTTGTTAAAAAAGTTTTTTATTTTTAACCGACTTCAAAAAAGGAGGTTCTGTATTCGTCCCGTATGTATGTATGTATGTATGTAAGTATTTATGTATGTATGTAAGTATGTATGTATGTATGTATGTATGTATGTATGTTTGTATGTGCGCGATTTTCTCAAAAACTACTGATTCGATTTGGATGTAATCTAATGAAAGTAATCTAACACGGGATAAAGAACTAAAAAGGGAAAAATAAAAAACTTTTTATTTTTTTTTAAAGTTTTTTATTTTTCCCTTTTTAGTTCCTTATCCCCGTGTTAGATTACTTTCACGATTATTGTTCAACAGTAAATCTTCTACGGAGTGTGTACATTTATGCCTATAACTTTGTACATAGGAATGATTACATAATGTATTATATACTAAAACCTTCCTGAAAGTATGTAGATTACGTTAGTGAAAACCCCATCCAAATCGAATCAGTAGTTTTTGAGAAAATCGCGCACATACAAACATACATACATACATTTTGAAGTCGGTTAAAAAAAACAAAATTTGGTCATAACTTTTGAATCGTAAAAAATTGCACCGACATTCTCAGGGTTAAAAAGTTTGGAAATGACCTTGCCCACGCCCCTATTCAATTTTGATCCTTACTTCCGGGGACACCATGTACAGGGTGGCAGGTTAGACAGTGGAAATATGTTAAGGGGTCATTGTATCTACTCATCATTATGAACAACTTTTACTATATGACCAATCCTGAAATCGCGACAAAAAAATCAGCTATTCAATACATTTATGCTTCCATAACTCAAAAAAATGTATGGAACAGGTGATATTTTTTTCGCGATTTCCGGGTTTGTCCCAAGTAAAAGTTGTTCATAATGATGAGTACAATGACTCCTTAAAATATTTCCACTGTCTAACCTGCCACCCTGTATAAGTATATTACTTTAGTTGTAGATGAGTGCGTCAAAACGGTACGCAAAAATAAAAGGTTCTTTGTTTCTGATTCCGAGATCTAGCCAGTACCTACAACTTTGATCGTACTTTCCCAGACAAACTCTTTTAAGCCTGCAATACATGTTGGCCGAGCGTTGTCGAGTGAAGGCCAATACCAACATGTAGACGGTATATTTGCCTTGTCTTGCTATCGCTCGGTGTCACTTGCCTAGTTGGTTGAGTATAGACCAGCGCCAACGTGTATAGACCTCATTTGACGTAGCTTGCTACAACTTGCAGTCGCTCGCGATCACTTGCCTCACTTCGGAGCGGTGTCGGTTTATCTGCACAAATCAAAGGCGCTCGCTCGCGCTCGGACAATAGTGTTCACATGTTTGTCCGCGCGCTATTATGCGGTTGACGTCAAACTTGCCGACCGTCTAGACAGTAGCGCTTGCTTTGTGTCAATTTGTCTAGGCTCGCGTTGGTCTAAGCTCGGCCAACATGTATTGCAGGCATTACAAAGAGTTATTCTAATTATTAGAAGAAAGCTAAGTAAAGTACAACTCCCTTAAAAAAGGTTAGATGCTCTTAAAAAAATATCCTTCATAGAAAAAAAATCAACAATATCATATTCTCCTACAATCACTTGAAATCAGCATAAATTTCCCTCAATTCCCATACATAAAATCATTATTTCCATACTGATGTAACCCATAGAATGCGATAGTCGTTATTATCATAGATTTATCTGCGTAATTATGCAGAACCCGTCGCACGTGACCTCTGAACGGTACGGAAACCATTTTGTATAGTGTTTGGGGAAACTAAAATTATGTATGAGTATGAGCACTTTCGGTGTGGGTACGTTTGTATGTACGATACGGGAACGTGAATTTAAGTTCAGAGGAAAATTATTTTAACGGCCGATTTCCCTCTGGACAGGTTACACCTAACATTATTTGACAGTTAATTACAGTTATAGATAGCGGCGTGAATTATGAGCACAGATTGCGCATGTACATTTTCGGCCCAATAGACAATAGACAGTTGACATTACGTAATAGAGAATGGTCCAATTAGACGCCGAGCATCGACTGACGGACCTCGTGTGCAGCTTCGGCCCCGCCCGGCTCTTTGGCGGAATGAAGATTCCGCCAGAGACCGAAAAATCAGCTAATGCGCAGGGGGGTGATTCTCGCGGGTGATATATTGATATCGAATTCGATATATATCGCAAACAAATGTCGAAATGGTAGGGATTTGGTAGGGATTGACAATTGTTGCAATATACAGGGTGGCAGGTTAAATAGTGGAAATATTTTAAGGGGTCATTGTACTCATCATTATGAACAACTTTTCCATACATTTTGTTGAGTTATGTGAACATAAATGTATGGAACAGCAGATTTTTTTTTCGCGATTTCAGGTTTGGTCCCATAGTAAAAGTTGTTCATAATGATGAGTACAATGACCCCTTAAAATATTTCCACTGTTTAACCTGCCACCCTGTATATATCGAATTCGATATCAATATCGAACACGCGAGAATCTCACTGCTGCCGCTAGTTATACCTTAATTTCTTACTAAGCCTAAAATATTTTTGAAAACCGCGAAAGGACCGAAAAAGGATAAATTAATGTAAAAACTGTCATTATTGGTACTAAAATCTAAAGTTCTAAAGTTCTAAAATCTAAGTTCTAGTTCTAAAGTTCTAAAATCTAATTTCAAGTACCTATAGCTTGTGGAGGCTCGTGCGACCCTAATTTTTAACCGACTTCAATAAAGGAGGAGGTTATCAATTCTTCGTAATCTTTTTTTTTATATAGGTAGGTATGTTCAGAGATTAGGTACTCCGTCATTTTGGGAACCGATTTTGAAAATTCTTTTTTTAATAGAAAAAATGTATTTTCTCTCATTGTCAAAATATTTAGGGGCCTTAAAAACATACGTAACGTATAAAAGTGTGTAATGGAAATGGTCCATATTATGTTTACCGGATGTAGTCAGATCGGTATCGAGTTTGGACGCTTTCAAACAATTTTTGTCGTAATCAGCCCAGATATTGTGTTGAATGTAAGTGAATTTTAATGCGTAGGTACGAGCCCGTTTATACTTCATGTGATTACTTCATTCTTGTTACGCGCAATCTAAGTTGAATTCCTCACAGATGACTTGTAATCATTGACTTGTAATGCTCCAAACAATTGCTCCAAAATTTTCCATTTCAACGTTTTTCCATAAATCCGTTTTAAGTAGTATCTATATTTAAAAAAAAAATAACATTTTTATTAAAGGACCAACTCTGAAATCGCGAAAAAAAAACAGCTATTCCATAGGTATTTATCTCAACAAAATGTATGGAACAGCTGATTTCTTTTTCGCAATTTCAGGGTTGGTCCCTTAGTAAAAGTTGTTCTTAATGATGAGAGCAAAGACCCCTTGTCGTATTTCGACTGACTCAACTTACACCCAGTACCTATAGTCATGTAAGTCATGTTAATTTATGTTAAATTAGGTACCTACGCCACGGCACGGCAGAGGTCGCGAGTTCGAGTCCCGCTCGTGTCAATATTTTTTAAACCGGAATTATTTATTCCATGGTAGCAGAGATATCAAATAATACCAACATACCTTAAAGGAGGTTGTCCGTCTGTCACGAGCCTGAAGAGTGGTGAGTGAGGGTCCACTTGTAACGATCTCACGAACTCATCGAACTGGAATGTACAGAAAAATTACAATTTATTATTGAGAGGATTACACAGAGTCCAATTAGTTTCGGATGCAATAAATAACAGTTTCCTGTACAACGCATTAGGTATAATCTAAAATCATAGCTAAAATAACAAAATGAATAATAATATTAATAATTTCAAAATAACATAACAAAATATAAAAGACAATCAAAGATCGAAGCAGTCAATATTTGTTTAGTTATTTTAAGGAGAAAATGTAATAAAATATGGCAGATTAAGTAGGTAATTTTGTTTTTTACATACTACCACCTCAGATCATAGAAACAAGGAGATATGCCATCATAGCAAATTAGTACCGGAACAACTGATGCCACTTTTAGTACATTTTTCGACACAATTACGCGCATAATTAAGCGCTCCTTGTGAATAAAAACATCTCCCACGCATTAAACATTCCGCACACCCTCAATCTAACACTGTTAATCGTCACTCAACACTAGCACTAAACTAAAACACTGTATTTATACCATCGATCGTGTTCGGTTCGTCGCCAGCGCGTACGTTTTTAATATGAGCAATTTGCTCAAAATCAGGCATCAAGCTATAGCACTGTAACTTATTTAGCCTTATGTTTATTCGTAAGTGAACATTGTTCTTTTGAATAAAATAAAGAATCTTTAACCCAAAAAAGCTCGATAGCGCCTTGGCACATCTCCCTTGTTTCTATGATCTGAGACTACCACCAATACCTTTTTTCCTACGTAATTATTGATAGTTAAATGATATTTATGAACATCGAACTAAAAATATGTTACAAAATTCTAAATTACTATTTCAGACTGCATCAATTAAATATTAAACAGTCATTTAAATACAAACATTCCACTTAAAACAAATACCTATTAAATTAAATTTTTAAAACCAATTATCCAAAGACTTCATAAATGACCTTCGGCATAGCCGCGGACATGATATCGACAGTATCGGTCTAATCAATGTCTGTCATTATAATTGAATAGATTTGTCCTAAAAAATGTTGACGGCCTCACGATGCAACTTTTAAGGTGACTATAGACTGAACGTGAATCTGTTCGACAGTTTTAAATAGCGCAGCAGTTCCTAATCCTAACCCTTTCAATCTTGTTACCCATACAGTGGTGCTGATTCTTTAGTGGTGCGGATATTGTTTCCCTTAAAAATACTTATTTAAAAAAATGTCTTACGTGGCACTTGAAACTTCCAATAAAAAGCAGGGTAATCTATATTGTATAGAAATATTAAAACAGTTTATTTTGGCAAACAAACTATGTTGACTAAAATCTAAAAAGAAATCGCTAATATGTAGATAATGGTGCCGATTCTGTTGTTTACGAACTAAACTAATTTATTCTTATTATGTCTCTTTCTAATAAAAAACATGAGAGAGGGATAGCAGCCGGCCTAGCATGACCACGATAGAAACGGGTTTTGTCTACATAGAAATAGGCAAAGTGACAGATTTCATTCATAAAACGTAGAAATGTTTCTACAATCTGTCACTTTGTCTATTTCTATGTAGACAAAACCCGTTTCTATCGCGGTCATGCTAGGCCGGCAGATATTTAATCCTGTCAAATTAGTCCACATGAATAGTTTTAATGTCAATTTAGTCGTAATCGCAAAAGGTCACGACTATTTTCCCGTAAATGACAAGGGCGTAGACTAATTTTACAGTTCCTTCTAAAAATTTTCTGTCCTTTTTCAATGACATTTTTAAGAAAGAGATATAGTGTGATTAAAATTAGTTTAGTGCGATGTTCAACAGAATAAGCACCAGTGGCGTGCTAGAGGGCAAGCCCGACGCATTTTTTTCGTTTTAGAGAGTAGATATTTATGTTCATTTTTCATGAATGTATGTGTTTTTTAATGTACGTATTGCTTTAATAATGACATTAGCTCCCTTAAATTCATAAAAAAACGAACCTAAACACCCTTTAAAACCAGAAAAATGCGTCGGCCCTGTCCTGTAGGTACGCCACTGCCCCTATAACCCATTAGAGATTCGGCAGTCGTTCCAGAAAAACTGCGATACCAAAAATACCTATCTACTTTTGAAAGCTTCATGATACTCAAGTTTCTAAGTTATAAAAGTAGTCATGCTAAGTACTAAAGCTTATTGTAAGTTTTAAAAGTAAGAGTCATATCATTGTGAAGATCCATCTGATGACACAAAAACATGTGCTTGACCCATTTTAATTAGGTATCCTGTGACGTCACAGCTCGCGAAAGTGTGTCGTAAAAATATTTTGATCAAAATTCCGTAGCCTCTTCGCGTACGGTGTGAATAAGTCTTAAGGCGTGTTCACGAACATGTTATTTTCATCAATTATAATATTTTTTCCCGCGGACAAAGGTTTTATGTCTAATCATAGATAATAAGTTAATAACATTAATGGCATGAAGTTTGTACAGGAATTCCCTTGTTTTCACTTAATTGATGTGTCTAGTTATTTTTGTAATTTTTGCATTACTTGTATTATTTATCGTAATTTCTATTTTGAAAACGATGTGTTGTTGTATTCTTATTGAGAACAAAAAGAAAACACATGTCTGTTATTTTAATTGTGTTTGTAAGTAATAATACGTTTCACTTAAATAGAATTCCCTTTGACGCTATCACGGCTCCCCTGTCTGTCGCTCTGTCAAGGTCTTAACGATCTATGTTTCTTTCTTTTTTAAGTTTTTTAAGTGTTAAAGTAATGCCTGAGTCACAAAAAAGAGGTGACGAACGAGAATGGGTGCTGAAAGAAAATTTCCAAAGCCAAAAAAAAAAACTTTGTAATGTATTGACATTCAGGGGAGTCAACATAGCGTCGAAAGGAAATCAGTGAATCGCTCTTTAATACATCCCGTTTCGACAACTTCCCTTCAACTTTGTTAATCTACGTCATTTAATTATTCCATCGAGAAATAAAAAGCGCACACTGCAATAATATATCCTTTCAACTCGAACATCCCATAAATAATTTTCCACTTGGAAATTCAAAGGCTCGTATTAACTTGATTTGACGTGAGACTTATTAGATTTTTTACTGTGTCTATAATTTTATTCCGGCCATTAAGCGGTTATAGAAAACACGTGGATTGATAGAATGACAAACAAACTATACTTTGACTCATAATATTGTTTGCAGTAACCTGACAGCTGAAGGGATACCAAAAAGTAGTGATGTGTAAAAAATAATGAACAAAATTGATTGAACTGGATGTACCTACTTAAGTAATTGCTTTTCATAGATTTGTTAAGATTTATTTAATTCAACTGTTTTTATTTTTATCATTCGTTCTTTTCGCAAATTCGTGCAGGACCCCAACACTCTTATTTTAAATATGGTATCAATATTTTGCTTTGAACTGCCAAGTTACCGCAAACAATTATGGGCCAAAGTATAATAAGACAATATTTTTAAGTTTATTGTTTTTTAAAAGGTCCTTCTTTAACTTCCACAGACACAAAACCAATATAAAAAAAACCAGCAAACAATTCCACAATCGCATAGCAACAATCTTTAAGTCCAGTAGCCACTAATTGGCTTAGTGTTTTTGGCGGTGCAGTCAAAGTGACAAGCGTGGCCGGGCGTCGAACCCGGGACGGTACTGTTAGGAACTGGTTCCTGGTACCTGTCGTGTAACTCGTGTAGACTGTGAGAGGTAAACACCGATGCATTTCCGTGTGCGTGCAAATTTTTTTTACTTGTACATTTGGCCTTTGTATGCCGAGATTTCGGATTGATTGAAAGTAGCTACATGTCTTTTAAAGCTGCACTTATTTTTAAGGGCACTGGTTCTGGATTAAAGATCCAATGATGCCCATTTTTATAAAGACCTTTAGCCATAAACCAATACAGATAAACATATTTATATAAAACCTTTTGGGTTGTATTTAAGTTCAAAATCAAAACGAAAGATAATATCCATCATAATTTATGAAGCGCGCTCATTTTCTGCTGGTCATGTTTGTCATTTTTTTTTTGCAGAAGCCGGAAACTCTAACCATCGGTCTTGGAACAACCAACGCCCTAAATCACGTACCGCAAGCCGGAATCTCTGCGTCACTTAAAATTTTCACTTTAAATACACTACGAAACTTGATAGGACCTATGCAAATATATCTTTAAGTTAAATATTATGCGGTTGTGTTCCAAGGACTTCTTCGGCATGATACCCATGGCCACTTTCTACCATCACACTGCACGCCATCGCCATCGGCAGCGAGTGCATCCCCACATATAAGGCCGCGGCCGCACTGGTACGGCGATTGCGATGCGAAGGCGATTTCGTGAAAGCAAACTCATATGTATAAACATTATGTCGATGGCCGCACTGCAGCAGTGTGGAATACTCTAGAGTCTAGAGTACTCAAGAAATATATGTCCTCCAAACAAATCTTCAGGTCTACCAGCCGGCCTAGCATGACCACGATAGAAACGGGTTTTGTCTACATAGAAATAGACAAAGTGACAGATTGTAGAAACTATTCTACGTTTTATGAATGAAATCTGTCACTTTGTCTATTTCTATGTAGACAAAACCCGTTTCTATCGTGGTCATGCTAGGCCTACGTTTAGCTTAGGCTAAACGTTGTCAGTCATTCAGTCACGGAATTATTTTATAGGTATAAATATAAATAGATAGATGACATAAATAGTGGAAGCACAGCAAAACGGACCTTCTTGCAATCGTGCGATAGGTTCATTATTAATTGCACGCCTGTGTGTGAGCTATTGACGAGATTGTTCACCCCCAGAGCTGATCTTCGTCCACGCGCCACGTGCATGAAATTGTCGGTAGGGTCAGTTTTTGCAAATGCCGCTAGTGATCGTGAGGTCTCGGTTCGATATCGAGGTTAGGCAAAGAGTTTTTGTCAGAAAATTGTCAGTAGCAGTATGAAGTTAGGAACTGTGTCATGTAAATGGAAATAGGGTCGCCCGAACGTGGGCGTAACTTTAATAAGAATCGTCATTTGCTAACACATTCGGAGAATAAGGCGTAATGTTTGTACTTGCTCCCATGGTAGAAATATTTGGAGGTTTAATTGAATGAATAATATCTACGGAACCCTCAAAATAATAGTTCACTTTCTATATCAAAAAATGGTTTAATGGTTGGCAAAAGTCTTCCACAATATTGGAAATTAGCAATTCAAAATGGCATAAGTTATGTCATACATAAATTAGATATAAATAATCTTTAGAATCGTTGACACGTTGATAATTATGCCGAATGTCGTTAAAGAGACAATGATCTCTAGAATTTGGAGAAAAAAAAAATAGGTAAGAAGTTATGTGAGATATTGGTACAAAGCAAAGCTTTCGTATAGGCACGAACGATTCGGCACGAACTACATAAAGGTTAAAAGAAAAAAAGTTGGAAAGAAAGTTGATCACAAACCACTCACCAAACACAACACAAAAAGTAATGTAGAGGTTTTATTCATAAGGTTTTAACTGCTTTTAATTCTTAAACAAAAGCTATATATTTACTCTGAGAGATATAGAGTGTTTCACGGAAGTAAGTCCCTTCGACGCTATGTTGGTTGCCCTGAATGTAAATATGTTACAACGTTTTAACGGTGTTGGCATTCTTTTTTCAGTTACCAATAAAATTCTCATTCATAGCTTTTTAGTGTCCTACACATTACTATAACACATAAATCTACAAAAAACTTAAAACGTTAAGACCTATACAAGAGTGAGTGACAGACAGGGGAGCCAACATAGCGTCGAAGAGACTTCTTAATATGAAACGATCTATACTCTATATTTATCAGTGGCGAAAGGTCAGTTTTTGTAAGAGGTAAGCCGAGTTACAAATGCTTACCAGGCCACGAAAAGCTAATTAATAAAAGTAGGCATATTCTGCCCATGCTATTTTTCAAAGGGAAGCCGGTAGGAATCGTATTGTAGGGACCCTTCACCACTGATATTTATGTCTTCTATTTCTTCATGTGATTAGACCGAAGGTAAAATAGAGACCTAAATATAGACTGTATGGCAAAATCTCTGCGGTATGCTCAAAGTCAAAGGTCATTGTCCGTTTTTCGAGGTATTCCATGAAGCACACCCAAACGAAGCACACCCAGACGAATTACACCATACTTTAGGTGTGCTTCGTCTGGGTGTGCTTCGTTTGGGTGTGCTTCGTGGAATACCTCGCGTTTTTCCGCCTGCCGTAAAAATAGAGTAGCAGAGGACCTTAAAAAAGTAAGCGGTTAAACGACGGACATAATGAAGGATGGAATTCAGGATGTTTTTTGTATAGAACATGTTGTTCTTTTTGCAATTGCAAGGTTTATCGTATCGTACCTTGGAATCGGTCATCCTGTATATTTCCTACATTTTGCAGTTCAATAAAATTGCACAAAAATATACATCGTGAAGTTAGCAATTTTGTCTGACTACCTTTTGCCTACCGCGATTTTTACTTCTGGACGATAACATAAATAAACAAATCAAGTTTACGTCCATATCAAGATTCTTAGCAAATAGCGGTTTATACTGGTTTAGTATTAACTATGTCTAATTATAATATGACTAGCCTGTGCCCCGCGGTTTAATTTTAAAGAAATCGGGTTATTTTAAGGTAACCGCTCGCGCTATTGGTAACCGATTCTGTTGTTTACAAACTAAACTAATTTGGTCTCATTATGTTTCTTTCTAACGAAAAACATGAGAAAGGGATAGAAAATATTTAATCCTGTCAAATTAGTCCACTTGCTATTTCAATGTGAATTTAGTCGGTTTCGCAAAAGGTCACGTCACGACTATTTTCCCGTAAATGACAAGGGTAGGTATAGACTAATTTGACAGTTCTAAATATTTTCTGTCCTTTTTCAATGATATTTGCAAGAAAGAGATACAGTGTGATTATAATGTGCGATGTACACACGGCTACACAGCAAGCTATACATTCCCAGTTTACACTGACCTCTCACTGTAAGGAAATCCTATACAATGCGAGATCAGCTTATACTGGAAATGTATAGCTTGATCTGTAGCCGTGCGTACAACAGAATCAGCACCATTATCTAATTCGTTTTCTATTAGCGTTATTTCTGGCTTTTTTCTTTTTGCTCAGTTCCCAAGGATCGTAGCTTGATATAAAATAATCATAACCTTCCTCAAGAATTGGGCTACCGAATGCAAAAATATTTTTTGAAATCCGATTGGTAGTTCCAGAGAATAACGCGTTCAAACAAACGAACTCTTCCGCTTTATTATATTAGTATGGACACAGATAATATGTATAATACCTACTAGTATGGATTTGTGAGTGAGTGACGTTTCTGGAGCTTAAGTATTTAGCAGTAAATTAAGCTTAGGCACAGACAATATAATACATTACGTACAGATGCCTCATCTCATACAAAGAAATGTGACCGATTTAGCGCGGGCTATCTTCGGGCTATACATCTTTCCGTGCTTAAAGGATTTTTCTAAATTTAAACAAATATTTTTAATGATGTATTTTTTCATGTTCTCAATTTTACACAAACTTCAATAACAAATCGATACATATAACGCCATTTATTATGAGTTATTTCAACAAATGTTCCTTTGTTCCTGATGAGACCCCGTGGCTTAGGGTACCTACAATTCAAGCGTCCAATAGGGCCTGGCTTGTACTTACTACATTAAACAGCAGAAGACCGTTTACGGTCCATTTTGAATTGTAACTGTCTTCAAGGCTCTTGTTCTTGTAAGGAATGACAACATTGTCTATTTCAAAATTTCTAGTCGGCATCATTAGCGATTTAAGATCTCATTCTCAAGATTCAATATCAAAACAGAGTTATGAAGTTGCATCACTTACTTTATCGTTTTAGTAGATCGCAACTTTAAAATTGCCCCACTGAAAAATCATATTTTTTGAGTTATAAGTGTTATAACTCAAAGTCAAAGTCAAAGTCAAAACATTTATTTCAATTAGACCATTTACAGGCACTTTTGAATAGTCAAGCAATAGTTGTCAGTCAGTTTGTCCGTTAGTTGAAGCTAGTTGTCCGTTCCAAAACGTAGATTCCTATGGAGAAGAACGGACAAGAAACTCCATGGTTACTCTTTTTCAACTAATTCAAATATACAATTTCTTTGTTTACATTTATGCCCTAATATGTGAGAACAATGTGAGATATTTTAAAAATCCCTTAGGATAAAAAATAAAATCAAAGGTAGTACTACTAAATTAAAATAAAAATCATTTAAACCAGTAAAATGTTAAAATATAGCTTGAGCAGTCAAGAGATGACCAGTACCGACTGACAGCGCCCGTTCATGGACATGACGCGTGCATCAGCACCTATAACTTATATTAGGTATCTTGTCACAAATTAGCAATTACTACTCAAAAACCTGTAGGTAGGTATATATAGCTTTTTGTAAAAGTTAGATTTATGACACGCTTTCGGTGAACCACGTATCTCATAAATCCAAAACGTTTTATTTGCTTCAAAGAACTTTAAAAAAAAAGAATATGAGAGTATCTACTATTCTTTTTTTTTAATTCTTTGGAGCTGCGAATAACCTCAATACAGACAGTTTCCGCGTTACCTTTTTCGAATACAGTTACAAAACAGGTTGTCAATATTGAAGGGACTTGAATGTGGATCGCCACGAAGTCTTACTTCCTCAATTTCGGCGAAACGAACATTTTTGATCGAATAATCAATGGGTTTTTGACGTGATTGACGCTTGTTCTTGAAGATATTAAGGTCTTATTGCGTATGCCTTTTTGAAAGTATTATTACGGTATTTGGATGCGAAAAAGCCTGTTTTTTTGTCGATTTGTGAATGGGATTTGAGTGCATTTTATTCGTGGGAAGAGATTGGATAGAACTGTAATATGTAATATGACAGGTTTATCGCAATATTTTCTAGCTACAGCAAAAAAAATACATACAAATAAAATAATGCTACCTACAACAAAATTAAATATCAATCAAGATACCTAGAATGAAATCATTTAAGTATTTAGTATCAAATTGATTAAAAAAAAATACAACAGCGTTAAAATATTATTCTGATGGTCCTGTTTCACTTGATTTGATAAATCTCATTATTTAATCAGAATTCTGTCAGATATTTCATACAAAGTCAGTTCCATTCTAGCAAAACAGATGAAATGAAATGTTTTTTTATTTTGCAGATAGGTTACAAGTAACTCTTTTACACGTCAATATGACGAGATGAGGCCGGTGTTTACCTTTGAGAAGAAACACCGAAACAAACTCAAAGGTTCTATCTTATCCAGACATCGCGAAACATAAGTTATAGTCTTCCTTACTATATTTTTTTATTTAATATACCTAAGTATTTATACAACCCATTGTACTTCCTTCGGCAGTACATCTACTAAAATTGGAACGATACAGAGAAGATTAGCATGGCCCCTGCGCAAGGATGACACGCAAAATCGTGAAGCGTTCCACATTTTTGGAAAGCGGGATTGTCCGAAAAGGATACCGCTGACCCGGAACATAAAGGGCAAAGGAAGGAACACGGGTGGGTTTTAGTCAGTAAGAGTCTGACACTCCCATCCGCTCCACCCTAGAGCGGGAGGGGTCATTTGATGATTTCCCATCCTCAAAAAAAAAAAAACCCAAGCATTTTTAATGATTGCTGTTGATCCATCATCAAAATGATCATTATAATGAGCTTCATGTCCACTAATGCTGACTTAAGCCTACTACTATTTTATTATTAATGTTACACCGTGTGAACAAGACAAATCTTTTGACATAGCCATCTTTACACCACGCAAAAGGTCATATTTATCTGCTTATGAAACCATGTTATTGGTATTATATCACTGCCGTATCATCATAATAACGTAACATAATCTAAACTAGTTGTTGTCCGCGATTTCGCTCATATCTTAAGGCGCTACTAAGTGCAAGCGGTCTTGAGTGATTTGGGCGGTATAGCTTGAGTGTTCTGCGCTGAGCTCACGCAACGCGACATACGTCCACTGAGCAATGCGACTCGCCTATCAAGGAGCGTGTGCCGAATTAGACGTATTATTACTTTTTAGTAACGAATATTTGATTTAAAAAAGAAACACTAACTAAAAGTTAGATAGTTAATATCTTTAAAATGGTGAAGGTTTTGTAAAAATACGCTCAATAGTTTTCGCGCGATTTTCACTTTTCGAACGCGTTAGACCTAACTTTACAAATTAATTACACTACATAGATAAACGTAATCTAAAATATACTCTAATCAAATTATTAAGAAAATGCTCTAGTTTAGCATATATATTTTTTTCAAATCATTAACACTACTCGTTTAGACGTGATCTTCAGTTTAAAATCTTTAAAAGTCGTATATCGTCGCCTTAAGGGAATGTAGGTATCCGGATACGTAGCCTATTTCCTTCCTTGGGGTTCAAGCTATCACTGCACATGGAAATCGGCAGATACCTAGCCATAAAAGCGTAACAGACAGACTGACAGACATACCTAGTTACTTTCTCATTTATTTTAGTTTGGTTTTAATATGAGCTGTAAGAGGACCCAATAGCGAAATAAAAAAATATGAAGTACCAGATTTTTCAAAAATGATTATGTATTTACGATGTGATTTACGATCATAAACAGATTTTGATAGAAAAAATTATGTATATGATTAGCTCATAATATTTCTTGACGCAAAACAAGGCACAGCTAAGTTCTGTTATGATTATGATACAAAAATATATAACAATACGTAAAACCACATAAAATTACACGTGTCCCCAAGGGCCTTGGACAGAATTATAGGAGAATGTATTGTGTGTACTTATATGAAAATACCAGTTTCCAAACACGCTCGACCACCCTGACGAACAGGTGACGTACCGATACATCGATTCGGTGAAAAACGGTTTATCGATAAAGAAATTGTTTATTTGACACCGTTTAAAAGTGTAGTTTGACATCTCCATTGATAAGCTAACACCTATTGGTGTAAAAAAAGGTTTTTGTTTGTTGCAGCCATGGAAATATCCATTTAAGTTCTGCTTGTGAATTTACTTCCACGTCTTCATCTACGCACATCAAGGACTGGCAGCGACATCTCAGGTCAAGAAATGAAACTCGACGCAACGTCATATCGCGATTGGTTGAATTCATTAAGTTGTTTCGTTGAGCTTATTGCCACTAACCAGGCATAAATCCAGATTCCAGGCTGCTATTGAGAATTTCTCGATCATTCCCACTGTCTACCTTTGGGGGATAGTAACACAACCTTTTAAATTAATCTTTATAGGCACCACTGATGGACAGTGACACGACATTTTTAAAACATTTCCGTTGGCCACCTCTGGGGGACAGTGACACAATTTTAAAAGTCGTGTCAGTGTCCACCAGTCTGACGCTGAGTTGCAGAACAGTACCCCTATCATGAGTTTTTTTGACGTATAGTTTCGTTAACGTTAGCATATTTTGAATTTAAAATACAGCAGTCCTGTAACATTTTGATAAAATTTTATACAATTTGCACATTTTAGAGAAATTATTATATAAATATTGTGTAACATACGTGTATTTTCAATTCAAAATATGAAAGAAAAGAAGAAAGAAAAACATTTATTTACGTCGATATGACGCATAAAAATAAAATGATACAGGAAAAAAATAAAACTCTGGGGAAAGTATGCGTCACAACCGCGCAAAACGGCCATCGCTCAGCATGATGCTGTGACCCATGCACGGAGCAAAGCCACAGCGCTGGTTTTCAGCGACAGCCGAAAACCAGTGCTGTGGCTATATGCTTACGTTAACGATACTACACGTCAAAAAAACTCATGATAGGGGTAAAGGTCAAGACTTTTACGATAGAAATTGTAGGTATGGTTAATGCCTCCATTAAAATTTACTATCTTTCTGCAACCGACCGTGAGACAAGTGGGTGGTCCATAGCGGGAATGATCGCCTTAAGTAACTTTGCTCGTTAAACTAACACATAGATTTTCTCTTTATTTGCTAAATTCCTTCAAATGATCACCGCAAGTCATTCAATACCTTGCTTTCATCAAAGCCTCACCACCGCTGCTACACCTGTCATCAATCATACAACCATTTGTGGTCGACCATAAAGCTTTGAATATGAAAAAAAAACAATTAGCATTCCTTGAGACAAGTCAAGACAGCAAGTCTTGAGACCCGTTTACAAGTGACCAATTACACATTAATATGACACCTTGTAATTACTTGGAATAGCAGTAAATCAATTTAAGTGTACTAGGACCAAAGTACATAAGTCAGGGTTACATGTTAATCATGCTTACAAAACTTTGTAATGCATCAACTTTGTAGTTATGAACATGTTTTTTTCGTCCAAGGCAAAGCTGAGCTTTGTACAGACTTTCAAACAAAAAAAATGCTTGATTTAATTGGTGTGAACCTCTAACATCCCTAGTGTAAAAAAACTATTCTATTTCTAATTATAAATACGAGCTGTTAAAGTTTTGGAATAGTGTACAATGTACATTTTCAGATATTCGAGGGAGCCAAAATGTCGCCCTCTCTCACAGCTAGATCTCATCAGTGAACTATTTGAGTGCGTAAAAACTTTCGCCTATCTTCAAGTTACAAATAGATTACATGCTTGTCTACTTTAGCGTTAATTTCTACGCCTCTTGTTGGATTGATTGATGCGGGCACCAAGATAGTTCCCTGTGGCATGCCTAGCGTCACTGCTTCGTTTTTGGTGGTAACTATTGAAAATTCTTAGCTTACATTACAGGCTGCATGGCTATAGTGGGAATATTTTAGATTGTTCGCCATAATTTTAAGGTAAATTCTCGTAATTAATTAGCACTATGACTGACAATACTTAGACCGAACTGCAATAAGATTTTGAAGAGATTAAAAATTGGTAGTCTGATTCTTGTGGAAATTTTGTTAAGTATACCTACCTATATCAATGCCTGTTTAGAATGTTAGCAGAATACCGGGAATTTCGGCTTTTATTAACCTTAGATGTTAGATAGGACAATAATTTTCGATCTCATTGCGATATAAGTTCGTTGTTTGTATTTGTCATATTTATTTATAACACTGAAACAAGATCGTACTTAACTATATTTTGAGCATTTTTGATTGGGAGTAAAATATCCTAATAAATATGCTTCTACGCTTACCTAGTTTAATCTTGTCAGTGTCTGTTTTCCCTATAGAAACAGCTAGTATCCCCGTCTCAAAGTCAAAGACAATGTATCACGCCCGTATCATCAACCATGAAATAGCAGTTTTTTATTTTATGAACAGTCACTGCTGTTTTCTGAACTCAGTGACCTTCAGGAATAAAGTCTCAGCTACAACCTGTTGTTATTACTACTAATGTAGCTACGTCATGACCTTTGATCTTGAAGTATTTTTTTTTTGTTCTGTGTTACTGTGGCCTGTAAATGGTGATATATCACGTTTAGTGGCAAATGCAGAATTATGATGCAAGAGTTTCATTTTCGCGGACAGCATCGGTTGCTATTGAGTGCCAAATAGGTCGCTACTGACTCGCTATCAAGTGCCTTAACTATGGTATTTGATGCCTTCACCGATGTTAACATAATTTTCCTTTACCAGACACAATTTCATCCCCGGATTGCCACTGGAATTTTCTAACGCTACTTTTCACGGCCGGGAATGATGATACAATCATCACGCCTTGAGCAGGTAATCTCTAGAAAGTTGCTACACTGAATTTTTTGGTAGGGGTAGTCCCTATATTAAAGGGAATCAGTTACTGCTGTTCACAGATTTCAAAATTCAACAATCATCAACAGGCTCCGTTGAATCAATTTGGTATTATGCTAAACTTAATAATAATTTATGTGCGCTGATCTGTCTTACTGATTACAACACATCTCCTTTACTACTCCGATCCACGTCCAACGTCCTCCGCCTATCAAACAGTTATGAGTTTACTTACATCACAACATTGGTCAAGGGAAGTTTCTACATGGAAGTAATCAGCTTCTGACGTAAATGTTTTTTACTCCTGACGGCGCTAAGCTCATGATAAAAACATATTAACATTAACGTGATTTATTTTATGCACAGTTTGCGTAATGTTCGTCATTTGTTACTTGTCTGTAGTAGGTACGGAAGATTTGGTCGCGTCATCGCGTGTGAAACTGAGAATGTCTTCATCGAATGGCTTCTAGAGACGGCTTCTTCTTCAATCTATTGCCTGTCGTGTACTTTTCTAACGTTATTATTTGGCCAACAAGCAGAGGACCTGATAGTAAGGTGGTTACTGCCACCTATGGATATCTGCAATACCAGAGGCAAGCTTGCAAGTTCGTAGTCCTGCTTAGAGACAAAGTTGAAACGTCTCATGTGCCTGTGACTGAAATACCGACACCCATACCCTTTAAACCGAACCCTCAATCAAACCGAAAATAAGCAGATAATTTCAAGCAGAAAATAGGTATGGTGGCAGTAGGTAGGTACTTCCCCGGACGAGCACGTTCACAAAAAGCTCTTCTTCTACTACATAGCTTATATGGCTAAAGCTGTTGAAAATCACGAGCGCGCGTCATGTGTCACCTTATATCAATTTATATAAAGTCACACCATCCATTGTAATTTAAAAATTACAATGGATGGTTTTCAGGCTGTCACTACACTCATGGTTAGAAAAGCATCAACCCTTTCTATTCCAGAAATCGTATACTTTTATTAGTCTTTCCCCGAAATCTGTTGACTTTGATTAAGCTTAATAAATCCTTTTTCTTTCTTATAATTTGTATCCTGGTTAAGCCTATGACGCATGTATTCGCAATTATGAAGGACGAATTTCAAGTTTTGTGGGGGATTTGGGTTTGCGTAAAAAACATTTAAAGTATTCGTCTTATTGGACCTTTGAGTCTTGAGTTCTTGACCTTTTACGTGCAAGATTCGTCGACCAAACTTTTTTTGATGGCGAACTTCTCAATTTTGGGCCGAGGTAAGCAGTGGTTTAAATTACTGGGTAAGGAGGTACCTTTTATGAAAAGGTTTTAAAGTTATCGGGCAAAACGTCTTTAACATACCTACCTTTGAAAGGTTAAGCTTTCACAACGGAGTTGGTTTAAAACCAAATTGTTGTCCTCTTGATACAATTTGACTGTATTTTTTTTTCGAAAGATCTACAACATCGCATCAAACCAAAATCAAAGACCTAAGGTATCGACTCCCGAAACCGCACACAACATTATTGTGAACTTTATGAAGGTGGTTGTAACTTTTTTGATAAAGCTAAAAATTGGGTAGGTTCATTTTCACACAAAACATTAAAAATTCACACCTCGTTGGCAAACGGCACATTTTAACCAGCTTGTTGAAATTAAGTAGCCATTTTTTATGGTTTATGTAAATTATAATTTACGATATAATATCTTATTTAAAGCTTCTTACGACTTAAATTTTATTTATTTTGCAACAATAAAGGATATTATATATTTTGTGCAATTGTTGTGCACTTAAAATAAACTTCCTACTTTTATAATTCAGTCATTTGTTTTATTACTTTTGAATGGACAAAATATGAGGGAATTATCATCGTATTGTCATTGCCTTATGCAGTAGACACGTTCGAAGGTATCTGTCTTATTTTTATCTGACTCGAACCTCGACCTCTGCCGATCTGTGGCGCTCTGCTATACTGAGTTATCGTGAGTGACTACAGACTACAGTCAGCTACGTCAGCTACAGTTAAAATTTAAATCACTATAATAATATGCATGAGGTATCTGTTTTGCTTATTATTTACTTCTACAAGGGATTCGTAGGGCTTTGTTTGCTCGGGGCACTACTTTAGACTGCAAGAAGAACGAGGGAACTGAAGCGGTTCGCAGACTTCAGTCTCCTACAGTGTGTGAACCACCTTAGTTACCTCGCGCTCGCGCCCCACTCAGAGAAAAACTCGTATCGACGAATCTAAGAATCAAGAACAAGTAAAAACTAAATAGGTAAAATATTCACCTGTTGTACTATCACTTCTAGGGGTTGTCCAGTCTGTAATTCTTCTGAAGGCCTCCTCGTCGGCCTCACTGCATATTCTCTTTCTCCAATAATCTGAAAAAATAACAGAAAAATTTAGTATGGCCGATTAAAAAGCAAGTAGGTAATAACTACCCGTGACTTTCTCATGGTTTTAAGGTCGTAGTGAACGCTGGGGTCCTGTGTTTGATTCCCGGGGTCAGCCAAACTGCTATTGGTTTTTTTTTTTTTTTTTTTTTTTTCAGAAGCAGTCCAGAGACTGGATTTGTGCACAGTTATCGGCAATAAGCTCGACTTTTATTACATGGGACTTATAACAGGTGTCCTATCCACCTCTGCTTACACCTTTGGGGAATATAGGCGTAATGTTATGACGATATACGTATTACTATAGGTAGTATTAAAAACGCTCAGTGATTCGTGAAACCAGTACTGTAGTTTTACAAAACGTGACGTCAATGTGACGTGTGATCTTCGTTCTTGTAAAAAACGAAGAATATTTTTCTACTCTTTGGCAAAAAAAGTGTAAGCAGAACGTGTCTTTTGAACGCTTCAGCCAATTAGCAGCATTGGGCGGACATAAACGGGACACAAAATGGCCCCCGTAGGCTGCTTATTGCCAAAGTATTCAAACACTTTTACAATTTACAATATCACCCTAAAGCTCTATTTCTTAAACTTTTACAGGTAAATTACCTACTTAGCAATGGCACTGAAAAGCGTTGCGCTCATGTTAGAATGAGATAGTGATAATGTCACATGACCGCCTGTCATGATTAGGTACCTATCTCCCAATATAATCGTTGAAGAGAAGGAATGCTGTAAGTACGTCGATCACTGCCCATTGACTGCCCTGTTTTGCGGTGAAGCTAAAGATACCACAAGCATTAAAAAGTCTATCTTCTACGTCGCCTTACGATGTGTTAACCCTCCCAACCTCGTACTGTCGTGTCTTAGATTACCTCAAACGCTACCGCAAACGCATTGCGTGTTTTTTTTTTTTCTAATCCGTTTGAATGGTGGCAAAAGCAACAGTCATCTCCTAATTGTCGTAGAGTTAGACGCACGCGCAATACAGGGTTACCAACTTATAAAATTGTTAAAAAACTGCTGTGGTAGAAGTAATATATGACACCAAGAAATCGATGATTACGAGATTCTAACAGTACAAAGATGAAAGTATTTTTGATTACCATGATTTAGAAAGATGATACTGGTGAAACCGGATAGGTCTCTACTCATGCAAAAAATGACCAAAGCAATAATTTATGTAAATCTTCCACCTAAGGTTAGGTGCAACGCAGACGATGGATTTTTTGTGGGAGAAGTCTGCCGCGCACTTAATCAAGTCTGCATGACGTAGGTACTTTTTGCACCTCATTTAATTCTATGCTGTCCATTTTGACGAACCAAAAGTGCGCCTCGGATTGTCTGACATCTGCGTAAGGCGTTGGTATTTCTTCAGTAAGTTACTTAGAAAGCTGGATCTGGTTGTTCACCAGCCTAGCGTTGATTTTAGAAGGAGTTTAAACTATCCTTTTAATTCTTCTAATATCTACCTTACTTAGGAAGTGAACAATCTTGGCGAGTTATTATCTCATATTATGTCACAGATCCACAAGTATAGCTTACACGTGTTATGTGGCGGAGCCATATAAAGACTGTAATTAAAATATCTCCGAGAAACGGTAGAACCTATCGCCTGCCATCAACTTATTACTATAATTAACTCCCTAGCTTGCGTGGAAAGAAAATATTTTGTCATAGGTACTGTCAAATTAGTTATTACATTACGATTTCTGAAAAGAAAAGTTTATTAAATAGTGACAGTTGAAGGGTTAAGTAAATTATACAACTTTTAAGAGATCCACTTATCTCTTGCTTGCTTCTTATTCTTCAAATGCTTTGGAGTTCATCGTATCATAGTGTTCTCACAATGACACCTTCAAAATAAAATAGATTCGTAAAAATATATGAGAATCTCAATGGAAATGACTTTTTGGAGTGGAGTCGGCTGAAGTAGAGAGATGTGCCTACAAATGTTATCAAATTAAGAGATTTGAGTCAGTTGCATAACAATCTTATTGATAGCCGAGATACCTACTTTGAGATCTCTATCCCTATCCCTATACAACTGATTAGCTCCTACCTACTTGAGTTATGTCTAGAAAATACAGTTAGTAGGATTTCATCAAAAAATCAATAGCCTTATTTATTACTGGCTTTCACAACATCATCTTCCGGCTGCAAACGATGACAAAAACAAAAGTAGCTAATTTACATCTTACATAAATTTTGACGTTTGGTAACCCTGTGGCGGCCATGTATCTAAAGTTGCGTAGCGCGGGCACAAAATTGTCCAATTTACACGTACAGACAGTCTGATGATCAGCGGTTTGTTATGAAAGTCCAGTCGTAACCGGTTAATCACAAAAAATGTGAGAACAACAATGACGTATTGGAGAACAAACAATGTTTTATCAGCAAGCTTTATTTTTAGGTTATGATTTAAGATGTTGATAAAAAAGTAAATAGGTATTATTTGCGTTTGTTTAACGAGATTTAATACTTGCTAAGTAAACAATTTGAGTCTAGTCATACAGAAAGTACGAAAGACTTTAAACTGAGCTCAATAGTTTGCATGGCTTTTCCTTAGCTTTATAAGCTTTTACAGAGTATTAGCTTTGAAAACAATAAATCTAAGAACTCGTCAGGCCGCTGTAACATTTGCCTAGTGTGATGACGGAAAACAGTGTCATTTTCTAGACAAATAACTGAAGTAGAGATTTTCCTTTGAGCACTTGTTTTTTTGGGCACCAATTTAATTTAGGTAGGTAATTAAGCACCAAAGATTTTCTGAAATGGGATATCTTTGACGCTCAAACCTGCTCAATGCAATGGGTGCTCAAAATCAAATGCTCAACGGGGAATACTTCAATGGAATGATTGAATGCGATATATTTTTGACATTTGTCTTTTCAATCACTGTCATAAAGTGTCAAATCGGACACCCTGAGTGGAGATTATGGGCAAGTTTTCCAAATAAATTAGTGCACTGGATGGCCAGTTTTAAGTCTTATAATACCTACTTGTACATAAAGATACTGCTTTGTAATCATCAGTCAGTAATGGGTACCAAAAAATACATATAGTGGCACAACCGGCCACATTGCGACAACCTTCAATTGCCGTGCAATGAACGGCATACACAATTTTGCTAAATGACAACCCGTTCTCAAGCTTGTTGTTTTGCAAAAATTGTACAAAAAATATTAAAAACTATGTTTTTTAATCATGTTTCGGGGATTTATGTTTATATTAATATGTGCAGCTTTAAAATAGGTGCAATTAAATAAATGACGTTGTTTTTTATTTTATTTTTTTATGAGCAAGTCAGATAGGTATATCTATTGAAATACATAATATATGTACTCCTGTCAAGGAAGGTTAAAGATTAAAAATACAATTATGGTTTGATCGTAGATATTTATGTGTCGTTTACATAATTGTTGCCTACATAGGTAACAAGAATAAAGCAGCAGTAAATAAATTTATGCCGTATTAACTATTTCGTTGCTCGATGATTAACCAACGACGCATTTCCCGGGAATCCAACCCACCAGCTCTAATTTCAAAGTATGTCGGGACGTTCGACCAATCAGAGCTCGAAACGATTAGGTAAGCACGCGATCATCCAATCAGATTGCACTGATTGAGAACGTTTAATATGGCCGAATTTTATTCTCTAGGAGGTGCTAATCAGTGGATATGTACTTACAATAAAATTTTAATCAGGGTAATGAGTTTTGTACAAACTGATTGTATAAATAATTTTAACTTTTTTGAGAATAACCTATTTACCTACTAATACTTAAGTTTTTATTTTTTATAATTGTTCTCTTTTTTACAACGTTGGTACAACCTACACTTCGCTAAAAGCAAGATTATCAATATAAGTCTGTTTTTTAATACACTTATTTTTAGTCAATGTTTAGTTTAATAACTATATTTACTCATTATTTATGAATAACTTTTCGTTCCTACTAAATAATGTTTTTTTTATAAGTACAGAATTAAATAGGTAGACTAACCACGCTTACAACATTACAGAAAACTAAACTCATAATATTTTTTAGACATCCTGCTTGCTAATTATTTCGAATATTAGTCAACTTCAAAGTTTTTCATTGTGTACATCCTAGCTGGTGTTTGTGAGCAATTTTTTCTACATTGTATGTAAAACGTAGGTCGCGACACGCATTGCGCATGCGCGGGTCAAATGTCACAGCTACAATGGCGGGAACCGGGGTTGCCAGTCGATAAAACAGTAATAATATGAACAGACACGTATGCATGCATGTTTGTTTAATGGTAATTTAAATAATTGTAGGGTTTTGAGATTGGATTTCAAAAAGGTTACAATGATTACTAATATATTTTGGTGTAGTAATAATTAAAAAAAACAAAGTTTGAGATTGGGAATACCAGAAGTCATAATGTAAAAAATAAGCAACTGTACTATACAAATATTTTAAAGAGATTTTTTTTGTAAGTTTGTATGCAGGGGGTAATCATCGGAACTACAGATCCCATCCTAAAAAATCTTTCACTAATAGGAAGTTACATTATCACTGAGTGCTTTAGGTACTACTTTTTATCCCGAAATATGTACAGTTCCTGTAGGTCACGCGGAGGAAGTCGCGGACAAAGTGCTATATGGAATAAAACACGAACAATAAATCATTTAGGCTGTATTTCAATTCTTACAAAAGCCGTAATTGATTCGATTTAATCATTTTTAAAAGGGTAACCCTACATTCGTCGTACCTAAGTTCGTCACAATTCTGCTTGTACAACAAGCAATCACTGAATGGAAACTTTTGGTTTCTATTAACTAACTAAAGTTACAAACAACTGACGAATTAGCCGCAGATTATTGAAAGCAAATAACAGGTTTTGTCCTTGACAGGTCGCGTGCTATTTTAGAGCGCAGATCATGTCATTGATAATGTTACAGTGTTAAATATTTAAGAGATTCTCAAAAAATAAATGTCGCGAGCAGGATTTGAACCTGCGATCTCTGGCGAACCGTGCCATAACTTAAGAGAAGCATAACATGGCTTTGACATGTTTAAAATTCACAAAAAAATATACATTTATAATGTTACAGTATTATTTGCGCTGTTTAGGTACATACTGTATCTACTGCACCAATTAAATTTTTAATTTATTGTCGATTGCAGGGATAGTGTAAATGTTATAATGTTAGGCCGGACGTCATAACATAATGTCAAGAAAGTCGTAAGTTCCTATCAACGATGTGAGCAGAATGAAGAAATTAAGTGGTTCCATCCAAAATTACTTACTTAAAAACAATAAGTATCTACCTAGGTAATATTCAAAATAAAGTAAATTATTAGTGTCAAAATAATTTATGGGCAAGTTGACCTCTTGATTTGTTTAAATATATCTAATAATTATGCAGACCATGTCAATTTTCATCAATTTAGAACTTTATTTAAATACTGACATTATTTCGTCTCATCCAATTATTGACATTATTACTTTTTATTAAACTATTGACATTATTAATAAAACTATTGACATTACTGCATTTTATTAAAGTATTTGGACATAAATAATTCAAACTCAATTACTATGTACATACATTACATTTATTTGTTACGACTAGGCTAGGAAATGGTGTTTAATTTTGATGGAATGTATAATTTGAAACAATGTCAAGATTAACTGTCTTTTTTTTTTTTTTTTTTTCTCCTTGTATGTTTAATTGTCTAGTGAGTATACCTACTTAATAATTATTGTAAAATGCGCCAGGAATCATAATGATAAAACAATGAATAATACCTAATAATCAGATATTTGTACGCCATATGGCAAAACATAGAGAACATTATAATAATTTTAACATCTTCCACACTGTTGTAACCTATGTTTACAAATAAAATTTTTGATTGATTGATTGATTGATTGATTGATTGGTTATGAAAATTGTTGGTTAATTACATCAAGAACGCACTGGCAACCCTGAAGCGGCCATTCAAAAAGGTGATAAAGTAACGTAGTGATTTTTAATAAACCATCGAAAAACATTTTATGAAGTCCTAAATTAAGTTTGCATTTTTCAGATTGTTCTTAGAATTTAGTAAAAGTGTTAATTGGTATAATTATTTGTATCGTTTTAATACAGACACAAGCATTATATTAGGTACCTACCTAATTAAGTCGGTATCGGTATAATAAAAATAATAATAGATTTGTAGATAGGTACCTCGGTACTGTAAAAACACCAATAATTTACCGATAAGGCTATTGGATAAGTAATTAAGGCGAAGGTAAATGGTAACGGCCAGTTTTAAATCTCTTATTTCGCCGTCAAATAATGCAGGTTAGTTGTGCAATTTTTTTATGTTAAACTAGAACATATATACATCAATCGTACCTGTGAATATTTAACTATTGTTGTAAAATACTTAATGAAATAAATTCATGAATTCGTGTCTACCCAAAACATAAAAACGTAATTACTTTCAAACCGCTTAAGATATTTTCATGATTTGTTTTGTGTGAAAAGACTATGTTACTACCTATAATAATACCTGTTACTTTTTTTTATTTTATGTTTTAGATACTAAAAAGTAATAATACGTCTAATTCTGCACAGCGCGCTCCTTGATAGGCGAGTCGTATTGCTCGGTGGATGTATGTCGCGTTGCTTGAGCTCAGCGCAGAACACTCAAGCTATACCGCCCAAATCACTCAAGGCCGTTGGCGTATACCGGGGCCTTAACTCTTAGAAGAAGAATGAAACTCGAAGGTACCTACCACAATTTTACGGTTATAAATAGGTAGGTAGGTAGGTACTTATCAAAACATAAAGATGACATCGTCTATAAATCAACTATTGTCCAGATTTTAGTGCCAATAGAAAAATATTAATTATACCTATTTACATAAATTCTCAATTAAAATAAGATTTTCTATTGTTACTTTATTACAAGTATGTAAGTAAATAAATAAAATTTTAATAACTTACAAGTTGATTTTATAGTAGGTAGGTATTTCATGCAACACGTAAAATTACAAAGATTTTATTTACTTAGATGATTTATTATCTTATTCTTTACAAAACGCAGAGGCGTCACAATGATAATGAAGAAATAAATAGGTACCTACCTATGAAAATGATGCAAAAAAACGCACTTACCTCCATTTTATGTAAAATTGTTCACGTTGACATGACAGTTTGCAATTTGCAAAATAAATTAATTAAAAGTGAGTCTTTATTTTAATAGATAATTATCACCAATGGAAGCAGGTATAGGTCTTGAAACCATACAGCCTATTTAATTATTTATAATCTTGAAAATGAAACATTTTAATTATTGACCTAACCTTGAGCAAAGGAATCGGGTGGCAAATCTTTTGTTTTTTTTTTACCTTGAATTTCGAGCTTGCAGCGTGAGATCTATTGTCAAAATTATATTCGTAATTAATTAAAACTCCTTAAGAACTCATGATTTCCTATCAAAATATCATTTTATTTCTTTAGCGCGTTATTTACCTAGATTTTAATGAGATTAGTATTGAATGCACATGTCAAAATGGATTGGTCTCGCAATTTATTCACAAACCAGTGTTGATCGAGGTTTTAACGCAAAGGTGTCAATTAATATGTACCTGCTATTATCTATTCTGTGATGCAGTCTTATGCAAATCATTCTCACTTGTCACATGATCTAATTAACTAGATTACCTAGACGCATAAAAAAGAGCAAGGTGTCATTTTGGTTTATTTAAGTTCTCGAATAAGCGCAAGAATCGCAAGAGTGGGTCGTATTTATTTTGTCTGATCAATTTTTACATGACATTATACGTCAAGACCGTCGTCGCGCAAGAAGTCTAATTGGTTTGTCTTTGTAATATCACCACAGGCCTGCTTGGCGGCGGAAACAGGTACCTACTACCTATGTATTATACAGGGTGTCCCACGGCAATGCCACATGGAGGGTAAGTAGGTACCTATACATTAAATATTTGAGATAGGAAGTTTTGCTTTATGAAGACTTTATTTATAAAATTAAGTAATACCTACCTACTGCATTTAAAGATTTAAAAAAAATTGCAGTGAAGGTGAAGTCTCCATGAAGCAAAACTTCCTATCTCAAATATTTAAAGTACTTTCCCTCCATGTGGCATAGCCGTGGGACAACCTGTAGATATCTTCCCCTATGTAGGTAGGTACCTAATTCACTAATTAGACATCCATTGCTTAAAAAAAAAAAATCCTGGGCTAGTTCCGTTCAGCCTACTTGGTTAAAAATATTAACAGAACATTATACATAAAACCCCTGTACCAGGACAGCATAGCACACTAGAATTAGATTGTATCGTTTCTGTATCATTACGGAGTGTCAAGGCTCGCACCCGTCCTCTAGTCATGTCACCCTGATACTTATAATTATACTGTATTAGTAATAACTTTAATAAGTGAGGTATTACAATGAACTAGCCTCGTCCGTGACTTTACGTGCACTTCTGGTGGTTTCAAAATGTAGCTAATTGTACCTATTTCTTTTGTTTCCTTTCTAAGTGTGAATACTTAATAGTGTATTACCTACCATCTATAGGTATTATTAAAAGAATTTATAAAATCTATTACGAGTTCGTCTAGCCGTTCTATCCAACCGATTTGCTTGATTCCTCTTATAAATGAAAGATATTTATGCACGGATTCATCATCAAGCGTTGGAAATCACGTTCACCCTTCTCAAGTTATACTAAAACGCCATTTCCTCCTAGATAGGTATCTCCGGTTCTAATTAAGGTAGGTACCTACGCGGTTCGTTTTGGTCTAAGATCATTCATTGGAATGAGCTTCTTTCATTTGAGCTTCTGCCCGCTTAAATTGGTTGAGTTGGAGGGGAGCTAGGTGCGTACAACCAACTTAACTTTCAATATGCATTTCAAATAGGTTACATTATTAATTATCATATGAAAGCGTTATTTTTGAATGATACGTATTATAAACACAATGCTGCGGAGCAGCACGGGTCTCTCGTTACATTTATAATTATAAAAAACATTTATAAAATCTGTTACGAGTCCGTCCGGCCGTTCTATCCAACCGATTTGCTTGATTTTTTTATTGATGCACAGATTTGTCTTCAAGCATTGGAATGCTGCGGAGCAGCACGGGTCTTCAAGTACAATTTTAATTTTCAACAAAGAAGAAAGTCCACATAATTGGTTTTACTTAATTAGGCAGGTATCTTTCAAAAAAAATTACTGAAAAATTATTGGGTCTCAATTTCATTTGGAATCATTCTATCTAAAAAAAACGTAATGCCTGCACTAGATGCAACGGAGTAGCCAACATTAAAAAAGCTATGAAAATGACAACACTGCGACTGTAAAAAAACGGTCAGTAACAGTTTTGAATCAAGTTGACCTTCGCTACATCCTCTGAAAGCTGTCGTGGGAACAACACTTCGCGAATTGCCGTACCTACTTACGGCTACGGTTGTTATATTGGCACGATATACCTACAAATATATTTATACCATTCCCCCTCTAAAAAGCTTATTTTATTCACTGAAAACAGTGAATAAAAAGCACTTTTACTCACTGTTTTGATGTTTGAAAATGGAACACACCAATGTATTCGACCACAGATTTAAAGAACCTATGCTAGATGCGGCACGTTATTAGATTGTATGAAAACCGAACGTGTCATCTTTTTTATACCTACGATAACTTCACCCCAGCCATTTAGTGATGTGCTCAGAGTAAACAGAATTGTTTCAATCACTAAGCGTCACTGAGCTAACAGACTTTTTTAGTACGAACAGTCGAACATGCAGGGCACGCTTGGTCGTGGTTGCCGTATCTAGTGTAAGTGTAATCTGTGTATTCGACCTATATTGATGTGTTCTAAATTCAATTTGATTGGTCGACATTTTCGACAAGGAGTTTAGCATTAGAATAAAAACTGTTTTGTGTTCTTTGCTGTCCTTAGTAAATTGGCGCTATTTTGAATACTGTAAGTTGTACGAACACAAAGTTTAGTGTTACTTTAATCTTGTGTTTGTTTAGTGGTGTTCTAATCGATTAAAAATGCATTCTAGTGATGAAGATGTGTTAACACCTGAGTTTGTGAAAGAGAGGGCGGCCGATATAGTGGAAAGGTGGAAAGCTTGCTACCCAAAAAATCACGGCTGGTTTATATCAAAGCCAATTTAACTTTACTTTTTCTTCATTATATGTATATTTTCACTTAAATCTTTCTTTTTCTCGTAGTCATGGTATAAAGTATAGTATGCAACTCTTGAATAAAACGGATTTATATCGAGGGCCATGAATCGCTCGCGTCGCTCAGGATTCTAACACTTGAATCACTCGCTACGCTCGTGATTCAATCATCATGAATCACTCCCTACGGTCGTGATTCAATCGTTAGAATCCTTCACTAGCTCGTGATTCATCTATGGCCCTCGCTTTAAATCCGTCCTTTATTCACTAATTGCATAATATACTATTATGTGCTGGTCATGACTCATGGCGACCGCACTGCTTCCAAAAAGGGAAGATGTCAAAAATCAGTCAAATTCAATGCTTTCAATTTGGTTCTGTATTTTGCATTTATTTTTCCACACGCACAGAATAAGTGTGGCCGTATAATGTCATAATTTAATCATTAGCAATTTAACTTCATTAATGATGTATTTAATTTTAACATCGAATTTTTAATAATAGGAAAATCACGAAGAGACTAAATTATAAAGGCCGGATGGCACTGTTAGGTATTCAATTAACCATCGACGAAAGTAAAATAGTTAATTATCTATTCGTTAACGATGAGCTAAGATTATCCTGAAGTTAGACTTCAGGATAATCTTAGCTCATCGTTAACGAATAGATAATTCAGTTAAACGTGCGTGACAAGTCGATTTAATTATATTTTTAGTTTATATTTAAGAACCATATTTTAATATTAATGTTGGCAATTAAAAAACCTGGCATAAATAAATAAAAAACGCGGCCGCTACCCGAATAACTGCATGTCATTATAATTCATACACGTACTGGAATAATTAGGGTCTCCCCAGATTTATCGACGTGGAATCCGCTAACGCCCGCCGGTCAAAAAAGCCTTTATGTCTATGAAATAAGTGTGTTACTAATACCATTCGCATCGGCACGGCTCCGACGACGCCGGCAGACGCGGCGAAACGAGCCGTTTGCCTATTAGCTGATCGCAGTGAAACGCACTCGGCTTAAGCCGGTTCCGCGTCGACAAGTGTGGGGAGACCCTTACACACCTACCTATCTAATAGGTAGGTAACTAAATCATTTCAAAATTATTTTCATTGCCATATTAGGCTGTTATATTGCTATAATATAAAATACTCGTATAATATTTCACATTTTTAATGAAGTGTCAAAATGAAATATTAAGTATGCCTAACTAATTCGTTATTTTATTTATTAATCACGTTTAAACGCAGATATGACGTTAAGCATGCCCTCCATTTTACCACGTTTTTATTAACTCTCTTTCTATTTATGTTATTTCCTTAGGACGTCATGTAAAAAAAATGTTTAGTTCTATCATTTCCGTAGCGAATATTATTATGACTGTACAATATTCGATAGCTTTCTCGGCTGTGGATGTACACTCGACGCCATTTACGGTCGACCACTTTTCACCCCTATGTTCTTAGTAATAAGGGCGAAAAGTGGTCGACCGTAAATGGCGTCGTGTGTACCTAGTGAGTTATGTGAGAATCCCTTAAAAATAATACTTTATTAGCTAATTAGTGCTATTTATTTTCGTAAGATTAGACAAGAAACTTACAAAAGTCAAGTTTATTTTCTTGTAAAAGTTACAAATGAAATATTATTTTAGATAGCTGTCTACAAAAAAATCAAAACCTAGGCTTGCGCTAGTAAGTATAATTAAGATGTTTTAACCTTTGATTATATTAGGTTTTAACAACAAATATGTATGGTGGTAGTAGGTACCTACTAGCCCGGACGAACTCTTTTACAAAAAAGCTCTACTGAGTAGGTACTATACTTCCACCTCTCCTTTTAAGACTCGATTCTTCCTAAGACTTGTTCTAAAACTTATAAAAGAAGTCGCAATTAAGAGTTGTTTGACATCCAATAATTTTAATGGTGGTTTTTTATCTGTATAGCCAATTTAATCGTTACCTATCGGTACAATAATCATATTTTTTGTTAATTAATCCCTCTAAAAAGCTCAATAATTTAAGCTTACAGCTTTAAGGGGCACTTCCGGCATGATTATCTATTAATACTTGACATTTTATATAGAATATAAATTGCAACTAAGACTAATTACCTACTGTACACAAAAAATCGGCCTCAGCTGTGACCTACAAAATCAGATTTATTAAAACATGCAAGCTGTGTTCTAAGAGATGACTAAGGCTGCGGTTCCACTGAGGCGGAGCGGAGAGGAGCGGAGCCATATTAACCAATGGAATTGCATAAAATGTCCGCGCGCGGAGTTTTTATGAAATTCCATTGGTTAATATGGCTCCGCTCCTCTCCGCTCCGCTCCAGTGGACAGTCAGCATAAGGGATTTATAAAATAGCGGCGATAATGATATATTAAAAAAAAAAAATAATAGGTAAGTAGGTAGGAATATTAGAAATATTAGAAAAGAATACATCGTCAACAGCGTAGTAATAATATAGATAGGCCATAGGCTATTAATTAACATCACGCTACGACCGTTAGGAGCCGAGCAAAGGGGGTGAATCTGTGGAGAAGAACTAGTTATTTATAAGTATGACAAATTCAATTCCGTCTTACTCCTAACATCAAGTAGATACTATAAATAGCCAAGTACCTACCTATCTAAATATAGTACATAGTAAGATATCTAACAATATCCAGTAAAACAATAAACAAACAATGACGTTTCCACTTAGCGACCGTCAACACGGACCTCACATTACACTATCAAGTGAACAAATACTTGGGTCCCTACGAAGTGGTTACAATGATGATGGAATATCAATAGCAGACAGTACATGCAAAAGTTTGTTTTTGCTCTATAACAAGTGTCTAAAAGCCTTCAATGTAGATCCTTATAGCGTACAAAGGGCATAATAAGCTTATATTCTACCTCCTCTCTGTGGAAATGAGTAGGCCGTGGTCCGCCACGCTGGCACATTGCAGTGCGGGTTGGTGGACGTCACTTTAGTCTTCGATTTTTAGGGTTCCGTATACCTACCTCAAAAGGAAAAACGGAACCCTTATAAGATCAATTTGTTGTCCGTCTGTCACCGGACCCCTACAAGCTTAATATTAAGTTAAGCGCCATCTATGAGAATGTAACTTGCTACTGCTGGTTGATGCTGTTCAACTATATTCTCATAGAAGGCGCTATTGTGCTATTATGTTTTTATACGCCTGAGGAAGGTACGGAACCCTCGGTGCGCGAGTCCGACTCGCACTTGGCCAGTTTTTTGACATGCGGGTTTCCTCACGATGTTTTCCTTCATCGTTTTTAGAGAGAGTTGAAACTAATTGCACAAAAGTGTGCGCTGGCCAGGGTTATTAAAACCCACAACGGCCACGGAAAAGTGATAGTTATGACTATTTAACAAATTAACTTCCGTATTTATAATACAATATTATTTTTCTTTGGTTTTAGGGTTCTCTGCGTACCTATAGTAAATGTTAGAAAAAAAAACTTGATTTTTTTATCGGTTTATTTTCATTAAGACAGACATACCTAGCAAGCTTAGAAAAGCTGTTAGACGTAGATTTTTCTTTAGTAGGTACAAGATATTGTTTTTGAGACTCGCCTTTTCTATTTTTGAATATCGATTTTCAATTGCTAGAGATGCACTAAGGCAGGATTTTATTAAATTCCATTTCTAAGGGGCAAAGCAAGCAAGCAAGCAAAGCAGGTGGGAAAAGGGGTGGTAAATGTTATATGAAGAAAATAACGATATACCTAGTAGGGATTGTGTTGTTTTTCGACATCCACGCGGACGATGTAGCAGCCATCGCAACTTTTAAACTTTTTACGTACCTACCTACACAATGAGAAGTCAAAATTGAGATCAAGTTCAAGTCAAGGATTTTCAATAATTACACAACAGTGGAAGCCATATTATTACTCAAACCACTAGCAATAACAAAAGAATAACTTAATAAGCAATAAA
Source organism: Thalpophila matura (assembly GCA_948465475.1). Classification (NCBI taxonomy): domain Eukaryota; kingdom Metazoa; phylum Arthropoda; class Insecta; order Lepidoptera; family Noctuidae; genus Thalpophila; species Thalpophila matura. The sequence continues at coordinate 7,971,382 of OX419198.1, read as the reverse complement.
GATAATGGTTGGTTATAAAATAAAGCCTTCGTGTCTTATTTCCTATTTGATCTTTAACCTGTAACCTGTAATTGAAAATAAAACTTGAGATATTAATATTACACAGCTCTATAAAAATACAATGATCTTTTTTTTATTTTTGTGCAAAGAAAACAAACGACAATAAACAATATTGTCAATACAGCTTAACGATGGAAGTAGATTTTTTTGTTTTTTTTTCCTTTAACTTAAGCAAAGGAAACAAGTGACAACATTTTTATTAGCCCCTAAATTAAATTCAGAACTTCACGAAAATTCATCTATTGTAATAAGTACCTACAGTTTTGTTATAGAAAAGTAATGTGTAACTGAATATCAGCATTTTACACGAGCGACTACCATTTGACCTTTTCAATTACAAATTACCTATACTGAAAAATCAGATGTTCGATTAGATTGGTATTTCCGCCGACCAGGTATTAGCGAATTCCGTACAGCCTTGGTTAGAGGTACAGTAACATATCAATGTTGCCAGGAAATATAATTTTAGTTATAATGATAGATACTATTAAATTAACATCCTGTGCAAAACAAGTCAATTATTTTACAAATATTTAAATAAACGTTTAAGTTATTAACATAGAAAAGCTCGATTTGAAATTAATAAAGAAAGAAAGGCATTGGTAGTGTTTTTCTTTTCTCGTTTTCACCACACGGCAGGATACTTTTTCCCTTATAAATACTTATTAAGAAAATGTCTTTTACGTGGCACTTGAAACTTCCAATAAAAAGCAGGGTAATCTATATTGGTGCCAATTCTGGTGTTTACGAACTAAACTAATTTAGTCTTATTAAGTCTCTTTCTAATAAAAAATATGAGAGAGGGATAGCAGATATTTAGTCCTGTCAAATTAGTCCTCTTGAATAGTTTTAACTTCAATTTAGTCGTAATCGCAAAAGGTCATGACTATTTTCCCGTAAATGACAAGGGCGTAGACTAATTTAACAGTTCTAAATATTTTCTGTCCTTTTTCAATGATATTTGTAAGAAAGAGATATTAGTGTGATTAAAATTAGTTTATTGGGATGTTCAACAGAATCGGCACCAATACCTCAAAATTTTCGCAAAAAAAAAAATTACGACACTAACCTGCCAAACAAGTGTTACAATTCAAAAAAGCTTTCCTTATTACTAAAAGAGGTTGGTTACGAAATAATTACTTAATTAAATTGTTCTTATAGGTAATTGCAAGTCATTGGGACATACGCATTTTCCTCAAGCATCTGTTTGATATACACGGTCAGTTGTCACATACCTATTAAATTGACACACACCACACTGACCACACACTTTATGAATATTTCTATTTGATTTTGTCATTATTTTGTTTAAACGCTGTGCATATTTGTTTAGAATACTACGGGAATGGAAACTTCAAGCGTGAACTTATTTCGATGCAATTATGGTTCTGTATACGATTTATTTTCAATTTACAAGTGTTATTTGTTAAAAATAACAAATCCTATCTCCGTCAATATCTATGTATAGACATACCTACTCTTACATTAAAACATATGATATTATTCAGCCTATAATTTTAATAAAGGTAAAATTCGCTTCAGGCTTTTAAAAGGCTTCACCAAGTTTTATGATACGAGTAAAACTGCGGGCAACAATTAGTTATAATAAATAATAACGTTAGACGATAGGTTAGAGCAATCACAATTAAGGACATACACACACAATTAATAATAATGATTCTGATCTTTAATCTTTTGCATGTGGCGCTAAACTTGATGATAGTAATATGACTTGATTTGTAGCAGATAGGGGGCTCAATTATTTATGTGAGATAATTTACTCAGGTCCAGAAAACTATTAAAAAATAATATAACTACCTACTTACTAGCTATGCCCGCGACTCCGCCCGCATGAAAGTCGGAAAACAAAACAATGTCATTATTTTCTTCATACAAACTGTATCTATCACTCTTTTTCACCCCCTTAGGGATGGAATTTAAAAAATCCTTCCATAATGAAAAATTAGGCAATTGAAAAGCGGTAATCAAAAATAGAAAAGGGACAAGACATTCATAAAAAAAATTCTTTTATTAAAGGAAAATCTACGTCTAACAGCTTTTCTATATAACTTGCTATAGTCTGTCACTCGTCAGCAAGTGAAAAAATTAAAATCAACAGCTAATAAAATCAAGAAAAAAAATATTATCTTACATTTAGGTACTATAGATACGCAGAGAACCCCAAAAATCAAAGAAAAACATTGCATTATAAATACGGAAGTTAATTTGTCAAATAGTCAAATTACTAACAATTTTCCTCAAACCGAAAGTAATTCCCCTCCTTATGTATTTAACTATTTTACATCTACATAACCTCTAAAAACGTTTGCTTACTATGAAATCCTGAATAATGACGTATTGCTCAACATACACACAATAACGCAAATGCAACGTGTATGTCAGTGTCAAAAGTCAGCCATTATGAATTTTAATAACTGTCAGATGGTTTTAAATGAATATCTACAATAATTTTTCTACGACTTAGATGTGCAATCGTTTTTAAATATTAGTGAAAGACATCTTTTGTAGATAGAATTGTTATTGCACAAAGATGCATTATATGTATTGTCAATATTCTAATGATTTCTTAAACGAAAATAGCGTCTGAAAATAAATGTGCAACAAAAGATTTTATCTTAACCGATCATGTCTCACGAGGTCTCACCATTGGCAAATGAATAGAGGCTCTAGACAATTGCTTTTCTGTTAGCGTTCACGCCAAACGATAAGCACAAAATGTATGGCAATGACATTACCTGCGGAAAAGTAACGTGACTCACAAAAGTCATTTCCATACATTTTATCTGTAGCGTTTGACGCTACCGCTAACAGAAAAGTAACTTGTCTAGGGCCTTAGGTCTTCTACATAGATTAATGATTGGTCTCCGCTGCGCTCCGACGTTGACACTGTTGACAGACCAAATTATCCTTCAGAGACGTTCCTCCATCAGTCGCATTTAAAAAATCCGCCTCATTCAGGTCGAAATCCTATTGATTTCGACCTGAATGAGGCGGATTTTTTAAATGTTGAATATATATTTTTTATTGTGAATCTGTAAACTATTTGAAAAAAGATAATTAACACCAAAAAAACCGATGAAACATCTACAAAATTGGCAAAGTTATAAGCGTTTTAAAATGATTTGCTAGACACGGGCGGCATGCATGATAAGTGACGTAACACCACCTACATCCGCTTCGCGCGACAAAGACGGAGCGATACTCCCTCCAAAAATTTTAAAAGCGTCTATGATTTCCATTTTGTTATGAATTATTATTTAATTTTTTACTTTTTTGTTATTCCTATTCCTTCTTTGGAATAAAATAATTTATTTGTACTTTTTTAATAGTAGTCCACCACCATATTGTGGCTGTCAAGTGAGAGGAACGAATAATCTAGGTAGGTACTAAAAGTGGTTACGGTACGACTGGTACAAGGTTATGGTACCGAAAAACATGAGTGACCATGCGTGCACGCAAGACTGTGGCCAATAGAGGCTGCAAACCTCAGATCATAGAAACAAGGAGATATGCCATCATAGCAAATTAGTACGGGAACAACTGTCGCCACTTTAAGTACCTACATTTTTCAACACAATTACAAGGGCCACTCGTGAATATAAAGATCTTCCACACATTAAAAATTCCGCACACCCTCAACACTGTTAATCGCACGGAATAAAGAACAAGATGGAAGTAGTAAGTGGGCGTGGTCCCTATCACCACTGATGAGTACTGAGAGACATATGTACCGTTTGAGTGAGCGCAGTCGCGATGACAGATATTTATCGTGAACATATGCGTCACTACCATTAAAAAATCATAAAAAAATACTAAAATGCCCTAATGTTCCATATTAGAGTGTAAAAATCATAGCCACGGTAAAAATCTAACTCATGGAGGAATTTCGTACCATCGTTATGTTATATTTTCAGTTTTAATTCATAAAATACATTTTATTTTCTTTCTGTCAAATATAGTACAAGAATGACAATAAAGAGTGATCCTTATTTTCATCTAAAATACGGATCATTTTCCTTTACTGGTTATCAATTGTTCTAGAATGTTTGATTACGAAATCAGACTTTTCCTGCTATTCAATTAGTGCATCCAATAGGTATCGATAAAAATGTATCGACCATTTTTTATAAAATATTTTTTCGGTAGGTAAACTACGAAATGAGCTCCGATGCTAATCGAAGTTAGTAATCTTCTATGTGCCTATAATAGTATCTATAAAATGAAGTTTCTCGCTGCGTCTATCTGTGCACATTCCTTTACTGCAGGAATTTTCATTCTGTTCTCATCAATGGAATCCCATCTTATCAATTTCTTGAGAAAGGTTTGGTGTGAGATACGTTATTCATATCACCCCGTGTGAAGCTGCACCCTAATTGCGTAACTCAATTGCTATCACCATGGCATTGTTTTTGACATTCATTACGCCGTATGTTTGTTAATCTGTGCTCCCGTAACTAGTCAATGCCGTAATGGATGTTGTTGAACTGTCAATATGAAAGCCATGGCGAAAAAAATTGAGTTACACAATTAGGCCGCTGGTTGCGAGTATGTTTTTAGATGAGATACCATAGTCTAATTTAAATCAATATCACAGCAACAATAGAAAACTTGACAGTTTCCGTTTTCCAAAATATCCATCTAATGAAAGAAAAGTGGATCAACGCATCCAGAAAATTCAATTGGTTCCCCGCTAATACAAGAGGTACGATCTGCATGCTACATTTTATGGCAGATGATTTTATTATAAAAAAAATAATAGGTAATAAATATATTATAGCTACAACTGCCGTGCTTACAATAATCGCAGTAAGTCAAATTATTTTTATACAGAAATGAAGATGTTCTCAACATTTCAATTATGTATTTAATTCTGCGATTATCTTAAGCACGACAGACAAGTTGTCTGGTAATTCCTCAGATCATAAAAACAAGGGAAATGTGCCAAAACACTATTGAGCCAAGATCCTTGATCAATTTGATCAATGATATAAATACAGTGTTTTAGTTTAGTGTGAGTGATGGAGGCTAATGACAGTGTTACATTGAGGGTATGCGGAATTTTTAATGTGTGGGAGATCTCTATATATATTCACAAAAGAGCGTTTGTAATACTTATGCTAGTTGTGTATGAAATACTACATAACTACATAATACTTATGTAGTACATTTCATTGAAAAAATAGGTACCTTATTGTTATAGTTTTTGCTCTATTCTAGCAATATATTTCAGAATTTATTCATAAAACAACACGAATATTTTAGAAATTAATCCAATATCGCGGCCACCGACATAGTGTTTAATACTTATGAGTTTGTTTTCACAACAATTGTTATGAATAGTTCATTAAACACTTTTATATCTATTAATGTAAGTACCTTTAATCATTTCTTTTAGTTTTCGGTCACAGCGTAACATCTACTCCCTTTTTCTAAAAGCGTGGCAACTGCCTGTTCTGTCACTGTCAAATGTCAAGTCACTTGACATTTGTAAAATCCTTTGAAAAACCATCCGTCCCAAAAATGCCCATAACATTAGAAAGAAAGCTTTCTAAATATAATGTTATGAACATTTCTAAAAAATATCCCTTTTCAAGCGTTCTTCACATCATTCAATTAATCACAACAATATAACGACCTTTTTTTGGATTAAAACATACTCCAAAACAATCAAGTACCTACCTCTACTCGACACTAGACGGCATTTATTATCGATAAGTATAGTAGGTATGATATACCCCATCACTATTACCCGCATGCGTCACTATAAACTATAAAGTACAGTAATTGTTCATTCAAAAAAGCTGTAAATTTTTACGAAACTTTATGCGGACTTAAACGTCAAGTCGACGTTTCAGTCCGCTCATAAAGTTTCGTAAAAATTTACAACTTTTTTGAAAGAACAATTACTGTACTTTATAGTTTACAGTGACGCGCTACTATTGACAATAAAGTACAGCAATTGTTCTTTCAAAAGTAGTTGTCAATTTTTACAAAACTTTATGAGCGGACAAACTTCAAACCGGCCATCATAGCTTGCCGCTGGTTTAGGCCATTCAAATTCTACTCATATTACAACAACTACAGAGTTCTAATTTGAAAATAAGAATAATAAACGTCATCTAGCGTCCAATAGCGGTACATAATCGTGTTGGAATATATTTTAATCCAAAACGAAAAAGGTCGTTAATCTGTCATTATTAATTTTAGAATTTGAAATCAATGGAATGCTATTAAGGTTTAATTTGATGCAAATAATGTTGTGTATAAGTCTTGTCGTAATTGTTGTTTTTAGCCAATCATAATACAGAAATTATAGTGTGTGTCAACTGTGAATATGTGAGTTTGGCGACACTGGTATTCATAGAAAATTGGCCTCATACTCCTTCTACTGTTTTTACTGTTCTGTGGTTAATCGTCACTCAACACTAGCACTAAACTAAAACACTGTAGGTATTTATATCATCGATCGTGTTCGGTTCGTCGCCAGCGTGTACCTACTTTTGTACTATGCCCAATGTGGGCAAATTAAAGCATCAAGCTCAATAGCGCCTTGGTACATCTCCCTTGTTTCTATGATCTGAGCTGCAAACCCATAGCGAACGACAGTGGTGCACCACCCGCCTCTGTTTTTATTAGACCCAATACCGCAGTACCTAATTACCAAACTTTGCATAAATTATCTGCAAAATCGGCACCGCCATCTTTATTTCACTAGGATCTTAGACGGCAGACATTTCGATCAGGAAATGTTTTAGGTAAGTAAATAAATAGGTACTACCGCCACAATTTCACCGACCGCCTCTTATTTCCACCCTGTTTATTATGTCTTCAGTCAAGGTGCCTCCGAATGACACAATTTGACGCCCGATTTGTACAGCCAATCAGAGTGAGTCTCGATTGATTGGCACGCAACTTACTTATTCACGTGCCAATCGGTGGAGACTCGCCCGAATTGGCTCTACAGATCGGACTGGGTCGTTCGTAGGCACGTTACGATCCGGGTGAAATTAAGATGGCAGTACCTATCTGATCCATTAGTGTTATCTACCAGTCGTCAATAACTTATTACTGGCCGTTTCACAACATCGGCATCGGTAGATTATCCCATAAAAATAATGGAAATATTAACAGTTTGCCATTGTTGTAATAATCCTTTATTGAAGATAATGTTGTAATTTGTCATACACCAGAAATACAAGAATGGCTACTTTTGTGTTATTGTCTTGATTTATGCAAGAAATAAATGTTGAATGATTTGATAATTGTTGTCTGTTCTTGTCCGTTTACCGCGGGCCGCGGCGAGAGGTTTTATATTTATTAATACTTAATTGTTTATTTCGATTGTGGCAAGTCGGGGCAGAGCCCAGGGACATCCATATTGCCATATGCAGGGCATAATTCCAAGTTATGGGCTGCTATATAAGTACTTACAAGATATTAATTCTCGATTGAATATAAGAATACTAAGCTTCCTTTAATTCCCTTCTTTTAATTGTGTCTCATTTTACTGCATTTCATGGAGTATACCTAGAGGATAGGATACCTCGAGAATACCTAGATATAACTACATAAACTTATCATGATTTTTTTGCTGAAAGCGTGTCAATTGAAAAACAAATATTAGGTATATCGCAAATATTATTACCTACTACACAACTAATCATTTGGCAGTGTAAAAAACAATACAACAGTGTTGCCAGCATAAAATTACGCCGCTTGTAAAACAGGGCAATATTTCGAAGGTACTCATTATCCACAGTTATGAGCACGGCAGCTACAGGTCTGTAATTAAACATCATTTTGTAACTGTAATCATGTTGTATATGTAATTGTAATACCTACCATGGTCGTGGAGCGTAGCGGAAACTTAGTAGGTACCTAACCCTTTCTAAGGTTTAATTTCGACACCTATCATAACAAAATAATTTGTAGAAAGGTGTATCGTCATTTTTTTAGGGTTCCGTACCAAAATGGTAAAAAAGGAACCCTTATGGTGTGACTTAGTCTGTCTGTCTGTCTGTCTGTCTGTCTGTCACACCTGCTTATTTCAGCAACTGCTAATGCTATCTACTTGAAATTTGGAACAGTTATAAAAAATGCTTGTCCAACTTTATTGCAAATGAAAAAAATATTTTTATTTTCATTGCAAAAGGGGCCGGAGTGGGGGTCCAAAATTTCAAAGTGGGGTTACTAGGTCAAGTGACATATCATATGAAAGGGCTTGATCTGCACATTTCAAAATATATTTTTATTTAATTTTATGTCTCACAGTTTTCGACATAAGATGAAAAATGGCTGAAAAAATACCATTCCTCCCCCTTATCTCCGAAGTTTGCGGAGTGAAAAATCTGAAATAATTAGAGTTGTAGGAATTGACCCAAATATGGCACCAAAAATAAAACGATGTTCGTAACAGTTTTTTTCAAAATCATCAAAATTCTTTCACAAACAAACTTAGTTCTGCGGTCCGGTTTTTTTCACTTTATCGTCCAAAAATTATACGGAACCCTCGGTGCGCGAGTACGACTCGCACTTGGCTGTTTTTTTAGAATGTAGATGTGCCCTTTCTACTCAATACCTACACGAATCGTTTTTTTTCCATTGTGGAATTTAATCTAATAGATAGGTAAACACACCGAAAAGGCTAGTCACTAGGTAGGTAGGTATAGGTATGCGTGCTACGTGATAGCTCAACAGGTAGAACAATAATAATTATGAAAAATAAATTAAAGTTGAAAAATTTCCTTAAAAAAATGTGTAATTATAATTAGGTACCTAAGCTACTATGCAAATGCAATCTTTATAATGATGACTTACTACTATTTTAATTAACTATATTTTCTCCGTTAATTCACCAACAACGTTAATCTGAGCCAACAACAGGATAATCATAAATTGCCAGCAGAAAAAAAAATTATTCATCAACTGTCAGTGTTGCAACAGTTAATTATTTATTGCTATAGCCACTATTGTTTTGTGGAAGTCATCTAGATTTTCTTGATGATGGAAAATGTGTAATGTCGACAGCCAGGAAGCGGATGGTGGACTATTGACTGATGTAATTTACGTCATAAATCCGCCATATTGTTACATTTTCTAGCTAGACTCTATAACAAAAAAGGAAATTAAAAATTAAAAAAACCCGACTGCCAAAAAACAACTAAAAAGTTCAAAACAAGAGCACTTTTCAAGCAGTCTGATGCAGTTGGTGGCAATTATTTGTGTTAAATCTTAGATTTTATGCCACCAACTGCATCAGACTGCTTGAAAAGTGCTCTTGTTTTGAACTTTTTAGTTGTTTTTTGGCAGTCGGGTTTTTTAAATTTTTAATTTCCTTTTTTTATTTTTCACTTTTTAGTTTTTAATGTATGTTTTTAATGTTTGTTTGTATGTTTATATATCGTTAATACTTGAAATAAAAACTTAAATCAATAAGTAAGAATTCGCGACAATGATTGCTTTGTTAAACAACTTTAAATCGTTATATATCCTAAACTATTATTTTAAATGAAAAATGATAAAAGGAACCTAAAGATGATTTTAAAATACCTATTCAACGACACCCCACTTGACATAGTTCATCAACTTTTTTTTTTTCACTTTGACAATATGGTGTCTGGTTGTCGCTGTGGTGAATTTTGATTACTGTTATGTCTTTAGTGACACTCGCAAGGTTAAGACGAATCGATTGACGTAAGAATTATCAAAATCGGCCAACGCATTTGGTCTCTAGAACGCCACATAGAAACAAACATACATACATACATACAAACATACATACATACATACATAGACTGATAAACACATTACCCTCCTTTGCGTCTCGCAGTCGGGTAAAAAGATTAGTCCCGATGTGTTAGATACGTATGTTATATCATTTATGGAAGTTGGAATTATTATATATGGATTCTTTCCATTTAGGAAGTTATGTCATTCATATTATAGGATTAACAAAAAAATAAAGACCACATTACTAGATGCACGAGGGATTGCGGCATTAGACAAAAAAGTAAAACAAAAAAACTTTGTGAATTAGTACTTAGGTATAGGTTACCTATATTGTGTTTTTGCTCGAAGTATGCATTCAGATTCTTTTTAGGATGTAGCTATCCGCTAAAAAAAAAGGTTTTTAAGTAAAATGCGCGACTTTGATACAGCAATCGAACGCAGAAAGTCGTCAAACGCGATGCAGTATGGATGCAATCGCAAAATCACCGATTGCCTAAAAGTAAGTCTGCTTTGGCCCTATGGAGATGACAAATGAGGGTTAAAAAGTCGTATGAAAGACCTTAGGTACTCCTTGTGCCGATTTTGTTGAAATCTGTTTTTTACGAACTAAACTAATTTAGTCTCATTATGTCTCTTTCTAATAAAATACACAAGAAAGTGATAGAAGATATTTAATCCTGTCAAATTAGTCCACTTGAATAGTTTTACTGTCAATTTAGTCGTCATCGCAAAAGGTCACGACTATTTTCCCGTAAATGACAGGGGCGTAAACTAATTTGACAGTTCTTAATATTTTCTGTCCTGTTTCAATTATATTTGTAAGAAATAATTATACCTAAGTGTGACTAAAATTAGTTTAGTACGATTTTAACAGAATCAGCACCAGTTTCTAACGAAATAGTTGCGTGAAGCTAGGCTGGATCGCAGCTAGTTATATTCTTGTAACTTGAACCTGAATAAGTTTATACTACATTATGTTAATAAGTGTTGCCCTTTCAAGTGTCTGTTCAACTCCATGAGTGCACGTGAATAATTAAATAGTAAACGCATTAGTTGATTGTGGGCAAAGATCAGGAGCGACGGTCACTGCCATAAACGTGCCCAAGTGCTGTGTAACTGGCGCTGGAAGATAATTGCTACTTTAAGTATTACTGAGGCAACATTTAGCAAAAGTATCATTATGTAAATACTAGTGCTCCCCGCGGTTTCACCCTCGTTGCTGGGCTCTTAAGGGTCATAGCGTGATGTTAAATAGCCTATACCACGTATACTATTCCTCATGAATCTGGCTATCATATACAAAAAGATTACCTATTTCGAATCGGACTGGTAGTTCCAGAGATTGGCGCATGCAAACAAACACACTTTTCGGTTCGATTCCCAAATGAGGCAAACGAATTTTTAAAAATCTTTGAATGCAATATTACCTGCCTAATTCATTTAAAAAACAAAATGAAATGCCCTATCTACAATATTTAAAGTACTTTCCCTCCGTGTGGCATAGTTGTGGGACATCTGTATTATATAATTATAATAGAAAGTATATTTCAGCCTCATGTCATGAAAGTCTAAAAATTGAAGTTTTGCCAAAAATAGAAAGAAAATATAATAAACTGTTTCAATTATGCGTCATGCTGGTTACTCGCATTTTAAAAAAACGTATCGAGTACCTACGGGTTAGCTTGCAGCGTGGTTAAATCATGAGTCAATTCGCTAATCACTCGATCGCGTGGACAGATCGCCCGTCTGGCTAATTTACATACAAACAATCCTAGGTCTGAATCATGCAGATAATTTTCTCATTGTGCTATTTTTCCTGATTCCAATAACGAATAACGAATCCTTACTATTTAATCTTGCCAACAACGGATTAAACTAAAGTAGTCAAACTCAAAATGACTAAAGTCAGCAATTTTAATAATATCTTGGTTTTCGCGATTACAAGTTTAAACGGATCAAATCGCGTATTATATTACCTACTGATTTTTCCTGACGTTTGGAACACTTTGCAGCGTTCGTGGTCGCAGGACGACTGAGCTAGTAGGCGTCATGATGACAGCTTATATATACAGAAATTATTTTCAATCTACCCGCACAAGATTTATTTTTTATCGATATTATTCGAATCAGTAATATACGCGATTGGATCCGTTTAAACTTGTCAGCAATTTTATCTACAAAAGCTTAGGTGGTAAGTAGTAATTAACTATAGATTTCTGAGATTTTTATTATCAAAATGTCCCTTGCAAGCAAAAGCCCGAAAGTCTATCTAATAACTTTCGAATCCGGTAATTGGATGGTGAAAGTCAGAAGCCAGTAGCTCCATGTAAAAGTTTGATAGTCAGACGCATCTAATTAAGATGCGTACCTACGAAAGACCTAACTTGACACCCGATCTGTAGAGCCAAATCCGGGCGAGTCTGAACAGATTAGCACGTTACCATTAGCCCCACTTACCTATTCACGTGCCAATTTGGGTCAAGTTGGGTCGTTCGTCTGCAACTTTAGACTGGAAGCCGAACCGAACATAGTTTGGAATAAAGCTAGGCAGATAGGTCCCTTACAATACGAAGATACGCGATGAAATACGAAGATATTAATTACTCGCGTTGTTTTATTAAAGTGTCATATTAAATCAGGGCCTACATAATATAATTCTAGTGTATAACAAGGTTGTAAATCATCATGTCAAACGAGTAAGCATTATTAGCGAGGGGGCGTATTCTGGCATCCATCTTACTGGTCTGTCACTTCCTACGGCCGCCATCTTGATACCTAAACTCTGTTATCTTTGATAAACTGCCAATGACTTTGTTGTTGGCATTATTGACAGGTATTGTCTAGTTCTACTTTTTTTAAAATTAGTTTATTGAAACAATTGAGTGATTAAAAACAACTTTTATGATTGTTATGTAATGTATTGTAGACACGTAAAAAAAATGACATGGAAGGAACTATGATAATTGTTTAAAAAACAATTTAAAATGTACGTACCACTTAACTGGTTTGTCATTTTTAATGGCAAGTGCAAGGTACCATCATCGTCAGCGAGATAAATTGACTAACAGTGCTAGTTTTACATAATTCTTACTTGAAATGAAATAATAGTATATTATGCAATTAGTGAATAAAGGACGGATTTAAAGCGAGGGCCATAGATGAATCACGAGCTAGTGAAGGATTCTAACGATTGAATCACGACCGTAGGGAGTGATTCATGATGATTGAATCACGAGCGTAGCGAGTGATTCAAGTGTTAGAATCCTGAGCGACGCGAGCGATTCATGGCCCTCGATATAAATCCGTTTTATTCAAGAGTTGCATACTATACTTTATACCATGACTACGAGAAAAAGAAAGATTTAAGTGAAAATATACATATAATGAAGAAAAAGTAAAGTTAAATGTGTTAAGTTAAGTTAAGTGATTTTTTGGGTAGCAAGCTTTCCAGCTTTCCACTATATCGGCCGCCCTCTCTTTCACAAACTCAGGTGTTAACACATCTTCATCACTAGAATGCATTTTTAATCGATTAGAACAACACTAAACAAACACAAAATTAAAGATTAAAGTAACACTAAACTTTGTGTTCGTACAACTTACAGTATTCACAATAGCGCCAATTTACTAAGGACAGCAAAGAACACAAAACAGTTTTTATTCTAATGCTAAACTCCTTGTCGAAAATGTCGACCAATCAAATTGAATTTAGAACACATCAATATAGGTCGAATACACAGATTACACTTACACTAGATACGGCAAGCCACGACCAAGCGTGCCCTGCATGTTCGACTGTTCGTACTAAAAAAAGTCTGTTAGCTCAGTGACGCTTAGTGATTGAAACAATTCTGTTTACTCTGAGCACATCACTAAATGGCTGGGGTGAAGTTAAATCGTAGGTATAAAAAAGATGACACGTTCGGTTTTCATCATACAATCTAATAACGTGCCGCATCTAGCATAGGTTCTTTAAATCTGTGGTCGAATACATTGGTGTGTTCCATTTTCAAACATCAAAACAGTGAGTAAAAGTGCTTTTTATTCACTGTTTTCAGTGAATAAAATAAGCTTTTTAGAGGGGGAATGGTATAAACATATTTATTCTGTCAATTTGCCATTCAATTGACTTTTCGGAGCCACAGATTGAAAAGTAGCATGAAATTGATTTGACACAAGTTATTAAGATTTCAAGTAAATAGTCGAGCTTGTTAATTTAATGCCACATCTTAGTGTAGGTCTGTACGAGTTTTTTTGTAAGTTTAATGATTAAAAGTGTAAATCAACTTTTTTCGCTGACTGTACCTGTATCTCGTAATTACATAAAACTGATTGATTATTACTTCGAGGTTTAGATCAGATTTTATACTTAATTGTTATAAGTAGCTACCTAGTTGTTGCATTTCATGAACGTGCATCATATAACTTTTATATTAGTGCAAATAAGATTTAATTTACAATGAACGACGGAGCTCGTGAAATGCAACTACCTATACTTGCAACTACAAACTAGTTAATTTAAGTCTTACGCTGAAGTGGTTTACTGCGCAGGCGCATCGACCCGCCCACATTTACGTCAGTAAACTGCACTTTGCTATGTCAATAATTTGCAGTCTTTGTTTAGTTAAAAATGCAGTTGTGTTATGATGTCGTAAACCCATGATGGGTTCCGTATCTCAGGATCTCTTTGATGTCCGTCTGTCAAGGCCCTTTTTTCAGGAATGGGTAGAGGTATCAAGTGGAAATTAATAAAATACTAAGGTCTACGGCCCCTTGGAGGTTTAAAAAATCAAGCTACTAATCTAAGTCAACGCATTAAAAAAATACAGGCATACCTACCTACCTAAAATGCCGCATATTTTGACACTCGCAATAAAATAGGGTGATACCCGTTGACATCAAGAATTTTGGCAAGGAGCAGGGGCATATTTGATGTACCTAACTACTCTGCAAGTCTGCACTCCAAACAAATTCCGAACTCTTCAACTGAATCATGTTTTATGTACACACAGAACACTTTCGCTCCACACTCTGCAATATTTGAAAAGTGAAGAATGTAGAGTGCAGAGTGAAGACTTGCAGAGTGGTTACATCAAATAGGCCCCAGAGCGCCTAACATGCGCACCGCGACAAAATTTTGTCGACGCTTTTATCGTGCATTTGTCTCGTATTCGCACAAGTAAGAGCGAGACAAAACAGTCGATAAAATTTGTCGCGGCGCGCATGTTAGCCCGGCAGGTCTCACAGCTTATGTAAAGGCAAAAATCCGAACATCATGAATTTGTAGCTACAATCATAAATTTGTACGGAATCCTCAGGGCGCTAGTCCTACTCGCACTTGTCCGGTTTTTCATTAGAACATTTTTAGTAACAACTAGAAAATCACACAGTATGGCCACAGTCTATAAATCCATTGCCTTGTGCGCTTTTATTTGGGACGGCTAAATGAATTGGTTACATTGATTTATTATTTGGATTTCTGCTTTTCTATAATATGCGTAGAGGGTACCCAATTGATGAAGCCATATAAGATATAAGAAATATACAGGGTGGCAGGTTAAACAGTGGAAATATCTTAAGAGGTCATTGTACTCATCATTATGAACAACTTTTATTATAAGACCAAAACTGAAATCGCAAAAAAAAAATCAGCTGTTCCATACATTTATGTTCACACAACTCAACAAAATGTATGGAACAGCTGATATTTTTTTCGCGATTTCAGGGTTGGTCCTATAGTAAAAGTTGTTTATAATGATGAGAACAATGACCCCTTAAAATATTTCCACTGTCTAACCTGCCACCCTGTAGATGTGATGTTATGTAAGTACCTATGTTTATTTGTTTAATTAAACAAAAACATGCACTGCTGCAATGTTAGGTCTTCCATAAGATCTTCATGCTGAGTATCAATCAACGGCTTGTCAACCAGCACAAGACGTGAGAAAAATTTTAATTAAAAGGAATAACAAATGGCTGGCACATTTGTTACGGTACTTGGGAAACTTATCTTATATTCCAATACAACTAAAAAATACTTATTTCATAACAACATTTCAACAAAAATGTAATTGTGTAATGTAATGTAATGATTTTTTAATAAATATGTCAGAGCCATGTTTAGCTTATTAATAATATTAATATTACACTTATTGTTA
The DNA here is from genome assembly GCA_948465475.1 of Thalpophila matura. Taxonomy (NCBI): domain Eukaryota; kingdom Metazoa; phylum Arthropoda; class Insecta; order Lepidoptera; family Noctuidae; genus Thalpophila; species Thalpophila matura. The sequence continues at coordinate 7,955,414 of OX419198.1, read as the reverse complement.
TTAAATATGTAACAGATTTAAAAACAACTAACACGGGAAGGACATGACCCCGCGACCGCAGTGCCGTACCGTGGCGGCACTCACTATCCAATCACTAAACTACCGTATCACACACGCATCAGTTGAAAGGACGTTGGTAGTTTTGGGCTTGATATGGTACAGTAATAAAAGCATAACCAAAAATAAAAATATATTTTAATTGTTCTTTGCCTAATTTATCTTAGAGATTAAGAATTGGAATCAAAAATCGAAATAAATAAGAAATAAAATGATTATGCCGTTGACATTTTGAAAAAAACCAATAAAACAAAAACAAGTGCATGCTGGCTGGCGCGTGCCTCCATAGAAAATCATGTCGACAGCAACTAAAACCTTTGAATTGAGAACTCATTAGTCGGGCTGTACTTCATTGGATCATTCACACCATACCTACTTAACCTCACTGTCACAAATACGAAGATTTCTCTTTAATCCAATTACGTACAAAAACAAATAAAAAATGAATTTAAATACTCTTGAAATACCCGATCACACCAAACTAATTTCATATCTGTACCGACATACACAATCTGAAGCCCAGCGTTCTATGGGCGTCCGCCGTGTCCTTTAAATCTCTAGGTATAATACGCCTCCTATAGGCGCTAAGTGACATCTATCGGAGACTAATTTCAGCTGATGCGGATGTGACACGGTAGCTCAGTAGTCAAAACGATGCCACGGTACGGCAGTGGTCGCGGGTTCAAGTCGCGTCCATATAAAATGTTGTTTCACTACACATTTTTGTTCGCATCTACAATGTTATTGCTTTCCAAGCCCAGTGGAAAACTAGTACCTACACAAAGTAAACTCGCGCCGCCCTAGGAAATAAAACAAACCCCTGTGTCAGTTGTTTTTGAAAATCTCATAAATATTAATTATGCATAGGCTTTAAAATGGTTAAAATTTGCCAAAATACAAGTACCTACATTTCACAAACCACATCACCAAAATACAATCTAAGTTCAAAATTGTATAAGTAGGTAGGTAAATAATCTTCAATACACAGTAAATGGGGCAGTAAGTATAGTAGGTATATAATTGTGTGTTCGTGTGTGTTCGAATTCGAACGTATCGCGTGCCGAGCCGCGGAATCTAAGCTATGTATTATACTTGAACTATTAAAACTGCTATTATGATAACCGCTAAACGGAGACGTTACAGAAGTTCAATTTCCTACGAAAATAATAATAAAGATTAGCCTTATAGCCAAAACCCTCGAGTCTCGATCAACATCTTATGAGGCTCTCGTTAGGCGGCTGGGTTAAGGGCCTGATACAGAAGGCAGTTTTCCTCGATACGGCAGGCATTGTGTGAAGGTTCCTGTCTCTGGAGCCCTAACCACCGGTAGCTTGGACTCTAGAATTCTCATATTTATTTAGCCAATTATGGCGATGAGGTCTGAGGCCATCTACGCTTTGACAGCTATCTATGTGTGTAAGAGTTTGTCATCACGAATATACCTATTGTAGATACCTACCTTTTGGAACTTCTGTATCTATCGCAAAAAACTTTGAATCATAGACACAGGCGCAAGCGCAACCTAACCTGCTTTACGAAAACAACTTGAATTGCAAATTCATTTAAAAGTATAATGTTTCCTGAAGTTGTAAGCGATATTGTAATTATTTTTACGCTAATTGTCTAATCATAGCATTGGTCTATTGAAAGATATGGTGAAATTAATGGCCCTGAGCAGTCTTTGTGGATTTCTGCAAACGAAGGTGCTTAGAAAAGTTTTCAATGAGTTCTAAATTGAAGCGCTTTGATCCGGACCTCCATTGTGAGAGCTGCCAAACAGCGCTGCGCTGCCGGAGTGGATGTTCCCCGATAGTTACAATCGGGTGTCTTCAAGTCGCGAGTGAATAGGTTTCTTTTGGGCAAGCGTGCTCCATCGTAGACCGCATCTTCGCTAACACTAACTCTAAAAACAGTGAAGGAAAATGTCATGTTGGAACCGACATGTCCTAGAACCAAGAATCCGAAGACTTGTGACGTTCACCAACCCCGCACTGGGCCTGCGTGGTGGAATACGCCATCTACCACTTCAGCTCACAGAGAAGAGGCCTGTGTCCCAGCAGCAGTGAAAAAAAGAAAGATTATAGGCTGATTATATTATTATTAACTGTTCCCCGCGGTTTCACCCCCGTTGCTCGGCTCCTAAGGCAATCCTTAGGAGCCGACTATATAGGCTATTCCTCATATACCTACTTACAAAAATATTTTTTCGAATCCGACTGGTAGTTCCAAAGATTGGCGCGTTCGGCGCGGTAGGTAATAGTAGAATTTCTCGCACTGAACTTTTCTAATTCATTATCTCTCTCGCCTGTTCTCAACTATACCACAGTATAAATATGTACATATTTATACTGTGACTATACTGTATACTTAATAACAAGCTTAAAAGGTGGCTGATTATTATGTCTTCTTTTTGTCGTCATACGCAAGTTACGAGTCAATTATTAGTACTTAATGGGTTATAGAAATGCTTGTAGGCTCGAGGCAACCTGTCAAGATGTCAACATCATTGAGATGCCTGACGGCTTAGATTAATTTGGTCTCCGCTGCGCTCCAACCGTATGGTCTATCGAGACCAAATTAAGCCTGACGGGTTGAATTTTACTAATTTCACTTTCAATTGAGTTACTCCTATTTATTAGTGTTTTGTAATTGTTCAGTGATGAATTCAATTAAGAGACGAAGTAAAATACAATTTTTCTTGGTGTTACCTCATCAAATCAGGAAAATCAATTACTTTCAAAAGACCTGTCTAAATGACTCTAAAGGACTGACGACTTGATGAAGATCGCGGGAATCCACTGGACCAGTGGTGGTGGCGATGCCTGGGGCCTATGCCTAACAGTCGACATCTTTACTGTTCGTTACTGTAACTGCATAGGTACCATCAAGAGGGCCAGTTTGTCACCTTCGTCGTAAGTATAAAAAAAATGACTGAAGCGAACTACGGAAAGCAAAACCGAAAGACATGCTATTTTATCCACTTATTTTACGTATAAGTAATGTATATTATACATACACTATCAATTAAAAGGTACCTGCAGAGTACATATTAATTAATACGATAGTTAGGTATCTATCAATTTATCATACACTCAATATGAGTTATATTGTGTTTACAAACGTTCTATAGGTACAGTCAGCAAAAGAGATAAAGGCAACTAACTTCAACATAATATTAGCCTAAGTAGGTAATTAGTCAAGTTTTTGCCCTCACCTGTCTGAGTGTATCCTAAGTTTAAATTAAAACTCACGCAATAACAAAGAATATTGCCTGCGTAGTGTGAAGATGATATTTTTCCTGTAAGTATACTTAATTACTTTGTTGACTGTACATGTTTTTTTTATTCAATGATCTAATGTTATTTTGATACAACCTTCGTGCTGTTCAAACATTATAAATGTGTTGAGATTTGTTTACATAAAAGTGACGGTTTAATTAAAGCGGTGTGGTCAGGACGACTGATGTTGGTTAATATTATTAATTAATACTATGTTAATATTTTTTTTTTTTTTTTTTTAAACTTTGCCCCACACTAGGATTTCTCCTGTATCGTGGGTGCGTTTACAAACACAAATTTCACATACACAAATAGCCAGACCTATGTGCAATGCGGGAATCGAACCCGCGACACGTTGCGCAGCAGCCAATCTCTCAGCCACTGCGACAACCGTGCGGTCGAGTTTTACATTACCATCTAAATTGACTTTCGATTAATTGATACCTGCTTTCATTTTATGTTAGTCTAGTCTAGAGTTTGTGTTATTTCAATGTTCTATCTGTTTGATTTTTTATTTGAAGCGTTAACCAAATTTTTATCCAACTGTACATATCGGTAGTCTTGTCATTTTTAGAGCTAATTTTCGAATGACGTCACAAAATTATGTTTTACACACTTTAGGCAGTCGGACCCGCTGTCAACCAGCACCCTAATTGCGTAACTCAATTTCTATCACCATGGCTTTCATTTTGACAGTTCAGCAACATCCACGCGGCGCGGCGTGGAGCTAGTTAAGGCGAAGGTAAATAGTAACGGCCAGTTTTAAATCTCTTATTTCGCCGTCAAATAATGCAGGTTAGTTGTGCAATTTTTTTATGTTAAACTAGAACATATATACATCAATCGTACCTGTGAATATTTAACTATTGTAGTAAAATACTTAATGAAATAAATTCATGAATTCGTGTCTACCCAAAACATAAAAACGTAATTACTTTCAAACCGCTTAAGATATTTTCATGATTTGTTTTGTGTGAAAAGACTATGTTAGGGGAGACCGGGGATAGTTGACTAACGGGTAGGTAAACTAACGGTTAATAACTCGTCGATAGTACGAGAGTTACGTTATCCAGTCACATACAATAATCCCACTCCGCATTACCCTCAGTTGTACGAAGCACGGCATAGCAGCCGCGCGTCGTTTAGTAGTGGTGACACGATTTATGTTTATTACACACCTAAGTAAAATTTTAGTCTCGCACACTTTTTGTTTTTGGGCTTACAGATTTATTTTGAACCACTTTCCTTTTAATCAAAAAGTTTTTTTATGAGTTGTTTATCATATAGCATAGCGTTATTTCCAAGCCGGGGACACTGTTTAGGTTAGCCATGTTATCGAACAATTAAAATGGTGGTTGGGGATGGTTGACTAATTTTTTTTGGGGCTGGTAGAATAATTGAATTAGTATGTTCATTCGTTCGTCTTCTATGCATTCGCATATTGTTCATCCCCAAGCCCTCTCAATAGCCCTCGTCAATTTCTCCGCCGGGCAGTCCAGATCCTCCGGTGATTGTACCTCGCAAAAGCTTCCTCTGTCGCTAGCCAGTCCATGAGCTCCCAGAAAGTGTAGACCCTAACTTGTCCCAGTCACCTTCTTGGAGTAGTATTTTCGGTAGTGGTGCAGATCTCTGTTCACACCACTCCAGCTAATGACATCTAAACCTCAAAACAAATGGGTCTGAGATCTGATGAGCAAGAAGTCCGGATCCAACCTACAGTTCCGGTGATGGGGCAGAAATGTCCCAACGCGGTGGTGATGTCCACGACGCTGGAATACAGGGTGTCACCTGTGTAAATGAAGTAGCAGGGTGTGTTTCTTTTGTTAAGAGTAATGTTACTTTCGGTGACCAACTGAGCAATAGCAGCTCCTCACCTATCCTCCGCCTCACTACCTCATCAAAGACTCTTTGCATTGAGGCCTCCTGCAACGATAAACTTTTCCGTGTTAAGCGCATTGATCACTTCAGCGATGCAGTAGACCTGGTCTTCTATAGAACTTCCTTCCTCGAGGTACACATCAACGATACTTATACATTGGTTACCTAACTTAATATTAGCGGTGATAATGGTGTGCTTACAAGGTCTGGGTTATATCAATTATTCTGATGGGCAGTCTCGGCTGTAAGCCGAGTGAACATCCGGAACATTACCCTTGCAGATAATGTACCTGTGCGCCTGTTACTCCCTTCGGTACTGCCTGCATGGTATGGTGGGTTTCACCACAGTAACCTCAACTGTGATCCATTACTATGCACTCTGCTGCCCAATGGGTATGGCCCAAACACTTGTAATCTTTCAATTTGACTAGTATTTTGATTAAAACGCTCAATTAACAAAGAATATATATATTGCTCATCGCTTTCCATGCATTTATAGACATTACTATATAGGTCAACTTACCCCTATGCCGTAATCAACCTACCCCAGACCCGGGGTTAGTCGACTAAGAGGCAGAGGTCTGCAAAATCCCGTAAATAACTAATTTAACGTTAAGTAATCAAAAAAATATGAATTTATTATTTAGCTTAATAGTGTTCCTATCAAATATAGTGGTGATTTTATCTAAATACATTAAAACACAAGAGATATATACCATTAAGTAAAAACTTGGTCAACTATCCCCGGTCTCCCCTACTACCTATAATATTGCCTGTTATTTTTTTTTTTTTTTATATTTTAGATACTAAAAAGTAATAATACGTCTAATTCTGCACAGCGCGCTCCTTGATAGGCGAGTCGTATTGCTCGGTGGATGTATGTCGCGTTGCTTGAGCTCAGCGCAGAACACTCAAGCTATACCGCCCAAATCACTCAAGGCCGTTGGCGTATACCGGGGCCTTAACGAAAGCACGGACGAAACATACGGCGTAATTGATGTCAAAATCAATGCCATGGTGATAGCAACTGAGTTGACGCAATTAGAGTGCTGATTGGCTAATCTTTTCACTGACGACATTTTTATTTGTCTTAAACCTTATGCCAATCCAATGACGAATTAAATATACATAACTAATTATGTATTTGCAGTCGAGTGCCCGACTTGGGGGTCGAACCCAGGACCTCCTCAGCAGTCGTGCTTGCTACCACTAGCTAAACCAACGTGGCAGTTTAATGATGACTTTAACACCCTTTTTATAGCTATGGGCCCTATTCTATAGAAAAGTTTACTCTACTTTTTCATCTAGTGGCGTTTGAAAACCAGGATCTAATAAATGCATGTGACATTTAAATCATTATTTTATCTTAGTAAACACGTAAGTGCATACTGCACTTCGCATGTTACTTTATTAGTGTCTACTTATCATTTAAACTTCACTTACCTACATCAATAAGCACTTAGGTAGTTACATTATTATTATTATTAACTAGCTTTTGCCCGTGACTTCGTCCGCGTTTCCGTCGTTTTTCGTAAAAAAGTAGCGTATGTCCTTCCTCACAGTTCAATGGTTTTGATGTAACAGACAGATTAACTTTCGTATTTTAGTAGGGAAATATAATATGTCAATCCACAATACTGTTGAAAAATATCGCAATAAGGAACCGCAGAATATTATTATTAATAGCTATGCCCGCGACTCCATCAGCGTGTAACTCCTTGTGTGTAATACAATCAGAAAGCTCCGAACTGCTAAGCTATCGGGAGTTACACGTGTTATTGTGAGTCAACCATAAAATATAGACATATACTGTTGTGGGATATTTTTTAGATAATTTTATGTAGAACATTTTCGTCATACATGATTTCTATGTAGCTTTAACCATTATGGCTGCACACGCGACGGAAGCTTAAAAAATGGAGTAACTTCTCCCGTTTTCCCAACATTTCCCTTCACTGCGCTGCTCCTATTGATTGTAGCGTAATGAAAAGTATGCTATATATATACTATATGCTATACTACCTGCCCAGAAGTATGAAGAATGATTGTACCAAGTTTCGTTAAAATCCGTCGAGTAGTTTTTGTTTCTATAAGGAACATACAGACAGACAGACAGACAGACAAAAATTTTACTGATTGCATTTTTGGCATCAGTATCGATCACTAATCACCCCCTGATAGTTATTTTGAAAATATATTTCATGAACAGAATTGACCTCTCTGCAGATTCATTATAAGTATAGATATAGATAACGACATATTTGAGAGCTGTTGTTAAATATTACCTAGGTAGGTAGGTACCTACTTTAAGAGCAAAAATCTGTTCACCTTAATTTTGAACATTTTCTCTGGAATATTTTGTAAAATACGCGCTGAAAACTGAAGCACTGAAGTCTGTGCGAATGGCGTCATATCACTCGTTACCTATCTGTTTCTTTAAAAACAAACTTTTTGAAGACGCCAAAAATCGGCCATTTTTCACTGTTTTTTTGTTTGTATATCGTTAATACTTGAAATAAAAACTTAAATCAATAAGTAAGAATTAGCGAGAATGATTGCTTTGTTAAACAACTTTAAATCGTTATATATCCTAAACTATTATTTAAAAAGAAAAATGATAAAAGAAATCTAAATATGATTTTAAAATACCTACTCAACGACACCCCACTTGACATAGTTCATCAACTTTTTTTTTTTCATTTTGACAATATGGCGTCTGGCTGTCGCTGTGGTGAATTTTGATTACTCTTATGTCTTTAGTGACACTCGCAAGGTTAAGACGAATCGATTGACGTAAGAATTATCAAAATCGGCCTACGCATTTGGTCTCTAGAACGCCACATAGAAACAAACATACATACATACATACATACATAGACTGATAAACACATTACCCTCCTTTGCGTCTCACAGTCGGGTAAAAATAGACCTAGCACATAAATAAAAACACGAATCACGATAGAAAAAAAAAGAATAATAGGTACCATTTGAAAAAACAAAACATTTTCATACTTTTTCAAATTTTGGAACTCATTCTATACTTATGAACCAGCGTCAAATAGCAGAAAAGCTAGATAATTAAATAAATTATATATTGAGAATTCGGCATGGGTTCGAATAAAAACATAAGCTCTGTTTTTTGCTCGACACTTTTATAAATAGAAGATAAACAAACTTGTTAAAAAACAGATCCGCGTTGGCACAAACTTTGGGGACTTTTAGTGGGAAATATGTATTTTTTATGTTGTTTTTTTCACGTTTACGTTTAAAGTTACTACTATGTAGGTATAAAAACTTTGCCGATGAATCTTTTAAGCTTAGCTATGAATTATACATAGATGTAGTAGGTATATTATAATAATTTGAGACGATTTTATCAAATACAATTCTTAAACTTAGCCACAAAGATTTATCATGTTCATAAGTGTAGGTAAACAAAATTTACCTAAGTAACAAAATATTGGCTACAGTTACCTAAAACACATTTTTGAGCAAATTAGGCTATACCTATATTCAAAGCTAAAATACTTACTAAGGTATCAAAAACATAAACGCACCAAAGGAATTCATAATTACTTTTAATATCAATATGATAAAAGTTAACGACCCGTTTCAAACTTCAAAATAAGTCTCGTATAACTTATTCGGCAGACAAATCACACAAATTGTTCCGTTTTTTTAATTATCTGGTAAATATTGCCAATCCGGAGATTAAAATTGACCCCGACTAAAATAAACAAAAGTGCAGATGCATTCGCCACTGATTTCTTTCATAACCTGTTAGTTACCGTTATACGGTTATTTCCTAAATAACTTAAATTTTAATAAATAACTTTTAACTGTCTGTAAACATTGATTTATGTGATGCGTCCGTTATATTATAAATTGATAGTATTCATTTTGATTATTTGAATGCACAAGCCGATCGAACCAGTATGTACGCCTTGACCTAGTCGTCCGGTCGTCTCAAAAGACCTCGCAGCCAAAAAGCTGCTATATTTTTTTTGTATTATGCCTTCCTTTTGTATTAAAGTCAATATTCATATTAAAATAAGTGCCTACAACAAATTATCGCCCGATATTGCTCTAATTTTTTAAGTAAAAATACTTCTCTTTCTTCCTAGTTTTGCCTCCACCAGTGACAAAATAATATCATTTTCCTAAGTCCATAAACAAAAAAAAACAGGCCAAAATTATATGGTCTCCGCCTCGAATTGCGCGCAATCCTGACCATAATGTTTTTGATTAGATAATTAATTACGATGATCACGTATGTCATCGAGACAATACAGCTTCACGATTTAGTAATTTCATATATTCCTCAGCAGAATATAATTATTCTTGTTATGTCATGCTATTGCATTGGTTCGTAGAATCTAGGAACTTTTGTCATTAATCTTCCTCCTTCGGACACTTATTCAATTATGTCTGTTTTTTAACGAAAGATACTGGTCATTCATCCGAAATGTTTGTTGACAATCGCTTTCATTTTGACAATTCAACAATATTCATTACGTTGATCTAATTGTTGGATAGATGAACTTTTCAGACATAAAAAGTAATTGATCTTGTTGTGTTGTGGAAGCCAAAGCGGTTGTCAAATGTGTTACACAAATAATCCGCAGAACAGCTTACTAGCCACGAGAATCAAATGAATTTCTTTTAATAATAATAGGTACTGACCGATACCACAGCCGATACTAGATTAAAAAACTTATTATGAGTGATGGATGAGACATTTCCTATTCCGTTTATTAACGATTAAAAATATTGTTCTTTTAAAATGAGATTTTGATATCTTTTAATTTAGATAATCGGTGCAGGCGCAACATAATCTGTGCTGTAGTATAAAACAGGTGCTATAAAATTGCGTTACACATATAATTTTATCTGAATGAGCAACTGAGCTGATATAATATAATAATTATATATCAGCTCAGTTGTAAAGATAAATTCTCCTAATCGATGCCTTGTTGCTTACTTACATTACTGATTAAATTAGGTTTTAAATAGCTAAATATGTATCACTGTATCTTAACAAGTACTTAAAAAAGTAAACCATTCGTTATTATAACTCCAGTACCTATTCGCGTGGATCGAGCTATATAATGTCAACAACTGTATAAAGTTTTAAGTCAATCGGATGAACAATGATGCACAAGGCACAAACAACCAAACATAATTTTTTATACTAGCTATATAAGATTAGACAAAAGTGGCCCACCAACATATACATATACAGGGTAAAATTAAAACCTGTGCCGATATTTTAGGAGGTGAAAGTACTCATGAAAATGATCAACTTTTATTATGGGACCGACACTAAAAATATGAAAAAAAAAAAAATTTGTTCCATACATTTTGATCGTGTTGTAGTGCACTTTTGTAGGGAACAGCTGTTTTTTTTTCATATTTCACTGGTTTTAATTTTACCCTGTATAATAAATACCCTGTAAATACCTTTTGAACCTTTTCTTCGAATAAAGTTTTAGCTCATCTTGGTTAACTTTTCAGTTCCTTATAAGCTTGTGCTGAATCTCTTCTGGGGGGAACATGTTGTATTTGTTCTATTTTTTGTTAAAATGCAACGTATTCGTCTTATTATTTTATAATAAATAAAATTATTTACTCTGGAATACTTAATTAAGTAACAAAAAAACAAAAAAAAAGTACGATGAATTATATTTATGTAAGTAGCTTGTAGTGCAGTGGGTTCACCCCTTAAATTTAGGTAAATAGGCATGCCATGATACGTGAGGTGTAGTGGATATTTTTTTTTATTCTTCTTTAAATCAGTGGTTTACTTTTAGCATAAATTAGAGCACATTACTAAAACAAAAGTTGCACCCAATAAAAAAAATCGTTAGGTATAAATTAAATGCAGCTTGTATTATCTACATAATTAAGTAACTTGTTTCTTGATTTAATTCTATTAAATAGGTACCAATTTTTTTATAGGTAGGTACATACTTACCTTTATTGCAATTATGCAGAAGTGTATAATAGGTATCCTACCTAATAACAAAATATGGATTTTTTAATTATTTATTAGTTATTCGCCTGCCCATGTTCCTTGTAGAGAGAGTACCTAACAAAAGCAAAGTTTAAGGTTTTTTATTATTTTTAATACATACCTACGATTCACAGTTTGCCATCAAAAATCACCTATCCCATGAAGACCTACCTAGGTACGTAAAATATATTAATATATTGAATAATCTTTTTGGAACGGAGTTCCTTAACGCGGCTTACCGTATGAGTGAACTGAGAGAAATTTTAAGCGATGACGTTTTCTGCCATTTCTCTTTTAGACCTACCTATTCAACAAAATAGCACGCGCCTATATCCATTACCTCAAAAACGACTGAACGGACTTTCATATGGTTTTCACTAATGGAAGGAGGAAGGTTTTTATATATAATTTATAAATGTGTTATTTAATTTCACAAACGATTTATCCTAATAGGATTTCCGGAAATTGCCTCAGAATTGATACTAAGCAATTATTTTAATTCACCAAAACGTACAAATAATACAGTCATCATTATTTTGACACGACTTCCTATAAAATGATTATAAAAAATGCCTTTGAATGGTTTGAAGTTCACATCATAATTATCATGGCTCGTCGAATGCAATCATGGAGCGAAAAGATACTTTTATCAGATAATAAAATAAAGGTTAGATATATCAACATTATTTAAATGAGCCATAATAATATCGTATTAATTAATTATATTATGTGCATGTTTTTGAAAAGGACATCATTTTAAGATTTTCGAAACAATAGGCATTTCAAAAAAATAATTTGATCTCATTAGGTAAATGTTGCCAGGTCGATTGTAGGTATTAATCTGATTCAGGAATAAATGTAGAAAAAATAACGAATAATAATTACCTATTTATACCCACCTACTACATGCGTGAGGATGGCGCGGGAGCATCATACGGTTTTTTTAATAAAAATAGAAAAATATATTTTTTATAATAACCCGACCGCGGTTTTCCCTACTGGTGTTATTGAACCACCAAAAAGAAAAGGAAAACAAGACATTGCAGTCGGGAGTCGGGACCCATTGTTTCCGGGTAATAGTCATATAATGGGTCCCGGCTGCAATGTCTTGTTTTCTTTTCTTTTTGGTGGTTCAATAACACCAGATAAGACGTAGGGCAAACCGCGGTCGGGTTTTTATAGTTTTTAAAACACCGTAGGTATGATGCTCCCGCGCCCTCCTCACGCACGATCACGGAGTGCGCGCACTCCGCGTGTTAATTTAATGTCCGCGAAAAATAATATCACAGACTCAATTTAATTAGGTATGTCTATTCCATAACGATGTAGGAATCGGACTTGAGTCATGGAAGCCATAAACGGCATTTTGCCGCGCATTTATTACATAAATTAGTTATATTCAATCAACGATGATGATCGAAGAATATTTTGAAACAGAATACCTACTTAATTAAAATAAAAATACTTATCTACTTACGTATAAAATTTTGCGTTAAATTCTGATTAAATTTTGAGTTAAGATTGTAACGAGCAGTCCTAGTTATTCTTTTGTTGATGATTTTTGTTTCGAAATATAGGTAGGACAAGATTTAGGATATAAGTTTTTTGTTATATTTGTGGTGGTAACTTCCATAAAAAACGTTACTGCATAGCAGGATACGAAAGGGCGCACTAGTAAAAATAGCTATTCCATCGCAATTTAATAAAACAAATTAGTAGGCCAATGTTTATCAGAACAAATTAATTGCTAATGGCCTGATAATATTCTGAATTCCTCATTATCATCTTGATGCTAAATAATGTTGTCTTAGAAAATAGGTAGGTAGGTATGCCGATTAAAATATTAGAAAAAATTTAGCGTTCAATTTGTGACCCATCGTTTAATTAAATACCTATCTATTTTATTACATAGTAGCCAATAGTAAAGTTAGGTAGGTACTTCTAGAATTCGTTCAGGGACAAGTTCGACTACCATCTCCCATGATGCGGTTTATTAAGGAGCACGCTTGCCTAAAATATTCACTCGAAAATTGAAGACATAGACAACAAGACAACCTGAACAGGTTTAGGATATGTTTTAGAAGTATCTTATTTTGCCTTGAGAACAAAAGACACAGACACCACAAAAGAAAGTGTCTCAGATCATAGAAACAAGGAGATATGCCATTATAGCAAATTAGTACGGGAACAACTGATGCCACTTTTAGCACATTTTTCGACACAATTACGCGCATAATTAAGTGCTCCTTGTGAATAAAAATATCTCCCACGCATTGAACATTCCGCACATCTTCAATCTAACACTGTTAATCGTCACTCAACACTAGCACTAAACTAAAACACTGTATTTATACCATCGATCGTGTTTGGTTCGTCGCCAGCGCGTAAGTTTTTAATATGAGCAATTTGCTCAAGATCAGGCATCAAGCTCGATAGCGCCTTGGCACATCTCCTTGTTTCTATGATCTGAGACACTTTCTTTTGTGGTGTCTGTGTCTTTTGTTCTCAAGGCAAAATAAGATACTTCTAAAACATATCCTAAACCTGTTCAGCTATATTTACGGGCAATTGTAATGTGGTATCGTCGTTATCACGGGTCAGATGATAGCGCGATAACACTATCTATGCACTGCACACATGTAGGTACTCGTAATCTACTATTGACAACACGTTTGAGTCTCTTAGCTTTGACACCTTCATTTTGATGTTTGGCGCGGTTAGAATAAAAGTTATAGCTCATTAGAGCCACGCGGCACCCGACCAGCACCGTCTCGCCTCAAGCGGTCAGTATAAATGGGTATAGGCTCACTACATCAGTTCCGAAGCGCCTCGTCCGAGTGCTAAGCACGCGCGGACGGCGAGTGGACCACGCACGGACGGCGAGTGGACCACTCGGTGGCCATCCGTTACTCGCACGAAGGTCCCGAATGGATGGATGTCCGCGAGTGGTGCACGCGGCGTTCACTGGTTGACAAGCGACGTCGCATCGCAGTTTTGTGTACAAACCCTAACTTTAAATTTACATAGAAAATATTTTAAACATTTTTTTGCAACATGATCATGGATGCTATATTAAAACCTATCTAGTTATAAACGATTCAGATAGATCACTATTCTATAATATTTTATAATCCACCTCCGTTCGCATTAGGAGCGGCTCCTTCAATTCAAACCACTCATAATCGAATAGCGCTACGCTTTATGATTTCAAAGACTACGTTGTAATTAAATTCATCTCATTATATTGTAGTAAGTTTAATTAACTAACTTTAATTAAACGAAATTCTAAATAATTTGACGTTGATTTCACTTGGCTCTAAGTGATGTTTCTTTTAGTTTTTTTTTAAGTCGCGTAACACTAGTAATATTTTATTATCTAAGTAGGTAAGTATTGGAATTTCTGAGTTTGTCTTTGGTAACTTTTTTCCATAAAATGATACTGTAAAATGAGTTACTTTTTTATTTAAATTGCTAAGAATAAAATCTAGGTTGTAAATGTTAAGAAAATATACCTACTGGTCATATGTTCTTCATTTGTTGCTTAATTTATTTTATCGAGTTAAACCGCTGCCCTTGCCTTTGACGACAACTTCGACAACCATTTTTCAGCCATTACCTAAAAATCGGTTTAATATCTTTAATTTAAATAAGAAAACATTACAGATTCACCTTCGCAAAATACACATGTTAGCAATAAATATTTTTCTTCTCGGTATTTGAAAATAGAAAACAAAGCGAGCTATTCGTCACTATCCAGTGACTGGCGCCAGTAAATAAGCAGAGTGCAGTGTTTACTGACTACATAGTTGTGTTTCAAACTGTACCTACTTGGTGCTTTGTTTTTACTTTAAGCTAAGGTCTCGCAAAGAAAAGCATACAGTGCATCGACTGCGTTACTTGCAAAGTTTTCTTACAAGGAAAACGGTTTTTATACAATAACTAGGTATATATGTATAACTTCCTAACATGTAAACTACTTGACTAGCTTGACTTATTCATTTCCTTGATAAATCAAGTGTTTATTATCCTTTTACAATGCTCATGATAATTTCGTTTAGGTAAAAGGTAGATTTCAATGTATGTAAAAAATAGGTAGGTACTTAAGAGGGCGCAATAGAATCATCACGATTTAAATTTCACCCCCACTTCCGCACCTTCCCCTCTATGTTCCGACGCAACCAAGTGACACGTGACACATTAATACAATTATTACCGTTGCATAACTTCAAAATCAGGTAAATGCATTTTTTGTAGTTTCAAGATATTAATATAATTAATCTGCATTATACAAAAAACGAAACCTATATCGAACCGAAAAATTCTGAATCAACTAACTGATTATAACAATAAAAAAATGTTTTTATCTTTTATAAGTTTCATATTATATTATTTACAGCTAAGTGTAAACCCGTATAAAAAGTACATTTTATTTAAATTCAGCTTACGAACAGACCCAACGAAGAATAGAACTGTAAGCCAGTGAAGTTACAATAAAATCTCAAATTATACATCAACTACTGAGTACTAATACAAAGTTTGTTATAACACATTACACAATACCTAAATGTCGATTTTGGGTTGGGCGGCTGTCGGGCCTTAGGAACAGCGACACGACTGGAGAACTGGAGAAACAGCAACAACACCTCAGTCAACGTCTCTGACCAGACTGCCGACTATTCGGCACAAAAGTAGGTCACTGATAGATGATGTATTTATATGCAAGAGAAAAGCAATTGAACAGATTTCTTCT
Source organism: Thalpophila matura (assembly GCA_948465475.1). Taxonomy (NCBI): domain Eukaryota; kingdom Metazoa; phylum Arthropoda; class Insecta; order Lepidoptera; family Noctuidae; genus Thalpophila; species Thalpophila matura. Next base: position 7,939,438 of record OX419198.1, on the reverse strand, counting down.
ACTATAACCAATTTTCAGAAAAACAGAAAATATACAGATTCAGCTTTGTTTGATAAGTACAAATTGTAGATTTTATACGCAATCACGTGACACCAAAATATTTGAAATTTGGTAGTTACCTGATTTTGAGGTGTACGTGACGATTTCCGTAAACATAGTATATGTAGAAAATAGTTTTATAGTATAGTGGTAAGTACATACGTGGGTAATGTACCTACATTTTAACCTGAATATAAAGCATCTCCTGAAAGATTAGTATGACCGTATGACCCTATTTAAATTAAAATTTGTCATGTCCGATACGCAATATCTTTCTAACTGTAGATAAATTGTTAAACTAATAGTCTCATGAACTCTCGTGTCTACTCTAATATCAAAGCGTGACATAATTGAAGAGTAAAACAAATCTTATTAATAATATCATAGGTTTTCGCGATTACTACACATTATAATAAAACAAGTTTAAACGGATTTAATCACGTGTATTATTGATTTTACTGACGTTTCGAACACTTTGCAGCGTTAAGGTCGCAGGACGACTGGGCTGGTAGGCGTCATGACTATGACTGCTATTATTTATACAAAAATGATTTTAAATCTACCCGCACAAGATTTTTTTATTATAATCGATATTATTCGATTCATATTCGTTTCGATACACATAATCGCTCACGGTGTCTTGATGTTTCGCAGTGAGATGTGAAGATTGGGACCTGATTATTTTAAGAACAAGGTTCCAAACAGGTGGTACTTGCCAACCATCTTCTCTATTAAAATTAGGATGTTTTTTTTTATTTCAATAGCCTCGTGAAGCATTCTAGGCACATATCGGTTATCCTTTGCGAGAATTTGAGGTTGATCAAAGCGTAGAAAATGGTAGAGGTTACCTAGGGCAGGGATGGCGAACCTTTTTATAACTGCGTGCCACACTAAGTAGAAAAAGAAAAAAATTATGGCTACGCCGTGCTATATCATAAAAAAGTAAGGAAAATAAAAATCCTTACATAATTAAAGACAGTTATAACACAAATCAATAATGTTATAAGCACTGTAGATCTGTTTTATTGTAAAGATACTGAAAATGTTAATGCAACTTATGTTGTTCCCGTGCCCAGTTTTTTCTGTCGCGTGCCACTCTTGGCACGCGTGCCATTGGTTCGCCATCCCTGACCTAGGGCATGTTCATACACTGCAGACTTTGTGGAGCGCATATTCTGGACGCGGTTTAATCCGTTTAAACTTGTTTTATTACAAAGCTTATTATTGAACATCATGTTATACTCCCAAAGTGATACACTTCTTATAACGTCATATGGATGCACGCGATAATAATATAATATACAGGGTGGCATGTTGAACAGTGGAAATATTTTAGGGGTCATTGTACTCATCATTATGAACAACTTTTACTTTTACTTTACAACTTTTAAAAATTTGCTGTTCCATACAATTTGTTTACTTATGTGAACATAAATGTATGGAACAGCTGTTTTTTTACGCGATTTCAGGGTTGGTCCCATAGTAAAAGTTGTTCATAATGATGAGTACAATGACCCCTTAAAATATTTCCACTGTCTAACCTGCCACCCTGTATACTAATCCAGATTACCACGATTACAGCCGCGTATTTATAACATTTGAAATGATTTGAGAAAAATAATAAAAGAGCGATTAGAAAAATAATAAGCTAAAGCTTATATTAATACGTTATAGTCGTGCGAGAGCGTTGTCCGATCAAAATGATACACTTGTATTAAAACTCTTGTTACTTGCGAATTTGTCAGCAGACTCACGCAATTAGTGGCGTCACTGTGCGACCTGGATTAAAATTTAGTTGGAACACAGATAATACAATACTAAGCGTACAGCTGCCTCATCTCATACAAAAAAACCGGCCAAGTGCGAGTCGTACTCACGCACCGAGGGTTCCGTATCATTTTTGGACGTATAAAGTGAAAAAAACCGGACCGCATAACTAAGTTTGTTTGTCAAGGAATATTGATGATTTTGAAAAAACTGTACTAGTTAGGAACATCGTTTTATTTTTGGTGCCATATTTGGATCAATTCTTATCAACCCTAATTATTTCAGATTTTTCGCTCTGCAAACTTCGGAGATAAGGGGGGGGAATGGTATTTTTTCAGACATTTTTCATCATATGTCGAAAACTGTGAAACATAAAATAAAATGAAAATATATTTTGAAATGTGCAGATCAAGCCCTTTCATATGATATGTCACTTGACCTAGTAACCCCACTTTGAAATTTTGGACCCCCACTCCGGCCCCTTTTGCAATGAAAATAAAAATATTTTTTGACTTTTTTCATTTGCAATATAGTTGGACAAGTATTCTTTATAACTGTTCCAAATTTCAAGTCGATAGCATTAGTAGTTGCTGAAATAAATAGGTGTGACAGACAGACAGACAGACAGACGAAGTCGCACCATAAGGGTTCCTTTTTTACCTTTTTGGTACGGAACCCCAAAAACGGATCTAGGGACTATACATTTTTTCATGCCTAAATGTTTTTTTTTTTATTTGAACAAATATTTACTTTGTCTATTTTTTCATGTTCTAAGTATATTTTATACAAACTTCAATAACAAATCGATACATATAATTAACGCTATCTATTAAGAGTTATTTGAACAAATACTCCTTTGTTCCTGATGAGACACCGTGGTTGGAGTAAAAAAAACGTGTTGGAAAAGAGTCGCCATTCAAGTCGTTGAAAAAAGTTTCTAATTATTTTACATATTCCATGGTCACTCAACAAAGTCCCCAATGACGTCATGATATGATTTCATAGAACCAAACATATTATTTTATTAAATTGATTAAATGAATTAAACTGTAGACATACCTTAGCCGTTTAGCCACCTTCTTTAATTTCCTATTTTTTCACTCGTTTTTATGGTTCTGTATTGCATTATAATAGCGTTTATACGTAATTTTCCAACGAACAACAATTTTGGTCAAGTTTCGTATATTTACACAGTATTTATACTCCCTTGTGGCGATTATTTCAATGATTAACAATTAAATGTGTCGACTTTTACTTATAACATTTAAGTTTCTTGAGTAATATCTACGTAATTTTAATATACATTTTTTTCTGTTTGCGACGGCATAACTGTCATCGGCTGTCAAAGTGGCATAGACCTCACGCCTGTACGGCGGAACGCCGTCTGGTCGATGAAACAGATTTATGCAAAAAGATCACATCAAAAAGAGATGCAATATATCAACTTAGTCAAATAAAATTGTCATAAGCGCCAAAGCAGTTTTACTGGATTTTCTCTTAAAGTAAACAATTTAAAAAAAAAACTTCCGATGCAAAGATAGATTAAATAATTGCGATGTTATTTATATAGTCTTTGTCGTAGTTATTTGCACCACGTCCATGAAAAATCCAATAAATGTGATATTTTTTCGCAACTTCATGATTTTTTTTTATCGAGTAAATTTCATGCTATCGTGTTTCTGTCCGATGCAAAAATAGATCTGATGGTGAACTATCATATATATAAATTTTACTAGTATAGGACCTCTCTTACTCCTCAAATATCCAATCTAAATTTGACGTTTATAACAAAGCCTCCTCTTAATGCGACCATCACATCAACCGAAAGACGGCCACTGCTGGACATAGGCCCCACAACGACCGGTCTTGCGCTGTTCGTACCCAGGGATTCCCATGACCTTCATTAGGTCGTCTGTCCACCTTGTGGAGGGCGAGAGCCTACCCAAGCTGCGTCTTCCGGTCACTAATGTAGGTATTTGGTATTTAAGTATAAAAAAAAGAACAAAAAGAAATGCCGTTTCAATTTGATGCATGGATTTTATTTTGTTCCTAAGTCCGGCCGATTTAATTAAAAGATCAACTCTTCTTCTGGATCTGACACATCTTCATCTGGATCTTCATCTGGACTGACACAATTTGGATTAGATTGCCATCTACCTACACGTTAAAAAAAACTCGTAACTATTCCTAGCAACTTTCGAAACTGTCCTTACCAAGTTGCAAAATACTCACAAAGATCCCGGTATCCGTTGGTATCTGCCACAATCGGGCATCATGATTGCGAGTGCAGCTAAGCCTGGAGTACGGGACGAGAGTGCAGTTACAATAAACTAACCGAAGAAGTAAACGAGGCATAATTATTTATTACTAGACTTTTGCCCGCGACTCCGTCCGCGTGGACTACAATGAAATGACCAGTTTAAATGACCTCCGTAGTGTAGGTTGGGTACCAAGAGGTCAAGCTGTATCTCTGGTTTTTTTCAGCGGAATCAGATGAAACGTGGCTTAGATTTTAAGTTGGACCATAAGCTGTCGAACTGTGAAAACCACATCAAAACCGTTCAGTAGTTTTCGCGTGATGCGCGCATAAACAGACAAACAGATAAACAGACAAACAGACAAAAATCTAAAAAAAACCCGACTGCGTAAAAACTTAAATAAAAACTAAAAAGAAAGAAACAAGCCCAGTAGTTTAGAATTCTGTTATGTAATACTACATAACTACACAATTGTAATAGTTTTATAATCGATACACACATAAAACAAATCATAAATTCTAATGCAGAACAGAACGACTCACAGTCGGGGCCCCTTGGGAAGATTTGATTGGTAAAATTTAAATGGGCCCCGACTGTGAGTCGTTCTGTTCTGCATTAGAATTTATGATTTGTTTTATGTGTGTATCGATTATAAAACTATTTCAATTGTGTAGTTATTTAGTATTACTTAACAGAATTATAAACTACTGGGCTTGTTTCTTTCTTTTTAGTTTTTATTTAAGTTAATTCTTTCACGTATTTTTTAAAATTAGTTTTTACGCAGTCGGGTTTTTTGTTTTTCTTTAAATTATTATTTTTTATTTTATACTTTTTAGTTATGCACTTTATTTTTTGTTTGTACCTATATCATTAATACTTGAAATAAAAACTTAAATCAATAAGTAAGAATTAGTGAGAATGATTGCTTTGTTAAACAACTTTAAATCGTTATATATCCTAAACTATTATTTAAAATGAAAAATGAGAAAAGGAACCTAAAGATGATTTTAAAATACCTATTCAACGACACCCCATTTGACATAGTTCATCAACTTTTTTTTTTTTCATTTTGACAATATGGCGTCTGGTTGTCGCTGTGGTGAATTTTGATTACTGTTATGTCTTTAGTGACACTCGCAGGGTTAAGACGAATGGATTGACGTAAGAATTATCAAAATCGGCCTACGCATTTGGTCTCTAGAACGCCACATAGAAACAAACATACATACATACATACATAGACTGATAAACACATTACCCTCCTTTGCGTCGCGCAGTCGGGTAAAAAAATCTTTTTGGGTATAGTTACGTCCCAGTAGGTGGATCCCGACTGTTTTTTTTCTGGAATATCTTCAATGTACAGACACAGCTTGTTTACAATTTTATAATAGTAAGATAGATATTATAGATACTTACACGGAATTTTCTTGTGTCATATAGTTCGGTATTCTATAATTAAAAATGAGGTTGGCATGTTGCATTTCATATTTTAAAATTGCTAATTCGAAACATAGTTTTTTTGTAAACATGATCGAATCGGGATTGGTTAAATTGATGTGCAAATTAGCATTTTTTTTAATAAATCGTTGCCCTGCACTAGGATTTCTCCTGTGTCGTGGGCCCGTGCAGGGAATCGAACTCGCGACACGCCGCGCATCAGCCAATCGCTCAGCCATTAGGACAACCTTACCGTCATCTATACTAATACTATAAAGAGGAAATATTTTTTTGTTTGTTTGTTTGTTTGTACCGAATAGGCTCCGAAACTACTGGACCGATTTAAAAAAATCTTTCACTAATAGAAAGCTACATTATCACTGAGTAACATAGGCTACTTTTTATCCCGAAAAAATGCACAATTCCTGTGGGACACGCGGACGAAGTCGCGGGCGAAGTGCTAGTTGAAGTATAATTTGGATAAAACAATGGTTTCCAACGTACTTAAGCTTGTATGGCAATCGAAAATTAATACCTTCTTGTGTAAAACATTATCCATTTGTCTTTGGTTAGTACTGCCATGCTAATTATCTGGGCGAGAACAAATGAAATGACGAACCTTGTATCCTTATAGAAATGACGTTATGTCACGTAACTTCGGGAAGTAAATAAGATTTTCAGTTCCTGTTCATAAACGGTGCTTTTTTATTTGTCTTATCTTTAGTTTTTATTATATCATTCAACCAGCCGCCAAACTTCACAACAATTTAATTCAAACATTTATATTAGGTTATAGTACCTACATACATAAGTACCTAACAATTGTAGGACAGACATACATACGCGTAAAACCCATTACCCTCCTTTTGGTTGCCAAAGTCGGGTAAGTAATGTGGATAACTTTCATGCCTTACGTGATAGGTAGAACCTTGTAAACATACCTACTTATTACATGAATTAAGTGGTCGTAAACTAATTATAAACCTATTATAAAAGGTACCACTATTATTGTGAATTGAATTCGATTGTGAATGTTTACCTATGTTTCTTACTCAATCATGTGGCTGAAGCTGAATACATCTGGGTATTTCTACGGTCTACCTCATTCTGTTGTAAGGATGTCCGTCACTATAAACCAAAAAATATTACTGTGCACCGCCCGATAGATCTTGATCGTTGATAAATCGATTTAAAGTCAAATTAGTTTTTTTTTCTGTTTTATTTTCTGGTAGCTCTGTCACGTGCGTAACATATTTTTATATAGGTATGTACTTAATAAAGAAATAAAAACATTATTACTATAGGTTACCGCTTACCGTTTTTGTACAGATTCCTTACTTTACATTTTTGGCTGACCATCACAAAAACAAAAACTTATAAAAAACTTACTTTTGTTTTTAATTGGAATGTTATATTCTCCTTTGAGACTTTTTAATGTAGGTAAAAGTAATTAGTGGAGTAAGTATCAAAGATTTTTGTTAATTATGAATTATGATTTTATGAAATATGTATAACAGCGCGGTGTGGTTTTATCTAGAAATAGAAATCCACGTCATTTTCCGTAGGTGTCGAGAAGTAGGTACATAAATATTATAAAAGCAGAATGACCATTGTCATCTACTGTGTACTAATACGGAATCATCCGCCTAGCCTTTTCCCAACTAGGTTGGGGTCGGCGTCCTGTCTAACTAGATGCGACCGAATATCATTATTTTACATGGAGCGACTGCCATCTGACCTTTACGACTCAAGTACTGGATAACACCGGAATTCTAAAGTTAGACCAGTTGTCAGATTTTCGGACTTCTGACAACAGTAACGACTGTCGTTCATATTCGTATCTGTATAACGTGCTCTGCGAGACACGGAGGGGTCTCGATGTGGAGAATGGTCACCCATTCATGGACTGATCGTGGCAAGTTATTTACCCACGATTCGAGCCCCTTACTAGTACCTACGGAATATTATTATCTAAGAAAATAAAACCAGCCTCATTTCACAGCAAAAGCTTTTTCTCATAAAGAGGTATAGAGTATAGAGAATAACCCTTTCTCGCCACGTCTTGCCACGCTTGTTGACTGCGTGTTTGTCTTATGTCAATTTTTAATCGCTATATAAAAAAATCTCTATCACTATCACTAAATAGGTTTTATGAAATCGATATAGTTTATTCCTAGAAATAAATGTTATCTGGCGATTGAAATTGGCCCTTAGTTGTATGTATACGTCTCTATTCTTCTTACGGAACATTCCATGAGTTAGAAAGAGTGCTCTATAGATTTCTCCTCTTGCTTTTTCTCTCTCTACGGGTAGAACCTGGTTTGAGTGATAACCGGCTGTGGCTACTGTTGACATATGAGTACACTCCCTCTATGTTGTTATTCCTCTAAAGTTTTTTCAGATCAAATTGTATGTGTCTACGATTGGTCTAGGTACTGTAATTTTGGTCAAACAATCACAACAGCTGACATAAGATTTCACCAGATTTACTATACTAATCAAAGGCATGATCAGGCATTAAGAAACTGGGTTTTAGATGTTTTTCTTCACCGTAAGTCTTGTCTTAATAGCCTTGAAAGTACGGATGTTACTAATAACCCACATTGGTTTTGCAACCGTATCCGACTGCGTGTGCGCATGAACTTTTAGGCCATATAAAAGCGTAACTATTTTTTTTTTATTAAATCACTATTTACGAGGTAATGGATCGAAGGTCAATATTCTGAACTGGAAATCTTGGCCCTTGATAATAGCTAGTTTCATTGAATTTTAATTATGTTTCTCTGTTACTATACATAGCTATTGATTACGAAACAAGATGATGGAACACTTCTCTGAAGCTAATTAATTCTAATTGACCTGGAATTAAATATATTAAATATAAATTCTTTGGTGTCTACAAGAATCAATTTAGATTAGACATCAGGGTGAACTTTACAACGACATTTAATTATTTTATTGAGATTTTTGTTTTTCCTAAGTTGTAGAAGAGTTTAATCTAGATATTATTGATATTCAGCCTCAATCAAGCCACATGCAATGTTTTTATTTATATTCATGATGTTACTTACTTATTTATATTACATTAAGTCGATAAATTAAAAAAATCTGTTGATTTATCTTGCCTGTCAACTCTGTGTTAGGTAAAAAATAAAACATGTAGGTACTTAATTTCATAAATTATTCAAATAAACTAGCTACCACTGTCTCCATCGTACACCATCAAATACAAAAAAACAGAAAAGGATCAAAACTATTTAAATATTCAATGCTGTATTTTATTTTAAATAAACAGGGAATATTCATGATGGCAAAACGTGACCACAATACTCTTTTGATTTAATTCATGTGTTATTAGTAAGAATGGAAATTCAGTACGTCAATGGTCTTTGACGTGAAATTAATAATTCTGTGTAAGAAAAGTCCTTGGATTTCTAATTTATTGCCTGCTTCATTGAAATTTTCTTTGCGTGTTTTGCATAAGAATGATGATACTATGCTTGATAATGTGAAAGCTTTGTAAGCAGAGGTCAAAGGTGTTATTGGGATGGTTCAGAATTAACAAACGATGAGAAAATACGCTTTGACGAAACATTTTGCTTGGTGTCTTGCGCTGGCGCAATTGCATTATTATCATTTGTTAGCCTGTGGTCGTGTGTGACAAAAACAACTTTAAAGTGAATAATTTTATAGTTTAAGTTTTATGAAACATAATATTGTGTCTAGCTGAATCTTCAGAAAATAAAGTACCTATCTAGGTAAAGTCACACCAGTGAACGAAAACCTATGAACAGCAAGACTACAAATAAAACGCAAGTATAAAAAACTGGCCAAGTGCGTGTCGGACTCTGTCGGAGTCGGAATATGGAGCAAAAACAAGCAAAAAATCATGTTTGTTGTACGGGAGCGCCCCTTAAATATTGATCTTATTATGTTTTTAGTATTTTTTGTTATAGCGGCAACAGACATACATCAGCTGTAAAAATTTCAACTGTCTAGCTATCACGGTTCATGAGATTCAGCCTGGAGACACCCAGACAGATAGACAGACAGACGGACAGCGAAGTCTCAGTAATAGGGTTCCGTTTTTACCCTTTGGGTACGAAACCCTAAAAATTTAAATTACCTACTTATATTTTTACCTACTTATACCTACATAAATATAATTTTAAACTATATCTCGTGACTTTTGCGGTTGGTGTTTTATAAACGAATAGAATATTTTTTCTTAATTAATTGCATGACGTTTGTCTAAACTTTGCATTTAAATAATTATATGCACGTAAGTAAAATACACTCTAATTTAGTTTCTCGGGTATTCTAGAATCACTTTCAACTTTGATTGAACTCGTTTTTACCCAACTTCTGTGACGGTTAATTACAAATTAATATTATTTATTTCTGATGTTTTCAGTAAATTGCTAAAGTAAATACCTTCTTGTAACAGTTAGTATTAATTTGTGAATAGGCCAGCTTCTTGGGTGTTTTAAGTATAATTTATATTGTCATCTACCTTAAATAAAGCAAAAACGTTTGCACGTGCCTCTTGAATTTTTGTGCTAATGCAGTCTACCATATAAATAAAATTGTGAACAACTATAATAGGCATAACTTCGTCAAACCAGTTAAAAATGACGCAAAATTATATGATTATCCTTACAAAAAGACCACATAGGCTTCTATCCCTTTGGAAATAGTAAAGTGATAGAGTACCTACCTACCTAACACTTTATTTTTTAGACTTATTCTAGCCTTATGCCGTAAGCATAAAAATTTAAAAAATCACTGCAAATGTCACTGAGTTGAATAAACTACAAGAAAACTATGCATTATGTAATACAGACACATTACATCCTGGTTCTAAAGATTAACTTACCTGCTTTACAATGACAATATAAATCACTATTGTTAAGGCGCTATAGGTCCAGCGAAATATTTTACGTGCGGGGGTGAAGAACACGATGCGGCGCGCGCGCCCGCGGGCTACGGGGTGGCGCGTTGACGAGATCTCTTGCGGCGGGCTGAGCGCGACGCTATTACTTTTAGTGGAAATTGGCGCGCACATAGTGTAATTAAAGTACCTAGTTGTCAAACTTTATTAGGTAGGTACCTACTTTTGGTACAAGTTAGTTTAGCGAATTAAGTCAATTTATTTTTTGTGGTGGTTATTTGGAAAAACTAGGTAGGTATTACCTAGTTATTCCGATTTCTAAAAGGTTAGTACATACTATGTACTAACCTTTTAGAAATCGGAATAGGTAGCGTTATAAAATAAATAAATAAAAAAGTTTCTAGAACAAAAACTGTCTAAATTTCTAACTTAGCAAAGTTACAATATCCAATTGCCTATAACATAGCCTATTTCTTATCGGATCTGCAATATTCTTGTTAGATACATGTTTCTAGACTACCACACGTCTAGTAAGACACAATTTATCATCCTAACTTACACACAGAAATATCGCATTTTCAAACACATATCGATCTATATTATAGGCACAATATCCATGAAATTCAGAGTCTTTACACAACATTATGTCCTAGCCTTCCTACCGAACCTAAATACATGACTAGATTCTATATAACACATTACAACAATCCTACAAATGCAATTTTATGTACATAACACTTATTCTCAAATTATAGCTTTCCTATCGTCGAGAGGTATAACTGCTTATGTACATCTTATGTAAACAACATTCCTACACTATAAAACCACGATGTACACAAAACCTCGATTATGGTTACAAAGGTATTCACGACTTTACATAAAAAACATGAAATCTTATTCCTACACAATAGGCTATTTGACTCATTTTGGGAAATGGTTTATATTAAATCTTCATTATATTATAAGCACACTACATTGATATTTCAAGGAGATCTACTGTATTTATCAATAAAAATCAGTGATTAAGGCGAAGGTATATGGTAACGGCCAGTTTTAAATCTCTTATTTCGCCGTCAAATAATGCAGGTTAGTTGTGCAATTTTTTTATGTTAAACTAGAACATATATACATCAATCGTACCTGTGAATATTTAACTATTGTTGTAAAATACATAATGAAATAAATTCATGAATTCGTGTCTACCCAAAACATAAAAACGTAATTACTTTCAAACCGCTTAAGATATTTTCATGATTTGTTTTGTGTGAAAAGACTATGTTACTACCTATAATAATACCTGTTACTTTTTTTTTATTTTATGTTTTAGATACTAAAAAGTAATAATACGTCTAATTCTGCACAGCGCGCTCCTTGATAGGCGAGTCGTATTGCTCGGTGGATGTATGTCGCGTTGCTTGAGCTCAGCGCAGAACACTCAAGCTATACCGCCCAAATCACTCAAGGCCGTTGGCGTATACCGGGGCCTTAAGTATAAATTTCCAAAACCGCTCCAAAAACGCTGTTTCTGACAGAAGTGACGTAACACGCTAGTAAACGAGCTTTCTCAAAAGACAGATGGTGCAGCTGAAATTAATTTCATCAATAATTCATTTTTATCGGCTATAGTGGCGTATAAATGGTGTGTAGTTCCACAATGTACAAATACGTCTTTAAGCAGTCCATCATGATTCATGACACAAAAGAATTTATAGGTAATGTTTCTGAGTTTTTATCAACATAACCTAAAATTAGATTTCACAAAACTTCTGAATGATTATATAAAAGATTTGTAAATAAATATGTGGTAGGTAGGTACTTACACAGCTGTTTTTACATTTTTAAGTTCCGCAGCATAATAATCAGCGTTATTCTTAAAGAAAAGTGCAATGCGTCTATCTTAGGTAGGTTGTTGTTATCAGCTTGCACAAAATTTGACTCCATTTTGTGATTCGATATAAATATTTATGCCACTAGATGACTATATAGAAGATTTCTATGAAAACAGCTTCAGAAATAGCTCAAAGATCGATTAAAGCACCCAAAAACATAAAACGCAAACTACATCTGTCAAAGCCGTGCTTATGCTCAAAGACTACATATATACATACATATATACTTATGCTTACATTGCTTACTCCAGTGTTGCCAAGCTAGATTTTCATTTTACCCCAATGCCTGATTAATTTTACTCTAAAATCATAACTATTTATACAAAAATACCTGGGACCTGGCTAAACTTTTGGTTTTAGATATACAATAAAACAAGTTCTTTCTTAATCAATGGTCATGTTTCACAATAAAAATATGCTGAATTTGTTTGTTTAACTCAAATTCAATTCAAATACTTAGGTACCTACATGTATTGCTTACCAAAAAGCCCATAAACTTTAGTAATCATAACAGCAATACGAAATCTAACCTTAAAATTTTGGAAGTGACTCCGCGACCGCCGCCGTGACCTGAATTTGCAGCCGGCACCGGTTGCTAAATTGGCAGCCGGCGCTGACTTTGGAAAAAAGCGGGAAAGGGGGTTGGCAATTTGGCATAATTAAAAAAAACATTTCATGTTTCATTTGAGTAACATACCTAATTAGGGTCCAAGAGCGAGCAAAGAGAGGGAACTTGGACACCCCGACACGGACAGGTTAGGTTCGAAGGGGTTGACGGGGGCTTCAGTGAGCGAGCAAACCGAGCGAACGAAGCCCCCGTCAACCCCTTCGTGTTAGGTTACTCTTAACCTTGCAGATAGAAATAGGAGCTCCGCGTACCGGGGCTCCATCAACCACCTCCATCCCCCTTGTAAGTCCAAAAAAGTTGTATTTTGTTTTACATTGACTCTGTAATTAAATTAATAAGGGCACTGGCAGACGCCCATAGAACGCTGGGCCTCAGATTGTGTAAGTCGGTACAGATATGGAATTAGTTTGGTGTGATCGAGTATTTCAAGAGTATTTAAATTCATTTTTTATTTGTTTTTGTACGTAATTGGGTTAAAGAGAAATATTCTTATTTCTGACAGTGAGGTTAAGTATGGTGTGAATGATCCAGTGAAGTACAGCCCGACTAATGAGTTCTCAATTCAAAGGTTTTAGTTGCTGTCACTATGATATTCTGTGGAAGCACGCGCCAGCCAGCATGCACCCGTTTTTGTTTTAGTGGTTTTTTTCAAAACGTCAATGGCATAATCATTTTATTTCTTATTTATTTCGATTTTTGATTCCAATTCTTAATCTCTAAGATAAATTAGGCAAAGAACAATTAAAATATATTTTTATTTTTGGTTAAGCTTTTATTACTGTACCATATCAAGCCTAAAACTGCCAACGTCCTTTACTCTAAAGAATTCTTTACCCTAAAATAAGTTGGCAACACTGGCTTACTAGCGTGTGACGTCACCAGAGTGCAACTGGCCGTTCTTGTCACAGATAAAATAACAAAAAATATTGCATTTTATTTTCGTGTAATTTGCAAATATATACATATTTTAGTTGAAAATCAAGTGAAATAAGTTTATTTACGCTATGAACTGATAGGATGACCACAATCTATAGCATATTTTCAATGTTGTCAAGAAGCCTATTCTAATAAGAAAATAATACAAATCCAATAGGAAACAAATTGTAAACATTAATCAATACTAAAATTAAGGAAATAATAACTCAAAATAACATAAAACACGATATTAAAACCGACAAGTACAATGACCCCTTTTGATCGGCGCCGGCTCTTGGACCCTAATTAGGTATGTTACTCAAATGAAACATGAAATGTTTTTTTAATTATGCCAAATTGCCAACCCCCTTTCCCGCTTTTTTCCAAAGTCAGCGCCGGCTGCCAATTTAGCAACCGGTGCCGGCTGCAAATTCAGGTCACGGCGGCGGTCGCGGAGTCACTTCCAAAATTTTAAGGTTAGATTTCGTATTGTTGTTATGATTACTAAAGTTTATGGGCTTTTTGGTAAGCAATACATGTAGGTACCTAAGTATCTGAATTGAATTTGAGTTAAACAAACAAATTCAGCATATTTTATTGTGAAACATGACCATTGATTAAGAAAGAACTTGTTTTATTGTATATCTAAAACCAAAACTTTAGCCAGGTCCCAGGTATTTTTGTATAAATAGTTATGATTTTAGAGTAAAATTAATCAGGCATTGGGGTAAAATGAAAATCTAGCTTGGCAACACTGGAGTAAGCAATGTAAGCATAAGTATATATGTATGTATATATGTAGTCTTTAAGCATAAGCACGGCTTTGACAGATGTAGTTTGCGTTTTATATTTTTGGGTGCTTTAATCGATCTTTGAGCTATTTCTGAAGCTGTTTTCATAGAAATCTTCTATATAGTCATCTAGTGGCATAAATATTTATATCGAATCACAAAATGGAGTCAAATTTTGTGCAAGCTGATAACAGCAACCTACCTAAGATAGACGCATTTATGGTTGCACTTTTCTTTAAGAATAACGCTGATTATTATGCTGCGGAACTTAAAAATGTAAAAACAGCTGTGTAAGTACCTACCTACCACATATTTATTTACAAATCTTTTATATAATCATTCAGAAGTTTTGTGAAATCTCATTTTAGGTTATGTTGATAAAAACTCAGAAACATTACCTATAAATTCTTTTGTGTCATGAATCATGATGGACTGCTTAAAGACGTATTTGTACATTGTGGAACTACACACCATTTATACGCCACTATAGCCGATAAAAATGAATTATTGATGAAATTAATTTCAGCTGCACCATCTGTCTTTTGACAAAGCTCGTTTACTAGCGTGTTACGTCACTTCTGTCAGAAACAGCGTTTTTGGAGCGGTTTTGGAAATTTATACTTAATCACTGATTTTTATTGATAAATACAGTAGATCTCCTTGAAATATCAATGTAGTGTGCTTATAATATAATGAACATTTAATATAAACCATTTCCCAAAATGAGTCAAATAGCCTATTGTGTAGGAATAAGATTTCATGTTTTTTATGTAAAGTCGTGAATACCTTTGTAACCATAATCGAGGTTTTGTGTACATCGTGGTTTTATAGTGTAGGAATGTTGTTTACATAAGATGTACATAAGCAGTTATACCTCTCGACGATAGGAAAGCTATAATTTGAGAATAAGTGTTATGTACATAAAATTGCATTTGTAGGATTGTTGTAATGTGTTATATAGAATCTAGTCATGTATTTAGGTTCGGTAGGAAGGCTAGGACATAATGTTGTGTAAAGACTCTGAATTTCATGGATATTGTGCCTATAATATAGATCGATATGTGTTTGAAAATGCGATATTTCTGTGTGTAAGTTAGGATGATAAATTGTATCTTACTAGACGTGTGGTAGTCTAGAAACATGTATCTAACAAGAATATTGCAGATCCGATAAGAAATAGGCTATGTTATAGGCAATTGGATATTGTAACTTTGCTAAGTTAGAAATTTAGACAGTTTTTGTTCTAGAAACTTTTTTATGTGACTAGGTAGGTCCATGGGAGTTGTACCATTGGATAGGTAGGATTTTCCGCAAATTATGATGTGTAATTTATGGTTGGATATTTAAATAAAGTAGATTAGAAGGGCTCACACGTAGTGAAAACGAAAGTGAATTAGGATTCAAAAACACGGCTCTATGTGAGGTAAAGTAATTAGGTTATATAAGAAACGCGTGCTCTCCGAGGCACGGAGGGGTCTCGATGTGTAAATAACGGTCACCCATCCAAGGACTGACCGCGGCAAGCGCAGCTTAACCTCGCAGATCGATCGATTAGCGCGGCCGTCATTTAGCCACGAGCTTTTTTTTAATAAATTATGATTATAATAATAAAATGCGAAATCCTATTCAAACAAAAAATTATTTATTTATTTATTATCTAAAATGATGTACCTATCTATTGCATCTTTTGTTTGACGGATTTTACTGACGGAAAAATATTTAATCATGACGAATTTTTGACGGAAAATACCAACCTGCTTAGCGGAATTTTGAAATTGTAATTGGCAACACTGTTAGGATGTGAGCGTACCTACGTTTATCAGTCAATAGGTGGTCAATAGCGCTATTTGCCCAAATATGTGCTAAAACCTAACCTTAATTGTATAAAAAATATTATATTAATGATATTATTACGTTTGTTAGTCATTTTCACAAAGAATTATTGAAAATAATCATTTCGTGAGCGGCGAAAAATTTGGCACACGTCCTACTCCGGTGAGGTCTGAGACCGGACCACAGAACAATAATACTCTAGCGAGAAGAATATCAACTTCATAGTAAAAATGTGAGACGAATTTGCACGCCATCTAGTGGGATCCCAC
This sequence comes from Thalpophila matura, assembly GCA_948465475.1. NCBI lineage: Eukaryota > Metazoa > Arthropoda > Insecta > Lepidoptera > Noctuidae > Thalpophila > Thalpophila matura. Next base: position 7,922,721 of record OX419198.1, on the reverse strand, counting down.
TAAATCCAATGAAAAAAATTATATGCCCACCTAGAATAGATATTATTTTATTGACAGTTTATGACAATAAAATAATATCTATTCATAAAGGTGGGCATATAATACAAATTAATACATCTTGAGAAACTGAAAATCCACAAGTGACGCACTTTCCTATGTTATACTTTTGATTAATTGCGAAACCTCGTTATCACAAAGAAATCTCGAAAGAGTCACTATCTCACTCAACACAACACTTTTTCACCGCAACGGCGTAACAGTATGCCGACTCAACGTTAAGATGGAAAAATCAGAAACAGTTTATCGTTTTAAAGCACAACAAATAAACAGAAACAAGAAAAAACGACCAACCATAACAGCAGACATTTATCATATGGTGTTGCCAGAGCAAACTACCAGAGTCCATTTTTTAAATTCAAATTTATTTCTAAAGATATAATTATTTTTCCAAATTTCGTTTAGAGTTCATAATTTTAATTATATAACCGTAAAAAAATAGGTGTTAGTTATTAAGCTACATTTTAAATTAAATTAATCATGTTTAGGTCATAATTTGTTACACGATATTTCATTTTATTTTACTTGGTAACATTTCATTGTAATCAGCCTGTTAGACAGAGTCATCGATATCGCTATTCTTATCATGAACTGGAACCCACCTTGTGTCCAAAGTCACCCATACACAGTTGACCGAGCCTGGACCGGACTGAAGCAGTCGTGCGCACGTTCTTAGGAACGTTTTTTGGGTATAAAAAATTATCTAAAATTGCCGTTTTAATTTTTATACAATTTTATTAATGAATTCACTAACTCAATTATTAAATAATATGTTAAAAAATTTTCAAAAATTAAAACGTAAGAAATAAGTCTAAAAAATTAAATATTCGTAATGAAAAAGTATCTTCGAGAGGTATCTTTGGAATTTTTTTCTATCGAGTGAAGTTATTCATATCGTGTATTGAATTAATGATTTCACTAGCTAATATGCTTAAGTATACCATATATTTTTTTCTGGGTGGAAACTGTAAGAAATCTTATAAAAAAATGAAAAATTCTAGAGCTCATTCTAGCGTTTTGTGAACCCATAGCGCCTTAATGTCTACCCTCCTTTGACAATGAGTTAGCATTCTATAACCTATGTAATGTTGGAACTTTTTTTTAATTGCCTGTTTGATACGGTTAAGCAAAGTATCAAGTAAGGTTGGGCCGCATTTTTTTATACTGGCTGAAAATGGAACTATACAGAATGAATAGCGCCAACTACTTTTTGCAACGGAACAATCCTATTGCCACAGACAGAAAAGAATACCTAGGTTACTTTAACACTTCACAAGAAGTCCCCAGATATGCCGACGAGTTTTAATAAATTTTCAATCTACTTAGTCTCAGCTAAGAAATTAGGAAGTGTTTTAGAAGTCAGCTAAGTTTTTGAAGAGTGTTATGAAACAGTTGATTAGAATTCAGGACCTACTTGGGCTTATAAACTTGCCTACTAGCAAAAAAAAATATCATTTTTTCATGTTTTTGTCCTTTCTTATTAAATTCGCCCGCAGTCGTCCCACTTCTTCTGATAGCCATATTCGGTGATAAGTACTATTTGCTCATTAGAAAACGGACATCAATTTCCCTCATTGATGACGTGAATTTCTGCACTAACACCGATACTCCTCAGAGTCAGAGTAAGAAGTCGATCAGGTAACGCTTTAAAAAAAACGCTTTTTATTCCACTTTGTTCACCCAGGTGAAATCACCTAGGTGATTTAATTCCTCAGGTGAACGAAGGACACTTTTTATTCCACTTTGTTCACCCAGGTGATATCACCCAGGTGAACAAAGTGGAATAGACCTTAGTAATGTGCAGGAATTCTTGGAACTTCGCTCCGATAGGCTATACGTAACATAAATGACAGGTTGTCCCGTTTAGCTGTAGTAAAGCAAATCGCCGTTCTCTAGACAGACCTTTGGCACGCGTGCCATAAGTGACACGCTTCAGAAAATTTTGGGCACGGCAACAACAGAGCTCACATTATCTTTTACATACAGTGCGTTATAATAACATTTATATCACACATTTCTACTATTTGAAGCAGTCCTTGATAACGAATTTTTAGATATCGGTTTACTCGATCGTCGATGACCATAAGAAAAACCTTTTTTCTCGCAGATGTAGAAAGGTTCACCATTCCTGATCTATAGCTTGACTATTGAGTAATACTGTGAGGTTTCTTAAATTTTTGTTTGTATAGCAAACCAGTCTTTTTAGAATTGCGTGGGAGGCTTGCACGAGTTCAACACGTGGATGACGTGAGCCCTTTGAGAGGACGTAATGTAAAGGTATTTCCGGGATGACAGATCGTAAAGAAATACTAATGCCGTCTTTAGTTGGCAAGGCATAGAATAATAAAATTATTACAGTTTTGTCAGGCTTGTCAGAAACTAGAACACTTTCCAGTTATAATTTATTATAACAGGTGCTTGCCAATTTCGTTTAAATAACCGAAATATCTGCATATTTTCTCGAATTAACTACTTCGAACATAGGTATTACTGTTTCGTTAAACGCTGTCTAAATAATAAATAATTATGAATATTAACAATATTATTAAAATTATTATGTTTCGATGTTATCTGCAGTTCTAGGTAAGTTCTAGGTTATAAATGTATATTTATGCGAATTTTTTAACATGTTAAAGCCATGTTATGCTTATCTTAATGTTATTAAATATTAAGACAGTTCTAGGTTTATTCGAGATTTTCTCCCTTAAAGTTCTTCTCAAACTAAACGTCCCTATTTCTATTATCTGATTGTACCTACCTATTTATATTAGTTTTGAAACGCATCGCTTTTTTCTCATACAAGAGCTCCTACAAAATTCAAAATTTTATCATTATCATTCGCCATCAAAATATCTACCTATGTAAAGGATTTTAAAAAATCAAATAGTGCTTTAATTAGCCCATACCTATTACTTACTGCTGCTTTTACTATATCATTTGTATTTCTAAGAATGTTGGTGGTCAATAATAATCTTCTTTCTGAATAAGTCTCTCTTGAAATATTGATAATAACAATAAATTCATAAACTGTACAAATTATATAGGAACAGCTTTAGATAAAATAAAAAAAATCTAATCAAATGGTTGAGAGTTTGTGACAATTGTTGCTTATCTTCATTTTATCTTTGGTAGTGATAAGTCTACCGTTTATAACTAAGTACACGCGAATTGTAATGAATTGAATTGTGACAAGTCTAATTTTGAAATCGTCAGTAGTACCTACAACTGCGGCTAACAATATTTGACAACATTAGACTAACAGTCAGTTGCAGAAAAGGTTATTAAGTTTTAAAGGAGACTTTAAACATAGAAATAAAAAAAAACGTTAATTTAGACACGAAAATAATATTGTGTTGTTCAATAACATTCTCATCAAAATGAAAAACCTGAAAAGCTTTAAGATAGATTCAATAGTTTGTGAAATCCTGCTCACGTCATAGACATTAATATAAAGTGTGCGTCTTGAAATGCTTTATCAAAACGAAACTAAACACAACCAAAACATTTCAAAGAATTTAACAGATTATCAAGTCACTGAAGTCTCATTAAATGTTGCAGTAAAAATAAAAACAGACAAGTGCTCAGGTGCTCACGTAGTGATAACATAATTTATAACCATTCTCAGACTCATATGTGTCCAACTTACATTTTATTTGCTCAGCACAAATCCTGATAAACTAGTTTCTGGTTTGACGCTATTTTTCACGTTTTTATAGGGAATTCCTATTTTTTTAATTTGTTTTTAGCTTTAAGTACAAAAACTGGATGAATAGGTATAATACCTATAACTTGTTTTTTGTGGGCATATGCTAATTTGGCAAAATTTCCTAATCTACACGATCCAAAACGAGTTAGCTGTGTCGGGAATCCTGTCTTGAGAAAATATCTGTATTTGCGATATCTTCATTGCCCTGTTGGCAGTCCTCTCCTAACGTTGCCCATGGGCAAATTTGAGGTGATTGAACGCTTAGGCTTGGGTAATCTTGGAAACAACAAATCCCACACATTTTTGTGACCGGTGATTCTAACCAGTTTGCCAAAACTTGACAAAAAAACAAAGAGCCCAGTAGAGTCCCTTGCGGCAGCCCTCAGTTAAAATGTACTTAAATGCATTTTAATGAAGATCTCAAGTACTAAACTCTCAGGTAAGATAGTTAAAGACAAAAACAACACAAAGAAACACTAGGAAATCCCATTGAGTCTCAGTTTTCGCCGTCGCTAATCTTAGTATTTGCTTTCCGTGTTCAAATGTTATTACTGGTATAATTTGTTTCACTTTTGGAGAAATTAAAAGTAAACTTTAAATGTTAATAAATTTGGCTTATTGTTTACAACTTTAGTGAGGTATCATACGACACGCTATTTATAAAGAAGCACAACTTAAAAGTGGAACAGTGATGACTTTCCAGAATTGATCATAGTCTGAATAGAGGCACGCTTCAGGATTGGTTGATGTTGATAACTATGTGTATCAACAAAAGGTGTACTTAAGCTGTTATACAATTTACGCCGCTCCTTTACTGAAATCAAGTTTTATTTGTTAACACTTCAATACTCTTTGGAGTAGGTATCTCATTTAGCTTTTGGCCTATCCGTCATCGTTGTTATATGTTGATGATTGAAGGTTAAGGAACCTTCTTCTGCTAAATAAGTTTGTTCGCTTACCTGATTCGTCAGCACATCAATAACAACATAGGCGAGATACACGATCTCCTCCTCGTCGGAGCCCAGCGCTGCGCCGCCGAGGCCCGCCGTGCGCACGTGCAGAGCGCACACCCAGCCCCCGCTGATCATCGCGCCATGCACTGCCACACCACCTCACAACAACACCCGCGGTCAACCACACAACCCTCAACACTCCGGTCCCTCAACAACTCATCAACAAACAGTCCACCGAGTCCCACACACTTTCTAACGGGACAACAGTGGGCGAACCACCGAAAATTCACGTATACGTTGCTGTATGTTCGTTCGAAAGCACTTTTAGAAACCTGACGGTTACTCAACATGAAACAAGAACTAGCGTGCGGCGCGGACGGCGTTTTACCGCTAGCCGTCTACGTAAGCTGTTTCCGCTGTAGGTGAAAATCTAGAATTAACTCACATCACATAGCCACACCAAATCTAAGAGTCCAGTCGCTAACTCAATGAAAAGAACAAGCTTTACGAACGGTGTCGTTGAACGTTCCTAATTTGAATACCGCATTTGTCCACAGATTTTAAAGTTTTCACTTTGCGCGCTTTTATAACACTAATGTACTTATTTCGCGTCACTGTATAACTTTAACTTTGATATTTGTGGAATATTTTTGATATAAAAACGTAAAGACAGCTCGGGACGAGCGTGTCTGTCGGATCGTTGGATCGACTGCCGCTCGCTCGCTTGCTTGCCCCCCTGTTGACACTGCGCAGGTAGCGCCAGGTGAGCGACGCGACGTTGCCAAACCGACCATTATCAATGATGATGAGATAGCTGCTGCTTCTACCACGTCATTTCAAAATTCACGCACCGTTGGCAACGCAATAAAATGCTGTTTATACATCACACTTTTTCAAAAGTAGCATTTTAACGCGTCGATGGAATGTGCCGTGTTTCAAGTATCGAGATTGTGCGGTCGCTGTCGAATGACAACTGAGTGCCTACTTCGTTCTTATTTTGAAAAAACGGAGTAAGACAGGTAGGATACATTGCGTGCGCAATACGGCGACCTCGTTACCGTAATGTTAAAGAAAATGTAAATAGTAGTGGTGTTATGCGATCGAGTTTTTAGTGTTTACACAAATAAGGTACACGCGGCAAGGTCGAGGATTAGGCAATTAATAAAATGATTATTTTGTATGTATTGCTTCTTTTTGTTTAGCTAACCAGAACTAGCACTTGATTTAATTTAGGTTTTTGCTAAATTTAAATATAGGTAGGCACATTATTAATTAGACATAAGTATGTCAGTTAGCTAAAAGTCTGTACATAATGCATAATTTTGAATTCGCAGGTAGTTAAATAATTTTATTTCTGGAATCCAATATGGCTGATATTAATTGAATAGACGTTTAATATGCCTAACGACTGGAAGTCACTGCAGGTCAATCGGTAGTCAACTAATTAAAATGCGTTTAGCTTTATTTTAAATAAATTGTTTTTGATCGATTTCCATTGAAGTGACACCTCGTGGATGCTCCATTAAAGTGTGACCCGTTTAAATGATCATAATAAACATTGAAATTAATATTGCGCTATAATTTAATGAAACAAATATTGCTATAGTCGGTCTGTACTAGGTAGCTCCCGTTAACATAGCTGTAAAATAGGACCCGCTTCAAAAAAACCGGCCAAGTGCGAGTCGTACTCGCGCACGAGGGTTCCGTATCATTTTTGGACGTATAAAGTGAAAAAATCCAGACCGCATAACTAAGTTTGTTTGTGAAGGAATTTTGATGATTTTGAAAAAACTGTACTAGTCAGGAACATCGTTTTATTTTTGGTGCCATAATTGGGTCAATTCCTATCAACTCTAATTATTTCAGATTTTTCGCCCTGCAAACTTCGGAGATAAGGGGGTATAGCTTTGTATCGGGAATTGTATATTTTTTGACATTTTTCATCATATGTCGAAAACTGTGAGACATAAAATAAAATAAAAATATATTTTGAAATGTGCCCTTTCATATGATATGTCACTTGACCTAGTAACCCCACTTTAAAATTTCGGACCCCCACTCCGGCCCCTTTTACAATGAAAATAAAAATATTTTTGGACTTTTTTCATTTGCAATAAAGTTGAACAAGCATTCTTTATAACTGTTCCAAATTTCAAGTCTATAGCATAAGTAGTTACTGAAATAAGCAGGTGTGACAGACAGACAGACAGACAGACAGACAGACGAAGTCGCATCATGAGGGTTCCTTTTTTAACATTTTGGTACGGAACCATAAAAATGGTGAAGTGAGTTTGTTTTTGCTAGGAATTGACACTATTGACAGCTCACTTTACCTAAGTTTTCACGGTGAGATTCTTACAGAATCGACCGGCAGAATCGCACTGCTGGTACCTATAATACCTTCTATTGTTTTGTTTTTGTTTTTCATCTCTAAAGTGGGTAGATAAGTATGTAAAGAAATAGGTATGTAGGTAAGTACCTTTATTTTTTACATCTTTTAAAACAAAAGGACTTTTAAATGTTGTCAAGTTACCAACATAATTCACGAAGGTTAATACATTTTAATGATATTGAAGGTTGAAAGAACGTAATGTATGGTATGTTGCCAGGCAGAATCTTATTAAAAGTAAAATACCTAGGTGATGGTGATACATCTTTGTGAAAATGCTCGTCCGAGGAGTACTACCATCAGTTTTTTTTTTTGACACGGCCTCTCGCAGTTGGCTTCTAGCGGCCGTCACTGCTTAACGCGGACTTCTGGTGAGGACTTACAAATGCCTCCAGCCAGGCTTAAAACTAAATAAAAACTACAAACTAAGCGACCACACGCTAAGGGCACCCCCTAGTGGGGTACAGGCCTCGGCTTAGGGCGTCGCTGGGGGGAGGACAACGGGTCGGTTTGGAGTACTACCATCACCTATATTTCTGTCGCTAAGTAGAAAGAAAGAAAATAATTCTTCATCTGGCCGCTAGAGGCGCTGATGTCACTTAAGATTATAATGGCTTCTATTCTATCCAACACTGCTGATCTCTAACCTTTGACTTCACACTTAATGCAATATCATGCTACTTTCATCAGCGTTTTAACATTTAAAAACACAGATTTCAAAAGGAAATAATGCTGACGCGTTTAGGAAGACGGTGTGATTTTTTTTTATAAAAATAATCTGTGTTCTTTTTTTTAAAAAACGTTGCCCAACACTAGGATTTCTTCTGTGTCGTGAGTGCGTTTACAAATACAAATTTCACATACACAAACAGCCAGACCAGTGCGGGAATCGAACCCACGACACGTCACGTCACGCAGCAGCGAATCTCTCAACCATTGGGACAACCGTGCGGTCAAATAATAATAATTTCCAAGTTAAAGCTGCATTACCTCCAATTTACGGATGTATTTGCATAAATATTAATTTTAAAATTTTCGTAGAAATAAATGGCAAGTTGGCAACCCAAGGCTCAAGCATTAGCAATGTTTAAGATGCATAAGCTAACTTATCAAACCGTGGTTCAAAGTCACGACATTTTTTGTTCGAAACATTTTAGTTTTATACATATAAGTAAGTAGATAAGTATACAGGGTAAAATTAAAACCAGTGCGGATATTTTAGGAGATGAAAGTACTCATGAATATGATCAACTTTTATTATGGGACCGACACTGAAATATGAAAAAATAATCAGCTGTTCCATACATTTTGATCGTGTTATAGTGCATTTTTGTAGGGAACAGCAGATTTTTTTTTCATATTTCAGTGTCGGTCCCATAATAAAAGTTGGTCATATTATGAGTACCTACGTTCACCTCCTAAAATATCCGCACTGGTTTTAATTTTACCCTGTATAATTATTTCAAAGGCATAGCGAAGGTGGCACATAGATACCTACTTATAGGTTACATTTTTTGTGCTTCAGTGTCAAACAAATAGCCGATTTACCTGCACGTGTAGCGCACCACGATAGAAACAGGTTTTGTCGACGGAAGAATAGACAAAATGAAAGATTTCTACCGTTTTATACATACAATGAAGAGAAGAAATGTTTCTATTCTTCAGTAGACAAAATTCCGATAAGCCAAGCACGGGTCGCCGCGTGCTCGAGCAAAGAGAACGATTTGGATAAAAAGAACTTTGTCTATTCTTTTGTAGAATAGAGAAAGAATTGTCATGCTAAGCCGGCAGGAAGCTTCAATAATGCGTTGTCCACCATAGACAAAGTTGAAATGTCTCATATGCCTGTAATACAGTAGTGGCCTACTATTAAAAAAGTACAAATAAATTATTTTATTTCAAAGAAGGAATAGGCACAACAAAAAAGTAAAAGCAAAAATAATAATTTATCACAAAATGGAAAACATAGACGCTTTTAAAGTTTTTGGAGGGAGTATCGCTCCGTCTTTGTCGCGCGAAGCGGACGTAGGTGGTGTTACGTCACTAGTAGATGCCGTCCGTGTCTAGCAAATCATTTTAAAACGCTTATAACTTTGCCAATTTTGTAGATGTTTCATCGGTTTTTTTGGTATTAATTGTCTTTTTTCAAATAGTAAGTTTACAGATTCACAATAAAAAAAAAGTTGTTAACATCCCTATTACACCGGCATCCATACCTTTCAAAGCGAAACATAGTAACGTTGATTAACAGCAGAAATTAATAGGATTTCATTAAACGAACACTGATCTAGTGGTGGCAAGCGCGACTGTTAGGTAAGCGTGGGGTTATGTGTTCGATCCCCGAGTCGAGCAAAGTGTTATTGGGTCCATTAGGAGATTCTCAGTCGCAACCTGGAGTATGGATTTGTGCCCGGTTAATGGCAATAGGCTCGCCCCCTATTACATGAGACTTAAACATAACTGGCGAAATGTGGATGTATACCTACTATACACGTCTGCTTAACCCTTCGAGGAATACAGGCGTGATGTTATGTCTACAAAATAGAATTTTTTTAGGGTTCCGTACCTCAAATGGAAAAACGGAACCCTTAAAAATAACTTTGTTGTCCGTCTGTTCTAGGCAAAGGCTATCTGCTCATAGATGGTGCCACTAGAAGAAATATGTAGTTAATAGCGGTATCTTGCTCATAGATGGCGTTATTCCATATTCTTAGTGGAACATTTTATTTTATATAGAATATATCTACATACATAATTAAGTTTGTACGGAACCCTCAGGCGGCGAGTCCTATTTGCACTGGTCCGGCTTTTTTTTATGAAAAATGTTTGACATTGAAGAACATGTTTCAGAATTTTTAAGGCCGATACCACAATTAACTATTTAAGTATACATTACCTACGTGAGTTTCTCATAGTTATTTGCGGAAGATGTTGCCATTAAGCTTATTATAAAAATATATTTTAAACTTCAATCAAAACGAAGGACGAATGCGCGTCTATGTTTAGTAAAATTGTCAAAAAAAAAAAAACTTGAAATAAATAATATGAAAAATATATACTATTATTCGATTGTAGTCATTTTAAGAATAGAAACTTTAAGGCATAAAAGTAGGTACCTACTGTATAGAAATGCGATACTAATAATTGAGCGAACGGACTTTATATTCAGTCTAAAGCCTAGAGCCCAATAGGTCGCCGAATCGTTCACACACATTTATACTTTAATTTAATCTAATATCAATTGGAATTAACTAAGTACCGGTACTCGCTGACAACTAAGTTATTTTGTAAATTAGATATAGGTAGTAGACTCCTAAGTATCATTTTTCACAAGGCAAGCTTGCAGAAGACCCTGCTACTAACAAATTAGCCTTCATAATCATTTCATAAAATGAACGACCATTGATTGATGATGGACGGCTCTAAAAACAAATAACCAACCACCAAAAATCCTTACATCATCACCATCTAGGATCGCAGCCATAAATCATCGACAATTAGGCGAGGAAGCTGCGCATGCGCCGCCCCGCGCAACCGATTGGCGCGTTCATTATAAAAACAAGATGGACGCCCACCCGGTCCGATTACCGCCACATGGGACATTTGTAAACAGAATCCCGACGACGAATGACCTATTTATAATGTTATGTTGTCGACTATTGGGTTACGCCCAGATTTATGCACCTAATGTATTAAATCTCTGCAAAATTATTTAGTTTTGATTTTTTTTTGGGACTTTAGGACAAGGGTAATAACAGCATCGTTCCCCCCATTACAGCTAACCTTAACGCTTATTTTTTTGAGGGAAAAAACAATTCTTTACAGCCAGCAGCCACCGTTCCATTCTACGCATTATTGAAAGAAATTCAGTTTTGCTTATCTACTTTCATCTACACAGGGGCCCCGTGATTCACCGTGATTCTTACGTGCCCAGGGTCTCCGATAGGTTAAAGACGGCTCTGGGTATTACAGGACCACACAATCAACTGCAGATCTTCGCAAAAAGTTGCGCATATCTACGATATTTTAGATGTTTATCAAAACTATTTAGTAACCCACAAGTTCTATTTAAAAAGTAGGAACCTACCTACCATAGATATAAGAAGACTTCTTATATCTATGGTACCTTCCTCAGATCATAGAAACAAGGAGATATGCCATCATAGCAAATTAGTACGGGAACAAAATGATGCCACTTTTAGTACATTTTTCGACACAATTACGCGCATAATTAAGCGCTCCTTGTGAATAAAAAGATCTCCCACGCATTAAACATTCCGCACACCCTCAATCTACCACTGTTAATCGTCACTCAACACTAGCACTAAACTAAAACACTGTATTTATACCATCGATCGTGTTCGGTTCGTCGCCAGCGCGTACGTTTTTAATATGAGCAATTTGCTCAAGTTCAGGCATCAAGCTCGATAGCGCCTTGGCACATCTCCCTTGTTTCTATGATCTGAGGTACCTACCTACCTATTTTGTGCTTATAAGAAAAAAAAAACATAGATATCAAACTGTAAGAGAATTAATATAGGTGCCTGACGTCATGGGGAACTTTTAAAGTAACTTGGAAAATAAAGTTGTTCCATTCCTTAAAAGGAAGTGGAAATTACCCCGGAATTTTATCGTAATAAAGTAGAATTTTAATTAAGTAGGTACTTATAGGCTATATTGGGACATTTTTGCGCACGAACTAATCAAAATTTCTTTATTTTGACTTACCTCGACGTTTCTTGACCGTGATCACGTCACGAAACAAACTGAATAAATTATAAATTAAAACACCGTTGCCCTTTTCTACCACAACCTGCGTCATATCGGCAAAACAGATAATATGCACATATTATTAATTATAGCGACTATTTATAACTTTACATTCACTCACACCCCACGTCACCCGTTGGCCGTTGCAATGTTACTTACTGGTGTAAAACCCAGTAATATCCAACACAAAATTCTTGTCCATTTTAATACTGTAGGTAATACACAGGGCCAGATGTAGGGTAAGGCAACAGGGGCAGTCGCCCCGGGGCCTCCACAAGAAAGGAGCCTCCACTACTCGTTTTTTGGCCATAATATTTCTGTCGCCAAACTGCATTTGTTTAGTTTTGAAAGAAAAGTAAGTAGGTATGAGTGTTGGGTAAGCACTTGAAACATTTCCACTATGTCTTCAAGGTTGGCAACGCATCAGCTCATTGGCGTCTTAAAGCTAAGAGGTTAATATCTTCTTATCATGTTGGTATACCGTGGCCTGTTTGGCAAGTTATTGTAAGAGAAGAGCAACCCGACTGAGGAAGTAGGTACCTCATAGAACAGAAGAATAGGTTACATAAATTGCGTGACGTTACGTACCAACCTCAGATCATAGAAACAAGGAGATATGCCATCATAGCAAATTAGTACGGGAACAACTGATGCCACTTTTAGTACATTTTTCGACACAATTACGCGCATAATTAAGCGCTCCTTGTGAATAAAAAGATCTCCCACGCATTAAACATTCCGCAAACCCTCAATCTAACACTGTTAATCGTCACTCAACACTAGCACCAAACTAAAACACTGTATTTATACCATCGATCGTGTTCGGTTCGTCGCCAGCGCGTACGTTTTTAGTATGAGCAATTTGCTCAAAATCAGGCATCAAGCTCGATAGCGCCTTGGCACATCGCCCTTGTTTCTATGATCTGAGGTACCAACCCTGCACCTTACAGAATACAAATAACGCTACCCTGCGGTAGTGTTGTGTTCCTAGTGAGTAATTACCAGAACTCCTGAGGATGCGCTGTGTTGACAGCGAGGGACTTGCTTGTCCCTTATTAAAGCTGTTGGTTCAGCGGATCCTCATTTTAAGAGGTCGACGCGTGTGTATAAACTCGGACTTTTAATTGATTGCAGTAACTTGACAACTGGAGGGAGGGACCACTTTTTAACAAAAAAAGGTACCTAGTGATGTGAAAAAAAGAATGAACCAAATTGATTGAACTGAATTATGTAGGTAGGTACTTTTGTAATGTATTTTTCATTGATTTGTTAAGATTTAAATTATGTTAAGCATATTTATGGTAAAGTACAGGCGCGGTCCCAGGTCCTTCCACAGCGCCTCCGTGTGCTCGTAGAACTCCATGGGGTAGTCGAAGTCGGGCTGGGACGCTACGTCCTATGAAATACACATTATCAGTATTTGTTGGGGACATTAAAGGATTGTCACGAATGAGGCTACTTAATTAAGGACAGCTGCGTCAGGAGCGGTTCGAGGGGGGGAGGTCGTGGAGGTCATGATACCCCCTCCAAAATCGTACAAAAATGCGTCAAACACGGTAATTCACGGTATAGCACGTCGGCATTAATCGATATGACCCACCCCCCAAAGTATTTGACTGCGGTATGACCCCCCCCCCCCAAAATCTTCGGCTGCGACCGCGCCTGGTAAAGTGTGGCTTTCACATGTTTGAAATTCACAAAAATATAGATTTGCTATGATTTACCTACGTAACTCAACTATTTTTGTCATTCGTTCTTTTCGCAAATTCGTTTAGTGCCCCAACACTATTAATGTAAATTAATATGGTATCATTATTTTGCTTCGAACTGTCAAGTTATTGCAAACAATTAAAAGTCCGAGTATACCTACTCGGTATCAGTAACTGGCATCCGTTGCCCGAAATTGAGACACCAGCACATACATTGTCCTGGTTTTACTAAGGTTTTCCCTTGTACCTACTATGGAAACCAGAATACAACGAAGGTACCACAAACACCCAGACCCAACACAAATATCTGTTTCATCAACAAACATTTGTGTTGGTGCGAGAATCGAAACCGCGACCCTTGCGTCTCAACTGGCGCTCTAAACCACTGCGCTAAACGGGTCGTCGGGTAATGAAAAAACGCCCATCCCTAAAGGGCGATTACTGATCTGTTTCTTGATGTCTATTCATAGGGGTGCTCGGCACCCACTGTTTATTTCTTATGGGTGCTCGAGGCCCCAGCACCCACGGAGGCGGCGCCCCTGACGGTAACCGCTTTCCATCAGGCGGGCCGTACGCATGTCACCATCGTCTTCGGCGTAAAAAATCCTAAAAAGTAAGTTTCGAAGTTTTTTTTGTCACACCATATCACGATGAACCTTTTCCCTTTACTTCCGTTTCGCATTAATACATGTGCTGCATCTAATAAAAACTATACATTTCGATGATGCATGACCTAACCGGTCGGCCGCCCTTCCTAGCTTGATACGCCTCAGGAAATCTACTACGAAACATAACCACACAAAAAAATAACCTAACACTTTTGCATCCATTTCATTTCCTCCATCGGATTTTGTCCAAGGGTTTTTAAATAAAACGCAATGGAAAATAACTATAGTTTTTCTTTGTATCGTGTTTGCACTTGATTCCTTGTATGGTAGCTATTAAATATAGTTTTTGCAGTAATAAACTACTGCAGTATCTATTGGAATGAAGTGGCGTTCCATACTTAGCACATTGTTGGGTAGTTAGCGGCCATTTTTTTTAGTATTATAAGCATTTCCCGCCAAATGCAAGTCCTACGACAGGATGTGCTTTTTTTAATATAAAAAAACCGGCCAAGTGCGAATCGTACTCGCGCACCGAGGATTCCGTATCAGTTTTGGACGTATAAAGTGAAAAATACCGGACCACATAACAAACTTTGTTTTTGAAGGAATTTTGATGATTTTGAAAAAACTACTCACTAGATCTTGTTCAAACCAATTTTTGGTGGAAGTTGACATGGTAATGTACACTCGACGCCATTGACGGTCGACCACTTTTCACCCGTATGTACTTAGTAATAAGGGCGAAAAGTGGTCGACCGTCAATGGCGTCGAGTGTACATCATATATTTTTTTTAGTTTTATCATTCTCTTATTTTAGAAGTTACAGGGGGGGGGACACATTTTACCACTTTGGAAGTGTCTCTCGCGCAAACTATTCAGTTTAGAAAAAAAATTTATTAGAAACCTCAATATCATTTTTGAAGACCTATAGTTTCGGAAAAAAATGGCTGTGACATACGGACGGACAGACAGACATGACGAAACTATAAGGGTTCCTAGTTTTACTACGGAATCCTAAAAAGGAATTAGTAATTAGTGCAATGGACTGCACGCGTATACTGCATTGTTTTTAATGATTCATTCAATTGTGAATTAATAGCTATCGACGGGGAGTCGGTATAAAAAAATACGATATGACTCTTTATGAAAATATAGAAGGGGCAGACCCTCAAATCATAGGCACAGAATGTTATTGAAGACAATGGACCAAGTATGGAACCTTGGGGAACGCCCGCAATAAGTTGATACGGCTATAATCTGAGGGCAGACTGCAGTAATATAGCTAACAAAAATAGGTATATTTTTGGTGTACCTACTGAAACAAGCAATAATTTGAACAATTGAAGGAACTGTGTAGACCAGAGGCTCTAGACAAGTTGCTTTTCTGTTAGCGTTCACGCCAAACGATAAGTACAAAATGTATGGCAATGACATTACCTGCGGAAAAGTCACGTGACTCACAAATGTCACTTCCATACATTTTATCTGTAGCGTTTGACGTTAACGCTAATAGAAAAGTAACTTGTCTAGGGCTTCAGAAACTCTTTCCGTATCAACTTATTGCGGGTGTTCCCCAAGGTTCCATACTTGGTCCTATTGTCTTCAATAACATCCTGTGTGTGGGTGTGGGCTAAACTGCGTAATTATGGTAAATAACCCGTATTTTATAATAAATATAAGCCGTTTCTAATTGGTAGATAGGTATACTTATCACAGCAGTAGTAAGGTTTTTATAATTAAGTACTTAATATAACTTCACCTCTGTCCCATGAAATTATCTTGATATATAATGCCATAACTACTCGTTATTTTAATTACAACAGTATAACAATCGACATAAAATAATTAAGAATGCGTTGGGTTTCCCCGCTAAGGAATAGGTACCTAAATAACGGTGTCGTTAATGATAACGGCCCGGGGTTGTATTGGCAGAGTGCTAGTCAATATAGGTATCTACCCAAATATAGCTTGATCTCTGTGACAGATGTCAATCAAATCAATACGTTTTTAATGCATTTTTACATTATTTGTTCGTATTTGACATCTGTCGCAGAGATCAAACTATGTTTTATGGGGTAGGTATAGTGGCAGTTTTTCTAACATATTCGATCGCGTAAACGTTAACTAAAGGTCGTAGTCAATCGCACACGATGGTTTTAACGCGTCATAATCCTACTTATTATTCCTATATTATTCTAATAGCTTACATTTTCTTTACAGTTGCTGGGCAAAACTCTAGGGCTAGGAGATGTTAAAGAGGAGGAAAAAGTAGCAATATGAGAATTCAGTCAGTAGGAGTTTGGCAAAACCATCAGGTATTCACGAGAATTGAAATATTGAGACGGATTCATCATTTTTAAGCAGTAAAATCACTTTTCAATCATTTATAGAATTTAAGTTAATAAAAACTTCTTTGACGAAATGTACCTATTATAACCCGGGTTAGGGGGCAACTGGTCCTACTTCGAAACTGGGACCAGGGTCAATTCCACCTTTTCTAATTTGAAAATCAATCATCAATCAATTCATCGTCCATCGATGCAGTAAAATAAAGACTTACTTAATTAAAATTTTATAGTTTACGCATGATACTGCTTGCTCATGCATCTGCGAAATCTCAATTTTTCCCATGCAATTGATTGAAGGCTCGATATCGATATAAAAATAAACATAACAATGAATTATGGCCATGCAAACATGTTAACTGTGCTTAATTGGAAGAGAGAAAGTTGTTTATGTTCGATGCTATCGTAAAACCTTAATTAAGTTCATTGAATGCAATAGACGTTATAGTTTTAGCGAACTTTTAAAAATTGAAGTATTTATCTAAAATCCAGTAGGTATAAAATTAGAATTACCTATTAAAGTACCTACCTACCTATCGTAAAATTAAGAAACAAAGAAAAACTGATTTTTCGTAAGTATTATTCCTACTTTAAGAAACTAACTGTCAACACTAAGTGCATTACAAATTACACAAAAAATAAAATGACTTAGGTAATGCAAGTAGGTAGATATTATATTTTATGCTAATGCTATAAAAAATGTCACTATTAACGAAATAAAGACAAGCTGAGCATTTTCGCTATTCACAATACCTGCATTAAGTACCTATGTGTTTAAAATTATATAAAACTAGACTTTTGCCCCCGACTCCGTCCGCGTGGACTACAATGAACTGACCAGTTTAAATGACCTCCGTAGTGTAGGTTGGCTAGTACTACCAAGAGGTCAATGGTTTTGATATAACAGACAGATTAACTTTCGTATTTTAGTAGGGAAATATAATATGTCAATCCACAATACTGTTGAAAAATATCGCAATAAGGACCGCAGAATATTATTATTAATAGTTGTGCCCGCGACTCCATCAGCGTGTAACTCCTTGAGTGTAATACAATCAGAAAGCTCCGAACTGCTAAGCTATCGGGAGTTACACGTGTTATTATGAGTCAACCATAAAAGATAGATATATGCTGTTGTGGGATATTTTTTATATAATTTTATGTAGAACATTTCCGTCATACATGATTTCTATGTAGCTTTAACCATTAAGGCTGCACACGCGACGGAAGCTTAAAAAATGGAGTAACTTCTCCCGTTTTCCCAACATTTCCCTTCACTGCTCTGCTCCTTTTGATTGTAGCGTGATGAAAAGTATACTATAACCTGCCCAGGAGTATGAAGAATAATTGTACCAAGTTTCGTTAAAATCCGTCAAGTAGTTTTTGTTTCTATAAGGAACATACAGACACAGACAGACAGACAGACAGACAGACAGACAGACAAAAATTTTACTGATTGCATTTTTGGCATCAGTATCGATCACTAATCACCCCCTGATAGTTATTTTGAAAATATATTTCATGTACAGAATTGACCTCTCTACAGATTTGTTATAAATATAGATGATGGCTAATTATTTTCATTTGTGCTAATAAAATTGCCCATTAGGAAAAAAATAGCATGCTTCTACAGATTCAGGTTGCTGATCCGGAACATCCCCCAACATAATGTCCATTAACCAATATTTGGACATTGGATTGAACTTGAACTGGTACCTAGGTAGGTAGGTATTATCCACATTTGAAAAAATCATAAATATGTATTGGTGATAACGTTTTATGTGTTGACCAGTATTTGATTATATTATTAGGGATTAAAGTGCTTTAGTAGTACTTGGTAGGAATATTTTATGGAATAAAAGAATAATTTAATTAGTACATAAAAAAAACTTTTTCTAAAAAATAAATCTCAAAATCAATGCAAAACTTGCCGCGAATTTTACAATTCAATGTTGCCAGTTTGGTAAAGCATGTTTAGGTACTTTTGGTATTTAAATTATAAAAAGTTCAAAACCTTAGTTGTGATTTACTTACACAATTATCATTTTAATTAATATATCATACTTTTTTGACGTCAGAGTAGTAATTTACGTCATTTGTTAATATTATAAAACCGTTCATCACGCTATGGTTTTGTTGTGAAGTTTCAAAAAACTTTTTAATTAGATTTGATATGAGGATTATGATTAGATGTATGAGATTTAAATAATAAACAGTCATTATGTACAAGTACAACACAAGAAGGTACTAAAATTCACAGATTTGGAGAAAATAATTCAATAAAAATAATAATAGTAATAAATATTTAAAACTGGCAACACCGCCACATGACAGGTGTTTACGCGCCAAACAATGGTAGCTTGCTAACGTTTGATAAAGTTTTTGGACGCACGTTTTTTGTTACAATTTACGTGTTTTCTGTTCTATAAACCGCCATAACTGTGTCTGAAACGTTCGTTTACCTAAATTGGAATACAATATGTAGTATCACTGTCGTGAAGTAGACAAAACCTTGATCGAGTATTGAGGCTGGGTCACCGATACGTTGGGAGTGCAGTATCCAATTTCATGTTTTATTGATAATTAAGGTCAGTAATTCGGTCGTAGACATGGCCGCGACGACTCCTAGGCGTTCCTCGCGGCTTCCTCATACTCACACGCCAAAGATGTCGGAACGCAAGAAGGGGTTATTTCTATGTGAGGAGATGCCATCGCGGGAGTCGTTGACGACGCATAGAAAGCTGCCGGTGGTTGAGAGTGAGAGTGACAGCGAGGAGTGCGACCTGGGCATCATCAGCACGTTAGACTCAAGCTCTGGAGACGAAAACGACCAGAACGTTCCAAAGACACCCGAACGAAGCCTGTGGCGTGAGTCGTTTAACTTATCTTTCTACTACTGGTTTCAAAGCCATGTAATTTATGTAAACAATGTTATAAACAAAAAGTATCAAGTCGGAGTTACATGTAGTAATGCATGGTAACTTTCCAATGGTTATGAGGTTCAAAGTCCTTGAGCATAACTTTAATAACACATTCAAGTTAACCTTGTGGTTATTTTACCTGTTTGTGCCACAGTTGTTTTGTATGCAAGCTGTGATTTCACTAAAATCATTTCTATTCATGCTAATTGAGTTTTTATGAAATATTTTACTAGCCACCTGTTCTAAACATTATCTTTAAATAAACAAGCAGTTGACTGCTTCTTTGTCTGTGTGAAAATGGATGAAAAGTAGCCTATATGCTTGTCTAGTTCCCAGGACTCACAGGATACCTCTATGTCAAATTTTAGCATGAAGTCCGTCTAGTAATTTCAGCTTGAAGAAGTAACAAACACACTCGCAAGTTTCACAATTTTATTTTCAGTGTAATTCAGGTATCAACTTGTAGCATTTTAAACAGACTATATTATTATAATTACCTTGTAGAATGTTTTTGTTAAAGTTTGACTGAAAATAAACATGCATCATACCATACATTTTCCAGTACAGCATGCTATTTTATATGTATAAGTACAGAATACAGTTACCTTCCTTGTCTTAATATTCTTAAATGATTAAAAAACTTATATGTATAACCTAGATCAACTGCTTGTATTATGATACTGATCATTTTTAGATCTACCGTTTCATTCATAAAACGTAGAAATGTTTCTACAATCTGTCACTTTGTCTATTTCTATGTAGACAAAACCCGTTTCTATCGTGGTCATGCTAGGCTGGCTGGAAATATCTGCAGCACCAATCCACTATTGGTAAGTCACTAAGATCTAAAAATGATCAGTATCATAATACAAGCTGTTGATTTAATCACAGCATTTGTTAACAGGGGGTGATTCTTCTTGTCATACTAAACAACTTTCCCTGTGATCCCTTTCCTTTATCATTTTAAGAGCAAATAAACTGCACAAGTTGTAAGTCAGAGCCACTATTGCTCTCTATCTCTATCTGCTATTGATTAGTGCTGCACAGACAAAGGATAGTTTGTCTGCAAGAATAGAATGTATGGAAATCTTCGTAATAAAGCACACAAAGGACAAACAGACTGCCTAGATTTCACAATAATGTCTTAGGTTGTTTAACTTCGCCGCGGTAGACGCTCCGGGCGTCGGGAGCCGCGTGACGACTCCCGGCCACCGTAGGCGCGGGCCTGCGGGCGGTGAGTAATGGGTAGCTCACCGTCCGATCAGGACCAGGCCCGTGCCGAACGGCGCGTACGTGTTCCACGCGCGCCTCAAAGAGGGGGCCCATTAGGGCCCAAGCCTGCCGGGAAAGCGGGATTGTCCGGAAGGGATACCGCTGACCCGGACAAAAGGGCTAAGGAAGGAACATGGGTGGGTTTTAGTCAGTAAGAGTCTGACACTCCCTTCCGCTCCGCCCAGAGCGGGAGGGGTCATTTGATGATTTCCCATCCTCAAAAAAAAAACAATGGCATTCCATTGTCTAGCAGTCCGTTAAATTGAAAACAGCTGTTTATCTTAACTTTTTCCATACAAAAAGTCATGTTAATCAGCCGTTTTTAATTTATTGGACTGTTATCTTGTCGGTGAACTAGGCCCTAATACTGTGTTCAGCTTTAGTCTAGGCATTGAACTCAATAAGCTTATCAATAGCTGATTGATGTTGTTTTTCCTTCTTTTTTAATTAAAATGATTGATTACTGTATTAGTTACATACTGTATCAGGAAACGATGAATATAACCTTCATCAAGGTAAAACTGTAAAAGTTTACCATGAGTTGTTCAATGTGATTCACATACTGATCAAAAAGCATGCTATTATCCAGAAATTATTTTAGTGGGAGAGGGGGGGTGCTAAAGTTTGTGAATCGAAACACTATCACTAATATAGATTTGGGAAGGCTAAAGCTCGGGATAACGCCCTATTTAAAAATATTTCATTTAATTCAATGATTTCAAAAATTTTCATGGTTATTATTTGATTTGCACAAAGATTGACAATCAAGTGATATTTTAAACGCTCATAGTGCATGTAACAAAAAAGCAAAACAACATTTTTATTTAATTTATTTATAAAAACAAACACTACATAAACAATATGTATAACACTCACGGAGGAAAAACACAGAATTCCTCTGTGATAAAACTACACAAGTCCTGAATATAATAACTATAATAAGTACTAAATATATTATGATAAAAACGATTAAACGGTGCTTTTTCACTGACAAGGAGAGATGATTTTTAAAAATCGTGTGGCAAAATTACAATACGGTAGTGGACTACTATTAAAAAAGTACAAATAAATTATTTTATTCCAAAGAAGGAATACGAATATCAAAAAAGTAAAAAAAAAAAAATTATCACAAAATGGAAAACATAGACGCTCTTAAAGTTTTTGGAGGGAGTAAAGCTCCGTCTTTTTCGCGCGAAGCGGACATAGGTGGTGTTACGTCACTTATCATGCATGCCGTCCGTGTCTAGCAAATCATTTTAAAACGCTTATAACTTTGCCAATTTTGTAGATGTTTCATCGGATTTTTGGTTAATTATCTTTTTTCAAATAGTTTACAGATTCACAATAAAAATAAAAACCGGCCAAGTGCGAGTCGTACTCGCGCACCGAGGGTTCCGTATCAGTTTTGGACGTATAAAGTTAAAAAAAACCGGACCGCAAAACTAAGTTTGTTGGTGAAAGAATTTTGATGATTTAAAAAAAACTGTACTAGTTGTGAACATCGTTTTATTTTTGGTGCCATATTTGGGTCAATTCCTATCAAATCTAATTATTTTAGATTTTTCACTCCGCAAACTTCGGAGATAAGGGGGGGGGGGAATGGTATTTTTTCAGACATTTTTCATCATATGTCGAAAACTGTGAGACATAAAATTAAATAAAAATATATTTTGAAATGTGCAGATCAAGCCCTTTCATATGATATGTCACTTGACCTAGTAACCCCACTTTGAAATTTTAGACCCCCACTCCGGCCCCTTTTGCAATGAAAATAAAAATATTTTTTTAATTTTTTCATTTGCAATAAAGTTGGACAAGTATTTTTTTTTAACTGTTCCAAAGGGAATCGCCTATTCTTGGCCATGTACTTGCCCATCTATGAGATAAATACAATTAAAATACTAATTTTACAACTTAAATTTTACCAATATTTATCTGTTATAAAAACCTCGGAAAACAAAAGATGAATTATTCAAAACTCAGTCGATTATTGCATTGTCAGGACAGTAGGGTGTTGTGCCCACGTGATGACGATTGTGTGGTTCTTGGGCTGGGCAAGGTATCAATCGAATATAAATCCCCCAGCCCAATTCCTAGATGATGTACTTATAACTTATTTAAATGAAAATGAATAAAGACTTGAAAACTATAATTATGCATATTTTTTTTCCCATTAATTTCTATTTACAGTTTGTGATGTTCCACCAAGTTCTAGGTAAAAAATAGCGGTTATTTCTTTATCTACGATATCAATCCTAATACCTATCATTGGTTTCTTTCTTGGGCATTACTTGGCCAAAACTTGTTTATCAAATGGGCATTTCCCTTTCAAGTCGATAGCATTAGTAGTTGCTGAAATAAGCAGGTGTGACAGACAGACAGACAGACGAAGTCACCATAAGGGTTCCTTTTTTACCATTTTGGTACGGAACCCTAAAAATACATTCAACATCCGTATTCTCTGCTAGTGCATCTACAATGAAAATTGTGTGGATTGGCGCGGATATAAATATGAGAGGAGGATTTAAATATTATTTTGTCGTTATAATATTGAAGCATATTTCCGCGCACATTTGTACCTAGTTGTATAAATGTATATTTTTGTGAATTTGAAACATGTCAAAGCCATGTTATGCTTCACGTATGTTATTAAGATGTCAAAAAAACAACTGTCGCGGGCGGGATTTAAAACCCGCGATTTTCGTCGAACCGTGGCTTACTCTGCCAACTGAGCTACATTCCGCCTGCTTCAGTCGAAAAATGAAATTTCTGAATACGCCTCTCATGAGCGTTGGTGACATCTATCGGAAACTAATGTGGCGGATTCAAATACCGCCTGCGACATTGGTTTTTTGAAATCTCATAATTTAATAACACATTTATAGTGTATACTAGCACTTTGCCCGCGACTTCGTCCGCGTGACCAACAGAAACTACATTTTTTCGTAATAAAAAGTATCCTGTAGCACTCAGGGATAATAACTTCCAATTAGTGAAAGAATTTTCAGAATCGGATCAGTAGTTCTGGAGATTACCTCATACATTACGATCATAGTAATAGTATAGATTAAACACGATTCTCGCCTCGCCTCAATGGTGGAAAAGCACCTTAATTTTAGTTTCCAATTTTACAGCATTAATTATTGACGTAGGTACTGTATTTTACACAGCTACGTAAGCACAAAGCACAAACAAGCATTGTATGTAAATGTTCATATAAATCATAATACTAATTACTATAATTAACATAACATTTTAGTACCTGATTGTACTTTTCAATGATATTCAAAAACACATATTTTTTGCAGATGAAACCAGAAGCCAAACCCGGAAACTTCTTAAAGAGAGCAACGATTTGAAGAACTTTATCAAGTCCCCGTTTACATTGAAGAAGTATCAGACACGATATTGTCCGGACTCAAAATGTACCGGTTCTGTGTCCACGCCGGCCACTCCGCACCTCAACAACCACCCTGGGACCCCATCGTCCACTCACTCTTGTACAAGTGTGCATACAACTTCGTCTACCTCAAGCCGGGCCCGCAAAAGCCTGGCCAGTCTCATCGCAGACACAGAGAGCTGCAGCAGCTCTCTAAAAGACCTGAACTTTGACACAGATTCTGGCACAGACTCCAAAGAGAACACCCCTACTAAATGCGTAAGAAGGTCGAGTAGAAGACGCAAATTAACTCCTAAATTCCACAGCTTCAAAGGCGTGCTACTTGAACAGAAGAAAAACATATCACCAATGAAAAACGCCATAGTTTGCTTGACGAAGATGGATATGAGCAGTATCATGTCCCCTACACAGATGCTTAAGACTCCGCACACAACAGACGCAGGCGCTTCGCCCCCGAAGTTGGGACACAACCGTCGTTCCGTCGTAGAGATCGGCGAAAGTCCAGAATCGGCCTGTGACAGTGAGAAAAGTAATAAGAGACTTCGCAACGACAGTTTGACCGAACACGGGCCAAATTCCAAGTATCCTAGACTAGAAAACGCTCCTAAAGCACGCCTATCATTATTTAACAGTGACAGGCTCAAAGAAATATTATCTGCTAAGTCATTTTACGGGAAAAATAACCCAGAAATGAACACTAGCGTTACAGCGAAGATATCTAACGCTATCGAAGCTACTGCCACCCACAGACGCCTAAGGCACTCTCATTCACACAGACGTAAACGAAAGCCTGGACAGATCAATCTAGGAGTAAGACATCGAATCAGAAAGCCTAAACACCATAAAAATAAGGTGGTGAAGTACATTAATGCGTCGGCAAGTAGTTCCGTGCAGAATAACACCGGTGTCTCCAATGTCAGCATGACCGACGCGTCCATGCGAAGTCAGAATTCATCGCAGGAACTTTGTAATGGTAAGTGATTTTTTTGTTGATTGTATAGTCAGCGATAAAAGTCGGTTAACATTTCAGGTTTTTAAAGTCTTATCTGAACACAAAAATATTAAATAAAATGATGTACCTACCTAAAGATGTTACATAATATATTAAAATAATACAAACTTGAAGACATTACTTAAAACTTGTTACAAGCCATTTGATTGGTTGAAACACTTGAAACTAGTTTTATTTACTGCTTGAGTCTTTAGGTTCTGTAATATCACTCATAGAAATATTTTTGTGTCAATGCTGAGCTAAAACCATTTTTGTCTCTCACTGTTCTGTTACACTGAATTTTTTTTCTTGTTTTGTTTACGTTATTTTTTTTTTAATAATCATATAATGCCTTTGTCTCTTTTTTGTTCGTATTTTTTTTTGGTGTTCTGCTATGATCGAAGCGTGTGTGCGAAAATTGTCATGGATGTATCCATTCCCGCGAGAGCATAATTTTCTTTCTTTAGATGCTATGTAAAAGTAGAAGTGTTAGCCAATTTATGTCGCTGACCGTACATGTGAATGTCATTGTCATTGTTGTCTGTGAATATATTTTTTTTCTAGTAGGTATATATGAGCAAAATAAATTAAGTAAACACCATTTACTTTGTAATGTATAATTATTTTTTCATTGAAAAAATCATTGTTAGTTGGTTATTTATAATTAAAACTGGTAATACTTAACTTAATACAACTGGTTAATATTTAACTACCTTGACTAACTTTAGACATACGGAACTTAGGCAAAGGGGCTATAAATATTATTATACAGTATGTTATTTAACGAATGGTGCTCCCTTTAACCGGTAATACTATACGGTTATTCCCGCTATGCACTAGTTTCGCTATGCTCGACTCATAAAATACCTAAGCGTCCATAATAAATGCCATACCTACAAAAAAAACTTACATAAAATAAAAATATTTTATTTTTTAAAATACATAGATACATACTACCTCTTTGTAATTGTACAGTTCACGTACAGGTAATTAATTTGCTGGCACCGCGACCTACTTTTCGTGATTAACTTTATATTTATTTGTTGTTTATCTTTATTGTAACTATTACGAAGAAACTTGGTATCGTGAAGTCTGTGGTTTTATGTTATTAACAGTGTTCGGAAAAGGGTGAGTATATTTACCTACAGTTTGTAGAACAGAGACAAAAATCGGAGACTTCCTTATAACTAAAAATTTTTTTACCAGTAAATTTACCAGAACTTTAACGAAGTGAATTTAAACGTTTTATTAATTTAATGAAAACGTCTATTGCGTAAATATTATTTACGCAATAGACGATTATTAATTTATTAAATTTAATGAAATCGTCTATTGCGTAAATAATATTTACGCAATAGACGTTTTCATTAAATTAATAAAACGTTTAAATTCACGTAATTATAGTTCTGGTATATTTACTGGTAATTTTTTTTTTGTTATAAGGAAGTCTCTGGTTTTCGTCTCTGTTCTACAAACTGTAGGTAAATATACTCACCCTTTTCCGAACACTGGTTATTAAATATACAGTCAAAATCTGTTATAACGACATCGAAGGGACCACTCATATTTGGTTATAAAAACCGATAGTCGTAACAACCGGCGGTATTTTTGAGGGAGCAGTCAGTGAGGACCTATGATTTTGGTTATTATAACCGGTTTATCAAAAATGGAGAGACTTGGCATTCGTGGTTTACCCTTACAAATCTACAAAAGCTATCTGGAGGGCAGACAACAGCGTGTCAAAATGGGTAGTTTTATTAGCAGAGACATTGATATGGGATCCTTTGGCGTTCCTCAAGGTAGTGTGCTCGGTCCAAGTCTCTTCTTGATATATATTAACGACTTATGCAGCATCAGCCTAAATAGTGGCAACGTTTATAGCTTTGCCGATGACACTGCACTTGTCTTCCATGGAGACACCTGGACTGACGCGTACTCGGTTGCAGAACAGGGCATCAAAACCGTGACAAACTGGCTAAACGCAAATCTTTTGACGCTTAACCTAAATAAAACAAAATACCTGGCCTTCTCCATCACAAATAAAACCAAGCCACCTGACTCGCTTAAACTAAAAGTTCACACCTGTGACCGTCGGGTAACTAATTCTTGTGCTTGCCTAGAGATCGGTAGAGCAAGTGAAATCAAATACCTAGGTGTTGTTGTCGATGATGTCCTACGTTGGCGCTCCCACATTGAATTAATTACAAATAGAGTGCGTAAATTATCATGGGTTTTTAAGCGTCTCCGACACATAGCACATAATAAAATTTTAACTATGGTATACAATGCTATTTGTAAATCCGTCATCCAGTATTGTATTTCAATATGGGGAGGTGCCCACAAAACACATTTAATATCCTTAGAAAGAGCCCAAAGATTCCTCCTAAAGGTAATGTCTCAGAAACTGTTCAGGTTCAGTACAGAACAATTGTATAAAGAATGTGATGTACTCACAGTCAGACAAATATATGTACAGCATACGATATTACGAAACCATAAAACTATACCCATCAACAACATAAAAGTAACAAAACGCAGAAGATATAAAGTATGTCCCAATATTGTTTCTAATTCGGCTTTCCTACAGCGACAGAACATTTTCTTGTCCAACCACATGTATAACAAATTAAACAAACAGCTAAATATTCACGAAGTCACTCGCACAAAGTGCAAGATTCTATTGCAAAAGTGGTTACGTACCTTAAACTACGAAGCAACTGAACAACTCATAACATTAATTAAATAACTACCCCCATACACATACACCCACTCTCACTCGCGCGCACTCGCTCGCTCACACTGACAACCCCACTCACATACACACACCCCCCTCACACTCTCACACATACACAAACAAACACCCACTCGCAGGCATGTAGAACAACATCAACATTATATAGTTTGATTTTATTATACCTACCCTTTATTATTATTATATTATTATTTCTAATTTTAATTGTAGTTTTCCATTTTTACCATAATTTTATTTTATTGTTATCTTATATGTATTCAGTTATTATTCATGATTTTATTTTATATGAATTACCTTACCAATTTGTAAAATTAATAGTTTTTGATAAGTATCTAATAATGTAAATAATGTGTCAGAAATGTATCACTTATACAGGGAAGGTGGCCCCCAAGATACAGGTTAACCTAGTTTGGGGGTCAACGTTCACGTGAAATTGTAAAACCATTTACTTGAAATAAACAAATAAATAAAAAAAAAAAAAAAAAAACCGGTATGTTGTTCTAAATGATGTCGTCGTAAACGGTTTTGACTGTATAAGAGATATTTAAAAACAACTGACACAGGCGGAGTTTGAACCCGCGACCTCTGTGGCTTTCGTCAAGTCAACAACAGAACTCAACTATAACTTACGACCTCTGAGCCGTAATAAAATATTAAAAATTCCACAAAAAAGCAAATAAAAAATCTAAAGGTTGACTATTTCAGAATCTGCTAGTCATGCTATGTCTAAAAATATGCAGGCTAAACACTTTTTATAAAATGATTGATTGATCATTATTCATTAGTGCTTATTAGAGTATAAATAATATTAATCTTCAATGTTACAATAATATCCTGATTTTTTACAAGCCTGTTTCATGGTTATATGTATTTTGCACTTTTGAAAACCAATCTTTTAAAATAAATTAAGCATACTAGTTGCAAAAAATCATCGTATATTTTTACATTCGTAGTGATTAAATACATCATTTCACATTCACATAATACTAGTGACCCGCCTTGCTTCGCACAAGTGCAATCTACTGTTGTGGCGACATGATAAAACATCGAGATTTCTGTGCAGTATCTAAGTCAAATATTAATGTATTATAGACACACAAACCTTCCCGAATTCTCTAAATAGTGGTGAAAACCGCATCAAAATCCACTGTGTAGTTTAAAAGAACTGAGCAGACAAACTGACAGACATTACAGTGATTTAGTTTAATACTTTTTATATACAGGGTGGCAGGTTAAACAGTGGAAATATTTTAAGGGGTCATTGTAATTATGAACAACTTTTACCAAAGGACCAACCCTGAAATCGCGAAAAAAAATCAGCTGTTCCATACATTTATGTTCACATAACTCAACAAAATGTATGGAACAGCTGATTTTTTTTCGCGATTTCAGGGTTGGTCTCATAGTAAAAGTGGTTCATAATGATGAGTACAATGACCCCTTAAAATATTTCCACTGTCTAACCTGCCACCCTTTATAGTCAAATCTTTACCCGTTCTTTCGAACCATGTTCTATAAGTTCTTAAATAAAATAAAATCATTGTTTTGCACAGACAAAGCAGATCCCTTCGACAAAGAGAAGCAAACAATAGCAGCATTACTCAGCCAATGGACAGAGGAAGAAATTCCCGAAGCTGAACTATCCTTCACAAAACCCATGCAAGAACTATCCTGTTTCAACAGCACTGTCATTGAAGAAACCAACCAGATATTCCAGCCGGTTACCGCTGTGCCCGTTAACATGGCAACACTGCCGCAAGATTCTGATGCCGTGCTAATAGAGCTGGGTTGCCAGAAGCTAGATATGACGGTGCCACAAAAAGTGACCACTTTACCGCAAACGGTAGCTTCATCATTGACAACGTTACCGGTAGTGGCCTCACCACAGCCTCTGACAAATGACGTGGTCATGACTGACATTGAGGGGCATGTAGGCACTCATGGCGAATTGCCCAAGAGTGGGCAGTTTTTGCCCGTGGAAGGTGGTTATATCCTTGTTGAAGAGAACGCGGCTCCAGGTAATTTGTTTTTTATTTATTCTTTTATTGCTGTTTTCCTGTTTGAAGGTTTTAATGGTATGGGTGCCAGTCTCATTATAGACATTTACTGTCACACTCAGAGACATTACTTAAAAATAAGCAATCATTAGCTTTAATTATTACAATATTTTCTTGTCAATTAAAGTTTATGAATTTTAAACACATGTTAAAGCCATATTGTGTTTATTTAATGTTATTAAATATATAAGAGATTTTCAAAAACAACTGACGCAGGCGGGTTTGGAACCCGCGACCCGCTCATAAATGGCGTTATAAAAAAGAGATTTCAAATTTCGACTAATTCAGGCGAGACAGTAGCTAAATACTAAGAGGCAGAGGTCGCGGGCTTAAACCCCGCCTGTGTCAGTTGTTTTTGAAAATCTTTTATATATTTAATAACATTTCATACCATCAGATGAACCGGCTTGTTTGTAACTTAAAAGATTACCCATTTCAATATACAGGTGGCTACTTTGTGTCCTTTTATCTGAAAGACCCCTAGTCGCCTATTATTATCGGGTATTTAGGGGTCACGCTACAGCAGCTGTCTCATTATTATTCTATTAAGGCGAAGGTAAATGGTAACGGCCAGTTTTAAATCTCTTATTTCGCCGTCAAATAATGCAGGTTAGTTGTGCGATTTTTTTATGTTAAACTAGAACATATATACATCAATCGTACCTGTGAATATTTAACTATTGTAGTAAAATACTTAATGAAATAAATTCATGAATTCGTGTCTACCCAAAACATAAAAACGTAATTACTTTCAAATCGCTTAAGATATTTTCATGATTTGTTTTGTGTGAAAAGACTATGTTACTACCTATAATATTGCCTGTTACTTTTTTTTTATTTTATATTTTAGATACTAAAAAGTAATGATACGTCTAATTCTGCACAGCGCGCTCCTTGATAGGCGAGTCATATTGCTCGGTGGATGTATGTCGCGTTGCTTGAGCTCAGCGCAGAACACTCAAGCTATACCGCCCAAATCACTCAAGGCCGTTGGCGTATACCGGGGCCTTAAGTTCAAAGAAACCAGTTTCTAATATCAAGGGGTCTGGTCAACCGCCGTGTATATTTAATACCCCTTTAAATTACCGTAGTACATATTGCAGTTTTAAAGAACAAGTAAACGGTATTTTTATGGAAGCTATATTTTTTTTTTACTATGGTGGTGGGAAATAGGCGTACAGCCTCAGATCATAGAAACAAGGAGATATGCCATCATAGCAAATAAGTACGGAAACCACTGATGCCACTTTTAGTACATTTTCGACACAATTACGCGCATAATTAAGCGCTCCTTGTGAATAAAAAGATCGCCCACGCATTAAACATTCCGCGCACCCTCAATCTAACACTGTTAATCGTCACTCAACACTAGCACTAAACTAAAACACTGTATTTATCCCATCGATCGCGTTCGGTTCGTCGCCAGCGCGTACGTTTTTATTATGAGCAATTTGCTAAAGTTCAGGCATCAATCTCGATAGCGCCTTGGCACATCTCCCTTGTTTCTATGATCAGCCGGCCTAGCATGATCACGATAGAAACGGGTTTTGTCTACATAGAAATAGACAAAGTGACAGATTGTAGAAACATTTCTACGTTTTATGAATGAAATCTGTCACTTTGTCTATTTCTATGTAGACAAAACCCGTTTCTATCGTGGTCATGCTAGGCCGGCTGAGCGTACAGCCCACTGAGCCCGCCTGATGGTATGAAATGATATGCCTATAAAACGCTTGTAACACTGAGTATCACATGCGCATTGCCGATTCTTTAAAATTAGGTTTCGCTGTGCCGACGGCTTAGAGGAAAATCAGGTCATCTTCAGGAGCTCTGCTAACCTTATCACAGAAACACATCACTACGAAGAGTACCGTTATTTGGCTGTGGTATTCTGTAAGGTACTTCCCCAGTCGGGGTGCTACAGATTTGAACGAAACATGTGTGCCCTACCTCTCTTACTACTAAATACTAACCCCCTTAGTTATACAACTTTTATGTCAATTGTCATCTAGTATTTTATTGTCAAACAAATGACAAGGATAGTTTTATAATTTAATCAGTGGTTAAATTAAGAGGCGTATAAGAGGGTAATTCATCAAATCCTCTCAAAGTTTGTAACATAAATTGCAATATAATACGCGCAATCTAACTTGACTGGTCTGATACTAAGCTTTCCATTTGAAGATGGCTAAAAATCCATACACTGAAAACCCAGAATCGATAGCAATGAAATGTTTACCAACGGGTTAGCTTTAATAGACATTTTTGATGGTACCAAAGTGCAAACCTTTAAATCCGTTGAGCAAAGATCTCACATCCTACATGTGATTTTGTGTTGTTATACATAGTAATACAATCATAATGTTTCCAGCTCAAGAAGAGCTGCCAGACCTGGACGAGATCGAGCGCGAGCTGAAGATGCTGGACGAACAGATCCTCAAGATGGCGGAGTCGAACAACATCAACGCGGAAGCAGTACTCGCTTCTACTGAGACCGCCGTACCACCTGTTAATGGTAAGCATAAAATAAACCATCATTCTCTTGCCCTTATCACAGAATACTGCAAAAGGATGACTCTGTAGACAGTTAAATAAATAGCGACTCTTGCAACAACGTAATAAAGTGTAATACAGCTCACACAGCGCTGCATGCCTACAAATATTAACCTTCTAGCATCTCTACCATCTGTCATCACTACTGGTCGGAAATTCGGATGCATATTTACCTAAACTTGAGGTGTAGTTTAGTTAGTAGTGTGGCTATTATGGAATGCACTTTTGTACCGAAAAAATCCCGGGATTCCGGGATCGATCAAATTAGCGTTCTGATTATAGAATCGGATGTATATGTACTTACGTTCAGGTGTTGGCTAATATGGAATGCACTCTATTATCGATCGTAAAAATCCCGGGATTCCGGAATCGACATATTTTATGTTTTTCAGACTATAAAATCGGATGTATCTACCTAATGTTTTAAAGTAGGTAGTTACCCAATTGGCATAGCAAACAACGTCAGGATAAGTTAAAAGACTATATTAATACTTTTTAGAATAATTCTTACAAGTACCTATTGAAACAAATTATTCAATATTGTGCTTAGTAAAATTTGGTTATGTAACCTATACCCGGATTTCTTGGCATCCCGGGATTTATTTAAAAATATATATATAAAAAGCAACTTCCATAATTTCTTAGCCAAAAATTAACTTTAGGTAAATATGCATCCGAATTTCCGACCAGTAGTCATCACTCACCCATTTTCTAGCCAATGGCAATGGATGCTAAATGCGAGTGCGCTTAAACTCGTACGAATACGTGTGTCTATGTGTGCGTGCCCTTTCGCTCGTTGAATACACACAGACGAAATTCATAAAGATAATACCTAATAAAAAAGACAAAATTAATGAAGTTGCCGTGTACCTATCTATTTACTTTTGTGTCCAAACTCTCAATGTAACTCATTATTTCTTCAAATATCGTTTCAAGTTCACTATGGGCTAATTAAGTTAAGAATCAAGTTACAAATTATAATATTATGCAAATAAAAATTAAATCTTTTGTGAAAATGTTCACACTAGTGTACCATTGTTAGTTTTTGTTTTAAACAAGGTCGGAAATATTACATGGATACAATGATAGTCTAATGTAGGAGATGAATGGCCCACTGTGACAATTTATATCATACTAGTGATCCGCTCCGGCTGCGATCGCTTGACTAAGGCCATGTTGTTTCATCTTACAGTTACGTATCTGTAACCGTCACCGTCACCATCATATGGCGGCTTGTATGACAATTTCATACTGACTTAACGATTACGTACTGACTTACGAATACAGATGGTTTGAAGCAACCCGCCCTAAGGCCATGTTGTTTCATCTTACAGTTACGTATCTGTAACCGTCAAATATGGCGGCTTGTATGACAATTTCATACTGACTTAACGATTACGTACTGACTTACGAATACAGATGGTTTGAAGCAACCCGCCCTAAGGCCATGTTGTTTCATCTTACAGTTACGTATCTGTAACCGTCAAATATGGCGGCTTGTATGACAATTTCATACTGACTTAACGATTACGTACTGACTTACGAATACAGATGGTTTGAAGCAACCCGCCCTTATACGCATAGGCGCGGGCTCACGACCGTCCGGCCGTCACATACAAATGCACTCTCATATATTTTATGGGTTCCAAAAACACACTCACACATAAAGAAGAACAAAAAAATACAGAACTTCACTAGTTCTGTTTTTTTTTCACAACAATTTTTCAGACCACTCGAACAGAATTTTTAAGACCACTAGTTTTGTTATTAATAAAAACTCATAATATAGGTAGATGAAATGTTGAGAACTATAATAATTTAATTTGATAAAGATTCATTTCCTACCCAAATGACTCAAACTTAAGAGTTTCTGAGTTTTTCTGGTTTTTTCCTTGATCTTTCTCTTTCTTATAGCCACATTCATGATTCCAAGTGATTATAACGTTTACTATTGTTATTTCAGAGGCTACTACATCATCAACCGAGAATGCAGAAAAGGATGAGAAATCTAAACTGTTCCCTATCTTCGATAAGCCTAACCCTGGCATAACTGTGCCTAGCAACGCCAAAGGTAACTATTACTGTTATTATCACATACCAGTGGCGAAGGGTCCCTACAATACGATTCCTACCGGCTTCCCTTTGAAAATAGCACAGGCAGTATTGCCTACTTTTATTAATTAGCTTTTCGTGGTGTAAGCATTTGTAGCTCCGGCTTATCTCTTACAAAAACTGACTCTTCGCCACTGTCACATACCTAGGGTACAAGCAGTGGCGTGACTAAAGGGCAAGCCTGACGATTTCTTTTGGTTTTAGAAGGTATTTATGTAAATTTTTCATGAATATAAGTGAATTTATGTTGTTATTAAGGCAATACCTACATTAAAAACTACTAATTCATGAAAATGAACATAAGTCTCTAATTTCACTCTATAATACGGTAGTGGCCTACTATTAAAAAAGTACAAATAATTTTATTTCAAAGAAGGAATAGGCACAACAAAAAAGTAAAAGCAAAAATAATAATTTAACATAGACGCTTTTAGTTTTTGGAGGGAGTATCGCTCCGTCTTTGTCGCGCGAAGCGGACGTAGGTGGTGTTACGTCACTAGTACGTAGTGCCGTCCGTGTCTAGCAAATCATTTTAAAACGCTTATAACTTTGCCAATTTTGTAGATGTTTCATCGGTTTTTTTGGTGTTAATTGTCTTTTTTCAAATAGTTTACAGATTCACAATAAAAAAAAGTTGTCAACATCCCTATTATGTACACTTGATATTGGCAAAATTGCGAATTGAATAATTTCACACAAGCCATATGGGAGTGTGTATGGTATGTAGTGAGTAGAGACGCAGCCAAGGACTACAATGAATATTTATTATTTAACTTGTAAAACAAACGTATATTGAAATAGACACAACATATAAAATAAAATACAACTTATAACGGTGTTTGTGCAGTACTCCGTTTCCAGCACGTTTTTTCACAGACCGTTTTTTATTTTCATACGTTTTTAAAAGTGGTGGGGATCGTTCTGCAGGCCTATTGGCTAAAAAAAAACGGTCCGTACGTGCTGGAAACGGAGTAGTGTACATTCGCACTAACTACAACGTGTCGAGACTTCGAGAGAGATCCAAATAAGAAGTATGGCGGAAGCCAGTGTGCACCGCCCGCGCCGCGGCGATCTCGATGGAACCGCTGTGCAGAGCCTCCCGTCGCAGACCACAGATGGCGTCAGTAGTCTCGTTGTGAACAGAGTGTATCACCCCAACCACATCTGCTTACCTGATCCAGGCATCATATAATAGCGTATACTTCCTCATCAGGTGTTTCAGAGAAGACTAGCAAGCGTTCGCTGATAAAGACGGGCGACGACCAGTACGTGATCGATGCTGGACAGAAGAAGTTCGGAGCCACGCAGTGCACTGAATGCGGCACTATTTATCAGGTAAGACAAGATGGCTCCTAAGAGCCAAGTCCACCGACAAGATAACAGTCCGATAAATTGGAAACGGCCGTTTAACATATATCTTTTTCTAAATAAAGCCATGTTAAACGGTCGTTTTCAATTAATTGGACTGTTATCTTGTCGGTGAACTTGGGCCTTAGAGGCATAAAAAGAAGTTTCCAATTTCAACTGATTCAGGCATGACACTGTAGCTCAGTTGGTTAGAGCGATACCATCGGTAAGGTAGAAGTCGCGGGATCAAACCCCGCCTGTGTCAGTTGTTTTTCAAAATATCCTAAATATTTAATAGCAATAAATAAGCATAACATGGCTTTAAGTTAACATGTTTAAGGGCACTGGCAGACGCCCATAGAACGCTGGGCTTCAGATTGTGTAGGTCGGTACAGATATGAAATTAGTTTGGTGTGATCGAGTATTTCAAGAGTATTTAAATTCATTTTTTATTTCTTTTTGTACGTAATTGGGTTAGAGAGAAATCTTCGTATTTGTGACAATGAGGTTAATTAGTATGGTGTGAATGATCCAATGAAGTACAGCCCGACTAATGAGTTCTCAATTCAAAGGTTTTAGTTGCTGTCGACATGATACTCTATGGAGGCACGAGCCAGGGCGCGTGCACCCGTTTTTGTTTTATTGTTTCTTTCAAAATGTCAACGCCATAATCTTTTTTTTTTTTTATTTATTTCGATTTTTTATTTCAATTCTTAATCTCTAAGATAAATTAGGCAAAGAACAATTAAAATATATTTTTATTTTTGGTTAAGCTTTTATTACTGTACCAGATCAAGCCCAAAACTGCCGACGTCCTTTGTAAAAATATACATTTAAGTCAAAACCTTCTTACAATACACGCAATCTTAACCTGCCTGCCCTCATACCAGGCTCTTCAGAATTTCGCGCAGGTATAGGTTTAAAATTATACAAAAATACTGCCTCGCCATCACACGAACTTCAGTCACCAAATCGATTCTTTTCGCGGTATAATAATAATTTTTATAAAGGTTTATCCATACTTACTACATAGTAGAATTGGGTTTTTTTAGGGTTCCGTACCTCAAAAGGAAAAACGGAACCCTAGCATCACTTTGTTGTCCGTCTGTCACCGGACCGTAAGTCGAGCCAGATGGCTCGACTTACGGTCCGGTGACAGACGGACAACAAAGTGAGGCAGAACATCTATGAGCAGATGCTCATAGATGGCGCCACTAGAAGTATGCAGTAGCGCCATCTATGATCAAGATATGAATATCTACTATGATGTAATAGCGGCATAGATGGCGCTATTACATATTTCGGAACCCTCAGAGCGCGAGTCGTACTCGCACTTGTCCGGTTTTATTTATTTTATAATAACCTTTCGTTTGACCGCTATTTTACTTTATAATATCCTTTCGTTTGACCGCCATCTCGCCTGATGTGTATTAAATTGTAATAATAGTAACTTTAAATAAATTTTTGTTACAGATCGGCGATCCACAGGACGAGCACGATCATTTGGTGCATCACAATGCTACTGATGTACTGAAATTTTATGTGAGTACCTCAAACAGATCAATTAATATTTAATACTATTTAGAGAATTTATTGAGGGGCTCGTGGCTAAATGAAAGCCGCGCTGATCGATCGATCTGCGAGGTTAAGCTGCGCTTGCCGCGGTCAGTCCTTGGATGGGTGACCGTTCTTTACACATCGAGACCCCTCCGTGCCTCGGAGAGCACGTTAAACAGTCGGTCCCGGTTGTCATAGGAATATCATCTTTGACAGTCGTTACGGGTAGTCTGGATCCCAAAAGTCTGACAACTGGTCTAACATTTGAATACCGGTATTCCCCAATAATTGGGTTGTGGAGGTCAGATGGCAGTCGCTCCATGTAAAATATTGATATTCAGCCGCAACCAGTTAGACTGGAAGCCGACCCCAATCATGTTTGGGAAAAGGCTAGGCAGATGATGACTATTTAGAGAATTTATTACGGAAGATTTACATAATGTGTAAGTGTATAATAGTAATTTAACTTGGATACTGATACAGTACAGAAATGTCGATGTTTTGACATGTCGCCACAGTAGATCACTTTGTTGTCCGTTTATCCGTAAGTCAAGACCCTTAACGGGTGAAGGCATCTGCTCATAGATGACGCCACTAGAAGTGTGTAATAGCGGCATCTTGCTCATAGATGGCGCTATTGCATATTTCGAAACCCTCAGGGTGCGAGTTCTACTTGCACTTGTTCGGTGTTTTTAAGTACCTACCTACATTAAAAAATACATGATAGCCTAGTGGTTTAACCATGTGCCTCCCACAGCCAATGGTTCGAGTTCGAT
Source organism: Thalpophila matura (assembly GCA_948465475.1). Lineage (NCBI taxonomy): Eukaryota > Metazoa > Arthropoda > Insecta > Lepidoptera > Noctuidae > Thalpophila > Thalpophila matura. The sequence goes on along the minus strand of OX419198.1, from coordinate 7,884,446 downwards.
TACGAGGCACGCACCGCTGACTTTTCAAAGTCATGTGCGTATTAGAAATTAGTTATCACTTGCTTTAACGGTGAAGGAAAACATCGTAAGGAAACCTGCATGTTGAGAGCTCTCCATAAAGTTCTTGAAGGTGTATGAAGTCTGCCAACCCGCTGGCCAGCGTGGTAGACTATGGCATATCCCCTCTCATACTGAGAGGAGGCCCGTGCCCGACAGTGGCACAGTTTATACACAGAGCTGATATTACTATTACCTACATTAAAATTGATAATACATTGCAGGGTTTTAAAGACGAGTACGTAGTGGAGCGGTCGGGTACCGCGCGATGTATCCGCGTGCGCGGTGGAGAACCGGGCTGGAAGAAGGTGGAACAACTGCTCTCAAGAGTGGTACACCCACACCTTGGGTATGGAAACGAGCTGCCCAAGCAACTGATACATAGTTATACCGTAAGTGATTTTATTCATGTTACGACCATACAAATATAAATAACTAGCTTCCGCCCGCGGCTTCGACCGCGTACTTGGGATAAAACGTAGCCTATGTGTTAATTCGGTGTATAAGCTATACAGGGTGTAAGGGAAACGCTTCCGAAAACGAAGACAGGTGATAGAGCTAGTGATTCTCGATACGACACCATCAAAAAATCGGGAAAAATAAAATTTCAATTTTACCAATTTTTTTTTTGCATTTTTCGTACACTATGCTGTGAGAACAGGTAACTAAAACCAATAATTGCGATTAAATACATTTTTTTTCTTTGCACACTAACACGCCATCTACTCGTAAATAATATCAGCTCGCATAACCTCGAGTTTAAAGTACACGCGCTCGCCGACAGCCGCGCGGCCGACGACCCCAGCTCCGCGCGCGCTTTGTGGCTAGCGTGTCAGTGACCTCACGCGTTGTACGGTTTCCATTGCGTGTTTACGAAATATGAAGTCTTGAAAATAATCAATTTAAAGCGAAAGGTTGTTGGTGTCCGTTTGCATTTAGGTTGTATATAATCTACGTCCTGGCTTCGGAAGCGTTCCCCTTACATCCTGTATTACTGTAAAGTTTCATCAAAATCCGTTCAGTAGTTTTTGCGTGAAAGAGTAACAAACATCCATCCTTCCACACATACATCCTCACAAACTTTCACGTTTATAATATTAGTAAGAAGTAAGATAAGTCAATAGAAATGTTATCTACTACATTTTATTCGCATGTCGCCGGTTGGCAGTCAATGGCAAAGCATCCAATGCAATATAAATTTAACTTAATTCCGTTCACACACGTCACATTTTTAAACGCGCGCTCTCAATGATTTTCTGGGACGTTACACATCACCTGCCTTACATATAATTTGTTCGAAAGCGGCGACAAGGTCACAGGCCTTTGCGACTTCTACTGACTTATTATTTCGATTTCTGTGGTTACGACGAAAGAGGGATACGGATAGCCGATATGGGTGCATAAAAAAAACAAATCTTCAGTCTTTGAATTATTGGTTTAGGACATGCTGGTTTCCTTCTAAAAACAATTAAATGATTAGGTGTAAAAATATTCTACAGTCCAGTAACATACCACCCGGCTTAACATGACCAATTCTATGTCTATTCTACCAAAGAATAGACAAAGTACTTTCTATCCAACTCGTTATCTCTTCTGCCCAAGCACGCGGCGACCCGTGCTTGGTGAATTGTCTACTGAAGAATAGAAACTTCATTGTTTACATAAAACGATAGAAATCATTCTAGAAATGGTCACTGTGTCTACCGTTTCTATCGTGGTCATGCTAAGCGTGCAGTAATCTTTTAAAATTATTATTTCAGGCATACTTGTACATAGAGAAGAAACAGATAGTTGGCTGTCTAATCGTGGAGCCCAAAGTACGAGCTTACAAGCTGATCCCTGGCGACCCTGACTGCTGCAGTGTGGAAGATTACCCAGTCAAGTGAGTACTAGTACATACTCGTACTTTCTAATTCTACTCCAGGATTTTTTGGGGGTAAACTAGTACAAACTAGGGTAGTGGACTACTATTAAAAAAAAGTACAAATAAATTATTTTATTCCAAAGAAGGAATAGGAATAACAATAAAGTAAAAAAAATAAAATAATTTATCACAAAATGGAAAACATAGACGCTTTTAAAGTTTTTGGAGGGAGTATCGCTCCGTCTTTGTCGCGCGAAGCGGACATAGGTTGTTACGTCACTTATCATGCATGCCGTCCGTGTCTAGCAAATCATTTCAAAACGCTTATAACTTTGCCAATTTTGTAGATGTTTAATCGGTTTTTTTGGTGTTCATTATCTTTTTTCAAATAGTTTACAGATTCACAATAAAAAAAATATATTCAGAGTTAAATCTAATCCTGAAATTCGTCAACTATGCTTTGTAGAGTAAGAAAGTGTCCATATACGAAAAAAATATCAGTATTTCTGTAGACTACATCAGTCTGGACGACGCTATTTGTAACCTTAAGTTTGAGATATACAATAAAATATTATCTTCTCGCAGATGCGGCGTTTCCCGAATATGGACTCACATCAACCACCGCCGGCGCGGCATCGCCGGCCGCCTGCTGGCGTGCGCGCGCGCGTCCTTCCTGTACGGCGAAGCCCTGCGAGTGGGCGACGTCGCCTTCAGCGCCCCCACGGCCGCCGGGAAGGCCTTCGCCACCAAATACTGCGGGACACCCAACTTCTATGTGTATTTGGATTGAAAGGATACTCTAGTATCCGAAAATATGAGAAAAGAGTTTGTGTTCAATTAGTGTTTTTGTGCGGTATGTGTAATTACTAAATGAAGTGTTTGATATAGGATATTAATGTGTGGCGATTTGTGGCGTATGTTTTGCTTCTGGATCGCGTTTGATTCGCTTTTGTACCGCAATAGTATTGCGTGGAATGTGTCATTGCGTAAAGTTACAAGAACGCCACAATGTTGCCGTAAATTGTCCAAATAGTCGTCTTAATATCGCTTCTAATAATGTGTGAAATTCTGGAAAAAAACGATTACCTACCTCAATGTGAAACTGCAGTGCATTTGTGACTTTTTGAAGTAACCTAAGTCTTATTTGTTACTTAACTAAGTGTGTTTTAAGTTTTAACTGATAGAGATTACGGTTACTGCCAGTAGGAGTGCATTGGATGCATGCTACTTAGATTTTATAAGCGTAGAGTGAGAACTGTTTTTAATGTTAACTATTTTAAATTTCATAAAAATCTGTTTTCGAAGTATTTTACTTATTGCATGTCAAAATAATGATGCCCAAATATTTTATTTTTGTACTCAAGAATTTTAAAGTTTTGATACTAATTTTGGGTGAAAAAGAAAATTAAAAAATTATCGATGTGATTACTTTTGGGACCAATTAGATAGGTATACATATTATTGTATTTTTAATTTAGAAAATTTTCAATTGCAGTAGTAGCTAAAAGGACATGCTAGACTATTCTTAGAAATTATTGTGCATGATTATAAGTATGGATACACTCAAGGCTCATATAATTTTTTCACTGATATAGGAGGGGGGGGGGGGTATATGCGTGTCATGGATGTGTTAAATTAATAAATTGTACTTAGAAGAAATGCGTTAGAAATTTTAATAGAAAAACTGAACGCTATTGGTTACTGAATCGTGACGTCAGTCCCACGTTTGTAATAATGACAATACAATACTTAATAAATGGTTGTCCGGATCCTGTTATGTTTAAATTAATAAAAAAAATGTTAAACACTCCACAGCAGACAATAATTATCTAATTGAAAATTTTGTGGATTTTGACGTCACGGAAAGGCCGTCAGATACAGCCACTGGCACTGATTCTGTCGTGCGCTTACTAATAATAAAAAATAATAATTAACTTTGACTTATAGGGAGCGCAAATGGCGGCAAAAATTTGAGATTTCAACTTTTTATACGTGAAAATTCGACGTATGTTTTTAAGCTTAAATCTGGTATAGGTTAGGTCTTACCACAAAAAAGATAAACATCTGTTGAACAAGAATGCTACAAAAAATAATACGCACTTATTTTAGCACTAGTGTGTATTATTTTTGGAATCATTAATATTCTTGCTCCACCTGCATTAATGTTAACGGCTGTGTCCAAATGAGCCTTAATTAAGGCCTTACATAAATAACACGTTAAATCAGTGGCTACATTATTGTAGTTCGTACAGTTAACGTCTAATATTTTATGTCAATAGTATTGTAGTTACTAAATGAACACGTTAAAGTGTTGTGTTAACGCATTAGGATGCAGGTGGAGAAGGGACATTATAATAACATATTTGGTCACTTTCGTTGGTAGTGGTGAAGGTTGAACACGTGCTTTTGTGAGTGCTACGATTTTTTTCGATTTTAGTGAGTCTAATTTGTATGAAACTCGGATCGAGACTATTTTTAGGCCGAGATAAGTTATAATACAGATAATCTATTTCACGAAGTCCGTTTAACTTTCGTTGTGTGTGTAATGTGTACCGAGATCGTGACTGAGTGCTGCCGCGCTTACGCACACTAAAGCATTGTATATATGCACGCCTACAACATTCATAACTAGTGATGGGTTTCTGCCCGGGCAAAAACCCCGAAACGATTTATTGGCCGGGCAGAAACCCAACTATATAGATGGGTTTATGCCCGGGCATAAACTCGAAACGGGGTTTTTTCCCGGGCAGAAACCCATCACTATTCATAACCCAACGGCCTTGGTGAAATAGATTATCTGTACTAATGTTCACTAAGGCCGAGATAAATAGACGTTACTTAGCCCGTGCTTTGGCTAAGCTATGTTCCCGTCTCTGTCTTGCTTGCAAGTTGCGCGACAGTGACAAGGCGTCGTCCTAATTGGCTGACGATCGTACGAGCTAACGATTCGATATCATCGCACGACGAAATTAAACACACACATTTCTTTCGAGTGCCCTAATTGAAGCTTGCAAATCTTGCAGGAGCTTATTTTCATCGCACGACGAAATCGCATCGTACAATCGTACGATCGTTAGCCAATTAGAACGACGCCTTAGTGTTTGTATTGCGCTATTGATGACCTACTAACATTTATCTACCACAAAGTGCAAAGTTTGACGGTTTGCCTCGCTGCATTGCCGTCTCAACATGACACTGGCAGAATAGTCGACATCGAGTCAGTTTCCAAAAAAAACGATTTTGTTTTGATTCTTTTTTGCTTGTTTTACCTGCAAGTAAAACGGTATTCATTTTAGTTAAGTCAATTGTCCAACTGGGTTGATTGTCAGGAAGTAAATCTTTTTACTCCATGGTAAAATTAATAATGTTAATACACATTTTTTATCTAAAAATATGTAACTTTGGGCAAACTTTATTTTCAAGTACCTACAGTCTTTAATAGCAATATAATTTATTTACCATCATATCGATTACCTAATTCCGTTAAAAACTTACTACTTAGTTCCGTAAAAGATAGAATAGTAGGTAGAAAAAAACTGTTTTAAATAAATGTGTTTCAATGTCGTTTTAAAGTCTTAATTTTAAGTATATCGTGCCTCAAAATAGGGTAACTATAATTATTAAGTAAATTTAAACTTTTTGACGTCTTTTTAAGCATTTTTGGAGATTTTTCTTGATTGACTATTTGAAATTGTGATTATTTGAGTGGCTTTTTGGAATTCCATTTTTTATATGGCTCAGTGCGAATAACGAGACTTTATTAAGACGGTTTATGCTCATTTCTAGACTTTTATAGTATTTTGGAGTATTTTAAAAGAGTACTCAAAGGAAACATAGTCCGATTATCATAATTCGCAAGCCTTTGTGGCGTGTATTAAAATACGTCCTTTATGTTCTAAGACCATGGACGGACACCAATGCTTATTTACAAATATAACAATAAGTTAACACTCATACCTCAAGATAATTTTGAAAAAAAGAGGTATTTTTACGCTTTTAATGTTATTGTCGTAAATTCAGGTCAGTACGCTTATAATTTAAAGTAAAAATAAGTTAGAATAATTTGTTAGTTGCGCCCCGATTGGGCGTACTTGCAAGAGGACTAATACTCTAATTAATTTTATGAAAATTGTGTCATTGGACTGTTCCCGTTTGAAAGTTAAGCGCAGTTTCCTAAAAATATAAGTTTCTTCGTCATTGTAATAAAAGGCAGATTATAATAAAAAACCGGACAAGTGCGAGTATGCCTCGCGCCCTAAGGGTTCCGAAATATGATCATAGATGGCGCTACTGCATACTTCCAATGGCGCCATCTATGAGCAGATGGCTCCACTTATGGTCCGGTGACTGACGGCGGACAACAAAGTGATCCTATTAGGGTTCCGTTTTTCCTTTTGAGGTACGGAACCTTAAAAATATAAGTGAGTGTTCGACATTTATGCATTAATAGGTACATAATCCGAAAGGTTATATCGGTGCAAACATAAATGTGCACTATAATTATTTTTCTCTCTGAAAACTGCGCTAATTTTTAGAATTAAAATTTTAAGCTTTCATGTGTCATTGAATCCTAGTCTCTCTATTTATATTATGATCTTAATGTATCGGTACTATTATTTTAGAAATGCTCGCACAGTTCTTAACTCTAAGGCGATTCGCACACCGCACCGCATCACGCAGCGTAGCGCGGGAGTGCGTTATCTTCCGTTGTTTGCAAGTACCTGTATTTGTACAGAAATCACGCGTAGTGCAACACACTGAAGCGCATTCACGCGCGGAGCTTTGTTCCGTCGCCACGCACCCCGCAGCGTAGCGGGGCAAGGTGTGTGATTCGCCTAAATAATTAAATATTTTATGCTTTTAAAATATTCCCTAAAACTTTCCGACATTTTATTTGCGATAGGAGCAAGCCCAAAGATGTCTCCGAGTACCTTATGTATTGCCATAGACGTGTAAATAATATTTATTTATAATTTGTTTCACTATATTTCAGCTCTTGAATGTTTTTGACAAAATTCTTGTTTACTTTTCGAAGTGCTTTTTTAAGTTACACTGAATGTGTGAATTTTGGTTTTAATAATAAAATTGATTTTTATTAAACTGTTGTTTTAATTTACTAAATCCAAAACATTATCCCCCTTACTTTATAAACGTCTCTTAATTTAACCACTGACGAAATATACAACTATCCTTGTCATTTCTATGCCAATGAATAGTGATGGCAATTGAATAAGAGCTATTTAATTTGTGGGGCTAAATTATTTACCAAGTACGACTATCTCTTGAAAAACTAGTCTGCTAATCATTCAGTGTGTTCTGTTTGGAGTCGCCTAGTCGTTTACGAACAGCTTGGACCTCTTCACGAAGTATGTTGGCAAATAACGCTATATTATTTTGACACTAATTTGTCGGGGGATCACTACGTGCATTTTACTACAAAGTATTTTTTTATTAGAAAAATGTCACTGGTCGACCTCGACCCAGCCCATGGGGGAAAACCGAATATAAACACTAAAGCCGCGTCTCCTGCGCCCTGTTTTCGTGTTCGACGAACATCGAACAGTGAACGATAAAGGGGCGTGGTCTACGTGTTTTGAGTGTTTTTATTTGTCAAAACACGTAGACAACGCCCCTTTCTCGTTCACTGTTCACTGTTCGATGTTCGTCGAACACGAAAACATGTCGCAGGAGACGCGGCTTAAGTGATCAGACAACAGAAACCCTAGGAGTTAGGCCTTGAATTCACTAGGGGATAAATGGAGCAACATGCCGCGAGACTTGAGCGGGCGCATGCAACATGTCCTGTGACACGTAGATTAATTCGTAAACTAAAGAGGCACTAATTAATTGGTTAGGGCACTAATTGGGCATCGAATTTTGAGACTATAACCAACCCTGAATTCGCTATGTGTACGTCAGCTTGACAGACACGATGTGCCGCACAACGTTGCGAGACAGTGGCTAACGTTGCAGCGTCGCGTACATTCAATATTGCGCGGCATGTCGGGGGACATTTTGTTCCCTAGTGGTCCAAGGCTTTAAGGTTCTACGCGTAATACCTACGCACATGCGCAGCGAACCCAGGTACCTAATAGATCACAAGTAGATATGTCGGTCTAGAGGTTGGCAGATGGGGTATCCGGAAGGGATACAAACTAGTTATGTTTAAATCTACAACTAAGAGAGAAGTGAAGGTACTCACGTGCTACTCTGTCCAGCAGTGAACCCAGCATTGAGCTTCCCGCGCAGCGACCTCACGTTCTTTTCACCGCATGCCACTACCTACATTTCACTAATCTCAGCAAATATCGCTGGAATGTTACTTCCACTAATATCTGGGTGCTGCGCAATCGTACACTTCGCGACAATACTACTCAGCGCGGGCGCAGGCACAAAATAAAAATGTCCGTAAGAAACGTGTCAACACGTTATGCTGTCTTGATCAACCGTACACGACTCCGTCGCACTAACCGCGGTGGCGCTACCTCGCTCAGCAGTCACAAATAAAAAAAATATGCGGGTAGATTTGGTTTTACTTTAGTCAAATATACCCACATTTTAGCCTATTCCGAATATCTTGGGATATAGCCAGCAGCAACCAGCAGTCTGCTATGCATTTGGTCTAGATACTTTGATGCTGAGAGTCGCCTCTTCGGTCTTGAACAGCTTGGACCTCTTCACGAAATGTTGGCACATAACGCTATATTATTATGATACTAAATAAGTAGTACCCAGCAGTAGGTACCCAGAATTCATAACTCAGCACATTTTAACTATGGTCCATTTCAATAGAACTTGTAAACTATGTAAACACACTTTCTATACAAATTCATCAAAAGACAGTGGGCAACTTTGTATGGGAGTTGGTCCAAGAGCCGCCTCGATTAAGACATATGCCAAATGAAAGGGTATAATGTAGTCTTCAAGTATGCAGATGGGCATCAGAATCTGTCCGAGTGATTCTGAGTAATGCTACGTTTTTATGGTTCATAGTTTATATTGGTTTTCACGACTTAGTATTCGGATTTTAACAAATGAGGTATCATAACATTTCTCTTTATAGGTACCGTGAGTGACATTGGCTATGTGGATTAAAAAAAAACCAACACAGTGGATTAACCTTTCGTGTGCAACAATTTTAGACAGTAAAAATGTACCTAATTTTGTCTCGCGTGGATTCACGTTCCGGATATTAATATGATGGGTTAAGAATATTTTTTTTAATGAAGTCGTCATTGATGCCAGTGGTGATCGATGACGGAGGCAGTATTTTACTATCCTTTGTTGAGTTGTGACGTGAGATTCCTATTTTTTTTGTCTACTGACTTAGGACTTGACATTTTGACTGACGATCCGTTGAATATAGGAACCGGGCATAGGTAGGTAGGTACTGTCTGATTTTCGAATGACTGGCTTTTGATTTTGGACACCGATACACGAGACACCGTCACTTTCTAGAAAGTGCGATAAACCCCAAACTGCTTTGGGTATCATGCTTACCAAGTTGACCACTGACGATGATGTATCACAGCACCTTGGCTGGGATGGGGCTAATGTTTTCCAGTGCGCTATTTAGTAATCCTGATAACAATAATACGATAGTGAATTGCGGTGGTGGAATCTACGTACAGTCCACACGAGTTTTTAAATCTTTGCCGTATACTTGTCCATATAATGAATCAGTAGAAAAAAAAGAGAATAGCACAACTCAACAGTCATCAATTACCATTTCACTAAAAAATGTAATATTATTTTTATTGGCTAAAATCCACCATGTTTTTTTTTTTATTATCACCATAATTATAGCTAATGTCACTCGTGGTACCAAGACAAATGTAATGATACCTTAATTGTTAAAATCCGAATATTAAATCATGAAAATCAATAATAAACTATGAACCTTAAAAAACTTAATATAACTCAGAAATACCCGGACAGATTCTGATGCCAGTTTGCTTATTTGAAGACTACGTTATGCCCTTTCATTTGGCATATGTCTTATCTTTGGCCGCTCTTGGACCGGATTCGCTCACTATCCTTTTGACAGTTGGCCATACTGATATTGTTTACAAAGTTAACAAATTCTATTGAAATGGACCCTAGTAGATTCTTTTGGCCTTTGATTTCAAGTTACAAGGGCTAAAATAAGCCATGATTGTGTTAATTCAATCTGCACTTTTTATGCTACTTTTAACTTAGTCACACAATCCTTGGCATATGGACTGATGAAACAATGTGTGTTATTCTTATTAGTATAGGGTCAAAATTAAACAAACTTCTAATGGATTGAGAACCAGGTGTCAAATGAAATACGACCATTTTAAAACAACATTTATTTTTACATACATTAAGTCGGATTCAAAATGCCTGAAACATACTGATTTTTGTACACATCAGTTATAGATTATTATTAATTTCATGGACAGTAAATTATATATTCTCTTTGCACGAATCTGTGGAGACATAGAACTTATAAGCGTTTGTTATTTAATAATCACCTCGCAGTACACACTACTTTACACATAAATATTAAAAATTTCATTTTTATCTTTAGGAATTTCATTAATTAGGTATATTTTTAAATTAAATTTGTTAAAAATATAGATTTTCAGTATATCATTAAACGTAGGTATTAAGATTAAATACACCATAATCCGCAGTCCGTCATTAACGAACACAATGTAGAGTGCTGATCTCAAATACCGATTCTAAACAAAGTGAGTTTGAGCTATGCTATAAAAATGTCTATTAAAAAAATTAACTACCCAAAAATTGAGAGAAAAATACTTTATTTATTTTATTTTTGTGCTACAATGGAAAGAAATCTATGAGCACTAATTAAATGCCTTCATTCATATAGCGAGAGAGATGCGACGAGGTAAAGGTAAAACATTACCAAAAATATTTGCAGTCGATCGCTGCACTTTGTTTAAACAAAAGGGTACTCGACACGTCCTCACATACATATTGTGCGCAAGTACATTCCCTTATCACTACTATGAAGATATATTAAAAAAGGAGGAATCTTTCAATACTATTTGGTTATTGGCAACGGACGTTACGTAACTACTAGTCAAGGACCCGAACACGCGAAACAAAGTGTTAACCTACGTCGATATTGTTTGCGCTCAACACGAATGAAATATATGCCCGAGACCGAACCGAAAGCTTACATCTCCGACACAGCGCAACGCTGGCAGTATTTCATCTAAATATTGAAAAAACATAGAAAATTATGTTCTAAACTACCTTTATACACGTTACAATGACTCACATGTTATTGCGTTCACTTAAATCGTAAAGGGATGAGGGGAGGACAGCAATATACAATGTTTACATACTTGTATTACGTTGTCATTTGTTAGGGGATCACTTCCTCACTGTCTTTTATCAGATACTCGCATCTGACACTCTCTTAAGACTGATGTTGACTCCACCACTATTCCAAGTTTCAAATAACTCGCTTCATTACCATCTAGTCTTTAGTTTAAAAACACCTAGTTCAAAAACTCATTTAAATATGGACGAAATACCCCTAAAAATGCACTAACGCCATATATATATACAATTTGTGAGATAAGTTTAGCAACATCTGCGGATGACCCGACTTTAATATTGAGTCGCGGAAGTCGTACTGCATACATATAAAAATTGAAACTAAAATTGATTACGTATAATTTTAAGTCTTTGAAGTATAAACAACCGAAAACATTGTGAGCTTAAAACTGGCATTTATTATTAAATAAACATGTTTAGTATTAGTCAACTAAACAACTACACCCTTACCACAAAAAAGATAGACACGCGTTAAACGCGAATGCTACCAAAAATAAAACACACTTGTTTTAGACAAGTTAGTGCTAAAACAAGTGCGTATTCTTTTTGGTAGCATTCGCGTTGAACGCGTGTCTATCTTTTTTGTGGTACAGCCCCTATAGTCGAACAACTGAAGCGCAACTATAAATTAATTAAAATTGTTTTAGAATTCAAAGTGCTTTTCTATTAAATCGTGATTTTCTCTAAATCGTGTACTTTTATATCAAAAGCTTAGCCGGGCGCTCGCTTTAACGAGTGCAAGAGTTTACATAACTATAGATTAAAAAGTAAAAAAATGCAAGAATGAGATTTAAAAAAATCAAAATTTGCATAAATCCATGTCTTCCGCTTTTTCTTGTTAACATTTTTATATGAAGTGATTCACAAATTTCTTGTACCGAGTTAACTCACAGCTGATATACATTATATCGGTGACCGCCGAATTCTTTAATATGCATGCATGATCAATGTTCGGTGGTGTGGTGACCGAATACGGCCATACCAAATGTATTATATATATGCCATAATTCGTTTAAATCAGTCCTCTGTTCATATTTTATTATACAAGGGCCTAAGATTTTTTTTTTTCGTATAGTTATGTAAACTCGCACACAGCTCCCGGCCTACAATTGAAGTCAGTTTGAACTAAACGTGTGCATTATGTACTTAAGATCTCGAAATGACAGTATGTTCCTTTTACTTAGTGACGACCTTTGCGACTTCAAATTTTACGACTTCAACTGTGCGGTTAAAAAGTCGGATGGTCGGAGAAAATATCAAAACAAAAAAGTCGAATAAAATATCTAATGATGTGTGCTTGTATGGTCGAGTTATACTCGATAAGTACTGAATGGTGTTTGGTAGATTTCAGCATATTGGTGCTGATTCTGTTGAACATCGCACTAAACTAATTTTAATCGCTCTATATCTCTTTCTTACATTGAAAAAGGACAGAAAATATTTAGAACTGTCAAATTAGTCTACGCCCTTGTCATTTACGGGAAAATAGTCGTGACCTTTTGCGATTACGACTAAATTGACATTAAAACTGTTCAAGCGGACTAATTTGACAGGATTAATCTATCCCTTTCTCATGTTCTTTATTAGAAAGAGACATAATGAGACTAAATTAGTTTAGTTCGTAAACAACAGAATCGGCACCATTATCTTTGATTTATTGATTCTGTGCATACACATGTTTTAAAACAACATTCTGTGTATGACGAGGTACAGTCACGCGCATAAATATATTACCAGGACAGTTCTTCAACACTATTTTGTTTCATGATTCATTCATTAATTTTATAAATGAATTAATGAATCAGTTCGGTTATAATACATGATTTAATGATTCATTCAGTATTTTTTAAATTAATGAATTAATCATGGAATCAGATATTATTGCCGAACTGTCCATGGTAATATATTTATGCTCGTGACTGTACAGTCTGGAACAGTGTAGAATTGAATCCTCCAACAATTAGTAGTTTTTGGATCCGGTGATACTTTCACTTGAGCACATCAAGGGAAAAAAAAACAAAAAATATAATTACATTGAATATTTTAACATCATCTGACTATTTATTAATATATAAATATCAAAAGTGTCCAGTCTGTCACATAGTCCAACGAACCATCAAGATATCAGCTAATGTCACTCCTATACATTAAGATAACGTTGAAACGTGAACGTGCGTCAGTCGAAAAGTCGCAATTACGAAGAGGGGGGAGCTTTTGTCGAAAAGTCGGAAAAGTCGTAAAAGTCGCCACTGAGTCCGAACAAATCCGACTAGCTCGTAGCACTGCAAGACAGAAAGTACCCCACAACTTTAGCAGTCTACTATTATATTATATTATACGTTTTTTTGTTAATTTTGCATTTCGTTTTTATGTTGCGATACGCTATTACTTACTTAAATAGCTACCAAATAGTACTTTTTTTTAAATTTTACATATATAATAAAGAATGCCATGTTAATTTAATTACACAATGATTCTAGTGATGCAGCTCGTATGGAGGTCCCTTATTGCACGATTGTACGAACGCGGTGAACATTGGTGAAACGCCTTTATTTGTATCCGACCGCGGCGGAGCTCAAAAGGAGGGTAATGTTTTTGTTTTCAGAAATTTGAAGTTTTTTAAGTTTAAATTGTGGGTTTTTAAAGTCCAGGATATTTTCTAACCTAGGTATTTATATTGCACCCCAATGCAACCACGCCCGCTCGACATAATCAAAGTCGTCTATAATTGACAGGCAATTAAAACCTGTGGCAACCCCCATACGATATTATGAAATAACATATAGTTTCATTTAATATTTTAAATGTACGTTATATTCTCTTCTACTTACATTTAAAGTGAAACTTATATAACACAAAAAGAAAAAAAAAATACAATTTTAAATATAGTTATATTTAAAAAAAATAACGATAGTGTTACGATTAGAAAGCAAAAAATAGCGAATTTTTGTTACTTTACATACGATACGAAGGAAGGAATTATTCAGTTTTTTTAGTATGGTAACATAGGATATGGTGTTTCCGCTGGCAACACTACATTATGGCACATAACACAAACTCCAGCTTAACTTTCTTATATTAAGGACCATTTTCTAACAAATTATATAATAACAATTTAATTATTTCACCGCATAAGGTATTGTATATCTCACATAGTCAATAAAAATATTGCTTTAAAAATTATGACTGAATTAGAAGTTACCAAAATTTTAGTGAATTGTTAACTTAGAACAAATCAACTGTTGGGCGACAGTGGGGCAACAACCTATCGCAACTACTATGAAAATCGCGTTGATATTTTACAATGTTTCAGTGGAATGAGTGCAGAGCGATAGTTGCCGGTCAACTTTTAGCCATTAAAGTGCACCTCTTTTTAGTTGCCCAACAGTTTGCCATCAATACCTTAAACGGAAAATAACAGCTCACTAAATCAAAAATATATTAAGATTCATAACGATAGAATAGATCATTTTGTATTTTAAAAATATTTCTTAAAATAGCACAATGTGTAAGTACATAAACCAATTTTAATGTTTTTTTTTATATAAATAATAATAATAAATCTATTTAGTAAATTAATGTTAGGATAGGTTAGTAATCTTTGTACTTAAAGGCTAAAATTGTGTCCATCTTACAAACGAAAAAAAAAGTAGTATAATCTTTGAAAATATTTTTTTAACTCAAATACTGCTAGGATATTGATATTCTGCCGGCCGTATCACATACGATCGGATCTTTGGACCTTAAGTTCCTAAAAGCTCAACATTACAAAAAATATATATAAAACTAAGTTAAAATCTACAAAAAGCACTTGTATTTGTTACATTTTAGTCAAAAATTGTGCTATGAACGAGTTAGACAAACCCAACTAAAAATTACAAAAACCTATAGACGATATTGGAAGACGTACATTTGATAAAAATTAAAAATAGAACGCTTTAAACTATTTTGTAAAAACTAAATAAAGGTGTGCCCTCATGTGTTAGATTATTGTGATAATAATTTACATTTTATGAATACAGCACATCTCTGGCTTCTATCATATTTTAATGTCAATAGTTTTTTAAACTTATTTTCATCGCAGATCTATATATTATCATCGTTAAGATGTGACAGTGACAAGCATAAAATTTGCCACATAAAGAAACGCTACATGTATTCATAAAACTTGGGTGCATTGAAAGAGTCTCCTTAAGTGGCGACTACATTATTTTTAGTATTTATACGATACCTGGAAGTAGTTTGTATCATAGAAGAGTAATCAGTAGAAGAATCGATTCCAGTTGTTTTTAATTAAATCATGTTATAATTTGTCAAAATATAATTATTGGAATATTTTGTACGTTAAAGTTCGTATCGCGGGGACGGAACTAGCGTGCAACTTTGCCAGTTTCATTATTTCTTTTTCAAATGTTCTACATAGGTACCGACACTCTTTTAATTAAACTCTTATTGGAGTGATTCGGCTTTTGAATAAACAAAAAATAATGTTTTATTATTGATCGTCCGGCGGCGCCCAAATGATAGTACATAAATAGTAGTTTTAAGAAAAAGTAGCTTTAAGAACATAACACATCAGCGCCCACCCCAAAAAAATATATTCCAAAAGAGAAGTAATAAAATTAATAAACTTCTGTAATCAAAAATATACAGATATATCAAATAATCCCTCTTTATTTTGATCTAGAAAAAAACATGGCTATACTTTTATCGTATAATTTCACTACAATATTTTTTATTTTTTAAATTCAGATTTTTAAATAAATAAAATAATAAAAATTTGGCCTAATTTGAGCATAATATGATTGCGCTCGGTAATTTGCGGGTAAGGCAGTGGACTACACAAGTACACATGTCGAGAAATTAATAAAATTGAAAAAAAAAACTTCGAAAACTTCGAGAAAATCGTTATATACAAAACTGACATGTATTTTCAGTTAAGGGCAAATCACATTTCTTTTCTTTCAATTACAAATTCACTATCACATTGTTTTTTATTGTGACGAAAAAACTTAACCATTAGATTAAATCTTTGACTGAACTGTACATTTTAACTGTGCGTAGTCCAAAGCTTGTCCCTGAGAAGCTTATAACCTAAAAAAGCTTGTGTACTCGAGAGTGAATTGAATACTACTGATCTAGCCTCGAGGCATAACTAGTACAGATGATCCTTAATATAAAACCGTTTAGATCAGCTGCGGAGCGGCGCGGACGACGACGGCTACGTGTATGTCGTCTTTAACAGTTAAAATTGTAAGGTAACTTTTACATTATGTGCTCTCATGATTTGTTTCGTTAAATTAACGTCTCTTATTTTTTTCCTTAAAAATCGATAGGAAATTTTCTAAGAAAATTCTAGAAAATCTCGAAACAAAATGCGAAACATTTTCTTGATTTTTCTCAGAAAAATACCGGAATCATTCAGACATTTATCGCGTCGGCTTCGTACCGTCGCCGTGTCGCCACCGCCTCCCACCCGGGTCGCTCGCACCTTCACACGAACCAGTCTAGTCTAGATTACAATCTAGACTTTCATACTAACTTCAAATCGACTAAAACTATATCCAAAGTACATCCACATCACTAATAGTCTGTTTTGGCGATTATCAACACAATGTCGTACATAATGCTCAACGCAACGCAAGGATTTTAGTCGATTCTCCGTTCCCAAACGATTTTAGTCGATTAAAACATTTAATAAAATTTCGTTGTCGACTACACATCCTGACGTAACCCAGCACTTACTGTGAATATCGCAATGATTTAAATGTATAAGTTAAAATTAAAAATAAAGTTTAAAAATCAACAACTATCAATTTATAATAGAATCTTGAAGCAAATAATTATAATAAGAATTAAGAACAACTTATAAGTACCATTGTTTGTGTCAACTGAATTAAATATATCGTAAATAGACCGATCGACTAAATGTATCGATACAATATAAACATAACTGGCGAATATTCCGAAACTCCACGCTTCTTATCGAGCAGTCGAATTTAGTCGAATCACGTCACAACCCAATAGACCCGACAACGTCACAGCACTACGCGTTTTTCGAATTCAGAACGTAGTGATGTGCGTTCACAAAATCGACTAAGGTGACAACTTACTAAAGATGAACTATACATGTACTTTATAATAATGCCACTATGTATCCATGGTACTTTAGTGAATATTTTGTCACACTATAGTGTCACAAGAAAATAGATTTTTAGAATAGAATTAGATACTTCATTGCATATGGCTTCTCATTAAGTATTTAAGGAAACAAATGGCATTATCCTACAGCCTAGCGTTATGAAGAAAATCACACGATGTTTCTTATTCATACATATTTAGTAAATTCTCACATAAAATCGACTAAAGTTGCCAGCTTTTTGGGAACTCTGACGTTCGGAAACACCATGGGAGCATCGCTAGCCGCGACATATCGATATTCGCTTCGTAATCGATTTATAATCGCCTTACATACAATCGCCACTGGGAACCAAGTTTTTTTTTCTGTACTAAAATTATTAATGTATTCGAGGAATTAATAATTGTTGTTTCTACGAAAATATTCGAGATTGAGCGTTTGAGAGAATTTGAGATTTTGAAAGTACATAATCTGTTTCATTGTTCCATATTCAAATAATATAACAATTTAAAACATGAAAAAATCTGTCTAAAAACCGTTCTACAAACGCAACTAAAGCGCGTCATCAACAAAAATTTCAACAGTTAAAATGGCGATTATAACGATACGTCAATTCACTGACATATTTCGTAACGATAACGATAGGAATCGTTACGAAGCGGTATCGTTACAGGCGGTTATTAACGAGGGAACTCACGGGCGTACGTAGCGCGTAGTATGTATTGCTGATCGGGACATTGGTGTTGCCTACCGAGCCATCGCACGAACGTTATCTGAAATAGGAAGGTTATTTGTCAAAGGAGATATTTGTTTTGTCAGAGGATTAGGCCCACCACAAATTGTAGCGGACATTAATGAAACGCATGTTGGTTTGTTTCTTATAATCTCTAGATTACAATACTATTATTAGCTTTACCTCGTCTAACCGGAATTCTGAGAAATCAACAATTAAATTAGTATTTATACTATTTAATATTTATGTTCTGCCCAAGTCTTGCCCACGCTCAGGTTTAGAAGCTCTAAGCACGGCACACAGAATTGAATGTTCTAAATGATGCACCTAATTTTTTATAAACATTCTTTGCAATAATAATATAATTGCAAAGAATGTTTATTAAAAATAATATTATAAATTTATTTATTTTCAATCTTTATTGCACTGTAAGGAAGAGTACAAAATCGACTCTTCGTTAAGAGCAATTTTTTTTCGTATGATTGACCGTAACAGGAATATCATAATATCACTTGTTTATTATGATTTCTCATGATTCCGATTATATTTTTAAATAATTTCAAACTGTTAACTTTAGTAAAATGACAACATTTTTATATGTAAAAGTGAACTAACGTACACGTTATAACTAGTTTAAGCGGATTAATTCGCGTATAATACAGATTCTTTGTTTTTTCCTGACGTTTCGAACACTTTGTAGCGTTCGTTGTCGAAGGAAGAAAAGAACAGCTTGGACTAGAAAAAACTTTTTTAACAAAAAATAACCGACTTCAAAAATCCACTACAAACAAAATAATAATTTTGGTTTCGGAAGTCGGTGGCTTTGGTTTTTGTTTGCTTTTTTTTGCCACCGACTTCCGAAACCAAAATTATTATTTTCTTTGTAGTGGATTTTTGAAGTCGGTTATTTTTTGTTAAAAAAGTTTTTTTTCCCCTTTTTAGTTCTTTATCCCGTGTTAGATTACTTTCACGAATTCGTTCAACAGTAAATCTTCTACGGAGTGTGTACATTTATGCCTATAACTTTGTACATAGGAATGATTACATAATGTATTATATACTAAAACCTTCCTGAAAGTATGTAGATTACGTTAGTGAAAACCCCATCCAAATCGAATTAGTAGTTTTTGAGAAAATCGCGCACATACAAACATACATACATACATACTTACATACATACATACGGGACGAATACAGAACCTCCTTTTTTGAAGTCGGTTAAAAATCTTATAAAACTTATATGGATGAAACATTATCGTCTTATTTGCCTATTTAGATAATAATATGACTAACTACGGCATTCATTATGGATGCGTTCATAAATAAATAATTATCCTGGGTTCTCATAAGCAAAAGTAATATTCTTGAAGACGTTTAGCTATTAATTTTCGGCTTTGAAAAATAATCTGATGCTATCCATTAATTACAATATCAATGCACTACATTTTCGATTCGCGATTCGCACACCGCACCGCATCACGCAGCGTAGCGCGGGAGTGCGTGATCTTCCGTTGTTTGCAAGTACCTGTATTTGTATAGAAATCACGCGTAGTGCAACACACTGAAGCGCATCACGCGCGGGGCTTTTGTTCCGTCGCCACGCACCCCGCAGCGTGCATAATGCAGTGATAGCCTAGTGGAATAATGCAGTGATAGCCTAGTGGAATAATGCAGTCATAGCCTAGTGGAATAATGCAGTGATAGCCTAGTGGAATAATGCAGTGATAGCCTAGTGGAATAATGCAGTGATAGCCTACTGGAATAATGCAGTAATAGCCTAGTGGAATAATGCAGTGATAGCCTAGTGGAATAATGCAGTGATAGCCTAGTGGAATAATGCAGTGATAGCCTAGTGGAATAATGCAGTGATAGCCTAGTGGAATAATGCAGTGATAGCCTAGTGGAATAATGCAGTCATAGCCTAGTGGAATAATGCAGTGATAGCCTAGTGGAATAATGCAGTGATAGCCTAGTGGAATAATGCAGTGATAGCCTAGTGGAATAATGCAGTGATAGCCTAGTGGAATAATGCAGTGATAGCCTACTGGAATAATGCAGTAATAGCCTAGTGGAATAATGCAGTGATAGCCTACTGGAATAATGCAGTAATAGCCTAGTGGAATAATGCAGTGATAGCCTAGTGGAATAATGCAGTGATAGCCTAGTGGAATAATGCAGTGATAGCCTAGTGGAATAATGCAGTGATAGCCTAGTGGATTAACCATGTGCCTTCCACGGCGAATAGTTCGAGTTCGATCCCGAGGCACGCACCGCTGACTTTTCGAAGTCATGTGCGTATTAGAAATGAATTATCACTTGCTTTAACGGTGAAGGAAAAACATTGTGAGGAAACCGGCATGTCCTAGAACCAAAAATTCGAAGACATGTGACGTCCACCAACCCGCACTGGGCCCGCGTGGTGGACTACGGCCCACTCCCTCTCACAGAGGTCTGTGTCCCAGCAGTGGGAACATTATAGGCCGATTATGCTTATGCTATATGCACCCCGCAGCGTAGCGTGGCAAGGTGTGTGATTCGCTTTAGTGATGGTGTTATCTTCTCCATAAAAATGTATGTTTTTTTCTAGTCCAAAATGGCTATTGTTCTTTATACATTAACGTACGAGTAAGACAGTAAGTTGATAACTTAATAGAAACATAACATGGCTTTGACATGTTTCAAATTCACAAAAAATATACATTTATAATGTATAGATGGTGATATCGCATCGATGTCCGATAACTGCAAAGTAATTGGCATTGAGTTGGACATACTGCATAAGTTTTCCGATAGATGTCGCCAAACGCTCCTAAGAAGCGTATTACAAAGTGGTCTCAAATTTCAGATGAGTCGGGCGAGACCCGGTAGCTCAGTTGGTTCAGAGCACTAGCCACGGTACGGCAGAGGTCGCGGGTTCAAATCCCGCTCGGGTCATATGATTTTTGAGAATCACTTGTATATTTAATAACTTAATAGAAGCATAACATGGCTTTGACATGGTTCAAATTCACAAAAACATATACATTTATAAGACAGTAAGGTTACCTAATCGTCGGTGCGTCGGTTAGAGCAGCTCGTACTGTCGCAGGTGCATGCGTTGTATGATGTCGCGGCAGTCGTTGAACACGCGCTTAATGTTCTCCGTGTCCACGGCGCACGTGAAGTGCGGGTAGCAGTAGTGCTTGCCGTCGCCGCTCGCCGTGCTTATACGCTGCAAATATATAGGGGTTTATAAGAAAACTAGACTTAACCTTACTTTTATACATATACAGGGTGGCGATTAGGTTATCACATTAAATGAAACCATGTATCCTAAATGGCGTTCTTTGTACATACACAATAAAAAAAATTGCCGGTTGCCGCTTTTACAGGTCAGTAAATGTACCAACTTGTATTAACAGTCGTACTATTTATTGGTACATTTACTGACCTGTAAAAGCGTCCACCGGCAATTTATTTTATTGTGTATGTACAAAGAACGCCATTTAGGATACATGATTTCATTTAATGTGATAACCTAATCGCCACCCTGTATATACTCAGAGGCACAATTAACCGGCCACCTATGTTTAGTGTCACCACGTTTGTTTAAGTTAAATAAAGCATATCATGATGAATGTTACTTCATAAGTAGCTACTATAGCAATAAATTAAACACTTATTACTCTCACTGCTTTTCTGATTTGTGTTCCCGAAGCATTTTTACGATTTCGAAAGCAAACGTGGTGACACTAAACATAGATGGCCGGTTAATTGTGCCTCTGAGTATATATATATAACTAGACTTTTGCCCGGGACTCCGTCCACGTGAACTACAATGAAATGACCAGTTTAAATGACCTCCATAGAGTAGAGTGGCTAGTACTACCAAGAGGTCAAGCTGTATCTCTGGTTCCTCTTATCAGAATTAGATGAAATGGCTTAGATTTTAAGTTGGACCCCAAGCTATCGAACTGTGAAAACCACATCAAAATCCGTTCAGTACTTCTCGCGTGATGCGTGCACAAACTACAGACAAACAGACAAAAAATCTAAAAAAAACTTTTTGGGTATAGTTACATCCCAGTACCCTATCCAGACTGTTTTTTCTGGAATATCTTCAATGTACAGACACGACTCTTTTACAATTTTATAATAGTAATTTTATAAAATCTCGAAAGAGAATCAAATACCGTTGAGGCGGGTTACTTTGACCCTAGGACATACCCTAGGGTCAAAGTAACCCGCCTCAACGGTATTTGATTGTCTTTCGATTTTCTAGGGAACAAAAATCGCGGCAGCTGTATGTATGTATGTATGTGTGTACTCACGAGGAACTCGTCTCGGATGAAGTACTTGGCGCGCGCGACGTCCGCGTGGTCGCGCGAGTCAGCTGTATGTATGTGTGTGTGTGTACTCACGAGGAACTCGTCTCGGATGAAGTACTTGGCGCGCGCGACGTCCGCGTGGTCGCGCGAGTCAGCTGTATGTATGTGTGTGTGTGTACTCACGAGGAACTCGTCTCGGATGAAGTACTTGGCGCGCGCGACGTCCGCGTGGTCGCGCGAGTCAGCTGTATGTATGTGTGTGTGTGTACTCACGAGGAACTCGTCTCGGATGAAGTACTTGGCGCGCGCGACGTCCGCGTGGTCGCGCGAGTCAGCTGTATGTATGTGTGTGTGTGTACTCACGAGGAACTCGTCTCGGATGAAGTACTTGGCGCGCGCGACGTCCGCGTGGTCGCGCGAGTCAGCTGTATGTATGTGTGTGTGTGTACTCACGAGGAACTCGTCTCGGATGAAGTACTTGGCGCGCGCGACGTCCGCGTGGTCGCGCGAGTCAGCTGTATGTATGTGTGTGTGTGTACTCACGAGGAACTCGTCTCGGATGAAGTACTTGGCGCGCGCGACGTCCGCGTGGTCGCGCGAGTCAGCTGTATGTATGTGTGTGTGTGTACTCACGAGGAACTCGTCTCGGATGAAGTACTTGGCGCGCGCGACGTCCGCGTGGTCGCGCGAGTCAGCTGTATGTATGTGTGTGTGTGTACTCACGAGGAACTCGTCTCGGATGAAGTACTTGGCGCGCGCGACGTCCGCGTGGTCGC
Source organism: Thalpophila matura (assembly GCA_948465475.1). NCBI lineage: Eukaryota > Metazoa > Arthropoda > Insecta > Lepidoptera > Noctuidae > Thalpophila > Thalpophila matura. The sequence goes on along the minus strand of OX419198.1, from coordinate 7,861,234 downwards.
GCGAGTCAGCTGTATGTATGTGTGTGTGTGTACTCACGAGGAACTCGTCTCGGATGAAGTACTTGGCGCGCGCGACGTCCGCGTGGTCGCGCGAGTCAGCTGTATGTATGTGTGTGTGTGTACTCACGAGGAACTCGTCTCGGATGAAGTACTTGGCGCGCGCGACGTCCGCGTGGTCGCGCGAGTCAGCTGTATGTATGTGTGTGTGTGTACTCACGAGGAACTCGTCTCGGATGAAGTACTTGGCGCGCGCGACGTCCGCGTGGTCGCGCGAGTCAGCTGTATGTATGTGTGTGTGTGTACTCACGAGGAACTCGTCTCGGATGAAGTACTTGGCGCGCGCGACGTCCGCGTGGTCGCGCGAGTCAGCTGTATGTATGTGTGTGTGTGTACTCACGAGGAACTCGTCTCGGATGAAGTACTTGGCGCGCGCGACGTCCGCGTGGTCGCGCGAGTCAGCTGTATGTATGTGTGTGTGTGTACTCACGAGGAACTCGTCTCGGATGAAGTACTTGGCGCGCGCGACGTCCGCGTGGTCGCGCGAGTCAGCTGTATGTATGTGTGTGTGTGTACTCACGAGGAACTCGTCTCGGATGAAGTACTTGGCGCGCGCGACGTCCGCGTGGTCGCGCGAGTCAGCTGTATGTATGTGTGTGTGTGTACTCACGAGGAACTCGTCTCGGATGAAGTACTTGGCGCGCGCGACGTCCGCGTGGTCGCGCGAGTCAGCTGTATGTATGTGTGTGTGTGTACTCACGAGGAACTCGTCTCGGATGAAGTACTTGGCGCGCGCGACGTCCGCGTGGTCGCGCGAGTCAGCTGTATGTATGTGTGTGTGTGTACTCACGAGGAACTCGTCTCGGATGAAGTACTTGGCGCGCGCGACGTCCGCGTGGTCGCGCGAGTCAGCTGTATGTATGTGTGTGTGTGTACTCACGAGGAACTCGTCTCGGATGAAGTACTTGGCGCGCGCGACGTCCGCGTGGTCGCGCGAGTCAGCTGTATGTATGTGTGTGTGTGTACTCACGAGGAACTCGTCTCGGATGAAGTACTTGGCGCGCGCGACGTCCGCGTGGTCGCGCGAGTCAGCTGTATGTATGTGTGTGTGTGTACTCACGAGGAACTCGTCTCGGATGAAGTACTTGGCGCGCGCGACGTCCGCGTGGTCGCGCGAGTCAGCTGTATGTATGTGTGTGTGTGTACTCACGAGGAACTCGTCTCGGATGAAGTACTTGGCGCGCGCGACGTCCGCGTGGTCGCGCGAGTCAGCTGTATGTATGTGTGTGTGTGTACTCACGAGGAACTCGTCTCGGATGAAGTACTTGGCGCGCGCGACGTCCGCGTGGTCGCGCGAGTCAGCTGTATGTATGTGTGTGTGTGTACTCACGAGGAACTCGTCTCGGATGAAGTACTTGGCGCGCGCGACGTCCGCGTGGTCGCGCGAGTCAGCTGTATGTATGTGTGTGTGTGTACTCACGAGGAACTCGTCTCGGATGAAGTACTTGGCGCGCGCGACGTCCGCGTGGTCGCGCGAGTCAGCTGTATGTATGTGTGTGTGTGTACTCACGAGGAACTCGTCTCGGATGAAGTACTTGGCGCGCGCGACGTCCGCGTGGTCGCGCGAGTCAGCTGTATGTATGTGTGTGTGTGTACTCACGAGGAACTCGTCTCGGATGAAGTACTTGGCGCGCGCGACGTCCGCGTGGTCGCGCGAGTCAGCTGTATGTATGTGTGTGTGTGTACTCACGAGGAACTCGTCTCGGATGAAGTACTTGGCGCGCGCGACGTCCGCGTGGTCGCGCGAGTCAGCTGTATGTATGTGTGTGTGTGTACTCACGAGGAACTCGTCTCGGATGAAGTACTTGGCGCGCGCGACGTCCGCGTGGTCGCGCGAGTCAGCTGTATGTATGTGTGTGTGTGTACTCACGAGGAACTCGTCTCGGATGAAGTACTTGGCGCGCGCGACGTCCGCGTGGTCGCGCGAGTCAGCTGTATGTATGTGTGTGTGTGTACTCACGAGGAACTCGTCTCGGATGAAGTACTTGGCGCGCGCGACGTCCGCGTGGTCGCGCGAGTCAGCTGTATGTATGTGTGTGTGTGTACTCACGAGGAACTCGTCTCGGATGAAGTACTTGGCGCGCGCGACGTCCGCGTGGTCGCGCGAGTCAGCTGTATGTATGTGTGTGTGTGTACTCACGAGGAACTCGTCTCGGATGAAGTACTTGGCGCGCGCGACGTCCGCGTGGTCGCGCGAGTCAGCTGTATGTATGTGTGTGTGTGTACTCACGAGGAACTCGTCTCGGATGAAGTACTTGGCGCGCGCGACGTCCGCGTGGTCGCGCGAGTCAGCTGTATGTATGTGTGTGTGTGTACTCACGAGGAACTCGTCTCGGATGAAGTACTTGGCGCGCGCGACGTCCGCGTGGTCGCGCGAGTCAGCTGTATGTATGTGTGTGTGTGTACTCACGAGGAACTCGTCTCGGATGAAGTACTTGGCGCGCGCGACGTCCGCGTGGTCGCGCGAGTCAGCTGTATGTATGTGTGTGTGTGTACTCACGAGGAACTCGTCTCGGATGAAGTACTTGGCGCGCGCGACGTCCGCGTGGTCGCGCGAGTCAGCTGTATGTATGTGTGTGTGTGTACTCACGAGGAACTCGTCTCGGATGAAGTACTTGGCGCGCGCGACGTCCGCGTGGTCGCGCGAGTCAGCTGTATGTATGTGTGTGTGTGTACTCACGAGGAACTCGTCTCGGATGAAGTACTTGGCGCGCGCGACGTCCGCGTGGTCGCGCGAGTCAGCTGTATGTATGTGTGTGTGTGTACTCACGAGGAACTCGTCTCGGATGAAGTACTTGGCGCGCGCGACGTCCGCGTGGTCGCGCGAGTCGGGCGCGGCGTCCGGCGGCGTGCTGTAGCGCGCGAACTCCGCGAAGTACTCCTCTAGACGCGACTTGCCCGCCAGAACCTTCTCGGCTAGTAAGTCCTGCTTGTTCAGGAACAGGATCACTGATATCGTGCGCAGCCATCTGTAAAACAACAGAAAGGGTGAGTCGGTTAACCACGAAGAAAGAGTAGCAATTGCTACGGGCCCCGCGCAAATAACAGCCCCACGTATACACTGGCAGGTTAGACAGTAGAAATATTTTAAGGGGTCATTGTACTCATCATTGTGAACAACTTTTACTATGGGACCAACACTGATATCGCAAATAAAATCAGCTGTCCCATACATTTTGTTAAGTTATGTGAACATAAATGTATGGAACAGCAGATTTTTTTTTCGCGATTTCAGGGTTGGTCCCATAGTAAAAGTTGTTCATAATGATGAGTACAATGACCCCTTAAAATATTTCCACTGTCTAACCTGCCACCCTGTATAAAACTCTGCCTGAGCTTTTTGTAATTTTTAAAAATTCAATATTATAAATTTCTCATAGAATTTCTCTCTTAGAATCATGCTTCCCTAATTTAGAAATTGCTTTGAGCATTTATGTCTCTCATGATCACTAACTGCAGTGGCAAACGTTCATTTTCGATATCGCCGTACATGGACAGAGCGTATAAAAAATGAATCAAGGGCCCCTCGATAGAATTTGCTTCAGGACCGCGCTTGTTTAATCCAGCTCTGGTTACGGCACGTCGGTCCATCGCGACTGCGCGTGCGACACTGCCTGCCACTCGCAGCGCAGACGCGTCGACGACTCGCCTGCACTTAAGGCGCGATTCCATTATGCAAGTCTTGCATGCAAGTATGACGTCACACTTGTGTGCAAGTGATTTGAATCGAACATTTTAGTTGCAACTTGTTTGCAAGCTGTGGTTTTCACTATACAAATTGCTAATGTGACGTCGTACTTGCATGCAAGACTTGCCTAATGGAATCGCGCCTTTATGTCGTGTTGGTAGACGAATGCAGATGGCCGGTTTTATCCGACAACGACGTTTTTCATCTTTGTTACGACGACCAAAATTAGTCATACTAGCTCCAATTTTTGTAGGATTCGACGATTTGTGGAATGTCTACGATTAAGTAATAGATTTCATAGTTGGTAGATGTTTATTATTTTCGCCAATCGCCGGAGCAGGCCGTCACGAAGATGATGGCCGTCACGTCGATGAAGCACTGGATCACCTCCCCCCCTCACCTGTTGTTCCATATGCTCTTGAAGAGGTCGAGCGACTCCCGCAGGCGGTTCTGCGTGGGGTCCTCGCGCAGCACCATGTTGTAGGAGGAGCAGGCCGTCACGAAGATGATGGCCGTCACGTCGTTGAAGCACTGGATCCACTTGCGCCGCTCGTCGCGCTGCCCGCCCACGTCGAACATGCTGGAACGAAATGGGGATCGGTTACGTATTTTGCATTTTTTATAGCAGTCTAACCAGACCCACCGACACAGCCGCTTGGCGACGACTCGGCCGGTGGCGCGATGTCGGCGGCACGTCTGCGACTTGCGTACGCGTCCATTGCCCGCCGACATTAACTACCGAAAAAGTTAGTGATTTCGTGTCGCTGACAAAGTTTTTGTTTGGTGTGTAGACTGCTTAAGAGTGACAATAGGTCACTGTATCGATTAGTCATTAGACTCATTAGCGGTGATCGGGGTAGGTAGAGCTATTTCGGGCCAATGACCTCAAACGTATATGTTAATATAAACACGCTCCGGGATCTCGGAGTTTTTATTTATCGAGAACCTTAATAAAGATTTTTTTGTGAGAAATGAAATGTTTCGTTTGTGAATTTATAGGATTATGTCGATAAATTTTTGATAATCGAAAATAATACACAATTTTTTTAAAGGAATTTGTTCTACTGTAACACAAGATAATATCGCTCACTGAATACAAAAGGGTCACAAATAAAACTGTCAATATTTTTATTGCAAAAATGTGGCCTAAATCGACTAAATTTTAAGTTAAAAAAAAGACATCCATCATTTTTTTTCAAGTTTTTATTTGTGGCCCTTTTGTATTCAGTGAGTGAGTGAGTGCATAAACGTATAAAACTCACTGGAAATTGACTTTGTCGACGACGAACTGCGTCTCGAATATGCCGGAGGTGAGCACTCGGCACCGCAGGATGTCCTGCTCCGTGGGCGTGTAGTTCGGCTGCTTTATTATGTGCACCTGGTCCAGGAAACTGGAACCAACAAATAACAATTAAGAGGGTACCATAATAAAATTGTCAACCAGATTCATATCATATCTATATCATATCTAGCATGACCACGATAGAAACGGGTTTTGTCTACATAGAAATAGACAAAGTGACAGATTGTAGAAACATTTCTACGTTTTATGAATGAAACGGTAGTACAATCTGTCACTTTGTCTATTTCTATGTAGACAAAACCCGTTTCTATCGTGGTCATGCTAGGCCGGCAGAACTAACACCAAGCACAGCCCATTCCATAGCTCGCTAAACCACTTTGTTAGTAATAATATTATACGAAAATACGAACTCAAGCCGAGAAGACACCAGTTGTTGGCAGTTCCTGATGCTCGTACAGTGTCCCAAGCTAACTCGCCCCTAGTTCGTGTGCTAACGATGCTGAATGCTCTTCTGGCATCAACACCAGAGTGTGACTTGTTTGCCGCGAGATGGATGGACGATGGACGTATGTCGTGAATGTTTAAGGTTTTGTGAGATGGACGCAAGGTGAAGAGTAAGTTTAAACTTCTTAATTATATTTGTATTTTATTTTGTTTATTTATTATTTATTTATTTATTTTATTTATTTTATTTTATTTTTTTTTTATTTTTTTTTTATTTTTTTTTATTTTTTTTTATTTTGAACTTTACTGTACAACGCCATAGGTTCCCTGTTATGTTGGGCATTGTATTTTGAAATAAATAAATAAAATAAAACGTACTACTTGGCACAGTCGATGAGCTGGTACTCGTTGCTGCGGTCGTAGGTGCGCTGCACGCCCAGGTCCTTCCACAGCGCCTCCGTGTGCTCGTAGAACTCCATGGGGTAGTCGAAGTCGGGCTGGGACGCTACGTCCTATGAAATACACATTATCAGTATTTGTTGGGGACATTAAAGGATTGTCACGAATGAGGCTGCTTAATTAAGGACAGCTGCGTCAGGAGCGGTTCGAGGGGGGGAGGTCGTGGGGGTCATGATCCCCCCCTCCAAAATCGTACAAAATTGTGCGAAACACGGTAACACAAACACGTCGGCATTAATCGGTATGACCCCCCCAAAGTCTTCGGCTGCGGTATGACCCCCGCCCCCCCAAAGTCGTCGGCTGCGAACGCGCTTGAGCTGCGTTAATTGTGCGTTAATGGCACTCGAATACCCTGTTGGCTTCAGCTCACGATTTGACCGAAATGCTTTGGGGTTTAATAGTATCTAATAACCATTGTTTATTATTCTAATTATAGCGTACCTGTATGTAGTCGACGCGCGCCTTATTCTCAGGCTTTTCAAGCGGAATGGGCGGCGTCAGGGTGCTCATAGCGCCCGTGATTGTCTGAAACATTTAACAATATCGTGTAAGCATCTATACTAATATTATAAAGCTGAAGAGTTTGTTTGTTTGAACGCGCTAATCTCTGGAACTACCAGTCGGATTAGAAAAATTATTTTTGTATATGATAGCCAGATTCATGAGGAATAGTATAGGCTATTTAACATCACGCTGCGACCCTTAGGAGCCGAGCAACGGGGGTGAAACCGCGGGGAACAGCTACTGTGACAAATCCGGCACTCACAAGTATCGCGTCGCGTATATTCTTCTTGATGTCCTCAATCTTCTCGCGGCGCTCCTTGTCCGAGAACCCGTTGACGTGCAGGATGCGCATCTGTTTCACGATGGTGGACTTGCCCGACTCGCCGGCGCCGAGCAGCAGGAGACGGTGAGTGGCGCGATATAGCTGGAACACGACACAGATCAAATTAGATATAAATATAATCGCGGCAAAGAATGGTACACATACTACACATCCCTATGCTAGGCACCAGTGCCGTAACTAGGGCGGTGCCAGCGGTGCCCAGGCACAGGGCGCAGACCCTAGAGGGGCGCAGAAATAACCAAACTAGAACCAAGCGTCAGATTAGAGCACTATTCAAGAGCGCAGTTATAGGATCTCGCACCGGGCGCGCCAAAGGCTAGTGTCGGCACTGCTAGGTACAGAACTTGAGAGACTTCCAGACTTTTCTCTATTGGTGCCTTTGCGTCCAGAGAGATGCAAAACACAGCCGTTCTTGCAATTACCCAATAACCCATCTATCGGTTATTTACCCTACTAGAAATAGATTTTTGACATAAGCTCTATAGAAGTAAAGTTTGTTCAGAAATAGTAGAAGAATCGATTTCAATTGTTTTTATTAAGGTCGATTTAAACTAAACGAACAAAGAGCTAGAACAAGAGCATTCTTTCTCGATCTTTTAGTGTAAACTGTAAACGAAAGCTCGTTTTTAGCGTTTACACCAAAATATGAACGAGCATCTGCTCGTTGATATTTAGAACCAAGAAGTACAGAATAAAATTCTTGCACAATAGAACAACGAGAGAATGCTCTACGTACGTCTGTTTACACTAAAATAATTTGAGTGAGGATAGAATGAGCATTCGCTCGTCTGATGTAAATCGGCCTTAAGAATAATGTTGTAGAACATGTGATCACCTGTTTATCCTTCTGCAGCTGCTTGGTGATGGCATCGCTGCGGCGTTTCTGTTTCTTGGCATCGTCTTCGCTACTCTTGCCGCCTGGCGAGCCAAAGCATCCCATGGCCGACCACGCCGCCCACCTGGAACCGAACAAATACAAAGTTATTCCCATGTATAAAGCGACTGTACAAAGTGTAACAAAAATCGTTTTTTAGCCAATTTTTATACGTCATCGTCGGCATCAGTCAAGCAAGAGCACAAACGTCACCGAAAAATTTGCTGATTTTTCGGTCTCTTTAGCGGATTGAAGAAGACGGGGGTCGCCGAGGGTGCACGCGATTGGTTCGTCATTCGATGCTCATCGTTTATTGGACTATTCTCGATTACGTAATGTCAACTGTGTATTGTCCATTGGGCCGAAAATGTACACGCGCGAACTGTACTCATAAGTCACGCCGCTACCTATCAAATGTCGCTCTGAATAAGAGCCCAAACGACCCCCTTATAAATATGACCACGCATTTCTGACACACAATAATCTATAACCATATACCTATCTGAAACCTCAATCAAGTAGAAGGCCTGTTAAATTTCAAATTAGCTGTTTCGATAGGCTGGCAGAATAACAATAACCAATCATAACAGTTGATATGAGACTTGAGTACAGATCAAATTAGAATAAACTTTCCATATACGGGGCTTTTAATGTCTTTTTAAATAGAGTGTGTTCGACCATACCCATGGCTAAAGGTTTGTGTAATGTTTGTACAGTTCTTTATAGCCGGTATAACCCGCGCCAATAAAAAGCGAATCTAAAATGGCGGCACTATCATTCCCTCTCACTTGCACGTTATTGCTGTCTTTACTCTCACCCGACGTGTATGAATAGAATAGACCAGGATCTTGTAAGCGACCAAGACTACGAGCAGGCCTCGCGCATGCGATAGAAAGAGACCAGCTTGTAGGTTAATATAATTTTATGCACGCACCGCTGTACGAGCTGAATTACACTTTTTGCGTTGTAGTAAGAGTTGCTATTTATTTGGGTTATTCCCAACGGACCACGTGGTCGGTTTTTGAGACCTCTAAAAATAATAAAAAAACCGGCCAAGTGCGAGTCGTACTCGCGCACCGAGGGTTCCGTATCATTTTTGGACGTATAAAGTGAAAAAATCCGGACCGCATAACTAAGTTTGTTTGTGAAGGAATTTTGATGATTTTGAAAAAACTGTACTAGTTAGGAACATCGTTTTATTTTTGGTGCCATATTTGGGTCAATTCCTGTCAACTCTAATTATTTCAGATTTTTCGCCCCGCAAACTTCGGAGATAAGGGGGTCCCCCCCTTATCTCCGAAGTTTGGTTTTGGTTTGGTTGAAGAATGGTATTTTTTTGGACATTTTTCATCATATGTCGAAAACTGTGAGACATAAAATAAAATAAAAATATATTTTGAAATGTGCAGATCAAGCCCTTTCATATGATATGTCACTTGACCTAGTAACCCCACTTTGAAATTTCGGACCCCCACTCCGGCCCCTATTGCAATAAAAATAAAAATATTTTTTTCATTTGCAATAAAGTTGAACAAGCAGTCTTTCTAACTGTTCCAAATTTCAAGTCTATAGCATAAGTAGTTACTTACTGAAATAAGCAGGTGTGACAGATAGACAGACAGACAGACAGACGAAGTCGCACCATAAGGGTTCCTTTTTTACCATTTTGGTACGGAACCCTAAAAACAAGACGATAATTGCAATCGGGACCCACTCTTATAATAATATATTTAATTTCACCCCGAACGAGTTGTTTTTTTTTTTTTTTGTGTTTTTTATTATTTTTAGAGGTCTCAAAAACCGACCACGTGGTCCGTTGGGAATAACCCATTTATTGAACTGTCTTTGCGGGATCATCCTTCTGTATTATTCTGTGCTACGGGTAGTAGCGCTATTAATCATGGTGACAGTGGCGTATTTTAAAATTTGGCGCCCTAGGCCTATAAGGTTTGCCGCTCCATAAATTAACAAAGATACCTAAGTGCGTGTCGGTCCGACACGCACTTAGGTATCTTTGTAATTTTTTTTAAAAACCTTTAAAAACCTTAAACTGTGCGTAGTCCGACACTGTCGGACTACGCACAGTTTAAGGTTTTGCAAAAAGCTGAGCGCAGACTTTTTCTAATTGTTGTCAGATTTTAAATATAACAAAAATTGACAATTTCCTATTACTCTCCACCCAGACTCTAGTTAAAATCTAGGTCCCTATATTTAATAGAATTTATAAAAGTAGAACCTAAGTTACAGCTAAGCTAAATGAGGTACTAAATAATTTGGCCGCGTATCGACGTAGCGTCTAAAATATTAGTCGTGTTCCTATTTCGGAACGATACGAACAACTAATTGCGAGGTCTAGTGCTGCGGCCGCTTTTGGAGACTGAAAATGAGCGAATGTATTTAAGTAGAAAATAATACTGATTTTCATGGCTGTTGCTATGGACTGTATAGAACTCTCACCTATTGATAATAGAAACCCATGAAAGCAGACGTCCATACTTATAAATAGTATACTGTTGTTGTTTGTTCTAATAAAATAGTATTTGTTTTGATCAAAATCAATCAGAGTGCGTACACATCTGGCGAATGCGCCATATCACACAACACGACACTACTGGTTTCTATGTATTTTTATTAAACACTTCAAGACAAAACTTCCTCATTTTTGACCAGAACACCTTGAATAAGAGAAGTTTGTAAGCAAGATGGATTTTGAAGAGTTTAGCAAGCTTTTTTAAACCTCGAAAATCGAAGGCATAGGACCGCACTGGGCCCGCGTGTTGGACGGCCCACTCCCTCTCACAGAGATACAGTGGCGGTCCGAGGGGGTCGTAGGGGTCATGACCCCCTCCCCCCAAATCTTACAAAAATGTGCGAAACACAGTAATTTACAGCACAGCATGTCGGCATTAATCGGTATGACCCCCCCAAAGACTTCGGCTGTGGTATGACCCCCCAGTCTTCGGCTACTACCGCGCCTGCAGAGATACCTACCTGCGTGCCAGCAGTGAGAATATTATAGGCTGATTACACGGCTGATTATATTATTATGCAAGTAATTCAACTACCGGACCACGCATAAGCTCCTAGCTATACCTTCAACAGGTCCTCTGCCCGTTTCCTTACGCAATAAAGGTTCTCGATTACACTTAGCGTAAACCGAAGCGTGGGCGACCCTCCCGAGATGAGTTGTATCTTTTTTGTAAATATTGTTTTTACGTCGCTAAGATACAACTGTTTGGCTGGTTCTATACAAGTATATTTTATGTGGATAATGGCAAGATAATTGCTAACACATTCAGTTTTTCTTTTTTTATACGATGATGGCGGAAATCAGGCGAACGGCCTGTCTGATGGTCAGTTCGCCTCCGTAACCTAGGAAACGTTTGTAGCACCGAGTATCACATGCTTTGCCCTTTATAATGAGGACTCGCTGTGTCGACGGCTTAGACAAGAATGTCCCCGGCTGTCAACCCCGGCTATCTTCAGGAGCTCTAGCGACCTTATTCACCTCAGTTAAAAAATTAAAATGAATCAAACAAAGTCAAAGAATTTATTTCAATTAGACCACTTACAGGTACCTACTTTTGAATTGTCAAGGAGTCGGTCTGTTAGAATAATGAAGCTAGATGCCCGTTCCAAAGCGTAGATGCCTATGGAGAGGAACGGGGAAGAAACTCCATGGTTACTCTTTTAATCAAATCAAACCAACTAACATCATTATGCAGTTACATAAAAGTCACGCCATTTCTATGGGGATAGACAGAAACTACAGAACACTACGCGGTACCTACTCCTTTTTTTGCTTCGTCCATTTTCATAAAATAATGTAGTTTTTCTTTTTTCCCTCGTTTCAACACAGACCCAGTTTTCCTTTCGTGTTAGCACAAATAAACAACGCTATTAGGCATAGCAGACTTCTAATTCATAGCTGAGCCTAAAATCTAAAAATAACGTCTGTAACGCGATGTCAAGGTTACAGGAAAACTATTTTATGTTTGCCTTTAAGGCTAACATTCTTATTGGGGTTACACTGTACAATATTTTGACTGTTATTAATAGAATCAAGGAAAATGGTTTTACAGCCTATGAAAAGTCCATCCGCCTAGCCTTTTCCCAAACTAGATTGGGGTCGGTTTTCAGTCTAACAAGTTTCGGCGGAATATCAATATTTTTCATGGAGCGACTACCATATGACCTCCTCAATCTAATTATTGGGTAATCCTGGTATTGGGAAATTTGTCCTGTTGTCAGAATTTCGGGCTTCTGGCTGGTAAGGACTGCCATAGATATGCGTATTACAACCGGGACCGTGTTTAACGTGCTCTTCGAGGCATGGAGGGGTCTCTATGTGTTAAGGATGGTCACCCATCGATGGACTGACCGCGGTAAGCACAGCTTAACCTCGCAGATCGATGGATCAGCGTGACTATTAGTCACGAACTCACGAGCCCCTCCAATAGCCCATATTGTTCTGATGCGAAAAAGCAAGATGCTTTACGACCTGTAATAGATCAAGCTCCCTCTACACCCTGTACAACATTTAACATGGTTAGGTCTTATAACATGTCCAAAAAAAAAGACTTTATTTTTTCCCGCCAGTACGAAGGAACCACCTTAATTCAAACTTAGAACCATCGCAATTAGCCACAGCCCAGCAATAAGCAGTGGAAAAATCATTGGAAACATTCGGCCTTACATGTCCATCGGCGTTGGGTCATTCATACGTCCAATTGTCCGGCAGTAATGCTGCAAATATGCTAATAGCTCATTATGTCCGTACGCCTTTGTCGTGGCGTGTGAAGGTATGCTAAACGATTTTGGTAACCGATTTGATCTCTTAATATTAGGAACTTGAGTTATGTATTGGATGGTTTATTAGACTGTGGTAGGGTGACGTCATTGCCGTAGTGGCTTTGGAAGACTATTTATAATATCAAGGTACAAGCACTTTTGAAAATTTGAATGTCTGTTGCGTAGAGGAAAATGCGAAAAATATAGTCTGAGCTTTTCATATTCGTAATTTCAAAATTATATTATCGGGATTTCCGCAATACAGCGTTGTTGCTGATATGCTGAGGGTGAGCATGACAAAAGGAATTTCAATATGCATAGGGGAAAATTGGGAAAGTCCAATGCTCGGCAGCGCATTGCGATGAGCTGATTGACATGGGTTACAAAACCCATTCGAAGATACCTATTAATAATCACAAAGTTGGTAAAAAACATTGGAGGCACACGCCAACGTTTTCCGTTCATTTGAACTGGGGCCGTAGGTACCTACCTACTACGAAATGGTAAAGTCATAATTGTTCAGTTGCGAAAAAGGGATGATGTATTTCGTCTTGTAGCTCCAACTCTTTCGCACTGGAGAAATGCCGACTCTAACACGTCCTATTAAGGTGCTTTTCTACCGGTGAGCGAGATGAGGAGACAAGTATAAAATCTTATGGCGGAAACAATTCTTATATCCTCGTCTCACCTCGAAAAAATAATTATAACAAAATTTCTGGAATTTGTAAACTGGTCTAATATCTTTCAAAAATATCTGGACGAACGGACTGTTCAAAATTATCTCACGATCCTCCTATTCTCGTTTCGCCGATGGAAAAGCACATTTACAGCATCTGTTTCCACATAAAGAAAATACCTAAAGTCCATTTCGATAGAACTTGTAAACTTTCTATACAAATTCATCAAATTTTGACAGTTGGCCTTACTGATATTGTTTACAAAGTTAACAATTTCAATTGACATGGACCATAGTTATCCTGAATTTGTGAGTCGGTCAAGATAACATGTACAGACTGTACAGGTAAAAATATCAAGACGAACAGACTGTTCAAAATGATTTGACCAACAAAGAAAATTAAACTACATTCTACAAGGGTGCTTCAGAATGAACAAAATTCACGAAAACTATCATTCTGAATTTTGTACCATTGATAAAGTTTAATCTCATTAGGTGTTTATGGAATTATGAACAGTCTGAACGACGGTTCGTCCTGATATATTTGATGCTTTCGCTGAAGCGATGACATCAAAAATGGCCCGGAAATTCTCGAGAATCACACTCATATCTTGGTTTTTTCCATACCGTTTTTATTTCGAAGTCCATACACATTCAGTTCAATATATCCTCTATAGGTTTCCAGCTCTAATTAAAAGCTAGCGCGAGCCACGGCCACTTAATTAAGTTTCCAATCCTGACTATCACTGAACTAATTGCAACAGGCCAGTCCTTTACAAATTTGGTAATATTTGCAAACCAAATGCCAGGTGCATTAATTCAATGTGGAACATGCCATTATGTGCTTTGAAAGGATATCCTTTGGTGGCAAAAAAGTCTTTTGAATCCGAGTATTGAATTAATGTAGAGCAAATCGCGCCCCTGTTGCTGTTGGATTTGTTATTAACTTATTACTAATTACTGCTGTTGGTTATACAGCATGTAGGTATGGGCCATCATTATGAATAATTTTTACTATAGGACCAAGCCTAAAATAGCGAAAAAATAATTGCTGTCCCATATATTAATTCATATAAATCGATAAAATGTATGGACAGCAATTTTTTTTTTTGCGATTTCGGGTTTGTTCATAATGATGAGTATAAAAACCCTGTTCGATCCCAAAGGGGGCCACCCTTTCGGATCGAACAGGGTTTTTGTTACATGCTGTGTTTTAAACTAACGACCCGCCTATTCGCACGGGTGCTATCTTTTGATGTGGCAACATGTCAAAACATCGAGATTTGATGTGTGTGTGAACTGAGGGACCAAACCGGGAATTCCCCAAATAAATATCCTAACACTGGCTCCACACGTTGGCCCCAACGCCACTCGCCCAACGTGTGGATCTAGAAAATAGCATTGGCCAACGTTGGGGCCAATGCTATTTTCTAGATCCACACGTTGGACGAGTAGCGTTGGGGCCTATATTGGGGCCAACGTGTGGAGCCGGCGTAAGATTTAGTAGTAGACTTAAAACAATTGTGAGATTTGTGCTGTAATGTATTTAAGTTAAATACCTATTACACCTATTACACATAAATCTTCCGGAATAAATCCTTTTATTCTATTACCCTGTCTACATGGTGGTGGAACTGAAAACCGCATATCCATTGTGTACCTAGTTTAGAAGAAAATAAGCGGACAAACAGACACAAAAAGCGACTTTGTTTTATTCTTATTTTTATAGATGACCGACTACTGAGCGTCAGGTCCTAGGTTCAATCCCAGGGTCGGGAAAAAGGACATTAAGAAATTTTCAGTAGCAGCCTGGCGTCTAGATTTACCCCATATCTATTGTGTAGTTTAGAAGAAAATAAGCGGACAAGCAGACACAAAAAGCGACTTTGTTTTATACTTATTTTTATAGATGACCGACTACAGAGCGTCAGGTCCTAGGTTCAATCCCAGGGTCCCAAATCCCAAAAAGGACATTAAGAAATTTTCAGTAGCAGCCTGGCGTCTAGATTTGTACCCGATAGGCTCGCCTCCTATTCTATTACATGGGACTTAACAGGCAAAATGTGAGGGGAATAATAATAGTTTACTTAGTAGTTTCTAAACAACAGTTTTGTACAGTGGCTTACAGTCTAATTATGAATTTCTCAAATTCAATTTGGATCCCGTTGACAACTGAACTAGTATTAACTGTATGACAGCTGTCAGCGCCCTCCATCCTGGGGCTGAAGCTACATTAGGTCGTGACGTGAACTGCGATACATAGGTAGGTAAGCGATTAAATTCACATGTATGGCTACATTTCTATATTTGACATGTGAATATTAAGTAATGTAGCTTCAGCCACAGATAATAATATAATACTATACGTACAGATGCCTCATCTCATACAAAGAAATGTGACCGATTTAGCGCGGGCTATCTTCGGGCTATACATTTTTCCGTGCTTAAAGGATTTTTCAAAATTTGAACCAATATTTTTCATGATGTATTTTTTCATATTCTCAATTTCACATAAACTTCAATAACAAATCGATACATATAACGCCATCTATTATGAGTTATTTCAACAAATTCCTTTGTTCCTGATGAGACCCCGTGCTTCAGCCTAAAAAAAGTAATGTTGAACGGGTGCCCTTCCTGGACTACTTCCTTTTATTTATCAGTTTAATAAATTAAAAAAAAATACAGGCATGATGTTGTCTTATATTATATTACATCTTGGTGCACAATAATATGGGTGGTCACAATGGTGCCGATTCTGTTGTTTACGAACTAAACTAATAAACAACTAAAAACTAACTAAAAAAACATGAGAAAGGGATAGAAGATATTTAATCCTGTCAAATTAGTCCACTTGAATAGTTATAATGTCAATTTAGTCGTAATCACAAAAGGTCATGACTATTTTTCCGTAAATGGCAAGGGCGTAGACTAATTTGACAGTTCTAAATATTTACTGTCCTTTTTAAATGATATTAGTAAGAAAGAGATATAGTGTGATTAAAATTAGTTTAGTGCGATGTTCGACAGAATCAGCACCAATGTAACTAACATAATTAGCAAAGCTACTGCTAACGAATCGGCCTGCTCCCTAAATTAGCAAAGCAATAAAACTGAAAAGTCTCTAAGTTATCTTTAAACATAGAAATATAATTAAAGTAGAACAAGTCACAGTCACAGAACAAGTTACAGCAGTAAAGTTGTAAAGGGTGTAAAGGGCAAGCCCGGGAAGATTTCTGAGATATAAAAGGCGTTCCAAGCTCGATTCGCGCGACTAGTTACTAGGACAGCTGAACTGCACGACCGTCAACCGTCGAGTTTTTGGTATAACAACTTTGAAACGATGGCGCTTTATCATGCTTCTGGCCGTCCGATAGAAGAAGGGCATGAGGGAATTAGATCACATAGATCCGAAGCAGACTCTCCGTCTCTCACATTTGCCCTTAGCCGTTCATTTACATTTTTGGCGCACATTAAACCGTTCAAAGTTAAAAAAAACCGTCAGCGAATGGTAATGCAAATCAGTATTTAAATTTTGCACATATCTAGCCGAATCTAGCGTCGTTTTATAGCAACACACCAAACATTTATCAAACTCATTGACTGCGACCCGAAATCCCCATGTTTATTTACGTACCAGAAGATCAAATCACTATAGAAGGTCAAGAACATTGCAACACAGATAATAATATCATAAAACAATAAACAATAGCAACGTTCAGAAACGCCCACCGAAGGCGTATCAATGGCGGTCCTATTTCTGGACAGGATAATACAAGCGAAGTTCAACATGACAAAGAACTTTGGGAGATAACCGATTACCCTGACATCTTTTCTTCATGCTCTTTGAGTTGCTTTGGCCAGACGAATTTTCGACGTCTGGTTAATTTTAGACTTGACTTGTTATGACGACAAACTTAATTATATTTGAGTTCAATTGATTCCTTAACCTAGCGACCACTGAATCTTTTGATGTGGCGACATGTCAAAAAAAACCGGACAAGTGCGAGTATGCCTCGCGCCCTAATGGTTCCGAAATATGATCATAGATGGCGCTACTGCATACTTCCAATAGCGCCATCTATGAGCAGATGGCTCCACTTATGGTCCGATGACTGACGGCGGACAACAAAGTGATCCTATAAGGGTTCCGTTTTTCCGTTTGAGGTACGGAACCCTAAAAACCGAGATTTCTGTGCTGTATCTAAGTTAAACATTAACGTTTTATACATAATATGTAAACTTTCCGTAATAAATTCACTAAATGCTGCACATGCTGGTGAAAATCGCATCAAAATTCGTTGTGTAGTTTAGAATAACTCAGCGGACATAGATACAGATACGAAAAGTGACTTTGTTTTATACTATTATTATATAGATTCAAAGTCTGTTCTAATTTATTTCTTTTGTGCTTTTAAGTAGTCACAGATCCTCCTCTAAGAGGACGAAATAAGGAGACCAAAGATTACATAATTCGCAATCATTAAAACAGATATGAGCTGCTCCTTTTTTAATGATTTAGTAGGAACTAAGTTGGCGGCCCTCCTGATGATAAGAGTTACCGCCTGCCATGGACATCTATTAAACTAGAGGCGTTTATGTGCGTCTGTGCACCCTAGAGACAAAGTTGAAATGCCTCATGAGCCTGTAATTACACCAGCACCCATACCCTTCAAACTGGAACATAGGAATCTTTAGCGTATATCCATCTTTCCAACCCAAAGTTCTACAATCCTATAATAATATTATAAACGTGAAAGTTTGTGAGGATGTAAAGATGTATGGATAGATGTATGGATGTATGGATGTTTGTTACTCTTTCACGCAAAAACTACTGAACGGATTTTGATGAAACTTTACAGTAATATAGCTTATACATCAGAATAACACACTACTACTTTTTATCCCAAAAACGCGGGCCAAGCCGCGGGCGGAAGCTAGTTCTAAATATACCTTCAAATAACAAATAATAATCCCAAAAACATTAGTAAAGGCGTCAACAGAATAATTACATAAGAGTAGTTTAACATAACAAATGTATAGTAACTGATTTAAATTCCTTGTTGGACGACGGCTGACAATGGTGGCTGTGACGAAACTGTTTGAAGCGATATGAACAGCATTCTTTATATGGGAAAGTGGTTTTAACCTGATGTCAGTTAACGTTTTAAGTATTTGGGATAAGATGGCATTTTGTGTGTGAAGACGGGATGGAAGTAGGGAAAATAATATTCTTAGGAATGTGTTTTAAGTTGCTGATAAACCTGAGCGTTCACTTGTAATGAGCGTTCTAGCGAATGTTACAATAGGTAAATGCTCACGACATGAGCATTTGGTCAAACAGGAGCATTCTAACGAGCATTCTAGCGAATTAACAAAATTTTACTTTGAACTATTTCCCGAGCCGAGCACAAATCCAGACGCTGTGGAAAACTCAAACTCTGTATTTATAGCTTACTTACTTAAAAGCTCTTTAAAAGGAAGCAGGTCCTTGGATTGACCACAACACCCAAAATAGTGAAGCCTCCAGTTAAAAATAAACATTGACATTTAGCACATGAAAATCATAGCTTCGCATGTATTGATTTTAAATGGGATAATAAAAATGTGTGTAAGCGAGTAAATATTATATGTGAGGACACTAACGGGGCCTAATATGGCAACCCTGGGTATCCTCACGGGTGTCGTTCGACGCGATTGAGAAATGAGAACTAGTTCAGACGATGCGATTATGCGAATAATACACGAATTGGCGTGAATGAATAAAAATACAAGTAGGTATAAATTCACTTGAATGGTCTGAAGTTCGTGCGAATGACGTCGCAATATCAGCATGCGCTGCAATGCCCAATCTGAATCTGAACAATGGTCAAAGTGACAGATTGTAGGAAGATTTCTACTGTTTTAGGCATACAATGAAGAGAAGAAATGTTTATATTCTTCAGTAGACAAAATTCTGATAAACCAAGCACGGGTCGCCGCGTGATCGGGCAGAAAGATAACGATTTGAATAGAAATAACTTTGTCTATTCTTTCGTAGAATGGAGATAGACTTGGTCATGCTAAGCGTGCAGATGTCTATAGGCGACGGTGACGACTAACCATAAAGTGGAACGCCTGGTTATTTCCCACCGAAAAAACAACTACAACAAAAAAATATAAGAATGGGATAGGATGTCCAGAAAACTAGGAAATCAAATGATAATCAAATTAATTATACAAGTACAACAGGTGCAGGGTCACGGAGGTATTACAGTGAGCAACAGCATGTCAAATGTCTGATTGCACCTTAAAAAAAACATGCGGTTTTTGCTGCACTACTCAATACTGAGTCAGTGAACCGTTTCCACGGAAAAACTGATCTGTTTATTAATAGGTCGTACTTACACAGGTTTTTGCCTGTGTTATGAACGCAAATGTTTATTTGTTTATTGTAAATTAAAAACTGTAAGATATACCTACAAAGAATTTATAAATAGTACAAAACAAAGTTGCTTTTTGTATCTGTTTGTCCGCTTAGTTCTTCTAAACTACACAATGGATTGTAATGCGGTTTTTACCACCATTTAGAGAATTTTATTGTATAATATAATTATAATACCTACACTGATTTTAACTTAGATACAGCAATAAATCTCGATGTTTTGACATGTCTCCGCATCAGTAGATTGCAACTGTGCGAAGCAGGAGTGGGCCGCTAGTTATAAGTTTGCATTAAGACCCAAGTTCACCGACAAGATAACAGTCTGTTTAATTAAAACGGTCGTATAGCGTATCTTTTTCTATATGTATAAAAACTACCGTTACAAATTTATCGGACTCTTTAATCTTGTCGGTGAACTTGGCCCTTAGCGCACTAATTTTGACTGTAGAGATAAAGGATAAATTCGCTAAATACCTTTGCCCCTCTCTTTTGGCGGTAACTTAATGCTGGGGGCATTAAGTTACCGCCAAAAGAGAGGGGCCATCAACCATTATGTAAGTAAACACTACCTACTTGAAGAAGCTTACGGGTTTCCCGCGGCGCAGCTGACGTAAGTGTCATTGCCACACTAGTTTTTTAAGAACTTATACTTTTGTAATCAAGGCTTACAAACAGGATAACAAGTTATTAAATGTTACCAAATAGCTATTTGAAATAATAATGATGCATACCATTTGAAAATAGTATAAAACAAAGTTGTTTGTCTGTTCAACGCTTACTAAACTTGATTTGATTTGGCACCGACTTCCGAAATTGTTTCACACACCATACTTGTGATCATTTTAAAGGTGGTTTTATCTTATTATTTAATTTTCACTTTTCTATTTTAAGTGATATTTAAAATACACGTAGCGTAGCCGCTTTTTGCTGTAAATAATTACATCGTCAACATAGGCAAAGTGAACTAAATATCGTTTATTAACGATGGTTAAAAACTACTAAACCAAAGTTTATACAGGACCACCGGGCGAGCTTCCTCTGTCAAACGAAACGACCATTCATAAACAGCGAAGATATCGCATTAAACAAGATACAAAAAATACATACGAATTGAGAACCTCCTTCTTTTTGAAGTCTGAATAATTGGATACACTTGTTACAAATAATACAAAGCGTGTCAACAGACCATGTTTACAATAGCTCTGGGTTTCCCTGTCCCACTCAATTTTATATCAGTACGGTTTATGAATGAGCCGGTAAAAACAACTCTAACATCAAATCATTGAGAATAACAAACAAATGACTCATTTATTTAGTACTTGATGAAATCGGAATTATTTGTATGATCATCATTTATTTTTTTGAAGCGAACTGCAAAATATTTATTACATAACACACTCTCGTTGAAAATCGGTTTCGTTATGACAATACAACGAGAACGAGATCCATTGCTTCTTTTGTTTGGAAAGTTCGTCTGCCTGACAACTGGTTTAACGAAATGTATATTGTCAAATTGTCACTAAGTGTGTTCCACAATTTTATTAGCCTGCTGTTTTTAAATAGATCACGTACCTACTTCCTTTTTTCAGTAGGTCTAAAAAGGAGCTGAAATCAATGAATTCAATGGTGTTGATGATCATGTAACGAGTTTTGGAAGCGTTGTGAGTGATGAAAGGGCAGATCATAATTTAAATATCAATATCATAAAAAGGTGGGTAAAAATGAGTTGTAAAATGGAAGCACTCTAATATTTTTTTTATGCAAAATACAATCGTGTTCATTTTAGTCAAAGAGGATGACCTAGGTATACAGAGTGCCGTAAATGATACAACGTATAATAAATATTACATGGCATGATTAGAAAATGTAATATTTAAGAAGACATTTTTTTCGTTTTAATATTGGTCGAGTTTTTAATACGGCGTGCGTAAGTTTCTGATTGGATACCTATTTAATTCAGAATACGGAAAACGGTGAAATCAACAACGAACGTTGTGACGTCCAAAAAGTGGGATGACCATACTTTACGGCGATGCGCCATCGCTTTATATGGATTTATGGAAGATATTCATTCACACGAAACATTTCGAAAACACGTTTACTGAGTGAAACTAAGGAGTGAAACTTCTTGTCAAAGTCTGTGTTTTCCTATAGCTGTAACCTGGGAATCTTCAAGTCTACGAGTGAATAAGTTACTAAACTTATAGGCAAGTGTGCACCATTGTCGATGAGGACAATGAGGACAATAAATATTTTTTGTAGAAGTCAATTACACTAATGCCGTAAGGAATCCCGTATTGCCGACAACAATCTTCGCAATATCCGGTTGCCACCATTCCCTCATAATTCAGCACTAGCAAAAAATGTTATCGTACCTATGAGCTACATATCCACACAGTTTCAGATTTTTTTGAACTTTCGGGTCGCCTGTGTTCCCTTAAGTGACAGCGTTATAAGTGCAATAAGATAAACAATAAAACACTCCCTCGTCCTCAAAACTTAATCGATCTTAATTTTCATCCATTTTCGAGCGTGCCTATGCAATAAAATGATGAGCAAGACAAAGGCTGAAGCGCCATCATAGTTATCAACGCTACAATTCCGTCTAACTGTCTCATTATCAACTAATTACTAGGCAAAATTAACCCGTCTATATATAGCATTGTTGGACATCCTCTCACGGTTGCCATTATAGTTTTTTTTTCTACTGTAATCGGTTTAATGGGATAATACTATAATGCTACTGATTAACTCGGCGCGAGCAGGCAAGCTCTTTGATTAACAGAGATCTGAGATGTCCCATGGCAGCAGAGATTTGTTTTAAAGAGACTTTCTATGGGGTGGGTAGTTCGTTTTAAGCAATGTTTATGGGGCGATGTTGCTCAATGATTTGATATAAAAAAAATACACCCTCGTAACCCTGATCGATAAAACTTGACGTAGGAAATATTTTGTTATTATTTTGTATTTTTCAGATACCTATAGAACAATTTCTGGATGTAGCGCGAAAAAGCGCCATCGGTCCATGGTTGATGTTCACTTTCATTATGACAACCGCAAAACAATGGAATTCGCTGCCGGAGTGGGTGTTCCCCGACAGTTACAATCTCGGTATCTTCAAGTCGAGAGTGAATCGGTTTCTTCTAGGCAAGCGTGCTCCATCGTAGACCGCATCATCACTTAACATCAGGCGAGATGGCGGTCAAACGCGAGCCTATTATTTAATAATAATAAAAAAAATGTAGTAATCCGTACAATCAACTTTACTTGTACTTCTATTAGGTACATTTTATTTAAAGTTAAAATAAAAAGTGACGTTCTCACGAAGCGATTTTAATCGGTCAACTTGAAATTCCTTTGCGAATTAAATAACAATCGTATCATGAGAAATGAGAACACGCTTTCAGTAATGGTCGATCAACTTTTTAGTGCAAATAGTTTTCGATTTTACTTGATCAACTAAAAGTTGACCGACTGACTAGCCCCGTGAGAACGCCGCGCCGCTTATAGAGCACAGTGAAATGTTTGAGTATTTCGATTTTGGAATTTCTTTGTCGTATCATCGATGTATCAACTATTATATCAACATGCTATCAAATAATTCAATATGAATCATGAACAGATTAGATATCGGATTTCTTGTTAAGTCATCTTCTCCTGTAAGAAGTATTTATCGGAGCGAGATCTGTAATATCGGGACTTGCTGTCAGACATGATTAATATTAGATTAATAAAAACAGATGAAGTACTAATGGTAGGTCTAAGTTCTGGTTAGATTGTCCTTTTTTTAGGGCGGAAAAAGTACCTGTCCATACCACACTGTTCGGGGAAATGGGAATCATTAAGTAAGACTTGCATCTACTGAAAACTCCGCCGTGTCTTCCTACATCAGCTGTTATAGAGGGGCCATGAGAACTGCTACGCATGAAAGAAAGAAAAAAGAAAAGGAAGAAAGGAAAGAAAGAAAGGAAGGAAAGAAAGGAAAGAAAGAAAGCAAGAAATAAAGAAGTTGATTTTCGCGACGCATGACATTCGACACTATTACGAAAAGGCATGGCAGATGATGATACACAATAAAATAAAGTACCTAACGAAAAGAATCCCAGTTACGACATCATTAAATGCCACGGATTCTCACATAAATAAGTACACGTTCAAGTAGGTACCTACCTACGATAAATAAGTTTGTTTTAATGACAACTTTGGGAAATAGTTGCATGATAACGGAAAGTGTGAAGCATGCTTCGAATATCAAAGGGACACTTTCTAAGGACTTTATTACGTCTAGAGATAGTATAAATTAAAAATTGAGAGTTTCCAAAATCAAACTGCAGGTATGATAATAGAACTGCTAAAGATTGCAAAGGCAATGGCGACTTGCAAAACATCTGAAGTCTCTTTGTCTGTTTTAGAGAAAATAGATTAGGTAATACACAATTTAAAACGCTCTTCTTCTTTAAAACAATCTGACTCTCAGATCATAGTTATGATCTGAGATTATACTTAAATGCTATGTTTATTCAAGGTGGGTTACAGTTAATTAGCACTTTTTAACCGACTTCAAAAAAAGGAGGAGGTTCTCAATTCGTTGGAAACATTAATTTTTTTTTTTTTAATCTTCATCAATAATAAAAAAACTTAAAAAAAAAGTAAAAACCGGCTTCAAAAAGATCACAATAATATTATCTTTTTGAAGCCGGTTTTTACTTTTTTTTTAATTTTTTTAATTTTTCTATTTTGAGGGACGAAATTTAAATGGGACCATTTCGGAATAAACTTCTTACGAACAAAAAAATAACAACAAATATAAAAAAAAAAAAACTTAGAAACATCCGAATTTATTTTAAATTATTATTTTATTTAATTATTATTAATTATTATTTTAAAAAAGACAATCCACGAAAGCGCCCTTCACTGTTGCGAAGAAGACGCACAACCAACTCAACAAAATCTAGAGGATAGGTATACAGAAACAGAATATACTGCCAATATCAAAATGACAAGCTTACCCGGTACCACTACAGGTATTTCTTCAAAACTGGTACTGGTCTATAAAAAGACCAATTTTAAAGTGTCCCCATAAAATGACAAGCTGATACGGCGAAAATAGAAAACATCAGCAAAGTAGTTAAGCTCAATCAATACCAATCGCTTAGCTACTTGCAATTGGCCGTGAGCTTACCCCTAGTTGCAATCCTACCCCGACATGGTTCTATTTATAGTGGGGTGCAGTAAAAATACCCCCAGTGTATCAACACGTGACTAAGGGAAAAATCCCTAAGTGCCTGTTATGTACTTGACGTAGAAAATATTTTAATTAAATAATCGTTTTGGAGTTATGATGTTTTTGGTTTCAATTCAACTAAAGCTGATTTACGAAAATGCGTGCTGAGTTCAAAAACAGACTCAAGATTTAACCCCTTGTTTTTGGAGGACTAAAAACTTCCTGATAAGTAAATTTTCTTTTTTCAAATTTCATATCCAGTCGCAACAGCTAACTTGAGAGTTGACTGGTTGACAAAAATTATACGTTACATTACAATAAGATTTACCTTCGTATACTAAAAGCGTATTCAATAGCCAAATCTCGCGTCAACTTATATGATCGATCGTTGTTATTATGATCACCCAATCAGCTATGAGATTTGACATCAGATTTACTAATCCGGGACTTGACTAGGCGGAAAACGCGGACAATCTGAACCCTATCCCACAACACTTTACAATTACAATTTACGAATGACAAGTTACAAGTTTGTAAATCTTGATAGAGAAACTTGTAATTCAGACATACGTATTAGTAATTTAATAATTTTGTCCACTTGTACACTTGTAGAGTTTTGTGGGATAGGGCCCTGATCTAATTTGAATTGGCTTTGAAAAATTACAACTTTGTCATACAAATAATGAGAAGACCCAAAAAGGGTCCTAAAAATATCTGCGCCCTCTTTTTCTGCTACAGCTTACTTGGCTTACACCCCTATTAGAATTCTTATGGAACAGTGATCCGAATTGTTCCGAAATCATTCGGAAAGGTTCGACTATTCCGAAACAGTAGCAGGGCGATCGTATTTTCGGCCAGTTAGAAAGGTAAGCATGTAAACAAGTGGACGGAACTTTCACTGCAAGTTTGTGTGACACATTACGAGCAATAAGTTAAGTGCTAATGACCCTGACAATGGAATGCGTTAACAGTGGCTTTTTGGCTCAAGATGTCCATTGGAAGACTACATTTAAAATACAATAACAAAATAATTGACACCCACTTTTTACCCAACTTCGGCAAAGCCAAAAGGAAGGGTTATTAATGTTATTGAGTGGCCAAGCAGGTGGGCCTATCTGATGACATCTGCATTAGCAGAGGCATGGCAGATGCGTTGTCCATCCTAAAGACAAAAATGAAATGTCTTAAATGTGCTTGTAATTGCACCGGCACCCATACCCTTCAAACCGGAATACAGCGATGCTGCTTAGCGGCAAAAGTAGGTATGGTGGTAATACTTCTCTGGACGAGATCCTTCCACAAAGAGCACGACTACTACCAAGTTTTGGAAAAGCTACTCAATTTGCTTAATACGTTGTCCTGTCAAATCTCATCTCATGACATCTTAGATTATTGGTTGTGTGCACTTCACATTTGACAGTCTTTGCTTCTTCGCATTTTTAACCTATAATGATGATAAGGTGACTGGGCGTCACTTCTTCGAACATTTGATTCTAGGACACGCATGCCGGAGTCCTCACGATGTTTTCCTTCACCGTATTCCTTCTCGTCTTTTAACTATTATTATTTGTATTTAAAATCAATCAGTGCTAATAGATAAAAAAATATTACTATCCATGACTGATTATTTATGAATGATCGGTAGGTGGACCCTGATGGGCTCTGCTACCATCTTGCAAATCTTTTTACCACAAGATAGAAGGAAAAGCAACAAGATAGTTAAATCAATTAGGGATTTTGTCTCGCTTATCAATTTATTACCTACATTATAATTGTATCATAATATCATTCTATTTGTGAGATGTCGGTGTTATTTTTGGAATTGTTATTTCCCCTTGTATTATGTATTATCTGATAACGATATATTTATATACATACGTCATAGAATTGTGAGTGGGTGAGATCTGTTTGTGCATTTCTCTTTATGTCAACCGCTACAAGAAAATCAGGAGGAGATATTATTAATGGCCATAAATATAATCTTTAAAGTTTCTGTTACACGTGCTCGTTTCTTAGCACTTGCTGTATACTATGTACACTGTACGTACATGACATACATACATAATCAGCTTATAATGTTCCCACTGCTAGGACTTAGGCCTGCTCTCTGTGAGAGGTAGTGGGCCATATCCAATCCCGCTGGCCCACGGGTTGGTGATCGTCACATGTCTTCGATACCGGTTTCCTCACGATGTTTTCCTTCACCGTTTTTAGAGCAGTGATGATGAAACAAATTGTAACAAGTGCCTACCTAGGTTCGAACCCTTGACCTACGACTTGTCGTTTCTGCGTCAGAGCGTTGGCCAGTTTCACGGGCAAATGTGGGGACAATCGCAACTTATGGAAAGCAAAATTCTTTGCATGCCGCGGCCGCTGTGATGTGTCAAAAGTTTCAACCGAAACAACATCGTACAACTACATTTGGCATAAATCCATTACGATAATCAGTGATAAACAGCACCATAGTGCTTGACAGGATGCCAAACTATCACCCGACTATTAGTGCAGTAATTACGCACAAAAGGCACTTCCTACGTAGACAGTGCTTAAGCTGTTACTCCAAGTAACAACAGTTTGGAGATAGAACATGTCCCAACATAAGACCCTCGCACGGTCTAAGTCACTGAAGGCTAAAACTTGAAACATTTTGGGAATACATTCATTGTGCATAAGCATAAAGCATAATCGGCCTTTAATGATCCCACTGCTGGGACACAGGCCTCCTCTATGAGAGGGAGTGGGCCGTAGTCCACCACGCGGGCCCAGTGCGGGATGGTGGACGTCACATGACTTCGAATTTTTGGTTCTAGGACATGCCGGTTTCCTCACGATGTTTTCCTTCACCGTTAAAGCAAGTAATCATTAATTTCTAATACGCACATGACTTCGTAAAGTCAGCGGTGCGTGCCTCGGGATCGAACTCGAACCATTCGCCGTGGGAGGCACATGGTGACACCACTAGGCTATCACTGCATTCATTGTGCATTCAGCCAAAAAGTAGAACTCCCTGCCGGAGTCTGTGTTTCCCGATAGCTATATTCTAGGACTTTTCAAGTAGAGAGTGAATAGGTTACCCCTAGACGAGCGTGCACGGACATGGACAAGAATGATGCAATGCACTTCAAAATTAAAGATAAGTTTAGACGGGACTGACTGTCCAAGAAGCTCTACACATACAATTCGCACAATCTAAGTTTAATTGTCTGAAGTTCGTGCGCATGGCGTCGTAGTATCTGTTTTTGTGTATTTTCAACCTTATGAAAAACTGTGAAAGTGTAAGTGTGCGCGAAATTTTGGAGAGCCTGGTATAGATCCATCAAGTTATATTACGAGTAATGTGCTTAAGTATCGCCAATCGAAAGCCTCTTTTAACAAACTGGGCGCCTAAAATATCGTTATAAGATTCCCAAACACACGCCAGGATTACAAAAAATAATAATAGAGGGAAAATTAACAAAATGTTTTAGCAAAAAGGACTATCTACACAGAAATAGGGAAACTATGCAGCCAGTGGCGTCATTGATCGTCATTTACCCGTTTAGTTTGCGTCTTCTGCTAGAAATGGGTCTCGCAATGACGGCAACCATGGCTAAGGGGAAATTGACGTAATAATTAGCAGATGAAGTCGGTGCGAAGTTTATTGTTGGTAGACATTTGGATGTTTCTGCCTGTTCTCTTGGACAATCCCTAAGGCTGGTTACATAGTCACGCCCACGTCGCTGAGTGGCGCCGTTCCTGATGTATTAGCTAGCACTTGCGTTTCATAGTCACGTGTGTGCGTTTCAGTCAAAACTGTAATGGTTTTTTTGTAACTGGACTCGTCGCTGTAAAACCAGCTTTCATGGATTCCGGTACTAACGTACCTAAGTACCGAAACCTTGCTACCACCGGGGTGTGACTGGATACCTGCGGGCTATCAGGGTGTTAACTACGGGTTGTCCGAGTGCTATCCGTGGGCTGCCAGCGTGCTTGTGAGCTGCCGCGAGCTGTATGTGTTGCACCGATCTACAACTGCTCATCGGCCTACCACCTACTACCTGTGGACTACGAAGATGGTAGTGTCCAAGTCCAAACGCAGGACCAAACGGCCACTATTTTGTGACTCACTTAAATATTTATTTTTTCTCAAGTATCCAGTTTAATTTCTGTAACACCCACTAATATCCCGCTACGTTGCAGTGCCCGCATCTATACTAATATTATGAAGATGAAGAGTAATCTCTGGAACTACCAGTCGGATTAGAAGTTTTCTTTTTGTATATGATAGCCTGATTCATGAGGAATAGTATAGGCTATTTAACATCACCTGAGGGGCCGAGCAACGGGGGTGAAATCGCGGGGAACAGCTAGTTTCATTATTATACAGGGCGGCAGGTTAGACAGTGGAAATATTTTAAGGGGTCATTGTACTCATTACTATGAACAACTTTTACTATGAGACCAACCCTGAAATCGGGAAAAAAAATCAGCTGTTCCATACATTTTGTTGAGTTATGTGAACATAAATGTATGGAACAGCTGATTTTTTTTTGCGATTTCAGGGTTGGTCCGAAAGTTGTTCATATTGATGGGTACAATGACCCCTTAAAATATTTCCACTGTCTAACCTGCCACCCTGTATAATTTACAGAGCGCTCTTTTACGTAGCAGTGCTATGTAAGAGGAGCGCTAGCTGTCTAACTGAAGTTACAGTACGTACCTACGAGATTAGCACGCTAGCTCACTGCTCACGTAGCTCTCTAAAAATTTGTTAATGTTACCTATTTGAATTTGTGGAAGGACTGTGAGTGACTATTTTGTTGTGGGCAACCGCAGAACCGATCATACCCCTTAAAAGGTAAGAATTTCTTGGGTTGAGGAAATCCAGCAATGGTTAGCGATAGGTTGAGGTAATTCATTGAAGCAGATTTGATGAAACTGTGTGAAAAAAATAATGAGTAGGTAATAACAAGAAACGGGCTCATTAGCCTGTTGTTATACCTAACTACCTTTCTCGTTGTTAATTATAACGCCGTAAACGACATTCCACAGTAACCATGCTAGTAATTACTTTGGTTTGCAATTAAGTATTCTTACTACAGATTGACTTATAAATAATGAAAAATAAAGAATATTCGAGTGAAGTCGAGGACCGTCACTAGTTCACTCATTTGACTACAAATGAGTGAACTAGTGACGGTCCTCGACTTCACTCGAATATTCTTTTTTCAGGACAGCAAAAATAAAATTTACTTTTAAATCAGAAAGCCTTCAGACCCAACTTTATTAACGTATAATTTAACTATAAGTGTAGTAACTGAAATATGGGAATATTCGCCTGCCTATTTTTTTTTGAGATTGGGTTGAGTAAATAGAATGACAGGGCACATTGTTTTATGTTGTATTTGTTAGTGGGATGTAGTGATTACGATCTAAAAGCTGTTTCTGATAGTGTAGATCTGATATTAAGAGTGAAATGTGCTGTATTTGGGTGCATCCCAAATAATAAATGGTAAAAAACAATTATACAACATCCTGTATTTTCCGAAGGGATAGGCAGATGTATGTAGTACCTACATAATATATAATACATTTCGCCAGCCTTTTCCAGAATTTGGGTTGTTACTTACGGAGAACTTTCTAACGGAAAAACCCAATAATGTTGCGCAAGCGGGATCGAACCCCGGACCCCATGCTCAGCAGTCGCTTACGACCACTAGAGCAACGGACAACGAGGCGAAAGGACTGCTTCGTTTACATACTTCGTTTTTAGGGTTCCGTCCCCGAAGAGTGCCCATGGGACCATATTGCTAAGCCTACGCTGTCTGTCCGTCCGTCCGTCTGACACAGGGTTGTATCTTATGAACCGTAATAGCTAGCCAATTCAAATCTTCACAGAATACAGTAACTCGTGTAAGTACTATATGGCCGCTATCATGGCCAATAATAAGGCGAATCAAACACCGCCCCGCGCTACGCTGCGGGGTGCGTGGCGACAGAAAAAAATCCCGCGCGTGAGAATGCGTTTTCAGTGTGTTGCACCATGCGTGATTTCTATACAAATACAGGCACTTGCAAACAACGGAACATCACGCACCCCCGCGCTACGCTGCGTGATGCGGGGCAGTGTGCGAATCGTCTAATAGGTAACAATAAAAACTCAAAACCCCCCCCCATACATCCGGAACGTCCGCGGGTTCAACTCGCACTTGGTTGGTTTTTTTACCTTAGCCTGGTGAAGCCAGGCTAAGGTAAAAAAAAAACAGAAGTTAAGTTCATACTTACACTGTTACACATTTAATAACTTTATTGTTAAAAGTTTTATATCAACCCTATTTTAATCTATCTATTACTAACTAACTTCCGCCCGCGGCTTCGCCCGCGTTTTTGGGATAAAAAGTAGCCTATGTGTTATTCTGATGTATAAGCTATATTACTGTAAAGTTTTATCAAAATCCGTTCAGTAGTTTTTGCGTGAAAGAGTAACAAACATCCATACATCCATCCATCTATCCATACATCCTCACAAACTTTCACGTTTCTAATATTAGTAGGATAGGAAGTAGGATATTATAAACGTGAAAGTTTGTGAGGATGTAAAGATGTTTGTTACTCTTTCACGCAAAAACTACTGAACGGATTTTGATGAAACTTTACAGTAATATAGTTTAGACATTAGTTTAACACATAGGCTACTTTTTATCCCAAAAACGCGGGCGAAGCCGCGGGCGGAAGCTAGTCTATTATAATATACTTATTCTTATGGCGACAAATTACTACCCCTATTGCGTTTAACTAACACAATTTTATTTTACGTTTTACAAATGATGGCCGTGAAATGTGTGGGAGGGATAACAGAACAGCTGATATAGGTACTCCCACATTTATTATATACACTCGGCGTCACAAAAATCGCACCTCTTTAAGAATTCCTTTCAAAGTCATTTTAACCCTATTAATCAATAGTAGACATATGACTATAAGGTATCATTGGAAAGGTAATTTATTTAAATTTCAGAATAAATCAACAGATTTGGTTTTTTCTTTACCAGGGAATAAAAAAAAGCAAGCTAATGCAAATGATTAAAAAGTTAAATTTAATTTTATCAGCAAAAATTACAACAAAGTCCTTAAAAACAACTTAAAACCTAGTGTTACCCCCCCTAGCCCTGATGACTGCTTCCATGCGTTCTCTCATGGACCTAATTAATGTGACAACAGTCTCTTGAGGAATGTTGTCCCATTCCGCAACGACAGCATCTTGGAGGTCTTGAAGAGTGGTAGGGGCAGGATCACGTGCCCGTACTCGCCGTTTCAGTTCATCCCAAAGGTGCTCAATAGGGTTCAGGTCTGGACTTCGCGCCGGCCAGCGCATAACAGGGATCCCAACTTCTTGCAGGTAGTCTCTTACAATTAAAGCGGTGTGACAGCGGGCGTTATCGTGCATTAACGTGAACCCACTGCCAACAAAACCCGCATAAGGGACAACCTGCTCCTCTAAGATCTCTGTTATGTACCGATGAGCAGTCAGCGACCCTTGCCCGCGAGCACTTCCAGTCCGAGAAACACACACAAGGTTCGTTTTGCCGTCGATTGATATGCCGCCCCAGAACATGCACGAGCCACCCCCGTATTCCACTGTCTCTTGAATACAGGCTTGTGCGAATCGTTCTCCTTGCCTCCTGTACACTCTTCGACGCCTGTCGTTGCAGAAAAGACACACCCTAGTCTCATCCGAGAAGAGCACAGCCCTCCACTGGTCTATTGTCCAATTTACATGGTCACGGGCAAATTGCAACCGGTCTCTCCTATGCTGTGCAGTCAATTTTGGCCCTGTAGCAGCCCTGTGAGCTGCAATTTTCTTCTCCCGCATTCTTCTTCTAATCGTGGAGACGCTTACAGAAGTTCTGCGAGCTGATCGCAGTTGTTGTTGCAGCTCAACAGCATTGGAGAACCGATTACGTAAAGACGTCGAAACAATGAAGCGATCGTCTCTTTCGGATGTGCACCGTTGTCTTCCAGATCCACGTCTTCGGATATAGCCACCAGTCTCTTGGAAGCGTTGGAACACTCGTCGAACGGAAAAACGACTCAAGTTCAGTTGCCGAGCAACATCACATTGCCGCATCCCTGATTGCAGTAGTGCAATGACTTGAGCGGCTTCATCTGCAGTGGTATCCATCTTCTGGGGTATTTTTCTTGCTGTAACTGTTCACGTGTGTTCACTTCGAAGGTTGAATAGCGAATGACCCACATTTAACCCGGGTCGCCCATTTTATACCCTTGTAGGGAGGTGCAATTAGTGGCCGTTGTAATGCGTATT
Source organism: Thalpophila matura (assembly GCA_948465475.1). Classification (NCBI taxonomy): domain Eukaryota; kingdom Metazoa; phylum Arthropoda; class Insecta; order Lepidoptera; family Noctuidae; genus Thalpophila; species Thalpophila matura. The sequence continues at coordinate 7,828,145 of OX419198.1, read as the reverse complement.
TTGACAACATTTTTTTAACGTAACGTGCTAATGAGATCTGTTGTGTTTAGGAATTCTAACTGTTGTTAATTTAAAGGTCGTTAAACATACTTTCAATTGATACCAATATTAATTGGGTTTAATGTATTCGTTGATGGCGGCACATGCTTAAAACTTATTTTCGAAGAGGTGCGATTTTTGTGACGCCGAGTGTATATAAGTTATTTATAGCTAAACGGTACTATGTAGTAAATGGAGTAATAATCTCTTAGTTTGTGTACTACTACTTAACACTACAAACTTGGTATATTTGTTAAAATTTGACGTAAGTCAGGTCAGAAGTGTAACAGTGTAAATTAAAGATATTTTTTTCAGTGTTTTTAATACTCGTCAACAAGTTTCACGCCGTTTACAATTCTTCTTATTAATTGTCATCTCTTCTTATTTTATTTATTTTCAGTCCTTTGAATCTTTTTACACACGTATTTCCATTCACATCTGACATTGGCAGAATTGTCGACATCGGCATTGCTTGCCATAAAGAAAAAATAAAATAAAATAAAGATATTTTTTACAATAATAAAAATAAAAAAACTTGATAAGTGCGAGTAGGACCCGCGCTCTGAGGGTTCCGTTTAATTACTTATGTCGAAAAAAATAATTTTTATGTGAAAGTAAGTACTATAAATTAACGATTTTCGCATTTCACGTCTCTAGGTCGGGAGTGCGGGAACGGGAAGTAGGTACCCTATAGGTTTCGATTTATTTACTTATATTATATACTATGACGTCTTATTGCCATCATTATTCCAGTGTGAGCGAAATGGATATAGAGGACGAAAAACAACATCCTAAGATATAACAACATAACAAAGATGGTTTTATCAGTTCATAGAACAGCTGCTGTAAACATAGCAAGTAGCTTTTATATCTTTATGAAATAAATATGTGCATGTATACCTATTGAGAAATGTATGAACCTATGGGGTATTTGAGCGTATTAGTTGTAAGGTAAGCACTTATGACTACTTATGAGTGTTATGTTAGTCATTGGACAATCGCCGTTAGTGCGTCAAAACCCCTCGTATATTCCACACTGTAGCAGGTTGTGGTTTCGTGCGTAAGTTAGCCTTCCATTGTTTAATAATCTGTGTCAAATGCTGGCTAGAGATAGCAATAATGTGCCATCTCATTTGATTGATTTAAAAAATAGTTATTAATGATGACACTTAACAAGGATATAAATCTGGATTTAAAGTTCTTGATAATTATAATGATAATTAATTTATCCAATAGTTATCATTATCAGATAATTATCAAAGAAAAATAATTAAATAATTACTTATCTTGATATTTTCGAAATCGAAATTATAAATACCTTTTTACGATAACTATTATTATTTTTCTATTTCGATTGGGATGCATTTGAAATTTATGAAAATTAAATGTAACCAATTAGAACCGCCACTATAATCATTTTCATAAAAAGTAATTTAATATTATAAATGCGACAGAACCTGTAATTTAAAGATATTTTTTTATTGTAGCAGGTTGAACCCAGAAGGAAATCTAGGATACTTTTTATCCAGGTACCTATTTGAGTATAGCAGTTTCCTAAGGCGAGCTGCTGGTATAAAAATAAAATGTACTATGGTATGATACAGAAATATTTTGGCTTTCAGACTGCAATGTCAATTGAGTAGGACATTGAATAAATAGTGATTGCATGTACTTAATGTTTGCGTTGACTGAAACCTTGGATTTTAGTGCTTCGAGACATTTTGTATTGGTTTACTTAAAACTAGTGAAAACAATAAATGTACGGTATGAAGTTTTATACTAATATTATAAATGCGAACGTTTGCATTGTTTGTTACTCCTTTATGCTGAAATGGCTGGATAGATTTGGATGAAATTTTACAAAGAGGTAGCTTGGGATCTGGAGAACTACAGCTACTTAAATCCATTGTCACGCAGACGAAGCCGCGAGCAACAGCTAGCTAAACTATATTGGTTTCACTCTCAGATTGAATAGTTTTACTTAAGTAATTGTTCATCTTCACTGAATATTTATTTTTGTTTTTAAACCAAAATACTATTATACAACTATAATTTACTCTAGGAAGTAGAACTATAATTTACACTAGGCACATCTTTGGATCTGGAGTTTACATAACATCATTTTGTTGTAGATTGCACAGTAATATTTAGATTTTAACTACACTATAATTACAGCCTTTTTCTAAACAGCTTTCAGTCTTGCCAGATGCTGGTTTTATACTACCTACATATTTTATTTATTAAGGACAACACCAAGCATTGTACTATAATATGTATTGTACCTATTTCTAATTCCATAAGTAGGTATTTATAAATACAATTTTTCATGAACGATAAAAAAAAATATTTGTATAGGATAATTATTATAATAAATTATACTTTTGTTCATTGAGCGACCTAGGCTCACAAACAATATAATTTTTATTGTCTTGTTTTTTTTTATGCAATGGCTAATATGACATAATTCATTTACCTACATTACATAAACTTTACACAATATTTCAATTGACATTACCTATGTACTATTTAAAATTGCCTTTTACTTGACAATAAAAAGTTGCTTTATGGTACATATACACTCATATACCATCTGTTTTTAAAATAAAACCAGGATTGGTGTACTATTACCTAATATTTATGTTATGGTAATAAAATTACACATGGATCATTTACGTAACATTTATCGTATTCAAATTGGACGAAGTTTAGCAGAAAGGATCCAACCCACATCCACAATATCGTCAAAAATGAGCTCTAAATACCTAAAATTTTTAATGCAGATTTTTCAATAATGACTTGTTGTGGATTGGATCGTTTCTGCTTAACTACGTCCAATTGGTTTAAGGACTGACTTAAAGTTATTATTCATTGTCAATGTTAATTTGTAAATTATAATAGGTATGGTTAATGGATAATTAAATTATTATTGTGGGTTTTTACCGCAACCTTATTAAGTAAATTTTTAGAGGAAAATTGATCTAAGAATTAGGGAAAATTATGACAGGAATTTTTTGTGCTCTAGGAATTAATATAAAATGTTTCCTATGTTACAGCCAGGGCTTGGAATACTGGTATTTTTTGCAAGAACCGGTATTCGAGTAACCTAATGATAAATACTGGTACTCAAGTAACCTAATAATAAATACCGGTACCCAAGTAACCTAAATCCTAATGATATAATATTATACAGGCATTTTCGCAACCGGTATCAACCCATAGTTACAAATAGCTTGTATACGGTACAACTCATTGGCAGATCATAGTTAGTTGGCCAATTGTTATCTGCACTTTCTGTCAACTCTTCTGTCCCAGTTTCTGAAAACTCAATCAAGCCTCTGACTAGTAAATCTGCTGTCAAATGTCATATCAACTGTTGTGATTGGTCAACCAAAATAACATCGACGTACCTATCATATCACTTGACATAACATTTGACAACAGATTAAATTGAACAAGCTTTCAGGCTTTCAGGAACTGGCAGTCAGCCTCTCAATTGGGTCATTGTGCATAACCTCAGGAATGAGTTTTTAGTCATTCATACTGACTCAGCTTTTTGCATAATTCTTATCATTTCAAAGAAATTCTTTTCCAATTTATAATTTATGTGCTAAATATTGCCAATCTGGACCTTTGAAAGTAAACATTTTTAAGGACTATTGAATATACTATAGAAATCATGGCAAGTAAACATTTTACAGTATTCCCAAATTAATAATGCGCATGCAAATCTTCGCTAATTGTCGTATTCCCAGAAACACCGAATCATTGAATCGTAAGAGCCCTAAATTATGCATGAAGAAAATGCACTTAACCACTCTATATACTTTTTTTTTCTATATACTTTTTTGTTTCCAGGAATATGACAATTTTGCGAAGATCTGCATGCGCATTATTAATTTGGGAATACTGTACTAGGTTTTGCAACTAAGTCATATTAGGTAATTTTTTAGGTAAAATCAGCATTGAAATTAGGTAACATTGTAGTAACTAGTTTCTTGTACAGAACTATATTACTTTAGTATTGCTGTTTTACAATTACAACTATTAGAGTATTATTATTTTAGTGGTGTTTTCAATAGTTATAATCAGCAATCAAACTCAGCGTTTGAATTAGGGAAATCTGTGACAATAACTATTTGTATACTAATAATTGGCACTAAACTAAGCTATTGTTTATCTTTATGACTTGACAGTACATAAGTGTCTGTTTGAGTGCAGAAAATGACATTAGATCATTGATTGTCAAGATTTTAATATGTGTATGAGCATGAAGACTCTTAGGTGTAGAACTGTTTGGTGGTGTTACAGGCAAGTAGGACTCACCAGCAGGTGGGTGTGGCGTTGTCCACCGTGTCTTGGTTGGGCTGCGAAGGAGACTCGGCTCCCCGCCCGCCGCCCGCCACTGACGAAGCCGTGGTGTCGCTCTGCCCCCTCACAGCGACCGCATCATCACGTCACCACGACCACAACACGAACTGCTATTATCTCGAGCTCACTGACACTAGTTGCATCTCAACCTGAAAATCACCACACCACACTACCTTAGTCTCGTATCAAGTTCTCAGGACGCGCGGCTGCCAGACCACTGCGGTCGCGCACTCACACTGCCCCGGATTCGGCCTCAAACCAACTCCGAGCACTGAGATCACGCCCTGATATCACCACCACACACGATTATATCCCACTAAAAAATGGCAACCTTTACCACTAATAACCGAGTCGAGTCACTACTTCACCATGGAATACTGTAATATTTATAAACTTTCACAAGTTAATTATAGATCAGACGTTACTATTAACGTTTGAACATAAGTAAAAGCTGAGAAAATAATATTTATAAATAGCTTCGGATTATTTTGATACAAATCTATATCGGTGTATCACTCAATACACACCCCTGATACGGGCGGAGTGGATCCTCTTCTTTTTCTTTACGATACGTTTAACATATGAAAATTAGCACGGATTAGTTATTATTACTACAATTAAATGACCTACACCCTGATATCTACAAAGACATTTTGTAGCAATGACAGCGATCCGTATCGGCTTCACAGAACCTATAGAAAAAAATCAACATGTCGCCTCCTGTGATATTGCAAGGTGTTTTATCATTGAAACTTCACTCAAAATCGAGATAAAGGGGCGTGGTCATCGAGAATCGAGAAGATTTTCCAACCATGAACGAAGAGATAAACAATGTCATGTTGTGCATTTTCGCAAAAGATCAAGGTTTTATTAAATCGTTTTAGTTTATCACTAATCAATATATCAAAATCAGTTGTTTTAAGTTGAAATTCATGGAAAATATTCGCAAAATAAATGAAGGTGATCAGAATTTAATTTATTCGACTAATGCCTCTTTCTTTACACGAAGCATTTAGTTTGATTTAGTTTATGTTCAGTCCTGTTTATGTCTCTATGAAGTAGCTTTAAATGATAGATAGGTATATATTTTTGGTTTGTTTTCGTTTGTATTTTAGCTAAATAACAATATTATTTTACCTATAATATTTTACCGATATCAATTGTATAATTTTAATAAGTTAATATTTTAGTGTTCTTTTTTACGTATTTTTATGTTTTAATAACTTGAAAAGAAAATGCCGCTTTTTAATGAGATGAAGAGAAAAGTTTTCAGAAATTAGGTATTTGAATTTCATTTTAGTTCATAATCATCATTGTGTATCCAGTGTATCTTCGCATCACATCACTAAGCATTCCCTCTCATGGAAGTTCCCTCTTCCTCCTCTTTTGTCTATGCTAGCTAAGAATGAATGACTTTATTGACTGACAATTGACAGCTGACTGAATGAAATTCAAACAAACGTCAAAAAATCGTTCAAATGGCGCGATTTATTTGTGGATTTTGTGGACGACGTTTGGTATTTCAAAATATTTTTTTGATAAAAAGACATTTTTAAGTGTGAAACAAATTAAATCAACAAAATGGCAACTAATAATAAAACTTTGCATCTGATAGCGTCTAAACTTGGACTTGGCGAGGAAGATAAAGTTTTAAAGTGAGTAAACAACGACACATTTCCCAAAGCTCACAATAATTTCAGAATAAATATCAAACAGGCTATTACAATAAGATTCTGTCCGAATGCCTATTATTCTAATACTACAAATTAAACAATAGAGCATGGTTTACTTATATTTCGAAAATTACTTAATTGTTTATAGGTTGTTCAATGTTGTTATAATTTTAAGTTATTTGATATTTTGGGTTGTTGTTGTGGTTTTTTTTTTGCTCTTTATTTTAGGAGCTTAGTCAAATTGACTATGTTGCTCCATTTTATTATCCATTTACATCAGCACACAACATACAATCAAAACACAACTAACACTATGTGGACATCGCGCGTCGTCGCATGCCAACCTCAACAATCTTGTAGATCAATTCAGCTGTTTTGGACACTGGATATGCCAAAACACTGTCACAAAAACCAACATTTTTGAAATCGATATTTTTGATCGATAATTCATGTCTGACGTCTTCGTTCCGGACACATTTCACCATAATATGAACACGTTAATAATCCCCATCATCATCTTTGAAAAACTTAGCACACAGTGCTCTTTGTTCTTAGTGGTAACTAAGTACAAATTATGTACTAAAAATTGATTGTACAGAGGAGGACTTTTACATCCTTATACTTTAAGTGTGCCAGTCATCCATCCATCATGGGCCACTCCAATCGCCATCTAACTCGATCCTCAGCCTCTTTCATCCGTCTGCTACCATCTGAGAGCTCTATGCTCAATAGTGGAGTGCTAAAAGCTGATGACAATGATAATAATAATAATCCATCTATCTGGATGGTTAACAACCTTAACTTTTACACATGTGACTGTTTGATGGTGGGGCTGGAGACACTTGGCTCTGACCGCCTCTTGGGACAATCTCCCACTGTTGAAATAGTCTACTTGCTACACTAGAGTCAGAGCCTTGTGATGTGTCCATGGAACACCTAACCTGACTCCAATCCAAGTGTGCTAACATTAGCTGGGCACACACTGACAAGTTTAATTAAGTTCTAATTACCACTGTCAATTTTAATTTCAGCAAAGCAGCAGAGTTTGAGCGACTGCTGCAGACAAAGAGTATGGCAGGCAGCAACATGACTGACACCAGTAAAGTTGTCATATGCTTGGACTTAGCTGCATCTATGTTAGGAGCAGATTTAGATATAGTAAGTATTATCAATGCTCAGTACATCTAAAGTTCTATGTCATATACAGCATTGCATTGCCTGTGACTTTATCTCCATAAAAATGACACTACACTGTCTGGAAGATATCGCTATCAGCGATAAGACCGCCATTGTACCCTTAAAATTAACAATAAGTACCTTAATTTATGCTGTTACAATTTGGTGTACAATAAAGTATATTCTATCTATCTATCTATCTACACTGCTCTCCTATAACCTGTACTCTTTACATTTTTATTTATAAACCAATGTTTATGTTCCAGAAAACAGCAATAAAATACTCCGGCCTAAAGCCCTCGGCATACACAAACACCAAGAAGGTGGTACAGAACCTTCTAGAACTGAATAGTGATAAGCTGACCACCACGGTGCTGTGCCTGACGCTGCAGTGCACCGGAGTACAGGAGCTTGCAGATAGGATACTTGAGGAGTACCAGCGGCAGGCTAAGATGGTGCGCAATATTTTTATTCCCTTATGAAATAGTTGTAGTTCTATTTTTATAATGAATACCAATTTCTCTACCAATAGTGGTGATTTCGGTGATATTTTTTTTTAAGTTTATTGGGATGATGTTGATGAATGAAGTATTCTTTCTAGTACAGGCAATACAAATGCGAAAGTTAGTTTGATACCTTTTTACGTTTGAACCACAACTGATCATCAGTAAATTTTGCATATACGTTGTCAGGGGTACAGAAAAGGATATAGGGTACCTTTCATCCAGAAAAAAAGTACTTTTCCCAAGGGAAAGAACTTAGGGGAATAACTTCCGACGGTCACAATTGCTTTAGGACGCTAGATGGCGCTACGTGTATGTCACGCGAATGAAGTCGCAGGCAAAGTGTTGGTATAATATTTAATTTGTATTACATACCTAGTCGGGTTTCATGTTTTCGTTATTAATTTTGTTTATCTTGTTGCAACCTATCAGCTACCTACCTTTCACTGTACTTTGGTGTCCCAAATGTTTGTTTAATTAATTAACAATTTACTTCTCTTTGTTTCCAGGAAGTAGATTTAAATCTTCCTCAGTACGTGTGTATGGCTGTGTATCAAGCTTGCAGGTGGGTCTCACCATGTCTTGTAAACCTTTTTTATCCTAATGTTTTATATTATTTTACTGTTGTCTGCTATTATAGCAAGACTATTACACCTATGGACATCGGCAATATATTATGTATCATCTGCCTAGCCTTTTCCCAAATTATATTGGGGTCGGCATCCAGTCTAACTAGTTTTGGCTGAATATCAATATTTTACGTGGAGCGACTGCCATCTGACCTCCACAACCCAATTAATGGGTAATACCGGTATTCGAATGTCAGACTTTAGGGCTTCTGACTACCCGTAACGATTGTCAAAGATATTCCTATGACAACCGGGACCGACTGCTTAACGTGCTCTCCGAGGCACGGAGGGGTCTCAATGTGTAAAGAACGGTCACCCATCCAAGGACTGACCGCGGCAAGCGCAGCTTAACCTCGCAGATCGATCGATCAGCGCGGTCGTCATTTAGCCACGAGCCCCTCGGCAATATATTATGTATATGTATTAATAATAAGCGAGGAAAGCCGCGGCGGCGGAAAGATACCTAGTTATAAATATTTGCAGAATATCCTGAAAAATATTTTTAATTTGTATTTAAATCATTTACAGAATCAACAAAGTAAAAGTACCAAAGAGTAAGATAGTAGAGAAGTCGAGACTGAAGCCTGCACAGTGGGCCAAACTGGACGCGGACTGGACTAAGTTCACTGACCTACACTTTGCTGCCGCCAAGAAGAAAAAGGGACGACAGCCAAAAAATCCAGTTGAAAATGGTAAATTTGTTATTACAAACTAGCTGTGCCCCGCGGTTTCACTCCCGTTATTCGGCTCCTAAGGGTCGAAGCGTGATGTAAATAGCCTATACTATTCCTCATGAATCTGGCTATCATATACAAAAAGAATTTTTCGAATCCGACTGGTAGTTCCAGAGATTAGCGCGTTCAAACAAACAAACTCTTCAGCTCTATTATATTAGTATAGTACAAATTACAATTAAGTTAATTGTTTAATTTCCACAGCATTATTAAATTAATAAACTGCTGTTTCTGTGACAGGCAAACATCTTGAAAAATGACCTTGACTGTACAATTTAGTAGATTTTTTGCATTTTGACCCTTAATACCTACAATGTTCCAACTGCTGGGACTCAGGCCTCCTCTCTAGCCGAAATTTATAGACTTCACTTTGACTTTACTTTGCTAAGTAGAGAAAGCATCTCATACGAATATGAACATATTTGAATGAAACACTTACTTTGCCAAGTTTAAGTGCGGTCTGTGAATCTCGCCCTATGAGAAGGAGTGGGCCGTAATACACCACGCGGGCCTAGACTGATTGGTGGTCGTCACATGTCTTAGAAAGCACTAAGTACGGCAAGATTCTAGCACATGCCAGTTTCTTCATATTTTCCTTCACCGTTTTTAGAGCAGTTGTGGTGAAACAGTTTGTTTCCACGCATAATTGAAATTTTGTTTTTTTTTGTTTTAACTTCTCTGAAATTAAATACTTAGCAATAATACCTATAAATAACAATACTAAATTCGGTGTTACGACATATAGGCAGCGTGGCCGAGTGGTCTAAGGCGCTGGTTTTAGGCACCAGTCCGAAAGGGCGTGGGTTCGAATCCCACCGCTGTCAAAAATCTTTTTAACATTTATTACATAATAATATTAATTTCTCGATTTTCACGCCAAATTAAAGGAAAAATTGAATTTTTTTATTTGTATTTTTTTTTTCAGTTGAAAATGATGATAACATGGATGTGGACATACCTAAATTAGAAGAGCCTCAACCAGATCAAATAGAGCCTTATGAAGACTGGAAGAAACGGATGTTAGAAACAGCATATAAGGAAGTTAAGGATTTGGAGAAAATTGAGGCCCGAAAAAGTGTGACCCCCCGAAAATCCCCAAGAAAGACCCCACAGAAATTCTCGCCATACAAAAGTCCTACGAAGTCTAACGGAGTGAGACTGTTGTTTCCTATTTTATGATTTAGCTAATTTTATTTAATTTGATTATTTTAACTATGAATTGACATTTTAGTTTATTTTTTAATTAAAATTGATTTAGAATTTTATGCTGTTTATTTTTGTTGTATTTTAAGTATTTATTTTTTGCATGTTATTTAAAAGTTGTATCTTATACAGGATTTCAGGTTAGACAGTGGAAATACGAAAAGGGGTCATTGTACTCATCATTATGAACAGAAATCGCGAAAAAAAATCTGCTGTTCCATACATTTTGTTGAGTTATGTGAACATAAATGTATGGAACAGCAGATTTTTTTTTCACGATTTCAGGGTTGGTCCCATAGTAAAAGTTGTTCATATGATGAGTACGAGTACAATGACCCCTTTTCGTATTTCCACTGTCTAACCGAATACGAAATACGGAAAGGGGTCATTGAAATAATAGTCAATTATGACTATTATTTGCCTCTATCTCTGCTTGAGCATAGATTTATTAAAGCCATTTGATTGTTTGAAATCTATTGTTTGAAATCAATGCTCAAGCAGAGATCGGTGATCGAGTATCGTTCTGGAATACGGGCCTAAGTCTTAGAGCAGGAACACACTTGGAACCTTGGAACGCATGGATATAAAAAATGCGCGCGCGCTTGCAATTAAGTTTCAAAGCGGTCATTCCATAATTTCCTTTGATCAGTGAAACTATCGCACTACAATTAATTGCAGTTGTATTCCAGCTCTTATTCTTATTAAATTCAAAACAAAAGCAACAGAAACCATTAGGCCATGAAACATGTCTTTTACAAAGTATACAACAATTATTCTTTTACTAATATCGACAGTAAAAAGTATGGATGTATCGGAAGACTCAGAACCCGGGGGATTTCTGAACTCCTCAGATGAATTGGTGACATTTAAGGACCCTAGCCGACCGTCATTAGCGTATCCGACTTCGCTCGGCTTTCTATTCATTTTCACAACACTTTTGCTTGGCGTCATAGTACGGGCAATAATGCTTTGGATTGGAATGTGTATACCATATAGAGTAATCATGTTTACCCTTGGAGGATTCGCCGGATTTTGTGCTAACAGATTCCCCGGATTTAAACCAGTTGTGCACATATGTTTTATGGATGTAGACGTGTTGTTGATAACTTTCCTACCTCTACTCATATTCCGGACATCTTATAATGTTGATGCGCATTCCTTTTGGAGGAGTTTCCCCCAAATTTTGCTTGTTGGAGTCCCCGGGGCGTTGTTGACGGCATTAATGGTAGCGTTTATGGCGTATTACTTGATAGAATCGTCGTGGAATTTTTCTACGGCCTTGCTGTTTGGAATTGTGTGTTCTCCGATATACCCTTTGGAAGTCGTGAAGCAATTAAAAGCCATGTCTAAAGGGAAAAATATAAGCGTTCTGCTTCTCGGTGAGGGTTTGTTAGGCGATGTGACAGTCATGATCGAGTTTACCGCAGTATTCGGGTACTTAGCCAACGCTTTAACCGAAGCTTCCCACATAACGTTATTTCTCATCCGTTACGCCGGCGGCGGGATATTGTTAGGAATAGTGATGGGAAAGATAACCGATACGCTGTTATCGATAACGTACTACGATTTACTGTGCGCTGTAACAGTGACTATAGCTGGCGCGTATTTAACGTATTATATCGGTGAAAAGTTTTTATACGTGTCTGGGTTGCTAGGAACGGTGATTACTGGTGTTTTGGTCAGCAATAAGAAGTCGACCATAGCTGGGGATGTGGAGCAGGTGGTGTCTCACTTCTGGTCGATATTGGGGCATGCGGCGAATACATTGATTTTCACCATGATTGGAGTGGTGATCTTTGAGAAGGTCAGCGATGTGATCAGTGTGCGGCAGGTGTCTTTGATCTTCGTCACGTATACTACGGTTTATTGTTCGAGGTGAGTGCTGTTTGTTACCTTAAGTTTAAGGGTCAGTTCACACCGAGACGCGACGCTGCGCGCCATTTTAGGGTTCCGTACCTGAAAAGGAAAAACGGAACCCTTATAGGATCACTTTATCGTCCGTCTGTCACACGCCACTTGAATAAGTAGGTATGTAATAGCGCGCCATCCTGCTCATAGATGGCGCTATTGAGCGGCATCTTACGTCAGCCATCTTGGTCATAGATGGCGCTATTGTTTATTGCGGAACCCTCAGGTCGCGATTCGTACTCACACTTGTCCGGTTTTTTTAAGATAGCGATACAATATAGAACATTAACGTTTTTATAGTGTTGTTACTACCCTTTCAAGGTTGATGGTGTACGCCGCAATGACCCCCCTACTCCGTCACATAGGGTACGGCATGACGTGGCAGCACTGTATGGCGTGCGTGTGGGGCGGGCTGAGGGGACCCCTGTCCCTCTGTCTGGCACTCATCGTGCTGCAGACGCCGACAGTTTCCGATGCTGGAGAGGTATTTTATGTTACGTTTTTACTGAGTCACTTTCTTGTCTGTCTGTCTGTCTGTTCGGTACAAATTTTGAATATTACTAGCACTTACTGGCATCGGACTAAGCTGAAATTTGGTATACCTAAGTATAAATGCAATTATGCACTAAAAAGTAAAAAAAAATATTTGAAAAAAATAAATAAAAGAACACGTTTTTAAAACGGACTAAAACGTTTAAATTAATTTCTAGTAAAATGGAAAACGTGGGGCGCATGCAATAGATAATAGTAAGATTCTCCCCACGTTTTTAATTCAATTTCTTCAAACAATTATTTAGAAAATGGCAGCCTGGTATTTAGGCTGAACTGGACATATTTGGCATCACAGGCCACAGCCGCTAGGTGAACAGCAACTTTACTATCATAAAACCCCAGTTTCTGAAACCCGGTTCAATTTAATCTGTTGTCAAATCTCATGTCAAGTGATATGATTGGCCAATATTATTTCTGGAAACCAATAACAGCCTACATTGGCCAGCATGACAGCAGATTTATCTACTAACCAGTTGCTGAGTCAGGCTTTTAGAAACTTGGGTACTTATGTTTTTTTATGCATTGCCTGTGTTTGTGTTTTGTGCCAAATAAAAGTTTCTTTATTTGTTTCTATTATAGAGATCGGCAAACATCTTGAGTAATCTTGACCAAAAAGCTTGCGCACTTTACGCTTAAACGAAAAATCAACTACTGTGCAATCAAGGTCAATTTTTCAAAATGTTTGCCGATCACTGTACAATCCTACAATTTTTTTACAACTCCATCTATACATTCCTAGATCTTCATAATCCAGACAGCTGGCCTGGTCATCCTCTCCCTCCTAATAAACGCGACGAGCATGACCAAAGTGCTGAAGGTCATGGGCTTGGCGGACATCTCTCTGGCCAAAAAAGCCAACATGACCAACTGCGTCAAACGCGTCATGATGACGCGCGACCGCTGTATATCTATGCTGAAGATGGACAAGTTCCTGGCTGATGCTAACTGGGATCTGGTGCAGGCAGGTTGGTGAAGGCTCGGATGGTTAATTTTAAAACTAAGTACTGCTTTGTCACCTTATTATCATATCTAAATCAGCCGAAAGACGTCCACTGCTGGTTATAGGCATCTATGCCGATTGCCGCTATTACATTACATTAGATTTAAGTTATTCAAAAAATCATATGACCCGAGCGGGATTTGAACCCGCGACCTCTGCCGTTCCGTGGTGTGCTCTGTCTAACTGATCTACCGGGCCTCGCCCGACTCATTTGAATTTTGAGATCCCTTTGTATACGCTTCTTAGGAGCGTTTGGCGACATCTATCGGAAGACTACACAGACTTCCAACTCAATGCTTATAACTTTGCAGTTACAGGACATCGATGCGATATCACCATCTATACATTATAAATATATTATACTTATATATTTAATAACTTAGAAGCTTAACATGGCTTTGACATGTTTCAAATCATCTTGATCATAGATGGCGCTATTGCATACTTCTAGTAGCGCCATCTATGAGCAGATGGCTTCACTCATGGTCATGACAGACAGACAACAAAGTGATCCTATAAGGGTCCCGTTTTTCCTTTTGAGGTACGGAACCCTAAAAAGGATCTATTCGATTTCTCAAACAAAATTACCAAATTACCACGAAATGGTATAATCAAGCACTAAGTACTCCATTGTTCTTCCTCCTCCACCAGGCACTACAATAAAGCATCCGTACCAGCTGCAAATGTCTGGTCGGGACGAGGACAGCGAGGACGACACCTACATGGGCTACCATTACACCACCTGTCCCGACTGCGAGAGGGAGATACCTAACGAGCCTACCAAGAAGGAGTTCGCGGAGATGACCAGGTGAGCTGTCCGCTCAGTCTTTGACAGGGTTCTTCACATAGCCGCAGATAATTATAATACTTCGTAGTTTCGTATAGATGCCTCATCTCATACAAAGAAATGTGACCGCCGTAACTTGAGCTATCCTTGGGCGAAGTATATCTTTTTGTTTTTAGAGGATTTTTTAAAATAAGAACAATTGTACCGATACATATAACACCATCTATTGAGATTTATTTGAAAAAATGTTCCTTTCTTCTTGATGGGGTCTCATCAAGAAGAAAGGAACATTTTTCAAGTGACATAGCATAAGGCTAAGTTCACATGATCGCGCGGTACCGCGCCGAACTAATCAGCGCGCGGTACAAGAATTCAACTAAACAGTATTATCGTTTACATGAGCGCGGGACTCGTCCACGCATCCTGTCGCTGCGTGTGTGCGTTGTCGCTCTCGCTGGTGTCCAACTTGTACCTTAAAACGAACAGACCTGCAGCTGTTTCGGTTGCACCTAGGGTTGCCAACTTTGTTTTAATAAATATAGTAGGTAAGTATTTCGAGGAACCATTAAAAAACCGTAACCGCCTTAAATAGATTTATGTTCTTTCGACGAAATTTTACGAGCATTTCTTGATACAAAATAATCTTCACAAACCAGGGAAGCGAACCAACGTGTCTTAAAAGCGTTGAAAATATCGTACTGGCGTCAGTACGAACACGGCAAGATCAGTAAGGACGGGGTCAGGGTGCTGGTGCAGGCAGTGGAGGTGGCCGCCGACTCAGATGGCGGCAGGGTCAACCTGGAGCAGCTGGGGACTTTGTGGAAACCGAAGGTAGGGCTCCACTAGTTCAGGAATAGATTTTTCAGATCAAGGATATGATACTGGCGTCAGTACGAACACGGCAAGATCAGTAAGGACGGAGTCAGGGTGCTGGTGCAGGCAGTGGAGGTGGCCGCCGACTCAGATGGCGGCAGGGTCAACTTAGAACAGCTAGGGACTTTGTGGAAACCGAAGGTAGGGCCCTATAAGTTTAGACGCAGTTTTTTAGGGCTCCTAGTACAAAGTTCGTAGTAAAGACTTTTTTATTTAAGTGCATTAATAGTGACCTAGGAGCTCCAAAAGTCGTATTTCATAATAATATTATGACAAACTTATATTTGCGATCGGAAGACTGAAATACTTCTTGCTACGGAACCCTAGAAGACTGCGTAGTCTGACACACTTTTGCCCGGTTTTTTATGGATGATTGGGGGCAGGGCCGTTTTAGGCCATGCAGGGCTCTCGAGCACATAGAGTTTGAGTTTTTGGCCCTTGTAGAAAGCTTAAAAAAACGTAAATGAATACATGAGAATATACTTTTAGTGACTTTTGTCTCTTATTATAGGAAACTTATGCCGCGCAAACTTTTGCTGAACGACCCTGGCTGTGTGCTTTCTGTTAATGATGCTAAGAAATATATATATATTTAATTGATTTATTGGATGAAAAATACATAGCCATAGCACATCTTCATTTTGCTTTAAAATCCAAAAAAAAAAACAGCAATATACAATATTTGACAGCCTTAACAAAATATTTGCTGTATAAATAAAAAAAAAAAACAATTTTCTCTCTTCCCAAAGACGCACGCGGTATGGTTACGCCGCAAATTAGTAAACATGATGACGCCCGAAGCCGCAAACGCTCAAGTTCCTCGACAAACATGGCGGCAACATTGTTACCGGATCGTCGCCAACGTATGGTTCGACGGCTTCATATACTTCATGATACTGTGCAACACGCCCGTCATACTGTGCGAGGTCGCACTGCCGGCACCCGTGTCCAAAACCGTCATGCTCACTATCAGAGCGCTAAATCTGTGAGTACATAGCTTTATTGTTCATGATACTGTGTGAGGTCGCACTGCCGGCGCCCGTGTCCAAATCCGTCATGCTCACTATCAGGGCTCTAAACCTGTGAGTACATAGCTTTATTGTTCATGATACTGTGCAACATGCCCGTCATGGCCGTCATACTGTGCGAGGTCGCACTGCCGGCGCCCGTGTCTAAAACCGTCATGCTCACTATCAGGGCTCTAAACCTGTGAGTACATAGCTTTATTGTTCATGATACTGTGTGAGGTCGCACTGCTGGCGCCCGTGCCCAAATCCGTCATGCTCACTATCAGGGCTCTTAACCTGTGAGTACATAGCTTTATCGTTAACTGCATGATACTGTGCAACACGCCCATCATACTGTGCGAGGTCGCCCTGCCGGTGCCCGTGTCCAAATCCGTCATGCTCACTATCAGGGCTCTAAACTTGTGAGTACATAGCTTTATTGTTAGTTTATATACTTCATGATACTGTGCAACACGCCCGTCATACTGTGCGAGGTCGCACTGCCGTCGCCCGTGTCCAAATTCGTCATGCTCACTATCGGGGCTTTAAACTTGTGAGTACATAGCTTAATTGTTAGTTACTTCATGATACTGTGCAACACGCCCGTCATACTGTGCGAGGTCGCACTGCCGGCGCCCGTGTCCAAATCCGTCATGCTCACTATCAGGGCTCTAAACTTGTGAGTACATAGCTTTATTGTTAGTTCATATACTTCATGATACTGTGCAACACGCCCATAATACTGTGCGAGGTCGCACTGCCGGCGCCCGTGTCCAAATCCGTCATGCTCACTATCAGGGCTCTAAACTTGTGAGTACATAGCTTTATTGTTAGTTCATATACTTCATGATACTGTGCAACACTCCCGTCATACTGTGCGAGGTCGCACTGCCGGCGCCCGTGTCCAAATCCGTCATGCTCACTATCGGGGCTCTAAACCTGTGAGTACATAGCTTTATTGTTAATTCATACACTTCATGATACTGTGCAAGTGTGTAGGGGTTCGAATCTGCGACCTATTGGCCATCACTGTTCAATGCTGTTCCCGATAAACCAGCCTTGATATCACCGCGAGACCTGCCAATTTGTGTGCGAATGTTCGAGGGAGAATCTCACCGTGACATTCTCCCTCGAACGTTCCTAAACAAATTGGCAGCCTGTCTATTCCGTACCGACACCGCGATATCACCGCGAGACCTGCCAATTTGTTTGCGAACGTTCGAGGGAGAATCTCACCGAGAGAGACAGGAGAGAAATTTAGTGATATAATATTTAAGGTTCTTCTACGTAATCTACGTGTTGGAGATGATTATCAAGATGTGTGCGCTCGGCTTCTGTGGGTACTTCAAGTCGCATTGGAACAAGCTCGACTTCTTCATCATTGTTATGGCTACCGGTGGTGAGAACGCTTCTAAATAATGTTGAGGTTTTGCTTAGAACTTTGTGATGGCTATAGCTCTGATAACCTTATTATAGATGTTTTGCAATAAAGACGATTAACGATTTTTCTTATACAATTCGCTCGGGGATTTTTTGTCGAAAAACTTAGAGAATTTATTCCGCAAGGTTTATGTTTATACACATAAACCTTACATTTAATAGATAATATTAAACTTAGATACAGCACAGAAATTATGGTGTTTTGACATGTCGCCGCTGATTGCACCCGTGCGTAGCAGGCGCTTGTATCTTAGAGTTACTAGTATATCTTATAGCTATCGTTTTGGCAAATAAAACTTCCATGTGAATTTCTATCATCATCATTATTTATTTATTTATTCAGATAAATATGCATCACAGAATTAATTCACAGTAAGGTACGTTGAGCCGACCCGTGAGCATTTCTGCGAATGCGCGAGCATTCCGGCGGATGCGCGAGCATCCCGGCGGATGCGCGAGCATTCCTGCGGAATAAGAACTTTATTGTAGTGACACTTCAATTTTCTTTACCGTAATGTAAAATGCGCTCCGACGCGCACCGCTCGGTACACCGCGGCGTACCTAAAAGGAAAAAAAAACCGGCCAAGTGCGAGTCGTACTCACGCACCGAGGGTTCCGTATCATTTTTGGACGTATAAAGTGAAAAAATCCGGACCGCACATCTAAGTTTGTTTGTGAAGGAATTTTGATGATTTTGAAAAAACTGTACTAGTTAGGAACATCGTTTTATTTTTGGTGCCATATTTGGGTCAATTCCTATCAACTCTAATAATTTCAGATTTTTCGCCCCGCAAACTTCGGAGATAAGGGGGGGGAATGGTATTTTTTTGGATATTTTTCATCATATGTCGAAAACTGTGAGACATAAAATAAAATAAAAATATATTTTGAAATGTGAAGATCAAGCCCTTTCATATGATATGTCACTTGACCTAGTAACCCCACTTTAAAATTTCGGACCCCCACTCCGGCCCCTGTTGCAATGAAAATAAAAATATTTTTGGACTTTTTTCATTTGCAATAAAGTTGAACAAGCATTCTTTATAACTGTTCCAAATTTCAAGTCGATAGCATAAGTAGTTGCTGAAATAAGCAGGTGTGACAGACAGACAGATGAAGTCGCACCATAAGGGTTCCTTTTTTACAATTTTGGTACGGAACCCTAAAAATCATGATAATTCTCCTACATTTCAGACCTAATATTAGATCTGATAGATGCCCTCACTACCTGGGACAAGTGGAGCAACCTGAACTCCAGCTTCATCACCGCCACCAAGCTGCTGAGGATGCTCCGTTTCCTTCGACTTTGCAAGCTGGCCAGGTGAGTTCTTCTTCCTGTTCTTCCAGCGGCAAGCTATGATGGCCGGTTTGACGTTTAAGTCCGCTCATAAAGTCTGCTCATAAACTACTTGATGGATTCCAATGCGATTTTTACCATAATTTAGAGAATTTCTTGAGGAGACTTTATGTATAAGTATATATATATATAATATATATATATATATAAGTATATGTATAATACATTTGTCACAATATTAAATTGCATCCATGCGAAGCTGGGACGAATCGCTAGTTACACGTATTCTGTTTCAGGGTATCGGTTCCCAAAATCATGGCTTACATAGACCGTATGATCGACATACAACTGGCGTTTGGATATGATGTTGGGAAGGTAAATACAAACCATTCTAATTGTCCAGTGTGGGATGGCAATATGAATCAATAACTTCAAAAAGTTTATTTATATTATTGAGTGGCAAACAAGCAAGTGGTCATAAGTGGCGGTGACACCTGACCACCTGATGGCATGTGGTCATCGCCACTTATGTCAAAGTCAAAACATTTATTTCAATTAGACCATTTACAGGCACTTTTGAATAGTCAAGCAATAGTTGTCAGTCAGTTTGTCCGTTAGTTGAAGCTAGTTGTCCGTTCCAAAACGTAGATTCCTATGGAGAAGAACGGACAAGAAACTCCAAGGTTACTCTTTTTCAACTAATTCAAATATATGAACATCTGCAATACCAGAGGCATGCGTTATCAACCCTGGAGACAAAGTTGCAATGTCTCATGTGCCTGTAATTACACCGGCACCCATACCCTTCAAACCGGAACAGCAATGCTGCTTAGAGGAAGAAATATATGGTGCTAGTATTTCCTATGTCGTCGGCCAATCGGTGTGGCCAGATCATGAAATAGGCATTTCATGAAACGCTGCCATTCATGAATTTTCCCAATTAATTTATGATATGGCTAATTTTACTTACGTTTGTCGATATTGCTGGCTAGTTAGCTGCCAAATCATGGAATGGCGGCATTTCATGAAATGCTGAGGAATTTCACGATCTGCCCAATACGATCGGACCACGGCGTTTCATGAAATGCCAAGGAATTTCATTATGTGGCCAGTATGATCAGACCACGGCATTTTACACGTTTCCGGCGGCGCTGCGCTTTAACCATGCGCCTCCCACGGTGAATAGTTCGATCCCGAGGCACGCACCGCTGACTTTTCGAAGTCATGTGCGTATTAGAAATTAATTATTACTTTGCTTTAACGGTGAAGGAAAACATCGTGAGGAAACCGGAATGTCCTAGAACGAAAAATTCGAAGACATGTGACGTCCACCAACCCGCACTGGGCCCGCGTGGTGGACTACGGCCCACTCCCTCTCACAGAGGAGGCCTGTGTCCCACTAGTGGGAACATTATAGGCCGATTATGCTTGTGCTATTATGCGGCGCTGCGGGAACTCAACACTACCGAAGAGTAGCGTTATTTGGCTGTGGTGTTTTTGTAGGGCTTCGTAACTGGTGCCCAAGAAGTGTGCACTCTTCTACCACAGTTAGTTGACAACAAGCAGATACAAGACATGCTCACTACTAAACTGGATAGTGACAGGTAAAATATACATGGTTACTTGCAAAACACTAATAACCTCAGGACTATAATATTGCTAACATCATTTAAAACAACTAAAAACCCGAACGAACCGCTTTGATTCCATTTCCATTGTGAAAACCGCCAAACAGTGGAATGCGCTGCCCTAGTGGGTTTTTCCCGACAGTTACAATCTGGGTGTCTTCAAGTTCTTCTAGGCAAGCGTGCTTCATCGTAGACCGCATCACCACTTAACATCAGGCGAGATGGCGGTCAAAAGCAAGCCTATTATTAAATAACAAAAAAAAAACAATTGTCATTTTTTACCAAACATAACCAAAAATAGACTTTCAAGTTTTTGTTGTCATCTAACACTTTTCAGATCTGCATTTTTTAGAGCTACATAACGGCTTCCATGCGGTGTTATGCTTACTATGCAAAAGCCAGATAATATTTTTAATTTTGTATGAAAGTAAAATCTGATGAATTATTAAAAAGCGTAAAAAAAATGAGTCGTTGAATGTCGACAAGTTGTATAATGTCGGAAAGTTGTATAATGTCGGAAAGTTGTATAATGTCGGAAAGTTGTATAATGTCCGAAAGTTGTATAATGTCGGAAAGTTGTACAATGTCGGAAAGTTGTATAATGTCGAAAATTCGCTTTGCTGTAGATTAGCTGTGACCCGTCAGCTAGGGCTGCTCCAACGCGACAGACCCTGGACCGCCATCACGGTGAAGACCAGACAAGCCACCACGTCCACGCTCAACATCATGATCTTGGATGCTATGCAGCTCAAAGAAGAAGGTACGTGGACTTTCTTATTCTGACGTTGGTGGTCGCCGAACGACCGATTAATGCGTCTTAGTCGTCCTGCGACCACGACCGCTGCAAATAAAATGGTTGAGCGCGGTAGCAGCGGTCGACTTTAGGGGGGTCATACTGATGAATGCCGACGTGCTATACCTACCGTGAATTACCGTGTTTCGCAAATTTTTGTACGATTTGGGGGTGGGAGGGGGTGATGATGACCTCTACGAGCCCCCCTCTGACCGCCACTGCGGGGGGGGGATAATTGTTCACTCCTTAGCCCCCCCTCGTATCCGCGTCTGGCCAGTCAGCGTGGCTTCGAAACGGCTTATACGTCTTTTCTCAGGTTTCCTAGACGAAATGGAGTACAGACTACTGTTGCACGCAATTCAAGAGAAAATCCAGCTGTGTCGTCATAAAGGCAGCTTAGTGGCACCATCTTCGCCGGAGGTAACTTATTTCTTACTAGCTGTTCCCCGCGGTTTCACCCCCGTTGCTCGGCTCCTAAGGGTCGTAGCGTGATGTTAAATAGCCTATACTATTCCTCATGAATCTGGCTATCATATACAAAAAGAATTTTTCGAATCCGACTGGTAGTTCCGGAGATATTTATGGTTTATTTCGTTGCAGACGCAACTCCGCGCTGTATCTTGGCTGCAAGGCAACGAGAGGATAGCTGACTTCTTCCTGGAGCATTCAGAGATTCTGAATTTTAATATCAACGATATCTTGATATCTAGAGGTACCGCTGTTGCCATTGTTTCTCTCTGTCCCTCTTATTAGTTAGACACACCGGCCGGCCTAGCATGACCACAATAGAAATGGGTTTTGTCTACAGAAGAATAGACAAGGTGACAGATTGTTGAAAGATTTCTACCGTTTTATGCATACAATGAAGCGAAGAAATGTTTCTATTCTTCAGTAGACAAAATTCTGATAAGCTAAGCACGGGTCGTCGAGTGCTCAGGCAGAAGAAATAACGAGTTGGATAGAAAGAATTTTGTCTAGTCTTTGGTATAATAGAGGTAGAATTGGTCATGCTAAGCCGGCGGGTAAACTGAAGAGTTTGTTTGTTTGACCGCGTTAATCTCTGGAACTACCAGTCGGATTCGAAAAAATATTTTTGTAAATGATAGCCAGATTCATGTGAAATTGTATATGCTACTTAACACCACGCTACGACCCTTAGGAGCCGAGCAACGGGGGCGAAACCGCGGGGAACAGCTAGTTTACAAAAATAATTTTACCATTTTCAACTGGATTTTTTGGCTCTCGTCCCTTTTTCTTCTTGGCGGCAGCAAAGTGTAGGTCAGTGAACTTAGTCCAGTCCGCGTTCAGTTTGGCCCACTGTGCAGGCTTCAGTCGCGACTTCTCTACTATCTTACTCTTTGGTACTTTTACTTTGTTGATTCTGTATGTGATTTAATCACCGTTTTCAGGAGACGAGCCCAAAGGCATGTATATCCTGGTGTCAGGGCTTCTAGAAGCGTCCTATGTCCCCCCAGACGATGACATAGACGAGGCTATTCCTAACTACGAGTTCATGACGGACCTGAAGTTCGGGGAGCCCAGCCAGGATTATATCGTGTCGGGGAACGCTGTGGGCGTGTTGGGGGTAATATGGAATATTATGGAACTGCTTTTAAATTATTTCTTTTGCTAAATTAAAACATGGGCCACAAAGACGTGGTCACCATCAGTGGCCGAATACTGCTTATTTAGGCTGTGTCCCCAGTAGGCAAACTGTTAGCGGCCGACTGAGTTTGGGCTAACAGTTTGCATCCAAACTGTTAGCGCAAAACTAGCAAACTGTGGACACTCCATTTCAAATATATGGAAGGGCGTACTAAACCGATACGCCGCAAACTCAGTCGGCCGCTCACAGTTTGCCTATTGGGGACACAGCCTTAACATTGAGTGTTGTGATTTTTACGTCGTATCCAAACCAATGATGCAAAAGTAACCCCCAGTTTCTGGAAAATTGATCAAGCCAATCAACTTGATTTGTAAATCTGCTGTCAAATCTCATGTCAGCTGATGTGATCGGTTGTCCAAATAACATCGAACAATCGTTTCACTTGACATCAGATTTAACAGATTAAGGGCGGGTTGCTTCAAACCATCTGTATTCGTAAGTCAGTACGTAATGAACTTGCATCAGTATGAAACTGTAACCGTCAAATATGGCGGCTTGTACGACAATTTCATACTGACTTAACGATTACGTACTGACTTACAAATACAGATGGTTTGAAGCAACCCGCCCTTAGGGGCTATTTCACCAACCTATCATTATCTGTTCATTATGCTAATGTGATCACTAAACTATTCAATAGCAAAAAATTGCGTTTCACCACCTGTCAAGTGTTAATGACAACATTATTGAAGTAAAAGTTAATTTACTTACAGTCACCTTTAGCTTATCTTATCTTTAGCTTATTGAACAGATATTGATAGGTTGGTGAAATAGCCCCTAAATTGAACAGGCTCTCAGAATCTGGCGGTGACTGTCTTTGTCTGTTTCTTTTTTACGGTTAAATCACTGAACCAATTTAGATGAAATTAGGCACGGAATAGCTAGAATTTCGGTGTTGCAGGTGCTAACAAATCGCCCATACAGCTACACAGTGCGGTGCGACTCGGCCGTACAGGCATACTACATCACCATGCCGGTCATCAAGGAGGCTTTTAACCTAGCACCACATCCTATCATGGGGTAAAGTCAGAATACTACAGAAGAACGACTCGAAAGTTAAATATAGACAGTTAAAGATAGATAAAGATAAGATAAAGATATATTTATTTGCAAAACATGTGAAAATAATATTACATAGAAACATGCAAATTATAGATGTTACATTAGGTTGTTTGACTTAAGACCAACATGTTTTACCTTGAACAGGTGTGCAAATTTAAGAAAAATAGACCTCAGATCATAGAAACAAGGGAAATGTGCCAAGGCGCTAATATTGAGCTTGACGCTTTAATATGACCATAGTTAAAATGTACACGCTGGCGACGGATCGAACGCGATCGATAATATAAATACTCGTACAGTGTTTTAGTTTGGTGCTAGTGATGAGTGACGAATAAGTGTTAGATTGAGTGTGTGCGGATTCTTTTATATGTGGGATATCTTTATATTCACAAG
The DNA here is from genome assembly GCA_948465475.1 of Thalpophila matura. NCBI lineage: Eukaryota > Metazoa > Arthropoda > Insecta > Lepidoptera > Noctuidae > Thalpophila > Thalpophila matura. The sequence goes on along the minus strand of OX419198.1, from coordinate 7,803,414 downwards.
GAGCGCAGTGTAATTGTGTTGCAAACTGTTCTAAAAGTGGCGACAGTGGTTCCCGCACTAATTTGCTATGATGGCATATATCTCCTTTTTTCTATGATCTGAGATATAAACTCTCGGTAACAACGCAATAAAGCATAATTCAGCTCGCACAGCGTTGCGTGCCTAAAATTATATTAACCTACAAGGTAGTCTCTTTCTGTCGCGTACCTTCTCGAGGGGTCTCAAAATGTAAAGAACGGTCACCCATCCAAGGACTGACCGCGGCAAGCGCAGCTTAACCTCGCAGATTGATCGAACAGTGGCTGTCATTTAGCCACGGGCCTTTCTCATTTTTGGCACGCGAACCTATAGACCATTTTCCCCTTATACGCCTCTTAAATTTAACCACTGAATAAGGATGTGTCCCCAATATGCAAACTGAGCGGCCGACTGAGTTTGCGGCGTATCGGTTTAGTACGCCCTTCCATATATTTCAAATGGAGTGTCCACAGTTTGCTAGTTTGCGCTAACAGTTTGCAGTAGCAAACTGTTAGCGCAAACTAGCAAACTGTAAACTCAGTCGGCCGCTCACAGTTTGCCTATTGGGGACACAGCCTAAATATACAACTATCCTTGTCATTAGTCAATGAATAGAGATGACAATTGACATAAGAGCTGTTTAATTTAATCATCATTAATAAGTAAGGCGGTTTGTTTCCTAGACTAGAAGCATCAATGTGGCGTGAAGTAGGCATCAAGCTATGTATGATGGTACTGCCCACAGTACCGGCGTACCACGGCTGGCCAGTAGAGCGACTCAGCATGAGGCTCGAACACGCCTTTGTACCCTGTCTTAGGGCTTTTAAGGTGAGTTTTATAAGACCCTAAAGGACGTCGGCAGTTTTGGGCTTGATCTGGTACAGTAATAAAAGCTTAACCAAAAATAAAAATATATTTTAATTGTTCTTTGCCTAATTTATCTTAGAGATTAAGAATTGAAATAAAAAATCGAAATAAAATGATTATGACGTTGACATTTTGAAAGAAACAATAAAACAAAAACGGGTGCACGCGCCCTGGCTCGTGCCTCCATAGAGTATCATGTCGACAGCAACTAAAACCTTTGAATTGAGAACTCATTAGTCGGGCTGTACTTCATTGGATCATTCAAACCATACTTAACCTCATTGTCACAAATACAAAGATTTCTCTTTAACCCAATTACGTACAAAACAAATAAAAAATGAATTTAAATACTCTTGAAATACTCGATCACACCAAACTAATTTCATATATATGTACCGACCTACACAATCTGAAGCCCAGCGTTCTATGGGCGTCTGCCAGTGCCCTTTTCCCCCAGTTCTGTAAGTCAATTAAATTTATCAAGGTTAAAAAAGCGAATTCAAAAAGGAGGAGGTTCTCAATTCGACTGTATTTTTTTTTGTTGTTTTGCCAAATCTTCTCCGATTATGAACCGATTTTAATTTTTGATTTTGCATTTGGTAGGGAAAGATCGTTCGGTAGTCCCATATTTTTATTAACTTTGGTTGAGTCGTTTTTAACCAGATTCAATGAACGGTGCATTTTAGTTCACTTTTCCTATAAATATTCTATACATTTACAGCAAAAAGTTGTATGCAGGTTCGGTTAGTGAAAATGAACAGTATTGTCACGCTTCGAGCTATCGATAGTATCGATACACTATCGAACGGCAACAGTGTTTGATGTTAGTCAGGCAACTACACAAAAATGCATGATTCCACCATGATTTAATTTTACAGGTGTTCGTAGTAAATGAATTGATGGAGGATATCGTATTGCTTGACGGTATATGCCAGGACATGGCCACCAGAGAGGTGTTTCAGCCACCGTCTTATATACCCAGGTACAGATTTGTTTGTTATATAAATGGGTAGGTTAAAGACGGGACGCGGTAGCTTAGTTGGTTAGAGCGACGTCACGGTTTAGCAGAGGTCGCGCGTCAAATCCCGCCCGCGTCAGTAATTTTTGAAATCCCTTAGGCTACATACGCACTAGGCGGCTTGCTTAGCGCCTAGAGCCTAGGTGACTCGCCAGACTCTAGGCGCTAAGCAAGCCGCCTGTAGTACTGTAGTAGCCGCCGGACGTAGCCTTATATACAGGGTAAAATTAAAATCAGTGCGGATATTTTAGCAGGTGAAAGTACTCATGAATATGATCAACTTTTATTATGGGACCGACACTGAAATATGAAAAAAAAAATCTGCTGTTCTATACATTTTGATCATGTTGTAGTGCATTTTTGTAGGGAACAGCTGATTTATTTTCATATTTCTGTGTCGGTCCCATAATAAAAGTTGATCATATTCATGAGTACTTTCACCTCCTAAAATATCCGCACTGGTTTTAATTTTACCCTGTATTTAACTAGCTGTTCCCCGCGGTTTCACCCCCGTTGCTCGGCTCCTAAGGGTCGTAGCGTGATGTTAAATAGCCTAAACCATTCCCCATGAATCTGGCTATCATATTCAAAAAGATTTTTTCGAATCCGACTGGTAGTTCCAGAGATTAGCGCGTTCAAACGAACAAAGTCTTCAGCTTTATAATATTAGTATGATACCATGTAACTTAAACCCAATTGGGCTCATTATACTCATCATTATGAACAACTTTTACTATGGGACCAACCCAGAAATCGGCTGTTCCATACATTTATGTTCACATAACCCAACAAAATGTATGGAACAGCAGATTTTTTTTTCGCGATTTCAGGGTTGGTCCCATAGTAAAAGTTGTTCATAATGATGAGTACAATGACCCCTTAAAATTCTTCTTTTAATATTTGTGTAAGAATATAATTTGCAATGTTGTAATAATGAATTAATACTAATATGACTTGGAAATGAATTTGTATGTATTTATAATTTGGAATATTTTAATAATGTATCGAGACTAATATGACTAATTGTGTTTTTAACTTCTGATTTGTATTTTATTATTGTATGCCTCGACGGCGGGATATACTTATTTACTGAACTTATTTTAATTATTTAAGACCTGTATTTATGATGTATACCTATAGTCCACAATAAAGATGATTTTGATTTTGATTTTTATTTTGATTTTGAAAATATTTCCACTGTTTAACCTGCCACCCTGTATAATATTATAAACGTGAAAGTTTGTGAGGATGTAAAGATGTATGGATGTTTGTTACTCGTTCACGCAAAAACTACTGAACGGATTTTGATGAACCTTTACAGTAATATAGCTCATACATCAGAATAACATATAGGCTACTTTTTATCCCAAAAACGCGGGCGAAGCCGCGGGCGGAAGCTAGTATTTAATAACATACGCTCCTAACTTCCCCAGGACCGCCCACCGCCTGATCTTCCCCAAATCGTCGCAGCTGCTGGTGTCCGGCAGCTGTCCGGAGACGAAGCTAATGATCGTGCCCGCCAAGGACACGGATGAACTGGATATCATGGAGGATGAGCTCGACGATCTACAGTGTGAACTGGTACGATATACGATTTGCTTGTTAGATAATCTATGCTCAGCACGAGTACCTATCTTAGCTTTTATTTTTAAGGGAAGTTTTCATAGTCACGCTGACATGTAATGCAGGGCGATTGTTTAACTATTGTGTCTGCTTTGTGGACAGTGAACGTGTTAAAACCTCAAAAGTCTTATAGGGTCTTATAGGATCACTTTGTTGTCCGTCCGTATGTCAAGACCCTTAAAGGGTAGAGGCATCTGCTCATAGATGGCGCCACTAGAAGTATGTAAAATAGTGGCATCTTGTTCATAAATAGCACTATTGTATATTACGGAATCCTCAGGGCTTGTCCGGATTTTTTATCTATTTGGTAACTCCCATCCACCCCGGTCGCGCGTCCCGTTAACAGAACAGTTGGGAAAAATTGTTTCATCAACCCCGGTAGTGTCGACCCCGTCGTAAACGACGGGGTTGAGGCGAGGTTTTCTCATTTTTAGCAATTTTTGATAATCGGTACATAATAGTGCGTTTATTTGGAAATTGGAATCATATCATTTATCATTTTAATCTTGTTAATATCAAGGCAGAAACATGAATAGTAGTCAGCATTACCGGGGTTGATGAAGCAATTTTTCCAACAGTTCCGTTAACGGGACGGGACGATCGGGGTGGATGGGAGTTACCCCTAGGGGCTGATTCTCGCGGGTTCGATATTGATATCGCCTTCGATATAGTATATTGCAACAACTGTCAAAATCCCTACCATTTTGCCATTTGTTGCAATATACAGGGTAAAATTAAAACCAGTGCGGATATTTTAGGAGGTGAAAGTACTCATGAATATGATCAACTTTTATTATGGGACCGACACTGAAATATGAAAAAAAAAACAGCTGTTCCCTACAAAAATGCACTACAACACGATCAAATTGTATGGAACAGTTGATTTTTTTTTTTTCATATTTCAGTATCGGCCCATAGTAAAAGTTGATCATATTCATGAGTACTTTCACCTCCTAAAATATCCGCACTGGTTTTAATTTTACCCTGTATATCGAAGGTGATATATCAATATCCAACCCGCGAGAATCGCCCCCCTGGCCCTTGTTGTGTGTGGTCAGGTGTCGAACGTGTCGTCGCGCTGCCTGTACCACCGCGTGGCGCGGCGCGTGTCGGGCGAGTCGCGCGGGGGTTCCGTACGCCGCGGCCGCCCCAAGCGACGCCGCGCCGGCCGCCGGGTCAACTACCGCGGCTCCGTGTGGGGCAAGCAGATCTGTTAGTACTGCCAGTGTATAGCAGGCGGGTCAACTACCGCGGCTCCGTGTGGGGCAAGCAGATCTGTTAGTACTGCCAGTGTATAGCAGGCGGGTCAACTACCGCGGCTCCGTGTGGGGCAAGCAGATCTGTTAGTACTGCCAGTGTATAGCAGGCGGGTCAACTACCGCGGCTCCGTGTGGGGCAAGCAGATCTGTTAGTACTGCCAGTGTATAGCAGGCGGGTCAACTACCGCGGCTGCGTGTGGGGCAAGCAGATCTGTTAGTACTGCCAGTGTATAGCAGGCGGGTCAACTACCGCGGCTCCGTGTGGGGCAAGCAGATCTGTTAGTACTGCCAGTGTATAGCAGGCGGGTCAACTACCGCGGCTCCGTGTGGGGCAAGCAGATCTGTTAGTACTGCCAGTGTATAGCAGGCGGGTCAACTACCGCGGCTCCGTGTGGGGCAAGCAGATCTGTTAGTACTGCCAGTGTATAGCAGGCGGGTCAACTACCGCGGCTGCGTGTGGGGCAAGCAGATCTGTTAGTACTGCCAGTGTATAGCAGGCGGGTCAACTACCGCGGCTGCTTGTGGGGCAAGCAGATCTGTTAGTACTACCTATAGACGCGGATACAGTTTTTTTTTAGGGTTCCGTACCTCAAAAGGAAAAACGGAACCCTTATAGGATCACTTTGTTGTCCGTCTGACACTGGACCATAAGTGGAGCCATTTGCTCATAGATGGCGCCACTAGAAGTAAGCAGTAGCGCCATCTATGATCAAGATAATATATGATATATCTACTATGATGTAGGTAATAACGGCATAGATGGCGCTAAAAAAATAATATATTTTACAGCGTCGCAGATCATAGGCGGTACGAGCGAGAAAGAAATGGCGTCAAAGTACTATAAGCCGAGTAACGCAGAAATTGTAAGTACTTTCTAAGTTGCTACCGTCATATGAAAGTATCCAGCCTGCTTAGCATGACCAATTCTATTGGTCTATTCTACCAAAGACTAGACAAAATTCTTTCTATCCAAATCGTTATCTCTTCTGTTTGAGCTCGCGGCGACCCAGCCTATTTGAAACATACAGCGTAATGAACGTCAAAATCAATGCCATGGTGACAGAGTTACGCAATTACTGAAGAATAGAGAAATTTCTTCTCTTCATTGTATGCATAAAACGGTAGAAATCTTTCTATAATCTGTCACTTTGTCTATTCTTCTGTAGACAAAACCCGTTTCTATCGTGGTCATGCTAGGCCGGCCGGTGTATTTTAAGAATAAATATTTATTTTTTTATATTACAGCCTGAAAAACTGGAATCTTCGAAACCAAAAGGTGACTTTAAATCATTTTTGCTCATATACCTATTTACTAATCCTTACTAATATTATAAATGTGAAAGTAACTTGGTAGGTGTAGATGTAGGGTAGGCGTAGGGTAAGCGTAGGGTAGGCGTAGGGTAGGGGTTGGGTAGGCGTAGGGTAGGGGTTGGTTACACACTAGAGGAGTGCCCAGCTTGGGCAGTGCAGCGCCGTGACCTCGTCGCGGCGGTCGGAGCTGCGGGTGGCCTCTCGCTCCCGGCCGTGGTTGAGGCCATGGTCGGCAGCGAGAGCGCTTGGAACGCCGTCGCCTCCTTCTGCGAGGAGGTGATGGACGCCAAGGAGGCGGCGGAAAGGGAGAGGGAGGCGGTGTCCTCTCTCCCCATCCGCAGCAGACGCACCGGGCGCCGTAGGGCGGCCAACGATCTCCGGCCACCATAGGGTGCGGCCTGCGGGCGGCGGACTTGGGGCGTCCGTCGCCCGAACGGAAACAGGCCCGAGACGGTGGCGCGACGTGTTCCGCGCGCGCCTCTCTGGAGGAATTGCGGCCGTGCATGACGGCCGCATAGGGTGACGGGGCCCGCCTTTCATTTGGCGGGCCAATACCTGCCGGGGGTGCGGACGAATGCGCAAGCGACTCCCGTGCCCCCGGCGTAAGGTAGTTGGAAGAACACCGGGGTGGTTTTAGTCAGTAAGAGTCTGACAGACCCCCTCGCCCTCCCCAGGGCGGGGGACATCCATGAGGAATTCCACCTCGAAAAAAAAAAAAAAAAAAAAAAAAAAAGCGTAGGGGTTGGGTAGGAGTTGGGTAGGTGAAGGGTAGGTGTAGGGTATGTGTACTAAACTTTACCCGTGCGAAGCCCGTGCGGGTCAGCTAGTAATATTATAAAGAAGAAAGACTTTTTGTTTGTACCGAATAGGCTCCGAAACTACTGGACCGATTTTAACCATTTTTTCACCAATAGTAAGCTACATTATCACTGAGTAACATAGGCTACTTTTTATCCCGAAAAAATGTACAGTTCCTGCGGGCCACGCGGACGAAGTCGCGAGAAAAGTGCTAGTAAGGAATAAAGGCAGAAGGATGTCCTTTGGTTTACATTTCGCAGTTCTGTATAAATAGCGTTAGTTTTCAAAGACCAGCCAAATTTTAAAATTATGATTTAGAGATCGTTTTAAACATTATTGTCAAATAAAAAGTTTCGCAATTTTGTTACAGGGGCTTAGGACCGTCAAAATAAATAAAATCTTGTAAAAAAACCGGAGCAGTGTTGGCTCAGTAGTGCAGGTGTCCTGGCTTACAAGTTCGAACCCCGACGGGCACATCTTTTGTGCAGTTAGTGGACTACGGCCCACTCCCTCTCACAGAGAGGAGGTGGCTTCAGGCTTGTGTCCCAGCAGCGGGTTAACCTCGCAGAACAATCGCCGAGCCCAGCTGCACGCGTACATGACCAATTCTATCTCTATTCTACCAAAGAATAGACAAAGTTCTTTCTATCAAAATAATAATCTCTTCTGTCCGAGCACGCGGTAACCCGTGCTTGGTTTATCAGAATTTTGTCTATTGAAGAATAGACATTTCTTCTCTTCATTGTATGCATAAAACGGTAGAAATCTTTCTACAATCTGTCCATGGGCGTAGCCAGCCATGGGCTCAGGGTGGGGCAGCAGACTTAAATAATATGTAACTAGCAAGTCCGCGGTTAATTTTTTCGTACAAAAAGGTTACACCCTGTATCTGTATGTATAATTCGAATTCGAATCGCATTTTTTTTGTGTCGACTGTCGAGTGTGAACTTTCTTACGGATATTAACTATGGTCCATTTCAATAGAACTTGTAAACAAACTTTCTATACAAATTCATAAAATTTTGACAGTTGGCCATACTAACATTGTTTACAAAGTTAACAAATTCAATTGAAACGGACCCTATATTAAGTATTGTTGTTAATACCTAGATAATTTATTTTTTTAGGTTTGGTTAGGTACCAGGGTGGGGCAAGCGCCCCACCGTGGCTACGCCCATGAATCTGTCACTTATTCTATTCTTCTGTAGACAAACTACCGTTTCTATTGGTCATGCTAGGCCGGCTGTTGTCTACCGTATACATGCTATAATTTAGTTATTTTACACAGAAGTGACGAAAGAGCCGCCTTCTAACATCCCGGCTATAGCTGGAGGAACTGGGCCTTCGCACGGCACGGCCGCCTCGTCCGCGCAGAACTCTGAGGAGGAGGTGAGTAACATTATTCACTAGCTGTTCCCCGCGGTTTCACCCCCGTTGCTCGGCTCCTAAGGGTCGTAGCGTGATGTTAAATAGCCTATACTATTCCTCACGAATAGGGATTGCAATCCCGCAAGCGCGGGATCCCGCACCGGCTTGTGGGTCTGCGTAAAGTCGTGAATTTGTAGACAAATCGCGCAAAATCAAGTCATTTGTCACGTTTTATATTTCTTTTTATCAAACCAATCTTTAAAATCTTTAAAAATTACTTTTAATTAAAATTCAATTTTAATTAAATTATTAATTTTGCAATTACCTAGACTTACTACAGGCTTATTACTTGAAAGAGCGGCAAATTTGACTGGATTTTGCACGATTTATCGACAAAATTTACGATTTTGTATGGAATCTTAAGCCGGTGCGGGATTGCAATCCTTACTCACGAACCTATAAAATACAAAAAAAAAATTCGAATCCGACTGGTAGTTCCAGAGATTAGCGCGTTCAAACAAACAAACTCTTCAGCAGGCGCGGTCCCAGGGGGGGTCATGGACATGACACCCCCCCCGCCCCCCCAAATCGTACAAAAATGCGCCAAACACGGTAATTTACGGTATAGCACGTCGGCATTAATCGGTATGACCCCTCCTAAAGCCTTCAGCTGCGGTATGACCCCCCAAAATCGTCGGCTGCGACCGCGCCTGCTCTTCACCTTTATAATATTAGTATAGACAGGCTTGCGTTTGACCGCCATCTCGCCTGATGTTAAGCGATGATGGGGTCTACGATGGAGCAGTTTCAATTCAGTGTGAAATCTATGATGACTGGCTGGATCCTTGTCTATACCAATTTTCATACAGTTTGAGATACAGTCCTATCATATCGATCATTATTATCAGTCATAAACAATTAGATTAGACGTATCATAATAAGTATAAACTAGATTGTATTACGTTATTTCTGGCAAATAAAATTTCTTACGGATTTGGGTAGTTATCTATAACACCCAATGTTTTTTTTATCGAATATAATTCTAACGAAAAATACTTCAATTGTAGAATTTTCACGTAGATAGAACCCAATAACTGTGTCTGACCCGGGGATCCACGCTCAGTAGTCGCGCTTGCGACTTCTAGACCAACGGGACACCTACACGGTGATTGGAAATTCCTTGAAAGGGGTCAAAATATGGAGTCGGTAAACTTGTGGTCCATACTGGGTTGTTTCCGAATTTTAATAATTTTTAAAAGCAATTTTGGATTTTGAACTTTATGCATTTTGACATTTTTGACCCTCAATGCATAAAAGCGTACGTGCCCAAACTTTCCCCACTACGCCGCTTTTGCTCAAGATGTTTGCGGGTCACGTATGAATAATACATTTATTAATAATAACATTTCTGATCCCTAAGATACAGGCATACGCCTAGTTTGTGGTCACAGTCCAAGCAATATACATATGTATCTGTGATTATTATTAATAAATACATTTGAAATTTGAAATCTAGGTAGGTAGCGGCGTGAAAGATGATCACAAACGTCACCTGCGCATTAGCTGGTTTTTCGGTCTCTTCGGCGGAATGAAGAAGACGGGGGGCGCCGAGGCTGCACGCGATTGGTTCGTCAGTCGATGCTCGTCGTCTATTGGACTATTCTCTATTACGTATTGTCAACTGTCTATTGTCTATTGGGCCAAAAAGGTACATGCGCGATCTGTGATCAAGATCCCTGCCGATACTTATACCTACCAATATTTTTTCTTTTTATTTTCAGTTAAACAACACAATGCTGTCCAAACTGCGAGGGACCTCAAATAGCAAGAAGAATATCAAATAGCTACAAGCTACAAAATTGTATATGTTTTTTTAGGGTTCCGTGCCCAAAGGGTAAAAAACGGAACTCTATTACTGAGACTTCGCTGTCCGTCTGTCTGTGTGTCTCCGGCTGTATCTCATGAACCGTGATAGCTAGACAGTTAAAATTTTCACAGATGATGTATTTCTGTTGCCGCTATAACAACAAATACTAATAAAAACAGAATAAAATAAATATTTAAGGGGGGGTCCAATACAACAAACGTGATTTTTTTGCTCGATATTAATAACGTCAACAGGTAGACGCTTGAAATATTCACAGAATATTTAGTTATATACATTATCTTTAAAAATAAATAATTAAATGAAAATAAAACAAATATTTAAGGGGGGCTCCCGTACCACTGACATGATTTTTTTGCCGTTTTTATAGATAATGGTACGGAACCCTTCGTGCGCGAGTCCGACTCGAACTTGGCCGGTTTTATTTGTAATTTTTTTACAAATATTTATATGGGTTTTGAAAATGTTATAAGTTTATTATAACGATGTATTTTTTATTGTATTTCGTACATTTTTGATAGATATTTATTATGTTTGTAACTATTTGATAGGTATTTGCAGTAAAGAATTTTCAAATTTATTTTAAAAACCTGTTTTACTTATCCCACTTTGAAAGATTAATATGAAAAATGTTTTTCGAACAGTGTTTGTAGTGTAGTTTCCGGGTAAAAATAAACCAATTAGGGCCGAGTTAACCGACAAGATAACAGTCCGATAAATTTAAAACGGGTGAACATATCTTTTTCTATAGAAAAAGTCACGATTAACGGCTGTTTTCAATATAACGGACTGTTATCTTGTCGCTGAACTTGGCCCTTAGCAGCCCCGGATCTAGAGGGGCTAGCCGGGGCCCGTGCCCTGGGCGGCAGATTCAGAGGCCGGCAAATTCAAGCTTGGTAGACGAATACACTGAGTAGTTATTAGTGTATTGGTCTACCAAGCGTAGTAATCGCAAAGAGCAGCGTTAGACCGGTCGCTGTGGCGTTCTTTGGGGGAGGCATTGTCCATCAGCATCATGCTATGGCTGAAATGATGAGGTAAAAATATTGTCAGGCAGGGGCGGCATTTTTAAGTTTTTGCCCCGCCTCGAAATAATTCAAGATCCGGGGCTGGCCCTTAGTCATGAACACGATCCGGCCTGACATATTGACCCACCCTCATCTGTTATGGGTATTAGATTTTATGTCAATATCAAGTCCTAAGTACAAATTGGTGGTAAACTTGATGGTTGTGTGTGGCGCGTCTTCGTAGAGCGAAAAATCATTATGTCGAAAAATGGTGTTTTGAGAAAATGTGAGTTAAAGTTAAGCTTTAACTCTCATTATCTCAAAACACGATTTTTCGACTTAATGACTTTTCGCTCTACGGGGACGAGTTTTGCACGGTGCCCACTTTGGCCACTATAGGGGTTAAGAGTTATGGATGAAACAAGATCTGCAGTGTTTGAAAAATAAAAGCACACATTGGTTTTTATACCAATTTATTTTAAAACTAATAAAAATAAACATTACTTAAAATTAAAACACATGGCCAATGGAAAACATTAAGACCAACGAAAAAGGAATAAGAAAACAAGTTTTTTTTTTTTTTGTTATTTTTCATCTGTAATGCAATCGTAAACTTAATGTTTAGGAATGTGGAGAAATGCTTTTTATTTAAAAATGTAACACTTCAATGGCTTAGCACCAACTATGAATATTATAAACAGCACTATCTAATTTTATCCACTTAAATAATATTATTTCCAAAAAATATATATATATTGTTGCTTGAGAAAAGAAGTTTCTCTACAGAATTAAAAAAAATGTAAAACTTGAATCAATAAATTAAATGCAAAATGTATTGTATGTGCCATAATTGTTAAATAACCGCAAAATCATCTGTTTACAGTCACTATAAAAAAACATGATTAAATCAAAAATTTGCTTGACCTCAATTTAGAGATAAGAAAAGCGAAGTCTTTAATCAGTAATCACATACTAAAAAAACTAGAACCGAAAATTTGTGCAGCTCTACTGAAAGTTAGTGTTGCCCAAATGCAAGACCAAGAGGAGACTAACCCAGTCTTTGATCTTGATCTTGTGTCAGTACACCTGGTTGTGGTCTTGGTCTTGGTATTGCACATTCAATCTTGGTCATAATCTCGGTCTTGCTGCAATTAGGTGATCTTGGTCTTGTGAAAATGATAGATGCAAGACCGGTTTTGGGCAACACTACTGAAAGTGGACATTTCAAACCTTTTTATAATAATAAAATTGAATACAACACTGGATATCTATGTACTGTATTATCTAAACATTATACTATATTACTTCGCGCTTCATATAGATACTTCAAAATATATTCTAAGGAAATAGTGAATGCTCACACTAATTTTGGAAGATCTTTATAAAGTATACTATCAGGCCTCTTATGCATAAAGAATAGGCACTTGCACCAAGATTTCACATTCAAATTTCGTAATGTATGGTGTGAGCAGAAACCATTTATTTCTAAGTACAATAATACACTTTAAAACAGTCAACGAATGTAGTAATGTGTTTTTACACAACAATAATTAACTTTAATTGATGAAAAGCTACAAATACATAGGCTGAGATAAATAGACGTTATTTAGCACGTACTTTGGCTAAGCAGTATCGTTGTCACTGTCGCGCAACTGGCAAGCAAGACAGAGACGGGAACATGGCTTAGCCAAAGTACGTGCTATGTCACGTCTATTTATCTCGACCATAGAGTAGGTACTCAAGTACGTTCCACATACTCTGGGCCTGGGCTATTAATCCACTGACAAAACATGCTGACTGGCACTAATCATGACCTATTTTCGTGTGACATTATGACGAAAATTACGAGACGTAATTGCTATACAAAATTAATCGCTTCGCGGAAATTATGGGGATTACGGCCAGAACGCGATGTAATTTCCACCTAACGTGTCATAGGTAACTTATAAAACATTGCAGGCGTAATTACGTCACGTAAGTTCGGGTTCGTGTGTCGTGCGTGCGACACTAGTACTCACTAGAGTAATATTGTTATGTGCACTAGCACGACCCGAGAATAGGATATGCTTTTTGCTGTTGGATATGTTATGTCAACCAATCATAGCCCATCTACGGTTATGATTGATTCAAGTGACTTTTATGTCTGTAACTGGGGCACTTCCGTAGTATCATTGCATACAAGCAGCAATCTCATTTTTCTAGATAATATTGAAAAAATATTCCATAAAATAATGTAGTTGTTAAGCAATATTTTGCAGTGTATGTTATAGGTATAGCCATAGATGCTCTATTACTCTAGTATTTGTAGCTTTTAATATATTTTTAGTGCTTTTTTCATAACTTAAATTATTTATAGACATTTCTAGGAATAAACAGTCAATCATTATTAATTAAAATAAATTTAACTTTTTTTTAAGATTTTTATAACATGATCTAGCGTGATCTGGCCATGATTACACAATAAGACTAACATCATTTAAAAAAAATTACTAACATAGCCGATTTTTTTAACAACGGCTAGCTAATCCTAGAAATGCCCAGGCATTCCACAAACTGGTGTTAAAAAGCCTTAAACTGATTAGGTTGTTATAACAAGACGGAAACGGATATAATAAGACGTTATATATAAATAATGTGCTTATTTATAATACAAAATATTCCTAATATACCAATCTAATCACTAGGCTGAGAACATGGTTTTAACTCGGTAACATTGACTTTATACTTGCAAGTTTGTTTGTATATTTTATTACCAGAATGGTGCAAAGTTAGAACCATGTTTTAATTTGTTTACATTAGGCATTTGAACAAGGTAAAGAATATTAATTTTGATTTAATTTTTATACAATAAATTATGGAAGGTTTTGTTTGCACACAAAATATGTTCTATGTAGTCAAATGGAATAGATTAAGGCTGTTTGTGCACTACACGTTTATAGCACGTTTTTTACGGACAGTTTTTTTTTTTCATACATTTTAAAAAGTGATGGGGATCGTTCTGCAGGCCTATTGGCTAAAAATCCGTTTAAAACCGAATACGAATTGAAAACGTCTGTAGTGCACAAACACCCTAACTCCTTACAAATATTTTCCAAATATAGAAATGAGTAAAGCAAACTCAAAATCTATTTTAGAAAATAAGTAATCATATATTATTTATATTTGTTTAGATTATTTCAACAAAATAGATCTAGATAAGAGATTTTATTGCATTATTATTAACTCCATTGAATTTTTAATAAGGTGCAACATTATTGAGTTGCCATCCAAATAAGTAGGTTACCCTTATCAAAATAAAGATTATGTTATCATCACCAAAAATAGTTATTCATCAATTCTTACACATTTAATGTTTGCATTCAAAATGTCTAATGTAAACAAGGCGTATGATACAAGATATCAAGGTAGATAGATAAATGAACAGAAAATCTTCCTATTGCATAATGCTAATTTGTTGATATGAATCACCTTTGATGGCTGTTTTGATGTTATTATTACATTAATGTATGACCAATAAGACTGCATGATTTAAAGGTATATTTCCAAAATGCCAACTGCTTATTAACTTTTGTAACAATATGTAGTAAGATCGGACCCCATTCGAAAGATTTGGGTCCTCATGTGTTGTAGTTACGCCTTTGACATGGGCATTTCAGTCCTAGGTTTGCTGGATAATTCATTATAAGGCCACATCTCCTGTTCTGTTAACAAGATGCATTCCACATTGTCAATTTTCATTGTGAAACATTATTGCTCAACTCGTCAAGGCATTTTGATGGTAAAACACCAACATATTAATATTTAGGAAAGTGAAGATTTAACAATGCTGACAATGAGTCTCCATGATTAAATCTGATGAAATTTTCTGTGAATCTATCTAACAACCTCAATATCTTGGTCTGATATGTCGCCTACTTCCTGGGTTGCTGGATATTTGTAGGGGGCTTAAAGTTGATGTGCGCTGGAGGCTTAGGGCTGTGGGCCACCTGAGCAGCTTCCGGCGTGAAGTCTGCGTTACCTCTGTTCGGTGCTCCGGTGATTGATACGGGGTTGGAAGGCACGGGTGAAGGCCCAGAGAGGCCAGTAAAGTCTTCATTAGCTGGCTCCTTGCTGGTGTCTTTTGGATGGCCCGCTTTGTGTTGTGTAATTCTCATCCCACCGGCCTTGACTGTAATTATAAATGTTGGAAATTATGTAGTATAATGACTTTTGACTGAGAGGAATGTTGTTATCATGGTGAGGAATTTATTGTTATTTTAAGTGAATGTGGCAAATTCTGTAAGATATTTAAATTATTTTTAATTTTGTGAAAAAAACATTTTTTATTTGTATTAAATTATCTATAAATAAGTAGGTAATTGACATGAGTTAAGTAATTTGAAAATGCCCATACCAACTGAATGAAACTTAACAAAAACTAATAAGATTCTTGTTTGAAGTCAATGCACACAGGAAAAAACCACATCTCAGCTTTTTTCATACTGAAAAAGTGGGTAATTTAAACCGACCGCCTCATGACCTTGAATGTAATACCTAACTCTTTGTTTAACAACACGTAATGATTCGTAACATAGAACGTACATAATGACGTCATTATCAAATTCAAGGCGAATCTATCTTGATTCCATTGCGGTTTCCAAATAAATCAACTTGTTTACATCAAGTAAGTAGGTACATTTCCATAAACTATCACGAAATGCTATGAACATTTTAGGCCAAGGAATTAAATTAAAACAGGGAAAATCTTTTTTGACGCCACATGGATCTGATCAATAATGTTTTTAGAAAAAAAACTACTTTATTTTACGCTTGGTTAGGGTAAACAAAGGCGTTGAAAACTAAGTTTATACCTGCCGGGGGATGTCCAGCCTTAAGTTGAGAAGTCTCTTCAGTTGACGACATGATTAAAACAGTATTAATTTGATTGTAAATAATACAAAATGCCAACGTTGCACCACACAGATAAAGGTAATAATGATCTTCGTATAGGTACGTGTAATTACGATTCGATGACACGGCAACAGCACGGTTTCACAGAGTTCACAGACAGACCTATGGGCGAAACGTCAAAGTTTTTAGTGATGTATTTTGTTAAGTTAATTGGTTACTAAGGAAATTATGTAGGTAGTCGATTTATTGCTTTATTACTCAAAGACCTTATATTAAAACTATAAGGTCTTTGTTATTACTTTTGGAATTCTCAAAAACATCCAAAAGTACTGTAGTGTCTGTAGTAGTGATGTACCGGATCAGCAAAATTGTAGATCCGCGGATACGGATCCGGATACGGACTATTGGCGTCAAGATCCGCGGATACGGATACGGATCTTAAATTTCCCACTCAATCGGTGACGGTGCGCGTGAACTTAAAACGATAGTTGACGCCACTTGACGCTTTGCGTGACAGAACATGTTTCGACTTGTGTTGTGCGGGTCTTTCTTTAGTTTTGTTTATAGTTTAGTGCAGTGTCTTTCAACCTGAGGGTCGCGACCCCCAGGGGCTTCGCAAGAACTTACTCGGGGGGTCGTGGTCGCAAGCCAGGTAAAACTAAAAAGCATGGGTTGTAGGACTTAGGTACACTAAAATAATAACCCTTCCTTTTGGCTTTGCCAAAATCGGGTAAAAATACAGCGATTTTAGTGAGATGGCTGTGCCTGTTTATTTTTAACCCTTCCCGCGCCTCATCCGCGGCAATGAATAATCACCGACCGAAGAGCGCCCGCGACTATCTTGCATAAAGCACTTGATTTCTCGATTAGTAGATAGTTTTAGCCTAGTAGCGCAGTGATAGCCTAGTGGTTTAACCATGTGCCTCCCACGGCGAATGGTTTGAGTTCGATCCTGGGGCACGCACCGCTGACTTTTCGAAGTCATGTCCGTACAGAAATTAATTATCATTTGCTTCCAAACATTCGTCAGGAAACCGGCATGTCCTAGAACTAAAAATTCGAAAAACATGTGACGTCCACCAACCCGACCTGGGCCCGTGTGGTGGACTACGGCCCACTCCTTCTCACAGAGGAGGCCTGTGTCCCAGCAGTGGGAACATTATAGGCCGATTATGCTATGCTAAAGAAAGAAAATTAAATAATAAAGTAGGTATGTCGTCTTTCAAATCACTGACATTTACAATCTTGAGGTGTCGCCAGAGTATTTTACTTGCAAAGGGGTCGCGTATTCAAGAAAGTTGAAAAACACTGGTTTAGTGTGACACTGGGCAGTATTCCGCAGTATAGATAACGTTTGTGTTTGTTGTACGAGTTAAAAAAATGTCTACAAAGAAGTTTAGTAGTGCAATTTGGAATTATTTCGTGTAGTAAAAGATTCGTACAAGATCCGTCAAAAATTTTACGGATCCGGATATGGATACGGACCTTTTTTTTCCTGCGGATATCCGCGGATACGGATATCCGGAACATCACTAGTCTGTAGTAGTATCCCTCTCGCATATATAAAATAATACATCACTACTGGACAGATGTAGTAAACGTATTACTTTGTTGGTAGCATAATGACATTCTATTGATAATAAGTTATTTCGTTCAATATTTTATAATACCTACATGAAATAGGTAGTTAATTATTTGCTGAATTAATCTAAAGACAATTCAAGAAAAAAGGCAACTATTTATTAAAAGTTTTACGAAATAGTCTAAAAAACTTAATCATTTAGTCGATTTTCTGTTAAGGAACGCGTAAAATGTAGCGGCCCTACCGTAGACAGGTTTTGAAGTAAACGCCAATAGATGGCGGTAGTTTTCTAATTCTGCCAGAGTAGAATGAAAAACTAATATTTTTTCTTGTGTGGAAATTGGAAAGTAGTGAATATCCCTATGGGCAATTGTGCACTACTCCGTGTCCAGCACGTTTTTCGCGAACCGTTTTTTTTTAGCCAATAGGCCTGCAGAACGATCCGCACTACTTTTTAAAACGTAAAGGCGTGTCTCCTGCACCAAATTTTGAACAAAACATTGTTTTACGAACATGTTCACGACCTTAATTCATTCATTCACCCGTCTCCTGCTATGTTCGACGTTTTTGTTTTGCTAAAGGCGTGTCTCCTGCACCAAATTTTGAACAAAACATTGTTTTACGAACATGTTCACGAATTTAAATCATTCATTCACGTGTCTCCTGCGATGTTCGATGTTTTTGTTTTGCTAAACAATAACATCGAACAATGTATGACAGGTATGCCTAGGGTTGCCAACTATCCTATCCTACTTCCTACTAATCCTACTAATATTATAAATGTGAAAGTTTGTGAGGATGTATGGATGGATATTTGTTACTCTTTCACGCAAAAACTACTGAACGAATTTTGATGAAACTTTACAGTAATATAGCTTATACATCATAATAGAATCAGAATAGGCTACTTTTTATCCCAAAAAACGCGGGCGGAAGCTAGTACTTTACAATAACGTATCCTACTTTATTTTCTACTAGCTTCCGCCCGCGGCTTCGCCCGCGTTTTCCGGGAGTAAAAAGTAGCCTATGTGTTATTCTAGGTCCCAGGCTACCTCCTTGCCAAACTTCATCCAAATCCGTCCAGCCGTTTCAGCGTGAAGAAGTAACAAACATACACACACACACACACACACACACACAAACTTTCGCATTTATAATATTAGTGGGATTAGTGGGAGTAGGATATTTATAATTTTGCATAAAAATAAAGTATGCGAAAATACTTTATTTTCAATTTTATTATACATGTGCAAATACATCTGATAGCTTACCAAATTTAAAAAAAATATATTTCTGATTTACTCTCTGTTCCCGCCACTTCAGCTTTTACTAAAAGAGTTTTTTCGGTATCGAATCTGACATGGCGAGAAGAGAGAAACAAATGGTCCATAAAAATAAAAAACGAGTTATTAATTATTTATTTAAATATAAATTTCGGTTGTCAAACTAGCCTTGACACTTTCAAAGACAACATAAAAAATATTACGTGTGCTAAAAGTACCAACACAATTTTTTTTTTGATGTTAATAAAAACATACTTAAATACGAGAAATCCTTTTTTTTCTTCCAAATAAGTTATTTTTCTCAAAAAAAGTTGGCAACCCTAGGTATGCCATTTCAAAATGAGTTCCGAAGAATGTGAGGTCATTCATTCATTCCATTCATTCCCCCGCAGGCGAACGCGGTGATGTTTTCCGCTAGGCTCGGCAAACATGTTTGTGAACGATAAACGAACAAAATCGTTTATCGTTCACTCTATCGTTCACTTTATCGTTCGTTCAATGTTCGTCGAGCACAAAAACAGGGCGCAAGAGACCCGGCTTTAAAGGCGCGTCTCCTGCGCGTTTTCATAGAACATCGAACATGTTTATTAAATGAACGAAAAGGGGCGTGGCCTACGCGTTTTGACATCTACCTGCGAAGTTTCATACATAGGGGAGCCGGGGGGAATGAGAGTCAGTGGGCAATGAGGGTCAATTCAAAAAGAAATGAATCTAAAGCATTACAGAATACGGCTATGTCGCACGGGGTTTAGCTCGGCATCCCTCCCGCACTCCCCAATACGCCGACCCGCTAGTTAAGCTCGCGTCACCGATACTGTATAATCTATGACCGGGAGCGACACACGTGTCACAGGGGAGGGGCCGTTGTAAAATTTCCGAAATTTCGATCGAAAACGTGAGTATCTATATTTGTTAATTTTACGAATAGAATAATCTTAAAATGTAGTACTAGAACTAAACTTATGTTTATTAATGCAAGATATTATTCTTATTCCCCCTGAGCTGACTTTCATTTCCCTTACATGTGGTAATTGGAGTCAAAACTACTTTTTTGTTTCTAAATTATAATTATGTTTATGTTAATGATAGTCAAAAAAGACTTAAGGCGTGTCTCCTGCAAGAAATTTTGAACAAAACATTGTTTTACGAACATGTTCGCGAATTTAAATCATTCATTCACGCGTCTCCTGCGATGTTCGATGTTTTTGTTTTGCTAAACAAGAACATCGAACAATGTATGACAGGTATGCCTAGGGTTGCCAACTATCCTATCCTACTTCCTACTAATATTATAAATGTGAAAGTTTGTGAGGATGTATGGATGTATGGATGGATATTTGTTACTCTTTCACGCAAAAACTACTGAACGAATTTTGATGAAACTTTACAGTAATATAGCTTATACATCATAATAGAATCAGAATAGGCTACTTTTTATCCCAAAAAACGCGGGCGAAGCCGCGGGCGGAAGCTAGTACTTTATAATAACGTATCCTACTTTATTTTCTACTAGCTTCCGCCCACGGCTTCGCCCGCGTTTTCCGGGAGTATAAAGTAGCCTATGTGTTATTCTAGGTCCCAGGCTACCTCCTTACCAAATTTCATCCAAATCCGTCCAGCCGTTTCAGCGTGAAGAAGTAACAAACATACACACACACACACACAAACTTTCGCATTTATAATATTAAAAAAGTACCAACACAATTTTTTTTTTGATGTTTATAAAGACATACTTAAATACGAGAAATCCTTTTTTTTTCTTCCAAATAAGTTATTTTTCTCAAAAAAAGTTGGCAACCCTAGGTATGCCATTTCAAAATGAGTTCCGAAGAATGTAAGGTCATTCATTCATTCCATTCATTCCCCCGCAGGCGAACGCGGTGATGTTTTCCGCTAGGCTCGGCAAACATGTTTGTGAACGATAAACGAACAAAATCGTTTATCGTTCACTCTATTGTTCACTTTATCGTTCGTTCAATGTTCATCGAACACAAAAACAGGGCGCAAGAGACCCGGCTTTATATATCTTGATACCTGATTAGTTTTTAAAGATTAGTAAATATGAAAAAAATATAAGACTGATCATTTGTGATTACAATAATGACTTTTCCTTATGTGACTCCCAAGGCCAATTCCCCCATCTCCCCTATTGGTTATGAACTGTAGATTTTACGAGGGTGTGACAGACGGACAGACAGACAGACAGACAGACGGACATGACGAAACTATAAGGGTTCCTAGTTTTACTGCGGAATCCTAAAAAACGGTCGGTGAAAAAACGTGCTGGAAACGGAGTAGTGGCAGTAGTGCACAAACGCCCTATGAGTAAACTTTGTCCCTTCGTCTTGGGAAGGCAAAGCTGGGTAATGTAGGTAGGTACTAGACCCTTAAGTTTAACTATAAGTTCTCTTTTTGTCCTGGTTAGGAAGGAAGAAAGATACTAAAACACCAATTTATTTCCAAGCCTTTATTCTGAACCTCCGATGGGGTACCACCACATCGGCGTCGTCCTTGCCCGACTTCATCATGTCCTTCTGTAGTTCCACGATCATCCGCAGCATGAAGTTGATCACCTGGCCGCTGGTGCCATCTCTTAGTCTTTGGAAGTCCTAAGAAGAGACAAAAAGATAATAATTCAGGAGGTAACCCTCAGATCATAGAAATAAGGAGATATGCCATCATAGCAAATTAGTACGGGAACAACTGATGCCACTTTTAGTACATTTTTCGACACGATTACGCGCATAATAAAGCGCTCCTTGTGAATAAAAAGATCTCCCACGCATTGAACATTCCGCACACCGTCAATCTAACACTGTTAATCGTCACTCAACACTAGCACTAAACTAAAACACTGTATTTATACCATCGATCGTGTTCGGTTCGTCGCCAGCGCGTACGTTTTTAATATGAGCAATTTGCTCAAGATCAGACATCAAGCTCGATAGCGCCTTGGCACATCTCCTTGTTTCTATGATCTGAGAGGTAACCAGAAAACAAAATTATTAGAAAAAACAAAAACACCCGACTACGTAAGATTTTAAAAATTATACCCCATTTCACTTCCACAATGAAGACAAAAACGACACGTCACAACGTCAAAATAATGCTAGTGATTTACCGTGTTTCGCACATAATAATATAATGATTTTGGGAGTCATGAGTTCATGACCCCTACGACCCCCCCCCCCCCCCCCTCGGACCGCCACTGTCTAGAGACAAAGTTGAAATATTTCATGTGCCTGTAATTACACCGGCACACATAACCAACGAAGCTTAAACGAACCTTGCGGGTAGGAAGACATCGGCCGTTGACGCTAACAGTCTGGTGCGTCAACGAAGCGAGCAGACGTTTCAGAATGTCCACTTTCTTGTTGGCAGCGAGCGGACGGAGACGCGTCACGAAGCGGAGGAGGTACTCGAGAAGCATTATATCTTCCTGGAAATAAATGGGCGTTCGAATTGCGAGAAAAAGGTATGCGAAGTCAAATTATCCGTGTGCCTGGTTGGTGCCTAATGCGAGTTGCAAGCCATCGCGTTATTCGAGTCTTGTGAAGTGATTGGAACTCCATTCATTTCTAGAGAAGTTTACGCGATTATCGCGGTGATTTGTAACTCGGAATCAGCACTCGGATATGAGGTGAAGTTTTAAACCAAGTAGCCAGCCAGATGTTTCAAAACAAATGATAATTTACATTAGTGGGCGTCACAAGTGTTATCAAAAACCATTTTAAATAGAAGTGATTACAGCCCATTATTCATAACTAGGTACATAATAATAATATGGTATCGTCTGTGGTCTTACAAAGGGTAAGGGGGTACAAAGTTTTTTCTTCGCGTATTATTATACTTACTAACATACCTAATTATTAAAAAGTATTACCATTGTCAATGCTAGCACACACGACTCCACATTGTATGCTCTGCCTACGATGAGGGACAGGTCTTCTCGGTCCAGCACCGGCTGCTTCAAGCCTTCCAGCCACTCGAACAGCAGCCCCGTCAGGATTGTGGGGTCGTTCTGCAAACAAAGTTTAAAAAAGTCGTTGACAATAAAGTTTTTTAATTTTAGAACCTAAACAGATTGCCAATCATTTTTGTTTAAATAATGTCTTCTATCAGACATCTAAAATACAAAGTATGTTCGTCCAAAGAACGCAACATTTCACAGTAGCACATTCTCGATGGCAAATTAACAATTTACAAACAATCTGCGCTGATCAATTTGTTTGCTTTGTTATGATTCTGGTAATGTTTTCCTTCATTGATTTTTCTCAAACGCATTGTAGCGGTCTACCAAAGAAGACCAGCTTCAGTACTACGTTTGCAGCTTGGTAATTAATACAAAATGCTTACCTCTACATTAATTTTGTCGAACGCTTCCCTGTGTTGGTTGATCTCATTGCGAAGTTGCTTCAAGTATTTCTGCCTCTCTTCTGGAAGACTGTGGTGGTCTACTGTAAATGCCTAAAAAAAAACATTTAATTGTTGTAGGTACCAACAAACAATTCTAGGCTGACAAAAATCACTTATTACATAGTGATTGGAAATTCGAGCTATTCCTTGAAAAAAGATATAGATCTTTTTTCAAGGAATAGCTCGCGCTCCGTCAACTTATCAGGTCATAGCTTGTTACCTTTACGTCGTTTCTTTTTTCATCATGCCAGCCTAGCTCAGCTGTCAGCAGTAGCTGACTAGCGGACTATTAGGAGTGCCTAATAGTCCTTTTCTTAGGAATTTTCGTTATATCGCTATAATCTCTACGTAGCCATATCAGTAGGTATGATACCTGCCATTCTATTAAAATAATTCTTTGGACGGAAACCCTGACTTTGATCTTTCAACCATTTTTGTCCAGAAACATGATGTTACCTCATAGATCTGCAGTGCGGGTATACTGCCGTTGTTGGCGGTGCCTGTGATCCTGCTGACAGATTCTAGGTTCCTCTCGATGTCTTCTTCCACTGGGTCCCGCCATTCCACCATTGGGAGGGTTGCTGTGCGATCTGAAATAATGATGCAAATAATTGAAGCATGCTCATGACAGTCACAATAAACTTTTGAGCTAAATGAAGGTTAAGGCGGTTCTTAGGTATAAAGAGGAAAGTTGCCATACATTCGATGTCAGCTGATGGTTTTTGAGGAGCCTAGCTAAATATTTACAGGTTCAAGTACCCCCATGCCTGGTTTGTCATAGGTTACTATAAATATATCTTTAAATTTCAGCTGAACCGGTTAGTGTTCAAATCTAACACACTTTGTGAACAGTCTCGTAAAATTCGGTGTAGGCCAACCGAGTCCCTTTACCTACTAGATGGAGCCAGTGTTGAAGAATATAGATTCTATGCGTATTGAAGGAGAGTATTATAAGTATTTGGTACTAGTTGCATTAGCTACGACTACGACCAACCTTGAAATCAGGAAAATAAATCAACTGTTCCATACAAAAATGTCCATAGCACCCAACAAAATGAAGAGAATTACAGTTGAATTTTTTTCGTTTATTCAAGGTTCCCGTTGGTTAAGCAAATTACCAAGTTCCGTGGCTGCGTCCTCAGGAGTGGTGGGGTCAGGTGGCTTGCTTTTCCTAAGCTTGTACACCATAAAGGACTTGTAGAAAGGCTTGTTTTTGACGCGGAAGTCTAGACCGACGCTCTGATGGCACCCACACAGCTTCAGAAGACGTTCGCAGAGGCAGTATACTATCTGAAGATGGTAAAAAAAATTCAAGTTTAGATATATGTATAGCATATTATCCGAAATTAGCCGAAAAACGTCCACTGCTGGACATAGGCCTCCAAGCATCGCCACAACGACCGTTATGTTAAAGCTTCGTAAAGACCTGCGAGCGTGGGGTGGGGGCGGCTCGTAGTGAGCTGCCTGTTGTGAGCATTCTCCAAATGCAAACTGAGCGGCTCGTAGTGAGCGCGCGAGCCGCCGTAGCGAACTGCGCGTAGGACCGTCTCCATACTCCGCGTTGCTCAGACTGAGCTGTTAGGGTATTTATGTTCTGTGGACTGAGCGCTCTTCGAGCGCGGCCAAAAAACCGACAACGCGCGGCTCGTGGCCGAGCGGCTCGAATCGAGCACACGTACGTACGTCGACCTAGGACCTATAAGGGACACATCATCATAATTATTTGAGATAAGAACGACCTACCTTTGGCAGTTCCCTAAAAGCTCTTTCTTCAAGTCCATGAAGCGTTGCCCGTTGTCGGTACAGATGCTGTTTTAATGTGAACTCCGATGTCTTTCTGTCTTTGGTCAAGTTTAGGGTTTCCCTGTAAATGTATTTAATGTTTTATGAATCAATTTGATCAGCTCTGATGTATTGCTGAAGAGGGGCTCGTGGCTAGATAAAGGTTGCGTAGATCAATCGCTTTCCAAGACCAAGGTACGTGACGTAGTACGAGTGGGTGTTTCCCACCAGTCACAATCTGGGTATCTTCAAGTCACGAGTGAATCGGTTTCTTCTAGGCAAGCGTGCTCTATCGTAGACCGCATCATCGCTTAACATCAGGTGAGATGGCGGTCAAGCGCAAGCCTATCATCGAATAAAATAATAAAAAAGAACTTTCTCGGGTAGTTTATTGAAACGACTGTTTTTCACATATACAAAAGAAATCTGTCAAGGCCTTTGTTACTTGGAGTAAAAGGCTCAAAAATTACGATAACCCGTCCAGCTTCAGAATATGAATCGCCGCCGCCGTCAAAATGGACTACTAACAGAAGTCATGTAGCAATCCCTCCATATAATATCCAGATATCCACCTACTACAGCTGGTTGAACTGGAAGACCGCCCCAATATAAGTTGGGAAAAAGTTAGACATAACTAATAGTGATCTCAATCTTCTTACTTCTTACTTACTTAGAACTGAAGACTATAGTTTGTGGCAGCATGTAGTGCTCGAACTGCTGGACGCAGAGGATCTGTCCCGACGTCTGCACAGACTTGGGCCTCTTCTTGCGGACCAGCCGGATGGCGTCGTTGGCTCTGATCCGCAGAGAGTACACGAGGTAGCAAGCTATCAGGACCCCGGTTCGGCCAAGACCTTTACATTGTAAATATCCCATCGGTTTATGGTTGATATACCAAAAACCCGAATAGGGACACAATCCAAGCTATGGGATCAATCCTGAAATCGCGACAAAAAATCTGAAATTCAGTCGAATAATTATGGACCTCATTTTTTCGAGTGATCTTGACTTTTTTCAAAGAAACCGCAAATTTTTTTTAATTATGTATTAGGTATGAATTTTATTATGATCATTACAATTGTTTCATTACAATGCAGATAATGTTCAATATTTAATTTACTTAACTTTAAAATAACCATTTATTTTGGTTTCTTTTCTGCAAATGTTGTTATAACGAACAGTAACATAAATCAGTATTCATGTGAATTGTTAAAATAAATTAGGTGCGGTACCAAATAAGTATGTTATTCAAGTAAATACATAGGTAGATACATTAACTATTTTACTTTTTAATTGTATGCCTAATTAACTTTTTCAGTGGCGGCAATGAAGTAATGAACTTTATAATGTCACTAGTTGTGCCCCGCGGGTTCACCCGCCGTAGCTCGGCTCCTATCCTATTCTTCAACAATCTGGCTATCATAAACAACAATGGTTTTCGAATCCTGGTAGTTTCAATAATTAAAGCGTTCAACCAAACAAACAAGAAAACTCTATTGAAGTAGGTACTTATACTAAATAAATAATGTTGTTTCCCTATAGCGTTCAGTAGAGATGTAGTACACCCACGTTTTGCCGGTTATAATGTTAATATTTCTATGTAGGTCCCCAATAAGCGTATTACCATTGACGCAGTACAAATAGGTTCAGACTTCGGCTTGCTACTGACAATCCAAATGGATATTCCAATAACACTGCCCGATCTTGGGCTTGAAACATATTGTGGCCATACAAAAAATGCTGTTTTCCTTATGAGTTTAAGAGAATTTAGAGAGGACAGGAATGAACTATTTACGTACAGTTACTTATTAGATACATAACTATACACGAGCCCATTAATCAGTGTCAATTCAGATAATAAGTTAAAGGTAGCACCCAGCAGCGCAGGGACAGCACCCGGCAACTGTGAGAAGTGGACAAGAGTTGTCGTACCACAGCGAGCGGGTGCGACGTAGCTCGAGGAGTGAAAGAAATGTGATTGAGGTATGGAATTTGTATTCAATGAACTATGTAGGAACGATGACTGGAAGGGGAAGGAAATTTGCGGATGTATTAAAAAGCTGACGGATTTAACATTGCGTGTCTACAAAAAAGGAAGTGGTAGGGTGCAAAAGCCAGAGAGATTGGTGAAGGATATAAATTTTACTACTGTGGAAGAGACGGTGACGAAATGGTATTGGAATAGTGCTAAGTAGATAATAGCTTGAAAAAACGTGTGGCAGATGTAAAAAACCGGACAAGTGCGAGTACCTATGCTTCGCGCCCTAAGGGTTCCGAAATATGATCATAGATGGCGCTACTGAATACACCAATAGCGCCATCTATGAGCAGATGGCTCCACTTATGGTCCGGTGACTGACGGCGGACAACAAAGTGATCCTATAAGGGTTCCGTTTTTCCTTTTGAGGTACAGAACCCTAAAAAAGGTGAGTGATAGAGTGATAGCGGTTAGAAAAGTTCTGAGTATGAATGTGGAAGGCTTTAAGAATAGAGGAAGCTAAGGAAGCGATGGATGGACTGTGTGAAAGATGATATGGCCAGAAACGGGGTGACTAGCGAGATGACGACTGATAGAGATGTATGGAAGGAAAATACATATTGTGTCTGCAAATAAATTGGAATAAGGGCAGGAGTATGATGATGATGACGAAGTAAGTTAAAACGTTAACCAATTTATGTATCAGGTTGTACGCACGGCTACAGATCAAGCTATACACTTCCAGTATAAGCTGATCTCGCATTGTATAAGGATTTCCTTACAGTGAGAGGTCAGTGTAAACTGGGAATGTATAGCTTGATGTGTAGCCGTGTGTACTTATATGTATAAATAAATTTTCTCGAATTACTCGACTATTATGACGCAGCGCAGGTATATTAAACAGTAATGTAGGGAAATAAAGATAGGTACCTACCGTGCGTGCGAGAGGTTACCTAGGTTAAGGTTGAGTAGATACGTGTTTAACATACAGACACGCGATTACATGAGCCTGCGGATAATGTAAATAGATATACTTACAGGGTGGTAATTTAAGATGGCATAAAGAATAAAGGGCATGAACTGTAATCGCGTGTGTTTATGTCACACAAAAAAAAAAAGTTATTTTTAAACGTTGCTCCACACTAAGATTTCCCCTGTGCGTTTACTGTGCTGATGGAATCGAACCTGCGACACGTTGCGCAGCAGTGCCAGCATGTCAATCGCACAGCCACTACGACAACCGTGCCGTCGTTACCACTAATATATACTTTTTGTAATGACCTACTTTTCTATTCATAAGTATAATAATATTACTATAGATACGTTACACTCTAACCTCAGTGAATGGAGTCTGATCCTTATACGGAACAGGATCGACCGACATCATAAAATAAAACGTGTAAACTGTTGTTTTCCTGGCTAACTATAACTACTTAAATTTTTTCCAAAATCCGTAAACGCAGATAGAAATAACTTTTAAAGTTAAATATATTATGGTCTCGTAAGCACGTTTTTTTGTAGCTACAACGGTTAAAGTAGCTGCCCATATTATCGCACGTTACATACAAATGACACCTATTAGGTAATTGTAATGTAGGTATGTCACATAGTTGCGTTGTCAGAGTATTATGACCGTACAGTAAATCGACAGCCATAGGGTTGTGGAAAAAAAAAATTAGGTACAGTAAATAAGTAGGTATACAGGGTGGCAGGTTAAACAGTGGAAATATTTAAAGGGGTCATTGTACTCATCATTATGAACAACTTTTACTATGGGACCAACCCTGAAATCGCGAAAAAAAAATCAGCTGGTCCATACGTTTTGTTGAGTTATGTGAACAAAAATGTTTGGAACAGCTGATTTTTTTTTTGCGATTTTAGGGTTGGTCCCATAGTAAAAGTTATTCATAATGATGAGCATAATGACCCCTTGAAATATTTCCACTGTTTAACCTGCCACCCTGTATAAGTACCTACATACATACATAGGTAGATATACTTAGGTACCGGCTTGAGTCGTGAGCACAGATCGCGCATGTACACTTTCAGTCTAATAGACAATAGACAGTTGACAATACACAATAAATAAATAAATAAATTTATTTCACCAAAAATTACACACACAGTTACAAAGCAAATAAACATGACTCAATTTCAAGACTAACGACTACTTCGTAACTTGATTTGGGAACCTCTGCATCCGAACTAGGTGGTAACCTGTATCTCGGAATACAGTCCATCCCCTTTAAAAGATTGTACAATTTAAAAGCCATTATGAATCCATTTTAGTGTAAAATTGCCACTGTGTGCTTAGGTATGTGGTGCTTTAGTCTTATGTCGAATGTGCATGCATGTGAGTGAGTGGTGTATGTAAGGGTAGGTGGTATATGAGGGAGTGGTGTATGAGGGTGTGTTGTGTGGTGTGTGTGTTTATGTGAGAGATGTGAGTGTGCGATCGAGGTTATGTGTTAGTAGCTACCAATATCGTGTTATGCTATGTTAGACGACGAGCATTCAATGACGAACCAATCCCGTAATTATGTAGTTTGTCGAGACGAGAGTTAATAACAGCTAGGGTTTCCACCTATTTTTGAAATAATTAAAGTACATCTATGTTTTGGGATAGAAAAATGAAGGTGTGATGTATAAAAAGGGTACCTACCTACTTTATTTTTTCTACATAAACACAATTGTTTTTTTGAAACGCTTCTGGATGCTTTCAGTAAATATCTAAGTAATTGTTTTTCTTGAATATCTCCATTGCATTTGCATCCTTAGTCCATAGTCCATACTGTGGTCCATACTACTTAGTAGATGTAATAGAAGACGGGCGACAACCCTAATTGTCAGCCTATGCATTATCAGTGTTTATAAATAATTAACAATGTTTTGTTTATAATAGACGTGCGAGTGCGACTTCAAGTTAATTACTTCTCTTGATGAATACGACTCATTAGAGATAAACTAATAACTTCCTGGAGTGATATTCCATTTGTTCTAGCTATAATATTATTCAACATTTTTAGGTTCACGGTATAGGTACATGAACAAAGAACGTACTATGATTTTAGTAGAAAATTATATAGGTAGGTATGTACCTAACTGTTAGATACATATATAAAAGAAGAAAATTTAATTCTCCTCCAAATATACTAGGTTTAGTCGTGACGCAGACTTTTGAGTTTTGAGTTTGGTACGGGGGGCCATACCTACATTTGTTGGCATTCTTCTTTGGAAGCACGAAGTGGACAGTGATGAAAGATTGCCGGTAGGTACCTAAAGTAATGAAATGATGTTATAGAAGATTCACTTCGTCATGAACCTTAAAGAAAACCCCCTCAAATTGGTTTTCTTGAACTATTGTTATAAGTAGTCCGGGGGCCCATGGCAAATTTTCAAACCTCACCAAACATCCTAAAAAAACTGAGTTCGTAAACTTCAGAGAACAACAATCCACCCGGTCACGCATAACAAATATCGTGCATTGTTACTACATAATTATTGAAAACGGAGAATATGGTGAGATTAGTTAAATAAGCATGTAGGTGTGTGACGCAGTCATCCTCTTTCATCATTTAGTGCTGGCAATCTTCCATTACTGGCCACTTCATCCACTCCATTCTTCCAGACTTGAACTTTAAATTTCAAAATTAGAACATCTCATATTTTTATGCATTTATTTCATTGTTTCGTCACTCTTGGTCTGGTCTCCAACGACATCACTTGTGGACCGCTGAACCTCTGTTCTGTTATATTTTGTTACCTACAAATGAAATGTGTGCAAAGTCATAAGTAAAACGGCTTTTGTAACAGTTTTTATATACCAGTTGTGAACAGTTGTAAAGTGCAAAAACTACGTCTCGCAATATACCTCTCCATCCATCCATCGTGTTTTATTCAATATCAAGATTTGTGTCTGTGGAGGCTCCCTCTCTTAGCTAGCCGAGGCTTGAGAGGTCAGAGGAGGGAGGCACTCCGCGACAGGTGGGTCATTCTCAGGTGTCCCCTTGATTTCGGTGGCACAATTTTCTCTGATTAATTAAGACATTTTAAAGGAAATATCTGTACCCTCTGCTACCAATACTCTCTAACTTAAATCTAGATTTGATATTTCCTGTTAAAATGTCTTAATTAACAGAAAAAAGTGCCACCGAAATCAACCGGATAATGAGACTCCTAAGAATGACCGAGGTACCCTATTATTATACAGTTGCGAAATATATCGGTCGCCCTAATCTTCCTTCTGACCTTAACTTTTATCTAATGGAATTCGCCGGTACCGAGCAGTTTGCGCAAGATTTCGGAATATTTATTATCGGCTGTGTTAGACAAACAAACGAACACAAGATAAGTACTTTAATTGTGAATAACAATTGTTTCGTATTCCTTTTATGTTACGGAAAAACAGAAAAAGATATAATGGCCGGCCCTATCAAAGCTACCACTAAAGATATTGAAAAATTACCAAGAAATTATAACACAAAAATGTTAGTCAAGGCAAATATTTTTTTAGACCGACTTCACCGCCAAATAAAATTAATATTTATATTAATCTATCATTTAACAGTAAGTTTAACCTCGTACTTGTAATTTCCGCGACATAATTATTATGTCACACGATTAGAGGATTCGATGTATAGGACCTACTCCAGTCCCGAAAATTTTGGGATTATATTTCGCAAAACCGGGATATTTCGGGATTAACATTTTTTTTAATGTCTCTAAAATATAACTCCGTAAAACGAAAAGCTTTTTCTTTCTTTCCTTCTAATATGACATTCATGACATGTATGATATCTTCGGCACATTTGACTACTATATTATTATTTACGGAAATAAAATGCACATGATATCTAATAAATTATAATTAGTCAAACTGAACACCATTTAATTACAATGATAATGGCCTCAGAGGTTAGGTCAACCTAACTTTAACTCGTTATCTTCAAACTTTTGATCCACACTCGTTCAACTAACTCATCGTCATCAGCCAGGCTACTATACTCTGCCTCCTTACACTCCATGAAGTACTTCCCCCGCACGTTCTGCAGCTCTTCAGACAGACACAGGTGTAGCGTCGTCTGAGCTCCTTCCTTAGGAGTTTTAAACATCATAATATTCATGATTAAATTCCACATCTTCCTGAATACAGGAGGCAGCCTTCTGAATATATCAGTTTTAACAATTCCAGGATGTAAAGAATTGATGGTCACGCCTTCAGGTAATCTCCTTGCCAGTGCCTTCGTCCATAGTACATCACATAATTTACTATTCGCGTATTTTAGGAACTGGCTTCTCAGACCCTCGTGACCGGATCGATGTAAGTTTTCGACGCGTAATCTCGCAAAATTGTGCAACCAGGATGACACTATGATGATCCTGCTGGGTTTGGAAGCGATCACTTTGTCTAACAGCAGGTTTGTTAGAAGGAAGGGCCCGAAGTAGTTGACTTGCATCACCACATCAATTCCATCTTCAGTAGGCTTGGGTTTGAGGCCGCCACAGCCAGCGTTGTTCACTAAAATATCGAGGCGAGCATAGGAATTGTTGAAGTCTTCAGCGAATTTTCTTACACTGCTGAATTTCGCTAGATCTAAATACTTAAATTCAATGTTTTTGTTCCCTGTAGTAGCTGTGATGTCAGCGATGGCTTCTGCTGATTTTTTGGCGTCCCGGCAAGCGATGATCACGTGCGCTCCCCTGGATGCTAGGTCCCGGGCGGTCTCCAGGCCGATGCCTTGGTTCCCGCCTGTCACTAACGCGATCTTTCCATCAAGTTTCACATTAGATTTACACACTGCTTTCACCGGTTCTAGTTTTATTTTTGCATATATTGCTATTAATAGTATGAGTAGAAATAAAGTCAGAAATAAAATGAGTATTGTTATCAGTAGATAGTAAACTACAGCGAGTATCATGTTGGCGCGGTGGACTCGGCGAGGCAACTGCGCCGAGACGCATAAATAAAAATGTTAAGTAACGCTTGCAGGTCATTCCTTACATATTTTAATAGTCATAGAGCTCCACTTTGCCCATTTAGGTTGCTTTTACACTATGTAGGGTCAAGATCCACAATGTCATCGTTCACATTAACCTGTTGTATGCGAACGTAGATCTACACGAGACATAACAGATTTTTTATAGTGTTAGTACCGGCAGTTAAGCAGTTGAGGTCGTTAAGTATAGTCCGTCGTTAAGAATTTAATCATTTACATATAATACAATAATTTACATTATGTAAAGTTATGATAATAGTTTTGCTGCAAACAATCAAAAACAAAATTATTCTTATTTTAGAATAGATTAAGTTTACCTAATACCTATAAATTATCACCGTTTCCCATACATCTTTTATTATATAAAAAATAGAAAATTAAAAATTTTATAAAAACACGACTGCGGTCTGCCCTACGTCTTATCTGTTGTTATAGACCCACCGAAAAGAAAAGGAAAACAAGATATTGCAGTCGGGAGTCCCGACTGCAATATCTTGTTTTCCTTTTCTTTTTTTAGATTTTTATTTTTAGATTTTTTTTTATTTTCTTGTTACCTCATCATGTGGGGTATCAAAATGAAGGGCTTAAAAAGAAAATTACGAAAATATATAATATATGTCATTGACATCGAAAACTAAAAAGTGAAAAATAAAAATAGAAAATTATTTTTTTTATAAAAACCGGACTGCGGTCGTCTTATCCACCTATATTTATATAACCACCAAAAAGAAAAGGAAAACAAGATATTGCAGTCGGGACCCAGTGCTTCCGGGTAATAGTCATATAATGGGTCCCGACTCGGGACCTAGGTGGATAAGACGACCGCAGTCCGGTTTTTATAAAAAAAAAAAAATTCTATTTTTATTTTTCACTTTTTAGTTTTCGATGTCAATGACATATATTATATATTTTCGTAATTTTCTTTTTAAGCCCTTCATTTTGATACCCCACATGATGAGGTAACAAGAAAATAAAAAAAAAACTGTTTTTTTTTAGATAGCTGTTTTTTTAGTTAGATGTTTTTTTAATGTATAAGATATATTAATATTTTCGTAATCGTGTCTTTAAGCCCTTTATTTTGATACCCCACATGACCATGTCAGATTTTTTTAATTTTTTTCGGCTTCACTTATTGGCGGTTAAAATCCGCCATGTTAGTTTTTTTCATAATCCCTATAGCCTATGTTACTCGCGACGTCGATACGAATCTAATGATATGCCATATGTTAAAATCCGTTCGCTCGTTTAGTCTCTACACAGAAACGGAAATACATACCCACATACATACATAGATACTAACATACAGGTGAAACACTATACCCTCCTTTTGGGCTTCGCCGCAGTCGGGAAAAAAAAAAAAATGTGTATTCGTCTTCTACGCGTTTGCGCATCATTCATCCGATTGACATAAACTTGAAACAGTTGCTGTTGGCACTTGCGTGAATGTTATTGACGCAAACGAAGTCGTGGACAAGCTACTACATAGTTAAATACAGAACCTCCTTTTTTGAAGTCGGTTAACAAATAATAGTAGATTATTCACAAAGGGGATAAAGCAGTGTCTTACGTTACAGGCGCTATATTGAGCCACGAGTGTAACGAAGATACTGAGTGTATCCTGAGTGCAGTGAGGGATTCAAGCTCGCCCAAGACAAAGAAGCCTTTATCCCCGAGGAGAATATTCTACTTTTCACACCTTCTGCGAGATAATGAAAAGCAAATATAGTACTAGAATGAAAGTAATTTATTAGAATTATGAATTTATATAGGACTTATAAAAAAAAGTTAAGGTTAATGTTTGATACATTATTAGATCATTTTTTACAAGTTTAATTTATATTTAAGGTCTTAAAATAACATAATAATAGTAAGTACTATAATTTAGTTAGGGGATAGCTACACTATCGCATTAGGTTAAGTAGGTACCTGTAAAGATAGTAGTAAGGATTTTTAAATAAATAAATTAATTAATCATGACTGATCTAATGTATCAAACATTAACCGTTAAAAATACCGTTTAAACCAAGTTTACATGTGGTATTTGATATTTGTCATTAACTTATTGCACATACCGGAAATAAAATACATATATCTACTTATTAATATTAAAATTAGTCAACACTTTTTATCAACAATGTGTGTGGGGTCAAAGGTTAAGTCAATTTTACTTTAACTCGTCATCTTCAAACTTTTGTTCCACACTCGTTCAACTAACTCATCGTCATCAGCCAGGCTACTATACTCTGCCTCCTTACACTCCATGAAGTACTTCCCCCGCACGTTCTGCAGTTCTTCAGACAGACACAGGTGTAGCGTCGTCTGAGCTCCCTCCTTAGGAGTTTTGAATTTCAACATTATCTAACACAAAATTTACCATCTTCCTTATTACAAAAGGAAGTGTTTTAAATATATCAGTTTTCACAGCTCCAGGATGTAAAGAATTGACGGCCACGCCTTCAGGTAATCTCTTTACTAATGCTTTCATCCAAAGTAGCTCGCATAATTTACTATTCGAGTATTTTAACATCTGGGCCGTCAATATTTTTGCAACTGATTGTAAGTCATCCTCGCGTAATTTTGCGAAAACGTGCAACCAAGATGACACTATGATGATCCTGCTGGGTTTGGAAGCGATCACTTTGTCTAACAGCAGGTTTGTTAGAAGGAAGGGCCCGAAGTAGTTGACTTGCATCACCGCGTCAATTCCATCTTCAGTAAGTATGGGTGTATGACCACCGCAGCCAGCGTTGTTCACTAAAATATCGAGGCGATCATAGGAGTTGTTGAATTCTTCAGCGAATTTTCTTACACTGCTGAATTTCGCTAGATCTAAATACTTGAATTCGATGTTTTTGTTCCCTGTAGTGGCTGTGATGTCAGCGATGGCTTCTGCTGATTTTTTGACGTCCCGGCAAGCGATGACCACGTGCGCTCCCCTGGATGCAAGGTCCCGGGCGGTCTCCAGGCCGATGCCTTGGTTCCCGCCTGTCACTAACACGATCTTCTCATCAAGTTTCACATTAGAGTTACACACTGCTTTAACGGGTTCTAGTTTTACTTTCACATATATTCCTAACGATATCATGAGCATAAACAAAGTTAGAAATATAACGAGTGTTGTTATCAGTAGATAGTAAAGTATAGCGAGTATCATGTTGGCGCGGTGGACTCGGTGAGGCAACTGAACCAAGAGCTATCTAGGTACGCTTAATAAATGATTTTGCATCTTTCTTGGGATATAAATATAAGGTCTTAGCCTTCATACTCGAAATATGTTAAGAGGCACATCTAAAGGTGGTAAAGATGCTATACAAACGAAAAAAAATTGAACTTAGTTTATTTTTCTTGAAATTAAATTAATTTAAAATTATTTGACACACAAAAAATACTAGCTCTTTATTATTTTCAACATCCATTATCCTAGTTTTTATGTAACTTACGGTCGGTTGCAGAGAGATAATGAAATTTTAACGGAGGCATTACCCATACAATTTCTATCGTTAAAGTCTCCTTTAAAACTTCATGACCTTTTCTGCAACTCAGCGTCTATTCTTTTGTAGAATAGAGTCAGAATTGTCATGCTAAGCCGGCTGAAGGGAAGTACTCTTAATACTGTAGATAGAAAAAAAATACTAAAAGAAAACATTCCTTTATTTTCGAATAGAAAGAAAACTGCATTCAAAGATTTTCGAAAATTCGCTGGCCACACCCGGGAATCGAACCGACTAAAATCTGTAATGAATCTCTAATTTAAGATTTCATGGTTTTCCTATCATTTAATTTATCAAGTTTTTTAGAAAGATTTCATCCTTGTAATTCATTGATCTTAATGATCAATGCAATAAAAGTACAGGATGTAATTTTTACAGACTAGTCGGTTCGATTCCCGGGTGTGGCAAGCGAATTTTCGAAAAACTTTGAATGCAGTTTTCTTTCTATTCGAAAATAAAGGAATGTTTTCTTTGAGTAAAATTTTCTATCTACAGTAACTTTCTGTAGATAAAAAATTTTACTCAAAAGTATTTATCTTGGTATTACTATACTATACTTGGTAACGCCGGTATATGCCTGTTTTCTGGATTTGTCGAGGGCATTCTACCTTATTAATTATAAAGCACTGTGGCGTAAACTACTACAAGAAACTACCTTGCCACATGAAATTATATCTCTATTTGGATTTTGGTATAATAACCAACATAATAGTGTAAAGTGGGAGGGGTCGTTCTCAGATGTGTATCGGTTGGAGTGCGGGGTGAGGCAGGGGGGGTTGAGCTCACCTCGACTTTTTAACCTTTATATGAATCAGCTGATCGTTGAGCTCAGCAACACTAGCATCGGTTGTCATATTGATGGAATATGTATCAATGACATTAGTTATGCCGACGATATGGTGTTGCTGAGCCCATCGATCAGTGCCATGAGGCAGCTCCTGTCAGTGTGTGAACGGTATGCGGTGGCTCAGGGGCTCACGTACACCGTCAAAAAGAGCGAGCTTATGGTTTTTAAGGCGGGTACCAAGAGCTATCAAAGTGTACCTGAGGTATCGCTTTACGGATCTCCCCTGCGTAGGGTGACCAGTTTTAAGTACTTGGGCCATTGGGTTACCGAGGACTTAAAAGATAATGACGACATAGAGAGGGAACGTAGGTCGCTGTCTGTACGCTGTAACATGCTGGCCCGCAGGTTTGCACGATGTACAGAAGCAGTTAAAATCACACTGTTCAAAGCATTTTGCCAGTCGTTCTACACGTGCAGCCTGTGGACCAGTTATAGTGGGCGTGCATACAGCGACCTACGCGTCCAGTACAATAACGCGCAGGATACTGTTGCGGCTGCCGTGGCGCTGTAGCGCGTCGAAGATGTTCACGGATAGACGTATTGATGGCTTTGCAACCATCATACGTAAAAGGTGTGCCTCCTTACTCACACGTGTCCGCGGCAGCGGCAACACTATCTTGAGGGTGTTCGTAGACAGATGGGAGTCTCCTATGCTACGACATTGGATGAAGCTCCACACTGCCTCATAATGTAAATAATTGTAATTAAATCCAATCTATTCAATTGTAATGTATGTCTACTAACACTAGTTTTTAAGATAATTATTACTAACTCTCTATGGGCTTGACCTGAAATAAATGTTTATTCATTAATTAATTCATTAATGTCAGTAATACTGAGATAAATATAAACGTTACTTAGCACGTACTTTGCTTAGCTATATTCCCGTCACTGTCGCACAACTGTCAAACTATAAGTGCAAGACAAAGACGGGAACATATCTAAGCCAAAGCACGTGCTAAGTAACGTCTATCAATCTCGTCCTAAGAGAACAGAGAACTTACCTATAAAGGACATAGGCAGTTTTGGGCTTGATATGGTACAGTAATAAAAGCTTAACCAAAAATAAAAAAATATTTTAATTGTTCTTTGCCTAATTTATCTTAGAGATTATGAATTGGAATCAAAAATCGAAATAAATAAGAAATAAAATAATTATGCCGTTGACATTTTGAAAAAGCCAATAAAACAAAAACGGGTGCATGCTGGCTGGCGCGTGCCTCCATAGAATATCATGTCGACAGCAACTAAAACCTTTGAATTGAGAACTCATTAGTCGGGCTGTACTTCATTGGATCATTCACACCATACTTAACCTCACTGTCACAAATACGAAGATTTCTCTTCAATCCAATTACGTACAAAAACAAATAAAAAATGAATTTAAATACTCTTGAAATACTCGATCACACCAAACTAATTTCATATCTGTACCGACATACACAATCTGAAGCCCAGCGTTCTATGGGCGTCCGCCGTGTCCTTTGCGTCGATATATTATTGATTATAAGGTAAAGGATTTTTGCACGCTCCATAACGATAATGCGTCAGTTGTGCTCTATTATAGCAGTTACACGACTTTTCTCCAATTCATTCTACTAATATCCTATCCTATCCTACTAATCTATCTTATAAGTAGTAATTAGTATCTTTAGTAATATATGTATACTAATACTAATATTTAATATTTTAAAGAGGAAAGATTTTTTGTTTGTTTGTTTGTACCGAATAGGCTCCGAAACTACTGGACCGCAACCGCACCGAGATGGATAAATAAATTTTAATGTTTGATATTCTTAGTAGATTTTATAAAAACTAATGTCCTTCTCAGTGACCGGCAATACTAATTCCGCCGAAACCGGTCTACTAGGAACCTTCTAGCGTACGCCACGCTTATATGGGAGTGAGGTCATCGAGAAACATGGGGAGGCGCTCGTCGTTTCCCTGGACATCTCGAAGGCTCGACAGAGTTTGGTATGAGGTACTTATTCGTAAGCTTTCTTCATATGGCTTGTCCACTGGTTTCGTTGCGTGGATATCGGACTTCATGAGGGATCGTTCGATTCTAGTGGTCATTGATGGCTACTCGCTCGATCGAATGGTTATTAATGCCGGTGTCCCCCAGGAGTCAGTGCTCTCAGCGATGCTCTTCCTGCTGCATAATAACGATCTGTTAAAATCTGGAACCTTATGGTATGCAGACGACAGCACTATTGTATATAGCTATAGGTATAGAGTCTCCGATGATTCAATGCAGCTAAGACCCAGGCGTGTCTGTTCTCTGCCAAAAAAAGGCCATTCCAGCTGGCTCCTAGTTTGCGAGATGTGTCCATACCGATAACTGACCCTCGGTGCGCGAGTAAGACTCGTAGTTGATGGCCGGTTTTTTCTATTTTTATATTGTTATTTACATATTTGCGTCGATATTTATTGACTATAAGGTCAAGGATTATTGCGCGCTCCGTAACGATGATGCACCATTTGTGCTCTATTATAGCAGCTACACGACTTTTCTCCAATATTAATTCATTCTACTAATATTCTATCCTAACCTACTATAATATTATAAACGCGAAAGTTTGTGAGGATGTATGGATGTTTGTTACTCTTTTGTGCAATAACTACTGAACGGATTTTGATGAAACTTTACAGTAATAAAGCTTATAATACATCAGAATAACACATAGGCTACTTTTTATACCAAAACGCGGGCGAAGGCGCGGGCGGAAGCTAGTAGGCATATGCATAGGATAGGATATGCAATACACTAAAAAGTAAAAAAATAATATATGGTTAAAACCACGTTTTTAAAACGGACTAAAAAGTTGTGGCGTTTACGAAGGCAGGGGGAAAAGTACAATGGTTGACGTAGCAGGGTAAGAAGTGTAAGGGTGGTAAGGAGGTAGGGAGAAAGAGGGGTAAGGGGAGCAGGGGAAGGGCAATTGTTGACGTAGCGGGGTAAGGGAGGTAAGGGGGTAAGGCGTAAGGGAGCAGGGGTAAGGGGGACCGAGGGGTAAAGGGGTGAGGGGCAGGGGGTAAGGCGGTCCGTGGAGTAAGGGGGCAGGGGAAAGGGCAATGATCGACGTAGCGAGGTAAGGGAGTAGGTTAGGGGGTAAGATAACAGCTATAGGTACATAGCTGTTACTTTATACCCTGATGTTCCCACGGAATCGAAACTTACGCCGGTGAAACCGCGGGGCGCAGCTAGT
This sequence comes from Thalpophila matura, assembly GCA_948465475.1. Classification (NCBI taxonomy): domain Eukaryota; kingdom Metazoa; phylum Arthropoda; class Insecta; order Lepidoptera; family Noctuidae; genus Thalpophila; species Thalpophila matura. Next base: position 7,762,786 of record OX419198.1, on the reverse strand, counting down.
GTGAACATAAATGTATGGAACATTTTGTTTGTGTGAACAGATTGTTATTTCGCGATTTCGGGGTTGGTCCCATAGTAAAAGTTGTTCATAATTAATATAATTATGAGTACGATGACCCCTTTAAATATTTCCACTATCTAACCTGCCACCCTGTATAATAATATTAAGATCTTAATTACTGTAGATACATAATTATTATCATTATTAACCTCAAAGCACTATCGTCTTACTGTTAGTTGTATGTGATATTTGCCATGACTAACTGTTACATAATTATGGTCAACTTATCAGACATCCTATAGTAACTTTTTTTTTTTTGTTGCACGAAACTTTACAAAGTCCCGGACCTTTTGAAGGCGTGCGTGGGGCCGAAGCCAACACGTAGAGGCCCTTTACAATAAACTTAAAATATATAAAATGTAATGGTGACACAGCTGGCATTATCCCTGTATGCGCTATATAAATGCACCCATGCACCACACACCCAGGACAAACCCCAGCTGTGCAGAACTATTGCAAACATGTGGAGAAAAACTACTTTGGCTATTGTGATGGGATGGTAGTGGATTGGTTTTGGGGAACTATGGTAACCTATGGCGCCTGCCGAAACAATGTATATTGACACGTAATAATGGCAGACGGAGACTTGCCAACTCACTAACTGGGCTCCCCGAAAATGGTTGCTCAAGTCGCAAAAAGGGGGCAACAGGAACGTGAGCGGCTGAAGGGTGGAGAGGCTTTGCTGGACTTTAAACTCAGATCATTTGCTCCCTGAGGGTCCGGCATCACTGGCCCACTCACCACTTACGCTCAGCATCCACCCTTTGGGCAGTGGGGTTCTGCTCTAGCGACTCCACTCTGGACGGCCAATTAAGGCAAGCCAGAGGCGGGAGACCTGTTCCTCGTCAGTGTTCACTCCGACCAGCCAATTAAGGCAAGCCGAAGATGAGGAGCGGTGACTTCTCCCTGGAGCACTCGGGTACCGCGTAACTTAGTAACATAACATAACATAGTAACTTCATTGTTAGGGTTCCGTACCTAAATGGTAAAAAAGGAACCCTTATGGTGCGACTTCGTCTGTCTGTCTGTCTGTCACACCTGCTTATTTCAGCAACTACTAATGCTATCTACTTGAAATTTGGAACAGTTATAAAGAACGCTTGCCCAACTTTATTGCAAATAAAAAATATTTTTATTTTCATTGCAAAAGGGGCGGAGTGAGGGTCAGAAATTTTAAAGTGGGGTAACTAGGTCAAGCGGCATATCATATGAAAGGGCTTGATCTGCACATTTCAAAATATATTTTTATTTTATTTTATATTTCACAGTTTTCGATATATGATGAAAAATGTCTGAAAAAATACCATTTCCCCCCCCTTATCTCCGAAGTTTGCGGAGCGAAAAATCTGAAATAATTAGAGCTGATAGGAATTGACCCAAATATTGCACCAAAAATAAAACGATGTTCCTAACTAGTACAGTTTTTTTCAAAATCATCAAAATTCCTTCACTAACAAACTTAATTACGCGATCCGGTTTTTTTCACTTTATACGTCCAAAAATGATGCGGAACCCTCGGTGCACGAGTATGACTCGCACTTGGCCGGTTTTTTTTTGTAATGGAGTTACGATATCTGCAAACTAAGACATTGATACATTATGCTAAAAATAAAATAGGACCTACACTGAATAATATAATTTTAATTAATCAACACTTTTTATTAACAATGTATACGGGGTCAACGTCATCTTCAAACTTTTGCTCCACACTCGTTCAACTAACTCATCGTCATCAGCCAGGCTACTATACTCTGCCTCCTTACACTCCATGAAGTACTTCCCCCGCACGTTCTGCAGTTCTTCAGACAGACACAGGTGTAGCGTCGTCTGAGCTCCTTCCTTAGGAGTTTTAAACTTCATAATATTCATGGTAACATTCCACATCTCTCTGATTACAGGAGGCAGCCTTCTGAATATATCAGTTTTAATAGTTCCAGGATTTAAAGAATTGACGGTCACGCCTTCAGGTAAACTCCTTGCCAATGCTTTGGTCCAAAGTAAATCACATAATTTACTATTCGCGTATTTTAGGATTTGGCTTGTCAGTCCCTCGTCATCCGATCGATGTATGTCGTCGACGCGTAATCTTGCAAAGTTGTGGATCCAAGATGATACTATGATGATCCTGCTGGGTTTGGAAGCGATCACTTTGTCTAACAGCAGGTTTGTTAGAAGGAAGGGCCCGAAGTAGTTGACTTGCATCACTGCGTCAATTCCATCTTCGGTAGGCTTAGCTTTGAGGCCGAAGCAGCCAGCGTTGTTCACTAAAATGTTGAGGCCATCATAGGAATTGTTGAAATCTTCAGCGAATTTTCTTACACTGCTGAATTTCGCTAGATTTAAATATTTGAATTCAATGTTTTTGTTTCCTGTAGTGGCTGTGATGTCAGCGATGGCTTCTGCTGACTTTTTGGCGTCCCGGCAAGCGATGATCACGTTCGCTCCTCTGGATGCAAGGTCGCGGGCGGTCTCCAGGCCGATGCCTTGGTTTCCGCCTGTCACTAACGCGATTTTTCCATCAAGGTTTATATTTGATTTACACACTCCTTTCACGAGTTCTACTTTTATTTTTATATACATTCCTATTGATAGTGTGAGAAGAAATAAAGTTAGAAATAAAACGAGTATTGTTATCAGTAGATAGTAAACTACAGCGAGTATCATGTTGGCGCAGTGGACTCAGAGAGGCAACTGAGTCATGATGTCATCATAGAAATCTAAATAATAAGTCAATAGAAGTCGTCAAGGCGAGTGAACTATGTGTCTTAGGGGCGACGCAGACGACAGACTTTTTATGCGATCGAGTCTGCAGCTCTCGAACAATCAGTGCACTAATGATTGCAGATTTTTCGAGCGCTGTAAAGCGCTGCACTCGATCGCACAAAAAGTCTGTCGTCTGTGCTGCCCCTTACACAAAACAAAACATCATAGCGTGCGGGGCGAGTGGAACCTACACAGTGGCTAAGACCTATGCAAAAAGAAATATTTGCATCGTTTTTGGTATTTGTGTATAGTTTTCTATTTTTATTATGTTACTATCACTTTGCCCGCGACTTCGTCAGCGTGACATACACGCGACCTCATCAGCGACTCAGCGTGACATACACGCAGCAACATCTAGCGTTCTAAAGCAATCGTCACCGTCGAAAGTTATTGTTCTTTCCCTCGGGAGCAGTACTTTTTTTCTGGATGAAAGGTATCTTGTGTACTTTTTTGTACCCCTGACAACGTATATGCAAAATTTCATGATGATCGGTTTTGTGGTTTAGGCGTGAAAGGGTAACAAACAAACAAACTTACTTTCGCATTTTTATTATTAGTTAGGATTCATCTATTTCCGTCGATATTTATGACTAAAAGGTCAAGTATTTTTACACGCCCCTTAAGGCGAATGTAAATTTTATTAAATAAATATTGCGCTCTAAAATATTGTGCTCTATATTATTATTATAGATTGTATGTCTATTTATTATAATAACAAAATCTGATACCAATTTGAGTTTGGATATATGGACTAGAGCAGCAAAAATATCAGGGTGGCAGGTTAAACAGTGGAAATATTTTAGGGGTCATTGTACTCATCATTATGAACAACTTTTACTATGGGACCAACCCTGAAATCGCGAAAAAAAATCGGCTGTTCCATACATTTATGTTCACATATCTCAACAAAATGTATGGAACAGCTGATTTTTTTTCGCGATTTCAGGGTTGGTCCCATTGTAAAAGTTGTTCATAATGATGAGTACAATGACCTCTTAAGATATTTCCACTGTTTAACCTGCCACCCTGTAGTGGTTTTATTAACACCACACAAGAAGTCGTCCAAATCGCGGTATTTTTTTTATTTAATAGTTTTTACATACATGGTTATTCACCAGCTTACCTGACCAAAGAAACCCTAAGATCCGTATTTTAAAATTAAAATAATGCACTAAACTGAGCGGTTCGCATGAAAAATTTAGACATTGCGTATTTTATTAAACGTACAATACAAATTAATTCTGAATCGGAATTATACTTTTTTTTTCAGTTTCCTTAAATAATTTTATGCAATACTTTGATACAGAGAAATAAAGTGTACACAAGTTAAATAAATATTATGGAATAATTATTATTGTTTATTTACGAATCAAAATTCTCTTACTTTTAGGATATCTTATTTCAAAATAATTCCGTAGGTACGTTAAACCCCAGGAACCACTCGACTAGATTTCATATTTGTACTAGTCCGGGAGCCCATGACAATATTTCACTCCTTACCAAACATCCCCAAAATCAAAATAAACTAGCGTAAGCCGAATTAAAAAAAATCGTTCCAATAGTGGATTCGCAAGTAAAGCATTAAATGTTGTTCAAGTTACCTGCATGGCAGTGTATGGCCACCCTGCCTTCCTGTAGAGCGAAGGAGAGGACTTTAGCCATGTTGAGGAGACCGCTAAGACTCGCCTCGGCGTAGTCCGGCCACGCGAAGTTGTAGTAATATACTGAAAACATTGCAAATATTGACAATATTGAAAACATACAGACGCCTGCATTAAGGCGCCTTCCTGACCGGTTTGGTGTGTTTTCGTGCCTGTACCGAATCTGTACAAATATTTAGCCGCCTTCCTGGCCGGGTCGGTGCGTTTTCGTTTTGTTTTCGTTTCTGTACCGAATCTGTACAGACTCTTTACTAATAACATGCACTCGCTCTCAATTAATTACACGCACTCGGTAAAGAATCAGGGGGGTGATTCTCGTGGGTTCGATATTGATATCGCCTTCGATATATATATTGTCGATAGCCATTAGCGATTCGCCTTCGTCGTTGTTCGTTCAAAATCCCTACCATTTTGACATTTGTTGCAATATATATCGAAGGCGATATCAATATCGAACCCGCGAGAATCACCCCTCTGTACAGAAACGAGACGAGAATTGAAGTTTTTTTTGTTCGTGGGTATTATTCAGGGTGTTCCGTAATTAATGGATAAAATTTAACGGGTAGGTAGCTCACCTGATTTTCAACAACTGTAATGAAATTTGGGACAGTTATAAAGAATGCTTGTTTAACTTTATTGCAAATGAAAAAAGTCCAAAAATATTTTTATTTTCATTGCAAAAGGGGCCGGAGTGGGGGTCCGAAATTTTAAAATGGGGTTACTAGGTCAAGTGACATATCACATGAAAGGGCTTCTGCATCTGCAAGGGATCTGCACATTTCAAAATATATTTTTATTTTATTTTATGTCTCACAGTTTTCGACATAATATGATGAAATGTTTCCAAAAAAATACCATTCCCCCCCTTATCTCCGAAGTTTGCGGGGCGAAAAATCTGAAATAATTAGAGTTGATAGAAATTGACCCAAATATGGCACCAAAAATAAAACGATGTTCCTAACTAGTAGTTTTTGCAAAATCATCAAAATTCCTTCACAAACAAACATAGTTGTGCGGTCCGGATTTTTTCACTTTATACGTCCAAAAATGATACGGAACCCTCGGTGCGCGAGTACGACTCGCACTTGACCAGTTTTTTTTCCTCACACTGGTGCCCGACATTATTACGTGGAGTGCGTAAGGAGGGCGCGGGAGGGCTTACTTAGAATAGGCACAGTAGAGCACTTACCTATTCCTTACAGTGGCTTATCGCCTATTAAGTATGATGGGCAGAAATACATGGGTTTAGTCCAAAAAAAAGTTAAGCGGCCACTTTTCAAGGTATTGTTATGTACTGTGATTTACCAAAAACCGAACTTCATCATCATGGTTCAGGTAAGCACAAACACCTGCGGTAGGTAATTGGTTACCCCCTTTGTACAGGATTTTGTATATGTGCGTGGTCTCTCAAACCCGTCGTCAACCAATGTCGTCTAAACTTTTTTAGTTTACCACGTTTTTATTAATTCGCTTTCTCGTCTGTCTGTCTGTTCGTTTTTAATACGGACTAAAAATATGTTATTTCACATTTTATTTTACGTTATTTTGAAAGGTACTGACTGTCATTGGCCATGAAGATGGTGGGGTCGTAAGTGAACCCGGACTTGGTGAGCGGGGCTCCACAGCTGGCGTGCTCCCCCGGGGTCTGCAGGTTGATCACCGTGCGGATACCCCAGCTGGAACATGTAGTACACTTATACAGCATGTAACAAAAACTCTGTTCGATCCCAAAGGGGGCCATTATACTCATGAAAAATATTTTTTATGACACTAACACTGAGTTGCAGAAAAGGTCATTAAATTTTAAAGGAGGCTTCAAATTGTATGGTTAAAGCCTCAACCCGCAAAATCGCTAAAAAAAATCAGCTGTTCCATACAATTTAACGTGAACACAAAATGTATGGAACAACTTATTTTGTTTTCGCGATTTCAGCGTTTTTGCCATAGTAAAAGTTGTTCATAATGATATGAGCATTTGGGATCGAACAGGATTTTTGTTACATGCTGTATTGATACAACGTGTATCAGACAGGGCTTGACACCGGTTGCGAAAATACCTGTATCATAACCGATAAATACCGTATAAAGCGTTACGATACCGGTATTTCAAACCTTGCCAACCGCATAAATAACTATTTGCAGTTGAATCATAACTGTTTGTATGTATTTATTATCATCAGTTGCTATCGGACAGGCACTCTCCAGCTCTACATTACTCACAGAAGTATTTTAGCAGGTTCAAACAAAGCCTTCGTAAGATGGTGGTCATATCGCCTCGCTTATCGTGTAGTTCTGAATAACGAATAATAATAATAAACTCCACATCGTGGGCGATTGTTATAAAAGCAATAAAAGGTCACAAAGGGAGAAATAATCGTAGCGCTACGCCAAAGCTACGGCGTAGCAAGTGCGACTACGAAACTTTGGGATTCGCATGAAACAAAGCTCTGATTTTAAACTTTATCCTTGAAAGCTCTCACATAAATTCTATTTTGCTTTGTTGAGGATTAAGTTTGAGTCTGATAAGAGCTGGTAGTATGTGTCTACGGTTAATTAACCTCTAATTATACATATACAGTAGTACCGACAGCGTACTGTCAACACCTCACCATGGTTACTCTCGAAGGCATATAAAGGTTTCAATAGCTGAAAAGACATTTTGCCTATGTTCAACCATAATAATATATAAGATTGTAGTTATATTTAATCTAATATATTAAAAAATATTATATGTGTTTGTTTGTTCGTCTTGTATGCGTTCCACATGCATGCATTGCAACCCATGGCACATCTAGTCCTAGTAATATTATAAACGCGAAAGTTTGTGAGAACGTATGGATGTATGGATGTTTGTTACTCTTTCACACAAAAAGTACTGAACGGATTTTGATGACACTTTACAGTAATATAGCTAACTAGACTTTTGCCCGCGACTCCGTCCGCGTGGACTGCAATAAGCTGTATCTCTGGTTTCTCTCACCCGAATGAGATGAAACGTGGTTTAGATTTTAAGTTGGACCCCAAGCTATTGAACTGTGAAAACCGCATCAAAATCCGTTCAGTAGTTTTTGCGTGATGCGCGCACAAACAGACAAACAGACAAAATATTAAAAAAAATATATATTTTTGGGTATAGTTACGTCCCAGTACCCTATCCCGACTGTTTTTTCTGGAATATCTCCTATAGATACATCAGAAAAACACATAGGCTACCTTTTATCCCGAAAAACGCGGGTGAAGCCGCGGGCGGAAGCTAGTTATTTATATATTAAACTTAGATTTAAAATCCATACAATGTGTTAGCAAGAAACCTCTAAACTATATTGGAACTGAGTTGGCCTTACCTGTGGAACTGTTGTATAATATTCCTGGCGGCGATGCCCGCCGTGCTGGGACGCGCCATCGCCAGAATGTCGTCGGTAACCCTGTGACGACGTGACGTTATTAGACGAGCTATTGGCCCAGACTTATTGATGTGCGAGGGTTACAAGATTTATGGGCTTGTGAATTTGAAAACAGGGGTTTTGACGTCAATGTATCTATGCGTAGGTATTAAAAGAATTAATAAACTCTATTACGTATTTTATTAGGGGAACTATATTTTCTGTCATCTAAGTTTAGATTGGTCACTAATCTGCGATACCCTAATTAATATATCTATTCCTAAGAAATATATTAGTCATCATTTTAATCAAAACGGTCTCTAAGTATGAATCATCAAATTAATGAAAATATGTAACTTAAATAATATTTTGATATCTTTTTTCTATAGCCCAAATATAAGTTCTGTGCTCAAAAAATTCATTCTATCATCAAAATGATAGATATGTCACCTAATAAATAGATGTATCACCTAATAAATAGATCAGTTCCATAATTTTATGAAAAAATGCCTAATAGAGATTGGATTGAATTGAGAAAATCGGTTAGTATAAAAATAACATTAGGATCCTAGAGCGAGCGAAGCGAGCTCGGGAACTTGGGCACCCCGACACGGACAGGTTAGGTTCGAAAGCGTTGACGGGGGCTTCAGTGGGACGAAGCCCCCGTCAACCCCTTCGTGTTAGGTTACTTTTAACCTTGCAGACAGAAATAGGAGCCCCGCTACGCGGGGCTACGTCGACCACCTGCCTTTCTTATTGCTGTAGATTTAAATTTCAGGTGACATATTCGATAATATATAATAATATTATTTTCTAGTGATTATAAATTAATTTTTAGGTATACATATTTTATTGTTTGGTAATTCAATTTTAGTGACACTTCTATTCAAAGTCAAAGTCAAAAGTCAAAAACATTTATTTCAATTAGACCATTTACAGGCACTTTTGAAATGTCAAACAATATAACAATAGTTGTCAGTCGGTTTGTCCGTTAGTTGAAGCTAGTTGTCCGTTCCAAAACGTAGATTCCTATGGAGAAGAACTTATTATTTTGATACCCAATACAATTATTAGATGATTGATATTATTTCCCAGTAATTCTTAATTAATATTTAGGTAAGCGTTTAAATATTATTTGGTGATTCAATTTAGGTGACAGATCTTTTATTCTAGGAACAAACATGATTTATTAGATCACTGAAAATGCATTTATTAGGTAACTGATTAAATCATACCCTTTTATTAGTCCGTCTGGCCGTTCTGCCCAATCGATTTGCTTGTTTTTTTTTTAATTATAGGTATTGATGCACAGATTTGTCATCAAGCATTGCAATGTTACAAAGCAGCACGGGTCGTCTAGTTTTTTTAAGATTACGTTCAACTGTTCCCCGTAGTATCACCCCCGTTGCTCGACTCCTAAGGGTAATAGCGTGATGTTAAATAGCCTATACTATTTCTCATGAACCTGGCTATCATACCCAAAAGCATTTTTTCAAATCCAACTGGTAGTTCCAGAGATTACCGCGTTCAAACAAACAAACAAACTCTTCAGCTTTCTAATAGCATAGATTCTCCATGCGCCTGCCGCTGCGGTGGGTCGCTGTCACCGGTGTCCGAATCGTATCTTTGATACACCAACCAAACGCGACATAATTTTCACATGTAGTGGACATAGACAAATATTAAGTAACGTAACAAATACATATTACAGGCGTAGTGACGCCGAGAGTTCGGCTTTATATGTTGTAACTTTTAAAAGCAATAATATTTTTCTTTGTAAAATATGCTATAAAACTCAAAGCAGGCACTTTAAACCAGTTATTGTATTAACTATTAGTTATTTTATAATACTAATAATAAAATCCTGTTGACACGATTAGCTCGTTAACACGAGAGCAATTAAAGTTATTACATAATTTAGCGATCGAATATGTAGATAATGTGCAGTCAACAATAAAAGTTGATTGTTTTGAGTTTCGAAAGTGTTTATTAATAAAAACTTGTGTATATAATTATTTTGTTATACATTTAACATAATTTTTGGTAGTTAAACATTAAAATTTCTATTTATATAGTTTAATTTAAAGCTTTACATTTTCATTGTGAAAATATAATATTTAATTATACCTACTTAAAATAATAAAATTATTATTAGATTATTACACACCGTGTCATTTAAATCACTGTTTTTCTAGAACAAAAATTGTTCAGACTAAGTCCTACTACCATTCTATAGCACCAAATAATTATGTTACTAAAAAAACGAACGTAGGCGTTATCAAGTTAGTCTTATGTTGCTCAAATATTAACCGTAACATGAAAGCTCCTTTCACGTGATAGCGATATGGCATTCAAAAGTGTACACGTCGCAAAAATATCTCCCAAAGAAATAAAACACTATATCCAGAGCAAGACAATTTATTATACTAATTACCTCAAGAGGTCATTATTCGCCGGAGGATCTTAACACCGCGATTCAGACAGGGTACACCGCCATCTATCGAACCATAGCGGTACCAAACATTCCAATTTTAAAACAAATTTTTAAAACTACATAAATCAAGTAAAGAGTTTAGACATTCCGCCCACCATGGACAGCTCTGTCCATCAACCTTAGAATAATATAATAAAACTGAAAGTTCTTTAACTGTATGGCCGCCCACCATAACCCAGGTGACGTTACATAATACAAATCACAACTTAAGCAATAAAATAAACTAAGTGTAAAAACAAAAAAAAAACAAGTTCATATACCTAAGTAACTTCAACAAAAGTTAAATTGCACAAAACGGTAAACAAAAAATTCATCATTATGTTGGTAAACAAGTAAAATATTAGCTAAGTTGTTACAGGTAAAATAATTAATTTAGATACAGGTCTTTTGATTTCATTATTTTTACATCGTATAGTTACTACGCGAGTTAGGTTGTCTAAACCTGGATGCTTATTAACAATAACTCCGTATAACCATCTAGCAGGTGGTAAACCATCCTCCTTCACCAGAACAATGTCTCCAATCTTAGGTTCGGGCTTACAATCTGTCCATTTATACCGATGCTGCAATTGAGTCAAATATTCTAATGACCATCTCCGCCAGAAGTCTTGCAGCATTCTTTGTGTAAGATGCCACCGCTTCAGATTGCTAACGGGTGAATTTTCATAATTTTTATCAGGCACAGTTACTAGAGATTCACCCACGAGGAAGTGTCCAGGTGTTAGTGGGCACGCATCCTCTGGATTATCTGACAGCTGTGAAATAGGTCTAGAATTGAGGCAGGCCTCAATTTGAGCCAGCACAGTTGTCATTTCTTCAAATGTCAATGTGCTGTTGCCTATTATTCTTTTTAAATGGTGCTTCGTAGACTTGACACCAGCCTCCCACAATCCTCCAAAGTTTGGAGCATGGGGAGGTATAAAATGCCAAGTCGTACCATTTGTAGACAGGAAATCAGCTATTTCTGAAGCTACCGTAGACCTTTCAGCGTTGAATAACCGTCGCAATTCCTTTGCACTACCAACAAAAGTTGTCCCGTTATCACTCCACAAATCCAATACTCGACCACGTCGAGCTACAAAGCGTTTAAATGACGCAAGGAAACTTTGAGCAGTCATGTCGCTAACAACCTCTAGATGTATAGCACGAGTCGACATGCAAACAAACAGGCATATGTAGCCTTTGGTGGAGTGATAACCGCGACCTTTAGTGGCTCGGACGCTGATTGGACCTGCGTAGTCCACACCACTGCATTGGAAAGGTTTCTGTGCAGACACCCTTGCTTTCGGTAACTGACCCATCATTTGTTGATTTATTTGTGTTGAATGTCGAACACAAATAACACACTTATGAACATATTGCCTAACGAGAGTTCTTGCATTAAGTATCCAATATTTGGATCTTAAATAATTAAGCATTAATTGCGGTCCGCCGTGCAGAGTTCTCTCGTGAGCCTCCGCTATCAACAGGTAAGTAAAATGTGATTTATGAGGGATCAAAATGGGGTGCTTCATATTCTCATCAATAGGAGCTCGGTGCAAGCGACCGCCAACTCTTAGGATCCCGTCATCGTCAAGAAAAGGACTCAACGAGGTAAGTCTACTAGCCTTATTTAATTTACGTTTCTTTTTTACAGATTCTATCTCATCTCTAAAATACTGAAATTGACAGCATTTGACGCAAGTAAGTATCGCTTCATTTAATTCATTTGTAGTTAGCCAAGTAGTTAATTCACTTTTATCACGTTTAGATGCCTTCATCCGTAAAAATCTTTTGCAGTACGCTATTACTCTTATTAACTTACTGAACTTAGAAAACCTAGTAAATATACTATCATCACCTTCTACAGCAGTTGTATGACATTTAATTTTTATCTTTTTTTCCTCTAACGTAGTTTCCTGTATATTTCCGCTGTTGTAGTCTATCTTTTCATTCTGTAACCATGTAGGACCCCTTTTCCAGAGCTGCATATCACTACACTCCGAGGGCCTTATTCCGCGAGATGCACAATCTGCTGGGTTATCCGAAGACGATACATGTGACCATTGACTTCTATCCATAATCGTAAGTATTTCGGAAACCCGATTCGCGATAAATGTTTTCCACCGACTAGGGTGGCTACTTAGCCACGCTAAGACGACGGTCGAATCTGTCCACGCGTATAAATGCTGTTTGGGAACGTCTAGAATAGCAGCGACTTCTTGAAGGAGCTTTGCTAGCAAGACTGCTCCACAAAGCTCTAATCGTGGGATTGATACCTGCTTAATGGGAGCCACCTTAGTTTTTGAAGTCACTAAGTGTGTGTGAATATTCCCATCTTTATCGATAGTGCGAGCGTATACTACCGCGGCATATGCTACATTGGATGCATCTGAAAAGCCTTGCAATTCCAGAACCTGGTTATCCTTGCACGAATTGATCCAACGAGGTAGACGAAACTTGATAAGGTTACCAAGATCCTTTCGAAAGTCAAGCCACTCTGTCAGCAATGATGAAGGTAGTTCTGCGTCCCATTCGATCCCGGACATCCATATTCGTTGAATAAACACCTTTGCAGTTATTATAGTCGGTGCTAACCATCCAAGAGGATCGAACAGTCGCGCTATGTCCGAAATAACCTTTCGTTTCGTGACTGGCAAATCTAAGTCATTGAGTTTAATAGTGTATACGAATTCATCATTGTCCTTATCCCAACTTAAACCTAATATTTTTGCAATAGCGTCTGATTTTAGTTCCATGTTCCCTTGTGGTTGTGATCTTTGTTCGCCATCTTCAATCAATCTCAACAATTCTCCGTTGTTACTGGCCCATTTTTGCAACTGAAACCCTCCTCGATTGAGCAATTCCGTTATCTGCTTATAAATTCCTACACCTTCTTCTATGGTTTGACAACCTGTCATAAGGTCGTCCATGTAGAAATCTGACACAACACGGTTTTTTGCTAAAGGGAATTCAGCGCCTTCGTCTGGAGCTAATTGCTGTAATGATCGTACTGCTAGATACGGCGCCGATGATGTTCCGAAGGTTACTCGCAAATGACGTAGAACTTGAAGTTCGGCATCTGGATTCTCACGCCATAAAATCCGCAGAAAATCTGTGTGATCATCGGATATCTTAATCTGCCTGTACATCTTAACGATGTCAGCTACCAGGCAGATAGGAAAACAACGCCAACGCATGATAATGTGACGAAGTTCAGGCTGCAGAGAGGGACCTACCATTAGATCGTGATTAAGAGATACACCATTACTACCTACACAGGATGCATCAAACACGATGCGCACTTTTGTTGTGCTTCTCTCATTACGGATAACTGCATGGTGCGGTAAATATACAGCTCCTTCTTTATCCCTATCCTGTACTATATCCATATGATTAAGGGCTACATACTCATTTATAACAGCTGAGTACTGAGCTTTGAAATCAGGATTCTTTAGGAACCGCTTTTCTAAAGTTAAAAATCGCTTTAAAGCAATTTCTTTTGAGCCGCCATATTTACAAGCAGGATCGCTTGACCTGAATGGCATGTGCACTATATATCGACCAAATTCGTCACGCTTGGTCGTGGCCTTAAATATATCTTCACACCTTTGTTCTTCTGGGGTCAAGGAAATCCTAGCATAATCACCATTGGGCTCAGATTCCAATTCCCAGAATTTTTTAAGAAGTGCATTCTCATCGGTATGCGTAGAATGCATGCTAACTATAATATTGTGGCATGTCTCGCTTTGGTTGATTTGTTCACCTACTTGACCAGACAAGATCCAACCTAGCCTAGTGTTTTGTGCGATAGGCATACCAGGTGGACCTCTGATTACACCTTCTAACAAGATCTGGCCATAAATGTCTGCACCTAGAAGCAAATCGATCTTGTTCGGAGTATCGAACGAAGGATCTGCTAAATCCAAAGACGAGATTGTGGTTAATACGTTTACCATAACTTTCTTTTCCGGTAAAAGAGTCGTTAACTTCTTTAAAACATAAGCCTTAACAGTAATAATAAAACAGGGGTCGACGCGTGATTTGACCTTAATGAGAACCATCGAGTTTAATGAAATCATCGATCGTCCTTGATCACCGCCTATACCTGTAATTGATCCTTTAGTTGGTATCTTTTTAAGACCCAAGAGCTGGACTGCGGACTCCGTCACAAACGAAGCCTGAGAACCTTGATCAATCAAGCATCTTAATACCATAGCAGTACCGCTCTTTGATTCCGCTGCAATTAAGGCAGTGGCCAATAATATTTGACTATGACTGTTAGCAAAACAACTTACTATATTTGTGGACTTGCTCTGGTTTGATGGGGTTGCGCCAGCAGAGTCGCTGTCTTCTACAACCTGATCAGTGGTGTTATTATCACCAACTGATTTGGAGACATTCTTGAGATGAAGAAGGGTGTGATGCTTCTTCTTACATAAATGACATCTGGTGGACTGGCGGCATGAATATACGGAGTGATTTTGGCCCAAACAGTTATAACATAATCCATTTGTTTGGACAAAATTACGACGATTATCTATATCGAGACGAGCGAACTTTTTACAATTAGCAACCTTGTGATTATCTTGACAAAAAATACATAATGTTGCCGAAACATGAAGCGATTTAACTGGAACATTACGATTAGACTGATTACGTTGAATCTTATTGTCTAGAAATTCCAAAGCTCTAAACCTCTGTTCAAGAAAAGACGTAAACTGGCTAATTGTAGGTAAGTCATCTGAACAATCGCTAATTTTTAATTCCCATTGTTTACGTGACTCACCGTCTAATTTTAAACACAATATATATATAACCATAATGTCCCAATTATCAATACTTATACCCAAATTTTTCAAAGCATTTAAACATTCATTAGAAGTATCCAGTAATTCTTTAAGTGCACTTGAGGATTCGGTTACAAGATTCCTTTGACTCATAAAGCGTTTTAATATACAATTCGCTAAGTATTTTTTATTGTTATATCTATTTTCTAATTGAGTCCAACAGATTGCATAATTACTACTAGTGATAGGAATGTGCCGTAAAAGACCTTCAGCTTCCCCAGACAAATGGGTCTTCAAATAATGCAATTTTTGAACATCGTCTAGCAGTCTATTATTATGAATGAGGGATTTAAATAAATCTCGAAAACTAATCCACTCAGAATAATTTCCTGTAAACATTGGCAATTCAATCTTTGGTAATTTAACAGAACATATATCTTTAGAGCCCTTTGCAGAAGGTTCAGCCACTTTATTTGAACTTTCCGAACTTACAATTTTCTTTAATGCTTCCTTCAACTCAGCCTTATAATCCGTAAACAATTCTTCCGTAATTTCATATAAGTTTTTAATATTATATTCGGTTTTTTCAAATTCACTAGACTTTACCGATGTTATAATTTTCAAGTGAGTTTCCGAAAACGTTGACCAGTAAGTTTCTAAATTTTCTAGTCTGGTTTCTAAGTACGAACTAGTTAGTCTCTCCTTAGGTGACTTCCTAAAGTTAGACTTTGCTTTAGTTATCGTAGAATGTAAATTAAATTGTAAGTTACTTAAGGCTTCCATGTTACAATGAAGATACACACTTCGCGTCGTTTACTTTTTCTTGAAATTATTCTAAGTCCATGCACACGTTAAAATTACTAAGTTAATAAGGTCCAAATTTGCTTGCTTTCTGAATTACTTCTATTTTGAATGTAAGTTTCCTCTCAATAAATTATTCGATAAAAAGTACTCACAGTTTGTCTTCGAATCACTTCACTATCACTCACTTTACGTAGCTCGTCGTGATGATATGCAGGGTACTCCCCCCGCACCGCAGCTGCTGCTCACGTCTACCAGCACGGCCTGTTAGCGCCAGTCAACAACCGGTCACCAACTCACCGCTGGCCGCGCTGACGTAATCCTTATTACGTCACTCGCTGTTGCTGAAACTCCGTCAAGGACAATGCACACCAGTCCTTTATCCGGCACCAAAGGACCACTTGTACACGTCGCAAAAATATCTCCCAAAGAAATAAAACACTATATCCAGAGCAAGACAATTTATTATACTAATTACCTCAAGAGGTCATTATTCGCCGGAGGATCTTAACACCGCGATTCAGACAGGGTACACCGCCATCTATCGAACCATAGCGGTACCAAACATTCCAATTTTAAAACAAATTTTTAAAACTACATAAATCAAGTAAAGAGTTTAGACAAAAAGAGATAAAGAGGAGTCCATGTGGACTAACAAAGACGTCTGGCCAATGCGGGCCGAAATGCTTCCATAATATTTATTTTATTATAAAATACCGAAAAACCGTCTTTTGTTGTTGACTGTATGTTTTATTGAGATGTATGGTTTTATTTGTTGTAAACACGCATGTTGCGGTTTGTTTGCCGCCATGTTCGTTTAGTATACAATCTAGACGCAATTTAATTTAGGTCTGGTGTTTAAGTGCTTGAGTGGACTTGACACAGTTTTGTAGTATTATAATAAAGGCATTTCTACTCTACATATACTATACCATCAAAATAAGAATAGGACTGACCTTGTGCCATTTTGTGACATTTTGTATTCAATATTGAGATCTTACCAAAACACGTCTTTGATTCGCAATTTAATTTTATTTGTAAGACCTACTTTTCAAGTGATACTTGACAGTTCGAGGTCATTGACGTTTCTATTGTTATCGCGATCGCATAGTACCCCTATCGCTCTTGGGCATACTGGATTCGGCCAAAGTTGGGAAAAGTTAGGGTCTGACAGGATTTATTCTGAGGGTGAAAAATCAGAGCTAATAAGGTTTTTTGAGCTAATAGGCGTTTGACCGCCACCTCGCCTGATATTAAGCAATGATTGATACATAAATCACTTAAATGAGGTCTCATTGGATTCGGGGATTCTTCACTGTGAGATTGACTAGGCCCTAGGGTATATAATTTTAATATTGAAATATAACTTACCTACTGTCAGGTTTTTTGTTATTTTTTGATAATTTTGTTTATCTTGTTATCAAGTCTATTTAAAAGCTACGAGGTACAAAAAGTGGTGGGACGTACGAGCAAACGAGATACCTACCCAAATTATATAGCCCTTGCCAGCTACTACCTACGTTTATTATTTTAATTTACTTATAATAAACAAAAAATAACGAATGGATACAATTTAAACTTCTAACATTTCAACTTAATAAAATACAGTGAATTCGCTGTGCTGTCGTGACATTGGAAACAAAAAACATAGCATTTCACAACCGCATGCGAATATTTTTCAGTTAAAGTAATAATTTACTCATTTGCATACATCAGTACCTACTTACTTTGTTTTATTAAGAAATGTCATGTGTTTTACGACTGCAGTGCCGTTGTTAGGCGGAGGTTACACGGACTACTTTAAGCTGTGAATAGAGTTAATCAGTGAGTCAGGATCGGATCAGTAATTCAGTAGTTTCAGAGATTACCTCCTACGGCTCCTACATACATTGTAATTACGTACATACACAAAAACTTTACCTTTTTATTATTATTGTATAATTTTATTATACCTACTGATATGGGAATGTAGGATGTCACATTCGATTTTTGGCCTACAACTATGACGCCCGCAACAGCCCGACAATTTCTGCCTGCGTCAGTCATAATCTCAGATCATAGAAACAAGGAGATGTGCCAAGGCACTATCGAGCTTGATGCCTGATCTTGAGCAAATTGCTCATATTAAAAACGTACGCGCTGGCGACGAACCGAAAACGATCGATGGTATAAATACAGAGTTTTAGTTTAGTGCTAGTGTTGAGTGACGATTAACAGTGTTAGATTAAGGGTGTGCGGAATGTTCAATGCGTGGGAGATCTTTTTATTCACAAGGATGCGCGTAATTGTGTCGAAAAATGTACTAAAAGTGGCATCAGTTGTTCCCGTACTAATTTGCTATGATGGCATATCTCCTTGTATCTATGATCTGAGGTCATAATCATAACTGTATTGTGTACCGCCCTTAGGTCTCAACATTAGTAAGGTGAATAAAAAAGTGTATTATTACAATAATTAACATAAAATGGAGTGCCAAGCGGAAGTCACGCGACCCACATATTTTATTATACTTTTATTTTTAAAACCAAGGATAGCCACAGTACCTATGATAATTTTTAGAGGGGTACTTAATTATTACAAAAGTAGGGGATCTGAATTGCATAAATTTTTCGAGAGCCTCGTTCCTGTGGTTAATGTATTTATGAGTAGGTACCAGTAGCGAAGGGTCCCTATAATACGATTCCTTCCGGCTTCCCTTTGAAAAATAGCACAGGCAGTATTGTCTACTTTTAATAGTTAGCTTTTCGTAGTCAGGCAAGCATTTGTAGCTTGGCTTACCTCTTACAGACACAGTGGTTCTGTACGTTCTGTGGTGGTATGGTACCTAGTACCTACCAGTGGTGAAGGGTCAGATTTTGTTAGAGGTAAGCCGAGCTACAAATGCTTACCTCTTACAAAAACTGACCTTTCGCCACAGGTAGGTTCTAGGTACAATACCACCACAGAACGAACAGAACCACTGTTTTTATACCTCACCATGTAAGACCACAAATAACCCCGGTGACATTGTACATACGATGTGATACTGTCAGTATAGCGTCCTCGTGGTGTTGGGACTAAATTATTAAAGTGGTGAGCTGTTCATTGCGGCGCTAATGTAATATTTTCACGGGTAGACGTAGAGGTTTTTATGTAGGTTACGTTATGTATGATTAAATTAATTTATAGGTTAACGTTTACAGCATATATTTATTACAAGAGCATACATATTATTACAAGATTCAACAGACGACTCTAGTCTTAAGTTGTGAGAGATTTTGATGCAATGAAATCTATACGAAGTCTGTAAATATTTGTTTTTTTTTACTTTCTAGCATATTTAACGTAATATCACGCCTTTATTTCACATTATATGTAACTGCTCCCTGTGACGGATCCGGAGGGAGAGAGGGGTCTCTCCCCCCGGATCCGCCACAGGAAGCAGTCAAAAGTAAGAGCTGGAGCTCCCTTTCTCCCTCTTTGTACTGCAGGCAGTAGTTTAAGTCAGTAGGTCTACTTCCCTATCCATTGTCATTGCCTTTAACATGAAGAAAACGTCATATTCATAGCAAGAAACTCACCAGTCGGAATACAGCCCCTGTATCGCCGTCCCAGGCTGCGGCAGCTCGTACCTGCAGCGCGGGCCGCCGCAGAACAACGCGCATTGCAGCGCGCGCGGCGTGCTCACGCGCAGCTTCTCGCCTATCACGCTGTACAGCGCTGAAGGGGGGTGGTTGATGCGGCGACGGGATTCGCGACTCCTGGAAGGTGAGAACAAAGACAAACAGTTATATCTAGACTAATGTAATAAATGTATTTTTGCGAATTTTAAACATGTTAGGTTAGTTATCTTATTACAGATATTACAGACTTGATGAGATGAATTGTGTTAACTATTTTATATAACTTCTTGTAATATAACTTGTGTAATTATTTGATGAGTAAGTACTTATACTTATGTATTTTTATTTTATTTTCTTTGATTAGGTATATTGACGTGTGTTAGGTTACATAATTATTCTACTGTTAAGTATTTACCTATAGCTTTTTCTGTTTTAAACCTCAGTGTAACTTTATTTAATATTTCTTTTGATTTATATAATTTTACATAAAAGTAATTGACAGACAGAATTGTGTTGCTGCGGAGTTTGTTGCGCCGTTTCTTCTTCACAGCTAAAACACTAGGAAGCGGTGAAGGGCGGGCGTTTTTGGGGGCTGTCTTATGTATGTTGACGTTCAAAAAGTGCTAATCATTTAGCCCACTTTGATTAAATGACTTTTGATTTTGAATAAATAAATTTAAATAAAAAAGGCTCCAATTCAATATTTAATATTATTGAATTGGAGTCTGTAATTAGTCTCTGATAGATGTCACCAACGCTCATAAGAGGCGTAAAAACAGGTTTCCAATTTCAACTAATTCAGGCATGACACTGTAGCTCTGTTGGTTAGAGCGTTGGTGAGGCAGAGGTCGCAGGTTCAAACACCGCCTGTGTCATTTGTTTTTGAAAATCTCTTATATATTTAATAACATTAATGTAATAAAGATCAAGAGTTTTTTTTGTTGATGCGTATAGAGGCGTAGAGAAAAACCCTAAGGCGATTCGCACACTGCACCGCATCACGCAGCGTAGCGCGAGAGTGCGTGATCTTCCGTTGTTTGCAAGTACCTGTATTTGTATAGAAATCACGCATGGTGCAACACATTGAAAACGCATTCACGCGCGTGGTTTTTGTTCCGTCGCCACGCACCCCGCAGCGTAGCGCGGGGCGGTGTGTGATTCGCCTTAAACCACGAACCCATGGCCGGCGAAAATACTTATTCTAAACGTTGCAATTCTGTTTATGTCAATAATTTAACAGAAATATATCAACTTGTAGGTACCTACTACCTGATAACTTCATTAGCACTCTGTAGGCATAAATACAATTTTTTTGCTTATAGAGATTCATCACATTATAATGCATTTATGAACCTTAACGGTGAATCAAGATGACCTGAAACAATACTCGAAGAAATAATTCCAAAGATATTTGTGCCTCGTTGGGCCACTTCTGTGTAATGTTATAATAAATAATGCTAGAGAAAAAGTAAGATATTCAAAACGTTTCACGACGAGATAATACTGTTGTATATTTGGCTACGCGTTTGCTACGAGATGGTAACGAGTTACGAGTTTGCTACGAAGTTGCTACGAACATGGCCCGTGTAGCAAAGGGAATATTATTATTTAATATTGCATGAATTTAGTTATTAAATATTTAAGAGAATTCTCAAGTTAGGATTTGAACCTGCGATCTCTGGCGAACCGTGCCAACGCTTTACAAACTAAGTTAAATTTTTGAGATTTTTCTTAAATATTTAATAACTTAAGAGAAGCATAACAGTATTGCTTTGACATGTTTCAAATTCACAAAAATATACATAATGTATGAATTTATGTTTATTATCTATTATTTATTATTTAATATACCTTCAACTTGACCACGATAGTCAGAATGATTAGGCCTAGGCCTTTTTTTTTTTTTTTTTTTTGAGGATGGGAAATCATCAAATGACCCCTCCCGCTCTGGGCGGAGCGGAAGGGAGTGTCAGACTCTTACTGACTAAAACCCACCCATGTTCCTTCCTTAGCCCTTTTGTCCGGGTCAGCGGTATCCCTTCCGGACAATCCCGCTAGGCCTAGGCCTTGGAAATCGTCATAGGCAACAATTTATTATTAACCCCCGACGCATACAGAGGGGTGTTATAAGTTTATCATGTGTGTATCTGTCTGCATGATGCGGCATCCTATAGCTTTTATTTTATTTTTATTTAATTTTTTTCGTTTAAAAGGTGACTTTTTTTATTTTTTGTCACCGTCAGCCCTTCATACCGAAATACAGCAATGCTGCTTTGCGACAGATATAAGTTTGAGTACTTCTTCCGAAAAGCTCTTTCACAAACAACTCTGCTATCAATATTGCCTAAAGGTGCTGATAGACCTGCATGAAATTCACTTGTAATAGAAAATTGAACGTTTGCCGTTTTTAAATTTTGTCGAACTGAACAACGAATACTTAGGCCGAGATAAATAAACATTACTTAGCCCTTGCTTTGGCTAAGCTACGTTCCCGTCTCTGTCTTGCTTGCAAGTTGCGCGACAGTGACAACAATACTGCTTAGCCAAAGTACGTGCTAAGTAACGTCTATTTATCTCGGCCTTAGTGCCAAATGTGGGTGCGAACATTCCATCGATCATTCCAGCGAACGCTCAAGAATCTATTCTTTGTAAAGAAGTCGCACCTTAGGACTGGCTTGGCTTGTGGACACTATTACTTAAATAATACTAATGTATTTCACCACCCTTAAAAATTAGGGGCCATTTGCACCTGACCATTTTAGCTTACCTATCCAAAAAATGGAATCTGCGAAAATTTATAAAATTGATGCTTGATTTCCTCCGTTCTTTTTCGAATACTTTGGACATTTTGGTTATAACGTTGTTACTTCGCAGGCTGACCAGTGACTACTGTGTCGAAGTCAAACACTACAAAAGAGCCTCCCTTATTGTAAAAATAAACAAACGACCGACTGAACAATTAGGAGGGTTAGCATCAAAAATATTAATAAAATGTATTTTTATTGTATTTTTTTCTGTATTGTACTCGTATGTTTTTTGTTATTTAACCAGTGTGTGCGTAATATTCTTTTTTAACTATTTTCTACACTCGCGTCATTGAATGCGGTTTCGTACGTCACAAAATTCTTTCTCCCAAATTATAATTCTAGCTTTTTATTTTAAATTATCAATAAATAACCTGAATGCAATATTTTATTATTTAGTTAAGTTAGTATCTATAATTTTGAAGATATTTTGTAACCGATCCGGTTCATTGGTGTACTTAGTTGCTAAATATGTTGTATCTAAACTTAGCGTATAGTTGCAAGCCCTTTATTAATTTTGGTAATTATATCTGTGAATATAAAGTCCGTGTCGTAACAGACGACAGATGATGGATGGCAGTATTCTCCTGTCTGTCACCAAACAAGATCCTATCAAACACCAATCCTATTACGCATATTATTATTAATATAATTTCTCTTTATCTCATTGGGCATTTCATAATATTATGCCCCTAATTCAATCATTTATCATTTTGTTTGACTCTAAGGATATTTCTCTACTACTCTGGACAATCACCTGTCCGACGAGAAATCCATAGTGTTCATTAAAGTCAATAGAAAATATGAAATAGGTAAAAAAAATACTGTTGTATGTATGTAAACAAACTTTCTATACATCACAAGTTGTACTGACATCGACTTTATCTACGTACCTATCGGATGTCGGAGTAGTAAACAAGCGCATTTACTAAACTATGGATTTCTGCATTGAACCGATAAATTATCGGATGTCGGATCGGAACAGTGGAGAACTTCCTAATTCTGTGCGTGCAGACTGCAGTTAGGTTGACATTCAGAAAAGTCAGACACGGCACGCTTGTTATTAAATATTACGACTTTTCCCAAAAATAGAATAATGTGCTATTTAATATTCTGACGGTACTCTGCAGTGAAGGTCGCATTAATGATAATGGTCGAGCAACCATGAGTAGGGGCTGGTTTATCATTCTAACGACAATTTACGTGATTACTTACATCACTCCGATCCCATATTAAAAAAAAAAAAAACGAATTACTCTTACCAATATTTTTATTAAAAGTTTAATAAGGACTGGGTAAGTTAATTTGTAAACGTTTATAATTATTATTGTAAATTGTTTTACATTAAGTATGATAATTATGATGTATATTTTTGTTAATTTTTAACTAAGCTATTATTAAGCTTATTTTATCGGTATCTATACTAATTTATGAAAGTGCTAATCTCTGGAACTACCAGTCGCATTCGAAAAAATATTTTTGTATAAGATAGGGTGTTTGTGCACTACAGACGTTTTCAATTCGGTTTTAAACGGATTTTTAGCCAATAGGCCTGCAGAACGATGCCCACCACTTAAAAAAAAACAGTCCGTGAAAAACGTGCTGGAAACGTGTAGTGCACAATCGCCCATAGCCATATTCATCTATCTATTTAACATCACGCTATGACCCCTAGGAGCCGAGCATAAAGAAAAAAAAGTTGGAACGCTAAGCGAAAACGAAGTAATAGCGTGGGTGGATAAGAATTGATATAATAATAATTATGGTAGAATGTTCTGATAGATAATTATATAATGGCTGTTTCATAGACTATCATATTTTGTTTGATCATATTTTTATGTAATGTTCAGTCATTAGGTAATTATTTCTTGTGAACATAGAAAGGCCATTGTTTGAATTAAACTTTGCTTTTAAAGCAATCAGAAAATAGTAAGTACAATTAAGTGGAAAAGCGGTCAGCAAGACATTTGAAGAATAGGTTTTAACAAAAGTCTATTGCTGTTGCGCTGGGTACCCTAAAGACCGAGTAGAGTGTGAGAGAGACGGGTGTAGCTCGGACTGATCATACCTAAAGGCAAGGAAAAAGATAATATACATAGGGTAAAAGTGTACGAGATGATCCCCTTAAGGGAGAATGCTCATAGTTTAAACCAGTGATTCCAAAAGTGTTCCAGGTGGTCCCCGAGGGGTCCACGGTAGACTCGACGGGGGTCTACTTTGGGTTGAAAAATAAATGCGGGTTCACATGTTGTAAGTGGGGGTCCTCGAAAATTTATCTGGGTTCGATAGCAAAGAACAAAAATGGTGGCTTGGCTTTAACTATTAATGTAGGCATTTGATAAACTACCTACTCAAAAAAATGAAGGAAACAAAAAAAAAATGTGATTTTTGACAGGCTGTATTTTGGCGAAAAATTGTCGTACCTACTGAGACTTTAAAAAAAGCACCCCGACCGAGCGGCGAGCACTTACTCAATCCTTACTAGGGGGAGGGCAGCTACCCCGCCTGCCTGTACGTGGCTACGTCCGGCCTACAAGGCAGTAATAACCTCAGATCATAGAAACAAGGAGATGTGCCAAGGCGCTATCGAGCTTGATGCCTGATCTTGAGCAAATTGCTCATATTAAAAACGTACGCGCTGGCGACGAACCGAACACGATCGATGGTATAAATACAGTGTTTTAGTTTAGTGCTAGTGTTGAGTGACGATTAACAGTGCTAGATTGAGGGTGTGCGGAATGTTCAATGCGTGGGAGATCTTTTTATTCACAAGGCGCGCTTAATTATGCGCGTAATTGTGTTGAAAAATGTACTAAAAGTGGCATCAGTTGTTCCCGTACTAATTTGCTATGATGGCATATCTCCTTGTTTCTATGATCTGAGGTAATAACCAATTCAGGTTAAACTGAGGTAATTTTTAGCACCTAACTTTTAATTACCATCTATAAGTAATTAAGTATAACCTATTTTATATCACTGTCCCGACCTCGACACAGGTCGGAAGTTCCCATAAAAACAATAGTAACCTATATTCGGCGGTGCGTGCCAGCGTGCCCCATGAAATATGGTGGGTAGTTGGAATATCACGGCATGGGAAATGTCACGCTACCCGTGCTCTCATTATAAGTGTCGGGAGGGGGACACAAGTTATTAGTGTTGACTATAATATTGGTATGATATGGTATATGATACTGGTATTTTTATGTAATACGGTAGTGGGCTACTATTAAAAAAGTACAAATAAATTATTTTATTCCAAAGAAGGAATAGGAATCACAAAAAAGTAAAAAAAATCATAGTTATCACAAAATGGAAAACATAGTCGCTTTAAGTTTTTGGAGGGAGTATCGCTCCGTCTTTGTCGCGCGAAGCGGACATAGGTGGTGTTACGTCACTGCATGATAGTGCCGTCCGTGTCTAGCAAATCATTTTTAAACGCTTATAACTTTGCCAATTTTGTAGATGTTTCATCGGTTTTTTGGTGTTAATTATCTTTTTTCAAATAGTTTACAGATTCACAATAAAAATATATTCTCGAGTTGGCACATAGCTACTGTCTGGGTAAATTGTAGTCGATCAGTCAGTTTTTGTCGATGCCCTAATAGTCACTAAGTTCGTTCGTTGCAATTTTTTTTTACAGATTTTTGTAAATTTTTGTTAACATTATCTACAGTTTTAGGCACGCAACGCTATGCGGGCTGAATAACAGTTTATTGAGTTGTTGCAAGAATTGCTATTTATTTAACTGTCCTTGAGGTCATCCTCCTGAGAATACTATTCTGTGTCATTGCTGAAAACTTCAGAATTCGCTGAAAAGAATTGTCCTGCCCACCTTCTACCTTCTTCCATTACTTTTAAATACAACTAACTCATGTAACTAAACGACATGTGCACTGAGGTCATTACGAATTTTAGGCAATACCACGGGGTCTCATCAGGAACAAAGGAACATTTGTTGGAATAACTCATAATAGATGGCGTTATATGTATCGATTTGTTATTGAAGTTTGTGTAAAATTGAGAACATGAAAAAATACATCATGAAAAATATTTGTTCAAATTTTGAAAAATCCTTTAAGCACGGAAAAATGTATAGCCCGAAGATAGCCCGCGCTAAATCGGTCTCATTTATTTGTATGAGATGAGGCATCTGCACGTATAGTATTATATTATCTGTGGCAATACTAAAATACCTATAGGACTCGCAGGTCAAATGAGGTCAAATGTTTATTTAGTGTTTTCATTACCAGCAAAGTCAATACCGGACTAATCTAGGGGTAACATAATTTCCAAGTAAAATTAAATAGGTTTACTAAGAATTTAAAGCCAATATAGCTAAAAACAAGTAAATACCTGGTGGCTAGAATTCTGCGTAATAGTACTGCTTGTAATATCCGGAAATTAGGTATATAATATACCTGTTTGTCCGGAATTATATAGGTAACAATTTGGTAACGATAGTTAATTATGTAAATGGTAATAGAAAAAAAATAGTAGTAAATTAGTAGTAATAGTAAGATAAAGGTACAACTTGTTATTATAAAATTACAGTACCTATACTATATTAAGAATTAATTGGTAATGTGATGCGAAGAGCAGTGGTGTCCCAGTGGCGATTTTGGTGGTGGTAGGTCGCGGGTCACGATGTTGTACTTCGTTGACTGCTCTTAACGAAGTAAAACATCGTGAGGAATTAAGAATACGTTCTAGAACCGATAATAAATAAAAAAAATAAAAAATAATTGGCAGGCCCCAATCAGATTGTTCGGCGAGCTTCAGCTTCTCAATAAGACCTCAAATCAAATCAAAAGTCATTTATTCAAAGTGGGCTAAATGATTAGCACTTTTTGAACGTCAACATACATAAGACATCCCCCAAAAACGCCCGCCCTTCACCGCTTCCTAGTGTTTTAGCTGCGAAGAAGAAACGGCGCAACAAACTCCGCAGCAACAATTCTGTCTGTCAATTAGGTACTTTTATGTAAAATTATATAAATCAAAAGAAATATTAAATAAAGTTACACTGAGGTTTAAAACAGAAAAAGCTATAGGTAAATACTTAACAGTAGAATAATTATGTAACCTAACACACGTCAATATACCTAATCAAAGAAAATAAAATAAAAATACATAAGTATAAGTACTAACTCATCAAATAATTACACAAATTACTACTAATAATTACACAGTTACCAATCGGTAATGAAGGCCGTGTGCCAGCGTACCTAATTTTGTACGCAAATAATATTAATTGGATCTAAACATTTTGTACCTAATTACCTATATACTTATCTCAACAGTTCTTGTTAGAGTGAGCGTCTAGCTAGCTAGCAGGAATATACACAAATCCTGAATTGCAGCTTTTAAACTGTTATATGTACCTATTGATAAAATAAGTCCAGCCTTTTTCACAAGGGAACAATCACACTAATATTATAAATGCGAAAGTTTGTGTGTGTGTGTTTGTGTGTATGTTTGTTACTTCTTCACGCTGAAACAGCTAGACGGAATTGGATGAAACTTGGCACACAGATAGATTATAGTCTGGAATAACACATAGGCTACCTTTTATCCCAAAAAACGCGGGCGAAGCCGCACGGAATAATTTAAAAATTACAGTCTTAGGTTAGGTTAGGTACCTATATAATTTGCATTGCACAGTAGGTATGGCCGCAGGTTTCTTGAATTAGTTTTCCTTCACCGTAATCGCCTTATGCGATTTTAATAGTCGTACGCAAAAGTTAGCTTTTTACTAGAGACCTACCGAAAATTGTTTTTTTTTCGGCCGAAACCGAAACTAATATTCGGCCTGATTTGCATTTTTAGCCAAAAATGGAACCCGTATTTTTGTCGATAGTTTTTTATTTGGTAAAGCAAAAGAGATCAAGTGTCAAAGTTTTAACCATTTAAACTATCATACTTTTCTCAAAGACGTAATTATTAATCATCAAAAAACAATATAATTACATAAACTTACGAGATTTTTTCTCGCACCAGCAATATTTCTGTATTACCTCCTCCTGTCGGCGGTTTCTATCTTAATAAATTAATTGTATCAATTTGCCGGAAAATATTTTTGCCCGAAAACGGAAGCACCCAAAAATTTATATTTTCACCGAAAATGGCCGAAAACCGAATGCGAAATTCGGTCGGACTCTACTTTTTACTCAGAAACACTATTAAGTAAAATCCAACGCAATTTATCCCCCTGTGCGCACAGTGGGTAGCCTCACGTCCGGGTCAAAGCCTGTAATATCCGGAATTAAAACAATTTGGTCACGACAACTTTGCACGGAACACTGTGCAGCTCTACTGTTTACATTCGGACCTTAACACCCGTTTGTTTTTAGAAGATGAACAGAAATTGATTTAAGGATGTTATGTTATTATGAAGTAGGCCTATTTGTTTGTCCATCTCACTCTTTCACTGGAGTAATGTTTGCAATGACACGTCAAAATAAAGTACCGTACCTACAGCGCCTGTTCAAGTATCTGTCAAAACTTATATTATTGAGCTATTAATTGGTTAAACAAAATAATAACAACCAATCACATAGTTTGACTTGAGATTCGACTACTAAAAGTGCAAAACACAGAGTGTATACGCAGCCTTACGGCTGTGCGCCTTGTCGGAAAGCCATTTTATATTATTTTATTACAAGTCAACTTATTGCTCAGAGGTCTTATCAGAAATCAGGCAATCAATAGATTTCTGATAAGACCTCTAATAGGTTTCAAACGCGCTTTACCAATTATTTTAAGATTTTATGAGCTATGGATGTTTTCTTCCCTTTTTAGGGTTCCGTAGTAAAACTAGGAACCCTTATAGTTTCGTCATGTCCATCTGTTCGTATGTCCGTCAGTCACACCCTCGTCAAATCTACAGTTCATAACCAATTTGTATTAAATTTCGCAGGCAGATGTCTTCTGTGAGCCGCCATAAAGGCCTGTAGTTAAATTATAAAAAATAAAATAATTAGGGGTGGCCTGTGGCTTCCATACATGAAACTGGGGGATGAAAAAATATATTTTCGCGCACCCCTTCATGTGGGGTATCGTTGGATAGGTCTTTAAAAATAACATAAAGGTTCCTATATATATAATAACTTTTTTATTTAACTGCATATTTAGTGAACTAGGAGCTTCGAAAGTCGTTAACAATGTGTTCCCCCCACAGGTTCCCCTCCTGTAATTTTCCAAACGCGTTATCAAAAAATCTCAAAAAAATTCAAGCTTCTGACATATAATAAATACTCTCGATTAAAATTGGTTTGAACAAGATACATTAATAACTTTTTGAAATATTCACTATTTTCAGTTTTAAGTTTGACAACCGCATAAATAACGTTGTATTTCATAATAATATTATGAAATACAAACTTATATTTGCGGTGGAAAGACTGAAATTCTTCTTGCTACGGAACCCTAGACTGAGGTGATCCGACACGCTCGCCCGGTTTTTAAATTCACATGAGCAAGCCGGGTGCTTATTGAGTTGCCTCTAGTGTTTTATGAGTATAAATGTTACTTTATGTTCGTATCGGTAAGATCTTAGCTTGAATAGGTAAGTGGTAAAGAAAGAGCGTGAGCCGTAATTATTACTTACAATAATTATGAATAATTGCAACACTGTATAATAAACACTGCATTTTTGGGGTTTACCCATAAGGAAAGTCGGTGGTAAGGTTTTCATAATATTGTTATTTAGTTAGGCAATTATTTTTGTAGTGTGGCTCGAAATTATGTCCTGCCATGGTGTAATAGACAGACAGAATTGTATTGGTCTTTAAAAAAAAAATAAAAAAATCATATCATAATTTAGACTTAGTTCAGGGGGGTGATTCTCGCGGGTTCGATATTGATATCGCCTTCGATATATATTGCATCAACTGTCAAAATCCCTACCATTTTGACATTTGTTGCGATATATATCGAATTCGATATCAATATATCACCCGCGAGAATCACCCCCCAGTGCCAAAACGTTCCAACCTCAGATCATAGAAACAAGGAGATATGCCATCATATCAAATTAGTACGGGAACAACTGATGCCACTTTTAGTACATTTTTCGACACAATTACGCGCATAATTAAGCGCTCCTTGTGAATAAAAAGATCTCCCACGCATTGAACATTCCGCACACCGTCAATCTAACACTGTTAATCGTCACTCAACACTAGCACTAAACTAAAACACTGTATTTATACCATCGATCGTGTTCGGTTCGTCGCCAGCGCGTACGTTTTTAATATGAGCAATTTGCTCAAGATCAGGCATCAAGCTCGATAGCGCCTTGGCACATCTCCTTGTTTCTATGATCTGAGGTTCCAACCCACAAATGAGAGCGTAACTGATTTTCGAACTACACACGGTCGACGAACAGTAGTAGGTATTTGTCTGTATTTTTTTGGGTTGGAACATTTATGCAAAACTGGGTCCAATTATATTATGTCTGTTTGCTTGCCTGCCCGCCCACGTCCGACAATCGGTGACCGATATTTGTTCGGCAAAAAATTCGACATAGGTACCTACTTACATATTGCAATATTGAAAGTCTGAAACGCACACGGTTCAAAACCACAGATTGTCGGTGGAAAATGGAACGTTCGGAATGACGCATACTACGCACCGACAGTCCTACGTAGTCGGTCGCTTGCACTGTCTAGGGAACAAAAGTGACGAATGTGATGTGTGGTCTGACAGTCGAGCCGAATTATTGGCCGACTTAGCCAAGAATTCGGCTCGATTGTCAGACCTGCACAAGATCTGACGTCATGACGTGGGCGCAGCCTTGTGGAGAATTGCAGACAATGTAATAATTAATTAATAAAAAAAAACCGGACAAGTGCGAGTGGGCCTCGCGCCCTAAGGGTTCCGTAATATGATCATAGATAGCGCTGCTTCATACTTCCAATGGCGTCATCTATGAGCAGATGGCTCCACTTATGGTCCGGTGACTGACGGCGGACAACAAAGTGATCCTATAAGGGTTTCGTTTTTCCTTTTGAGGAACGGAACCCTAAAAAACGATATATAACAGTCCAATACAAATAATTTCAACTTAGTAGCTGGCTCATTAAAATTAAAATGACAATAACAAACTCAAAAACAGTTTTCCATAGGAAACCCATGAAAATTAATATGCCCATAAATATATTTAAAATGCAAGCAAAGCAAGGGGTAAAATATAATGAATGAATGCGTGCGTAAAAGCTTTTTTTGGAAGTAAATAAGTATAATAGCTGCCATTAGTATAAGTAATACAAATAAATCGTAAAACCCATCAGAATTATAATTAATGGTGACTTGACGTACAGTATGTAGAAATATTTATTTATTTTGGTATTTTAGATCGGGGAGAGCGATAGTAAAATTTTTGTATACTTACATTATACAGGGTGGGCAAAAGAGGCGTTTAGTGGAATAAAAATGACATGTGTCTGTATTTTCATTGGAATTTTTCGGTCTCTTTATTAAATACATTTATTATACTATAAACGATAGAATGACATTTGATCCCTATCGCTGACTTGTCCATTGATTGTCCACAACAAAGTTTTCAGCATGCGTGACGGTTCGAATTTTGGCTGAGGCAATAAGTTTTCAAAATAATGTTTCCTTCAAGCGCAACTACCTATTTAAGGTATATTCCCTCTACTGACCACCTTTTTCCATCCTGTACATTACTTAAAATATGTCATGGTAAATTCATGCGTGGATCGCAAAGTACGAAACTAAAAAATAGCGAAAAATATTCCAAGGGAGTCTCAGGGCCGATTTTGATGAAAACTAAAACGGTATCATACATTTTTTGAAAAGTCACTTTTCCTAATCGAGAATCATCATATAATATAATATATAATATCATAGTGTTGTGTACTAAGCCTGGAGACCGAGAAATATGCAGTTACTGACCTGTTATTGTTATTTCCATTAAGCGTAGGCGCAACCCGCGCCCGCGCACGTCGTCGGCACAGTCTGGCGCATACGCCACGCGCGCATCCGAACCGCTCCCACAGCGCACGGCGAGGAGACTCCGATATCACTTCACCGTTCATTTTGATTATATGTTTTTTCTACTTTATCACATTTTTATTTTATTTTTTGTTTAACGGTTTTTTTAAAGTTCATTTTTATTATTAATGCTTTGTTTTTAAAACATAGGTTTGGTTGGTTACAATTAGGGCCGGTACACATTACGCCGCAGCGGCAGCGCCGCCGTTTTTTCATACATTTTCATACGCGACTATGACTCACTGCTGCCGCCGCGGCGCGTGTGTAGTGTGCAAGGATGAGTACAACGGCGGCGACGCAGCAGCGGCGGCGTAATGTGTAAACGCTCTTACGTTTGGTATGTTAAGCCTGCACTACATGTTGGCCGAGCGTTGTCGAGTGAAGGCCAATACCAACGTGTAGACGGTATATTTGCCTTGTCTTGCTATCGCTCGGTTTCACTTGCCTAGTTGGTTGAGTATCGACAAGCGCCAACGTGTATAGACCTCATTTGACGTAGCTTGCCACAATTTGCAGTCGCTCGTGATCTCTTGCCTCACTTCGGAGCGGTGTCGGCTTTTCTGCACAAATCAAAGGCGCTCGCGCGCGCTCGTACAATAGTGTTCACATGTTTGTCCGCGCGCTATTATGCGGTTGACGTCAAACTTGCCGAACGTGTAGACAGTAGCGCTTGCCTTGTGTCAATTTGTCTAGGCTCGCGTTGGTCTAAGCTTGGTCAACATGTATTGCAGGCTTTATAGTAAATAACGAGGTAGGATAAATTTCTTTGCTATGATGGTATACACGTATTGCTACAATTGTATAAATTATTTGATAAGAATGAGCCTTAATTGCCAGTCACTTGTTGATCGTTAGCTCGCGACTGTAATTAGAGCTGATATTAATGAAGTTAGAATAATTTTCAGGTTTAGAAGATGAATTATTAATTATTTAGAAGCAATAGATGTACGCGGAGGGTCAGATTTACTAATTGTAAGTCGGTATTAAATAATATGAATTATTATCTATTAATACATAATAAATAGGACCTAACTTTTCCTAGATCTCTTCTTAGAGTCTAGTTAGACTCTTTAAGGCTGGATTCCACCAAATGCCATGTTATAGCTGAATAAAGCTTGATTCTCACTAAGTACCTATTATTAATTTATTACGTATCATATTGTGATCGTGAATTCGTGATGCATAAATAGTGCTATTATAATACTTAGGTACTTTGATTATTTAACTTAGGTACTTTCGAGTAACTTATTTACCAGTGGCGTGTAGTGCATATAGGCAAGTAGGCAGTGCCTACCTCATATGATTCAATAAAACTATTTTAACTGTTACTACTTAAATAAAATATATCAATCATGAGTAATTATTTATATTTAATGATGTATATTGATGTAGTAATAGTTAAAACAGTTTTATTGAACCATAAGAGGTAGTCACTGCCTACTTGCCTATATGCAATGCACGCGCTTGTTATTTACACTACTTATTTTGGCAATACAGCGATTTACGTCTCAGATAGACGGCTATTCTTTGGAAAAGAGTTGGTAAGACGCAAAGTTCATTAACTCTACCTATACAATATACTATGCTAATTTGGTCGCATCCACCCTAAAGAAAAGTTTATTAATCATCTTTGTTCAAGGTAACACGTTGAAACTTAAATTAATTAACACTTAGAAAAATTATGTGAGGGATGATTTTTTATTTTGACAGCTTTGAAACTGAACTTTGAAACCCAAACTGTATGACATTGGCTGTATGATTTTATTGTGTCTACCTACTATATGAACGAAATTATGCAAAGTCACGAAACCAGACTAAGTTATAGGCGAAAATATAAAACTTAGGTACCTATTTTACATTTTGAGTCCCCAGAATAACCCTAAGTAGGTACCTAATTAAAAAGACAACTTTCGAATACTTCGCCCTTTCGTCCGCTATTTTTAGAGATTTACGATGGAGAGCATAAAATTTAGGCTATTTTAATTTTCTATATTATAAATTCTGTGTTTTATATTGCGGTTATTTTATTTGCGTGCGTTGGATAGCTAGGCTAAACCGCTTTTATGGATAGAACCTCAGATCATAGAAACAAGGAGATATGCCATCATAGCAAATTAGTACAGGAACAACTGTTGCCACTTTTAGTACCTACATTTTTCAACACAATTACAAGCGCCCCTCGTGAATATAAAGATCTCCCACGCACTAAACATTCTACACACCCTCAATCTAACACTGTTAATCGTCACTCAACACTAGCACTAAACTAAAACACTGTATTTATATCATCGATCGTGTTCGGTTCGTCGCCAGCGTGTACATTTTATATATGTCAATGTGACCGTATCAAAGCGTCAATTTTAGTAGCACCTTGGCACATCTCCCTTGTTTCTATGATCTGAGGATAGAACAGAAACTCTTTTTCCGGCATATAAAAGACTCTCCAACATTCCATAGTCACTTGTTTTTAAGCCACTTTCACGAATTTTCATTTTAACCCTAAAAAGTAAATTCGAGCAAGTGGCTTATGAACAAGTGAATGTAAAAATGTTGTGACTGAAAAAACCTGTCCGTCCGTCCGTTCATCTATCACAGGGATGTATCTTTTTAACTAACAGGTAGCCCCTTGAAGTATTCAAAGAATATGTGTTAGTATAGACTCGATAATTAATAAAAAGATGGAAAACTATGATAGTTTTGGTGGTAGGTAAGGGATAACGGGACCCTTCGTGCGCGAGTTTGACTCAAACTTAGTCGGTTTTATGTATCTCTGCATGATTTTTGTATAGGTCCATTTACCAATTAGGTATTTGTTAGGATGTTTTAGTAAAAATAGAGGTTATAACAATATAACTCAAAACGTATATCAAGTTTTCAAATGGATACTATCAGTAAACTACCTACAAATTAGTTTAAGCCACAGTCAGTAATTCACATCGACAGTATAGCTCAGTACAGTTATATGGCTGCAGCTGAATATCAGCCGGTTTTCCAACTAATCTAAGGCCTAAGTTCACCGACAAGATAACAGTCCGATAAATTGAAAACGGCCGTTTAACATGACTTTTTGTATAGAAAAAGATTTGTTAAACAGCCGTTTTCAATTTAACGGACTGTTATCTTGTCGGTGAACTTAGGCCTTAATCTCTAATAATAGAGACACAGTCGGAAAACCGGCTGATATTCAGCTGCAGCCATAGAACTAGATAATAACAGGCTGTACGATGCATCGATATTTATGATGTACTGAGCTATACCGTCGATGTGAATTAGTCAGCGGATATCGATTGGAATTCGATGTATCTTGTAATTAGTTTGTCGATATCATTTCTGTGCGTAGTACCTAATGTCAAAATATTTTGAAGTAGCAAATTATTTTGGCATGTTTTTATCCGACTGGCTTCAAGCAGGGTATTTTTTTTTCGTGTAGGTGTAGATGTCTATTTCTTTAGTAGCCTTAACAGCTTGATGGATTTCAACATTTGAGGTGTCGTTAAATTCATTTTCGTTTTGGGGGGTTAAAATAATTTAAATGTTACCTACGCAGTCGGGTTTTTTGTTTTGTATCTAAATATAGGGTCCTACCCTTCTCATACTCAAAATACTTTAAGAGGCAAATCTATAGGTGGTTTAAATGCCACACAAATGAAAAAAAATTGATGTATTTATTTAAGTAGGTATTTAATATACTTAATTGTAAAGTTTTTTACAAATAACATAATATACCTACTTAAATGCGCATTTTTTTTTCCTATTTTTAAACAATTGTGACGTACGTGTGTGAACATAGCATGTGAAATGTAAATATTATAATTATTCCGACAAATTAAGATAAAATCTCCTCTTTTTTTAAGTCGGTTAAAATAAAGGTCGAAATAAGTAGGTACCATCAATAATTTCAAATTAGAATTTTGGGTAAGTGCCATGTCGCAGTAACGGTTTGAGCAAGATCTAATTTCAAAATATTGATACTAAATTGAAAAAAAAAGTAAAAAAAAACGATGAGAAAAAAGTGTTTTTAGCATTGTTACGGTCTATTAAAATTTACATTACATTACCACATAAATGTACTTTACTCAAATATTTTATCTAATAATGACTGTCCTCAAACGAACTTTTTACTACCAACAGATTACTTAAATTCACTTTTTTTAAAACTTGTTTTAATCACTTAAACATCTATAAGTAATTTCATATTCGCGTGCGCTGATTTAGATTTTACAATTTAAAAAATACAGCTGATTTATTTTTTAATCATCGAAATGTTATTATCGCGTGTTCGCCGCAAGCGGAGGGTTGACTGCCTGCGTGGTTGTGCTAGGGCGGCAAAAGAGTTACTAGTATACAGCCAAGAGGCAAGAAGGTATCGACTATACGCGATCTAGGAAACGGAGGGGGACTATTATCAAATCGAATTTTCTTTTTTGTCTATGTTTTTGAAAATTCGTATATAGTTTTGAATTCGAAAACAGAAA
Source organism: Thalpophila matura (assembly GCA_948465475.1). Taxonomy (NCBI): domain Eukaryota; kingdom Metazoa; phylum Arthropoda; class Insecta; order Lepidoptera; family Noctuidae; genus Thalpophila; species Thalpophila matura. The sequence goes on along the minus strand of OX419198.1, from coordinate 7,725,957 downwards.
CAGTAGGTATGCACCTTTTACGTTTTAATCCCTATTTCCCATGGTCACGCCCTGTGGGCCAAGTTATGGATGATTAAACGTATACAATTTTATGTAATTGCGTCTTTAAAATATTTCATGTAAGCATGCACAATATTATAAAAACCTTTTATAACCCCTTATTACTAAATAAAGTTGATAAAATATAACTGCAAGTTAATGATCTCTGTCATCAAAATTACCCCGAAGTTAATTCGATAAGGAAGGAAAACCTATTCTTGATAGTGTTTTTCAGACAAATGACAAGTTAATTAGGTATATATTAAGTTTTTTCTGGCCACTTAGAAATATAATACTTATCTTTGATGGAAAACTTTGAAACGGTAAATTAATCCTTGATACACTCAAAAGCAGAATAGATTCGGTTTTGACGTTGTTTTTTTTTAGCTGTCGTATATAATATACTAGCTTCCGCCCGTGGCTTCGCCCGTGTTTTTCGAAATAAAAAATATTATGTGCTATTCCAGACTATAATCTATCTCTGTGCCAAATTTTAACCAGATCCATTCAGACGTTCTTGATTAATTATCAAACATCTATCCATCCATCCATCTGTCCAAACATTCGCATTTATAATATTAGTATATCTGTGCGGATAAAAAATGGACAAGGATTGAAAATGGCATCGCCTCTATTCACCTCTCGCTCCCACCCTGGCGGGTGTGAGTATAGACAACAACAGTGTACAAGCGAAAGTTGAATAGAGCAACGTCATTTATAATTTTATTGCATTCTGTTCCGTTTACTTAAAAACGCCTCTCAATTTAACCACTGATTAAATTATACAACGATGAATATCCCTGTCATTAATTGTATGACAATGAATACCTACCTAGAGATGACAATTGACTGAAAAGCTGTTTAATTTAATCATCGTTTTATATAAGAAGGTTTATTTGGGCGAGTTGTAAACATTTTCATAATAGACACCCATAACACGAAATTAGTTGACATTTGTAACAAGTTTTTGCATGATTTTTTTTAGTAACGTATCTACCTAGTGTAGCACATAACAAAATGTGTTTTATTCTGTTTTTAGTATTCGTTGTTATAGCGGCAACAAAAATACATCATCTGTGAAAATTCTAACTCTCTAACTATCACGGTTCATGAGATACAGCCTGGTGACAGACAGACAGACGGACAACGGAGTCTTAGTAATAGCCAATAGGGTCCCGTTTTACCCTTTGGGTACGGAACCCTAATAAAAGCTTGTAAATACCGTCCAATGACAACTCGTACTTGAAGTTTGCGCAATTTAACTGTTGAAAAGTTTTGAGTAGGTATGAATTTAGATGACTATACGAATAGGGGAAGACCGCGATAGATGGATTGTGTCACCTCAGATCATAGAAAACGTACAAAAACAGACTCCCAGTTGCTACTGAGAATTTACTGATGGAAAAATCAAATAAAAAAAAATTATCACAAAAATCAGGTCTTGAAAAAATCGTGGACATACAAACAAAATAATTATACATGTTCTTGTGGAAAATTCAGAATGCGGTAGCCGGGATTGTTTATTGCTATTTTATTAATGTTATGTGAGTCATTATTTCGTCATTCCTCGGTACATCACAGTACCTATTTAAAGTCCTTACGGGATATTGGAGTCGCATTCTTAAATATAACTTCATGTGAACTAGGCCAGTAAAAACTTTAGATATTATGGGTGAGTAACACTTTTTATAATAATTCGAAGACCAACCTTGATCCAACTGAAAAAGTTAGTAAATAGGTCATAGTAATTGATTAAATTAAGCATTATTATTATGTTTTTTTATTAAATGATACATTATGCAATGCATATTAATGCAATTAATCCCCTAATAATAATATTATAAGTATTATTAACTTTACTTTTCTGTTCATTCGCAAAAGTGTTTCTTTATTAAATATTTATGAGACTAGACTTATGCCCGCGACTCCGTCTGCTTGGACTTACAATATAATATATATATTTATACTGGTATATTTATAACGGTCACACTATGACCAGTATAAATGACCTGCTTAGTGTGGGTGGCTAGTCCTATGAAGAGGTCAAGCTGTGTCTCTGGTTGATCCTACCGAAATTAGATGAAATGTGGCTCAGATTTTAAGTTGAACCTCAAGCTACCAAATTATGAAAAAAAAAATCAACATTCGTTCAGTACTTTTTGCGTGATGCGTGCACAAACAGAAAACAGACAAAAATCTTAATCTAAATTAATCTAATTATTTTTTTGGACATGATCACGTACCTGATTACGTTCCAGTACCCTATCCCGAGTGTTTTTTCTGGAATATCTTCAATGTCTGTACATTGAAGATATTCCAGAAAAAACACTCGGGATAGTAATACTACAAAAACTGTAAAAAACCGTGTCTGTACACGGTTTTTTTACAGTTTTATAATATAGGTATAGAAGTAAATAGGTATGTTTCTATATGTGTTTAATTTGGCTTACTCATGAGCAGACGGTTATCAAGCTATGAATCATGTAAAATAACTGTGCATAAATGTATATTCTTATAATCACGGGAATAACACAAGTAGCGTCATTCTTATGGTATCTTCCACGGAGTGGAGACGCGAACGAAAATTCACATTAAAATGAGTAAGTTAATTTGTTTTATTGTATTTATTTTAGGAATTTAAGGTCGCACCATGAAATCGTCTTACGGGAAAACCATAACTTTATATAATAGAAAATTTTAATTAGTAGCCACGAAAAAAAACATCTGCCGTGCTGAAGAGTTTAACTGTTCTTTAAAAAAATCGGTTTTAGGATAAATCTTGTAGATCAATGTAAAAAAAAATAACTAAAAACATGCAAAAAACAATTGCCTTACTTTCATAACTTTAGCAACGAAAATCGAATGAATTCTACACAACAAAGAACCGAGAACTCGCTGATTTGTTTTCCATAACAATATTTCTGTTTAGTGCAAAATTATCGCAGAATTTTAAATTTTTTCGCCCGAAATATCCATAAAACTTAATTATTAGTCGTAACGGCACGTAACGGAATAAGATAACGACTAACCCTCATAGTGCGGTGACATGTTCATGGTTATGAATTAGATTTAACGAAACCTATTTTTTTGTTTTTAAAGTAGGTACTTAGTTGATTAGAGCTGAAACTTTGTATACTTATTTTATACCAGATACCCTACACTTCTCGCCTCGTTCTTATAAATATATCATATACTTAATAATATGTTTTACTTTTTTGTTACACGCTGTATTTTATATCTATGGGCTAGGTTAGGTAGCTATAGCAGCCAAAATGATTTACATGAACGAATTCATAACTTTATTAAAGCCTTGTTCATCGGGAATTCATAAAAAGCCTTGCACAATAAAATGCAACCTACTTGCGTGCCATTGTGAAAGCATGCATGTATTCCCGTCGAATTTTATTTATTATTTTATTCCACGCCATCTGTAAAACAAAGTTGCTCTTCGTGTCTGTCTGTTTGTCCGCTTAGTTCTTATAAACTACACAATGGATTTTAATGTGGATTTAACGGCCATTTAGAGAATTTATTCCGGTAGGTTTATGTGTACCTATAGCTAAACCCTGCGGTTTCTCTCTCGTTGCTCGATTCGAATTTTTTGAATCCGGCTAGGTAGTAGTTCCAGAGATTAGCGCGTTCAGACAAACAAACAAATTCTTCAGCTTTATAGTATTACTCGTAGTATAGATGTAGACTGGTGTAGTACCTATTTTAATCATATATATACGAGTATACATACCTAATTACGTAGCAAAATCTGTAATAGGACTTTTGTATTTTAGGTTCAAAATTCACTTACGTTTACGATACTCAACCTCAATATTATTCGTGCTAGGATCATCAGTCATCACATATGCCCTTTCGCCAGTTGCATTTTTAGGGTTCCGTACCAAAATGGTAAAAAAGGAACCCTTATGGTGCGACTTCGTCTGTCTGTCACACCTGCTTATTTCAGCAACTACTAATGCTATCGACTTGAAATTTGGAACAGTTATAAAAAATGCTTGCCCAACTTTATTGAAAATGAAAAAAGTCAATTTTTTTTTTATTTTCATTGCAAAAAGGGCCGGAGTGGGGGTCCGAGATTTTTAAGTGGGGTTACTAGGTCAAGTGACATAATATCATATGAAAGGGCTTGATTTGCACATTTCATCATACATTTTCATTTTGTTTTATGTCTCCCAGTTTTCGTCATATGATGAAAAATGTCTGAAAAAATACCATTCCCCCTCCCCTTATCTCCGAAGTTTGCGGAGCGAAAAATCTGAAATAATTAGTGTTGATAGGAATTGACCCAAATATGGCACCAAAAATAAAACGATGTTCCTAACTAGTACAGTTTTTTCAAAATCATCAAAATTCTTTCACAAACAAACTTAGTTATGCGGTTCGGTTTTTTTCACTTTATTGTCCAGAAATGATACGGAACCCTCGGTGCGCGAGTACGACTCGCACTTGGCCGGTTTTTTTTTACTGCACCACTGCACCTATAGGTACCTACTACATGCAATGCAATAGATAGATATCAAAACATTTTTTTATTTTATTTCAGGGTCCCTGAAAGCCTTCGTTTTCGTAGTTGCAACCCTGCTGATCGTCAATTACGTATCAGGTATGTTTTCTTATTTTCCCATTTTTTCGTGCTTTCCATTACGTCACGAGATGAATAAGAAGAATGTTTTCATAAGAACATGTAACATTGCCAGAGGAGGTATAATTATAAGAGGAAAAAATATGGCCTTAGGGTTTTTCTTAGAATGTGAAGGAAGATTACGAAGGAAATGGGGAAATACCTTTCTTCTGATTATTTTTATTTATGTAGCCACGAGCCACTTCGTATTCACGTTTAGAAGGGGCTACATAACAGCCATGTTGATCAATGTACCTATCTGCGCGGTTAAGCTGCGTTTGTCGCGGTTAATCCATGGATGGATGACCATTTATTTACTCTTCGAGACTCCTCCGTGCCTCAGAGAGCACGTTAAAGTTATTGTCCATCATCTGCTCAGCACCTTTACTGTCGGGCACCCGTATGCCCGACTATCGAAAAATCAGTCTTTAGATGTTATCGTAGGTACTATTTGAACTAGATGACACCGACTGAGTGGCTTGTACGCCATGAATCGCGCAACCATAGTTTTAACCTTAAACTGTAGTTAAACCTCAGATCATAGAAACAAGGGAGATGTGCCAAGGTGCTGTTGAGCTTGAGAATTTAGTTTGATCACATTGATAATCGTAATAAAAACGTACTCGCTGGCGACGAACCGAACACAATCGATGATATAAATACAGTGTTTTAGTTCAGTGCTAATGTTGAGTGACGATTAAAAGTGTTAGATTGAGGGTGTGCGGAATTTTTAATGTGTGGAAGATCTTTTTATTCACAAGGAGCGCTTGTAATTGTGTCGAAAACTTGTTCTAAGCGTACTATTTTGCTATGATGGTGTATCTCCTTGATTCTATGATCTGAGAGCTAAACCATTATGTTTCTTCTACAGCGGGTATCGGGCACGGCAGCTGTCCGCCGCCCAACAAGGTGTACAACAACAAGCCGACCTGCTTCTCCGACGCTGACTGCCAGAAGTGGGGGAAAGTGTGCTGCCCCAACCAGCATAACACCAAGTCTTGCGTGGACCGCGCGCCCTGGCGCAACACTGCTGATGACAATAACAATAAGTACACGGGTAAGCTGGAGTCCGGATTAATTTAGTAGTTCCATCTATACTAATATTATAAAGCTGAAGAGTTAGTTTGTTTGAACGCACTAATCTCTGGAACTACCCGTCGGATTCGTAAAAATTTTTTTAGTTATGATAGCCAGATTTATGAGAAATAGTATAGGCCATTTAACATCACGCTACGACCCTTAGGAGCCGAGCAACGGTGTTGAAACCGCGGGGCACAGCTAGTATGATATGCTATCTTTTATCTTATTCGATAATAGGATTAGGTTTGACCGCCATCTCGCCCGATGATGCGGTCTACGATGGAGCACGCTTGCCTAGAAGAAACCGGTTCACTCGCGACTTAAAGACACCCAGGTTGTTGTTGGGGAACACACACTCAGGCAGCGCATTTTTCTGGTGGTTCTTTCAAAAAAAGGAAGCAAAGCGCTTCGACGGCAGGTGACAAAGCAATAGGTGGTAGTGCTTCCCCTGACTGATTATATTTGACAGAGCTTTCAGTAATATAAAAATTGAGTATTAAAATATTAACGTCCATCGTTTCAGGTGGTGGTGGTGGCGGCGAGTTCTGTGATGGAGTCAAGTGCATGCCCTACGAGGTCTGCAAGCCGGATCCGATCACCAAGCGGAAGAAGTGCCAGCGCGCTTAAGAGATACCTACTTGAAGGCGCCAAGACTTGCAAAGGATTTTTAGGGTAGGATTCTTATAGAAATATTGATATAGGTACTTTTTTGTATTTAACACCAAAGAATCCTTTTGTAATATTGCTTAAAACTATTTATTTTTGCTTTCTGTTTTTGCCAATAAATATGTCGAATTGAAAACATGTTTTTGCCTTATTACGCCTCCCCCACATTGGGCGTGCGCGTTCCTCCAGCATGTGAACGTTCGTGTCATTCACACGCCGGAGGAACGCACACGTCCAATGTGGGGGAGGCCTTAGTCTTATTACCCGACTGCCCCAGAAGATTTTTCGAGTGTATGTATGTAAGTAGGTATGTCTATTTATTTGGCACGCCTGAGCGACTTGATGGTTCAGCATATGAGGCGTCATAATATTCGTCTTCATGTGGGAGTGACATATGGGATATAAATAGCAGTCGGGGGACTGCATCCTTCTCCTTTTTGATTCCCAAAAAAGAGAGGGATGAGTCGGGTTTCTTTGTAATAATTTTGTTTATACGTTGTTCACGCCTTTTTTCCGAATGTTGTAAGCTCAGGCTAGATTTCTAGCTAACTATGTAACACACTACTTCATCATCATACTTCTGGACATAGGCTGTTCCACGCCAGTTGCACGCCAGTGAGCTCGATCCTCAGCTACTTTACTACTATCAATGACTTAGCTAGATCAAATAATAGTTAGTACCATAGTTTCTTATAATAGATCATGTCATCCATAAAGATACGTCCCACTCTTCCTCCTAATCGCTTAAAGTGCCAGTCTGCAACCTTCCGCTAGTGTTTTAGTTAGTTCTATAGTTACACACTAATTATCTATAGATACTTTCCAGTAAGACCGTAAAAATCTGTGTAGTGATTGGTCTATTCGTCGTAGTGTGGGTGTGCAGTGTGCACTCTTGTGCACCCTACTCATTTTTGAAGGATCTTCAGGATGGCACTATCACACGTCCCACTCTTCCTCCTAATCGCTTAAAGTGCCAGTCTGCAACCTTCCGCTAGTGTTTTAGTTAGTTCTATAGTTACACACTAATTATCTATAGATACTTTCCAGTAAGACCGTAAAAATCTGTGTAGTGATTGGTCTATTCGTCGTAGTGTGGGTGTGCAGTGTGCACTCTTGTGCACCCTACTCATTTTTGAAGGATCTTCAGGATGGCACTATCACACGTCCCACTCTTCCTCCTAATCGCTTAAAGTGCCAGTCTGCAACCTTCCGCTAGTGTTTTAGTTAGTTCTATAGTTACACACTAATTATCTATAGATACTTTCCAGTAAGACCGTAAAAATCTGTGTAGTGATTGGTCTATTCGTCGTAGTGTGGGTGTGCAGTGTGCACTCTTGTGCACCCTACTCATTTTTGAAGGATCTTCAGGATGGCACTATCTATAAAGATAAAGATGTATTTATTTGCAATATGTTGATGATCTGCGTCAGCATCAGCAGGGCCAGGACCACTAGGTGTATTTTAGTGCAAAGTATTTTTATTATGTACCTTAGTCGAAGCATAAGTACTAAGTACCTACTTTTAAATTAACTTTTTCTAAAAGCTAGAGTACAAGGAAACAGCCACGTTAAAAATAAAAGCAATATTCAGTTAGGTAAAAAATGTTTAATAGGATACAAAATTATGGATACAAGGAGACTTGTATTTGGTGTGTTGTTCAAGGCCTGCTGCACTTGTTGCGCTTGGTGTGTGGGTCTAACTTGCAGACTTCGAAGGAGTTGCACTTGACGTTGTCGCAGTATATTCCGGCACCTGCTGGAAGATGACAAAAACAATAAAAAGTCGCTTTTGCATGAGTTCCCTTCTTTCGACGCTATGCTGGCTTCCCTGTTTATCACTTTGTCTAGGTCTTAACAATACCATATTTGGATATAAGGCTGTGTCCCCAATAGGCAAACTGTGAGCGGCCGACTGAGTTTGCGCTAACAGTAGCAAACTGTTAGCGCAAACTAGCAAACTGTGGACACTCCATTCCAAATATATGGAAGGGCGTACTAAACCGATACGCCGCAAACTCAGTCGGCCGCTCACAGTTTGCCTATTGGGGACACAGCCATAATGTTAAAGTATGTAAAGCCAAGGACAGGGGGTCCCTAAGTATTCGTCACGACGCCCCTTAGCGTTGCGGTGCTGTCCAGGGGCGTCGCAACGCTCAGGTCACCTAGATTAGAAGATTCAATTTTTTTTGGAGTTTTCTTTGAGTAAAATAATCTAGAGCTACAGATATCTTCTTTTACAAGAGCGTCGCTGCTACATAACATTATTTTGAAGTTCACTATGTAACTACATTTTTCAAAAATGCATCTTTTTATTTAACAATCTTAAAAATATGGTCCTATGAGCGAGAGAGGTGACAAAATGCGACAGCGCACTTAAACCTGCCGTGCCAACTTACTTTGGTACTTGCTGGAGCTGGAGGATCCAGCGCCATTAGCAGCCGGTTCGGTGCAGGACTTCGCGTTGCAGGAGTTGGAGCAGCAGACTTTGCTGCCACACTCATAGTCCTGGACGCACTTGGGGCTGCAGCCGTACACCTTCGAGGGGAGGGGGCAGTTCCCAGCTGGAATGGAGAATGAGAAGGCAGCGATTAGTTTTATTATTTCAAGATCTATTTAGAAATTATGAATGGGATTTAGTATATTGAACTGCATTGGAGCTGCAAGTACCTTAAGATGGGCAATCCACCGGGTTTTTTTGGTAAACACCCGATAAACATCCGATAAATACCCATAAACACCCAACATTTTGGTGTTTATCGGGTGGTTACCAAAGAAACCCGGTGGATTGCCCAAAACTCGGTGGATTGCCCATCTATAATAGCTGCAAGCATTGCGCTAACCAACGCATCTCCGCAAAGACCTTCTCAATGACGTATGAAAGAATTGTAACGCTTTATCCCTCCAGTCTCGCCGACCTACCGGTGAGTCAGGAACAATAGGTTTTTAATTATCTCATTAGCTGGGATTTGATGGGTTAAAAAGAGACAAAAAAAATAGTAGAGCAAATGGATTTTGATGCTAAACAAGGACACAGGGCGTTGTGGGCAACATAAGTTTCATTCATGTAGCTTTCCTGTAGCCATTATGGGCAACACAATATTTTTTATAAGTAGTTTTTAACTCTCATTAGAGCCAGCTCCCTTTTACAAGCTTTTATTTAACTTGCCGTGTGTGTATGAGGCGAAATCTTGCAACTGAATTTTAGACCAGTTCCCCCCAACCGATTGAGCGGTAATTCGGAACGCAATTATGTCACTTCAATGACAATGCAATAATATGGTACCATGAAGGTGGTTTTATGAAGGAGCCAGGAGGTGGTTATGGGAACTCCTCAAATTCTTAACATAACTCCGTCGTGTTTGGGCGCGTTGCATTTGTCTTGACAAGTACTATAGACCTAGATTATGTCCAGGGTCTCACGATGGAGCTGGGAAGTAGTCATTATAAATGCTTGTTTTGAAAAATGTATTTCAACATAAAACTTGTTTCTTTATTTTAGAGTTTAAGTTTATCGTATTAAATATTTCCTGAGAACCATTTATTGAATTATTTGTGATGTAATCAGCTTACCGGTTTAAGGAAAATATAGCGTTTATCCAATCTGGACACTTCATGCTGACCTTAAATGAAGCTATTATCTTTGATTGAATAATAGGTTTAAGTACTTATATGGCTGGGGCTTGAATAATAGATGATGTCAATTGATGATGACTATAAATATGAACTACGTTGTCTTATTTCTTGAGAGGAGATTTTAACGTGGTTATCTAACCGTTGGTTCATTATTCTTAGATATTTGATTTATTTTAAAGTTCCTTTCAATATTCTTGCATTTTGAAAGAAGTTTTTAGGCAGTTTGCATTTAAAGTTCTAATAAAAAAAAATAAAGGACTACGTCTCTATGACAAATCTATTCTAATACCTATACAGGGTGGCAGGTTAGACAGTGGAAATATTTTAAGGGGTCATTGTACTCATAATTATGAACAACTTTTACTATGGGACCAACCCTGAAATCGCGAAAAAGAAATCAGATGTTCCATACATTTTGTTGAGTTAGGTGAACATAAATGTATGGAACAGCTGATTTTTTTTTCGCGATTTCAGGGTTGGTCCCATAGTAAAAGTTGCTCATAATGGTGAGTACAATGACCCGTTAAAATATTTCCACTGTCTAACCTACCACCCTGTATAATAAAGCTGAAGAGTTTGTTTGTTTAAACGCGCCAATCTCTGGAACTACCAGTCAGATTCGAAAAGTTCTTTTTGTATATGATAGCCAGATTCATGGGGAATAGGTTATGCTATTTGGCATTACGCTACGACCCTTAGGAGCCCAGCAACGGGGGTAAAGCCGGGGGCACAGCTAGTTAAACTATAAAATAAACTCACCAGCTTCTGTGTAAGACACCATCAGCACCACAGCGGCGAAGGACAACAGGATAGTAGCGGAACCTGGAATTATATGACATAGAGTTCATTATCAGGGCATTAGCCTAGGTTCTAACCTCAGATCATAGAAACAAGGAGATGTGCCAAGGCGCTATCGAGCTTGATGCCTGATCTTGAGCAAATTGCTCATATTAAAAACGTACGCGCTGGCGACGAACCGAACACGATCGATGATATAAAAAACACAGTGTTTTAGTTTAGTGCTAGTGTTGAGTGACGATTAACAGTGTTAGATTGAGGGTGTGCGGAATGTTCAATGCGTGGGAGATCTTTTTGACAAGACAAGACAAGGATGCCCGTAATTGTGTCGAAAAATGTAGGTACTTAAAAGTGGCATCAGTTGTTCCCGTACTAATTTGCTATGATGGCATATCTCCTTGTTTCTATGATCTGAGGTTCTAACAAAATATCTCATGCTTTTGCAAGTGTAAACCCTTACTTATAGATGCCTCTTAACTTTAATCACTAATTAAATATACAAATAACCTTGTCACTGGTATGACAATGAACAGGGATGACACTTGACATAAGAGCTGTATAATTCAATCATTGTCTGGAGTAAGGGGGTTAAAATCGTCTATTTAATAGTTTAGAATTTAGATATGAAGAACAAGTAGGTCAGTATTTGAATTTTAGATTGAGTTTGAATTACGTTTTTCAGTAGAATTAAATATTGAGTATTAAAATGTACCTGATTAAGTATATTTTAATCGTTTCCCGTTCCCGAGAATAATGTTTACTGATCAGGGATTTAAGGGAATAACTTATTGTTGCTTATCATAAGTAGGTATATACTAGATAATGGTATGTACTGCAAAGTAGGTTGCTTTAGTTTGCATTAGCTTGCAAATTTTTCATTTGTTTACCTACTTTGTAATTTGTACCTAACAGGAAAAAATATTATTATCCTTATTTGTGCCACTTCAGAACAAGAATTTTTTTAACTCCTTATTCAAGAATAGGTACTCCATCTATAACCCTACTTTGGTTTTATTTATTTTTTTGTGAGTGCCAGCCTCGTTGGTCCAGTGGTCGTAAGCGCGACTGCTAAGCGTGAGGTTCATGGGTTCGACCCCCGGTTCGGGCAAAGTGTTTTATATCAGGATCAGTAGCAGCCTGGAGGCTGGATTTGTGGCTTTTTAACCTATAGGCACCAATGCATTTTTTTTTGTGATGGCACGGTTATCATAGTGGCTGAGCGATTGTCGCGAACGTGTCGCGGGTTCGATTCCCGCACCGAACAAATACCTTTTTTCAAAGTTTTGAGTTTCTTTGAATATGTGATATTGTTAGTAGGCACCTCTCGTGAAGGTTTTCACGTTCCCACTAACTCAGACTAGTATCAGAATAGTATTGAGCTGATAAATAAAAGATCACATTTATGTGATGCCTTGACAAGATTTATTTTCCAAGTGAAGAGTTACCAAGTAGACAGTTACCAAGTAAACAATGAGCATTCCAAAAACAAAAATACAAAAGTAGAAAAATAAAACTTGTTGAATAAAAAGATCTTATACCTATAAATAAAATCTCTTTTATTCTAACACTCCTCCTCAAGTTCATTTCTCTACTTTCATCCACCACGCTCACACTCACATCACACCCATATTTCGTGCACACCATTCATACTTCCCTTTCAACAAAGGCTTCGTTAGAGCATCTGCAACCATACGAGTTGTCTCTACATACTCAAGTATAATATGCCCGTGCTCGACCGCTTCCCTTATAAAATGGTGCCGCACGTCAATGTGCTTCGTGCGTTGATGGTGCACAGGGTTCCGCGCAATAGCCACAGCAGATTGGCTATCACTAAAGATCTTCATAGATGCCTCAGCTTGACCAGTGATCTCTGAATACAACCTCTTCAGGAAGATTGCTTCTCTAGCCGCCTCAGACATTGCTACGTACTCCGCCTCCGCTGTAGATAGAGCAACCGTCCTCTGCTTCCTACTCTCCCATGAGATTGCAGCCCCCATATGCAGAAACACCATACCCGAGTATGACCTCCTGTCATAACATGAGGCATGACTCGCATCTGCGTAACCCTGCACTCTGCTCATTCCAGCTGTACTCTTGTACTGTAGTCCAAAGCTCTTAGTACCCTTCAAGTACCTCAGTACTCGTTTAGTCGCTGTCCAATGCTCTTCAGCATAACAGGTATTAAATTGACTAAGATAGTTAACTGCATGTGCAATATCCGGCCTCGTGCAAACAGATAGGTACATGAGTGAGCCTATTATGTTTTGGTATGGAATCGCCGGATCTGGTTTATGTTCCGCCCCAGGCTTCTCTAGCTTTTGACCTGCGACTGATGGTGTCGATGCAACCCTGCAGTCTGCCATCCCGAAAACCTTCAATATTTTGTTGATATACTTCTGTTGGTCAACTTTGATTCCAGTACCATCCTGTGTAATGTGCATTCCCAGAATATCCTCTGCCTTGCCGAGATCTTTCATCTCGAATTTTGTCATGAGTTCCTTTTTGACTTTACGCAGTTCGTCCGCGTCATTCCAAAATAAGAGCATGTCATCAACGTAGACCGCTAAAATTATGATCTTATTACCCTGGGATCTCATGTATATGCACGGCTCGTTTTTACTTCGTCTAAACTTCAACTGTAACAACTCATTGTTCAGTTTGTGATTCCATGCTCGTGGGGCTTGTTTTAATCCGTAAAGCGACCGCTTAAGGAGACATACGTAGTCTTCTTTCCCCTTTTCATGGAAACCTTCGGGTTGTTTCATATAGACCTCTTCAGCCAAATCTCCATTTAGAAACGCAGTCTTTACGTCCATCTGGTCAATATTTAACCCTCTCTGTGCTGCTATTGCGAGGAGAACTCTTAAAGAACTGTGCCTTACAACTGGGGAAAACGTCTGGTCATAGTCGATGCCCCATCTCTGGCTAAACCCTCTGGCAACAAGTCGAGCTTTGTACCTGCGTCTATTTCCCGCCTCTTCTTTGATTTTAAATATCCATTTAGAATCAACAACATTGCTCGCTTGTTCTGGTTTTACTAAGATCCAGGTGTTGTTCTTCTTCAACGCATCAATCTCCTCCTGAATTGCTGCTCTCCATTTGCTACTGTCAGGTCTTGATAGTGCATCTCGAACTGTAGTAGGGTCTTCTGATTCTGCAGCTTGATAGAGCACATAATCAGGAAACTCCCTCGGTTTTCTCACTCTGGATGGATACCTCCGCTCCACCTCTTGAGGTTGGTTGTCTGCAGTTGTGTCAGACTCGCAATCAAGAAACTCTTCTTGAGAATGATCATCCGCCGTCCGCGTTGACTCAGTTTCAGAAACTGGGGGAGTACTAGCTTGTTCCACTTCTGAAATTTGTACATCCACGCTCGTATAAGAAGGCTCGAAAACACTGAGCTGTTGTTCCTCAACAACTGCTTCAGTCTGCTGTTTCTCCTTAATTTCTTGTTTCTTCTCTCTCTCTGTTTCTGTTTCAACAAATATGACATCCCTTGCCTTATACAATCTGTGTGTTTTAGTATCAATAAGTCTATAGCCTTTGGAGTATTTGACCATCATACAAATCTTCACTCTGGCTTTCTGGTCTCTCCGCATACCTTTCGTGTCGGTAGCTTCAGGCGTAACACTTGTATACTCCCACAAGTCGGCGTCTATCAGAAGTAGCTCCATCTGGAACTTCCACGTTGAATAGTTGCTACTACCATCCAACTTCTCCATTGATATACCATAATTACACTTTGTGCCATCATATATGCCCTCATTGTGTGCCATCGTTGAGCTCTGCCCTCCTGGCGAACTCCCGTTACCAGCTGCTATTTTTCTGAATTTCGTCTGGGCCCATAACCTGTTAGTAGGCACCTCTCGTGAAGGTTTTCACGTTCCCACTAACTCAGACTAGTATCAGAATAGTATTGAGCTGATAAATAAAAGATCACATTTATGTGATGCCTTGACAAGATTTATTTTCCAAGTGAAGAGTTACCAAGTAGACAGTTACCAAGTAAACAATGAGCATTCCAAAAACAAAAATACAAAAGTAGAAAAATAAAACTTGTTGAATAAAAAGATCTTATACCTATAAATAAAATCTCTTTTATTCTAACAGATATTTGTGTTTGTAAACGCACCCAAGCGGCGACGTTACAGGAGACATCCCAGTGTGGGGCAACGTTTAAAAAAAAATAAACTGCAGCCTAATTGCGTAACTCAATTTCTTTCACAATGGCTTTCATTTTAACAGTTCATAGTTACAGGAGCACGGATTAAGAAACATACGGCGGGCGTAATGAATGTCAAAATCAATGCCATGGCGATAGCAATTGAGTTACGCAATTAGGGTTCTAGATTTATAGTTTACGTATATAGCGCAGCGGGACAAATGATTTAAATAAAGTTGTGTAAGTATCAATAAATATCAGGTACCTAAATGTTACTGAGTCAAGGGTGATGAGAGCAGTTTTGCACACGACCGTCTCGTAAATTAATTAAACGAATAAATATCAGGTACCTAAATATTACTGAGTCAAGGGTGATGAGAGCAGTTTTGCACGACCGTCTGGGAAATTAATTAAACATGAGGATCACGTTCATGTGACGTATAAATTGATTCGCAATACGCGTTGCCTGCTCATTGCATGTCGCTCTTACTGACTTCCATGCGTTTTTAGCCCGAGAATGTCAGATTCGTCAGATTGTAACTAGTGATTATAGTTTTTTTGGCTACACATAAGCTCGATGGGACACATAGGGTACCTACTAGGTACAGTCTACAAGACTGTAGAAGAACACTTTTCTATAAAAAAAATATACAATTTATGTAAAAGTTACAAGCGTAAGTCCAATAGTTATGAAACCAGATTCTGTTTATTTGTTATTTCGAAGCCAGAATCTTAAATACTTAAGTAAACTAGGTATTTGTATAAGAATATAGAGTCAACATCAATGGCAGTCGGATCTAAGCAAATATTGGACTGGACAATATTGTCAATTTAAATTCAATTGGGTAATGGTAGCTCGTTGCTGCCTAATTTTCCCCTTGGCAAGTCAGTGACATGTAGTTTATAAGGCAGTTCAGACCATCGGGAACTCCTGGGAGTCATCACGCTCAGATGTTTTGGTCTCTGAGGACTGTGTTTTTTGGTAGATAGGTACTGTAGAGGTTTTAATGTAAAGTCTTAGTAGGCTGGTTAACTTTATCGTCTATGAGACAAGCAATGACTTAATAATTTTAAATTAAATAGAATAGGTTGTCATATAGAAAAAACAGTAGAGGCTTGACATCGAGCGTGGTCTAAACTAGTCGCGCTTTTCTATTTTGTCTGTAATTTATTCTTAAATACACGAATATCAAGCTCAGACGCGAGTTTCCGTTCCCCATACCTCTAGCTTCTACATTACTGTACAGTCGGCGGCTATAAACAGTTCGACATATTTTCGGAAGTCGGATAAAGATATATTATTTTCACAGCATAGAATGATTTATCCTAGGGAACCCTTATTCCGAAATGTTCGTAGTTTTAAATATTTTTATAAAGAACCTTTTAAAATTTTTAAACAGATCCCTAATTTTATATTTCTTAACAGTTGAAATCATTTTATAGTTATATCGTTATAGTTTTTTCATATTACCTCATTATTTTTGTTTGGTTTTGAATGTATATAATACTAATCACTGTGTTTTTGTTTATTTATTACATGTCCACGCCGGAGAAAGGGATGAAAATTGAACAAAGAAGTACAAAGTGTATTATTGTTATATGCTTTGTATATGAATGCACTCCAAAGGTTGTTTTTTAAGATAGTTTTTGAATGGAACTATGGCTCTATCTAGGGGATGAGGAGATTCGGTTGATGCCGATACCGACTTTGCAAATGGAGCATAGTCTTCGCAAAGTGTGTCTGGGTTGGACACAACGGGTTCAGCTGATGATCGAAGACCCACAGCCCTTTCAGATTGGAATCATAAAATTGTAGGGTTCAGTAGTATTTTTTTTTAATTTATTTGACTAATGTTTTTCCTAGTGGAGTGGGTTCACAATAAAGTTTGATCGAACAACTTGACCTTTCCCTTTCTCTGACTCAGTTGCGTCCGATGAAGTTAAAGTTTGAGGTGCTAGGTTGATTTTTATGAGTTTAGTTTTAACCCTTCAGGGATGATGCATCACCAGCCGGCCTAGCATGACCACGATAGAAACGGGTTTTGTCTACATAGAAATAGACAAAGTGACAGATAAGTGACAGATTTCATTCATAAAACGTAGAAATGTTTCTACAATCTGTCACTTTGTCTATTTCTATGTAGACAAAACCCGTTTCTATCGTGGTCATGCTAGGCCGGCAGTTTGTATAAGTGAGTTGTAGCATCATTTGTTATTAGGTATAGGAGGTCGCATCGCGTCTTTTCCAGGCGTTTTGTCGCGATGAAGTTTATGGCGTGATGTTTTTGTTTTATTATATGGGTCATGTCTGACACATATAAACTGTTGTTGAAGTTAATTGATAGTCTAATGAGATTTGTATATCACGCAGTAGACTATCTCACAGTAAGAGACGTGCCTCAAACACATTGTTATTTTCCATTCCGCCTGTTAGGTAAGGATTCTGCATAGGATTAGGCAGGTGTAGTGATATAGCACTCTATAAGTCAACAGCTTGTCTCAGACGGAGAATATGACTGAGGGTTTCATCCATATTATCCTCAGGGTGGGCGTAGCTCATGTAGAGGTTTTAATGTGAAGTCTTAGTAGGCTGGTTAACTTTATCGTCTATGAGACAAGCAATGACTTAATAATTTTAAATTAAATAGAATAGGTTGTCATATAGAAAAAACAGTAGAGGCTTGACATCGAGCGTGGTCTAAACTAGTCGCGCTTTTCTATTTTGTCTGTAATTTATTCTTAAATACACGAATATCAAGCTCAGACGCGAGTTTCCGTTCCCCATACCTCTAGCTTCTACAGTACCTACTTATAATGGTGTCACGATTCTGTTGTTTTCAAACTAAACTAATTTAGTCTCATTATGTCTCTTCCTAATAAAAAAACATATTTTTATATGCATGCATAGTTTTATATATTTTTAATGTTATTTTAATGTCATTGCAAAAGGTAGACTTATAATTTGTCAGTTCTTAATATTTTCTGTCCTCTTTCAATGTTATTTGTAAGAAAGATATTTAATGTGATTAAAATTAGTTTAGTGCGATGCAACAGAATCAGCAATATAATCTTCTGCGTAATCTACTAAGTAGATTGACCCCTAGAGCGTCTATCAGGCAAGACAGAAATGACTGAAAAATTGCACGTCGCGTCGCCACAAAATAGGGACTATACTAAGTGATTGGTCAAACGAGGGACATATTGAACGAACTACTCCTTTCTATGGATCTATGGATAGACGCAAGTCCTACTCTTGAAGAAATTTAAACATTTCCGGGACGTTTTTGTAAATTTCGGGACCCAGGACTTAAAACTCGCCATCTGGCAACCCTGATGGGACCTATGACGATGGGGTATCAAGGAATTGTGGCCAATACACAAGCTTTATAGTGCTACCGACAACTGAGTATAGCCTATTGAAATTCCCGCGGGAATTTCAATAGGCAATAATAAAAAGAAACGCGTTTCTTTTCCAATTAAATTCGACCTTTCCTTAGGCAGTTCCTGACGTATTGTGTGAACTTTACGATTTGTGTTTTTTTGATTATTATTGGTTGTGTAAACTCATATTGGACTTGGTGGGAACAGCCGTTCAGCGCTATAGTGCGAAAACAATAGGCGTTTAAAGAAAACCTCGCATTTTTTTATACTTGCTTTATACAGATTTCTGTGACGTAAAATTGTACCTACCTATATTCCTAATATTCGCGGATTTTTTTTGATGATTAAAAATCAACTTTTTTTTTACTTTCTATTTTTTTTATAGGTAGGTACCTAAAAAACTATTGATGAGTGGTTATGTGTTGTTAAAAAAACATTATTAGAACTTCTTGATTTAGATTTTAAAAAAAATTGGAGCAAAGAATAATGCTCTCAATTAATAATTAATTGTACTAGGTAGGTACTTACGATAAAATAAATAAACAAAAATGATAATGGGCGTGGTACCTTACGAGCAACCGACTGTTACCGAATCCTGCGCAGACGATCTTAGCAAAAGTGAGAGCGACACGAAGAAATGTTAAGATTTCGACACGGGCGTGTATTAAGTCACAGTACGTAAGTTTAAGTATTTTATTAACACAACATCACGCCTTTATTCCCCGGAAGGTTAGGCAGAGATGTATAGTCTTACATTTCACAAGTTATAAGAAGCCGTAGGTATTAAATACTTAATCCCATTTAATAAGCGAGCTTATTGTCATTACTTCTGACGGGCTGCCATTATGGAATTTCCAATTGGAAAAACACAATAGGTAAGTATGTAACTCTTTGCCCGACCCGGGAATTGAACCCAGGACCTTCGCGCTCAGCAGTAGTGCTTGCGACTACTAGACCAACGAGGCAATGTTCGTCTCCGGATTGGCTTATTCCACTAGTCTAGACAAATGAAAAAATGCGACAGAATTTATTATTATTATTGATCTCTCAATTTCTTAAAGAGATGGGGTAACTGGCCGTAAGGACCTACATCTATTATAATCTCAATATTTTCTTAACACATATTTCCAATTGTTTATTTCTCACAGAATCACTTACCCATATTTCTTTCTTGCAATATATTCACTTTGCGTGCACTCGCAACAAATGTTGACACCGAACTGGTTCCGTAGTCCCACGTCCTCAGTGAAGCCTCTCATATATACTTAATTCAATTATGTGTATTGGCTTACATTGGCCGGCCAACGCCAATAAATCACTTCTCACTTCCATTGCTCTAATATTTAGTATTATGATGAAGTACTCGCATGGATGAGGTGCAATGGATGCGTTCTTGAATGTTGGGCGTTTGGCCAACGTTTGGACCAACGAGACGTTATTTACGATAGATAAATAGGTAGGTAATTTGCCAATCGTTTCGTGTCAAGGACTTAGGTCAACTTTATAAGCGTGAGAGCTATATTTTATTTATTAAATACCTACCTACTTTTTTTTAAACAGATCTATGTAAATATTATCTATTTAATTTATTTTTAAATCTATGATTGTGTTGCTATACGCTGATGAGATCTATGATACCTACCTATAGTGTATTTTTTAAATAATAATTTAAATAATTCATGGTCACGTAATTGATGCCTTTAACTTTATTCTTGTACCGATTTTATGGAAAAAAGAGATATACCTAGGTCGCGGCGTGAAATATGGTCACAAACGTCACCTGCGCATTAGCTGGTTTTTCGGTCTCTTTAGCGGAATGAAGATGACGGGGGGCGCCGAGGCTACACGCGATTGGTTCGTCAGTCGATGCTCGTCGTCTATAAATTGGACTATTCTCTATTACGTATTGTCAACACTGTCTATTGTCTATTGGGCCAAAAATGTACATGCGCGATCTGTGATCAAGATCGCTGTCGATACCTATATTATACCTATGGCACAAAATATAGATTGAATTCAAACTCAATCTATTGTTTGTGAGCTAAGTTTTATCTAATGATTTCATAATTTTAAAGTCATGTTTTTACCTTACAGATATAATTAGTTTTCTGCTGTCGTCAGCATAAAAATTGTTTCATAAAATTTTATGTCTTTGCTGTAGGTCGCGGTTAAAAACATAATTATCTCTATACGGCGAAAATCCAGTTCATTCTCACAGTCATTAGGTAGGTATAGGTACTCGATGTTTTGGTAAACAACTTATGACTCAGATAATATCAGTTTTGCCCTTTATTCGTTGAGTTTGTAAACAAACCTAATTATGACCAAGTTTATGACGCACTTATGAACTTGACAATACCTAAGTGCATACCTAAATACGTTTCTATTGGGTGTACCGAATTACCGATATCAAACGCTAAACTTCATTGTGTCGTATAAACAGTAGGATAATAATTTACACAGAACAGATATACATATTATTATCTATTCCGTGATTATTTAAAACAAAATAACAACCACGGGACGTGGGCGGTGGCGCAGCCGCTCTCAGCGGCTCTAGTGTTTTGTTGCTCTACGTGTCGCCAGTTCGATTCTCGTAAGGAACATTTTTGTATGTCCTACATTATTCACAGATTTTTCTAATCTGACAGACTCGTCTGGGTTTGTAAACATCTTACAATTTAAAGACCCATTTCTCGGTGTTCGATTGACCTGTTTTGCATACCAGCTACTACTGTAAATCGCAGTAGGTAGGTACCTAGGTAATCGATGTAAGTGTAAAACTAATAAAAATTATTAATATAACCTACATGTTTTACTGTGGAATTACCTGTAATTTGTTAACCTACGTTATTCTGAGATTTGTAAGTTGTATACCTAATATACCTATCTACCTCTATTGTATGAACAACTGGTTTGTAGGTAGGTACATAAACACAGAACACTGAATGCGCTGATAACCGGTATGTTCCCGACTTAATTACCTATACCTAGGTATCACACTAATCCTATCCTACTAATATTATAAATGCGAAAGTTTGTGCGTGTGTGTGTGTGTGGGTGGGTGTGTGTGTATGTTTGTTACTTCTTCACGCTGAAACAGTTAGACGGATTTGGATGAAATTTGGCACACAGATAGATTATAGTCTGGAATAACACATAGGCTACCTTTTATCCCAAAAAACGCGGGCGAAACCGCGGAAGCTAGTTATTAATAATTTGGTATTATTATTAATTGTATCTATGTGCACTTTGATTAATCGGGCCGTATTAATAAGGACCGGTCATTATTAATAGTGGTTAGTATACTTTTTAACATGCAGACAGAAAAAAAAATAGTAAATTAAAAATTTAAAAAACCCGACTGCCAAAAAACAACTAAAAAGTTCAAAACAAGAGCACTTTTCAAGCAGTCTGATGCAGTTGGTGGCAATTATTTGTGTTAAATCTTAGATTTTATGCCACCAACTGCATAAGACTGCTTGAAAAGTGCTCTTGTTTTGAACTTTTTAGTTGTTTTTTGGCAGTCGGGTTTTTTAAATTTTTAATTTACTATTTTTATTTTTCACTTTTTAGTTTTTAATGACTGTATGTTTTCGTAATGTTCTTTTTTGTTTGTATATCGTTAATACTTGAAATAAAAACTTAAATCAATAAGTAAGAATTAGCGAGAATGATTGCTTTGTTAAACAACTTTAAATCGTTATATATCCTAAACTATTATTTAAAATGAAAAACCGGCCAAGTGCGAGTCGTACTCGCGCACCGAGGGTTCCGTATCAGTTTTGGAGGTATAAAGTGAAAAAATCCGGACCGCATAACTAAGTTTGTTTGTGAAGGAATTTTGAAGATTTTGAAAAAACTGTAATAGTTAGGAACATTGTTTTATTTTTGGTGCCATATTTGGGTCAATTACTATCAACTCTAATTATTTCAGATTTTTCACCCCGCAAACTTCGGAGATAAGGGGGGGGGAATGGTATTTTTTCAGACATTTTTCATCATATGTTGAAAACTGTGAGACATAAAATTAAATAAAAATATATTTAGAAATGTGCAGATCAAGCCCTTTCATATGATATGTCACTTGACCTATTAACCCCACTTTGAAATTTTGGACCCCCACTCCGGCCCCTTTTGCAATGAAACTAAAAACATTTTTTAACTTTAATCACTTTCAATAAAGCTGGGTAAGCACTCTTTATAATTGTTCCAAATTTCAAGTCGATAGCATTAGTAGTTACTGAAATAACCAGGTGTGACAGACAGACAGACAGACAGACAGACAGACAGACAGACAGACAGACAGACAGACAGACAGACGAAGTCGCACCATAAGGGTTCCTTTTTTACCATTTTGGTACGGAACCCTAAAAATGATAAAAGGAACCTAAAGATGATTTTAAAATACCTATTCAACGACACCCCACTTGACATAGTTCATCAACTTTTTTTTTTTTCATTTTGACAATATGGCGTCTGGTTGTCGCTGTGGTGAATTTTGATTACTGTTATGTCTTTAGTGACACTCGCAAGGTTAAGACGAATCGATTGACGTAAGAATTATCAAAATCGGCCTGCGCATTTGGTCTCTAGAACGCCACATAGAAACAAACATACATACATACATACATACATACATACATACATACATACATACATACATAGACTGATAAACACATTACCCTCCTTTGCGTCTCGCAGTCGGGTAAAAAAGGGCTACGTCGACCATTGCCCTTCCCCCATCTCCCCTTACCCACAAGCCCCCAAGCCCCAAGCTCCAAGCCCCCGTAGCCTTCTTAGCCCCCTTAGCCCTCTTAGCACCCTTAGCCCCCTTAGCTCCCTTAGCCCCCTTAGCACCCTTAGCCCCCTTAGCTCCCTTAGTCCTTTTAGCCTCCTTAGCTCCATTAGTCCTTTTAGCCCCCTTTGACCCCTTCGACCACTACGACCCCTTCGACCCCTACGACCCCTACGACCCCTTCGACCCCTACGACCCCTACAACCCCTTCGACCCCTATGATCCCTTCGACCTCTACAACCCCTTCGATCCCTTCGACCACTTAGCCCCCTTCGACCCCTTAGCCCTATTAGCCTACTTCGCCCTCTTTGCCCCTTACAAAAACACTATAGTTCATCGGTTTTATTATTTTGCCCAAGACTGGGTGCAGGTCATTATTCATAATGACCAGTTAAAATCACATGGTCCAATTGATACGGGCATTATTAATACAGACCGGTCATTATTAATCGTGACCGGATTATCAAATTGCCCGTAACATCTACACGAATCTGGTTTTGAAGGTATTTATATCTTTATGGTAGGTACCTACTTTTAGTGCATACAACCGGTTTCGAATTAAGTAGATTTTTTTAAAATGAATGATGGTAGGTTTTATGGTAATTTGTAAAGGATAACCATAACCAGTGGCGGCCATCATCCAGATATATGATTTGGGAGAGGGGTGGTGGATTTGGTGGGGACGGACTAAGAGGTAAAAATCAAAAGACTAGGTAAGTAAATCCATATATCTATGAAACAAGAAAATATTTCTGCCTGATAGCCTGGCATTCAGTGTTGTGAAAAACTTAATACTTAAATCAACGTTTTAATATCTAGGGTATAATTGTGGTCGTATGCCGCCGTATTCCTGATAAGCTGGTCCAACAGGGCGGCATCACGGCATACGTTTGGCTTTGAGCAGCACTGAACCAAGGATTCAGTACTTTCAGAAGTTACTAAAGATTATGTAGTCACTAGTTTACAATTTACATTTACTAGCCAAACAGTTGGTGGACCCTGGTAAGACACTTTAGTCATGGTCATCATCTCTGAACCACTGTGTTAGTTAATTGAATTTAATGCCATCTGTTATGCGGCAGAAGAACTTTAACATTGATAGTAAGATTGAGCTTCTTGTGTGTGTGTTGTTTTAACACAAGCTCCTTGTTTCTTCTTGTTCTAAACTACTAAACAAAAACATTCTAATGACAAAACGTATTGGGACTATTGGGAGTTTAATAATAATTACTGAGAGACGAAATAGTCAATGTTAATTATTAAATTCATTAGTTCTTCTGCTCGTTAAAAGATGGCGTTAGCTAAATGAAACCTGTGTGAGTGAAATGAACCTTCGAAACCTATTTGAAGCTCTTTGAAGTATGTGTGTGTGGTGTGGTTATAAAAAAGATTATTGATTCGGGATCACTCAAGAATATTAAATAAGATTCTTGGGATCACTCCTCAGTCCTCGCTAGAGTATTATATTGTTCTGTGGACCACACACTAGTTATAGTTTAGAAGGATCTCTATAATAATTATTATTTAATGGAAGTTATTACAATTATTTGTTATTCGGTGATGATAATTACATAATCAAAAAATATTAATTAAATGAAACGATAAAGAGATTTACAATTTCCGAACGTTAATTTAGGACGCGACGCCTACCGGATCAAAGACAAACTAAATTCAAATATTTCGGTTCAAACGTCAAACCACCAACGAACGGGTGAATGTTTGTGGAAATTGTTTTCTTGTTTGAATTACAAAAACTAACGTGAAACGACAAATAACGTTTAAAGTGTACACAAACTATGTCAACTGTGTGATTTGTGATATTTGGGTACCTTTTTTATCGTTTCAATTATGGATCCCTTCACTCAGGTACGATTGGGCGATAATTTATGTGATAACGGTCGCAAAGCTGTAGAAGGTCATCAAGAATCGCTTGTTTTATCTAATTATACTTATTTCCAGCGCATGTTAGAGAGAGCGCGGGCCAGACAGGAGAAGATCGATCAAAAACTTGCAAATTCCGGCCAGGCAGTTCCAAAAAGGAAGCCACTATCAGAAAACGTCGCTATAGTAAAATCTGAAGGTTCTCCTGTGAAGCCACCGAGTAAAATGGCTCGTGAATCCATTACGTCGCCTCGGAGACAGTCTAAAGAGCTTACAAAGTCTGAAACTCCTACGAAAGCTGTGTCAAAGAGGTCCAGTTTGAAGTCTGATGTTCCATCACCTCAGCGTGCTCGTAACGACATTGTAGTAACTAAAAAGGAGTTTAAAAGCCCAAAGAGGGGGAGTATCAACAGACGCAACTCCGATGTATCTGTTGAGATAAATATTTCGCACAGAAATGACATTCAGATTGAAGTTCAGGTTGAGGAAAGAGATGCTCCGATAAGTGTTATTTATGACTCACAGGCGAGGCCTGGAGGCAATGTTGTTATAAAGGAGATAACAGGTAAGGAGTTTGAAACATCTTTCATATTTTATTTATAGTCAAAACATACTAAATTACGAAATACATTTGTCCTTGACGAGGTACTGATAGGGTAAAATTTCATAACATCAAGATTTCTATGCTTCATCTCAGTTATATTAATGTGATGAGCAGACAAAAACCAACTATGTTTTATACTATTTATAGATATATCATTAGAAATACAACATGATGCATTATGCAGTAGACAACCATATAATAAAATTGTCCCTTCAACACATACCTTCACCTAAAAAGGGTATAGCATGAAGGTATTTATCTAAATAAGGAAGGACAGGCTGACTCACAAAAAGCCAATGACATTTATTATTTTTTAAACATTTATTTCCTCACTACACTTCAAAACTTCTTGCTTATTACTCACCTTCAGGAGATAATGGTTCCACTAATTACTAAATGTTTCTCAAAAGCATAACAAAACATTAGCTTATTGGTTGTAAACAGTTTTGAATTTGTGTGGATGTTTATAGTTTATTATATTGTTTTAAATTGAGTGAGGCTTGTGGCCAGTGTGGTGTTTGCAAATTATTATTTGAAATTGGAAAAGAATGTCAGGTAATGGTAATTTTTTTTTTAATAAATGGCTTCTGGTTTCATAAAATATTTTATTAGTGATTTTTATTATGCTGGCACTTCACTTCACACAAATATTCACATTAATTGACTGATAAAAAATATACCTTATTTCTATAATATTGTAGTAAAGTTTATTTTGTATTAGTGAAATAATGCAGATATTTGGTAAAATGTGCCAAGTAAAGTACCGTCTTTAGACTGGCCTTCAATATTTTGACCAAACTAAATAACAATGGACATAAACACATTTCAGGCAAGTAACCGCAGATATAATTGCAAGTTTATTTATTGGAAGACTTAAGCCTTGCTTAAACCAAGGGCTCAAAATTATGTTAGGATTGCCTATTTCTAACATTACTGAGAACTACTTCAACCATTGACCTATAGTAACATACCTATAGGTCAATGACTTCATGACCATTGACCATTTAATAACTAAATATTATATTTGTACGCCTTTAGCAAAACATAGAGGATCTACCTACTTGTAACATCTCACACACTGCTGTAATTTGACCTATGTTTACAAATAAAGCATTCTGATTCTGATTCTGATTCAACCTTGCTATAATCTAACCCAGAGCTAGGATATAGATTGAACTAGCCTGAAATCCAAAACCTCACAATAATTGAATTGAAATTAGCGTCGCCTTTATTCACTTTGGTTGCACCCCGGTGAATGTGACTATACAGTAACAGTGTGCAAATGAAAATTGAATAGAGGCTATGTTATTTATTTATAATCCCATTCTCTATCTGTCCCGGTTGTACTTGCTAAAACACTAAACTACCTTTAATTTTAATCATGATAACTATACAAACTATTTTCCTTTATTACAGATGACACATCCAGTAACCTGGAGAAGGGTACAGAAGATACGTCAGAGACCAAGTCTCAGCGGGCAGGGCTCCGGCACAATGTCAAGTCCAGACTTGACCGACTCGGCAATCTGTATTCAGGTGTGGTACCTACTTAATTATGGATATTTTATATAGCTTTTTTCTCTATATTATATTTTCTCTGTAGGTTGCTCCTGTAAAATAGACATTATGACAATACTAGCTTCTGCCCGCGACTTCGCCCGCGTTTTTGGGATAAAAAGTAGCCTATGTGTTATTCTGATGTCTATGCTATATTACTGTAAAGTTTCATCAAAATCCGTTCAGTAGTTTTTGTGTGAAAGAGTAACAAACATCCACATATACATCCATCCTCACAAACTTCCACATTTATAATATTAGTAGGAAGTAGGATTACACTACAGGCCTAACAGGCCTACAGGTCAATTCTTGAGGTAGCTGTGTGGTGCGGGATGGGTGACAGTGGTATCTCAGAACCTTAAGTAGGTAGTTACGGTACTTGTTATTGGCTATTGTTCAATGCGACATAACTGTAACCCCTCCTGCACTGCACAGCTATCTCAGGAACCGACTCAGTGAAACGGTGTGCCTGTAATTACCAAACTTACCTCTTCTTTTAGCTGATGAAAGTTTCTGGTTGATCACTTAACTGACCCGATTCTAGCAAGTACAGTCAAGAGCTAGTTTTTTTCTGACAAATATGTTGCCCATACTAGGATTTCTCCTGTATTGTGGATACATTTAACAAAATACAAACACCCAGACTTCAGGTCCAGGTGTTTGAGTCTTATATTTGCTCCGTGTGGGAATCGAACCTGTGACGTCGCGCAGCAGCCAATTGCTCACGCACTATTCAGTGCCGTCAAAGTTGATGACTTTGTTGCAACATAATGAGCACTAGACCCATAGTTATATTTTCGGTATTACTCATAATTTCACTTATTCATAGCTGACTCACTGAATATCCTGCATAAATATTATTTTACGTCCTAATAAATAACAGGATGTGATAAGGACTAGAATTTGATAAAATAGAAATTCTTTTAAAACAGAATACAGAAAACTATTCATTGTATGCATGAAACAGTAGAAATATTTCAAAAATCTGTCACTTTGTCTATTTTTCTGTAGACAAAATCCGTTTTCATCGTGGTCATGCTAGGCCGATTGTTCATAACTAAATCTCATTTCTCTATTTACAGATAAACCAACCCTTTCATCTCCGATCCACCGCACGGAACTGGAGTTCTCGGCAGCGACTCCTCCGTCAGAGTTCGAGCCGAAGCAGCCGAAGACGCGTCCCCAACAAGACGGCAAGAAGAAATTCGGTAGACTGGCAGCTTTAGCCGACCAGATTAATAACTGGGAGGATGATTTGACTCATCATACTCATGTGAGTGTTTTTGTTTAAGACCTTATGTTCTTTGGATAAGGTTGATTTTTGTGTAATCTAGTGATTAGATAGAATAAGGTGTTAAAATAAAGCTGTGAATCATGGTTCTTTAATTAACATTTTTTAACCTTTCCACCCTATAGTTGAAAAGTGGGGGAGAGACTTTATACGACTTTAAAAGCCTGTAGCTAACCAAATATTCACCTAAATAAAAAGTGACTTAGAAACCCTTGTTATTTTCAAAGACCCATCCAATAAGACCCCACATGAAAGGATGCGCTAAAATATTGTTTTTAATTCCTCAGTTAATATATGTTTATCATTATTTCCAGCAACCAGACACCACAAAGAAGACGGCGGCTAAGCCAGAACCTAAAATCAGTAAGCACGAGAAATTGGACGCGTCCACTGTGGACGTATCAATACATTCGATCAAGGACATCAACAAAGTGCTAGATAGTACCACCAAGTCTAAACAGGTTTGTTGCTACTTTTTCCACCTATTTGGTCTATCCAGTGGTAGGATGTTTCAGTGTCATCATTTTAAATGCAAACATTTACCATTTGTCCACCGATTTTGACTTCTTTTCCCTAGGCATAAGGATGGCATTAACAGCAGTAACGTATTTGCAATACCAACTGTTTACTGCAGCTGTCATTTGTCAAATCACTAAATAAAAGTCAAAATCGGTTTAATAAATTGAAACTAAGGTTGTCTATGTTATTTCAAATGGAGTATAGTCCATCCCAACTAATGTAATTTTTTTCCACAGACTACCAAGCAGTTTAACTCAAACACATTCATCAAGCCATCTGCGAACGAGTGTCAGAGGCTCGGCAGGCAGATTGTAGCTGAATTGGTAAGTACATAGCATATAAGACTGGCTGTATATCTAATGTTTGTTTTTAGCTATTGATTACACTTGATTTGGAAATTATTTGGATGTGTTTGTGATTTTTCATTTAGCTAATTTTTATTATGAAATCGAAGAAGATATATGTACATGAAGTTAAAAGAAATACGAGATTATAAATATTAATTAAAAATGAGTCAGAAGGTAAGTTAACAGTTTAGTTTATTTAGTATCTAAAAATAGTTTAATTATTACTAAGGCCGAGGTTACCCGGACTGCTTTAAGGTAGTAGGTACATTTGCGAAAACAAAATATTACCATATTTAAAACACCCATTTCTAAAGCACCTTTTCCGCGTCAGACTATTTTCAGTCTTATGTCAAATTATGTAAGGCTGCTACTTACATGAAAATAATTCAGAGCTTTAGCTGGTTTGTGAAAATACTATATCGCTATGGTTCTCTCTAAATCACATTGTTTTATTAAAACCAAAATATCAAAAATTACGGTGCATCGAGTGATTTTCAATTCGTAAGGTTAGACTTTACGTTTTCTCTCAAAGCCACTTAAATATAGTATAGTCCCATATCAATTCGATCAATGTAGTCGAGAGTTAGCCAAAGCAGTCCGTGTATGGCCAATAACCCCCTTTTGATATTCTAAATGTAGATTATATCCCAATTTTGTATTGTAATCTAATAAAGAGTTGTCTATTTTACATAAATACTTTTTTATGTAAATTATAGATAATTTTAGATCATTAACAGCTTAGATTTAAATACTAACCTACCCTCACTTTCTTATGATTGGTACAATGGTAAACGGGTGCTCGTGTGTTTTTAACAACGGTTTTGGGCATGAAATGGTGAAAAAATCGTTTTTGTCGGTTCGGTTTGTGGTGAATTCGTAGGGAACGGCGAAGTTGCATTATGACCGCGTTCTCGCATTACACGTAATTAATTTATTACAATAACCAACACGAGGATATGAGAAATTAATAATGTAGAGAAATGTCGCCGCATAAACATAAACATAGGATATAAAATCGCTTCGTCATCGGCTCCTATGCTAGGAGTAGATTTACGACGAAACGTGTTTTTGGTCAAAACGTTTCCACAGGAACTCAGATTATCATAATATTTTTTATCATACATATCTTTTATGCTGTTAAATGTATTCATTATATATTTACTCATAAATAAAAATAATTTTAAATGACCTCCATAGTACAGGGTGGCTAGTACTACGAAGAGGTCAAGCCGTATCTGTAATTCATCCCACCGGAATTACATGTAGTTTAGACTTTAAGTTGGACCCCAAATTGTGAAAACCACACCAAAATCCCTTCATTACTTTTTGCGTGATGTACGCACAAATAGTCAAACAGAGTTTTTTTAGGCATGGTTAGCTATACCAGTACCCTATCCCGTTTCTTCTGGAATATCTTCAATGTATGTACAGACACGGCTTTTAAAGTTTTATAATAGTACATAAAGATGACAGACGTCTGCTGTTTACAATGTATACGGTTAATCCATTTTATTACGATATAAACGTAATGTAACGCGGCACGGTCAATGAGCAACACATTTGCGTTGTAGTGCCGATGTGACCTTTAGGCTGGACAAGCAATGGAGATAGCTGTTTACACTAGAGATTTTTATAGAAAAGTGACTGAAAAAGGCATGCATTGTGGTTGACTGTAGGTACGTGGAATTAATTATTGAAATCTTTTCATTAGTTAAAATATTATGTTAGTTAAAAAATAGATGTATTATTGATCAATCGATCAGCACGGCTGTCTTATTGAATATCTATGGAAAGAAAACACATGCTGCGCCGAACCCAAATTAATGGGGGATGATAATGGTAATTTTAAAGTAGGTACCTACTTCGATTTTTTAATCGGTGTACTAGCTTTTGCCCGCAACTCCGTTCGCATGAAATCCTCTTCATTCCCAATTACGTGAGAATTAAAACAAATCCGCCTTATTCCTTGTCTACATAATAAAGGGAGCCTCTTTGCAAAATTTCAGCCTTCTAGGTCCAACGGTTCGTTGATGAGTCAGAACTTGTGTTTGTATAGGTATGTATTGGTATTTCGAAACAGCTCCATAGTTTTCCCAGTTCACACCTAATCAAGGATTAGAGTCGCGCCATGTATCGTCAATTTGTCGTGGCGCCCGCATAGAATACTAATAGAAACTATTTTGTTATCTGCCGCCGATCTAACGCATTTGCATGTCTAGTCATACTGTTATTACGATCAAAATTTTAGCGTTAGGATTTTGTTTTTTCATAGTATATCATCAGTAGTGGATCCAGGGGGGCTAGGAGGCTGAAGCCCCCTCAAAATCTTATGTTTTGGCAGATTTCAGACTAGATTTGTGATTTAGTGTTTTGATTTTACCTCTTAGGTCCGAATTTGTTGCTAATGAGCTCTTGTGTAACCCCTTTCAAGGAATAGGTCGATTTCCAATCATCCTGTATATGTCACTTATCTAATACAACATTTATCGGATAAGCCGTTTGTTTCAATGTCACATCAACATGATTATTCACTTCAAAGCTTTTATGAAAGCCTTTTCGCTATTTTCATTTTAAATCGGACGGACGGACGACAAAGTAAGTTCAATTCAAAGGTTCCGTTTTTCCTTTTGAGGTACAGAACCCTAAAAATATATTCTCGTGTTATACGACAAAACTGATCAGACCATTTTTAGTCAATTCAAAATCTAATTTCAGTTCATCATATCAGTCATAGTGCTAAATTAATTACGAGAATTGGTTGTCAGACTTTCGGGCTTCAGAATACCCGTAACAAGATAGATATTCTTATGACAACCGGGCCGGCCTATCTATTCTGTACCGACACGCCGCGTGATATCACCGCGAGAAATGCCAGTTTGCGAACGTTCGAGGGAGAATGTCACGGTGAGATTCTGTCTCGAACGTTCGCAAACAAATTGACTGATTGACTGTTTAAAGTGCTCTGCGAGGTACGGAGGGGTCTCGATGTGTTAAGAATGCTATGCACTTTCCTTATAAACCTAGAAAGCTTATTATTCGCGACATCCGTGTTTCTTGCCAGCTGGTTTTCCCTAAAACTTTACCGAACCAGTATGCAAAACATGTAGCACATAATATAATCGTTGGATTTTTTTATACTACGGTTTTATTATAATGTGGTAATAAAAATATTGTGTTTATTTGACCTTGACGAGGACTACTTGATGTCCTTTTGAAAGCTTTTAATATTTAATTATCCGGGAGACCGTGTTCTGTTTTTGTGACCTACTTATTAATGTTTTTATTATCATATTTTTTTAACTTGTGTTTGGCCAAATTACGTGAATTAATTTCGTGAAAAAAAATACAGACTTACAAAATAATATTATAAATAGAATTTTCATGAAAATCCATCCGTCTCGTTACATAAGGCCCTATGATCGAATGTTTTAGGAACTGATTACGTTAGTCAAAAGTTCCCTATTTGATCTCCAAACGCGCCAAAAGTATTCCTTAGCAGTAGGTATATTACTGGCACTGCTAGTTTTAGCTTTATCTAAACAGTCCCAACTGCACTATCTATAAATAAAATCCCGCCATATCTGAGTCGTGCTACCCTTTGTCCCTTCGTGAACGTAGCCATGACGGGTTTTACGACTCATTTTGATCTTTTTACGGCTATATTTAAAGCTTTGGTTATTTCCCGACGACGGCCATATGGGTGGGCTTGTGCGACAAAAGACTTTCTGGGTTCGTGCCGAATTTGTGGTTATAGGGTTGCCTAAAGCTGGGCACTTGGTCGGCATCGGAGCGGGTTTCTTGCTTTGGTATTGTAAATCCGCGCTGTGGACGTCGTCATTTTGAACAAGATCTGGCGATGACGTCATCCGCAGTGAACAGTGGCGTCAGTGGCACTATCCTCAATAATGAAAGTGCATGTAAGTCAAGCTCTGTCTCTTCGACTGTCACTAATGAGACACAATTGATATTTCTATTGTTCCACACCTGTGTCCTTATTCTGCTATTACAATTGTGTATGAATGGTGTCATAATGACACCATAACCGTCAAAACCTAAGCGCTCATTGGCTTAGAGTAAGACTATCTGTTTCGTCATTGGTCAAAACGATGTCATTGAGAGACCATTCTGACACGATTACGACAATTTTTGCATTAGCAGACCCCTGGAATCAGGTTTTACGACAGATGAACTATGTATTAAAATCGATGCGTAATCAGTAACTAGTGGACAGGTGGACACCCTATCCGCAATTAGTATAATTATGCCGACGCCGCTCCGCACGCTTCGATGATCAGCAAGTGGATGTGCAACCTCTGGGCCCTTACAGAAACAGTCAGGGTTATAGAAACATATTTTCATTAAAAAGAAGTATCAAGAATTTGTTATTTCAAGGATTCAAAGCTTTGGTTTAATTTTTGCTTAATTTTCCCTTAAATGCATTTTTTTGGGTATACATATTTTTTGGGTGTATTTTTAAGGAAATTGTTCTCTTTGTGATTCTGAACTTTGAAATTCGAAGCTCAGCTATTTTACATGTTTTATTATTTATATTCCATAAACGTTAACAACTCTACTGATAGTAGGTATTCATAATCCTACCAAGGTGCAAGCTTTTAATATTAATTTTCAGGGGCTGACAACCCTACATCCAAGGCCAGGTCGTAAAATCTGCGCAGGAGCATTCTTTCGCCACTCGTTCCCATTTCAGTGCGCATAATGACGTCGTAATATGCGCTCGAGTGTGCACTATTGTTTCGTTTAACAAAAATCATATTATTTCAAAAGAGCTTTTGACGAATTGTATTTCTGGTTCCCTTTGTTTCTCTATGGTTTTTATTATATGTCTGAGGCAACCCTGAATGTGTATGCCGCGAAACCTTTTGAGTGATTTTTTTTAGCAATAAAATATTATTGTGTTATATTATGTTCTGGGGATTTTACATAAGATTTAACATTGCAACAGTACCTACCTCAAAAAAAGTAATGACACAAACAAACTATTTTTAATAACTACAAGTACTTATAACTAATTTTCTTGAATAAACTACAAACCACTCAAAATACAAATCTTTTTTTTTTTCAAAGCTTACAAAGCATTAAGTTCTTAGTTAAAAAAATATTCCATTCACGCGTAGTTTTTTTGCTTACTAATATCACGTGTGGTCTTGTGACGTCATTTATCTCTATCGCATCCATTCATCTGTTTAAATAAACAAAATGTTTGGGCGATTCGTTGTCCAGTAAATCATGATCCATCATAGTGGCGCAGCTTTCATAGACAAATGCCAATCAACTACCGAATTCAGTACATAATTTAGTTTCCTATATTGCCACGTGCCTACAAAAACTGGACGCTGTTTTCAACTGTTTTGTATTCGGAACAGGGAGGATAGTTTAACAGCTGTGTTCCGATTAGATTATCTGTATTAATTTCATGATGACACAATTAATTGAATTGGAGCTTTTGATTATGAATTTGTTTGTGGTTTTATATCATAGAAATAGGGCCAACTGCGGTGCCAATGTACAGAAAGTTCAACAACAACTGCATTCTTTGTTCTGGATAGGTCTTTAACCAGATGTAGACTATGATAGTAACATGCCATAGCTTAGCTTCTTCTGCGTCATTATCCTTATGCTTATTGTTAGTTGGATTCTATTTCAGACTATTGCGTAAAAAAACTGTAAGATTAGTTTGCTCTAAGAGTTAAAATCAACATTTAATAGACAGTTAACTTATACCCGGGGCGGTTTTTAAGAACCTATAAGTAATAATCAGGCCAAGTTACAGGTAAATCAGCTGCTGAAACTCAGGTTAGTCGTTATGATAGGATAACAACAGTCAATCGATTTGACAACTGGCTCTCCAGAGCTAATCTTTTTAAGTAACACGAACATTTAATCACACATTGTTTATTTATTATAATAATATACCCGTATTTGACTTACACTCATAACAATACATTACGACAGCCATATGCATTGTATGATGATTTTATTTTAACAGTCTATTCATAGTAGCTCCGAACGGACTACGCGACATAATAGATCATTTACTTTGTAAAACGTGAGTCCTTCCTTGGATAGTGATAAATTGCCATTGTACAGGTGATAATCTCACAGTATAGGGGTCCATTTAACATAAAATTATTACAGATAAAGGCATTGTAAAAAACCTTCCCTTTAGGGACCTTATAGTGAAAGCGGGATTGTCCGGAAGGGATACCGCTGACCCGGACAAAAGGGCTAAGGAAGGAACATGGGTGGGTTTTAGTCAGTAAGAGTCTGACACTCCCTTCCGCTCCGCCCAGAGCGGGAGGGGTCATTTGATGATTTCCCATCCTCAAAAAAAAAAGAAAAAAAAAAAAAAAAAAAAAAAATGGACCTTATAGTAGGCCAAATCTATACCAATAATATAAAACTGAAGAGTTTGTTTGTTTGACTCGCTAATCTCTGGAACTGCTTGATCGATACGCGACCTCTGTAAGCCCATCGAGGGCTTGCAAAGAGGTCGCGTATCGATGCAGACTGTACCGCTGCAAGAAGTCGGTTATTTGACAAAACTTTTATATTTGCCCTTTTCTTTTAAATCTTATTTTTACCCGACTACGGCAAAGCTAAAAAGAGGAATATGATTTTAGCAGGCTATGTATTACTTCTACTTGTAACCAAGTAATTTTCTTTAAATGAAGTTAGTAAAAGTAAAAGACGTTTCCGTGGATTTTGAAACGGACTGGTGCACAGTCCGTTTCAAAATCCACGGAAACGTCAATTTCTATTTCTACCTGTGTATTTGTGTTCTGCGCAGGAGTTTCGTGTGCAATCTAAATACGCATCTCGCATGGTGTGGCCGCTTAAAATGTCATCATGTTCATTGGTTCCCTCGTTTCCGTATTACTGCTATATAGGTCGCTATGGGTTTCTGTATTTGTATTAGGTAAACAGATGTGTTTGTGTGAAAGATAGATTTTCTCGTATCTTGTGAGTTTGCTGGTCTATTGATCGGCGTTTCATTAAAATATAGAAATGTTTAATGTTTTGTAGTTTATCGTACCTGCAGTGCTTCTAGTATTGCAGATGTTATAGGCAGCGGTGACCATTTTACCATCACCCAATCAATAAGAACGTAGAATTATGGTAGAAAGATAGGGTACGAAAATACTGCCAATTTCTAACCCTTATAATAGACCTTGGTTATAAGTTCACATTTGACGTTTGTTAGACGAAATACCATTTATGACATTAATGACGCAGACTAGATTGGAACTTTATTTTGAAGAGAATTGCCCTTTCATTCTCAATAATAATTATCCAGTGCCTGTGCCCTGTGCACTGTTAGTTGAAACAACAAAAAGCTAACACAAGCTCCTTATCAGTCAGTAATTCAATACTCTGAATTCTCAGAAAAATATGACTTGCCATAATATCAGTCAGTGTAATGCTTTGTAAGCATGCTGCTAATGGTGCTAATTATTATGGTAATACATACATTCCATGACTCTTATGGGGTTCATCTGTTCTTAGAGCATCATAATCTGGTTGATAGATACGTGAGCGCTTGAAGTATTGATTTGTTGAGATCTTAATCGATTCTTTTTTTAATGTTATGAGTACGTAGAAAAGCAGGATCGTAGATTGGTGATAAAATGAAGACCTCTCCTTCCAACGTGACGATTATATTAGGTTTGAGTCCGCCCAAGCATGTTCTACGGCATTGAAATCCTTATTATGAAATTAGGAGAAAGTTTCACAACAGATATTTCATAAAACGGATTGTGGACTTCCCATCAAACCAAGATTGCCTTTATAGCTCAACAGGGAAGAAATTATCGTAATTCCCAGAAACCCAGCCATGTGCTATCGTAAAGACAGAATGG
The DNA here is from genome assembly GCA_948465475.1 of Thalpophila matura. Taxonomy (NCBI): domain Eukaryota; kingdom Metazoa; phylum Arthropoda; class Insecta; order Lepidoptera; family Noctuidae; genus Thalpophila; species Thalpophila matura. The sequence goes on along the minus strand of OX419198.1, from coordinate 7,688,692 downwards.
CCCACACACCATAAATCTTCTACGCATTAAACGGTGTGAATTTACTGTCTTTTTATATCCCGAAACAGATTAATCGCCGCGACTTTATGTCGCTACGTTTTTTTTATATAATTGCATCATTGTTACGACAGCCTTCTTCCCTGCACCCCGACCAGGTTGAAGACCCACACTTTTGTTGTCACACCATAAAAATGTGGTTCTACGTGAGTGGTCATGGTAGAAGTTTGTTGAACCTAGTTTTTGCGCATCATTTACCGGTCTGTTTGGATCGGAGAGTTTTTCTCTAAAGGCTTTATAAGATTGATTGCTTGGGTGCATCGAACTTCGGCTAGTAAAGATTATAGTTGTAGAGACTTATTTGAAGGTCTAGACGTGAATTCAGACTAAGTAATAGCGATTACTACAGAATATATTAAAATGCCAAAGGATGCATTAGTCATTTTGCTTGAGTGATGTAAATTCGTAGTAGATTATGTAAAAGCGTTGTTACAAAAATTTTAATTGCGAAATCATGCTGAGATGCTTGTATAAATAGGTAGGTAGGTACCACATCAAATTATAATTAGGAGTCAAGATAAGTAGGTTTAGAATTAGTGTTAAAGTAATAATATTATACGTTAATACGAGTACCTACTGCTAGATCATAAACAAAGATATCATCATCTACTTACTGACTGCTGTAGATTTGTCTTTAGCAACTTTTCGAACGCCGAAGCAATAAAAGACATCACGTTGTCCAGAAACGCAACTCACTTTTAAGTTTAATAGTCCCAAATTGTCCCCAAAAATACAACTCACTTTATATTTGTGAAATAAATAGTCCCGAATTGACCCTCGTCAGTTTAACTAAGCTGCATTATCTAGCTAATGCCATTGACCGTAAGGGGAATGTCTATCACAATTCGGCAGGCACCCGAACTTAAGTAAGGTGAATTGGTTAATAAGCTCGGATCAATTTAGGAGCGTGGAATTTGATATTTTTGGATAGCACTCATTCATGACTGGAGAAGTTTTTTTTCTTAAAGGTTGACTTTTTTTAGTCCAATTCGTGCATGGAATCGGCTAAGAAGGTTATAATTATTATTTAAGTACCTCAAATATCCTTCATTGCGGTTTCTTGTTTGCTTTAACTTAATGTAGGTATAGTTTGCATCATATTTGTTAATTTTGGTCAGTTATAATTACATGTTTAAATAAAGGTTTAAATGTAAGCACTATTTTCCGCATTGACTCATTCAAGTTCAATATGGAAATTTTGTTTTTGTAGATGTTCTATTGTAAGTAAATCTGAATAAGCTAGATCATTCTGTACAGTTACAAAACCACTTCTAATGTGGTCTAGGGTCCTTTGTAAAAGTTCAAATTTGAAGCTGTATCTCCTTGGTCGATATGATAATTATTACTGATATTTATAATCTTGTAGCTTGAATAGAAATCACTTAGCTACTACTTATTCTTGGTGCCCAGAGACAGTGAAGCAGGGTCGTGGTAGACCTATGACATTAGGGCAATTTGGTATGATTCGCTTCCCCGGTAAAGGTAGTTGGAGGAACACTGGGGTGGTTTTAGTCAGTAGGAGTCCGACACACTCTTCCGTCCTCCCCAGGGCGGGAGACATCCATAAGGCTTTCCACCCCTAGAACAAAAATAAGGGGCAATTTAATATAGGTAAACAGCAACCATCTGTGATGTAGAAAATGTAGAAACCACATTGAGGGCCTATTACCTACCCTTGTAGGTTGGCTGTTTACCCGGTTAGTCGGGCCAGTCGGAAGTAAGAACTAAAAGGATGCGATATGAGTGGATATCCTGCTAATTGCTTTGAAAAAAACCGATTATTATTTGGACTTTAATCCAAATTATTTGTTGAACATTGGTTTTGGGAATAAATAGGTACTTACGTCAAAGTTTTGAGAGCACTCCGTTTGGCTTTTTAATTTTCCAAAGCCATGTCTTTTCCGGTTGCGCTGATGTTTCTGATAAATTGTCTTGTCATTAGCGCTTCAGCCACGGACAGATCTTAAAACAGCCGTCAAGGTATTGAATGAATGTCTTCTAAGTGACTGCAGAAACTATTTTACACTAAGTTTATCGATATGAATTTTCCTTCAAGAAAATTTTACATGATCGGTTGGGTCTCTCTCGTTAAAGATGAGATTTTTTCAAATCCTTATCTTTGCACGGAGTCCTACCTAATAGAACTGAATTATCAACCGCCTAGATCAATTAAATCCTCGCATCCTCACATTCGTCAGTGAATGCCAAACTGACGCTCTAATGACCACAGTTCGCAGACCAAACGCGATTATCACGCGTACACAAAGGTATATTATAAATCATTTCATAACACAGCATGTCATTTACCCGAAATAATGATACATATTTCCTCAATAATTATAATACAAAGCGTTGCCGTTGCATCAAACAACACGATGCGTCAAAATATAATTATCAGCTGGGCTAACGTGTGGCGGCCCTCCGCAGACAGCCAGTCAGTTGAAGCTCGCCACACGGGACTCACGCGCGCACACACGACCCCGCGACCTAACGGATACACCACACACGTTCATTCAACTCCTAAAACTATTTATTACTTCTCCGCATCATACCAACAAATTATAATACATATCAGCGCGTTACGCAATCGACCCACAGACGTGATGCAACTTCGCCGCAAATCCTTTTAACGCTAACCTAACTCAGTTTAACTAACCGCGCGAACTCAGCCTCTGTTATAAAAACGTATCAATAAACGAAATGCAAGCACGTGCTCAACCCTCGCGTTACGCGGCCGTTGTCCAATCGTAGGAAGGCGAGGGCTACCGGCGAGTTTCGGCCAGCCAATCGCGGCTCGTCTACGAATTCACCACGAAAACCGCCGATCCCGACCGACAGGAGCCGAAGTGCGCATCGACAACCCCCAGTGCTGCTTCAGCCCCCAACATGGCGACAATGGTGGCACCGTCGCCCGCCAACCCGGCTGTCTCAAAAAAACCCTCTATCAAGAAATACAAAGCGCCCACGCCGCCGCGGAATATTATCACGGAAGACGAATGTGAAAGTGAAAAAGACAAAGAGAATGCAGTGCAACTCGACAACGAAAATGACGCAAGTGATGATTGTAAACAAACAAAACCGGAACCGGCAGACGAGAAGCCGGCGCCGGAGAAGGGATCGCCGCTAGTGAAAAAGTTGGGTCCAAAAATAAACGGGAGTGTTGACAGGAGTTCTGTGTTGTCTAAGGCGGCGATGTTCGAGACGGGCAGCCCGAAGGCGAAGGACCCGGCCGAAATGTCTTTGCGGGAACGCAAAGCGCTCTTTGAGAAAAATAAGGGCGCAGCGATCGTCCCGAAGGCCCCCTTCGGCCTCGCACCCTCCGTCAAGACCCTGTACGGGGATAACAAAGGTAGGTTTAACTTGATTTTATATTTAACTAGTGCCAACAATGAAGAACACAGAACACACTAACTCAACACACAGTTATTTCGGCTTTATGGCCTGTACCAATAATCTGTATGATTTTTTTTTATTATTAATCGCTCCAGTGTTACGCAGTTACCGAGATGATTTTTCTGTAGCCGTTAATTGACTTAATTGCGGTCTGACGTTAACACGAGCAGTTAAGTAGGCGATGATAATGTATTATGCAGGCTATGCAGCTAATAATAATCCTACTAGGTAAAAATACTTGTTCTAATTCCAATTCAGAACGTTTAAAAAAACAACAACTGATTGTTAAAATTTGATAACCTAATTACATATAGAATTCTTCGCTCATTCATGATGATCTTAAAACAATCAACAATGGCTTCGTCATCATTCATCACAGATGCAAAGACTTGTGTCGCAATATTTCGCGTATTGAATAAAGAAAACGTTTTATTTAAAACAAATGTCAAAGTCGTGCTTCGTGCAGATTCTGCAACTGCCTTTGTTTTTATTCAATATTCAGGAACCGGATCTTTTTCGTCTCGTGTGTACCGAATCCCGATCTAAGATAAAAGTTTTTATTGGTTCTCCATCAGTATTGCCATTTAGATGTTATCATAATTGCCGAAACTTGACACTTGTCTCAATAAAGTGCCTGAGGGTAAGTAATTTATTATTTGACATTTCCTACGTCTAAAATGCCATGCTGTTTTTTTCTCTCATTGCTTTTGATTGGGCTCACATGGCAATAAAGTAACTTAAGGAAAAATATTATTTATTTTGAATTCAAGCAGATATTCTCCGCAGTTTCAGTGTTTGCAACTTAATTTAAATAAGAATTTATTAGTACTTAATTTATTATTACATCATTTAAAGTAGGAAACGTTTAATCATAATTAGCGTTTTAACAATTCGTGTATTTGTTACAATTGTCTTTATTATTCCACGACCCAAATTGCGTAATTTGGCCTACTGCGCTCAGGGTCACTGGGCTGATTCCCGTATCGGGACAAATATTTGTCTATACCTACATTAGGTACCTACTATGTTTAATATGGTACAAACAATGAGCTGATAGCTGAGCTCATGGTTATTTTTTTTTGAGCTGGTGAAAACCTAGTTTAATTATTCTCAAATAAAAAAACTTGATACTTTTATACTCCTAATAAATTCTACCTGTCCTTGTCGTTTTCATGCAATTTAATGTTAGGGAACAGACAGTTTTGAGAGGGGGTAGTATATTTATTTACCTTGAAGCTCAAAGTACTTGTGCACTATTTTAGCTACATCATAGATTATTAAGTAGTTGCAGCTTGTAGCCAAGGTCCCACTTCGCAGGTCATGTCAAAGACCCTTGATGTCAGTCAAACTGGTTCTGTTACGTCACACTGCAGGCGTAACGATCCCATTGACATTTCTGCATTAATAGAGAGGAAAACATTAATTATTATGACTACACGTCAATTATGAATATTTTCCTCTATGGCGAGTACGTATATAGGGCGATAGTGATTAAAGTTGGCCAACTAATTTTTAGTTATGCAACGTCAGTTTTCGTTCCACAAGCAAATAAAGTTATATAAGGTCCTACCCTTCATACTCGAAATATTTTTGGAGGCACATCTATAGATGGTAAAGACGCTATACAAATGAAAAAAAAATTTATCCGAGTATTTTTTTTTTTAATAAAATAATTTTAAAATTATTTGACACAAAAAATACTATTTTCAACGTCCATTACGCTAGTTTCTAATAATAATAGTAAGTTACGTAAAAACTAGCTTAATGGATGTCGAAAATAATAAGGAACCAGTATTTTTAATGTGTGTCAAATAATTTTAAATTAATTTATTTAATAAAATATATAGGTACTCAGATCATTTTTTTTTACGTTTGTATGGCATCTTTACCACCTACAGATGTACCTCTTAAAATATTTCGAGTATGAAGGGTAGGACCCTATACAGGGTAAAATTAAAACCAGTGCGGATATTTTAGGAGGTGAAAGTACTCATGAATATGATCAACTTTTATTATGGGACCGACACTGAAATATGAAAAAAAAAACAGCTGTTCCATACATTTTGATCGTGTTGTAGTGCATTTTTGTAGGGAACAGCTGATATTTTTTTTCATATTTCAGTGTCGGTCCCATAATAAAAGTTGATCATATTCATGAGTACTTTCACCTCCTAAAATATCCGCACTGGTTTTAATTTTACCCTGTATATTTTATGTAGGTATTTTTTTTGTCTGAATCCTAAATCGTTCAATTCATTCACGTTATTAATAAACTGGCGTATCATTTGTATTAATTATTGAAATTCTTATAGTAATTTAATACGTGTATAAAAAATTGGTTTATCACAATGATACAGCAGTGTATATTATTATAATTGTTGCTGCAAATCTAGACAAATATCAAGACAACGAATCACGATTTTTTACTCACTTAATGATTTTAATTAATTATGTATGAGGCCATAACGGCATCGATCGATCTCGATGCTAAACGATGTCTGTATATTTTTTGCTGACATTTTTAAATCGATTTCGCTCGATAACTATATTCTTATTATAACGCATTATCGACTAAGTGATAGGTGAGAATGGTATCGATTTTTTGTTACGAATACTTTAAAGTGCGTTCACCCTAAATGGGTTTCACATTAGTTGTTAGGGTTTCGTACCCAAAGGGTAAAAACGGAACCCTATTACTGAGACTTCGCTGTCCGTCCGTCTGTCCGTCTGTCTGTCTGTCTGTCTGTCTGTGTGTCTCCAGGCTGTATCTCATGAACCGTGATAGCTAGACAGTTGAAATTTTCACAGATGATGTATGTTTGTTGCCGCTATAACAACAAATACTAAAAACGGAATAAAATCAATATTTAGGGGGGGCTGCCGTACAACAAACGTGATTTTTTTGCTCATTCTTGCTCGATATTGATATCGGCAACAGGTAGACACTTGAAATATTCACAGAATATTTAATTATATATTGACTTTAAAAATAAATAATTAAATTAAAATAAAACAAATATTTAAGGAGGGCTCCCATACAACAGACATGATTTTTTTAGATAATGGTACGAAACCCTTCTTGCGCGAGTCCGCCTCGCAGTTGGCGTGTTTTTTAGATCTTATTAGCTTTTGTTGCCGATAAATTCTGCAATCTTTATTTTATTATGAATATTAGTTATGCAATTATTGGGTATAGGTAGTTGTTGCAAAAACGTTCAACCGGTTTTAATTTATTTTAACAAAATCTTAGGCCGAGATAAATAGTCGTTACTAAGCAAAGGCTTAGCCAAAGTAAGTGCTAAGCCACGTTCTAAGCATCTAATTCGAATAAATAGACAGTACTTTAGCATTTAATTTCGATGAAAGCCAACCTAACACTAAGCCAATGCTTTGCTTAGGCATAGTATAGATTTTTGAAGACTTAGCACGTTCTAAGTATGGATTTGACATTTGTTTTGAGGTTCTTTGCCTATCCTCTCAGGCGTCGTATTACAAAAATACAATAAAACATAATATCGAAGAGTATAAATATGGACGGATTAGATGAGATTACAATTTTTTTTGAGGCGGTCGATAATTTAGTATCAGAAGATGTCGACCTGATGCCCAATATTCCAAGATTGCCCAAATGTTACTTAAGAAATAAAATTAATCCATTCCACTTTTATTCCGACCAAGAATTTAAAGACAGATACAGATACGTTTGTCAGTATCCGTCAGTAATTTCAGCAAAGCGTAAGCGTAGACAGCGTCATTTTGATGCGTTCAAATTTATACTTATTTTAATTCTGGATTAAAATTATTTTCAGCTGTTTATATGTAATTATTATTATTCATTTTATTAATTGTTCAATTTGGATTAATTTAAAAAAAAATTCATTAAGGAAATATAGCAAATTCAGTTGTTTATGAAATTAACATTATCAAGTATACTATGAACGCTTCTGAAGCATTAAAGAAAAGTAGTACTTTCGCTTGAACTATGACTTAGCTCGTGCTAAGCAAAGGTATGGCCATAGTAACGTCTATTTATGTCATATCGGATACTTTGCTAAGCTAAGTCAAAGTAGTACTTCCCGAAGTAATACTTTTGACTAATGCTTAGCAACGACTATTTATCTCGGCCTTAAAGTTCTGCATTATCGATTTCGTTGTAACAATTTCGAGATCATTTTAAATTTGAATTGTCTAAATCAGAATCTAAAATAGGTACCTACACTACCTACCTGTTATTAATTTTTTGCTTATCATCATCACAATGAGTGCCATAAGTATTTACCCTTGGAAGTGAATTTACGTTTGTTTCAGTATTGTTAGAAAGACATTTCAAAATCATACTTAGAAAAACATACCGTAGGGCTATAGCGTAGGTACCTACTTATCATTAAAATCGAATTAAAGCCACGCACCTAACACAAATTGCACAGTGTGCATTCACCACCTGCAGTGTTGTCATTTAAGTTCGAAATTGCAATTTGTTAGGAAAATGCAGTAGGTAGGTAGGTACCTAGCTAATATCGATTACTGAAATTATGTTGACGTCTTTATTGCAAATTGCGTAAAAGGTTCTAATTATTATGTCACATTGACTACATAATTTAATTTTAACAAAAGCAGTTTTCGTTTGTATGTTGATATTTAGGTACAAAATCTTTAGTAATTGGCATATTGTCTTATTTTATAAACAGGATAAACAACCTTTTTGGAAAAAACAAATAACCCGCCTGCTTCATAGTTAAATATTATACCCCAACCCCTGTTGCAGAAAAAGTAATTTAGTTTTAAAGACTTTAACCATAGAAATTGTATGGTTAAAGTCTCCTTTAAAACTTAATGACCTTTTCTGCAACCGGCTGTAAGTCAATTTCACAATTAAGACGAATCTAACGACACTTCAATGTTGAAATCTATCAAGCAGTTTAGGCTACAGAGCTTGCCAAAGAAATAGGCATACAAACATACACACTTGAAAAAAATTACCCTCTTTCTGGGTAAGAAGTATGATTTCTTAGATGAACTTCTTATATCTACTAAGAAAATCTGTATCCCAGGTTTCCTTCACTATGCTTTCAGGATGTTTGTTCATTAATTTTCTTGGTTGTGATTCTGACTAGCTTGAAGTAGGTACTACGTGACTTTAGTAGAACACGATGTGTCACATAATTTTCCATGAATAATATTATGCATTGCTAAAACTATACGAATTTTGCGTAACCCACATAATATCCTCATACGTTGAATTCATTGAGCATACAAGTAGATACCTATCTACCTGGCCAGCCCACATGTGTTAACAGGAAAATAATATCGATCAGATGTTTTCCCAGAAAAAAAACGTGGTTATACAAAACCGTACATAAAAATGCTTTTAAATAATTAGTGGATGGATATGTAGTACCGGATATCATAAAATTGTAATTATAGGGAAAAGTGTCGCTTTAAATTAAAGGCCACGACTTCTGCATTTGGTATGGACTGATAGTAAACATGGTGTCGCGGACAAGGACCTTTAAATGTTTCTGGGTGTCAAGCAAAAAAGTACTTTTAATACTATCTGTTAATTTAGGATTTTGAAATGTTTTTTGGGGGACCAAGATCCCTGCTTAAATAAATCAGCCTGATAGATCATGGTTAAATTAAACAGTTTTTATCTCTATTCATTGTCATACAAAAGACAAGGATAGTTGTATATTTAATCAGTGGTTAAAGTTAAGAGGCGTCTGGAAGTAAGGGGATAAATATTTCCACTGCTAAGTTTCAGCTCTCCTCCCTGTGAGAGGGAGTGAGCCCAGCACGCGTAGCATGACCACAAAGTGACAATTGTAGAAAGATTTCTACCGTTTTATGCATACAATGAAGAGAAGAAATGTTTAATCTTCAGTAGACAAGTTGTTGCGCCAAGCACGGGTCGCTGCCGCCGCGTGCTCGGGCAGAAGAGATTAGGTACCTAGATAATTATCGAGTTGGACAGAAAGAACTTTGTCTTTTCTTTGGTGGAATAGAGATAGAATTGGTCATGCTACGCGTGGTACGTTGATGGTTTTTACGGGTTAGTATCCCTGTTCAATTAAATTCGATATAAACACCATTGTATCTGTAAACTGCAGCTGTTAATGACAGCTATTTGAGTTTTAACACTAGTGGAAAGCTGACATACTTTCGTTTTTCTGAGTATCTCTATAGAAAACTCCGACAAATTAGGAGTACCCAAATATGGATGATTTCATCCGAAAGTCTTTCAGTACACATTTAGCGCTTCCTAACTAGGTACATCGGACGGTTAACGGTATTAAGCGGTACTGTTTTTAACTATCATACGATATTTGTATGACTGTCAGTAAAATATGTTTTTGTATGACTTTGACCTGTTCAATTAATTAACAAGTCTATATCGAAAAAGGCCGGTTGAGGAAGGTTGAAGGAGGAAAAATCAGTACCCATATCCACTAGATAATTATGGGAATTACGTATAAAGATTTTTTTGAAGATAATGGAGAGATTTCATCTTTATCTACCAGGCTTCATGAATTTATGCTAAGGTGGTAGTTAATAAAAATAAGAACCCTTACCACAAAAAGATAAACACGTGTTGAACGCGAATACTACCAAAAATAATACCCACTTGTTTTAGACAAGTTAGTGTTAAAACAAGTGCGTATTATTTTTGGTAGCATTCGTGTTGAACACGTGTTTATCTTTTTTGTGGTGCAGCCCAAGATGTTTACTTTTTAATTTTATGCCGATAAATGTTTTGATTTCACAAAATTGATCATTTTGTTGGTAATATAAAATATAAACACAGATCACACGTGGTTACAGATTGTGAGTATAATCGGTGTAAAACAACTGTTCATTTAAGATTCCTCTTATCCATTCTGATTTGGACTTTCTTTCATTAAAGCAAAGTAGATTTTGACTTGCATAACTGTCTAACATGTGTTCGTCTAATCATATACCTAGTTAATTTATAATGATAGACAATTAGTTGCTATGCTCGTCCGGGATAATGCATAATGTATACGTTGCTTATTATGTGAACTCAAGTGAAAAAATGATAGCTTAGAATTATAAAGCTGGCGCCAGACACTACAGCTTCAAAGTTTGATCACACATTTGCACTTTGCCATCCAGTGTCGCGCCATTCAATACGCTACGCGCCAAAGCTATGCGCTCGCGGCGAACTCGCTACAAAGTGCAAACACGTTTACTAATCTTCTCGCTGGAAACACGCTCGCAAATCGCCAGTGTGATAAAGCCATTATCAAGCTTTGAACGTTTTGCTGTGCGCTAAAAAACCGACAGAGTCTTTGTGTATCTGAGATTTGTCTTTGTAAACGCACCCATGATACAGGAGCAATTCCTAGTGTGAAATAAAACCTTGCCCGGTTTACAACTCTGGGCTAGAACAGGCTAAGGCCTAAGTTCACCAACAAGATAACAGTCCGATAAATTGAAAACGGCCGTTTAACATGACTTTTTGTATAGAAAAAGATATGATAAACAGGCGTTTTCAATTTAACGGACTGTTATCTTGTCGGTAAACTTGGCCCTAAATAGGTTATCGTGACAACAGTTAGAAGGTGTCATTACTTTGATTCGCAAGAAGCTAGTGTTTGACCGCAGTGTTGCCTGATGGTAACCGCAGAAATGGTTTCAGTCGGAGCATGTCTGACTATCAGCTGCAGTGATTCGAAAATACAGATATACTATAGATGACAAGTTTTGTTAGCTGTCCCATTACTAACCTCAGTTACTGAAAGCCTTGCTAAGGATTATAACATATTGATGAGGATATTGACATTATCGGTGTGGAGCAGTGGTTCTTAAACGTTTTGTAGTCCTAGCCACGGACCACTGACAACAGTGACAAAAAAGTTTCAAAAATTGCACAGACCCTGGTCGAAGAAAATAGGAAAAGAAAACCCAAACCAATAAAAGTGATTTTTAATACGAGCGCAAACAAACGATGCGTGAATTAGGTACTGCATAATTTATGCCATATATGCCATGCTATAACCAGGGCTCCAGCCCTGGTTATTATTTTACTCATATTATAAAGCTGAAGAGTTTGTTTGATTATTTAGAACGCGCTAATCTCTGGAACTACCAGTCGGATACGAAAAATTCTTTTGATATGATTAGTCAGATTCATGAGGAATAGTAGTATAGGCTATTTAACATCACGATACGACCTTTAGGAGCCGAGCAACGGGGGTGAAATCGCGGGGAACAGCTTGTGCTACGTAAAATACAAAGCAATAGTTACCCCAACATAAGCTTTATTTGCCTTTACATCAATTTTCATACAATAACATGAATTAGATACGGTACCTCGTTATTTTGCTGCTGCTACTTATACATATAAGTACGTCATATTGTAACTACAAATAGGTACCTACATGGGTACTATATTTTTTCCTGTAATTATGACATAACAAAAAACTCCAATATTTCCTTATGGGAAATAATATATCAAATCGATGAATACTTCAATTATTATCTAGTTTTATGCGCCATTCATACGTCCGCTTGAATTTAAGTGGTCTGTCCAGTTAGCTGGTAAACAAACGATTCACTGTGTTAAGCATTGACTTGGCACATAATAAATAGAGTCAGAAGGCCGACTCCATACAACGAGCGATAACTTGCGCACGCGCACAGACGCGAGATCACCGCAGGTATACGGCGATCTCAAACGATCTCAAACGAGTGCCAGTCGCGAGTGCGCGCACGTACACAGACGCGTACAGCAAGTGCCATGTGTGCGTGCCCTTTTGCTTGTTGAATGGAGTCGGCCCTCTGCACCTATTTACTTTGTGTTATTGGCTTTCAGAAGATTGCAGCAGATACAATATTAAGTTGAAGGTCAAAAAATATATTCTAAGTTAAGCCTTTAACTTGTAATTTCTTCTAGAACACTAGGATCATCTACAATTCAATCACCTCGAATAAATAAAAATCAACTTTAGCATAGTTTAGAATAAAAATCCTAATTACTTGTCTTTGTGGCAATAAGACGTATTTATTTTCTTTCTTTCATCAGACTCCTTTGAAGAGCCTGAAATGTATCTTGATATTACTGAAAAATTGCATTGTTTATTTCTGTTTCAACTCACACTGCAAAGTTTATGTACCTAGTAAGAAGAAATCGCCAATTGGTTTAGCTATTCATAGGCGTCCATTAGACGCTTAATCAAAACATCAATCATGATTGATAGTTGCATGATGAACATGTCAAAGTATGCAGATTTTCGTCGCGCAAACGTCAATCATCACATTACACGATAGGTTATCCGTCAGTCACACCTTGACTGTCGTTAAACTGACAGCAAAACCTACCGTGAAATAAACGCCATAGGGTCATATTACAACGATTGACTGACGCGCTCTCGTGAAACGCAACAAATACAGGTGATGGTGCTCCCAGTTCTTGGCAGCCCTACAATGTGATTCGTTCCGTTAGTTCAGCAAACCCGAGCTCAATAGACTATTGTCGATACAGCATTATGCGACTGTCGGAACCAGGACGCTATGGCCTATGGGTAGTAAAAGTTGGAATAGCTGGGTGAAATTTTTTAATTTAGCTTTCTGCATATTTTTGTACTGTAACGGACCAAATCTTTCACTGAAGAGTAATTAATAAAGAATACTACTTACAATTTTAGTATACTTGTGTGGACCACCATTCTATCAACAGGTCGAACTGTGTTAAACTTAATATTTTGATTTAAAAGAGTAACCATGGAGTTTCTTGTTCGTTCTTCTCCATTAGATCTACGCTTTGGAACTAATCTATCTAACTAATCGAATCTAGCTTCATCTTGCTGACTAATTTACTGACTCCTTGACAATTCAAAAGTACCTGTAAGTGACCTAATTTGATTGAAAAACGCTTTGATTTGAAGCACATGAGAATATAAACTTTTCAAACTAAACATCTTGAGAAAATATATTTAAATAATTATAAAACTAATTTGCCAGTATTTCCAAGCGTTTAATAGCCAATAACTACTAATAGCATCCTGGTTCGGATAGTTGTATAAGACTGTCATCGACAATGGTCTATTGGAGCTCGGGTTTGCGGTGTAACGGAACGAATCGTTCACTGTAGGGCTGCTAATACACACATCAAAAGTGTCTAGGGATCAAGCATTTTTATGCGGATTTCTTGAGATTGATATGTGGCTTTGTAATAAATTTATGATTTTATAAATTTATATGGATCCTTTTTGGTGCATTTCATAATTTGAATCAGGAACTCTCAATCAAATTCGAGTAAAAGATGAAAATAAGCTGTCAATATTTTCCCTATAAAAACATACAACGCATTGAAGACATTATTAGTGCTACTGTTTCCCTACTACTGATTAAAACCAACGTTATTATGGAGCGGCGACGTCATTTAAGCAGGGAAGAAATGCTCAGAGCCGTGGGAATGATAGAAGCTGGTTCCCGGCAACGTACTGTAGCTTTAGCTCTGAATACAAGTCAGAGTGTTATCAGTCGACTTTGGACACGTTACCGAAGCACTGGTACCGTGGCTGAGCGCCATGGAGGACGGTATCGCTGCACCACACGGAGACAAGACCGATACATTCAAATCTTAACTCGAAGAGCTCCAACAATAACCGCCATGATGTTAGCCGTGAGGCTTCATCACTCTTCAGGGAACTTAATTAGCGACCAAACAGTCAGAAACCGCTTGCATGAAGTGAACCTTCATTCCCGAAGACCGCTACGGGTACCACCTATAGCAATGCACAATCGTAGGATTCGATATCAATGGGCTCTTGAACACAGAAATTGGGCAGAAGAACAATGGCGTTTCGTGTGCTTTTCTGATGAGTCTCGTTTTGGTATGAGACCGGATACAAGACGTATACGACACTGGAGAACCCCTGGACGCCAACAGCGATTAAAATTCTGCCAGGAAGTCCATCCTTATAGTGGTGGAACCATCATGGTATGGGCGGGTATTTGGATCGGCGGAAGAACTGAGTTGATTTGGATCAGAGGCAACCTCAACGCTCAAATTTATGCTGAGACGATTGTATCAGACGTCATCGTTCCTCTACAAGTGCAAATCGGTCCCTTATTTCAGTTAATGCATGATAATGCACGACCGCACACCGCAAGAGTTGTAAGACAGACTCTCGCCGCAGCTAACATCAATGTCCTGCCCTGGCCTGCTCAGTCGCCAGACTTGAACCCGATTGAGCATGCATGGGATATGCTACAGAGAAGAGCTCTGCCGAATATGGAGGGTATCCAGTCGCAAGAAGACCTTTTTTTGTTGTTGCAACGAACATGGGCGGCCATTCCACAGCGTGATTTGGATGAACTCATTTTGAGTATGCCAAACCGATGTTCTTGTGTTGTTAGTGTTCGCGGTAGAAACACGGATTATTAATTGTTTAAGTTACCCAATAAAATTTTAAAGAAAACTGTTATTTCAGTCTTTTTTTCGAACTTTAATGTTAGTGGTTCAAATGTCAAAAATCCCTTTATTAGGAAAATGGCAAATTTCTTTATTAATGCAAAGGTGACTTGGTTTATCGTTACTGTGACAAACGAAAACACTTTATTTGATGAATCCTTAAAGAAAATTTTAATTAATATCAATCAGGAGAAAAGTTATTGCAAAAATATATGTTGATCCCTAGATACTTTTGATGTGTGTATCTAAAACGGTGCCTACTTTGTAAAAAACAATTAAGTACCATTGTAGAAAATGGTGCCTAGTGCCTATCTTGTGCAGTAATTAACAACATTTTACGAATTTGCAAAATCTCTGCTAACTTATTTATGGTAGATAGGTACTGATAGTCTTATGTAAAACGATTAAGTTCAGTAATATTTGATTGCACGAGAAACTTACCTGTTATGGAAATTACTAGTATATTGATGACGTCATAAACCACAGGATATTGCTCTAGAAACTAGGAGTGGTAAGTGATTAGCAATTTTCCAGCGCTTATGCATTGTAGGTATAGTCGTGATAGTAAAATGTTATTGCTATTCAAAGCTTTATCTGTCAGCGGCGTACCGCTTGAAGCCAGCTTTTTATTGTGAACTCGCAAAATATCAAAAATTGCAGGTTTTAAATGGCTAATGGCCGTTTTCAATAATGTATCTATCTGTCGTTTTGCTAACTACAGGTAGAATTCTGACAATACTTGTAAATAGCAAAAATCGATCTCTTAGGGAAAAAACCGATAGACAGGTTATTGAAGACGGCTTTATGCAAGATTGTATTGTATCCATAATGGTAAACTAAGCTTCTAAAATTCTAAATATCATCAACTTGACAATGATCCTTGTCTAGCAGGCTGCATCTCGATGTTTTGAATCATCCAATAACCCGTTATAATTTATCGTAACTTTTGACATGTTTTTAAATGTGCCTAATTCGAGATAACCTCTCTTATGTGTGTATCCAATAGTGCGATATCCTAAATTTCGGACGTCGCTCGCCTCGACCACTTTGCGATATGCAGATGGCACGATGGTAGCTATAACACAACGATTTGTGGTTGTACTATATATCTCTGCCTTTGTGGAATCAGGCATGATGGTATCCTCTGGTCTCCTTCATCATTTAACATACCATTTCCTACCATCACTTTATTTTAACACAATGTTAGGCAGCCCTGCCTGTAACACTTGAATGACCCCAGTCTGTAACGACACGCCGATTCTGGTGGCGACAACCGAGAGAAAGTCGAGATGACGCGAAAAACTGTGCTTACTGTTTATTTGTGAGATGCTCGTGTTTCTTATCATGTTATTGAAGTAGAACACGCTACAAGTTTTTAGAGCACTATTTATGTAGTTTGTAATACTAAAGAAGTTTTCTGAAAAAGTGATTTTTTTACTCAGTTCAAATCCAGGAGTCTTCAAAATTTTGCAGAATCATGTCTGATTGGCCAGTCAATGCCAAAGTTATTTTTTTTAGAAACGTGATTTTTAACTCAGTTGTGACAAATCCAGGGATCTTCTAAATTATGCAGAATATGTCTGGTTGGCTATCCAATTATGTATATCAAAAACACGAACAAAAATTGTAACAATATCAAAAACTAACACTAAACAATTATTTGTCGAAGCCTAAAAATATGGACGAAAAGTCACCGCGTAGGTACTTGTCTTTAAGATGACGCAGTGTAAGCTAACACAACGCTAATGTATTCGAAGTAACCTTGCTGATTATTATGTCATCATTACGGATGTAATCGGCGCCTCCTAACACGCACGTACATCAAACAAGAAGCCATTAAGGCCATGTTGTTTCAACTTACAGTAACGTATCTGTAACCGTCAAATATGGCGGCTTGTACGACAATTTCATACTGACTTAACGATTACGTACTGACTTACGAATACAGATGGTTTGAAGCAACCCGCCCTTAAGCTGACTAGGATACCGTTGGATTCTGCGTCGTATGTAGATGCTGATAAGAACAAACTTATCTGAACAAAGTATCAGTTTCAATAACATGCATCAGTCCTAAGTTGTCTAAAATTATCAATTTTCGTTGATTGATACGGGTGGTTGTCAAGAATTACTCAAAAGGATCACTGATATTTTGATTACTTAGAAAATGTTTCGATGTCCAGAAGTAGGCCATAAGGACACCCAAACGGGGGTTGTCAGACTCCTCAGGTATAAGGTGGAAGGAACTGGTGAAGTGACATGACCATGCCGATTAAATCAACATAGGTACAATATGTTATGATGAATCTGTCATATAATACCCTAGAAGTGACAGTGGTTTAATCATTTTGCAGAATGAGTCGCCTAAGAACACTTATCTACTTGAAATGGCAAGTCTAAACAACAAAGTGTTCATTACCCATCAATTTTCAAAAAGGGAAACTTTGTTACGTTTCTTATAATTCACTTACGGTATTGTAATACAGTTTCTGAGACGGAAAATATGTCAATGATATGTTTACGTGCGTGCAGCTGTGCACCATATCATTCAGTTCGCATCATTAGAGGCATAGCCCACAAAATGATGGGTTATTACCCAATCTGCTACCGTTCCGCCCGCAATCATTACTGACAATACCTACTGGCACGGTGTTATTCTGAAAAACTTCATTTTAATATTTTGTTGAATATTTTACCTTATTCTTAAATTTGTAACCGCCGGATATGACCATAATACCTACATGACCGGTCGTAAAGAACTCGATTTGATGCAAAAGCATTGACTCCGTGATCACGAACTCGTACGCCAAGCAAAATGACTATGCATTTTGTTTTGGAGTTGTGTAAGTAAAAAGCTGCAAAAGGCTTAACAAACAAACAGAGGTTGTTTGATATATCTATCTATCGTTAAGGGGGATCCGTCATGGTAGCCCGCGAAATTCAACATTTCTTAGGTTTTTTGCAAATTGCAGTAATGTTTTACGTTGTATGTTGATCAAACTTCAATCCGGGACAATAATAATAGTTATATTTACTAAATAATAATTATTAAAATCGGCTATAGCTCTCGAAATTATATTTGAGTGAAATATGACTATTGCGTGAATACATGACAATTTTCCTCAAATATAATTTCTAGAGCCATAATAATGATTGTAATGATTATGATTTAGTAAATGTATTATCATTATTGTTGCGGATTGATTTTTTATCAACACACAATGTAAAACAGCACTGCAAATTGCAAAAAACGTAAGAAATATTGAATTTCGCCGGCTGCATTGAAGGTATCGCCTTAAGTACCTTATGTACCTGAGCTTAACTTAGGGTAAAAGAACTCTTTAAAGTTTTTGCTTGAGATTGGAAGCAGGTTCGAGACCGGTTTATATTACTAAATACTAACATACCTAATCCTATATATCCTAATGCTGCATGTTAACGGGCATGTACCAAAATACACTTGCTCCTCGTGGGCTTTCTGAGAATTTTGTTAGCGACTAAGGGCGGGTTGCTTCAAACCATCTGTATTCGTAAGTCAGTACGTAATCGTTAAGTCAGTATGAAATTGTCGTACAAGCCGCCATATTTGACGGTTACAGATACGTAACTGTAAGTTGAAACAACATGGCCTAAGTAGGTATGTATTTTTCGGAGTTACGCATAAAACGTTTTTTTTTGTCCTGTTTGAAGTTTGTGGTCAGGGTCAAGACCATCGAGCCTTGGTCCTGGTGAGGCAGCAGGCTAAACGAGTTTCTAGATTAGTGAGTCACTCTGAATAATTTTGCATTCGAATCAGCTATAATCTTTGAATAAATAGTTATTATTTATATTATTATTCCATTTATTCATTTTTTAAACATATATTTTACATTTTTAAATATTTATCTAATTAAAAATAAAAATGATAATTAAAAAACATTTAAAAATATAAAAAATAGGGATCCACCGGTATGGGGAGCAGGGTCCAAGCTACCGGCGGTTAGGGCTCCAGAGACAGGAACCTCCTCACAATGCGCGCCGTTTCAAGGAGAACTGCCTTTTGTATCAGGCCCTTGATCCAGCCGCCTAACGAGAGCCTCATAAGATGTTGGTCGAGGCTCTTGGCCATAAGGCCATTGGTCGATACGACAATCGGCACAATGATAGCCGAGTCGACATTCCACATGTCAACAACCTCGTGCGCCAAGTCGAGATATTTAATTTGTTTCTCTTTCTCAGCTTTTACGAGGTTCTCGTCATGCGGGATGGTAACATCGATTATCACCGTGCGGCGCGCCACTCGATCTATTATCACTATATCAGGCTTATTAGCAACAATAGTCCTGTCAGTGATAATAGATCGATCCCAGTACAACGTGACATGGTCATTTTCGAGAACTGGGTCGGGCACATACCTGTAATAAGGTACCTCTGAATCCACGAGGCGGTATTTCAAAGCAAGTTGCTGGTGGATAATCCTGGCCACTTGGTTATGTCTGTGCAAGTACTCGCCGTTAGCCAGACGAGAACAACCTGAAACTATATGTCTGATGGACTCACCCGGACGGTGGCATGCCCGACATATGTCTACCGTCCCGTCCTTCACAATATATCTCCTGTAGTTGTTCGTCATGACAACCTCGTCCATAATTGCACAGACAAAACCTTCGGTTTCCCCGAAGAGGTCACCGAAGCGTAGCCATGACACGGACGCTAAAAAGTCTGTATCGGGTCCATGAAGGGCCCGATAAAAGCGCCCGTGTAGCTCCTTACTCTGCCATACCTCCCTGCGATCATTAGCACTGAGCACCACAGGTTTGCGCCAGTTCTCTTTAGCCAACGACAGCGGTGTGAGCCCCTTGTCCACCGTGACCGCATCCCGGTGCATACCCACCTCGGCTTTGAGAAAATATTCTCTGAGACTGCACACCTCACGGTTGTGGAGGGTCTTGGCGTTTAAAAAGCCTCGGCCCCCGCACTTCCGCGGGATGTACAGCCTCATGACCGAGGATCGTGGGTGATGCATCCGGTTTGCGGTCAGCAGTGTCCGGACTCTCCTATCCAGGGCGTCTAGTTCTGTCTGAGTCCATTTGAGTATGCCAAAAGAGTACATCAAGACCGGCATGACCCAACCGTTGAATGCGCGCACCTTGTTTCCGCCTGACAAAAGACTGTTAAGTACTTTCTTCAGGCGGCCAAAGAAGCGCTCTCTCAACGATTGCTTCATGTCAGTCCCATTGATGCCCAACGCTTCCGACATACCCAAATACTTGTAGGTTTCGGTTGAGGAGAGGGATCTAAGTTGTATGGAATTCGAAAGTTGGGTGCCCTCGGATTCCATAATCTCTCCTCTCTTTACATGCATGACTGCACACTTGTCCACACCAAACTCCATCCTGATGGCGTTACTGAAGGTTTCAGTTATCTTCAGTAACTCCATCAGTCGTAAGTTGTTGGTGGCAAAGAGTTTCAGATCATCCATGTAAAGGAGGTGGGATATTACCTGACCACCTCTTCTCAACCGGTAGCCCAGCCCCGAACCCTCCAGCAGGGTGCTAAGAGGGTTCAAGGCTAAACAAAACCATAATGGGCTCAGACTATCGCCCTGGAATATTCCTCGCTTGATCATTATTGGTTCATCGGTCCCCCGAATCTGACGACATCCTGGATAGCGAAGAACCGTACTCCACTGCCCCCAGGCGCGTGCATTGCATATAGGCAAGTAGGCAGTGACTACCTCTTAAGGTTCAATAAAACCATTTTAACTATTACTACGTCAATATAAATCATTATAATATCAATAATGAATCATAATTGATATATTTTATTTATGTAGTAATAGTTAAAATAGTTTCATTGAATCTTATGAGGTAGGCACTGCCTACTTGCCTATATGCAATGCACGCCACTGACTGCCCCATACATGACATCAGGAAGGCGCGTAGAGTTGCATCAATTTTATACAACTCCAGCACCCTCATGAGCCATGCATGTGGCACCGAGTCATAGGCCTTCTTATAATCTATCCAACATGTCGACAGATCCTTCCGGGATCGACGAACCTGTTGGCTAATGGCCATATCAATAAGGAGCAGCTCCTTAGTACCGCGGGACCCGTTCCTACACCCATTCTGAGAGGCAGACATAATGGAATTGAGTTCTATATGGGTGGTAATTTTTGCTCTCAAAATGGATGTGAGAAGTTTATAGACCGTCGGCAAACATGTGATCGGTCTATAGTTCTTGGGTTCCGCGGGACTACCTGATTTATGGAGCAGGTGGGTAACTCCTGTTGTAAGAAACTGTGGTAGCGACCCAGACTCTAAGGCTGACTGAAATTGCGATGCCAGGCGAGTGTGTGAACTGTGAAACCATTTTAACCAAAAGTTGTGCAGTCCGTCCGGTCCCGGTGATTTCCAGTTTGGAATCGGACGGACCGCACAGGCCACGTCTAATGGAGTGATGGTTATCGCTTCCATTTCTTGTATAGGTTCACACACACGCTCAACATCACGCATCCAGCCAGCCTCAGCGTGACAGACGGGCACCGACCAGATGCCGCGCCAGAATGCATTTGTGGCATCGTCATCCGGCCGATGCACATCAGCATCACCTTGTTCAGGTCGCTCCCAAGTTCTATATACCCACCTCTGATCGCTCTGGAACATGCGATTCCGGAAATATCGCTCTACCCGTCGCTTATACCGACGAATACGGTTCGCCCATGCACAAACCTTCTGCTTCAGGAAGTCGATGCGCTCTGTGACTCGGGACATATATTCACGAGGACTGATTCCAGTCCCCGAGAAAGCCCGCCTCACAAAGCGCATCACTCTAGGCCGGTTATTGCCCTCCCTGAAGCAGGATAGCTTGCCGATGAGTACCCTGGCCTCATCGATACGACGCTCAATCCTGCACTGCCAAGCTGGTGCGGCTGATTTTGGTCGTGTAGCTGTGTCACAGTCTGGGAATTTGACATTAGCTACACGACATGCCGCAACTGCCGCGCAATACAAGATTGAATGTGTATCGAGGAGATCTTCGCTGCTTTCAAAGTAATTAGCAAGCAGCGAATCCAGGGCACACACCAGTGCCCTATTTTTTTTGTGCATGGGCAAGCGTGGTGTTCGTGGCCTAAGCTCGACAGGAACGGTCCGAAATTCCTTAATCGCATCCTCCAGTGCGCTCCCCAGTCGATCGTTGCACTGGCTACTTACTGTCGCAACCCTATCATCCTCCTCCACATCTACGTGATTGGACCGCGGTGGAATTACGTCCGTAATTACTGGCGGTTGTACCGCGGTCTGTGACGGGGTGGGGACGACACGGTTGCTCAGCGCCTCTAAGCGCAGCCTATCAAGTGCGGCGTCGTCCAATCTGTGATTTCGTTGGATAACCCGCACCTGATCCGAGAGTCGTTGGGCCGAGACGTTGACGGCCGGTTCTAGTGCCTGGAACATAGACAGCATCCTACCACGGTACGCAGTGAGGTTAGTTCCCCCCTCTGTAGACCCGTAATATGCGCGCATGACGTTCTCGTTTATTTTCGAAGTCCACTTCATGCGCTGCACACAACCACCGGCAGCGGGGACCCGGCTCGGGGCCGGTTGGCCCCTAGATCCCAAGCCGTTCGGTGGCCGGCCTCTTCTCGGCCGACGTGCAGGTGTTGGCGACGTCGGCGGCGAAAAATACTCGTCGCTCGAGCTCGACGCAACTGCAGCCGCCGGTGTGACTGGCGATCCGGGTTCCGGCGGCGGCGAGGCGGAGCTGAGCGACGAATCCGGGGGTGGTGGGCGTGCTCGCTGATAGGCTGATCTGGTCAACATTCTTGATATTTCATAATTTTCATTTTCATTAATTCAAGAAAACGCTCTGACGCTCTTGACATATGTCATTCTTGGTGTATTGTTTCTTTTTGATAGTCATATTTCCTAATCGTTTTTGTATCGGTTTGTTGTCTTATTTTTATGGTTCCAATTCTTTTCTATAATGTTTGCTTGACTTTGCGACGTCCGAATGATTTTCTATTGATTTTTTATATTATTATTCCATTTATTCATTTTTTTAAACATATATTTTACATTTTTAAATATTTCTCTAATTAAAAATAAAAATAATAATTAAAAAACATTTAAAAATATAAAAAATAGGGATCCACCGGTATGGGGAGCAGGGTCCAAGCTACCGGCGGTTAGGGCTCCAGAGACAGGAACCTCCTCACAATGCGCGCCGTTTCAAGGAGAACTGCCTTTTGTATCAGGCCCTTGATCCAGCCGCCTAACGAGAGCCTCATAAGATGTTGGTCGAGGCTCTTGGCCATAAGGCCATTGGTCGATACGACAATCGGCACAATGATAGCCGAGTCAACATTCCACATGTCAACAACCTCGTGCGCCAAGTCGAGATATTTAATTTGTTTCTCTTTCTCAGCTTTTACGAGGTTCTCGTCATGCGGGATGGTAACATCGATTATCACCGTGCGGCGCGCCACTCGATCTATTATCACTATATCAGGCTTATTAGCAACAATAGTCCTGTCAGTGATAATAGATCGATCCCAGTACAACGTGACATGGTCATTTTCGAGAACTGGGTCGGGCACATACCTGTAATAAGGTACCTCTGAAACCACGAGGCGGTATTTCAAAGCAAGTTGCTGGTGAATAATCCTGGCCACTTGGTTATGTCTGTGCAAGTACTCGCCGTTAGCCAGACGAGAACAACCTGAAACTATATGTCTGATGGACTCACCCGGACGGTGGCATGCCCGACATATGTCTACCGTCCCGTCCTTCACAATATATCTCCTGTAGTTGTTCGTCATGACAACCTCGTCCATAATTGCACAGATAAAACCTTCGGTTTCCCCGAAGAGGTCACCGAAGCGTAGCCATGACACGGACGCTAAAAAGTCTGTATCGGGTCCATGAAGGGCCCGATAAAAGCGCCCGTGTAGCTCCTTACTCTGCCATACCTCCCTGCGATCATTAGCACTGAGCACTACAGGTTTGCGCCAGTTCTCTTTAGCCAACGACAGCGGTGTGAGCCCCTTGTCCACCGTGACCACATCCCGGTGCATACCCACCTCGGCTTTGAGAAAATATTCTCTGAGACTGCACACCTCACGGTTGTGGAGGGTCTTGGCGTTTAAAAAGCCTCGGCCCCCGCACTTCCGCGGGATGTACAGCCTCATGACCGAGGATCGTGGGTGATGCATCCGGTTTGCGGTCAGCAGTGTCCGGACTCTCCTATCCAGGGCGTCTAGTTCTGTCTGAGTCCATTTGAGTATGCCAAAAGAGTACATCAAGACCGGCATGACCCAACCGTTGAATGCGCGCACCTTATTTCCGCCTGACAAAAGACTGTTAAGTACTTTCTTCAGGCGGCCAAAGAAGCGCTCCCTCAACGATTGCTTCATGTCAGTCCCATTGATGCCCAACGCTTCCGACATACCCAAATACTTGTAGGTTTCGGTTGAGGAGAGGGATCTAAGTTGTATGGAATTCGAAAGTTGGGTGCCCTCGGATTCCATAATCTCTCCTCTCTTTACATGCATGACTGCACACTTGTCCACACCAAACTCCATCCTGATGGCGATACTGAAGGTTTCAGTTATCTTCAGTAACTCCATCAGTCGTAAGTTGTTGGTGGCAAAGAGTTTCAGATCATCCATGTAAAGGAGGTGGGATATTACCTGACCACCTCTTCTCAACCGGTAGCCCAGCCCCGAACCCTCCAGCAGCGTGCTAAGAGGGTTCAAGGCTAAACAAAACCATAATGGGCTCAGACTATCGCCCTGGAATATTCCTCGCTTGATCATTATTGGTTCATCGGTCCCCCGAATCTGACGACATCCTGGATAGCGAAGAACCGTACTCCACTGCCCCATACATGACATCAGGAAGGCGCGTAGAGTTGCATCAATTTTATACAACTCCAGCACCCTCATGAGCCATGCATGTGGCACCGAGTCATAGGCCTTCTTATAATCTATCCAACATGTCGACAGATCCTTCCGGGATCGACGAACCTGTTGGCTAATGGCCATATCAATAAGGAGCAGCTCCTTAGTACCGCGGGACCCGTTCCTACACCCATTCTGAGAGGCAGACATAATGGAATTGAGTTCTATATGGGTGGTAATTTTTGCTCTCAAAATGGATGTAAGAAGTTTATAGACCGTCGGCAAACATGTGATCGGTCTATAGTTCTTGGGTTCCGCGGGACTACCTGATTTATGGAGCAGGTGGGTAACTCCTGTTGTAAAGAACTGTGGTAGCGACCCAGACTCTAAGGCTGACTGAAATTGCGATGCCAGGCGAGTGTGTGAACTGTGAAACCATTTTAACCAAAAGTTGTGCAGTCCGTCCGGTCCCGGTGATTTCCAGTTTGGAATCGGACGGACCGCACAGGCCACGTCTAATGGAGTGATGGTTATCGCTTCCATTTCTTGTATAGGTTCACACACACGCTCAACATCACGCATCCAGCCAGCCTCAGCGTGACAGACGGGCACCGACCAGATGCCGCGCCAGAATGCATTTGTGGCATCGTCATCCGGTCGATGCACATCAGCATCACCTTGTTCAGGTCGTTCCCAAGTTCTATATACCCACCTCTGATCGCTCTGGAACATGCGATTCCGGACATATCGCTCTACCCGTCGCTTATACCGACGAATACGGTTCGCCCATGCACAAACCTTCTGCTTCAGGAAGTCGATGCGCTCTGTGACTCGGGACATATATTCACGAGGACTGATTCCAGTCCCCGAGAAAGCCCGCCTCACAAAGCGCATCACTCTCGGCCGGTTATTGCCCTCCCTGAAGCAGGATAGCTTGCCGATGAGTACCCTGGCTTCATCGATACGACGCTCAATCCTGCACTGCCAAGCTGGTGCGGCTGATTTTGGTCGTGTAGCTCTGTCACAGTCAGGGAATTTGACATTAGCTACACGACATGCCGCAACTGCCGCGCAATACAAGATTGAATGTGTATCGAGGAGATCTTCGCTGCTTTCAAAGTAATTAGCAAGCAGCGAATCCAGGGCACACACCAATGCCCTATTTTTTAATATATTATTATTATGTTGAGTTCTTTAATTTTCTTCTCATTTTTTTGAGAGTTTAAGAAACCTTACACACGGGCCGGAGCCAAGTGTGTAAAGGGAAGTTTAAATTGAAAAGGTAGATGATAATGTGGAAGAAGTCAGGAACTTTCGGGTGATGCGACAGGTGTTGAGAATGGTGGCTTTTTGCAGCATGTGATGTATGTAAGTAGGCATATTTAAAGTGTTAAGGCTTTGTGTGAGGGACTTTGGTACTATACCAGTAGACGAAAGTACTATTGGGACGATGTGGACGGTTTGTGCTTTCCATTGGGTTTTTATTTCTATGGCGAGATCTTGATACTTAGCTTTTCGGATATTGTAGTTTGAATGTTGTGTGAGTTAGGAATAGCTATGTCTATTAGGTAAACTGTTTTATTAATTTTGTCGTGAACAGTAATATCAGGTCTGTTATAGTGTATAGTTTTGTCTGTTATTATTGTTCGGTCCCAATAGATTTTCTGGTTCCTATTTTCCAATATGATTTCGGGTTTATATTTATAATATGGAATCATCTCATGTATGAGTTTATATTTGAATGCTAAATGTTGGTGTATGATTGCGGCGACTTGGTCATGGCGGTGTTTATAGTCTGTTTGTGCAAGTGATTTACAGGCCCCCGTTATATGTTGTATAGTTTCAGAGGCACTGTTGCAATGTCTGCATAAGTCAGTCGGCTGATTAGAATCTTTTATAATGTACTTTCTATAGTTACGAGTTGCTATTACTTGATCCTGAATTGCGAGCATGAAACCTTCGGTCTCGGGAAACAGTTCGCCTCGTCTAAGCCATTCGTTCGACTTCACTTTATCGACGTGTGGCTGGCTCAGGCAGGCTCGGTGTCTTCCATGTAGAGCTTTTTCAGACCATGCTGCAGTTTTCTGCTGTATGCTTATGAGGTGTTCATTAATTTGCGTATTTCTGTTTTTTAGGTTAAGTGGTGTGAGTTTTGTATCTGTTTCGGTTACATGTTTGTGTAGTGATGAATGTTCTGATTTTTTATGGAAGTAAGTTCTGAGTGAAAGTATTTGTTTGTTATGTAAATTGTGTATGTCTATTAATCCTCTTCCACCTTCTTTGCGTGGTAGTGTAAGTCGCTGTATGCATGATTTAGGATGGTGTTTTCTGTGTTTTGTTAGGAGTGTATTGACAGTGCGCTGCAGTTTTTTAATATCAGTTTTTGACCATCGTATAATTCCGAAAGAGTATGTGAGGATAGGTATCGCGAATGTGTTGATAGCTTTAATTGTGTTTTTGGAGTTAAGGTCGGTTTTTAATATTAGGTTGAGGCGATGTGTGAACTTTTTAAGCAGTTCTTGTTTTGTAATTGTTTGTTGTATCTGTCTGGATTGCTTGAAACCTAGGTATTTGTATGAGCTGTGTTCATCCATTGGCTCAATGGTTTTACCTGATCCGAGAGTGTAACTATTGTTTTGGATTTTTCCTTTTATGATTGACAAAATTTTGCATTTGTCTACTCCGAACTGCATACAAATATCTTCAGAAAACAGTTGTGTGGTGTCTGCTAGATGGAAAAGTGATTTTTTGTCAGCTGCGTATAACTTTATATCATCCATGTACATAAGGTGTGAGAGGGTGTGTTGTGTATTATGGTTTGTCAGTGTGAATCCTGTGTTCGTTTTATCTAGTAGGTGTGAGAGTGGATTGAGTGCCATGCAGAACCACAGTGGACTTAGAGCATCTCCTTGAAAAATTCCACGTTTGATGTGGATTGGTTCAGTGGCTAGAGTCGTGGAAGCTTGGTTTATTTTGAGTACAGTTTGCCAGTTTTTCATAGAAGTTTCTAAGAATAATCTAAGTGTTGGATGAATGTTGTACATATGTAGAACGTGTAATAACCAGCTGTGCGGAACTGAGTCAAAGGCCTTTTGGTAATCAATGAACATTGTATGGATATCTTTTTTGCTTTTAACCGCGCTGTTCATAGCAATTGCGTCAATAGTGAGTTGCTCTTTACATCCTTGACTATTCTTACGACATCCTTTTTGTTGTTCTGCTAGAATATTATTTTTGGTCAAATGTTCATATACTACTTCACTTACGCAGGCTGTTAAGATTTTGTATAAAGTTTGTAAGCAAGTAATTGGTCGGTATTTGGCTGGGTTTATGGTGTCATTCATGTCTTTGGGTATCATGTATGTCACTCCGTGTGTTATGTATGTCGGAAGTAAATGTGGTGATTGGATGAATGTGTTTAGATGGTTATGTATGTAAGGGTATATGCTAGTGAATTTCTTATACCAATAGTTGTGAATGTTGTCTGTGCCTGGTGCTTTCCAATTGTGTGTGCGTTTGATGACGTCTATAAATGTATCTATTGGTATAAATTCAAATTCCATTTCTGGGATTTCCGGTGTTGCTTCGTTGACCCAGTCTGCGCGATTGTTATGATATACTGGATTTTCCCAAATGTTAGCCCAAAATTCTCGTAGTATTTCGGGAGAAGGTGTCTCTCGGCTTTGGTTATTAGTGTTACTGTTATTAGATGTAATGTTTCTATAAAATATTTTTTCATTATTAATAAATTTTGTGTTTTGTACTTTGCGATTCGTGCATGTTATATATCTTTTAAGTCTACAGGATGCCGCGTTTAATTTTTGTTTTAAAGTGTCCAAAAAGTGTTCCATTTGTGTATTTGAGTTTTCGTGTTGTGTGTGTAGTTGATATTTTGTTCTTATTGCTTCTACTGTTGCTACTATTTTTCGACTTCTATTACCCCTTATGAATTGCGTCAGCCTGCCTATATTAGCTCTTAGATTATCAATTTTCTTTTCTAATCTAATTTGCCATTTTGGTTTTCTCTGTACATTTGTTCGATGTTCATTTTGTGTAGAGTGTGATATTTTGGCTCCATTGCATTTAGCTGCCGTCCATGCTGCACAGTAAATTATGGTCTGCAATGTGATAAAATCAGTGTCTGCGTTTACATAGTTCGGAAAAATTTGTGTATTTATATATGTAACTATGGTGGAGAACTTTCTGGATGACTTCTGTTTTGGAATGTATGGTCTGTTTGTGGGGTGTGTGTTAGTAAAATAATGTTGGGCTTGTTGAAACATGTCTTCTATTTCTGGATTAATTTCTGGGGCAGCGTTAAGATTAGGTTGGGTAGGCCCAAATTGTTCAGTATCTATGTTGTTCAAGAAATTATCTTCGTTTGTATTTAAATGTGTGTGAGATGCAACATCGGTATGTATGTTGTCATTTGGAAATATGTTTGTTGTGTGCGTGTTTAAAGATGTGTCAGAGGTGTGTAAATTTGTATGATGAGTGTTAAGTGTATGGCTGTAATCATCAGGGTGTTCTATGTTATTTTGCGGTTGTGTGTTTAAATGTTCATTATTTATGTATTCTGTTTGTGTGTTGGTATTACTATTATTCCTTAGTTGTTCAGCTACTTGCTGTTTAATTTCTGCTAATCTATTGTTGTTAATGTATTTGTTATTAATAATCGCTCTTCTTTGATCAGATACTCTTTGCTCTGTTATATGTGATAGTTCTGGATATAGATTTATAAATTCTTCATAAAGATGTTTCCTATATGCTGTTGAATTTGTTTCTAGTTCTGTAATAGTATAATATATTCTAATTATTGCTTCATTGCATTCGTTTGACCATTTCATGCGATGACCAGATTGTGTATTAACAAGTGGTGTTTTAGATTGTGTTGAGTGTTGATGTATCTGATTATGAACCATTTGCAGTTCGGTTCTGACTTCCTCATAAATATGATCTATTGTTTTTTGTGGTAATAATTTCATTCGGATTATGGCTCTACGCTGGTCGCCTATTCTTTGACGGCTTACTTGCATAGTTGGGTATTTTTCTAAAAATTTTGTGTGAAGTGGTGGAAGGTATGCATTTTTGTCTGTTTCCATATTGGTAAGATGAAGATAGGTGCGTAGAATAAATTTATTCATTTCTGTACTCCATTTCCTACGCGTTATTGCAGTGCTAGTGGTGGGTACAGTCTCGTCGACAAAAGTCTCCTGTACAACATCCACTGACTGTATGCTGATTGATGATGATAATGGCGTCGATGTGACGCAGAAAGATGGTGATGATGATGGAATTGATGGAAAAAGAGATGCGGAAGATGACGACGTAAGCTGTGTAATTTCGTCATCAATCTGAGGCAGATTAGCCTGAATAGTTTTTTTTGTTTTAGATCTAGTAATCATGTTGTTCCCACGAGTAGCTAGGGACTTAAAAAGTCGACCGCAGCAGAGCCCTGCGTTCACCGCGGCAAGGGTAAATAAAACTGGAGGTCCCCTATTATCCAGAGTTGGCATACTAGCGACTATAGGCTCTCCCCTAGCCATGCAGCCCTGGCGTATGCGACCCTGGCTTGGATGTATCTCTTTTAGTCTGGCCCCTCACCCTAGACCTGTCTCGGCATGAGTAAACTCTGCCGGCACAGGCCTAGGGTTCATTGGAGCACGCAAGCCCCACCACGTCGTCAACGTAGAGATACGGCGGTGGGGATATTATTATTATTATTATGAGTAAAAAAAATATTTTACCCATAATTCGATGTCGGAATAAAAACACGAATAGGGCTGTCGAAAGTGCTACTGTATTGCCGAAATTAAGTGATGCGACGTCATTAAATAGTCGGTGAACAAGGCTAGCGGGCAGGTGTCGTCAACCTTGACTTCGCAGACGGTTTACAGGATACGAGGCCCTTTTTGACCGCAGTTGACTTTGTATTTTTATGAGCTCTTAGTCTTTACAAATAAGCTTAGGGGGAAGTCCCGTAGCGCCGGACGGCACCTAGCGTCGGACACTTGTACTATCTCGACAAACGACAACGCGATCTATTCAAATATCGGTGAAAGGGGCGCGGGGGAACGTAGTGATACAGGATCACGGGACGCGGTTTGCAAGTGAGGCGCACTACCGCGGTGGGAGAGGTGATTTGCTGTTTTTAGCAGGAAAGCGTTGCGTCACGTAAAATTCAAGTGAGTAGAACTGCTATGGTTTTGTGTTTAATTGTTTTTGTAATTTGTTAATAAAGACAGTGTTCCATTATAATTCATAAGTTGTAAAAGTTTTTATTAATTACCTAAACAGTTTTAGTATGAAATACGTAATTTTGGACATTCCCTGTCCCCTACCTCCGGACACAAAGGTGTCCCTTACCACCGGACAGTTTATAAGTTGGCTTTTTACTAAGTATTTATACTTATCGTAATATCATATCATAATAATGATTGTTTGTTGTTTTGCAGGATAGAAGGAGGAAGATATTTCAACATGGAAAAGACAAAAGAAAGGAAAATGGGATCAGCAAAGCTTAAAAACTGCGATTGACAACATTTAAAGGACCACGACGAGCACTGCTTACAATGCTCCAGCTGCCAAGAATGGGCCTATGAAGCATGTGCAGACGTTCCGCAATGTGGAGATAACTAATTATAATGATAGATGCACAATTTATTAAGAGTGTCCGGCGCTTGGGGTTTGAAGATTAACCTGTCCGGTACTAGGTGCCAATTTGAAAGTCTTAATTTTTTTTACCAAAACTTAATTAACGTTCCTAGATTATGTTTACGCAGAAGTTGTATTTTTGTTAATTGATTTTGATTTTGTATTTTATTAATTTAACTAATTCATAAATAAATACTTATTTCTCGAAGTAGTTTTAATTTTATTTCCGGAAAACCTTATATGTCCGCCACTAGGGGACTTCCCCCTAAGTGTTTTTTGTTAAACATATTTTTTTGTGCTTAAATAAAGTGACTAAGAATATAATTCTAATAGTTGATACGACCGTATATTTAAAAAAAGGAAAAGAGCCATTGCGAAAACAGTAAAAACTAACAACAGCTGTCTCCATCCCAGATTCAAACAGTTATTGCGACATTGTAATAATTAATTGTATCGATAATGAAAACGACACGCTATCAGACAATTTTCTAGTAAAATTAATAGCTCGTTAACACGACAATCGGTCATCGGAACCGAACAACCGATACGAACCAGTGATGCGTAAAAATGCGACAAAAGGTTCTAAGTGACAAAAGGTTTGGTGCCACTGTGGGGAGCGTGGGATTCGGAAGCGCACATCACTAGTTCGGAGTAGTGGTGGACCAACGGTTGGTGATCCGCGTCGGCCATTCTGCCGTGCGCACGCGCAAAGACGGATCGAACTTAGAAAAATATATATTTGTTTTTTTATTATCGTGATTCGTGTTTAGTGGTCGTGATTGTCGACTTTTTGTGTGATCGCAGCTTCATTGGAATTTTGTGACAAAAATTGCCAATCGATAGTGCGTTGATCGATTTTCTGTTAGAAATAAAATTGAGGTAAAGATGTATTTTTAATTATGTTTATTTTTTTTATAAGTATGTCAATCATTACTTTTAAATTCACTTACTGAAAAAAGTACCTAGTAAGTAAATTAATCCTACATTGAAATAAGTATTTTACTTCTACTACTTAAAATTACGTATATTTTCTTGAATTTGAGGTAAAACATTTCTCTTCTTTAGTTATTGGTTTCGCGAAAAAACGCAATAACTACTGCTTCACAAGGTGCCAACGTTGTCGAACAATATTTAAAGCTTAACGTAAAACAATGTAGCTGTCATTATGCGGTTTCCGTCATTATAATAATCCCGAGATAACTACACTGTAGTGATTGTTCCGTAATATCCACTAGATTTTCTTGACCTCAATCATTTTTACATTCAATTTACCTTAAAAATGTCGTAGAACAATACTTGTACCTTCAACACTGAAAGTTTTCCTCTCTGCAAAGGCCTTACTATGAAATTGTAAAACTATCATCGTTCCGTTGTAAAAAAACGATAGTGCTGTTTGTCCCGTGTATCCCTCACACTGGAACAATGATGGCAGACGGGATAATGTTTAATAAGTAAAGTCCAGGTCAATAGAAATAGTAATGTAAGAACTACTTAGCGTTTGCGCGCGACTGTAGGAATTTCAAAAAGTCTGGCCTTATTTCTTGTCTACATCATAAAGGAAAGCTCTCTGCAAAATTTCAGCTTTCTAGGTCCAAGGGTTTGGGCTGAACGTTGATGAGTCAGTCAGTGAATGAGTCAGGACTTTTCTTATGTATTGATGTCAGTATGGCAAATTGTTAAAATTCGAGGAATTTGTATAGAAAGTTTGTTTACATAGCTCACAAGTTCTGTTGACATGGACATGGTAAAACCAGGTTTTCATTAATTTGACAAAAAGAAAAAAACGTCGATATAAACTACATCATTACATCACTAGCGATAATAATCTTTACGTAACAGCTTTCAATAGTCCAAGAAAATAATAATTTAATTTGTATTTCCTGAAGCCCTTAGATAATCTTATAGAAAGCCCCGTTAGCTTCAGGAAACATTAAAATGCAAAGTGCTTAACCAGTAAACTTAATTCACTTTTAACAAATTTTTACGCAGAAATCCCGAGCCGAGACTGTCGTCGCAGCGCCTAATAAAATCAGTGGTTTTTTGGATTGTTAGTTTTTAATGCAATTTGATCATTATTTCATAAAGATTTAAATAAATACCTAAGGATTAAAATTGCATCAAAAACCAACAATCGAAAAAAACAGTGATTTTTGTTGGCGCAATAATTTATTGCCTTCAGAACGTACCTCAATTGTCAATTTCAACAGATGATTAAAAATGATGGGATTATTAATCCAAGTAGCCTTTTAATTATAACTATACGCACTCCTTTGTAACTTATTCTAATTCTTTCCTACATCCTGACCACCTGTGTAACCAAAACGAACCAATAATTAATATAAAACAAAAGGTATACTAATTGAGATCACAATCAGTCAACTTGTTAACTGGATCGGTTAGCTTGACCTGTATCGAGCGACAGATGTTTTGCCAAGGTTTGCCTCAGAACAATTAAACCACTTCTGAGACTGTTAGTGATAAAGTTACAGTTTTATTTAAACAATTTAAATCTATTTTGTTAATTAAAATTGGATCCATCGTAGAAAAACGGTCGAATTGCGATTATTCAAGATTCAAGTATGCTCTGGCATAGTCTTGTTATACTAAAATGATCCAATCAATAATTAAAACAGAAAAAAAATTCAAGAACTCGACTTTAATACCTATTTTTACTTTACTTTATAGTCTTTCGTACAGAAGAGATAATAAAAAAAATCTAAATTACCATGTGTCATTAATTAAGCAAGAACTTGAATATTCCTTACATTAATTATGATGACATTATCATCGCTTAACTTGATAAACACAGCGAAAAAACCTAATGTTTTTATACATAACTGCTACGTCAATACATTATAAATATACCTACTCGTTAACAAAACTTATCGATCACGAAGCATCGAAACTAAACGTGATTTATCTAGCTTTTTGCCGGTACTACACAATACATACATTGTCCGAACTAACACATACACGAGAAAAAACCTTCATTGTTGGCACACCGAAGTCTGCACCTACCATAGCCTCGAATTATCACTTGTTTTTTTTCTAGTGGACAAAAGGCCATTGCCTCAGAAAACGACGCCGACTAAGACCAGCTCCTTGGCTAACTCAAGGACGAATTCTAAGGACGATATACCTGATGACAATATAAGCCAAAGCTCGTTAGGTGGAGGAATCAAAGGGAAGTTGGCAGCGCTGTTCAGTAAAGAGCAGACGATCAGCGAATCGACGATCGCGAACAAGTTTAAGCAGGAGAGAGAGAAGGAAATGGAAATGCTGCAGAACAGATTCCATTATAAGGTGAGAGGAATTTTTTATGTTTAAATAATCTGTAAAGTCTGGATTTCAGCCCGATTAATGGCAATACTGACAATAAACACACCTTACATGGGACTTAATTCTTAAATATTATCTGGCGAAATGCAGGTGTACCTCTGGCTTATCCTTCAAAAATATAGCCGTGATGTTATGATAGAAATTAATATTATTAGGGTTCCGTACCTCAAAAAGAAAAACGGAACCCTTATCACTTTGTTGTCCGTCTGTCCGAGGCAAGACCCTTTACGAGTGAAGGCATTCTATTTATTTTTACTAACTTGGGCCGTGTATAATCTTGTCAAAATTCACACTTGACTTATCGAAATTTTAAGATCATAGTAGATAATTTTGGAGTAAAGAGACGGTAGCTAGAATAGATTAGACCTACGGAAGGCAGAGGACTAAGTCTTAGCTTCGTAGCTTCTTTATAAGCCAATTGGCAGAGCCAGTAATAGACTAAAGTTACCCGATTGGGCGGGAGCTCTGTCTGACTGCGAACTGAAATAGGCAATTGATCGACTGAAAGTATTTATAACCAAAGTTTAAGCGTGACAAAACTTTATAATAATAAAAGACATCTTTCATTTAAAACTACACGCCAAAGCCTAGGTTTTCGTAACTATTTCATAACTTCTCACAAAACACTGCGCCTGCACGCTCCAACTCCATACTGATTAGTTCTCGAGTTATTCCCGTCGCGAGAGCAACAAACCAGCGCTGTTTATTTCCTGTTGCCCGTCTACCTAGAAAGGAAATTAAGAACTGTACTTGTAAGTTATTTCAGAGTAAAGCAATATGGTAGATGAGAGAAAATTATTGTAATTTCATCATTTCCGTTTTCGTTACAATTAGGTATGTATTTTGTGGGGATCTGATATTCTTTTGTGTCGACCTGGAGCTATAGAATGGTAGTTCATGCCGTGGTAAAAAGATGATGACTGTACAGGATCCGCCGAACGATCATTTATATAGGGTGGCAGGTTAGACAGTGGAAATATTTTAAGGGGTCATTGTACTCATCATTATGAACAACTTTTACTATGGAACCAAACTTGAAATCGCAAAAAAAAATTCAGCTGTTCCATACATTTATGTTCACATAACTCAACAAAATGTAAGGAACGGCAGATTTTTTTATCGCAGTTTCAGGGTTGGTCCCATAGTAAAAGTTGTTCATAATGATGAGCACAATGACCCCTTAAAATATTTCCACTGTCTAACCTGCCACCCTGTATATCGTCACCCGTGGAGACTCTTTTAAACTGATCTGATATCCAAACTTACAAACTTTTAATGCGAAAGTAACTCTGATTGTGTCTGTCTGTTACGCTTTCACGGTTAGACCGGTAAACCGATTTTGATAAGAGAATTGAAATGAAGATCGCTCGTACCCTGGGAAGAACTGAAGGACACAGATACTTTTCATCCGGGTACATATATTAAATTCCCCAAGGATACGAGTGAAACCGAGGGCAATAATCATCAATGTACTGAACCTGAACGATTCGTACGTCCATAAACAAATCCATATCGACAGCTTCAAATATTAAAATATGAAGAAAAAAACACCTTAAAGTTAAATCCTATTTTCATCTTCACACGTCGAATACACCGAAACATGTGTAGTGACGTAACCAAGAAACGAAAGTGTACAGTAAATACACAATACATGATAATTGAGAATGCCGTACAGGCGGTGGGTACACGCCCTTACCCTTAAAAAGAGGCCGTGTTGCGAAATGTAACGCAACCATGAGAGGATGTACTAAGTGAAGCTTTAACGATGGTCGAAGGTTGAGAAAAAGCGAAAACAAATGAGTGAATAGACTGTTGTTGTATTGATCTTCAAACTGTATGAACGAATAATTTAGTAATGAAATAGGATACTGAACTGTATTTTTTTTATTAGAAATCCAGAATCGATTAGCGAAAAGATAAGCAAGAGTGAACAAATATTGAAATATCTTAACAAATGGCTAAGTTATAAGCGTTTTCAAATTAGTTGCTAGAAAAAGACGTATCAGCTCGAAAAACGGATGCAAAATGTCCACTTCGCAAAATGACAACTTCTCAAAATGACAAATTCACAGAATGACAACTTTTCAAAATGACAAATTCGCATAATGACATATTCTCAAAATGTCCATTTCTCGCAATGACAAATTCGCATAAGGTCTTATAACATAACTTGTTAAAATGGCTAAGTCGCAAAATGACAACTCCGCGTAGTTACTACTTTAACATGCTTACATCAAATTAATTGCTTTGCGTCTCATAATAAAGTCATCAGCAGTCTATTACAGAACATAGATGATTTAACTACCTTGATTTAAATCTTATAAGGTTCTTACCTGTTATCGCAGCTGGTACGTCCCGCTTAGGAAACCTGTTAACCTTAGAAGTAGATAAAACGTGACGTTTCTATCTTGGCCATAAAAGGATACATAAATAAAGCTATTGATACACATGTCGTAGTAAATACCGGTCACTATGTACCTTACCTTTGTAAGCTCTCTTTTGTGGAGCAATGCCAATTGGCAGGGTCTATATTGGGTCATATTTCGGAACAAGGCTTTTAACTTTGATGTATATGACAGTCTTGGCTATGAAAATAAAGATTTTAGGCAAAATCCGTATAAAGCTGGGAATTTCGGATCAAGAATCCACACGGCGCGGGCGTAATTTAATACAGTCTTAATAATAAAAAATCTCACAAACATCTTCGAATCTCGTTTAGAATTTAAAGTAGCTATTTTGATATTTTTTGTTTGCCATAACAATATGCAAATGTGTCGAAGTTATAATACAGAATTGGTGTGGTCTCCAAAATCGTCTATAGTAGCTACTAGTTGAATCCCGGGACTTCGTTCGCTTACAAACTTCAACCCTCTTTGACCCATAGGAAAAAACTTTCTCAGTGGTCTAGAAGTCCTCACCTGATCTTCCAAATTTCATGTTTGATAGTTTGGGCTATGTTGTCTGTATTCTGATACAAATATTAAATTTTTGTCCGGTTGATTGCATTAGGATCGTCCTTATTATATACTGCTCCGTATTTGCCACGTGGCGCACGATCTCAGGCCCCGAAATGCCGAAACTCGGTGATTATGTAGCTACTTTTCATCCAATAAATCAATTTAAAAAGACTGCTAAAATCAAAATCCTGCCTTTTGGCTTTGCCGTAGTCGGGTAAAAACGCATTGTTTTCTTATTTCAACGCACCCAGATAGCCAGGGTTGCTCAGCAGAAGTTTATAAAGTCACTGACCAAAAGTACATTCTGATGTGTTCATTAACGTTTTTTTAAGTTTTCTGTAAGAGCCCCAAACTCTGTGTGCCCAAGGGCCTCCTGCATGGCCTAATACGATCCTTATTACATAAGAATCGCAACATAATTGACCTGCCTTCCCCTTCAGGGATACAGATGTCATCTTATGCTATATTAAAATTAAAGTTAAAAAGTCCACGAAACGGTATAGTGAATCATCTAGGTGCGTAATTGACGAAACAGTTGGAAGGCTTGTGACGGATTTCGACATTTCCGCACTTCGTGGCAGAACCTTTTCACAATGTTACGTTACACTTTATTCACGTTTCTTCTGAATATACGGATGTTACGATGTTTTATATTTTTATAATATTTATTACATCGATTTTTTTATTGTTGCTACTGGGACCATGCCTTAAGATTGCCTTATGTAATAAGTGGTAATAGGCAGTAATCTGTATGTTAATGCGTAATTTCTAGTCTTATTACCCATGCACTTATTACTGGTGCTATACCATAATGACATTATTTGCACAGATTCCTACGTAAATCGACATAACTAATTCGATCGTACGCCTTAAGAGAGCAATGATCTTAGTATCATAATAATATTGCCATCAATGCCTTCAATCGTATCGTAATCGTATTTTCTTCATTAAATAAGACTCAAGGAAAACCCATTTATTAGTAGATTTCAAACATGTTTTTGTTAAATTATTCACATAATTTAACAAAAACATGTTTATTTTACAATATTTAGTTGTATAATAAAACCACAACCTTTGGTCTAAAATAGCTCGGAAAACTAATAAAAAATTATCGCCACATGTGTCTTAAACGTCAAATAACCGAGATCCTTCTCAATTTCAGCCCAAACAACAAAAAGCGGAGAGCCCCAATGACTCTGACGATGACACCAGTGAGCAGGATCCTTCTGAGAAGGCTCCTCTCATGGGCAGCACCACCAGCCTGTCACAAACCGCCAAAAAGCCGGAGATCATTGCCAACATACCCAAGGTTACCTTCGACGAGAAGAACAAGGCTGAACAGGATTTAAATGACAAGGAGAAAGAGGTAGAGAAGGATGATAGAGTTATTGGATCACAGCCTGTTAAAAGACGAAGTGAGTATGGTCTTATTCAGATACTTTATTATTGCGCACATTAGAAACATCTACTGTATCCCTAATGTGTGCGATCACAAACACAAATCTTACATGGGTATCGGAATACGTTAACACTAATGTAAAGATCTACGTTGGTAAAGACAACTTACTTTTTAAAATATCTACTACCACATTTATCTTCTTTAATTACGGAGTTATCTAATTTTAACCGAGAAATGTTTTTTTTTCTACAATGTTTTATTTTACATAATTATCATTTTATTTTTGTAATTTAGTATGTACTTGCACCACATGGCTAAGAAACTTTTATCTTGTTCCAGGTTCCCAAGACTCGCCCGTGGTTTTATCAGTATTAGATGACGTCAAAAGAATAAAAGTAAACAACAGCAAAAAGGAACCACAGACTAACGGAGCGATCCTACAACAACCAACTAGCCTATACCCACATCTGTCAGACATTGAAACAGACACCTCACATAATCAGGAGGAATACTCAGACTGTGGCGGATCAAGGTGTGGGCACTACACTCTCGAATGCGTCTTTTTCTTTCTTTGTATTTAAGCTTTAAGACGAAAGTTGCTTGGGATAAAAACTAGATGGCGTTGTACTCAATTGTTTGGGTTCAAGATGGCGGTGTTACAGCAACTGTTGTGCGAACGGTTGCTATTTATTAGTTTTAAATGATGTTCCTATTAATTTAGGATCTAATTGTTTGGTATACTATACGTTAAGGTTTAGTTGTACATCTAATAAGATATCTAAACACTAACAAATACCCACAGACATTTAAAATTCAATGTTTTAAATGGCCTATACCTAATAATCAGGCCACAACGTTGCTGTAACAGAAACTAGACAACTAGACCGATAGATATTTATTATAATTAATATTCCTATTAATTCGCTATACACCTACTTATAGAAGTAGATTGACTAGATCTGCAGACTAGGTAGCTCGAACACACGATCAAGTTGACATTGAGCCGATAATTTAAGTAAACATGCGGGCATAGAATTGCAATAATTAAAATACAATTATCTATATCAAAACTAGTAAATATCACAATGACTGGTATTATTATAACGCCGTATCGCTTAAAGATATCAGATGAATTTTTCAAATGACAATATAAATACATACAAATATACTCTAAATTACTACAACGTAAGTAAAAACCGGTTGGTTTTTACAAATTATGAAACATTTTATGATAAACATTTAAATGAGGTAGGTAGTCAGTAATTTTGAATAGGTAGGTACCTAGGTATATACCTAATAATCTTTTTGCTGATCATGCGTTTTTATAGCAGCTTTTGAATAGTAATATGGTGCAATAACACAATAATAGCACAAAATAAATAGATACAGAAGGCAAGCTCCGTACAACGAGCTATTACATGCGCACGCGCACATACAACATTATTTTTAGTTTATGCAAAAGCCGAAAAAGGGTAATTGTACTCATCATTATGAACCACTTTTACTGTGGGACCAACCCCGAAATCGAGAAAAAAAATCAGCTGTTCCATACATTTATGTTCACATAAAACGACAAAATGTATGGATACATATTTTTTTTTCGCGATTTCAGGATTGGTTCTATAGTAAAAGTTGTTCATAATGATGAGTACAATGACCACTTTTCGACTTTTGTATAAACTAAAAATAACGTTGTAGACACTAGATCGAACTATCTCAAACGAATCCCAGTCGCGAGTGCGCTTGCACTCACTGTGCGAAGACGCGTGTCTATCTGTGCGTGCCTTTTCGCTCGTTAATCCGGCCCTCTGTATCTATTTACTTTGTGATAATACTTTCAATTAATAAACATTTAAATTAATTAAACTTGTGCCTAAATTGTAATGGACTGACTTTTACAAATGTTTTTAGAAACGTATTAATTGTTTAAAATCATTAATAATGTGTGCAATTGAATGTTTCCGGTAGTAAAATGGGTCGGTTAGCGTTAGTTATCCGTTAATTAACGTACCATTAAATTAGCCTCACGATGATAGAAAATTGACTTGAATTTAGTAGTAGTAAAGTTTTCATTCCTACACCTAAAGATAACAGTATTGATGGCATAACCTTTAGGGCTTTTCCACATGGCGCCGCCACAATAGCCTCACCGACGTGACGCCTATTATATGCGACACACTATGCTGAAAATACGCGTGGAATTTACATTGCGTAAATTCAACCACAATTTTCAGCGATGTAGTTTCGTACTATTTGATAGTCGTGTGAATGGCATTTTTTAAGTCGTCACTGGCAGTCAAAGGGTCAATATAGGATTTACATGGAATTAATAAGTACTGGCGTACAACTGGAATACAACTAAAAGTCGGTCTAGAAAGACAACTTATACGTAGTGGTATCTCCTCTCGCACATAATAAATTAATAATGTAATAGAAAAGGAGACCCCTACGTATTAATATTATTTTCTGGGACATTTTTTTTTCGTACATCTATTGGTAATGCAAAAGAAACTATGTCTGACGCATAAAACATAAAAGTTTTTTTTTTTACAAGATTCGGTTGAAGAATCGTATTGTTTCTGCAATTACATTGCATCAGCCACACTTCAAAATACAAGTAAATCCTTTGTCCCCATAGTTCAGTCACATTGTACCGAACATTGGCGAGTGTCATGTAATTCGATACATTGTCGGAGGCACGGGCGTCATGCACATTTCACAATAAACCGTTACTTTACACGGCGCTGCTTGTGAAACCATCACGTTCGCGATAACCTCTCCAGTTACCGCGAACAGCTGAACTTGGCATTATGGCTTTTCACTTAAATTGGCGAAGATCAAGCCTTTCCTGCGCGTGTTTTTAACCGACTTCCCCTAAAGAAGGGTATTGTTTTTCAAGTGTCTGTATGCCTATTTCTTTGGCACGCTCAGTAGCTCGCTGTAGCCTAAACAGCTTTATGGGTTTCAACAAATGAGGTGTCGTTAAATTCGTCTTTATTGTGGGAGTGACAAGGTCTATGTACTTAATCACCCTCACAATGAAAATGGTGATGATGACAGAGTTAAAAACAAAATTTTTAGAAAAAAAAAAACTCATCTGCGTTATCTTGCTTTTTACTTACTATTATAAATGCGAAAGTTTGGATGGATGGATGGATGTTTGTTACACAATCACGCCAAAACGACTGAACGGATCTGGATGTTTGGCACAGAGATAGATTATAGTCTGGAATAGCATAGACTACGTTTTGTCCTGAAAAAATTGTACGGTTCCCGTGGGATAGATTTGTTATTTCCAGGCGAACGAAGTCGCGGGCAACAGCCTAGTATTTAAATAAATTATACCCCAAACGACAAATCTAACGACACTTCATAATAATTTAAAATCCATAAAGTAAACGGCTTGATGGATACGCTACAGAGCGTGCTAAAGAAATAAACATACAAACATACTCTCAAAAAACATTTACCCTCCTTCTGGGGCAGTCATGTAAAAAAGTTTCCAAGCCTGATTATAGTGTGCAAACTAACAAATACACTTCATTAGGTATTCAGCGAATGTGCCCCGTTATTGGGTCAAGTCAATTTGCATGGTGGCAAGCCATACTGGCGAAAAAAACTTTGATTATCGTGCGTACATATCTAAATTGTGTGCACCTTATATTGAAATAAAATAGAGGTCTTTTTGATAAAGTTTTCCCTTTATTTATATTTCTTTGTATTGCATTGTATTTTATCGTAAAAACACAAATACATAACCTCCTTTTTTTAAGTCTGATAAATATAGGTAAGTACGCATTTCTATTCCAGCATAAAATTATGACGTTCCGTAATAAATTATTCGCGTGATTCTTAATAAAAAGGAATGCTTGTTGAAAGAAAAAATAAAATCCAAGACTGTACTTTGCCTATTGGATTGTAGTGGTTTTACTACATTCTTTTGTATAGCTTAGGTTAGATCGTATCTACTTAAACTTTAACAATATGCACAATTAATACAAGTCTTGTACTACTTAATATTCAAGCATAATAATACTACAGTACAATTCCATATTGTAACGCTAACTCTTAGCAAATAGCCGGAATAACCCCTCTGAAAAGATATCTAATTACTAATTAGCCTACGACCCTACGTCAATGAAAATATTATTTACTAAAATCTAAGCATTACTGGCAACAGTGGCCTCAAGAAAATCACCCCCGTATTCATTACTATGAGGACTCATAGAAAAGTGTACAAAAACTCATTCAAATATGAACATTGTGTGTATTAATCAAGATTCATATACGTATGAAACGCTTGTTTATATTCGCTTATATGAATATAAACCTTATTTTTATACTTATAATGTTCATACTCGTATGAGTTTTCTGTACACTGTGCATTCGAGACCTCACAGTAATAAAATAATGTTTGTGAATACAGGGATCAGTGAGTGTTGAGCCCAGAAAACAATAGAATAATAATGATTTCATTGAAATATAGATGCTACAGTGGACATTACGTCTTAAGCCGGCACCAGACTTGACTTCAAAGTTTGAACAAATATTTGAACTTTAGACGCTTTGATGTGCGCTTAAAAACCGACAATGTATAGCAGTGCAAATGTTTGCTAATACTTTGAAACCATGTCTGGCATCTGCATTAGGAAAATAGATTGATCATATTTGAACTCAGGGCGAAGAGACTTGTAAGCATCAATCCACATTGTGTTCGAAGTAAATGGGTTTTGTTTTTGTAAATCTTTATTATAAAATATGCTTTATTCATGCTAATATTTCAATAATTTTGGATGCAAATTGTAGTACTATTAATACAATTCATTTAATATACCTACTTAAACTGCGGATTAATGTTGATAAGTATGTTTCGCTTTTAATCTAAAATTACTTAACTA
The DNA here is from genome assembly GCA_948465475.1 of Thalpophila matura. Classification (NCBI taxonomy): domain Eukaryota; kingdom Metazoa; phylum Arthropoda; class Insecta; order Lepidoptera; family Noctuidae; genus Thalpophila; species Thalpophila matura. The sequence goes on along the minus strand of OX419198.1, from coordinate 7,644,678 downwards.
TCTACTAAGTAGGTACTATTAGTAAGGCAATATCGACTAAAAAACAACAGCCGAATCGATACGGTAAAAATAAAAAAATAGAAAAATCTAAACGTTAAAGTGACGACGGCTTATCTAGCTGTATACTTTAGAAATACTAGGTTAAATTATTTGGGCTAATGCCTAGGCATTCGCGGTATAGATACACGCATAATCAAGTTTTGTCGAGCTATAAAACAGACTTTATTATTGTGCTCATAAAGTTGAAAATTTATCAATACTTAATTAGGTAGTAAATGTTCGCAATAAATAGTTTAACACTTCGCAAGGTGCAAAATTCACAGAATGCGATCTTGCGATTTGTCGTATCGAGTTGTCGACTTTATATCGCCTTAACTGGAACTACCATTATGTGTAATATCATTTATATACAGGGTGACTGTTTAAACGATGAACGTATTAAAATATGGTTATTCAGAATTCGAATATCGTTCGATTTACTTCAAGACCAATCTTAAAATTACAAAAAAATATCAGGTCGTTCGCTTAATCAGTCGTACATCAATACATGTTCTTATTTTGAGACAATGTGGATAGTAGTATGTCCGCATTCCAATGTCTGAACAAAAAGCCATATTTCAACATCCATAGCATTTTCAAAACACGCCATTTTCTTTTTTTAATGAAGATTTAATTTAATATATTTTAATTTTGACTAATTTTATAATTATAAGACTCCTTTTCAGGTATTTTATAAATTATGTTGTCTGTGATAATATTAAACTTAATTAGTAATGTTTTTTTATAAAATAAAGCTATTGAAACATACTATTGGTTATTTTATTCCTTTTATTTTGCTGTAATACCCAAAATATTGTATAAAATGTAAAGTGAATGATTCTCAGTAGGTATGTGGTTTGGTTTATTTTCTTAATTTCTAGTGAGAACGAGTACTCATATTAGTAGATTCAAGAACACTGTTGATTCTAAAATCAGAGGCGCTTATGAATATTAACGATTAGCGAAAGTAGCTCTGTCTGTCCGTCTATTAGGCCTACCCCACATTGGGCGTGCGCGTGCACGCAACGCGCACGCGTTCCATGACTCATAAAGCGACGCGAGCTGTAGAAAAAAACTCATGATAGGGGATGAGTTTTATTGACGTATAGTATCGTTAATGTAAGCATATTTTGAATTGGAAATATACGTTTGCTACACAATATTTATATAAATTAAATATTAAATTAATTTCTCTGTATTTTTTAAAATGTGCAAATTGTATAAAATTTTATCAAAATTTTCTAAGACTTGTATTTTAAATTCAAAATATACTTACATTAACGATACTATACGTCAAAAAAACTCATGATCGGGGTACTGAGCGTGCGTGCGGCGTGCGCGCTGCGTTCACGCTGGGCACACGCTGTCGCGGCGTTCGCGTCGTTCACACGCTCGAGAAAAGCCCACGCCCAAAGTGGGGTAGGCCTTACGGTTTCATGGTTAAACTTCTGAACCGATTGTGATAAAAATTGCTAAGGGAAGATAGATTGAACCCTGGGGAAAGATAATTTGTAAACAAATTGCAAATATGCGTTTCGTAAGTATCTAGGTAGCTGTTGTCAACAGCTACTTACGAATAATTGCAAAAAAGAGGTGAACAGATGTAAAATGAGGTGAATTACAAAACACATCTGCCGCATCCAGGGGAGGCAGCCAGATGTCTCAACGAATATGAATTATATGCCAGACGCGGCAGATGGTAGAATATCCTTTATAGTACCTACTCACACCTATAATGCGAATCAACGAGGAACAGGAGCGTCAATAACCTCGAACTGTCAACTATCACTTGAAAAGTAAGGCTTGCAAAGAAGATTAATTTGCGAATTAACAAGGCTTTTTTTCACTTTATTTAACTGAACCTTACAAATCTAAAAGACAATACCTAATTAATTAATTAGGTATATCTAAAGAAGAAATAAATCGTAAAGAGGAATCGAAATAATAAGTCAATAGAAATGTCATCTACTACATTTTATTACCAGACGCGTGTCGCCGGTTCGTAGTCAAAGTCAAAGCATCCAATGAAACGGAAAATTATATGAAATAAAAAACGTGATGTATGTGAACGGAATTAAGTTATCCGTTCACATACATCACATTTTTAAAAGCGCGCCCTCGATGTAGTGGTATCCTGTAGGACACCACCTGCCTTACATAATTTGCTCCAAAGCGGCGACAAGGTCACGCGCCTTTACCACGTTTATTGACTTACTAGCTTCCGCCCGCGGCTTCGCCCGCGTTTTTGGGATAAAAAGTAGCCTATGTGTTATTCTGATGTATAAGCTATATTACTGTAAAGTTTCTTTAAAATCCGTTCAGTAGTTTTTGCGTGAAAAAGTAACAAACATCCATACATTCATCCATACATACATACATGCATCCTCACAAACTTTCACATTTATAATATTAGTAGGATAGGATAGGATATTTGGGTTTCTGTGACTTTACCAAATCTATTGTTGTAGATTATTTAATACACAGCACTATATTTATATCGGTTCTTTAACGACCATTCGTCCAAGAACCGATAGAATAATAGTTCTTTTGGTCATCAGGGACAATAGTCTGACAACTGGTCTAACATTCGAATACCGGTATTCCCCAATAGTTGGGTTGTGGAGGTCAGATGGCAGTCGCTCCATGTAAAATATTGATATTCAGCCGCAACCAGTTAAGACTGGAAGCCGACCCCAATCATGTTTGGGAAAAGGCTAGGCGGATGATGGTCATCGGGGACCGTATTAGGGCGTCTTAAACTCCGTTCTTTCAAATCGGAACAAAGCGCCTTCCACCTTACAGAATACCACAGCCAAATAACGCTACTCTACTCTTCGGTGTGTTGTGTTCCTGTGGTGAGTAAGGTCGCCAGAGTTCCTGAGGATGCGCCGTGTTGACTGCGGCGAACCTGCTTGTCGATAAGCTATCGGCACAGCGAATCCTCATTTTAAAGGATCGGTAAAGCGTATGTGATACTGGGTGTTGCAAGCGTTTCATAGACTAAAGTTTCCGCTAACTATCAGATGGACCTTATACCTGCTTGCCACCATCGAAGTTTAAAAAAAATACCACCAGTGGCCAGTAAATAAATACTCAGTTTAGTCAGTGTCACATCTTTTCAACCTCATTGTCATTCATGGTGTAGGCACAAGGTCAAATATTGTAAGCATAGTTTAAGTACACAAGAGGTCCATAAAAACCATGGTCATGGTCTTACGCATAAAAAATAAGTAGAAACGCATGTTTTGTTAAATGTGTTTACCTGTTTACTTAACAAAACAAGACCTCGGTCTGATGACGTTGTATCGAAAGTTTAAGGTGAATAAAAAAATAAAGGTAAATTATTAAGTACACCATACTAAACGATAAGTTTCGCCTAAGACGTTTAATTCTTAGCCGAAACATTAATATACTTAGGCCGGTATTATATACATTACCAAAAGCACGAAACTCGTCTTGATAGCAGATTTGATACCATTTGATTGCTTAAATCAAGTTTTAAGTTCAGTTTCAAGCTTGAGTTACGTTCTGTGATATGGTATCACAAATCGTTGTTAGCGTGAAAAATACATTTAAATATCTAGATTAAATATTTAGAAACTAACTGATACTTCAAATTGTTCACAATTCTCGTAAATTACCTAAAGGTGTATTCATACCAAAGTTACTTTTTGTGGAGCAACATTTTGTAACACATTATGTAACTTTTGCGGCTTTATATTTTTTTTGTTTTCAGTTGTTGCCCACTATGACTAGCAAACGTTGCTCCATAAAAAGTAACTTGTGTGTAGATGCACCTTACGACGATCATTGGAGATTAAAAGTATCGTTTCATAAAACTATGTCCGAGAGCGTTGAAAATGTCTTTAACAATAGGTAATATTATTATTAGGGATCTATCAACACAATCTCTCGTAGTCCAATGCTGGACTTCACAAATATAATAAGAAAATATACCAAACACATACTGCGACTAAAAATATATAGGTACTTCACAATTCACAGCAAAATAAGGGAATGAAATAAACAATATATTATTGTATCTGTAAAGTTGTTATATTGTAAAGTATGACCTCAATATGTTGTATGTGTTCCAGTTCTGAAGACTGCATCCCGGACTCCGTGAAAGATAGAATGAACAAATCCGACAACTGGGCCGAAACATCGTTTGGACGAGAAGTTATGAATGTAGGTTAACTTCAGTTAAAATACAACTTCTTTAACGGAAACACGTAAGACAAAGTCAAAGTCACCCCGTAGAATATTATGTTATAAACTAGCGACCCGAATTCGCTCGCGTGCAATTGCAAATGTGGCAAATGTAGGTATCACTTAAATCTTTTTCAAAAACGCAACCTCTAATATTCGCGTAGGTAGATAAAGAAGTGGATTGAAAATAGCGTCGCCTATACTCAACTTTCTTTTGCGCACTGTTGCTGTCTATACTCACAATTGCCAGGATGCGATTGCCGTGAATAGAGGCAACGCCATTTTCAATCCCATGGCTATCCGCACTGATAGTACTTAGTGGTTGTAAACGATGAAAGAAAATTTAGAGGAAAACCGCGCAAATAATCTTAATACTATGTTGTCTTTATTATAACGATACATAAACATAACTAATAACTAAACATAGCAATACTGCTGTTAAACATTCTTACTTGGCACTAGTTTCATTAACTATGTTAAAAACAAAACAAGAAACATACACTGTGCACCTCAGCCCTCTTCTGTAGACTGAAATTAATAATGTGACGTGATCGTCAGGTGGTAAAGAAAAACAACACGAGCTATCAGAAAGCGGTCCGCGAGAGTGACTCTGACAGCAGTGGGTTGGACAGCGAGCTGGATGATATTTTGGACGAGGCCATCAACGACCAGAGCGAAGGACCAACACCACCTAAACTTAACAAGGTACATACATATTATGTAATTATTTTGAATATTGCCGTAACATCGTTTTGGTCCAAAATACAACATGAAATTTTAGTGGTTGTTTTCCCGCAGCAGAACGATTTGCCCTCAGTAGTACTATCGAAACATAGAGTTAAATTTTAATAATTACCAGAAAAAAAGATTTTTTTTTTCAAATTCCACGTTTTTAAAACGGTCTAAAAAGTGTAATTATTAAAATGTTTCGATAGTACTACTTAGGGCAAATCGTTGTGCCGCAGGAAAACAACCACTAAAATTTCACGTTGTATAGGACAATTGAAGACCTAAAGGTACAAGTCGAACTTACAAATTATGACCGACCACCGCGGCAGGTGCTGTAACCGCCTGCAAGTGACACTAGTAGTGCCTATGCATTTTCTGGGAGATTGTATGTATGAACGTATATTCCGAGCACGGCGACACGGTCTCCTGACGCCTCCAGTACATTTATTCTATTGCTGGTTTCTATACTTAGCCATAATAGATGTTTTGTGCAATGTTGGAATATTATATGTTGGAATATATTGAGGGGCTCGTGGCTAAATGACAGCCGCGCTGATCGATCGATCTGCGAGGTTAAGCTACGCTTGCCGCGGTCAGTCCTTGGATGGGTGACCGTTATTTACACATCGAGACCCCTCCGTGCCTCGGAGAGCACGTTAAGCAGTCGGTCCCGGTTGTCATAGAAATATCTTTGACAGTCGTTACGGGTAGTCAGGAGCCCGAAAGTCTGACAAACTGGTCTAACATTCGAATACCAGTATTACCCAATAATTGGGTTGTGGAGGTCAGATGGCAGTCGCTCCATGTAAAATATTGATATTCAGCCGCAACTAGTTAGATTGGAAGCCGACCCCAATCTAATTTGGGAAAAGGCTAGGCGGATGATGTGCAATGTTGGAATATATTTCTCTCAGCGTTTCGCTACACAAAACATTTTGAAAACCTGTTAAAACTCGAATAGTAAAGTGTTTCTTTCTTTCTAATCTGCTGTCAAATCTCTATCGCTATTGTCATTGGTTGACCTAAAATTTAAATAACAACAACCAATCAAATCACTTGTCATAAGATTTAGCTAAAGAGCGTTTCACTCCTTTTAGGTCTTAACTTTTTAGGTTTTTTGTAGATTTCTGTGTAGTTATGCCTAGGACACTAAAACGTGGCGAACGAGAATTGGTACTGAAAGAAAACTTCCAACACCGTTAAAAACGTTGTAACATTCAGGGCAGCCAACATAGCGTCGAATGGACTCTATAAAGGTTCAACTAATAAGCTGTCGTTAATCTGAGCTTTGTTGAATCTTTCGTACTTCTGTATGCTTCGCTTGGCCAACCGCAACACGGGGTTGGTTGCAGCCGTCTGTGGAGTCCTCATCAAGTTTCGTGTACCAGGAGCGCTCGGGCTTCAAGTCGCCGCTGAAGGCGCAGCCCGCGACGCCCGGCCGGCCGGACAAGGGCGGCGAGCTCGTGCACAGCGTCAGCTTCTACAGGCGCATGCAGAACGCGGTGAGTTTGATAAGTTTTACTTTGTTTTTAGGGTTCCGTAGTAAAACTAGGAACCCTTATAGTTTCGTCATGTCTGTGTGTCAGTCTGTCCGTCCGTATGTCACAGCCATTTTTTTCCGAAACTATAAGAATACTATTATATACTATATTATATACTATACTACTATACTGTTGAAACTTGGTAAGTAGATATATTCTGTGAACCGCATTAAGATTTTCACACAAAAAAACAAAAAAATTTTGGAGGTCCCCATACTTAGAACTGAAACTCAAAATTTTTTTTTCATCTAACCCATACGTGTGGGGATAGGTCTCCAAAAATGATATTGCGGTTTCTAATTTTTTTTTTTCTAAACTGAATAGTTTGCGCGAAAGAACTTCCAAAGTGGTAAAATGTGTGTCACCCCCCTGTAACTTCTAAAATAAGAGAATGATAAAACTAAAAAAAAAATATTGTACATTACCATGTAAACTTCCACCGAAAATTGGTTTGAACGCGATCTAGTAAGTAGTTTTTTCAAAATCATCAAAATTCCTTCAAAAACAAAGTTTGTTATGCGGTCCGGTTTTTTTCACTTTATACGTCCAAGACTGATACGAAACCCTCGGTGCGCGGTACGACTCGCACTTGGTCGGTTTTTTTAGCTCAATAGCTACCAACAGGCTTAATTAACATGACCACGATAGAAACGGGTTTGGTCTACAGAAGAATAGAAAAAGTGATTGTATAAATATTTCTACCGTTTACGCATACAATGAAGGGAAATGTTTCTCTTCTTCAGTAGACAAAAGTCTGGTACGCCAAGCACAGTTGGATAGAAAGAACTTTGTCTATTCTTTGGAAGAATATATGTAGATAGAATTGGTCATTCTAAGCCGGCAGATGCTGAGGTCCATATAAGTAGAATGAAAGAACGATAAACAATAAAGTATCTATACCTCTATCTTCTTCACATCAAAGATTTCATGACTTCTCTGTCACATAATATTTATTTCGTTATTATTACGAAATAAATCATCAATTATTATTAGTTATGTTATGTGAAATGTTAAGTTTTTATTTCCATTATTTGGTTCTCAGCCAACCTTGAGCCATCATTATATTTATGATGATACATCATCACATAATTATAGCACACAACCATAGCTTTTGCCAAGGGCGTAGCCAGGTACAGGCAGCTGACCCCCCTAGCAACTCCCGAACCGAAAAGTAAAAAAAAAGCATTTTATAAATCATTGATTCATTATTTCGCGTCAACTTGAACATCGTTTAAACTACGAACGTTCTCCTAAAGGGGATCATCTCGTACACCTTTCCTCTATGTATATTTTCCTTGCCTGCCCCCCAGAATAAAATCCTGACTACGCCCTTAACTTTTGCCATATAGTGTTACTAGCTGACCCGCCCGGGTTTCGCACGGTTAAAGTTTAGTACACCTACCCTACACCTACCCTACACCTACCCTACACCTACCCTACACCTACCCTACACCTACCCTACACCTACCCTACACCTACTCTACACCTACCCTACACCTACACCTACCCTACACCCCAAACCTCAAAAATAAGTTTCAAGCTTCTAACTTTAAAAATGACGTAATTTCCATACAAACTTTCATTCCCTATTTCAAACCTTTACAGCCCTTTTTTCGCATTAAAAAGTAGCCTATGTCCTTTCTCAGGCTCTAGACTATCTCTGTACCAAATTTCATTCGAATCGGTTCAGTAGTTTAGGCGTGATTGCGTAACACACAGACAGACAGACAGAGTTACTTTCACATTTATAATATTAGTAAGGATTACTTACGCTCGCAGTCATCGACGCCTTCCACCCCGATGCGCGTGATCCGGCACGTGTCGCCGGAGCGCGAGCCGCCCGCCACGCCGGACGCGCCGCCCGCCGGCATCACCGTGCGAGAGCGCATCAAGGAGCTGCAGAACGAGATCGCCAAGCAGCAGACTGTTATATCACAGGTAACGTCGATCGAGCTATTTTGTCGAACTGGGAACTGTCAAAAGTACTTCTCGTGTCTGCTGTCAGTGCTGATTAATCGTATGTGTATCTCGCTGCAACTTCATAGGAGCTGCAGAAAGAGATCGCTAAACAGCAGACTGTTATATCACAGGTAACGTCGATCGAGCTATTTTTGTCAAACTGGGAACTGTCAAAAGTACTTCACATGTCTGCTGTCAGTGCTGATTAATTGTACCTACATGTGTATCTCGCTACAACACCATACGAAATCTGGAAACTCTAATCCGAAGCCACAATATATGTGGTTTTAACCGACCACCACCTACCCAGTGACCATTCTTAGAACAAATGTGTCTACAACATCATATTACTGTCAGCACTGTCCACCTATCCAACATTTTATATGACGATGCTGGTAAATAGGCGTACAGTACGGCCCGCCTGATGGAAAGCAATTACCGTCGCATATGAAACGCTTGTGCCCTCGCTCTCTTCTAGAGATCTAGAGAATAGCATATCTAAATAATTCGTACATTTTATTTCAGGCCAGCCAAGCTTTGAACCTGTGTGCAGCTACCATTGAATTCAGTGGCTCCACTGAACAGGCTGAAGGCGAGAGACTGCTCTTATTAGCCAGTAAGTGCAACAAACTCATCACTTAGTTCACTTAATAGGTTTTTTATATTCCAAACACTTTCTTAGGAAACTGAAAAATATTGGGGTGCTCGTCAGATGGCATAATGTGTCAACTGGGGCCATACTGTGAAATGAATAAGCATTGCTTCTTTGTGAAAAAGAATGGTGTTATTCGAACTGTATAACTATAACTTCATCTCTGTCTCTGCTATAATATACCTTCGTTTCCAGCACACCGTCGTCAGGCATGCCTGCACGAGCTACAGCGGCTGCAGGTGGAAGGCGCGGGTCCCGCCGCCACGGCTGGCATGGCCACACTACACCTCAACTCTCTAAGCGTACCACTCAAGAGAGAATACGTCAGGCAACTTAATGCTGGTATGTATTTACTCAGTCTATCTCATCTGCCTAGCCTTTTCCCAAATTATATTGGGGTCGGCTTCCAGTCTAACTAGTTTCGGCTGAATATCAATATTTTACGTGGAGCGACTGCCATCTGACCTCCACAACCCAATTAATGGGTAATACCGGTATTCGAATGTTAGACCAGCTGTCAGACTTTTAGGGTTTCTGACTACCCGTAACGATTGTCAAAGATATTCCTATGACAACCGGGACCGACTGCTTAACGTGCTCTCCGAGGCACGGAGGGGTCTCGATGTGTAAAGAACAGTCACCCGTCCAAGGACTGACCGCGGCAAGCGCAGCTTAACCTAGCAGATCGATCGATCAGCGCGACTGTCATTTAGCCACGAGCCCCTCACTCAGTCTATCTAAAGGACTTAAAGATTGATGGCTTTTGATTCAATGTTATCGTAATGCCGCACCATAAACAGCCAATAATGTTCCAATGCACGGATACAAGCCTTCTTTCTGTGAGAGGAAGTGGGGCGTTGTCTACCGCGCATACCCAGTGCAAGTTGGTCTCATGTCTTCGAATTTTGCTAGGTCATCTCTATCCCTCAAAAAACATAGTTTTGATATATGAGCGTTTAAAGTTTTTAAAATCATTTAAATTCATAGTAACAAGAGTTTTGGACAGGCCCATACGACGAATCAGTAAATTTTACATGAAAAGTTGTTTTTGTGGTTGGTAAAGGAGCCTATTGAGATACGATTTGCACATGTTACGCGTATCTCATGTATCTTAAGATACAGACATGTGCGTGACACGGCAGCATAATCATGTTTTCCTTCACCGTTTTTAACCCTTGACGCAAACTGTTATTCCTTCACAGACGGCGCCGTGGGCCACCACGCGGTCTGCTTAGTGAAGTGTCGTGACCGAGTGCTGGCTACTAGCATGCAGCAGACGCAGCCCACCAACAACCTACTGCACTTCCCCGACGACATCCGCATGCTCGGACTGGCCAGCGACTTCAAGGTTACTACTTTGTTTACTACCTGCTAATATCCGATCTATCGGCTCTTTACCCTACTACAGATAGATTTTTGAAATGACTTCTATAGAACTTATGTCAAAAAAAAATCTATAGTAGGTTATTGGGAACGGTCATAAAACGAATCCGCCATTATCTTCGCTTGACCGACGCTTCGTCCGCTAATGTGCGCCATTTTTGTTAGTTTGCAAAAACCTTTGGTATAACGTGTAAATACATCTGTCTGCTAAAGTCTGCGTTTTACTCGGTCCTGAGCTCCTATCACCTATAAAGTGGTCCTTCGAGCCGGATCTGAACCAGCGACAAGGGTTATTGCTTCAAAAAATTAACTCTATTTTGTATAATTATGTATTTATTTCCAGGTAACAGTGGAAGTGTATTTGCTGCAAGCGTCAAAAGAAGTCCTATCACATGAGATGAAATATCACATCTCTAATAAAAAGGTGAATATTTGTTACTTACGAAAATTAAATAGATATAATTATGTAAATGTAATTGTTTCATATTCTGTAGCCACTTTACACTACGGAGGTCATTTGAACTAGCCATTTCGCGGAGTCGCGGGCAAAAGTCTAGTAGATTTTAGTAATGGTCTGGCTGTTTGTGTATGTGAAAGAACAATGGCCATTTTGGCCTCGGAAAAAACATTCATTCTTATAGAGATAATAATGTCAGCAAAATGTAGTACATTGTTATTGTAATTAATGGATGGCATCAGTTTATTTTTAAAAGCCGGGAAATAATAGGTAAACGTCTTCAAAATTATAACTTAAGGTTGAAACAAAACGCAGGATAAAATATTTATTCATGAACGCATCCACATTTATTTACGTCCCTAGAGACGTCCATACTTTTTCTAAAATCTAAATCGATTTTATTTCTGAATATAAATTAAATCCCAGGCTGTATTCAACTGGATAAAATCATGATAATTATTTAACCCAAGGTTTAATATACCTACCTACTTAAATTAGACCTCAATGTGAAAAACCTCTCAATCCAAAATGCTACAGCTTAATAAATATACCGCATAACCATAAAAAACATTATACGTAATTTCTCGATTCTCCGTGCTTTAAAAAATATATTGAATGCCGAACGTATATAATATATAAATAGGCAAATAAAATGACAAATGTTTCATCGTTATAACTTTCATAAGATTTTCCGAGTCCAAACATGTTAAGAAAGTGGCCATTGTTCTTTGTGTTTGTAAACGCACCCACGACACTGGAGAAATGCGTGGGGAAAAGTGTGGGGCATCTTTTTTTTTTAAGTTATTTTTATATTTTTTGTATTATTTCCTTCCGCAGTCCAGCTCCAAGCTCCTAACGCCCAAATCAAAGGTATCGGAGTTAAAAACGCCGCGAATACAAAGTCCGGCGGGACCGCTAGCAGTGCGATCGCCACAGTTCTCGCTGCACGGGTACTGCATCTTCGCGCTGCAACAGGCTACTAGAAAGTGCTTTACGCTCAACAAGGTTAGTAGAATAAGGGTCGATTTTTCAATTACTAGATAAAATTTATTTCTAAGAATAAACTAGAAAAAGCGCCCGAATGAAACAAATGAGAAACGGTACATCTGTTCGCACGACAGCGCTTTTTTTACGCTACGTTTTAAATCGCATTTTTAACGCTCTGCGTTGGGTGTTGAATCGAATGTGCCTTAACAAACGTCTACGACGCTTTTTTTAACGCGCATTGAAACAGCGCCCGTGAGTATGAGGGCAACCCCTGTATACTGAAATCTTTTAAAAATTATCTATACTCAAGTCTCGTATCGATTGTTTATTTTTATTGACAACCAGTAAAACAGCTAATTTGAAAATATGATCTATTTGAATCAAAGCTGTGTTTAAAGAGACACTTCATGAATCTCCTACATCGTGTATAAAGTGAAGTGTCCACAAGCAATAAAAATTGCAGAAGTTGGCTTGCGTAAGCGACTTCTCGAACAACAATTCAACTTGCGTGTTTACACGTTGGAAGTCGCTTGCGCAAGGTAACTTCCGCAATTTTTTTTGCTAGTGGACACTTCGCTTAATATTAGCAATATTTGCAGGTCCCCTGCAGCAGTCCCCTGGAAGGCTCCGTGAACATCGAGATAAAGGCGCGCGTGCAGGTGACCCCCCCCTCCCCCCACGCGGCCTTCCTCACGGCCTTCGACGACGTGTCGGGGCTCGGGGCCTGGCACAGGCGCTGGTTCCGACTGCAGCCGCCTCGCCTGGCCTACTGGAAGTACCCTGATGATGTGCAGAGGAAGGTAACAAGTTCTAACGTCTAGCTTATGTTTCTTGTTTTAAAACGTGGCACAGTACAGGCGCGGTCCCAGGGGAAATCGTACCAAAAATGCGCCAAACACGGTAATTCACGGTATAGCACGTCGGCATTAATAGGTATGACCCTCCTAAAGCCTTTAGCTGCGGTATGACCCCCCCCCCAAAATCGTTGGCTGCGACCGCGCCTGGCACAGTACGAATTTCTCGTGTCGTTAGGTCGTTTAAAAACAAATCTCACATACACAAACACCAAAACAAATATTTTTTTCCGTGTGGGGATTGAATCCGCAAGACTCGCGCGTCGTGCAGTAGCCAATCGCTCGGCTATTGCATCAACCGCGCCGTCAAAAGGCTCAATGTATCACTTTTAGAAATGTCACCCTCACTTACATATCTTGCGTCTTATACTGGTTGATGAGATTATGAATACCCGCATGTCGCGATGTCATGTTACAAGTCGTCGCTACGACTACAAAAGTCGATATGTGTTTTTCTTCGATTGTTGTGTTTTCATGCAAGTTTAATCCTTATTTATGTAATAACTAGCTTCTGCCCGCGGCTTCGCCCGCGTTTTTTGGAGGTGTGTTATACATATAAATATTCCTCTTGAATCACTAATAAAACCGCATCAAAATCCGTTGCGTAGTTTTAAAGATCTAAGCATACATAGGGACAGACAGCGGGAAGCTACGTTTTATACTATGTAGTGAATATAGGTTAAAACTGCATAAAAAACCAACATCGAAGAAAAACACACCGAACTTTGTAGGTGCAGCGTTGAAATATAAAATTACCAAGATTCTTCAGTCACTTCACGGGTTTTTAAAATTTTTACCCTCTTTCAGATGCCGATCGGCGACATCGACCTGTCAACAGTAATATCCGAGCGCGTCATAAAGGCCCCGCGAGATTTATGCGCGCGTCCCAACACCATACTCCTAGAGTCATCGATCCCGGCCGGACTCATAGTCCCGGACACCGGCTCGCTGGTCTACGTCCGCCGTCCGGACGGCTCCATCGTCCGGCGACACCTACTAGCCGCCGACACACCGAAAGACAGAGATGTGTGGCTCGACTGTTTGAATAAAGCCTTAGAGTATGTCAGATGCTGTTCTAGAGATGATGATTAGAGTATTCGAGTGCTCAATTATTTCGTAATCCGTAATATAGGTATGTGATATTTAAAGTAAAATCATGTGAAAGACAGAATGCTGTGATTACGACATTTGACAAAATATTTTTTGGTACAAATATGGTAAGGCTGTTTGTGCACTACAGACGTTTTCAATTCTAATTCGGTTTTTTACGGATTTTTAGCCAATAGGCCTGCAGAATATTCCCCACAACTTTTTAAAACGTATGAAATAAAAACGGTCCGTGAAAACCGTGCTGTAAACGTGTAGTGCATAAACAGCCTTACCATATTTGTACCAAAAAATATTTTGTAAGGTAAGGGTACAAGCAGATAGTCGATTGTCTACTAACTAAACAGTTTGTAGTAATTAAAAACTAGAATGTTAATGAGAATGCGCATAATTATGACATCATCACCAACTCCATTTTTCGTCGACAAAGTAGTAGTACATCTTTATGTACTACTTTTTTATGTATGTATTTATGTACTACGTTACAGTTGATCCAATAGAAAAAGCTGATTGATTGGACTTTTCCAATCAATCAGCTTTTTCTATTGGATCAACTGTAACTAAAAGTCTAAAACGTTCGTACGTGTGCGTCTCACCTACTGAAGAGGGTTGGAGAAGAGTGCCTTGAAGACAAATTCAACTAAACAGTTTAGTTTTTCAAACGATCGACCGTCTGCGGGAGCCCTAAACGTGTTTTGGACTGCATGGGAGGTAGTTTAACAACCTAGAATTAGTTCTGTTTTGTGTGGCAATTATTTTGCATAGAAGATATTTAGATACTGTCTTATCACCACCCATTCGAGTCCATATATCCGCCTCACAATCCAGTATTCATAATCCATTGGCAGGGCCAATGATACCTGTATTTAAACCTCTATGTATTATGTAATTGCATGGGACCAACTATAGTAATATTATGTGTATGTGTGTAACATAAATGAAATGGATAGATTGCACGAATCTAACTTGACTGGTCTGATACCAGACTTTCCAGATTAAGGTTTAAAATATATAGAAACAGATACTGCGACGCCATTCGGACGAACTTCGGACCGATAGGTCGGTCCGAAGTTCTTGCGTTCGTGCGGGCGTTTAACTGCGCATACTAGATGACGCGACGTCGGCGTCGGCGTCGGCTTGTGATAAAAAATCCGCAGTTTTTTTTTAAATGAAGTCGACATTTTAGGCCTACATATCCACTGTCCAGGCCTCTGGCAATTTGTTAGCACTGCCGCCAACTTCTGCCATGACGACAGAAACGAACAAAATACAAATACAGCAGATTACTGTAGTGTGTATAGTTGTAGTTTGACTGAATCTAGCTTTAATTGTGTACTAATAATGTAATCATTAGGTTATTAATTGATAACTACTTTGACCATTATGTTCAATAATGTACGGCAAATGTAAACAGCAGCACCCTTACCACAAAAAAGATAAACACGTGTTGAACGCGAATGCTACCATAAATAATACACACTTGTTTTAGACAAGTTAGTACTAAAACAAGTGCGTATTATATTTGGTAGCATTCGTGTTAAACACGTGTTTATCTTTTTTGTGGTATGGCCCCAGATGTTTACAAACACACCAAGTTTACTTCTTTGAGTTATCCAAGATTGGAAACTTCCAAAAAAAGTGCTGTATGCTTGTTTAAGCGTAGTAAAATAATCGTAATGATGAAATAAAATATCAAAACCAAATTGGATTCTGTTACCATGAATGATTATATATTTTTGATAAATTAAAATGGTGCATCAACAAAGACATTTGTACTTATAAAATATCAATAATATTTTATTGTAATTGATTATCGCAATTAAATACTTCGTATGCTACTAATGTTTACTATCTCTAGTTTATAATAATCGTCATTTTTCATCTTCCAATATACTTTATAATCAACCGCGACATCTAGGTAGTAGTTTGTAGTATTGCATTTCACAAATGCATTAAATATTATGATAAGTCATTTGTAATCCACCTGTTTTAATTTTTAGATAATATTTTGATAGTTTATATTTCCTTGACAGCCATAACACAGTGTTCTTCACTGTTTTTACAACAAATGTGTAATAATTATGGCATGACTTCCAGATGAGTTTCGGTTAACTTATCTGGCAGATAATTTTATACAATTTTGAATACAAATATTGAATTTATTTTTTGAATAGACATAACACGCTTTTAGTTTTGTTAATAAGAATGTTACTACTCAAATGTTGAATACAGTTCTAACCCCCGTATTCAAGAACATTATGAGATCTCGAACGCACAGTGAACACAACTCATACAAATATGAACATTAAATGTATCAAAATAAGGTTCATATTCATTTAAGCGAATATAAACAAGCACCTCATACGAATATGAACCTTAATTTAATACATACAATGTTCATATTTGAATCCGGTTTTTGTACTCTTTGCTGAGTCCTCATAGTGAATACGGGGGTTACTGGTTAGACAGATTCGAAACGGTCTAACCTTCATTCCCTCAACACAAGTACCTACAATACTGTTTCGTATTATATAAACGACTCCAGTTTTCACTTGAAACTATCTGAACCTAATAATTGTTATTGTTCACATATACGAAAATTCTGTTCATTTCTCCACACAAAGGCATGTCTATTTAGATATTCATTTTAATAACATTATTATACGTACAGCCATTTAAATAATTAGGCATATTAATTACTCAACATATAAGAACGCTTTGTTTAAAAAGACATTGTTTTTATTCGTAGAATTATGCGCGTTGCTCGGCTCTTGGTTAATAAATGGTCTAATTTTATTTAATAACAATATTGGGGAACCACGTTTCTATAATATTAGTTACAGTATGCACCTTGCATTGGAATTGATTGTATTTTGCAATAACTATGCGTGTGTAGTTTGTAATTATATTTTATGTGTAAATAAAATCAATTTATTATAATAATACAACTATTTTAAGTATTTTGAGTATTTTTTTTTATGGATCCTTTTTAGCAACATTATTTCGTCAGTATAATCAGTTTAAAAAAAAACGGCCAAGTGCGAGTCGGACTCGCGCCGAAGGGTCCGTACCATTATCTATAAAAACGGCAAAAAAATCATGTTTGTTGTATGGAATATTTTTTTTTATTTTAATTAATATTCTGTGAGTAATTCAAGCGTCTGGTGCCGTTATCAATATCGAGCAAAAAAATCACGTTTGTTGTATGGGAGACCCCCTAAAATATTTATTTTATTCTGTTTTTAGTATTTGTTATAGCGGCGACAGAAATACATCATCTGCGAAAATTTCAACTGTCTAGCTATCACGGTTCATGAGATACAGCCTGGAGACACACAGACAGACAGACAGCGAAGTCTCAGTAATAGGGTTCCGTTTTTACCCTTTGGGTACGAAACCCTAAAAACCGGACAAGTGCGAGGACTCGCGCCCTAAGGTTCCCGTAAAAATAATGTTTATTCAATGTGAAAATATGATCAATGATAAACACACTAGAGTTCAATCTCCTTTATTTATGATACAATAAACAAGAGACATTCAATTGTTATACAGTTCGATGTTATATCTACCTATCAAAATATCGTTCATTAATTTTATCTTATCGTGCATTTAATTCGCATAATTACATACCTAACTACTTATGTATTACATAGTAAAGCATATTGACTAGATTCGAAGTTAGAAGTTAACCTGCTAATAAAAATCTAGATTTCAGGAATGTGTGGATCAGTTCATGAAAAAACCATAAAGTTAAAAAAAAAAAACACCAAAAACCTTCATGTAACTTCACCTAACTTGCAAAATAGAAATTTAAAATTTGTAAACTTTACAATTTTATATCAACGTGTCGGTTAAATATTCCAGTCTGAAAAGCTCTCATAAATAAATCAATTACTTATAAAGAAATAACAATTATTTTAATGCAATAAAACTAACGCCTAAACTAATTAACTTAGCAACCGACGCGCTACGGAATATTAAAACTTTATGTGTCATGGTACAAGTTTATGGTTTTCAAGCAACTTTTCACTTATTTTTGTCCCTCATAAATATCCACCTTATATTAGATTTAAAATAAAACATAATTCAATTATTGCTAAAAACTTTTAGATTACTGAACTCAATTTGGCAACCCAAAAGTACCTATACGTAAGTTATGGCCAAAGCAAATGCTAATTATAAAATAAGGAACTTGTTAAATAAACTCATAATTATTATAAAGAAATTAGTTGAATTAACGAAAGCTAAAATGGACGACAGAGGTAACGAAAGTTCAACTAGTTTCAGTTCAGAAATCTACATCACAATGAATCTTCATGTAACCTTTGACAGAAGAAATGAAGGCATAGATCAAGGGTGCTCAGCCTTTTAGTGTTTACCACAAAATATTTTGAACATCCCTGACAGTTTGAGCATCCCTGGCATAGATCAAGTAATAGCACAGTACCTAAATTATTAAAGTACCTACCATACTTTAAAAACACTATCCGACCGGTACAATATCCTATTCATCATCAACATATCTGGCCGTCAGTTCGGGAGTCTATCTGCTTCTAAAGAGCTGCCGGGCGGTATGGGCTACTCCTCGTCGTATAGCGGTGGCTTGTCCAGCTCCTGGCGGTGCTTGCTGGCCAGCTCTGACGTCAGAGCTTGCTTCAAGTCGTGCTGCCAACATGGGAGAAGCAATTTAGGATTAGTACGTCACTGTTCTTTTAATCTTTATCAACATGATAATATGCTATTAGTCTTCGATAGATGTCATATCACCAACGGCCATAATAATAAGGTAATAACCGTATTAAAGTTCATTAAATTTCATCTGGTGCGGGCGTGACATAGTAGTTTAGTGGTTAGAGCGACGCCACGGTAGGTACCTACGGCAGAGGTGGCGGGTTCAAGTCCCCCGTGTCAGTTTTGAAATCTCTAACCAGAGGGCCACGAAATGCGACGCTCCAAGCGAATTCGCCTTGTGCTGCTGCAAGCGTCAGCGTCGAGCATCAAAAACAAATGTATGGCTAATAACTACAAGGTCACGAAGTAGCGCTGCAGGCAGCAGCAAAGTTCGGTACATTTGTTTTTGATGCTTGCAGCACAAGGCGAATTCGCTTGGAGCGTCGCATTTCGTGGCCAAGGCATAAGGCTACGTCCGCACAGCAAGTGGCTTAGCGCCTAAAGCCTAGCGAGTAGCTTAGTAAAACGAACGTTTTAGAATCTTCGCGAGCGACCACACTGCGCGCTGAGGAGCGACTAGCTAGGCGCCTGGCGCACAGTAGCTGAAGCTACTGACTAGGTGACTCGCTAGGCTCTAGGCGCTAAGAAAGCCGCCTGTCTGTGCGTACGTAGCCTAAAGGCCATTTAAGGGCAATTTCTCAATTTTATTCCTTGGATAAATGTTATCTGTCGATGGAGAAATCGGTCATCTTTTTAACCGACTTCAAAAAAGGAGGTTCTGTATTCGTCCCGTATGTATGTATGTATGTATGTTTGTATGTACGCGATTTTCTCAAAAACTACTGATTCGATTTGGATGGAGTTTTCACTAACGTAATCTACATACTTTCAGGAAGGTTTTAGTATATAATACATTATGTAATCATTCTTATGTACAAAGTTATAGGCATAAATGTACACACTCCGTAGAAGATTTACTGTTGAACGAATTCGTGAAAGTAATCTAACACGGGATAAAGAACTAAAAAGGGAAAAATAAAAAAAAAAATTAACAAAAAATAACCGACTTCAAAAATCCACTACAAAGAAAATAATAATTTTGGTTTCGGAAGTCGGTGGCAAAAAAAAAGCAAACAAAAACCAAAGCCACCGACTTCCGAAACCAAAATTATTATTTTCTTTGTAGTGGATTTTTGAAGTCGGTTATTTTTTGTTAAAAAAAGTTTTTTTTAGTTTTGCAAGGGAAGTCGGCTATTATAATTAGTAACACTAACTACGAAGTGGCGACAGAGCCGGGTGAACTGCCCGCAGTCGAGCGCGAGCGGGGCGGCGCGCTTGCCGCCGGTCCAGTCGCGGCTGAACGTGATCTGCGCGGACACCAGCGCCGCCGCCAGCACACACGCCGCCAACACCGACAAGCACCTACTGGAGAATAACACGGCATGTAAGTTACTGTAAAAGCCCGAACTTAGAGGGTAAGTCAGTTTACCCGCGATCATGGCGCTTGCAACAGCGTCGAAATATCGGAAACTCAATCCAAACAAAAATCACGGAAGTTATCCCGTAAGTAAATTGTTTAGTGAAATCTTAAGATTTACCAGTAAAAGTCGCCAGCGTGCCTGGGATTTGTCAGGCAAAGTCGGAGGGGCTGCACTTCCCGCAGCACCGGAGACGTGTAAAATGCAAGTGGGTACCTACCGAAAACGTGGATGGAACTTGCAAAATGGTTTCCGCAGCTCAAAACTTAACATTTACCAACCGTCATTGGTAAAACCTAGGATGTAGGTACAAAATTCTAATGGTAAAAGCCCGAAAAATTGTCTCTTTTTTAACTGACTTCCAAAAAGGAGGAGGTTCTATGTTTATAAAATCCTTACATTTACCAACTCCATGTTGGCAAATCCTAAGATTTACTAGCAAAACCAGCAGTGATAGCCTAGCACAGCAGTGATAGCCTAGTGGTTTAACCATGTGAAAACCCAAAAAGCATATTCCTGACCCCAGTAGACAACTTTGACATTTATAAAATAATTCAAGCCTTAAAGAATACTAACTCTACAGGTTATGACGAATTTAGCACTAAAGTACTCAAAAGGTGTGCAATTAGTTTAGTTCCCCCCCTAACTCATGTAATTAATCTATCTCTATCAGAAGGTGTTTTCCCAAAGCGGCTAAAAAAGTCCATTGTTAAGCCTTTACATAAAAAAGGAGTAAGAACAGATATTAACAACTATCGACCGATAACATTAATACCGGTATTATCCAAAGTGTTCGAGAAGGTTATGTACTCCAAAATAGAATGCTTTCTGACATCGTGCAACATACTCAAAAAAGAACAATTTGGATTTAGGAAAAATAGCTCTACCACTTTAGCATGCTTCTCATTGATTAAAGAGATAACGAATAGTTTAAATAATAAGTCTAAAATTAGTGCCGTGTTTTTAGATATGACGAAAGCTTTTGACTTTGTCTGTCATAAAAAGCTCTTAGGTAAACTTTCATCGTATGGAATACGTGGTAACGCTAATTGTTGGATCAAAAGTTACTTGGAGGAAAGACAACAATGTGTTGAGGTAGTAAGAACTAGTCAGCGTGAACAAAAAAAATTCAGGTCTCACTTTAAGCAAAATAATCCCGTAGGAACCCCACAAGGAAGCATTTTAGCACCACTCCTATTCCTAATATACATTAACGATTTTCCTGACGCAATTAAAAAAGACTGTATATTGTTTGCTGACGACACGACATTAATAATTAAGGATCACAATAAGGAAAACTTAGAAAACGAAATTTCAAGCAGCCTAGATCACGCCATCAGCTGGCTGGAACAAAATAACTTAAAAATAAATATGACAAAAACAAACATCGTAAACTTTCAGACATTCAATTCACACACTACCAACCTCGACATACAATATAATAACCAAAATCTAACGATCGTCAATGAATGTGTATTCTTGGGTATAACAGTAGATAAACTCTGTAGCTGGAAACCTCATGTAGAGAAACTTGTAAATAAAATAGACCGGTTTGTTTATGCACTGAAAAGAATTACACAAATAGTTAATTGGAACACAGCATTGGTGGCTTATCACGCATACGTATCGTCGGTTCTTAGATACGGTATCATCATATGGGGTAACTCAGTAGAAATTGATAGAGTATTTAAAGCTCAAAAAAAATGTATCCGAGCAATATGTGATGCCCACTATCTAGATAGTTGTAAACCCCTTTTTAAAAAACTAAAAATATTACCATTGCCTTGTCTATATATATTCGAAATCTGTTTATTTGTAAAAAAGTATCCCCATTTTTTTGAAAAATTTAGTGATAATGTGAATAGCCGATCCAGACACAAAAACAGATTACGCATGCCGCCAATACATTTAGAAATATTTAAAAGAAACGTGTACTGTATGTGTATTAGAATATTTAATCACCTTCCTCAAAGCCTTGCTCAACAACGCCTCACATTGTTTAAAAAACAGTTACATAACCTATTACTAAACAAAACTTATTATAGTGTTAAAGAATTTATTGACGACAAGATATAATAATAAAAAATATATAATATAAGATAATAACATTTTTTGTAATTGAGTATTAATTTAAGTATAATATTAATTGAATTGTTTCTAACTTCATAATTACTCGTATTTTGCACGCCGCATGTGGCAGAATATGTCGGAACTTTAAAACTATAAGACCATTGTACATACCATGTTCTAGCAAATAAATGATTTGAATTGAATTGAATTGAATTGTGCCTCCCACGGCGAATGGTTCGAGTTCGATCCCGAGGCACGCACCGCTGACTTTTCGAAGTCATGTGCGTATTAGAAATTAATTATCACTTGCTTTAACGGTGAAGGAAAACATCGTGAGGAAACCGGCATGTCCTAGAACTAAAAATTCGAAGACATGTGACGTCCACCAACCCGCACTGGGCCCGCGTGGTGAACTACGGCCCACTCCCTCTCACAGACAGAGGAGGCCTGTGTCCCAGCAGTGGGAACATTATAGGCCGATTATGCTATGCTTATGCTACTAGCAAAACCTAAGATTTACCAATAATACCAATTTGGGCTTTTACAGTAGGTATAACATACTACGTGTAACAGAAATGCATGGTTAAATTTAAAGGGTAGTTTGGACTCTGAATGAGAGCAACATTATTTTGATATGAAAAAAATATAACATCATAAAATGCGGGCGGGACATGGTAACTCTGTGGTTAGAGCGACGCCACGGTACGACAGGGGTCGCGGGTTTAAATCCCGCCCGTGTCAGTTGATATCTTATATATTTAAATAGGTACCTAATAACAATTAAATAAAAACATTCAGCCAAAAAATTTTGTCTTTCCATACGAATTGACCCTATCTGCCGACACCATTTTGTATGGGTTATGGAGGGTTGAAAAAAAATGTCTTATTTTTTTGTTCAAAGTTAACAAATATTGCTCTGAATAGGAGACCAAACAACCCTACGCATTTCTGATACACGTTTATAGAGAGACACAATTAACCCGATGCCACCCAAGGCGTGTTTACATTGGCCAAATGACGAAACGTGGTTTCTAGAAATAAAACGTGCCCAATGAGCACGCAACATTAACATCGAAGCCTACTGTTAAACCAAGTGCCAAGTACCAAGTGTTAACACCATCACTGTTCCGTTGTTAAAAAAGGATGGTGCACAGGTGCAGCAATTTGTTCTGTGCCTATAGCTCCATCTCTGTACGGCCCCTGGATACAAAATAGATTGAGGGTGTTTTATAGGAAACTATATGAACTGAGGGAATCAAACCTGGAAAACGAAAAGCATTAGTCAATCGCTCAGTCATTGCGCCAACCGTGCCGTCAATATTGTCATTTTAACCGATTTAAAAAAGGTACTATTTGTCCAGTGTGAAACAACTTCGGAAGTCTGTACAAAAAAGTAATCAAACCAAATACCGGGGTCTTTCCCGAAAGTTACAATCTGGGTGTCTTCAAGTCGCGAAAGAATCGGTTTCTTCCAGGCCAGCGTGCTCCATCGTAGACAGCATCATCGCTTAACATCAGGCGAGATGGCGTCAAATGCAAGCCTATTAATAGGTAAAAATAAAATAAAAATAAAACCGAATAACATTATTAGTTTGTTTCGGCTGTACCTATGTACCTACCTATACAATATTTTCTCACTTCTCAACAGTAACTTAGATTAAACTCCTCCTATCTTTTCTCACAGTAGGTAAACTAGAAGTAAGTCGACACACCGCAAATACAAATTATTATGTCATACCACACGTAGGCAGTTTTAGTCACGGGATCAGCAGAAGCCGTGACACTCGCCCACAAACAACAATAAACATAGGCTTACATTGATAAGTTGCCCTGCCACACCATCGCTACATTCTTTTATTTTATATCATAAGTTACAACGACTTGTGGCTTCATATTTCTCTAAATAAGAGGTGAGTTTTATTTTCAGGTTGTCTAGTTAGCCGAGCTCTGAAAACAGCTACAGTATATAAAACCTCCTTTTTTGAACTCGGTTAAAAATATTGATAGCTATGGATTTGGAAACATCGTAATTTCAATATAATTGTAAAATAGGTAGGTAAGTAAAGAAAACAAAAACCGGCCAAGTGCGAGTCGGACTCGCGCACGGACGGTTCCATACCAATATCTATACAACATTAGACACTATACAGGGTGTCCCACGGCTATGCCACATGGAAGGCAAGTACTTTAAATATTTGAGATAGGAAGTTTTGCTTCATGGAAACTTCACTTTATTTTTTAAATTAAGTAGGTAATACTGTATTCAAAGATTTTTAAAAGTTGCTTTCTTCATTTTGGAATCGAACCGACCAAATGTGAAAAAAACCGTCCAAGTGCGAGTCGTACTCGCGCACCGAGGGTTCCGTATCATTTTTGGACGTATAAAGTGAAAAAAACCGAAACGCATAACTAAGTTTGTTGTGAAGGAATTTTGATGATTTTGAAAAAACTGTACTAGTTAGGAACATCGTTTTATTTTTGGTGCCATATTTGGGTCAATTCCTATCAACTGTAATTATTTCAGATTTTTCGCTCCGCAAACTTCGGAGATAAGGGGGGGGAATGGTATTTTTAAAGTGGGGTTACTAGGTCAAGTGACATATCATATGAAAGGGCTTAAATGGATTTGCACATTTCAAAATATATTTTTATTTTATTTAATGTCTCACAGTTTTCGACATATGATGAAAAATGTCTGAAAAAATACCATTCCCCCCCTTATTTCCGAAGTTTGCGGAGCGAAAAATCTGAAATACTTAGAGTTGATAGGAATTGACCCAAATATTGCACCGAAAATAAAACGATGTTCCTAACTACATATTACAGTTTTTTCAAAATCATCAAAATTCCTTGACAAACAAACTTAGTTAGGCGGTCCGGTTTTTTTCACTTTATACGTCCAACTGATACGGAACCCTCGGTGCGCGAGTACGACTCGCACTTGGCCGGTTTTTTTAGATGGGCCGCGTTCCACACACCTTGGGAACCACTGTCCCAACACTTTTGATCACTTTTCTGTATTTCTCATAAAACTTATGATTTTTGGCCTAAAGTTTTGTCTCAAAACTCACCCTATTTAGACCGAATACCTACCTACTATCTTAACAGGTGAGTTTTGAGACAAAACTTTTAGGCAAAAAACATAATGAGAAATACAGAAAAAATATCAAAGTTATAACAGTGGTTCCCAAAAATGTGGACCGCAACCATTCTAAAAAAATTGAAAATTCTGCCCAAGACAGAACTGGAGAATGGTTAAACCCCTAACAAACCAAGTGAAGAAGTGAAAGTGATAAATAAATGATATTTATTTTGTAAATAGGTTAAAAATAACACTTTTACACGTCAAAACATTTTTTTAAGCTAGATGTGGAGTGAAAGGATCTAGCTAGATTGACGGACGATGAAAGTGGCATGGTAGCCAAGACTGGGGCTAAGATCTCACGGGCATATCAGCAGCCCTATTACAGGTTGGGTCCTGGGAGCACAGGACAGTTTAGACTGATGGACAGAGAAAATATCTAGGTGCTCAGCAGTGTGGATACTGCCTGAAAATTTTGATGATGAATGATTAATTTATTACACAAAAATAACAGTATAACTACAAGGCATCAAAAGAAATAACTCAATGAAGACTATTGGTCACCAAGTGATCGAAATTTGACCGTAAAAAATTAACACGTAAAAAATAAATAGCGTTCTGCACTCCTTCTTCATTAAACTGTAACAATGCCAAATCTCACACTCCTCCAAGTCCATACGTGCAATAGCGGTAGGTACCTACAAATTTTTCTCACGTATTATTGTATAGATTAATTAATCTCTTTCTGAGCAGCACTTTGAAATCCAATGTCAAAATAGTATCTACATTATACAATATTTTTAATGAAAAGCCTTCAAGCATATCGAAGTTGAATCGATAGGTAAAAGTTACTTAGTATCTACTAAAAGAAAAGCAAGTTCAAAACAGTTCATTAACTAAATAAGAACTTTACCTTTTACATAATTTATCTAACCTTAGAGTATAACTTTTGCACTGTCCCTTTAAGATGCAATTCTCACTTTAATAATAATAAACTCTACTAGAACCGCCAATTATCAAAAAAAAATCCGAAACTTAAAACTTTAAAAAAATATTTTTTCGAAACTTTTTTTCTTGTCACCAACATCTACTATTTTTTCTCAGAACTTCCAAACAAACTCACCTACACCGAACTGCCGTCATGTCACAGGTCTTCAAGGCGAGAACAACAATGGCCGGCAGGGCGCGCGGCCATCTTATATACCGGTCCAGATTCCCGCGCATCGCTCCACGCACACCTACGAGAAAGGATTAGACAGGATCTCCTGAGGATAATACAAAGTACTTTAAAAAGAACATTTAATATTTTTCAATTTCCTTCTACTTGATAGGTGTGGCG
This sequence comes from Thalpophila matura, assembly GCA_948465475.1. Classification (NCBI taxonomy): domain Eukaryota; kingdom Metazoa; phylum Arthropoda; class Insecta; order Lepidoptera; family Noctuidae; genus Thalpophila; species Thalpophila matura. The sequence goes on along the minus strand of OX419198.1, from coordinate 7,618,121 downwards.
TCAACGTTCTTTTCAGGGTTCTGTAGTTTGGAAATAATGTTGGCTCTAACATTGTTTACCTACAATTATCAAAACTTTATGATGAGGTTGTTCTTTATCATAAAGTTTTGATGATTATATATTGCTTTAACATCCCGCCTGTATTCCCCGGAGGGTTAGGCAGAGGTCTGTATTACACCCACTTTTCGCCAGTTACTCTATGCCCACTCATTTAATAAAGCTGAAGAGTTTGTTTGTTGTAGTGATAGCCTGGTGGTTTAACCATGTGCCTCCCACGGTGAATGGTTCGAGTTCGATCTCGAGGCACGCACCGCTGACTTTTCCAAGTTATGTACGTATTAGAAATTAATTATCACTCGCTTTAACGGTGAAGGAAAACATCGTGAGGAAACCGTCCTAGAACCGAAAATTCGAAGACATAAGACGTCCACCAACCCGCACTGGGCCCGCGTGGTGGACTACGGCCCACTCCCTCTCATAGAGAGGAGGCCTGTGTCCCAGCAGTGGGAACATTATAGCCCGATTATGCTATGTTTGTTTGTTTAACGCGCTGATTTCTGGAACTACCAGTTGGATTCGGAAAAGCTCTTTTTGTATATGATAGCCAGATTCATGAGGAATGGTGCAGGCTGTTTAACATCAAGCTACGACCCTTAGGAGCCGAGCAACGGGGGTGTAACCGCGGGGAATAGCTAGTTTTCTAATATAAAGCAGAAGAGTTTGTTTGAACGCGCTAATCTCTATGGAACTACCTACCAATCGGATTTGCAATTGATAGCCCAATTCTCGTGGAAGGCTATTTAACATTTTCTGTCCTTTTTCAAAGAGATAAAATGTGTGTAAAATTAATTTAGTGCGATGTACACTCGACGCCATTGACGGTCGACCACTTTTCACCCTTATTACTAAGAACATAATGTTGAATATATTTTTTTTATTGTGAATCTGTAAACTATTTGAAAAAAGATAATTAACACCAAAAAAAACCGATGAAACATCTACAAAATTGGCAAAGTTATAAGCGTTTTAAAATGATTTGCTAGACACGGACGGCATGCATGATAAGTGACGTAACACCACCTATGTCCGCTTCGCGCGACAAAGACGGAGCGATACTCCCTCCAAAAACTTTAAAAGCGTCTATATTTTCCATTTTGTGATATTTTTTTTTGTACTTGTTTGTTATTCCTATTCCTTCTTTGGAATAAAATAATTTATTTGTACTTTTTTAATAGTAGACCACCGTATTAGCCCCAACGTGGAGCTGATTATAAACCCCAAAATGTTTTAATTACATTTTATTGTGGTGCCTAATTAGCAGATACGTAACTTGTAATAATACTAATGAAGGTAATGGAGCTGGAGCCAGGTTACAAGGGTATACCTACCTAACGAGTTTGTTTCTTTCCTCTTTCAGGGAAGAAACTTATGCTGGTCGGTGGTTGGCCCTTGTAGAATTCAACAATGGGTGAATTTAAGAATATAATAAATAATGTGAATATGTAGGCTTATACAGTACACGGCAATACATATTACCTACACGTGAAGCTTTACAAAGAGATAATCGGCTAGCTTCGTAGAGCATCGTCTCTGTCACTCATACCTATGTGACGTTTTGTAGCTAATAAATAGAATGATAATAATTAATAGTAATTAGACTGACAAGTCAACATGACGACACCCATCATGACGACACCCATCATGACCCTCAAATTCCGGTGAGACCTTATTTCTAGTAAAGTTTGAACTGTAGATAAAAAAAAGCTGTAAGAACGCTAGGATATTACACTACGCATTCTCAACAACTGCTGACACCAATTAAGTAACAGTTATCATTTAACCCAATTTTTAACTCGTTATAAGTAGTTTAATAATTTAATGGTATTTTTATCGCAGCCTCTGGTAGATCATTCAGTAAGTAAAGTGATGTTGAATTTAACTGTAAGGTACTTATTACTTTTTATAATTAAAACAAAAGTTTTTAATAATGTCAGTATTGTAGGAGATCCCCACAGACCCACACATTCAATGATGTGATAACGGGGCGATTATCGGTAGACTAATGAAATATAACCGACCGCTTTGAATATTCGTTATACACTGATGTTATTGAAATATATTTTTACTGTTTTTATTATTTGCATTATTACAAATGCTGCGTGTGCAGAAACATGGCGCATAACTCGTAAGAGAAGGTACGGTCTTACAACTAATTTATTTTTCGTTTTTAAGTTGTACTGCGAACAAATGAATATAAAGATTCAAAGAGGCGTCGTAGTAGGTTTATTTGGGATAAACTGCCTCCGTGTTTCCGAAATCTATACGAAGTCGCGGGCGAAATCTAGTGTAAAATCATTTAGACAAAGCTGTTGGACCGTGATCAGTAGGTAGGTACTTGATTCTCCACTTTGTGACAAGAGGCAATTCGGGCAAAAGGTTTCCCTCAGCATCATCAATGGTGCATGGATTTTCATTATCTCCCTGCACACTCGAAGCAGCTCTCCGGCAGTGTAATTACACCGGCAACCATTCTCTTTAAATCAGTTAACCAGAACACAGCAATGCTGCTTAACGGCAGAAATAAGAACGGGGGAAGTACCTAGGTACTACTACGTAGGGACTTCCCCGGACGAGAATTAACATAAAGAGCTCCTGCTCCTTTCCTGTGAAGTACCTAGGTAGAGGACACAGGAAAGGAGCAAGCGCTCTTTGTGTCTTTTTTCCTTGATACACGACAAGAAGCCTTTGTTTTATTTTACACTTGCACCCGACAGCACCTGCCCATGACGTAGCTTGCAAAGTGCATATAGACTTTCTAATTTCTGCATAGGTACGCGGCTGTTTGGCCGTGAGTATAACTTATGAAATAGGTCGTAACATTATAATAGTCAAACTTGTAACACTGCACTGGTGTCTTATTCAGAGAGATGCTGATGCAAGCTGATCTAAACCACACATGTGATCGTTAAGATACACGTTACGTTCACGTCAGTCATCAAAACTTTTGATACGTTTAAGTATGCATTAGGAGTTAAGTATTAAAGCGTATAAAGTCGAAGGTGGTATCGCCATTTTACGATTTTACATGTACTACATCTTACATAGGTACTTACTATGCACAACTTGCGTGCACCGGTGCACGATGTATTTTTCTTAATATCTAATAAGTAATAGGCTTGCGTTTGACCGCCAAGAAACCGATTCACTCGCGACTTGAAGACACCCAGATTGTACCTAACTAGGGAACACCTCGGGAACACCCACTCCGGCAGCGCATTTCACTGTTTTGCGGTTTTGACAACGAAGGTGGAATAAAAGGGCTTCGTTCTGGTTTTTGGTACTTAGATGACCATAGGCCATAGGCGGTGGTGACCAGCTTACCATCTGATGCCACATAATTTTATTAATATCTAAAAAAATTAAGTAGGTAGGTACCTTACCTTTGTTTTAACTTAATGGAAGAAGTGTTTCCATCTATTTCTAAGAAATCAACATGAATTTTATTGTGACTTTACGGCTTTCAAGAATTTGTGCTCCTAATTCTGAAAGTACCTACCTACTCCGCAATCTGCTATAATCATGATTGGTAGCTTCTTCCCTCAGGCTTTTTAACCCCCGCGCTGCAGTTAGCGGGAACATTTTGAAAGCATTAATACAAATGAAAATATAACCCCCTAACGTAGTGTAATACTTACTCTCAGGTAATACTAATCATTTTATACTCCGATTTTTTTAGGAAGACCTTACGAATACCTATGTCGCTATGGGCTCTTTATTTCTTTAAATAGGGTTCTTAGGTACTTATCTACATTACTCGTATACTGGTACATTATGTTGTTACGGTTATATCTAGTTCTTTACACTCATTATCCCCTAGTCCTAGTCCATAGGACATCGTCTATACTATAAAATATAATAAATCGTTTGCTACTAAGATGTTCCGGACATTAAATCTAGTTAATACACATTTTTCACGGCATAGGTAAGGGTTCCTTTCCACCAGAGATGTCCGAGGTAACTAGACGGTGAGCGAGGTCAAAGCTAAGCTACAAAACTATGTGACCGTTCCCACCAAAGCTAAGCGGTGTAGCGGAGCGGGGAAGATGTGCTATGAAAATGTGCAGCGCGAGGTAGCGGCAGTGACCACTGTGCCATCGTCTTCTCTGGAGGCACTCGCTGGGCGAATGGAATCCCCACTCTGAGCGCCCGTGACTGCGAAGGCCCGCCTACCACATGAGCATTGCCGACCCTTTTGAAATGAGGATCTGCTGTGCCGACAGCTTAGGGAACAAGCAGGTCCCCCGCTGTCAACACAACGCATCCTCGGGAGCTCTAGCGACCTTACTCACCACAGGTACACAACACTACCGAAGAGTAGCGTTATTTGGCTGTGGTATTCTGTAAGGTGAAGGTACCTACTTCCCCTTAAAAATGGTGTCATTCCTGTACTTACACTGCTTAAGACGATTCTGAACCCACGGTCCCAAATAGAACATCGAACAAACATCTATAAGAACATTGTGGAATATGAAATACATTCATATTCTCTTTGATCCATTGTTAGTTTGCGTGGACGACACAATGCCCGTGCGAGCCGCCAGGTGGCGCTTCACAAAATGTCGCCCATTGTCATCGGTTATTTATGAATTTCAATACTTTCCTTTGGTATTGCAAACTATTGAAAACTACAAACATCTTAGGGGATCCTTCAGTATCAGTTTTCTTCGTATTTCTCTTGTGACGTGAAATGGCGAATCTAAATATGTTACCGTTTATTTATTTTGGATTATAAGGTGTTTCAAATTGTTAGTATGAAGTGCCTACTTGTTCAAGGGATGAGTGGGTAGGGACCGTTTCACGTAAGAATTCCCCTAGAAGTTATGTTGGCTCCCCTGCTTGTCATTCCTATTTAGGTCATATCGTTTTGCGTTTTTTGTAGATTTATGTTTTATAATAATATTTAGGACGTTAAAAAGTGATGAAAGTGAATTGATGCTGAAAGAAAACTTCCAACACCGTTAAAAACGTTGTAATAAATTGAGATTCAGGGCAGCCAACATAGCGTCGAAGGGAATTGTTATGTGGAACGATCTCTAGTTACAAATAAAAGAGACGGATCCTATATCAGATTTTACTAACATAGGTAATATACTAACATTAGTTTTATTTTGGTAATTTTAATTCACAGATAATCGGTACCTACCTAATATTTATCAAGTCGATAGGTAACTTAGGTACCTACCGTACCTACTCAAAGTATAGATATTATGATAGTCAATATTTTATGAGGCCAAAATAAACCAAAATGAAGCAAGTATTTCTACTTTCAATGGGTATCGCTTGAACTTGAAACTCTTTAACATAACTAGATATATAGTTACTTATTATCGATGCTTAAATTATTCAAATTAATTATTTAACGAAAAAAAAATCTTTATGAATTTATAGATAAAGCACATTTTAATTCTGACTGTGATTAATGATTATGTTGACATTATTTAAAGATTACACTCATATATTTTGGTTTATTAATAGATACAACTTACTTTAATAATAATAAGCATTATTATTAGTTTTTGAGTGTTAATAATTTATGAGCATTCATTCGTCAAGAAGCGAGACACTGGATCTGTCGTCAAAGTAGGGATTCTTCGATACCGAGAAGAAAAAAACATTATTTCCAATTTTTTTTTACATAACAGCAATCGAAGAAAATTCATTTATTTATTTGATTATTATTTTTCTTATTCATGGCAACTGTTTATGGTACTTACTTTATTTTTTTAATTATTATTGCTATACAGGTTATCAATTTCAATATAGTGGGTGTGTCTTATCAACTATGCAAATTAACCTACATCGACGTAATGTCACCACCTGTGTCCTTGACCAATCTCTTCCAACGTTTTGGCAACGACAATCTCGAACGACTGACAACGCATCACTGATAGCGACTGGCAAGAAATTGTAACATCTCGATTCTCGTTGTTTACAGCAGTACACTAGTGCGTCGACCGCATACTACACGTCTTGCGCATTTTTTTTATATAAAAATCGTTAATAACGTGAAACTACATCGTGTAGTAGGAGAAAACCGGTTTTCATTCGTGCACCGTTAACTGTTAAAAGGTAAGATGTTTATGGTAGATGTAATTTTTTTTGTTTAGTTTTTTGTTGATGAAATTAATATCGAAACTTTCTTCGATAACTGTTTCAATTTAAATATAGAACGTGCATAGAAAATGACGCGAGGTTATCGTCATTGGTGTCATACAGTGATAGAAATGCTGGAATAATAACCTTGTACCTAGATACTGTTTTCAAAATAAATAACATTGCTGTTATCACTTTTACTATGCTGATAATAAAACTAATTTCGCTTTCCTATTTATATTGATTTATTAAATGAGAATGATTCCACGTAGGTATTTCAAGTTTCTGTTCTATAAAAAAATAAAAGTGCTATTGCAAATTCTTATAAAATCACTAAATGTTAAATTATCTAAACAACTATCAAATAGGTAGGTACATAATTATTTCGCAACATGCTTTTTTCTGTGTCGTCGAACTAAAGTGACACACGTATTGATACGTGTGTCACTTTAGTTCAACTGTCAGAGTAGATGTCAATTGACAATAAAATTGTCAACTACCCTACAATATTATTTTGTGTAGGTAAATTCCTACGCAAATGTACCTAGCTAAACAATAGCTGTAGCTACTGTAATGATTTTCATACGATATTGTTTATTTCCCTGTCTCTACCAAGAAAACAAAAAGGTCACAAAATATTTCCAACATTTCGTTTCTAAAATTAGAACCTTCCTTCCAAATCTGAAGTTTTATGTAAAATTCTTTGTAAATGGCTTTGATTGCTTTTACAATTTAAAATATCTTTGGAAAGGAAGCGTTTTATTAATTACTGTTACTTTTTGGTTAACGTTAGTATTAGGTACCTACCTACTTCATTGCTGACAGCCACTAATTTTATCAGCACTGAATGAAAGTAAAAACCATAAAATTCTAAACGAGTTTTATAACGAAGTGTAAGTACCAACGAACATTGCACTATTTAACTACACATTTCTTTCTGGCTAGAAATTGAACATTAAACTACTAAGTACTAGGTTAACATAATACTTAGGTACCATCACTGCAAGAGTACGGCTGACAACATAAGACCGAAACAATTCACAAACACATCTTCTTCAAATAGACCTGGAGAACCTATGAGAAAAAGATTTTTATTCTCAACAGTATACGTGTCAATTTTCCTTAACAGCAAGCTAGCATCTCCCCTCCGAATCGCTTGCAGCAGGAACTAACAGTTCTACATACTCCTTAGGAAGTTAATAGTGATGGATTGCTTATCTATCTTCAACGACCCTAATCATAACTTATTTCCTTGGCCACTTGTCAAATATATATATTTTTTATTAGGAGACTCCGTTGGTCTGGCAGTCGTTGTCGCAACTGCCAAGCGTGGGGTCCTGGGTTTGACACCTTAGTCGAACCGTGATAGTATAGTAGCAGTCTTTGCTCTTCCCGAAACATTGGCGACCCTTTCTCTCTGGGATATTGAAGTATTAATTGATTCAAAATAAAATAAAAGGTTATTCTCAAATAAGTCAACCAAATTATGTTTTTTAAAGATGCGCATAGGTACATTTTCAAATTATTTTGATGAAAATTGAAAGAGTAACATGGTTACAAATGGTAAAAATAGGGTTGATTTTTTTATACCTTTCTTGTTATTGATACATAAAAAAATAAGCAAACCACATAATTGCTTATATCTTAAAGATTTATATATTTAAAGAAAAATCTTGCTACATTTTTCGGAAGCAACGGACTTGAATAAAATGAGAGTGTAAGTACCTACTTACATCACTGCCTACCCCTTCAGAGATTACTAGCGTCATATTATGTAATGTTATTTCTCATAACATCATAAGTCGGAAATCAGGTTTTCCAATAGGTCGCGTTGATAGACCACTTAGATGACGATTAGTAACGTAAAAAAGTAAAACTGGTAGCGTCGAGAGTTCGAGACGTTGAAACTGGTCAAGACGCGTATTTTTAGCCGGAAACCTTTAGACTACACAAGTGAAGAAAATATTCTAGTCAATTTAAAACGAGGTTTCGCTGTACCGACAGCTTAGGGGAGAAGCAGGTCCAGGGTAGTCTTAGGCAGACCCTTGGGCAGACAGAGTTTGGGGCCTTGTAGAAAGCTTCTGCTGGGCAAACTTTTACTGAGCAACGCTGGCTATCTGAGTACATTTTTAGTGAGGCATTACGAAAATGACAATGACGAAACACATTGGTTGCTTAGTTCCTATGCAACCAATGTGTTTCGTCATGTCGAGGCCCCAGCAGTCCGTGGGCTTTTGGTAAAGACGGAACTGAGCACTAGGTCCCCCGCTGTCAACGCAGCACATACTCAGGAGCTCTGGCGACCTCACGCACTACAGAAACACAACACATGCAATATCGGCTGTGGTATTCTGTAAAGTGGAGGTACCCTACCTACCTCTCTTTCTATAAGTAACAAAGAAACCTCATATCTGTACAATACTGTTATTTTCCTTGGTAATAGATACCCAACTTAAATCCATATCATAGCATATAGTCAATAGGGCGAGCCTCCTAAAAACCCGAGCGGCAATCGAGTGCCGTTATCACAACTCACAACAACAGCATGATGTAATTATGTCCAGAACCAACGCGCTGATAACGCCGGCTGTCGTGACGCGTCACATGTTGTTGACAACTACTGACAACACTGCAGCTTTGTTATCGGGGCATTTGTTCCGATTGTCATTCTTTGAAATGTATTCGCTGTTGTTTTGTGACATTGCGTAAGATTTGTAACCCATTATTGCACAAAATCAGACGCAATTAAAATGATATTGTTTGCGGCCTCAAGGGGCCGCTGTGCATCTGCGAATTTGTATGCATAGTTTTTGACAAAAAACATTGTCCAACTTTTGGGCTTCACCGAAGTCGTGTAACAGGCAGGAAAAGGATTGCCAGGTCAAAAATTAAAAATGCCTTTTTCCTAAGATTCCCGACGAGTTCGCTAGACAAAACACTGAAATCATTTTCAGGGTGTTTATTTTTATTTATTGAAAAATATTATACCTATGTATTTAATGAATTTCTATAGTTTTAATGTTGGTAGATATTTACAGTCAATGTTCCTATTAAAACTAGGGAAACCTCGGAAAAACTGGGCATAAAATTTTACTTTTTAGGGTTCCGTACCAAAATGGTAAAAAAGGAACCCTTATGGTGCGACTTCGTCTGTCTGTCTGTCTGTCTGTCTGTCTGTCACACCTGCTTAGGTATTTCAGCAACTACTTATGCTATCGACTTGAAAGGGCACTGGCAGACGCCCATAGAACGCTGGGCCTCAGATTGTGTAAGTCGGTACAGATATGAAATTAGTTTGGTGTGATCGAGTATTTCAAGAGTATTTAAATTCATTTTTTATTTGTTTTTGTACGTAATTGGGTTAAAGAGAAATATTCTTATTTCTGACAGTGAGGTTAAGTATGGTGTGAATGATCCAGTGAAGTACAGTCCGACTAATGAGTTCTCAATTCAAAGGTTTTAGTTGCTGTCACCATGATAATCTGTGGAAGCACGCGCCAGCCAGCATGCACCCGTTTTTGTTTTAGTGGTTTTTTCAAAATGTCAATGGCATAATCATTTTATTTCTTATTTATTTCGATTTTTGATTCCAATTCTTAATCTCTGAGATAAATTAGGCAAAGAACAATTAAAATATATTTTTATTTTTGGTTAAGCTTTTATTACTGTACCATATCAAGCCTAAAACTGCCGACGTCCTTTGGAACAGTTATAAAGAATGCTTGTTCAACTTCATTGCAAATGAAAAAAGTCCAAAAATATTTTTATTTTCAGTGCAAAAGGGGCCGGAGTGGGGGTCCGAAATTTCAAAGTGGGGTTACTAGGTCAAGTGACATATCATATTATGAAAGGGCTTGATCTGCACATTTCAAAATATATTTTTATTTTATTTTATGTCTCACAGTTTTCGACATATGATGAAAAATGTCCAAAAAAATACCATTCCTCCCCCCCCTTATCTCCGAAGTTTGTGGGGCGAAAAATCTGAAATAATTAGAGTTGATAGGAATTGACCCAAATATGGCACCAAAAATAAAACGATGTTCCTAACTAGTACAGTTTTTTTCAAAATCATCAAAATTCCTTCACAAACAAACTTAGTTATGCGGTCCGGATTTTTTCACTTTATACGTCCAAATATGATACGGAACCCTCGGTGCGCGAGTACGACTCGCACTTGGCCTGTTTTTTTCCGGTAGAACATAATGTCAATTCTCTTCATTTGAGTCAATTTGAGTATTAATTAATGAATTAATGAAAATAAGTATGTAAGTATGACTTTTATGACTAACTTGATACTTACAAACTATTTATAAACTTGGTAAATAGTATTTTCTTTTGTACCTTGACCGTTTTATAACAATAATAGCATTCATTACAAAAGCGCAATGTAGATAAGTAATATGGCTCTTTCACCATAATTATGTTAAATAGTTACGTGGTAAATAATAACATACGTAGGTACAGTTTATGTAAACATAAGGTAATTAACATTTACATTGTAAAATAAATACTTATTTTATTTATTTATTTTATCACAAGACGTCATATTTTTCAATAAGTACCTAGGTAGGTAGGTAACTTTTTTTCTTCACCATATTCACCATAAACAATTCTTTATTATCTTTTTAAAAGCTTTCAAAGCACATTATATGCCGATGCGAAACCCGTGTGTTGGTACTCCCGGGGGTACCATATTATCACCGAAGTAGGTACCTGCTGAAGTACCAACTCAGTGGAAGCTGAGTGCTTCTTCAGCAAATAGTTCTCTTAGGTATAGTAGCTCATATATTTTCGAACATCTTTATTTAAATTATGATAACGTGAAAATTCTCTAAAATTCGTAGACCATCAAAAAGATGTACATTTCAGTGAAACCTACATTGATTAGTAAAATATAAAGTTACACACACTTTAAACAAATGGATAAACTCATTTGTTTCTAAAATAGTATACTATCACACCACTTTTGTTTTTTTTTTATGCTGTGAAAAACGTAGTTGAAAACTGCCTGTTATAATTAAATATTAAAATATGAATCCTTATCAAAATAAGTTGTTTCATCGTCACAAGTATTTGGAAATAATTTTTGCAGTTTACATTATGTTATTTAGATGAATAGTTTTAGAGATAACACGATCGATGTAATGAACGCGCGACCGAGTGAGTTAGTAATAATTTATGAGATTGCTTCAAAGGAGCGCATTTCGCGTGACTTGATTCAAAGGATAATAAACTAAACTTTACCTGTGCTAAGCCGTGGCGGGTCAAACTATAGTCAATAAACATATTTTTTTAAGTTTTCGAATTTTTCTATTTCATTTCTTTCTAATTGTATAAACGAACTATGGTATCTAGTTTACATTTAGGTCGCAAGAGCTAGGGCCTAGCCTGCGCGGGCCTCCTATCCTACCTACCGCCTGGCTTGCGGCAGGGGCCCGCGTAGGCTGGAGCCCGGTTGGCAAACGCCACCTCGACTATAAGGCCAGTCCGACGCTGTACGGTACTTTAAAAATCTAAATAGGTACTTACTTGTAAGTATTTTTACTTTATCACATTTATCACCAAACAAAAATAAATAAACGTGTCCCCGAGTTAAAATTAAATTCCACAAGAAATGATAAGAAAATGCGAGAAAGACTAATTACTGATGTAAACGTTATCTATTTGCTGAAATCCGGGTGAAAAGGTTTAGTACTAAGTAACTTATTAGTTATTAATTTGATGTCTATTATTTTAATTGATAATATTATTAGAAAATTATCTAGAATAATGCGTAGTTTATTCACGATTTCAGGGGTACATAAGTCATGAGAAATGATTTTCATCTACGTTACATTTTATTCCCAGACGCGTGTCGCCGGCTCGCAGTCAGTGTTACAGCATCCAATGCAATAGGTACCTACAATCACATACGTCACATTTTTAAACGCGCGCTCTCGATGTAGTAGTGTCCTTTAAGACACCACCTGCCTTACATAATTTGCTCCAAAGCGGCGACAAGGTCACGCGCCTTTGCGACTTCTATTGACTTAGGCGATTCGCACACCGCACCGCATCACGCAGCGTAGCGCGGGAGTGCGTGATCTTCCGTTGTTTGCAAGTACCTGTATTTGTATATAGAAATCACGCGTAGTGCAACACACTGAAAACGCATTCACGCGCGGGGCTTTTGTTCCGTCGCCAGTCGCCACGCATCCCGGAGCGTAGCGCGGGGCGGTGTGTGATTCGCCTTATTTCTGTGTTCTTACCTAAAGTGCGGACGGCCAATAGTAGATATTGTTCATGGATAATAATGAGTATATTGGTCCCCCCTTTCAACTGTCACGTTGAAGAGAGTACCTACTTAACCAAAAAGAATCGGGTTATTCCCAATGGACCACGTGGTCGGTTGACGAGTTGCACCGACCACGTGGTCCATTGGGAATAACCAGGGTAATCTAAAAAAATAAAACATGATTTTTATCACTCGAACTTGTCATCACACACTTCAAGCGTAAACCTTCACTCTATTTGTTTCTGATAACATTTCGCAAATTAATGCGTATTTTTTTACTGAAAGTGTAAACAGCTGATTTCAGTGACGTCATTAAATATATTTTTGCCTCCTGCTGACACAAATGATAACTGAAGAAGCGGAAAAATATAACACATAATATTTTGATAAGATAACACAATTTTTTACACGTGGCACTTGAACATCTAAAAATATCTTTGACTAATCGCTACTTTCTGAAAGCCTTTTCAATTTAATCTGTTATCAAATCTCATGTCAAGTGACTATGATTGGTCGATGTTATCTCGGTCGACCAATCACAACACATGCTGTCAGGTTTGACAGCAGATTTACTAATCACAGCTTCGATCAAGTTTACAGTAACTGGGGGCAAATGTATTTGGCGAAACAAATCCTACTACATACTTAATAATTATAATATTATAAACGCGATTTGTGAGGATGTATGAATGGATTTAGGGATGTTTTTACTCTTTCACGCAAAAACTACTGAACGGATTTTGATGAATCTTTACAGTAGGACAGGGGTCACCAATTAGTTTCGCTCGGGGTCCGTTTTAAGCAATGAAATGACCATTGGTCCGCACAACATTTTATAGAAAAAAATATTTATTAAACAAATGTAATTACGGAAATAACAAAGGTATTTTTTTACTTATCAATGAGAGAAATGTCATTTTTTGTTCTGGGGGATACATTTTTATTAAATTACGTAGTCTGGCAAGTTACTGTGTTCTCACGGTCCGCACAAAATGGGTCGGCGGTCCGGATGCGGACCGCGGTCCGCCTTTTGGCGACCCCTGCAGAAGGTAATACGGGTGTAGTGTAAGTGACGGCGTAACGAAAACTGAAATCATGGGTTCAGTGGGTACCTTATTCTGAACCCCTAAGAGTTAAAATTTTTCGTCGGTCTTTTAAAAAAATTTACGACTTTGGAGATTTTGCAGTTCGTTAAAAAATCTCCATACAAAGTCGTATTTTTTTTTAAAGTCCGACGAAAATTTGAAGTCACAATTATAATTAGAAACAGTATCCGTGTCGCGAATACCTATACATAATTTATAATGTATAAGTAATAAAGCGTTAAAAATAATGTTAACCTTTTGAATTCTTGGTGACATTTTGAACACATAATAAAATTATTTCCTTGTTCAAGTTATTAAAATCTGTATTGAATATCAGGTTTTTTTTGTATACTGCGATTTGCATAACAAGTCGGGTAAAGTAAAATTATGTTTTTGCATTAGGCGCCTGGAATGTGGACCTGTGTAGATATGAGTAGTTAAGTAAAATTAATTTCTTTCACTGTTCAATTGACCCTAATTAAATTAAATAAAACCAATAAATAAACATAATACTAATATTTCATAAGTTTGGGGCTAGAAACTTATTGTAATTCACACTGCAAATCAATTATAATGTCATTGAATCGGGTACTAATAAGGCGCAGAATGGAACGGGGGCTGCAAAAAAAATCTTTTTGGGGCAGGCCGGGGCCCCCGTCGATTGCGGGGTAAAGAGGGGCCTTAATGTGAACATTCGTCTTATACTTATACATATAAGTATGTATCGTAACTGGCAAATGTGGGTGACCATGGATTTTTTTCCGATGATGGTGGCAAAATGCATAGGTACTGCCAGGGTCCCAAGTCTGCTATTGCAATTGTGTAATGACATCATAACTATCAAAACCTAAGTCAAAACCTTTGGTCATTGGCATAGAGTAAGACTATCTCTTTGGTCATTGGTCAAAACCTCAGATCATAGAAACAAGGAGATGTGCCAAGGCGCTATCGAGCTTGATGCCTGATCTTGAGCAAATTGCTCATATTAAAAACGTACGCGCTGGCGACGAACCGAACACGATCGATGGTATAAATACAGTGTTTTAGTTTAGTGCTAGTGTTGAGTGACGATTAACAGTGTTAGATTGAAGGTGTGCGGAAATTTCAATGCGTGGGAGATCTTTTTATTCACAAGGAGCGCTTAATTATGGGCGTAATTGTGTCGAAAAATGTATTAAAAGTGGCATCAGTTGTTCCCGTACTAATTTGCTATGATGGCATATCTCCTTGTTTCTATGATCTAAGGTCAAAACCAACAATAGCGATGTCATTATGAGACCATTCTGACACGATTATTACAATTGCAATACACCGTGACATTTTCATCGCTTTCATCCGGCGATGTAGCCACTATACTCATCATTATGAACAACTTTTACTATGGGACAAACACGGAAATCGCGTAAAAAAAATCAGCTGTTCCATACAGATGAAAGCGATGAAAATGTCACGGTGTATACAGGGCCCTGGGCCCCAATTCTGCTATTGCAATTGTGTAAGAATGTGTCATTATAACTGTCAAAACCTAAGCGGTCATTGGCTTAGAGTAAGACTATCATCTCTTTCGTCATAGGTCAAAACGATGTCATTGAGAGACCATTCTGACACGATTATGAGAATAGTGGACTACTATTAAAAAAGTACACATAAATTATTTTATTCCAAAGAAGGAATAGGAATAACAAAAAGTAAAAAAAAAAATATAATTTATCACAAAATGGAAAACATAGACGCTTTTAAAGTTTTTGGAGGGAGTATCGCTCCGTCTTTGTCGCGCGAAGCGGACATAGGTGGTGTTACATCACTTATCATGCAGTGCCGTCCGTGTCTAGCAAATCATTTTAAAACGCTTATAACTTTGCCAATTTTGTAGATGTTTCATCGGTTTTTTTGGTGTTAATTATCTTTTTAGGGTTCCGTACCAAAATGGTAAAAAAGGAACCCTTATGGTGCGACTTCGTCTGTCTGTCTGTCACACCTGATTATTTCAGGTACTTATGCTATCGACTTGAAATTTGGAACAGTTATAAAGAATGCTTGTTCAACTTTATTGCAAATGAAAAAAGTACAAAAATATTTTTATTTTAATTGCAAAAGGGGCAGTGGGGGTCCGAAATTTTAAAGTGGGGTTACTAGGTCAAGTGACATATCATATGGAAGGGCTTGATCTGCACATTTCAAAATATATATTTATTTTTATTTTATTTTATGTCTCACAGTTTTCGACATATGATGAAAAATGACCAAAAAAATACCATTCCCCCCCCTTATCTCCGAAGTTTGCGGGGCGAAAAATCTGAAATAAATAGAGTTGATAGGAATTGACCCAATCATGGCACGATGTTCCTAACTAGTACACTTTTTTCAAAATCATCAAAATTCCTTCACAAACAAAATTAGTTATGCGGTCCGGATTTTATCACTTTATACGTCCAAAACTGATACGGAACCCTCGGTGCGCGAGTACGACTCGCACTTGGCCGGTTTTTTTCCTTTTGAGGTTCGGAACCCTAAATTCAAAAAACCGCCTAGCGACAGATAATTTGTTGGACTAAATAGTCATTATGTAGACCCATTAATTAGTACTTATCAACATATATAAAATAACTGATGTATTGCCAAATCTATTTGTAACTGCTATCACACGTGTGAAACTGTACCAATTAATTATAGGACTGCCTATAAATTAAATAGGTATATATTATAGGTACTTGTCGTTTTTCACCTGTTCATGTATGAGTGATTTAATTCTCAATTGTTCTTGTTGCTTAAATGTTGCACATTTTAGAAGAAACCAGAGATTCCTGAAACACAGGTATTACCTATCAGGGACCGATTAATCGGGTTAAAAGGTTACCGGTTAAATCTCTAACCCATATTTTTGGTTAATCTTAATGCAGGGTAACCGGTTAACCCGGATAATACGGATACTGTTACCGATTAATATATTGCTGATTAACCCGAATGAAATAGAACAAAAATGAACTCTATGCGTGAACCGGTTATTATTAGGCTGATTAACCCAGAATATGGGTTAACCTTTATGCAAGGTTTTTCACCTAACCCAAAAAAAAAATAACTCAGGTTAACCCCTATACGGGTGACCTTTTCGGTCCCTGTTACCTATCCACAGCTCTGGAGTCAGGGCCTAACTGTACATTGCCACATGTTTTTGCCAATAAAGAAAATTTATTTTAGTTTTCAAAATAAGTACCTACTTACAGAATAGGTAATTTTCAGGCTTGGTTGTATTGAAAATATTTCATAAAAAGAAAATACTATCAGCGCCTGTAGTTCTTTATGGTATCGAGTTTTGAATTTTCCGGAACGCGCAACTCTTCATAATCTATCTAAATAGAAATACCTACATTTATTTTATATTTTGGTGTATTATGTTATTTTATTAATTTAGCAAAGCATATTATAAAATACTTATTATATTTTTTGTCTACCTAACGTTACTTGCTAAATAAATCTAAGTAGGTAATTTGAAAAAGTTTTTACAAGGGAACATGATTGGATGTTAATTTTTTTGATATACATCATACTATCGTGAAAATAATGAAAAATCAGTCGTCTCATACATTCATATACTTACCTACTAATATTATAAAAATAAAACAATGTTACATGGCGCATCCTTTCGAAAGAATTTACGTAACATATCACAAATAAATACAAGGTAAAATTAAAACCAGTGCGGATATTTTAGGAGGTGAAAGTACTCATGAATATGATCAGCTTTTATTATGGGACCGACACCGAAATATGAAAAAAAAAATCAGCTGTTCCCTACAAAAATGCACTACAACACGATCAAAATGTATGGAACAGCTGATATTTTTTTTCGTGTCGGTCCCATAATAAAAGTTGATCATATTCATGAGTACTTTCACCTCCTAAAATATCCGCACTGGTTTTAATTTTATCCTGTATAACTGAATTCCGGCGCGGCGGGGCTGTCGCTGCATTCGAGCGGGTTCCACACCTACTCGATGCTTGTTGGTTTTCCCTTTTCAGCAGCAGACCGGATTCCCGACAACCTCGGTGCATGTCTGGAATTAAGCTGTGGGGAGGAGGAAAAGGAGGATACGTTAAGCATGGATACTGTGATTTTACAGTTTGGTGTAGGCCTCAGATCATAGAAACAAGGAGATATGCCATCATAGCAAATTAGTACGGGAACAACTGATGCCACTTTCAGTACATTTTTCGACACAATTACGCGCATAATTAAGCGCTCCTTGTGAATAAAAAGATCGGGACACGCATTAAACATTCCGCACACTCTTAATCTAACACTGTTAATCGTCACTCAACACTAACACTAAACTAAAACACTGTATTTATACCATCGATCGTGTTCGGTTCGTCACCAGCGCGTACGTTTTTAATATGAGCAATTTGCTCAGGTTCAGGCATCAAGCTCGCCTTGGCACAGCTCCCTTGTTTCTATGATCTGAGGTGTAGGCACTCACACCTATGAATGACCATCCGACAAAATATTATAGTTAGAGGTGGTGTAGAATATTGATGTCAAAAATCACTTAGGTAGGTACCTAACCGAGTTACATAATACATAACCCTTCCTTTTGGCTTTGCCGAAGTCGGGTAAAAAAGAACTATAAGTAAAACAATTATACCGACACATTTACGAAAGTCTTTCGCAAAACATAATATTAACCGTATTTATCATCAGATCAGCTTAGATATGATCACGGAATAAGTAGGTATTATCTATCACGGAATAGATATTATCTACTTATTCCATGAATATGATGTAATATTGCAAAAAATAATGCGTAGGGAAAACAATCCTACTAATCCTATCCTACTTCCTACTAATATTATAAACGTGAAAGTTTGTGAGGATGTATGGATAGATGGATGGATGTATGGATGTTTGTTACTCTTTCACGCAAAAACTACTGAACGGTTTTTGATGAAACTTTACAGTAATATAGCTTATACATCAGAATAACACATAGGCTACTTTTTATCCCAAAAACGCGGGCCAAGCCGCGGGCGGAAGCTAGTAACAATATAAACAGAGGCGCCTTTTTACGCAGATTCTATAAATATAATTTGATTTCTTTCTTTATTTCTTCCATTTTGCTGAAAAGATATGTTGCGCCCTCAGATCATAGAAACAAGGAGATGTGCCAAGGCGCTATCGAGCTTGATGCCTGATCTTGAGCAAATTGCTCATATTAAAAACGTACGCGCTGGCGACGAACCGAACACGATCGATGGTATAAATACAGTGTTTTAGTTTAGTGCTAATGTTGAGTGACGATTAACAGTGTTAGATTGAGGGTGTGCGGAATGTTCAATGGGTGGGAGATCTTTTTATTCACAAGGAACGCTTAATTATGCGCGTAATTGTGTTTGCGAAAAATTTACTAAAAGTGGCATCAGTTGTTCCCGTACTAATTTGCTATGATGGCATATCTCCTTGTTTCTATGATCTGAGGTTGCGCCCTATTTCATTAGGTATTATGACGGTAACTAGCTCTACCCCGCGGTTTCACCAACGTTGCTCTGCTCCTAAAGGTCGTAGCTTGATGTATCCATATCCATACTATTGCTCATAAATCTAGCTATCATATAGGTACATAAATAATGTTTCGAATCCGACTGGTTGTTCCAGAGATTAGCGCGATCAAACAAACAAACTCTACAGCTTTATTATAATAGTATAGATTAGAATTACACAAATGTTTCCATTTCACAAGGCGACATTCTTCAAGGCATCCCGCCAGATTCATCTGCAAGAATCTGGGTCTCTTTGATTCATCATCGGCACCTCAAACGACTTGATAATTAGAAAGAAAGAAAGAAATTTGGCACGACAACAGTCAGACACACAGACAACATTTATAAAGATACCTACAAAAAAAAAGAACAAAGTTACTAAAGTCACTGTGTGTCTAGCGGCTGTGCCAAATAGGTTCAGTTCAGCATAATATGTCAGACCACTAGTGCCTGACGCTGGTTTTCAACTGAACCTATTGTGACGTGACCGATGTAAACCAGTTCTAAATAGATAATACCGTGCTTCAATTGATAAAATAAATAAATAAAAATAAAATACTTATGACATTTAAAGGTAGTAAAAATAATAAAGTATATTATAGATATTATTATTAATTCAACCGAAATCGTTTCGTTTATCTGAATTTGGTAGACGTAACAATTTAACAGATTCTTAATTTTGTTGAACGGTGTTTTAAGATTTTCTTACTAGCAAATGTTCGCGTTTGCAATAAAAAAAAAAACTTTAATAAAAAAAAAGTTAAAACCGCTTTCAAAAAAATATCACATTAATGTGTGAAAATCAGTTTCGGAAATCGTTGCCTTTGATTTTTGCTTTGGTTTGATTCGGCACCGACTTCCGAAACTGTTTTTCACACATTATTTTGACCTTTTTTTAGGGTTCCGTACCTCAAAAGGAAAAACGGAACCCTTATAGGATCACTTTGATGTCCGCCGTCAGTCACCGGACCATAAGTGGAGCCTCAACCTCATAGATGGCGCCATTGGAAGTATGTAGTAGCGCCATCTATGATCATATGTCGGAACCCTTAGGGCGCGAGGCATACTCGCACTTGTCCATTTTTTTTTTGAAGGCGGTTTTAACTTTTTCTCAAGTAAAGTTTTTTTTATTTTTCTTTTTTTAGTGACATAATAAATTGATTTTTCTTACATGCACTAGCATTTGACCAAGGTTTTGAGATGCTTTCCCTTTGACACCACACCTACAGCTTGTATCAATAAGCCAGGCCGTCACTCTTTACACGTATTATTCCATATCTTGAAAACTGCTGAACCGATTTTGATGAAACTTGCACTGTTCCCTAAGTTGAAGTAAATGTAAGCCAATAAAAAAAATGGTCACAATCCGATTAATAGTTTCGGAGAATTTCGTGGACAAACATACATACATACATACATACATACATAGGTACACCTATTAAATGATTTATATTTGTTTGGAAGCCCTTATAGATCATCATAATTATGTGAATATAGTGCAGTTCCATTAATATTACATACATAGGTACGTATAGAATTGATAACCTCCTTTTTTTGAAGTCGGTTAATAAAATGCAATTTCTTTTGTTACAGATTTCAACAATTGGAGCAGTAAATCGCAATAGAAATCAAAATGGTGTTCTTCTTTTCTCGAATAACTAAAAAGTAAGTTTTTAAGATTAATAATTGGACGTAGTTAAGCAGAAACGATCCAATCCACAACAAGGCATTATTGAAAAATCTGCATTCAAAGTTTCAGGTATTTAGAGCTCATTTTTGACGATATTGTGGATGTGGGTTGGATCCTTTTTGCTAAACTTCGTCCAATTTATAATTTAATTTAATAAATGATACACCCAGTTCTATGGTCGTGGGTTTAACAGGCCCGCGCTAATCGATCGATCTGCGAGGTTAAACTGCTCTTGACTTGCCGCAATCAGTCTATGGATGGGTGACCAAATTCAATACCTACATGCCTACTTAAGTACATATCGAGAATTCGAGACTCCTCTGCCTCTAAGAAGACGTTAAACAGTCGGTCCCAGTTGTCAGAGGAATATCTTTGACAGTCGTTACGGGTAGCCAGAAGCCCGAAACTGACAACTTTAGAATACTAAAATCTGTTCCTTTATGAAATATTTGAGATTTACATGATATTACCGCTGGCGCTAGTTTGCCCACGTGTATGGACATCGCAACACCAGGCAGGCCAACAGTCTGTTGCAGACATCAACACAAACTGGTTCGCCTCGTAGTCGCAACTCTTCTACTATTGAATCTATTTTCACATTGCGATCGATCAATCGTGACGCTACCGTAGTCTGTAGGCAAGTTGCGTATGATTACACGGTGCAGGAATATCGCAGAAGTTTAAGTTGACAATATGCAAGGAGGAAAATTATTTTCATTTCTCATACTCGGAAAGTAGTGTTTGTTTGATCAGAGCAGCGGGTCGAAAACGATGCTTCCCTCCCTTGGGCGGGAAAGACTCATAGTAATTGCTTCCCTCCCTAGGGCGGGAATGAATTTTAAAAATAGAACTAAAATTGGTTATTTAGTCGGCTATAATTTTTTTTACATAATTAAGAAAAATATCGATTCAAAAAAATGCTGCGGTCTTGTGAGTGTATACGGCCAATGTGAATTAAAAAAAATACCTATTAAAGTGGGATGGCCCGCGGCGGTGACGCGGGCGGTGTGTTCCATATTTGAAATTTAAATTAAAAAAGACTATCGAAATTATTTGATCAAAAACTACTATTTTTTACTTTCCTTATATTTGAAATGAAAAGTAGAGTGTTTAACACGGGTGAAAGTCATCAATTCCCACTCGGACTATAGCCGCCCTCGCTTCGCTCGTGCGTCTAAATACCTCGTATGGGAATTGATTTCTTTCCACCCTTGTATAACAATCTACTATTAATTTATGTTAGTTTTCCACAAAAACGTATTTCGAGAGAAATATTGACACGATATTTAGCCATTCAATCGTAATTGTAATTTGCACGGTAATATTACGGCATTTTCTAGAGTTGGTGCATTATTAGGAATATGTAAGGGATAAAATGACTGGATTAAAATACGAGCACATAAACTGCAATGTATATTAAAATTGTAAAAAAGCCGTGTCTGTACATTGAAAATATTCCAGAAATAATAGTCGGGATAGGGTACTTGGACGTAACCATGGCCGAAAATATTTTTTTTTGAATTTTTGTCTGTTTATCTGTTTGTCTGTTTGTGCGCGCGTCACGCAAAAAGTACTGAACGGATTTTGATGTGG
This sequence comes from Thalpophila matura, assembly GCA_948465475.1. Lineage (NCBI taxonomy): Eukaryota > Metazoa > Arthropoda > Insecta > Lepidoptera > Noctuidae > Thalpophila > Thalpophila matura. The sequence continues at coordinate 7,595,788 of OX419198.1, read as the reverse complement.
TTTTCACAGTTCGATAGCTTAGGGTCCAACTTAAAATCTAAGCCACGTTTTATCTGATTCCGCTGAAAAAAACCAGAGATACAGCTTGACCTCTTGTTAGTACTAGCCACCCTACACTACGGAGGTCATTTAAACTGGTCATTCCACTGTAGTCCACGCGGACAGAGTCGCGGTCAAAAGTCTAGTATTACCTAAAGCTAAATCATTGGTCCAAATCCAAAGCCATATAAAACAAATATTTTCCAAGTCTCGTTTAAGAATGGGTTAAAAACATCATGCCTCTTTTTGACGACTGAATAATCACTATCTACAGTATCTACCTAATTACAAAAGGTCGTGTTTACCTACTCGAAAAATACAGCTTCGCACACGATTTTCAGCACGACACGAAATCCGATTGCATGTATTTTATAACTCAAGTGTAAATTATGTTTAAAGACATATCGGTGACATAATATTGATTATTAAATCTGTCTTTGTTGTTATAACATGTACCTAATGAACACTGTTTTTAATAAAGATTAAGATTAGGTAAATGATTCAGTCATTATACTAGTAGGTACCTACTAATATCAATAGGAATAGGATAAAAAAAATATTTCATAGCGAAGTGCTTCAAACACCATCTTGAGAAGATATCACTGACCAGCTGTGGATTCACTTTGGAATCACTGCAGGCAGAGCACATTTTTTTTTGCTTTTTTATAATAATAGAGCCTAAAAATAACTATCTCAACTGTCAGCCGGCTTTCTAAAGATCGGCAACAATATCAATTGTGTCTCATTAATTGACAGTCGAAGTTCGAAGAAAAAAATTCAGCTGTTCCATACATTTTGTTGAGTTATGTGAACATAAATGCATGGAACAGCTGATTCTTTTTTCGCGATTTCAGGGTTGGTTCCATAGTTGTAAAGTAGTTAGTTGTATAGTTGTAAAGTAGTAAAAGTTGTTGATAATGATGAGTACAATGGCCCCTTAAAATATTTCCACTGTCTAACCTACCACCCTGTATAAGTGGTTGAAAAGTATTCTATAGCCTTGCCAAATTTCTCAAAAATCGGTTCAGAAGTTAAAACTTTACCGTAAAACCGTAACACAGACAGACAAAGTTACTTTTGTATTTTAATACCAATCTATCACAATAATATTTCGGATAGCATAGCATTTAAAGTTTACTTTAAAAAAAGATACCTTTACTAATTTACCTATCTCAATAGATTGTATTCCTTATTTCAAACAGCACCATTTCCAACATATTACGAACTTAACCTTCTCATATTTATCTGCTCTGCACACGACAGTTAAACACATACAAAAATATTATTGTACAACATACGGAGAACTCCGAGCGTTGATAACACAGTGATAAGAAGGTCATATCATGACCCTGGTCGGAGGCCTGGCCCCCACACCCTCCAACGTAATCTGATATTTATATGTAATAATATTTAGGCTTATTAAATGTCCAATAATGGCGAAATAATTTGTATAGTAACAACTTTACGATTGCTCGTTGCCAAGTCTAATTTAATGATTTATTTGTTTTATAGTATTTGACCTTTTGATATTATGTTGTGTTGTGAAATCTAAAATAAAGCACGGAAATGAGTTGGTATATAAAGAGCTTCTGCTTCGTAGGTAACTTGAAAGAAATCGAGCTATAGTAACGTAACATGATATAATTATGGGACATCTTACGTCTGGCATTTCCCTTCAGCATGACCAATTCCATCTCTGTTCTACCTACCAAGAATAAACAAAGTTCTTTCTATACAACTCGCTATCTTCTGCCCGAGAACACGTGCTTGGCGTTGCAGAAAGAATAGAAACATTTCTTTACTTCATTTTTGACATCGAAGCGTAGAAAGAAATCTTTCTACAATCTGTGATTTTGTTTACAGTTCCGTCGTCAAAACAAAACCCGTTTCTATAGGTGATTCAGGTATTCACTTTATGATGATATTCAGCCAATAGATATAGTAGGGAAAAGGCTAGGCTGATGATTTATTTCCGTTAGTTTTGTGCTCTGCTGTCTACTAAGTAGGTACCTACTCGAGGTCGCGGTATATTCCATTACTAAAAATAACTAAATTATAAATTAGTGTGACCTCACACGACCATATCTATTATAATCGTGTCTCCAACCAGACCGCATCACTATCGCAGTTTTATTAACGTCTTTATATCTAAAGTTTAATTAGTTGACCCGAATTATTGGCAGTAGACACATAATTACGACATGAACTACGGCACTTTGGGTATTTAAACCAATCAACGATCTAGTTTGAACCGACAAAGTCAGTGTCATTCTCATAAATTTTGCATCTTGAAAATCGGGTATTGCCCGTGGACCACCTGTTTCGACCACCTAGGTGATCCACGGGCAATTTTTCTTGCCCGTAGACCACCTTCGTCTACCTAGGTGGTCCACGGGCAATTTTTCTTGCCCGTAGACCACCTAGGTGGTCGAAGGTGGTCTACGGGCAAGAAAAATTGCCCGTGGACCACCTTGATGAACCTTGGTGTTTTTTCTTGTCTGTTGTAGTCCTCCTTGCATTGATCTCTTTAATTAGGTATCTTTACCTCCTTATTTATTAATTGACAATGACAGTTCTTTGAATTGTATTGCACTTAGTTTAAAAAACATTTGATTTGTCAGTGACATAATTATTAATTTCTCGACTCTAATAATATTTATTTTATTTGCGGGGCCAAATGTCGGACGCAACTGCAGAAGATTTATATTTTATAAAAAGAAAAGGTGGCACCGTTCTTTTATTTAAAGAACGTCAATTTCATAAAATTAAAATGATATCAAATGGAAACCAGCTGTGGAGATGTGCGCAATATAAAAAAAAGAAATGCACAGGCAATGTAATTCTACAGGTAAACAATCGTTTATTTTTTTTTTGTTATCCGTGAAATTGTTTGTAAAATGGCGGTGAATTTTGTGAAATACTTAATTGTTTGTATCTTTTAGTGATTTTAGGTGTTTTATTTTACTTAGGCCATGTTGTTTCGTCTTACAGTTACGTATCTGTAACCGTCAAATATGGCGGCTTGTACGACAATTTTATACTGACTTAACGATTACGTACCTACTGACTTACGGATACAGATGGTTTGAAGCAACCCGTTACAATAACCTTACAGAACAGAACAGTAACCAGTAACCATACAGAACCTACTTTTTTGAAGTCGGTTAAATACATTGACAATCAAACTTTTTTTCTAGTTTTGGGTAAAGTACCTACTGAGAAAGCATATTAAGGCGCAGATATACTACTTTTAAAGATTTTAAACTGAAGATCACGTCTAACCGAGTAGTGTTAGTGATTTGAAAAAAATATATGCTAAACTAGAGCATTTTTTTAATAATTTGATTAGAGTATATTTTGAATTATGTTTATCTATGTAGTGTAATTAATTTGTAAAGTTAGGTCTAACACGTTCAAAAAAGTGAAGATCGCGCGAAAACTATTGAGCGTATTTTTACGAAACCTTCACCATTTTAAAGATAGGTAATTTAACTAGCTAACTTTTAGTTAGTGTTTTTTTTAAATCAAATATTCGTTACTAAAAAGTAATAATACGTCTAATTCGGCACAGCGCGCTCCTTGATAAGCGAGTCGTATTGCTCGGTGGACGTATGTCGCGTTGCGTGAGCTCAGCGCAGAACACTCAAGCTATACCGCCCAAATCACTCAAGGCCGCTGGCACTTAGTAGCGCCTTAATGGTGGTAAGACGGGAGTGCAATATGCTGTAGTATATTTTTAGTTCCGCGCAGAATTATGAGATTATAAGATTGATCTGCTAGGTACTAGGAGAACAGAACCATGCAGAGTATGATATTAAAATAAAAAATATATGTAAATATAGTAATGCAATAAAAAAAAAGGTGGTCCACGGGCAATATATATTATAAAATTTTTGTTCCCTATCGTCAAGGTGGTCTACGGGCAAGAAAAATTGCCCGTGGACCACCTAGGTAGACGAAGGTGGTCTACGGGCAAGAAAAATTGCCCGTGGATCACCTAGGTGGTCGAAACAGGTGGTCCACGGGCAATACCCGTTGAAAATTATGTGTTACTGTAAAAGCCCGAACTTAAGTAAATCTTAAGATTTACCAGTAAATCTTAAGATTTACCAGTAAATCTTAAGATTTACCAGTAAATCTTAAGATTTACCAGTAAAACCTAAGATTTACCAATCCTTAATGGTAATTTACGGACGTAAATTACGGATAATTTCTGACTTTTACCACCATACACTCGGTAAATCTTAGGTTTTACCTCAGAGACACGGTAAATGTAGAAAAGAGCGAATAAGTTGTGCCAGAACCGAACTGGTCAACCCCGACTCCACGTGATCTTGTCTGCCCTACCCCTAGAGTGTTTTTATAAACCCGGAGGCGCGGAGGGGCTGCACTTCCCGCAGCGCCGGAGACGTGTAAAATGCAAGTGGCACCGAAAACGAGGTTGGAACTCGCAAAATATTAGTTACCGCAGCCCCAAAACTAACATTTACCAACCGTCATGGGTAAAACCTACGATGTACCAAACTCTAATGGTAAAAGCCCGAAAAATTATCTCCTTTTTATATAATCCTTACATTTACCAACTCATGATGGTAAATCCTAAGATTTACCGGTAAAACCTAGGATTAACCACTATTCGGGCTTTTACAGTGACATATGCATCTTGTTTCTGTGTCTCGGGAGTAACGGCTCAAATACGCCAAATCCGTCATCGGCCGAACTTTGCTCGTACGACGACGGCCGAACTCAGACGATTGAATCAAACACTTGTAAATTAGAGTTCGGCCGTCGTCGTACGAGCAAAGTTCGGCCGATGACAGATTTGGTGTATTTTAGCCGTAAGAAGTCGGTTACAGGCTACCTAATAAAAGTGGAAGTTATTTCCGCTTTTCTTCGATCGACTAGAGTGCATTTCAAACAAAGAGCTAGAGTAGAACAAGAACATTCTTTCTCGATCTTTTAGTGTAAACGAAAACTCGTTTTCAGCGCTTACACCAAAATATCAATGAGCAAAAATGAGAACCAAGAACTAGAATAAAATTCTTGCACAATAGAACAACGGAGGAATGCTATACGTCTGTATACACTAAAAGAATTTGATAGAGTGAGGATAGAATGAGCATTCGCTCGTCGTCTAATGGTAAATTGGCCTTTAGAATTGCCTTCGACGCTATTTTGGCTCCTCAGAATGTCAATATTGTAAGGTATAATACTTCCCCAGTTGGCCTGCTCCAGATTTGAGGCAGATATCCTGCTGTGCCTCTACCTCTGCCCTACCTCTCATAAATTCATGATGAAGCACAGATTTATAAACTTAGAAAACTTAGGCCTAAGTTCACCAACAAGATGGCAGTCCGATAAATTGAAAACGGCCGTTTAACATGACTTTTTGTATAGAAAACTTTTTTAACAAAAAATAACCGACTTCAAAAATCCACTACAAAGAAAATAATAATTTTGGTTTCGGAAGTCGGTGGCTTTGGTTTTTGTTTGCTTTTTTTTGCCACCGACTTCCGAAACCAAAATTATTATTTTCTTTGTAGTGGATTTTTGAAGTCGGTTATTTTTTGTTAAAAAAGTTTTTTATTTTTCCGTTTTTAGTTCTTTATCCCGTGTTAGATTACTTTCACGAATTCGTTCAACAGTAAATCTTCTACAGAGTGTGTACATTTATGCCTATAACTTTGTACATAGGAATGATTACATAATGTATTATACACTAAAACCTTCCTGAAAGTATGTAGATTACGTTAGTGAAAACCCCATTCAAATCGAATCAGTAGTTTTTGAAAAAATCGCGCACATACAAATATACATACATACATACATACTTACATACATACATACATACATGCATACATACATACATACATACATACATACATACATACATACGGGACGAATACAGAACCTCCTTTTTTGAAGTCGGTTAAAAAAGATGTGATAAACAGCCGTTTTCAATTTAACGGACTGCTATCTTGTCGGTGAACTTAGATCTTAGTAGATGGGAAAGTTCTAGATTTTCAGATTACCTAGTATTATAAATACGAAGTGTTTTTATTTATTTATTTATTCAGAAAACCAACAGCGTTACAAAAAATATACATAGTTTGCTTATTACAGATAAGTATGGCCAATTATAGGTTTCCCTGTATAACTAGGAGATTATAAAATTCAGCTAACGATCAGACAAAAAAATAAATAAAAAATAAAGGATAATACCATTTACCATCATTTTATCAATGTTGACTGACCTAAAAGCACTTAGCAAAAATGGCACGGGACCATAATATTAAACAAATTATAATTAGCAACTTTACATAAACGTTGATTTAAATAATTACATTACTATAGTCACGTAGGTATGCTTTAATCTAAAGTTAAACTAATAAATCATATTGTGTCGGTAATGTTTACTTTCTACTACGTTTTTGCCTAGATCTAAAGTCCATCTCAATCAGCCTAGTAAACACTTGACAAGGTTGAATTCCCAGAAATTAGGATCATAACAAAACAATTGTGCAATTCTGATTAAAAAAACATAACATCACGTCATTATTTTTCCAAAGGGGTAGGCACTAGGCAGAGGCGAATAGTACACCCCCATTTTACCAGTCTATACTAATATTATAAAAGCTGAAGAGTTTGTTTATTTGAACGCGCTAATCTCTGGAACTGCCAGTTGGATTCGAAAAAATATTTTTGTTTAAGATAGCCAGATTCATGAGGAACCTGATCTGATCCTGATTCCTGACCCTTAGGAACCGACCAACGAGGGTGAAACCGCTGGGAACTACTAGTGTAATATAACGAGCTTATTGCTAATACACTCCGGACTTTGCTTGTCCCCGGAATCAAGCCCAGGACCTACGCTCAGCAGTCGCGCTTGCAACTATTAGACCATAGGTTCCCAATGTGGGCGATACGCCCCCTAGTGGGCGTTTGAGACCTTCAGGGGGGCAGTAGAAGACCCAGAAACAATTAGGGGGCGTTGAGGTGGCACTTAGGTATAGTACCTATATACGTTTAATTGTTCATATTGAAACATTCTTCTTTTTATACTCAGAAATAGCTATCCTATATCCAAGGGTATATCCAAGTGTGACATTGGGGCATTATGTATTCTCGAGAAATTATTGCAGGTGAAATCACTGTGAAAAAAAAATGTCATTAAATGAAAATGAATAAAAGTAGCAATATTTCCATGTAGGGACGTTATTCTGTCTGTCGACTGTCAGTCAGTCAAGATGCGTAGGAGAAAATTAGCGTTATCAAAGACGAGTGCAAAACTGGGGGCTTACTCCCGAAAATGATACGATTTCGATTTTGTTTCTGTTACGATCTCGATATTGATTCGAACTCGATTCAGTTCCGTACTCTTGAACAAAACCGAATCGAAAACCAAGATCGACTTACGATCGTGTGTTATCAGCGTCGTTATTTGTTTCCAGTTGACTACGTCACGACCAAATGCTAACACTCTATGGTAACATTCTTTTTAATAATGAAATATAAATGAAATTTTACTGAATGCCGTGTGTTCACGCGTGAGCCACACGTACGTAAAGCGCTTGGGTGTAGTGACAAAGTGAGTTGGCTGAATGCCGTGATATCACGGTGAGAATGTCACGGTGAGAATCTCCCTCGAGCGTTCGCAAACAAATTGGAGTAGCGCGCGCGTTGCCATGACAACCGAAGTGAGTTGGCTGAATGCCGTGATATCACGGTGAGAATGTCACGGTGAGATTCCCCCTCGAGCGTTCGCAAACAAATTGGAGTAGCGCGCGCGTTGCCATGACAACCGAAGTGAGTTGGCTGAATGCCGTGATATCATATCACGGTGAGATTCTCCCCCAAGCGTTCGCAAACAAATTGGAGTAGCGCGCGCGTTGCCATGACAAGCGAAGTGAGTTGACTGAATGCCGTGATATCACGGTGAGAATGTCACGGTGAGAATCTCCCTCAAGCGTTCGCAAACAAATTGGAGTAGCGTGCGCGTTGACATGACAACCGAAGTGAGTTTGCTGAATGCCGTGATATCACGGTGAAAATGTCACGGTGAGATTCTCCTTCGAACCTTCTTAAACAAATTGGGGTAGCGTGCGCGTTGACATGACAACCGAAGTGAGTTTGCCGAATGCCGTGATATCATGGTGAAAATATCACGGTGAGATTCTCCCTCGAACGTTCGCAAACAAATTGGAGTAGCGTGCGCGTTCCCATGACAACCGAACGCCAATTTGTTTGCGAACGCTCGAGGGAGAATCTCACCGTGATATTTATTTCGTACTCGATCGTATTAAGTAACCATTTTTGCTATCGTGTATTTTGACAGTTCTTTTCGATCCTGCCACTCGATCCACAGATACTCGATCCAGTGGGGAGTATGGATTTTTCGATCGTAACGACGGTTTACGATCGTAGTTAGTTTCAATTCGATCCACCGCACGATCGTGCGCTAGTGATGATTTCAAGAGTACGAAATGACATAATTTTGACATTACTTCGATACGATCCTGAACTCGATCCAGTCGGGAGTAAGCCCCCTGGTGTGCAAACAGTTGATAAATAAAAAATTATAAATATTTAATCCCACAGAAAAACTGTGAAAACAGTTTTGTGGGGCTTTGTTTAGTTATATGAATATTGTGAAACGTTGATAAATAAAGATACATACATACATACAATCGTATGCTTAATCATTGTTGTTAATTATGTTTATCTGTGACTTCTGGACTCCCGTCATTGTCTGTTCTAATTAGCTAAGGTAATTGAATCGCAGTTAGAAGCGGTTTGTTCTAGAAAGATTTCCTGCTTACCGGGATCGAAGAGATCCGTACCTACCGATAAACTTCATGATTACATTTCGTTGCTTTTTAATTTTTTTTTTTGTTGACAGAATTCATTCGTAGTTTATTAATATTTATTATGTAGACAAGGAATGACCACGCCGCAGACGGAATCGCGACCAAAAGCGACCTTATATCTACTTATAATTCTAAGTAAACAATTGATTGGTCGACTTAATTGCAGTTTGTTTCCATTGCATGACGAAAAAATACCCTGTTCCTACCTAGGTACCCCGATATATTGCAAGCCGTGGAAATTCCCCTTTTTGATTTCGCAATACAACAGCATGCTCGACCCTCGGATTTTAACACTATCAGTCGATGAAGCCACTTATCTCTAAGTCATAAATTCAAGCAAAATTTTCCTTATGCCTAGAGTAACTGAAGTGTTGTATTTTGTCACAATAAAGTTATTTATTATTTTGTTATTTACAGTTATTGCGGAAAATTCCCCTGACCAAAGAGACAGTAAATAATTATTGTTAATTAATTAATTAATTATCAGATTAGAATTCACGTTTGACCCTGCAGGTCAAACGTGACATTTAGGTATTGTTTATAGATAAGGATAATAGATAATTGATGTCGTTTAAATCTAGTTACTGTTATTAAAAAAATGAATAAAAATAAGATTTTTCAAACTAACTCTGTACCTAGCAAGATTTTTCGTTGGTTATAGCAATAAACATGTAAGTAAGTAATAAAAACAATACATACATAAATCTTCAAAAAACCATGATGCAGTTTTTTTTTTATATTAATATCTAAGTAACAAGAAATACATCAAAACCAAAAACCTTATAAAATCACACCTACTTTTAAAGTCGTTACTCTTTATCGTCAAAACAATTTGAAAATGCGCATCTTTAGAAAATGTAGGAAAAAATTTAATAAAATAAATTCTCCAAATTAAGAAAACCAAATCTCCTACCAAAGCTTTGGTAGGAGATTTGGTTTTCTTAATTTGGAGAATTTATTTTATTTATTTTTTTATAAATTAATAATGCGTATAAATCGAGTTCCTGTAGTATTCCGTGTTATTAGCATTAATTATAAAGATAAAGATAAAAGGTACCATAAACAGCATATTTTTTAATTTGTTGTATTGTAGACTTGTATCTCGTTCTACTGCAAAAGGTTGGCCTGTTGCATCATTGACCCCCGTATTCACGAACAATAGGTACTATGAGGACTCATAGCAAAGTGTACAAAAAACTGATTCAAATATGAACATTGTATGTATTATGTTAAGGTTCATATTCGTATGAAGCGCTTATTATCTTATAAGTATATAAGTACCGAAATTTTTCCGAGCGCCTGGTGAGTTTATATCGCGCACAAACAGGATTCACTAAAAATCATGTAGGCGCTCACGATAAGTTTTCGGTACCAATACCGATACCGAAAAAAAAACAAAACCATTCTAGCTTTACAGTGCAGCAATGGTACCTAATAAAGATATTTAATTTAGTAGCTATAGTAATCGTAAATAATAAACTACTATAATATTATTTCTAATACAACACCAAAAAAACCTTTTTACAATTTAAATCAAATAAAAAAAATGTTTTGCCGCGTATTTTACTGTGGCAAATGGCAAACTAATCAGCTTCCTGGTCGAGTTAGACAAAGGGGTCCCCATTCTCTTTTGATGACAAGACCTGCGACCTTCACGACCAGTCTGACAAGTGGGCAGTGGACAAAGAAACGAGGGAATATATTATCTTCCGAGTCTATAAATAAAGATATTCTGGTATCTCAACAAAGAGGGAGATATTTATAACGAAGTGTCACATAGTTTCTGTACCAATCTTTTATCAATTACCTATAATATTTTCAAATCACAACAATAGAGTACATACCTACTTCATTTTGACTACCGGAACCATCAATAATCCTACACACAAAGGAGGGAAAAATACACACAAGCAACAAACCTGACCATAAGCCAAAAGGCTGCACATAATTGGCCGAGCCGATGATAAAGGCTACACAGGAGCTTGTAATAAAAAATCTTGTTAGTGACAACTAAAGGCGCATATGAACGACCCGACTTGACCCCCGATCTGCACCTTAATTGCGTAACTCAATTGCTATCACCATGGCATTGTTTTTGAGATTCATTACGCCGTATGTTTGTTAACCCGTGCTCCCGTAACTAGCTCAATGCCGTAATGGATGTTGTTGAACTGTCAATATGAAAGCCATGACGAAAGAAATTGAGTTACACAATTAGGCCGCTGTACTTAGAGCCGATCTGGCGAGTCTCAACAAATTGGCACGTATAAATAGGCGTGCCGATCTATCGGTGTTCGCCAAGATCGGCTCGACAGGGCCCCAAGTCTGCTAATGCAATTATTATAATCGTGTCAGAATGGTCTCTCAATGACATCGTTTTGACCAATGACGAATGAGATAGTTTTACTCTAAGTCAATGACCGCTTAGGTTTTGACCGTTATGGTGCCATTATGACACCATTCTAACACTGCAATAGCAGAATTGGGGCCCAGATCGGGTGTCAAGTTAGGCTGTTCGTACGCACGATATTTTTTTTTTATCACAACCTGTACTTTCCTAGGAAATGATTAGGTGTGACTGTTTAATATTCTATACTTATCAATTATGCAATTTATATCCTCATTCCAACATGTTTTTGGAATACACAGGTAAAACATGTAGGTGCTGGTCTAGCTCTAAGTATTTAAAAAATCCGGACCGCATAACTAAGTTTGTTTGTGAAGGAATTTTGATGATTTTGAAAAAACTGCACTAGTTAGGAACATCGTTTTATATTTGGTGCAATATTTGGGTCAATTCCTATCAGCTCTAATTATTTCAGATTTTTCGCTCCGCAAACTTCGGAAATAAGGGGGGGAATGGATTTTTTTTCGGACATTTTTCATCATATGTCGAAAACTGTGAGACATAAAATTAAATAAAAATATATTTTGAAATGTGCAGATCAAGCCCTTTCATATGATATGCCACTTGACCTAGTAACCCCACTTAAAAATTTCGGACCCCCACCCCGACCCCTTTTGCAATGAAAATAAAAATATTTTTTTACTTTTTTCATTTGCAATAAAATTGGGCAAGCATTCTTTATAACCGTTACAAATTTCAAGTCGATAGCATTAGTAGTTGCTGAAATAAGCAGGTGTGACAGACAGACAGACGAAGTCGCACCATAAGGGTTCCTTTTTTACCATTTTGGTACGGAACCCTAAAAAGCGTAAATATTAGTGTTAATTTATAATTTTTAAAAATAGGTAGGTAGGTACCTAAGTTATACCTAATCTTTCAATATTTTAATAGTAAGTATCTATAGGTAGGTAACTTAAACTTAATAATACGCCATTTAAATCTAAATGTCTGCTGATATCAATTGATTCATGGCTGTTAATTAACTTCAATGATAGTTTCTATTTCGTCAAAATCTTACTAAGCCAAGGCGACAAATAACCAATCGAATAAGAAGGTTGTAGCACAAAACCACAGATAAATATTATAAATACACTTGAGAATGATGATAGACAGACAAAGTCGCGGAATGCCTCGTTGGCCTAGCGTGAGGTCCTGGGTTCGATCCCCGTGTTGAGCAGTATTTATTTTACTATTGGAAAATTCTTAGTTGCAGCCCAGTCTCTGGATTTGTTTCCAGTTAATGGCATTATCGTTCCCGTAGAGCGAAAAGTCACCAAGTCGTGAAATGACCAAAATCGGGCGAGAATTTCGAATTTGTTTGCGAACGTTCGAAGGAGAATGTCACGGTGAGATTCTCCCTCGAACGTTCGCAAACAAATTGGCAGTTCTCGCGGTGACATCACGCGGCGTGTCGGTACAGAATAGACAATAGACAGGCTGAGTAACTATTTGCTCTACCCCGGAGAGCGATAGCCTAGCCCTATATGATTACGTCCCCGTAGAGCAGCGGTTCCTAACCTTAGGCCCTAGACAAGTTACTTTTCTGTTAGCGTTAGCGTCATTCTGTTAGCGTTAGCGTCACACGCTACGGATAAAATGTATGGAAATGACATTTGTGAGTCACGTGACTTTTCCGCAGGTAATGTCACTGCCATACATTTTGTGCTTATCGTTTGGCGTGAACGCTAACAGAAAAACAACTTGTCTAGAGACTCTTATCAATCTTATTATTACCCCTATGACCTATTAGGAAAACTCATTTTACCCCCCGCCCGTTAAAATGTTATTACATGAAAATACAATAGCCTTTAATAGGTAATCATAATAAATTGCACAAAAACTCGATGAATTAATAATACTTAATGCAGTGTGCAGGTTGATTTTGTTTTACATTTGCAAGCTTTAGTAAAGTTTTCAATTAATTATTATAAAATTATTATCTATTACCAGCAGAATAACTGTTTTACCCCCGAGGGGGTAATTACCCCCAGGTCCGGAACCCAGGCCGAAGAGTCTACGGAGATGTATCATATAGGATCGCTCCCTATTACATGGGGCTGGAACTTATTTTATGGCGAAATATGAGTGTACTACCTATACACCTCTGCCTAATCCTTCTAAGAATACAGGCGTTATGTTATGTCACTGTTGTGTCACTTAACTCATACAAAATTCGACATAACTCAAGATAAGTACGAGATAATACGGTACCAGACTATTTTTTTTTTTATTGTGAATCTGTAAACTATTTGAAAAAAGATAATTAACACCAAAAAACTGATGAAACATCTACGAAATTGGCAAAGTTATAAGCGTTTTAAAATGATTTGCTAGACACGGACGCACAGTGTTTTTTGACCCAAAAAAAGTGACATTCGCTTTTTATTGAAGATTTATACTAAATACATCATTCCAAATGCAAGAGTAGAACACCCAGGTGTCAATTTCCCATACTTTATTTTTAAAAAAATATTTTAGTTTTCGTGACCTTCTCACTGAAAATACTAAAAATGATTCGTAAAAAAAAATCTATACATATTTTTTTGTTTTTTGTATTTAAGTTTTATAAAGCATTTTTTGGTGCACATTATCCAGTTTATATTTATTCAAAAATGTTGACAAAACCTTCAAAATATATTTTTTTGTTGAAATCAATATTTATTTTTTTATAATTTTGCTAGCACGAAGTAGAATCTCTATCTAGCATAAAAAGATTCCTTGTACTAAGGTTTATCATCCACAACAATATTACGTTCAACTTCGGCCTAGGTTTCGAGAAAATGATTTTTAAGTGCAGAGGTCAAAGTTTCAAATATAGGGTTATGTTACAAAAAGGATGAAAGGTCAAAAAATTTTTTCTGATACTTAATATTGTTATTAATTAAAAACATTTAGCAATCTTGAATTTGGTGTTTATTCTAATAGATTGGCTTCGTGGCTTAAAATTATTGAATCCATATTTGACATCTCGTTAATCTCGTGCTGCGAGTAATCTTGTTCATTTTCTGACTGTAGACTTTTTGATTCGGGGCCCGGAAGGACATCTCCCAGCAGGTAGGGTAAGCACCTGCTGAGGCAAAGTGGCGTCATGGGTCTATAACGGCTCCATGGGCCTCGCCCCCGTCCTTCCAGATCACGTGTATTAGCGCGGGGTTTTAGCATCAGCTTATCGAGGGTGGACCGCTTCCCGCGCCACACGAAACCCTTCATCAGAAATAATCAGATACTTTATCCAAACTTATATTATAATTGCGAAAGTAAATCTGACTAAAAAGGTAGTTATAATACAAGCAGGTACTATATCGCAAAAGGTCAAAATAATGACAACCCTAATACAAATATTTAAAAATCATTTTCTCGAAACCTAGGCCGAAGTTGAACGTAATATTTTTGTGGATGATAAACCTTAGTACAAGGAATCTTTTTATGTTAGATAGAGGTTCTAATTCGTGCTAGCAAAATTATAAAAAAATAAATATTGATTTCAACAAAAAAATATATTTTGAAGGTTGTCAACATTTTTGAATAAATATAAACTGGATAATGTGCACCAAAAAATGCTTTATAAAACTTAAATACAAAATACAAAAAAATATGTATAGATTTTTTTTTATGAATCATTTTTAGTACTTTCAGTGAGAAGGTCACGAAAACTAAAATATTTTTTTAAAAATAAAGTATGGGAAATTGACACCTGGGTGTTCTACTCTTGCATTTGGAATGATGTATTTAGTATAAATCTTCAATAAAAAGCGAATGTCACTTTTTTTGGGTCAAAAAAACACT
Source organism: Thalpophila matura (assembly GCA_948465475.1). Lineage (NCBI taxonomy): Eukaryota > Metazoa > Arthropoda > Insecta > Lepidoptera > Noctuidae > Thalpophila > Thalpophila matura. The sequence continues at coordinate 7,580,689 of OX419198.1, read as the reverse complement.
GTGGGACGGCATGCATGATAAGTGACGTAACACCACCTATGTCCGCTTCGCGCGACAAAGACGGAGCGATACTCCCTCCAAGAACTTTAAAAGCGTCTATGTTTTCCATTTTGTGATAAATTATTATTTTTTTTACTTTTTTGTTATTCCTATTCCTTCTTTGGAATAAAATAATTTATTTGTACTTTTTTAATAGTAGTCCACTACCGTATTATGTCTTGTCAGGATTGCGGATAGCTCATAGGGGGCCTGCCAATGTTCGCATGTGTTATCGCGATAATAACACGTCAATTGATTACCTATCTTGACTTTTCTTGACCTAATATCGTAACCTTGATTTTTAATACAGCTAGACTTTGGTAGATAAAAAAACACAGATTTTTTTTTTAATTAATTCAAAGATTTTTTTTTTAATTTTAACACTCAGTAGCTACCTATACATGTATAGTTTTATGTACACACGATGTATATAAAACAGGGTACGTGACGAAGCAGTCAGCAGACACGGACACACCCGAACGTGTCGTACAAAATAATATCACGTTTAAAACATTCAAGTGGGTGTGTCCGTACCGGTTTCGATAAATTTTCCACTTAATTCTTTTTAAATGTTACGATTCAGGTCAAGTTAGTTTTTTATGTTGTTTTATTTGTTCCTATGCGGATTGAGCATAAAGACGATGATATCATTGTATTAGCTCGTAAAGATCATTGCTAAGTGCTAGGCCTGGACCTCTAAATTATAAATCTACCAACACTAGCAAAAAAGGGTTTTTTTATCGTGAAAAAAGCCTTACGCCCTTTTTACTAGTGCCGACAGAACTACTTAAATTAACGGTCATAACCTTATAACTAATTGACATTGCTGTGATCACCAAAATTGGTGATTATAGAAATGAGTGCGCGTAGAATGCAAACCAACCCGCACTGGGTCTGCGTGGTGAGGTACGGCCCACTCCCTCTCACGGAGAGGAGGCCTAGCAGGCGCGGTCCCAGGGCCCCCCCTCGGACCGCGCCTGCTAGACCTCAAATTCGTACAAAAATGTGCGAAACACGGTAATTCACGCAGCACGTCGGCATTAGAGCCAAACCACACGGTGCGGTGCGGCGCCGCACCGCAAAGATTTCACCCTATCCGCGGTATCGGCGACCGCTCGTGTGCCCGCCGAATGGGTGAAATCTTTGCGGTGCCGCGTCGCATCGCACCGTGTGGTTTGGTTCCCCCCCCCCCCCAGTCTTTAGCTGCGTATGACCCCCTCCCAAAGTCGTCGGCTGCGACCGCGCCTGGGCCTAAGTCCCAGCAGTGGGAACATTATAGGCTGACTATTATAATTTTAGAACCAAAAGTTAGAACACAAAAAAGGCTCTTCTCCTTTTTTTTTGAGAATCCCTTATTTCTATTTTGACACACCGATTGACTTATTGGGTGCCTGGATAGTGGTTGACTCTCCGTCAGAACCGCATCTTTGAATAGCTATAAACTTGTAAATTATGCTGTATCGAGGACACTTACCAATACTAGTTGGAAGACAATTTCAAAACCCTTTTTATATCTTGTTATTTTCAAAACCTTTTAATAAAATTACGATGTTACGTTCTAAAATAGGTATCCACTACAATTTAGATACTTCGTGCTACATTAATTTATTTCTCAAAACATTACCAATGTCCACACAGTTGTTATGAACATAATATTATAATATTGTCCGACTGGGAACTGGGTGATTGACATCCCCTGGTTGGAGAATTTAGTGGAAAAACAGGTTAGAAACCACTAGATTAGCTTCGGAAAATTTATATCTACCTATTGCATTTTGTTTTTTTTATGGCTAGTCAGCTTTTAAGGACTTACTAATATTTTCTGCTTATCATCGATCTATGTAGGTACTAGGTACCTACTACCTAATTTTTATTTTTTATTTATCCTTTTATCTCCATGTACTCTCATAGAAAGAATTATCTTAACTACACTGATGTAGTTTTTTAATAATAAGTATTTAATATTTTTCACAAAAGGGTCTTACAACTCCTTTCAGAACTTAGCTGTCCGCGTATGTTATTTTATTTAACTTTTATTTCTATCCATAATAGGTACGGTAGTGGACTACTATTAAAAAAGTACAAATAAATTATTTTATTCAAAAGAAGGAATAGGAATAACAAGAAAGCAAAAAAAAAAAAAAATATCACAAAATGGAAAACATAGACGCTTTTAAAGTTTTTGGAGGGAGTATCGCTCCGTCTTTGTCGCGCGAAGCGGACATAGGTGGTGTTACGTCACTTATGCATGCCGTCCGTGTCTAGCAAATCATTTTAAAACGCTTATAACTTTGCCAATTTTGTAGATGTTTCATCGGTTTTTTGGTGTTAATTATCTTTATTCAAATAGTTTACAGATTCCCAATAAAAAAAAAATTATTCAACATACCTATTGCCTTTCATTTTTATCTAATTCAATTGTATGTATCGATTTGCAAATATTTTTTTTTATTTTATGTAGATGAAATTACGACTCTTTATGTTGCTATTGGAAAGTTTAACCTACCGACCTAATAATGGAGCAGCTTGTTTTTTACTACCTATGTAGTAATTACATGGCCAACCGCCGTAGTTTTTGTCGCCTTATTTGGTTTATTAGATTCTTCTGAACAGTTTTTTGGCCAACTAGTAATGGCAACGTACCTACTCGTAACATACTTTCGCATCCCATTTTCAGCAAATAACGGTTACTGACTGAAATACTTCTGTGGATTCAAAATACTGTCTATTCATAATACTGCCAGGCATCGACAAAATAGCAATTTCACATAGACGAGTCGTTCAAAATTACGAGGGATAAAATGTATAAGAGTACGATTTATTGATTTATGAGTTTATGCTATAAGTTTTACGGCTATGTCTGTATGGCCTGAATCCTATTAGAAGGAAAATCAAACATCATAAAAAAAAAACTGGCCAAGTGCGAGTCGTACTCGCGCACCGAGGGTTCTGTATCATTTTTGGACGTATAAAGTGAAAAAAACCGGACCGCATAAGTAAGTTTGTTTGTGAAGGAATTTTGATGATTTTGAAAAAACTGTAGGCTAGTTAAGAACATCGTTTTATTTTTGGTGCAATATTTGGGTCAATTCCTATCAGCTCTAATTATTTCAGATTTTTCGCTCCGCAAACTTCGGACATAAGGGGGGGGAATGGTATTTTTTCAGACATTTTTCATCATATGTCGAAAACTGTGAGACATAAAATAAAATGAAAATATATTTTGAAAGGTTGTTTTTAATTTAACGGACTGTTATCTTGTCGGTGAACTAAGACCTAAGCAGATTCAATCAGCGCCATAAGTTGGTTAAAACGGCTACTTTTACATAACATCTGAGTTTAAGTTTCTGTTAAAGACACAAAATTATCCGATACGAGTAGCTACTAAAAAAAAGTTTGTTGAGTTATGTAAACATAAATGTATGGAACAGCAGATTTTTTTTTTCGCGATTTCAGGGTTGGTCCCATAGTTAAAGTTGTTCATAATGATGAGTACAATGACCCTTTAAAATATTTCCACTGTTTAATCTGCCACCCTGTATTAGATATCTAGTTACCTACACGTATTATTGTTTTCATTGATGTGATGATGATGATGATGATGTGATTAAAGCCGAGTGTTAACAGACTGGTCACTAACCGTATGTAAAACGGGGATTTTATCGGCCTTTAAAACATTTGATAAGAGCCAATAAGGAAGGTGGGAGGTTCCGGGAGTCACGCCAGGCCAATCATTATTAACTAATAAATATTATTAATAATAACTTAGTAGCGAAATCCGCTTCCTGGAAAAAAAAACCTCCTATATGTAGGTATACCTAATTACCCCCTTACTTATAAACGCCTCTCAACTTGAACCACTGATTAAATAGGTATTCAACTATCCTTGTCATTTGAATGACTATCAACATTAGACTTAGGACTATAATCTTTAGTAATATCAACAATAACATCTAAGTTTAATAGTTCTTGTAGGTACCTATTTAGCATAATGAACTAGAACTGGACTGGGAACTATGAGCAATAACTAATCATACCTACCTAATAAATAACAGTCTTAATACCTATCTCTGTATTTACTAAACAGTAGGTACTAGAATAGGTACTGGGGCCGTACCACGACGTGTTATTGCCATCATTATTCCGCTGTGAGAGAGGGATGGCACTATACAGCACGAATAGCGCTATCCCTTGTTTACAGTGGAACAATGATGGTTTTAACACGTCATGGTACCTGATAACACTGTTTTCATCGTATTGCTAATTAGCGGGAGTGTAGTACCTACTTACATTAAAAAAATATCAATACCTACTCAATACTTTATTGCATTAACGTGTAAAAAGATTGTATCTAATAGATATGTTACTGTAAAAGCCCGAATAGTGATAAATCCTAAGTTTTACCGGTAAATCTTAGGATTTACCAACGTATCCGGTCGATCGGAATCTTTTTTTTTTTAACGTTGAAGTTCAAGGTTGCGGAGTATTCAACTCTAAAAATTCTCGTTCGAAATTCAAAACTAAACTTTATTTACATCATTTGAGCAAATACTGGCTGGTGGAGGCACGGCTGTGTGAATAAATTAAAAAGTTGATCAGCATAATAATAAGGAGTCAAGTAAGTGATATTTAGGCGTTCTATTCGGTTCCAAGAATTTGTGGAAGATTAAGTGATATTTTTAGCCAAATGTGTTGTATACATAATTAATTGAATAGTTACAAAAAATAACACAAAGGCTCGTAGGTGTAGTGGTTGCAAGCGCGACTGCTAAGCGTGAGGTCTAGGGTTCGATCTCTGGGTCGGTCAAAATGTTATCGGATTTTTCCATCAGGAAGTTTTCAGTAACAGCCCGGAGTCTATGGATTTGTGCCCGGTTGTTGGCAATATAGGCTCGCCCCCTATTATAATGTGACTTATTATAACTGGTCACAGATAATATAATACTATACGTACAGATGCCTCATCTCATACAAAGAAATGTGACCGATTTAGCGCGAGCTATCTTCGGGCTATACATTTTTCCTTTCAAAATTTGAACCAATATTTTTCATGATGTATTTTTTCATGTTCTCAATTTTACACAAACTTCAATAACAAATTGATACATATAACGCCATCTATTATGAGTTATTTCAACAAATGTTACTTTGTTCCTGATGAGACCCCGTGAACTGGTGAAATGTGGGTGTACCTAGACTATATTAAACCTCTGCCTAACCCTGCGAAGAGTACAGGCGTAATGTTATGTTAACACATCCTTAGTTTAAATTAAGGCATGACAAAGTCCATATTTTTAAAGCGATTGATTAAAACTAGATTTCGAATAAAAGATATGAATTAATATCATTGATACCTGTCAGTTTTGTACCTAGATATATCTAGATCCATAAGGATCTAGGATTATCGCACTGACACACCCACTACTAATCTCTGTACCTCAGATCATAGACACAAGGAGATATGCCATCATAGCAAATTAGTACCGGAACAACTGATGCCACTTTTAGTACATTTTTCGACACAATTACGCGCATAATTAAGCGCTCCTTGTGAATAAAAAGATCTCCCACGCATTAAACATTCCGCACACCCTCAATCTAACACTGTTAATCGTCACTCAAGACTAACACTAAACGAAAACACTGTATTTATACCATCGATCGTGTTCGGTTCGTCGCCAGCGCGTACGTTTTTAACCGACTTCAAAAAAGGAGGTTCTGTATTCGTCCCGTATGTATGTAAGTATGTATGTATGTATGTATGTTTGTATGTGCGCGATTTTCTCAAAAACTACTGATTCGATTTGGATGGGGTTTTCACTAACGTAATCTACATACTTTCAGGAAGGTTTTAGTATATAATACATTATGTAATCATTCCTATGTACAAAGTTATATGCATAAATGTACACACTCCGTAGAAGATTTACTGTTGAACGAATTCGTGAAAGTAATCTAACACGGGATAAAGAACTAAAAAGGGAAAAATAAAAAACTTTTTTAACAAAAAATAACCGACTTCAAAAATCCACTACAAAGAAAATAATAACGGGTGGGCCAAAAATTCTTGCAAATAGCAACACTGAACGTATCAAAAACCATTGGAGGGAGGAGGGCGCGGATGGCGGAAAATTATGTGTTGCTTCATGCAATTTTAGTCACTATGGAGCGTTTCACGGGAGAACAGCATGCATTTTGTGTAAAACATTTTTACAAAAACAGTGAATCTTAGGTACAATTTCGGCGTTTATTTCGCTCTGAATATGGATCTAAGTCAGTGTCCCAGAATAAGATTAATTTGTTCTTGGATTAGAAATTTTAGTCGAGTATACACAAGGAAAATAACATCAATTGCCCAATTGGCAGAAAATAAATCATCATCCAAGAAATGGCTGCCATTCCACGCGTGAAAATGTGAGAGAGTTGTTACTTTGCGCTCCAGGTTCGACAAGTGTTTGCGTCGAGACAGAGCACATCTCATCGATATCATTTAAAAAAAAAAATATGGCATTAGATGTTTGTTGCGTTGAATAAATGATCAACAAAATATATTATCATTTGTAGTTTTATTTCTATTCATGTTTCAAAAGTGCAAAAATTTTTGGCCCACCCTTTAATTTTGGTTTCGGAAGTCGGTGGCAAAAAAAAGCAAACAAAAACCAAAGCCACCGACTTCCGAAACCAAAATTATTATTTTCTTTGTAGTGGATTTTTGAAGTCGGTTATTTTTTGTTAAAAAAGTTTTTTTTAAAATGAGCAATTTGCTCAAGATCAGGCATTAAGCTCGATAGCGCCTTGGCACACCTCCCTTGTTTCTATGATCTGAGCTCTGTACCTTACTAACGAAACACCTAGTTATCTTTCTTCAACACAATAAAATAAAAACAAAATATACTTACCATAAAATCTCAAGTAGGTAATCAAGTAATCCTGCCCACCCTCTAATCGATTGTGTTGTTGATTGTCCCTTAATTCTATGTGATATTGAACATACTAAATTACTTGAGAATTTTTTCACGCATCATAACTATTCAAATATAATATTTCTGTTGTACCTACTTCAGAAAATACCTACTGTGTTACTGTGAAAAATGCGTGAAAAAACAATTTTTCATCCCACCATCTCGGAAAGAGTATTTTTGCTCTTCGATATCTGAGTGCAAAAGCCGTTTTTATTCTCTAGAGGATAAAGTAAATTGAATTTAGAACATCGTGTGCACTAAGGTTGTGAATTCAAAACATCATTAAACCTATTTACTTTTATCTCCATGGTCCCGAATTTATAATCCAACCTTTTTTTCCTCGCTGAGGTGGGATGAAAAGTTACGTGTTGTACTCGAGTGCAAGCATTTTTCGCCTCGTGCTCTTTTGATTCCCTCGCTAACGCTCAGGATTCTAATTTTGAAATCACTCGCTGCGCTCGTGATTAAATTTTAGAATCCTTGCTTGCTCGGTCATCAAAATTGAGCACGCGGTTAAAAAGCAACTTTGCACTCTTGTTTAGCAAATAACTATTAATTGATTTCGTGATTACGCACATTAAAATCACAGGGGCGTGTCCTTTTAAGTCACAGATAACAAACAAAACTTATCTATGGTTATGACCTGAAGAATTAAAAAACATAGATAACATTTCTGCACTCATCTCTACCTTATCTTAAATTCACACGACACGTCATTTGAGTAGTATTTTTCCTTACGACACACAAAAATTCTGATGTAAATATGAGTCTTACAGTCAGCTTATCTCCCGGGCTTATGACCTATTGGTATATGGAGTCACGTAATAAAGTAGAATGTGCTAACTCTGACCGTAGACACTTGCATCAGACTGTTATCTATGGATTCAGTTTTATTTGTAAACTGGCATTTTATAATTTATCTATACTATACGGCCCGGTTTGAAGCTTACGTCCCGGACGGACTCCCGGTGTCCCGGTCCAGTTTTCCGGGTTTGGTAGTTCAACATGCTTATGTAGTTGCAAACACGAAAGAAAAGTTAAGTTCTTCTCAAAATGTGCCAATCTCTCTTTGTAATCCCAGGCCACAATTCTCTTGGGGATCGGTCGTTTTCGTTGACGAAAAAACGAAGTTACCTACTCAAAAAGTCAGAGTTAAAAAAAAAAGTTGCACTGAGAACGTAGAATAGCCCTAAGAAAATTATGATGTCGTTAGATCATCGTACTTAGTTGTGATGTTGCTATAAAAGTGGCAACAGCGGTTCCGGTACTAATTTGCTATGATTGATATAACATATCTCCTTGTTTCTATGACCTGAGTATAAGACGTTCCTTGATAATTCCGTAGAGGACGCTGAACTCGAATGCGGTGACTGGTGCATTTTACGGCGTGATAGAAGTACACCATGTGGAGGTGTCGCGCTTGCCGCGCGGGCAGGGATAGTCCTGCGACGGCTTAGTAACTTAGAAACCAACACTGTTGAGGATCTTTGGGCCTCCTTCTCATGGCATGGTCGTTTGTTTTATGTATGCGTTGTTTATATTAAGCCAACTGCAACTGATAGTGACTACATGCAATGGTTTTGTAAAATTGAAAGTTTTATAAATACATTTAAATCACCTGTTCTAATATTAGGAGACATTAACTTAAATAGTGCTTCTATTAATATTTCTAATTATTATTGTTATTTTATGTCTTATTGTAGCCTGTCAGAAATGAATGTAGTGAAAAATGTACATGGAGGAATGTTAGATGTCGTTCTGGTCCAGGAGGGCGTTGACCCGTTTGAGGTTCGTGTCATAGCTACTGACGGAATAGTTCCTCCTGACGCCTACCATCCACCTTTGGACATTGAGGTAAGGATCGACACAGCTCATCATTCCGATTTTCTGGAGCCAAGTAACATAAGTCCCTTCAAAGACTGGAACTTCAGTAAGTGCGATTATCAGCGGTTATACTCGTTGTTTTCCGAATGCTCTTGGAGTACGGTGTTGCAAGCTAGTGATGTTTACAATGCTACTGACTGTCTATATAAAACTGTTTATAATTTTTTTGATGAATGTATACCCAAAAAACGACGTAAGAACACTGCAAGTCGACGCTTTCCCGTCTGGTTTTCCAATGACATTATCCGCGACATTAAATACAAGACTAAATTACACGCGTCCTGGAAGCGAACAAAATGCAATCAAACCTATAAATTGTTCTCCGACCTTAGAGCTGACCTTAAACTTCGTACAGCGGCCTCGTATACTTCGTATATAGAATGCATAGAAGGTCGCATACGGTCAAATCCCCGTGAGTTTTGGCGCCACATTTCGAGCATTCGTACCAAGGGAGGCTTTGAACCCAACATTACATATAATGGCTTAACTTATTCTGGGATGGCTGCAGCCGAAGCATTTGCTAGTTTTTTTGAAAGTGTATTTTTACCTGATATCCCCGTACTTAATTCTGAATTAGCAAATAAACAGGATAATAGTTGCAATAGTAATTATGTAAATATTTTTCAAATCACGCCCAGGGATGTCATGTGTGCAATAAATAAGTTAAAACTGAGTAGCTCTAGCGGCCCTGACAATATACCTTCAGTGGTGGTCAAGCAATCATATGAAGACTTTTGCATTCCCTTATGTCATATTTTCAACCTGGCATTAGAAACTGGACAATACCCACCTCAATGGAAACTATCAAGGGTTACCCCCATACCTAAAAGCTCTGACAAGTCAAAGGTGGATGAATACCGGCCGATTGCGGTATTGTCAACTCTAGCAAAGGTGTTTGAGATAGTCATCTACAAATACATACTCTCACAGGTGGACAAGTTCCTTTGTAACGAGCAACATGGCTTTAGACCAAAGAGGTCCGTGGATTCCAACCTACTGACTCTTGTAGAGTTTATTTCGGCTAGGCTGGACCAAGGCTCTCAAGTAGATGTACTTTACTTTGACTTCCGGAAGGCCTTTGATAGGGTTAATAACGACATACTGCTGGCAAAACTTAGCACCATGGGCTTTCCCCCTGGACTTCTCCGGCTTTTCGCAGACTATCTCCGCGATCGCCAGCAGTTTGTCAGACTCGGCGTCTACGAGTCCAAGCCCTATCACACGCGTTCCGGAGTAAGTCAGGGCTCAATTCTGGGACCTTTATTATTTCTTGTTATGGTTAACGACCTTCCCACCGTTCTTCAGCGTACCCGATGTTTGCTGTACGCCGATGACCTCAAACTCTTCGCAGAGGTGAGTTCTGACGCAGACTGTATAGGTCTGCAGCAGGACATTGATGCTGTGTATCAATGGAGTCTTGAGAACAGGATGGAATTCAACGCCTCTAAATGTTATGCAATGACATTCGGTCGCATGCGGCACCCAATAGAGTACGACTACAAGATAAATGGCATCAGCGTAACACGTCCAACAACCATGAAGGACTTGGGTGTCACATTTGACCCTAAATTAACATTTCATGACCACATAATTGCGCTGGCTAAAGAGTCTTTTAGGCGTTTGGGTTTCATCCTTAGAAATTCTCGTGACTTTCGTAACCACCATGTGATACGGTTAATTTTTGGGGCGTTGGTACGCTGCAGACTCGAAAGTGCTATGTGTGTGTGGAATCCGCATGAGAGCACTTACTCACTTCTTCTTGAAAAGGTTCAAAAAGCCTTCCTCCGGTACTTATACAGACATATCAACGGATATTATCCATACCTATATCCCACTAAATTTCTTTTAGGCTGTCTTGGGTATAATTCATTGGAGGTCAGGCGGGAGTGGAACCAACTTGCAGTCATGTGCAAAATTCTCCGAGGGAGAATTGATGCACCTGATCTGCATGATGAGTTGTGTCGATTTTTTGTACCATACAACTATTGTCGGAGCCGAAAGCATTTGTTGTTTGCAGTGCCGTCGTGTCGCACCGTAGCGCGCTCAACGTCGCCAATACCACGCACCCTCTCCGCACTAAACGCCCTCCTGTGCGCCAATCCTGAATGTGATCTGTTTGCGGATGGATGGCAGGATATTTTGCGAGTGTTTGCGGTTCTGTGAGAAGAATGAATGACTGCGTGTTTGAATTGTTTTTTTTTTTTTTTTTTTTTTTTTTTTAGTCCTGTTTGAATTTTTTTTTTTTCTTTTAAAGTAGGTAAGTTGGTATTTATGGTTTATTTGTAGTTAAGTCTCTATAAATAAGTAGGTAGGCTTCTTAATAATTATTGTAATTGGTGTATACCGTTATAATTAATAAATAAATAAATAAATAAATAAATAAACTCCATATTTATTTTAATAAACACCAAGTGACTTCAAAGACAGAGCAACACGGGCCCCCGGCGGACCACGGAGCCCGTGTTGCTCTATGATCAAAGCACATTAAAATCGGGTTGCATTTTTGCATTTTTATAATAATATCTAATGTGGGTAAACATATTTATCTAAAGAGGAATATTTTCCCATTCCTTTGAAGTAGCGTAGCGTTATTTTTCGTTTTGCAGTAACAAGATATCTACGCTAATAGAAATGGCTTCAGCTTCCTAGAATAATTTCTAAAAGCTCAAGGGAAGGTTCGAAGAAAATCTGACAAGCTTGTAAAATTAACTTCAACATAAATACGAGTAGGTAATAATTATGTTTTCCGTAAAATGACTAGGTAACTAATATTATATAATATAGGTAGGTATTGTTCCAACGAGCCTTAGTTTTAAATAAAAAACTCAATTGGATAGTGTCTACAAACTAATGAATAGATCTATTATGTACCTATTCATCATAATACTGGAATCTCCACCATTTAGATCCACTTAAATCAATTAGAATATTAAAGAGTTACTTTTGACCAGCATATAATTTTGAATATGGTCTTAGTTCACGTAAAAGATCCGTCGTAGGTATTACTTACGTTAGACAATTGCTTACGTTACCAACAAGAACAGTCTTTACTATAGCACAGTAAAAATTTTTACTGTGACTATAGGTACATTAAACAACAACTATTTATCACCAAACACTCAGCTATTACTTATTGTTTTTATTATTATGACGTGATCATAATACATTGCAATCATCAACAAATTAGATTGAGCGGCGAAAAAGGCTCAATTGATGACGTCAAACGGGAAGAGTATAAAATCGGTCATTTCCTGGTCTGCCCATATTTTGAATAGATAAATTAAACTAATAAACAAAGGGGTTTTTATATGACGCCTTAGAATTAATAAACTAATCTTATTGGTGAATGTCCTTCAAAAGGTGGTGTGTTGTTAGTTGTATTTATACGACCAAGTCCCATGGATCATAGTAGGTATGCGTATTCTGCAGATTCTGCCAAACCCTATGGGAAAAAAGGCGTGAGTTTATTCATATTTAGAGATAGACTTTAAAAACACGGAAACAAATTACGGTTACAAAAACGTTACGAAAAGTCAAAAACTAAAATTTTCTTAAGGGTTTTGGTAACGTTTGTGTTCTAGAAATTGTCTCGTGCGAGCGAACACGCGACTCTTTGATTTAGGATGGTATCTGAAGGCCAAGGCCAGCCATTCGCGGACGGAACAGTAAATGTCTGATTGATTTCACGATACAAATGCGTCAGTATGAATATGATCTACTTCCCAGTTAAGTACTTACTTACGTCTTTCGTTCGTTGACAACAATTTTATTTAGGTACATCGTCTATAGACCACTTATTGAGCGAATTAAATTTGGAAAATTTGGAGTCATGAGACGGTTTTATTGATGGTAGGTACAAAAGTTAGACTATGGTCAAGGAGATTTAATAGGCACTTTAATGAATATCATTGCCTAGAATAAAGATTGGCACTAAACAGGAAAACACAAACACTGCAAGTTAATTTTGAATGTTTTTTTCAACACAATAATCTCGTTTTTTGTAAGTATTCCAAATCTGAAATAACTTTTGTAAGCGTTACCAGAAATAAATGCGACAGCTACGTTACATTACAATCAAGGCAAAAGGTTTATTTTTATTCTTAGTTTAAACTAGCTGTGTCAACGACTTCGCCTGCGTGAAGGCAGAAAATAACACAATGTTGTTAATTTCTTTAAACAATTTTTAACGCCCTCTTTCACCCCTTTAGGGATGGAGTTTCAAGAAATCCTTCCTTAGTGCACCTCTAAGGTACTCAAAGAATATTTCTTCCTCGTCCTTATATATCATAGACAAAGGCTACGAAAATATAGAAATATTTTGAACTGCAATCAACGTGTGCATGCCATACCATTCGTATACGGCACGGGTGACGAAATTCACCTTGAGTTCTAACTTGCTGACGAAACAAATGCCTTTACTTACAAACAACTGGCTCTACCAAGTCAATAGGTACTCAGGTACCTACCTTCTTTTCCTAAGATGAAAAGAATAATAGAGGTAAATAAATTATTAAACAAACTTTTTTTAATCAACATATTGTCATCTGTCACGATAGTTTGTAGAGAAAAAAGTTTAAATGTCACAAATTGGCGGGAAAGTATTTTTAGATTAGTGTGTAACACTTTAATAATAACAAAATGTTAATAAACGATGACTTGATTAAAATTGACCTATATAGCTAGCTGTACACACATGATTAGCTGATGCAATAAGGCTTCCATCTTGCTTACACAGCTACATAGAGATTGTTTTCGGACTTGCCTACTCGAAATGTATTGCACGCACGTAGAAGCGAAACCAATTTATTCTACCGAATGAAACCCATCGTGGAATTTACCATTGATAAATGTTTGGTACCTACATAATTATAGTATGCAATATTCAAGAGTTGTTAATTCAAATATAAACTTGAATCATTACTACTAGACTTAAACTTGAATCATTATTACTAGGTAAGTAGGTAATTTTTTCTTTTTATTATTGATTTTGATGAAATCACGGTATTTTCAAACGGACATAATATTATCATCGTTACAAAACAAATCGATAAAATGTAGAAAAACAAGTTGTTTCAATACCAACGTTACGCGTGCACACGTCATACGACACACCCGCGCTCTCGACCAATCAGAGCGCGCCGTGCAAACACTCCTCCGCTATAAAGTGCGCGCGCGCAAGTTTATAACCACTACGTTACCAGAGTTTCAACACGCATAGTATTAAATGGGTTACAAATTAAACACCATTGCATACTATAGGTGGCTCATATTTCTATTCAGTTTCAGTAATTTTGATAAAATTTAGTTTGGGTGTTTTTTTTAATTTTGAATTCAAAGTATTAATCGTTATTTACTTAGTTTTATTTATTTTATTAATTACTTGAAAATGTTGCACTTGAACTCCATCCCTGAAGACTACGCGAGGAAGGCGAACCAGTGAGTATTTTTTTATAAACTATCCTCTGTTAATTTCATTAAAACAACCAAAAATCAACCCATTAAATCGTTCCATTACCAAAGCATTTTCTTCTATTTCTACAGTATTTTTATTAAAGTAACAACGCTTTTTACTATCTTAAACAAAAAAAAAATCAATGAAAGGAAAATAATAGTCCTCGCGTAATGTGCTTCTGTGTTTTTTTTCTTCATAATTTTTTCAGAGCAGGTCATAAGAATGACATTATTTTGCTGTTTATAAAAATTTGGTACCTAATCTATTCTTAACAAAACTCAAATCAATATCTTCTAATAATAATAGGTAGGTACCTACCTAATAAAAAATTTCACATTAAAAATATTCCCTTAAATCTTCTTCATAGATTTTTCGTTGATTATAAGCATACCTACGGCCTACCTAGTACCTACCTATAGTTAAACCTCCTCCCACGTAGTTTACCATAAAATCCCCTTAACATTTTATATGGCACACTATAATCAACAACAAAATCCGCAAGTTTCTGGCAATAATTTCCAGCTATTAGTCTCGCTACTAGGTACCTACTGCCAAGTCAAACAACCGTTGTTAGAAAAACCAATTTTTTTCAATATTGACCGTCGGTAATACATCACATGCAAGACGCGACGTCTCAAATTACTACATAATATTATTGTTTCAATTTGACTCAAATTACCAGACAACCAACTACTGATGGTTTTTGTCGCCAATGAATTCCTAATAAAAACTAATAAATTTGGCACTCGTCAAGTCGTCACGTGGAAATTTTGGCCTCTTAGCGGTCATTGACAGAACGGCACTGCAAAAAAAGTTCGGAATTTTCTATTTGGAGCACTTTGAAAAGAACCATTGCGTTTCTAATGACCGAGATACTCGTACATTGCCAAAAGAGGTTGTATGATTCAGCATTCGTAAAACATGCGTTTGTCTGTCTAGCTTTCTGTATTTTTTTTCCATCGCCTGCCTATACACATAAAACACGGTTATTGTCACTTATAGCAACTGTTATCGCTGAATACTCACATTGCTTGCCGCGATGTGATGTGGCCTCCTGAATTATCCCAAGTCTTGTTTTGATTACACCTAGTCGTTAATATTACATAAGTATAGGTCGGTACCTACTTAATTTGTATTTTCAAATGGGTAAAACCTATCTAAGGATTTCTAATTTTTATATACGTATAAAATGCCAAAAAAGACTCTTTCCTGATACTTACCTACAGGAAAACTTTAGTGTAGTATTTAATGTTACGTCAAAAGGAAAACCCAAACTGTACATAATGAAAAAAAATATCGCTATAGTATAATATCGCTTGAATTACACAACCAAAGCTAGACTTGGGTAAAACGTTATAATCACATGGAAAAATACTAAAATTTATATATCTATTGGATAGGTAAAACACTAACAATAATAATTTAGGTACTTACTACTTATTCTAAAAGTTGTACCTAACTGTTATTTCTTCACACGACCTTTTCAGTAGTATCGACGTCATCAAACGGATCTTTTAAAACGCTTGTGAAATATTACTTATAGATATATTATTATTAATCCGTTTATCTAACACCTAATTATATTACGAAGTAGGTACAAAGCACATTGACAGATAATAATAATAACCTTTGATTTAATTGACCGACATTTTCTGACCGGTCCAAAGATCCAAACGCTACCGAGGAACAATTTGACGGTCCATGCGCAATAGATAACAATTTGATTGTTAATTATTTGATATCAACACTGTTTCAACATATCAATTTATTGCAACTGGCATTCAAACAAAATAACATAAATTCACGTAGTAGGTAGGTACACCTACTCGTACATTTCGCCAGTTGTTTTTAAAACACGTGGAATAGGAGGCGAGACTATGAGACTGGGCTGCTACTGAAAATTTCCTGATGGGAAATCCTAATAACATTTTACGATTTTACTGCACCCGGGGATAGAACCCAGTAGGTACCTCACGCTCGCTCAACAGGAGTGCGATGCGACCACTAAACCAACGAGGCAGACAATTAAAACAATTTTTACTCGCTAACAGCAAAACAAAGAAGGTACAAGTATTTCACGAGCTTTGTATTTACGAAAGGTACCTACTTTGTTTCATGGTACAGCCGAAACTACTGAATCAACTTCAACAAATTAGATATCGTTGGTTTTTTCCTAAACCGATACAGTGTTAGCTGTATGACGAAACAGGAAATCAAATATGGAAGCTTGACGTCAATTCGTGATGTTTCATACTTTTCGGTATGTTTTTGTGCATGTATTACTATTTTTCTACTATTATGTATTTTTCTAATTTATGTTTTGTTTTGTCACCAGGTATGCCCAAATGGCACTGGCTTGTGGGCGTGCAGCCCATCAGACCGCTCTCCGTGGTGCCACCTCCCCCAACCCTCAACTTGCTGCATTGACCCCTAAGGTAAATATAGATCTACTAGACCAATATCGATTCAGCAGAAGAAAATGTGAGCAATAATATAAATGAAATTACTTTGATACCTCGGAAGAAATCTTCCGAGGTATCAAAGTAATTTCATTTTCAATAGACAAAGAACTATTGTTGCAGATAAGACTATTGTTTCTTTTTTTGCTTCTAAAATATCTTTTTATTACCTCAATTTTATTATACTGTTTATAGGAAAATTGTTCTATTATCTTCCAATAGTTCCTTGTTATTAGTTATCAACGGTCTTTGACGTCTTTGTTACACCAAAACCCCGCAAACCGCGCGATTCTAAAAAGTCACGGACGACACGTCGATAACTTTCAATTCTTTATTAAGACACAGACCAATTACCTACCTATGATGCTACGATTCAAATGCATCAACCCCTACAGAAAACGTAAAATTATATTAGCGCCTTTATTCTTTTCGCGGTCCAACATTCGATCTGCCAAAATGATCAAATATTGGATATGACCAACCACATGACGCCATATCTAAGATTCTTCTTTGAGACGCATAAGGCCTTCCCAAGTGACGATACTAAGGTACATCCGGCGTACCTACCCTGATCAATCAGCCAGCAACTTGCTGATCAGCGTCAGCTATAGGTACTCGTGTAGCTTCAGCCGTTACGAAAACGAAGAATCACCTAAAGTTCCTTTAAACCTTCAGGTCCGTTCCTTCGTGGAGCGCAGTGCGGCTCTCTGTCAGCCAGAACATGTCCACGTTTGCGATGGTTCGGAGGCCGAAGCAGCTGCCTTGTTGCACATCATGCAGCAGCAGGGAACCTTGAAGCGCTTGCACAAGTATGACAACTGGTGAGTAAAGCTGGAAATGCTATTAATCTTCCTTTTATTTTCTGTCGTGGTAGGCAAAAGATTATGACCAAAAAACTTAGTGGTGCTTTGTTATAAAAATGGTGGAGATAGACAAATGGGAAGTCAATATTCTTTGTTCTTGATTAGATCGAGATATCAGCAGTTATTTTAAATGTCTTAAATATTTAATAACAATAATATTAACAGATCATAATAATGTCAGTAAAACCGAAAAGCCTCAATATGTAGCGTCAATGAATTTTATCCAAAAGATCAGTGTATTGAATGAAACATTTACACTACATAATGTAGTCACAATTCTCCCAAAGTCTCCAACTACAAAACTCAAACCAACCAAAAAGACTGACAGGCAAAGAAAAATGTCTAAGTTCCAACTTTTCACTTAACCATCACCGTTTGAGTAGGTACATTCGTATTACAACTAAACTGTTCACCCAATACATTTTATTGACACAAAACCTCCTTCCCCAGCTGGCTCGCCCGCACGGATCCAGCAGACGTGGCCCGCGTGGAATCGCGCACGTTCATCTGTTCCGACAAGGAACGCGATGTGGTCCCGATCGCGCGCGCTGGACAGAAATCTGCCCTCGGCAACTACATCGCACCGAATGACTACGACAAGGCCATCACCGAGAGGTTTCCCGGATGCATGAGAGGTGAGGCTTGGCTATTTCAAAATAAATAGAAAGAAGATGAAGCGCTGTATGTTAGTAGAAAGGCGGATTTTTTAGGAGTGTTGCGTAGTATGGATCTTTCGTGTGTAGGGCAATGCAACGCAGTCTAGATTAGGTTAGGAGAATGGTTAGCAATTTCCTGATTTGTGTGATCGTGACACGTCAATGTAATCACGACACGTCACTGTAGATAATCACGACACGTCACTGTAATCACGACACGTCACTGTAATCGCGACACATCACTGTAATCACGACACGTCACTGTAATCACGACATGTCACTGTAATCACGACACGTCACTGTAGGTAATCACGACACGTCACTGTAATCACCACTAAGGCTCGTATTCTAGAACGATACTCGAGCACCGATCTCTGCTTGAGCATAGATTTAAAGCCATTTGATTGGTTGAAACTAGTTTCAATCTATGCTCAAGCAGAGATCGGTGCTCGAGTATCGTTCTGGAATACGGGCCTAAAACCGCCAAGCGTGGTTATTAAGTCCAATATCACTGAACCTTTCACTAACAATATTGAAAAAGTTCTGCTCTATCAAAGACCTTAAAAGGCTGATTATGCTTCTAAATCAAAATGTCTTTAGTTGCCTAAATACTATAGTCGTATTTTCAAAAATTTGCATAATATATGACCTTTATAAAAATGTTTAGCCTCTATCAACATCGATAAATATGGGAGATGACTTAACTGTTCAATAAATACGGAAGAAGATTTAAACCTCTGAGACTTAACATACCTACAACAGAATGTAGGGTAAGTTGGTCGACAATGAACCACCTACATTTTCAAGAGTTGTAACTCTACTCCTAGGGGCGCTAAATATATACTTTTTACTTCTAATTGTAGATAATTTAACTGGCTACTTTATGTTGTAATTCATTTTCATTTAAATACCTTATTTTCTTACTAAAAAATGTTTATTTATTTATTGGGAAATGGTTCACTGTGTACAATCTGTGGTACTCGATGAACCGGGGGCTGGTACACAGTAAACCGTGTGTGCAAACAGTGAACCATGACATTAAAGAAAGCCTTAAAATTATCGGATTATAATAAATGTAGTGAAATAAAACCCACTTATTAATATATGTATAGAGTAGGCACTTTTATATTATATTTTTACTTCTAATTGTTAAAAGGAATTACATAAATTGTTGGCATAATCAAAAATATAAGTCTCCTTTAGACTTGTTTCTTGCTCGTCTGTGAATATTTTATTTACGCCGTAGTTTAGTTCCTATAGCCATATGTTGCTACCGTTTCAGGCTTTCATAAGCTTATGCCGCTAAGATATAAACTGACAGTAGTTTTTAGTGCTTCAGGTAAGTGGGATCCTTTTTTCCTCACAGATCTATCTAATTTTGTTCGCTCCATCCTGAAATGTATAAAAGTTTCTAGAAAATTTTTGATTTAGCAAATAAGTAGGTATAAAAAGTAGAATATCTGGGTCAATATCTATCTAGCAAAGGTGGTACTCAATGAATCACTGGTTCATTGTGTACTCTCTCAAAGTGGTTCATTCTGTGCCACCCTACACTTTTCGATTTTGAGTTGAAGTAGCCACATGGATAAACACGTGGTGCTTAGCGAAACTATCTTAAATAAAAGCGCAAAAAACTACTAATTCATCAAGCCAATTGATATTCAGCTACTATTTACACAAGTAATATGGGACGAAATTTTACTCACGTAATTTTTTTTCAATTTTTGGAACAAAAATACAAAAAGCAGGCGTGTGCGGTCGCCTGCGCCGCTAGCTCGCGGTCGATTGGGGAGGGTGGGGCGCTTCTTAAAGACGCTTACCTGATGTAGTTTGCACCGAGCAGCAACGTCGCATTTCTGAATTATTTGCATGGTTCACTGTGTACTGATGGTTCATTGTCAACCACTCGACCCTAAACGAAGAAACAGAAACAAAACGGTTTTTGTTTCTTAAAGAAACAAAAACTGTTTTGTTTCTTTTGGGAAAATGATTCGAGTTCTCATTGTTTAAAGCTTAAAGCTTTAAACAATGAGGAAGCGAATCATTTTCCCAAAATCCGTGAATTACCCAACGTAGGTATATTGAGTAAATGTTTGGAGGAATTTCATTACACTGCAGTCGTGTTGGTACATTGATGAAAATAGATAATTATGCATATGTGCATATAAGCAGCTGTCTGTCTGCCCTGATTCCCCTTAAAATCAATACAACGAGCCGGACTCCCGGGCAATCTGCTCATTACTGTAATTAGTGGTACGCTCGACAGAATAATAAATTGGTAATTAGAATCTTTTATAATAGAGTGCCAACTTTCGATTGGCACAATTCCAATTCAGAACTTTTTTACTTCTTTGAAAAAGGAGTCCCCAAAAATGGATCTTAAAAATCTCTAAAAAATATTACTGCATAAAATGACCTTTATTCATTTTTTTTTTCACCTAATTAACAATTTAAAGTGTAATCTATTCATAATTTGTCAACAGGCCGCACGATGTACGTGATCCCGTTCTCCATGGGTCCCGTAGGCTCTCCGCTGTCCAAGATCGGAGTAGAAATCACCGACTCTCCCTACGTTGTCTACTCTATGCGCGTCATGACAAGGATGGGTATGTATTTCAAAATATCAATGAATTCATACAAAAAAATAATAATAACGGTGCAACCTGTATTTTACCAATATTTTGACCGGTAATGGCGGACGGTAGGCAAAACATCAAAGTGCCATTCCATAGGGTTCATCAAAACACAGTCCGTTATTAAAATACTCAAAGGTCAAGTTATACTGGAAGCAATACAGACTAATCTGTAGGTATAGGTATGTCTATATATAGTTCGCCAGCTCATGCAAGTTCAGTCAACAGAAAAAGTTAATAAATATCTTAATTTTTTTTAATCAATTATCAAGGAAGTACCTACGTTTGAGACAAAAAAATCATCACATAAGTAGATACTTTTAATCACGGCTTTTAATGCTGACTTATACCTTCAGCCGGCCTAGCACGACCGCGATAGAAACGGGTTTTGTTTACAGAAGACTTAGGTAAATAGACAAAGTGACAGATTGTAGAAAATTTTCTACCGTTTTAATTGCGATAGAAAGAACTTTGTCTATTCTTTGGTAGCATAGAGAAAGAATTGGTCATGCTAAGCGAGCTGGTAAACAGTGTAAATAAAAGGCACAATTTTGACGTAAGACATTTATTAAACAAGTGTTGCCCACGGTTTTAATCGCGTTCAAGGGGTACTATTGTACTTATCCTAACAACTAGACCCGGAGAAGGGCTCTCCGGGTCAAATCTAAGCTCTCTACATTTAATTGAATTCGGTTCAGCATCAAAAACTAACAAACTTTCGTAATTAATTGATAATTATAATATTAGTAAATACTTATACCTACCTAGGTACTTATTTTGTAAACGCACAGCACTGCCTACGCAAATATAGGTATCGTAGACAGATAAAATTGTTGTACAACACACACTCGTTTTTAGGGTTCCGTACCAAAATGGTAAAAAAGGAGCGCGAGTACGACTCGCACTTGGCCGGTTTTTTTTTTTTTTATAACCGGACAAGTGCAAGTAGGGTTCGCGCCCTGAGAGTTCCACACACTTACAAATGTAAACAGTAAAGATATCTATATTAAATAAAATAAAATATCCCATTAAAAATAGGCATAAGCGCCATCAATGAGCAAGATGCAGCTATTACATACTTCTTGTAGTGGCACCATCAATGAGCAGATGCCTCCACCCGTTAAGGATCTTGCCTCGGACAGACGGACAACAAAGTGATTCTATAAGGGTTCCGTTTTTCTTTTTAGGATTCCGTAACCCTAAAAAGACGAGCGACACAAAAATGTTATTTATTCAAAACCGTAATTCGGTTAGGTAAGTACTTGTAATTTTTTTTACAAGAACACCCGTCATCTTTAATTTTTTTTACTAAACACTTAGATATCTCGCCACAAGAACACTTGAATGCAGCGTTCTGCGTATATTGGCGACTTTGAGCGGCGTACCTACCTAAAATATGATATTATATTTTATAAGACCGTAGTCTATATTTCATCCATGTCTTCATTGTCAGTCTCGGGATAAATAATTTCACCTTGTTCATTCGTCGGTCTCCCACGGGAAACCGGAAAAATAGCCTCTTCTTCTAAAGCAGCCTCAGGTTCCGGTTCCGGAACCGGTACTGGGACCGGATAATTTAATTCTTGCATCATACTGGGGCCAGCATCGTCGGGATATCTAAGCTCGTTCTGCAGCACACAAATTTTCTTCCCCACTTCACCGGCCCTTTGCAAAACCTCAATTATATGAGGCCAGGCGTAATATCGCTGTTCTGTATTTAAATTACGCAGCAGTGGCACTATCATGAGGGCAAAATGCATGTTTTCATCTATTGGGTCTTGCGGAGGTTGTTCTATCTTCGGTATCTGAATAAACAAAGGTTTCTTTTTAACTTCGTGAGTTTTTGCGAAGTTGGCGACACTTTGTGCTGATGTAGACGGAATCGCTTCCTCTTGAGTCCTGTCGAATGTGTCTATTCCTAAGTCTGACGTGGCTTCGTTGTTATTGTTGACGCCCATGTCTTTGTCGTGGGTTACCGTTGTCGGAATCAAGAAAGACAATCTGTTGTAATGCTGTTGCTTCCTTTTCTTGGCCAGAGGCGACAGCTTCTGTACACCACTGTAGCTCTTCAGGAACGACTCTTTCAATTTCAGCCACTTGGCTTGCACTTCTCTTACTGAAAACAAAAATTACACCTACTCAGAGTTTCGAAACGTTCATTTATTTTTTGGGCGTTTTGCGAATTAGACATATCGAATGCGAACCTGACAATCTGCGAATCGGATGTTTTGAGAAACGGACCTTTTGAGAATAGGACATTCTGCGAGTCAGACGTGTTGCGAAACGGATATTCTGCAAGTTAAATATGACTTTTTATTTTGAACTCGACATTTTGCGAAGCGGACATTCTGCGTCAAAACCTTTTGTTTAATTCGAGGGAGTGGGACGCGTCCTGCATCGGATGCACGTGGCCGTGGGCAGGTCACACCCACAGATTTCTAGAGATGCCGACAACTACTTACATACATATCCTAATACACAATTATTATTATAAAAGCCCTTACATCGATCACAAATTATAGGGCTCGATTTATTTCAACAGAGTATTAAAATCCAAATATCCCGTCTCGTTTTACCTAGGAATCGAACCCGGGGACTCTCCGTCTCAAATTTCCCAGCTACGCTTCCTTAAATTCCGAGAACTGCAAGCTAGCCGGGGCTCGATCGATTTTCAATACAGTACCTACCTACAATAAGTGCTTGTGATCATGCCTACAATCTGCATATAAAAATGTAATTCAAAATGCACAAAACAATGTAATTTGCATTTATTTGATGAAAGTTAGAACCGGCAAACAAAGCTAAAACAATGACAAAGCAATACTGAAAAATACCTTTGTCTCTTTTCTTCCTCGGACAAAGCTTATGCCACTGCTTAAATATGTTCTCGCACACGCGTGCCCACTCCTTCTGCTTCTCAATCTTCTCAAGGAATTCAGTCTGCGCTCTATGGTACAGTATAGGGTGCTTTTTGATCTCTGAGATCAGCAGGCTGATGCTGATTTGAGCATTTTGAGCGTCTCCGTTCTGGCTAACTGACGGCACTGACGGGTTTACCTCAGACACGTTACCGTGATCCGTCATGTTCGCGAACTGCCGTACGGCGAGGTGCGGCATCCCTTCACAAATGCAACGACATCTAGATGCACATACTTACAAAGGGCGCGCTTTCAAAACAAATTATCACTTCACATTTTTAACTAGTTTCATCAGTCTTTTCCATTTTTTTTTATGTAATTTCATCTGTAGTTTTGAAAAAAAAAGCCTGTTTTGTTATTATACCTACTTATAGGTACTTAGTCTCAAAATATTGTTATGGTATTATTGTTTTCATAACGCTATGGACGTCCGGGGTTCTCATCGGTTACGTGTTGCGTAGGTCGCGGCTTTATGACGTAGTACGCGTTTGGCGCGAACTCACCTACACCAATCCGAGCGCAGACAAAAAAGGGCGCGAACCCTTTAATTTATTCAGGTTATTGCTGTCGTAGTATTTACGAATTTGGTATGTTTTAGGATTTTATGTTCCTTTGTTAGATAAAAATGTGAACTTAGCACTCACGTGTAATGTCACACGTGGATAAAGTTTCTGTTTGCGTATAACAGTTTGTAGAGTAAATACCTACGTTTCGTGTGTTGTCTGCGATAATACCAGTAATAATGATGACTTAATTATTTCTTCATTTATAATAGAAACCCATAATACTTACGAATTGGTATTACTTATAAAGAAAAAATAAAAAAACAATACAGCTGAAAATCGCTGCCAATCACACCAAACAAAACTCTCATTCAATACCTCCACAAAAATTGCTTAATTACTTCCCTCAACTTTTAGCAACTAAACAACATGACAGAAAGATAATAGGTACCTACCTAACTTTAAACAAAACTCATTCAGTAGGTAGAGGTACACCTCCACAAAGTTACTTCCCTCAACTTTTACCAACTAAATGAGAGAAAGAGACAGGTATATCTAACTTGCTAACAGAATCGTATTATCTTCAACAGGTGCTAAAGTACTGGAGGCTCTACGTCAGGATGAGCAATTCGTGCGTTGCTTGCATGCCGTCGGCAACGGCGGCATCGCCGGCTGGCCCTGCGACCCACCCCGCACGATTATCCTGCATAAGCCTGCTGATAATGAAATCGTTAGCTATGGTAAGTGTTTTTAGAATTAGAACTAATTGGCGAACACAAAAAAACCGGACAAGGGAGAGTGCGACTGTACGACTCGCGCCTTGAAGGTTCCGAAATATGCAATAGCGCCACCTATGAGCAAGGTGCCGCTATTACATACTTCTAATGGCGCCATCTATAGGCAGATACCTCGGACTTGCCACGGACACACGGACGACAAAGTGATCCTATTTATTTATTTAAACTTCATGCAACAAAATGTACATCGGCGGACTTAATAGGCATTCTCTACCAGTCAACCTTAGGTGATGCAGAGATAAAATCCTATATGGGTTCCGTTTTTCATTTTGAGGCACGGTACCCTAAAAATACTGACGAATTGAATACCTACCTCCGTCTTTTTGAAGACGGCTATTAAACGTTTCACTTCTAAATATAGGGTCCTACCCTTCATAGGTAGGTACTCGAAATATTTTGAGAGGCATATATCTATAGGTGGTAAAGATGCCATACAAAGGAAAAAAAAATTGAGATTTGTTACATACTCCCCCTTTTAGAAAAATATTTGACTGCTAACGCCATCTAGCGGCGCTTTATGAAAACTTTTTTTCACACTGAAAATGTAAAAAAATACGGTAATTATTTATTTAGCGTTAGTATTTCTAATTGTTGTATAATTTGTTAACAGGTAGCGGTTACGGCGGTAACAGTTTGTTAGGCAAGAAATGTTTCGCTCTTCGTCTGGGGTCCGTCATTGCCCGCCGAGAGGGATGGCTCGCTGAGCACATGCTGGTGAGTTGAAAATATCATTGGAACATCTATAAGTAGTTAAAAAATTAAAATATTCCGATGAATTGAGAACCTCTTCCTTTTTTTGAAGTCGGTTAAAAACAAGATAAATTTTAAATTATAATGACATTTAGGGGGTTATTCCCAACGGACCACGAGGTCGGTTTTTTAGACCTCTAAAAATAATAAAAAACACTAAAAAAAATTAAATCACTCGTTCGGGGTAATATTAAAAATATTATTATAAGAGTGGGTCCCGACTTCAATATCGTCTTGTTTTTTATTAGTTTTATGGGGGTTATGTATCTTAATTTTCATTCAATTATATACAACAACAAAAATAAACGCATAAAAACTGTTTATTTATGACAAAATGCTAATGTAGGTATGTCCGTATTTCAGATCGTAGGTATCACAGACCCTAAAGGCCGTAAGCGCTACATCGCGGCAGCTTTCCCTTCAGCTTGCGGGAAGACCAACCTCGCCATGATGACTCCAACCCTGCCAGGGTACAAGGTGGAGTGTGTGGGCGATGACATAGCCTGGATGAAGTTCGACAAGAACGGCGTTCTCCGGGCTATTAACCCCGAGAACGGGTTCTTTGGAGTTGCACCAGGTAAGGATTGGAAGATGTTATTGTTAGACTTTTGAAATTATTAAAAATCTTTTGGTTCGAAGAGAAGTACGGCAAAAGTTTAGATAATAATATGGATTTAAACAAAATATTATTTTGATAAATTAAAGAGGGCTTACAAATGAGATAGTGATCGCAACTCACCCTCATAATGTTGAACTACGACGCATTTAAAAAAAGATTTACTAGTTTAGAACTATCCTATTTTAATAATAAGACGTGTGTTTTCAAATATTATTTGTCTGTTCTTTTCACAGGAACATCAGAAGCAACAAATCCTATTGCGATGTCAACAGTATTCCAAAACACGGTATTCACGAACGTAGGCGAGACCAGTGACGGTGGAGTCTGGTGGGAAGGCATGGGGACTACCCCTGAGAAGCTCACCGACTGGAAGGGACAACCATGGGACCCTAGCATGAAGACACCCGCTGCCCATCCTAACTCTAGGTAAGCTGAATGAATTAATACCTTGGTTAGGTAAAAAGTAACAAAAAATTGTCTTTGGTTTCAAGTGTTACCAGCTTAAATTTTTTTACCCAATATAAGGGAAAAAGTAGTATGACATTCGTTTGCTACACTTTGTCGAAATATTCGTGAATTTAACCATAATTATGATTTTCTCACAGATTCTGCACCCCAGCTGAACAATGCCCAATCATCGATGGTGACTGGGAGAGCGCTGAAGGAGTGCCAATTTCCGCCATCTTGCTCGGCGGTCGCCGCCCGGCTGGCGTGCCTCTAGTGGTTGAATCAAGGGACTGGCAACATGGTGTGTTCATGGGCGCTACCATGAGATCTGAAGCTACTGCTGCGGCTGAACATGCTGTAAGTACATCCTACTAATATTATAAATGTAAACGTTTGAAAACTACTGAACGGATTTTGATGAAACTTTACAGTAATATAGCTTATACATCACAAGATTAACAAATAGGCTTTTTACCCCACTTTTTATCCCAAAAACGCGGGCGAAGCCGCGGGCGGAAGCTAGTTTTATTATAAACCATAGCTACAACTACAATAACCTTTTCAAAAACAGTCATAATGCATATTTACGTAACATTAGCTAGTCTCGCTAATTAATAATCTCCCTCAAATATTTGATCTCAACCTCTACACCACTATGATTTAATGATAATGTTTTTTGAATGTAACTATAACTCCATTCTGTCTTTTACAGGGCAAGGTGGTGATGCATGATCCTTTTGCCATGCGTCCGTTCTTCGGATACAACTTCGGCGAGTACATTAAGCACTGGCTGTCCATGCCACAGGCAGGTCGCCAAATGCCCAAGATCTTCCACGTCAACTGGTTCCGTAAGAATGATGAGGTATGTTATATCACTACGATATTTTAATAGTTTGATGGCAATGATTCAAGAAAGTTAACAAAAGGAGCAAACGCTCCTTTAATTAAACATCCAAAGTTCAGGTTTACTAAAACCAATTCGTTATTCTTCCTTTCATACTAAATCATTATCTTTTCTGTCTTAGGGTAAATTCCTCTGGCCCGGTTATGGTGAGAACTCCCGCGTACTCGACTGGATCCTCCGTCGCTGCGACAACGAGCCATGCTTCACCGAAACCCCACTCGGTAATATCCCTACTGAGGGCGATCTCAACACGCAGAACCTTGGACCCATCGATATGAAGACCCTTTTCAGTATACCTAAAGACTTCTGGCTTCAAGAAGCCGATGCTATAGAAAAGTATTTCAAGGAAGAAGTTGGCCAGGACTTGCCAGCTGCAATGTGGGAAGAATTGAACAAACTCAGGAAAAATGTTCAACAATCTTAATTTGAATGCCAAAGATTACTAGATTTAAGCGTAGTTTATAAGTCTTGGAATGTAAAGATACTACTTATATTTTTTTCGTGTATAGTCTTTGCAAACATTCCCGCTGTGTATTTTCATTTTAATCGAGCGCTGGTCGTACAATTTTGAGATAAAATGATGAAAAAAAAAACTAAAAAATGATGGCTTCTAAGAACGTAGTGATGAAGAAAGAGAAGGCTGTGTTATTTAAGTAAAATAATTTTAAATAAGATAATTATGTAAATCGCGATAATCATTACTCATCAAATATTGAATAAATAATTTTATATGTAAGTTATTTTAAAATAAAACGTATTATTCAATGAGTAACTTTGAGTTTTATTCATCAGTAACCCATACACATCTTCGATCTATTAACTTATTTTCTGTTTGGTACTTACACTTACACTATTATTTCATATGTTTCGCTGAAAATACTCTGACACCGTCTTGTGTTGAAGCTCGAGCGTATTTTGTTAAAATCGCATTCACATTCAATTTATCTGTCGCGTAACACCTGGAAAAAGCAATGTTATGTTGAATGGAGAAGTTTTGGTACAAGGCAACGATAACAGCTATAGATTTGCTGTGCACGTAGAAAATAAAAATTTGCTAACCAAAGTCTGTAAATCAGATGATCTGATAGATGATTATATTCATGATGGTCTCGTCAATATTACAGTAAAACCAAATATTTAAAGAAATTAAATGAATCATTGAAAACATTCACAAAACGTCTGCACTCTGCTATGGTCAATTGCTGATATGACAAAAAGGATACAGACAGTACCCACTACCCAGTGTGCAGGGCATAAGGGAGACGCTCAAAATAAAAGATTACGAAATATTTAGAAAAGCACTTACTCAATATACGGCGATATCTGATCAACAGTCCACTTCGGTTTAGTTTGAAATAGTATTTTAAATCGCTCATGAATTTCCTCAGGTAAATCACTTTCAGCAAATCCCCATACAACCTGAGGTGTGCTCGATTTGTCAACTAATGCTATTCCCGACAATAGCGATTCCTAAAATACAAAATACATGTTAAATCTTCCATTCATGAAAAAATAAGGCAATATAGTGAATAGTGATAGAGGGCACTTACATCTGTAACCATTCCGTCGGGAACCGAATCGCTCCAAGCTTGTAAAAACTCAGTTAAATTAAACTTCCCGGCACTCTTTAACAGCACTCTGGCTAAAAATCTACATACTTTGTCTTGCTTATATTGATAAAACTGAACGTCATCCTCAAGAATAGATTTCGTGGTATAAAACCTGAACATGGCCTCTAATATTGGCAGAGGAACCAGTTCTTTGAGGCTCTCTATAGTTATTTCTTTGGATATTCTGTCCAAGGGCCAAGAGTTTTCATCAATAAGATCCAACATGTAAGATAACACACGGAATTCGTAATCAAATTCTAATAATCTGTAATATCCTTCAATTTCTATTGCTTGAATCTTCTCCAGTTCTTCATTCAGTTCCGCTTTAGAAGCCTGGATTTGGTCACAAATTGCATCATAGTTTAATAATTTAGTTTTGTCTGTTGCATATTCTAATTCTAAGCCTTGATATCTAGTGGGTTCTAATAGTTTTCTTAATTTTGATAATCTTGGTTTGCACGGTTTCAATTCGTAGTATGTAAAAAAAGTGTTGATAATATCTTTGTGCTCAATTTTTCTTGGCGGTTTTGCCCCTTCATCGGATTCAGTGGATTTGTTCAAACTTGCGTTTGACTTATCAAATGATGAGTCTGATTCGCATTCTATGGAGTCATTTTTCATAGTTTCGTCTAGACCTGTTGACGCTGCAAATAATAGTTCTGGGACTAGCAGGAGGCTGTTAGAAGTTTCTGCTTCTTTTACATCGTAAGTTTTGTTGTTTGTACACAAAACTACATTTTCGTCGGGATCGCCTGTAATGTGTACAACAAAGAGTATACAATCGTGTACAATAATGATTTTATCGCGCGGCGAAATCATTTAAAAAAAACATTGAGTATCGTACTGATGCTACCACTGGCGGATCCGGAATTTTTTTTTCAGCCCCCAAGTTCTCCTCCCCCGGATCCGGACCCTGTATGCTATTGAAAATTGTGGAAAATCCAATAACACTGCCTGACCTTGGGATCGAACCTAGGACCTCGCGCTAAGCAGTCGCGCTTGTGACCACCAGACCAAAGAAAAAATGATTACCTTTAAATATCAGGTCGTTTCCCGCTTCTATTTCCTTTAAAAGGGTAGCATCAAGCAGCATGAGTTTCAAGTTATCTTTTTGTTTGCTAGGATCTGGGAATCTTAATATTTGTGTTACTTCGGTTAGCTCCGCTTCGTGGAGTTTAGCAGTTTTTATTATTTTTCTCACTTCCTCTGGGGTTCTTAATTCACTGAAACGAACAATCAGTTATTAATATGTTACAGATATCGTCATTAGTGGTCATTATTAGCAGTCCGATGTAGAAATCGCGCTGAATGGCGTAGTTGGTTATGTACTAAATTAAGGATTTCTACGTGACAAAACAGACTAGTTTTAGAGTTCCTACGGCCTTCGTGGAATTATATTGTTAGTTTGTACGGTAACAAGCGGTGACCAAGAACCTCTAAGACTTTATTTCGTCTTAGCATACATGGGCTGAATTCGGTACCCAGTAATCCATGACTATGGTGACTACAACCGCACAGTATTGTCTATGGCAAATAAAATTTAAACGCTGACAACATTGACGTAATTTGTCTATACTT
Organism: Thalpophila matura; assembly: GCA_948465475.1. Taxonomy (NCBI): domain Eukaryota; kingdom Metazoa; phylum Arthropoda; class Insecta; order Lepidoptera; family Noctuidae; genus Thalpophila; species Thalpophila matura. The sequence goes on along the minus strand of OX419198.1, from coordinate 7,549,615 downwards.
TTGTAGGACCTTTTGACATTGACATTTCACAAAACTTCGATTTCATAAAAATTCGCAGCGTGATAGCCGAATCACGTTTTAGTTTTAGAATAGTTAAAATAGTGTAAAAAATAACAAAATGTCGTTGTTCGGCGATATACTGTCCATAAATAAGAATGAGGAGAAGACACAGCAGGCGGGGGCGAGTCTATCTCCTTATTTGAACTTCGATCCCCATATCATACCGAAAATGCAGCCAGAATTCTTGTATCCTGACGACAGCCACATGGCATCTACTGCTCGAAGGTCTAATGTAGCGCTACCCATCATTGGAATGTCCTTTATGACTGGATCAGGTAATGGAATGATCAAATTCTAATATAACCTCCAAATCATTAGTAATTTTTACATAACACTGCGTAAGGCCGAAAATGTAAACAGTATACATTTTTCTATACATAAAAATCATTTAAATTAACCTACAGTTGTATAAAAATCAATAAAGATGATCTTAAAGAATTGATGTTTCTAATGTGGCAGTAATAAGTGCTGTTTATTTACAGTTTGGGCACCTAGCCAAATTAGATTGCAGTAAATACTGCATACTGAAACTGTGAGACATGATTTAAATAAAGTCTAATTCTTATACAAACAATAAAACTTATGAATTTGCAAAACAATGAACAAATTTTAAAAATCAATAAAGATGATCTTAAAGAATTGATGTTTCTAATGTGGCAGTAATAAGTGCTGTTTATTTACAGTTTGGGCACCTAGCCAAATTAGATTGCAGTAAATACTGCATACTGAAACTGTGAGACATCATTTAAATAAAGTCTAATTCATAAACAAACAATAAAACTTATGAATTTGCAAAACATTTCTCAAGTCATTGTAAAATAATAAAAACAATGCATAAATTACCTAAAGTAGCCACATGTTACTCAGAGCATGAATGCTGAATAACGAATAAGAAGTTTAGTCGTAATATTTTATAAAATGTACATAATGATTAATGATGAGTAAAGTACATTTTATAATCTTTTAGTTCTCTGAAATTAAAATGCTCTATAAACCACTATTCCTAATGCATATATGCAGAAATGTGTTGTATGCATTATTGATAACATTTAACACATTTGACTCCTCTGCTTATTTCATAAAGCTCATCATACATATATTAGTAAACCCGCCAATGGGGTCCTCAGTATTAAGAATGCGCTAAGAGAGCCCCCAATGTGGGTTTGTGTCATTGAATAGAAGAATAAGGGAATCTGTCAATTAAGTTTAAATTTTTGACAGATTTTGTATAGAAAATCTGTCAAAAATTTTATCTTTAGCTTATTGAACAGATATTGATAGGTTGGTGAAAATGCCCCTTAGTCATAGCTTTATGACTAAGAGGGCGAAATTAGATAGCTACTGTGTGTGATGTTTCAATGCTTTAAAGATACTTATTCTTGTAATTTTTATTTCAATGAAATGCACAAACACCTTGAGTCCGAGGCCCGAAACAAATATTTGTCCCGTTCGGGAATCGAACCGGCGACACGTCGCACAGCAGCCAATCTCTCAGCCACTGCACCAACCTTACCAACCTTATCAGTTCTGGATTCTATGTAGATAAAGCAATTTTCATAATGCAAACTATTTAAATGCTGGCCTGTGGAAAGAGGTTTCATCCCTCAAAATTGAGTATAAGCTCCATCCTAAATACTTGATTCAATTCTGTTCCAGGCTTAGGTGGTATGACAGGATTATACAAAGGACTGAGGGCCACAACGCTAGCAGGACAGACAGGGAAAGTGCGACGAACGCAAGTCATCAACTACGTCATGAAACAAGGTTAGTTTGTGTGTCAACACAAACATTACAAATAAACTAAGTATGTACAGTTGTATACTAGAAATAATACTTGTGTCAGGACATTTATGTTCTATAATTACTGTTGTGGTGTGAGCATTAAAGTCTGACAACTGGTCTAACTTTCAAATGTTAATAATTGGTTGTCGAGATCAGACGTTACACCACGTAAAATATTGATGTTTGACCTCAACCCACTTACTGAACAATGCCCTAAAATTAGACATCCTTATTAAAACCTTCATAACTTTCCAGGCACAAACACTGGCTGTACTCTCGGCATCATCGCATCATTCTACTCATGTATCGCACTTGGCGTCACATGGCTACGTGACAAGGAAGACACCGCAAACACCTTCATAGCTGCTACCACGACTGGTATCATTTACAAGAGCACCTCCGGACTCCGCTCCATGGGCCTAGGGGCCGCCGTCGGCCTAACCCTCGCAGGAGTCTACACACTCATCACCGACAACGACAATATATGGAGCAAAGCTAGATACAATAGATTGTGATTCAACCCGCCTATAGTTATGTAAATACTTAATAGACTGTTATGTTTAGTTATTTTGTTATGGACGACGCCAAAGGATCTGCTGGGACGCTGGGACTTATTTTTGCCATGTCCCCCGTACCTGTTTAGATTTATGTATAGTGCTTTTTGGTATCCATAAACTGTGTTGTTCTGTTGTAGCTTTTGCCATAGTCGCAATTGTACTTAATAAAATATTCCTCCGTTTGTCAATTGTAATTTATTGGATACATTTTGGGTATGTTCTATAACTTGTTATAGAAAATTGAGCCTTTAGGCTGCCAATCAAAGGGCTTCCTACGCCAAAACTAAAGTGGGTACTTCGTAAATTATTGTGGAGTCAAAAGGCACTAAGAAATTGCTCAAATATCCAGATATTTATGTATTCTTGTGGTTTATAACGAAGGTGGACTATATTTATATCCATCAGAAGATGCTGCCCTATAAAATATAGGTTTGCAGCCTGCAGTATACTGAGGGAGACTTTCTCGCAATTATATTTATTGATAATAATTATCATTTTAAACAAATATTTACTCACGTCTTACTGCAGCCTTGAATAAAACCATTATCTCAATTATTATATCTGTTTATGTACACACAATTTATGGATAGCACGCCCCTGTATTACGTACATATTCCCGCCTTGTCGTATCAGGACCGCACAAATATGCATAAGCGTTAATAATAAATGAGTTATTTGAAAAATAATATGTTTATTTCATTTACGTTGTTTTACACAGTGCAGTTTGTACAATGTTGTATTTACACGTGGCGATCACGATGGGATATGTTATATACTAATGGAGTCTGCGATAAATAACGATACATAAGATGGTGGGATGGGTATTTCACTATCCCATCCCTTTTAGTCTAGTCGAGCCAATGGGAGTCCTGGGTGAAGAGAAAAAGCGCGTATTATAACGGCTCTGCTAAGGAAACATAGAATTTGTGACGTCTGAGTTAGTTAACCTCGTGTGTATTACAGGTCTAACCTGCCTTTATGCATGCCAACCGCATCAGCAATATTGTTTATTCTACTGCGTATCAATCATTGTGGGAAAATAGCAAGCTATCACTATAAACTCACGTATGCTGAATCATACGCTTGAAAGGTCTTAATAACAGTGTCTATCAAAACAAGTGGATCAGACAGCCCCAGTTCAATTTAGTTAGGAACGTCTGCACGAGTTCGCTTGACGTCGCGTTAGCTCGACCCGACCTTGACATAATAATCTCCCTAGGGTGTGTACATATTGGCGAATGCTCGGAAACCTTACATCTGCTGCAATCAGTGGCGTATATCTAACTATAACACGTGGAGCCAATAGCATTTTTTTGTCTGGGCCCGTCGTTCCTTTATTTCGAAACACGAATTCGCCAAACGGGCGGGGAATAATTTTGTGGTCTGCCTAGTGTTGCCGTGTCAGGTAGGCTGCTAATCACAGAAATAACCCCTACCACGTATTTTCGGGACCTCTCCGCGGCATTTTACCAGTCTGTAGTTACGCCACTGGCTGCGATAACCTTGCGTTTTCGCCAATGTGTTCGCATCCTTTCATAAGCTTCCGCCTTCAAACAGTTGAGCAAACAGACCCTTCATGGAGTTTAAAACCAGCTAATATAAAAATAAAATTACAAAACCATCATATTCGTCCAATATTTGAAATAATACAATTTGGCACCCAATTATTTACAAATATTCGCGTAAAATAAACAGTACCTATGTTAATTCATTAGCGTAGTTAACTAGCGTTGTAACATAATACGAACACCGATTTCCGGACAGTTGGTTTTGCCAGTATAATGAAATTTTATTATAACCTTGACTTTCGGACTTAATGTGAACTAATAAAACCTTACATGGGCATTTTGTTAACGCCCGGTGTTGCGTGTTTGTCTTGCTTACTTAAATTTCATTAAACCGAGAATTACACAGTAGGCGGAGCGCGGGGACGACATTACTGTAATGTTCTACTTTTGGACCATGCCAGGAAGGACCAAGAGGAAGCCCCCGCCTCCAGTCTCTATTTAGCTGCCATTTTGACTGACGCGCACTTGTCTAAATATGTATGCGTTTCACGCAATTCATAAACAAATTTCTTATTTAAGTATAAATTAATAGATGATCAAATTGGAGGTAGTCATTCGAATTGAAGACAATAGAGAAAGTTTTCGGGGTCATAATAGTTCTCAATTCATTCCGTAATAATTTAATGATTATTTTTGATCTACCCTCAAATGAACAAATATTACGAACAATCGATCACCTTCAAGTTTGCATAACATTATATAGGAAGTTTTTAGTTAATTAACAAGCGCGGTCCGTTTAAACTCAATATTGTTACACATTAACTGGAGTCTTGATAAAATATCTTAGAAAAAATCCGTCAAGCGATAACAATGTAATTTATCTTAACATTTGCTTATCTATTTCAACAATACAACCGTTCATTTAACAGTTTCAAATAAAGTACAACTGGATGGACTTTCGTATGATAGATGAGTTACATAAAAATAGATACGGGTTAAGATTGTCAGTGCCATATAATGATGTAATACCTAAATTACCTAATCATGAAGCCTAATCATTGAATAAAATTCGTCATTATTAATTTTACACGACTACGAAGCCACATCAACCGGCCACCTGCAAATTAACCCAGTTGTATTCTTTTTCGCATTTCAATTTTTAACTCTAAACTTAGGGTATGTTGCAACAGAAAAAAAACTACATTGTGTTGGTTATTCCTATCTATAGTACTGTACACATTATGACATGTCCTTCAGGGATCAACTTCCTATAGATAATTCCAATTATTGATAATGGAACTGCTCGCCGCTTGATTTCAGGGAAGAATGGTTCAGAAAATGTTGCCAACTTCTCTTTCCGTGGGTTTCGTAAAACAGACTGGCGATCAAACTATTCGCGATAATTTTGTCAAAATTTCCTTACTAGGTCGGTACCTACCGTCTAAAGTTCTATACTATCGATACCTAAAACAGTAGGTACCGTGACTATCTTATAGACAACGCACAGCCTAAACCACTGGGGCCGTACCATGACGTGTTAAAACCATCATTGTTCCACTGTAAACAAGGGATAGCGCTATTCGTGCTGTATAGTGCCATCCCTCTCTCACAGCGGAATAATGATGGCAATAACATGTCGTGGTACGGCCCCTGGACTTAGAAATTTGAAGGACCTATTCCTTGAGTAGGTACCTTAGAGGTGCATTGAGGAAGAATTTTACAAATTAACACGTTTCTTATTTATCTTGAAAATTCATACCTTTGGCGAGCAAAGCCAGTCTATTATTATAATTTATAACAGGCCGATTATGATGATGATTACATACCTACTGCCACTGACAATCGTAACACGCCGTTGACGACACATAAATAACAGGACAGACAGATGTACACAATACACATACAGTACAGAGATTCTAACATACATTCTACTAAAATAGTATACGAAAATATAATTTAACGCGAAAAGTTACATACTTAACTAGACTTAGTACGAAGGACATTAATTACTTAATTTATAGACTGGATAACGGACTGTTAGAGGTTCAAGTTATAAATCGCAAATGTAGAAGATTAAAAGCAGCACAGGTACACTCGACAACATTGACGGTCGACCACTTTTCACCCTTATGTTCTTAGTAATAAGGGTGAAAAGTAGTCGACCGTCAATGTTGTCGAGCGTACATTATCAAATTTATAGAGCGCTAGGTGATCTAGCGTGCTAATTTCATATGGTGTAAAGGTAAGGGAGCACTCCTTTAAGAGACGAATTAGAGAGAGGTCTTATACAAGAGCAATTTAAATATTGAGCTTAAGTATGGATATTTTTGGACTTGATTAGAAAATAAGAGTTGAGTTGACACTTTGCCTCAAAGTGTGGTTTAACAATAGTCTTGGAACACCCTCGTTAAACCACGTTTAGTAAAATGAGGGTTTTTGCAAGATCTGACATACGATTAATTAAATGACCCGCATAGCTATTCACAACCATTCGATAAGGCTTCCGTGTCGGAAATGACACCTTGTTCGATTGTCTGCTTTCCGAACCGATGGACTCGTAAAACGCTATTTAGCGTTTTACACTTGCTTAAATGCAAAATTTTGCGTTTTACGAGTCCATCGGAAAACAGATAACCGAACAAGTGTCATTTCCGACACGCAAGCTTGTCGAATGGTTGTGAACACCTACCTATGCAGTAACTAGTCAGTTACTTCAGTCATTGATAGTTCGAGAATATTATTGTCAGTGTTAAGAATCATCATTCAAATGCATGACACATTGAAATATTTCTCACAGTGACTGAAATAGTTTATTTTCAACCTGTAACCATGCTACTTGATTCATGTAACTGACTCAGCGCGGGCGCAGATTTACTGTGACAACTCTGGAAACGGTAATTTTACTGTAAAGTTATAGGTACCTATTTATTTTAATTATTATCTAACATAACGAGGTAATGTTATGCACAAAGTATGAAATTAAAGCCTTCATCAGCTGAAATAGACGAAATTGCTTGCATTGTATCAGCAAATCAGCATCAAAATTTTTGAGTTACATTTAAAATCAGCATTAAATTGTTTAATTATCATATTATAATGTGACGTGAAACAGATAATATTGCATGTAAGAAACAAAAACCTTCCGCGTTTTTATGTGACTTTCCTAAAACAGCTAATAGCAGACTTACAAATGTCTCACAAATTGGATTACAATGTTTTAACATACGATAATTATCTATTGAAACGTCTTCCGACATTGGGCGTTTTTGTATTAGGTGGTCATGGTACAATCATGTATCAAAATAAAAAATACATTTTTGTTTCCCCCATATATTTTGATACATTTTTGCTTCCCCAGGCTGCTGGGCGGTCCCCTTGCCGTTGTCGTCTTATAGAAAAACGCACATTTTCTCTGAGTTTAGGTTAATAATGATTAAGTATTAATTTTATAACTACATATCAATATTTACAACACCTATTTATAATCGATACAGTTTCATAATATCATGCCGTTATCAACGAACCAACGATCTACCCAGACATTCTAGGCAAGATTTTCAATAGTTTAATTAACTGTATTATTTTATTATGCAGAATTATGGCCATTCATTGTACATTGGAATTAAATTGGTCAGTATTATCTATAAATAGAATACATTTTGAATGCCAATATTGTTTACAATACGTACCTAAACAATGGGTTAGGTAGCTGAGAAAATATTGTAATTTGACCCCATTATTGAGTCATTATTAAAGTAGGTAATAAAACATATTACAGGAAAATGCTACATATTTAGTAGCATTGAAAACATCTTTTGTAGCCATAAAAGATAATTAAAACAAGGTGAGCCAGTAACAGAATCATTATTGACCAAAATAAGGTTGAATACCCCCACCACCATGAATTTGGATAATTATACATTCTGAATGTATAAAAACCCGAAATTAACTAAAAATCAGTCATTCCTAATAAGATAGTTTGTCAGTACTATAATTACTACTTAATTAACATCAGGTGCATAATATCAGAGTGGAAGCAAAGATTCTCAAAACAATGTATTGGTCACATGGATTCAAATTATTAAACAAACTAGAGTCTTTGGCCAGAACATTGTTTACATAGTTATAAGGTCTTTAAGAGGTAAATGTACCTAATTAACTAATTACAGTCATAAGTCAACTACATAACAAAGTATTATTTCTGGCCAGAGAGGTAAATTCAAAAAGAGTGTTAAAATGCAAACTCAGTATCTTTATGTTAATTTTAGTAACTTATACCATATTGGTAATGTAAATGGCATACCTAATAAAATATGCAATGAAACTTGATATTCGCGCAACTCTGTTTTCACAATTGACCCCTAAATGCCGTACTATTGCATGTTGATACAAAAACCTAAACATTTTACATGCACACAATAGGGTGACCATATCTTATCTTCCTGTATTGCGTCTTGCAGTCGTCGCTGCATCCTCTCAAGTTTGAGGCGCAGCAGTGCTTCTGTCACGTGGCCGCATTCAATATCGACTTCATATCTTCTGGCAGAACGCAGTTAAGGTCCTCCAAACGTCGCGCCAACAATGTCCTGGTATTATCCGCGACTGGGGGGTTACTCTTCAACACTTCCCTCAGTTTCAAGACCATATCCACAATTTCGACTTCCTTCTTGCCAACTGACCATTTCTTCAAGTCACTCTCAGCTAGAGCTTCAAGCTGCAATGCATGTAACTTATTTGTCAAATTGTTGTGTCTTTCATGAAACCATGCACTGAAATTAGGAGTTCTGAAGTAGTTCCTGTATAGTCCAATCCAATCGCCTTTTATGCCAGTAGTCAATTGTGGGCCTGACTGTTGCAGCATTGCAAAGAAATCTTCAGGGTTGAATGGATTTGGTACTGGAGGTGCTCTGAATGGAGATATGTTCTTCTGCAGGGGCATTAGAGATGCCATGTACCTTTCCAAGGGTATCATAAAACTTTGAGTCAGTTCAAGCAAGTGTCGCTTGACCATAGCAGTTTGAACTTCAGATGGGCGGTCAGTTCTTATGCCATTATGCAATTTCTTTATAATTGCTTTATCTTTTTCCAGAAAAGGTTTATACTGAGTGTACACTCCAGGAGCTGTGTCCAAAAGCTTGAGATTACCAACTTTCCTCAGTTTAGTTTTTATTGAAGTAGCATCGCCCAATTTAATGGTGTGTGGCCAATGTTGCAATGTTTTCGTAAAAAATGGATTGGTCACGCCTAATATTACACAAGGCGGGTTGAATTGTTTCCTAGTGAACTCTTTGAATTCACTGTCATGTATTGTGAAATATGGTCTATATTCTGCTGAATATGGCAATGGTTGTATCAAGTAGGTTAGGGCTTGGACTAATGCAGAACATTCAGTTGGTGAACTAGCCATAACCACTATTGGTTCTGCAGTCAATACTAACTCCCATAATAAATGTAAGTGTGAAATAACACTGGATAATACATCAAATACATTCACATCTTGTATTGACGCTAAAATATGAGGTACATTCGGAGAATGTACTTGTTTAGCTATGTCAGATCGAGTTATCTTTCCGGTCTGTTGGTTAGGAATGTATGATTGAAAAACTGTACCGAGCACAGGTAACAATACATTCTGGCCAGAATCGAGCAAAGGCCACCTATTAATATCATGACAGGCTGCTTCTAGGCTCCGTTCCCCTTCCTCAAAATGCTTAGGAGCAATCAATTGGATCACTTTGTAGAACAAGTTTATAAAAGGTAATCTAGTAAGTAAAATTATACTTTTCTGGAAGTATCCTCGCGGCAGGGAAGGATCCTTGACTTGTCTGAAGTACACAAAGCCCCAGTAGTGCGTTGAGTCAGCGCGCAACGTCGGCACGCTATCATCGTTGTACACAATTTGCTGCCGCGTAAGACCTGCTCTCGAACGCAGACGTACATGGAACTGGGTGTCTCCCATACACCCCGAATTAGAGTCAGGAAACGCCAAATAACAGATATTACACTTTTCTTGATCAGATAATTTTACACCAGGAGGATACACGCTTTCCATAGCCTGTCCTAGCTCTAAGTCGAACGTAACCACACAAATGCAGTGCAACCAGTCGGAAAACCTGCTCCATTTCGTTTGGAACTCTAGTTCTGCCCCGGGCATGTCACCGTCCTCGTAATTTTGCAATCCACAAGCCATGATATTTTCTAATTACATAAAACACATCCCGACCAACCAATTTGGTAACTTTTATTTGTTAACCACGTTTTTTGCACTACGTTATCATTGTTTATTACGATGTAAGGAGTTTAAACACATTTTTTTGTTAATAAAAACGACAAAAACAACGGAGCGCACAGAAGTCGTCTCCGCAACAGCTGTTTGACACAATATGGCTGCGGGCGCCAAAACAAAAGTTTATCAAGTTTATCGATAAAAGTAAGCAAAATCATAAGATAAATATAGAATTTTTAGCATATTAACTTACCCGCAATTCATGATTTTTGATTTCACAACAATTCACTTTGTTTATCTTTTAGGTTTTACAAAAATCTGATAAAAATACAATTTCTAGCCCAAGCTACTAAACGAATGCGTTCCGTTATACGCAGAATTACTTTAATTTTAATAAGTTTAAGTAATAACATGTAGGTAATGATTGGATAAAATAGCCTCTCATTGTACGATTTTATTATTTTAGACTTCATTTAAAATATTTTATGATACTGATAGATACTTGTACAATAATACCTACCTACCTATTAAGTTTAGATTTAACCCTCAAATTATTTAACCCAAAAAAAATACGATGTTACCGTGGTATCGGCATGGCGTTGAAACAAGATGAAAGCGAAGGCTACTACTACTACAAACTAAGGCCTTAGATTGCAGCGGAGACCTGCAATCTATGATTGAATTGAATACATCACACCATACCATACCTACATAATACCAAGTAACATACGTAGTATCTCTATGTAGTCCAATGTAGTCTGTGGTAGCAAGTAGCAACATTATCATTTAGTGCTGCGATACAGGTGTTTTTTTTTTTTTCAAAACAAATCAGTCTCGATTCCTGGCTTTTTCTTCTTCGTGGCGACTTAAAATACCTATAATTCATACTTGGCATGCGCAAAACTTTGCTAAGTACCTCTACGGGCGGCGCGGGGCAAAGAGTACCTGAGTACCTATATAACTCAGCGCGGGGCGTCAGGGTGCGTTTCCACTGATATGACGCGGAGCTGGGTGGAGTGGAGAGGAGCGGACCGTGAATTGGCCAATCACACTGTTTCCCCTGATGCGGAGTGGAGAACTCGAGCACTGTGATTGGTCAATTCACGGTCCGCTCCTCTCCAGTCCGCCCAGCTCCGCGTCAGTGGAGACGCACCCTTATCGGTGCCTTTTTAAAAAACAAAAAAACTGTTTTTGTTTTCCAAAATCCAGCATGTCTTCGTTGACCACTTTGCTTGACTTGTAGTAGTTTTAGATTTTGTCCGGAAGTAACATAATAGTCATATGTCAATGAAGAAAGGTAAGTGATAAATTATTACTAGTTTTTGTCGTTTACATTTTTTTCCATTCACATACCGTCATTAGAGACATAATTAAAAGACAGTAGGTGTGCGGACACCGGTATCCACTTAGAATTTGACAGTTTAATAGGTATATACTAAGCATTAGCTTGCCTTTCAGACACAGATTTACATAATTTTGTTACATAGAAACGTTATACCACAGAATAATTAATAGTACAAGGTACAGAAGATGCACTCTTCGAAAGAAAACATTCGAATATAAACTGCTAAACTAACAACTGCAATAATGTTCATAAAATGTCTGATCACCTCCTTTTTTTTAAGTTGGTTAAATATTTTATAAATGATAAAATTTTTAACTGCCACATAAAAGTCAGAACATATTCACAGTTCTCAATAACATAGATAAAAAGTTATGTTAATTTAATTTTATCGAAGAGGCAGCCCTGCGATTACTGTGGAATCGCGCGGTGCGAAGCAATCACTGCTGTACGCTTGAGCATTTAGGCGCATTTTAGCATACAGTGGTTGTTGACGCGAGGGAGTAGGCAATTATCGTAATAGGTATTGGAAATTTTCTACTGAGTGAAGTATCTGTTACGTAGTAACTATTCAGTAATCTGTGGTTTTGGTAACAGGTTACAGGGGCCTTACTATGACGCTAAAGTAATCATATTTCATCGCTACGCTATTCGTATTGCATAGCTCGGCAGCAGCTCCGTCTTACTCTCACACTGAAATAACGCTGTAAGCAGTCTCATACAAAATTAGTGGGTTAAACATAAATGAAAAATATGTCTATTGGCATTATATTTATTTATGTAAACGAAATACAGGCTCAATCAGGGCTACATTCAGCCAATATGACTAATGGCCCGTTACTTTTACTATATTACACATTATTATTCATTTATTAAAGAATCACATTTTATATTTTCAACTGAATACATCAAACGTGGATTTTATGAATGAAGATTTAAACAAAATACAGGCTATCAGCACTAAACGGGCTTTCTGAAGCCATCACACGGATATCCACAGAGTAGTAAGAAATGGAGTGCTGAGTGTCAATATTATAGGATCACGCCCATTTAACAATTGCCCGAGTCCCTCTAATGGCAGACATACACGATCAAGTTTATTGTCCTATTTCCATGACTGTGCGTTGTTCAAGTGAACAATACCGTGAAGGCTATCTAGTGAAAATAATAACGAACTGCAAATTGGATCAAGCCATAAGTCCAGGCCGGCATGGGAGGGAGGAGGGCAATGGATGTAACTATCCCCCTCTGACTCACAACGTTTTTCTTTCTCTATAGCTATATTGTTTTACGTGGATAACAAATCTTTTGTTTAGAACGATATTTTTGGAAGATAAGTAAAAGCTTGATCGTGTGTGGTGCACATTACAAAAGAGTATTTACATACAATCATGTGGATTCACTTAAGGGCTAAGTGTTAACACACATAGGTACTTTTACACACATCAACACTCAACAATTACAAAGGTGGGATTATCTTTTGCATATCGTCTGTGAACTTCTGAGATGTAGTATCTGCCTACAGGCACAGATAATTATAATACTAGCTACAGGCAAGTTTTATAGAACTAAGCAATAAAGTGATTTATTTTCTAATCATTAAAAAAAAAACACTTTATTGGTTCCTTCTGTGAAATATCTGTTCAGTACATTAGAATCTAATGTATTGAACAGATATTTCTCCGAACGAGTAGCAACCAAACAAGCGGCTATTTAGGAGGTTATTGCATTATAACGGTTCTAGTTTGGGTTCTAGCAGGTTCTAGCCGTCACCAATAGGCGTTAAAATAATGGCTAAAAATTACAGGTGGTGTCAGAAGTTCACGAACGAAATGTCATTTTGAGAGACACTCAGGTTATATGATTTAGCTAAATATGGGCCCCAGTTAGGTCTGAAAATCCGTTTTACATAATTATAAATATTTTTTAAATAAATTGACAAATTATTACTGATGTTTACGCAATACGATATGACCCTGTTCCAAAAGAACAATGCACGAGAAATCAGTACTTTGTGACAAGTTTATCGTGCACAGGCTGAATTAATAAATATGAGTACAGACGGCTGCATCAATTGGGTCACCCTTTTGCTAAGGTTTTTGTATGCGTGGGGGGTACCCTAATAGATGAAGCTGTGCGTACATAGATACCCTTTGTAAACAAAAAAATCACGTTTAAAAAAAATAATACGTGTATATACCTAACCCAAAAAAAATGCCTAAAAAGCACGAGATGGGAATGACCTTCTAGTTGTAAATAGTTATAATATAGAAACTTTACAATTTAGAGAAAACGGTTATCAGATTTATTTAACATTTTAATTAATCTCTATAAATAAAAATTTAAACGATGAACACGCACCAAAACCCGAGTTACAAACGTCCCGAAATCATTTTGGATGCTAAAATAATTCGTGTACATTTATTATGACATTATTTTTTTGTATTCTTAAATGACAAAAAAAATTAAAATTAAATAAAATATGTTATGTAAGTTTGGCGCGCATTTAAATACATATTTTTTTCATTTTATTTGGTTGAATATAAAGAATCCGGGACGCCTGCGTTTCGCAAAAATAAAAATAAAAAATCTACTTAAAATTACATACTGCGAATTAAGATTGTTACACAAACACAAATAATTGTCTGTGCATAAATATTTAAAATAGTGTTAAAAAAGTGCTAAATAATTAATCAAAGTGTAAACATTTTCAGAATACACAATAATTGTATAAATTATTCAATGAAAATAAAAAAAACTTAAAAATATCATCAGAATTTTTATATTGAGCTTGGGTTGTTATTCCAAGTTGTGTGCAGGCATTACAGGCTTAATAATATCAACATGTTAATTTGCTATAACCTATAATACTTAGAACTTATTGAAATTAAAACACACTGTTAGTATATTTAGATTACATTGTGCACTATGGCTCATCACTAGAGACCTATTTATTTTAGCGTTCCACAATATAGCACGAACACTTGAACACAACTTGAAATAACAAGGTCTTTGCACACATGTCCTTTTTATGGTATTAATATATCAGCCAAAATAAAAAAGTATCTCTATATTGACATTTTTAAATCATTTTATTTTATATAATAGGCTTGCGTTTGACCGCCATCTCGCCTGATGTTAAGCGATGATGCGGTCTACGATGAAGCACGCTTGCCTAGAAAATACCGATTCACTCTCGACTTGAAGATACCCAGATTGTAACTATCAGGGAACACCTACTACGGCAGCCCATTCCACTGTTTGGCAGTTTTCATAATGAAAGTGGAACCAAAGCGCTTCGTTCGGGTTTTTGGTATATCAACCATAAAACGTAAGTAATTCATAAACAATAAATTATGCATATCACATTTTTTTACACAGACACTGTCCGGTCAAAATCTTGAACAGAATATGCAATGACGGCGTACTGTCAAAGGCGCTTTAAATTCAAACTGTAGCTTTTTAAACATTTTTTTTAAATAATCCCTTGTACAGTGCAATTAACATAAATATACAAATAAAACCACTTATTTAACCTTTCAATTAAAGCCACTAACCAAGAGTTAAAGTTGAATCTACCGATTAATGACGTTGCACCCGAACATGTGTGTATCGACCGTAATGACTTCAGAACAAGTGAACTATTAACGCTTTCGAATATTTATAAAAATAAATAAATTACATAACATCACCTTTATATTCCAGAGGGTTCAAACAGAGGGGCGTAAAGCAGTGGCGAAGGGTCAGTTATTGTAAGAGGAAAGCCGCAGCTACAAATGTTTACCACCAACCACATTTTACCAGATATGTTTTTGTTCTATGTAATAGGGGGCGAGCCTATTGCCATTAAGCGGACACGAATACAGACTCCGAGCTGCTACTAAGAATTTCTAAATGGAAAATTGGATACTCTTTGCCCGACCGAAGATAGTACTCACGACCAGTAGCGCTTGCAACCACCAGACTAGACCAACGAGGCAATCCAATGACGCCGCAATTCATACTGTATATGACCCACAGAGGGGTTACAAACCCATATTTACTATGAGGACTCATAGCAGTGTACAAAAAACTCATTCAAATATGAACATTATAAGTATTATGTTAAAGTTTATATTTGTATGAAACACTTGTTTATATTTGCTTTTATGAATATAAACCCTATTGTTATACAAATAATGTTCATACTTGTTTGAGTCTTCTGTACACTGCGTTCGTAAGTGAATACGGGGAATAAACACGTAGAATTCATAGAAATAACATTACTAAGTACTTCACCATTTTCTCCACTCATTCTGAAGTCACAAGCGTCATTACAGTTTTACTAGCTGCACACACTGGGCGAGGCGTGGCTTGCTTTATTTCATGGGCTACGTTTCATATAATAGCGTAACACTTGGTCGTTTACCCGCATTCGGGTGCCTATGACTTTCGGGCGACTGGCACCCGTATTCGCAATTATACTATGAGGTCTCAAACGCACAGTGTACAGAAACTCATACGAATATGAACATTACACTCATAAGAATAAGGTTCATACGAATATAAACCTTAACTTAATACACATAATGTTCAAATTGGTATGAGTTTTCTGTACACTGTGCGTTCGAGACTTCATAGTAATATTAGTGAATACGGGTGTAACAAAATAAACAATCTCGGATACGCTCGCCGGCCAACTTCGCTGTTGTGCATATCCACCACTGCTAGGACGCACTCGACATCCGTAAAGAGACCCATAGATACACAAATCAGTCGAATTCCAGTGGAATTAACGCGTCGCGTATCTGAGTTCGGTTACCCGAATGCGGGCTAACGACCAAGTGTAAATGCGCCAATTGATAAAGAAAAACCGAGGTGCGGTAGCTTCAACCACACTGCGCCTACTGTGTGCACTGTCTCATATATCTGAGCATCATAAATAGGAACAAACTGCTTGAAGCCGATCGAGCCGGTGCCCGTAACTGCTTATCTACACGCGTTAACTTCCTCGCAGATGTATTCAGCTGTTTGTCATGTAGTGTAGTTAGGACCTATTTGAGATCAATTTAGATAAATATTTATTTGTAAGTGTCATTCAATTCACTGCTTGATACGCGTACCCCGCCAGTCATCAATTTTAGGTACCTACCTCGGACGCTACTTATTTATTTTTAAGTACACTGCTCAACAACTAATAGGATTATACTAATATACTACTATAATCCTATTAGTTGTTAAGCAGTGCACGTCTTTCGGTTGATATGGGAATGAAGTCAGTAATTCAAATTAACGAACATGTCTCCATCTTCATTTACTCAATGATTATCCCAGCGACATAGCGCCCCATTTGCCGCTTCGCTAATCTACCGGCCATCGGTCCTTATAACAGATATGGTCAGTCGAGCTAATCATGTCTTACGAAGGACCGAGAACTGTAGAATGTGAGTATACAGGGTGGCAGGTTAGACAGTGGAAATATTTAAAGGGGTCATTGTGCTCATCATTATGAACAACTTTTGCTATGCCTGAAATCGGGAAAAAAAAATCAGCTGTTCCATACATTTTGTTGAGATAATTATGTTAACATAAATGGAACAGCTGTTGGCTTATAAGCCAAGCCCAATAAATAATCTGGAGTCAAAGTAAACTGGACTTGGTTTGAAAAATTACATTTATTTGATTTTGGAGGGTCGCTTATTTTGCTGACAGTAACTCTAATTTGAATATAGCCCGTTCAATGACCTAACTGTCGGGTAGTTTTATACCTATCAGATTTAGGTAGATTATTCAAGGGTAGCCTCATTTTCAGCAGTGGATGCTTTTGCTATAAGAAAAATCTGCCAGATAAATCTATGCTTTATGGGTAGAGCACTCTTGTCTATTACTTAAAAATGGAAAATAAAAAGATTGAGGTAATAAGTTACTATGGCAAAACAATATATATGGCATCAGAGTACTCAAAGTTGTAAAAAAAGGTCATTTTTGAATGCAAAATTTGAAAGAAGTTCTGGCAGTATTTTTAATTATTATAGTTTTAATAACATCACTACATAAACAAACTAGCTTTCTTACACACAAATACATCTGCGGTAAATAAAAAAAGTCTAAATGAAGACACAACTCTACTGCCATGTCGTGTTGCTAGCAACATTCGCGTTCGGTTGCGCGAACGCATTCGGAAAACTTTGTCCTAAGTTCAGACTGTTAAACTGTTGCGGCAGCGGTTGTTGCTGCTGGTTGCTGCTGAAGAACTGATTACTCTGGAACGGCTGACTCTGCAACGGTTGCTGTACCTGACCCGCGAACGGTTGCTGAAACTGGTTGCCCATGGGGAATTGATTGAATTGCATGCCATTTTGCACCGGCATGTTGTTGAAGCTCTGTTGATACACGTTGCCGAAGGGGTATGCCGGTTGCACGGGCTGAACCGGTTGCACCGGGTTGAATTGGTTCACTAAATTAGTTTGAGGTGTTTGACTGTACAATGCTAATATACTGTCCTTTGTTAACTTTGACTTTTCCTTCTCCGTGGGGGCGGCTTGTTTGAAGAAGTTCTCTTCTTCAGTCTTTAGGTCCGGTTTCAGTTCTTCAGGTTTGGTTTCTGCTGGTCTTTCTGGTGCTGAGAAGAAGCTGGAGAATATGTCATCGTTGGCGGATTTGGGGTCCGGTTTGGTGCTTGTGTCGAGGCCAAGGAGGTCTGCGGCGCCATTGGACTTGCTGAGGTCCGTTTGGGCGGTTGGCGGTGTAGACCTGCCCAGTTTTGGACTAACTGACGATTTTGGTTTCGGAATGCTGGGAATGACGTCAGATTTCTGAAATTGTACGATTTTTGTGTTAAATTATGTTATTGGAATTTATTAAATAAATGTAGACAACAAATTATATTTGAGACCAATGTAGCTTGAATGGAGTGATTGTTTATTTGATTCTGAAATATTTAAAGGAAAATGTATTTGTAATTTTATTGATTGTAAGCCTTTATCATACACGTGTATTGCAAGCGTGTTTTGAACGTAAACACTATGTATATTAAACTTCTCCGTAAACTTTAAGCGCATATTACACTTACATTGTATTTCTTATCACTTGGGGTGGGTGCAGGCAGTGGCCCTAAACCTGAGTTGTTGGATTTCTTTTTCCGTTTTTGCCTCTCTATTTCTTCATCGATTTCTTTGTCCCTGAAACATTAGGTAAACATTACTCCGCCTGGGCTTATTCGATAAGTTTGTCTTACCCCTTCCCCAAACGTCAGAGGGAAGCCCCTCCCTCAACTCTTAAGTACTGACAGATTTTAGTTTAGAATAGTGATGAAATTTTGATGAACCCCCCTTTTGAACAGCCCCCCTTCCCAAATAAGTAGTAGATCCACCACTGGGTGATCTCATTTGAAGACCAAAAAATTAATGTTGAATACTCAGATATCTGGGCCAACAAACGATGCTTTGCTCCCAACAGTCTCAACCGGTGCAATTATCTCTATGGCTAGTACTAAAGTAAAATAGGCTCTATTTCCAATCTATCTCAGACTAATGCAGCTGCCTTCACTATCTGTTTTATTTCCCCAGGGTTTAGTGAACTCACCAATTAACTTTAGGCAGTGCGGGCGGCACCCACTCCTTAGCGATGTACTTCTTCTGCTCATACTTGGCTCTGATGAAGGCTTCGAGCGAGGAGTCGTTCTGCGGCCTTCGGAAGGAATCGGGTAAGTTCGCCTCGTAAACTGCGCGAGCGCGGGAGTTGCCCATTTGTTGGAGTGATACCTGGAAGGTTATTGTTTAATATAAGCATCGAGCGGAAGATCTGCCTTGTATATTCAGGAGGTAAAACTTTTCAGCGTCATTTATGAAGATCCACAACGCTTGGTGATCGCGTTATGATGTCATAATGAGAAGAAAATGATATTTTTGAATAATAATACTTCCATCATACGGTTGATACCTACTGGATACCCTCCTGCCAATTAAATCCCTTAGTTGTCGTTTACCATACCTAAGGGGAGTTACCATGTCTGCAGGGCCGTGGGTTGCTGTAGCAGACGAAATCTCAAGTTCTGTCAATTACACTAGCGACTTGCAAGACAATTCTCGTATTTAATCTATATCTATACAGATATTATAAAGCTGAAGAGTATGTTTGTTTGTTTGAACGCGCTAATCTCTGGAACTATCAGTCGGATTCGAAAAATTCTTTTAGTATATGATAGCCAGATTCATGAGGAATAGTATAGGCTATTTAACATCACGCTATGACCCTTGGGAGCCGAGCAGCGGGGGTAAAGCCGCGAGTCACAGCTAGTTAGCAATATGACTTGACCCAACTGAACCTGAGATTAGATTTTAGATTGACCAAAAATTGGTATTCTGTTTCTTAGTTTTCTCGTTTACTGAAAACTGAATTAAAAGCTACATTTAGGTACCTATTTATAGAGACGCAAAAGTTATACGAAGTACCTACTTAAAAATAGTAAAGTTATAAGGACTTACAAATAGCACCTTTTCGTATATATTTAAGTTAACGACCGCCACCTCTTTCGTTCATTGACGTCGCTTTGGTAAGCACGTTATTGCTACCAGTCACGCAATATACCGACATAAAGGGCGCATTAATAATTTCGCACGACGCTATACGACACGATAACGCGATATCATCATATCAGGCAAAAGGTAGACCCTTTTCTCGGCCAATGACTGCTATTAACGGTTATATGGCTAGGTTTTTTCTTTCTTTCTTCTTATGGCATTGCCTAATGGTCATCATTCCTTTTAACGGCACCGCTCGCTCCAGCAAAGCACATAACTTGTCATCAAAATTAGGGCTTTAACACTGAGTTGCAGAAAAGGTAATTAAGTTTTAAAGGAGACTTTAACGATAGAAATTGTATGGTTAATGTCTCCATTAAAATTTAATTATCTTTCTGCAACCGACCGTAAGTCGTATGTTGTACAATACATTTTGTAATCTAAACTAATATTATAAAGAGGAAAGATTTGATTGTTTGTATGTTTGTAATGGATAAGCTCAAAAACTACTAGATTGATTTAAAAAATTCTTTCAACAGTAGAAAGCTAGATTATCACTTTAACATATAGGCTACTTTTTATCCCGAAAAAATGGACAGTACCTGTGGGCCACGCGGACGAAGTCGCGGGCAAAGTGCTAGTACTATGATAACTTAAAGCGCGCTTGGCATTTAAAATGTATTGTACAATACTCGACTTAAAGCCCTAATTTAAATGACAAGTTATTTGCCGTGCTGGAGCGGTACCGTTATAATGAATGATGACTATAAGACTGCAGCAGGATTGGTTTTTGCAGTTATGTTTTCAGCAGCTATGAGGTTGCTAGTGGTTGACTAGCCGAGGATCGAATCTGGGTCTAGCTGCGGACTGCTATAGCCGCTAAAGGGTGATGATGATGTGGATGTGGCTGCTCATTACCTTTATTTTCTTGAACGTTGTGATAATCGCTTCGTGTATTGAGGTTGCTAATTATCTTTTTTTCGCCTCGGGCATCTTTCGTTGGTCAACGATATTTATGGATGAAGAGTTTTCCCCTTCATACAGTTTCAAGCAAGTTTCTTGTGCTATTATCGTGACGTGTCAGGTTATTGTAACACCCAGTTTGAAAGGACTGAAATATTGAACTTACGACTTGTTCCGGTGTCCAGGAGTCGAGGTTGACACTCTTGACCTTCGAGATGTGGACGCCGAGGTTGCGATGGATCCCCGCGCACCTGATGCACAGGAATATGCCCAGGTTCCATGACGCCCAGCGCGGACCTGAGAAGACAACACAGATAATGATAAGCACTAAAATACAACTTAAATGTCCGACCGAAACTAGTTTTTATGGCCGAAACCAAAACCGAAACTTCCATATAAGGTCATAGTATGACCTTATTTGGAAGTTTCGGTTTCGGCTTTATTATATTATGACCTTATATGGAAGTTTCGGTTTCGGTCGGACATTAATGCTACTCCAAGCCTCCAAGCTTTGCAGACTCCAAGCCATGTAAACCATGGTGGGATAGCTTGTATCCTAAGTTGGGACTAGTATTCCATTTATGGGCTTCAAGCTATGCCGTTTTTAGTATATGATAGCTAGATTCGTGAGGTAGTTATTTAACATCACGCTACGACCCTCAGGAGCCGAGCAACGGGGTGAAACCGCGGGGAACAGCTAGATAATAATATTGAGACAGCTCAGTTATATTTCCCATGATATTTTAATAACAGTCTAACTTAACCCATTAATATTAATTACGCAAATTATATGAAGTCTGCAATATTGACATACCTACCACGTAAAGTTGATGACGCAGAAGGTTGAAAAACATACCTAATTGCAGACTTCCTTTTGACCGGATTAGTAATTAATGCAAGGTCAGCATTCATAATTTGTTATTTTATGCCGATTAGCAATGGATATTATTTTTATACATAACATGACATCACGCATGTATTCCCTGAAGGGTTAGGTAGTGAGTTAACCAGTGGCGAAGGGTGAGGCGAAACCGGTACCACAGCCGGTACGACAAAATCTATACTAATATTATAAAGTTGAAGAGTTTGTTTGAGCGCGCTAATCTCTGGAACTAGCAGTCGGATTCGAAAAATTATTTTTGTATAATATATGATAGGTCAGATTCATGAGGAATATATAGGCTATTTAACATCACGCTAGGAGCCGAGCAACGGAAGTGAAACCGCGGGGCACAGCTAGTAAAAAAATATTTGTAATTGCGATAATGTATGCAATATTATCGGCCGATATTATCGTGTGTAGTTTCATAAATATAGTGGCCGAGCCTTGCTGCTCTACTTGACGTGAGATCGATTCCCGTACGTAAAAAATATTTGTATGCCCTACAGAAAGTTATTCCAAATTGATAGGAATTATGAGAGATTGTATATATATAGATATTTCGGGTTTTATACTGACGAATTATGCAATCAACTGAGCTAAAATATTGTCGATAACATATCAAAGTGTTTGTGATAAAAATATCAATGTTGGACAAGAAGTGTCGTTAAAAGCCCATGTCGTAATGATAAGTAGAGGCTGCAGGATAATTAGACCGATTTACCTGTTTATTATTTTGTTTACGTACCTAAAATATTTCAATGTCATATAATAACTACTACATCAGCCCTTGAACATTACATCTATGAAATGTAAAGTAACTCTGTCTGTTTGGTACGTTTTGACACTATTTGTATTAGTATTCAGTGGCGGTCCGAAATGGATTGTTAGGGATTAATTAGTTAAATTAATCAATTAATTATTAATTAGTTAGGGATTACGCCTCCCCCAAATCGTACAAAAATGAGCGAAACACGATAATTCACTGCATCGATAAGGCACGTCGGCATAGCGCCTAAGCGAGTATTTTGTGTGCTACGTTTTCACATTTAAACAGTTTAAACCGCTGCATCGATTTTGATAAAACTTAGTATTGAAACAGCTTGAACTTTGAAGAAGGACATAGCATTGGTATTTTTACCCACATACAATTTCGTTATTCATATACTCAAAATAGTTTCCTAGAAATCAAGTGAAAACTGTGGACAACAGCTCTTATTTTAATTGAAAGCCAACCTTATGTCATATATAATAGCTCAACAGCTAAGACCCAACACACTTGTTCAAACTATTGTAATGCTAATAAACATGTCAACATATCATATCCATTTGTTGATCCATCAAGGATCGCTGTCGAGTATTGATAAGAATGAGGAAGTATTATGATGACATAATTATTGTTGTATTGAATATGAATTTTTTTAGAAATGTATTTACAGCCGTGTTTTAGAATTAATGTCATTTATAGAACAGTTTAGATAACCTCTCGAATGTCAGCTGGCTTTTTAAAGGTCTGCAACAGAATATCAACAGTCAAAAGAATATTTCTTTAGGCTTTAGTTTCTGTGTGCCCTTTGTACTTAGAAGGATAAGATCAGGAAAGAGATTATCAGAAAAATACTGGAGATACACTGACAAACTCAATAAGGAGGCTGGAGCAGACTGAATGCTGGAGAAAACTTGGGAGAAGCTTGTGTCCACCAATGGAATGAAATGGAAGCCATTCTTGATGAGACAGAATAAGCAGACATAAGTCTTTCTCAGAAAATTATAATTTTTGAATGTGTTGAAATTGAAGCTAATCTATGAGCAATGAGAAACAAAAGTGTATTGAAATAATGATAAGATGCACTCTCGAGTATTTAATATCATGAATAATCAAAAGAATGTTAATAAGAGAGCTACCAACTATGAATTCTATAACTTGCAGCAGCTGTTAGCACTGAACACATTAATATTTTGAAACATTGCAATAAATCATTCAACCAAGAACAAATTGTTCATTAGATACTTGCCTCCTTCGTGTTCTACTGTTCATTATGTATACTAACAAAGTGAGAGCACGGAGGAAATGGAAATGTGAAATATGAAGCGATACCAAGATAGTTACTACGAGATAAAGTGAGTCATTTGAATAATTTTGATATTAAAAATTGAGTTCAAGGACCTCAATTATATTCAAGAAATTTACGCAAGGTTTAGAGAAACTGTCAGTTAAGATTTTTATGACCTCATTACAGGTACCTTCAAGAAGTTACATGGAAAAATGAGCAACCAAAAAAAGAAAAAATCCGCGTACCTTTAGCATCGCAATCAACACAATATTTATTGTCCTCATCCTTCAACATCTGCATCAATATGTTCTGACATCTGTCCTGGATCTGTTTGGCTCGATCTTTTTCACTTTTAGAAGACATTTCTTTGAAATATTATTAGCAAACGATATCAAATTCAATGAAAATGGGTGGAATACTTGTTTGTTGAAGGAAAGAGAAACCATAGAGTGAAAAATGACAGCAGATTTGATGAGTTGTGTTGTCATTTTACTCTATGACTTTTGACAGAATGCAGAAAGAGAAAATCTGTACATATTAAAAAAATATTATATATATATACCTACCAATTAATTAAACAGTCAAATAAATTGATTGTTTGATTGTAAAGGAAGAAATCTTATGAATAATAATTTTATTTAGTAATGTTCTTTAATTCTTGAACGTAGTCGCAACTTGAACGAACAAGTTCTCAAATATGTCAAAAATGACTTTCGATTGGATTGGATCAGTGTTGCCAATTTAGCGACTTTGCCGCTAGAAATGACGACTTTTGCTTATGTCTTAGCGACAAAAAAAAGGTTTGACGACAAAAATAATTTAGCGACTTATCTGACGACTTTTGGAGAAAGGATTTTATGCCGTATTGTTCCATTTTGGAATGCAAAAGTAAAAGTAAGAGCAAAAAATCATATTAATTAAAGCACACGATGTGTTGTTGAATACTATTAGAATGTTATTTACAAACAAATTAATATTATGTTTTCAACCCCCCCCTCCCACCACGACCAGACCACCACTGTGCCTCCCAGAACAAAATCCTGGATTCGCCCTTGGTAGAATCAGTTTTAGCGACTTTCTAGCGGCTTTTAACATTGAGTCTAGCGACTTTGATTTTTTGGAGTTGGCAACACTGGATTGGATTTGGATTGGCATTTGGCAGGCACTTGTCATGTCATGACAATTATTTGTCAAATCAAAAAATTGTGCAAATTCTGCTTTGTTTTGAATACTTATGTGCAATAATTCTCACTGTTTATTTGCCTTTATTTATTCAGAGTTATCGCTCTTTGCTACCCAGGAGATTAACAAGTGCTCTATAAAGTTTCATAGCTATACGAGGCTTAAAAATAAAAAAGTTTTAGTGGAGAAAGAAAAATTTTATGTGTTGAACGCAATTTCTTGCAAGTTTTTAAGATTACACAATGGGGAATCAGCTTGTGGGTGTTGCTCCGTCGCAGATATATCCTGTAGAACATTACCTGAGTGACCATGTAGACCTATCGTTCGATCAGAGGTGAGATTTAATTAATGTTTATCAGGTGTCAGTAATGATTAGTATTTTGATAAAAATAGTTTTGGTTGGTCCACGTCGCATATCATATTTTTTTAAAAAACGTTATTAATATTTTACCATGCAGCATGAGCAGCTGCATCCAAAAATGTAGAAGAAAAAAAATTTGACAATGCAACTCTCAAAAATGTTACCCTCATACCCTGTAGTTATCAATCAACCAACTGAGCCTGTCGTAGACCACAGCTGGGGGTCTACTCTGAAATGACGATTCCGAATGTTCGGAACCGACCGATACACGACCGAAGTTTGCATTGTTGCCCTACTACGAACTAAGTTCGGGCTGGCTCGGTTCCGTCGGTACCATAGACAATGTTCGGAAGAGTGTAGGATCGAACGAAATGAAGTGCTAGAGTTGAACGTTTTGTCGATATGTTTTTACTAGTCATTAATATTCATTTCGATATAATTTAACTGTTGAATTACAGAGTAAAATTATTTGTTTTATCAAGGAAATTGAACTTTGCTTATAATTCGGTATGTTTAACTAAGAACATTGTAATATTTCTCAAAAAAACAATATATTTGTAGGCGATCAAGCCAATAAGCCGAATGTCTAAATAAAAAAATCAAACGATGACAATTTGTTAGGTAAACAAACAAGCGGTGCTTGAGTGAGTTTTTTATTCTTGCAAAATTCAGGAAAAAACTACTTGAACTAAACCAAATCCCATCTGTCGCGATCGTTATAGCGATAACCGTATTTCGGTCGTTTATCATCAAGTTTAGTGCTGATTGAAGTGTAAAGTGTTAAGAAATGTCAACAAAAATAAGCTAAATATACTTTAGACTATTCACTTTACCCGTGTTTAAGTGCCCCTTGGGTTTATCGTTTTCTCATGTTCGACTTTTGGAAGTTTGGAAATGAAAGTTATGAACAATCATTCTGCAAGAACAAGTCACCATGTCCAGACCGACAGCGGCACAAATTGATGCTCTTCTCAATTTCCTCGAAGAGCATCGAGATTTGGCTCAAGGCAACTTGAGGAGTATTGACGGTCGTACGCTCAATCATCGACTGTGGGAGGAGATTTGTACCACGCTGAATGCTATGGGTGGGTGCACCAAAACGACGGAACAGTGGAAAAAAGTGAGTTTCTATTATGTACTACGTAGGTAATTTTTTATCTACTTAAATAATTATATTCCTGTCTGTTGAGCTTAATTTTGACAATTTAAATTACCTACATAATGTTATGTGTATTTAGGTATGCATTTGATGTGAATTTACAAGAACTTTTTTTAAAAAATATCTGTGCCACATTATAAAATGCTTGATTGCGACTATTGAAATTCAAACAATTTTCTGATAAAACTAATTTAGATTTTATACAATATTTTTTGTGAGTGATTGTGTAATTACCTACATTGTTATTTTAGGTGTGGACAGATAAAAACATCTAGCAAAAAAGGCAGCAGCGGCTGCACGGCGGTCTGCGTCTGCCACAGGAGGTGGACCATCTACGGCTCCTTCACTCTCCCAATGGGAACTTAAAATAGTTTCCATTATGGGAGAGGGATTTGGTGAACCGCAGACCTCGGCAAGATCGCAAGCTTTTGTTGAGCGTGTATGTATTTTTTTCCATTTGTTTTTCTATTTTAAGTAATATAAATTTATTTTTTGTGTCCCTGTGACAATTTATAATAAAAATAAAATTAGGTATGTGGCTTTATCTCAACTCACATATTTTTCTTTCCAGCCATCTCAAGAGGATACTGCTGCCTCTACCTATACGCCATCTAACCAAGGGGACCTTTCTTTGCTAAATGGTATGTAGTGCAACTAAATAATATTCCAGTTTCATTATATTACACAGTATTATTTACTTACTTAGTTTATTTTTGTTATTACAAACATTAAAACCAACATAACATTAACTTAATACCATAATATGTTAAATTTGTTTTTTTTTTGTTAAACTTTTTTATGAACTTGAAAACTTTTAAGCACTTATTTAGTGCTTAGCTTTCTTTAGTTTATTTTGTTTATTTTGTCCATATTCATACACAGGGTCATACACGCACGCCGTTAAGTTTACCTCGTCATACACACACGTTAAGCTGTGTTCTGTCATTTTACAGCCACACGACGGCGCAGAGAATCTCAGCGGCGTTCTGTCGACTCTCTTCAAGCTGGAAGCTCTGTGCGGGACAGACTTTTCAGAATAGACGAACGTCGTTTGATCCTTGAAGAACAAAGGAACGTGGAACTAGCTGGCATAAGGATGGCTGTTGTAGAGTTGTGCAGAAGATCAAAGAATAATTGCAATCAAGAGTATATATATTTTTTTTAATCTAAAATCATAGGGCCGTACTACAAAAAAGAAAACATCTGTTCAACACCAATGATACCAAAAAGAATACACACTTGTTTTACTCAAGTTAGTGCTAAAACAAGGTGCGTATTATTTTTGGTAGGTAGCATTCGTGTTCAACAGATGTTTATCTTTTTTGTGGTAAGGCAGATAATCTTTCAATGTAAAGATTGTGTTCAACATGTAAAAAAAAGTGGAGTGCTTTCTATTTCTTCTATAACAAATTCAAGTCAACTGATATCAAGCACCCCACGCTTTTTTACATGTTGAATCTTTACATTGAAAGATTATTTTAGTTCAAATGGCGTTTTTTACTTTTTTCAAACTATAATTTATATGTATACTTACTCTTGATAGCAATAGTTTTATAATACTTTTTTTACCCGCTTTGATTTTTAGTTTTAATTTTACTTAACATACTTATTATTAAAGATTAGCTGTATTGTAACTTTTGGTAGTGTTAATTATTAAGGTTAGGTTAATTTGAGAAATAAAAGAGTTTAGTGATTAAAAAAATATATTTTATTCGTTATTTTCTAATAATTGTATGACTCTATCCCTCTCTCTTTGCCCCCTCCTCAAA
Source organism: Thalpophila matura (assembly GCA_948465475.1). Lineage (NCBI taxonomy): Eukaryota > Metazoa > Arthropoda > Insecta > Lepidoptera > Noctuidae > Thalpophila > Thalpophila matura. The sequence continues at coordinate 7,521,271 of OX419198.1, read as the reverse complement.
GCATCTGTAGCAGATGTAGCAGGCTGATATGTGACCTGCCGGGAGTTCTCCGATTCAAAATCATCTTGGCTTAACTCAGGAGCACTCAGTCCAGCTGTAATTAGCTACAAACTCAAAGTCGGGCACTACATTGGTATTGAAGGAACGACGACGAACGACGAACGACGTCGTCTGCGATTCCTTCTGCGCTCCAAACGCTCTTCTCTGAGAGCTTCTTCCACCAAAAACATACGTGATGCCATTTCACTACAATAATAAGTGGCACATTCACTTTAACACTTTAAATAAACATAAAACTCAAGATAATTGTAATAATTCATTAAATTCGATACTTACGATACTTTAACACTTTAACAAATATAAAACTTATGATAATTATATTAAAATTCAATAAATTCGATGCTTACGATACTCAAAAGGTAACTATTTTGTTGTCGTGAATTTTGACATTAATTTCACGATGTAACTCTTGTCAAACTCAAATTATCGGTCGGACTTTTCTCGTTCGGAGTAGGGTTTACGATACAACAAACGTCAAAATGAAGTTCGGTCGGATCCGACCGACCGAACGAAATAGAATGAAGTTCGTAGTAGGAAACGTCCGAACATTCGGCCGATACTTCGGTTTTAACACTTCGTAGTAGACCCCCTGGACATAGGCTTCTCCTAAGTTGTGCCACAAACCTCGGTTTTCCGCCTTCTGCAACCAGTCCGGTCCTGCCACCTTTTTGAGATTTTCGTCCCGCACCACATACTAAAAGTCCCAATAATGTTACCTTGTAATCTTATGTCCCATTATAGTTAACTTTGAGATTTTAAATGTTTGTAGTCTTTCCATGCAGGCAACATTTCTTAAATCTATTTTTATAACTCCCATTTAATTTAAAGGGAACCCTTAAAACCTGTTCTTTGCAGCCTTGGCTCAACCCGTTTCCTGAAAGTGGCTCGAGCTAGATCTCGTGAAGGTCTGGTTGTGGTGAAGGTGTTTGCGGTCCATGACCCTTCACTGCCACTAGCTGAACATAAGGAAAGGATACTCAAGATCAAAGAGCAGCTGGCTTCCGCATTTAACTGCCTGCCATTCCAGAGGGTTATTGTAAGTATTGGCAGCTATGTGCAATAAATTGTTAAACAGTTTGGTTCGTAAAATTATTAAATACCTACCAGAATTTTTAACATTCAAAATTTAAAAAACATTTGTGTCTAAAGTAATTATTGTAAGCAATAATGTGTTTGTGCAGTTCACAGCCCCCAACTAAAAAGTGATTTGTGATTTCAACATTTAAAGTGCATTTTTTTGTCCTTTTTAGGGTTCCGTACCAAAATGGTAAAAAAGGAACCCTTATGGTGCAACTTCGTCAGTCTGTCTGTCTGTCACACCTGTTTATTTCAGCAACTACTAATGCTATCGACTTGAAATTTGGAACAGTTATAAAGAATGCTTGTCCAACTATATTGCAAATGAAAAAAGCCAAAAAATATTTTTATTTTCATTGCAAAAGGGGCCGGAGTGGGGTTCCAAAATTTCAAAGTGGGGTTACTAGGTCAAGTGACATATCATATGAAAGGGCTTGATCTACACATTTCAAAATATATTTTTATTTAATTTTATGTCTCACAGTTTTCGACATATGATGAAAAATGTCTGAAAAAATACCATTCCCCCCCCCCTTATCTCCGAAGTTTGTGGAGCGAAAAATCTGAAATAATTAGGGTTGATAGGAATTGACCCAAATATGGCACCAAAAATAAAACGATGTTCCTAGCTAGTACAGTTTTTTCAAAATCATCAAAATTCCTTCACAAACAAAATTAGTTATGCGGTCCGGTTTTTTTCACTTTATACGTCCAAAAATGATACGGAACTCTCGGTGCGCGAGTACGACTCGCACTTGGCCAGTTTTTATTCCTTTAACACTTTTCAACAGCCAAGTCAGAACTGTTAAAAATAGGTATGTTGGATTATTAATAAATGTGCATTGTGAATAAAAAATATTATACTTTTGATTATTATGTGGATCTAATTAAAAGTCTCTCAACTCTCTGTTACATTTGTTTTGAAACTACAGAAAACTGCTAGTAGATCAGAAATCTATTTATGATCCACTAGCAGTTTCCTGTAGTTTCACTCGCATTCTAGTACTTTGTGTACGCGGATAAAAGGTATCTTATCCCCTCGTATAGGGTTCAGTTTCATCAAAATCTGTTCAGCAATTTAATCATGAAAATGTAACAGAGTTTTAGCTTTGACCATTCACAGTGGTTCACTTCATTAAATATATTTTCAAGCACTAACAATTTTGTTCTGTTTCCAGCTAACAGACAAAGCAGGTCTCCTAATGCGCGAATACTGCAAATGCAGCGTATATGACCGTATGTCTACTCGTCCATTCCTCACCACACTGGAGAAGAAGTGGATCACCTTCCAAGTGTTGTATGCACTGCACCGCATGCACAAACTTGGGATTTGTCATGGTGATATTAAGGTGTGTTTTTGAGAATTTAATCTGTTCATTTTTAGGGTTGCATACCTCAAAAGGAAAAACCCTTTTAAGATCACTTTATCTGTCTGTCTTTGTTATCTGTCTGCCATGCATGACCATGAGTGGAGCCTCATGGCTCATAGATGCCATCTGCTCATAGATGGCGCAGTTAATGTCATAGATGGCGCAGTTAATGTCAGTGCATTCAATGCAATACAAAATTAAACTTAATTCCGTTCACATACGTCACATTTTTAAACGCGCGCTCTCGATGTTGTACTGTCGTATAACACACCACGTGCCTTATATAATTTGCTCGAAAGCGGCGACAAGGTCACGCGCCTTTGCGACTTCTATTGGCTTGTTAATTAGATTTCTGTGGGCTGAACTTACCAATTAATTTAAGAATTTCTTCAACCTTTCAGTTAGAAAACATAATGGTGACATCGTGGCTGTGGGTACTCCTTACGGACATAGCCTCGTTCAAGCCGACCTTCCTCCCTGATGATAACCCAGCAGACTTCAGCTACTTCTTCGACACATCCCGCAGAAGACTGTGCTACGTGGCCCCTGAGAGATTCGTGAGGGCGCCCGACCCTCATAATAGGCCTGCGGTAATAGATTATTTTATTATTACAACGTTTTTATTAACTCACTTTCTTGTCTGTCTGTTCGATGCAAATTTGCAATTCATTTTTCAAACACTTGCTGGCATCGGACTAAGCTGTAATTTGGTATACGTATGTGATATGGATGATGCAATAATGTGGAATAAAAAGTAAAAAAAAATAATCATTTAAAAAAAAATAACAAAATGATTTGAGATTATTTTATTAAAAACCACGTTTTTAAAATGGACTAAAAAGTATAAAGTAATTTCTAATTAAATGAAAATTTTAAAGCGCATTCATATGCAATAGATAATGTAAGAATGATGTGCCCCACATTTTTCATTTCATTAGAAATTATATTATACCTTTGAGTCTGTATTAAACAAAAATCTCAAATCACTTTTAGTGTTTTACATTTAGAATACTGTGCTGATTATAAATATATTTATTACGCTTCTGATTTGGTCGATGGATACTGTAATGGAATACTATTTTATAAAAGAATATTTGCAGGGTGATGATAAAATGGGTGGTCTATTGCTGAGTGAATCACCCTGTAAAGTTGGCGAACTTTTACCAAGTATGGACATATTTTCCGCTGGGTAAGTTTTATTACAAAAGTCATTTTCTCGGCCTATTTAATCGTTTTGAGATGATAATTTAGACAAGATAAATAGTATTATTATTTATGATTTTATTAGCCTTATTCAGTGCCTACCCCTCTACATATCTCACTCCTCTGCCCCTTAAACACGATGTGATGTTACACGAGCGGCAAGATATGCTGGCCGGTCTGAAGCTTGTCAGCTCATAAAGTTACGTAACAATTGACAACTACTTTTTTCAAAGAACAATTGCTGTACTTTATTGTCAATAGTGACGCGTCACTATTGTCACAGATAATATAATACTATACGTACAGATGCCTCATCTCATACAAAGAAATGTGACCGATTTAGCGCGGGCTATCTTCGAGCTATACATTTTTCCGTGCTTAAAGGATTTTTCAAAATTTGAACAAATATTTTTTATGATGTATTTTTTAATGTTCTCAATTTTACGCAAACTTCAATAACAAATCGATACATATAACATCATCTATTATGAGTTATTTCAACAAATGTTCCTTTGTTCCTGATGAGACCCCATGCTATTGTCAATAAAGTACAGCAATTGTTCTTTGAAAAGTTTGTGTCAATATTTACGAAACTATGAGCGGACTTAAACGTCAAACCGGCCTTCATAGCGTGCTTTAAGTCTAGGTTTTTTTTCCTACCAGTTGTGCCCTCCTAGAGCTTTGGAACGACGGCACCCCAGCACTGGACCTCCCTGGTCTGCTAGCCTACCGGAACGGCGAAGACCGGCCGCCAACCATGACGCTAACCACTGAAGAAACTCAGCTAAAGACCCTGCTGCACTCCATGACTGAGAGGAATCCAAGGGACAGGAGAACTGCGGAATTGTATCTGGATGAAGCTAGGGGCAAGTGAGTGGAATATATATTACAATTTTTAGGGTTCCGTACCTCAATAGTGAAAACAGAACTGTTATACATATAATCACTTTGTCGTCCGTCTGTCCGTAGCAAGTCCGAGGCATCTGCTCATTGATGGCGCTATTGCATATTTCGGAACCCTCAGGGCGCGAGTCGTACTCGCACTTTTTAGGGTTCCGTACCAAAATGGTAAAAAAGGATCCCTTATGGTGCGACTTCGTGTGTCTGTCTGTCTGTCACACCTGCTTATTTTAGCAACTACTAATGCTATCGACTTGAAATTTGGAACAGTTATAAAAAATGCTTGCCCAACTTTATTGAAAATGAAAAAAGTCAATTTTTTTTTTATTTTCATTGCAAAAAGGGCCGGAGTGGGGGTCCGAAATTTTTAAGTGGGGTTATTAGGTCAAGTGACATAATATCATATGAAAGGGCTTGATTTGCACATTTCATCATATATTTTCATTTTGTTTTATGTCTCCCAGTTTTCGTCATATGATGAAAAATGTCTGAAAAAATACCATTCCCCCTCCCCTTATCTCCGAAGTTTGCGTAGCGAAAACTCTGAAATAATTGAAGTTGATAGGAATTGACCCAAATATTGCACCAAAAATAAAACCATGTTCCTAACTAGTGCAGTTTTTTCAAAGTCATCAAAATTCCTTCACAAACAAACTTAGTTATGCGGTCCGGATTTTTTCACTTTATACGTCCAAAGCTGATACGGAACCCTCGGTGCGCGAGTAAGACTCGCACTTGGCCGGTTTTTGTATTAAATGGAGTTGCATTTGAATTTGACCAATATCTCATAATACCTGATGTTCAGCTATGATTTATGTTCAGACAACATGCTTATTTACACTTTACAGTAAGTGTTCATAACCTAACCTTATCGAAGATTCATGAGGTCATCATAACAGATTGGCGGAATAATTGATAGGGTCTAATAAGCCGTTGCTTTGCGTCGAAATAAATTATTCTGTCACTTAAAATTTCGTTCCAGATTATTCCCAGAATACTTCTACTCCTTCCTCCAGTCATACATGCTGATATTCTCCGCCCAACCCATTCTGCCACCCGACGAGAAAATCCTACGCATACACCAAGACATCAGAAACATCATCAAGATCTTCACGCAACCCTCAGATGCTAAAAACTATCAGGACTTAGTCGAAGAAACTACTGATCATCAGAACATTGATAGCATAGACAAATTGAAGGATAAATTCAAAGTTTTAAACATAAATACGACGGATTTCGATGAAGATGATGATAAGGCCCCTGAGAGGAAGGATATGGGTCCCGACAGTGAGGGGTTGATTCTGATTACGTCATTGGTGACGTCATGTATAAGGGGGCTGCATCATTGTACGTCGAAGTTGTATAGTTTGGAGATTTTGCAGTTACTTTGCGAGAATTCTAGCTCGGAGACGATTTTGGATAGGATTTTGCCTTATATTGTAAGTGGAGATTAAAATTTTTCAGTAGCTTAAAAAAAAGATTTAGGTTAGGCATGCATTTTTCGAGTTTTTTATGTATGTACAATATGTACATCGATTTCTGGACCTATTCAATTACTCGATTTGAAGCTCGCGAATTGACTTTATCGCACAAAAATTTACCAGAAAAAAAAAAAAAAATTCGTCTCCAAGAAAATCCTATCGGAAAAGCGACTTTCAAAGTGAAAAATAATTTTATTATATTGTAGCGCTCGTAATACTGTGTTTCGGCAGTCGGGGGCAAAAAAATAAACTAAATCAAATACCAGTTCTGAAACAATATTAAAGCTTACTGAAACATTTTGTAACGAGCTTATTGTGGCATAAAAAAGACGCGAGTGCCGGAATCACTCATTATTTACTATTTGATAAATCGACCTTTCACATTCTAAACATTTGTATAGGTAGATCTAAACACTCATTTTAAATAGGTATGATCACAAACGTCATCTGCGCAGTAGCTGGTTTTTCAGTCTCTTTGGCGGAATGAAGAAGACGGGGGGCGCCGAGGCTGTACACGATTGGTTCGTCAGTTGATGCTCGTCGTCTATTGGACTATTCTCTATCACGTATTTTCAACTGTCTATTGTTTAGTGTCCAAAAATGTACATGCGCGATGTGTGATCAAGATCCCTGCCGATTATATCTGTTAATGCCCTAGATCCACCTGTCGCACGACAGCGTGGCCCGCGTGCGCGCGCGCGCAGTGTCGACGTGCGCACGCGCAGTGGCGCTGGTGCGCGCGCTGCCCAACGCCGACTGCAACGTGTTCCCCGAGTACATCCTGCCCGAGCTGGCCCCGCGAGCCACTGACCCTAGTGTACCCGTGAGGATCGCGTATGCTAATAATATTGGTGAGACTATCTATACTAATATCATAAAGCTGAAGAGTTTGTGTTTGTTCGAACGCGCTAATCTCAGGAACTACTAGTCGGATTCGACAAAATATTTTTTATATGATAACCAGTTTCATGAGGAATAGTATAGGCTATTTAACATCACGCTATGACCCTTGGGAGCCGAGTAACAGGAGTGAAACCGCGGAGCACAGCTCTTATTTAGTTGGTGCATATGAGAATCGTCACTATTATGTTAGTTTTTAGGGTTCCGTACCAAAATGGTAAAAAAGGAACCCTTATGGTGCGACTTCGTCTGTCTGTCTGTCTGTCACACCTGCTTATTTCTGCAACTACTAATGCTATCAACTTGAAATTTGGAACAGTTATAAAAAAATGCTTGTCCAACTTTATTGCAAATGAAAAAATTAAAAAAATATTTTCATTGTAAAAGGGGCCGGAGTGGGGGTCCAAAATTTCAAAGTGGGGTTACTAGGTCAAGTGACATATCATATGAAAGGGCTTGATCTGCACATTTCAAAAAATATTTTTATTTAATTTTATATCTCACAGTTTTCGACATATGATAAAAAATGTCTGAAAAAATACCATCCCCCCCCCCCCTTATCTCCGAAGTTTGCGGAGTGAAAAATCTGAAATAATTAGAGTTGATAGGAATTGACCCAAATATGGCACCGAAAATAAAACGATGTTCCTAACTAGGTTTTTTCAAAATCATCGAAATTCTTTCACAAACAAAATTAGTTTTGCGGTCCGGTTTTTTTCACTTTATATGTCCAAAACTGATACGGAACCCTCGGTGCGCGAGTACGACTCGCTCTTGGCCGGTTTTTAGATGAAACGAGACTGCGTCTGACTGACGGATAACCTACCGTGTAATGTGAAGATTGACGTTTACGTGACAAAAATCTAATCTAATAGTAAGACTGTAAAACTGGTCTCTATTCCAATATTACTTCAACAGCTAAACTGGCGGAGACGGCTGTACGTTTCCTGGATCAAACGCAAAACATGGTGGAGAAAGAAGCGGCCAACATCAACTACGAGTCTGAATTATCTGCGCTGCACGAAATGGTATGTATCTAAAGACGGCACTTTACTTGGCGTAGTTGACCAAATATTCGCGTTATTTCGCTTTACAATACAAAATAAACTTTATTACATTAGAAATAGGGTATATTATGCATAGACATATTAACCACGGGAGACGAAATACGGTCATTAACGCCTTCAGTCCTCTTGTCATGAACTGACAGAAGACTCAGACTACGAAATAGTCTTGTCAATTTGATTTAGTGTTAGACACACAGACAGTGACAGCCCTGTATGTGGAATAAGATAACCAATAAGTATATCACCCTCTCTTGTCCCACAAAAGTTCTAAATCCGAATTTCATACATTTCCAAGCTTGTCGTCACATGTGATTAATAAGTCTATGATAATAAAATTCCAAAAAAGAATTTCGGGACTCAATATCTCTCTATAATTATATTTTCTTACGCCAATTTCAACCGTATGTAAACTCGTTAAAGTCGAGTTTCAATTGTTATCTAGTTAGTAGGTTCACAGCCACCCCATGATCTTATTTTTGTGACAGGTACGGTCAACAGTGTCATATCTTCTGACCGATTCGCAAGCGGTAGTCAAGCGTGCGTTAGTAGAAAATGGCATTACAAAACTTTGTATATTCTTCGGGAAACAAAAGGGTAATTTTCTTTTTTTATTTATTTATTGTGGCACTGTTAAAAAATATTTGAAAGACTAAGAAAATTAAACTTTTATATTATTTAAATCACAAATTGTATATTTATAATCTCATTTTTTTCTACGAGTGATATTAAATCTGGACTTGTTTTTTTCAAAATTGCAGTGACAGGTAAGATGTGTCAAAGAATATACTTATTTATTCACATCCATAGACATTAATTATACACCGTGACATTTTCATCGCTTTCATCCGGCGATGTAGCCACTATACTCATCATTATGAACAACTTTTACTATGGGACCAACCCGGAAATCGCAGAAAAAAATCAGCTGTTCCATACATTTATGTTCACATAACTCAACAAAATGTATGGAACAGCTGATTTTTTTTTTCGCGATTTCCTGGTTGGTCCCATAGTAAAAGTTGTTCATAATGATGATTATAGTGGCTACATTGCCGGATGAAAGCGATGAAAATGTCACGGTGTATGTATAACATTCGGTTTCATCCAACATCTGCTCGTAGATTGCAAAAAAAAATAGACTATAGAGTAATAAGACGCTACCATAGACATATTAACCACGGGATGCGAAACACGGGCGTTCTCGCCTTTATCCTTCTTGCCACGAACTGCGGTCAGAAGACCTATACTTACCTAAGTTGTCACGAACTATGTTCCTCAGTGTGTTGCACTACGCGTGATTTCTATACAAACATAGGTACTTGCAAACAACGTAAGATCACGCACTCCCGCACTACGCTGCGTGATGCGGGGCAGTGTACGAATCGCCTAACGGTATTAAAATTAAGTGTGCTTTCAGAAACTGGGAGCAGTGGTGGCCCAATGGTAGCGGCCCTGACTTATAAGTCGTAGGTCGTGGGTTTGAATCCCGGCAGGCGCACACTTTGCGCAATTTATTTCATCACCACTGCACTAAAAACGGTGAAGGAAAACCTCGTCAGGAAACCGGCATGTCCTAGAACCAAATATTCAAAACATGATTGTGGCGACCACCAACCCTCACTGATCTAGCTCCCGTGGTGGACTTCGGCCCATTACTTCTCACCGAGAGAGACCTGAGTCCCAGAGGATAGTCTTACTAGTTTGACTCAGTTTTAGACAGTGACATTGATATAGCGTCCTGTTGTCTATATGTCTATGGATGCAACGCTTCTGCTCTTCGTCAGTGTGCCTAAATTACAGCTGTATTAGCTACGCCTTAGTTACTATCTATAATTCTATCGCTGAGTTGCAGAAAAGGCCATTAAGTTTTAAAGGAGACTTTAACGAAGGAAATTGTATGGTTAATGCCTCCATTAAAATTTAATTATATTTCTGCGACTGACCGTATACCTACTAATATAATAAAGCTAAAGAGTTTGTTTGTTTGGACGCGCTTATCTCTGGAACTAACAGTCGGATTCGAAAAATTCTTTTTGTATTTGATAGCCAGATTCATGAGGAATAGTATAGGCTATTTACCATCACGCTACGACCCTTAGGGGCTGAGCAACGGGGGTGAAACCGCGGGGCACATCTACATAGTTATTTAATAATTGATGTTCCTACAGCCAATGACGTGATCCTGTCCCATATGGTGACGTTCCTGAATGATAAGGAGGAGGCGGCGTTGCGCGGGTGTTTCTTTGAGCGGGTGGTGGGGGTCGCTGCCTATGTCGGGCATCACGCCGCGCCTATACTCGTGCCGTTGTTACAGCAGGTACGATATCATTTACTTTTTGAAGGAAGACGGAGAGAGGAGGTATTTCGGGCGTAAAAGAAGGTACTGCATCGACAAGAGTAGATCTTATGTTAAAGAAGAGTCGTAGGTGAAATAAGCGCTAAATTAGGATTATTCGGGTCTGTCCCCCTAATATGTCTGTCTTCCTAGGGGGACATGGGGGGATAAACAGTAATAAAAAGTTCAATCTGTCGTTGTTATCGACAGGTGGACAGATCAGAGGGGCGACAGGGGGAATAATCCCTAAATCAGACGAAAATTTTGATGTATGTAAAGTTTGAGCAAAGTCTAACGCCGAGATTCGCAGCCCGCACTTTGACTTTAGTTGGCTAAGTAAGCGTTTCATTCGAATGTGAACGTTATATGTATGTTAATAAGGTTTATATTCGTATTAGCGATATGCGATATATAAAACACGCGTGGTCGCACACACTGCCCGCGCCACGCGACGGGGCGCGAGAGCGAGATTTTAGTGTGTGACTCAGATCATAGAAACAAGGAGATGTACCAAGGCGCTTTCGAGCTTGATGTCTGATCTTGAGCAAATTGCTCATATTAAAAACGTACGCGCTGGCGACGAACCGAAAACGATCGATGGTATAAATACAGTGTTTTAGTTTAGTGCTAGTGTTGAGTGACGATTAACAGTGTTAGATTGAGGGTGTGCGGAATGTTCAATGCGTGGGAGATATTTTTATTCACAAGGAGCGCTTAATTATGCGCGTAATTGTGTCGAAAAATGTACTAAAAGTGGCATCAGTTGTTCCCGTACTAATTTGCTATGATGGCATATCTCCTTGTTTCTATGATCTGAGGTGTGCGACCACCTGGCCCGCCGCAAGTGGGTGTGTAAGGAGTGCACCGCACACGGCCGGCACGTCCAGGGGGGCGGCAAAACGAGCGATCGATCACGTAAAATTCACTGATTGTCATAAATAATACCCATCCCATATAATTATAGCCTAAGAGATGTTACATATCGCATATCCTTGGTATGAGAGAACGCCATAAAACCTCTCTGACTACAATGAAAAAAATAAAGGTCAGCGTAGTTATAACAGGGGGCGGCATAATCGCTGTTGCACACGGGCGCTCAAACACCTAGCGACCACGTGTGTTGTCTATAATACAAACTAAGCTACTTGTATACAACGCTAAAAACCGCAGACTCGCGCCCAGTCGCGTGACGCGAGGCAGTGTGCATGACGCCTATAAAGGCCGATTTACATCAGACGAGCGAATGCTCATTCTATCCCCTACTCTATGAAATTCTTTTAGTGTAAACAGACGTAGAGCATTCTTTCGTTGTTCTATTGTGCAAGAATTTTATTCTAGTTCGTGGTTCTCATTTTTGCTCGTTGGTATTTTGGTGTTTCGAGCGTTTGTTTACACTAAAAGATCGAAAAAAATATCTTGTTTTACTCTAGCTCTTTGTTCGTTTGGTTTTATATAATGTTGTTCCAGGGCCTAACAGACCAGTCAGAGTGGATTATAGCGAAGGCTCTCAGGGCTACCACGAATTTGGCAGAGTTGGGTCTATTGCCTAAACAAGCGCTGTGCGACCTGGTAGCAGAGAGCGCTGTGTTCCTGGCACATCCTAACTTATGGGTAAGTTTGTGACGGAGTCATCCTTCATTCATCATTTAGTGCTGGCAATCTTCCATCACTGGCCACTTCATCCACTCCATTCTTCCAGATTTGAACTTCAAATTTCAAAATTAGAACATCTCATATTTTTATGCATTTATTTCGACATTCTTTGTCTGGTCTCCAACGACATCACTTGTGACCGCTGAACCGCTGTACTGTTATATTTTATACCTACTACCTATTTATCAAATAGTCTCTTTTTGTAACAGTTATTTTTATACCTCTGTGTAACGTTATAAAGTGCAAATATACAACCTACGTCTCGCAATATACCTCTCCAACCATCCTGCAGTGTTTTATTCCTATCAAGATTTGTGTCTGTGGAGACTCCCTCCGATAGCTAGCCGAGGCTGAGAGGTCAGAGGGAGGGAGGCGCTCCGCGACAAGTTTAGGTAAATACCTACATCATTTAGACTAGAGGAATAAAAAGTATGAATTTTATTAGCACCACCACCATATTATAACACTATACCTACAATAAATGTCAAAAACTTCCCTCAATGTTTTGAAGTCAAAGGCAACATTTTGATTTCAAATAGGACTTCTCAAAGTCTCATGAAGGGTTCCAAGTAGTAGAGGAGAGCCAGGAAAATACTCCATTACTTCATAAATCAACAATAACATAAGATTTCTTAGCAGATTTACTGATCAAAGACCTTAGCGTGTTACAGAACGTTACTTAAACTTTAAACTGTAGGTACTTAAAACTCGAATTCACCAATCAAATGGCTTTAAATATAATCTCAAGACGAGTTCGGCCTAATACTACCCATAAAATAATCTTGAGTGTGAATCTTAAGTCTCCATTTCTGTTCTCAGATTCGTCACGAAGTATGCGGCCTGGTATCTTGCGTGTCAAGTCTGTTAAACCCCATCGACGTGAACTGCAAGATATTACCATTAGTATGGCCGCACCTCAAGCACAAACTAATACAGGTATGTCACAATTTATATTTTACACGTTCTGTTTAATCATATTTTTATAGTTTTACTTACGTATTTGCTTGGGATCCCTTTGATTCGCATAATTTTTTATTTCCTAGTTTACTTTGACATAATGAGTTAGGCATAACTTTTAGTGGCATAATAATACTTTGACACAAATGTTTAATAGGGATAACTATATCATTTGGGCTATATTTTCGAGTACTACACTGTGACAGTAGGTTAAAAAGTGGCTTATTTTCCATAAAAAAATGATGCCTAAACATTTATGCTAAGTTAATATTTTGCGAAACGATCATTACGATAACTAAAACTATGCCATGATTATGATATAACATTTTATAATTAATGCTTTTTACCCGACTTCGGCAAAGCCAAAAGGAAAGGTTATGATTTTTTCTGTATGTATTGTTCAGGTAGAAAGAGCAGAGTTACTGCTAGAGAGCCTGGCAGAGCCGATCCCGCGGAAAGTGCTGGATGCTGTGCTGCGTCACGGAGACGTGGACCGACTCGTGCACACGCTGCGGGAGAGAAGGAATACTAGGCTCAAGGTATTCAATCCTACTAATATAATCCCACTAATATTATAAATGCGAAAGTTTGTGCGTGGGTGTGTGTGTGTGAAAGAAAGAAGAAAGAAAGAAAGAAAATAAGTTTATTGGTCAACACAATACAAAAAAGAAACGCTGTGCACATTAAAAGGGTAGGTACATTGACAAGTAGGTATATAAATTATGATTATACAAGTAAAATAATAATAATTTGGATCGGTGTGGTATTGCGTGACCAAAAGGCCTCATCTCAGCATATGCTGCAGTAAGACTACAGCGCTGATTTTCGCCTGAAGCTTAAGGTGGCTGACTGAGTAGGTTTTTATGGGAAGTACTACAGTTTGACGTAAATGTAGGTAATTAGATATATTTAAATAATCAGTTACACGAGTAATCATAATATAAATAAAATATATAAAATATGAGTTACAATACAATAAATAATTTCATTCTAATTGTAATTTTATGGTATCATTGTAATTCATTTAGCGCAGTCAATAAAGTTAGGCGGTGGTGTGGCTAGCTCATCATTATGCTATCAAAGATTATTTTATTTTAAATGTGTAGGTACATATGTTCCGGGTATAGCCAATTCACTACTAGATTTCTGTAGGTTAAAAAGTAACCATTTATATTTATTTCGGAAATTAGCTAAATTGTTCAGGTTACGTAATGGCGACGGTAGATTGTTGTGTGTATGTTTGTTACTTCTTCACGGTAAAACGGCTGGACGGATTTGGATGAAATTCGGCAAAGAGGTAGCCTGGGACTTGAAAAAACACATAGGCTGCTTTTCATCTATTTTCACGCAGACGAAATCGCGCGGTACAGCCAGAATTATAAATGCAAAAAGTGAGGATGGATGTATGTATGGGTGGATGTTTATTACTTTTGCACGCAACAACTACTTAACGGATTATGATGAAACTTTAGAGTAATATTATAGCTTATACATCAGAGTAACACATGGCTACCTTTTATTCCAAAAAGATGCGGGCGAAACCGCGGGCAAAAGGTAGTACCTACATAAATATTCGGATTGGTAACGGTTAGGACTAACAACTAATATAAATAAGAATAACCATTTTAGAGCTGTAGCATAAGCATTTCAAATCAAAGTTCATTATTTGATCAAAGAATTAATTACTGTGGATCTCGCTATAACATTGTAATTTATGTAAAAGGTATAATAAGATTTTATTTGTGGTTGTCAAATGCGCCATATTTGTTTTTTTTTTCATATACGTGTTATATTATTACAGGTAAAACAGGGCACAGTGCCACAGTACTCTGAAATGGGACAACAACTCAGGAACTTGTTTAGAAGACTTGCATCCGATGGTAAGTACTTACATTGTGGTCTGAATTGGGTTCAATACCTGTTCTAATATGCATGTGAATTCTTTATCTTTCTACTTTTTATAAGTTGACGGAACTTTACAGACGTGGTGGGCAACAATATTTAGGCAATCAAATGACAAAATAGAAAAAAAAAACAAATCTAGATTCGAAAAATATTCAATCTGTTCAAAACTTCAAATGTCTCATCCGCCTATCAATCATTAAGTGTTTAGAAAATAAAAGGCTTAAAATTATCGCACTAATATTATAAATGTGAAAGCTTGTGTATGTTTGTTACGCCTTCATGCTGAAACGACTGGACGAATTTGGATGAAATTTAACAAAGAGATAGCCTGGGACCTGGAGAAGCACATAGCCTACTTTTCACCTATATTCACGTAGACGAAGTCGCGGACAACATCTAGTTTAATCATGAAAACAAAATAAAGTGACATAGTAACTAATATTCTCAAAAAAACTTATAGGTATGACCGAGCATGTGGAAAATCAGCTCTTGGCGATGAGTGCTCATTTAATCAAAATACAAGGGTCCTCTACGCAGGTCAGTTATACTTTTTATTGTTCAGCACGCGTAGCATGGCCACGATAGAAACGGGTTTTGTTGACGAATAGACAAAAAGACAGATTGCAGAAGGATTTCTACCGTTTTATGCATACAATGAAGAGAAGAAATGTTTATATTCTTCAATATACAAAAGTCTGGTACGCCAAGCACGGGATGCCGCGTGCTCGGGCAAAAGAGACAACGAGTTGGATAGAAAGAACTTTGTGTATTCTTTGGTAGAATAGAGATAGAACTGGTCATGCTACGCGTGCAGATGAACCCCCATTGTTTAACAATAGTACTGATTCTGTTGTTTACAAACTAAACTAAATTACATTATCTACCCAAAATGGACGTTGGTAGTTATGGGCTTGATATGGTACAGTAATAAAAGCTTTACCAAAAATAAAAAATATATTAATTTTTATTTGTCTAATTTATCTTAGAGATTAAGAATTGGAATCAAAAATCGAAACAATTAAGAAATAAAATGATTATGCCGTTGACATTTTGAAAAAACCAATAAAACAAAAACGGGTGCATGCTGGCTGGCGCGTGCCTCCACAGAATATCATATCGACAGCAACTAAAACCTTTGAATTGAGAACTCATTAGTCGGGCTGTACTTTATTGGATCATTCACGCCATACTTAACCTCACTGTCACAAATGCGAAGATTTCTCTTTAACCCAATTACGTACAAAAACAAATAAAAAATGAATTTAAATACTATTGAAATACTCGATCACACCAAACTAATTTCATATCTGTATCGACATACACAATCTGAAGCCCAGTGTTCTATGGGCGTCTGCCGTGTCCTGTGAGAGAAGCATAGAAGATATTAATACCTATTTTTATAAACTGATATCGGAACCTTTGCGCTAATTGTATTATTTTACAATCGTAGCACATAACAGAGGCTCCGGGTAGATTGGTGCTGCAACAGACGTCCATATCGCGCGCTGTACAACTGGACACCGGCGTTACTGACGCGATGCAACACGTCGACAAACTGTACGCCTCTACACAGAACAGGTGATCATATGACCTTTTTACCACAATGACGTCACTACTTGACGAGGCAATTATATAGATCAATCGAATATGTAACTTATATAGCTAAAAATAAGAGGCATATTTCCGTAAAAGTTCTCAGGTTGCACCAAAAAAAATACGTTTTCATATATTATGTAGAAATTGATACTACAAACCTTCCGATATCTTCAGCTCTTTTGTGCTTTCAGTATATTTCACACAGATTACTTAGAATTTCCTTATTATTAAATTAATAAAAATAACTGTAAAAGGAGGATGGGTAAATTGGTTCAATCAGCAATAACAACGAGCCGTTAAGGTTCAGAATGTCCGATTCTCAAAATGTCCGACGGTTTCTAAACATCCAATTCCCAAAATGTCCGTTTCCCAATACGCCCAATCTTTGAGAATGTGCTACATTTGTTCAATAAGGCTGTGTCCCCAATAGGCAAACTGTGAGCGGCCGACTGAGTTTGCGGCGTATCGGTTTAGTACGCACTTCCATATATTTGAAATGGAGTGTCCACAGTTTGCGAGTTTGCGCTTAGTAGCAAACTGTTAGCGCAAACTCAGTCAGCCGCTCACAGTTTGCCTATTGGGGACACAGCCTAAGTCCTCACAGAGTTTTTTTCATACTTATTATTTTTCACCACGGGTTAAACCCATTACCCAATGATCTTGAAGTCATTACTTTGAGGTCAAGATCATTTAATGTCAAAGTTGTGACCATGACCTCAACCTCAAGTCACACACAATGACCTCTCTGACACCTGATGATTCTGAAGCAATATTACTTACTGGTGTTTTACACATTCATGTGTTTGTTGTATGCGCAGACGCATCCACAAAACGTCGGTGTCGCACGAGACGCATATGAATACGGAGTGGCAGCACATGTTCGGACAGTCACACGAACAACATTCAAGAGGTAATATAGATTTTATAGTATTTTAATTGACAGTCGTAAAGAAAAATTCTAACTAATAATAAATGCAATGTAAGTTTGTTTGTTTCCTTTTCACGCCTAAACCACTGCACCGATTAGTATGAAATTTTGCACAGGTACAGAAAAGGACATAGGGTGCCTATCATCCAGACAAAGGTACTGTTCCCGAGGGAAGTAACTTTCAACGGTCACAATTGCTTTAGGACGCTAGATGACGCTACGTGTATGTCTCGGACGAATCGCGGGCAAAGTCCTAGTAAATAATAATCATGATGAACTCAAATTGGTCACAATTAAAGCCCGTAAAACTACAAAGAGAATGATAAACGCGTTTAGTTTCAGAGGGCGTATCGCAGTCGCAGGCGGTGTCGGGTAGTGGAGTAGTGTCGCAAGCGATGTCTGTCCCGCCACACCACTCACAACTAGGACACAGCGCTAGCTACGTGCAATGTATGTATCGTAAGAAAAACTATGCGATCACGATAAGAATAGGAACGTCAATGACCTCGAACTGTCAACCATCACTTGAAAAGTAAGTTTTACAAAGAAAATTAATTTGGGAATCATTAACGTTATTTAACCGAGTCTTTGATTTGCCAAATCTATTGTAATCGATTTTTTTATATACAAAACAGCTCAATTTTCAATACAAAACGTCACAATATGGCGCAAGGTCAGTCCTATTCTTATTTTGATCGCATAGTATATACAGGGTGGCAGGTTAGACAGTGGAAATATTTTAAGGGGTCATTGTGCCCATCATTATAAACAACTTTTACTATGGGCCCAACCCTGAAATCGCGAAAAAGAAATCAGCTGTTCCATACATTTATGTTCACAAAACTCAACAAAATGTATGGAACAGCTGATTTTTTCACGATTTCAGGGTTGGTCCCATAGTAAAAGTTGTTCATAATGAATCAATGTTCAGTTTTATAACTAATGTAGCTATTTACGTACGCTATTAATTTGTATAATGTGTTTTGTTCCAATAAAGATTATGATTATGAGGGCGTAGCGGGTTATCTCGCTCAAATATATAGCAGCCCGACTGGGGCGTTACCTCCACCTTACAAAATACCACAGCCAAATAACGCTACTCTTCAGTAGTGTTGTGTTCCAACACTACCGAAGAGCGGCGACCGCCAGAGCTCCTGAGGATGCGCTGTGTTGACAGTGTGGACCTGGTAAGCTGTCGGCACAGTGAATCTTCATTTTAAAGGGTTGGCAACGCGCATGTCATTCAAATTGTCAGTAAAACACTGTAAATTGTCTCTAGTACATAAATAAACTATTCTTGTTGTGTAGCCGTTACGTCGCCTAATGTAATGTAACTTAATTAGATATAAGTTTTTTCTCATATAAGTGAATGTAATTCTTTTTGAGAAATAAAGTTCTTAAACCTTAAACCATGTGATACTCGGTGTTGCAAGCGTTTCATAGGCTACGGCGGCCTCTTACCATCAGGCGGGCCGTATGCCTGTTTGCCACCATCTATACTAATATAACAAAGCTGACAGGTTTGTTTGTTTGAACGCGTCAATCTCTGAAACTACCAGTCGGATTCGAAAAAATCTTTTTGCATATGATAGCCAGATTCATGAGGAATAGTATAGGCTATTTAACATCACGCTATAACTCTTAGGAGTCGAGCAACGGGGATGAAAGCGCGGGGAACAGCTAGTCGTCATATACAGGGTGGCAGGTTAGACAGTGGAAATATTTTAAGGGGTCATTGTACTCATCATTATGAACAACTTTACTAAGGGACCAACCGTGAAATCGCGAAAAAAAATCAGCTGTTCCATACATTTATGTTCACATAACTCAACAAAATGTATGGAACATCTGATTTTTTTTTCGCGAATTCAGAGTTGGTCCCATAGTAAAATTGTTCATAATGATGAGTACAATGACCCCTTAAAATATTTCCACTGTTTAACCTGCCACCCTGTAGAAAAAAAAATCCCACTTGAGACAGGTCTCCTCTCTGTGACTCTGTGAGAGGGAGAAAACGATTGCTAGTATTAATGTGCGTTTTAATTGCAGATAGTATGGCTCCGTGTCGCGTTGAGCTGAGAGACTTGACGGCGCGGATGCAGCAGAAATATCAGAAGTCGTTGAGGTAATAGTTAAATCCATATTGTATTACGTTTCGATATTTATATTCTCTCCAGCTTATGAAGATACAAAAATATATCCACTTAATTGTGCTTTTGCAGAGAGACTGGGGATAACAATCAATGCCCCTTCCAAAATCAACGGGTTCGATTACTGGCTAGTAAAATTGATTATTCAAAAATCTAATGATTCAGTTTTATTTCTTATCAAAATCGGCCCCCGACTCCTTTGAGTGTTTTTCGCTATCCACGCCCACTGGAAAAATTCACCCTAAATAATGTTTGTTGTCAGGAGTCACGACGATCCCCTGGACAACAACGAGGATGTGTTGCCGCCGCACGGCTGGCGGCCCGGCAACCAGCTGCTCGCCTACCTACATGAACACAAGTACGTAATTATTGGCAATATTATGAAATATGTATGAAAATCTACATCAATTTGCAGCAACTTTACAAAAATGTGTCCATATAACTTTTGATCGTTATAAGGAGGACGATAAAGTTTGCATTTTTTTTCTAAAATCCCTGTTTTCCTGCGCCCTCTAGGAGCCTCTTAACCCTAGAGTTACACTAAGGATTTTTTTAAACTCCATCTCTAAAATAGTGAAAAGGGGTAGTTAAGTTTGTATGAGAAAATAACGAGATTATGTTGATTTCCGACTTCCACGCGAACGGAGTCCCGGGCACAGCTAAATCTGTACTTCTATACTAATATTATTAAGCTGAAGAGTTTGTGTGTGTTTTTGAACGCGTTAATCTCTGGAACTACCAGTCGGATTCGAAAAATTCGTTTGGTATATGATAGCCAGATTCATGAGCAATAGTATAGGCTATTTAACATCACGCTGCGACCCTTAGGAGCCGAGCAACGGGGGTGAAACCGCAGGGTACAGCGAGTAGAGTATAAACTGTAAGACGACTGTTTGTGGTATTAGAAGCAACTCATTGCCGGGTGGTTTCAAATGTCATACTCACTTAAATGTTCTGCTGTTGATGGCGTTGTGCGTTGGGTTGTTCCGTTCCCTATAAAATCCCACTATCGACACTATCCCACTAATATTATAAACTAGCTTCCGCCCGCGGCTCCGCCCGCGTTTTTCGGGATAAAAAGTAGCCTATGTGTTATTTCAGGTCCACCCACACACACACACACACGCACAAAATTTCGCATTTATAATATTATCAGGAGGATGCAAAAGTTTGTGCGTGTGTGTATGTTTGTTACTTCTTCAAGCTGAAACAGCTGGACGGATTTGGATGAAATTTGGCAAAGAGGTAGCCTGGGACCTGGAAAAACATATAAGCTACATTTCATCCATTTTCCGCAGACGAAGTCGCGGGCAACAGCTAGTGGTTAATAAAACTGTATAGCGTCACCGCGCGTCACTGGCGCGTCAACGGTGCGTGCTGCAGCAACGCACCGTTGACGCGCGCTCTGCGTGCACTCAATGCGGTGTCACAACAGATTGATTGTTTCAACTGTACTCTGAGTGAATTCACACGGGCTGCATTTTGTAAAATTACTCTTGATTGTTCATAACCTCATAATATTATAATTGTAAGTCTTATCTCTGAAAGCTATTATAACTATAACTACACTATTGTATTAAGCAAGCCTGTGATGATAGTTGTATGTGTTGTTAAATACATAAATTAAAAATAAAATTGTAAGACAACTTTAGCTTTAGTAACTCTGACCCGTCTCGTTGGCCGTAGAGCGCGCGTGAACCAGCTGGTGACGCTGCCGGCTCACCGCTCCCTGTTCGGCTCGTGCTCCGACGACGGCACCGTGCGCCTGTGGGACGCGGCGCGGCTGCACACGCAGGCACACATCAACAGGTAACTAGAGCTCGCCTTATAATACAGGGTAAAATTAAAACCAGTGCGGATATTTTAGGAGGTGAAAGTACTCATGAATATGATCAACTTTTATTATGGGACCGACACTCAAACATGAAAAAAAAAAATCTGCTGTTCCATACATTTACATTTTACATTACATATTACATTACTTTCACCTCCTAAAAAATCCGCACTGGTTTTAATTTTACCCTGTATACAAGTTTAAACGGATTCATCCGCCTAGCCTTCTCCCAAACATGATTGGGGTCGGCTTCCAGTCTAACTGGTTGCGGCTGAGTCGCGAAAACCTAAGACATTATTAAGAGTTCGCCTGATCATCAAAATCTGCATAAAAAGGCACGAGGGATTGCTATAGCTATCTCTTCTTTTATTCCATATTTAATGTTAGGTTTAGTTTTTAATTGGTTATAAAATTTATTACCTACGAAAGACCGCAGCATTGTATTGATAATACGTATTAATTCAAAAATAACGCTCTCATATGTTAAGTAATAATTATTCTAACCTATTTGAAACGCATATTGAAAGTTAAGTTGGTTGTACGCACCCAGCTACCCTCCGATTCAACCAATTTAAGCGAGCATAAGCTCAAATTAAATAACTCGTTCCAGTGAGTAATCTTACACCAAAACGAACTGCGTACCTTAATTAGAACCGGAGATGTCTAGGAGGAAATCGCGTTTTAGTATAAATTGAGAAGGGTGAAAGTTTGGCGATTTCCAACGCTTGATGATGAATCTGTGCATAAATACCTTTCATTAAAAAAATTCAAGCAAATCTGTTGGATAGAAAGGCTGGACGAACTCGTAATAGATTTTATAAATTCTTTTAATATATATAGATTACCAGTCTTATTACCCCCGCAGGATAGCTGTTTTACGAAAGCCTGTCCTAATTAACACCTCCATTGCAGATCAAAATCGATGTACAACAGGAACGCAGGCCCTGTGCTGTCGATAGCCGCTTGTGAAGCCGGGCAGTCCCTTGTAGCGGCCACGCAAGAATCCGTGTTTGTGTTGAGGTATTGTATGTGCATTGTAATAAGGTTGAATTTAGCTTGTAACATCTCTATAAATGACAGCCGATCGATAGTTGGGGTCGTTACCACTTGGCCACCGCTACTCTCACAACATACATTTATCTTTAAATAGTATAAAACAAAGTCACTTTTTGTGTCCGTCTGTTTGTCCGCTCAGTGCCACGGTACGGCAGAGGTCACGGGTTGAAATCCCGCCCGTGTCCTTTGAGGTTTCCTTTTGAGGTACGGAACCCTAAAAACGAGTAATTTTATGAACTAAATTTAATTATGACACTCCACGGCACAAATTGGAACGGCCCTGGCATTGTCCTTTCATCCAAATCCGTCCAGCCGTTGAGGCATGAAGGAGTAACACACACACACACTGCAACTTTCGCATTTATAATAACTTGCAAATACTCTCTCCAATCACAGAACATAAATGTCTCCAATCAACGTCGCTAAACCAATCCAAAAAATCGAAAGTCGCTAAACTGAATATCAATTTAGTGTGATGATGCTATCTCAGGGTGGACGGCACCTCCTCCCGTATGAACCTATCGCAAGGTCGGCAGTTGGAAGGCGACGGCGACGACGCGGTGTGCGTGGCGGCTCCCTCGCACGGGGCCGTCATCTCGTACGCTACACTCCTCGCCTCCATCGTAGGCTGGGACCTACGAGCACCAGGTATACACAATAACATCAGCCCTCCCAAGTACTGTTGCCAATTCTGCGATTTTTCCGCTAGCCATTTGTGACTTTTGCGATAAAATTGGTGAAAAAGTCGCAAAATTGGCAACAGTGCTCCCAAGGTCAGCTGAAGGCGACGGCGATGACGCGGTGTGCGTGGCGACACGGAGCCGTCATCTCCTACGCTACACTCTTCGCTTCCATCGTAGGCTCGGACCTATGAGCACCAGGTAATAACAATATCATCAGCCCTCCCAAGTATTGTTGCCAATTCTGCGATTTTTCCGCTAGCCATTTATGACTTTTGCGCTAAAATTGTCAACAGCGGTCTCTTCCAGAGTCTCTAGAGGAGTCCGCTGTTGCCAATTTTGCGACTTTTGCGCTAGAAATGTATGCAAAAGTCATAAATGTCTAGCGCAAAATTGGCAACAGTGCTCCCAAGGTCGGCTGAAGGCGACGGCGACGACGCGGTGTGCGTGGCGGCTCCGTCGCACGGGGCCGTCATCTGGTACGCTATACTCCTCGCCTCCATCCTGGGCTGGGAACTGAGGGCACTAGGTATTTCACAAAAACGAAGAAGCGCTTTGATTCGACTTTCACTGTGAAAACCGCCAAGCAGTGGAATGCGCTGCCCGAGTGGGTGTTTCCCAGCAGTTACAATCTGGGTATCTTCAAGTCACGAGTGAATCGGTTTCTTCTAGGCATGCGTGCTCCATCGTAGACCGCATCCTTGCTTAACATCAGGCGAGCTGGCGATCAAACGCAAGCCTATCAATGAATAAAAAAAAATAAAAAAAAGCCTTTCAGTAGACCGAACAGGACACCACAGCATCAAGACCGCGCGTTTAAAAATGTGACGTAATGTTAACGGTATTAAGTTTAATTTATATTGATTGGATGTAAACAAATGAGTGCTGTGAACCGGCGACACGCGTCTGGTAGTAAAATGTAGTAGCTAACATTTCTATTGACTTGATAATTAGATTTCTGTGGTCAGGACTTAAGAAATGTCAAAATTTATGACATACTAAATGACTGATAATGTCCCGGATGCATATACGGCAGCTAGGGACATAAGCTACCGCAAACACGTATTGAACGACTGTAAGGAGTAATATAATAGCTAGTCTGTGGTTACATTGTGGAAGAATTTTAGTACATTATGGTACAAGTGTGTAATGTTGGTGATCACTGCTGAGGCGCCATTGAGTCCCGAGCCGTTAGGTGAGGGTCTTAAGAGAGCCGAGGACAGGAATCATCAATACACACGTGTATCATACAACGTTTGTCAACACACTTGTGAAGAAAATAATACTAAAAAATCATATTATTTAGTAATAAAAATACCCTATAACTCACTTGTAAATAATAGCAATGTAAAAGTCACAGTTTGACTACAGGTGTCATTATATGCCTAATTGCGGTGAAATTAGAGCCATTTTATGAGCAAGTGTGTTGAAAAACCTTTTATTTCCTCTATAGGCAATGCGTGGAAGCTACAAGGGGACTTGAAGCAAGGGGTCTACACGTGTCTATACGCGGACCCGTGCGGGTATCTAGCCGTGGGCACGTCCAGTGGCGCCATCTGCGTGTGGGACCTCAGGTTCCATCTACCTATCACGTCTGTCAGGCATCCTAACTGTGAGTACTTTGAATATAAGTTATTCGATGTGTGTTTGTGGCTTAAAAATCAAGGGTTTACAGGTGGCAATTAAAAATCTGTTTAATAAAATTACTAAGTTATATTGATCATCTGTTGCGGGCTGCATTTGTTCGAGCAAAAACAGTATCAACATTTTTAGGCCTGTTGTTACTAATGAAAGATGAAGACAGGCTTCGACTCAAAAAGTAAAAAACTGTTAATGATTATGATATTTTGTGTTTAGAACTTTAGTCACATCCATTGGCGGATCAAGGAGGGAGGCGCCCCCCCCCCCCCGCCTCCTTCCTGGATCCGCTGAAGCCCCCACAAAAGTTCTGACAGATTTCAGACTAGTCATTTTGTGTTTCGACTTTTACCTCTTAGGGTGCGTTTCCTCTGTCGTGGAGCTGGGCAGCGTGGAGAGGAGTGGACCGTAAGTTTGCTAATCACAGTGCTCGAAATCTCCGAAATCTCCATTCCGCATCAGTGGAAACAGTGTGATTGGCCAATTCACGGTCTGCTCCTCTCCATTCCGCCCAGCTCCGTGCCAGTGGAAACGCACCCTTAGACCCCCAAAAATCATATCTGGATAAGCCCTCACCCCCCCAAAAATAATCCCTGAATCCGCCATTGGCTACAATTACATAGGTAATAGTTGTCTCAAACTAAGAAGTCACAAAAATAAGTTCCTGTTAAGAATTTCAGTGGTTCCCAAACGTTATTATTTGTTGTACAGCGGAGCGCGTCCGTCGCATAGTAGGCAGCGGCAGTAGCGGCAGCGTGTGGGCGGCGGGGGCGCGCGACGCGGCCGCCTGGAGCCTCGAGTCCACGCAGCGCACCCACGCGCTGTGGCCCAGCACCAACGCCGTGCAGCCGCTGCACTACACGCCCGCCGTACGTGCACACACCGCACTAACACTAACACACACTACACTACTGCAGTCCACGCAGCGCACCCACGCGCTGTGGCCCAGCACCAACGCCGTGCAGCCGCTGCACTACACGCCCGCCGTACGTGCACACACCGCACTAACACTAACACACACTACACTACTGCAGTCCACGCAGCGCACCCACGCGCTGTGGCCCAGCACCAACGCCGTGCAGCCGCTGCACTACACGCCCGCCGTACGTGCACACACCGCACTAACACTAACACACACTACACTACTGCAGTCCACGCAGCGCACCCACGCGCTGTGGCCCAGCACCAACGCCGTGCAGCCGCTGCACTACACGCCCGCCGTACGTGCACACACCGCACTAACACTAACACACACTACACTACTGCAGTCCACGCAGCGCACCCACGCGCTGTGGCCCAGCACCAACGCCGTGCAGCCGCTGCACTACACGCCCGCCGTACGTGCACACACCGCACTAACACTAACACACACTACACTACTGCAGTCCACGCAGCGCACCCACGCGCTGTGGCCCAGCACCAACGCCGTGCAGCCGCTGCACTACACGCCCGCCGTACGTGCACACACCGCACTAACACTAACACACACTACACTACTGCAGTCCACGCAGCGCACCCACGCGCTGTGGCCCAGCACCAACGCCGTGCAGCCGCTGCACTACACGCCCGCCGTACGTGCACACACCGCACTAACACTAACACACACTACACTACTGCAGTCCACGCAGCGCACCCACGCGCTGTGGCCCAGCACCAACGCCGTGCAGCCGTGGCACTACACGCCCGCCGTACGTGCACACACCGCACTAACACTAACACACACTACACTACTGCAGTCCACGCAGCGCACCCACGCGCTGTGGCCCAGCACCAACGCCGTGCAGCCGCTGCACTACACGCCCGCCGTACGTGCACACACCGCACTAACACTAACACACACTACACTACTGCAGTCCACGCAGCGCACCCACGCGCTGTGGCCCAGCATCAACGCCGTGCAGCCGCTGCACTACACGCCCGCCGTACGTGCACACACCGCACTAACACTAACACACACTACACTACTGCAGTCCACGCAGCGCACCCACGCGCTGTGGCCCAGCACCAACGCCGTGCAGCCGCTGCACTACACGCCCGCCGTACGTGCACACACCGCACTAACACTAACACACACTACACTACTGCAGTCCACGCAGCGCACCCACGCGCTGTGGCCCAGCACCAACGCCGTGCAGCCGCTGCACTACACGCCCGCCGTACGTGCACACACCGCACTAACACTAACACACACTACACTACTGCAGTCCACGCAGCGCACCCACGCGCTGTGGCCCAGCACCAACGCCGTGCAGCCGCTGCACTACACGCCCGCCGTACGTGCACACACCGCACTAACACTAACACACACTACACTACTGCAGTCCACGCAGCGCACCCACGCGCTGTGGCCCAGCACCAACGCCGTGCAGCCGCTGCACTACACGCCCGCCGTACGTGCACACACCGCACTAACACTAACACACACTACACTACTGCAGTCCACGCAGCGCACCCACGCGCTGTGGCCCAGCACCAACGCCGTGCAGCCGCTGCACTACACGCCCGCCGTACGTGCACACACCGCACTAACACTAACACACACTACACTACTGCAGTCCACGCAGCGCACCCACGCGCTGTGGCCCAGCACCAACGCCGTGCAGCCGCTGCACTACACGCCCGCCGTACGTGCACACACCGCACTAACACTAACACACACTACACTACTGCAGTCCACGCAGCGCACCCACGCGCTGTGGCCCAGCACCAACGCCGTGCAGCCGCTGCACTACACGCCCGCCGTACGTGCACACACCGCACTAACACTAACACACACTACACTACTGCAGTCCACGCAGCGCACCCACGCACTGTTTCGCACATTTTATAAGATTTGGGGGGGGTGGTCATGACCCCTACGACCCCCCAACTCGGATCGCCACGGGCACTGGGCGACCACTAGAATCCTTAAACCTCAACCGTGTTCCAGGCGTCGCACTACATGAGCGCGATCTACTGCGGCGCGCGCGAGGGCAGCCGGTTCGTGGTGACGGGCGGCTCCGACCTGCGCCTGCGCTACTGGGATCTCGAGCATCCTGAGGACTCCTACGTGCTGCTGCACGCGCACAACGACTCGCTCAGGCACGCGCCCAACGCCGTCAAGTATCGGTGGGTATTTCGCCAATTATAGTTGGGCAATCCACCGGGTTTTTTTGGTAAACACCTCATATACACCCAAATTTTGGGTGTTTACCGAAATAACCCGATGGATTGCCCATCTATATTCGGCATTGTCCGGTATCCCCTTTAGAATTTCAGTGTAACTGACCGATTTTATATTTATTGGATCGAGTTTTTCGCATGCACGCCGCCGGACCGAAACACTCTGGGTTTTAAAGTATAGTATATAAGTATACAGGGTTACGGGGAAAGTCGTACTGAATATTAAAGGAGGTTATTATTCAGGTCATTTCTGATGATTTTGATTCTAAAATAAAATGTCCGAAACTTAACCGTTATGGAAATATTAAATTTTAAAGATTATTTTTAAAAATCTTTTATTTTTTGGCTTTTAGTCGTTTTCTTTGGGATTAGAGCTCCTAGAGTTGGTTTTTTTAATGTATCTAGTTAGAACATGAATTATAAAAATATTGCTAAAATTTTTGTCTTTTTTTCAAACTAAAAATGTACCCTCTCCTAACTTAACTGTTATTTGGGCAATGTTTTGCCTATTTAATAGCAAGAGTTATACCTTTTTGAATAGCTAAAGAGACGTAGAACTTTATAAAATTATTTGCAGAATAAGTTCCATACAATTTTTTTTATTAAAAGCCTGTTAAAGTTAAGAACACTCTATTAGAAAATTCATAATGCTAACCGTTGTCGAGCAGTTTTTTAAGCTGTTAGTAGTAGGTTGTTTCTGTTGATCATTTTTATTAATGGACATGTCCTCTAACTAGATACATAAAAAAAACCGACTCTAGGAGCTCTAATCCCAAAGAAAACGACTAAAAGCCAAAAAATAAAGGATTTTTAAAAATAATCTTTAAAATTTAATATCTCCATAACGGTTAAGTTTCGGACATTTTATTTCAAAATGAAATTCATCGGAAATGACCTGAATAATAACATGCTTTAATATTCAGTACGACTTTCCCTGTAACCCTGTATAAGTAAATACGCAATACATGTAGTGACGAGCTACTCAAGGATTTTTTGTTGTAATCTAGGCAATTTGTCTACTAGAATAACATGTAGGTTTCGGACCATGACTTGGCCGAAATCAACAGGCTTTTGTAATATAATATGCATCAACCTGATCAAACACTTATTCGTCATTCTCACCACTCACGCTAAACTAAAACACTGACTAAGTATAAATCATCAGTAGCGTTCGGTCCGTCACGAATATGATCAGTTGATCACATGATCATGTCAAAGCGTCAAGCTCAATAGCGCTTTGGCGCATCTCCCTTCTCATCTCAGGCTTTCAACAAATTCTCGAAGCCTTTAACTCTAAAACTACCGAATGTTCCACAGGAGCCGTATTATTGACGGCACCACAGTAATCCAAGAATGCTGCAAACTCAACCCTTCCGCTCCGGCGTCACTCCTCGAAGACAACATATACCGCAGCGTGGAGTCCAGGTCGTTCTACCACACCGCGCCCATCACCGACCTGACCGTGGTGGAGGGCACCAAGCCGTACCTAGTCAGCGCGGCCGCTGACGGCGTCATTAATGTGTGGAAATAAACGGTGACAAGAAGTCTATACTATTATAAAATTGTAAAAATGCCGTGTCTGTACATTGAAGATATTCCAGAAAAAACAGTTGGGATAGGGTACTGGGATGTAACCATACCCAAGATTTTTTTTAGAATTTTTGTCTGTTTGTGCGCTCATCACGCAAAAAGTACTGAACGGATTTTGATGTGGTTTTCACAGTTCGATAGCTTATGGTTCAACTTAAAATCTAAGCCACGTTTCATCTGATTCCGCTGAAAAAAACCAGAGATGCAGCTTGACCTCTTGGTAGTACTAGCTGACCTACACTACGGAGGTCATTTAAACTGGTAATTTCATTGTAGCCCACGCGGACGGAGTCGCGAGCTAAAGTCTAGTATGTTATATGGATGAAGCGTTTATGATAGACTAGCCGTTTCAGCGTGAAGAAGTAACAAACATACACACCACACATGGGGTATATTCGTATGAAGAGTCGAAAAACGTAACATCGCGATGCGAATCGATTCGCAGGTTCTTGCGATGCGTCGTGACTCGTGCGAGCTCGTAGATTTTTGAGATGAGACGTCGCATCTTAGTTATGTGTACAAGCCCTTAGTACGATCCCGGCACATCCATTGCAGGCTATGATACCTACCTATATTAAAAAGAAAATACTAGTTGCTGGGGGAATAAGTAAATAAACTACATACTATGTAAAATCACTTTTGATATGTCAAAAATAAACTGTATACTTGAAATTATAAATAGGTATTAATGTAAATTATATTTACTATAATTATTCAGAGGGGGAGATGATATTTTTTTTTTGTTATTAGTTCCATAGGTTCTTTATCTGTGATCTTTTAAATTTACACATGTATAGCCATTTGATTCTATGTGTATAAATATAATAAGTATAAAATTATTGTTCTTACAGTCAAAGGGAGTTATTTTAAAAGACAACGACTGAATATTATTGTATCAAATGTATTTTTTTATTTTATAACTCTAAATTCTTAGATAGTAATTCATATTACATTTGTGACATAGATTCATGATTTTAGTTACGTACATGTTTCGGTCCGCACTCTCATCGAGCTCGAAACTAATCGGGCT
This sequence comes from Thalpophila matura, assembly GCA_948465475.1. Classification (NCBI taxonomy): domain Eukaryota; kingdom Metazoa; phylum Arthropoda; class Insecta; order Lepidoptera; family Noctuidae; genus Thalpophila; species Thalpophila matura. The sequence goes on along the minus strand of OX419198.1, from coordinate 7,490,699 downwards.
CAACCGAAACATGCATGTAAATAGAACCACACACAATCATAAATTGTAGATGTAAGATTCTATTTTTCCATAATAAAATATTATCAAGTTTTCGATGTTTTAAACAAAATTATGAAATTCCTTATGCTGCTGACATTTTACACATAATTCCTTACACGATATGAACCTACTAAAATGTCACTTTTAAAAGAACTACTATATTTTTTTCAATAGGTATTTTTTATAGGTATCTCCTCAAAAAGTTACCTATTAAAAAAAAATATCTTTGACCTCAAAACTACCGCTACTTTCGCCCATCTTATGTAGTAAGATACCACAGCATATTTAGAATATTTACCTAATACTATGCCATCGGTATGTCCTTTAGGATAACAATAAATTCAAAACTCTTTGTGCTAATTCTCATGTCATAAGAACATTGTTCAATATGAACTAGATTAACTATCACAGATTCAAATAATTTCAACTTCAAAGAAGTACTATCCCTGTATAACGATAAATATAGGAAGTGCAATACTAAACCCTAGTTCCTAAAACCTATACAATTAATTTGCTGCTAACTTCACGACAAGTAATTGATTCCCTGTCACAACAACACATCGCAGCGGTGAAACACCGTCAGGTAAACAAATCTGGTATAGCCGAACACTTCACTGCATTGAGCTGCACTACCCAAAGAGCCTCTCCACTAAGGGCCCGGTCGGGCCAGTGGGATCCGACCCAACCGTAATTTCTTTGGATTATTCGTGAAGCGATTGAAATGAAAAAGTACAAAAATTTTAATAGAGAATATGGAAATCGGTTAGCTTTGTGCTTTGTGGAATCCAGTATTATGCTCATCACAGACGTGAGACGTCCGAGCTTTAAGCCCGTCACAGACGTAGCTATAATATATATTAAAATGAATCATAGCAAGGCATATTACGACATATTTTCTATATAAATTTCGAGTGACCACACACGCCGCTATAATAATATATATTTCTATGATGTCACCGTTTCTAGTTAATCAGAAAGTTTTCGCGTCGTGATTTTTCTTTCGACTGAAACTTTTAGCATTGTTTGTCGGGATTTCCATAGTTGTTTTACAAACGCGGGTAGTTGCAAGACAACACTCGCCACTCAAAACGATGACTCGCATACTTCAGTCTTCTCGCGACCGCGGTCAATGCAACATGATCGAAACATCGAGGTTAGTTAAAATACTATATAATATATATTTTGATTTTGTTTGTGCGCGATAAGTTCCGAGGCAATTAAAAATCATATTGGCTTTCAGAAACTAGAAAAAATATTGAGAGCATTACCTAAGTCCTCGTTTTTATAAAAAGTAATTTCTCATTAATGAGGGTAAAATGAGACAATTCAAATTGTTGTTTAGCAGCCGCTTGTGCATCTGGGAAATAATCCCAATCCTTTTAAGGGGTGAATAAGTGAGCTAATACAACCCGTGAATTCAACCAATAAACAAGAAATAAAAATTCGATATCAACATTTTTGGAAGTGATCAAAATCTAAACCATATTCCCGATTTCAAATGTAAAATTCGATTGTACATGTTTTTTGTGAATGTGCCTGCTGCCCGCGTAACAAAGGAGGTGTTGGCGTTTATATGGTAAGTGTTTAAAAGAATTATTACTACCAACTAACACAGTGAACAACTATTTCAGCTTAACTTTTTAACAATGATATCTATAATACAAGCTTTCATACCATCCAACCACTTTCTTAAAAACTAGATACCTACCTACTTATGGCAAATCTAAAAATATGATAGGTGCACATATTTCATCTCTTCATACAAAAAGTCTAAAATTCAATTCATATTCATCATGTAAGTTTACAAAAGTGATGAGAAAAAAATATTAGAATATCTTTCATTTCATTTAAAAATTACTAGATGTTGCCTGCAATTTCACTAGCATTGTTCAGAACTACTTCATATATCTAGATAAAAGAGTATTCTATGTCTGACCCAAAGTGTAGTTTGGATTTTGCATGAAGAGGCTTTGAATATAAAATGTGCTGTTTAACTGAACCTTTTGAACTCCACAAGAACACAAGTTTTCCTGCCCTCAGAGCCAAGTTTTTTTCAGAAGACAGATTAATATTGTATGGTACAAAAGTTACAGTTGTGATGTTGAGAGCCAGGGACCGATTAATCGGGTTAAAAGGTTACCGGTTAAATCTCTAACCCATATTTTTGGTTAATCTTAATGCAGGGTAACCGGTTAACCCTTTAATACGGATACCGTTACCGGTTAATATTGCTGATTAACCCGCATGAAATAGAACAAAAATGAACTCTATGCGTGAACCGGTTATTATTAGGCTGATTAACTCAGAATACGGGTTAACCTTTATGCAAGGTTTTTCACCTAACCCAAAAGAAATAACCCGGGTTAACCCCTATATGGGTGACCTTTTCGGTCCCTGTTGAGAGCACAAGAAAATTTATCTTCTATAGAAGACAGTGGCGTCCAAATGCTTAAAATTACTACTTCTTCTGCTGGACGACCCACTAACCACACATTCACCTTATTCTGACAGAAAAAACTATTTCTTGTCAGGCGTATCTTCTAGCAGCTTCTCAAGGTCTAATCCTTCAAACTTGGGGTTAGCTTTGTTGGCCGCTGTAGCGATGAAGAGCTCTTTCAGGAGCTCTAGCTCTTTTGTTAGTCTCTTAGTTGTGTCTTCGAGTTCCTGGTTCTCTTCTTTCAGTTTTTTGACACGTTTAAATGTGTCTTGTGTCTGCTGCTTTGATTTCACTCTGCTCTTTTTGACTGCCTGGAAAATAATGTTTATGTAAATATTGGAGTATGTAAGAATGGAAGCACTAGAATGCTACAGCATTCTATAGTTTCTGTCTATGCCTTGGAAAAGGCATGACTGCATCTTTTCACCTGTTTATATGAATCTAAAATTCTAGCGTAGTTTAAGAAGTTTCATTTGAATTTTCAAGGATAGGCAAATCTATGCTGCAATAAAATAATTGCAAATCTATGCTGCAATAAAATAATTTTGTTAACTGTTATAAAAAAAATATATATTACATCTTGATTAAAAAAGGACATAAAAAAGTAATATCATGAAAATATTGAATTAAAATTGTAATAAAAAATAAATTGGATTTAATCATCATCATCAGTGCCTCCCAAAAGACCACTTTATTTATAAATGAATGAAAATTAGGTACCTAAAAACATATCAGTTTACAATATTACAAGTACCTATTGCATATTGCATCATTGTTACAAGATGTAAAAAATTGCGCAATGTTTATGTCTTGAAGCAGTATTATCTAGAAAGCTAGATTGTGACATAAAACTGTAGTAATTGCACTATTTCAATGAACCAACACCTAACACAACACAAACATAATTGAATTCAGATAAGTTACTTGAATCCTACTAATATTATAAATGTGAAAGTTTGTGAGGATGTGTGGATGGATGTATGGATGTTTGTTACTCTTTCACGCAAAAACTACTGAACGGATTTTGATGAAACTTTACAGTAATATAGCTTATACATCAGAATAACACATAGGCTAATTTTTATCCCAAAAACGCGGGCGAAGCCGCGGGCGGAAGCTAGTAAAATAATATAAGTTATTTGAAATACCTATTGCTGTTGTGTAAGCACAATATTACCTACCTGTTCTTGTAAGAAACATTTAACATAATTTTTTGAAAAACAAGATATTCGTAAATAAATACAAACCTCGTTGTTTCTCTCCCTTTTTCGTCGATAGTCGTCATCCCCCTCGTCAGCGTCGCTGGCACCCCGTCTTCCGCGCTTCACAGGAGGCATATCGTTACCGAAGAAGTCTTCAAACTCGTATAATGTCATCAAACTTCTAACGACAAACAAACGCCGCTAATACTTCACAGATATAACTGTTTAATACACTCCTGCAACAATATTATAGAAGTTTATTAAACGAAAAGTCGAAGTTTCCATGAAATTATGACGCAATTTTGTTGTTGAGGTCGATGTAATTTACGTACCAAATAAAGTTGCTGTTATTTCTTATGATACTGCTTTAGCTAAATATTATCTTGATTCACTGAACTTGTAGAGAAATCAAACTATATTCTTTTAAAAATGTTTTAAGCAATGTCGCAAGCCGCAACACTTGAATGCAATACCAAATTACCAATATAGAAATGCGATTGTGAATATTTTGTGAATGGAGTTTCGGAGTTCTGACTTTCTGAATGCCTCAATGACAGTGGATGTGGATGACAGTATTTTATACTGCCAACGTATAATTTTATATACTCCCCATACCATACTCCCAAACTCCCAAAAATCTTTACTCCTTGATCAGTACCGTTTTCGCGGTAAAATAGCACATTTATATCTAAATCTTCATGTCTTTTAATTACATTTTGTCAGCTAAAAGTCTAGTCTAGATTATCTTACAGGAACTAGAATACTAATAAAGCCCTTTGTCTTACTTACTTTAAGATACCCCTAAATCTGGGCAATTTGGGGAATTCCCCTTTCAATTGGCAATACCGCTTTCCATCTGCCAAATTGGCATGACGTCAGTTCTGATAGGCATGGGACGTCCAATCTAAGCAATCTATTTTATCGATCATCAAAGAGTATACAATCTATCGACTATCGGATCGGAACTAATCGGATGCTGAATTAACTCATCACTAGGAAGATTCATCATGGATATAATCAAGAAGATTAAATAATATATTCTTTAATATTTTTGGATGTAATAGCTGCGGTGACATCGAATTATTCTGAATATTCACGATGTCGATTTATGTCGGGAGTTTTGTTCGTACCCTAAGTACTATAAGTATACTAGGTATTTAAGTATAGGTGCTTAGGTAGGTACTATAATTTAACTAATTTGGGAGCGAGATTAGGAACTATACAAAAAGAAACGTATCATTCCCACATTGACATAATATGTACATATATGTCAATGCATTCCCAGGATAAACAAGGTAGGTACCTACCTTAGTAATGCTGATCACTTCTCCATTGTCTTATGTAGGGATGTTACGAATATTCGCATTCGCATCAAACGATGCGAATGTTTTGCGAATGCGAATGTGTACAGGTCGTGTCGTGCCTCGCCCGGCGGCCGCGCCGTTGGCGATCCTCGCACGCGGAGAAGGCGCAGGTAGGCATCACGTGTTTCATTCGACCAACAGAAAGCGTTTCTTTCTCGCTGCTTGCTTAGTTAGTTTGCCCTGTTAGTGTTGTCAGTAAGTTTATGTAAATATACAAGTAGGTAGTTTGTTTGTTTTGAATTGTGTTGAGCTATTTTGACAGATTTTCCCTTAGCACCGGGAAAGAAAAGTGAAACTTGGCGATTTTTTACGCCTATCGATCGAGCCAGAGAAATGCAATGTTTGTGAGAAAAAATACTTTTTCAGTAATAATATGCCTCTTTTGAACTTTGGCTATTAAATATAATTTACTGTATAAACACTGGTTTACTGTTCTAATATGTTATCATATTCCTATTATAAATAGTAAAAATTATAAAAGTTGATAAAAGTTTTTTTTTAATTTGTTGATTTCCAAACATTCGCATTCGCACATTCGCATCCCGAACATTCGCATTCGCATTCGCGAATGTGAAAAATATGACATTCGTAACATCGATCCATAAGACCAGGGAGGGATCCCTGGTCTTATGGATCGAACTGAGTACCAAAGTAAAAGTTTCGGGAGATGAGATCATAAGGCCCAATTCCATAGTCTCCGGATTGGCTATCCACTAGATAAATCCTAAATAATTATATCAATGCAATGAATTTGTATGCAATTATTGTCAAATAAGTAAAACAAAACTTATCCGGGTGACGATACCAGCCGTAAGTCTAGAATAAAAACAACAAAAAAATATACCTAAGTATTGCAAAATATGTATTTCTTGTTTTTTGTACATACGTAGTAGCTACAGTAAAATTTCTTTACCACGGTTTATCCATTAATTTAGATCATGATACATTTACCAAAGCTGCTTCTTCTACTGGACTACTGCATTAGTAATAAATAAAAAAAACCATCTCATAGTACATAATACTAGTAGGTACTTATAAATGTAAACCAGAATCTCATGGCCTAAAAATATATAATGATTTTGGCATGGCAATGCTTAGTAGTCACTTTTTGAAGTCGGTTTTATTTTTATTGTTAAAGTTTTTTATTTTTCAAAGGAGACGGTCAATAAATGTATGGGTCTTGGTACTAAATCACGAACAGCAATCTGAGCTATATAGGCTCAAAGAGCGTAATTATTTTGATTTTTTTGTGCTTTCAAAATAATTTTACAGGCCTGCGTTTTTTTTTAATGGAGAAATGAAAAATAAAAAACAATAAGCTTAAATCACTACAAATATTATTTTATGGGTTGGCAACCCTGTGCCAAAAGACATAACAGTGACAGAAATGACAGTAAGATTTTGACAGTTTACGGATATGACCGGATTTGGAAGAGAAGATTAAATTTGGGATTTGATGATTTGATCCTTTTAGACACGTTTTGTTATTTCATTAACATTTTAATCAATATTTTTTGTCATAATTCGATAGAGGTGTAGCTAAACTTATATTAAAAACTCAGTATTGAATAGAAACGGCGATTTCAGCTACATTTTAAATAATTATATTACATAGAAACGAAAAAATAAGGGTAATCTGCGTTTTGTTTTTCCTGAATTTTTTTTTTACTTTTTTATCATTTAATCATTTTTACATAGAATCGAGTAGGTAGCATAATATTGTTTAAGCTTTCCAAAAAGGTATATCACATGGGTGTTCGAATTTCTTCGGAATATTATACCACTTTTGACCGTCTCCATAAGGGTCAGCAGTTCAGCACCATGCAAAAGTCCTATCCTAACATTGTTGTGTAAAACAGAAAAGGGTTCTCTGTTTTTTATTGTGTCAAATTCATAAAAATTTCATTTCAAAGTTATGATAGTATGACACTGCTTTTTTGCACGTTTTTAGTGATTTTCATTTTTTTTTTTACATTCTTCTACAAGGTTTATCCTTAAACCGATTTTTTTAAAGAACAGTCAAACTCTTCAGCTTGTCAGACGTTTGTTTTTTTTCGTGGCTACTACTACGTTTTCTATATAATACTCATTGAAATCCTATAACACGATTTGCCGTACCTAATGCACCCTTAAGTAAGAGTTGTGTAAAATTCTGAAAACTGCTAGTGCAAGCTATATTTAACACTTTTATTCATTCGGCCCAGTGCGCGTAGCAACAAATTTTAATCTCTCCTTTTGCCATCTGATTCTGTTTCACCTTTAATAGTTAGGTAGGTACAACATATTATACACTAGGTACTTTTTTCAATTAATTAGATGATTATTTAGCAAAATAGGTATTTGCCTGATAATCAGCAAAATAAACAAAAGTAGGTAGCTATTAAATTCTTTATACAATTTTTTGGCTATTTGCTATAAAAATCTTAAATATTTTTTCTTAGAATAGTATTTTTTCGCCCAATGTGTATAATGCATAAAGGAAAAACATAAATCTTATTGTCTAATTCAGTTTTGAGATAATTAACTTACTCTGTAGGTACACAATTTCTAAATAAATATTTATATTCCACATTTTTTGTAGTTTGTTTTTTGTACTAGTAGGTATGTTAAAGTCCATGTCAATTGAAATTGTTAACTTTGTAAACAATTGTCAAAATTTGATGAATTTGTATAGAAAGTTTGTTTACATAGTTTACAAGTTCTATGGACCATACTAAGGAACTACAATAAAAACAATCAACGTGTTTTTGTGTTTATGTTGCATTTATAGGCAAAACAATGGCTCAGTTGAGTAATTCGTTTTTTTAAACAAAAGAACCAACCCTAAAAATTATAAATTGGAGCCAGAAATTTTTTTTTTACTGAATGCAGAAATAAAAAATGCTGTTTGTTTCAATACAATTTTTAGGTTTGATTCGGTTTGAAAATTATATAAATGCATTAATAAATTAATTATACAAATATATGAATGTGTACCTGAAATGCTATGTAGTTATATTGATATTTCACATAAAAACAATATTAGACATAATTTTGCAAGTAACATAAACATCAATAATTAAATAACACAATAATGCATGCAAGCATTAATTATACTAAGTAACTTATGCTGTCATTGGTAATTGTTTCTTATAGAGTTTAATTACTCTACTTCTTTAGCATGCTCTAATTTGCTACAAATCAGTAATATATATAAATCAAACTTCAACATTTATACTAGAATACAAAATACCTCTCAGTATACATAGTATACAATAACCCAGATTTATTGCCACTATGCACTTGCAACCTTATCACTGTCGACAGTTATATTTTATAGTTTAAATAAATGTAGGTGTGCTTGGACACTTGTCGCGTCATAGATAGGGCTGCCATCCGTCCAGGGTTCCCCGGATATGTCCTAGTTTAGAGGACGTCCGGGGAGCATCCCGTAGGGGTTTCATAAAGTGTCATAAAGTTTTCATAAAGTAGCCTGGACACTTTGTGTCAGGGGAATCCTGATTGAAGAAATTTTTTTTTCGGGCACCTCTGGGAATATTACTCAATTTCACCATAATGTCCGAGGTTTTTAAGGTTTTTGTCCGGCATCAGCAATTTAGGTGATGGCAGCCCTAGTCATAGAGTAAGTCGTCTTGTTTATGGGCGCTAGTACATAATAGCTTTTAATTTCTTAATTGAGCCACAGAACACTGAATTTAGTTGTCCCTGTGTTCACTTTCACAATATTTTGCTATCTTTCTACTTACGGCAAGTCAATAATGTATCATAATTAAACTATTTCTTATCTTCAGGTATATCTTCTAATAGCTTGTTGAGGTCTATCCCTTCAAATTTTGAGTTGGTTGCGTTTGACGCATGAGCTAAGAACAGCTCTTTTAAGAACTGTAGTTCTTTTGTTAGTGTTTTCACTTTCTCTTCTAACATTTGGTTTTCTGCTTTTAGTTTGTTTACCCTTGAGAATGTTTCTTGTGTTCTCTGTTTAGTCTTAAATCTGCTCTTTTTTACTGCCTGAAAAAAATAAAGTTATACATTATTAACATTCATTTTCAGATTGCTGAGGACACAAAAATGTTCTATTGCATCACTTGTTTTAATTATTATCGAACCAGTTGAGGTAAGGTAAACAATCAGTTTTGTTTAATTACCAATAAACTATTAATATTAATTAAGTATGTACAGTACCATTATTTTTTGATAAGAAAACAAACACACTAATAAAAATAATAGTATAAATATTTATGATTATAATCTTCACAAAAACAACATGTTCACTGTTTATAATTACGGAAATATCACAGAAATAATAATAAAATTATAGCAAACTGTAAGATAGCACAAGTCGTGTAGTGCCATTTTGAAACAAACAACACAATGACGGTAACATGACCAGTTATAGTGGAACTATTGCATCATGATTACAGAACATAAACAACAAATTGCACCATGTTTTTAATTAAAACATTGGCAACCACTACTCGTTGATAAAACAGAGATAAACATACCTACATGTTAGTAATTTAAAAAAGTTAGGTTTTTACGTTTTTAATTTTGTCAGATTATTGTGTTTGTAATTTCTGTTTGTTTCCTTTATTGAATCAGATTGTTAACCACAGCTAACTAGAGACCATTTTTATAAAAAAAAATATAATGTTGCTTGTTAAGCTATGATAAATTTATATGTTTACATACAATAGTTTGAGTAACTATAGTAAAACACAGTCTGAGTTTTGATATTTCTTTAGGCCTGTGTCAAATTTAACCATACTGAGAAACCCGACAATTACATCCAATTGCTATGCTTGTGGCGTCAGCACATTGAACTGAACCCTCAAAACAAGGATCATACTCTTCCCTGACGTTGCCGGTCACTAAGAGAATCTTTGATTCAGGCACTGGCTACGTGTAGGCAATATCTTAAAAATAGTAGTAAACCCTCCACCTCATTATTTCTATCCCTCTTGCGTCTGTACTCATCGTCCTCATCGTCAGCGTCGCTAACGCCTCGTCTCCCTCGCTTATTAGGAGCCATGTCAAAGAACTCCTCAAGCTCGTCTAATATCATCAAATTGTTTATACGACAAAAGCCGCTCTTTGCTCACAAATTTCACGGTGTACTTCTTTGGAAACACTCCTGTAACAATAAAAAAAATGATTCTGATAATTATAGTACGATTTGTAATCGTTTTAACCAGAAATCATGACGCACCACTGTTTGTAAAGTGCATCAGTTTTACTGTGACTGTGGCTGAGATATTGCACAACTTACTTCACAATGCAGGACACTTTTGGTGTTAATTATTATGATAAAAATATATTTATAGTATCTTGTCTCACTGGCTTTAACAACACAAACAACAATAACAAATAACGCAAGCTGTTCATATATTTACTCAACTCCCGATGCGTAATATTCGAACACCCAACAAATATAAATAGCTCAGTAAAGTAAATGTCAATTGACGTCTCGGTCATTTGAACAAGTTTTGACGTCACTAGTCAGGGATTTCAAGAAAAACTGAATTGATATCGATGAAAACAATATTCTAATATTTTATTCATAAACTAAAGAAATAACTTAACGTGTTCGGTGTTTTTTTCTTTCTTCCTTGTTATAGTTGACTTTTTATTTGAAACGAATTTGAATGAACAAAATTAGTAACTACAACCACACTATAATATTATAAATGCGAAAGTTTGTGCGTGCGTGTGTGTGTGTGTGTGTGTGTGTGTGTGTGTGGGTGTGTGTATGTATGTTTGTTACTTCTTCGTTCGTTCTTGTTATTTGGATGAAATTTGGCACACAGATAGATTATAGTCTGGAATAACACATAGGCTACCTTTTATCCCGAAAAACGCGGGCAAAGCCGCGGGCGGAAGCTAGTGATTTTATATTTATGTTGCTGACTGTAATAGTGTCGATATTCATTAACGTTTTTAACCGACTTCAAAAAAGGAGGTTCTGTATTCGTCCCGTATGTATGTATGTATGTATGTAAGTATGTATGTATGTATGTATGTATGTATGTATGTATGTATGTTTGTATGTGCGCGAATTTCTCAAAAACTACTGATTCGATTTGGATGGGGTTTTTACTAACGTAATCTACATACTTTCAGGAAGGTTTTAGTATATAATACATTATGTAATCATTCCTATGTACAAAGTTATATGCATAAATGTACACAGTCCGTAGAAGATTTACTGTTGAATGAATTCGTGAAAGTAATCTAACACGGGATAAAGAACTAAAAAGGGAAAAATAAAAACTTTTTTAACAAAAAATAACCGACTTCAAAAATCTACTACAAAGAAAATAATAATTTTGGTTTCGGAAGTCGGTGGCAAAAAAAAGGAAACAAAAACCAAAGCCACCGACTTCCGAAACCAAAATTATTATTTTCTTTGTAGTAGATTTTTGAAGTCGGTTATTTTTTGTTAAAAAAGTTTTTAACTAATTAAAATCCTGTTTGTCGATCGATCATACTTGTTTATCGATATTGAATTATGTATATTTGTAAGCACGTCCCTATAATAAGATACATCATGTCAATGTCAATTCACGTTGAGTCGTGTCAAACGTGATTTTGACATGACAAAAGCTGCGTTTAGAAACAATTCATTTCACGTCGATAAAGTTGCGTTCATGTTTAAGTTTCACTTTCTCGGCCCCGCTATTACCGATAAGGATGTAGTTGTTGTCTGTTTTATGCTTTCACGGTTTGTCTCTAAATTTAAAATGTCACTTACGGGATATCTTCCGTGATTATTGATTTGTTTGAGTTCCCGATATTTCGACACTGTTGCAAGCGCCATGATCGCGGGTTGACTGGAGATTGTTGGTGGATGAAAATAAATTGTTAGGAGCAGACAAATCTGTCTACCCTCTTTCTTTGTCTCTTGCTACGCGCACTACTGGAACTCGACACTAAGTCACGGCAGAACACACTCACTGTATCAACAAGTTTTTTGGAGTCTTTATAACGATGTCGGCTGCCATTTATGAGCATGTTTATAACTGGATTCCACGTACTTGACAATTTGAAGCTGGGAATATCGGGAACTCAAACAAATCAATAATCACGGAAGATATCCCGTGACATTTTAAATTTAATATTTTAACTCCTTAGCTTTATAATATTAGGATAGATAGATGTGGAGGACCAAATGAATAATACCTTCTGTAACCGTTCTATAATAGTAAGTACCTATATAAAAGTATTCTGTGATGTTGTAGCCTTAATTGTAGCGAAGGATTTAGGATTTAACGTCCTTTGGGAAGCCCTTTTTTCATTTAGGTACCTATTTGTTTCGGGTCAGCTTTGAGTCGTAATCAAATGCAGAATGCAGCTTCATATCAGACAGTTGTCTGACTTACTACGAAATAGGTTGAAACAAAAAACGTGGTAGGTAATAAATAAAAGAACATAATATCAGACCACAATATAATATCTTTCTTCACGATAAACTTCTAACAATTTACGTAAATCTTATTTACACAATTAATGGAAGCATCGAATGCTAAACTTTTTAATACTGTAATGCTAACCATTCTCAATACATTTTATAATTATACAGAATAGTTAAATTGAAGGTAAAATTCCTTAGTCTGTAGGTATGTAAAACATTGAAACTCTTATTCATTCGATTTCTCAAATATTCAAGTAACAAAGCTAAAACTTAAAAAAAATATTACTTATATTTTATTCATGTTACATACATCACAGTAGACAACGCAAAAACTTAGAACATCGAAATGTATCGATTGGGAATCGACTATTAATCTGACTAAACGATTATTTACGAACATAATTAACTAATCATCAACGGATACCTAAAAATAAATGCGTAATGGAAAATATAGTTAGAATATTCGGAATTTAATGTCAATGTACCCCGCTTAGTATAGTGAAACACATTACGGTATCACAACAAGACAAGCCTCTTTTTTAGACCAAAAAGTACGTAATAGACGACGACCATTTTAAAAATCAACCGTTATGAGAATGTAACAATACACCTATTGCATTGTACCTATTTGAATTGAGCTACTTAATCTTTCATTTCTAGTCATGTACACTCGACGCCATTCACGGCCGACCACTTTTCGCCCTTATTACTAAGAACATAAGGGTGAAAAGTGGTCGACCGTAAATGGCGTCGAGTGTACCTAGGTCGAAAAATGTCTACAGTGTACAGGACCTGTTAGCAAAGTATATCCGAGGTAGTAGCAGGAATCGTCATAGAATAGATCCTGAAATAGTTATAATCATACGAAGACCTGAAGTATTGAATTAAAAAGGCAGTGATCGTCATACAGCAATGTCTACACAAAATCTTTTATCTATCATATCACAGAACGTATAAACTGAAAAACGAAACGACAGTCTTTTTGAACTAGAAATTCTACAACGGAATAAAAAATGTGGCATCTGTAAACTGCGTTGCATGAAAAAAACCATGAAAATTCCTATCCTAACATTAACCTATTGAGATTAGACCAGTCTAATGGTTATTTACATATTATTATAAACGATTAAATACATTAATTGTTGCGTTATTGGAACTATAGTTAAATATTATGCTTTATGACATAAAACATATTACGATTTTGTTATATTGTCTTTAGTCCACATGATTTTGTGTCAAGTGTTTGTTATGTGTGGCAGCTATGACGATTTTTAGAACACAGGAAGAAGGATGTCGGTCTAGACCTGATTCAGCTTCAATCTAGGTCGAGGTGTCTTTAAATTCATAGTAGTTGTCACACATAACAGAAAAAAATCGCCTAATGAATGAAGACAAATACACTGTTTAAAATCACTATAGTTAGGTATAGTTAATAGGCCTCTTTGTTTCGTTACAAGGTCTTGAATAACTCATTATGAACATGTCGCACACCTAGATCTAAAGTGAGCTAACTCAAAAATTTTAATTTTTGAGTTAGCTCTCTTTAGATCTAGGTACTAGAGAGCCAATTAAAAAAAAAGTTAATTACCTAGCTCTCTTTAGGTCTAGGTGTGCGATGTGTAGTTACATTACATCGTTAAATGCAGCATAGGTCTTCAGTATAGCATTATGACTAAATTGAAACATTGAAAATGAGTTAACTACTTAACTCTCACAACAGAACTAAGTCCGCTAAAACTGTATTCAAGACAAAGTATAATTTTAGTTAAATGTTTCTATTTATTTCGGTACAGTACAATATCAGTTTATTGATCCATTTTGTGCTCCCAAATCGCGGATGTAGGTACGTTGTCTTATTTAGCTAGAATAACAGTAATAAATAATATATAGATAAATACAGACTTGAAATTATTTATGACAAATCCGTAACAGGAACATTTTTTTTACAAATATTTCGTATTATATTGGTTTCTACTGCGCCTTTGAGAATATATTTGTAGATGTTGAAGTAATACTAAATTATCTTAACAACTGAAAAAAGTTGTGTAGGTATTTAACAATCGTTTTCTATATTTTACTACTGGTGTTAAAGAAACCTGTTTTTTTTTGTGAGTCCATTATTAACCATTTTTAGCGGTTAATTATATATCTAACATGCAAAGAACATTTTAGCTATTATTTTCATTAAAACATGAGAACTATAACTTTACAACAATAATAAGAAAGCCCATTATAAAAAAGCAATATAATTAGAATATCTACTTAGGTAAATTAACAGACCCAAATATGAGGCCTATAAGACTTATTGTACATTTTAGGCAGTCACAATCAACGAACAATAAAGTCAGATCGAAATAAGACCTAAATGAATGTGGAAATAATTTGCATATAAATATCTATTTAAACCAGTAGAAACCTAACCTAGTCTATCAATGTTTTTCGTTTCAAAAATAATGTTTTCGCCGCCTTACGGCTAAGCTCGCGACTTGTACATATGTAGTTGTCTAGGCAAAAATATGTTTTATTTACAATTAAAATTTTCAACTTTTAAGATCTTTTACGACCAAAATATATTATGTAATTTAAATGTTTACGTACATATTCTTAATTGACACGAAATAATAAGGCATGGCTGGATTTTGTAATAACTAAGTCGATTTATGCCGAATATTCCCATTAATTAAAATCGACTACGCAATTTATTGATTGATATTGATTAGTAGCAAACACAAAGTAGGTACAGCAGTGCTGTACCTACTTTGTGTTTGCTAGTTTCACAGTCAGTTGTAACTGACTGTGATACAAGATGCAGAACATTGTGCATGAACATGTAAAAAAAAAACCGGACGCCCTAAGGGTTCCGAAATATGCAATAGGTAGCTTAAACATGACTCATGGTGATAAGCTCGGTCCCCTGAGTCACTTGAAACTTTTTATGGGATAACATAAACATGTGGTCGGGTTTCGTAAACTTTTTGTGATACTTGAGACGAATGTTTTTATAGAGAGTTCACGGTGTTATCTTAATGGCCTGTAGGTGTAAACAAATGTGGGTCGACGTGCCGTGTTTGTAAAGATTATTTTATTTTATTATATAAACATTGTGTTTTAGAGGTTTTAATCGTTTTATTAGTATGTTAAACTAATATAGATTGTAAATAAATTATGTTTTGATAAAAAAACGGGTTTTATATAGACGACCTAGGACATACAAAAATTCATTAAAAAAATACGGCAAATATGTGGGTTCTCTTATTTTTAATATTTAATCTATTAGTATAATAGCCAATAAAAAAATATATAAATGAAGGAAATATTATATAGATTCAGAAAAAAAAAAAACTTATAGGTTTCATATTGGAATTTTTTTCTAATTGGAAAATTGCGAATATAGGTAAACCGCGCCGATTTTTTGCATTTTTTCATAGTAGATATAATTATTATCACATCTTGATCATAAATGGCACTACTGCATACTTCTAGTGACGCCATCTATGAGTAGATGGCTCCACTTATGGTCCGATGACAAACGAACAACAAAGTGATCCTATATAGGTTCCGTTTTTCTTTTGGGGAACCTTCAAAACTGATATAGAAAAAGAGTACATCTAGAAATACATTCCGTTGTAATAGCTCAGTTTAGTAACAACCTTAGGCGCATACAATCACTTCTAAAGTTCCAGCCATGCTTATTACTTAGTCTCGTTGTTAAAACTTTTAGAATTCATTATTATGTCGATGCTTACTCTAAGAACCATACAAACTAATGAACTAGTATCATTTAGTTACCTAATACCAGCAGTCAACGACGATCGCTCGCCGTGTCACTCGTCCAGATACGCACAGCCTTTTGTGGGTAGTGACTATAAATAATGTATAGAAATTATGTTTATGCTTTATTACTTAATCAAACCCCTACACCCTTACCACAAAAAAATAAACACGCGTTAAACGCGAATGCTACCAAAAATAATACACACTTGTTTCAGACAAGTTAGTGATAAAACAAGTGCATATTATTTTTGGTAGTATTCGTGTTGAACGCGTGTTTATCTTTTTTGTGGTACGGCCCCTATAGTTCGAACGAGCCCCCTTAATAGTGCAATGGGGAGGATCCAAACTAAGAGCGACCCTTTAGCCGTTGGGCTATTCTTATCGACCCTCACTTTACTACAAGGTAAAACTGTAGTATCCTAACACTTTATGACACTTAACGTATTTCTCATCTCAACTTTTTTGTCAAGGTATTGAAATAATACTTGTGTGAAAAGCCTGTGTTATCTGGACCAGATCTCATTATTAAAATTTAATTATTTATTTGTTATCATTGCGAAAACTTTAATTGATAAATGAAGAATTATATAATATTGAAATCTAACTTTTATTAATCGCCTAAATCTAGTCTTAGTCGTAGGAATTAGAATTAAGCGTCATTTATATCGACGTATGAGCAACATTTGGTTCTCTCATTTGTGTAATTAGTACAATTTATCAGTAACATTTCGATAGTCGATTATTCAATCAGTCGATTAGTAATCGAGTGACTTTAGTCGAGTAGCTTATCTTAACGATCGGAGATAATAGTTAATTTTAGTCGAATCCTCTTCCACAACTTGAGGGGTAGACAGAAGCGTTTTTAGCTTACGACAGTTCATAGTCATTCTTAAATCGAATATTACAAGTCAGTCATTGAGCGTATTTTCTTCAGAAATCGATTCTGGAATTTTAATTCAATTTCTTTTCTACATCCATTAACCTGAATTCTAATGAATAAATATTAGCATCTTTAGCAGTACGTTTACCAACACACTTCTCTACCGGACTATCTTTGAAAATCGCGACAAGTCGATCTAAATGTGTACTTGTATTGTACCTAGGGCTTCCATCACATAAATTGTTGACGCCGGACAAAAACTTTAAAAACCCCGGACATTTGGCTGAATTTGAGTATTTTTCCCGGACGCCCCCGAAAAAAATATTTCATCAATCGGGATTCCCCTGACACAAAAGTTGCCCGGGTTTCACCTGGACACTTTTTGAAACCCCTACCGGACGCTCCCCGGACGCCCTCTAAACTAGGACGAATCTGGGGAACCCCGGACGGATGGCAGCCCTAGTTGTACCTATCTAAAACTTTTCTTGCACGTTTGAACAGCGCTAACTAATGTGTTGTGTTCACTGCGGCGTCTGCATCTGCGTCTTCCGGCACTGGCAGAGCCACTTGATGATGCGTGCGTTGCGTTCCACCACGCTGGGGGGTTCTGTGTTTCGGTAGATTGGTTTCTGGACACCGGGGCCTTGCACCTGGAATTATAAATTGAAAATAAGTAAATGCAGAAGATTTGCTGCTGAAAAATCTGCTGTTCCATACAATTTGTCGATTTATGTGAACATAAATAAGTGGAACAGCAATTTTTCGCTATTTTAGAGTTTATTTTAGAGGTCCCATAGTAAAAAATATTCATAATGATGAGATCCCCCTTTTGGAATCGAACAGGACAGGGTCTTTGTTACATGCTGTATAGAAATTTGTCAAATCTATATCTCCTTAGAGCGGGGCACACGGTGCGGTGCGGCGCCGCAGCGGCAAGATTTCACCCAATCGGCGGGTACACGAGCGGCCGCCGTGCCCGCTGATTGGGTGAAATCTTGCCGCTGCGCCGCCGCACCGCACCGTGTGCCCTGGCCCTTACCGTATAATCAGCCGTCGCAGCCAATTGATTAGAATCCACAGTGGAAGCAGACGAGAAGAACACAGGACTGTCTGGCGGGGCATCTCGGACTAACGCGTCGTACTGCCTCGGTTCCAGGCCGAGCCTCTCGAAGAAATCCTGGAGCCGTGAGGCCTCCTCTGTGGGGCTGTCGGGGGAGTCCTCGCCTTCGCATGGGGCTGAGGCAGGGCTGCGCCCGTCTGAGCGTCTGTACCTAGAAAAAATGTTAGTTTAAGGGTCGTATTACAGAACGATACTTAAGCAGAGAGCTCGCCTAGAGCATATCGCACCCTTAGTAATACAGGGTGTAAGGGGAACGCTTCCGAAGCCAGAACGTAGATTATATACAACCTAAATGCAAACGGATACCAATAACCTTTCGCTTTAAATTGATTATTTTCAAGACTTCATATTTCGTAAACACGCAATGGAAACCGTACAAAGCGTGAGGTCACTGACACGCTAGCCACAAAGCGCGCGCGGAGCTGGGGTCGTCGGCCGCGCGGCTGTCGGCGAGCGCGTGTACTTTGAACTCGAGGTTATGCGCGAGCGTCAGCTGATATTATTTACGAGTACATGGCGTATTAATGTTGCAAAGAAAAAAAAATTATTTAATCGCAATTATTGGTTTTAGTTACCTGTTCTCACAGCATAGTGTACGAAAAATGCAAAAAAAAATGGTAAAATTGTATTTTTTTTTTCCCGATTTTTTGATGGTATCGTATCGAGAATCACTAGCTCTATCACCTGTTTTCGTTTTCGGAAGCGTTTCCCTTACACCCTGTGTAAGGGCACAACTCGAAATTTTTGTGTTCTTGAATTTTGTGCTAGATGGGCTCTACAGTTGATATTGAGCCCATCTAGCACAAAAAAATCAAGAACACAAAAAAATCGAGTTGTGCCCTTATTATTACTAAGGGTGCGATATATTTAAAGCCATTTGATTGGTTGAAACTAGTTTTGGTAATGCTTGAGTCTTGAGTTCGGTTCTGTAAAACAAATACAACTAGAATAGGAAACAGGAAATTATAGAGTCAAATAGACTGAAAAAAAAAAATTCATTTCTAATTACGTAACTGGGTAGGTATGGTTGTAGTAGGTAAGTACTAAGGGCCAAGTTCACCGACAAGTTAACAGTCCGATAAAATGAAAACGGCCGTTTAACATAACTGGCCTTTAGAAAAGTCTTGTTAAACGGTCGTTTTCAATTTAACGGACTGTTATTTTATCGGTGAACTTGGCCCTGAGTAGCTAGTTGGGTTAGCTAGTAAGGAAGGAAGGATGGATTTACGAATATGCATATAGTTACCTATCAGAGATGTCAGATTTGGAGCGCAGTATGGGTCTAGGACGTCGCTGCTTGTACCGAAGACACCGCTGTCGCTTGAACGTGCCCAGAGGTGACGTAATCTCCTCTGGCTGACATATCTGGAGTCAAAAGAAACCTTGTTATTAGAAGTTAACTGTAATGCTTGGAGAATTTTAATGAGTAGTAAGATAAAGTACCTACCGTAACTGTTGCAAAGGAGTAAGTAAATCAAATGAATTTGTTAGTTTTGTATAAAAAAACGTTTGAAGATTTTTTTTTTTCAGGTTTTGCTCAACTATTTTCTGACTCAAATGGAGCCAATCATTAAATAATCATACGGCGAAATGGCTCCTAGTGCTGACCTGCGTAGTATTGACGTACTCCTGCTTGTCGTCGACGCGCGGGCGCATGCGCAGCTCCTGGTACTGCGGCTGCTTGCTCACCAGCTCTGTGCTCGGCTCGTGGTATCTGAAAGGAGATAAAATTACTAAGAATTCTGTTTTATCCTTTTGCTTTATAGTAATTGAGAATACGCAAATAAGTATTTATAAATCTAATACCCTGTTTTTCAGATAGCAGTCCAAATTGAAAAAAATAAATATCAGGACCTTGTTTCAGGTGAATAAGGGACAAAAGGGACCGGGCTTTTGTCAACACCTCTGAGCCTATCCAAAGAATGCTGCTGAAGAATTTCGAACTACCCTTCGAAAGTTTTCCTTTAGGAACTTTTGAACCAACTACTCACTACAAAAAAAAACGTGTCTTTCGGGGACCTTCTTCAAGAACGAAGTTCTAATAATGTACAAAATAATTATGAATCGTATGAACGTTTCTTTTATTAGGTATAGGTACCGGCATTAAAGATGATCACAGATCGCGCATGTACATTTTCCGTCCAATAGACAATAGACAGTTGACAATACACGATAGAGAATGGTCCAATTAGACGACGAGCATCGACTGACGAACCAATCGCCTGCAGTCTCGACGCCCCCGTCTTCTTTATTCCGCCAAAGAGACCGAAAATCAACTAGTGCGCAGGTGACGTTTATGATCAAGATTGACGCCGGGACTTTTACCAATTTTTACACGGTAAAATTACGCGTATTATGTTCCAATCCGGCATCGCACCCCCCGGTTCTGACGTCTCGACGGACGCTGGTCGGAGACCGCGAGCGAGATTGCCGCGAGTTTTAGATTGATGGAGGGGGCGCAACGCCTTTTGTCCTTACGTGACGATTTTTATCTGTCAATTCCTACCGCAAGCCGCGTTAAGGAACTTTCGTTCCAAAAAGATTGATTGCAGCAAGACGATTATTTAACCTTGGGAGGTGGTTACCTGGTGTACTCCCTGGCGTATTCCTTGCGTCCCACGTTGAGGCACTTGAGCGGCGTTTTGTACGTACACTCGTAGTCGCCGTAGTCGTACATCGGAGGCTCGTCTTGGAACTGAGGTGGCGGGGCGCTGGCCTGCACGATGGAAAAAAGGAATGTTGGGTAAATTATCGGGGAAGATGGTGTACTGTATCGTATTGAATGAAATGGAAAATTCGGAATGAAGCTTCCATAGACTATTAAAGAAAAAATATTGTGGCAGACGGCAATATTTCAAAATCAAGGGGTTCAAGCAAAATAAGGTATAGGTACTGAACCCATGGTTTCAGTATTTTTTATTTATTAATTAATAGGTTTGCGTTTGACCACCTACTCGCCTGATGTTAAGCGATGATGCGGTCTACGATGGAGCACGCTTGCCTAGAAGAAACCGATTCACTCTCGACTTGAAGATACCCAGATGTACGTTTTCGTTATGCTGTCACTTACACCCCGTATAGATTTGTCATCTTATAGCCGTATCTCATTAGGACGTTAGCAGCGACGCCAAAGCGGATGCCAGACGGGATTAGTATGAAAACAAAATGAACATCGTGGCGTCCGGGCTGGCGTCGACGCCAGCCGGAACGCCAAACTCATTCGCTCGACACGCATCGCATACATTTCTTCGATGTTCATTTTGTTTTCATACTAATCTCGTCTGGCATCCGCTTTGGCGGCCCGGCCACGGAAGCGCTGCAGGCTGGCGTCCTAATGTGATATGGCTCTTATAGGTACCTGGAAGTGTATCCCAACCCTGGGCGCGTGGGGGTAGTGGTGGTGGTGCGGGTGGTGCGGGGGCGGGGGCGGCTCGGGCGCGCCGTCCTGGAACTGCGGGGGCGCCGACACGTAGCACTCCAGCGGCGCGCCGTACTCCGACACGTACGAGTTGAAGCGGCTACGGGCATATCGCGGGGTTATTGTATGTATGAGTATTTTTAATTTCGTTATTGGTTAATTAAAGATAAAAAATACATTATTTAAATATTACTTAAAAATAAATAATATAATAAAACATTTTAAGAATATTTTCCCAATCGACTAAATGCAAATTGTGTTTTTAGTCGATTATTTTCATCATATTCAATAGAGACTACGAAAAGTATTGATTCTGTTGGTCTAATACCCGTTTTCACTAACACTAGGAGACACCTAAATGTAATGCCTGAATATTAAAATGAGTTACCTAGCGCAAAATGTCACCAACCATTACGCGTCAACTATGGACTATCCATCCCCATTTTTTTTTTGCGCTACATCCCATTTTTTTTTGCGCTAATAAATATCGACTAAAATCTCAATTTGTATTTAGTCGATTGGGAAAATATCATACGTTCTTTTCAAAAGTCTAAATTTTTACATAAAATTAAAGGAAAATTCATGATTATATTGTTGGACTACGTCGGTTAATGTTATTTTAATAGTGTATAAAGGTACCTACTGTTAAAATTTTTATCACGTCTTGTATTACGTTCGTAACTTTTTTTGGTCCTTCGAGCCGGATCCTTGAATTTACATTAATATTTATACGCATTGCATATTTTTTACTTGTTTTTACCCACAATACATGAGTTATCCACATTAAATGAGTTTTTGTTCATTTTCTGTTACATGTCTGTATGGGAGACGTACCTGGGATGTTCGTGGTCGTGGTCGTGTTGCGTGGAGGAGCCGGAGTCGGTGCGGCGGTGCTGCACGTGCGGCGCGGGCGGCGCGTGCGGCTGCGGCGCGGGCGCGCTGCGCTGCGTGTAGTGCCCGCTCGACCCGCCCGAGTCGCGCGCGAACGACGACCCGCAACGACTGTAATACATTTGAACATAGTTAGACCTACATTTTTTTTCGTACGACGCTAGTGGCAAACAGGTGTACGGCCCGCCTGATGTAAGCGGTTACCGAAGCCTATGGAACGCTTGCAACATCGAGTACCACATGCGTGTTGCTGACCCTTTAAAATGAGGATTCACTGCGGTGACAGCTTATGGGACAAGCAGCCCTGCTGTCTACACAGCGCTTTCTAAAAAGAAGTTTCTTAGAGAAGTTTAACCTACTTCTGTAAGTCCGAATTTTTTTATTAGGCCTATTTAAATAGAAATAGGTCTAATAAAAAATTCAACCCTTTTTCGACTCGAAATACAAGTGGCATCAGCCGATCGGGTCAATTCGTATGGAGTATCGAAAAAATTAAAATGTTTTACTGATTCTTCTATTTGACCAATGGATGCTTTGAATAAGAGTCTGAACAACCTCTTGAAATATGGCACGGTTATAGATTAACAACTTATTAATGGTACCTATAAAACAACAATGATTACATTTTGTCTCATAGGTATAGGTACCGGCACTAAAGATGATCACCGATCGCGCATGTACATTTTCGCCCCAATAGACAATAGACAGTTGACAATACGTAATAGAGAATGGTCCAATTAGACGACGAGCATCGACAGACGAACCAATCGCTTGCAGCCTCGGCGCCCCCCGTCTTCTTCATTCCGTCAAAGAGACCGAAAAATCTGTTAATGCGCAGGTGACGTTTGTGATCAAGACTGGTGCCGGGACTTATACCTGCTTGCATAGTTATAAATTACCTGTTATAAGACTGATAGTTGTCCTCCCCAGGTGACGGATGCTCGGAGAAGGCCTCGCAGGAGGACATGAGCGAGGAGTGGTTGGAGCGGGTGCCCTTGGACGAGCAGGACGCGGTGCGCTGGTGCGTGGAGTGACGCCTTCGACGCGGGGAGCGGCCTATTGTGTCCGTGTGGCCTACGTTCACGCTGTAGGTACAGAATAGAACTATCTTGTAGCACTAGGCTAAATACATTGTAATTTTACATACGGAAATGTGTCCCAGATTTTAATAAAAGTGATGTTTGGAGTTTTTTTTTATTTTATAGCTAAATTTATTTTTCCAACACACTTGCTCATAAAAGGGCTCTTATTTCACTGCAATTAGGCACGTAATGCCAACTGTAATCAAACTGACTTTTTCCTCACCATTACCTACT
The DNA here is from genome assembly GCA_948465475.1 of Thalpophila matura. Lineage (NCBI taxonomy): Eukaryota > Metazoa > Arthropoda > Insecta > Lepidoptera > Noctuidae > Thalpophila > Thalpophila matura. The sequence goes on along the minus strand of OX419198.1, from coordinate 7,466,850 downwards.
CACTAGTGAGTTATACGCCTCCCCCACTCCGAGCGCGCATGCTCCTTCGGCACGCGCCAGTATTACTTTATTCGCAAGTGTGTTGAAAAACGTCGTATGATGCACGTGTGTATTGGTGATTACCGTCTTCGGCTCCCTCTCGCCTAAACACCAACTTTACACACTTGTACCATAATGTACTATTATAGCTAAACCCTTCGATCAACAATAGCATAACCTAAACCGCTTAATTGGGTCCTCGCCTGCGGGGTACAGGGGCGCGGGGGTAGGACGAGAACGGGCAGCGGGAGAAGTGCGGGCGGCAGGCACCTGCCGCCTGCATCTGTCCCGCTACGGCCGCTACACGTTTTCGGTTAAGCAGTTTAGTTTAAATAAAAATTATACGAGATTATGAAAAAAGCTAGGAGGGGACGGCTGAGGGCTCATCAGATATGATTTGGGGGAGGGGGGGAGTGGGCTAAGTCGTAAAAATAAAAACGTGTGGGATCGGGGGACCCCCGTCAGGATCAGATCACTCGTACCGTAAGCCGCGTTAAGGAACTTCGTTCCAAAAGCTAAATCAATAATAATCTGAAATCTGCCAGAACTAGGGAACCAGACCTTGAACCAGATTTTGGGGGGATGACCTTGAACCAGATTTTGGGCGGATTTTAGCCTCTTAGCTTCCTAACCCCAACCCCCCCTTGGATGTGCTACTATACACAATGGGGATAAAGGATCAAAGAAGCATAGCAACTATGAACTAACACTAGGTTCTGAGGAAGACCCACGCTCTACTTAAAGAACTGAACTTGAAGCTTAAGTGCCATATCTCATTAGGATGCCAAGGCAGCGACGCCAGCAGCGCTTTCGTGGCTACTCTTGGCATCCGTGAGACGCCAAAACTGGCCGCCAAAGCGGATTCCAGACGAGATTAGTATCGCTTGTTCACGCAAATAAAATTAACGTCGCAGAAATGTGTGCGTGTCGAGCGAGTGCTGGCGGCTACGCCAAGACGTCGCCAAGCGAGGTATGGTTAGGTACGTTGTAATACAATTTGACATGTTTTAACTGGCGGCGCTGCTGGCGTCGCTGCCATGTCATCACTGGTGCCAATTTTGCGACTTTTCCGCTAGACATTTATGACTTTTGCGACTTTGTTGCCAATTTTAGCGCAAAAGTCATAAATGTCTAGCGGAAAAATCGCAAAATTGGCAGTGGTCTCTTCCTGGAAGAGACCACTGTTGCCAATTTTGCGATTTTGTTGCCAATTTTAGCGCAAAAGTCATATATGTCTAGGGGAAAATCGCAAAATTGGCAACAGTACACGTCATCCTAATGAGATATGGCCCTAAAGAGAATCTCTGGTCAAAGTGTACTCACTGTTCAGGGTAGCACCTGGTCTGCGTGTGCAGGTCTGGTAGTGACTTGTGGCTGTTGATGTTGGGGCAGCCGCTGTCTTCTTCACGCATGCTCGGTTGAGAGTGGGAGTTCGATCTGAAAACAATGGAATGTTGAAACGATCATAAGAGGCGTAAAAAGAGGTTTCCATTTTCAACTGATTCAGACATGACACTGTAGCTCAGTTGGTAGAGCGCTGCCCCGGTTTAGGGAGATGTCGCGGGTTTAAGCCCTGCCTGTGTCAGTTGTTTTTGAAAATCTCTTATATATAACAATGCAATGTTGATTTTAACGTTCTAGGAATTTAGGAGTCTATAGAAACATGTATGATTACGTGAAGAGTATAGGTACCTACAGGGTGTAAGGATGAACAAGGAACGTAATGAAGAAGCTCATTCAGTAATTGATAGGTACCTACTTACTAGTAAAATTAACTATAACGGGATTAACCTTGAATAAAGCCAGCTCTTCTACACGTTTTGTCAAGTAATTCGGAGTGATACTTTTGAATATTTTTGAATGGAACTGTATTTTTTTTTGTGATTTTACGTTGGTCTCGTACTTACCGACCTACTTCATTTTATAAGACAATCGATGCTATCGATAGTCCGAAACGTGACGGTACTATGGATGGAGGCACCACTATCGATATTATCGACAGTGTTGCTATAAAAACTATCGATATATTCTTACTACTCAGGCGCGGTCCCAGGGGGGGGGGGGTCGTTGTGGTCATGACCCCCCCCCCCACCAAAATCGTACAAAAATGCGCCAAACACGGTAATTCACGGTATATCACGTCGGCATTAATCGGTATGACCCCTCCCCAAAAGTCTTCGGCTGCGGTATGACCCCCCCAATCGGCTGCGACCGCACCTGTTACTACTCTATACATACCTGATGTACCGCGGCGCGGAGTGCGCGTACTGCGCGGGCGGGCTGATGGTGGCCGCCGGGTCCGCCGGGGAGCCCGGCCCGCTCACCACCGGCTCGGGCAGCTCCATGTTCTCGGGACTCGAGTGCGAACTCGCTGGAACACCACCAATCATCTGTTAGCACTGGCTCCTGGCTTTTAGCCAAACACGATGGTCGAAGGACCATAAGGATACAACAACACGGGTAGCACTAAGTACCTACAGTACATGCAATCTAAGTTGACCGGCCTGCTAGGCTCCTGAAGTTCGTCCGTCGTCGGCGTGATATTATTTTGTAGCGCGAGTTATTTTAGTTCTGTGATATTTCCCAAGATATTTATCCAAATTAAATGGTAAGTAAAAAGGGCAATTTTGGTCTAAATTAAACACTTGAAGTTAGCTGTGCCCATGAAGGACTGCGTTCACGTAGAAGTCGGAAAACAATACACAATGTAAGTACTAAGTAGTTATTTTGTTCATAAAAACTTTACCACCCCTTTAGGGTATCCAGGAATCATCATCATTCTAGGCGCTACAGCCTAGGCCAGCCTTGGCCTGGTCGAATATTCAGACGTCTCTATTTTTGGTTCTCTCTCACCAGCCATTGACTCCAATACTCAGGAATATTTCCTCCTTTGTATCTCTAAGTCCACGAGTTTAGGCTGTACGTTGTTAGTCAGTCAGTCACAGAATTGTTTAGATTAGAAGAAGACCAAAATCAGAAATCAAAATACTCACGCATAGAATATCCACTTTTAATCACCACCTCACTGGGCCTCTGCCGAGGTATCACGAAAGACTCCGGGAAGAACACCCTCGCGTCTCCAAAGCTCAAAGGCCTGCTCATCTTATCTCTATGGTCAGAGTCTGACTTCTGGGCTTTGGACCCTGAGGTTCCTGAAGAGGAGGTTCCCGAAAAGGTTCCGGAGAAAGTGCCAGAGTTGTGCTGAGAGCGAGGGATGGTCTCCCGTTCGGGATACGAGTCTTTGAGCCGTCTTGTGTCAGCGTATACTTTGTGCGCTGAAAGTGTACCTGTAATTAAAAATGATAAAGTTATTTTTTTTAACTTTCTAGCCAACGAAATATTTTATATCGTTATTTTTGGTTGCTTCGGTTGTTGAATTTCCCCCATTTGCCTCCCATCCCCTCTGTATGCGCGCCTGTTTTTGGATACCTATTAAAAATTAAAAACACATTATTGTCAAACTATCCATGTATTTTATTTAATAATTAAACTCGACTTGATTTTATTCCCTTTCGGTGGTGACACCAAATGAATTTGTGCCTTATGCCACCACTGGCAACATTTGGGATTTTGTAACCCATTTCACACCACTGGCGGCATGTGAGATTTTTTTTCCCATTTGTCACCAGTAGGGACAAAGTCAGTGGTGACGATCGACTGGGAATAAGCGGCTTTAGGAAACTAAAAACTTGCAAAAGGAACATACCTATAAATCTCCTATCTAATATGAATTCATGTCAATATACTCACACACAGCGAAAGGCGGCGAGTACACGTTCTCCCTGCTGTCGGCGTGCTCCAGCAGCCGGCGCAGCGTGTTCTGCAGCCCCTCGCCCGCGCTCACCGCGCGCCGCGCCCCGCCCATGCTGCGAGTCGTCGCGTCTGCGGACAGACCAGCCGTTAGAAACATATCTAACTTCTAGGCAATGGCGTGCCAAGAGGGCAAGCCCGATGCTTTTTTTTTGTTTTAGAGAGTACCATAGAACTGCCCGCCGTGTCGCGATCGCGACCACACAACCGATCGGTTGCGTGGTCACGACACGGCGGGCCGTTCAAATTTTTTTTCGATTTGGTCCAAAGTTATGCCCTAGGGTCAAAGTAACCCGCCTCTACGGTATCTAACTTCTAGATAGGGACGGATTAACCCAAGTCAAGTTTATGAAAGTGCCAGTGAGCACGACAGGTGACTCAGGATCGTATTACATAACGGCTCGAATCACAGAACAATATTACTCTAGCGAGAAGAATATCAACTTCATAGTAAAAATGTGAGACGAATTTGCACGCCATCTAGTGGGATCCCAGTAAATCCAATGAAAAAAATTATATGCCCACCTAGAATAGATATTATTTTATTGACAGTAAGACAATAAAATAATATCTATTCATAAAGGTGGGCATATAATACAAATTAATACATCTTGAAAAGCTGGAAATCCACAATTGACGCACTTTCCTATGTTTTACTTTGATTCATTGCGAAACAATTCTCGTTCTCACAAAGAAATCTCGAAAGAATCACTATCTCACTCAACACAACACTTTTTCACCGCAACGGCGTAACAGTATGCCGACTTAACGTTATGATGGAAAAATCAGAAACAGTTTATCGTTTTAAAGCAAATAAACAGAAACAAGAAAAAACGACCAACCATAACAGCAGACATTTATCATATGGTGTTGCCAGAGCAAACTACCAGAGTCCATTTTTTAAATTCAAATTTATTTCTAAAGATATAATTATTTTTCCAAATTTCGTTTAGAGTTCATAATTTTAATTATATAACCGTAAAAAAATAGGTGTTAGTTATTAAGCTACATTTTAAATTAAATCAATCATGTTTAGGTCATAATTTGTTACACGATATTTCATTTTATTTTACTTGGTAACATTTCATTGTAATCAGCATGTTAGACAGAGTCATCGATATCGCTATTCTTATCATGAACTGGAACCCACCTTGCGTCCAAAGTCACCCATACACAGTTGACCGAGCCTGGCTCGAATACACCTAATCCGTCATCAGCCGAACTTTGCTCGGCCGATGACGGCCGAACTCGGACAATAAAATCAAACACTTGTATAAAATAAAGAGAGCGCGTACATCAACACGACCGCCATCGGCCGACAAAATCGGTCGTGTTAGTTTAGTGTACAAGTCAAAACACATGTTTTCACAATAAAATGGGAACATTATCAAATGAGCATAAGTTACAAAAGTACAATCACATGCACTATAGATCTGCTTGGATCCGAATGCGGTTGACACTGATTGATAGCCGACGTAGGCAAATTAACGATACGCCGAGATGCGGTGATTAATCTTGAATGAGATGTCAAAACAAGACAATTTTATGCAGTGCGTGATAACAAAGGAATGAAGATAGATTTCTGATGTTATTTTCATATTTTCTTCGATTTAGTAGGCAAAAAAGGAGAGAAATTTCCAATTGGATGCTGTGGTTTTTGGTAACTTTATAGGTGCTGTAATATTCTGCACATAGATACTTAATTACAATTCGAGAAGGAACATGAGCACTTGAGCTGTACCGTAGGTTTTTAAAATAAAAATATATGTTTTATAGACACTAAAATACACCGGGATTTTGTTCAGGGGGGGCAGGCAAGTGAAACAATAATACATAGGGGAAAGGCGTGCCTGATGATCTCCTTGAGGAAGAATAGCTCGTAGTTTAGACGATACGCAAAATAATTAATTTATTAAAGGTTTTTTCTTTCGAAAATTATTTGCTCTTCGGTTCGGGAGCACTCCGACCGCGCGGCAAGTAGTTACTCAATCTTTGCTAGGGGGAGCAGCCTCCCCTTGCCTATATGTATACCTGGCTACGCCAACGGTATTCAGTATTCGATACTAGTTAGATTAACTACGGGACCAACTTTGAAATTACAAAAATAAAAGCTGTTCCATGCATTTTGTCGAGAGATATGGATATTTTTCCGTCACTTGTTTAACCTTACACCCTGTTGATTTTCTGTCATTATAATTATGTGTATACTCACAAGGGTTGCAGCAGGCATCATTCAAGGTACCTGAGCTGACGAGGTGGCAGCCACCAGCAGCTATCGCTTGCCCCAAACCACTGCTCATCTGTCAACACATAAGAAAATGATTGAAGGAGTGACGGAGATTAGAAACTTGATTATGAAATATATTATGAAAATAAAATTTGTAGAAGTGCAGGTTCCCTATCACGATAGAAAGAAGGTGATTTATGATCAATTCCAGAAAACCTTTTCGCTTTTGTGACTTCCAATAGAACAATTGAAAATGTTTGTTGAAGTGCAGGTTCTCTAATCTAACTACCATGACACAAGGTGATTTATGATCAATTCTACAACACCTTTCCGCTTTTGGGACTTTGAATGATGTCATCGACTTCAGAAATTGGCTACATGAATATTTTTATCTAGCTTTAGCCCGCGACTCCATCCGCGTGGGTTTCAGTATCCCGTGGGAATTTAGAAAATTCTGTCCTTATTCCTTATCTTCGCCATAAAGTCTTAATCATAAATGTTCAAAGTTTCAGCTTTCTAGGTGCAAGGGTTTGGGCTGGCTGTTGATGAGTAAGTCAGTAAGTGAGTCAGGACCAGGACTTTTCCTTTTATATGTATTGGGTCTAAACACGTAAACACCTGCTGCAACAGACAGCAATATTTGAACTCATCACGCTGTCTCACTATTAATTATTTCCTCTTTTACTCCCTAAAATCTACAACATAGCTATAAATCCAAAAATCTTCCTTATTAATACCTACCATAGAAACCAACTCACCCTCAGCGGTAACTCCTGCTTCCTATCCAGCACAGTCTCCGACTTCACATAGAAGGCCTTGGTCTCCGCCAGCAGTTCCACGGCAGACTTCCGTTTCTGCTGCTGCGGCTGCGCGAGAGACCTCGGGGCCGCCATCCCGTCCCTCGACTTGCGCGGGAGCTTGAAGCTCGCGAATAACGAGTCTGCGAGGCGTCGCCTGGGGAGGGAGGAGAAACTGGGATCGTTTGATAAGTCTGCCTAGATCAGGGCAGTTCAGGTCGAAAAGGTCTAGGTCTAGGTCTAGGTCAGTTCAGGTCGAAAAGGGAGAAAATTTATGCTATTGGAAGTTACGTTAGACTATTGGATAAAATGATCGTTTGGATGGAGAGGTAGTTTGGGATTTTTCATATTTTGTAATCGTTATAGATAAGTAAGACACCAATCTTAAATAGTCTTACCATATCTTTAGCCTCTCAACATACTTACATCAGTTACTCAATAAAAGTAAAATAATAACATCAGCTCTCTTTATATACCTACTGTCCCACTGCTAGGCACGGACCTCTGAGAATGAGAGCGGATAGGCCATAGTTCGCCGCCCTGGCCAAGTGTGGGTTGGTAGACCTCACATAATAGAACTTTATGGAGTACTCTCAGATTTCCTCACGATATTTTCACTGACCGTTAAAGCAAGTGATAATTAATTTCTAATACGCACATGACTTCGAAAAGTCATCGGTGCGTGCCTCGGGATTAGTCGGGATTATAGTCGAACCTTCGCCGTGACATACCACTAGGCTATCATTGCAATAAACGTTGGTATTAAAGATTTTTTCTGTATTACATATTCAGCAGTCTCATACCTTGGCGGCGACTCGAAGGACCTCGAAAACGACGGACAATTAGTAGCTCCCTCGAACTTCTTCCGCACTTCCTCCACCTTGGACCAGCCGGCTTCCACGTTGAGCCGGCGGTTCAGGTGCGTGGCTTGTGACGCATGCTTCGCGAGCTCCTCCCTGGTCCGCTTGACCGACACCTCGGGGATCGCGTCACGGGGGCGCAGGCCCCGCGCCTCGTGGCATCTCTCGATGAACTGCTGCCGCCGAAGCGAGAAGTTCACTGATTGGTGACAATCTTCGTCGTCTTCTAAACACCTAGAAATGGGATAGGGGTTAAAGAGATTAGGCAAAAGGTTCTTCCGGGCTGTACTAGCTCTATAGAAAAGATCGATTTATTCCACTGTTCACCTGGGTGATAACACCTGGGTGAACAAAGTGGAATAAAAAGTGTCCTCTTCTAGTAGGGCCAGAAAACACAGATAGACATTTAAAAAAATGTCATATTGACGAAAGGCGGCAACAATGGCATACTTTGCAGTTGCCGAAATAATTGCGGTGATCTAGATTTTTTTACAATGTCATTAGAACTTGGTATTCAAATACCTAAGTAACCAAATAGTTTTTGCATTCCACGCAACAAGCCGTGAAGTATTGTGTAATGCAGTAAGTAACTAAGTAGGTATTGCAATCGACTCGCATCCATAGCAATGCAGCAACGCTGTGTGCAGTATCGTTTGCAGTGGTGGATCCTGAAGTTATTTAGAGGGGTCGAGGTTTAATCCATATATTTTTAGAGGGGCTAAACATTAGAAATCAAAAAATCTATCAGCACTTATGATTTGAAGAGGATCTAGGCAGCCAGCGCCGGGATGAGCAAAGTCGGCGCCCTTGGCGATTAACTGGAATGGTGCTCCTTGACACACAAAAAATCATAACAAAATAAAATACACAAATGCTGCTAGTCTTCTCGCGGTAACTCTCCCGTCCCGTATCTAGCCTAACCTCGCCATGCCACCCCCCAAATTCGAGCGCCCTAGGCCGTCTAGCAGACTAGGCGGCTGAAGTTCCCTCCAAATCTTAAAAGGATTACGTAGTGGTACCTACTTAGGGAGCGAGTCGTACTTGCACTTGTCCGTTTTTTTTGCATTTTGACCCTTAATGCATGAAGGCATAAATGTGCCAACTTTCCCCCACTGCTCTCAGCTTTTGCTCAAGATGTTTGCTGGTCTCTATACTTAACTAGAGCGTTATATTTCTAGTTGTTACCTAGCGGGCTGCGCGAGGTGCGACCTGCAAGGCTGGTAGCAGGAGAGGGCGGCCATTTCGCGGGCGGGGCTGCCGGGGGAGGCGCGGGGTGCAGGGGCCGCCGCCGGCGCCGCTCATCATTCGAGCCGCGCACAGAAGACAACACCGCTACTACCACTGGCTTCTGCAAGAAGAAGGTAAAGAAAGAAATTAAGAAGCACCCCAATTGGCTGAAAAACCTATGGGAGTGGGAAACGGATGATTATTGTGGTTTTATTCATATTCTTACCTAATTATTTAATTAAACACATACCTACCTCTAAAACATATAAATAAAACTTTAGAAGATGCACGGAGTATGTATACATGAAGTAGGTAGGTAAATGCTTATTTTTTAATAATTTTTAATTTTCTCTAAGCAGTTTTTTTATAGAAATTCCGTACCTTTTTGGTAAAACCACTGCTCATTAATATTGGCAATAACTAATGGTACATATGTATAATTTAAGAATCAAAACCCAATATAAAAATTCTAGTCTGATCAAAACCAATTTGGAAAACAAGCCTACATGGTTTTCCAAATTAGGGCTAACGCATTAGCGACACTCAGTAACTAAGTAGGTACCTACATAATTTATGAATTTCGAGAACAGTTCGTTTTTGAAGCCTTAAATAGTGAAGTTTAAATAAAAATAAAATAAATTGAAGAGAACATTTCTCTAGTCATGTTACAAGTCCAGGGCCTCCGAAAAAAAACCAAGTAAGGCCGACCATACACGGACTGCTTGAAGCAGGCAGTATCGACCGCTTCAAGCTGCGACTGCTTATCAAACCAGTCTTCTACGTACACGGAACCGTACGTACGTAGAAGACCGTAGTTTGCTACAGTATTCTAGGTACGTAAAGTGGTACCCTTAGGTTTTGATGACTGCCTATCAAAATCATCATCTGCCTAGCCTTTTCCCAAATTATATTGGGGTCGGCATCCAGTCTAACTAGTTTTTGGCTGAATATCAATATTTTTAATATTTTACGTGGAGCGACTGCCATCTGACCTCCACAACCCAATTAATGGGTAATACCAGTATTCGAATGTTAGACCAGCTGTCAGACTTTTAGGGCTTCTGACTACCCGTAACGATTGTCAAAGATATTCTTATGACAACCGGGACCGACTGCTTAACGTGCTCTCCGAGGCACGGAGGGGTCTCGATGTGTAAAGAACGGTCACCCATCCAAGGACTGACCGCGGCAAGCGCAGCTTAACCTAGCAGATCCATCGATCAGCGCGGCCGTCATTTAGCCACGAGCCCCTCATGACTGCCTATCAAAATACGTGACATAATTTTGTGTATGTGGTATAAGCAGACATATAATTTTAAAGGACTAAGATCCTCTGGAGATGTACAAAATCCAATCTTCCTTAATCAACGCAATTATGTCACGTATTTTTATGACTGCCTATCAAAATACGTGACATAATTGCGTTGATTAAGGAAGATTGGATTTTGTACATCTCCAGAGGATCTTAGTCCTTTAAAATTATATGTCTGCTTATACCACAACCGCGATTGAATCGGTTTACTTTTAATTTAACTCTTTACATAATGCCAAAGGTTGTTATAGCATAAAAGTTAAATATTTGAACTCCCAGTAAGTACTTTCACTGAGTGACGCGACAGTAGTTAGGTAAGAGTTAAGACATGATACAATAGGAGTGAAAACCATAGTAGGTAATGTTTAAAAAGTTAAGATTTAATTTATGATCATTCGATGACTGGCTGTTTAAAAAAAAAATTACGTGCGACATTAATGTGAAACCGTTTTTGCAGACTGCCATGTCATGTCAGATTCACTCTGCAATTTTAATGTTAACTCTGACAATCGCTTTCATTTTGACAGTTAGGCTGCTGTAACGGCTGTAACCTTCCTCATGAATCACTCCATCCATTGGTGAAAATCGCATAAAAATCCGTTCAGTCGTTTTTGAGTTTATCGCGTTCAGACAGACAGACGCGGCGAGGGGACTTTGTTTTTCATGAAGTCTATTAGGTAGGATCTGTATTATTTTTGGGAAAACTATATTACTTAATTAAAGCAGATGAATAAAATTGCCCCAATTATGCGGTATTCGGGCCACGTCCCGCAATTTAGGCTGACCATATTGATGAATAGTATCCGCGCATACATTAGCTTTATTAAGCTGAGTGACAATACTGACCGCCCGGCGTAATGAGGTTATTGCAATGGGTTATTGTGCTCCATTGGCGGTTGGCTCACAATTATTATAATATTATGTGTATGTATGAATTGCGGTTGCTATAATATTTTTAAAGGGGTTAATTAAATAGGTAAGTCTTTCTGCAATTTCAGTTAAAAAAAACTACACGATTGCATCCAATCGTATTTATATTAAAAACTGTAAGTACCTATATTACATTTTATTGACCAATAATAAATATTCTTGAGAATTTTTGAAATGTTTATATTGGAAAAATCCAGTAACACTTGTCCGACTCGGGGATCAAACCGGCACCCTAATTACGTATTAACTCAGTTGCTATCACCATCGCATTGATTTTGATATCCATTACGCCGTATGTTTCTTATTCCGTGCTCCCGAAAACTAGTTCAACGCCGGAATGGATTTTGTTGAACTGTCAAAATGAAAGCCATGATAGAAATTGAGTTACGTAAAAACACGGCTCTGGGCCTGCAGTCTCGACATGATAACGATCGCTTTACGACCGAAATCGATCGCTATCTCTGAAAAATCTTTGGAAAAAAAATAGATAGCGACTGATTTCGGTCGTAAAGCGATCGCTATCTATGTCGAGACTGCAGGCCCTGCGCCTAACATGCGCGCCGCGACAAAATTTTGTTGACGCTTTTATCGTGCATTTGTCTCATATTCGCACGAGTAAGAACGAGACAAAACTAGTTGACAAAATTTGTCGCGGCGCGCATGTTAGCCCGGCTGGTGTCAATCATACGCACTATAACTACCGCTAAGCCAATGATCATCGGATTTATAGATTTAGAACGCGAAAAAGAGCGGAGAAACAGGACCAGTAATTGTGGTCTGTTGTAATTACCTATCCTTATCAAAATACCTACTTATTTTCTAACAAAAATATGCAGATGTAGAAAAACAGAATAATTATAGAAGTCGATATTTTTTTGATAGCCGTAGTGTTCAACAGTGAATATAACTGTAATAAGTAACAATGGATTTATCGTAATGACCCACACTACGTAAGGTATAAAACTTAAACTGCACTAAATAGCCATTAAAATAAAGCTTATCTACAACATAATGCAGTGTAGAAAGTTGGCACCGGTCCCCAGTCACGGGAAAACGAAAGTAGGTACATACATAGTGTTTATCTAGTTTTTTCTTCTCAAATTACCCGCGTTTATGAGAAACTTCTTGGTAAACAAAGGCACCTAATGCCACGCTTGACTCAATTGAATGAAATTACACAGACTGGGTAAGATTAGGAGTCTTTAGGGCGGTAATTACGAGGTTTTTTTTATAATTTTACCTTTTTAGTTAACGCTTGTGACGGGTATTTAGTTTGGGCGTAATTAGAAAAAGTTGTTAGCTTATTTGAAAGTGGAGTAGAAAATTACTGTTATTAGGCGGCGTTTTTCGGTACCTACATTCTAGAGAGTCTTAAAAATGTCTAGCAAATAGCAATAGAGTGCAAAAGGTTAATTTGACGTTTTTTTTACTAGAAAGTTAATCCATAATCATTAACGTTACTGTCTTATCACACTAATATTATAAAGGCGAAAGTTTGTGTGTGTGTATGTTTGTTACTTCTTCACGCTGAAACGGCTGGACGGATTTGGATGAGATTTGGCAAAGAGGTAGCCTGGGACCTGGAAAAACACGTAGGCTATTTTTCATCCATTTTCCGCAGACGAAGTCGCGGGCAACAGCTAGTTAGGTGTAATTTTTTAGGACTTTTGTACAGTGCTCAGAAAAAAAGCACAAGCTTCACTCTTGTTAGTTGGCCTTCAGTTCTATCATCTCTGTCTATTCCTCCAAGCAATATTGGCATTATAATACAATACATAACAGTAGGCCGATAAGACCATAACAAAACACAGTCTAACATGACTTAGATATTTGTACAATGAATTGTAAAAATTGATTAATCGCCCTTTATATCAGAATGATCTATAACAAAGTTCTTTTGTAGTGTTCTCCTAAACTACGGGACTGTTTTTGATGAATGATAAGTCATTCAGTGCCGGAGAAGAATACGTTATGTAAGAGGAAGTACACATCGATATCACTGTCTTATAAAGAAACAAGAAACGACAGTGAAGCGGAAGGCGAATAACGCATTGTTATGGCGCAGATAAAGAGACTTTTTGAAGATTTGGACAATATAATGGGTATATTTGAATGAATTTTAGATTGAAGACGACAAAAATAGAACGATGCTCCAGCATGAACCTCGATTCACAACTGACAGATCTCTTATTGATCTATACTTTAATCTAGTTTTTTTTAGATCGAGATTTATGCTCGAGTTTTGTTCTTAAATATGGATCCTAGTCCAACATTTGGAGTGTCCTATTCGTCGTCTTTTTTTACGATTTCGATTAAAATTCTTAAATATATGGATTCTAAAATATCTAATCAATAACACCTACGTGTTCGTATAGGTACTTTAAGCAAAATATTTCCTAATTTTAATTGATAACTTTTATTAGATGAGAAACGCTTTTGAATAGAATTTCACTGTCTTATGTAAATCTTTTTATACGTGACTGTACAATCAACCTACGTAGCTCTGCCTTCGAAGAATAATTTTAATTAGGTAGGTACTTACTTATTACATATTATTAAACAAAATTGCTAACATAATATATCATAAATGCTGGTCAAGGATATAAAAAACAACCAACAAATTACGTATTCAGCAGAAGTAGCACCTACATACTCGTTAGATCAGTCGTTTGCGGTGACTCCGCGGCTTGCGCAAGCGCAGGCGTGATGCGAGCGCAGCGTCATCTATAACGGTAATCATTGTAGCTAACAAACAGACTACCTGCAGCTAATTTGTTTTTATTAGGTAACTAGCAAAAAGAAACGGTGTCAAGCGCTTTTTAGGGTTCCGTACCAAAATGGTAAAAAAGGAACCCTTATGGTGCGACTTCGTCTGTCTGTCTGTCTGTCATACCTGCTTATTTCAGCAACTACGTATGCTATCGACTTGAAATTTGGAACAGTTATAAAGAATGCTTGCCCAATTTTATTGCAAATGAAAAAAGTCAAAAAATATTTTTATTTTCATTGCAAAAGGGGCCGGAGTGGGGGTCCGAAATTTCAAAGTGGGGTTACTAGGTCAAATCGCTTATCACATGAAAGGGCTTGATTTGCACATTTCAAAATATATTTTCATTTTATTTTATGTCTCACAGTTTTAGACATATGATGAAAAATGTCTGAAAAAATACCATGTCCGGTTTTTTACACTTTATACGTCCAAAAATGATACGGAACCCTCGGTGCGCGAGTACGACTCGCACTTGGCCGGTTTTTGTGTGTTATCTAGCAGTTTACTGATGTTCTCAGGCACCTAGGTTTCTGTGTCTAGCCTTTGTTGATTTAGGGTCTGTCCGTCTGTCATAGACTCGCAAAATCTAGTTTTTAAATAATATTTAGGAAACTTCGGAAATATTTAGGTAGGTGTTATTGTGAACAGTCAATCTCTGGTTTTATAGGAATAACATTTTCAGATCATTATACGCCTTGCTAAGTAGGTATCCTTTTCACAACAATATTATGTTTCTTCTATTGTAGTCTGCATAATGTGCATTTCTAATAAACTATTCCCGCTTCATCAAAAATAAGTACCTAATACTACCTATACGTTTTAGGTCTTTGCAAACTTTTAATGCTTTGGTCTAGAATACGGTGGTCCTGTCGAATAACTTGCGTCAAGCGCTCCCTACGCGATCTGCTATGCAGCTTGCTCATGTACGTGTGTAAGCCATTTCCTATTTGCGTAACTCAATTTCTATCACCATGACTTTCATTTTGACAGTTCAACAATATCCATTGCGTCTTTGAGCTAGTTCGGAACAAGGATTTAGAAACATACGGCGTAATGGATGTCAAAATCAATGCCATGGTGATAGCAACTGAGTTACGCAATAATCAGGGCGCAGATTTGCAGAACAGGTAACACATTATAATAGTTCGTATGCCAATCGCACTATCAATATAGTTAGGCGATCATGCAGCATGCGAAGCCTTATGTGCATGATTATCTATGTATACTTATAATAAATCTGTAGAAAGGTCAATTCTGTACATGAAATATATTTTCAAAATAACTATCAGGGGGTGATTAGTGATTGATACTGATGCCAAAGATGCAATCAGTAAAATTTTTGTCTGTCTGTCTGTCTGTATGTTCCTTATAGAAACAAAAACTACTCGACGGATTTTAACGAAACTTGGTACAATATTATAACCTGCCCAGAAGTATGAAGAATAATTATTATTCTTCATACTTCTGGGCAGGTTATAATATTCTTTTCATCACGCTACAATCAATAGGAGCAGAGCAGTGAAGGGAAATGTTGGGAAAACGGGAGAAGTTACTCCATTTTTTGAGCTTCCGCCGCGTGTGCAGCCTTAATGGTTAAAGCTACATAGAAATCATGTATGACGGAAATGTTTTACATAAAATTATCCAAAAAATATCCCACAACAGCATATGTCTATCTTTTATGGTTGACTCACAATAACACGTGTAACTCCCGATAGCTTAGCAGTTCGGAGCTTTCTGATTGTCTAAATATAATTGTCCAGGGTGCCTGTTTTTGTTCGTTTAGAAGAGAAGTATCTAAAATATAAGAGCGATGTTGCTAATAAGAATGTTGGGACAGATCTGCCTGGTAGCCAATCACCAGGCAGATCTGGCCCAACATTCTTATTAGCAAACAGCTATCAAGATATTACCATATTTCTAAAGTTATTCATATTGTTTCAAGCAATAAAAACGGAGATTTAAATTAAAAGAAGGGACTAACGGTCCATACGATAATAATGTCAGATGTTACTAAAGAAATTAGCATAAAAATCTTAATGTGTGATGTTGATTATTATGTGGGTTTAATTATGTGTGGGGTTGGGCCTTAAAATAAGCGGAGGAGCAAAGCGGGCAGAACTATATGCCAACATTGCCAACTTATGTGTAATCTCATACGAAGGAGTCACAAAAGCAATTCTTTGCCAGTCGAGCAGGAGCATGACAAACGTCTACTGCTTCGGTGGATCTGCATCCTAACGCGTATTTTTAACTTATTAATTATTCACTAAGCAGCTGTGACCATGACCACCCATTTAATGCGTTAATTTACTAACAACATTACTATTGATATTAGACATTAGACGATAAGTCTCCGAACTACAATAATGTAGTCAATTGTTTACCCAGGTTAATTTTATTAAAGCAGGTGGAACAGGAGCCCATACAGCGGTCGGCCTTTATTTATTAACACTTCGACTGTCACTATGTAATAATAAAATTTTATATTTTAGCTTCAGAAAGTCCGGCATCCTAATAGCAATGACATTCAATCGATAACAATGAGAAAAGTTCTCACTACTTCTGGAAAAAGATTCCTCCACTTAGCTGTTTCCAAGAAACTTGAGGAATAATAAAATCTGCCAAGTACAGTTTGGCTCATTACCTAATGACCCAAAAGGTTTGAAGTTAAAATAGTTCCCTTTTTATCAGCTAACGAGTCATTTGCAGATATAATAACTTTTTGAAGAGTGTTGCCAAATTGCCATTCGTTTTCTTAGGTTTGTTAGAGCAAAAGAAAATTATTATCTGGGAATTTCTTATTTGTTAACATTCTTAAGGAATTAACGTAGGTATTTTACAATATAAGTAAAATTTGTTAGGTACCTAGCCTACAACGTCTAAGTTCGAGTCTGTTCGGGTATTTAATAAAACAAATTAAATACTGAAATAAACTCAGGGTTACGTCATTATCATTATAAAGTGCTTAAAAACAAACAGATCAGAAATCAGAATTATTTGCTATCAATGTTGGTATCATAATTTTGTTCCTGCGCATTCTTCCGCTACCACTTCTTTCTCCCGCTTGTTTCATAGCCCAACAAGTATGTTTACGTTCACATTATGGCATACATGAAAAGCACTGAGCATCGCACACGTTATTGTTACCTAGTTAGCAAGTGGAGCAACCCCCGCCATTTTATTATTTTTAAATGTGGAACACTTTAAATATTTTTTTATTTACATAATTTTAATATACCGATTGATTGGAAAAGTTCTAGTTAGGGGCAACGCAGACGACAGACTTTTTGTGCGATCTAGTCTGCACCGCTTTGCAGCGCTCGAACAATCTGCGAAACTTAGTGCACAGATTGCTGGCAGATTGTTCGAGCGCTGCAAAGCGCGGCAGACTAGATCGCACAAAAAGTCTGTCGTATGCTTTGCCCCTTAGAAGTAGTGTACCTACTTTGTCATTTCAAAGTGGGTAGGTAGGTACCTCAGATCATAGAAACAAGGAGATATGCCATCATAGCAAATTAGTACGGGAACAACTGATGCCACTTTTAGTACATTTTTCGACACAATTACGCGCATAATTAAGCGCTCCTTGTGAATAAAAAGATCTCCCACACATTGAACATTCCGCACACCCTCAATCTAACACTGTTAATCATCACTCAACACTAGCACTAAACTAAAACACTGTATTTATACCATCGATCGTGTTCGGTTCGTCGCCAGTGCGTACGTTTTTAATATGAGCAATTTGCTCAAGATCAGGCATCAAGCTCGATAGCGCCTTGGCACATCTCCTTGTTTCTATGATCTGAGGTAGGTACCTATTAACACGTTTGTTTTCTCCGAATAAGGACACATTATGTAGGTAAGTACCTACCTATTTAAAATTGTAGTGGCTATTATACCAATCCTGCAACTGTGATATCCATTCGACTGTCACTAATGAGGCAATTAATTACTTTTCTATTGTTCCACACCTGAATCAGGTGTTTCGACAGGAACTAATATTATTATCTGAATTTACAGGAACAACAACATAACCCAGAGAACTAGTAAATATATTAATTTAATTACAATTAATTACGTCCAATGACATTCAATTAGGTATACTTATTGCTAATAACTGTCGACTAATGAGACACAATTGATTTTCTTTTGCCGAAAGACAAGAGAGGAATCAATTGATGATAATTTTTTTTTTTTAAACGTTGCCCCACACTAGGATTTCTCCTGTGTCGTGGGTGCGTTTACAAACAGAAATTTCACATACACAAACAGCCAGACCTTGTGCAATGCGGGAATCGAACCCGCGACACGTCGCGCAGCAGCCAATCTCTCAGCCACTGCGACAACCGTGCGGTCAAATTAATTAATAAAATAATAAAATCCTGCATTCCAGCGAAAGAAAGAGGCGGTAGTGTAAAACAAGTGTATCGGTCGATTGCAGAAAGATAATTAAATTTTAATGGAGGCATTACCCATACAATTTCTATCGTTAAAGTCTCCTTTAAAACTTAATGACCTTTTCTGCAACTCAGCGTAAAACATTTAAAAAACACTTACCTACTTACTTCATTTTCACGCATTTCACGCCCAAGATTCAGGTAAGTAGGTATCACCATTTAACAAAACTGGAATTGAATCCAATTTAAAAAAAGAACACCGCTGTTGTACCCACAAACATTTTTTTTTAAATTATTGCACACAAATTAGTTTCACAATTGCCTCGTTATGCATGCACCGAGAATATCAGTAATGGGTGCGTTCGCTTCAGTCGCGTAAACGTTAATAAATGAATGGTCAATCCACAGAACAATATTACTCTACAATCTGTAATATCAATTTATGTAGGTAGGTATGTACTGCTGCACCCACTGCAATATCAATATGAGTACCTACCTACCTACTGAACACTGTACAAAAGTCGGCACAATACTAAATGAGGGTTCTAATTAGTATTGTACGAAGTTGTTAGCACAAATAATTAACACCGCAAAATTCCTTAATGTGTTAATGACTACCTATTAATTTGAAATATTTAATTACTAGGAAGTATAGTGCTTTGCTAACAAAATATGCCTATATAAAATAGACCATATTTTTAATATTATTATGTATCTTTCCTTACAATTCATCATTTACTGACCAAGTTTTATTAATTAGTAGTAGTAGTAGTAGGTACTTATCTAAAAGGTTTCCGCTTTCAGAAATAGGTATCGCCTTTTCAACATAACGATAACTGATAAGTCTCTTGCCGTTCAAGTGGTATCGATTTCAGTGAAACAGTCGCAAATCCGAGCCTCATGAATCAATTCTAAAGAACCGATAACAACATTTCAGGAGCTTAACATTTGCTTTTGGAAAAAGAAAGAAATAATTCAATACTTATTAGCTAGGTAGGTACCTACTGCTTATTGAATTAGCTTAGGTTTCTCAAAGTATTTTTAACACTAGATTAAAATAAGAGGCTTGGTAAGAGGTTACAGGACCAAATTATTAGTGACCACAACCAGCAGTTAATAAAATTTAATAATCATCATTTTTTTTTTCATTCTATGTCAGTGCACAGCACAGACAACAGAGTGAATAGAGGTCAACTTGCCTTAATTAGGTATCTCAATTAAAAAATATGTCTTTAAAAAAAATCTAATAGTCATAGATAGTTGTAACTTATTGTAAGATCGTAGGTTTACCAACACGGCGGCGGCGTGGGATTCTGATGGGTGCATCGATGATATCTGTGCATTAGTTAATAGAGGCATTGTTTGTTTCCTGTACCTACGTTTAAATATCAATTGTATACGAGGAACTATGTAATAATTATGTAGATAGACGACGGCAGACATTGGTATACTAATTAATAATACTTAGCTAATCTTCTTTTATTTGTAGCTATCAGATTGATTGTTTTAAAGTAGGTACCTACCTAACCTTCGTACGTTATTGGTGAGTAGGTAGGTATACTTATTTCTTTAACAATAATTTAGGTAGGTACAATAACTACAAAATGAAATAACCACGTAAAGCCTAGATTCATTAGGTACCCCACGTATCACATACTGGCACAAATTATATCACACACACAAACAGCGTAGACTAACTGTACATTGCGAAATACCGCGCGTGCGCATTCGAGCATGAGATCCAACTAGGGTAACGAGCGTAGAACAAAATGCATGATTATATTGATTATGCATATGTTTATGATTAAGTTCCTCATATTTCTTGGTTCAGCAAGGTGGTTCTGTACAGATAGGTACCTAGGTATTAAAGGACACGGCGGACGCCCATAGAACACTGGGCTTCAGATTGTGTATGTCGGTAGTTCGGTACAGATATGAAATTAGTTTGGTGTGATCGAGTATTTCGAGAGTATTTAAATTCATTTTTTATTTGTGATTTTACGTAATTGGGTTAAAGAGAAATCTTCGTATTTGTGACAGTGAGGTTATGGTGTGAATGATCCAATGAAGTACAGCCCGATTAATTATTTTTTTAATTCAAAGGTTTTAGTTGCTGTCGACATGATATTCTGTGGAGGCACACGCCAGCCAGCATGCACCCGTTTTTGTTTTATTGGTTTTTTTTAAATGTCAACGTAATAATAATTTTATTTCGTATTTAAGTACTTATTACGCAAAGAATTAGGCAAAGAACAATTAAAATATATTTTTATTTTTGGTTTAGCTTTTATTACTGTAGCATATCAAGCCTTTGAGCTTGATATAGTAAACTAAAGGTAAACACTTAAATTTTACTTTTTTGTGTAAAGGACGTTAACGTAGTTTTGACTACTAACGTTTTTTACACAAAAAAGTAAAATTTAAGTGTCTGTGATTTTGAAATAACTGCCTTAGGGATCGTAGACATCTGACGAATGTGCCGCTAATTTGCCTACCTATTTGCGTAAGGCTAGCGTCTAGACTTTGTCTGTTTGCTCGGGCTAATCTCCAAAACGGCTGAACCGATAGCAACGGCACATAAAACTGATATACTGATAACGCTGCCCGACCGGAGGATCGGAGTACCCATCAGGACACCGCATGCGCCCATTTTTTTTTCATTAGTCCATTAAGGCAACCTTGCAATTTTATACTGCACTATAACATCTTAGCAGCTTATTCCTACAAAGATCAAGGCGTTTTCGAGAACACATTATGTTCACCTGTTACCATAAACAATGAATTATTGGAGTGCAAGTGAACACAATCAGCACTTAGGTATCTACTGTTATCTGTCACCCACATCTAAAATACGAGTTCGTAACACAATTATATCTTTGTTCCAATTTCAGTGTTATTTACTGAATGTTACAGAATGTTAGTTAGACAGCATTTTGAGTGATGTGTAGTGGATTAGAGTTCTAATATAGGGGTCGGCAACCTTTTGAGACGGAAGAGCCAAAAGCTACAATTTACAAAATTGTCAAGTTTAATTTATTTTTGATGTCTTTGGTGGTATTTAAATATTACCTATATACCTGTAATATGTATTAACCCTTTAAATAGGTAGATACGTTGAATAATGTCAAAAGTTCATTCATATCAATAAAGTTATTAGAACCCCAAGAAGATGACAGCACAAACTTCCCATTGATTCAACACTTAATGTCACGGTTAATTTGTGCACACATTTACTAGTTTCATGGTGTTTGAATTAGTGACAAGGTCGGACAATACCGCGACGATCTTAGTTGACAGACGGTTTTTAATCAATTTTAAAGGCACCCGTGTTATTAGGAGGACTATGGAAACAACATTATTCTCCGAAGGTGTGCACAGAGGTCCACATGACAGGTCAACCAACGTTTCTTAGCCGCTCTGAAGTTAGCCGTTTGGCTGCGCAATAGACAATTTATACCCTAACTAAACCATGGTTTCTCAAACTTATAGCCCCGAGTACCTACCCCTGTTAAAGTTCCCAGACGACTGCGAACCCCCTCGAATCCACATTTTGATCGCACGCGCGTCATTATGCGTGTTGCATGTGCTTTCCAGCCAACCAGCCACCCTAACGTAAGTCTTGTCGCCAACCCCCTCCCACCATCAAAATGGCTAATCGTAAAAGCGTATCATCCATCTAAATAAATATCTACTTCTTCAAGGCACCTTTTTCAGTTCTCTCTACTGAGGGCCAGCCAGCCCCTTGACTTGACAGCTAACAATATTTTATTGTTTCTTTTCTAAAAAAGATGATCTAAATAATGATCTTGAAACTTGCTAACAAGTTTCAAGATCATTATCGACTGCTACCGTTCTATATGCTATGAAATTCGTTTAGGTTTCTTCACGGACATAATATTAATTTTCATCACACCGTAAATAAATCTGAAGTCCAGTTAAATATAATAAGCCGTAACAATACCATGAAATAATGTAGTTAAAATCGATAAATCGGTTAAAAGATGGTCGTTATCGTCGTTAAAATTACCAGTTAGTCTCAATATACGGCCTTGGAACTGCGACCATAACAATTAATTTGTTTTGGTTTCTGCGAGTTTTCAAAACAAGGTAAGTGGAACATAGAACTCGGTTCTGTATGTTTCGAAGACTAACTAATAAATTATAGCAAGCTCCAACATGGATGTCTACGATTTCAGAATGGAACGATGAAGGAAAAAATCGTGAGAGAAACCAGCAATTGTCCGTTGTCTTAGAACCAAAAATTCGAAGACATCCACCAACCCGCAATAGGCACGCGTGGTAGATACGGCCCACTCCCTCTCACAGAGATGAGACCCAAGTTTCATTAGTGAGTAGTAGGAACATTATAGGCTATATTTACAAAAATATTTTTTCGAATCCGACTGTTAGTTCCCGAGATTAGCCCGTACAATCAAACAAACAAACTCTTAATTTACGGAAGTCCCCTCTCTGTAGTCAGAAATAATGCGGGCTGCGGTGGAACTTGAGAGTGTGAAGGAAAAATGATTGGTTCCCCCGAGGTCATGCCAAAGACTGATGCGATGAGTTCGACTGGAGCTACTGAAGCATCCGTATTTGTTGAGGATCGCCACCGTAGGGTTTGACTTTACGATAGAATTCCAACGTACACAAAAAAAAGGATCTTTAGGTACATAACCCATGGACACATGAACGAACATTCATGCGTTGCCAAAAAACGAGTAAAAGGAAAAAGAGTGCTTTTACACACTTCAGTAACCCTTTTATAACGTTATAATTTTTGAACTGCACAGTAGGTACAGGCCGTAATATGAAACGATTTTTTTCGCGATTTCTGAATTGGTCCTGAAGTAAATCGGACGAGATGTGAATATGTAATGATATGACATATAATACCTAATATATAATATATATAACTAATACTCTAATATATGTATAACTAATACTCTTTTTCAATAAGTACGTCTCTCGTTTACCCAGTCTATACTAATATTATAGAGGCTAAAGAGTTTGTTTGTTTGAATGCGCTAATCTTTGGAACTACCAGTCGGACTGGAAAAAAAATATTTTTGTAACGTAGGTACGCTACAACCTTTAGGCGATTCGCACACTGCCTCGCATCACGCAGCGTAGCGCGGGGGTGCGTGATGTTCCGTTGTTTGCAAGTACCTGTATTTGTATAGAAATCAAGCATGGTGCAACACACTGAAAACGCATTCACGCGCGGGATTTTTGTTCCGTCGCCACGCACCCCGCAGCGTAGCGCGGGGCGGTGTGTGATTCGCCTTAGGGGTGAAACCGCGGGGAAATAAAATTGGTTAGATTAGAATTTGAGTACTTTCTGTAGAAAGTACACAAACTCCAACTGTTATATAGCATTATTTGATGTTTATATTAAATACCGTGATGATCATCAAAATATTTACAAACACAATCATTATTTCCATGTGTATTTTTCTCACGTACCGTCTGTCTGCGTGTACCTAATGTGTGTAGCTTAATAATATAAACATTTATTTTGTAGTTATCGCGTGTTTCACTACTTCATTAGTTATGAACTTATAATGATTGTTACGAACAAATCTCAAAAAAACCACCATTTAAAGTACTACCTATCACAAAATACTTACTAAAAGCTGTAAGTATAGTATAGTGTTTATTATAATCTACTTGCTGTTTAAATTCCTGTTGCTTGTGCATATCTCATAAATAATCCAGTTTTTATACAGTTTGAGCTGTACGAGTATATTAACATTATTTATAAACTACTCTACTTTTAAAGTTAAAAGCGTCTTCTGACACTCGTGTGCGTGTCTAAAAGAACACAAAGTTCTTAATAGGCTGGTAAATTGATGTTTAAAACGCTTAATACGTGCTACCTGCTTAAATTTGAATTATTAACCACCCTAGCCTTCATAATGAAAACGGGTAAGCCCCGGGGGCTTAAACTCGTTAATTATATCAACAACATACAGGGAGCTTATCGGTCGCTCGCTGTCGCTCCGGTGGACGACAGACCGATAATGACGTTTAAACAAACAGAACTACATCCCTTCGCATAATTATACGTAGGTAATAATTGTACCTACTTAGTTGTATACAGGTTGAAGATTATAAACAGTAGATAACGTTCATAATTTGTTTACAACATAAATTAATTCCTAGAGATTTTACACCCTGTAAACATTCTAAGAGTAGGTATGTCTACAATCATTCTTATCCATCACCGTTTTCTGACTTTTAATTTGGTAAATTATACCTGACAATCTGAATTGCTGCTAAAACGCCATAATTACCTGAAAAAATAAGAAAAAGTTGATTTAGTTATGCTAAATTTACTTAGTTTAGAAAATAAGATATTGCATTGTCATACAGTTCTAGATGAGATGAGAGATGTTAATTTAAAATCGATTACCTACCTACAACATTTGTGCCGAACAGACAAACAAACAAACAGACAAGAAAGCGAGTTAATAAAAACGTGGTGAAAACAATAATTTACAATTACAATCAAGCAGAGTACAAGTTTGAAGCCGGCAGTAGCGGTACTTATATAAGTAAGTGTATCATATATGATACAAATCAATACAAATTTATGTCACATAAGTATCATCTGTGACACATAACGCGGAAGCTGCAGGGATGTAATCGATACTATTTCTGAACAGCTATCGGTGCTCGGCCGGTCATCCGCTGGTGAATAGGGACCCCATGCAATCCGCATTAAAGAGACACTTCCTATTCAATAGTGATTTTTTTAATCGGCTTCCAAAAAAGGAGGAGTTTATAGATTCGGTTGGTTTTATATAGTAAGTACTTATAGGCTATTTAACATCACGCTATGACCCTGAAGTCAGAAAAGAGTAAGTAATGGCGCGGGCGGGTAAAAATCCGATTTCTTTTAAATTAAACGGGGTGGGTGAAATCGCGGGGCAGAGCTAGTTATGTATATGTATTAAACGCAATAGAAGTTGCAGTTGCACAGGCATTTACATGATTGAAACAGTGTTAATAATACGCGATTAAAAGAACATGTTTTCGTGTAAAACGCGGCGTATTATAGATGTTTTTGTAAAACTGCATCGACATCAACAAATAGGAAAAAGCTTCTTCTAAAAATATGCATAGTTTATGAAATCGATGCGGAGAATCCCATGAATTTGGTTCACCATGGTTTCCACAAGCTATGACACAGATGCACGTTAAATCTGGACGTGAATAGGCGACACGACGGCACACTCCGTCGGATTCATTCATTTTATTACTGTTTGTGTTAAAATAACACCACATGGAATTCTGTGAGACGCTGGGACAGTTTGGGTTGCATCTTGGTTACATTAAATGTCTCATTCAAAGTATTTTTGTGACACTGCAGAAATGGTTGGGAGAAATGACGGTGTCTACTACCCAACCAGCAAAATAATCGTATAAGAAAATACTCTCCCGACTATGGATCGAGAAACACTCGTATGAAAGATCCCATTATTTCAAAAAGACGTATAAATGCATCTTTCTAGATTGTATTCCATCGAATGCTTTTTCGCTGTTTAAACATGTCTAGTAAACGTTTACTCGGCAGATTTATATTGCATTCACTCGATAATTCTATAAATACATCTTTCAATGACGTTCATACGACCATAATTCTCATGACAGTTCTTTGAAAGCAATCAAGTTGCCAAATTATCATCAAAATACCTTTTACAGCACTATTATTCGACAATTGAATGTCAGAACAATATTGTAGAGTAAAGGCAACTCATTCATCAAAATAGCATTGGAGTTGCTATTTCTGCACTCAAATGTTATATGATAGCTTTCTGGAGGCTTTCATTTGACTTAAATTTCGAAGTTGAGAAAATGCTTCTAAATTATCTATTACAGCATCGGAGGTGGTCTAAATATTATTTGAAAGTTAGTATACAGCGTTATAGTTAAATGAAATCTTTTACAGCACTATGAACATCATTTTGTTAAATCAGTGTAGTTTTGCAACAACCGTATTTATTTCGTTTTGCGACAATGGATTGTAATCGGTAGAAAAAAATTAAAAGAAGTGGTGGTTACCGACGGAAAGTAAATAAAATTTACGCTCAATTGAAACAGGCAACATGTTCATTGACAGTAACAGATGGCAAAGAACAATCGCTTAATATTATTGAGGGCTCCGTAGGTAATATTCACACACCTAATAATGGAATCTGTTTACCGTCTTCTAGTAAAGAGAGTTTTCGTACTGAAAAAATGTCGTGTAATCAAGACACAGAATATGATAGCAAATCTGATTATAATAGCAAATAAAAATACAAAATAAAATATTAGGTATGCCTATCCATACATATACCTGCATATACCTACGAATAAGCTTATACATAGTTTAATAATATTGTAGTTTACACCAAACTTGTGACGTCAAGCTTGCAAAAGTGTACTTTGCATCAGGATGAGATAATGACAAAAAACAGTGATTTAACATTTTACACGAGGAACCCTAAACAAGCTGTATGGCGCTCTTAGAAGTTGTAAAATGGAATCCTCGATTCTGTCTCTCGGCTAAAGGCAGAGTGAGTGCTTTGTGATGATAAAGTTAGTGCTATAAATGGCGAGTTAATTTTAATAATTCAATTAATATTATATGTCATTCAGTTTTTACCAAGAATTCGTGGGGCCCATGAAAATATTACTTAAAATGTGAGGCACATAGACGAAAAAATTTAATTCGCATATGATAATCGCTACAGATAACTAAATGCTTGTGACTTTAGAAAAGTAATACTTAACTTTTACAAAAACTGTGGCAAAGTTTATAAATGGCAGAATACTTACTTTAATTATATAATCACGAACTCGTACAACTATAACGCACTTGTAAATATTACGACAAATAAAACGTTCCATGAACGTCGCTTGATAATGTTTACGCGATGAAACAGTCGAGTGATAGCAAGCGGGCTGCTAATTTACTATAAATAAGTCGAATGAAAGAAGTTCTACCGACTTGTAAACAGTTGATGTGTGGAATGATGGCAGTCTGATATAAATTCATAGCACTTTTTAACATTGGAGTTGCGATTACTCGGTATTCTTTCGACTATTTGGTTGTTTAAGCGATGATTTTACAATATTCATAGCATTTAAAGCTGAGAGAAGTGCGCCCAAATCGGACCGAGAGAACGTGAACAGAGCTCTCTCTCGACATTTTACAGATCTCTCTCTCCACCAATAGCAGAATAAGAAACGTGCTGCAGTTTTTTATACGACTAATTTTGCTAGTTGGGTATGAACTTTGATAGGCTTGTTTGTTATCATGAAGCATATTATTGTCATTGACGATCTAAGGACAGTAAGCGTTAAGCATTTGGGGAAAAATAAAGTTGACTCGCTTTAGATTTTCCGCCATCTTGCAAGAGTGTGTTTACACGGAAGGCATCAAGTAAGCACAAAGTTCTTAATAAAGTATTTTCATGATACCTAACTAGTTGTAATTTTTTTTATCACCTCATGCATTAAAAGCGCACACCTCTACCTCAAACCTTATTCCTAGAACTCTATGATTCTGGTTTTTTGAATACCATAAACTACAAAGCAGTTCTAAAATTAAATCATCACAACAATCGGCCGGTCCATCGCTCTCGCTTGACCCCAGAAGACATTTAAAAGGTTTTTTTTGTCGCCCGTTGCGAACGTGACCGACATCAGTTGCAGAGCTTTTGACAAGCCAATGAGTAACGACTTATGTACCGTTCCAATACTTTCGGTGTGCAGTAGAGAAGATTATTTATGATTTTTACGTAGATTGGATTTTTATTGTTATTGTGAAATGGTACAATAAGTGTTGTTTTGAAACACTTATTTGACAAAGAAGAACCAAGACCAAAATTACGTAGGTTTTTATGCTTTTAATAAAAAATCGAAAAGTCGCTCTAGTGGGAAAATCTAATCATAATAGACTAATTAGATTTTCCTATTAGTACGATTTTCGATTTTAGCGAGTCCTGCTTAAAATTATTAAAAATTTTCATTCGAGTATCACCTCGCTTACCAAGATAAAATGACATCACTGTTAGCAGTGTACATATAATGGTAATTTTTTCATAAAAAAAAATATTCACACTAAGATATTAATTTATAATGCGACAGACAGGTAAAAAAACTTTTAAAATATAACATTATAAACCTACTTATTTTAAAATGTTTATAAATAGATACTTTTGAAATAAGTAAGTAGGTAAATAATATTCTTTAATATTCTTCTTAAAAATCGGTACAATCGGATCATGCCTCAGATCATAGAAACAAAGGAGATGTGCCAATGCGCTATTGAGCTTGATACTTTAGTTTGGTCATTTTGAGCGTAGTACAAAAGTACACGCAAACGACGAACCGAACACGATCGATGATATAAATAAATACAGTGTTTTAGTTTAGTGCTAGTGTTGAGTGACGATTAACAGTGTTAGATTGAGGGTGTGCGGAATTTTTAATGTGTGAGAGATCTATTTATTCATAAGGAGCGCTTGTAATTGTGTCGAAAAATGTACTAAAAGTGGCGACAGTTGTGCTATGATGGCATATCTCCTTGTTTCTATGATCTGAGGATCACGCACAGACTAGGGTTCAGTGACATC
The DNA here is from genome assembly GCA_948465475.1 of Thalpophila matura. Lineage (NCBI taxonomy): Eukaryota > Metazoa > Arthropoda > Insecta > Lepidoptera > Noctuidae > Thalpophila > Thalpophila matura. Next base: position 7,437,847 of record OX419198.1, on the reverse strand, counting down.
CCTAAATCTTTTTTTCAAGATTCATGCTTTTATGGCGAATTATAGAAGACATCTACTTAACAGATCTGCGAAATTTCAATTGAATTGGTTACCTGAAAATTTTATGATGGTGTGACAGACGGACGGACATGACGAAACTATAAGTTTTTTTAGTGTCTACGGTGTCTACCCTTAAAAGTCTTATTTGCAGAATAGTTTTTTATTTAGTTTTTTTTTTGGCATTCAATTTCGAATAGGTATAACCTTGAGATATAGACTTATAGATCCCCTTACAGCCCTTACTTATAAACGATGATGAAATTACAGCTCTTATGTCAATATTGACATCTCTATTCATTGTCACAAATGACAAGGATAGTTGTATATTTAATCGGTGGTTAAATTAAAAAGCGTTTATAAGTAGGTAAGGCAGTTAATGTTCAAATAAAGATGTCCTTAACCTACTGTTCGCTACACTACATAAAGATAACTCATTAATTCAGTGTAAAGTGTAAAAAGATACAAATAACATTCGAACAAAGAGTAATCCTTACTCACGAGTGTTTTACAAAAACAGACTCGTGTGGTCACCGGCCATCTTGTGCACTTCTAACGATGTTTTATTTAGTTTATTTTAATTTTGTGTGGTCTTTTGTAAAGAATGGAACAGTATGGTTTAAGTTAACGAGTCCCCTAACTCTTGTATGTAATGTCATAGATGGATAGAGTTAAGAAGCAAAGGTCTTTACAGCACACGTAAAGGAAACAAATCCGTAAATCGTTAATCTGTTGTTATGTCACATAAAAAATATTTTTTGCGATATAAACTTAAATTTCGTACGGAACCCTCAGGGCGCGAGACCTACTCGCACTTTTCCGGGTTCTTTTTCTTAATTTTACAAGTAGGTAGATACATATTTCTAAGATTCTTATCGAACCCTTTATTCTCAAATTCGTTTGTCATGAGATTAGAATCAGCTGTATCAACCTAGCACCGCGTGCGAGTGACACGAGTGCATTATCTATTCACTGCGACGCCTCTAGGTTCGTTCACATCGCGACAAACATTGTGTACTTTGCTTTACATGATAACTGCGACAATGCATCTGTTTTACATGTGACACTGCTTAATTTTGGGTACCTACTGAATTTACGTTATTTATTGAAAGAAGTGAAAGAAAAAACATTTATTTGGCAGAACACAGGTAGACACACAGACCAAATAAATAAAAAATAAAAAGGTCTTAAAGTCTTAAGTTAATAGGTCTTAATAATAAAATATCTAGTTACCGTGTGCTTAGCTGCTTTGCCAAATAGGTCCATTTCAGCGCAAATGCCAGACCACTGTGCCTGACGCTGGTTTTCAACTGGACCCATTGCGAGTTGGACGTGACGGATGTAAACCAGTTCGAACATAATAATAGATAGAATTGGGTACCTACCCATAATAGCTGAAACTTATCTATATCGATATAGTTTACGTCTATATATTATTATCCTAATGAGATTCCCTATAAATCCACTATTCACAGGCCTTCAAGTAACTCTTCATTCTAGATAAACATTAGCCCGCATGTCTGTTTGGTTGCGCTTGCGCCGACATTCGGTAGCCATTGTCTCAATGTGACATTGGAATACATTCAGAGCCTGAATATGTCACATAGTTTCGAATACTCATAAGGTTACTGACACTGTGACATTTGAAGATGAAAAACGTTTTTACTGATTTAAAAAAGAGGGTCTACAATTTTAGTCATGTAAATTATTTTGCAACTTTACGCTTTTTGAAAGAAGGGTGTAGCCACTGTCTTGATAGATGAAGATTTTATACTCGTAATGTAGCGAATGTAGCGATACAGTTGCTCTAAGTTCGAGGATGTTTTCCAAAAACAGCTACCTAAGAATATTCATCAAAATTGCTTCAGTACTTTTTGAGAAAATCGCGGACATACAAACAAGGATTACTGATCCAGCTTAGAAAGTACCAGACATATTATGCTTTGTTTTGTTCCATTGTTTCACTACATTATTAGACCTTTGCCCTTTGAAGATAGGTCATTGATATACCTAAATGTTGCCAACATAGAAAATTGTGCGAATCCGCATTGTCTAGCTTTTGTTCCAAAAAGTTTTCTTTTCCATGAATAGAGTAACAAAAACAACGAAAACATAATCAATCAATTCCGTGTTGTTTTCGTTGTTCTGAAATGTTTTTGTAGGCCTGCTTTAACAGTTGAGTAGAAAGGAAGTGTAAAGGGTATCTGTATCTGCACTCATTATAACCGCATCGCTCCAGCTTTTATTACTAGCTTTTATTTTTCTTTCCAAAACTATTTACTCTTCGGTTTGGACTGCCTCTCCCTGGTACGCCTTTGGTCACTTCTGTAAATTTTCAAACGCTAGAATTGAGTCTTTGACATTACACATGAAATAAGATGCAGCGTGGGGAGGCCCGACAAGGACCAAAGTTACGGAAATTCGCTGGATGTGGGCGGTGGGCCTCAGGGACGATCGTTGTGGCGATACTTTAAGGAGGCCCCATGTCCAGCCGTAGAAATCTTTCGGCATCAGGAACGGTCGTTGTAACGAGGCTTTGAGGAGGCCCTATGTCCAGCCGTGGAAATCTTTCCGCTGATATGATGATTCATAACAGAGGTGTACCTATACTTAGTATAGTAGGTAGAGGAGGTACACCGACATATTTTTGCCAGTTAAGTTTTAATCCCATGTAATAGGGGGCGAGCCTATTGCCATTAACCGGCCACTCCGGGCTGCTATTGAAAATTTCCTAATGGCCGACCCGGGGATCTAACCCAACACATGCTCCGCAGTTGCGCTTGCGACCACTAGTCCAAATTGGCAGCCACTCAATACAAATATGCAACAATTAGGATAATGACATTAAAAAAAACTGTTTCATGTGGATAATGGCGCCCATATGGGACAGTGTTGGTAGTGGCGCCTAACATGGGTCTATATTGGTAGGGGCGCCCAACATTGGACTAGATTTCTAATATCCAATCTTGAATTATACGTATACGCACGAAACAAAAGAGGTATGCATCCCATACAGTCAGATTCATTTGATTTCTCATGAAAACATGATTATTCTATTATTTTAACTTTTTTAACCCTTCTAGTACCAACCACATTTTTGTAATAAACATTGGACTGTGCCAAAAGCCGTCAGCTACAAAAACTTTTTACGCGCTTTTTCCATCAAGAATCTCGTTAGCATCATATTGACTTTAAAGTCCGTTAAATAAAAACACATTCGCATTTAAATATTCAATTTGTTCGTGTTTTACTCGACACAGTTTTTTTATTTGTTTTCCGTTCTGTGGAAGCCATTATGTTTTTTATGTCCTCTTCGTATTTAATTTTCACTCTTAACTTCCTTTTTTAATACACTTTCCCCGTTTTAAAGAGTAAAGATAAAGTAACATTGACTTATAAAATAAATAAAAGTGCTTTTTGCTATCCTTCATGTATTATTTGCCTAGCCGCAGTAGCCACCAGCCGGATGTCCGGCCATTCGTCTATTGCCTGTCTGATATTAATTCTAGTTTTTATTTTTAAAAGTATTTTCTATTTGTATTTTAAGGCTGTTTTTCATGATAAAATAGTTTATTCTAGTGTTCTCATAAGACTCAACCCTGTCATTACCATGTACTTTTACGGATTGTCAAAAGTAAATTAACTGTCATTGTATCAATAAATTAAGACCACTGTAAATGTCCTGTTAAAAAAATACTAAGTAATACAGTACAGCACAAACGTTATTTTTGTCACAAAGAAGGATTTATAGCAGAAAAAAATAGTACTATCCTTGCAATCATTAGTTTTAATGCGTATCGTACCTATAAGCGGATATCCGGCCATCCATCTACGATTCCCTTCGATTACTCACCGGGATCCATTTGATTGAAACGGTAATGACATTGTTTTGTGGCCTTCCAAGGATGGTAACGACGGCCATATTTGACACTTTGTTGATTGTCATTTGTCGGCCATTGTCGATATGGATTGTTTGAAGTTGTGGTACTTTTAAAAATAGATGTGTTGGGGAATTATCTATACATTCTATACCTATAAAACAGTCTTGTGACTGACTGACTGGCAGTCAACGCACAATCTAAATTGGTGGAGCTAGAGATTTGAAATTTGGAGGAAATATGCCTTGAGTATACCCAAGAGGTGCAATAAGAAAGGATTTTTTGAAATTCCATCCCTAAAGGGTTAAAAAGTGGTGGTAAAGTTTCTATGAAGAAACAACGACATTGTGCAATGCTGTTCTCTGACTTTCACGCGGATGGAGTTAAATTTCAGATTTCTCATGACATTTTTCTTCACTGTTAGCCTCAAACCCGGTAACCCCAAGTTTCAAAAAGTCTATTTTATTTTCTGTTTACTTGGTATCAATTGATTTCATTAGCAGTTGTCATTTCGGATAACGAATCACAATAGTTAACACGATGTTGACAGCAGAGTCAAACGAAATTGGCTTCAAAAAACTTGGGGTCAAAGTTCTTAGCAAAAAATTCATCCTTGCTAAGATTTATCACCTCATAAATACCATTAAACCTAATAAAGCACACATCTAAATTTATGGACAGTCATAGAGTATACTTACATAAAAAGTTTACCGTTATTTATATGAAGTTAAAAGACAAAAGCTCTGACGGATATGCTTGCCTTAACCGTCGAGTAGTTGCCGTTTCATGCTAATGTCATTACTATGATATAAAGAGGTTTATTTATAGAAAACAATCAGGGCCGGATTTAAGGCAGGCTAACAGGGGTTTAGCCCCGGGACCTCCACAAGAAAAGGGCCTCCAAGAAATGATTTTTTTTAGATAAAAAAAAATATACCATAACATCATCCTGTATTCCCCGAAGGGTTTGGCAGAGTTGTGTTATAGTACACCCAAATTTTGCCAGTTATGATTAAGGCCTATTTAACAGAAGGCGAGCCTATTGTCATCAATCGAGTAAAGACCGAGTATCTATCGTGACTCTTTTCACTAAGCAATAGAGTTGACTAAATACTCTTTCCTATAATATAGAACGCTTTGCTCACATTTACAATATCCGTTATATAATCTGTGCATATCCAATAAGGACAGGAAATCTGGCTTTACATCCACACCACTTGAGCTGTTATGGCTTCATTCATCCTTTTACTTGTAACGCGATAACCGCAACCAGCCTCATTCATTTTAAAACTGGTTTTTATTCTGTTCTTTAAGATTATTATCATTTAATGTAAAGCGTCTGTTTTGAACAGGTAAAACAGTCTTAGCCATTGTCGCGATGGTGTAGTTTTAACGTCTTTTAATTTAGTTCTAACGCCTATGTTCCTAAGCGCATGGCTCCTTTATGCGGCATTCGCTGCGATTGACGCATACTATTTTGATATTGACGAGCGCTGCGTTTGCCACTACGTTCAACGTAAAAATCAATGCGTAGTAGGTAATTGCTTTTTATCCGTATCTAATAAAACAGTACGCGTCTATCACAATGCGTTTAACGCAGTGAATGCTGCATAAAGGAACCGCGCGCTTTAGTTGTTTTTGTAAAACATACTTGACAACACAACTCATAGACATGACACGGGACGCAAAACGCTCGTAAAATATATGTAGAAATCTATGTATGAAATTAAGATCGACTCACTTTTGAGGCATCAGGGCATCCGGGAGGGTTCTATATATACCTACCTGTATCTTCTCTTATTCTACAGCGCTGTCACTATTAACACAAAAACAAACTAACAATATTATACGTAAGTATACCGCAGACCGTGTCCTTCTGACAACATGCGACAGTTCGTTGAAAGAGGGTTAAAAAGGCAAAAGGCAAAAATGACCGCGTCCCGTAGAATATAATCTAAGTAGGACGAGAACAAAATTGATTAATTTTGTTGAGAACATTCAAGTCAGTCAAGGAATAACTAACATTAAGTGGGTAACTAATTTATGGACTCATTGCGTAAAAGTTGAGTTTAACTTTTACTCTATATTAGCCTGATCAACGTCGGTTCAATTAACCGTTGCTTATGAAAGAAGGGTTCAACATTTATGCAACAACTAGAACGCAGGTCGACTAAGTACTAGTTTCAACGTCTATTGCTTGCACAACATTGCAGTTAATAGCCAGCAATCATCATCATCACCATCATCATAGCAGCCGAAATACATCCCTGCAGGACATTCTAAATTGATATTAGAATAAAAATAAAGTCCCGTGTCTACAGAATATTCCTTAAAACACAAGGAAGGATCATTGTAATTATTGACGGCATGGTTAGCTCAGTAGCTGAACGATCGGCTTTGTGTTACGGGTAGCCAGTTAGGTTCCCGCACGGAACAGTTATTTGTATGGGCAGATACTTATTCCGGGTACGTCATCCATGGGAAGTCTGAGTCTGTTAATGCACCCACTAAGCGTAGTTTACAAAAATCAATAAAAAAATATTATGCTACGCTTAGCAAAAACATCCACCAACTCATAAAGCTTATTAGACCTTTACTAAGCTACTTCCTAACCAATCTATACTATAATATTACAAAGAGGAAAGATTTTTTTGTTTGTTTGTACCGAATAGGCTCCGGAACTACTGGACCGATTTTAAAAATTCTTTCACTAATAGAAAGCTACATTATCACTGAGTAACATAGGCTACTGTTTATCCCGAAAAAATGCACAGTTCCTATGGGACACGCGGACGAAGTCGCGGGCGAAGTGCTAATAATTACATAATTATATTTCGCACAGCCATTGGTTGAAACACCGCGTCGTTACATTCACACTGAGCAAGTGACTGGTATAGGACAGGCATGCAAACTGCTCGCCTGGCCAGATATATTATAACGTATACCGTGGGAACCGGTCGCCCTGCCTAGGCAACGTCCTAGGGGCCTACTACGGAACTGTGAATTTGGATCATCTGAATAATCGGGTGATATGTTGAAAGCTGTTGTTAATCGGAGATTACGGGAGTAACAGGACTTTTTGGAGTGGGTGTGGGACGATACAAGCTGATGTGATGATGATGATAAAATATAGGGGTTCATCAAAAATATCAGTCAACGAGCCCCTCCTGTACCTACATAAAAATATTTTTAAACTTTTATTTAAGAACTCTTGGCCATGCATTTTTGAGCAAAAAATGTGGTTGTTAATTTTATTGTTTAACTAGCTTCCGCCCGCGGCTTCGCTCGCGTTTTCCTGGATAAAAAGTAGCATATGTGTTATTCCAGGTCCCAGACTACCTCTTTGCCGAATTTCATCCAAATCTGTCCAGCCGTTTCAGTGTGAAGAAGTAACAAACATACACACACACACACGCACAAACTTTCGCATTTATAATATTAGTGTGATTAGTGGGATTATTTTTAGTTAACCAAATTGTTAAAAAAAAATATACTTGCTAGTTAGCCTACGTATACTCTTTCCTATAATATTTTTATTAAGTCAATACAAGTGTTACTTATGCCTTTACTTTTCTGTACTATCTTTTAAATTTCGTAATTTCTGTCTATTACATCTACTGAGACAAATCGAACAACTGCGCGAAATCGATTTGCGATTAAACTAGATACGTTTTACCTGTAGTTCGTAACTTCAGATCATAGAAACAAGGAGATATGCCATCATAGCAAATTAGTACGGGAACAATTGTCGCCACTTTTAATACATTTTTCTACACAATTATAAGCGCTCCTTCTGAATAAAAAGATCTCTCACACATTAAAAATTCCGCACACCCTCAATCTAACACTGTTAATCATCACTCAACACTAGCACTAAACTAAAACACTGTATTTATATCATCGACCGTGTTCGGTTCGTCACCAGCGTGTACGTTTGTTATACGGTCAATGTGACCGTATCAAAGCGTCAAGCTCAATAGCGCCTTGGTACATCTCCCTTGTTTCTATGATCTAAGTTCGTAACCAAGGCAATGTGCGTGAAAAATACAAGAGCCACGGTCCCCCAAAGTAATTAGGGTTTTCAATTCTTATTGCGATTTTATTTTGTAGTGCCACAGCGTCTAATATTTTTGATTGGAAAATGAGGAGTTTGCAGTGTACTGTGACAAAGCCTAGGTATAAGAGTTAATTAAGAAAAAATAAGAAGAAGATAAGAGCATTTTTCGTCAAATACAGCATGGCATTTTTCCAGCGATTCTATAAATCTTCTAGTTCTTCTGTCTATATTTCCTAAAACTCGTAGTAGGCCTTCAGATATCGAGTTGAGATCGGAACAGACACTCGGTTTACGTAAATACTGGTCGTGTGCACTTTATTGCTCGCTGTCACCGGCTAATCGAGTAGTTTCTACTGATTTTAATGTATTGGACGCAATTAAAGGGCTTGCACTTATTATGTAACATGTTTGAGGTCTTTTAGAAAGTGCGAAATTGTTGACCAGGTAGCTGCAGGAAGAGGACCAAATATTTAGTAAAAGAAAAATATGTATACAAGACACTCATCAAAGTCATCAACGTATTGTTGCCATTTGTAATTGATTTTTCCTTAAGTTTATACACGACGACAAAGATGTTTTTGTTGTTTTTGTAATGAAAGAGGGTTGAGAACTCGAGAATGACACTTGAACCGAGGCCTTAGAGGAAAAAAGGATGGAATCTATTTATAACTGTCTTTATGTTAACTAAAAATCTTAATACTGAGGCCAGATATGTCGTACAAAATCATAAGAGTTTTATATACGACAAGATTGAAGTCGATTAAGGGCTTTGCTATAGGGAAAATTTTGATGGATACCTACCTTAATATGTCACGTTCTTTTATTGCCAGATTCTTACTCATGTACACATTGAAGCGAAACCGACTCTTTAAACCTTCAATGTTGACAAAATACTTTAGTATCTTCATCAATATTGAAGCGTAGGTATTACAGCTTTCAAAGCTTCGCGTAATAGGACCTTTTCATCCTTTGGAAAGGATTAAAGGTAAATTGCCTCCGAACTCTTTTCAAAGGACAAGTTAGAGATTTCGAAAAGTTGTTAAGTATTGGTAAGATCGTCAATCCGTTTTTTGGTCCTTTGGGTCGGGTATTATGGGTAACTTAGGCAGCAACATGGCAACTTTTCCCTAAAGGTATATCGAACTCTTGACTACATAAGCCGCTGCAATGTGAGACCTGTCGCAGATCGAGAGTGAAAGTACATGACGTACAAACAAGGCAAATGTTGGAAAATATACATACCTACATACGTAGGTACATATTCACCTACCTACCTACGTACATATTCATATAGTGTGGTGACCAAGAGCAGAAATAAAGTAACTGGCTCAAGAGCTGGAAAAGTTACTAATATCTATATTTTTTGATCCAATGCAAAATGTAGACCTCCGTGGTAAAATAAAAGTTATTAGGACATAATAAAAAAAGTTGATTGCGTAACTCAGTTGCTATATCGCCATGGCATAGATTTTGACATCCATATAAGATATAGTATATGCAGTTTCTATTTCTATATCTCGATATATTAATAATTATACATATATTATAGCTACGTCGGTGACGGGCTTCTTCAATCTATTTGAAAAACAAATCCGTTTCACAAATCTGACATAGCCTGAGAGACACACCCTCGAACGCGTGGACTCACCATTGATTAAAATTTAATTAAAAACTTTTAACAAGCTACAACGAACTTTTTCTCAAAAATGAACGTCCATTTTGGCAGGAGTCGGCGGAGGTACGCCATTTTATGTAACGGAAAAATCAAATAATCATATCCTCATTTTTGGTGATCCATAAGTAATGTGTTTTTTTTGTGAACGCCCGGCTTATTAAATAGATCATCTCTATGTTTAATGTAGGAAAATCTGAGGGATATATGTATGAGATGTGGGATATAATCTGAGGGTAACGTGGTTACTTCCCCTGTTAAGCTATTTCCAAAAAAAAAGATCTAAGTAGGTACTAAAAAAGTAAGCGTTTAATAAGTCAAACAATTAGTGCTACACCTCCCTAAATTAATCATTCACATTCCCAAATCTAACTACCACTCAGTTAACTAAATACCTACTGTTAACTAAATTAATAAATAACAGTGTCCTTGATAGCCACAAGATTCGGTTAGATCGGTTACTTCAAACTGGACTGCCCACACACACGCCCACTCGGTGTCGAAACTTGATGTTTAACTTATTATCTTAGCGGCATTATAAGCATTTTATTTTCAATGTAACTTTACCAAATATGCGTGAGGTAATCTTGAATGGCTCGACTTTGAGTGAAATGTTCGGAGGCCGAAATAATGTAGGCAATATTAAAATATTGTACCCAAAATAGATCAAAGTTCGTGCGAATAGCGTCGCAGTAATTCTGTTTCTGTGAATTTTGAACCTTATTTATATAAGTATGCTGAATAAAGGCCTCTTAACGCGCAAGGAACATCTAAAACCCCTAAAAAGAAAAACATGATTGGAAGATAATCTTCTGTAATAGGTAAGTAGAGGAACGTGCAATAAGAAAGAATTTTCCAAAACATTCGGGCCCCAAGTCTGCTATTTTACGCATTATCAATAGGTCAAAAGTTCGTAATCTACAAAATTCACAATGGTCACTCGGTCTATGGTCTCGTGAAGAAATTGTGATGTGATGTTTTGGTTAATACCAAAACATATATTTTTTTGTACGTACCTAACTTAGCTAATATCACTTCATATTATTAATTTTAAAAATGGTTATAAATATATAACCATTTTTAAAATTAATAATAGGCATGCCATCGGAAAACCATAATGACGCCTTTAAATTAGTAGATTACCAAAATTTTCAAAATTAAACAATTACGATGTCGATGATAGAGCATTCTTCTGACACAATTAATTGCAACGAGAGCCTAATGCCTGGGTTCCGATTCGGAACCCAGGCATTAGGCTCTCGTTGCAATAACTGTTTTACCCAGGTTCGGAACTTCCGAACCTGGGTAAAACAGTTATTCTGCGGGGGTAATAAGGCTGGTAATCAATATTAAAAACTTTATCTAACATTAAAAAGCTTGCAAATATGCAAAACAATATCAACCTTCACACTGCATTATCATTAATCCATTAACTTTTTGTGCAATTTATTATTAAAGGCTATAGTATTTTCATGTGATAACATCTTAAAGGGGGGTAAAATGAGTTTCCCTAATAGGTCATAGGGGTAACAAGATTAAAAAGGTTAGGAGCCGCTGGCCTAACGGGTCTCACAGGAAGCTGAAGTTCGAATGCGATCAAAGTCATTCATCGTTTGTAATACAATTTATTCCACAAATGATAACAGCCTCAATGAAAGTCGCAGGGATTTTTTTTTTTTTTTTTTGAGGATGGGAAATCATCAAATGACCCCTCCCGCTCTGGGCGGAGCGGAAGGGAGTGTCAGACTCTTACTGACTAAAACCCACCCATGTTCCTTCGTTAGCCCTTTTGTCCGGGTCAGCGGTATCCCTTCCGGACAATCCCGCTTTCCCGGCAGGCTTGGGCCCTAATGGGCCCCCTCTCTGATGCTGACATCTCTTTGAGGCGCGCGTGGAACACGTACGCGCCGTTCGGCACGGGCCTGGTCCTGATCGGACGGTGAGCTACCCATTACTCACCGCCCGCAGGCCCGCGCCTACGGTGGCCCGGAGCGTCTACCGCGGCGGCTTGGACGGGAGAATCTCTCCCTCTCCCGTCCCGCCGCCTCTTTCACTAGCATGACTGCTTCGCAGAAGGAGGCGACTGCCTCCCACTCCCCCTCGCCCCGGACCATGGCTTGAACCAGGGCCGGGCGCGAGAGGTCGCCGCCGCTGCCGATCGCCTCTACGAGGACACGGCGGTGCTCCGCCCATGCAGGGCAGGCCCCCACCGTGTGCTCCACCGTGTCCTCAGGGCGATCAACGCAGTGATGACACCCGGGCGTTTCCTCCCGCCCGATGATGTGCAGGTACCTCCCGAAACTTCCGTGTCCGGTGAGGACCTGCGTCAGGCGGTAGGTGAGGACGCCGTGACGTCTCCCTAGCCACTCCTCAAAGAGGGGTCTTACCGCCGCTATTGCGGCGTGCCCTAAGTCGCAGGGATGCAGAGTTGTTTACGCTGTATCGATCGGTAGCGGGCAGTTACTATAGCAACCGATTGCTCGATGCCTATGTACCACATTTTGATTCGTACAAAAATAATCTGGGCCCCAATTCTGCTATTTAAATAGTGTATGAATGGTGTCATAATGACACCATTACTATCAAAACCTAAGCGGTCATTGGCTTAGAGCAAGACTAACTCTTTCGTCATTGGTCAAAACGATGCCATTGAGATACAATTCTGACACGATTATAACAATTGCATTAGCAGACTTGGGGCCCTGATGCCATTCATGATGTATTTATCTTCGTTATTGGTTGCTGGATTACTCATGTTCGCGATTTTTGTGTGGTACCACTGGTACCTAAGTCACACAAAATCTCCACGATGTTTGAGGTGTGTAAAAGCTAATTTTTACAACACGATCTCTTTTTTTAGCTTCAGCCAAGGATGTAATATTGTGATATATGTACTATGGTGAGTAATTAGTTGGCGGGGGATGGAGTTAAACCCTGAACTAGAAAGGCGATAAGAACAACTTTTGAAAAACTGTATTACCTGGGGGTTCAACTTCCAAAACCTCCCTGGCTACGACTCTAGCTTCTGCCTACTCAAGAGTTATGGAATGATTAAAAGCTAACTGGAAACAGAAACAGACCAAGTTTATTAAGTCTCCTGTATTTTCTTATTTTGTTGTTTGCATTGGTGGTGATGAGAAATATTCTTCTAAACATAGTCCATAGATTTTCAATGGCTTAGATATATAAATAAAATCACTGTTGAGTACAGTGCCTAACGCAGTATGATGTCTGATTACTAACGATGGGCCATAGCCATCTACAACATCAGGGGGTTTGCCAATGCATCCTTAAAGACCAAGCTGAATCTTTATGTGCCTTTAATTTTACCAAACTGAACACAGCCATACTTGGCGGCGGATTGTCGGGGATGTTGCTCCCATTTTCCCGATAATCGACATTATACCCACACAGAAAATTGAGGCGGTATATTACAAAGCAAAAATGGCGGCTACAGCCAAAGTAGCTGTTAAAATTAATTTCGGAATTAATATGAAGCAGTTTGTTCACCGCTCCGACTATAAATCAAGCCGATATCATTGGTAACGAAAATAGAAACTGTCCTTTTATCTATAATTTATTGCCTTTCGGTGTAGGTATGACAAATCATATTATTATTTGCATTACGGAAGACGGGTATTCTATTAAATAATAAATTGATAGAGTATTATGCAGTATTATGCATTAGAGCATTATGGACTTATTTCAGTATCCTGATAAGCACATCCATCAGATAAATTCAACATTTGTGGAACAGGTCACTGGCTGCAAGGATTTTAGGTAAAACTTAGAATAAGTAGGTAACTACAACAGATTTCTAAAATAAGGAAAGTAGATCATCTAATTAATAATTTAGTCACTTCTTGATCAAATGTCAGAAAGCTACGACTGCTGTAAGACCATACCAAACGTGATGCTTTTCAAATATAGGTAATAATCAGATGGATTGTCAACGAAAGCCATGGCCATATCAATCTATCAATCAGTCTACTCATAACTTAACATCAAACAGGCGTATTAACCCTATAAATAAACGAGACATTAACATTTCGTTCCACAACCCGACAAGTACCTACTCCAACCCAATCAATTCAACTCGTCGGTCACTGACCTACCGCAAGCAATGGCCGCTATAAACCGAACTACAACATTTAAACTATCAGTTGGTTTCCTATCAACGGCAGACAATATATCTGATCGTAAATAGCTCTCGTTTCTGCTTATTTAGATTGGAAATACGGATGGTTAAGGTAATATAATTAACCCGATTACTACCCAGGGGCATTCCACAAGGTATATTTAGGATAGACGCGTCCTAGGAATCAATTATTTGAATGAATGTTAATTTTAGTTTGTGATCCTCATTTGTTCACCAAACAAGGACACTACGTCTGAAAAGCACCTAATATGATATACAGACCTATTAGGTGCTTTTTAGGTATATAGAGTATACACTAATAGCACAACGTATTTGTTATTGGTTAAATAACATTGACCGCAAAAGCAGATTTGACGTAAAGTCACAGGAAAAAGGTATAAAGTGGATATTTCTTGGAAAAATGACAGGATAACAGAAATATTTTTGTTTCTAATAACCAACACTTTAATTTTACATTTAACAGCTTATAGAATTTTGTCTACCTACTTAGCTACAAATGCTACATCGCATCTCGACATTTTATAGGGAAAACTGCCCTAAATATAACCTCAAAATTGTTTACCCGCGTTTTTGCCACCATCATTGATTTTCACGACAAGCGGCATCCATTTTGTTTATTTTTTGCGATTAGCGGCAGTCACGTTTGGTGCACCCACGAGTTGGAAACTTTTTGTTAAAAACTTCGTTACGCCTCCGAGCTTGATTCGCTCTGTGATTAGGGTAGCTTAATTCCAGTCTAGATTTATTTAGGACAGGCCGTATGGAGCTCCAAATTATGAGAAACCTAACTTGTATTAGGTAGGTACTTATCTTCAAAAAAATGGCCTCAGACGAGTCAGACTTCATGCAGAAGCCTGAAACCACAATAACAATAAAATAAATAAATAATAAATAACCAAGATAAAACCATTTGTATCGTTTGTTAGGTTTGTTCTCTGAAGTTGAATAAGAATGAAATCAAATTTCGGTGCACTGCGCTCAAACAAATCACATCAAATTGGATTATCCGGTCCAATCGGATCAGAGGCAGCCCTATTTGTGATTGAAGTCGAATACTACCACAGTTTGGTAAAAAATCGATTCATAGCTGTGTTTCACAGACACAGTACATACATACGGGAGTTTAAAGCCATTGGCGACTTTCTGCTAAAGGTAAGTATATTCAGTGTTACGAATAATTTTCTGATGATTAGGTATGGAAGTTGAATCTGGTGGATAGCAAACTGAAAAACCGGCCTGTAATGTAACTTCTGTCTTAATGCCAAAGGCCTCTTCTTATACTGAGAAAGACCAAGAATTAATTACCACCCATCCTCCTTCAGTACGGGTTGGCGATGTCAGACTTTTATAAGGTTTTCTTGTGAATACGATGTTTTCCTTGAGCATCATCAGTGAAATCTAAGATTTACTTAGTCAATAAAATAATAAAATTGAAATGGACACATTGGTACTTCCCAGGCTCGAGCCCGGACACGCCCGAGAAGGTTGATCACATCACATAGCTAAATCGAGCATCAGAAGTAATCAGAACGGACCTTGGACCTATTGGTAGGCACTCAATATACTGTCATTGTTATGGCCATTGAGACTTAAACGATGCAACTTATCTTTATTGTTATAAATTAGAAGCAAAGTTCAATATGATGCAGTAGACAGAGGGACGGGAGCATTAATAGGTTTTTGATTTAAAGTAATTGGTAGATATGGTGCACTAGTCTTGACTGGAAAACTGTGCATTCAATTATGTGTTTTATCTATAGGACTGATGTATCATATAGGAGAAAAGGTACGACCAGCCCATTTGTTAGTAGGTACGAAAGAGTTTAGAAGACCGGCTAATGAAAATACGATCGAAAACAGACTTTTGCAATACACCTGAAGGCCAATTCTCGCAATTAATTTAGCGAGTGACTGATAGTTGACTGAACTGAGATTAGATTTTGAATGGACTAAAAATGGTATTCTGCTGATCAGTTTTGTCGTATATTTATGCACGAGAATCTATATTTTTGTTATTTGAGTAAGTGCCAGTTCAGAATTTTTGATCAGTTTTCGCTTCACATTTGTCATTGTTTGTTAGAAGAACAACATTTATGGCATTGATGGAACTATATTTTGATTATTTTATTTAGGATAATATTGCCCTTCTGACCTCAGTTTAAGGCGTTATATTACAACAAAGAATTCGGGTAAAAACAAAACGTTAGTGGTCATTCATGTGCATCCGGTGACATTATCCTTTTAAAAGCACATTTTAAAGCAAGGTTACTTACTTTCTTTAAAAATCGATGAAGTAACTCAAACACCTGCCCCCGTATTCACAACGCTTCGATTTGATTCCGATTCGGAAAGTCGTATGTCTATCTCGCTCGCTTTCGTAATGCTAAACCAAGATAGACGTACGACTTGTCGGATCGGAATCAAATCGAAGCGTTGTGAATACGGGGGCTGAACAGGTACTTACATAACCTTAAACTAACCAAACAAGAGCAAACAATTACCGCGTTAACCTACAATTTTGGCTCATCACAAAACAACGTAGTCCAATTACCTACTTGTAGTGCTATCGCCACAATGTTTTTACAATATTTTGATACTGGCAACAAAATTTTACGTCATTAAGAAGTAACAACATTTTTGTTCTCAGTATCTTTTTTTTTCTTTATGTATTTATTTGGGACTTTAAACCAATTTAAGGTTATGTCAGCCCCATAATTTCTTAAGCTACAATTACAGACACATCTTAAGGCTATTAGATATAAATACATAATAAACTTAGCTTCAATATTTGCAGGGGTAGCTTTAGTATCTTTTTAAAAAGCACATAGGTACACTGGTTTGCAAAAAAAAACTTTAAAGTTTGCGTTTGAAAACCGAACCAGTTTCTGTCTGACCACCTCATTTGGCTAGCGGTCGTTGGTTTGGTCTTCATTGGACGAAACAGCTATGGGATTTTCTGTTTAGTTTTAATCAGGGACTTGAATTGTGCCACACAAATAACGATGTGATTTAATGATTTTATAATACCAAATGTGGTAGAGACAATTAGCAATAGGTACTAAAGAAGTCGATGAAACACAGAACCTTATACAGACACAAAGAGAACTTTGTTTAATATGGCGACAAAAATTTATTGGATTATGAATTAATCACCATTCGCTTCGATTCATCTCACCGCTAAGTATATCCAAAATGACAATTTCCCATTCGTAACTCGGTGATTGATGTCAACAAGTCTATAGTCCCTAATACGTTTCACAAATTGTCTTGTTCTACATAGCGGCTATTAAGAGTTGAAGACAATGCTCGCTGAATGACAGCGTAAAGTGGGTTAGCTCTGGACATTAGCACAATGAAATCAATGACAAACAAAGATTTGTTGAAAGGAATTTCTTTGGGAATGTCAGTGTTTCAGCTGTCATTTAATGCGTCAAGGAAGTGAATTGCTTTGGCATTCGGAAGTTGACATTTTCAAAATGGCTGCTACAGCGGCTTTATTAAAGTTGTTTATGGGCATTTTCACAAAAAAGTACCCCCACCTTGAAAAATAATATTTTTTTGAAAGTATTATATTTTAAACTTTTTTTGGTCTCTTTATAACGGAAATTCAATATACTTCAAGAAAAAGTATAATATTATGGGTTTAAAATGGGAATACTGTAAAAATATTAGAACATAATGGAAAGTCTCGCAAATTTATATCAGTTGTGTGACTATATTCAGTAGCTGAAAAAATAGTGTAAATTATAAGAATTTTTAGATATTGTTTATTTAATAACTTCTAAATGGTTATTTTTTATTTTTTAAACACTTACCATTCCCAAATTTTAGATCTAAGCTTATTAAAAATACAATAGTATATTCGGTATTGTGACTCTGGTACTTCAACTGTCATTATTATCTTCACTTTTAAAATTTTAGATACTTTTTTAGAGAAAAGGCAACAAATATTATACTTAAATATAATTTTCCATTTGAGAGACTAATTTGAAGGTCATTAAATGTAAAATCTACTCAAATAATTGAGAAATTGAGCTCCGTAATATAGGGACAGTCACACAACCGAATACCTAAAAAGGGAAAGGGTGAGTTTACATGGCGAAAAAAAAGTACGCAGGCACACATTTATAAGAAATATAATTAGATATAATAGGTATTATAAAACATTAACTTCAAACTAAATTATCACAATCGGTTTCGGCTTAAGGCATCACATTATTTTTATTATTTATTTAAAGGGTAAATTATAACTATTAAGAATAAGAAGTCTTTTTTACAACGCCAAATTGTTTCAAGTTGTTATTATTTTGAAATCTACTTTATGCCGTAGTTTGGTACTCAGTCAAAAAGGTCTTAGAAAAATATTTTTATAGCTGAAGAAAATCGCCATGTAAACTTTGCTTTATGTGTTCAGGCATGTTGTGACTTTTCGTTCAGCGTATATGCTCTAGTAATAAAAACGGTTTAAAATATAACCACAACACTTAAATTCATCAAAACTTTTGATCAAGTTACATAATAAAACATTTAAAACTAATTAACTAAATACTACAAGATAAATAGATAGAAATAAGCCAAAATATGGTCACATACCTGAGCAAAGTTTTTGGTCCCTGCGGCTTGCAAACACGCGTGCACTCCTTCTAAGCAGTATTTTAACACTGACGGCTTGTCACTTGACAAGGGCATAGCGGTAGCTATGGTTTTGCCAGTAAATGCAAAACTATTTGAACTACAATAATTTTTTTTTAGAAAATCGGTGACAAAACTGAATGTTCCGGGAAGAACCATTTTTTGTGATTTACTTTTTTATTTTATAATCTTTTATTTTTGTAATCAGGTTATAATATTTTAACTATTATCACAGTAATTGATTATCCTGGACCAAATAAAACCTTAAAAGATGGTATCTTTCTTACAAAAAAGTTAAGAAATAATTAATTAAACGCGTAAGAGTATGCAGGGGACAGCGCAAAAACACCCATTTTTCAATTGTTATTTCTAATTAACTTAAATTTATTTGAGATTATGTTATAGTTTTTGTTAAAACAACAAAAAATTGTATGCGTTTATTCACTTTGATAACTTATTAAATAATTCTGGCAACTACTTCATATTATAAAATTTAATCGAATTCGAGGGACAGTTGAAAATCAGGGGGTATACTTTTTTGTGAAAATGCCCTTATAGCTGGTATAGAAGTGTTATAGGCCGCCTAAAGGTGCTGAAGCTGTAGGGCAATCTATTAAAATAACAATGGAACAAAATGCTTGCCTTCCGCAAAATTTTTCAGCCATTTTGATAATTTGGTTTGGGTCACGTATTAATTCGGTTTTTTTCTAGTTATAGTTATATTATTTTTATTTTACCCCACTACCACGTCAAAGGGAGCAACTCTTTCTCTGTCTATTAATTAAAATTATAATCCACACTCCAAGCCCATTAAGGGCTCTAGCTGTACTGCTTTAATTACAAAAGTCTAAAGTTTCACCCGACCGAAATCAGTGCAGCATGCAAATTCAACCAGTTTCAAGGGTCATATCTTTCTACCAGAGAATAATGTCACAATAGTCTTGGCAACTTGCCAAATAGTCGAATTTTCCTTTACCATCACCATCATTTGCTTTTCTATTAAATCTTCACATAATCCAGCCACCGTTAATTATAATTAACAAAGTAACTCAACTATAGTTTATGCCGTCACATGTCGCCATAATGGCCTCCTCACCGCCTGTCATCGTCCTAGGGCCAGGCAGTGTTGTGTTAGTATCAATTGACAAGGATAAAGTGTAGGTATTGGAAGATTCTGTTACGGATATATTGAGATTATGTAAACAATGTTAACTGTTCCTGATATACCTATATTGTTTTAGGAGGAAGGCCAGATCCGGTTTTACACGGGAAGGTCCAAAAGTAATATCTATTTACAATTTTACAGTATTAAGCATGTGTATGTTGTATAGAAACTGCTGATTCAAAAGTTCCCGAAGGAGTTGTCACAGCTTCGTCTCACAGCTTCAACTCCTATGGATCAAATCGAGAATAAGGTTTTATGCCATATAATTATTATGAAATACTTATAGAAATATTATGCAACATATTTTTTTTTTAACAAAAACTTATAAATCTTTAGATTAAAACAGAAAGTCATTTAAAACTCTTTAGGCTCTCTAGGCTTTACTGCCTTAGTAAAATACTCATAAAAGTTTTCTATAATTTTCTAATCACAAGTTTAAATTGATATTCCAACTGGCCTCAAAATAAATAATTGTGACAAGCAATTAAGGCAATCAGACGCCAATTTTCATGCTTTGGTAATCAAGTAAATTAAGAATGGCGAGCGTTACGGAGCGGCAATTCTCCGTGGCGACGGTGCTGCTATATGCACTGCAAGTAGGTAGTATTTATTTACAAAAGCAAGAGCATGTCACGTGATTTAAATAAATGAGTCAGGGCTCTGGAGTCAATGGTCGCCCATAGATCGAGTGCCAGGTTGGGGGAATCTTTAGGAACAAATAGTTAAGCAAGAAATTATTCTTTGTAGTCTCAGCTTTGTTAAAAACGAAGCTCCAGGATGTAAGCATTCTCAAACAGGGTTGTATTTTGTATTATTTTAGGCTTTTAATTGTAATAAAGTGTTCGAATCTAAATTATTACCGAAACAGTGATTCACATCACCATGCCATGAATATGAATCCATTTACAAAGACCCATAATTATGGCAATATCCATACAGCAAAATTGATCTAACACTCTTGCTTGAGAGACAAAAAAATCAGAGAAGCAATTTGTAGAACGGCAACGTTTAACACGTTCCCTGGGCCACTGAACCGATTTCCATGCGGTTTCCCATGGCTGTCAACTGACTGATTGTATTACAATGCGTGCCAATAACACTGAATAAGTGCCCGCAATTTGCGTTGTAGATACCTCAGGATGAATGGGACGTGTTAACTGCTTCCAAATGGAGTTCAATCGAGGTGGCCTTAATGGGAGTTGAAAAGAATTGAACATTGAAAAAAAAAATTGTACGCATTTGTAATTTCTGCAGTCTTGTGATGAACATGCACAAACGCAGTTGCAGATTTGTGTGGAATTATAAAAGCCAGGATTAAATTATATTTTTGAAGGCGGTTTAAACTTTTGAAATGTCTTTTATTTTTCTATTACAGCAATACCGTGAAGTCATTACCACGAACCGGATCTACATACCACTTTTTGTTGACATAGAGGCAAAGTGAACTAAGTAGGTACCGTATAATGAAGCTGGTTGAAAAACTACTCAACCCAAGTTAATAAAATGTATATGAGACCACCGCGCTAACTTTCTCTACCAAATAAAAACAATAATCAAAATAAAAATACAGTCGAATTGATAACGTCTCCTTTTTGAGGTCGGTTAAAGATCATACCGAGTGCATAAAAAACGACTAGTAAGCAAGCGCACCAGACGAAAAGGGTGGGGGGAAAGATTAACGACTGGACTGGGCAGCAGACTACTTTTTTCTATTTTGCTGAATTTCTCTGATATAAGTACTACTTCACAGTCAAACGGCGTTCGTTGTGGAAAACGATCAACTTATGAATTGGGGGAATAAGTGCAATCGAACTAAATTAATTAAATGAGATATTAAGGAGCTGAATTCATACGTTGTATTCCTACTTTAATACATTCTTGGTCGGTTAGCGATATCTCGAAAAGACCGAAAAGAGTCGTTCCATTTCAATGTTTTAGTAGAGACGATCAAAATTCCAGAAAACAATAAACGATTTTAGCAGCTCCTCATAAAAGGAACATATGAAAAATATGACCGATAAGACATAAATGCGTTTGATCATTTAAATAAGAATAACCACAAACGAATCTAACATCTAACACTCA
This sequence comes from Thalpophila matura, assembly GCA_948465475.1. Taxonomy (NCBI): domain Eukaryota; kingdom Metazoa; phylum Arthropoda; class Insecta; order Lepidoptera; family Noctuidae; genus Thalpophila; species Thalpophila matura. The sequence goes on along the minus strand of OX419198.1, from coordinate 7,416,163 downwards.
TAACCTAGGTAGGTACTACCTACTACAATACAACCATCGAAATCAAAATCTTTTATTCCCACTTTCTTTTATCCCAAGTACCAAACAAAAAGACAATAATTCACGAACTCTCACCACTCACCAGGCTAAAACACAGAGGAGCCCAGCTCCGATCACGTTTACGAATGGGCTCAGTGTCGAAAATCACGCAATCACTGCGAATTCAATCTAATAGTACAATGAACTAAACATGATTGAAAATGACAAAAAAACCTGGTGTGAGTGTGATCGACTGAGGAAGGTATTGTAAGACTTGTGGACGGGGTTCTTAAAATATCTTCGTGTAAATGACTGACAAGATACAATTTTGGCGATTCCCGGAATTCCCGCTCGTAAAAAGCTATCTAGCACGTACGGGTCACAAACAATAGAGTGAACTGAAAAAGTCAAAAACAGGATAAAATTGAACAAAATCACCCTAATTGCGTAACTCAGTTGCTATCACCAAGGCATTGATTTTGACATCCATTACACCGTATGTTTCTTTTTCAGTGCTCCCGTTAGCTAGCTCAACGCCGCAATGGACGTTGTTGAACTGTCAAAATGAAAGCCATGGTGATAGAAATTGAGTTACGCAATTAGGGTTCCCAGTAAGTCGTTCGTACGCACCATAGAAACGCTTTTGCATACAATTACAATCCTAATCTGAACCCACGTTTATGTGAATTGTCATTATAATTCAAGAAATTGGGTGAAATCAGAGAGCGAGATTATGCTGTCAGCCAGTTCAGCTTCAGTGCACGAGTTTCACATAATTCCTACTAATATTATAAACTAGCTGCCGCCCGCGGCTTCGCCCGCGTTTTTGGGATAAAAAGTAGCCTATGTGTTATTCTGATGTATAAGCTATACCTATTACTGTAAAGTTTCATCAAAATCCGTTCAGTAGTTTTTGCGTGAAAGAGTAACAAACATCCATACATCCATACAACTTTACATCCTCACAAACTTTCACGTTTATAATATTAGTAGGATGCGGAAGTTTGTCTGTGATGTATGTTTGTTACTTTTTCACGCTAAAACGGCTGGACGGATTTGAATGAAATTTGGCAAAAAGGTAGCCTGGGAGCTAGAGAAACACACAGGCAACTTTTCATCTATTTATACGCAGACGAAGTCGCGGGCAACAGCTAGTATTAAAAAAAGCTTGTCTATTCTAAAATAATTGAAGTACCTAACCGTTTTGTAACAAATGATGTAAGAAAGAAATGTAATACCTAGAGTAGATACATACATAAGTACTTTAAATTGCCGATTTTGCTAATCGAATTTCATATTTAAAACTGCAAACATTGTGAAATCAATTTGAACGCAAGAAACAGACAGTTATGTTTTCGTGCTAATCGACAATAATTTTCCGTTTTTTACTTCTGGAAAATTAGGTAGGCACCCTACCTATTAACTTTAATTTCGGAATTTTTGTCGCATATGGTAGGTAATCAAATGAAGACAGTTATATTATAATAGAGGTCATATCTACTAGTAGAAAATCACTAGCTTAGGTACAGAAGGAGCTAGTAACACTTCCTTATTATACCTAAGTATATTTGAAATATGAATCAGAATTGAAACTGCCAAGCTAACCCAATCAACCAATACCCTTGGAAGGCTGCGAGGTTCAAGCTCATACCATTATTACTTAGGTACTACCAGGAATTGAATTTAAATTCATTTATCTTTAACAACATACATAGGTACAGTTAGGTCAAGTGCCTTTAAAAACTAGCGTGCTGGTTTGTTTCAACCAATTTATTAGAGTTATAATTATTTTATCGCGGTTTGTCACGCTAGCCATTTTGAATATCCATGCAGTACGAATAGCCACGCCACGCTACGAAATAAATACCAATGTTACAATAAAGGCAGTCTACAATATTTTTGGCTATTTAAAAAAATATAGCACTGAATATTTCACTCTACTTTTTTATTATTTTGTGTTATTGACCATACTAGTAGTGCTGGTGATGGTGACACAACTTCGCAGCCTGGAACCTTTTTGAATTAACATTTTATAGAACTTGAATATTTACGGATAGAGTTAATCCGTACCCAAAATTGAAGAATATTTTGGTGGGTAGTGCTTCGACGTATTCGTCTCTAGAGCACTAGAGTCAATAGGTTTTCGTAGAATCATAATTATTTTATTATTTTTGGTTCATAGGTATGTACTTACAGGGGAGTTTGATTCGTTTTCTCCTCTCGCCCGTTTAAATTTAAATCAAGAATTGAGCATACCTACATAATCTGTGGTAAAATTTTAATCAAGAATGGAGCCAAAGAGAATCAAATCAAATCTGTATGACTCGTTGCTGCTTTCTACCATAGCATCAGACCAGCATCAGCTGAATCTGCCGGCCTAGCATGACCACGATAGAAACGGGTTTTGTCTACATAGAAATAGACAAAGTGACAGATTGTAGAAACATTTCTACGTTTTATGAATGAAATCTGTCACTTTGTCTATTTCTATGTAGACAAAACCCGTTTCTATCGTGTTCATGCTAGGCCGGCTGGCTTCTTCAATGCATAGTCTGTCCATAGAATCATGACTTCCAGTTTTTGAATATAAGAACGGGTCAATAAACTCAACGATAATCATGGTAAGTGATGGCCAAACCGTCATCAACAAGATCAAATGACATAATAAATCAACTAAGTAGCATGTGTATAAGTACTTATTTCTATCCCGGAAGGAGCTGAACATACACAAACAGTTTTATTGCACTTGCATCTCTCCAAGCTATAAACATTGGCAGCTACTGCAGTTAGTCCACTAGTCATCAATCAATAAAGCAGTAGAAGAGCACCCTAATTGCGTAACTCAGTTGCTATCACCATGGTACTAATTTTGACATCCATTACGCCGTATGTTTCAAAATTCGTGTTCCCGAACTAGCTCAAACACGCAATGGATTTTGTTGGACTGTCAAAATGAAAGCCATGGTGATAGAAGGGTGCACATTTGTTACACTCTACACACGACGCTAACGTAGTGCGCGCATTCTGCCAATAAGCACGAGTGTGGCGTCGGGCGGGTGTCACAAGTGTGTCTTAAGTCTATGGTGATTCATCGTGTGGAAGTAATCTCTGTGATCGTCCGGAGACCACGCGCCAATTCGACTGTGTGTATGACTAACGTAGTATGAAATGGAGCACTGGCCAGGATAATGGAGTGTACGAGGTGTATAATTGAAAACAGGCACGCTTGAAGATTTTGAACGGGTGGATTTTGAATAGAGAATAAATGATTACGAGTGGGTTCACCTAGCTGTCAATAATATTAAAGATGATTTACATAAAATAAAACGCACCCACATTGACAGACTGCTAAAAACATAAGTAGTCGGTTAAAAATAGAAATAAATGATCCCAAATCCCTAGAACTTTTAAAGTACCTACCTACTTTCTTATATATTATATTTCACTGAAAAAACGTAAAACTTAGGTCAACGAACTTATAGATAAATTGTAGCATTCTCAGAGCTTTCAAATTATTATTGTTTTCTCGAATCATACATAGGGCACTTTATATTTACATAACACCAACATAACGTACTTTCAAGTCGCAATAACGTTACCAAAACAATAGTTACTTAGCACAGCTCTAAACTCCTCACTTTGCAACAATATTGTACAATGGCAACACTGTTGGTAATAATATTCACCTCCTGCCTTCAAACGTGGTCACCAACCGTGAAGGGTTTATGCAAGTATACTCATAGTTAGAAGTTCGTATCTATATCATTTGAACTTAAGAAATGTTAACGACTTAGGTATTTAGGTACATTTACAGCGATAATAACATAATTTTGCAATGTTGGTCAAACTAGATCGTTAGGTCATAAATTCTCTTCTAACTAACATTGGGAAAATTACCATGTCTCTTTCAGTCGGCTCAATCATAATCCAGTTAATGGTGCCGATTCTGTTGTTTACGAACTAAACTAATTTAGTCTCATTATGTCTCTTTCCAATAAAAAACATGGGAGAGGGATAGTAGATATTTAATCCTGTCAAATTAGTCCTCTTGAATAATTTTAATGTCAACTTAGTCGTAATCGCAAAAGGTCACGATTATTTTCCCGTAAATGACAAGGGCTTAGACTAATTTGACAGTTCTAAATATTTTCTGTCCTTTTTCAATTATATTTGTAAGAAAGAGATACCTATAGTGTGATTTAAATTAGTTTAGTGCGATGTTCAACAGAATCAGCACCAATGTTAAATTCAATTTTAGAAACTGCTTAAATGTACCTAAATTACAACTACTAGTAGATACGACTTTGGTCATAACGTAATATGATTTTAAAAATTAATATAGAATAAAATAAGTCGGGTAATAATTATTGTAAAATTAACTATTATCTGCGGCACACGTATTTTCGTGTTCTGCCTCAGACATGGGCACTCACCGTGAAGGGTTTGTGCAACTGCTGCTCATAAGATTTACGGTGACCACACGTAGGGGTTCGGGGGAGATAACATAACTGACTTAGTAATTTAAATTGTGAAACAATGATGAATAAGTACCTACTTACGGAAATGGAAACCACTTTTTGAAAATTATCGATATCGGTTAGGTACCTACTGGATAGGAAGTCGTTCAAAAAATCAAGGAAAAAGAAATAGATGGTGATAATATTACCCGTAAAATGAATACTTAATTATAATGTTTCTATGAATTTTAATTATTACAAAACCTATGCTACTAAATTACTAGACTATTGCAGTTAGTTTGGGATTCCTATTAATTCTAACTACTATGATACGTTAGAAAACAAGATACCTAAACAAATTATTAAGAATCATAAAACTCGACTGCGTAATATTTCAATATTATACCCTTACTTTCACAATGAAGATGAATTTAAAGACACCTCTTATGTTAAAAATGTTAAAATCCATCAAGCCGTTTAGGCTACAGAGCATGCCAAAGAAACAGACATACATACACTCGAAAAACATTACCCTTCATCTGGGGAAGTCGGGTAAAAATAACACCGTATTGTAAGATCTGGGCAATTTGTAAAATAAAACCTAATTAAAATCCTTAATTAATATTACAGACTTTACTCTTCACATTCTTGAACACAGAGTCAATATCAATATGGTAAAGAAAACCTATTACTTAAATGTAATTAAACTGGTTTTCGCTAGTGAGCCCGTTCGGTCAGGTTTATAAAAACAATTCTATAACGATCCGTTGTCTAGAGCGATGAGTAAGACAAGTTTGGAAGGAAACCCTTTAGAGTACGAATAAAATAATCATCAAACTGGTTTAATAGTTTTTGACAAAAACGTGGACATACCTACATTCATACAAACATGCATATACCTACATACCACAGAGGAAACCTCCGTGAAACCTACGAGTCGAATACAGAACCTCATTTTTGAATTCGATCAAAAATAATGGAAATCATACAAAACCTCGTTTTAAATCATGTTGGTTTCGGTGAAGGAAAACAAGGCAGTAGGTATAAATTAGTAAGTGTTAGGTTATTATGCAAAATTGTCGATACAGCAGAAAAATCTGTTTATTATTTTACACAAAATAGGAAACCTTGGTAATTCAAAACTTAGACAATACCTACTAAGCAAAACAAAGAATCGTCTAGACTTTTATACAGACAAATATAATAACTGTCAAAAGATTATGCAAGACATTAGAACATGTTTAAATCCCCAAGCTAATTCTTTTGTTAATAAATTAACAGTCAAATATATTTTGCATAATATACCTACTTTTTCTTTATTTATTATAATTATTAATGACTTAGAACGACTCAATAAATTTAGTGAGCTAAACATAATTAAAACGTCATTCTGTCTCTGTTAACTTCTGAATACAATTGTCAGAAATACAATGATATTAGATAATAATTATTGTAATTGTTTTGGTAATTAATTGTATTGAGTAAATCGACAAGCCAGAACCTGTCTACTAAATAAGGCCCAGAAAGACTGTCCACGGATGTTCAGTAAGATGGTAGCCCTATATTCCACGGTCGGTTGCGCGTCAGTTGAACGCGTGGCTGACACCTGGCCGCCACACGTCGATCCATTTACTAGGCTTTATTCAAAACTATTCGCCGTAATGCACATGTACAGACGCCTTTATTACATGCCTTAGCAATGGGAATAACCAATTAATGCAGCCGTTCATACAAAGGTAGATTGAAGGACTTGATTCAGAAGGCGGCACTCCTGGATACGGCCTGGTTTCTCTGTTTTGTTTCCTTTTGTAATCTTTTTTAGGTATAAACATTAAGAAATCTTATCAATTTATGTAGGTATTTTAAAATAAATAACCGGAAAATAAGACACAGTATTTATTTGCTCTCAAAAAGTTTCGCAGTACCGCTAACTAGTTGAGAACAAACAATACAAGACTTAAGTATTGCACTCAACCTCACCTATTTGTCGGATGTTACATTGTTTTGACTCAAAGGTAATCTCTGAATAAGGTAAATCGTTTTTTCGTCTTTTTGGGTGCGAATCGTAGGTGTTACTTTAGGAGAACAAGCTTTATTTCCTAATACAGGTAAAAAGGACCAAATAGGACGGAACGAAAAAGGAATGCTATGTCTGTCGGTGACAAGAAATACGGAACTTTATAAGTAGTACATACTTTTTATTAACTCACAATCTATTTTTGTTACAATGTGAGCCAAATTAAATCTGTCTACATCTGTGCATCAATAGTTCAATACCAATCCAACCATTACGAACTGGTTTAATATCTAGATATATTATCTACCCTTTACTGTTAATGACGTTTTTCGACGTTAACTTTCAAAATGCCGCTGGCTATATTCATAAAATTGCACGCGCAAAACGTTATGAAATACGCCACAGATAAAAAAAATAAATGTTGCCAGATTTAAAAATACGTCACTGCTCTTATTTATTAAAGTGTTGGAGCCCGGTTGGAGGTGAGTTTTATAAACAGTTGAATAAGATAAGCGAACATGGAAACCACCGGTTCCAAGGGCGGAAGGAGCACCCCGGTCTGGTCAGGAAGTTGCCCGTTACCGCGTCCTGGATTCTGAACTCTTTGGGGAGCCTTCCAACTTATATAAAGACTCTTTTACGTTAAGGGTTGGATAGACTTCCAAGCGGTATTTGCGGATTAAAGTTCAGCGAACGCGTCTGTATTTGAGTTCAGCATTGGCAGACTTTTAATGATAATTGAGTGCCATCGACACAATCACACAAGAGAATAAGAATAAAAAGTCAAACATTTCACTGTTTGTAAAAGAGTTCAAAGACCTTTATTGACCAAATCACGAAACACAGTCAAATATTTAAAATTTAAACATCTGCGCTACGCATAACTTTAATTTATGATTGGATTTACCAATGTCGTAAAAAATCACACGAATTATGATAATTTTAAAATATATGTAAGTATATATTTTTAAAAGATAAAAAATAAAAACAATACGCTGCAATGGCTTATAAACATGTTGAAATAATCAGAAAATAAACATATTTTAAAAGTGGTGATAAAACGACGCAGGTGTGTATTGATTCTTGACTCTGAAAAGCATTTTTCTAACAATACCTACCTATTGCAAGTTTGCAACTTTTTAATCTAATAGGTTATTGACATTGGTAGAAATAAAACATGAAACTTTGCTTATGTATTTGAAAAGTTATATTAAATTAGATTTTTTAGTAGGTACATAAGTATTTTTCTAATAATAATTCGTAAAGTATTTATTGAGATCCACAAAGTACCTAATGATTTTTGATCTATGTATCACGTGACTCGAAACACTAATCACTATGCGTGACGTCAATCCTCAGGAGAATGACAGACAGACACATCTGTCTGTCACTGTCATCACAGTGAGTCTGAGAGTTCTATGACACATGTCACTTATAAAAACCGAACAGATCGAATCATTATATTATTTCAATCCCTTTTATTACAAAATACTAGTTGAAGAACTTGAAACTATATAAGTAAAAGAAAACCTATCTATTAAGTAGGTATTACTAAATTTATAACCATGGAACCAGGGTTTACGTTTGTTTACTCAGTATTGACGTCACAAAATGGCGATCGGTCATTTTGGCACGGCAGTTAAAAATTTGAGAAAAAAAAACGATTGGGGGTGAAAATATTTTTTTGTCAGCTTACAATAGACTATATTTTTTTCATTTAAACCTTTTGTAAAATGTCGTTAATAACACTGTTGCAAGAAATACACGTTGTTTGACCTAAATTGATAACTGGTTACTTCATAATCAACCTTTATCAAAGCCAATATCGGTCCCCACGAAACTCCTACACCTTTAGGTCATGAGACATGACCTCTGTCTTTTATTTCATCCGAAACCATAAAATCAGAGGCAGATACCTATCGAACATTATCGTGACCGTTAAGCCCCAATACTGCTTTCATATCATGCGTATTAGAGCATCACAATGGCGGACATGTATCATTAGCCGGTAGGTATATAAGAAATTTATAATTTCACGCCGTTCGATGCGCTAGCGCACGTACTCGACTAACACCGCTTTGGCGCAGTTGTCTTGAGTAATGGAGGAGATCGATAATGTGTCTAGAATAAATGGTCTTATTAGGTACCGTTTTTATCGGAGTGATCATCATTTATCATCAAAAGCTGCGTTTTGATCTAAGAAACCCTTGGCGAAACTATTGCTACTTGACCTGTTGGCTAATCACTTTATTAGTATGACGAAATCAGTAGACTGACTATTCGATGGTGTAGTTGTCGCAAGTGCGACTGCTGAGCATGTCGCACTTGCGACTACTTGACACTACCATAATTTATGGACCTGGGTTCGATCCAGCATCGGATTGGCCATATATTACAGTCGAGGTGGCGTTGCCAGCCGGGTCCCAGCCGGCCCTCCACAGGCCTGGCTTGCGGGGCTTGCCGCAAGCCAGGCGGTAGGTAGGTAGGATTATCAAGTCAGCCTCGGGCCCCGGGCTTGTGGGGAGCCACTTGGGCCCTTCCAGCCCAGTGCGTTCCTGGTTCGATCCCTGGGTCGGACAAAGTTTTGTTGGGTTCTTCCATTAATAAATTCCCAGTAGCAATTCGGAGTCTGGATTTTTGTCCGGTTGATGGCAATAATAATATGGGACAAAACATAACAGGCGAAATATTGGTGTAAATACACCTCTGCCTCAGAGATTACAGGCTGTTATGAAATCAATAAAATACCTATGCGCTTATAATTATTTGCCGTTTCAAATACAACCCACATTGGAATCAACACCGTTGTTGAAGATAGCTGTAGCGATATATAAGATATATTACAAGCAGCAGTGACAGATAATAAGTCCATCAAGCCAGATGGTCGCTCAGTCGTGTCTAGATCTAAACACTGCTCCATTACCTGCGCACGATCAGTTAGAAGTGGGTTAGCTTTGCGGATTCTTGGGGCAACGTTTAGTTTATGTATTCGGGTTTTATTTTTTATTTAATATTTTGTCTTTGACTGCATTTTGGTCGCAGCAAGGAAAATGTTTGTCTGCATTCTTAACACCTCTTAACACTTAGATCTAAGTAAATACGTCGGTTTAAATGGCATCCATCATGACGAATCCTTCGTTTTTGGATATATGTATTTATTTGCAGTTTAAACATTACAAAGCGATGAATAAAGAACGATTTTGAAGGCTATCTTTGATGATCTACCATGACGTGAAATGAATTAATTCTGTTTGATGATTTTTTTAATAAAATCAAGTGTGACTATCATATTTACTAATAAAGGATTCAAAGTTTTAAAATCTAGGTATAGAAATTAAAGCTGCAATAGATATTAGCCTCTACCACAAATCACAATGTATGCAGAAACACGTGTATGGCAATCGCGTCGCATCACGCATGTACAGAACTACTTTATATTACATGTCGCAACCGTGTCCAGCATGCATACCTGATAGATACGTATGTGTCATGATGTAGGCAGAAAAATAATGCTGATATACACGATATCAGTACAAACGTCAGCTGTTGCGGATTGGCCTCTGATTGGTCAATCTTCTATACCTATAATCCTATGAAACATTACCGTGATTGACAGACAAGACAACGCATAGACTAAACCAGTGGATCTAGAGATTTGATGTTTGGAGAGAATAATTCCTTACGTAGGTATCCTAAGGTGTGCTAAGGAAGATTTTTTTTTAAATTCCATCCCTAAAAACCTGACACGTACACAGGAAGAACTGATGAACGCTGAAAAAAGGCTTATAGGTATCTAGGTACCTACCTGCAAAAGGACTAAGATACTTTTGGTTTCAAGAAGTTGAAAATATACATATTTCGGAGCCGCGGGCACAGCTACTTAGTACTTTATTTATATGAATAGCTTTAGAATTATAATTGTTACTTAACATGAGAAGTTGATGTTGACATGTGTTCAACATAGCGACGTAGCCTTTGTGTACAGAATTCATAACAGTTAAAATTAATTTCACATTCAACCACTGTTAGACTACTAAATAAGGATTCTTGGAGAAATAATAATGGCCCAGTGTCGTGAGAGTGCATGGGCGTAGTCAGGTAGGTACAGGCAGGGGAGGGGGCTCACGTGTCTTATCAGCATTTAGGTACAGAACAGAGCTTCAAAATACTAGGGTACCTACCTCTTTGCAGATTGACGAGTTGATGAAATAAGTGACGGGGTTTCCCAATAAGTGACTGTAGATTCGCACAAATAAGTACGACTAAGTAGATAATTGAACACTAACTAACATAATAATAAACAGTACAAATCTCTGCCTATTTTATCACCCATATTACATAATCATCTAAAAATAAAGATCAGATGAAGAGCGACCTAATGATTACCTAATCAAGTGTCTAATCTAACTTGATATTTCTACTGTGAAAATATAAGATAATAATATCCAAAGTTTCCAATCGCTTTCTCATTAATCTCGAACAAAGTGCAAAAGTCGTCGATAATACTGACAGTTCAATTTAAAACTGCTGTCGAGCAATATTCCGAACAAATCGTTATGGAACGCTCCACTAATTAAAAAGTCCTATTGCGAAATATAAGAGCAGTCACCCAGTGGTGGTTATGACATCGTAAGGAAACCGGCATGTCCTAGAACCAAAAAATCGAAGACATGTGACATCTACCATCCCGAACTGGGCCTTGGTGGATTACGGACCACCCTCATAGAAGGAGGTCTTGGTCCCAGCAGTGGGGACATTGTAGGCTGATGAAATGTGTGAATGAGATGATAACGGAAATTATGTAGGTAGGTACCTATGTGGGTAATAGGGTTAGTATGATAATAAATAATACTTTTATAGAAAGTGCATTGACAGAAAATACATAGGGTAGTAGGAAACTTAATAACCCCATCTAGAAGATAAAGAAGAGACTGATGGACGATGTAAAATAAAATTAATGATCCTTTTGAAAACTCATTAATGACCGCTTATTGACAACGGAAGTGTGTTACCAATAACACACTTCCGTTGACAGTCTCCTTCATTTGGATAATTCAACACTATACATTGCGTTCATCTAGTGGCCAGGCAAACGAACAACCGGAGTGTCAAAGTGTATAAAAGCGTTGACCAAATCCTCCACAAGACAAGATCCATTGAAATGAGAGAACGGATTTTTTATAAATCTATGAAGAATAACCTTGGTAAAACTAACTGCGGTAGTTGATTTACTACTAAATTATAGAGCCTCTATCAATTACAAATTTGAACAGACAAAATATTAATTTGTCTTAAGCCAGGTATGTCTCCGCAAGAACGCACTGCGTCATTCAAGTCAATAGATGGAAGCCACTAAATGCCAAGAGGCACTATTGAAAGAGCTGTTTTCAAGGCCTCTTGGACGTTTCCGGAGAAGACCACAGCAGTCTATTGTGGAGGAGCACAATACATGATTGTGTGGAAAGTATAGGTAACATTGACAAGACACTGACGAAGCTATTGTTTAGAAGCGCGTGTTGGCCTATAGCCTATAGGTTCTGTCTATACCGTACACGTAATAAAGACTATAAATGTGTGGTCTATTTTCTGTTCCAGGCTTTCAAGAAGCGTCAAAGCTTAATTTTAGCGCCATTAAAAGTTTTGTATCTCCCAAACTTTCGGTAAGTAGGTACCATACATTAATATTGAATCTTCAGAACAGATATAGGCTGGTTATGTGTTTGTGTATCATCATAAACGTCAAAATACTTCAAATAATAAATCTTATCGTTTCTAATGACACGAGGTAGCGTACAACAAATTCAAGTTTTAGAAATCTGAAAGTCTCCATTAAATCCAAAAAAGTCAATTAGCTTCAACGAACTTAGATTTCTTATTGACAAGCCTAACAAATTAATATTAATAAACGAATCGATACCTATCTAAATTGTTTTAATAAATTGGTAACATCTGTGAGTTCATGCGGTTACCAGTTGCCGTTCAACCTATCTTTTTTTTTTGTTCAGTGCTTTTTATCAGAGTTGGATCCCCACATGGTAGCCCGTTGACAAACAATGACACAGATGTTTTCAATGCTTTTGTGTGCATCATTGTATTTATCTTTCAAGAAAACGTATTTTTGCAAGCTGTTCCATTGAAATTGATTCTAGAAAACAGAAATCAACATTGACAAGTCAAGGAACTCTCTATTGAGAATATTGAATACGGGAACTTTTTAGAATAAGAATTAGCAATAGCTGGTAATATAATAGCTTGTAATAAATCAAACATGAATCAAGTTTAACCTGAGCATCTACAAATAAAAAAAAAGAAAATATCATTATTTTATAACTTTGCAATCAATCAATGGATCGATAAAACGCGCAATTTTGAAGACAGAAAGTTGCAACATGCAATTCTTCAAGACAGTTTCAATTATTTGATACCTTATCATAAATATGACTTTCATCATAAAATACTTAAGTACTTACATAATAATAGTTTTAAATGAAACGCTTGCAATCGCATAGGTACCTAACTCCAATTACAAAAAACTGACCTGTGAAATATTTCCGCTGAATCCGAATTTAGATCAAATAGATTCAGTAATTGATACGGTTGTCTGATTCCGAGTACAACTAAGCAAAATTTTACAAATTATGCAAAATAAAAATGGTAGCATCGACAGTGTTTGCACGATAGCAATTTTTAACGAATAAATTACGTAATTGATGATTGATTTTTATTAAACTACATAGGTATTCTATTCAGTTTACCGCTTGTCTGCTTTAACATTTGAGAGATCATGCGTGAACTTATGAATAAATTGTTTCTTCAATACAAGGTGGATCAACAGTAGTGTTTCTGTCCATAGCAACACCTTACCAGCCGATATTAGTCGATATCAAATATACTGATGATAGCAGAATGTCTATCTAAGTATGAGAGGACCTACAGAGTCTTTCCTTTTTGAGCCATTACCTACGCTTCAGATTATAGAAACAAGGGAGATGTGCCAAGGCGCTATTGTAATTGACGCTTTGATATGGTCACATTGACCGTAGGATACAGGGTGGCAGGTTAGACACTGGAAATATTTAAAGGGGTCATTGTACTCATCATTATGAACAGCTTTTACTATGGGACCAACACTGAAATCACGAAAAAAAATCAGCTGTTCCATACATTTTGTTGAGTTATGTGAACTGTGAACATAAATCTATTAAACAGCTGATTTTTTATAATAATACAAGTTTAAACGGATTAAATCGCGTATATTACAGATTTTACAGAGTGTTTTCCTGACGTTTCGAACACTTTGCAGCGTAATCCGTTTAAACTTGTTTTATTATAATGTGTAATAATCGCGAAAACCTAAGACATTATTAGCTGTTTTTTTTTCGCGATTTCACGGTTGGTCCCATAATAAAAGTGGTTGATAATGATGAGTATAATGACCCCTTTAAATATTTCTACTGTCTAACCTGCCACCCTGTATAAAACGTACAGCTGGCGACGAACCGAACACACGCTTGCGACCACTAGACCAACGAAGCAGTCATTTAATACCTATAATAAATTGTTGTTTAATTTCACGTCGTCATTAATATCCTTTAAGTCATCATCAATAATAAAGCTACTTCCTTTTTAAATCTAAGCAATAAGGCTCAAAATCGTAACAAATCGATATTAGTCTTATTAGCGTATTGTGAATCAGTAGGTTATGGGAATATGATGGGGAATGCGTGGGAGAGTGAATTATGTATCTTATTACCGTAGCATGGATGGTGTACCGTTTCTTATTGTGAAGTATTAACGGAGTAAGGTAAGATTATCTTAAATACATAAGTTTTCTTAGAATTGTTAAGCATTTTTTGTATATTAATCCTTGCAGTCATCTTCAGTGCAAGAACTAAGAAGTCGCACTGCTGTAGATGCAAACCTGCTGGATATACCTAATGATAAAAACTGATAGATGAAGATGAAAAATAAGGATTTTATGTGGATGAATAAAATATGGCAAATAGAGAAAGGCTCTATCATTGTCAACTTCCTACAAATTTATTGTTCCTGATAAAACATACGCGACTTTAACACAACAATGGTGATAAAAACTACTGAAGAATTATGCATGTCATTAACAGTCAGCAACGTTTCCAGATGTGATAATATGAATGCTATTCCCAATAACAACATCAACGTGTAAAGCACTAAAAGATGTAACAGGCTATTATTAGCCCAAGACCACACAGCCAATCAAACATTACAATAAACTACACATAATCCTAAACATAACACTCAAAACCCACCGAGCTTAAGAACCATATTCATACAAGCACTATTAATAAATTTATGATAAGTACTTTACTAACAGCTTAAAGAGCGTTGGAGGACTAAAATAAGCACAGAGTTCATAACACGAACAGATCTAAGAGGGCAATGAAAATAAACATTGAAAAACAATGAACGAGTTCTCTATTTACTTTACAGAAGTGGTTCCTCAGTTCTAGTAGTTTTATTGAAAAACTTCCAACTGCCTAGATGCACGGTTGAAAGTTTCGAGATGCAGAATACAGCTGGACTGACTCAACGGGAAAATTTAAAATTAAGGGCGTTTCTCCACTCTTACTCCGGCACCGATAGTATAATTTATCGGTTCTATGTAGACATATGGTGTAGTACCGTATTCGCGCTAAATGTCGGAGTATTGGACAAGCGTGTAAACAAAATTTTGGGTTTCCACATCGGATCTATAGATAATATACCTACTATCGGGTGCCAGATCGGTGTAGTGCAGAAACACACTAACTTTATAGATTGGGTTCAAGCTAGCTCCATCTAAACGTACCTACTACATATACAAAGCAGCAATGACACTCAGCACGCGCATTTTTAGGGTTCCGTACCAAAATGGTAAAAAAGGAACCCTTATGGTACGACTTCGTCTGTCTGTCTGTCACACCTGATTATTTCAGCAACTACTTATGCTATCGACTTGAAATTTGGAATAGTTATAAAGAATGCTTGTTCAACTTTATTGCAAATGAAAAAATATTTTTATTTTCATTGCAAAAGGGGCCGGAGTGGGGGTCCAAAATTTTAAAGTGGGGTTACTAGGTCAAGTGACATATCATATGAAAGGGCTTGATCTGCACATTTCAAAATATATTTTTATTTTATTTTATGTCTCACAGTTTTCGACATATGATGAAAAATGACCATAAAAATACCATTCCCCCCCCCTTATCTCCGAAGTTTACGGGGCGAAAAATCTGAAATAATTACAGTTGATAGGAATTGACCCAAATATGGCACCAAAAATAAAACGATGTTCCTAACTAGTACAGTTTTTTCAAAATCATCAAAATTCCTTCACAAACAAACTTAGTTATGCGGTCCGGTTTTTTCACTTTATAAGTCCAAAAATGATACGGAACCCCCGGTGCGCGAGTACGACTCGCACTTGGCCGGTTTTTTTATTTATCATTTTGTTTTACGAAGTACCTATGCATTACGAACATAATCGAACATAATGCGTACGTATAACGTATTGTATATCTGTAATGTCTGCACTAGCAAACGCTAATAAACATTAATATTCTGCGGAAGCTACGTCAAATTATCGCGTTTCATTAACACCGCAAAGAAAATTATTACGCATAATGCGAAACATAGTTTCAAGGCCTCGGATGTACATTGTATGTAATGTATTTGCGACGGCATTAGACTTTGATATGATCAGCAGAACCTGTTATTTATTGCAGTCTTTAACTTCCTAGTTCTTCTAGCGAAAACAATTTTATCGTTTTTAGTTTTATTGCTATCAGCAATAGGTAAGTTGCGTACAACTAAGCAGATTCACATTATAATAACAGGCTTTTAACTCCCCCCAGACTGAGTTGCTTGAATCTCTGTTTTGATATCGCCGTTTTATTCCAAGCTTTAATAATGTTTATCTACTTACTCCCATACGCTCACTTAAACTACAAATCCCAGATACTCTAAAATAAGAACGTCCACGTAATTTGGAAGCCTCCGAAAAATATTAGTTTATTAAGTATCTTATATTTCGCTCATCTTGTTTATAAGATTCTCTCAGCAGCTTTATCTTTCCACTTTAATCTTAAATAGCCTCCCAATGGGCAATGAGCCAACAATGCCCCACTACACATTAGACCAACTTAAGTAGGTATCTCTATTGTCTTCAAATATTTTTGCTTACATAGTTTTAATTAAGTGTATCTACTCTTTGACCTCATTAAAGTAATACGTGATATATCTGGATATTAATTCAGATAATGTAACCTTTAAGAACTCAATCATGCGGCGAGCTTCTGTTGTTTGCTTCTTACTAATCAACGATGTTGCTAATTACTAGAGTTGCCTATGCAAGTAACTTGTAAATTAATCATCTATCGCCATTCAAAGCTGCGTGCGAATGTGCGATATAATTCAGCGGCACACTTATCTGTAGAAGTGATAGATTGTCATTTACGCTTAATTTAAACATGGGGACGAAATCGCAGTCCGTTCTGCTAATGCTTCTTTTAAATCCGTTTTTCCTTCTTCGAGGATGATCTACTTTCGCCAGCAGTGCAAATTCTTTCATTATCATCTTTTCAAGCTTGTGTTAACCGATTGTACTTAACATTAATAGGCCTCCTTTCTACCCGACTGCGCCAGGAGGAGGGTTATTTATTTATTATATTGCCGGCCACCTGACCTATGTCCCATGGCTTGTTGATACAGTTTTCGACTATGGTTAAACTTTGTCGTTAGCCTATAGTGTCCCTTCTACAGCACCTAATTCCACTAAACATAATCAATCATCTATGCTCCGTGTGAAATAATTTCCATCTGATCTAAAATCAAATATTGCAATATCCGATATGCTCCCAACAATTTTAGACTCTACAGTAACTACACAAACTTCATAATTCATTATATCAGCGGTTTACATTAAAATTAAAAATTAACCTAACTGGGTCAGCGGTAAACAGTGACCGTATCTACGCGAATCAACTATGTTATGAGCACCATAAAATCGACATTTTGTTGAAGCTACTCATTACGTAACATTATAAGGGAAGTTTAATTAGTCTGTAACTAACATACGATGGCTGGGTTATTTGTACTTAATAGTTTAAAGAGAATTAATAGTCTTAGCAATTTGTATCTGGATCTCATAGTTTCACGAGCCAAGTATGAAGAGTGAAAGTAATTCACCAAGGCACTATTTTGGGCCCATTATTTACGGCGTTTCATGAAATGTACATAAGTAGGTGATTTCAACTGTTACAAATCTTCACGCTATTTAAGTTATGTAACGAGCTTCAATCATTATATACCTACTGGTTTTTGTAATGTATAGAAAAAATATAGAAAATATATCAGTTACCTACATCAGTATCTGCTTGAACAAAATCAACTTTACGAAAATAAATATAACGTGAGCTTGAAATATTATGTATAATGTAGGCATGTTTAAAGATTTGAAATGCGAACATGAACTCGGACTTCTGTATGATGCAAAGAAAAGAAAAAAGAATACATTACATAGTGCCCAATTCGATTTTGTCTCACTCCCGGATGAAATTATCGATTTAAAATGTAGCACGCGCGTTTAACCCTCTCAAAAAAACATACACGTGTGCCCACAGCTACATCCAAAGAATAATTTATCTAAATAAGTGGGCATATGAAAAGATCCTAGCGGGGTAGCTCCCACAAATGGGCCAAGGTCGAACTCCTCAGCCGGGTCTAATATTGCATGCAGACGTAAAAAAGACGCAACAAAAACATCATATTTGGAAGTCATATTGAAATATATTTATTTAGGCTCGTATGAAAACCTCGAGTTTGAACGAGGGTAGGTAGGTAAATATGCAATAAAATGTCAGGGACAAGATTGGGTGCGTTAAGAATGTTTGTAAACATGTAGTTGAAAGTTGAAATGTAGAATTGTAGAGTAAAGATAAGAATATGATTTCAATGATAATTTTGAGGATATTTTTTCATTGACTGTTTTTAGAGAGAGCTCTTTGGGTTTACTAAAAATCGTTGAATGAATAGCAGGTATTAAAGTTTTCGCTATAATAAAAGTGTCTTTGTCAGTACAATAAAGTAGGGAAAGACCTCTTTGTTGGATTAGGATGTTCCAAAATTTTCATACATTTCTTTTGGGTTAAAATTATGCCACACTGAGAATTCAGCTTTATTACATCCGCCGAAATATACTAAAGGCGCTGTCCTTAGGGGTGGCTTGGTTTGGGAAATGGGGCCAAGGCCAGTTCCGTGGCCTGGCAATGTTTAGGGGATCTAGCTCGGGATAATGTAGAGTAATGTAATGTTTGGGCGGCTGCTTACGTCATATTATACGCTGAGGAACATAATCTTGTGGCAAACAATATGCGGGCCTTTTTCCAGATAACAAGTTAGTAGGTAAACAATTTCTAGAACTTTTAGTGAGCTTACTCTCGATGATCCAGTATTAGTAATGATTAGTGATTAATGTAACATTTTGCGTTTTACTTATAGGTAAGTAGGTACGTACCTACATAATTTTGTGTAGGCTTACATTACAAGGGATAGCAGAATCTAGAAATAATGGAAAACAAAGACATTTATCACAATAAAATGTTAGTACTTTTTCTTTAATACCAAATTAATCAAAGTCAAAGTGTTATAAAACAATTTTAGTCAAATAACATGCGCAATAAGCCAAAAGTGTCAGCATTTAAAAAGGCCATATATGAAGGTATTAATTAAAAACAATCCGATTTAAACGACATAAAATCATTCAAAAATCGTAACAAGCATGTGCCAAATGATGTTTTTTAAGATTCATAAGAGAATTTAAACGAGATTGTTTCGGCAGGCATGTCTGATCGAATTTAGGTTTACGCTTTGTGATCGTAAAAAATGGTGTTGAAATATTTTACTTCATCATTTTATTTTTATTAAAGCCCTCGGGAGTTCCCTCCCGACAACCGGTAGGACAAGTGTAGGTACACACCTACATACACTTATTGTGCGTTAGCTAATTCGACCAGACACAAATAAAGGTCAAGCAAATGTTAGCAATGAGTTAAAAAGTAAGCAAATTATTGAAGCAGCAAACATTTGTAAGTGAGATGAAATTATCGCCAATTCAAGCCAAGCCGATTGTCAGCCCACAACCAACCTGAACAAAACAAAACACAAAATTAATGACAGTTAAAAAGAGAAAAAAGAAGCTGTCGCATCTGGTTAGACTGGAAGCGGACTACAAGATAGTTGAGATGTTGAAGATGAATGAATAAACTGATATGAAAACACCGATGAGACCTAGTAACAGTTATGAAAAAGCAATAAACTATAGTACCTAAGTACTATAGTTTATTGCTTTTATATTAAGAGTTTGGTATGATAGTGGTTAGAGCACTCTGATTTCTTTAACCCTTGAAGAATATAGAATAGAAATATATAAATAACTAGGTGCATAGATAAATGTCATACGAATGAAACAAAAACCTCTTCAAGGTGTATCTTATCAAATAAATCTACCTAATTGATAAACAGTGCTGTTAACCTACATAGGTACCTAGGTAATTAAATGATGAATAATGTAGGAGTTTTAAAAACTGTGTCGGATAATACACTGTGGCGAAACTACTAAAACCCGTATAATCGATGATCCATTGTGATGCATCTAATAACGATTTGCATACAACAACTAAACAAGATTATTATGTAAATATCTGTAATCGCTTTAGATAATAATGTAAACAAGTTTATGATGTCGTAAAAAAAATCTTGATTTTCTTAGATTTTTTGTGAGTTTAGTAAAAGTTTGGAATACGACTGAAATACAAAACAATAAATTAACTAACAGCTAAACTTGGTCATAGAAGAGATATCCCAATCAATCGTGAAACAATAAGAACAATTAAATTGTGTGGGTACCTACCTACAGTAGAACAATAATAAGTACAGAACAATAATAACAATAGATACGAATATAAATAGGTACGAGATTTTTTTGTTTCTACTTTAGAAAGGACAGTAAGTTACTCGTACAAAAGTAACAGGTAGGTACATCCACATGGTACAGGTAGATAGTTCACGCTACTTGATGAAACCGATTGAACTCCAAACAAGTATTAAGAGCGCACTTTCCAGCGACATTAACTTGCATAACTAGTGTAATAGAACAAATATAACGAGCAGTAGATGAACATCACTCACCGTGCAGAGGTGGCGAGGTGACGGCTCAGCGGTGACCACTTGCACCCGATTGCAGCATCACTAACGGACACGACACACCACACTCACTCGCAAAATATATATACCACAAACAAATATACATAAACAAAAAACCCAACGGTCCCGAAACCCGTTCTTAGCACGACTAGCGGAGCTTACACTTGTTGCAAAACTAAAGTCGTTTAACACACAGAAAAATATCTAAGAAAATACGATCTGTCGTTTTATAATCGATTTTTTTTAACTCTTCTTTCTCCGATTGTTCACAATACAAACTCGTTAAAGCCAATACTTTGTAACACTTTTTTTTGTAATAAAAAGCCCAAGTTTGTTTAATTGATTAGGTTTATTTTTTTATTTATAATTTAAAATAAATAATAATTATTTAACTGATCTGTCAATGTCCATTCAGCCACCTCAGCTGTGCGCGCTTGCGCGAAACAAACTCATGGACAAGACAACGCCACCTGCCTGCGCAAGCCAAACTGACATAACGGGTGACGGGCGGGCGTTCGCGGGCGGGACCGCCGCGTGATGTTGCTAGCAAAGAAAATTATACGCCTCTAAACACTATGTTGCCACATTAAATAACAAGAAAATTCAATTAACATAAATTGCGTGCGAATTAGATAAGATCAAAATAGCATTTGTGCACTGCACAATATTATAATAAAACGTAGTACATAAGTCGTTTAGCACAATTTAGGTAAACTATTCAATAGTGAAAGCTTTTACCATAAAGCTAGAAATAAAAACTTCTTACGGACATCCGGCCAAGCCATCGCGAT
The DNA here is from genome assembly GCA_948465475.1 of Thalpophila matura. Taxonomy (NCBI): domain Eukaryota; kingdom Metazoa; phylum Arthropoda; class Insecta; order Lepidoptera; family Noctuidae; genus Thalpophila; species Thalpophila matura. The sequence continues at coordinate 7,394,660 of OX419198.1, read as the reverse complement.
GACAAATTCTCTCATTTCATTTGGTACGAAATTCGAAAAGCGATTTAAAATAAAAGAAAAAAATATATCATGAACCTATCAAAAAAGAGGAAAATTTTGTTATTGTAGATTTAACCACCAATGTCTTTCAAATTGTCGTCGTTTTTATTAACAGTTTTACCGTTAATATTTCTCTTAAAATTTAGTGACTATTATATTAGCTCGTTTCTTATTCTAAAGATAACTAATTGTATGTGTGAAATGTCACATTGAATGAGCTTCGAAGTGGATCGGTACTCGTCTGCGTGGGCACATATCGCCCTGTGTGCGGATCTCACATGGGCTACGGAACCTCCCGATGAATTCATTATAGCTAATCAGGTAACACGCCAAAGAAACCCCTAAGGCGACTCTCTGACCAAAAATCCAAACATTTGATTTTTTTGACAAAACATAGCCTAAAGTAGATAATATTGCCTTTTGACGTGGTAATAAATGATGTTTTTATCGTTTTCAGCGTCTCTGGACACAGCATTGTCGTGTCTCTCAAGTATTACAGGACACATCTTTAGAATCACAAAGTTTGCATACAAATAATCAATGCGAATTAACAGGTAAGAACTTAGAGTAGCCACTAAAAGTAAAAGTAAAAGTAAAAACTAAAAATTTCGAAGAGAGTTGTATTTCTTGACGTTTCTGTTACTGTTTGATCTTGGTGTTTTGTAGTGACTGGTTCCTCTCAATCCCAAATGCTTTCGATGATCCTACAGTAGCTTCTAGTTCTAAGCATGTTTGTTGTAGTTTTTCATATCCCGGGCTAATCTTACTGGAAGAAGGAACTTGAAAAAACCTCTGGTCCTTCACGATCCGTCTTCCTTTTTGTGAAGCCTTCCAAATCCTTAAATAGTGTAGAACACAATAAACTTGAAGTTTTGCAATTCCAAAAACTTCGAAACGTCTTGAAAACTTGAGAAATCAAGAAATAACCTTGGAGTCGATGTAATGATATGATGACCTAGCAAAAAAAACTGTCTGGTAATTTTTTTAGAAATATAACAATGGTGTCCAGAAAATACATTCAGGCCAGCAACGTCCACTTCCTACTTCATCTTAGTAGCTACTCTTTTGTTGGTGCAGCACCTTACAGCTATCTCTATTGGGAACTTCTGGACTTCATACATCGCGACCTAGACTGTATCAGCTGTGCGATCTCGTTCCACCTCCTTCTACCCTGTACTTCTTACCAGCCCGATAATGCACGCTTGGTTAAAAATTCAGGTCGAACAACGCGTCTAATCTGAATGTGAATCCAGCTTACTGATGCTTTCACGTCAGGTTTTAAACTCAGTCTAGTCCTCTCAAACTAGTGATTACTATAATAGACAATTTGAATAACATGAAGGTGGGTTGATGATAGCAGTATTCCATATTCCATGTACACTTTTCTAATAAAACATCTTTTCTAACTCTCAATAAGACCAATCATGAATTACGTCGATTTTAGATAATAAACGTGCCATATCAAGCCAAAGCCAAGAAAATGGGAGCAGTAGTGGCAAAAGAAGTGTGAAAGACGTGATACCAGAGTCCAGATTGGCACAATTCTATGGAAATTTTTATTACGACGAAGTCAGGTTGTCTATTTATATTATTTCGTCATTCAAAACTAACCAGTATAATTATGCTGTTTTCTTTCATCCACTCGACCGATCGTGCTTACCACAGGCCTAAGCACGAGGATAGTCATCTGAAGCCTGCCTGCGAATCCATCCAATCCGTTCGACTAGCGTTGTCCTCAGAGCCAATAGTATTCAAGGACAAGTATTATTGCACTAACATGCAGTTAAATTATAAAGAGCCGTATAATATTATCCTGAATGTCCAACTCAAAACTTAAGTACAAATAAAAACACATGGGTCGAGAATACGTCTCTGCTTTACGCGGGAAAACTTTTTCAAAAATGACAGTTGACATGAAATCGTTTCCGTCTCCGAAAATGTTTACTCTGCGTATTTTGAATTTTACCGCGCATTTTATTTAGCATGTTTTCTATTTCAATTTCAAGAGAGAAATGTTACACAAGTACGAATGAAAGAACAAACTTGCGAGGGTACAACGGACAGGGTTGTGAAAATTCAGACCTCACGGAATGCTGGATGCTGCCTGAGGTAATGAATGGTAGAATATAATATACCTACTTACCTAGAATTAACCAGTAGGTACTTTGTCTGCGACTTCGGCATTTTTCAGAATAAGGCTGCGTTTCCACCAGAGATGTGCGATGGAAATGTGTCGTGCGAGGATGTCTAGCTGTGCTGTGAAAATGTGTGGGAGTTTCCACCAAAGCTGTGCGATGAAAATGTGCCGACGAGGATGTGTAGCGGAGCTGTGAAAATGCGCATTAATGTGTGGTGCGAGGATGCGTTACGAAGCTGTGAAATGTGTCGACGGGGGTGCGGTGTAGTGGGAGATTCCTCGCAACACATCCCTCGCACACATCCCTCGCAACACATCCCTCGTACACATCTCTCGCACACATCCCTCGCTTGTTTTGTATGCGCAAAAATCTAACTCCGCTGAGTCGTTTCCACCAGAGCTGTGCTGACCGAGGCAAGGTAAATGAAGCGATTCTATTGGTTCTTTACAAACACATCCCTCGCTACGCATCCTCGCACATCTCTGGTGGAAACGCAGCCTAAATCGTAGCCTATAGCACTCAGGGATAATGCAGCTTCCTATTAGTGAAAGAATTTTTAGAAACGAGTCAGTAGTTCCGGAGATTATCTCAAACAACTTTAGATATAGATAACCTTACCTCATGGGAGAAACTTCTCAGGCCGCAGCATTATAGGCTTCTCTTCAATAGAAGTAGTGGTGTTCAAGGCAGCGTATCCACTCTTCTCGCTCGGTGAAGCTGGTGTCCCTAAATGTGTACATCAACGACCCGTCGAAAGTGCATGGTTGACTCAACGAGTCATGTTTGATTTGCTGGCTATGCAAATGCAATAGTAGAAGAATTTGTTGCGGGATGTTGACCAGGCGCGAGTACCGCCCGTTACATCAGCCCGCACCCACTTTGCTCCTACGAGTCTTCGTAGATTCAGTGTTCAATTTCTAGAACTTTTAGTAGGTACTGAAGGATTTATTTTGTGTGTGAATACAGGTGGAGTACTGGTTTCGCAAGTTGGTAGACGAGTCAGCAGAGCGCAGCATGTTTCCGCGCCGGCGTCGTCAGTACAGGATGCTGGCTGACGAGGATTTGTGCGTCCATCTATCTCTTATTTACTATCATAGATACTTTGTCGGGATAATGCCTTTCTTTTTGGATAGAAAGTCAGCCAAAAGTAGTCTTCGGCTCGGCATACATAATGCGCATAGTCAACTCGCTAAGCAAGAAGGATCTGCAGTAATAGAGCCAATACACGTTTAGATGACGAAGCAGCCTATATCGCCGACTTAGAGTAATTAGCTGGAAAGATAATTAGTTATCCTAGTCGGTCTTCAGAGCCTCGTCGATTATTTGTGTTTAGCTTACCTTAGCACTGCAGGGACTATATCTTTGGGGAGACAGATATTTAGTTTGGCCTTAATCTCAAGCTTACCAACGGAGGAATTAATTGGCACCGATCGGCAGCTAGCGAGCGCTGGGGCCCGACTGGGGCGCGAGCCGCAGGCGAAGAAGCGGCGTTGGCGGCGCGAGTACTCAGCGTGAAGGCACTCTGGGCCTCTCCCCAGGCGCCGAGGGGTCCTCCCCACACATCGCACACTCCTCGCGCGCCCAGCCCTCCAGCAGTGTCGCGGAAAATGCGGGCGAGACGTCGACAGCCGAGGCGGTTGACAGCACTCGCTCCACCGCCGCCGGCGTACTGCCTCGACATGCCCGCACAACTCTTCTGCGACCCTACGTGCAAAGTAAGTAAGGAGGTACCTAACTACCAAAAATATTCAAGCAACGGATTTTGTAATCAGGACTAGCCATTACATAACTTTAGAATGTTATCCTGCTTCCTATAATTAGGTAGTGCTACGGCTTTAGGTACCTCAAGAAGACGGGTGCAAGATTGTCGTTTAGAATCCATGAGCAACGCTTATTTATGAAATCTCTTACTTTCTTCTCTCGGCGAGGAAGTTGAACACTCTAAACTAGTGGCGGTTCGTACTTTGTAGTGTCCGACTATCTGAAACGGGCGTTTCACAGAACAGTAGATATACCTACGTCTTGTTTCATAAATACCTACCTGTGCTGAATAGTTTCATAGTTGATCATGTTATCCCAGTTCCAGTTCGATCCGCCGCGGCCTCCTCAGCTGTCGGAGGGCCAGCGCGCCATGGGGCGGCTGTCGGCGAGCGTGCAGGCGGTGATGCGCGCGTCAGCGGCGCGGTGCCCGCCGTACCGCGGCACCAACGTGAGTCGGTACGCGCCCACCGGCCAGCGCCCGGCGCGCTGCCCCGACCGCCGCTACGGCGTGTGGTGGCCGCGGGACCACCCCTCCCTGCGCCTCGACCACAGGTTCCACCTCACGCACGTGCACCACGTCCCCGCCCCCGCCGCGAAGAAGGCACCCGCCCGGACAGAACCCGAAGAGGACAAGAAGGAAGACCAACCCGAAGAGAAGGAAAGCAGCAGTACCAACGCACAAGTTGTGGTTCCTGCAACCGAACCACAGACATCAGAAGATGACAAGCCAGAAAGTCCGAATATTCAAGACAAAATCGTGGCTGATGGTCAGCTACCGTCGACTAGCGCGGCCGCCATGGACACCGGACTGAGGAAGAAGCGCCTGTATAGCACAGTGCTCAGCATGAGTGCACCGACGCCAATTGGACTCAGTCCAGTCGTCAGGCTGGCGCAAAAATTAGTGACACCTAGCCTCTTGAAACTGAATCCAAAGATGATGCTCCCTGGATCAAGGGTGCGGCCACCAACTGTGGATCATAAATTCGAGGAACTAGAGAAAGAAGCGCTTGAGCAGTACAAAGCGTCCGATGAGAGTATAGACACCAAGTTTCGAGAACTAGAAAAGCAGGCTGTTGAGCAATACAGTACAAGCAACAGCAACACCAGTTGCAGCAGTGGCAACTCGGCAGAGAAACGAGCCTCCAGCTCGCCCTCCGAGAGCGATACGAAGAGCAAGCAGCCGCCAAAATTTCATAAGGAGAAACCGGTAGACAGCGTCGTGATATACTCTCAGAATTTTCCCGACCTGAATTCCAAGGGGCAGACGTCCAGTGTAATGAATTTAAAAAACTTCCACACCCCCCCGAGGGGGGAAAAAAAGGAGCAAAGCCATAGACCGAGTAAGAACTTGCGCAGTTTAAAAAGCGAGTCCCAGCGAGCGGCCTCCGATACTGACTACGAAGTTCGGGAGAACTTGAAGGGCAACCACAAGGGTCCCATGCGGTGGACGCTGCACGTTTTGCCGCCCAAGAAGCGGCACCTGATGCTGAGCGTGTCGGACTTCTCGTCAGACGAGGAGATCGACAACGGGAGCGTGTCCATGAAAGCCACCAAGGCAAGGCCGTGCATCAAGAACTACGTGGCGGGAAAGGTAAAGATGTCCGCGCACGGCGGCGGGGACCTATACCCGATTATGAGGAAGACGTAGCAGAGTAAACGTGACGTCACCAAGGAGTGGCGTCCAGCAAAACTAGGATCGCTACTCATTTATTTGTACACTTTACACGCACTCCCGCCACTGACAGTTGAAGAGCAGTGGTGAATTGTGAATTGTGACATCCGTGGCCGGTCACAAAGGTCACAAGCGGAGCGTACCCCGTGCTAGCTGTCGTATTAGTAAATTCATTTTATGTGTGGCGTACTGAAATATTTTTGACAGTTTTATATGATGCGTCCGTCAACTTTTAGTGGTCGGAGTCAGTTTTTGATATCATTATTGCTGTGAATGGAGTTTTTGTGGGATCCCTCGTAAACCTGTATCGAACTATGTCGTGACCGGCGTGAACCGCGTTCCGATAAAGCTGTTCTAGCAATGTGCTTATTTTTACTAGTCATAAATGCTTTGTATAGATATTTTTGTATTTTTGACTTTATTATTGAATAAGAAAAATAATTTCAGTTCATAAAAAAAGTTAACAGTACAAAAATTTAAATCTTTAGGTACCTAGTTAAAGAAAAAAATAAATTTTATATGATTTTTTCAAACTTCAGGGTGTTATTTTGAACCTACCTTACATTTGCAAACTTTTTCCAAATAAATCTACTGGGTTGTCATCATAGCAAATTAAAAACAATTGTAAAATATTTAACAATATTATATTATTAACTTTGGAATATAAAATAGAATGCATCATGTAGTCTTAATAATTGTACAAGCTCTGATATCACTATGCCGTTCCCCCCACCGATACCGGTCACATCAACTGTCGAGGAACTTCTCCAGATCAGTGCAATCGTCGTCCAGTTGTATTTGTTCTAGGGTTATTTTTGGTGTTGAAGGCTGACCTGAAATAGGCAAATCACAAGTTAGAAAAGATTTAATTGTCGAGTGAAAAGATTTAATTGTCGGAGAACTATCGATTGTAAAAGACGAGTCATAAGATCAAAAACCAACTGCATAAACACTACATTACTCCTAGATACCACAAGCCGACTTTCTATATATCGATCCTATCGATATTAGAATCACTCCGAGAATCACCCCCAAGGGGGGTGATTCTCGGAGGTTCAATATTGATATCGAATAGGGATGGTAGGGATTTTGACAGTTGTTGCAATATATAACGAAGGCGATATCAATATCGAGCCCGCGAGAATCACCCCCCAGAACTAGAGTATCAATAGTTTATAGTTATACTATCGATAGTATTGCAGTCCGTCAATAGTATTGTTACATTTCGAGCTATCGATAGGCCTATCGATAGTTCGGCCTTTTTTAGATGAAAACTATCGATAGTGGAACTATAGATAGTACTATAGATAGATAGTATAGTGATAGCACCACGTGACGCAACATGCTATGATGTCGCCGTCTGGAGATTGATTCATACAGTCAGTGCCGTAACTATGGCGGTGCCAGCGGTGCCCAGGCATAGGGCGCACAAATAACCAGACTAGGACCAAAAAAGGCGCAGTTATAGAAGCTCGCACCGGGCGCATAAAAGGCTAGTTACGGCCAGTGCCGTAACTAGGACGGTGCCGGTGCAGGCACAGGGCGCAGAAATGACCAGAATAGGACCAAGTTTCAGATTAGAATATTTTTTAAGGGCGCAGTTAAAGATGCTCGCACTGGGCGCATAAAAAGCTAGTAAGTTATGGCACTGCATACAGTTACTATCGTATTTGCTGGCACGGCGCGACTTGCCGCGATATATGGAGACAGCATCTTAGATATAAGAAAATGCTGATTTTTACATCTACACATTTCTTTTTCTTCATTTGCAACACCCACACTAGTCGCCTTTTGTTGTAAATAAACAACTTACTTGTTGATAAAGAACCGCTAGCCAAGTACTTGGCGACATCTTGCTGGAATGCATTGGAACATTGTTCTCTTCTCGCCTGGAACTCTGCTAGTTGATGTTTCTCCCTCTCATAGTTCAGTTGACTGTTTTCTTTTGCTAGGTTGGTACGGACTTCTTCTAATGCCACTGGAACATTTAGGATAACAGAATAAAAGAATGTTGCTCAAAAGATGGTATGTAAAGTCTCGTATTCACGACACGGGACGAATGTCCCGCGACACGTGTCGCTAGAGTTGTTAGTTGTTAGGCGAAGGCGAGCAATGTCGGGCGATGTCGACCAACGTTATCAGACGTTTTATCTCGCGGCTCGCGACCTTTTTCGTCCACATTTATTTTGTCGATTGGATTGTTATTATTATGTTGTGACGACTCCTGCGACGTCACTTAGCGAGAACTTCGCCGAACATCTCTAGTAGGGATGTACCGACTAGTCGGTAAAGCCGACTATCCGGCCACTTCTATAGTCGGCGACTTTATTCATAAATAGGGTGATTGAAATCAAATTATTTCATTATTAATCGTTTTTATTTTAGTATCAGTATTACAATTGGCAAAATAATACAGGAATAGGATCAAAAAATAAATTCTGAACGCAAGTTCCTAATAATAACTCTGATTAAAGAACATTTATGTAATCACCTATTTATTATTTATTTTAGAATCGAATTTATATCGAATAGAATCGAATTTGTTTTATATAAAAAAAAAACACTAAGTAACGGCGATGTGAACGATACCTACTATGACAAAATGCAAAGTAAACAAAAACTTGTTCGTTCGACTCGCGCGGCGCGGGCAAGGGATACGAGGCACAACGAACATTACCGATTCCGCCCGAACACCGCCGAAAGTAATGATCGGCTTGGCCGACTAGTCGGCCGACTAATCGGCCTTTTTCCAGCCGACTAGTCGGCTAGTCGACCAAACTGATAGTCGGCCCAACACTAATCTCTAGCGATACGTGTTGCGGGATATTGTCTCCTAGTGCAGAGCTGTCCAAACCAGATACGATCTGGGGCCAATATGAATCACTAAATAGATTGGAGGGCTGCAGAAATAATAGTTTTATTTTTTTAATAAATTATGAATTGATGACACAACAATAAAATAATATAGGTAATTTTATAAATATATTTTTTTCGTATTTGTAGTAGAACAAAAACACGTCGCGGGCCGCACAAATATAATACGCGGGCCGTGCTTTGGACAGCTCTGTCCTAGTGAATACAAGGCTTTACAAAAGATTTTGTATTGTTGTGACCGCATTTTAGTCTAAAACAAAGTGGGTGGGTACCTACTTTATTATATTATTTCTTTGGCACACTTTGCAGTCTAAACAGCTTGATGAATTTCAACATAATATATTATGAAGTCTTGTTAGATTTGTCTTCATGGTGGGAAGGACAGGGTATAATATTTTAATATTAGGTAATCAGGATTTTTGAATTTTTATATGTTTCATGCCATACTTTTTTATATCTGATTTATTTACCATAAAAGAATAATGATAAGCTTGATAATAATTATAATCATGTTACAACAACTACTCTATACAATATTATTATTATGGAATTATCTCAATTCGGCAGACCAGCACATTTTTAACCGACTTAAAAAAAAAATGGAGGTTCTCAACTCATCTTCATCGTATTTATAAGTGGGTTACTTTATCTAGATAGGTGTCAGCCCTGAGAAAGTTCCGAGCAAAGCTCAGTCTCCCAGGGCTTTAAAATAGTATGACTCTTAACTAGGACCATCACCTAAATATGGTAGTGGACTACTATTAAAAAAGTACAAATAAATTCTTTTATTCCAAAGAAGGAATAGGAATAACAAAAAAGTAAAAAAAATAATAATAATTTATTACAAAATGGAAAACATAGACGCTTTTAAAGTTTTTGGAGGGAGTATCGCTCCGTCTTTGTCGCGCAAAGAGAACATAGGTGGTGTTACGTCACTTATCATGCATGCTGTCCGTGTCTAGGAAATCATTTTAAAACGCTTATAACTTTGCCAATTTTGTAGATGTTTCATCAGTTTTTTTGGTGTTAATTATCTTTTTTCAAATAGTTTACAGATTCACAATAAAAAAAATATATTCAACATTCCTATTGCCAACACTGGATAGAGATTTCAAAAATCGCAGACATTTGATCAAAATTGGGACTTTTCCCTGGAGATCCTTGAAAGTATTAGAAAACATTATAACAAAGCATCGCTAAGTAAGTCACAAACAATAAAAAACGAAAATAAATGAAACTGACCTCCCAAACTAGGACAAATCTCGAGAAACCCAAATAGATGACAGCTCTACACATACTCATTCTAAAAAATATTATACAACAACAAACAAGGGCAGATCCTTATCAAAATTCATCTGTACTTGTGATAATGTAGGTCAGACTCTTAAAATCATTGATAAAACAGAACATACAATTTGTTATCATGCTAGCACCTCCAGAGTATATAGTTATCTTCATTACCTACATGTAATAAAATAAGGCTCTATGTAAAACATACCCATTTTCTTCTCCTTATAGACAGTAAGATGATAGTGATGGTCGAGTTTCCAATTTTCCATCTTACTTCTCTGTACAATATCCTCAAATTCCACAAGTTCTTCTTCAACAGACTTCAGCAGACTCTGCACATTCTTCAAACTATCCATACACTGCGCCACGGAAGCAGTTAAATTAGGAATAAATGATAAATTATGCGCTACCTCGTTCGCACTTTGTAAACGTTTTTTAGCTACTTCGTGTAACTCTGAGATAAGTTTGTCCACGTCATCGGCTGCCTTAGCATTTGTGTCAGCGTTTTCGTGCAATTTAGCCCAATCTTCTTGATATTTCTCCAATATAGCCCCACCAGCTCCGTAGTTGACTTTGCTTTCGTGACCAACTTTTTGTCTGTCTTTGAATATATTTTTCACCCTCTGCACTTCTTGCAGCGTTTGCCTTATATTGTTGTTCGAAGATAACCCATCTTGCACAACAGAAATAAAATCTTTAAGGTTACCTAGCATTATTTAAAATGAATAAAAATATTTGCAAAAGAACATCAACATTGTTTGCGTTGACAATTTCGGACAATTTGACGATTTTGACGTTTTCATTTTGATTTGATGACATTACGACAGCTGTCATCGTTGTCAAATTGTCAATTTTAACTTTTATTTTTAACTTGGTCACACTGTGGGCGTTTGTGCATTAGGCTGCTTGTGCACTACACGTTTAGGCTGTTTGTGCACTACAGACGTTTTCAATTCGTATTCGGTTTTTTTACGGATTTTTAGCCAATAGGCGTGCAGAACGATCCCCACCACTTTATAAAATGTATGAAAAAAACGGTCCGTGAAAAAACGTGCTGTAAACGTACACGTTTACAGCACGTTTTTTCACGGACCATTTTTTTTCACAAACAGCCTTAGGGCCCTTGTGCACCACATGCGGTTCCAGTTCGTATCCAGTTTTTAACGGAAATGAATGAAAATTTCCGAATGACGCCTTGTGCACTCCATTCGGTTTTTACTGTTTATAGGCCAGGAATGGCGAACCTTTTTTTACAATTGCGTGCTGCAATCTTACTTCCTATTAATATTATAAAATAATGTGAAAGTTTTTGAGGATCGATGTACCTATGTATGTATGGATGTATGTTTGTTACTCTTTCACGCAAAAACTAGTGAACGGATTTTGATGAAACTTTACAGTAAACGTTACAGTAGCTTTAGCTTATACATCGGAATAACACATAGGCTACTTTTTATCCCAAAAACGCGAGCGAAGCCGCGGGCAGAAGCTAGTTAGTCATATTCAAATCGTAGGGCGTTTATGCACTTATAATCCGTTTCCAACACGTATTCGTATTTCCCGTCCTGTCCGTTTTACCACCAGTGTACCAGTTTTTAAAAGGTACGAAAAAAACGGTTCGTAAAAAAACGTGTTAGAAACGGATGGAAAACGCTCGTATTCGTGTTTTTTAATTTTCACTAAAACATTTCACAAGTACCTACCTACCTACCGACTTTTACAATTCTATATTAGTTTTTGAATGCCAACCATAGAATTCGATCTCTGCCTTCCTTCCCCACTCCTCCCCGCACGTATTAAACGTGTGACGTCACACGATTCTTAATAAACTGTTCGAAAACTCTTTCTCTTTCTTTTCTTCTTCTCTCTCTTTTCAAACGTTCGTTTTTACGAACTGGAACCGTACAGGTGCACAAGGGCCCTCACAGCACATTTGTTCACGGACCGTTTTTTTTTTTTTCATACATTTTAAAAGGTGGTGGGGATCGTTCTGCACGCCTATTGGCTAAAAACCGAATACGAATTGAAAACGTCTGTAGTGCACAATCAGCCTTACACCGTTTCCAGCACGTTTTCGTGAACCATGAAAATACGAATACGACCCGTTTCAGCCTCCATAAGGGCGAGAACAGACAACCGAAATGCCTCTCCGTAATTAAGAAACTGAATGAGGTATTTTACGTCAAATTGAACGATTGCGGCTGGAATCGTTCAATTTATGAACGATTTCATTCACTTTGACGTAAAATCACTCATTCAGATTTTTAATTCCGGAGGGGCATTCCCGACGTATGTTCTCGCCCTAATAATAAACGTATGGTTCCTTTGTGCACAGTTTACAGGGAGGAAGGAGGAAAGTTAACTGAGAAGAATTCACTGCTCGTTCTGACCTAGACCTATAGCTAATAAAATATTTTTTATCAGTGATTATGTTCTTGATTTGGACCTTTTTAAGGTTGAAAACTGAATGATCTTTCCTCTTTATAATAATATTATAAAGAGGAAAGATTTTTTTGTTTGTACCGAATAGGCTCCGAAATTACTGAACCGATTTTTAACAATTTTTTCACCAATTACACACAGCTACATTATCATTTATCACTGAGTAACATAGGCTACTTTTAATCCCAAAGTGGAAAAATGCACAATGGGTCACGCGGACGAAGTCGCGGGCAAAGTGCTAGTAGGTTATAAAATGTATGAAACTGACAGTTTTCAATGGCCATGGCAACGACACGCCACCTATCGGGGTAAATAGGCAGTTTACATCCCCATTGAAAACGGTGTAGTGCACAAACGCCCTATCACATTGAGGAATAATTTTAGCTGTCACATGAAGTGAGATCAAATGTCAATCTTGACATCAATCAATGTCAGAGATCAGAGATTTGAATTTTCGTCTGTTGCTTGTTGTTTGTTTAATTCAATAATTGCATTTTTGTAACTAAAGGAGACAGTATTTTCGATAAAATGAATGAAGAAAAACTGAGCAGTGATAAAGTGCCGCAAAAATTTGCAGAATGGCTGCTATCAATGGGTTGTCCGCCGGATAAAGTGCCTTCTGAAGAAAAACTTGCCGAGTAAGTTTCTAACAACATTTTTATAACTCCTTGATTTACGGCGTTGAATAGAGCTGTAAATAAAACTAGGTACCTATAATTTTTATTGTGGAAAGTTATTCGAAGGTATCAGGTACCTACTGAACTCTAAAATTGAGACACTTCTCATATCCCGTATGGTCTAGTGGCTAGGATACCTGGCTTTCACCCAGGAGGCTCGGGTTCGATTCCCGGTACGGGAAATTCTTTTTGTATTTTTAGTTTCAAAAAAATAGTTTTATTTTTGTTTCATTGAGCACAAGATAATTAATTACTGAAACAGAAAACTAATGTTTTGTTTACATCCAAGAGTAATTTTAGTGTATTATTCATTATTATTAGTCATAATATTGTCTATTTCTTCTGTAACAAAATGTTTTTTATTTTGAAATTAATAAAATTAATATTTGAATACTTACAAAAAACTATTCTAAGTAGGTATTTAATAGATATACCTCATTACACAAACATTAAGGAAATGCCTTACAAAATACTGTCATGCATGTTGTACAACCAACATTTTGCTATGTAATATGAGCAGGCTCATAATCTTTATTACTAGCTTCTGCAGTTCCTCCAGTGGCTTCGCCTGCGTTTTTGGGATAAAAAGTAGCCTATGTGTTATTCTCATGTATAAGCTATATTACTGTAAAGTTTAATCAAAATCCATTCAGTACTTTTTGCATGAAAGAGTAACAAACATCCATCCATGCAAACATCTTCACAAACTTTCACATTTATAATATTAGTAGGATATCATAATTATACAATATTAGTAGGACTCATTTTTAATGTGAATTAGCATCACAAGTTTCCAAAACATTAAATAACCCAAATAGGTACAATATGCACAATCTAACTTGACTAACTTGACCAGACTACCAAATTCTGCTCATATAAATGCCATAATGTACATATGGTTCAAAACACATCGAGATAGACATGGGCATAGCCAGCCATGGGCTCAGGGTGGGGCAGCAGTCTAAAATAATATGTAACTAGCAAACAGCAAAAAAAAAATGGGGAAGACCGCGGGTACACCGTGGTCTTACCCCATTTTTTTTGTGCCGACTGTCGAGTGTGAACTTTCTTACAGATATTATCTTACCCTTTTTTTTTGTGCCGACTGTCGAGTGTGAACTTTCTTACAGATATTATCTTACCCTATTTTTTTTGTGCTGACTGTCGAGTGTGAACTTTCTTACAGATATTATCTTACCCTATTTTTTTTGTGCCGACTGTCGAGTGTGAACTTTCTTACGGATATTAAGTATTGTAGTTAGTTTTAGGTTTGGTTAGGTACCTAACAGGTCAGAGCCAGGGTGGGGCAAGTGCCCCACGCTGCCCCACCGTGGCTACGGCCATGGAGATAGATACTGTAATGCTATTCGACAACACAAACTTCTGATTGTTCAACTTTGGGCATATTCTTCATGTGATCGAAGCTATACATTCTCTTGAGCTCATCTACTTAGTTAAATTTTAAACACTAACACCCTTACCTTACTAAACACGTGTTCAACACGAATGCTACCAAAAATAATACGCACTTGTTTTAGCACTAACTTGTCTAAAACAAGTGTGTATTATTTTTGGTAGCATTCGCGTTTAACACCTGTTTATCTTTTTTGTGGTAGGGCCGTAACAGACAATGCAGAGCCTAAATCGGTAGGCCTAAAAGCATTAAATTTTTCACAGGAGTTTTTATTATAATGGAGGTGAGCACTAAGAAAGGTATTTTGAAAATTCATTCCTTATAAGGATTGTAGGGCAGCCAGTAACTACAGAATATCATACACAAAAATCATTACACAAATTCTCCTGTTGCTTCAAATGCTTCAAATCCCAATGTTGATAATAGAATGTGCCGCGGCCAGTACTACATGGTGTGGCGCAGTTTGATGGAACATGTGGAGCCCAAGGAGACCATCAGGAACAAGAGACTGCAAGTCTTCAATAATGATGTGCAACGCTGCCAGAAGAAGAACGCTTTCTGCAAGGTTAGAGTCAATGTTCATAAACTGGTACCTATCTCATGCAAAAAACCAGCCAAGTGCGAGTCGGACTTGCGCACCGAGTGTTCCGTACCTTCCTTGGAAGTATTAGAAAGTTTTTACTGGTCACTACATACCAGTGGCGCAGGGTCCCTATAATACGATTCCTACCGGCTTCCCTTTGAAAAATAGCAAAGGCAGTACTAAGCAGTACTAAAGCCTACTATTGTCAAATATTTATAATTAGCTTTTCGTGGCCAGGTAAGCATCTGTAATTCCGACTTAGCTCTTACAAGAAATTACCCTTCGCCACTGCTACATACTACAATTTTTTTACTAATAAAATAGTCAATTATATTCTCATATTGTATTGTATACTATTTTATTGTACCAGCTTTCATTCCATACATTCCAGCAATTGTATTAGCTTTATAAATGGATCCACAATACAGGAGATGTCTTAGCAATGTTTATTTAAAACAAAAAAAACATTTTATCATACTACTTATTCAATTTTGCAGCCTGATTCAAGTGTAGTTGTGCCAGAAGAGCTGTCACTATGGAAGCAACAGACCGCGCTAAGGGATAGGGTGGCAGATGCAGAGGCTCGGGTGCTGCAAGCCAGGCAGGAACTCAACCAGCTGGTGGATAAAGTTTCTAGCAGATGTAAGTAGAAATCCTAATCTATTACTAGTAATAGAGCTTTTGTGAAAGTACTATGCGATCGCGATAATTGTTTCTGTTGCTAAGTAGCGTCGACGCGTCTTTAAAGTCTTTAACCATGAACCAGGCTATTCTGGCGTGGATACAGGATCTCATTCACGAGGGGAAGGCAATTTTTCTGTGATTTTTTACCTATCTTCCAGAAAATCCATTCTGAATCAATAAATTTTTTGTTTGTTATCCATTGATTCCGCGGGGAGGGGGCCCATCACCCCTCCCACTACATTTGTATCCATGTCTGAGCCTATTTGAATGCTATGTTTATAATTTGTAAACTTTTCTTTTGTAATTTTTTTTACTTATTTATCTGCAAATAAATATTGTCTTTGTAAAAAACAGTGTCCCACCGCAATTTGGCTCGCGGGCGCGTGCAGGCCGCCCAGCGTCGCGCGTGGCTCCTGCAGCAGCTGGCCGAGGAGTTGCGAGCCAAGCAGCACAACCTTGAGGAGGCCAGGAGCATCGCCGACTCGCTGTGCTCTGTGGAGGATTGTAGCGACGTTGAGGTAACTATAACTAGTACACGTGGCTCCTGCAGCGCCTGGCCGAGGAGTTGCGAGCCAAGCAGCACAACTTTGAGGAGGCCAGGAGCATCGCCGACTCGCTGTGCTCTGTGGAGGATTGTAGCGACGTTGAGGTAACTATAACTAGTACACGTGGCTCCTGCAGCGGCTGGCCGAGGAGTTGCGAGCCAAGCAGCACAACCTTGAGGAGGCCAGGAGCATCGCCAACTCGCTGTGCTCTGTGGAGGATTGTAGCGCGACGTTGAGGTAACTACATACGTAATACAAATTATTGATATGTATATTTGAACTTGAACCCGCCATCTTTCCTGGACTGTTAAAAGATCTACTGATGCAACGCAATGACACGGTTTGACAGCAAGGGCGGATCCAAGTCATGGGACTCATGACCCCCCTGGGCTGGGCCTAGGTCACATGTCCTCATCTAGTAAAAAAATATTAGTAGTGTGAAAGCGTTATTTATAACCTACTTACAGAATAAAGAATTTAATTTCATTTGTCACATGTGATAATTTTTGAAGCCTGTTCTGGCTAGACCTCGATTACGTGACTCCTCCTGACTCAAAGGCTGGATCCGCCCTTGTTCGACAAAGATCGTAGGTTCGGTTCGTGTCAGTTGTTTTTTGATTGAATCTCATGTAATAATTTGAATATTATTTCCACAGAAATATTAAACCGCCTGTGTATTGTATGTAATAAACTGAACTGATACTAAAAGTTATGTTATCCAATGTTTCTATGGATGTTCGTATTTCAGAGTAAGTTGGACAAGGTGACTTCTCGTCGTCAAAACGTGAGTGTCACTCCACTGACGGGCTCGGCCGCCGCGTCTAGCAATGGAGACGTCAACGATTCTGGTGAGTCACTTTTTTATATTCAGCCTTCTTTATACCAGCAATTCAACACTGTTCTCCCATTCGTTTGTTCACCAATTGATGGAATATAGTTCCTGATTCTCTCTACACTTTTAGAAATTCCCCACAAAAAAAGCTAGCTATGCTGGACTTTTACCGGTAAAAACTACCGCAGTGGCCTCAGAACATGTGGAAGAGTTCCGGGATCTCCTGTGAACGGGCGACGAACTTTTTTGACATAGCACCGAAAAAGCACCGAAAACCGAAAAAGCTGGTCGCGGAGAGGCACCATTGCTTGCTGGTTAGCTTGCAGCCTGTACCAAAGAGTTTGGCATCAGAATACCAACTGCAGTTCACAAACCCGGGGTTGTCGATGACCGGTCGTTGTGGCGATACTTACGGGAGGCCATTTTCCACAAAACAAATTACTTTCCCCAATAAAATTACTTGTGACCGAACTCCTGTATAGCGATGCGAACATGCCAATGCGTTCCTCTAACGTTTGACCAGCGCCGACGTTGCTCGTCGCAGCGCGATTGCAATTTGTTATTTGATAAATAATAAATATAGGTATACTAGCTGACCCGCCCGGGCTTCGCACGGTTAAAGTTTACCCTACACTTACCCCACCCTACACCTACCCTATACCTATCCTATACGTACCCTACGCCTACCCTACGCCTACCCTACGCCTATCCTACGCCTACTCTACGCCTACCCTACGCCTACCCTACACCTACCCTACACCCCAAACCTCAAAAATAAGTTTCAAGCTTCTAGCTTAAAAAAATATGTAATTTCCATATTTTCCATACAAACTTTCATCCCCTATTTCAACCCTTTACAGCCCTTTTTTCACATTAAAAAGTAGCCTATGTCTTTTCTCAGGCTCTAGACTATCTCTGTACCAAATTTCATTTGAATCGGTTCAGTAGTTTAGGCGTGATTGAGTAACACACAGACAGACAGACAGACAGACACACATACATTCACATTTATAATATTAGTAAGGATAGTAAGGATTACGGATTGCAATTTGATGAATATTTTGAACGCGACGCCAGCGTCGCATGCGCGCAACTTTGGCGCTGGTCAAACGTTAGAGGAACGCGCACGCCCGATAGACGTCAGTGGGATCGGGTCCTAAATTCAACTGGATTTTACTAATATCTCAAATATAACTTGTATCTGTACACAACAGAGGAACAGATGAATTCTGTAATCAAATGCGGCGGCGCCCTGTGGCCGCAGCTGTGCGAGCGACGCGCCGCGCTCACCGCCGCACTGGCCGCGCCCACTGTGCACGACACTTCCGATACTAACAGGTATGAACTCGTAAAGAAATAAAGGACATATTATGCTCTAATCGTAAGACTCGAGAAGCTTGTGAGCTACATTATAGAAGTAGATTTTTTGTAGTTGGATTACGGAACATTCAACTAAAACAATTCGACTAAAATAATTCTTATAAAAAACAATTCGACTAGTAACAACTCGTCTAAATCAATTTTTTGACCATCGCCCTTCCCCTTATAAGTCCAAGAGCGAGCGAAGCGAGCTCGGGAATTTGGGGCGCCCCGATACGGATAGGTTAGGTTCGAGTTCGAAGGGGTTGACGAGGGCTTCAATGAGCGAGCAAAGAACGAACCTTCCCCCTTCTCAACTAACATTTACAAATATGTTTATTTACAAATACATATACAATTTACATAAAACAACACAAAAATTGGTTTTTAGTCAAATTGTTTTAGACAGTTGTTACTACCTAGTCGAATGGTTTTTTGACGAATTGTTTTAGACAAATTTTCCATAAATCAAGATTGATTTTACATACTTAACCCAAAAAACCAAGTGGTTCACATAAAGATATTCCAGGATCACTCCGCAATGGGTGCTGTCACACACGGCGTCGCTGCACTGCTCGCTCGCGCTCAACGCGATCAAGAACAAAGTTCACACCAAACATGCGCAGAAGAGACTGGCGGCCACACTCACACAACTAAACGTGAGTACCTCATCTATCGCAATACACAGTATACTTTAGAAGCTATAAAAACTTTTTTAACGAATAATAACCGACTTCAAAAATCCACTACAAAGAAAATAATAATTTTGGTTTCGGAAGTCGGTAGCTTTGGTTTTTATTTGCTTTTTTTTGCCACCGACTTCCGAAACCAAAATTATTATTTTCTTTGTAGTGGATTTTTGAAGTCGGTTATTTTTTGTTAATAAAGTTTTTTATTTTTCCCTTTGTAGTTCTTTATCCCGTGTTAGATTACTTTCACGAATTCGTTCAACAGTAAATCTTCTATGGGGTGTGTACATTTATGCCTATAACTTTGTACATAGGAATGATTACATAATGTATTATATACTAAAACCGTGAAAGTATGTAGATTACGTTAGTGAAAACCCCATCCAAATCGAATCAGTAGTTTTTGAGAAAATCGCGCACATACAAACATACATACATACTTACATACGGGACGAATACAGGACCTCCTTTTTTGAAGTCGGTTAATAAAAAGGAGATCTTACACTGAGTATAAAGAGTCCAGGGGCCCATGGTAAGCTGTCATCGGTCAGAACATCCTCAATATAGATAGTGGATTCGCAAGTAAACAGCAAAGGAGCACGATGTTTCGGTAGCTCTCGTCAAATCTTGTGCATAATTATTTTAAAATTTGAGAGATATTGGAAAAGTAGACGGATATTATATTTCATTGAAATTGAAATTTTATTAAAAGTAATCTCCAACCACAGAGGAATTACAGTTTTCCTCCGTGTCTCCAACATAAGCTTAGTATTCTATAGTACTCTATTATATAGTTGCTTATTAATTTTACTAGCAAATGCTTACGAATATTACTATGTGATCGCGATAAGAATAGGAACGTCAATGACCTCGAACTGTCAACTATCACTTGAAAAGTCAGTCTTTTAAAGAAAATTAATTTGTGAATCATTAAAGTATTTTTTTTTCACTTGTCTGACTGTCTGACGGAGTCTTTAAATTACCAAATCTATTTTATTTTATTTTTTTAATACAAAACGTCACAATATGGCGCAAAGTCAGTCCTATTCTTATTTTGATCGCATATTAGTTAGCTATATTCCTACTGTACTATCCAGGACTACCTGTCGGGCGCGTCGTGCGAGCTGCTGGTGGTGCGCTGCGAGCGCGCGCGCGCGCAGGCCCGCGTGCTCGGCCTGCGCGCGCTGCACGGCGACCTGCGCGCGCGCGCCGGCGCCTTCGCGGCCGCCGGGCCCGCACAGCCGCACAGTCACAAGGGGAAACAAATCGC
This sequence comes from Thalpophila matura, assembly GCA_948465475.1. Lineage (NCBI taxonomy): Eukaryota > Metazoa > Arthropoda > Insecta > Lepidoptera > Noctuidae > Thalpophila > Thalpophila matura. The sequence goes on along the minus strand of OX419198.1, from coordinate 7,374,391 downwards.
TATGCTTGATAAGGCTATTGTGAGATCACTTTTTACGACACTAAGGGCGGGTTGCTTCAAACCATCTGTATTCGTAAGTCAGCACGTAATCGTTAAGTCAGTATGAAATTGTCGTACAAGCCGCCATATTTGACGGTTACAGATACGTAACTGTAAGATGAAACAACATGGCCTTAGGGCGGGTTGCTACTGACTTAACGATTACGTACTGACTTACGGATACAGATGGTTTGAAGCAACCCGCCCTAACACTGAGTTGCAGAAAAGGTCATTAAGTTTTCTGCAACCGACTGTAAGCCCTTAAGCTGAAGTTGGCGAGTGACTCGTCGAGATTTTACTTGCAAAAATGACCGCAGCGAATGGGTTAAAAAGCAAGGCAGTTTTCATTCACTGCTAAAACAATATTAACACAATCTTATCTTGTACAACATTCTTAATATTAAGCACCCTTTAACAGTCTTATCTATTTTCCAAAATAGGTTAGAGTTAAATGGTCAGCTGTTTTTTTATCAAGTCTCCTCCCTGCACTTAGCACTACCACAGTCTAGCTATTATGTACTCCTCACAGTCGTTCAACGCGTGGACTATCGCAGGTTAATCATGCGAAATCATGCATTTCTCAAATCCTGTACAATGTATGGGCGATTAACCAAGGTAAGTTTTATAAGCATTGTGGCGCGATATAAGAATGATTGTTTACAGGAAAGCAAGCGAGAAGAACTAAAAAGGCTGATGACTTCGCTAGCTATAACTGAGCGTAAAATACAGAACGTGCGCGAGTGCCTCATCACGGTGTTCAACAGCTTCCAGACGGACGCTGGGTACACCGACTGCGACCGGTTCGGAGGTATGTGGTACAGCTATAAATAACTGTGTTCCCAGAATTTGATTCTTATTAGTGACACTGCAGTGCCGTAACTAGGCGGGAGGGGCGCAAAAATGACCACATTAGGATCAAGTTTTGAATGACTCAAGCATGCATGATAGTTATTAGCAGAGATACAATACTTACCATTATAATACGGTAGTGGACTACTATTTAAAAAGTACAAATAAATTATTTTATTCCAAAGAAGGAATAGGAATAACAAAAACGTAAAAAAAAAAAATTTATCACAAAAAGGCAAACATAGACGCTTTTAAAGTTTTTGAAGGGAGTATCGCTTCGTTTTTGTCGCGTGAAGCGGACATAGGTGGTGTTACGTCACTTATCATGCGTGCCGTCCGTGTCTAGCAAATCATTTTAAAACGCTTATAACTTTGCCAATTTTGTAGATGTTTCATCGGTTTTTTTGGTGTTAATTATCTTTTTTCAAATAGTTTACAGATTCACAATAAAAAAAAATAGTCCGGTACCGTATTATTTATTGCGTAGGTAATACGGGTGTAGTCGCGCCCTACTATCAGATAAGAAAAATGTTCAAGGGCGCAGTTATAGAAGCTCGCACCGGGCGCGTAAAAGGCTAGTTACAGCACCGACTATCGGATGGTGCAATTCAATAATACAGTGTTTTTTGTGGGTTCCATTTCTGCCTAGGAAAATTGATTTTTGTAAAATCTTATGATGCAGTTTTAGTTTATATCAAAATCGGCCCCGGGACTCCTTCTAGTGTTTTTCGCTATTTCTTATAGTTTCGGATTTAGCCATCAACGTCTACTTGAAAAATTCACCCTGTATAGTTTACTATGAAGCTGATAGAACTATGCATGTGAGGTTTGTTACCTCGTAAAGAACCAAAATCTCTTGAAAAATGCCCTTGACTGCGCAATACTCGATTCTTTCTGGGTTTTTATGAAATTTTAATGATTTTATGCATATAAGAATTACTGTTTAGGTCAATTGTCACTGCCGCTAGAGTCAGTATCAACTCTTCGCCGGTTCTACGAGGAGAGGCGAGAGAAGCATAGAAATAAAGTCAACCTGAGTATGGATCTAGACACCTCGGAGAACTGCTCGTATGATATTGCAGGTACCCATATTAATAGCATCCATCATTATGAGCATGTCCAGTGATAGCCTAGTGCAGCGTTTCCCATTTGCCGGGTCGCGACCCGGTACCGGGCCATCAAAATAAAATACCGGATCACCGGTAAACCGGTATCGGGTACCGGTAAAGTGAAAAATAAGCAATAGCTCCATACTTCGTACTAAAATTATGTGACTAAGTAGGCGATACCTGTGGCGATACCAAAATAATTATGTAGTAGGTAATGGAACCAGCTTGGGTTTAAAGTATTAAGTGGGTCACGAAGGGGCAGTCTGAAAATTACTGGGCCATGGCAGAACAATGTTTGGGAAACACTGGCCTAGTGGTTTAACCATGTGCCTCCCACGGCGAATGGTTCGAGTTCGATCCCGAGGCACGCACCGCTGACTTTTCGAAAGTCATGTATTAGAAATTAATTATCACTTGCTTTAACGCTGGAGAAAAACATCGTGAGGACATCTGCATGCCTGAGAGTTCTCCATAAACTTTTTAAAGGCGTGTGAAGTCAGCCAACCCGTACTTGGCCAGCGTGGTGGACTATGGCCTATCCCCTCTCATTCCAAGAGGAGCCCGCGTTCCGCGTCGCATGAATTCAAATCCTGCATCAGAAGTTCAGGAAGTCGTTTTAGTTAAGTAATTACTTAAAATTTATTTTCAGAAAATGCGAATCCAACATTCATTGATGAGCTTAAAGTTTATTTGAAGAAATTCAAATTGGAGAAGAATAGGAAATTGGTGTTGGACAGGTTAGTATCCAAGTTTAATTCATAGTCATTCATTATTTTTCTACTACTGTCTTTGTCTTCTGTCCCTCCGTTTGTTTGTAACGTTTTTACAGCTTAACTAGTGAACTACTGAACGAATTTTGAGGTTCTTGTTTCAAAACAATCTCATTTCACAGCGGCGAAAAGATCTGGATATTCGAAACGCTACAGTCTTCGATCGACCGCCTGCATTCGAGCTGGCAACGCGATGACGTCACGTGTTCGCTTGTCTGCCCGTCTGTCAATCTGTCACGCAACCTACTGCGGTTGATGCAGATGGCACAGCAGAAGGACGATATGGAGATATTGTTGAAGGCACTGGAAACTCAGAAAAAGGATGTGTCTATAGGTAATGTATTTTTTTTTATTTATTACAGGGCTTGCGTTTGACCGCCATCTCGCCATTAAGCGATGATGCGGTCTACAAAGCACGCTTGCCTAGTAGAAACTGAAACCGTATTTATGGTGATATTTCATTCCCATGCTGGTCTAGTGGTATTAAGCGCGACTGCCGAGTGTGTAGACCCCCAGGTTGGGCTGTATTATGGTTTGTCGACGAAGTTCTCTGTATCTGTATCTGTTTGTACCCGTTTAAAAGCAAAAGATAATGTTTTAATCAGGGACCGATTAATCGGGTTAAAAGGTTACCGGTTAATTCTCTAACTCATATTTTGGGTTAATCTTAATGCAGGGTAACCGGTTAACCCTTCAATACGGATACAGTTACCGGTTAATATTGCTGATTAACCCGAATGAAATAGAACAAAAATTAAAAAAAGGAACAAAAATTAACTCTATGCGTGAACCGGTTATTATTAGGCTGATTAACCCAGAATACGGATTAACCTTTATGCAAGGTTTTTCACCTAACCCAAAAAAAATAACCCGGGTTAACCCCTATACGGGTGACCTTTTCGGTCCCTGCTCGCCCTCTATTACACGGGACTTATAGCGTATTGCCGAAACGCGAGTGATACACCTGTGCCCCTTCAAAAATATTATGTTATAATTTCAGATATATCTTCGGAAACTGATGAAGAACAGATAACAATAGATAAGATCAAGAAACGCCTCAACGAGAACCTTATCACCCTTCAGAAGACCACGAAGACCCTGGACTTGGGGCACGACAATCTACAACTATGGTCGGACAACAATATGAAGAAATATATTTCTTGTAACAGGACCGTTGATGGAAAGTCTTATAAGGAATACGAAGCTTACTACTTAGAGAGCTTGAATCTCCATATTTAGAGTTGGTGTAACTAGCGGCACCAGTCTTGATCACAAACGTCACCTGCGCATTAGCGGATTTTTCGGTCTCTTTGGCGTGGCGGAATGAAGATGGGGGGCGCCGAGGCTGCACGCGATTTGTTCGTCAGTCGATGCTCGTTGTCTTTTGGACTATTCTCTATTACGTACCTATTGTCAATTGTCTATTGGGCCGAAAATGTACATGCGCGATCTGTATATTCATAACTCACGAACCTATACGAAACCTATACGAAGTTTTGTCCTTGATGTCCTTATAACTGCAAAGTTATAGCCATTGAGTTGGAGTATCACCCCCGTATTCACAAAAATTGCTAGTAATGAGGTCTCGAACGCACAGTGTACATAAAACTCATACGAATATGAACATTATTTGTATAGGAATAAGGTTCATATTCATATCACTTCTTACGAATATGAACCTTAACGTGATAAATATAATGTTTATATTTGAATGAGTTTTTTGTACACTGTGCTATGAATCCTCATAGTATTGTTCGTGAATAAGGGTGTGTGACTCCGATAGATGTCACCAACACTTTTAAGAATCGTATTTAGTGATTTTAAATTTTAACTGATGCGGGTGGGACGCTGTAGCTCAGGGGATAGAGCGACGCCACGGTATGACCGCCCGTGTCAGTTGTTTTTAAATCTCATACTTATATTTAGTAATAAAATTTGTCCCATATAATATTGGTTCTAAATAAATAATTATTACAGATTATATTTGTTTAATTTGAAGTTGTATGATGATGTATGAGTATGATGATGATTTTGAGAGTCGAAAATGTAAAGCACAGTGCGATGTAAATGCAGAAGCTCATTTTGAAATACTTACTATGAAAGAAATTGAAGTTGTATGGTATCTGTAAAAATAGAAGCACATGCAAACATCAAGCTGTAAAGTTCATATCTGCATGTGCTTCTATACTATTATAGAATTGTAAAAGAGCCGTGTCTGTACATTGAAGATATTCCAGAAAAAACAGTCTGGTTAGGGTACTGGGACGTAACTATACCCGACAATTTTTTTTTAGAATTTTTGTCTGTTTGTCTGTTACCAAACTACTTACCTGAACGGATTTTGATGCGGTTTCACAGTTCGATAGCTTATGGTCCAACTTATAGATTTTAAGTTGGACCATAAGCTATCGAACTGTGAAAACCGCATCAAAATTCGTTCAGTAGTTTTCGCGTGCTGCACGCACACGTTTCATCTGATTCCGCTGAAAAACCCAGAGATACAGCTTGACCTCTTGGTTGTACTAGCCAACCTACACTACGGAGGTCATTTAAACTGGTCAGTTCATTGTAGTCCACGCGGACGGAGTCGCGGGCAAAAGTCTAGTTATAAATAAAACTCGCTGTTATTTGGGGCCGTACGTACGTTAGAGGCTCCCCCGAGACTTCATTGCCAAGGGGCTCCTACTTACATGTCTTATTCCGGCCCTGGCTGGTGTGACAAAACTGTTCGAAGAACTAACCCTTCGGGAAATACAATAGATGTTCAGCCCCGATCCTGAATTATTTCGAGGCGGGACAAAAACTGGAAAATGCCGCCCTCACCCAACAATATTTTTACCTTTAACATCATCATTTCAGCCATAACACGCCCACTGATACTGATGGACAGGTCTCAGCTTGCCCCCCCCAAGATCCGGGGCTGACGGTCAGAGGTATTACGGATGATAACACGCATACCTATCGACCACAGATAGCTACGGACCGCATCGACGCCCTTCTTCGCACGGTCAGTGATTTTACTGGTTAGCAAGCGACCGCAGACCATGGCAAATAGGCACGTCTGTGGTAAAGTCCGTTCGCTCATTTAGGGCCAAGTTCACCGACGAGAACAGTCTGTCAGTCAGACAAGTAACAGTCCGATAAATTGAAAACAGCCGTTTAACATGACTATTCACCGATTTATTCACTTGGGTATGATTTTTGACATCGAGCCGCGCGGTGGAGCGGATGCCTGCGCATTCTCCGGCAGTCATTCGCGCTTGTAATAAATTAAATACAAAAACTTCTCAAAGATGTGTCCTCTGAAAATCCAGTTTTTAAGTTTAGATTATAGACCGACTCCGCGCGTGCTACTTATTTATTGAATAGGTATAAAAGCGAAATGGCAGAAAAGGTCATCGCGTGTTCGAAAATGGTAACGGTGACCATTTTCTCAGTTTTAACTCCTACCGTAAGCCGCGTTATGGAACTTCGTTCCAAAAATTCCGGAATTATTAGAGACGTCGCTGACCGTGCCTTACATACGAAACCCCGGTAAAACGCGGGTAGTCCACAGTATACAGGTAGGTACCATATAATTAATCTATGTAGATACGATTTACGCGACCGGCGCGGCGGCGGCGCGCGGTGGCCGTCTTTTACATTGCGGTAAAGCCGAGCCGGAATGCTGGCGCATCCACCGATAAGTAGGTACACTTCATTCAAAGTCCTTTACCGCATTGTAAACAAAGACTACTATATATAATTGTAAAATGCACTCCGCCGCGAGCCGGTCGGTTGTACACATCGTACCTTAGCCGTTAGAAACATATCTAACTTCTAGGCAATGGCGTGCCAAGAGGGCAAGCCCGATGCTTTTCTTTTGTTTTAGAGAGTACCATAGAGGCGGGTTACTTTGACCCTATGGCATAACTTTGGACCAAATCGAAAAAAAATTTGAACGGCCCGCCGTGTCGGTTCGGATCTCGGATCGGTTGTGTGGTCGCGATCGCGACACGGCGGGCAGTTCAAAAAATTTTTCGATTTTTCAAAGTAACCCGCCTCTATGGTATCTAACTTCTAGATAGGGACGGATTAACCCAAGTCAAGTTTATGAAAGTGCCAGTGAGCAGGGAGGTGCACGACAGGTTACTGAGGGTCGTATTACATAACGGCTCGAATACTCCTAATCCGCCATCAGCCGAACTTTGCTCGGCCGATGACGGCCGAACTCGGACAATAAAATCAAACACTTGTATACCTAAATTATAGAGAGCGCGTACATCAACACGACGTATCTGTCGTAGCCAACTAGCCTAGCCTTTTTACTAAACCGCGTCGTTCAATTAGCAGCCTGAATGATATTCAGCCATTCAATCAAACAGCTAGCAAATGACATGTGGGCCTAGCACGAATCATTTTGACGTATCGTATCGTAAACGTAAGCGAATTGCGAATCAAAAATACTACAGTCATAGAACATTTAGATAAAATTTTATACAATTTGTGCATTATAATAAACACAGAGATTTAAATATAGTATTTAATTTATATAAATATTGTGTAGCAAACGTGTATTTTCAATTCAAAATATGCTTACGTTTACGATACGCAACGTCAAAATCGTTCGTGCTAGGCCCTAGCTCTGGATCGAGAACGTTTAAACTACACTCGTGGACATATTTAGAGGAACGCAAAAAAAGGTGAAATAATATTGATTATGTTCTCATAACGCAATGACCATCTATATTAGTAAATGTAATTTGAAAGAAATAAAGATTTTAACTGTTTTGATTGGCGAGTTTCATTTGTTTCCTTTCGGATATCAGTTAATTTAATTAACTGAAAAATCTAAAATACAGCAAAAATCAGCAATCTTCTTAGAGCCCTCTAAGAAGATTGCTGATTTTTGCTGTATTTTAGATTTTTCAGTTAATTATTAATTTTTCGTCAAACGCTTATTGTTTTTGTGTTACGTTAACATCATTTGATAATTTAAAATTACTATGCCGGATCTCAGCGTAGCTCAAGTCTGTAGAGCAGTAACTTTTATACAAAATTGTTACACTTACAATCAAGTGGCTCAAATATTGCGAGTTTCTAAGAGCCAAGTTCACCGACACGATAACAGTCCGATAAATTGAAAACGGCCGTTTATCATGACTTTTTATAAAGAAAATGATACGTTAAACGGCCGTTAACAATTTATCGGACTGTTATATTGTCGGTGAACTAGGCCCTAAGTCTGTAATTTTCCGCAATGCTATACGATACCTACCGACAGACTGGAGAATACACGAGACGTAAAGGACAAGGTCGAAAAAAAGTAACAGAAACGACAGATTTATTGTAATCAATGTGCTAAGAAATCGTACTTCACATTCTTCTGAGCAATGAACTAAGCTCCAGAAAGTTCAACAAGTGACAGCACTAAAACCGTAAGAGGAAAACTTAAAGCGGCTAGAATAGGGGCATACTTGCCTGCCAGAGGACCTTTGCTTACCACAGGTCATCGTGTAGTTAAGGTTAATTTCACTCGCTCACACCGAAACTGGGATGATGATGCTTGAAGAAGAGTACTCTTTACTGACGAGTCCCAGTTTTGCCTCAAGCCAGATGATAGAAGCATCAAAGTATGGAGATGACCCGGAGAAAGATGCGCTTAGTGTAACATTGTTGGAAGAGGGCCTTATGATGGAGGGTCAGTAATGGTTTGGGGAGGCTTTTGTATAGGAACACGTACGGAGCTGCACATCGTGGGAAACAGGTCTCTGACTGCAGCACAGTACGTAACGGACATTTTAGAACAGATTGTGATGCCTTTTGCTGTATACATTGGAGATAATTTTCTTTTAATGCGTGATAATGCTCGGCCCTACACAGCAGCGGTACTAGTTTCGGAGTATCTTAGAGAGGTTAAAATCGAAGTTCTAGAGGGGCCCGCCCGCTCGCCTGACCTTAACCAGATAGAGCATGTTTGGAATAAACTTGGAAAACCAGTTAAACAAAAAAAATCTATACCAGCTGACGTAAGAGACCAAAAGTGTATTGGTAGTAAGAATAAAATCTAATGCCACAAAGTTTTATTGATGATTTAATAAAAAGTATGCCCAGGCTAATGCAGGTAGTTTTTACAGCAAGAGTAGGTAACACTAAATACTGAGTGCCAAAAATTTGGAAAAAAGAAACAGTCATTTAAACAATTTCCATTTTTCTAAGCAAGTTCAAAAGTGATCATTTTCCTTAAAACTACGGTATAAAGATTTATCTCTGTAATTCGTTATTTTTTTCCATTGGTCTAAGTTTTGCTTTGTTCAAAAATGTTAATTTTACTAATTAATTTCAACCAATCCCTCAATAAACATGAATTTTGCTGTTTTATGGTAATTTTTGCCCTTTTTCTTGCGTTCCTCTAAATATGTCCATGAGTGTAGTTGCTTAGTAATGCCTAGCGCTAGCCCATTAAATACATTTAAAAGTTCCATTTTCTGCCACCTGGCGCTGAACCCACATAACACATTGTCAATACGGCGATGGCGTCGACAAGCAAAAATATTTCTAGTGTTTCTCACAGTTTAAAATGTGTTTGGATTACGCAAAAAAATGTTGTATGTATTAGACGCATCGGCTGAAATTAATTCAGGCCGCTAGTTGAACGGCGCCGCGCCGTTTAGTATACCTAAGGCTAGACCTCAGATCATAGAAACAAGGAGATATTATTATTATGCCATCATAGCAAATTAGTACCGGAAAAACTGATGCCACTTTTAGTACATTTTTCGACACAATTACGCACATAATTAAGCGCTCCTTGTGAATAAAAAGATCTCCCACGCATTAAACATTCCGCACACTCAATCTAACACTGTTAATCGTCACTCAACACTAGCACTAAACTAAAACACTGTATTTATACCATCGATCGTGTTCGGTTCGTTGCCAGCGCGTACGTTTTTAATATGAGCAATTTGCTCAAAATCAGGCATCAAGCTCGATAGCGCCTTGGCACACCTCCCTTGTTTCTATGATCTGAGGGCTAGACTGTTAATTTAAAGGCTAATTACATATCCATAAATCATTCTCATTTTTAAATGTTTGTTTGCGTCACTTACAATAAAAGAACAAAAAAAATCTCCAATATGAGTACCTAAGCTCTAAAAATAAAAATAAAGGTCGAGTATATATTTAGAGATCTAAGATGAGTGCATAAGCCTATTTTTCCTTTAGCTATTGTTAACTTTAAGTTGTACTTGATAAGGTTTATTTTCGTTATTGCCTACATTTTTATGAGTTATTTATTATGGTTCGTAAGCTTCGCTTCAGCTCATTATTTTTATTTATAAAATAAATATGTGAAGATACGGCGGCAGTGGAAATACCTATATATTATGTAATAAGTAGTTTAGTTTAATTTAAAATATAATAATGGTGCTGATTCTGTTGAACGTCGCACTAAACTTATTTTAATCACACTACATCTCTTTCTTACAAATAACATTGAAAAAAAACAGAAAATATTTAGAACTGTCTAATTAGTCTACGCCATCTACGCCCTTGTCATTTACGGGAAAATAGTCATGACCTTTTGCGATTACGACTAAATTGACAACAAAACTATTCAAGTGGACTAATTTGACAGGATTTAATATCTTCTATCCTTTTCTCATGTTTTTTATTAGAAAGAGACGAAATGATACTAAATTAGTTTAGTTCGTAAACAACAGAATCGGCACCAATAACGGCAATGATTAATGTTTGAACATTAATAACCAGTTTAAAATGGTGATAAACAATTAATGTCTTACACTGGTTTGAATAAAAACTACAACTTTTAAAATAGTTATTATTATCAGCCGGTTCAACTTCAAACGGGATAATTACAATTTTATTAGATAGGTCTACCTAAGTAGTAAGTACCTACCTACGATAGGCAATTAAGGGAAAAATAGTTGTTTGTTTGGTAAGTACGATAGCAAACTTGTTGTTGTCTAGTTAATACCTATCACTAGAATGAAGAGGTTATCGTTATCATTTTATATTATACATAATGTAGGTATCTATTAGGGCCGAAGGCCGAAACACATAACCGCGTTGCGACGCCGCAACGCTAAAATCGGCAGTTTGCGTTGCGGCCGGCGTTGCGGCGTCGCGAAAAAGAGCGTTTTATTGTCGTATGGTAGGGTAACCAGTTCCTCGTGATTTTTGATTGTGGATAGACGTGTCTCTCTCTTGATTGTCGTAAGAAACTTATTGCTTATTTGTTATTAAGAAGCCATTACTCCGTTTTAAATATACGACAAAGAAGATACTGGATACATCCATTTAATAAGGCTATGAATCCCGATGGCGAGTACTTTTCTCGAAAATACAAAGCATTAAAGATAGAAGAAATTTTTATCGCCTACTTTAGAATGAGTAAAGGTATCATCATTTGAAGAGAGAAAATATATACAGAAAAACTAAATCATTGTCAACAAGTATGACGTTATAACGCTGCAATTTGCGCCGCGGTGCGGCGCCGCACCGCTAAAATCGGCGTTGACGCCACTGCCAATTTTAGCGGCGCGGGGCCGCAACGCGGTTATGTGTTTCGGCTCTTATTCGCACAAGTTTACCCGGCAAATAATGTTTTAAATTTGTATGTTTCCTGTGTAATAATTGTAATCAATTTTACACTCTAAAGATCTTTAATATAATACAATAATTATATTGATCCTCTAGGAGCCGCGTTACAGAATTTAACAAAATATTGATGGTTAATAAATCTCACACTGTACCTCTACCATGAGTTGTCATCGAAAAATTACTCGCTAGCGTTGAAGTCGCTAGCGTGCTAACGTGGATCAAATAGATTTCGATAATGCTTGCACCATGAGATTTACGGAGTCTTACGCAGGCGCTAAGGTAAGCTCGATAGATGGTGTCGTCTAGCTAACTTCACTCTACTCTTTAGAATACTTTCGTCTATGTTTCACTACTTATGTTTTGTTTCTTTCTTTCCCACTAATAAGAAGAGAGAACGGCTCTTAAAAGCTCAAAATGTCTGTTATCGCTATGCTAAAAATGTAAAGACAGTCAATATCACAAATAAACCAAACGTTTGTTGTCGTTGTGTCACAGAGCTGCGCGGTGTGGTTTAAAAGTTAAACAGATTATTTAATACAATGAGGACCAGTGTCTCACAGTTTCAATTGTTGGTGGAGTTCATGGAAAGATATGTTTCAACTTTCTATTCAATTTATTGTATGGATTGATAAATACTATAAAAATTAACTTAATAAATTAACGTCGTTGGTCTTCAAATTCAGCGGCCACTAACATATTCCAAGCTAAATAAGTTCTTGCAGACATTATTTTGACTGGTATTACTTGTTTTAGACTCAAAAACGTATATAATTTTAATGTAAACATGTGTTTCACACGTCAAAATGCTAGTGAGCTACTTAACCACTATCGTAAGCGTATTATTCGATAGCGTCAGTGAAATTAGTGACTCATAGTACCGTTTTGTATGGTGACAGCTGAAAAACGTTAGTGACTATCGAATAGATTACGTTAGGTTTTTAACCTATCGTAATCTATAGTGCTCATGGTACGAATTTTAATTCTTTCTGTGACCGCTAGGGGCGCTGTACAATATTTCATACAAATAATTTACGGAGACGCTAGCGAGTTTTGGCGGTGTAAACTCATGGTAGAGGTACAGTACCTCTACCATGAGTTGTCATCGAAAAATTACTCGCTATCGTTGAAGTCGCTAGCGTGCTAACGTGGATCAAATAGATTTCGATAATGCTTGCACCATGAGATTTACGGAGTCTTACGCAGGCGCTAAGGTAAGCTCGATAGATGGTGCCGTCTAGCTAACTTCACTCTACTCTTTAGAATACTTTCGTCTATGCTTCACTACTTATGTTTTGTTTCTTTCTTTCCCACTAATAAGAAGAGAGAACGGCTCTTAAAAGCTCAAAATGTCTGTTATCGCTATGCTAAAAATGTGAAGACAGTCAATATCACAAATAAACCAAACGTTTGTTGACGTTGTGTCACAGAGCTGCGCGGTGTGGTTTAAAAGTTAAACAGATTATTTAATACAATGAGGACCAGTGTCTCACAGTTTCAATTGTTGGTGGAGTTCATGGAAAGATATGTTTCAACTTTCTATTCAATTTATTGTATGGATTGATAAATACTATAAAAATTAACTTATTAAATTAACGTTGTTGGTCTTCAAATTCAGCGGCCACTAACATATTCCATGCTAAATAAGTTCTTGCAGACATTATTTTGACTGGTATTACTTGTTTTAGACTCAAAAACGTATATAATTTTAATGTAAACATATGTTTCACACGTCAAAATGCTAGTGAGCTACTTAACCACTATCGTAAGCGTATTATTCGATAGCGTCAGTGAAATTAGTGACTCATGGTACCGTTTTGTATGATGACAGCTGAAAAACGTTAGTGACTATCGAATAGATTACGTTAGGTTTTTAACCTATCGTAATCTATAGTGCTCATGGTACGAATTTTAATTCTTTCTGTGACCGCTAGGGGCGCTGTACAATATTTCATACAAATAATTTACGGAGACGCTAGCGAGTTTTGGCGGTGTAAACTCATGGTAGAGGTACTGATGAGGGACGTAAAAAAAATACTAAATGAGTTTATTACTGACTAAAAAATCAAATGCTATAAACTAGAACCAGTGGCGGATCTATGGGGCTGGGGGGCTGAAGTCTTAAGTGCTAGCAGACTTTAAATTCGAGTAGTGAATATATTTTGATTTTTAACTTTAGCCTCCGAATATTATCTGGAAGATCTGAAGAAACCCTCTGCCTCCCCCAAAAATATTACTGGATCCACCACTAATTAAGTCAACACAGTTGAATAGTGACCAGTGGCCTGCCTAGAGGACTAGCCCGACGCATTTTTACGTTTGAGAGAGTACCTACTTATTTAAGTTAATTCTTCATGAGTAAGTGAAAAAGTAAGTGCTTTTTTAATGTACGCATTGCTTTAATGACGCCATTAACTCACCCAAATTCATAAAAAATTAACATAAATACGCTCCAAAAAAATGCGTTGGGCTTGCTCTCTAGGCACGCCACTGATAGTGACGTCTGTAGACGGATTCGGTCGCTGGGTGTCGTATTACACAGAACACAAAAAAGCGCGCACGCTGACACTAAAATAATTTGTATCACCAGTTATACCTACCTAATAAACTGAGAAAATATTAACATTAATAATTGCATTAAAATCACCAATTTAAAACGCTTAAAGGCTTTATTATTATCACCGATTTTAAATGGTTATATTTATTCAAAAATATAAGGATAGGTAACGAATATAATTATTTCTGTCCACACGGGACCACTTTCACGATCCAAAGGATAATTTTCATTCATGGGCATCCATGAATTTGAACCCATAACATAATTCTTCGAATCTTATTCATTCAATTGCCGGATCGGTGATAAAAATACACAAATTCGGGATTATTATTATTAACGTCGACTCTAGAGGGTTAGGGGAACGCTACCCACCCCTAAGAGACCCCCACACCGAGTTCACCCTTGGCTGTTGTAGATCGGTACCGTACCGGTAGAATTATCGACGTCTGTCTCCCCCACTTCTCCTCTTCAGAATTCTGACTTGGCTCGTATTCAAAGTACCTACTTCTTATGAGGACGCTTGTATGATGTACTATAGATTCGCCTTGGCTGGGTCTTATGACGATAGTATTTAGGATTCCTATTAAAATGCAGGTTATTTTTTTTGTGCTAAGAGTGGGTGCACGTCAATAACGCAACGGGTAGGGGGAGGGGAAACAAACTTACTGCCTCTTACTCACTAGTCTGCGCTTTATCAGTTGGCCGCGGAAGCAGTAATGAGTACTTCTGATAGAATTACATGTAAAATAGTCACAGACTGCACGAATAACATAAAGAGGTCACGGCTTATCTATTCCGTGGAGTTGCTCGGTATTGAAAAACATAGGTAGGTAAGTATATTAGCTAAAAAAACGTGTGCGGTCAGGGGACCCCTGTCAGGAACGAAGTTCTAATAATATACATACTTATTCGTGTGAACGTTTCTTTTATTACCCACTAGCTGACCCGCCCCGGTTTCGCACGGGTAAAGTTTAGTTTACAATCTTTATAAAATACTTGTGACGATATGAAACTATGTATGTACTTATTTTGTTATGGATTAATATTTTATCGATCCGTATCAAAATAAACTACCTAGTTATACTTTTGTTATTTTTAACACATAAAAAACAGCTTTTATAGCTTAAATATAAAAGTTAGATATAGGTAGGTAGGTATGCTGTCGCGGACTTTTTTATAGCAATATGTATTTAAGGCCCACATAATATTTTTCATACATAGGTATATCAAACGACTTAGGTAGCGCACGCGCAAACAGCCCTTTCAAACCGATATTTTTTCTGACTTCCTTGATAAAAGCAGTGACAGCTCGACTTATATAAATAGCACATTTTTAAATTATATACAAAAACCATCTTCGGGAATCTGTAACAAAATCCTGGCTACACCCTTGTGAGTCTTACATTTAGATGGTGATAAAAGAATATAATAAAAATGCTTTTAAAACTGCCAACATCGCCGCCCCTAGCATAAAGTATTTTATATAGAGGTTTGTACCAGTATAACGCAGACAGGGTGGTGTGGTGGGAGATGGGGGCGACGGCCCACCCCGGTCCCGGCGTTAGGTTTCATAAGGTTTCCCTCACAGTCTCTATCACCCCCAGGGATTGGGGACTAAGTCCGCCGCAAAAGAATGTGTACTGCGCAACTTTTGCTCAGAGAATTAATGTTTCGTAGTTCTTTTTTCCTTTATTTATTTATTATTAGTGGGATATTCTACGTACTATATTATTTTTAAATAAAACGCTTTCAAAACGTATTTTGAAGCTCGAGACATGAATAAGCAGAAATACAGGTAGATTTAAGGAAAACGTATGTTTAATATACCTACATAATAGGTAACTCATGCTAATAGCATCGCTACATCAATCGATCGATGGTTAAATAATTCCTTTAATGAGCCATAAAGTTTGTTATTATTTGTGTATCTACGTAAACCCATTAACATTGCGTAATGGAAGTGACTGACTGTACAATCACATGGAATATATGTACATAATATTTAATATTCAAAGTGAAACGTGTAGGACCAATCACCATTGTAAAACGAGTTTGTTATTCACCGTTGTACAATGGTGATTAAAAGAACTACACACCCGAAGACATTTCCTAGGTCTTTGTACACACCATTGTATAATGGTGATTGGTAAATTAATCTTTACCATAAAATTATTATTGTAGGTACGTTTATGTAACCTACTTATGTAATACTTACATGAATTCAGTGGATAAAGATTGGTATAAAAATACAAAAATTGCGAACTCAAAACGACGAGCGCAACAAGATAAAATGAGTAAAACTGGTATTTATAATGTCTTCCTTATAAAACCAGTATTTAGTTAGTGGTGAGTTATTTTTTATTTACAAGTTTACTCAGTTTCATTCTACACAATCTTCAATTTAAATTACATATTTTACGAGTAGAGCTACTTCTTCAAAACAGGGGGAAATCAGAATCACACCCTATGCATACGCATACGCTCTATTGCTAATAAATATAATACGCGCCAACTCGTAGTAAATGGGGTCATTTACCCTGTGGACTCCTCTTGTTTGTAGCCTTGTAGGTCTTACTCGCGTGCACGGAATAGAATTCCGTGCTAGCGTGGGTGCGTGTGCACCCACTGTGAGTCTGTGAGGGGTGAGGGTGTGTGTGTACACTGTATAGCTGTGTAGTTATACACACACACTCTCACCACCGAAACGCCCGAGTTTGTCTATGTGTGTTACACATAGAAAAACTTTTACAAAAAAATAGTAAATTAAAAATTAAAAAAACCCGACTGCCAAAAAACAACTAAAAAAGTTCAAAACAAGAGCACTTTTCAAGCAGTCTGATGCAGTTGGTGGCAATTATTTGTGTTAAATCTTAGATTTTATGCCACCAACTGCATCAGACTGCTTGAAAAGTGCTCTTGTTTTGAACTTTTTTAGTTGTTTTTTGGCAGTCGGTTTTTTTAATTTTTAATTTACTATTTTTATTTTTCACTTTTTAGTTTTTAATGTATGTTTTCGTAATCTTCTTTTCGAGCCCTTCATTTTGATACCCCACATGATAGGTTTTGAGGATAAGTAAGAATTAGCGAGAATGATTGCTTTGTTGAACAACTTTAAATCGTTATATATCCTAAACTATTATTTAAAATGAAAAATGATAAAAGGAACCTAAAGATGATTTTAAAATACCTATTCAACGACACCCCACTTGACATAGTTCATCAACTTTTTTTTTTTTCATTTTGACAATATGGCGTCTGGTTGTCGCTGTGGTGAATTTTGATTACTGTTATGTCTTTAGTGACACTCGCAAGGTTAAGACGAATCGATTGACGTAAGAATTATCAAAATCGGCCTACGCATTTGGTCTCTAGAACGCCACATAGAAACAAACATACATACATACATACATACATACATACATACATACATACATACATACATACATACATACATACATACATACATACATACATACATACATACATACATACATAGACTGATAAACACATTACCCTCCTTTGCGTCTCGCAGTCGGGTAAAAACTGACCCTTCGCCACCCTTCGCCACAAGCCACCAGCAGCGCAGCGTTGCCAGACGTCCCAATTTTGGCGGAACGTCCCGATTTTTAGCCCCAAAATTAAATGTCCCGCGCGGGACAGGCTCAGTCCTGCTTTTCGGGGATTACGCGACGGTGCGGCGCGGCAGTTATTATTATAGTAAAGTAGGTAGGGTAGCCAACTTTTATTAGAAGAAATAGAGTATATCTGATTTTAAAGCAGGTAAATAAAGAGTACGGACTTCTGAAAAAGAGTATCATTTATTTAATATTTTTAAAAAGGTATTTTTTTGTGCTTTTTGCAGCTCAATAACAATTTTTCATGGTTTTTAAAATAATCGTATGACTCCAAACATTCTAACTCTAAATTTATAAAGATCAAAAGCTCATTTTTAATCAATTTCAATGAAGCTCTGTTTCTCTCTTTCTGCCACTTCACATCCATAACCGAAAAGACTCTCTTAGTAAATGCTGTAGTAGCTCAGTAAAAGTTTTCCAAACAAAAAACAGAGTTACAAATGTCACAACACAGTGGAAAATCGATAATTTTTCTTGCGCCAAAATTAACGTAACCTCAAAACACTTCTCAAAACTTGTGACATAACATTGACATAATAACATTAGTGGCTACGTTCAAAAACATCCGAATGTGGTTTGGGGAATATGGGTTTGCATAATATTACATGACTGAATGACTGGCATTAGTAGGTATAGTAAACTTTGTGTAAAAAAAGAGTATTTTAGCGTACTCTATTAGTGTTATAGATTATAGAGTACGCCTACATGATATAGAGTACAATACTCTATTTTAGAGTACGGTTGGCAACCCTACAGTAGGTAACCTATTTTCATTAAAATATATATTTTCGGTGGCTATCATCATTGTAAACATAATTTGAAACTCAAATACAAGAATAATTATGTACCTAGGTAGGTACTTATTAAAGGTAGGTACTCATAAGGACATTTAGCAGTATATTTATTATTTTTTACTAGGTAGTAAAAAAAAAAAACTTCTGAATGTCCCGCTTTCGACGAAAGAATCTCGCTTTTTTTACTCAAAAAGTTACAAAATCCCGCTTTGCCCAAAAAAAAAATCTGGCAACGCTGGTACCTACATACCTACTTACAAGATTTCTAGATAGGTAGGTACCTACTAGTCCTCCTAACCAAGAATAAAATTAAATACCCACCTACCTACCTAGCCAAAGCAACGTTATCGTTATAAAATATCTCAATAATAATAATTTGTACCTACCTACCTACTAAAATCGTTAACATATGGCCTGCTTGGGCATGCCAGAGAGAGATGGTGTGATCGCTTGACTGCTCAGTGCTCACAAACCGGTTAGAACCAGACAGAATACAGTGCCGATTGCCGAGACCCGACGAGACAACGAGTGTCGAACTACGACTCATTTTTCTTTTCTCGTATTATTCGAGAATTGTGATTAATATATTTTTTTCCAGGCATTGTTCGAAAATTACATAATTTCAATAATAAATTAAGTCAGTACCTACCTACCTATAGAAAAGCAGTAAGTAGGAAGGTGGGTTAGGTAGATAGGTACTATTTACAATGTTAGTAGGTATACCTACCTATAGCTATAATTAATTATTAAGTAGGTATACCTACATACCTATTTTAATAAATTGGTAGATAGGTAAGTATAACACAAAAACACACTCAAATAGGTAAGGGTATATTTATCTACCTAGGTAGCTAACCCAATGTCAGTGTATTTTATACCTAGGTAGGTAGGTACCTATCATCTATGAAACTAATTATTATTAATTAAGGAACTAAAAATTAAGTTATATGTACCTACCTACACTACCTACCTACTTTAAGCAACCCATAAAGTCAATTTGATTATTTCTATCTTAAATGTTCGATCAATCAATTTTATCGCGAAGCGGAGCAAAGCGCATTACGCTTATCCCACTTCGCTCAATTATACATTCCGTGACTCAACGCAACATAACGTTTCGGCTCAATCCAGTATTATTATTACAATTTCGACATACAGTTCAGTGTTGTTTGCCACTCGAGCCACGAGCCGAGCGAGCGAGGTCATTACGGACAAAATGGGGGCGAACCATTCCGATAATATACCACGTTAGCCAGATATTTATACTTATTTATGTTGAAACATCGTCGCACACGAACCGTGCAGCAGAGACAGATATATCGACTGCGGCCCCCGCCTATCTAGATAGAGCGAGATAGTATACGCTGCTGCCGACAACCGCTAGGAATTTGCCAGCCGACCAATACTGGCAGTCCGCTGTCCAATACTGGCATTGGCAACCGCGTCTGTCCGCGTCTGCCTGTGAGTGAAAGGAACAGAATTTCGGTCTGCCTCGAGTCGGTAAAATGAGAGTGCGTCGATCGAACGAAAATCGTAGGTCTGCCACTTTGCTCGGCTAGTTTTTATTTGACCACTATTACAATAATTGTAATTTACATAACAGGATTACAGTACCTATTTATAATTGACAGCAAGACGTAGATAATCGCTGAATTGTGTTCAGCGAGCGCGACTATCGATAGATTTCACTTTTTTGACAGCGCACATTTATTTGGCCGGCCATTTTGTATTTTTCTGCAGCAGCAGAAGCGAAGTGACAGAAGTTCGCGGAAAATAAATTATTTGCATTTTCCTAGTGTTTAGTGATCGTTTTCTCAAGGTTATCATATAACTCGGTGAAAGCCGGAAAAGCGGTCGAATGTGTTGTTGTTTTCGTTGCGGCGTAAAGAAGACACTGAGCGTTAAAATTGGATTATAAACTATCGTGAAGGATTGTGCCGGATTTGTAATAAGTTTTGAGTAAACATGAACCAAAACACGGTGAAGTACGTGTAAGAATCGGCTACAATTTCATAAATATCTGGATAATGATCGTAAGTAACTTTATTAACATGACTTGTATTGTTTTGCTGCATGAAATGTTGGTCTCCTTACAAAGTTACAATGTTTTGAGTGTAATTTAATAGTATAATTCGTAAGTTTAGATTATTATTCACCAATGTGTAAGAGTTGATTTCAATGAACTTTAATGAATCTAATGACATTGTATTATAAACTCATTTGTGAACCTATTGCTATCATTTTATTATAAATAAATAATTTTATTTTTGGTAATCCAATCAAAAGTAACCTCAAAATAATGTAAACAAAACATTTTACCATAATACCTACACAAAGCTTGTCTGTTTGTTTAGAATTTTTTATTTCATTGATGTGTGATTTTGAAATCTGTTTTTGTTGTTCACTTACTAACAAAAATTATCTGTGAATGAGTTTTTATCATTATTTGTGAGGTACCTATGTACTTGATACCAATAAACAGCCCCTAAGGCGACTCTCTGACCACAATCTACCCTTGACTAACATTTAATAAATTAGAGGACACCAAAGAGTTTCTAACGGCTGCACTTAACAATTTGCATTGTGCAATTACAACAATTTCTAACAAAAACATCTATGTTACCATAGATAACTAACTCAAGCACAAAATACAAATGGCCCAAAGAGGACAACTTCTAAGGATGATTATAACTTGTTCACAGGTATTGTAGATGATGGCTACTAAGCATGAGCCTGTTATACCCTCGCCACCTGCAAACAATGAATCAGGTCAGTTTATAAAGCAATGCAAAATAGATGCTATAATGCTATGTGTTTGATCACACTATCACACTAATATTATAAAAGCGAAAGTTTGTGTGTGTGTATGTATGTTACTTCTTCATGCTGAAACGGCTGGACAGATTTGGATGAAATTTGGCAAAGAGGTAGCCTGGGACCTGGAAAAATACATAGGTAGGCTACTTTTCATCCATTTTCACGCAGACGAAGTCGCGAAGAACAGCTAGTAAAATAATAATTACTGTTTGTGACCATTCGGTGAACTTAGGGCGAAAAGTCTAACCTGGAATGACTTTGTGTTTTGTCTAATTACGTAGGTCGCTTCTATTTTCACATACTACATTAAATCTATAAAAGCTCAACCCATACCTAATTGTGTGCAGTAACTTGACAGTTTAAAACAAAATAATAAAATGTACCGTATTTACCCTATAATAATAAAATCCAGAATTCAGTAGACTAGTTTGACAAGTGACAACTCATTTTGCACAAATGTTGCCACAGATCAACTAGAAATAGTGCTGTTCATATCAATAATATAAAAAGTTTATGGCTTGGGATACCTTTTTTTTTTTTTTTTTTTTTTTTTTTTTTTTTTTTTTCTTTTGGCTTCGCACGGTTTGTGCATTTATACTTGGGCAGTGACTTGACAACTGGAGGGTTACCACTTTTTAACAAAAAAAGGTAGTGATCTCAAAAAAAAATAACCAAATTGATTGAACTGAATTATGTAGGTAGGTACTTCTGTAATGTACTTTTCATTGATTTGTTATGACCATTAAACAACTACGTAGTAATGTTATCATTAATCACTACAAAACCGATCACAAAGGACGTATTTTTTGCTTAGAACCAAAACGGTGCAGAAATGTATTTTTTACTCGATTTTGCTCGATATGAGAGCGCCTAACATGCGCGCCGCGACAAAATTTTGTCGACGCTTTTATCGTGCATTTGTCTCGTATTCGCACGAGTAAGAGCGAGACAAAACAGTCGACAAAATTTGTCGCGGCGCGCATGTTAGGTAGACGCTTGAAATACTCACAGAATATTTAAGTATATGTATATTCACTTTAAAAACAAATAATTAAGTTAAAATAAAAAAAATATATTTAAGGGGGGGTTCCATACAACAGACATGATTTTTTTGCCGTTTTTATAGATAATGGTACGGCAGCGGCACCCTTCGTGCGCGAGTCCGACTCGCACTTGGCCGGTTTTTTGAGATAACCTTAGGTTGACGTTGCATCGTGCATGTAGGTAGAGTACATTAGCTCAAGCAAGGTAATCGATAATTCATCATGTCCACTGCTGAACAAAGGCCGTTCTTTTTTCCATTTGACTTAGGTTCGATAGAAGTAATGTCAAAAATCTATCTCTAATAGGGTAAAGGGCCGATAGATCGGTGATTGCATAACACACTAATCTCTGATTGGTCAGGCATTTTACATTCTACAAAAACACAATAGCAATAAAAATGTGCATGTCAGCATTACTTGGTGACTCGGAGGTGCAATACGCGCAATTTATCTTTACTGGGCTGAAACCAGGCTCTTCACAATTTCGCGCATGCACAGTCGTTGTTATTTCAACGACTGAACATGCGCGAAATGGAGATTTCTGTGGTTTTTAATTCACTAAATATTATCGTATTAATACTAATACACAAAAACCTCCCGGAACTAATTCCCTAAATGGTGGTGAAAACGACAAAATCGATTGTGTAGTTTAGGAGAACTAAGCGGACAAACAGACAGACACGAAAAGTGACTGTTTTACGCTATTTGGAGAAAGATACTGTCATTATTTTTTTATGTAATTGTATTTTGCAAATTGCAGCGCTGTTTTACGTTGTATGTTGATCAAAATTAAATACGCGACAGTAATTTAATATAGTTACTAGAAAATAATCATTAAAAATTATCAAATATAATTTCAAGGGCTTATACCGCTTCAAATTATATTTGAGGAAATTCGACATATTTTCACGAAATAATCGTATTTTCTTGTAATTTCGAGAGCTATAGAGTATTGAATAATTTATTAGGGTATTGAAATTTGATCAACCTACCACGTAAAACAGCGCTGCAATTTACAAATAAAACCGGCCAAGTGCGAGACGTACTCGCCCACCGAGGGTCCCATACTTTCTTTGGACTTATAAAAGTAAAAATCCGTATAACTAAGTTTGCTTGTGAAAGAGGCTTGATGATTTTGAAAAAACTGTGCTAGTTAGGAACATCGTTATATTTTTGGTGCAATATTCAGGCAAATTTCTATCCACTCAAATTATTTCAGATTTTTCGCTCTGCAAACTTCGGATAATGGTATTTATTCAGTCATTTTTCATCATAAAATATGTCGAAAACCATCGAAAACTATAGGACATAAAAGAAAAATAAAATATATTTTGAAATGTGCAGATCAAGCCCTTTCGTATGACATGCCACTCAACTCACTCACTTTTAAACGAACCTCCACTTCATCCCCTTTTGCAATGAAACTTAAAATATTTTTTAACTTTTTTCATTTGCAATAAAGCTGGGCAAGCGTATATTAGGATATAAATGTTCATCTTTGCGCGGACAACTGGCGGCAGTACAGCAAAACCTACGCGACAATTAGCAAAATTATTTCCTGCTTCTGCTACAAAACATTTTAAAATAAGCCACATCCAGATTAAACATAAATGGATTGCCTATATTCTCCAGCAAAAACCAAAAAAATATCACCTTTAGTTTAGGAGCAGTAGCGAATTTAGTTCTTTAAACGACCTCATTTCAATAATTATTTTCATACAGTATTTTTTTAAGCTACGATATTTTTATAGTTCCAAAATAAAGGTAACATATCAAGGTTTATTAAACATTTTTTCTGGATTTTTATGTTAGTTAGTTTAAGAGTAGTAGGTACGACCCCAACGGCGACGGAATTTATCTTTTTGAGGGTACCATATGCTTTAACAGACGTGACGGCAGCTAAGTTCACTGAGATATCGTTCGATCAAATTGTGTCCGCCACGCCACGCAGAAACGATAAGATGGATCGTTGATACGATCTGCTTGTTACTCGAAGATTGCTTTATGATTAGGGACTTTGCTAGATACGACTGCGCAAAGTCTAAGCACGCTCTATAGGTACCTAGATAGATCTCACCCTAAGGGCGGGTTGCTTCAAACCATCTGTATTCGTAAGTCAGTACGTAATCGTTGAGTCAGTATGAAATTGTCGTACAAGCCGCCATATTTGACGGTTACAGATACGTAACTGTAAGTTGAAACAACATGGCCTTAGTCTTTCGCAAAACGGGACATTAAATTGAAAATGGGACATAATATTATATTCAAGATTTTTTTTATAAACGCTATTATTATAGATATAGGCAAAGTATTGTTGGGAGCCCCCCTAATTATTTTATTTTTCGTAATTTCACTACAGGCCTTTATGGCGGCTCATAGAAGATATCTACTTGCGAAGTTTCATACAAAATGATTTGACGAGGGTGTGACAGACGGACGGACATGACAAAACTATAAGGGTTCCAAGTTTTACAACGGAACCCTAAAAAATGCATACAGAATTGTTTTTTTTTTAGAAGAAAAGTAGGTAGGTACTAGGTGCCTACTATTCTTTTTCTAAATACATTGCGAATTTGCGAAGGCAACTCCTAGATAATAAAACCCTATTTATGTCCAGCACTAATAGGTATTAGTTTCGTGTTTACCCGCTCCGTATACTGTTTGCATCCAAGCATGCATCCCTTCAATACGATTCCTACCGGCTTCCCTTTGAAAAATAGCACAGGCAGTATTGCCTACTTTTATTAATTAGCTATTCGTGACCAGAGCGCCTAACATGCGCACCGTGACAAAATTTTGTCGATGCTTTTATCGTGCATTGTCTCATATTCGCACGAGTAAGAGCGAGACAAAACAGTCGACAAAATTTGTCGCGGCGCGCATGTTAGCCCTGCAGGTAAGCATTTGTAGCTCCGGCTTACCTCTTAAGCCTGCAATACACGTTGGCCGAGCTTAGACAAATTGACACCAGGCAAGCGCTACTGTCTAGACGTTCGGCAAGTTTGACGTCAACCGCATAATAGCGCGCGGACAAACATGTGAACACTATTGTCCGAGCGTGCACGAGCGCCTTTGATTTGTGGAGAAAAACCGACACCGCTCCGAAGTGAGGCAAGTGATCCCGAGCGACTGCAAGTTGTGGCAAGCTACGTCAAATGAGGTCTATACACGTTGGCGCTTGTCTATATTTGACCAACTAGGCAAGTGACACCGAGCGATAGCAAGACAAGGCAAATATACCGTCTACATGTTGGTATTGGCCTTCACTCGACAACGCTCGGCCAACATGTATTGCAGGCTTTACAAAAACTGACCCTTCGCCACTGGAAGATAATATAGCTACAAGGCTACAACCTATGGTACCTATCTCGAATTCTCGACCAAACCAGATTGCTAACGTCTTCGCCCTACCTCAAGATCTCACAACCGGTTTAGCCTAGACTTAGACCTTCTGAAGAGTGAGGTTTCGTATCAAGATAAAGTAGGTACCTACGTAGTTTAATCAACACTGCACTGCTACGAAGCTTGATACGCGCAAGCTTCGTAGCAGTGTTGGATGTTTCGTAGTAGGTACGATAGCAGAAGTGCGGTACAGACTACAGACACAGTTCACATTGTATAGTTATTTTTCCAAGTAACGGGGCGAGCTTGAAGCCATTCAAACTACAGACGACTCCTGCATTGATTGGTTATCCTCTATAGCTATAGTATAGAATAAAAAAATGGTTTTACTGAAGTATTTCTACGAGTGATCAATACCCCAGTGTCTGATAAGAACACTTGCTGTGACAAAGAAATGTAAAAAAAGCTTAGCATGCATTAAACCTCAGAAACAAGGAGATATGCCATCCTAGCAAATTAGTACGTGTTCCTACTGTCGCCACTTTTAAAGCAGTGTGCGTCACAACTACATACAAACGCTCTTGGACTTCATGATCTCCCACACATTAAACAATCCGCGCACCAATTCAATCTAACACTGTTATTCGTCAGCGTCACTCATCAGCACATCACTCACACTAAACTAAAACACCGTATTTGTATCATCAATCGCGTTCGGTCTGTCGGCAGCATGATCACATTGATCCTGCTAAAGCGTCAAGCTCAATAGCGCCTTGGCACATCTCCCTTGTTTATACAGATCAGAAATTAAAACGAATCTAATACCACAGTCTATAAATCCATTTCTTTATACTGTGCTAATACATTATAACATTGCACTCGTGATGTGGATTATTAGCACAGCGGAGCTCGAACCGCAGACCATGAGAAATAGGCAAATTTGTGGTAACGCAGAAGCGTCCGTAGCTGTGCGTCGTATCCTCCGTGACCGTGAGGCACTTGCATTTTGGAATGTCAAAATAGCTTTGAATCACGTAGGTACAAACAGACCGACGGCGACGTCTGCATGGGGCAGACGTCGGTCTGTGTAAATCTGTGTTAGAGGTATCAAAATAAGTTCCTATTTGTAATAGAGCACACCAATTGTTTTGTAGCCACCTGCCTACCCAGTATAGTCCCTACCTTAATAATACCATACTTACACTGTACATTATATAATTACTACAAAATAAATTCAAAATAAAAATCACCAAATCATAACACATATTCATTATAATATAATATTTAATATATATTACACAGTACACATATTTATATTTATAATCAATCTATATTTTATTATAATCCGCGTAAGTCGCGTCTTCAACTCGATGCAATGGAGCCGCGACCACCTACATACGTAGTTGATGACGTAGACGTCGTCATCGCCGTGTAGTGGGAACCAACAGCTGAGCGCGGTCACTGCCCTTCTAATGACCCCAGTCGAGATTTCGCTATCGCGACGCGTAGCCTATGTCACTTTGCTCCGCTAACGCCGCTTACCGCTACCGCCTAGTGTACTACTATAATTACTAGTTTGCCTAATTTTATGTGCGCGCCTTATATAACTGCTCGTATCTTCTGTAATCTTGTGCTGTATCTACTTCTATATGTGTGCAAACTCCTGTGACTATATCGTAACTGTATATTTGTGACTGCCTTTCTTCTGATTACCATAGTGTTCCGTGTATTGTGCTGTGTGACAATATAACACTTGATACGTGAGTACGCATGTAGTTTACTTTCCATCTATCCTTAAAACTACCACGGAGCACACTGGATTATAACGATCGGGTGTAGACCGACCCACCCGCTAAAGTGGTGACCCCGCAAAAGAAACACGCCAGAAGGGCTCAGGATATACAAACATATTATATACATTGCACATACATATAGAGCCCAAACGCACCTGAAATGGGGGACAGCAGTGATTCTTCGGGAGCGTCAAGGTGTACCCGCTCTAGCAGAAAATCTGTTCGACAGTGCGTTTCCATTGACGCATCGTCCGATATTTGTCGTGTAAGCGTGAAGATACCTCCATTTTGGCCGGACGATCCAGAGGTGTGGTTCGCACAAATTGAGGCGCAGTTTGCGAACGCGAACATCACCAATGACGCAACCAAATTTAACTACGTCATCGGTCACTTAGAACACCAGTACGCGAAGCACGTAAGAGATATTTTTCTTTCTCCGCCTTCTCAAAACAAATATGAGAAATTGAAGTGCGAGCTGATCAAACGCTTATCAGCCTCGCACGAGAAAAAAGTAAAGCAGTTGCTTATACATGAGGAGCTAGGTGATCGCAAGCCCTCACAGTTTTTGCGGCACCTACAAGGTCTAGCCGGCCCAAGCGTTCCAGAGGAGTTCCTGCGGACTATCTGGAGCAGCCGCCTGCCGAGCAACGTCCAGACCCTTCTTGCGTCGCAGCCAGATAACTCCCTCGAGACTCTAGCCGACCTTGCAGACAGGGTACAAGATATTGTGTCCCCTTGTCAAGTCGCAGCAACATCTTCGGCCGGCCCAAGTATACAGGAAATGGCCAGTGAAATCGCAGAGTTACGAAGGGCTGTTAAGGATCTCACGATACAACTGAACAGGAGATCCCGCTCACAATCCCGCTCACAATCCCGTTCTTCAGCCAGCCATCACCGTACGCGTTCGGGCAAACGCTCCGACTCCAGTTATCGCCAGCACCCGCTATGTTGGTACCATGGCAAGTTTGGCTCGAATGCTACCAAATGCACAAAACCATGCGACTTCCAGGGCTCGGGAAACAGCAAGGGCAGTCAGTAATGGCGACTCAGGACTGCCTTACCTCTTCTGGTCGCCTATTCGTCACCGACCATGAATCGAAGACTCGTTTTCTTGTGGACACGGGAAGTGATCTGTGCGTGTTTCCGAAATATGTGTTACGTGAACAGCGTGTTAAGTCAAACTACCAATTGTCAGCAGCTAATGGTACTGTAATAGACACGTATGGGTACGTACAATTAAATTTAGACCTTGGCTTGCGTCGCATTTTTCCTTGGCAGTTCGTAGTTGCCGATGTGACAAAACCAATTATAGGTGTTGATTTTTTAAGTTTTTATAATTTACTTGTCGACAGCCGCAACAAGCGTCTGATTGATAACACTACATCCCTGTCTATTACAGCATCTATCGCCAAAGCATCAGATGCATGTTCTGTTAAAGTCTTGACTGGGGATTCACGGTTTCACAAGGTCTTAGACCAGTACCCAGAGATTACCCGCCCTGCTGGCAGGCCACGCACTCCCACACATAACACATTACACCACATCCGCACTACACCCGGTCCCCCTATTTCTTGCTCCCCTCGCAGGTTAGCTCCCGACAAGCTCAAAATTGCGAAGCAGGAGTTTGAAATTATGCTGAGCAACGGTACAGCACGCCCCTCCGAGAGCCCTTGGTCTTCGCCATTGCATTTAGCGCCCAAAAAGGACAATAGTTGGCGTCCTTGCGGCGACTATAGGCTCCTCAATTCTAGGACCATCCCAGATAGGTACCCTATTAGGCATATACACGACCTCGCCCACAGCATGTCTGGCTGTACAACCTTCTCGACCATCGATCTAGTGAAGGCCTACAACCAGATACCTGTGAACGAGGAAGACATACCTAAGACCGCCATTACGACCCCATTTGGTTTGTACGAATTCCCGTACATGACCTTTGGCCTGAGAAATGCTGGTCAGACGTTTCAAAGGTTTGTCGACGAAATGACTCGTGGCCTAGACTTTTGCTACTGTTATTTAGATGACTTTTTAATCTTTTCTCGTGACCAGGACCAGCATGAGCAGCATCTCCATCAACTTTTCACCAGGATGAAGAAGTACGGTATTCTTATAAACACTTCCAAATCCGTATTTGGTGCCGAAGAGGTGACATTCTTAGGCAACCGTATCTCCACGACCGGAACCAAGCCTTTAGAGTCTAAAGTAGAAGCTATTAAGGATTTCCCTGTACCTAAGACCGTCAAGCAGCTTCGACGCTTCTTAGGTATGTTAAACTTTTACAGGCGGTTTATTCCGCAAGCCGCAAAGTTTCAGGGTCCCCTTAATGCCTTATTGACCGGTTCTGTTAAAGGCTCGCACCCCGTTGATATCTCCGGCGAGGCGCTAACAGCTTTCAACCAGTGCAAAGAAAGCCTTTGCAACGCTACACTGCTAGCCCACCCTGACTGCCAGGCAAAACTTGCGTTAGTAACAGACGCATCCGACTTGGCAATGGGTGCAGTTTTGCAGCAGTACAAGGACAGTGTGTGGCAACCACTTGCCTTCTTCTCGCGTAAGTTGAGCCTAGCTCAACAAAACTATTCACCTTACGACCGCGAGCTCCTTGCCATTTATGAAGGTATAAAATACTTCCGCCACATGCTCGAGGCTAGGCATTTTACTGTCTATACTGACCACAAGCCGTTGCTTTACGCTTTCCATGAGAGGAAAAGCGACTGCTCACCTCGTCAGTATAGACACCTAGACTACATATCTCAGTTCACGACCGATATACAACACATTTCCGGCAGGGACAATGTTGTTGCCGATACGTTGTCTCGGATCGATGAACTGGAGACACCAGTCGACTATAAAATTCTCGCTGAGTCGCAAGCTTCTGACCCTGAGTTGCAGCGGTTGCTTAGCGAGGGCACGTCACTTCGGTTAAAGAAGTTGCAGCTCGGCAGCAGCAACGTAGCGATATTCTGCGATGTGAGTACTGCAACGCCGAGACCTTTTGTGACCAAACCTTTGCGTAAGAAAGTTCACCACAGCTTACACGGTCTTAGCCACCCTGGTGCGAACGCAACAGCTAAGCTCGTCGCACAGCGCTATGTTTGGCCGGGTGTCCGCAAGAACTGCCGCGACTGGTCACAAGCGTGTTTGGCGTGCCAACGCGCGAAAGTGAATCGTCACGTGTCAGCACCATTAGGCACCTACGATTTACCCCGTGCAAGGTTCACTTTTGTGCATATTGACCTAATAGGTCCGCTTCCTCCATCGCAAGGATTTCGCTACTGCTTGACGGCCGTGGACCGTTTCACCAGATGGCCGGAGGTAGTTCCGATTGTGGATATTACTGCTGAGACAGTGGGTAAGGCATTACTGACTGGTTGGATTTCTCGCTTCGGCTCTCCTACTGATATTGTTACAGACCGCGGACGGCAGTTTGAGTCCGCACTGTTTCAATATTTAGCAAAAATAGTAGGCTTCCAACACCGTAAGACCACTGCTTACCACCCAGCATGTAATGGTCTGGTGGAACGATTCCATCGTCAGCTCAAGGCAGCGATTATGTGTCACACTGACACCAACTGGACAGAATCCCTACCCTTGATATTACTGGGTGTCCGGAGCGCTTATAAAGAGGATCTGCAAAGTTCTTCTGCTGAACTTGTATACGGTGAGCCGTTGCGTCTCCCCGGAGACTTCTTCACACATTCGGATATTGGTGGAACTACGGATGTCACCGACTTCACGGCGCGCTTGCGCTCGTTTACGGCGAAGCTTCAACCAGCACCAGCCGCGCGGCATTGTAAGGACAAAGTTTTTGTTTATAAGGATCTCGCTTCCTCGAGCCATGTTTTCCTAAGGGATGATGCTCTTCGCGCTTCCTTACAACCACCATACACTGGTCCATATGAGGTAGTGGAAAGAGGTGATAAGGTTTTTAAAATATTAATAAAAGGTAAGCCTGTCACCGTTTCTGTGGACCGGATCAAACCAGCTTATATTATGGTCGACAATCCACCTGACACAGTAGCTGACCCAGTCATTGAGGATGACATAAGACCCACTGACACCACGGTTAAAACAACCAAATCGGGTCGTAAGGTCCGGTTCCCGGATTATTATCGCCCGTAGCCCGGTCTCTGGAGGGGAGTGATGTAGCCACCTGCCTACCCAGTATAGTCCCTACCTTAATAATACCATACTTACACTGTACATTATATAATTACTACAAAATAAATTCAAAATAAAAATCACCAAATCATAACACATATTCATTATAATATAATATTTAATATATATTACACAGTACACATATTTATATTTATAATCAATCTATATTTTATTATAATCCGCGTAAGTCGCGTCTTCAACTCGATGCAATGGAGCCGCGACCACCTACATACGTAGTTGATGACGTAGACGTCGTCATCGCCGTGTAGTGGGAACCAACAGCTGAGCGCGGTCACTGCCCTTCTAATGACCCCAGTCGAGATTTCGCTATCGCGACGCGTAGCCTATGTCACTTTGCTCCGCTAACGCCGCTTACCGCTACCGCCTAGTGTACTACTATAATTACTAGTTTGCCTAATTTTATGTGCGCGCCTTATATAACTGCTCGTATCTTCTGTAATCTTGTGCTGTATCTACTTCTATATGTGTGCAAACTCCTGTGACTATATCGTAACTGTATATTTGTGACTGCCTTTCTTCTGATTACCATAGTGTTCCGTGTATTGTGCTGTGTGACAATATAACACTTGATACGTGAGTACGCATGTAGTTTACTTTCCATCTATCCTTAAAACTACCACGGAGCACACTGGATTATAACGATCGGGTGTAGACCGACCCACCCGCTAAAGTTTCATTAATCTGTGATACAATGCACCGTTGGAAGAGCGTCGATAAGGTTCGTTTATGATCGCCGACTCTGCGTGGTATGATCCGTAAAATCATTAACCGTGGGAAGCCATCTTTAGAACTATTTTGAAAAACAATCCGCCTGCCGAATAATATACTTAAATATTTCAATAAGGTTAAAACACTTTGTTAGAAAGCAATTAAAAACTGTTGGTTAAAAATATGAGAATATTATGGGGTTCGCACTTGTTACACATTGTTACTTATAGGTACGAGTAGTTCCTGCAAAGCAAAATGGAAAATATTTTGTTTCTCCAAAATGTAGAGTAACTTATCTTTCTCTCTCTATCTCCAATAGGAGTAAGTAGTCCCACAAGTACGAAAAGTGCCTCCTGTCCTCTAAACAGTTGATATAACTGCCGCCTTTGCTGCTAACTAAAATTCTACTCAATCTTGCAAGATTTTGGCGTGAATTTCAGGCGTTCGGATACACGGGCATAAGTCCCTTCGTCTGCGATTTAGACGAGGTATTGTTCAGCGGGTTTTTGTGAATTTGAGATGACTCGTGAATAGGAGTCCTTTCGTCAGTTTGGGCAGCTTATCCTCTGTAGAGATCCCCTGGGTGTATTGTGCTTAGGATTCGCCTGGCAACAGTAGTCAAATAGGTAATTCAGGACTGGACCAACCAACACTTAGATTGACATGTTTAGAGCATACAGCAGTAGATAGGTTGTACCAGTTCTGGCTCACTCTGAATCACCACCCTCATCGGTCGTCGAGGGACGAATCTTCGGCTGCGACCGCGCCTGTTTCCACCAGTGCTAACCTAAGCTATGGATGCGTGCTATGGATGGTCGCGAATGGTGTAGCTATACTAGCTATGTGTACTGTCGATACGTCGATAGCTCGAGCTGCGCATCTTCCTTGCACAGCTACATAGCATAGCATCAGTGGAAACGGTCACATAGTTTCGTAGCTTAGCTTTTACATTTTCGTAGCATAGATGCAGCATAGCACATCTCTGGTGGAAAAGAACGCTAAATGTTAGTAAGTAACTCCTATTCACGAGTCATCTCAAATTCACGAAAACCCGCTGAACAATACCTCGTCTAAAACGCAGACGAAGGGACTTATTACTTACGAAAACCTAAGACATTATTAAATATTGCGAATTATAATACGGCGGCGCTAAGTCGGAATCTTGAACTAAAAAGTCTTAATGTCATGACGTCACATCAAGTCACGTCACCACTACGCAGTGTCTCCATGTACTCGGTAATTACCGTAGATGTACCGTAATCTGGTCCTAATCTACCGTCAAGGTAAAAAGGTGTTGTAATTTTGTATTTGAGAATAAAAGAAAAGATGTGTTTCATCAGGTTTGTTATTTAATGAAGTAACAGGTAACCTAGTTACATAGAACAAGAAGAATTTTGAATACACATGGACAGTATAAAGCCAGTATTATTACAACACGCCCCCTTAATCAAAATTCTCACAAACAAATAACATATAAAAATGGACTCAAAATATACCAATTTAGAACGAAAACAATATGAAAATGTATACTAAACTGTACTGAAGTAAAAGTGTAAAAATATATTTACACTAAACCTAAGCCAAGTACACATCTACAATGTGCCACACGCTGCAATCTTTTAGTTAAGATGTCAGCTGGCATATCACTTGATTTGGTATATTTTAAGTTTACCGAATTATCACTTATCTTTTCTCTAATAAAGTGATATCTGGTATCTATATGTTTCGTCCTATGGTGGTGCACCGGATTTAGTGCCAAACTCTGTGCACTCTGACTATCGGTACAAATTGTTACGGTATGAGGTAATAACCTTTGCCTTACCATAGGATCTGAAATTACTTCAGTGATAAACCTCCTTAAATAAATCGCTTCCTTCGTAGCTTCAGTTATTGCCATATACTCGGCTTCCACTGAGGACAAAGCTACGGTTTGCTGCTTCCGCGAGGCCCATGAAACCGAACTGCCTGCTAATTTGAAACAGTAACCAGTATAAGAACGGCGATCTATATTACAGTTTGCCCAATCGGCATCGCAAAATCCTACAAGGGGCATACTTGATTTTCTATAACAAATCGAGTAATCTAATGTACCCTTTAGATATTGTAAGACTCTCTTCGCGGCTAACCAGTGAGTCTTGTTGTACCGAGTATTGAACTGACTCAGGTAACTAGTCGCGTATGCGATGTCTGGACGAGTATTGACACTCAGGAACATGAGGCAACCAATTAATTCTTGATAGGGATACGTTTTTAGATTATGATCACTATCAATGCTGGTACTAACCTCCAGTTTTCCAGTTAGTGGAGTTGTACAAGTTTTACAATTCTCCATTCCAAACTTTTGTAAAAGATTATTTATATAATTTTTCTGATTTACTTTTATTTCATCATCTTTTCTGGTTATATTTAAACCAAGATAATAGCTTAAATAGCCCAAATCTTTTAACGAAAAATATTTTTGCAAGTCATCTTTGACGACGTCAAACGTCTTGTCATTACTATAAAAAACAATTATGTCATCGACAAAGACTGCAACGATAACCAACTCTTTTCCAAACAGTTTGGTATACACACATGGCTCAGATGGAGTTTTCATAAAACCAAAAGATGATAAAGTTTCATCTAACTTTATATTCCAGGCACGTGGAGCTTGTTTAAGTCCATACAAGGATTTTTGTAAGAGACACACTTTGTTCTCCATACCTTTTACTTTAAAACCTTGAGGTTGCTCCATGTAGACCTTCTCTTGCAAATCTCCATTTAAAAATGCAGTATCAACGTCCAAATGACGCATCTTCAAATCCAATTCGGCTGCGAGAGCCAGTAGAGTACGCAAGGAGGAGTGCCGCACGACAGGAGCAAATGTCTCAGAATAATCTACACCTGGCGTCTGGGTAAATCCCTTAGCAACTAATCTTGCTTTGTACTTCACAACATTTCCTGCTGCATCTTTCTTTAACTTATAAACCCATTTGCATGGTATAACTTTCTTGTTTTCTCTGTCAACCAATTTCCATGTCTTCAGCTTCATCAATGAATTATATTCATTCGTCATTGCCATCTGCCACTTCTCAACATCATCAGCCAACGTAGCCTCATTATAAGTTCTAGGCTCATCAGACGCTTGACTAGAAACTTGGTATGAGTAGTAATTAGGAGGTTTCCGGTCTCTTGTAGGATATCTGCGTTCTCCATCAGTTTGACCAGTAGAAACTATTGCTTCCTCAATTGCTTCAAAAAATTGATCAGTTTCAGCTGTCTGATCTTCAGTGACAACAGTATGGCCTGGAGCTGGTTCAACAGTGACCACTGGAATATGTTCAAAAGACTCTTGAACTGTACTGGTTTCTTCCTGTATAGGCAGACTATTAGAAAGTACTAAAGGTTCAGTAGAAGTCTTAGTGTTGTTGACATTATTTAAAGAAGAAAAACAATCTTCAAAAAATGTAACGTCTCTAGACTTTTGTAAGGTTCTAGGACAAGATGAATTTCTAAAAAGATAACTATTAGGATCTTCTGTATAGCCTATAGCTTCATCAGCTTTAAGATCCAATTTCTTACGGTGACAAGAAGGTATATGTATAAGAGCTCTACACCCAAAAACTCTGAGATTACTTAGGTCTGGTTTGCAACCATTCCACAACTCGTAAGGAGTTTTATTATTTAAGGCACGGTGTGGGCATCTATTCTTCAGGTACACAGCCGTTCGAACAGCATCTTCCCAAAAAGCCTTAGAAAGATCGCTTTCAACCATAAGAGAGCGTGCCTTTTCTACAATTGAGCGATTAGTGCGCTCGGCAACACCATTTTGCTGAGGGCTATATGGTACCGCAGTTTGATGCTGAATACCGCAAGATCTAAGATAACTTGAGAATTCACTATTGACGAATTCGTTCCCATTATCCGTCCTTATTGTTTTAATTTGAGCCCCAGTTTGTCTTTCAACCATAGACTGGAAGTGACAAAATCTATCCTTTACCTCTGTTTTCGAAGAAATAAAATATATAAATATAGTTCTCGAAAAATCGTCTATAAAAATTAAAAAGTATTTATTACCCTGAAAGGAGCTAACTGACATTGGTCCACAAAGGTCAGAGTGGATCAGTTCTAATATTGAAGTTGCTCTTTTATAAGTAATTGCTTTAAACGGTTTTCGAGCTTTTTTCGCTTGAACACAAGCAACACATGGATTTTTATCCACATCCTTATAATCAATAACCTTATGACTATTTTTCAGCAGATTCATACCGACGCGACACAAATGACCTAAACGCTTATGCCATACCTGATACTTAGATATAGAATCAGAGTGCACATCATAGGCTCTAAATTGGGGAATATTCACCGCACAATCAAGTGTGTACAAACCACCACAGGGCGAGCCATGTAGAACCGCATCACCTGTAAAGGAGAAGGTTTTTGAATTAAATAAATTACAACCAGACTTATCAAACATTACAGTAAACCCTTTTTCTACTGCTGTCTTCACAGATAGAAGATTTGTTTGCAAGTTAGGTACATACATCACATCATTAATTGTATTGACGTTGTTTTCGGTATTTAAAGATATTTTACCGATGCCTTCAGCGTCAATCTTAGTCCCGTTTGCAACTGTTACCTTGTTTTCAATAGGCTTTAAGTCTACAAACCAATCTCGTCTTGAAGTCATATGTCTGGTAGCGCCTGAATCAATGTACCATTTGTCCATGTCATAATTATTCGTTGCTCCTAAAGCAGACACAGAGGTCGAGTCCTTATTAGTTGAATTCTTCCTCTTCATGAACTTCTTTTTCTTTAGAGGACAGTTTGGTCTTTTGTGACCAGATGCTCCACAACCATAACACACAATTTCCTTTGCCTTTGACTCAACAGAAGAGGCATCAACCTTTGACTTCATAGCTCTCTCCAGTTTTATCGAGCTTTCCTTGGACATTTCGTTCAGTAATTTTGACTTCACCAGTTCGCTGGTAACGTTAACATTACTATTTTCGAGAGCCATACATAATGGGTCATATTTCGACGTTAGACCTCCCAATAGAATAGCAGCAATGGACGCATCATCTATTACTTTGCCTATATCCGCCAAATCTTGGGCAGTGGAAATAACAGTATTGATATACGACTCAATATTATTATCAAAGTCTTCAAGTTTCAATCTGTATAACTTCCGTTCTAAATATAAACGCCGACCCATACCTTTGTCCTCATAAGCATTTTGTAGAGCTTTCCATGCTTCAACTGCCGTGGTTGCACTTCGCACATGCGTAATTGCAGATGATTCAAGGGTAAGACAAATTTTTGTTAGTGCCTTCTGATCGTTCCTCATCTTTGTGACATTGGAAACGTTCATCCCTGTTGGGTAGCCACTGATCGCTTCCCACAATTCCTCATGCATAAGATAATTACGCATTTTAAATTTCCACGTACTATACCCTTCTCTATTATGTAAGGTGAAGGTTGGAATTGAGGAATTACGCATACCTCGCTCATTTGTGTCTCCATTAGGGTTCGCCATCTCATAAGAGTACACGAAGAACTATTACCCAAAAAATCGCACAAAATCACTTCAACAAATTATTACCGAAAACACGCATTACTTTTCTTGAATAAACAAAAAAGAACAAATACTTGAGCTATATTCGTGCTGATAACGATTTGTTGTAATTTTGTATTTGAGAATAAAAGAAAAGATGTGTTTCATCAGGTTTGTTATTTAATGAAGTAACAGGTAACCTAGTTACATAGAACAAGAAGAATTTTGAATACACATGGACAGTATAAAGCCAGTATTATTACAACAAAAGGTATTACCCTGACCGTGTCAGTCATTATGTGACCGTATTACCATTATAAATTACGTTGTGAATATTTCATAATTTTATACTCGGTAAAACTTTAAAACAAATTTCAGTCAACGAAGCTACTCTTGGTTGCCGGGAATCCCTGAATATCTAAACGTTTATCTCAACTCACACTTATTTAAAAAGTCTAATAATCGTAATTTTAAAGTTGTGGAGGTTTTTCGGTTTAAAATTTCAAGATTCAGAATAATTATCAGGTAATTTTTTATAATTCGGACTTGATTTTGTTGTTTTTCTTTGAAAAATTACACGGTAATTTACACGGTAACTTTTAGCTGATGCACCGTAATTTTGTCTAGAACCACCGTAATTTTACCCCGGTAATTTTAACAAAAAATTTTAACACGGTAATTTTCGATTTACACGTGGAGACACTGCCGCTACGTAAAGGGCCTCGGGAAGCCGGTATCTGGCGGATTATGACAGAGATAGAAATAGAAAAATGCGTAGGCGAGAACGAGATAGAGAGAACGAGTGTCTACGGTGAGCTACGGACGCTACGGTGCTACGCTGTAGCTGGCTACGGCGCGGAAAGTATTTTTCGTTCCGATTTTGTAACTAGATGGCGTTGTTACTTTCTAATCGCGATATGGTTTCGATGATTTCGATGATGATGATGATGATGATTTCGATGATGATGATGATTTCGATGATGATGATGATTTCGATGATGATAATGATTTCGATGATGATGATGATTTCAATTTGATGATGATGATGATAATGATGATGATTTTGATTTCGATGATGATGATTTCGATGATGATGAATTTGTTGCTATCACCATGGTTATCATTTTGACAGTTCAACATCTATTGTGTCGTTAAGTTTATTTATGTACCTAGTTATAGAAAACATGGATTTAGAAACATGGCGCAGTTCAGCATAAATGCCAGACAACTAGTGCCTGACGCTGTTTTTCAACTGAACGTGAACCCATTGCGACTTACGAATATAATATGTATACTTAACCCAGTTTGAAAATAGGCAAATAGCTCAGACCTAGATAAATAGTTAGGTACTAAAATAAAAATACTTTTAAATGATCCTGATGTCACAACACTAACACCCAACTCTGCCCACACCATTGCGCTTAGTTATATCTAACTTCCGTTGTGCATTTATCAGGGGAACTGTCGCTGTATTACTTACCGCTGTGACTAAACTGACATGACTTAAGGCGCTTTTCCCACCGACAAAGCGTAAACCAAAATCATAATTTATTCAGGGCCCCGAAACGATCAATTGCGATTGATCAATGTTTACGTCATTTAAAATTACGAGTAGGTATAGTCCGATCGTTCAATTAGTGTCGCTGTCGGTCTATATTCAATAAAACGACTGAACGAAACGGTCGAATATAATAAAACAGTACGCAGGAATTGAATGCAATAAAAGGTGGTAAAAAGTGATGTCAGAAAAAAAATAAACCCAAGTAAAAAAAATTAAGACTAATCTTCATCACTTAAACTGATTAGGACACACTAATTGAGCGAACGGGCTTTAAAAATATTGGCAATCGCATCAATTGCATAAACCTACCTAATTTTGCTAACGATCAATTCGCATCAGTGAGCGTCAATCACGTAAAGATTAACAATCGCAATATTTATCGTTTCGTGGAACTGCCTTTAGAATGCGACACTAATTGAGTGAACGGACTGTACAATGGATTGTAAAACTTGGCATGAATAATAATTATGAGTTATTATTGTTATTTACATCCTTTCGCTCAAATAGTGTCGCCTTTGAAAAAACGCCGCGCGCCTAGGGATGAAAAGCGGTAAAATTACTTTCGTAAAATTCGGTAAAATACGATATTTTACGTAAAATATTATATTTTACGGTAAAATACGGTAAGATTGGGTAAAAAACGATTTAAACTACTAAGGGCCGATTTCACCAACGTCAGATAACATTTATCCAAGGAATAAAGTTGAGATTTGACAGATTTTGTATAGAACATCTGTCAAATCTCAACTTTATTCCTTGGATAAATGTTATCTGACGTTGGTGAAATCGGCCCTGAGAAAAGTTCCGAATCCGTGGAACAGATGGAGCCAGTCACTCATTGCGACCCATCATCAACGAGTCCCGCGGACCGCGCTCTGCGCGTGGCGCGCGGGCTGGCGGCGCCGCACGCCAGCTAATAAACCTACGGAACGGCAACAGCGCAAAATATTATAGCAGACAGACTGCACTAATCGGCTACGTGGCACGCAGTACGCACGCAACTATAAGCTCGCGCGCGCGCGCTCCGTCATCATACCACCATTCACCATACATAAGTAGCCTGTAATTTTACCGTAATTTATATAAATTACCGTAAAATACCCGTATTTTACCTGCGTTTTCGGTAAAATTACGTAATTTTGCAACCCTACCGGCGCGCCTCGGTGCCACCGATTTATCATAGAAGTCGCCTCAAAATCAAAAGACACCGCCCCCGCGCCGCGCCGCTCTGTCGACTAAAAGTCCGTTCGTTCAATTAGTATCGCGTTTCAAAGGCGGCGGCGGCGGCGTGCCTTTGATGGCGCCTCTGTAAGGCGACGTCCTCCAATTATTATTGAGCGAACACAAGCGAACTAGCTTCTACACCCGCAGGAAAGCCGAGGAATATTCTCAGTTTATATCGGTGCGTCACAGTGAAAGGTTGTATTTGTGCATAATTGTTGTAAAAATGTGTGTCCGGCCGTGGGAGGACGAGGACGTTTGTCAAGAGGACACTCAAAGTACTAGTGCATCGAAAAAAACACGATTAACGTTTTGCAAAACCTGTAAGCAGATTATACTGAATGTCCATCGGTATTGTGTTCAAACGGATGATATAACTGCTCCGATCACAGTTACTTCACGAATAGTGGGGGTAAGCAGGTCCACCGTCACCAATTTACTGAAGTCTGGCCCTGTAGCACTAGCACCTAAGAAACGGGGGAACGGAAAACTAAAACTTTCGAAATCGGACAGTTTTGAATGTGATTTAGTACGTCGCACTGTCTATAAATTTTATGCCAATAAAAAACTACCGACATTGGACCTGATTTTAGATGATTTGCAAGCTAATACGGATTTTTCCTACAAACGTACGAGTTTGCGTGATCTTTTGTTCAAACTTGGTTTTAAATATAAAATGTTTAATAAGCGCAGAGTGCTGCTTGAATCATCACGATATCAAGTTTGGCGATATAAATATATAACGTCGCTTAGAAAGGCACGTCGTGAAGGACGTAACATTGTATATCTAGATGAAACGTGGTACGACACTAATGATACAGTTAAAAAAGGTGGGATGGATTGCAGCTGCTATTGTAATTTGGACGCACCTGCCTCTCGTGGTAAACAGATAATAATAGTCAATGCTGGTTCAAAAGATGGATGGGTTGAAAATGCTCTAATGCTATCAGCAAAACAAATTAATGATGCGAGCGGAGATTATCACTGCAACATGAATGCAGCCTTATTCGAGAAGTGGTTCGAGGATCAATTGTTAAGCAATTTGCCACAAAACAGCACAATCGTCATGGATAATGCTGCTTACCACTCGCGGTGGTCCGTTAAAGTTCCTACCATATTCACAAGAAAAAGTGAAATTCTTGATTTTATGAATAGATATAATATTCGTATCCCGAAACCGACTCCTACTAAACCGGTATTGATAAATATTATTAAAAGAGCGGGAATCGAAAATAAATATGTTGTTGATGACCTGGCAACATCGAAGGGGTTTGAAGTAGTACGTCTTCCGCCGCATCACTGCATTTTTAACCCAATAGAACAAGTCTGGTCGAAGGTCAAGGATGACATAAGAGCCAGCAATTTCAAACCCACAGATGGTATAGCCGTATGTCAAATCATACGGGAGGTCATGCAAAATATTACTCCAGACATGTGGAAAGGATACGTAGATCAAGCAATTAAAGAAGAAAATATATATTTTGGCATGGACACAGAGCGAGACGATATTGAATCTTTAATTATACACACTGTTAGTGATTCGGAGGAAAGTTCTAGTGATGAAGAATAGTTATTAATTATAGGTAATTTTATTAATTATTTTTTCGGGTTCGTTCGTTATGCCCCCGGTGTCCTATGCTCCCGTATATCCACCCGATTCTGTTTAAGTGTAATAAATTTAATTTAAAGCTAAGTATTTTTATATACTTAAAAGGGACCTACCGGCTGACACAAATATTGGATGTGTAATGATTATGAATGACGCTACCTGCCGGCTTAGCATGACCAATTCCATCTATTCTACCGAAGAATAGACAAAGTTCTTTCTATCCAACTCGTTATCTGGTGCTCGAGCACGCGGCGATCCGTGCTTGGCGTACCAGACTTTTGTCTACTGAAGAATAGAAACATTTCTTCTATTCACTGTATGCATGAAATTCTCAGATCATAGAAACAAGGAGATATGCCATCATAGCAAATTAGTACGGGAACAACTGATGCCATTTTTAGTACATTTTTCGACACAATTACGCGCATAATTATTAAGCGCTCCTTGTGAATAAAAAGATCTCCCACGCATTGAACATTCCGCACACCCTCAATCTAACACTGTTAATCGTACTCAACACTAGCACTAAACTAAAACACTGTATTTATACCATCGATCGCGTTCGGATCGTCGCCAGCGCATATGTTTTTAATATGAGCAATTTGCTCAAGATCAGGCATCAAGCTCGATAGCGCCTTAGCACATCTCCTTGTTTCTATGATCTGAGATGAAA
Organism: Thalpophila matura; assembly: GCA_948465475.1. Classification (NCBI taxonomy): domain Eukaryota; kingdom Metazoa; phylum Arthropoda; class Insecta; order Lepidoptera; family Noctuidae; genus Thalpophila; species Thalpophila matura. Next base: position 7,331,555 of record OX419198.1, on the reverse strand, counting down.
TTATAGAAATTTTTCTACAATCTGTCACTTTGTCTATTCTTCTGTAGACAAAACCCGTTTCTTTCTATCGTAGTCATGCTATGCGTGCTGCTATGAAAATTGACTAGATCAATAAGTAATAAAGTCATAATTATTTTAATCATTTATTTATCATTTTATTTCACTAATTTCGTAATATTTCTGATTTTAAAGACAAATATGTAGATTTAATACAATTTCTTTAACTCCACAGTCCCTCAAAAGCTTTTTGTATACCGTTAAAATCCGTTGTTATTTATATCTTTAATTTGTCCAAAATAACTCTGACTTCGTTCCTGGAAAGGTCTGGTTGACTATGGCTCTTTTGGACAACAGTAAACCTATTTAGTGCTAATGTATTCATAACTGACAATAAGGACGGGGGCATGGGACACCGGGAACGTAACGAACGGACCCTTTTTTTCTGAGATCACTTTTTTGCCACCTTTTTTATTATTTTACATTCCTGCATGTCGTTTTAGGCGATTCGCACACTGCCCCGCATCACGCAGCGTAGCGCGGGGGTGCGTGATGTTCCGTTGTTTGCAAGTACCTGTATTTGTATAGAAATCACGCATGGTGCAACACACTGAAATCGCATTCACGCGCGGGATTTTTGTTCTGTCGCCACGCACCCCGCAGCGTAGCGCGGGGCGGTGTGTGATTCGCCTTAGGTAAACCGACACTAATTGAGCGAACCGAAATAAGTACGGCGATAACTTTTAAAATTAAAATACATACATTGATATTATACAGGATGTCCCGTACCTAATGGTGCAAGGGAAAAATAAATATTGTTACAAGTTTTCACGAAAAACTGCCCATCGGCACAATATTTTTTTTTAATAATTTCGCATAACTATCTCACTTTTTTATTTGAACCTTCTGATAGGGAATTGTAGTAAAAAAGTAGGCTTTTTTATCTCTAAATATCGACAATTGTTTCTAATCCGTATTGAAATTCCCCAAACGAATGCTGCATACTGATAGATAAACATGTCCTTTTACCGGGGTTTTCCCTTGGACCACTAGGTATGGGACCCCCTGTATAATAATCATTCATAAAATATAAGTTTTGTATTATCATGGGGTCTCATCAGGAACAAAGGAACATTTGTTGAAATAACTTATAATATATGGCGTTATATGCATCGATTTGTTATAGAAGTTTGCGTAAAATTGAGAACATGAAAAAATACATCATGAAAAATATTTGTTTAAATTTTGAAAAATCCTTTAAGCACGGAAAAATGTATAGCCCGAAGATAGCCCGCGCTAAATCGGTCATATTTCTTTGTATGAGATGAGGCATCTGTACGTATAGTATTATATTATCTGTGGTATTATACATATATCAATGACTGACAAGTGACATCCGCGTCGCGTATCATTCCTCGCTGACATGGACAGTCGGGTTCCGGCCCAATAGGCTAGTTGCATTGATTTTGAAATGGGGTTCAAACTGTTGTTTAATACGCAATTACGCACGCATTTATGTTGTTCAAAATTGTTGATTTTTTTTATAAAGCCAGTCAGTAAATAGCTTTAAAATAATACTCTAAAAATTGGTTATTTATGAACGCACGAAAAGCTGTTACGCCATGTTGTCCGTTTGTGTGACGTCAGTGACGTGAGAGAGGTCACTACTAGTGTTTGGCCGACTATGAGTTTGGCCGGAATTGAAATAACGGAAAAAATTATCCGAGATTCCGATATTTCGAGATTCCGAGATTCCGATATTCATACCCTAGACGCGACACGGCGCTGCAAAGTATTTTCTATATTAGTTTGTATGGAGCAAGACACGCTTATACTGTGCGCTTCAGCGACGCTTGCAGTCTTGCTTGTTCCAATAGGACTAATAGGAGGCAACTGTGCGACGCTGCACGGCCCGCACGGCCGCGTAGGTAACTCTCGCGGGTCACGGGAGGGGATTGCGCCGCGGGGTGCGGGGGAAGCAACCGCCCGCCACCCAGGGCTACCAGATAGGGTTTTTTTTTCATTCATTCCGAGTATCATGAATTAGAAACAATAGGATAAAACAGACGTTTTTGCAGCCGTCCATGCAGCCACGCATAACGCCACGCGGAATCAGTGCGTTCAGGCACAGATTAGGTACCTAGTTCAGGTCTAGCCGCTGCAGTGCAGTTCTTTGCAATTAGCTGCAGAGCCGCGTCGTGTGATCGCGTCGCGAAGCATAGCGCAAGTGGGTTTCGATTTCGACCTTTAATAATGTGTTTGTCATAATGATGTATTGTTGAATTGAAATCACAATACACCCTTAATATTATGTTGCTAATAATAATAAAGATGATAAACTCGGGAGTGACTAATTAAATGAGGGACATATTGAAGGAGCGTATTCAGTATTCGACTCTCGTTCAGATTTCAGGATTAGTTCTGCAGTAAATTGAACTATACTCGGAATTTTAATTCGATTCCAGATTTGACAATTTCAGTGTTGCAACGTTATGACAAGTACTAAATAGTGACGTTGCGAAATTATTCGATATGGAAATGGAATATTTCCGGATCGATTCTTCTCGTTTATAATTTTACTCTAGTAAACTAAGTATATCAGGCAATTAAATATTTCTGAACCGATAATTTAGTTTTGACGATTAATTAACGATCTGAGACTTTTCTTTTATAATTGTGTGTGAAATAAATAAAAAAAATGTTTATCGATTGTTTATCGATTTTTGTGTTCATCACTACACTATTATATGTGGTATCATTATTTCACAAAATGACAGTAGCTAATGTCAAATCTGGAATCGAATTAAAATTCTGACTATAGATTCGAATACTGAACACGGTCCCCGAAACGATGAATTATTGCGCATCGATGCGATTGTTGATCGTTTATGGCTCAGATTATAATTTTGTTTTATGGGTAATATCAAAAATAATTGTACAGTCACCAAAAAGAAACCAAAATGAATTTCGTTACAAAAATGAAAAGTGTTACAAAAAGGAAACAAAAAGGAACTAATAGGCCAATTTCACACTATGAACAAAACAAAGTAGGTTTCCGTTTTTTTTTTTATTAATTATAATCAATCACATAATAACTGAACTAGTTAGATACAATTTGGATAGGTTCATCCGAACTTTTATTAATGAAAAAACAAATCTTAATAAAAACTTTTAAATCACAAAACAGGTACCTACTATAATATCACATTTTTAATGGTTTCATATTTTTTACCCGACTGCGCGACGCAAAGGAGGGTAATGTGTTTATCAGTCTATGTATGTATGTTTGTTTCTATGTGGCGTTCTAGAGACCAAATGCGTAGGCCGATTTTGATAATTCTTATGTCAATCGATTCGTCTTAACCTTGCGAGTGTCACTAAAGACATAACAGTAATTAAAATTCACCACAGCGACAACCACACGCCATATTGTCAAAATGAAAAAAAAAAAAAAGTTGTTGAACTATGTCAAGTGGGGTGTCGTTGAATAGGTATTTTAAAATCATCTTTAGGTTCCTTTTATCATTTTAAATAATAGTTTAGGATATATAACGATTTAAAGTTGTTTAACAAATCAATCATTCTCGCTAATTCTTACTTATTGATTTAAGTTTTTATTTCAAGTATTAACGATATACAAACAAAAAAACAGTGAAAAATTTACCATCTTATAATGAAGTCAATGAATCGTAACTAAAAAGTATAAAATAAAAAATAATAATTTAAAGAAAAACAAAAAACCCGACTGCTAAAAAACTAATTTTTAAAAAATACGTGAAAGAATTAACTTAAATAAAAACTAAAAAGAAAGAAACAAGCCCAGTAGTTTAGAATTCTGTTAAGTAATACTAAATAACTACACAATTGAAATAGTTTTATAATCGATACACACATAAAACAAATCATAAATTCTAATGCAGAACAGAACGACTCACAGTCGGGGCCCATTTAAATTTTACCAATCAAATCTTCCCAAGGGGCCCCGACTGTGAGTCGTTCTGTTCTGCATTAGAATTTATGATTTGTTTTATGTGTGTATCGATTATAAAACTATTTCAATTGTGTAGTTATTTAGTATTACTTAACAGAATTCTAAACTACTGGGCTTGTTCTTTACTAAATTAATATTCGAGATCAATTATTGCTCTCATTATCGCTTAGCGATTCGATTATAATCGTCGATTACGATTACGATTATTACAAAAAAAATGTAAAATATTTATTTTTCATCGTATTATGATTGGGGAGTTAATTAAAGATATTTGGAGGGCGAGTTAAACATATTTTTTTTTTACTAAAATTAAAATTCACTAAAATCGCTTTAGTAGTTGCTGATATAAGCAGGTGTGACAGACAGACAGACAGACGAAGTCGCACCGTAAGGGTTCCTTTTTTACCATTTTGGTACGGAACCCTAAAATATCTTTTTGAATTCGAGAGCTTCTGTTTTTGGGCCAGTTATTTTTTTCGGGCTTCCCATTGCGAATATTACTTCACTTTCCCTCATTTTCCCGTGGGTGTTCTCAGAAGAGTCCAGAAACACTCTCAGGGGTTGAGATACGGGTTCTACCTAGATCATAATTTATAGCTATAACCGAACGCGCCGGCGCTTTAATTATGACTACCCCCCGGAACGGATCGTTAGGAAAGCCTATATTACGTAGGCTTACGGTATTACCTTGCCCTGTAATATTTGCGAGTATTTAAGACGGCTATTACATTTTTGTCACCTGTCTCGCTCGCACAGTACCATATTTTTAAGAATGTTAAATGAAAATATGCATTTTTGAAAAATCTATTTTTACTACGTTTTTATTAACTGGCTTTCGTGTCTGTCTGTCTGTCTGTCTGTTCGGTAAAAATTTAGCAATTCATTTTTCAAGCACTTCCTGTCATCGGATTAAGCTCTTTCAGCTTAATCCGATGACAGGAAGTGCTTGAAAAATGAATTGCTAAATTTTTATACTTTAATACAGGGTGGAATTTTGTAATGCCACCTGCCGGCCTAGCATGACCACGATAGAAACGGGTTTTGTCTACATAGAAATAGACAAAATGACAGATTGTAGAAACATTTCTACCGTTTTATTCATAAAACGTAGAAATGTTTCTACAATCTGAAGGGAAAGTACTCTTATTACTGTAGATACAAAATTTTACTCAAAGAAAACATTCCTTTATTTTTAAAATTAAGTAATACTGCATTCAAAGATTTTTAAAAAGTTACTTGCTCATCTAGGAATCGAACTGACCAAATGTAAAAAAAATTATATCCTGTATTTTTATGATGCTGATTGAAAGGGTTAATAAATTGTTAGCATTAATTACTTTTAAGTAACATGGTATCTTAAATTAAAGGAACACCGTAATATTTTAATCTTTTCCAATATCGCCTACATACTAGCTCGTAGCAAAGATGAATTCAAATAGTATTTTATTGCATTTATCATGCACTTATAAGGAAAACAGTGTAAAAAAATACTTATTACTAAATAATCAAAGCTATCTATGAAAATCGACACGAAAAGTAATTCTAATTAATTCTTAATTTCACCATGTTATTTTCATTTAAGAGACTTTCGGCCTTACCACAAAAAAGATAGACACGTCTTAAACGCGAATGCTACCAAAAATAATACACACTTGTTTTAGACAAGTTAGTGCTAAAACAATTGCCTATTATTTTTGGTAGCATTCGTGTTGAACGTGTGTTGAACAGATGTTTATTTTTTTGTGGTACGGCCGTATGTGTCTTAGAAGAAATTACTGCTTATAATTTAACCCTTTCAATCGGCATCATCGAACTGCTAACATCAAAATGTTAACATCAAAATGTTAGCAGTTCGGGACACTACTTTCAGGGTTAACGCGTGTTTGGTTTTGTTATTATTTAATTTGGGCCTAATTAAAATGGTGCATACCATGGCAACGTGTGCTGTTGTGACAGATAGTAAGTCATCATCTCGCATAAATGATGATGATGATGATGGATGGTGATGGATGGTGATGGATGATGGTGATGGTGATGATGATGATGATGATGATGATGATGATGATGATGATGATAAGTGGAAGTGGTGGAAGGGAGCAATGAATTTCACTAAAATATAACATTACATATATTTATTATATAATTTAATAAGTAAACAAAATGGCGGACGGTAAGAAATACTTATCGTAGGGCATTGATCGATTGGAAGTAGTTGGAAGTTTCTCGGGTTACTAATTAAGAATGCATTTTCGAATCCAAGATGGCGTACCTACATATTTTTTTCGTAAAATGTTATGGGTGTCAATTTCGAGCTTTATTGGGGTGATGATTACGAAAATAGGATCCATTTTCAAATCTAATAAATCTAGAAACCGAAAATATTTGTTAGTTGCATATTTATAATTATTATACATATAATTCGAATTGTACCTCAGCAAGTTATTATTTAATAAATGATTGTTAATGTTTTTAATAATAATATTGATGACGATGTTGATGTGAAATAAATAAATAATTTAATAAATACTTGTGACAACCCTAGCCTCCAGACGCTGTCGCGAAACTGTCTAGACGTTGTCGGCATTTACCGCAAGATCAAAGGCGTCGTCCTACTGTATGTTTCTTTATACTGTGGCATTACTGTGATCTTTTTGAAGGCAGTTTTATGTTACTCTATTATTTATTATTGATGTCATATATTTTTTTTATTAGAATGTAACGTTAATTAGAAGCTCGATCGATTTCAGTCTTCACTGCTAACATTTATTAGACTAGTATTTTTCCACAATCTACGCTTACAATGTTGCAGGGATCGTTAATATAAATTAATTATACGTCGTGTGCACCAACTCAATTACGTCCATTTTAACCCTCTCTTTTGCGTATAAGTTCCTAGTAGTCTATTTGAAAACCTAGTAGCAGGTAATAATATACGGTTTAGGTCATTGTTAGAGCTGTACGTGTACATGAAGGGTCTGAGCGGAATTTCCCCTTTCGGGCTTTTGAATACCCCTAGCGGTCCTTTCCGTCGTCGCGTCGCCGTCGGTCAGCTGCATTGATTTTTAGTGCAAAAGTAGTCTCTGATTTGTGAGGCTGGTTTCAGAGCTGGCCCGGGAGACCCGTACGGGCTCCCGGAACGTGAGGGGGTAGAACATCGTTTCACAGCGACGCGGATTGGTCCATACGTTTTAAAAATTTTTATACAGGGTGGCAGGTTAGACAGTGGAAATATTTTAAGGGGTCATTGTACTCATCATTATGAACAACTTTTACTAAGGGACCAACCCTGAAATCGCGAAAAAAAATCTGCTGTTCCATACATTTATGTTCACATAACTCAACAAAATGTATGGAAAAGCTGATAATTTTTTCGCAATTTCGGGGTTGGTCCCATTGTAAAAGTTGTTCATAATGATGAGTACAATGACCCCTTAAAATAATTCCACTGTCTAACCTGCCATCCTGTATAAAGGTATTTATTATTTTAATATAAAGGTCATATATACCTATATTTTTGCCTTACCTGTCTGCCATGTGTGTGTACGTTTCCCCAACATTATTCAGATACTTAGACATTTAATTAACAACTTATTAATCTGCCTTTCAGATGACGAGGCTCCAGACTCCGTAGGGTCCGGTCCAGAACAAGAAGAAGAAGAAGTTAAAAACCCAGCTGCTACCGATGTCGCGAATATTTTGAAGAGACTTCAATCAACGGGAGCTCTCATCAAAAAACCCAAACAAGAGTATCGTTGCTTCACTTGCGAAGAGGATTTTCAAGATTGGGCGGAACTAGAGAACCACTTGATTCAACACATTTCGCTGCCCTCCGTGGTACTCGACAAGCTGCCTTCCGACGACGAAGACGCACCTCTCTCCGGAGATGAGAACTGGTCAGATGAAGAAGAAGAAGCATCCCCGCCTCAGCCCCCTCAGAAAGTTACACCAACAAAGATCGACATATCACAATTATTAAAAAAGACTGGCATATCCCTGAAAAAACCCGCTGAAAATGACAACAAGAGCTCTGACTCGGCTCTCAACAAGCTTAGCGGATTAGGGTTCACTATAAAGAAGAGTAACACGCCGATAAAGAATGAACCAGAACCCGAACAAAACACTAACGATGTGATGGAAAAACTTGGCAAACTTGGCGGCATCAAACTGAAATTAAAATCGGAAGGGAGTAACTCCAACTCGTTCAAAGTGGTTAATGGGCTCAAAGATTTTAATTCATCGGATCAAGAAGACGAAGGAAGCGGGAATGACGACGGTGGAGGAGACGCTGACGCCGACTTTGATGAAGAAAATGATTCCGAGGGTGAAAATGAACGAACTCCGCCCAACACTCGTAAAACATCAGAGAGCGATGACTCCGAAAAATCTCCGAAAATCAAACCAAGTCCATTGAAAAACTTGCAGGGGATGTCTATAATACAGACGAAAGAACCTCCTACGCCCGTTAAAGTTCCTATACAACTTAAGCCACCTGGAAGACCGGCTGTCAAACAGACTCCAAAAAGGGGAGCAAATCTTCCTATTCAAACTACGCCAATTGCTTTGTCAGAGCCAACCAAGTCTCCTACTCCAACTAAAGCTCCCACGCCAGAACGACGTGAATCACGTTCAAGCATGGAGAACGTTGTAGTGAAACAAGAGATCGAAACTGTCGAAACACAGTCATCCAACGTTCCTATATTCTCCACTCAGATTAAGTCTGAAAGGTCTTCTCCGCCGCCACTCGACGGATCTACTCCAATATTAGCCAAGGTGAAATCTGAACCGGATGCATTAGTGTCACATCAGACCGCGCCACCCAGTGCTCTAGCTTTACACTTAACATCCACAAACAACGCAACTACACCACTTCTTCCAGTCACAAAAAAAGAAGAAGATATCGTAACAGTTATAGAAATAAATGGAGATTCTAACGACGAAGATGATGATTGTTGCGTAGTGTCCGCGACGCCGGCGCCGGACATCAAACCCATAGTACCTAAAATTGAAAATCCACCTGTTACGTACCCTCCACCTGCATACCCATCCTCGCAGCCAAGCTTCAGTTCCCCAAATATGCTTAACACTCGATTGACCGCCCCGTCGACTGAGAAACAGCACAACTTTAATTGGAACGCCCCAGATTCCAAACCACCCTTGAACATGTTTGACAAAAGCGCCGATGACATATTCGAGAGCCTACTGTCGAATTCTACAAAAAAAGAAGGCCTTTGTATATCCGATGCGAGTGAATACATATCCTTGGACACTTTAGGTCCTCAACATTCGTGTGATGTATGTAATACAAGATTTACTGATATATCCTTGCTGGATGAGCACAGAAGGATGACAGGTCATACAAAAACGTTAATTCTTCCATCAACATCGTCAACGCTAATGCCGTACAATCCAACTTCCAATATTCTGTCGAGCATATTGCCTGTAAAACAGCTTGCTGATCAAGTTGGAAAGCTATCTACCATCGGGGGAAGTGGCCCAGGGTTCACCCATCAGCAAAATGTCATGATCAATATACAAGCGTATCCAGGAGCCAGTGGCATGATGATGACTCCACAAGGATATAATACTTATCAATCTGCACAAAATATGCAACCTGACTACGGAAATAATATGTATAATCAAGGACAAACGATCCCAGGCCAGTATCCGGGACAAGCTTACATGAATCAGCCTAGTTATGGCCAGTTCCAACAGCCTATGTCCAAACAATATCCTGGAGTTGGCCAGTTCCCACCTTCATCGTCACCATACTCAGTGGCTTCTCCACTTCAGGGTATGCAGCAGGCTGTGTATGGGCAAGCGCCCACCGGCCCAATGAATTCACAGCTGGGACAAGCATTAGGTCAAATGGGTCCACCTGGAACATCCTACGTTCCTTCCTCAAGCCCAGGCGGAGCTATGAAACCTCCTTCAGGTGGCATTAAGATTCAGAACGTACAAACCTTCCCCGCGGGCCAGGCTTTAGGGATGCCCGGACCAGACCAGATGGGCGGACAGCCCACAGCACCCGGGCAAATCGTGGGAGCACAAATGCCTGCACCAAACCAAATCAGAATGGCTCCAGGTGCAAATATTACAGGTACAAGACCGCGCATGGCCAATCCTAGAGGCCCTCGTCCGTCAATAAGGCCAGGTATCCAAGTTCACGGTCAAGTTCGAGCACAGAAACCGGGAGTGCGAATGCCCATGAAGAGACCGGCGCCCATGGCCGGCGGGCCGGGCCAGAAGCGGCGACCAGACATGTTACTACCAGGCAAACATGACAACGAGGACTGTCAGGTCATGGCGATGCAGAAACAGAGGGAGGGCTTGCCGATGATCCAGAGTGTGCAAGGCGCGAAAGACAAACTCAATCTAGGCAGCCAAATATCTATTACGAAGAAGACGGTGAATAAAGAAGCTAACGCTATGGCTAATGTGTTAGCATCGCGAGGTATTAGCGTGAAACAGAAGCAGAAGAGTCGCTCCCCGACCCCAGAGCGCCCCATCCCTCACATACCGAACCTTGGCGCCGGCATGAGCATCAAACACACATCAAAGTCAAGCAACTTCTCCATACCAGAGGCTAAAGTTGGCGGCGGCATGCTTGCTTGCAAAATATGCAAGAAAATGTTCATGAACCACAATTCGCTCTCAGTTCACATGTCAAACGCGCATCCGCAGAGCAAATTGCCAGTCTTCAAGTGCGACGAATGCCCTGCTTCGTATCCAAAGTCGTTACAACTGCAGCACCATAAAAGGGTGTTCCACAATGTGACCGGCCCCAACAGGGAGTTAGGACTGCCTGTGGTGGACCTGTCCCAAGAAGACAACCTCAAACGGTTGAGTAGTCTAGGCATATATAGTTTCATACCGCTAGCGAATAGGGAGCAAGCGGGTGGATGCTTCGGCATACCAGTAATCTCAGTACACAATGTACAAAATGGTATGACAAACAGTTTGCAAGCTTTAGGCGCGGATGGTTTGCTAAGTTTAGGGCCCCTTAAACCTTTACCAAACTCATAGACTGTAAGTATACAGAAGTTTTTTTGAAAATTGAGTCGTGTGAGAGGAGGACTGTGATTTGATAGTTTTGTGTAGACCTTTGAAGGTCACAAATTTGTATAAGACTTCATTTCGTTAAGTGAACTCGAAATAGTTTGAATGTTTTTGTAATGAGTGAAATTATTTTTAATTTACATACTTATACTTACACATCATTATTATTCATATACCTACATAATATATTCAGTTAAAGTACATGATTGTCTAATTTAGAAGTCCATTAGATCGGAGCGTGTGTTGATTTAAATTATTTGTTTTTAATTAACACAATTTGCAATGCAATGTCGTAGCCAGGTCAACGAATAGAATTTCTTCTGTAATAAAATGAGTCTTGCTGGCACTTTACTGGCGTATTTGGCCTATTCACGTTATTTGTCTAATACAAAAATACGCTATTTCTATTAAAATAAAGTTTATTTTGTAGTAGCGAAATAACGTGAATATTTGGTAAAATACGTCAAATGAAGTACCGTCTTTACACATTCCATACTTTCTGCTTAAGTTATAAATAGAGAAGCGACGAATATGACTGTTCGTATTAGCGCTGAATATGAAAATATTAAATAATATTCGTAAAAAATAATTTTAATTTATGTTGGCATAATACCTACATAATGACGGATGACGCACAGTGTATGGTTCCGTAGTATGCACCAAGGAGTTTGCCAATTTGTATCAATGTCTACGACATAACTTGTAATTTAAAAAACTATACATACTATACAAAACAATATTATTTTATTACACAGTCCTGTATTGTATGATGAATACGCACAATATTATACACATCACACATTTGAATAAGTAATGTATGCAATCTCCAAAAAAATGACATGTCTTTTCTCAAGATCACAAAGTGAAAACTTGCTCCGATCTATAGGCACTCCATATGGTAATATTAGACAAAAGTGGCCTACGAAGGCGTGATTATCTTATATTTATATTATACTGATTTATACCAGACAGTGGTGGGCTCAAGCAGAAAGACGCATCCATAAAGGTGCAGTTAAACGGGCTAGTTCTTTGACAATTTCTTGCTGCAATTGTATAGCCGTGAGTTGAGATCTATGTCGTAAAACTCAGTAGAACAATTGTCGCAATCTTTCAGTATAGCAACGCGATATTGCAATGAAATTAAATGATGGTACATGTTCTAATGACTTGTACGATAGATCTCAACTCACGGCTATATAATTGCAGCAAGAAATTGTCAAAATACTAGCCCGTATAACCGCACCTTAATGCTTATTATATTTTAAGGACTAATGTATAATTAAATCCAGAGAAGTCCATGTTTATACAGCTGTTGGTTGGTTGTCGCCTCGGCTCGGGCCCAACACAGTTAACCATAAATTATGTCATTTAATTAACATAAATTATAATTATCATTTAATTTATATGCAGCTAATTTGTTTCTTATTCCTGGAGACTAAACTGACATTCGCGGGGTTGTCAGTTTTTGCAATATTTTATTTTTAATGATCATTTGAAAAATCGACACGCTCAGATCTGAAAAAAAATAAAATAATTAAATAACCCTTTTATTGAGAATTTGTCAAAGTGCATCTTGTAAAATACTAGACAGACAAAGTATAGTCCAGTCATCTGACAAAACTTCTGTCATCTGTCTAATTCCTGTCACCTGTCAAATTAGTCTTCAAAATATTTTCTCTAGAGTCTTTTTTGTTCCTCGCAATGTTGCCAGTATGACTGTTGACATTAATTATTAACTATAATATTAATATTAGCGAAATAAGTAAGAACACTTTTTATTGCATGTAATTGATATTTAACAATTTTGTGTAAAATACGCATTATAAAAATTCATTTTAACAAGGCGTGAAAACTTTAATGGTGTTTAGAAGAGGGTTGAAATCCAAGAAAAAACAAACTTAATGAAAATAAATACCTATAGCTTAACTTCGTATGACGATGCGTGTTGTAAAATACTGCATTACAATAGAAGTCAAGTAAAAAATAATGTCTAAATTATGGTTTTGATTAAAAAAAATATCGAATTTACTCAAGTTACATTTTAAAAATTTGATTGATGAAATTTGTTTTTTTTTTTTTATGCCAGTTGATAATTTACTTACAGTGTATTAAACCCAATAGGTTGATAATTATAGACAAAGTTTACACTCGTTTTGATATACCTACCTATTTATAGGAAATTCCATAAAACTTTATTGGTATGCTTGCTGTTAAATTATGTGTAAATAATTATTTATAATTTAATCATATACTTAATTATAATATAAGTAATGGGCAATTATAGAAACACGCCTTGTTAAAATTAATTGCAATAATTTTCATATAAATCAAAATGGCTGACAAACAGCTGTAACCGTTTAAATATTTTTACACATAATACTAAATACCTACTTATCTATGTAGTTTTAAACTGATCATTTCAGACAACTACATTATTGTAAAATGTATGAATTTGACGTAGCGTAATCTATTTGTGTCGCAATAAATATTCAGTTCAAAAATTGTTCTTATTAATTAATGCTGTAAAAATGTTTAGTATACTTAACTTACGTTATACGATGTAACGCAGGATTAGTAGGGATAAGCTGTCCTCTCTAGCTAGAGAACTTTTATCTTAATCTCATACCACATGTGTAAAAATCAGATAATTATACCAATACCAAACTATAGATAAAGCTATAAACTGACACAAAATTACAACATACACTGCTTTTCTTGCGTTAGAATTATTTGAATGTTACAATATCCTGCCCCGATTTCTATTCAGTATTTTTGTGTTTAATTTAAAAATCTTAAATGTACATCAACTTTTGTTCTTGACTGTACCAGACAGAACTTGACTTCTTTCTTTCTTTTATTTTATTACCGTAATATAGTATCCTACGTAGTGTTAATTCTCATTGTGACTTAAAGGGAATCGCTTATTCTCGACTAAAACGTGGACAAGCTGTTTAGTTAAAAGTATTTTTACCTAAAAATATAATTAATTCTTAAAACAATATTTATGTAACCCTCGTTGCAGGAAACTGTGATGTAAAAAAAGTCGTATTAATAAGTTAGTATTTAAGCCATTTACATCCCACAAAGCGCGCCATTGATTGGTTACAGACCCATGTAATTTATGACCAAAGAGTATAATAATCAACAATGAGGTTTTAGTTTTATGATAAAAATAATGAATAAAATTATTTTCTTTTTAAAAACGTTATTATATGACCTTATAATGTACCCTTATTTAATTTTATTTTATTGGATTTAAAACCAACAAAAACACACTCTAACAGAAAGATTATTTAATAATAATTAATTAATTACTATAGACTAAAACCTCATTAGTGATTATGAATCATAAATAACACGGTCTGTAACCCAAAAATGGCGCTGCTTTGTGGGATGTTAACGCTTATTTAGATAATTTTTACATAGAATTTCCTGCAACGAGGGTTGGAAAAATATTGTTTTCAGAATTAATTATATTTTTAGGTAAAAACACTTAACTGAACAACTTGTTCACATTTTAGCCTGGGCTCCGAACAAAGTGAGCGATGCCCTATCAAACTCTTATATGGAATCCGAAAAGTCGCTTCTATATTTTAAACTTAAGAGGTTAAGGGACCGTTTTACAGTGTCCGGATATGCACTATCCATCGTATAAATTCAATATTGTAACAGAATTTGTATGGCATTATCAGTCTGCCAAACAAATTAACTGGCACTTATCCGGAGGTGGAGAAACAGGCAATGTGTAAATATCTGATATTTAGATAACATTATCGGCCTTACCACAAAAAAGATAGACACGCGTTAAACGCGAATGCTACCAAAAATAATACCCACTTGTTTTAGACAACTTAGTGCTAAAACAAGTGCGTATTATTTTTGGTAGCATTCGCGTTTAACGCGTGTCTATCTTTTTTGTGGTACGGCCCTATAAGTTTATGTATTGCATATCTTGTTAATACTTACGTAGGTAACATGTAACAAGTTATTATTGATAATTTGATATGTACTTATATTTCGTCCTGTAGAGTATACGGAACTATTAAGCCTACATCTAAGACCCATTCCATCGTCTCAAGCAAAAAGGGCATAAATAAATAAATAAATTTATTTCACCAGAAATTACACACCCAGTTACAAAGCAAATAAACATGACTCAATTACAAGACTAACGACTACTTCGTAACTTGATTTGGGAACCTCTGCATCCGAACCAACCTGTATCTCGGAATACAGTCCATCCCCTTAAAAAGGGCATACTTCATCGTGAAAACAGATTACTTACGCCCTTTTTATCAGTGACGGCAGCATTGTTTCGGGCTCGACGGTAGCTTTGCATTCAACGACTATTTCAGAAATAAGTTCAAAGTTTTATGTTATGTGTTAGTACTATTTTAGTGTTGCATCTGTTCCAATTTTTTTTTATATTTTTGTGTTCACTTAAGATTGAAGGAACTGAAGTAGATAGATATGTGACTTTTCTTGCTGACTGTACTGAGAATTGAAGTTTCCACTTGTGAGAGTATACTTGGATTAGAGGCCGTATCTTGTCTTAATGATGGCTTTGATTATTTAGTAGAGAAATGCGAAGAGCCACTATTTATTACGATAATCGAGCGAGTACTATTGATCAAGGATATTAATCGCAGTACGACGATACCTATTAGTGTTGTTGTCCTAAGGGTAGGATCGCCAACATGTCCAGGAACCAATACGGGTCGTTTTAATATTTTGATGCCCAAAACGCGGAAATTTCAACGCTGAAACGCAGCGACTACACCAAAGCCGCAAAACCTCTGGCTTTTGCTCTGGGCTATTTTCGTATTTTGTCGAAATTGTCAAAAAACGGGACAAATACGGCACATAGCAATACGGGACGAGATGGTCAAATACGGTGACAGTCCCAGTCTCGTATATACGGGACGTACGGCAATCCTACCCAAGGGTCATGCCCTAAGGTAGCCCGCAAAATTCAATTTTTCTTGCGTTTTTTGCAGCATCAGTTTGCTCGTTGATCAAAATACGATTCGCGACAGTAACAAATTATGTATTAGAATAGGTAATAATCATTAAAAATCATCAATACAACTCTTACGTTCTATTGATACTCGAGACCATTAGCCAAAAAGTGAACTAACATCGTCATAGATAGCTGCATTGTCCAGTAGAACTATAAATCTAACTACGAAAGTGCGAAATTACTACAACTAGAAAATTTTGATTTCGTGGGTACCATAAGGCGGATACAGACATAGCGAGGCATGCGCCGCGCACGCCTCGTTTCTCGCTTCGATATAAAACACATGCCTCACCAGCACCACGAATATGAACGTCGAAGATGAACATTGCGAAGCATGCGATGAGCGCCGTGTGCGACGCATGCCTCGCAATGTCTGTATCCACCCTTAGAAGTTTAGAACTCTCTCCCATATATTATGAATAGAATATTCCTATGTATAATTTAGTTTCTAAAAATATTATACGTTGCGATGATATCGCGCCTCCTGTGTCGAAAGTTGACTGTTGAAACTATGTTTACATTCTAATTTTTTTAAGTTTCTTAAATTGACCATTTTTGAGATTCGAAAGTCGTGCAATTAACCGATCTTTTAGTCTAAGTATTTCTAGTGCATAAGTATACTGTGTACTGTCTACACAAGAAATATATTATTTTTTTGGTTTGCTTTGTATAAAATGCGCGTTCTTGGTGCATTATGTAACTTAGGCTAAGAAAAGATTAATATTTTAAGTTGACTTCTACGAGTGATTGTAAGGTTTTTTATTTGAGTTACTTAGGTATATTAAAAATGTATCTATTATAAGAGAAAACTTTAGATACGGAGAAATGATTAAAAATAAATTTATGAATAATATTTTGTGCCTTTTCATTTTATTTTCCCAAAACATTACACACATTTCTCTACACATTACACCACGTATTTACACCCACATACAGTGTAGATACAATACAAGTAATCTTAGGTGTAGGTAGGCGTCGCAGTATCTACCTATCTGATTTGGTATCGGGCGAGGGATGGTACCCAACTTATACGGCCGGGAAATGAACCCGCGACCTCCGCCGTACCGTAGCGTCGCTCTAACCACTGAGCTATCGTGTACTGCCCGCACAGTTCAGTTCCAGTTGTTTTAAAATCTCGGTGGCAAGTGACTGGAAATACGAAAAGAGGTCATTATATCTACTCATCATTTGCGTCGCAAATGTGACTAACACGCGTTAGTAGCGATGCGACAGCATCGATACAGTCTCGCGACTGTATCGATGCTGTCGCATCGCTACTAACGCATCGATACAGTCGCGAAGCGGTCGCTAGCTGTGTGCCCTCGGCCACGGGCCCAGATTCAGTCGCGATGCAAACGCGATTCAGTAACGGCAAAAAAATACCACGCCACCCTACCTCCGTTCTCTCCCCGATGTCGATGTCGTCCGACGCGGTCGCGCGTTTGCATCGATATAGTTGCGATGCAGTAGCGCGTTGGCATCGCTGTTGTAGTGCGTTGCAAATGCGACTAACACGCGTTAGTAGCGATGCTGTCGCAAAAAGTCGCCGTGGGCGAGGGGCCTTAAAAGTGGCTACAGTGGATCCCGTACTAATTTATATGTACTATGATGGCATATCTATCTCTTTTTTTCTATGATCTGAGGTTAAGCATAAGCATAATCAGCTCTTAATGTTCCCACTGCTGGGACACAGGTCTCTCTGTGAGATAGAGAGGGCCGTAGTCCACCACGCGGCCCCAGTGCAGGTTGGTGGACGTCACATGTCTTCGAATTGTTGGTTCTAGGACCGGTTACCTCACGATGTTATCATTGTATAACTTTTTTTTTTTTTTTTGCGGATGGTAAATCATCAAATGAACCCGAACCACGCTCTGCGTGGAGCGGAAGGGGGTGTCAGACTCTTACTGACTAAAACCCACCCGTGTTCCTTCCTTAGCCCTTTATGTTCCGGGTCAGCGGTATCCCTTCCGGACAATCCCGTTTTCCCGGCAGGCTTGGGCCCGGAAGTGGACATGGAAGTAACAAGTTGTTACTTTCATCCCTATTTTTAAATTTTACCGAATACGACAAACACATGCCTTTATCCCAAAAAACTGTTAGAAAGATACCGTTTCCAACGCCAAAATAGAACGATGAATAGTTATGCTATCTTACTGAGATTTGACACGCAAGCTTAAACGTCCCATAATAAAAACAAACACTGTTGGAGAAAACAGTCACAACTTATTTTGGAGGTATTTTTACGGCACCGACTCGCTACGGCCACAACCTGACAGCACAGCGCCGTGAGACCTGGTGAGGGAGGGTTCATAATGGCCCAAATCAGTGATACAAGCCATCAGTGCAGCTAACATAATTCGTCCAGAAACTCATTTGTTACGTTCATCCCGTGTTCTCCCCTACTTTTCTGCTCAGATTATAAAACAATTTATAATCTGAGCTTTTCTGTGTAATAGTGTTTCTGTGTAGGTAATAGCGTAAATAGTGAATGTTTTGTGTATTAGGAACAATAGTTAAAATAGTGAAAGACAGTGTTTTTGGGAATAACCAACAATATATAGTTTTAGAAAGTCTCGAACATTTGTTTATAAGGTACCTATACAAAACAAAGTTTGTAATATAGACCAGAACTCCGATCATGAGTTTTTTTGAAGTATAGTTATAGGTAGTCCTATAACATTTTGATAAAATTTTATAAAATTTGCATATAAATTAAATACATAAGTAATTAATTTCTCTGTATTTTTTAAAATGTGCAAATTGTATAAAATTTTATCTAAATGTTCTAGGACTGTTGTATTTTCAATTCAAAATATGCTAACGTTAACGAAACTATACGTCAATAAAACTCATGATAGGGGTACCTACAGAACCCGAGACACGTGTGCGGCATCTGTTCTGCGACGCGTCAGAAAGCTAAACGCGCCTTGCGTTACTTGTATTGTTTCTTAAAACATTAAACAACACGGTCGGTCCTAAATGACCAGCATCAATAGTTTTTAATAGTGGGTCTGGGGTACAAGAATCTGTGGTACAAGGCATTGATGTGTTAAGATACAGGACCCTATCATAAACGACCGTGTGCCGGGCGCTGCACGGACCCTTTGTTTTGTATCCTTTGTATAACTGCTGTATTAATGTAGATATCGTATTTTACTGTGTACCTCTTTATTATCATTTGAACTTCTTTGTAAATAAATATTGTTTAGCGGGTACCGAGGCCCGTACTCCAGTAGGGGGTGCCCTTAGCGTGTGGTCGCTTAGTTTGTAGTTTTATTTAGTTTTAAGCCTGGCTGGAGGCATGTGTAAGTCCTCACCAAATGACCGGTTAAGCAGTGACGGCTGTTAGAAGCCAACTGCGAGAGGCCATTAAAAAAAACCGGCCAAGTGCGAGTCGTACTCGCGCACCGAGGGTTCAGTATAATTTTTGGACGTATAAAGTAAAAAAAACCGGACCGCATAACTAACTTTGTTTGTGAAGGAATTTTGATGATTTTGAACAATTGTACTAGTTAGGAACATCGTTTTATTTTTGGTGCCATATTTGGGTCAATTCCTATCAACCCTAATTATTTCAGATTTTTCGCTCTGCAAACTTCGGAGATAAGGGGGGGGAATGGTATTTTTTCAGACATTTTTCAGCATATGTCGAAAACTGTGAGACATAAAATAAAAATATAATTTTGAAATGTGCAGATCAAGCCCTTTCATATGATATGTCACTTGACCTAGTAACCCCACTTTGAAATTTTGGACCCCCACTCCGGCCCCTTTTGCAATGAAAATAAAAATATTTTTTGACTTTTTTCATTTGCAATATAGTTGGACAAGCATTCTTTATAACCAAATTTCAAGTCGATAGCATTAGTAGTTGCTGAAATAAACAGGTGTGACAGACAGACAGACAGACAGACGAAGTCGCACCATAAGGGTTCCTTTTTTACCATTTTGGTACGGAACCCTAAAAACGGAAAGATGAGTTCGTACCGAGTTTTACACTAGTTCTCCACTAGTTCCCACTAAGTTCTCACCAAGATCAGCTCTCGGTTAGATTCCTACACAAGTCAGTTCGCGTACCTATAGTCAACTATAGAATAATCGTGGTACTCGCTATCTAGGGTATAGTAAGAAGAAATAGTTTTATTTCTCTCGTCGTTAATACCTCGAAGTGTTTCGAGTACCTACCCCAGCTTGATTGTAGTCAGCGAAAGAACACATAACCGGCGGAACGTAATAGATACTAGGCAATTAGGCATCTTCTAGAACCCCCAGCCTCCAATCCAGCGAATAGGTGTGTATCTCACACATAAACAATGTTAAAAAACAATTACGATCTGTTTTTGAAATATGTTTAACTCATGTGTTTTTAATAATTAAATTTGAATACCTATATATAATATTATAATTAATATCATTTTGTAGTTCGCTATCCGAATTCATTTTTCAAAAATGCATTTACATTTAACATTCTTAAAATATATGGTTCTGTGCGAGCGATAGAGGTGGAGCAACAGCCCCGGATCTTGAATTATTTCGAGGCGGGACAAAAACTGAAAAATGCTGCCCCCGCCCGACAATATTATTTTACCTTTATCATCATTCCAGCCATAACACGCCCACTGATGTCAAAGTCAAAGTTAAAGTCAAAGCATTTATTTCAATTAGACCAATTACAGGTACTTGACTTGTACTTGAATTGTCAAGGAGTCTGTCAGTTAGTCATAATGATGAAGCTAGATGCCCGTTCCAAAGCCTTTGCCAATCTGAACCGTGTTTGAACCAATTTGTTCCTATCTCTAGTATTATGCCTATCACATCTTTTAGTAAAAAGATGTTGATTTTTTATAACATACATAATATTTTCATAAATGTACTAACATCATGACACCGTCATGATGTTAATTTCTTTAAACAATTCCCTTAGAGATTCACGACTACGGAGATTATAAATAGCTCTGATAGCTCTCTTTTGCAGAATGAATATAGAATCTATATCTGCGGCCCGTCCCCACAGTAAAATACCGTAAGACATTATACTATGAAAATAACTAAAATAGACCAGTCTCGCGGTATCCACGTCTGTTAATTGCCGGATTTTTCTAACAGCATATGCTGCTGAACTTAGCCGTCTTGCCAGAGATGTTATATGAGGGCTCCAGTGTAGCTTTGAGTCAAGCGTGATTCCCAGGAAAACCGTTTCATCGACGAAGTCTAGTTTCTCCTTATTCAGTACAACATCACATTGACTAGTTTTAACATTAGGCAAATTTCTTCCCATTGAATACCTACTAAATTATTTACAGTCAACCAATCGTGAACCTTTATAATAGCGTTATTTACGTCGTCAAGATTTTGAGCACGTCTATCTATTTTAAAAATCAATGAAGTGTCATCAGCAAATAACACCATTTCTGGTTGATTATGCAATAAATGGGGTAAATCATTTATATAAACTAAAAAGAGAAACGGGCCTAATATTGAACCCTACGGAACTCCCATCTTTACTTTTAAGCCCGGTGAATTTACACCATTAACTTGTACCTGCTGCTGTTTATCATTCAAATACGATTTCATTAAGCAGAGCGCAGATTTACCTAGTCCGTAATGCTCGATGCTGATGGACATAGGCCTCCTACAAAGAACGCCACAACGACCGGTCTAGCGCTGCTCTTTGCGATTACTACGCTTGTTAGACGAATACACTACTCAGTGTATTCGTCTTGAATTTGCCGCCCGGGGCATGGGCCTCGGCTAGCCCCCCCCCCCCACCCTAAATCCGGGCTGTGGAGCAACATAAACAGACGTTATACAGCAATAGCGTCAATTATTCATTATCGCTAACCGAACCTACATTACCTACATATAGGTAGGTACGGTCTACTACTTTTTGCTGTGAATAATAACATTGTCAACATAAGCATTGAATCTGGTTAAAAAACTGAGTAGGTACCTACTCAATGACACAAGTTATGTTAATCGCGTAATACAATACGACAAAAAATATAGTCCAATTCAGAACCTTCTCCTTTTTGAAGTCGGTTAAAAATAGACAACATTTCCATAACACATCTGAAAAGCTCAGTGTAAAGAAAGCAAAGTACCTACCTAATGGTGTAACTTGAAAAGGAAAACTTTATGATTTACATTTTCAATGGCCGCCGCTAAAGAGTAGACATGGAGTTGCATTCTATGATAAGTAGCTTCCCCGTTTTCCCAGGACCCAGCCGAGCTAAAAATAAAATCTGGAGGTGGCAGAGAGGTGCTGCGCATAACAGCAATTGGTCATACACCTATCGATCGAAATAAGCGCATGCGATATTTAGTTCTACTTGGGCCCCATCGAGTGCATCGTTCCGGTGAGGAAATATTCAAAAATGCCTGTTTGCGCGGTGTTAACCTGCACGTCTTCGACCGAGGACCCAGACGTAGCTGCCAAAGGCCTCAGTTTTCACCCGTAAGTAGAAAACCTTAATTTTACTTAAAAAAAAATAAGTCTGAAAATTGCAATTCACCTGTTACGACGACCATTAAGCTGTTGCATAGTGAAGTTTATACATTGCTGTTGATGTTCGCTCGCAATATTGACCCCGCTATCATAAAGGGCGATGTATTACGCGACGAACGATAGCGCGTGAACTCGGAACGCGTTCATGGTGAGGGGCGAAACCTGCTAGAGGTGCTCCTATTAATTATTTATGAGAAAAATATCGATAAATGAAAGTATTGTGTTCTTTTCACATTTATCTTGTATTATGTGCCTTAATGCGATGTTATTGTGTGCCATAAGCGAATTTTTTTTAACCAATTACTACCTCGGTCCTACGCAATAGTAGGTACCTACCTATTTTTTGCGAAATATTTTCAAATTTCAGTAAGGGTAGGTACAGTACGAGTTTGAGAAAGAGATAATCGGCTAGCTTCGGCTTTGTAGAGCGTCGTATCCATCACTCATACCTATGTGACGTTTTGTCGCCGACTTGTTTATTAGATACCAGACTGTTGGTGCTTCGTGCGACAGAGATGACGCTCTATAAAGTCGAAGCTAGCAAATATCTCTTTCTGAAGCTCGATGTGCATTATTTACTGCCACGTACTGTAATTTAAATTTAAAAAGTCGAAGTTATCGATGCCTTTGAAAAAGATTTCTAATTACATAGTTTTAAAGCATAAGTTCCCGCTTTCAAAAACGCATTTTCTTTTTTCAAAATGTCGAGGTCAGTCAGAACAGTTTCTAGGTGCTATGATTCTAGAAACTTCCTAGTACAGAACAAAGAACGCGCATTCTGCACAGGCTCGTACTGAAATCCTCTTTTAGACAAATGTGGCGACATTGATATTAGGTAGTATGTGAATTTATTATAAATATTGATTATGATATTTATATAACGGTATTTCAGTATATTTATATAAATATCATATCGAAATCATAATATCATATCAATAGCGAAAAAATATCTAACTGGACCTAAATAATATCAGCAATTATATTAAAAGTAGCTGGTTCTCGCGGTTTCACCCCCGTTGCTCGGCTCCTAAGGGTCGTAGCCAGGCGCGGTCCCAGGGGGGGTCACGGGGGTCATGACCCCCCCCAAAATCGTACAAAAATGCGCCAAACACGGTAATTCATGGTATATCACGTCGGCATTAATCGGTATGACCCCCCTTAAAGTCTTCAGCTGCGGTATGAGTGGTATGACCCCCCCCCCCAAAATCGTTGGCTGGGACCGCGCCTGGTCGTAGCCTCACGTTAATAGCCTATACTATTCCTCATGAATGTGGCTATCTCAGATCATAGAAACAAGGGAGATGTGCCAAGGCGCTATCGAGCTTGATGCCTGAACTTGAGCAAATTGCTCATAATAAAAACGTACGCGCTGGCGACGAACCGAACACGACCGATGGTATAAATACAGTGTTTTAGTTTAGTGCTAGTGTTGAGCGACGATTAACAGTGTTAAATTGATGGTGTGCGGAATGTTTAATGCATGGGAGATCTTTTTATTCACAAGGAGCACTTAAATATGCGCGTAATTGTGTCACAAAATGTACTAAAAAATGTACTAAACTGGCATCAGTTGTTCCCGTACTAATTTGCTATGATGGCATATCTCCTCGTTTCTATAATCTGAGGTTGCGACTGTTGCGAGTGCTTGCGAGTCGACCCATGCGCATGCATGCCTCCTTCAGTGCAGCGTAGGTGTGTAGGCAGTCTTTTCGTAGCGCCGCCCGCCGCGTCTCGTACGCCTACGGGCTACGACGTATCCGCGGGTAAAATCAACGTAGGCAGTGCTACGAATATTTTAATTTTAGGGGTCAATTTGTGATTCTCCTGCAAAAAAATTATAACTATTAACTATGTATGTAATCGTAATATTTATTACCCGACCGCCCCAAAAGGAGGGTAATGTTTTTCGAGAGTAATATGTATGTATGTTTGCATAGCTATTTCTTTTTGCACGCTCTGTAGCATAAACGGCTCGATGGATTTCAACAAATGAGGTGTCGTTAGATTCGTCTTTACTGTGGGAAAGACATAGGGGCAGATATAGACATAAAAATTTTGTTTATCTCGTTTGTTGCAGTTTTCCTACCAATAAAGAGGTCCAAGACAAATGGGTAGATATGACGGGGATGGAGAACTGGCACCCTAAGGAACACAGCGTTGTCTGTTCAAAACATTTCCGGGATAACGACTATATTATCAAGAGATCTGGCCTTCGCTACCTGAAGACCGCAGCCATACCATGCGAGTATGTGGTGTATCGGGACCTTCTTGTAAGTATTATTCTACTAAGCATTGTGGGTAACTCTGAAAGTTCACAAATAAACTGGCAGTTCTTGCGGTGATATCACACGGCGTGTCAGTACAGGGAGGTGATTCTCGCTTTGTGCGATAAATCAGTGATATGATCAATATCGTATCATGTAGATATCGCATTCGATCAAGATCATATCTACTGAAAATATCGGTCCCATGCTAAAATCGGTATTCTCGCGGGCAATAGATATTTTTGTAATAGATATTGACGTATTATTATGTTCATTCAATCCTTTTCGAGTTTTTGTCTCTGCCAAGACACGTTCCGTTTTTGTTGGTTGGTGCTCGGACCAAGAATTAATGATAAATTTTGATAATTTGTCTTCAAATAATTTTTTCTAGTCATTTGGGCTAAAAGTATGAATAAGTTATCATTTTACAGTAACCACCATTAGATTTTAGTCAAGTAGGGAGTATTTATTTCATTCTAATAAAAAAAAAAATCTTAACATGTGTATACTTTTTGTGGAACGGAGTGTCAATGTTTTGACAGTGACTTTTATGGACATCTGTCAAAAATTCTATATTTTTATTCGTGTTTAATTGTTATTAAACATTTGTTTATTTTTTCTAAAATTGTACTCATCCTTACGTAATTTTAGCTTAATTGAGAATTGAATCATTTTAAGTAATAGTGCCATAACCTAAAAGTGAAGTGAAATCGTTTGTTTTTGTTTGTTTGTTTTGATTTGGGAATTTTTCTGTGATACAAGCCTCGACAACGGACAAATTTGTCTGTTAAGACGATTTTCTTTCGAAATTCATAGTTTTGATCAATTGAAAGCAAAATGATTTTACCGATCTGACAACAATTCTACAACTTCTTTTACGCGCGTACGATAATTCATTCGATATGACACTATCGACTGCTCCATACCACGCGATGCATGTCGAACGCTTTACCATCGATATATATCTGCAGTGACTTCACGAGAATACCGAAAGCTACATTCGATCGATATTTTGACAGTTGTTGCTATATATATCGAAAGTGATATTAAATCGAACCCGCGAGAATCACCCCCCAGTTGTCGCGGGTTCGATATTGATATCGCCTTCGATATATATTGCAACAAATGTCAAAATGGTAGGGATTTTGACAGTTGTTGTAATATACAGGGTGGCAGGTTAGACAGTGGAAATATTTTAAGGGGTCATTGTACTCATCATTATGAACAACTTTTACTATGGGACCAACCCCGAAATCGCGAAAAAAAAATAAGCTGTTCCATACATTTTGTTGAGTTATGAGAACATAAATGTATGGAACAGCTGATTTTTTTTTCGCGATTTTAGGGTTGGTCCCATAGTAAAAGTTGTTCATAATGATGAGTACAATGACCCCTTAAAATACACACATCAAAAGTGTCTAGGGATCAAGCATTTTTATGCGGATTTCTTGAGATTGAGATGTGGCTTTGTAATAAATTTATGATTTTATAAATTTATATGGATCCTTTTTGGTGCATTTCATAATTTGAATCAGGAACTCTCAATCAAATTCGAGTAAAAGATGAAAATAAGCTGTCAATATTTTCCCTATAAAAACATACAACGCATTGAAGACAATTAGTGCTACTGTTTCCCTACTACTGATTAAAACCAACGTTATTATGGAGCGGCGACGTCATTTAAGCAGGGAAGAAATGCTCAGAGCCGTGGGAATGATAGAAGCTGGTTCCCGGCAACGTACTGTAGCTTTAGCTCTGAATACAAGTCAGAGTGTTATCAGTCGACTTTGGACACGTTACCGAAGCACTGGTACCGTGGCTGAGCGCCATGGAGGACGGTATCGCTGCACCACACGGAGACAAGACCGATACATTCAAATCTTAACTCGAAGAGCTCCAACAATAACCGCCATGATGTTAGCCGTGAGGCTTCATCACTCTTCAGGGAACTTAATTAGCGACCAAACAGTCAGAAACCGCTTGCATGAAGTGAACCTTCATTCCCGAAGACCGCTACGGGTACCACCTATAGCAATGCACAATCGTAGGATTCGATATCAATGGGCTCTTGAACACAGAAATTGGGCAGAAGAACAATGGCGTTTCGTGTGCTTTTCTGATGAGTCTCGTTTTGGTATGAGACCGGATACAAGACGTATACGACACTGGAGAACCCCTGGACGCCAACAGCGATTAAAATCCTGCCAGGAAGTCCATCCTTATAGTGGTGGAACCATCATGGTATGGGCGGGTATTTGGATCGGCGGAAGAACTGAGTTGATTTGGATCAGAGGCAACCTCAACGCTCAAATTTATGCTGAGACGATTGTATCAGACGTCATCGTTCCTCTACAAGTGCAAATCGGTCCCTTATTTCAGTTAATGCATGATAATGCACGACCGCACACCGCAAGAGTTGTAAGACAGACTCTCGCCGCAGCTAACATCAATGTCCTGCCCTGGCCTGCTCAGTCGCCAGACTTGAACCCGATTGAGCATGCATGGGATATGCTACAGAGAAGAGCTCTGCCGAATATGGAGGGTATCCAGTCGCAAGAAGACCTTTTTTTGTTGTTGCAACGAACATGGGCGGCCATTCCACAGCGTGATTTGGATGAACTCATTTTGAGTATGCCAAACCGATGTTCTTGTGTTGTTAGTGTTCGCGGTAGAAACACGGATTATTAATTGTTTAAGTTACTCAATAAAATTTTAAAGAAAACTGTTATTTCAGTCTTTTTTTCGAACTTTAATGTTAGTGGTTCAAATGTCAAAAATCCCTTTATTAGGAAAATGGCAAATTTCTTTATTAATGCAAAGGTGACTTGGTTTATCGTTACTGTGACAAACGAAAACACTTTATTTGATGAATCCTTAAAGAAAATTTTAATTAATATCAATCAGGAGAAAAGTTATTGCAAAAATATATGTTGATCCCTAGATACTTTTGATGTGTGTATTTCCAATGTCTAACCTGCCACCCTGTATATCGAAGGCGATATCAATATCGAACCCGCGAGAATCACCCCCCAGAATAGAGAGGCTGCTGTGTTTTCATAACGAGGGAGTTAGTAACTTCTTTTATAAATTAACTACATAGGTATAGGTATAAGCAACTTAAAGCGCAAAGGACGTGAGCTTGTGGAGAAAAACAGTTTACTTATGTAATTATTTATTATTTTTAGTTTATGTGACTAGGTGACTACATTACCTAAATTGCATTTTAAGAGGGCTTTTACATTTTGTCACCTGTCTCGCTCGCACAAAACCATATTTTTTAAGAATGTTAAATGAAAAGATGCATTTTTGAAAAATGTAGGTAAAATATTATTCATTATTACTAACACTAGTTTGTAAGCTCGCAATTATACTAACAAATTAATATGGATGTAATCAATATTATGATGAATCTGAAATAAATGATTATTTATTTATTATTTATTTATTAAAACATTATAAGAATATATTTAAAAAAAATGCATATTTTCATTTAACATTCTTAAAAATACGGTTTTGTGCGAGCGAGACAGGTGACAAAATGTAATAGCCCTCTTAAGCTCCATATATTATTTTTGTTACTAGAAGAAGCTAACAGCATTTTATTCACATGCGGCCGTAAACATTTCTCAATTTCTCTGAAAAAATTGACATCGTGAAAGTTAGACGCAATTTTTCACGAGCCATGCCGAGCGGGGCATCCCTATTGCCAGACTCCGACAAATTCTCACAGGTTCCTACGTTTAGTAGTTGTATATCCCTGTCTGGTCACTCCCTCGGACTGTCAAGCAACTTTGTCTATCAATTGGTAAATGATGCACGCGTATTACGAATTCACCCAATAGGTTCACGGAAATTCTACTTATGTCATTGGTACGTATACTTTGATAGAATTCTAGTTGAATTTCAGTGGAAAAGTTCACAGTGATGTGCAGTATAGTGCAGTCGGTGAGTGCTCTGTGTACCTACCTATGTACTGTACTTGTATAAAGTGATTGACTATTGGTGTAAAACAATGGTGTAATAACCTCCAGGCGGGTATTAATATAATAGCCAATAAAGAAATATATAAATGAAGGAAATATTATATAGATTCAGAAAAAAAAAAAAAATCTTATAGGTTTCTTATTGGAATTTTTGTCTAATTGGAAAATTGCGAATTTAGGTAAACCGCGCCGATTTTTTGCATGCTTTTGCAAAGCAAGTGCGCAGTCAACGGCTTTTCCGACCCCCCCGGCTCTGCCAGACCAAGGGTTATATAGAGTGCCTAAACTGAATTTTTCTAACATATCTACCTAATCGATCGTGAGAACCAGTGAGAACGCTAGCCATATATCAGGAGTAGCAAATGCTACGGGCCCCACTCTGGGGGCCCCGCGCTTGCGCTTGGGCAGAATATAGGTAAAGCAAAATAAAATAAAAAAAAAACAAGGACCAACACAGGGCATGTGGTGAATTACGGGACACTTTAAATTCCTAACAGAGAGGAGACCTTGATACCAGTAGTACGAACCTCATCAGCCGATTATGTAAACGAAACTAAGGACCCACACTAAAATTTGCTACAGGCCCCGGGTGGGCTTAATGGAATTTGAATTATTATTATCATTGTATTTAATGCCAATATTACTAATCGAATATGTACTGAACTATAATGTTTAATAACATAATGTAAATGTAATGACATGTAATCAACATTACCAATAAATGACTATTGACTACTATTGACTACGCCACTGGCGAAGGTCATAGTCATCCAATCAAACACCAGCCTGACTATTCTAGCTCGACTTGGCGGCTCGACTTTACAGACATGACAGAATAGAACAGGCAGTTCGCGCTCGGAAGTGAGGAAGCTAACGCACGTGATTGGTTAAATTCACTTCGAGAGAAGTTTACTCGATTAAGGCCCTAGTTCACCGACAATATTCGTCCGATTCATTCAAAACGGCCGTTTAATATGACTTTTTGTATAGAAAAAGATATGATAAACAGTCGTGTTATCGTGTCGGTGAACTTGGCCCTAACGCAGTGATTATTATCATTCAGAATCAGCATAGACAGTGAATAAAATTTAAGGTTTATTTTAAAAAACCCAATAGATAGGTACGTTTTATTTTTTAATGTAGGTACTAGTGTTTAAAATAAAATTAGTTTGGTGGCTTGCCACATTCCGGAGGGATGAACCAGAGAATGCCAGAGATACAGCTTGACCTCCTCGTAGTATTACCCACCCTACACTAGAAAGGTCACTTTATACTTCCAAATATCATGTCTGGCAACACAAACTATATAACTTTTTTTTTCAGCACCAGCCTTTCGTGGAGCGCCCTGCAACACCGATGTTCGAGCGTCGCTCATCGGAGGTTGACTCCACAGGTATTGATGAGCATTATCGCCGTGGATTAGAGGTAAGTAACTGACCAGTGTGATGTTATAATTTGTAGGTATACCTAAAGAATAACATTTTATGGCTTCAGGCTTACAGCTTACATGTATAAAAAATCTACGAGTTAGCACAACGCATCGCAAGAACTTGCGAATCGATTCTTGCGATGTTATGTTTTGTGTGGTATTTTTTTTTATAATTATCCTTTTATGAATAACAGCAGTGTAATACTCTTTTTACTATAGATACACGTCACAGGTACGTACCTATAGTTAAAAAAATACATTCACTACGGTTGACGACCGTCGAAGGAATGGTCACCCGAACCGTGGAAGGGACCACTTCGCGACCCCCGCGCGAAATCGCATCGCACCGATTCGCAGTTTTGTGTACAAGCACTTTATAACTTTAGTTTCAAAAGGCCATGCCGCAATTAAATTTTTATATTTCCAGAATTATCATATCTGGCAACACAAACTATATTTTTTTTTGTTTTTAGCAGTCTTTTGGGGACCGCCCTCCGGCTCTGCTTTTCGAAATTGGTTCTTCGGAGGTCGACTCGACGAGCATCGATGATTATCACCGCGATTTGGAGGTGATAAGCATTTCATCAATTATTATAAGGCGCATTATGTTCAAATATATGTTTTCGTCTTCTAATTTATCGAATTTATATCATTTTATGATTAAGTTGGCAATTGTTGTAAAGCGCGTAAACGGGCTATAAAAATTGCACCTTGCTGAGAACTTTAGGTACCGTATAGGTAGCGGCATGAAAGATGATCACAAACGTCACCTGCGCATTAGCTGGTTTTTCGGTCTACTAGACTAGACTGAAGACGGGGGGCGCCGAGGCTGCACGCGATTGGTTCGTCAGTCAATGCTCGTCGTCTATTGGAATATTTTCTGTTACGTATTGTCAACTGTCTAATGTCTATTGGGTCAAAAATATACATGCGCGATCTGTGATCAAGATCCACGCCGATACCTATTAATTCTCAGCAAGGTGCAATTTTTATAGTTCGATCTACAGATCAGAAATATTTACGGCGATACTTTTGCTGCAATTTACCTAAGGCATCATACACACAGCTGCATGAAATGAAATAACAGTGCAATATATACTTCACAATGTTATATACATTTGTAGGTAGGTACCTACCTAGTTCTTTAGTTCGGCTCACAATTTCGACAGAAAATAATATACGTAGGTACTTAGGTATACCTACTCAATCATTTATTGCGTTCTATAGTGTTTCCTATAAGACGGACTAATTATAAAGTTGATCAATATGGAACCCTGTCGGGCACAGCAACTTAGGAGAGGGGCGAGAGAGTGTTATAATACTTATAAAACATAATATTTTATAATAATTATAGTATGTGATTTTGTTTCTTTTAGGGCCATAGGTACTTAGGTATACCTACTCAATCATTTATTGCGTTCTATAGTGTTTCCTATAAGACGGACTATTGGACTAATTATAAAGTTGATCAATATGGAACCCTGTCGGGCACAGCAACTTAGGAGAGGGGCGAGAAAGTGTTATAATACTTATAAAACATAATATTTTATAATAATTATAGTATGTGATTTTGTTTCTTTTAGGGCCATGTTGCCACTTTTCATGTCTCGCAACACAACCTATAAAAATTGTGGTTTTCAGCCTACGGAGCGCCCTGCAGCCCCGATCTTCGAACGTCGCTCCTCGGAGATCGACTCGACAGGTATAGATGTCCGCTATCATGGCGCATTGGAGGTAAGTGATCGGTCTCCCTATTTCACTCTTTAGGTACTGCTGCTTGGGTCAGGTTTATTGATATTTAGTCACATCTAGTTAAGGCTCCTACACACAATGCCAGGCTTTTTGCCAAGCGGCCATGCCGCCGGCCATATGCACACGCCGTATAAAGCCGCAAGCATCATTCCAGTTGTGGCAGTCGTGTCGAACGAACTGCCGCCGGCACCCCGCCCAACCCACCGGCACATCCCGGCAACCATATTGCCGCCGACATTGTGTGTAGGAGCCTTGAGACTGGTAGCCGACCAATCTATATGGGGAAAGGGCTACGTCAAAGTGATGTGTAGTTTCATAAGGTGCCTAAGATGGGTAGACGATAGCCAATCCGGGCAAATCTCAACAGATTAGCAAAGAGATCAGGTAAGTTAGGGTAAAGAAGGTACCCAAACTTTGAAACTACACATCAATTTGACCAAGCCCATAACACAACTAGGTTGGTTGGCTTCCGGGCTACAGGTGCCTATACGCAACTTGACGCCCGATCTGTAGAGTGAATCCGGATGAGTTTCAACAGATTAGCACGTTACCACTAGCCCAACTTACTTAATCACGTGCCAATCTATTGAGATTCACCCGGATTGGCTCTACAGATAGGGCGTCAAATTGGGTATTTCGTAGTTTTCGTAACCTTTAAATAAATAAATGCATAACGTAATCAATTTTATTTTCAGTTAGCAATGAATCCAAGTCCGCCGCTTTATTTTAGCCCAATTTTGGATGACCTCGCTCCTCCGATGGCTCCTGTCGTGAACGAAAGAGTTTCACTCGGAGAGATTAAAAGATCCAAGTCGAAATCGAGGCGTAAGAATGGCAAAAAAGTAAGTCGATACCACCATCCGCCAAGCTTAGCCTAGTCCTTATAGCCAGTCATAACTAGATCGGCATCTCAGATCATAGAAACAAGGAGATATGCCATCATAGCAAATTAGTACGGGAACAACTGATGCCACTTTTAGTATATTTTTCGATACAATTACGCGCATAATTAAGCGCTCCTTGTGAATAAAAAGATCTCCCACGCATTGAGCATTCCGCACACCCTCAATCTAACACTGTTAATCGTCACTCAACACTAGCACTAAACTAACCATCGATCGTGTTCGGTTCGTCGCCAGCGCGTACGTTTTTAATATGAGCAATTTGCTCAAGATCAGGCATCAAGCTCGATAGCGCCTTGGCACATCTCCTTGTTTCTATGATCTGAGATCGGCATTATAGTCATAGTCATATTCGGCTTTTAAAACGTACGGTACCAAACAACGACACATCCATTTCGGAAATAAATAATATACCTACAGGAAGACATAATACATATAATTAAATTTTTTAGGCATTAGGTACCTATATTAATCAAAGACACAATTTCTGAAAAAAAATAGGTAGGTACCTACCTCCTTGCCTACCTACTTGAGTGAAATCGCCGAACTAGGCTTAATTTCATAATAATAGGTCTTTACCTATGAAATTGCCGTTTTGTATGAAAAAATTTAAACGATTTTTTTTCATGTATTTTTTATTTGTATTAATCGAAGTAATCACCCATGCAATCAATGCATCTTTGCCAATGCAGTGGCAGTTTATTGATGCCCTTCTTAACGAAATCAGCTGGACGGGAGGCAACAAAAGCTTCAAAGGCATTTTGTACTACCTCTCGGGTATTGAATTATTTCCCGCCAAGAAGTTATCCAAATTCTGGAAAAAAAGTACTAGTCTGTAGGCGCAAGGTCTGGTGAGTAGGGCGGATGACGGAGAGCTTCCAACCCCAGTTCTTGCAACTTGGAGACTGTCTGCTGTGCAGTATCAGGTCGCGCATTGTCGTGCAGGAGCAGTGGAGACGAGCGATTGACCAATGCTGGTTGGAGATGTGCCAGCTTCTTCATCATTGTGTTCAGTTCTTCACAGTACACATCTGCAGTAATGCTCACCCGGTTTGGTAAGAAGCTGTGATGAATCACACCGGCGCTAGACCACCAAACAGTGACCATCACTTTTCTAGGGGTAAGTTTTCGTTTAGGGCATTGTTTAGGTGCTGAACCGGGATCCAACCAACTTGCTGAGCGCTTGCGATTATCAAACAGAATCCATTTCTCATCGCAGGTAACAATGCGGTTCTAATTCCTTCATTTGTGTGTCTGTTGAGCAGTGCAAGGCACGTCTCGACGCGTACTTCGCGCTGGCGATCATTGAGTTCGTGGGGCACCCATTTGTCAAGCTTTTTTACCTTGCCAATTTGACGCAAATGGACCAATATTGTTTTGACGCTAACGTCGAAAACTGCTGCTAATTCAGCCGTAGATTGTGTATCATCAGCTTCCAAAATCACCTTTAATTCGTCATTGTCGACCAAAGTCTTCGGACGACCGCGAGGTTCATTTTTCAGGTCGAAATTTCCAGAACGGAAGCGAGCAAACCAATAACAGGTGGTGCGTTGGTTTGTAGTGGTAGCTCCGTAAACGTCGTTGATGTTGCGTGCCGCTTGTGCCGCGTTGCTGCCACGACGGTACTCGTATTCCATAATTACTCGAATTTTTAACGTATCCATGATGACGAAAAAGATTGAAATGCGATGAAAATGTAACACTAATCAATAAACAAATGACTACTTTTGGAAAAAAAAAAACATGTTTTTAAAATAAAATTAATTTGAAATTAGAATTCTTAGCCAAACAAAAATTATTTTGATTTGAAATGGCCAGTACTGCAGAACGGCAATTTTCTAATATATGAGACTATGAGTAAAGAAATATACCTACTGTAATCCATTTTATTTTCAGACATTGAATGTAAGCGTACCACTTGATCTGAGCCCCAGTATGGAAGGCCTCGCCCCTCCCATGGCTGCAATAGCTGCTGCAGAGCACGAAAGAGTTGCTCTCGATAAAATTATGCGACTCGCGTCGAAACGCAAACCTTGTAAAAAAGTAAGTAAGTAGACGTACTCTATGTTCTTTGGCAGAACCAATACTTGTGTTATTATTTTCCTTTAGTACTTGGCACGGCATAGCCAATTTTTTTTTTCAATTTATTATCACACGCAATTGTAAAAAGGTTCGCCGTCCCTGTCCTTTGGTATTTTTGTGTTCAGTAAATAACGATAAAAAAAATATTGACTTGTACCTACAAAGCTTTAAGTATCATAACATATGCGGAAGAAATCAAAACATAATGTTTATTAATAGCGCATCCCCCATTCTACCCCGTCTGATCCCCCCTAGCAACACCCCTAGTCGTGGCCTCAATCCGAGGGTGATCCTCACCTGTCTAATCAATTTTAATTGTAGGTAGGTATAGGTACTGAGATTCATTAACGACGCGCTTGTATCAATCATACATAAAAATATCATAAAAATGGCAAAAAATATTATTTTCTTTGTGAGTCATTAGGGACATAACATACACGCAAAGAATACCATGTGGAGATGACAGTACGACAATAAATTAAACTTTGTATTTCTAATGACGTTCCTATAGTCTGCATACAAAAATTCAATCAAATAATGGGTTATTCAAGTTTCCTTATTCGTTCAATATAATAAGTACCAACCTAAGTAACTTAGTTATTTTTTTATTCGTCTAATATTTTTAGTATTGGCCAAATGGCCGCTTTTTGACGTGGGCGTGCTTTGTTCGAAAATGCATGGTTTTTTCACTCGGAACACATTTTGCCGTTCAAGTCAACCGTGTGAACCATAGAAATCTATATTATCTCACTCACCGGTCAACCGTGTGAACCGTGGCTTTCTAATATTAAAGACTTTCTCCTGCACCTATTTTCCCGCGCTTCTATAAGAGACCTGCACCACGATTTTCACAGGAAAAGGAGAGAGAGCATCACGTCCCATTACTCTAGCTACAACCACACCAACGCCGCCCCGTGAGTTCTTAGCGTAACTCTTTGGAAAACAAAAAACATTAGAAAATGCGTATGAGCGCTTTTTTTCAAAAATAGAACAAAATGCCGTTTGTGTTTTCATGATTGCGCCTTTTTAAAGGAACTCGTTCTATGTTCTTGAAACAAATTGCGTTCGTGCGTATTTAGACCTCTTTGGAGGTATCCCGTTACTTGTTAGTGAGCACGGAGTAGTAAGCAAATGGAGTGAGTACCTACTACTTAAGGTGCTCTTACACGGGCTCTTTTTGTAACTTAGTCAGGTGATATTCGAACGGTGGAGTTATCAGATAAGCAATCAAACCGGGTTTCAGCAGCTTTGAAGCGATATTTTTTTTCGCCCGTGTCAGTTCACCTCTTTTGCAGATGCTTGCGATAGCTCTGCAGTAGAAGCTTTTTTCAATCCACGAACTACAAGAACTTAGTAATCTAGATTCTATGTGCAAATACGCGTTTCTCAGCACTCCCTTCCCTTACTATTCCAATATGTGTGTCTTCGCCCATCAGTATGTACCTACCACTATATCTCATTATGTTAAACATTGTTGTAGGCAGTCTCCGTAGCACTTGCTTGCGTTAAAGAAGCCAGAGCGATAGATTTGCGACTTCAAAGTGGTATGATGAACGCTTATGAACAAGCTGAAGCTATAATAGGACTTCAAAATAAAGAGATTGTAAAAGAAACAATGGAACGTCAAAGACTATCAAAAAAACTAAAAAAAATTTCAGGCGTGGCACGAAATATGAAGGCAAGTTCTTTGTTCAAAATTTTTTTTTTTTACTATAAAACTTCTTTTAGATATTGAAAAGGACATTGGCGGTTTTAGGCTTGATCTGTTACTGCCTTACTGGTACAGTAATAAAAGCTTAAGTAATCAAAATTAAAAATATATTTTAAATTGTTCTTTGCCTAATTTATTTGCAATCAAAAATCTAAATAAATTAGAAATAAAATGATTATGACGTTGATATTTTGAAAAGACCAATAAAACAAAAACAAACAACATTAGCGCCTAAACCCAGAGCGCAAGGCGCATGCGCTCTGGCGCGCGCCTCAGAATATCATGTCGACAGCAACTAAAACCTTTGAATTTTCTGAATTTTTGAAATTACCTTTCAACTCATTAGTCGGGCTGTACTTCATTGGATCATTCACACCATACATAACCACACTGTCACAAATACGAATATTTCTCTTTAACCCAATATCGTACAAAAACAAAAAAAAACTGGCCAAGTGCGAGTCGGTCTCGCGCACCGAGGGTTCCGTACCTTCCTCAAGCGTATAAAAACATGATGGCACAATAGCGCCATCTATGAGAATATAGTTGAACAGCATCAACCAGCAGTAGCCAACTATATTCTCATAGATGGCGGTTAACATAATATTAAGCTTGTAGGGGTCCGGTGACAGACGGACAACAAAGTGTTCCGTTTTTATAAGGGTTCCGTTTTTCTTTTTGAGGTACGGAACCCTAAACAAGAATTTAAATACTCTTGAAATACCTACTCAATCACACCAAACTAATTTTATATCTGTAATGACTTACACAATCTGAAGCCAAGCGTTCTAAGAGCGTCTGCCAGTCTCCTTTGCTAAACAGTTAATGCATACGTCACCCAATTCCACCACGGAGTAGTAAGCCTGTGGATTGTATTTTGCAAAGTCTAGAATCAGTCTTTTTTCATATTATTTTACTTTTTATAAGGTTTATCCCACGACTTTATCCACGTGAAGTCGGAAAGCAGAACATTAGGCACCATATACTAATGTATAGCTCTGCCCACTATGGGTACGGTCCGCGTCGATATGGAAAAAAAACGTAACCACTAGTCTCATTGAGGCCATTTAGCATGCTAAAGCAAAATTAAGTTTTCAGCTGTTGTTTAATAGTCTTTTCAACTACAGAGGCACCCTTTATTGTTAATGACTATTATAAAAAATACTTTACCGTAAAATATTGATCTGACCTTCGTATAAGGTTACCTAAATGCAATCTTATGGCAACCTGGCACTTTAAAGTAAGAAATCTGTAACGAAAATATTTTAATAAGGAGGTTCTGCGTGAAAGCAATGTCCTACAACATTTTGGCAGCCTTATACTTTGAAACAAGATATCTGCTGTGCAAGATATATGTGTTGCTTTTTTTAGCGTCAAAAATCTTTGCGGGCGCTCACACAACAACTGTTTAAAAGTTTCAAGTCAATCGGATGAACGCAAACGCATAAGTAATGAACAAACAAACATTATTTTTTATATACGATGAGTTACGTTCGAGAAGAAACGTTACAGTGGACAGTTGCGCTTTGCATGCCGTAGTAAAAAGTCTCCTGCAAGTATCGCTACAACGCTGTACTTCTGTACCCCTATCATGAGTTTTTTTGACGTATAGTTTCGTTAACGTAAGCATATTTTAAATAACATATTTAAAAATACAGCAGTCCTGGACCATTTTGATAAAATTTTATACAATTTGCACATTTTAAAAAATACAGAGAAATTTATTAAGTATTTTATTTATATAAGTATTGTGTAACAACCGTGTATTTTCAATTCAAAATATGCTTACGTTAACGATACTACACGTCAAAAAGCTCATGATCGGGGTACTGGTCTGCTTTATTGTAAGCGCTCTGAATCAGAAAGTATTGCGTTTTACAAACACGACTGTAAGCTGAGTGCACAATTGCACATATAGCGGCGCAGTTGGAGCAGAGTTCAACCCCATAAACCGTATCAGACACGGCCATATAAACTATTAACAGCTCTGTATAAGCTAACGCAATACTAACAACTACCAGCCAACTTACACTAATGATCAAATGTCGCGAGCTTCCATCGTCGGCATGTTAGGAATCCATTTGCTTACTCCTCCGTGAAATCGTTTCATGCCGGCTGTACACACTCGCCAAGACAGTCCGAGGCTAAATGTTGTCCTTTGTTATTTAAATTAAATAGCAAAGGATAGCATGTTAGTCTCGGACTGTCTCGGCGAGTGTGTACCTACAGCCGGCACCACTGGTGAGGCTCCTACTCATGCCGTCAGCTGGCGGCTTTTACATATACAGGGTGGCAGGTTAAACAGTGGAAATATTTTAAGGGGTCATTGTTCTCATCACTATGAACAACTTTTACTATGGGACCAACCGTGAAATCGCGAAAAAAAAATCAGCTGTTCCATACATTTTGTTGAGTTTTGTAAACATAAATGTATGGAACAGCAGATTTTTTTTTCGCGATTTCAGGGTTTGTCCCATAGTAAAATTTGATCATAATGATGGGTACAATGACCCCTAAAAATATTTCCACTGTTTAACCTGCCACCCTGTATATTATATTAGCGGGAGCGGGACTATACGAAGTTGTTGCAGTTTGTGTAGGTAGGTACCTAGATTATACCACATTTTCGAGCCATTTGAGACATCGTGTTTTATCCGAAACTAAAGTATTTTTTCTCTGTTTCAGGCGATGAAAGCTCCTCAAGCAATGATTAACTGAGCTGAAGGAGTTTATAGATATAAGTTTCTCAAATTACCTAATTCTTAATTTTTCCTATCATGCTCAAATAGTAGGAGCATCAAATGTTTCACTATATACTCTTGTTCCTTTTGGTCTTGACGACCAACTTTCTTGTGATTTTCTAATATGTACCTACCTAGATCTAGATACCTACTTAGATATTTTTTTTATTATTGATTGTCGATATATACGGGCAGCAAATGCCTTGATGTTGTGTTGTGTCCCCGCAATCCCAATAAACAGTTTATGGGGTGAAAACCTAGCTCAGTAGATATTTCCTAGAAATAATGGAACGATATTTTATTATGCCTTTGTTAACAAATTGGACGCGTGTTATTGGAGAACTAGGCTCAAACCTGAAATATCTTTTTATATCACTGAAAGTACAAATACCTACTTATCTATCATCAAATAGTTAAGACTTTTTTAGTTGAAAATATAAATATTAAAACTACCTGATATTCGGAGCTATCTACAGGGAATACCTACCTAAGATTTGATAATTATTATAACTGAGCATAGGCGCAGATTTATAGCCCTAAAACTGTGAATTTAGAATACATATATAATATAATATGAATATATATATATTATAATGTACATGGCTAAAGTCTGGCTACTGACGAAGAAGTGACAAATATAATCTAAAAAAAGAAAATGATAGCATTTAGCACCGTGACTTTAGTCGTAGTCACGGACAGTCACGGTTAGGTACCTACCTACGTTACGAGGCTGCCTAACCATAAGCAATATCAATCGAAGATATAAAGATAATCGATGATAATGATGAATTGGACATGTACGAGTTCATAGGTATATATTCCTATCCTAAATGATGCTTTGAATGTAATCTTATAATTAGCTAATTATTAAGAGGAAGACTAGCATTAGGCTGGAGCCGAAATAGGCTTACCTACCTATGAGTCGATGTTTTTAAAATATATGGAATAAGAATAAAAACACAAGGCAAAATGAGAACGTCCAAATAGGTATTTTATTAGTCCATATAGAAGATTGGAAGTTTATTTTCTTAAATACCTATGAAGATGTTTAGAGAGAAAATCAAAGGTCGTTAAAAATGAAAACATCATGGAATTTGGAGACGCCTGATAAAATTTAAGAAAAAAAAAAAGGGTTTGGTATTGGAATGATTTGAATATATACCTAACCCGAAGAATTATGTATTCAACGTGTTAAAAATATCTATCTAAGGCCACGTGAGAAGAAATTAAGTAAGTACCTACCTACATACACCTAGTAATACACTTTCAGGTAAACTACAACAACACTTAAACACTTATGAGGTATTTATATTTAATCGTACCTACCTACATGAAAAAAATAATTATATAAAACTTTGTCAATCCCTAGATGGATAGGTAGGTATGATATATTACTCCGCGAGTTTTTACAGAATAGTCTAGTAATCTAGTATGTATGCTGTCTAGTATTTTTTTTACTCTCTACACTGAAAAAAATGTTAGGTTGGATTTAACAGATTCTGCGTAAATGTTACCAAAGTTGCGGTTGATTTCGGTCCTATCACAAATTTTGATTGATTTTACCAAACATATTAAGTTGGTGTTGTACCAAATTTATTTGCTAGATTACACCTACCATTATACCATTATTATTATATTCAATGGATTTGTTTGGTAAAATGTACAATAATACTCTTTGTTGATTTACATCAGAACTCTGGTACCAACTTCAACCTCTGTAGTCTTGTAACTTCAATACCGAGGTTTTGTTATATTTATCGTAGTTTCCATGTAATTCAGCCAACCTTTGCTAATATGGTAAATCCGACAAATCATTTTTTTCAGTGTATATTATGTATTCTATAGTAGGTATAGAATATTATATATATTCTATGGTATAGAATAGAGAGAGAGAGAGTGAAAAAATTGACGCTTCGACTACTCTACCATAGGACTCTACCTACATCATTAGCGTCATGGGGTCTTGTTAGAAGCGCACGAGCGATTCCATTAGGCAAGTCTTGCATGCAAGTATGACGTCACATTTGCAATTTGTATAGTGGAAACCACAGCTTGCGAACTTAACTAAAATGTTCGACTCAATATCACTTGCACACAAGTTTGACGTCATACTTGCATGCAAGACTTGCCTAATGGAATCACGCCTTTTCAGCAATTAAGTACAGGCTACCTCAGTCTCTTTTTACATCACCCGTGGTCCGCGGGTAAAGAGTTATTAACTGTGCTTTTTGTTACTTACCTTAAAATAAAAAATAATTATAATATTTTTTTTAAAAGGAATACAAATTGATGACTTTGGAAAGAGCGCACTAACTGCGGAAAGGGATGGCTTCTGAAAGAAATATCAAGAATTGATGTCTCCGTGAAATAATCTCATTTTGCCAAACGACGGGCTAATCTTTAACGAACTAACTAATAGACCTAATTATTATATATTTATAACCTGCGATTGATTTACAATCAATCATAATGTATACGGAATAGTTCATAAGTTTTACTAATCTCTGAATGTTGAATATTTTATTGGTGTAATAAAAATTGTGAAAATCTTGAAATGTTTTATCACCGATGTCTCTGTAGGAAGATATACTTCCCTGTTTAGGTTTCCCGTCCTACAGGCTACAGGTGGATATAAGTAGGTATAAGTATCGGCGTGGATCTTGATCACGGATCGCGCATGTACTTTTTCGGCCCAATAAACAATAGACAGTTGATTAATAGGTAATAGAAAATAGTCCAATAGACGACAAGCATCGACTGACGTACCTACCAATCGCGTGCAGCCTCGGTCGGCGCCCCCCGTCTTCTTCATTCCGCCAAAGAGACCGAAAAACCAGCTAATGCGCAGGTGACGTTTGTGATCATATTTCACGCCGCTACCTATATACTACGGCGGCCCCTTTTTTTCGACTTTTGAATATTATCATCGCGGCACTTTGTCATTCGATTATACAGGGTGTCCCAGAAAGAATGGATAATCCTGAAACATCCCATAGTAGGGCTATTGGGGAGTCAAAATATAAAATAAAAAAAAATATTTTCCAGGTGGTAGGTACCCATATTACGGTTTTTTTTTTTAAAGTGTCGATTTTTTTCATACTACTGTGCATTTCTGTATACCAACAGGCCACAGCACAGCTACAAATAAATGAAAGCCATAGGGTTTTTGGTGTCATAACAACATTCTACATGGACTATACCAAT
This sequence comes from Thalpophila matura, assembly GCA_948465475.1. Taxonomy (NCBI): domain Eukaryota; kingdom Metazoa; phylum Arthropoda; class Insecta; order Lepidoptera; family Noctuidae; genus Thalpophila; species Thalpophila matura. The sequence goes on along the minus strand of OX419198.1, from coordinate 7,288,918 downwards.
TAATATGCAGTAAATCATATGAGTAGCTATTGAAATTTTTTGTAAAAAATAACTAGAACTTATATTTATAACATGAAATATGGTATTTTTTTCTTTAAGTTAAATTTTAAGCGCACTTGGTGAAAAAAAAATGTATGAAAGCTTAAGTGGCCAACAATTAAAAAAATATGCGCGTTTAATACACATTTTAAAATGGTATAAGTCGGTATAACACATACTTCTATCTGAAGTAAATACGAGGTTATTGCTATTAATACGCAGAAGGAGTAAATTCGACTAAAAGCCAAAATTTTTAAAATTCATTATTTCTGGTTGTACAGTTATGACAAAAAATTAATGAATTTAAAGACTTGATGAAAAAACCTTATTTGCCTAAGCTACATTAAAGTAAGTGCTCAAACAGTCTGGCCACCAACACCATACACATGAAACCAAATAGTAGATTGTAAATAGTAGATGTACGCCAGAGGTCACGGGTTCATATCCCGCTCGTGGCATTCGATTTTTGAGAATTGTCTTAAATATTTAATAACAAGTAGTAGATTATTCACCAAGGGGATAAAATAGTGTCTTGTCACGGGCGCTTTTTTTCCGATTCGGACCCTTTTCAGATTTCTATGGTTGTAATAATACCCAATAGACAAGGGAGGGATTTGAACCCGCGACCTCTGTCGTACCGTAGCCTCGTTTCTAACCACTGATCCACCGTGTCCCATCCGCATCAGGTGCAATTTTAAATCTCTTACACCTTATGAGCGTTGGTGACATCTATTCGAGACTAATGGCTCGGCCACGAAATGCGGCGCTCCAAGCGAATTCGCCTTGTGCTGCAAGGGTCAAAAACAAATGTACCGAATTTCGCTGCTGCTTGAAGCGCTACTTCGTGGCCTTGTAGAACATTGGACATACATTTGATTTTGACGCTCGACGCTGACGCATTTCTTGGCCCTCGGGTAACCCGAAGGCCACGAAATGCGACGCTCCAAGTGTAAAAAACAAATGTAGGGAACGCTGCTGCTTGCAGCGGCTACTTCGTGGCCTTGTAGTTATGAGATATACATTTGTTTTTGACCCTTGCAGCACAAGGCGAATTCGCTTGGAGCGCCGCATTTCGTGGCCGAGTCATATACTGACTAGCTAGACTAACTCAATGCCTATAACTTTGCAGTAATTAGGACATTGATACGATATCACCATCTATATGTATAACAATTTGAGAATCTTTCTGTTCAGTCTCCAGCATAGTTAAAGCCTCTTTGGGCCAAAAGTCATGCAGGTCAAACTATTGACCGTTTCACGTAAGAATTCCCTTCGACGCTATGTTGGCTGCCCTGTATCTCAATTTATTACGTTTTTAACGGTGTTGGAAGTTTTCTTTCAGCACCAATCCACTTTCATCACTTTTTAACGTCCTAAACATTATTATAAAACATAAATCTACAAAAAACACAAAACGATATCACTTAAATAGGAATGACAAGCAGAGGAGTGCCAACATAGCGTTGAAGTGAATTATTACGTAACGTTCAATACACCCATAGCGACCAACTATTATTATGATCACGAAAATAGCAAACAACAAAATTGTTTTTATTACATTTACAAATAAAACACAAAATTTCCACAATAAGTTTATTCATCTTAGCTATATGATAAAGCTATCATTGAAATCACCTTTACCTACCACACACCCAGAAATGAGAGTCCACTCAAGTTCGTTACAACTTGTGCATAAATTATATACAGTTTTGGGCTACAGCTTCGTGACACATGTATTTTGGCTTTATTCTATCAAGATCTTACATATCTCCATCTTATTGTGATTATGTGATAAGACTTCTAAATCTGACTATTAAAGACAATATTGCACGATTCTAGTAATCCAAATGCGTAAGGAATGTCGTATGAGCTAAGGGTTGTCCACTGACTCACAATGTACCTAATCATTGGAAAGATTATAGTTCTGCTATAGACATTTTTTTGGAATACATATTATATTGAATATTAACAGCCCTCACAAATGTATTAAGAGTAAATACCTATTATGTAAATGTGAAATGTAATTGACATTATCAAGAGTGAAATTTCATTTGTAAATAATCTTGATGTCCATAATCGATAAAATGGTTGCGATAAATATTAAACACATTTGACACAAGTAATACTTGTGCAGCATCTTATTATCGTAAAAAAATTATGTGCAACTCCCTCTTAGGCTCGTATTCCAGAACGATACTCGAGCACCGATCTCTGCTTGAGCATAGATTTCAACCAATCAAATGAATTTAAATCTATGCTCAAGCAGAGATCTGTGCTCGAGCATCGTTCTGTAATACGGGCCTTAGAGTACAAGTTACGTAAATTCATTAAATTGGGAGATTTGTGATTTAAGCTTGGCAGTTTGAAGAGTGGTTTTTCTTAGACATTTTCTATGTACCCACGTATTAAAGTTTTTTCATTATTAGTTAAATAGATGTTGCAAGTTGAAAAAGATAATGTCTAAATGTTAATTATTATAAGTAGGTGGTTGCATTAAGATTTTATTCAAGGCGCAAGAGTTCCACATCGAACACGAGGGTGGAGTTGGGGGGGATGACCCCAGGGTGCCCCTGCTGGCCGTAAGCGAAGTCTGGCGAGCACGTCAGCTTGGCGCGTTCACCTACCGACATCTGTAAAGAAAACGGAATAAAATTAAGTCAATGAATGAAGCAATACCAAGTAGTGTTGGATAGATTTTCACTTGTAGTCAAATGTTAGCAGATTTACTAATTAAAAACTTGACAATAGTTTTAGAAACTGGAGGTAAATTATTCAGTTGATGATGCTATAAACAATTTTAGGCATTCCTCATTTATCTAAATGTACAAATATTTAAAATATCTGTTTATTAATGTAAAAAACAATGGTTCTTTTAACATCCTATTATTGTTTCTTTGCCCCACATGATTGTATGGAAAAAGATTTGTTGGAAAACAATAGTAAGTCACTAGTACTAGTAATAAGCTGTTTAGTGTGTACCTTGGAAACACCCTCATCCCAGCCTCGGATGACCTCTCCCTTGCCAATGCGGAACTTAAAAGGCTTGCCACGGTCGCGCGAGGAGTCGAATTTTTTGCCATTGGTTAGCGTGCCAGTGTAGTGCACAACCACCGTCTGTCCAGACTTGGGGTACGTAGACTCTGAGGAAAATTTATGATCACAATATTTAATTGTCAGGAAAACTATCAGTAAAAAAATTGTTTCGAAAACAAAAGACAGTGGAAATGGAAGACCATTTCCACTGTCTTTTTAAGTGCTGTGTTTGTTATTGTTTTTTATTTGGTAAGTATAATTTTTTTAGCAGGCTGTTTTCCACAGCTCCACCACGAGAGGTGGGTAATCAGATTAACTATCAGTTGCTTGACCAGGTTTTCAGAAATGGGGTCAGTCATGTTGTATTTGAGCGAATCCATTCATTTCATACTGACTGACAAACAACCTGAATACTGTTAAAATGAAATGTTTACTCAGTTATCTATTTCAGACTATATAGGTACTTATCATTACTTATATAAATTGTTATCAACACTAATTACTGAGACATTATGTACAACAGTCATGGTAACTAGGTCATAATTGTAATTTTAAATGAAAAAATATTAGCCTTATGGTACTACACGTGGTTGAAATAGATTCCCACGCATTTGGTAAGGCCAACAGGAGCCCCATCCACCCAGAGTTCGTAGCGAGCGTGAATATGAGTAATCACGCGTTATTGTCTACTTAGCGGCTAGTAATTACTAAAATAAATATTGAAATGATAATTTGAAAACAGATTAGTCATTGTTTGTGCTAATTACTTCACGATCAAAACTTTACGACCGAGGCGTCAGTGCGGTGACCGCAAAAAGGAAATTCATACTTAGTAAAAACATTTTGATAGGTATATTTTATTGAATTAACTTTAATTCATCGCTAATAACGTATAATTGAGAAAGATGAGTAAGAAAACAAGTTTTTAAGCAGGAAAATTAAAAAAAACCTATCGAAAAATTGATCACTGCAACATGACATCTATCACTGTGTAAAATAGCAAATTGTATAAAAACTTACCGTCTCCGGGAGAAATAGTTTCAACGTTTACTCCCATCGTGGTTTAGCTAATATATTTACAAGATTAATTAAATCCAATACCACGCGTCGCGGCTTCCAATACGCCGATTTTCTATAATGAATTAATGATGGCGGACGAGCAGTGTTGCCAACCCCTACCAAATTTTTTTCCCAAGAATTTATTAAAAAGCCCCTAAAATATAGGTTCAAAAATAATACCTGAAACTTCAGTATTATACTTCAATATACTTCTTTGATGCAATGCCTAAATCATCCGTAAGTCATAAAATAAAATGTCTACATATTAAGGCGCTGATAACTGCCAACGGCCTTGAGTGATTTGGGTGGTATAGCTTGCGTGTTCTGCACTGAGCTCAAGCAACGCGACATACGTCCACCGAGCAATACGACTCGCCTATCAAGGAGCGCGCTGTGCCGAATTAGACGTATTATTACTTATTAGTATCTAAAATATAAAATAAAAAAAAAGTAACAGGCAATATTATAGGTAGGTAGTAACATAGTCTTTTCACACAAAACAAATCATGAAAATATGTTAAGCGATTTCAAAGTAATTACGTTTTTATGTTTTGGGTAGACAGTAATTCATGAATTTATTTCATTAAAAATATTTTACTACAATAGTTAAATCTTCACAGGTACGATTGATGTACATTATGTTCTAGTTTAACATAAAAAAAATTGCACAACTAACCTGCATTATTTGACGGCGAAATAAGAGATTTAAAACATGAGATTTACGGCCGTTACCATTTACCGTCACCTTAAGGCTACACGGCTGCGTTCGAGGATTAAGCCGCTAACAAAAAAAAAAGATTTTTTTCCATTTCCACTGTTGTTTTGACTTATTTGCAGGTTTTATTTAAATTATTTTTATTATAATAAGCCCCTAAAAAACCTCTGACGTGTAAATCCAAAACACTGTAACTCAAGTTACAGTGTTTTGCCTTAATAGCGCTAATTTTTAAAGATTTAAAAGCCCTTATCTCGTAACAGGTATTTCTGAGATACAGTGTTTTGGATTTACACGGCAGACCTCTATCTACAAGATTCCTACCCCTAAAAATCCCCCTTTTAACATTTCTACCCCCTAAAAGGGGGAAAAGAAAACCCCAAAGTAGACAACACTGTAGACGAGAATTTTAGTTGCCATTACAAAAAAATAAGAATACGTAGTGGACTACTATTAAAAAAGTACAAATAAAATTATTTTATTCCAAAGAAGGAATAGAATAACAAAAAGGTAAAAAAAATAATAATTTATCACAAAATGGAAAACATAGACGCTTTTAAAGTTTTTGGAGTGAGTATCGCTCCGTCTTTGTCGCGCGAAGCGGACATAGGTAGTGTTACGTCACTTATCATGCATGCCGTCTGTGTCTAGTAAATCATTTTAAAACGCTTATAACTTTGCCAGTTTTGTAGATGTTTCATCGGCTTTTTTGGTGTAATTATCTTTTTTCAAATAGTTTACAGATTCACAATAAAAAAAATATATTCAACATCCCTATTGTCTATGTATATTGTCTTAGGTCTATTAACTAAATAAATTGTCTATGACTTACCTATAAAATAAATATCACATATTTTTGATCATGTGAAGAGCAGGCACTTGTTTTCTTGTTTATCGTCATTATTTTATATTATTAAGATTATCCGGCTTTTATCGTTGGGTAAATAATTAGTGGTACCTAATATAATTTGTTACTTAAGGCGTATGGTAGGTACCTACCCTCAAAAAGATAAATTCCGTCGCCGTTGTGGTCCTACTACTCTTAAACTAACTAACATAAAAATCTAGAAAAAAAATATAATAAACATTGATATGTTACCTTTATTTCGAACTAATAAAAATATTGTAGCTTAAATTATATGAAAATAATTATTGAAATGAGGTCGTTTTTAGAACTAAATTCGCTACTGCTCCTAAACTAAACTAAAGGTGATAATTTTTCGAGTATGTCATGCTCACTAAAAATGTCTTGCTGATGGTGGCGCATGCGTTGGGTCATTCGGTTCCCTTCAAAATGGTTGAGCTAAATGGCGCTGATTCATGCGTCATGTTCGTGAACGGGCGCCGTCTGTTGGGACTGGTCATCTCTGGCCTGCTATGGCTAATATTTGGAGTTGTTTTTATTATTATTCTAGACTTATACATTGTTCTCTCTATATTTGTGTTATTTCCGACAAAAACAATGTAACCATGATTATTTGTAATGATGTGATTTAAAAGAGTAACCATGGAGTTTCTTGCCCGTTCTTCTCCATAGGAATCTACGCTTTGGAATGGGCATCTAGCTTCATCATTATGACTAACTGACAGACTCCTTGACAATTCAAAAGTACCTGTAATTTTGGTCTAATTGAAATAAATGCTTTGACTTTGACTTTTCGATTTTTGCTGGAGAATATAGGCAATCCATTTATCTTGAATCGGAACTTGTCTCATTTCAAAATACGTTTTGTAGTATAAACAGGAAATAATTTTGCTACTTGTCGCGTGCGTCTTTGCGTCTCCGCCCAGATCAGCCACTATAGCCAAGGTCTTTACCGTTACCACGCGTCTTAATATTAACAACAAACAACTGTACCTAAAGTGTTGGTAGCATTGCATCGAATTAAATACTCATCGGGCATGTGTCTTTCGAAAAAGAGTCTCGCACCCCTTAATTACTTTGCAGATCACCGCCATAATCAAGTAAACTTGTCTCGAAGTGAAAGGAGTAACCAATCATGCGCGTTAGCCAGTCCCGAATCTTCAATTATTTCGAGGCGGGGCAAAAACTGAAAAATGCCGCCCCCACCCCACAATATTTTTTCTTATCATCATCATCATTTCAACCATAACACGCCCACTGATGCTGATGGACATAGGCCTCCCCCAAAGAACGCCACAACGACCGGTCTAGCGCGGCTCTTTGCGATTACTACGCTTGGTAGAGTTGTCTACCAAGCTTGAATTTGCCGCCCCTGGCTAGCCCCCCCTTTTAGATCCGGGGCTGGCGTTAGCGTCATCACTACCGAGCGCAAACCGGTGTGTTTGATTGGTCGCTGGTTGACTATGACCTTTGCTAAAGTTCTCACGATCGAGTACCTTAGAAAAACTCGCACTAGGCACTCACCTACCATTTAGGTAGGTATAGGTAGCGGCGTGAGCTATGAGCAGATCGCGCATGTACATTTTCGGCCCAATAGACAATAGACGTTTGACAATACGTAATAGAGAATAATCCAATAGACGACGAGCATCGACTGACGAACTAATCGCGTGCATATTCGGCGCCCCCCCGTCTTCTTCATTCCGCCCAAGAGACCGAAAAATCAGCTTATTTATTAGACTTAATGCGCAGGTGACGTTTGTGCTCATGACTGCTGCCGGTACCATTATTTCTAAAAACCTGCAGATAACCTACTTGAGAATTTCGGCAATTACCGTTCTAGATCAAACCATTTTCGTGTCTACCATGTTGTGGAAAAGGAATCAAAAAATCAAACACCAAGTTTACAAATATAAACATTTTATAACAAACATCATCGTATTCCAACCTTACATTTAACACTTAGTGCCAGGCGAAGGAACTAATTAAAGTATTAAATTATACAAAAAAAGGAAACAAGTAATTTTATCACCACGGCAGAAAATTAAAAAAATGAAACTGTACCTAATAGCTGATGACGCTATCTACAAGCAATGGTCTATGTACAAAATATATAGATACAAAATACTCCGTTCTATTAAAAAAAACGCATTATCGATGACTTTGATGGACCTTGCGTAAAAAATAAAAATAAACAAGACCATCGACCACTGCTTGTAGGAGTTTCCATCGACCATTTTTATTAGATATAATTGATTAATTTAAACAAGGGAGTAATGAATTTTGAATCAGACTAGTACCTTGTACCTGCCTACAATGAAACATCAGATTAATAATGCCACAAGCATTTTAGAGCAATTAATTTTCACTTGTATTAGGTATTAGATTGGCTGTGTCCCGCGGTTTCATCCCCGTTGCTCGACTCCTAAGGGTTTTAGCGTGATGTTAAATACCCTTTACTATTCCTCATGAATCTGGCTATCACAAAAAGATTTTTTCGAATCCAAGTGGTAATTCCAGAGATTAGCGCGTTCAAACAAACAAACTCTTCAGATTTAATTAGTATAGTTATCCAGTACCCCTATCATGAGTTTTTTTGACGTATCGTTTCGTTAACGTAAGCATATTTTGAATTTAAAATACAGCAGTCCTGGAACATTTTGATAAAATTTTATACAATTTGCATATTAAAAAAAATACAGAGAAATTAATTAAGTATTTAATTTATATAAACGTGTATTTTCTATTCAAAATATGCTTACGTTAACGATATTACACGTCAAAAAACTCATGATAGGGGTACTGGTTCCATGACAACGACAATATGAAATATTTACCGAACCTACCTGTGGCTAGTGGGTTAGATACAATAAGAAGGATTACATACTCGTACTTACACACCAACTAGGTAGATCATAATTTCAAAATATTTTTTGGCTCATTTGGTTGATTTTTTATCATTAGGTATATATGGTCCATTTCAATAGAACTTGTAAACTTTGTAAACAAACTTTCTATACAAATTCATCAAATTTTGACAGTTGGCCATACTGGCATTGTTTACAAAATTAACAAATTCAATTGAAATGGACCATAATTCACTTTAATTTTCAAGTTTCTTTTTTTATTATTCATAGAAATATAAAAAAAAATGTTGTCGATTAAAATTGGCGCTAAAAAATAGGTAATAACCTACATACTTGAGCGATGTTTCATTGTGCGTAAGGTCTATATGACTATGATACAACTCATTGGTAGATATTTAAAGCTAGACGATATACCATCACAACACATATTTAAAGATTTGTAATTTTAACATATCGCTCACCTAGTAGTATAATAATGATACATCTAAAAAAATGCTAAATTGGGTTTTACGCATAAGCATAAGCATAATCGGCCTATAATGTTCCCACTGCTGGGTCACAGGCCTCCTCTGTGAGAGGGAGTGGGCCGTAGTCCACCACGCGGGCCCAGTGCGGGTTGGTGGACGTCACATGTCTTCGAATTTTTGGTTCTAGGACATGCCGGTTACCTCACGATATTTTCCTTCACCGTTAAAGCAAGTGATAATTAATTTCTAATACGCACATGACTTCGAAAAGTCAGCGGTGCGCGCCTCGGAATCGAACTCGAACCATTCGCCGTGGGAGGCACATGGTTAAACCACTAGGCTATCACTGCTTTTTTTCACTTTTATCACGGGTTTTACGGCCTAAGTAGAATACATAGGCCGTAAAATTCAAATTAAATTCTTTATAATTTCCGTATAATGTGTCATTATATTACTAGCTGAGCGATAATATACATAGGTACACACGGCAAAAGAGTTAATTATGCACGAAAAAAGTACCTAAGCATAATTTATTGACATTAAATTATACAATTGTTCATTGCAAAATGCCGGTCATTCACAAGGGGGACAACAATTTGCAACAGCTGTGAAAATATTGCTTAGACTTGAGCAAATACTACGGCAAATATGTTAAGTATGCCATGGCATATGCAAATAATTAAAATTCTTTTGCGGATTTGTTTCTGCATATTAGGTATGTGAGGTCGCAAGCAGGTATAATCAATGCTTACTTAACTCTTTCGCGCACCGTAGGTATATAAATTTTATTAGGTAAGTACCTACTTAAATATTTTTTAAATAATTACACTGAAGGCCGCTACACACAATCAGGGTCAACAATAACTACATTATACTCATTTATATTTAACATCGATTTAAGCTCTGTCTAGAAAAATAAAAAGAAACTATGAAAACACCTCATACCTAACCTGAGTAACCTGTTTTTTTATTTCTTTTTTTACCCATCTCTTTGTATGTAAAAGTTTTATTTTTTATTTTCCTAGTTATTAAGACTTTTTATACAAAATATTAATTAACATCACATTATTTTATCCGATACAAAACAATACATAGATGAAACATCAAATTAAACTTATTACATTTAATATAACTACATTTATATTACAAAATACATAAAAATATTTAACACATATATGACCTAATATAACTATAAAATCGCGTTAAAAAAAGTAGGTCTGCTTGTCGTAATAAAAAATAAAGGAGAAATAATTTAAAACATTTGCCAGAAAACTTTTTGAAGCGAAACTTCATAACGCGCTTTCGGGATGGGGACTATAAAGGATTTGTCACACTGGATGCGTTCTGCGGCCTACGGTCAGGTCAAAGTGAACGCAGCCCGCATCATGTATGAACAACGCTGTCGGTCGGGACAATCGGTCTGCGGTCGCAGAGCAATCGTACGCGTCCTTCCCTCCCCACCGCCCCGTCGGGCCAAGATGCGTTCTTTGGTTGTGCTCGCACGGTCAGATCGCATTCTATACAAAATATATTGAAACCGACAATATTGTTCATACATGATGCGGGCTGCGATCGCTTTGACCTGACCGCAGGCCGCATCCAGTGTGACAAATCCTTAAGAAGGCGGCAAATGCGGCGCTGCAACGGATCTCATTGGTTGAGCAGCGCGTATTGTTGCCCATGTGAATGAGCAAGATAAAGCACAAAAGAGTGGAAATGCGACAGGCAGTGTAAAGACGATCTAAGTAGTACTGGCTGTTTTAAGTCAGTTGGTTTTTGTTGGCTGTTAAAAAAAAAACGAAAAAAAAAAACCGGTAAGTGCACATGCACAGTGCGTAAGAAGCTTCGCTTCTGTCGGGTGTCCCACGACATCTCACGCCTCTTCATATTATTTTGTAAACTTTATAATTATTAGCTGATTAAAAAAAGCGTAGGTATGTTAATTCACACTAAGCTGTTTTATGTTGTTTTTTATATCACATTAGAATATTAGCTGCCTATCTACACAAGTATTATCAAGCGGAGACATAGAGAAAAATCTAAGGAGAAATTTTAAAGCTACATCGATCAATCTCTATTTAATGATTTGCAGCCATTTTTAAAGGTCATAGTAAAATTTTTTTTTTTTTTCTTTTACTATGGTTGGACGAAGGATAAGATAAGTATAGGTATAGACTAGAAAGATATAGGGAAAATACTATGTTCTTAATTTTAGGCCATTATTTATTTTGATTTTGTGATTGAGCTGTTTTTTCATTTTAATGTAAAAATCGGATATCACCATTCTTTATAGATAAATGGTCTTTTGTGATATTTTATAATAGAGCCGATTTTATTCCGAAAGTAAAATAGTGTAGGTAAGTTAAACAGAAAAAAAAACCATTTTCAATATTTTGTAAAATGTGCTCTCGTATCTCTTTATCACAAACTTTGGACTTCTTATAATAACATTTATAAGCATATCAAATTGATAAACTCCATTAGCTGACGAAATTAAATAGGACAAATACTAAAATAGAATTATTCGAAAGTCGGATTAGGTAGATTTTGTTACTAAAATAATCTTTGGAACACTGATATTCCTAGCTACCTACTGTAAGCAAAGTGACAAAGAATTTCTCAATGAACGTATTGAAAAATTCAAGTATGATATTAATAAAATTGTGTCTTTTCAATAAAAAATAATAGTAAAAAATATGTTTTTTTTTTCATAAATCATAAGATATTTAACTCGCGTAGGTCGTACTACGCGCCATCAAGGTGTACGTAGCACGTAGCAAACTCAGCTACGGCGTAAATCGCATTTTAAAAGCTCCAATAAAATATTTTATTGGAGCTCCGATCTTCGCCCAATATTGTTTCTAATGTTCAATAAAAAAATCCAATATGAAATATAATTATTGCTTATTGGAACAACAACGTTCATATTGAAACACAGTGTGCCAAATATCAAAAATAGTGCGTCAAGTGGTTGGGAAGATATGTATGTACGTAGCAGAATCTTTATACACAGTGTAATATTTAACTAGATTTTTCATTAAAAAAGGTTTATGAAAATAGTTACAAAGGACCTCTTGGTAAAAATGAAAAACAGAAATGTTTTTTTTTTATCTAATAAAGGAAATAATTTAATATTATTTTACATTCTGATCAAATGCGGGAAACGACGATTTTAAATTTTAAAGCTAGTTATCCTAACCGTTTCTGAACAGGTTTATTAGCTCATTAACCTAGAGATAGGAATTTGCATAAATGTGTACAAATTGACTTGCAAGATGACCTTTTAAATGACGTAAAGTGGAATCGACTAAAGTTACGAAACGATTATAAAATGAGTCCACACCTCAAGATAACCCATCTCTATTTCATTCCAATTTCAAAATACTTCTACCCTTCGGGGCAAGCGTGTCTAATTCTCATTTAAATCAAGAGTCGATCAAATAGCTAGGTTAAAAATATTTGGCATACGATTTGGCTTTGTAGATGATATAAAATTCTATATAATTAATACCTGCACTCTATTTTAGTGTCTTAATTTGTACGTCAACGCGAAACACAGCTTTTAAAAATAAGGAAAAGAAAATGAAAATATTCTTTAAGCTTCTAATTAGAGATAAGATAAATAGTCGAACAGAATAGGTTAGTCGATTTTTATTGATGCTGTATTACACCGAATAATTTTTCAAGATTTATTTTATATTAAAAAAGTGTTTAGTTAAAATAGTGATGTTTTGGTGTTATCAAATTGTGGGAGTGAAAAAAGTGTGTGAGTATTATGAGATTGTGGTCTCATATTTTCTTAGTTATGAATTTATTAATTAACAAAACTTAATTTCATTAGATTTAATTTTTGAAAAGATACTCTATTTGAATATATTTTATTTATAACTAATTTGTGCTTCATTTCAGACTAAATTAGGTGTATTTGTTTTCACAAAGAAATCTCAGCCACAATCTCAAACCTTGGGATCCATTTTGTATTGTAAACAAAACGTAATTAGTCGACTAATACATATTATTATACTATATTACATACAACTATTTATCCCAGCCCTTATAAACTATTTTGACACATTCAACGCCACATTATGAAAAAAGAAATCAGTAAGTTGGTATAAGGCGGTGCCTACACCTACAATAATATTGCACAATATTTTTATTGCGCAATAATATTTAATCAATTTTACACTCAAACGATCGATACTAACCCTAGACGGTCAAAAACATTGCACAATTCGTGATTTTGTGCAATATAATTGATCGTCTAGGGCCCGCCTTAATGTAATAAATTGTTTATCTTTTTTTATTCAAGGAAAGAAAACTATAGGAGTACGTAAAACCAGTCAGTAATATACAAATTATTAATCATCCGTAGACTGAATAAAGTGAATTTAACCATGTGATCCAAAACCGTTGATTGACATGATCTCACTAGAAACTTCCAACCAGATATTTGTCGCTCAGTCGCAGCTTAATCGATTATATTCAACCGAATGAATATAGACATAGGTAATATTTTAATATCAAAATTAAGGTGATTTTATAAATAATAGTAAGATTAGTGAGTAAAAGATAATAATCATAGCATATTTCTTGCTTCCCAGTAATGGAATTGCCGACCATCGTTGATGCAGATTTTTGATATTTTTGTTATTTATTAAAACATCGTGGGAATATTAAATTAAACACGTTGAATAAAAAAAAATGAACGACAACATAAAAAAAATCAACTTATAAAATCAATTAATTAAACCAACCATTCAAATATTCAAGATGGCGCCAAATGTGTCAAAATGTCGCAACGCTAGAAATTCGTTCGGATATTGGGACGGAGTGGCGGTTGAGTTTGGATACACTTATGGAGTTGCTGGTTCTTCTTCTTGGTGGTGCTTGGCGAGGGCTAGGAGTATCATCGTGAGTTGTTTTCTGCTTATTTTGCCTTCACTGCTGTATTCGACCCCTTGAAGGATCGTTTCTTCGAACTCTAGTAGATCTTGAGCATCGTAGTCCTGAAAAATATATGTTGAATACTTTAGAAATATGAAATGCAGAATGATAGAGAGGTAATACTTGCGAGTGAATAGTGCAAATAGATTCGTCAAGGATTTGTACCGTCTTACTGAAGACGTAGATACCTACCATTATATTTTAAATATTTTATCCTAATAAGTAGGCAGCATATGACATGAAGAAACTTAAGAAATAAATAAAAAAAAATACTGACGTGGCGACAGCGATATATTATCTATTCTCAAATGCTAATCTATCCATCGGCTCTTACCCCTGCTAGAGATCACATATTAACATTAGCTTAGGGCTGCCATAAATAATGGAAAGCCGACCAGGACATTTGGATCAGAAAAAAGAAGTGAAATCAGACTCTTTTATACCTAGATTTAAAAAACTTTACATTAAAATTTTGGTAGATATAAATATTTATTAAAACTAAATACAAATAGAATGCGAAAAATCGATGATGATCTATCGATTTTATAACTGTTCCATCGAAATCTATCGAACATTTTTCTTATAAGGCTTGCTCTACGTTCTCAGTGCAACTTTTCTTTGCCCATTCATATTATTTTGAAGTTCCAACTTTTTAAAGTAAGTTCCTATATAACCCCTTTTCACCGTTTTCGTTTTTTCGTTCACTGCGATAAAATCCACCAAAACACCCGTTCCACATGAGCATTGTGAACTGGGATTGGAAACTATGCATGTCTGCATGCAACTATGCACCAAACTGGGACAACTGACTCACTGACCGGGACACCGGGACACAACGCTACAAACCGGTACATGTCCCGGTGTACCGGGACGTATGGCAGCCTTACATTAGCTTTAAACAAAGTAATATCAGAATTCTATCTGTAGCAAACAAACGATGAATAGAAACATTATAATGAACTGTCATTAAATAAAAAGTCTTTGTTTCTAAGTATTCTTCAATATTTGAAAGTTTAAAACTACCTAAGTACCTAAGTATATTCTATTTTTCACTTTTTGAAGTGAAAAATAGAATTTAAAATGAAAATTTCTTACAAAAATACTAACCTTTTTAACTAATTCTAATAAATCCTTGAGAAATCCTCGCAGTTCCTCGTTCTCGATTGACCCATTGTTATCCTGCAGAATATTGAATAGCTTCGTTACATAACTTAAATTGAGTTCGTTTCTTTAAAAAGACTTTCTTTCTGTGAATTTAAAGTTAAAAATACGACTTTCTACGACTTGGACAGTTGAGAAACGTGAAAGAAGAATCGTGATAGCGTGAAACTAGAAACTTTTATTACTTACGACACATTTATTTATATTGAATAAAATAAGATATTAATGGTCTGTTTCACAGTGTTCTCGCAAAAAGGTACTATCCATTGAATAGATTCATAATCAATTGGAACTCAACCAAAAAATCATTTTTTTTTATTTCGGCATAATGCATAGCATAGCATAGCATAATCGGCCTATAATGTTCCCACTGCTGGGACACAGGCCTCCTCTGTGAGAGGGAGTGGGCCGTAGTCCACCACGCGGGCCCAGTGCGGGTTGGTGGACGTCACATATTGTCTTCGAATTTTTGGTTCTAGGATATGCCGGTTTCCTCACGATGTTTTTCCTTCACCGTTAAAGCAAGTGATAATTAATTTCTAATACGCACATGACTTCGAAAAGTCAGCGGTGCGTGCCTCGGGATCGAACTCGAACCATTCGCCGTGGAAGGCACATGGTTAATCCACTAGGCTATCACTGCACTAATCACGGCATAATGCATTGTTGTTAAAAGGAACATACCTAATAGCGCATTTTATTCGATAGGTAGGTACTTATATATTTAGTTAGATGCGTGTTAATATGGAATTAGCCAATCGACAGTTCGGCACCACAATAATAACATGTAGGTACCTAGTTGAAAGGGGTTCTTGTATAGCTGTTATTTCTTTTTCTCTTGTCCAACAACATTAGGAACTGCGGTTTAATTTTTTTATTTCAGTTCTTCCATTTTCTATAAACAGTGTGTGGTGTTCATAATATACCCTTACAAAATAATAATAAAATATCTTACCCTATCGTATAAAGAGAAAACCCTTTCAATATCGTCCTTCGTAAGTTTAGTGGCACCCTGATAACATAAAAACCATTTGTATTAGTGTCAAACATAGACCTATAACAAAAAAAATACTTTCGACTAGTCCCATGTTGGGCGCCAAAATAATATTTTAACATGAACAAAATATTTTTTATAACGTTTTTACATTTTAATACAAACTATATTATTTTATTGTATTTAAAGAAAATAAAAGGAGGTTACTAAAACAAAATGATTAAGTTTTAGGTATAACATCTAAAACATTTCGCTAGTGCACTACTACTTAATTACGTCATTATTACATAACTTATAATTATCACTAAACACTACAATTTTATAATTTATAGAAGCGGACAATTTTATTCACAATTGACTTAAGTGTTACTATTAAGAAAAAAATGTGACGTCGCATATATACGCTGGCCCAACCGACGACGTGAACATATATTGCTGGGATAATGGTCTCGGTCTCGGCTTCAAAATTATGTCCATCAGATTAAAAAAAAAATCATCAATCAAGTAAGTTTTTAAAGAGCCATGGAAATAATTTGGAACCAGTGTGAGCCAACGTGTACACGCAGCGTGAGGACTCACCTCTATGCCCTCCTAGGAGTGCAGAGTGCAGACATAAGCGTTAGTGTTAGGATAGACAGACAGACAGGCAAACCAATCACAGACACGTGCTTAATTTTTTTTATTGTTTGTTTTTATAATTTTAATGTTTATTAAGCAGGCGCCAGACATAGTCAAAGATTTGAACAAACATGTGCACTTTGCCATCCATTGTTGGTTTTTAGCGTGCATCAAAGCATTCAAAGCTTTTAAAACCGGTAATGTATGGCAAGGTGTAGATGTTTGTTCAAATCTTTGACTTATATCAGGCGCCTGCTTTACAGACACGTGAGTAACAAACCTCATTTGAATATTGCAAATGTTTTTAAAACTTGACTGAAGAAAAGTGTTCAGTTTTTTTATATAAATTACCTATACATATCAAATGCAATGTAATATTATTTTGTTAAAATAATTATGTAGAAGTTAATTCAGGTAGATGAAAAATAAATAATATTGAAACTGTTCAAGGGAAAAGTAACCCGTTCATTGAACATATCTATTGTTCTATTATTATATTGTGATAATATTGATGATTACACAAGTTTGTTAATTATGTCTACGTGCTAGCTAAAATAGCTAAAATAGCTACCATATTAAATTATTCTATGTATGTATGTAATGATATAATGTAGGTATGTAGGTGTAAGTGTCTCAATGTTGTTAGCCTTTTAACCACCTGCGTCGGATTTATCCGACAAATATTATCGTGTCCATTACGCCTGTGTCGTATTTATGGAATACAATACAGGCATAATGGACACGATAATATTTGTCGGATTAATCCAACTCAGACGGTTAAAGGGTTAACCCTAATTAACCCTAATGAAAGCTATGGAGAGTGTATTTGTATCATGTTCGAGAAATTGCAATTATATTATTCAGACGTTTTATGGTTTTTTTTTATATAAGCGAAACGATTATGGAAAGGAAATGAGTGCATAAAACTATAAAAATGTGACTAACAACTAATTCTATTGAAGAGATGCTTAAAAAAATAATCAATTTACAAGCACGTGCATGATATAATTCAACATTTTTAGATTTCGTGTAGATATATTCATCGACAAGATCAAATTAAGACACATTCTTTGTGGCAAAACTAGCAAAAAATTATCGATGTCGATGAATATATCTACACGAAATCTAAAAATGTTGAATTATATTCAACATTTTTAGATTTCGTGTAGATATATTCATCGACAAGATCAAATTAAGACACATTCTTTGTGGCAAAACTAGCAAAAAATCTAAAACTGTTGAATTTTTTGTGGTAAAAAATAAATAATGGTTCTATGTTGTTACGGTTATGTGTGGCATAAGAATATGAATATTAAAATTATCTCAAATTAATCTTATTAACATTTTTGCAGTTTTAACTACATATTTGTACACATAAACTTGTACGCAAAACCCTAAGGAATAATCGTACTTATACAAGTAATGTTATTTCAATGATGTATTGAAAACAATAAAAAAAAAAAAATAATAAAAAAAAATCATGCTGAAGGAATAATATTTTTAATAAAAACTTTATTTTTCAACTGTTTTTTTTTTCACAAATATGCTGTCCAGTAATATTCTACAGCTAGGTTTTCATAAATAATGTGGCTCTTTTTAATCTTCAGCTCTATGTAGTCTATGCGTATCAATTGGCAATATGGCGTATGGTTTAACAATGGCGGGAAATGAAGTGTCACTCACCTTGAAGACTTGTCTACAGAGGAAGTTCTCTTTGACGGGCAGCAATCTGCAACATGTGGTCGTAATATTTTTATCTGTGTCTACTATTGGTTAATTAAATGAAAAGCTATGATAAAATATTCGGATACAAGATGGAAGAAATGGCACCTTCGGTTACTTAATAGATACAATGTAGAGCAATTTTTGTTATTACATAATTATGTGAATTGATATGAACCTATGTCGTACAGTAATAGGTACCAATAGATAACAAATTTCACCAGTTATTAAATGTAAAAGTCCCACGTGGCGAGCCTATTGCCACTAACCGGGCACAAATCCAAGCTCCGGGCTGATACCTACCAGGCGCGGTCCCAGGGCGGGGGTCATGACCCAAAATCGTTGGCTGTGACCGCGCCTGATACCTACTGAGAATTTCCTAATGGAAAAACTCGAATAACGGTCTGTCCGATTCAGGGATCGAACCTAGGACTCCACGCTCAGCAGTTAGCAGTCACGCATGCAACAACTACATCAACGAGGCAGTCATCTAATAGATTTTTGATACAAACGTTAATATTTTGTGATTTTTGTTTTATTCCAATCATTAGAATCTAATACAATTTTCTGGTTTCTGGATGTTTTGGCAACCCTATCGATATAACATTCATAAACAAGTGTGGTCCGCCTTTATTAAATTTGGCACTATGTGGCCGTTGGCTGCTAAAAGGTTGCAAACCGCTGCTTTAACGTGTTTCTATTAGGCTGTGTCCCCAATAGGCAAACTGTGAGCGGCCGACTAAGACTGCGCTAACAGTTTGCAGTAGACAAACTGTTAGCGCAAACTAGCAAACTGTAGACACTCCGTTACCTAAACCGATACGCCGCAAACTCAGTCGGCCGCTAACATTTTGCCTATTGGGGACACAGTTTTAGGGTCTATTTTTAATGTGTCGGAGATCTTTATATTTACAAAGGAAGAGCGTTTAACCCTTAATTTATCTGTTACGTCCCAGGGACTCCGCGCGGACATTCATATTAGCTTAAAAACTTTAATTTCGTGGTTTTGTGCCAACGGAGTCCACTGGACTCTATGAGGGTATTTGTTTGACAAATATGATAGTTTGATATATTATTATTTTAATGTATTTACAGTGTGTATTTTGTGTTGTAAGCTACAAAATGGTTTTACGTATAGGGTCAGTCAATCCACTTCAACAAAATGCTGAATCTGTAGTATACACGAGACTTCCTCGACAGCAGCGCGCGATTATATCGAAAAATCATCAAAGTGCATGGACCTACAGAAGAACAAGACGCTGATAGCTAAAAGTTGCTCGGAGATCAAAGAAAATACTGCCGTATTACTTGTCCTAGCCGTCTGAGAAGAAAAACCTAAGCCATAGCTGTGTAAGTTACCGCCAGCTATGGGTTTTCGGTTTGGTTCGGTGTGTAACTAAACATGATGAGTAAGCGCTGCACGTTTTTTTATTTTATATGAACATGTGCTATTTTTAAATTAGATAAAAAAAGTTGATCATATTTTGAGCAACTTATGAAGAAAAAAGTACTAACAAAATTATTTATAGTTGTATTTTAGTTAGCAGCCAGAAGTTGTCATTAATTTGTGTTACCATATTTTTTAGTCCTTTTGGATTTTTCAATTTTTAACAAGATTGTTACTTATTTATAACGAATGTGATATATAAGCCTGTTAGCATAAGGTTCCTATGTGTAATGTAATGAACCATTTTTAAGCACACATTTTGCTTATTCTTTTACAAAAACAATGATTTTTATGAAAGGAGTCCCATGGACTCCATGAGGTAAATTATGTGATTTGGGTTCACCAGGTAAACTAAGGGTTAAGTACTTTGTAGTTGTGACGCACACTGCTTTAAAAGTGGCGACAGCGGTTGCCGTACTAATTTACTAAGATAACTCATTATTTCTATGATCTGATATATAAACACAGTGAAAATACCTACCTTATACCCCCATTTACTTCTAGAAATGTTGACGTAGTTCAGAATTTGGGATCAATACGGGATCTGCCAATTAATCTGTTTGCGGACGAGCAAATCTCGAGTTAATTAAAGTAATTTTAAAGTTCTCGGACGTGGAGCCTTTCGAACCCGAATCACTAGAATATCCAATGATTGGAATTCGAATTGTTTCGTTATCGGGCTTGTAATAACTTTTGTTTTTGTCATATTGCCCTTATTGGCCTAATCCAATATGGATGGATTAGGCCAATAAGGGCAATATGACAAAAACAAAAGTTATTAGTAAATAACTTTTTTAGACCACTTTTTTAGCAGGAGTATAGTATTATTTATTTCATTAGTATAATACCTAGTGCAATGAACTAATTTTTAGCTGTATGCGTTTTCTTCCGAAGTTAGGTACTCTTTGTTATTGTCCATTTTGAGTGGACTACACCGTGTGTGCTTGTAATAAAAGGGCATCAGGTCATCAATTAATCTTTAGATTCTACAAAATACTACCTTATCATTAAATTGAACCTATAATTGGATGTGTAAGATTTGTATTGATAAGGTATTTATTAGTTTTTCGATGCATTGCCTTTATCTCCGTTCTTCCCCTACAACTTGGCCTTGATTTATTTATACCTAGGTATTCATGATTAATGTAGGTATTAATAAATTGTTATCTGTGTTTTCGTAGATAACTTTAGTATAGCACGACAAAATGATTTCATACCGGTATTTAGATATGAGAAATAAACAAAACGCAAACAAAGTTTCGAATTAAGAATAATAAGTTTTTTTTTTTTAAAAGTCCTTAATGATCCTGTTCTACCTGCTTTAATCACTAAGCAAATAATAATGGCCAACACTTGAACCTCATTCTTTTTAATTCACTAACGAAATTACTATTGACATTAGACATTAGGCGATAACTCTACGAACTACAATAATGTAGCTAGGTACTAGGTACTCGTTAAACTTTTATTTTTGGGCATGGCTACGTCCTAGTGCCTACCTTATTCCGAATATTTTTTCTGGAATATCTTCAGTGTACAGACACGGATTTTTTACAGGGTTTTATTAGAAGAAATATTAAACGATTGTACTCACTTGGCCATTTCTGAAAGTTGTAGTCTGCCGTCTTTATTGGAGTCGAACACTTGGAGCTGTAAATCAAAGATTATAGGTAGTATAAAGATGTAGCTCCCACTTCCTGGGATCGTAAGTCATTGGTGATTCACAGATTAGAAAATTATACATACCTAATAAACATTTATATTTTGTCTACCAGTATGTCGTAGTTAATATCAGGGAAGAACCGTAAATTGATGTCAATAATAATAAATAGATGCCAGTTACCAGTATCATAAATACAGGGCCCCAAGTCTGCTATTGCAATTGTCACAATCGTGTCAGAATGGTCTCATAATGACATCGTTTTGACCAATGACAAAAGAGATAGTCTTACTTTAAGCCAATGACGGCTTAGGTTTTGACAGTTATTGGTGTCATTATGACGATTCTTACACAATTGCAATAGCAGAATTGGGGCCCAGTTCCCTTTTCTGAAAGTTGTAAATGTTTGTTATAAAGGTGCTTAAAGGTCTACCCAAGGTATCTATCGTCGTAGGTGGGCAGCCAGCACTTTGACTTCTAGGTAAAATAGTCTCACAGCACTTTATAGCTTATTGCAACGACATTACACTGCAACTGCTACACTTTTTCTGTGCCAAATAACGCTAGTCTCGGTAGTGTTGTGTTTCTGTGGTGAGTTAGGTCACCAGGGCCCCAATTCTGCTATTTGAATAGTGTATGAATGGTGTCATAATGACACCATTACTATCAAAACCTAAGCGGTCATTGGCTTAGAGCAAGACTAACTCTTTCGTCATTGGTCAAAACGATGCCATTGAGACACTATTCTGACACGATTATAACAATTGCATTAGCAGACTTGGGGCCCAGAGCTGCTGAGGATACGCGGTGTTGACAGCGGGGGACCTGCTTGTCCCCTAAGCTGTCGGCACAGCGAATCCTCATTTTAAAGGATCGGCAACGTGCACGTGATACTCGGTGTGGCAAGCGTTTGTTAGACTATAGTAATCACTTACCATCAGGTGCACCGTACATACCAACATCGTCGTATAAAAGTGGCGAAAACTGTTCTTAAAGTGATGGTCGATAAGATACCATTGAAGAAGGAAGAATGTGGTACCTATTGCGTTACAAACCATGGTCCATCACGTTTTGCCTTGCCTGCCTTACACCTGCACCCCAGTGGCGTGCCTAGAGGGCAAGCCCGACGCATTTTTTTCGTTTTAGAGAGTGATTTTTAAGGCGTATGGTACCCTCAAAAAGATAAATTCCGTCGCCGATGTGGTCCCTACTCTTAAACTAACTAACATAAGAATCTAGAAAAAATATATAATAAACATTGATATGTTACCTTTATTTCGAACTAATAAAAATATTGTAGCTTAAATACATATTACTGTATGAAAATAATTATTGAAATGAACGTTTTTAGAACTTAATTCGCTACTGCTCCTAACCTAAAGATGATATTTTTTCGGTTTATGCTGGAGAATATAGGCAATCCATTTATCTTGAATCGGAACTTGTATCATTTCAAAATACGTTTTGTAGTATAAGCAGGAAATAATTTTGCTAATTGTCGCGTGCGTCTTTGCGTCTCCGCCCAGACCAGCCACTATAGCCAAGGTCTTTACCATTACCATGCGCCTTAATGTACATATTGCTTTAATAACGACATTAACTCACTTAAATTCATGAAAAATTAACATAAATTCCCTCTAAAACCAAAAGAATCGGGCTTGCCGTCTAGGCACGCCACTGCTGCACCCAGGGAACTGATGAACGCTGACTAAAACGCTGTCCGTGTGGCAGCATACTGGGCTACAACATGTAATACGTGCCATAGACTGCATAGACACTAAAGAAAGAAGATACCATTGTGTCGGTGTATTCGATGAGTTTGTCTTCCGACACGTCGTTGATTTTCTTCGCCTCCTTCAGAAGATCTCGGAGAAAATTCTGGAAGAGAATATTATAATTATGTAACAATAGATTATTTATTTATTTAAGCTTCATGCAACAAAATATGTACATTGACAGACTTAATGCCATAGGCATTCTCTACCAGTCAACCTTGGGTGATAAAGATATAAAATTGTAGGTGCATATGAAAAAAAAAAAAATTACTCCTAGGAAAACAAAAATGTGTCTAATTGTTTGAAACAATATTGGGAAAAGGTTCGAATTGCTTGAATACCTTTAAGTAGGTACTTCAAATATCTCTCAAAATGATTTGTAGGTATTTTTCGCAGTAAGATAGGTAAAGGCGAGATATAATAATTCAGTACCTACCTATATCCCAATAGGGTATATTCATGTATTTTTAAAATATTTTTATTCGATTATCTTAATACACGAAGTATTACCGAAAAAAATGTTACACTTACAAAATATTGATAATAAGCAATAAAATATTTAAGATTGGTATTCAGTATTCTGACAAATAAATGCATTTGATTTGATTTGAATAGAAAACTGCAGTCAGTTTCTGGTGGTTTAGACGCGGCCATTGTGGCGTGTCGCCTTAGTGACGTCAGTGCCCACAGCAACAACATTTACACTTAGGCGTAAAAGTATATACAGGGTGGCAGGTTAAACAGTGGAAATATTTTAAGGGGTCATTTTACTCATCATTATGAACAACTTTTAATATGGGACCAACCCTGAAATCGCGAAAAAAAAAATCAACTGTTCCATACATTTTGTTGACGAATGTGAAGAGAAATGTATGTAATAGCTGATTTTTTTTTCGCGATTTCAGGATTGGTCCCATAGTAAAAGATGTTCATAATGATGAGTACAATGACCTCTTAAAATATATTATTTCCACTGTCTAACCTGCCACCCTGTATAATCATAAACAATTCACTGTCTTTTTTCCTTTCAATTAATAAATTCTTAATTCCGGAAGGGCATTTTGGATGTATGTGGCCGGTCTTATTACTTGTTATTGTGGACTCTGACGTCAGTCACGCAACGCTATTGGTTGAAACGTGTCAACCAATAGCGTTGCGTTTTGATATTTTGAATTTCCCTCGCATTTTTTCCACTTTTAATTAATTAAATTAAAATATTAAAAGGCTCTTAATTAACAAAATAAAGAAATAGGTATAATTCTATAGTAATAAAGATAACAAATAAAAATACTTGACGTATATTTGAATCTCATGCATATACCCAATTCCCAAGTAATAAAATCATACTCCGGATGACAGTTGTACAAAAGCGTCTCATAGCTAACTGACTAGGGATATAACTTTAACACGGTTTCTATCTAGTAACTAATATAATTGAGTGAGTGAGTCAAGGCTTTTCTTTTTATTTATTCAGATAACTATAACACGGTTTCTATGCAGTAATATAATTTTATTAATATATTATTGATTATTTATTAACCGTGTCATAGTTATATCCTTAGTGAGACACTTTCGTACAAGTACCATCCGGAATACGATTATATTATTAGAGCTTTTCTTTTTATTTATAACTATGTCCTAGTTGTCGGTACACAAACAGCTTGTATGTAGACATGTTTATGTGTAGTCTATAAAAAACCACACACAATAAAAAAACATTGTAAATTGCATTTTACCACAAAGGGCGATGTTTACATCCAGTCGTACACACAGCTAGACGTAATAATATTGCTAAAATATTTACACACCAAATCCCAGACAAATTAGTAGGCTGTTTTGTGTAAACAAAAGTTGTTTTTACGTAGACTAAAGTTGAGTTTTCATTTGTCAAAAAAATGTTGAGCAACTGTTTTCAGATACCATAAGACAGGATTGTTCAACTTCTTACGTTTAGCGTTTAGTTTAGGAAGTTCTTCGGGATATTTACACCAATATACTTACCTATCTTTGACTGAAGAATTGTTTCTTGTACATTTTGCTTATGACGGTAATGGTCTAATGTGCCATGCGAAAGAATACGAAAATATTTCTTGGGGACAATGACACAACCTTGGGATTTTTTATAGAGTTTTGATGCTATAATCTAAGGGTATCTAACCGTTTGGGATGATCACAAATTCAATAATCCATTGAGCGTGGCTACTACACTGTTAACTTGAAATATTAAATTATAATAATGCAACCACATTCTGACAAACACTACGTTGCAGTCGTTAAAGATTAGATTTTTTACTTACAAAGAGTACTTACAAAGACTAACTTACAAAGAGTCTTCACTCACAAAAAGCCAATTTAAAATTTCCTAATGTAAAAGTGTACACCGAGACACAGTTGCTCAACATTTTGTCGCCTGTGTAATCGCGGCTTTGTTTACCTTCAGTTCATCGGCTTCAATGTACCCGCTGCCGTCGGTGTCATATTCTCGCCATATCTGAAGAAGAAATATAACACTGTACCAAACTAGATGAAAAAGCTAACTCTGTTCTTGCCTCAGATCATAGAAATAAGGGAGATGTGCCAAGGCGCTACTAAAATTGACGCTTTGATACGGTCACATTGACCGTATATAAAATGTACACGTTGGCGACGAACCGAACACCATCGATGATATAAATACAGTGTTTTAGTTTAGTGCTAGTGTTGAGTGACGATTAACAGTGTTAGATTGAGGGTGTGTGCAATGTTTAATGCGTGGAAGATCTTTATATTCACGAGGGGCGCTTGTAATTGTGTTGAAAAATGTACTAAAAGTGGCGACAGTTGTTCCCGTACTAATTTGCTATGATGGCATATCTCCTTGTTTCTATAATCGGAGGTTCTTGCATTATGTTGTTGCCTTTATAGTGCATTTCACATAAAAAAATCCCTTCGATGTTATGTTGGGTCTCTGTCTGTCACTTGTCTAGCTACATGTTCTATGATTTAGATTTTAAAGTAATGCCTAGGATATTAAAAGTGATGAACGAAAATTGGTGCTGAACTCAAATCATAGAAACAAGGGAGATGTGCCAAGGCGCTATCGAGCTTGATGCCTGATCTTGAGCAAATTGTTCATATTAAAAACCTACGCGCTGGCGACGAACCGAACACGATCGATGGTATAAATACAGTGTTTTAGTTAAGTGCTAGTGTTGAGTGACGATTAAAAGTGTTAGATTGAGGGTGTGCGTAATATTTAATGCGTGGGAGATCTTTTTATTCACAAGAAGCGCTGAATTATGCGCGTAATTGTGTCGAAAAATGTACTAAAAGTGGCAGTGTTCCGGTACTAATTTGCTATGATGCCATATCTCCTTGTTTCTATGATCTGAGGTGCTGAAAGATTTTTTTTATAGATTAACATATATTTTTGCCCGCTCTGAAGTTAGCCGTTTGAATGCGCAATTATTATTGATTGTTTATAATAGGATTTAGGTACATTGTATACTGCGCAGTCAAACCGCTAACTTCAGAGCGAGTCAGAAAAGTTTGTTGATCTGTATATAACACGGATAAAACGTTGACATTCAGCGGACGTAACGTCGTAGGGAAATCTTATGTGAAACGCACTATACCTTCTTACCACGAACTGTGTCATCAGGAGGACACAGTCTGGACCTCAGATCATAGAAACAAGGAGATATGCCATCATAGCAAATTAGTACGGGAACAACTGATGCCAACACTTTTAGTACATTTTTCGACACAATTACGCGCATAATTAAGCGCTCCTTGTGAATAAAAAGATCTCCCACGCATTGAACATTCCGCACACCCTCAATCTAACACTGTTAATCGTCACTCAACACTAGCACTAAACTAAAACACTGTATTTATACCATCGATCGTGTTCGGTTCGTCGCCAGCGCGTACGTTTTTAATATGAGCAATTTGCTCAAGATCAGGCATCAAGGTCGATAGCGCCTTGGCACATCTCCTTGTTTCTATGATCTGAGGTCTGGACTATAGTGTTTTCAGTTTTACTTTGAGTTAGACAGTGACAGCGCTATATGTGGGATGAGTGAAGAGATAGGTATACGGTATACCAACCTCCTTGTGCGGTTGTGCCTCAATAATGAGTGGATCTCAATTTCATACAATGTAGTCTCGCGTCACGTAAGTCTACGTGTGTGTCTAAAATATTTAAATGAGTAGTAATACAAAGCGCCTATTAGGGTATCACATTAATTGATACCACAAACTACTTAGCATTATTAGAACAACTAGCACTTTCCCGTAACTTCGTCTGCGTGGCCCACAGGAACTATGTATTTTGTCGGGATAAAAAGTAGCCTATGTTACTCAGTGATAATGTAGCTTTCTCTTGGTGAAAAAATGGTTAAAATCGGTCCAGTAGTTTCGGAGCCTATTCGGTACAAACAAAAAAAAACTTTCCTTTTTATAATATTAGTATAGATAGTATAGATAACATTTAATATTTTAGTCGCGGGATATTTTCGTTTTCATATATCGCACGCCTGTATTCTCCGAGGGGGTAGGCAGAGGTGTTTAGTATCTACATTTCATCAGTCAAGTTATAATTATATTATGTCTCAATAGGTAGCGAGCTTATTGCTGTTTAACGAGCACAAATCCATAAAAAATAAGCAGTGATAGCCTAGTAGTTTAACCATGTGCCTCCCACGGCGAATGGTTCGAGTTCGATCCCGAGGCACGCACCGCTGACTTTTCCAAGTCATGTGCGTATTAGAAATTAATTATCACTTGCTTCAACGGTGAAGGAAAACATCGTGAGCAAGCCAGCATGTCCTAGAACCAAAAATTCGAATACATGTGACGTTCACCAACCCGCACTGGGCCCGCATGGTGGACTACAGCTCACTCCCTCTCACAGAGGAGGCTTGTGTCCCAGTAGTGGGAACATTATAGGCTGATTGAATATGCTTATGCTTATGAGTACAAATCCAGATTCAAAGCTGATACTGAGAATTTTCCCAATAACACTTACTGAATCGAACTTAGGACCCCACGCTTAGCGGTTGGTGATTGCGACCACTAGACAATGAGGTTTTCACTGTATAAGGCTTAGTTTACGGATTAATCTAGGCTTACTTTCATAAACTCCACACTAGACTCCAAAGGGTTGTCGAACCTAAAAAGTAGCAGGAAGTTCTCCTCCATGGGTAGAAGTTGTGCTAGCTGTAACAATAGAGAGACACAGTAAACGTATAGCCTCGCAGCACACGGGCAACTCGTGACAGCCACAAAACGCCGCTACAAGTACGTAAAAATCTTTGTACGACGATAACTTGAGTATCGTTGATTGGAACATCGTGAAATTTAGTAGGTAGGCGTATTAATGAAACCAAAACATTTTTTAAGTTCGAACACGAGCCAAATCGGTCAAGAGATTGCTGAGAAATAGGGGATTGTAAGAGGGGACATCGGCAGTTCACCGTTCGGGGCGAATAACTAGTATAAAATGTATGACAACTGGTAGTCCGCAGTGATGGCGGCAATGTGTGGCTATAGTGAGTGGCCCGTGTGCGGCGAGGCGATGCAAGTAGCGGTGATTTGTGACATGTGGCGACCACCGGCGACAAACGTGTGCGGCGAGATCATAATAAATGTATGAAAACTGTAGTTCGTAGCTTGGTGGCGGCGTTTTGCATTGGCTGTAGCGAATAGCCCTTGTACGGCGAGGCTTAGGATTAGCATTGCTCATAGAGATATTTACCCACAGATAATGGGTAATGGGGTGTTATCACGTCGACAAAAGTGTAATTTCGCATAAACTGCAGAATTTTCCTCAAAATATTATACGTACGCATAATATACTCTATAAGGTAACGTCCCTGCGTAAAATTAAGCTCATCGGTGAATCATTTGTTATTAACCATAAATTAATTGTCATAGTACCTACATAATAGAATCCTTATCAATAAGGATAGTGATTATTTTTTACTCATGTGAACACGGTACGCACGGCTGATCTCGAACACAGGAACATAGTTTTTTTTTAATGTCATATAATATTATGTATTTAATGTTGCCGGCCATGTATTTTTGTCGACGTTGCCAATGATCGGGTGCAGCGTGTAAGCAATTTCTCATACAAAGTATTACCTCTCGTATGTCAATCTTGCCATCTTGGTTGTCGTCGTAAGCCTCCATGAAACACGCCTTCAATTCCACCAGCATTTCATCTGACACCGCCTGCGAAAGAAAAGAAAAAAACATTTTAGTAAAATCACCAGAAAATAACTTCTTTGTGCTAAAACTACTTGGAACGATGTTTTTTTCTGAGAGTGGTGTTACAATTTATTGGTGTTGTATCGAAAATAACCTATTAATGATTTCATCAAGACAATATCTATAGAGCGTTTCACAAAATAATTCCTTTGGACGCTATGTTGGCTCGCCTGTCACTTCTGTTTAGGTCTTAACGTTTTATATTTTTTCGCTCTCTACCTTCTCGACAAGTTGATTGGTCAAAAGAGAGCCCTATGTAAAATCTAAAAAAATACAACCAATAAAATATCGTCATCTATTGGTTGTTTAAATACTCTGGAAATATCTCCAATACATTACAAAGGTTACAGGGTAAAAGTCTAACACTAAATCCTGAATCTCTGTTATATAAATGTAGGTTTTGCTTCCGCAGTTTCCGTTAACGCTGCAACGGCCATTGTTCAACAGTAGGAGCCTGAATGGAGCAATTTTAAACTTAGAACGCCCGTCCGCGTCGCCCAGTTCTGTCTGGATTTCGAATTAAATTCAGATTTTCATATTTTGAAATATGAATTTTGCGCTTTGTTAAAATTAATACTGGCTGAATAACTTTTGTGCGTTGGTCTACTAAAAATGTTATTAAAATAACAATGTAATATTTTTAGTCTGTGGAAAAGAATGTGGCGCGTAAACTTTTATGCTTATTTTATTATTTTTAACTTGTTTCAAGTTTCATTAAATATCGAGTTTTGTGTTGACCGTACATAATGTTTTTTTGCTATAATAAGTTGCATAGGGTAGGTGAAATAAGGTGTTGTAGTCATTAAAATACAAATGATGCATTGATATCTGTTAATGAAATAATTGTTGGGTTGCATTTTGCATTGTATTGACCGTCTCAAGATTTTTGTAAATAGAGTAAAGTCTATGGAGAGCAAGGCTCTGGGTCTAGCAAGGCTCTCTCTCCCTTTTTACGCCTAAACCTGAACCGATCATCATGAAATTTTGCACATACGTTGTCTGGGGTATAGAAAAGGACATAGGGTACCTTTCATCCAGAAAAAAAGTAGGTACTGTTATGAAATATATAAGAGATTCCCAAAAACAACTGACACAGGCAGGATTCGAGCCTGCGACCTCTGCCTATACCGGGGCAGCGCTTCTACCAACTGAGGTTCGAATCCTGCCTGTGTCAGTTGTTTTTGGGAATCTCTTATATGTTTAATAACATTAAATAAGCTTAACATGGCTTTAATGTGTTTAAAAAATCGCAAAAATATCCTACTAATATGTATTATAAATGTGAAAGTTTCTGAGGATGTAAAGATGTATGGATGTTTGTTACTCTTTCACGCAAAAACTACTGAGCGGATTTTGATGAAACTTTACAGTACTACAGCTTATACATCGGAATAACACATAGGCTACTTTTTATCCCAAAAACGCGGGCGAAGCCGCGGGCGGAAGCGAGTACATTTATAAAGTAGGTATTGTTCCTGAGGAAATAACAGTAACTTTCGATAGGACGACAGATAGCGCTACGTTAATCCAACTGCCCCAGAAAGACGGTAACTTTTTAGGTAAAGTACTTACTTTATCAATAAAAACAGAAATTTCCTGTTTGTAATATAAAAATAATGCTTAATTTATTGATATCGTTTTGCGGATTGATAACAAAAGATCCAATAATATTAACTTTATCAGTTTATTTATTAACAGTGTTATCCTGTTACGGTTTGGGCATCCTTTTTGTCTGAACTTGACAACGTATACCTTGTTATTGGTTGTAGTCTCAAAGTAGTATGGCATTGCTGTTATGCATTTAACGTTATGAATCTGCATAAAGTTTGCAATGCCTCGGAACTCCCATGGGCATGTTGCAATAGGCTAGTTGCATTGTAGTATATTTCATTTAAAAAATACCTTATGTTATAGTTTTGGTATATTTTAACAATATATTTTAGAATTTATTCATAAAATAACTCGATTATTTTTTAAATCTATTTTAAAAATAAATATTTTTTATCAGCATCCAATATCGCCAAAACTGGCCAAAACACTAGTCGCCCGCCATGTTGTTGAGAGACTAGAGTGCCTGTGATAGTATAGTAAATAGTCAGTTTTTCTAATGAAATCCGCGAGTTTACGAATACTTCCCTTAGCGTAAATTTTAATGCAGTTCAGGGATTACGTTCTTAATGCCCTTTACCGTAACTAAACCAGTGCGCTACGTAGCTTCCTTCTGCAGCAGTTGGTTAAGAAAAGTAGATACATTTTTGTACTCTATAAAACAAACCTTTTGAATCACTTAAAATTAGAACTTTGAGGAAACACTTGGATAATGAATATTATTTTTTTTATCTCAAGTCATGTTAAATATTTTTGTTGGTAGTGATTATTAAACTGATAACTTTCAATAAACAAATCGGTAATCAATTGGAATAAGACAGCGATAAGCATGTACTACAAAGATCGGCAAGTAAATCACATTTTATTTAGATTAGGGGATTACATAAATAAAGATAATGTAGTGTGGGAACGTAGATTTGATCGCCGTACATACAATACCTACGCGCAATCTTTGGGTCAAACTAGACCTACTTTTAGCATTGGTAATCGGCAATTTAGCGGCAGTGCCGTAACTAGGGCGGTGCCAGCGGTGCCCAGGCACAGGGCGCACACCCTGGAGGGGCGCAGAAATGACCAGATTTGGACTAAGTTTCAGATTAAAATATTTTTTAAGGGCGCAGTTAAAGATGCTCGCACCGGGCGCATAAAAAGCTAGTTACGGCACTGCTTCGATGCTGCATCACGTATTGGCGACTTTCTGCGTTTAGTCGCTGTATCGAAATCGCGCGATTTGGCGATAACTTAATTGTGGCGGAACCGGCTACTTTAGAGTCCGGCGGAGATGTGTGGGGACGAGAGGATATTGCGAAAGTGCGCGTATAATTCTTTGCCGGCTATACGGCTATACCATATTAAAAAATATACACACACCTTTCCTCTCGGCTTAAAAAAACAGCCGCTTAAAGCTAAGTAAAGTGATGTGGGATGTAGTAGTAGTAGTGTAGTGTAGATGTATCCTATAGATTTTTTACAAAATATCTCTCGTTCTTGACCGTCTCGTCTCCATTTGGCAGATAGGTACCGGAACTTTTCTATTCGATGATAGGCTTGCGCTTGACCGCCATCTCGCCTGATGTTAAGCTATGATGCGGTCTACGATGGAGCACGCTTGCCTAGAAGAAACCGATTCACTCGTGACTTGAAGATACCCAGATTGT
Source organism: Thalpophila matura (assembly GCA_948465475.1). Taxonomy (NCBI): domain Eukaryota; kingdom Metazoa; phylum Arthropoda; class Insecta; order Lepidoptera; family Noctuidae; genus Thalpophila; species Thalpophila matura. The sequence goes on along the minus strand of OX419198.1, from coordinate 7,256,031 downwards.
AATTGTTTGGAAACACCCACTCGGGCAGCGCATTCCACTGCTTGGCGGTTTTCACAATGAAAGTGGAATCAAAGCGCTTTGTTCGGGTTCTTGGTATATCTACCATGAACCGATGGCGCCTTGTGGTGCTTCTGGCCGTCCGATAGAAGAAAGGGCAGGAGGGAATTAGATCATGCAGATCTGAAGCACACTCTCCGAAATGTATCCGGTAAAAAACCGATAAACTAGCAACTTTGCGTCGATGCTCAAGACTTTGGAGCTTGGACTGAACAAGGAAGTCGTTGTTGATGAGCTTCTTGGCACGCTTCTCAATAGACTCTAACACCTCAAGCTGATACTTTGCTGTGCCATCCCAAAGGTGCGAGCAGTACTCCATGCACGAACGAACCTGTGCTTGGTATAATTGAAGCAACTGTTCCGACGTGAAGTACCGCCGCACCTTCGAGAGGATACCCAGTGTTTTAGCAGCCAATTGAGCTTTGGACTCAATATAGGAGCCAAAGTTGAGGGTTGACGTCAGAGTTACGCCCAAGAGCTCAAGGCGGTTGAACTTATATGGGATGGAAAAAAAATTAAGACTACAACAGTTTGAAAAGGGTTGATCCATTTTTTTTAAGAATTAACGATATTTTTAATAGTATTGATATAAATAACGATATAATAATTATGACATTTGCATTATGTATGACTTGCATAAATTATTATGCTTAAAGTTTTCCTTATCCATCAACATTATCGCAGAGATAAATTTATATTATTAATCAAATAATATTTTTAATAGAGTAATTACGCCTACTTTTTACTATAAACTGATAGGTAACTATTAGCCTTGTATTATCTTATCATCGTGTATTTATTTACTAAGGTTCTTTTGAATAATTCGGCTTGGTCAAAGTAAAAGAAAACGAAATTGGAGCGTTTCTATGGCTGAAGTATCCGAATAGTTCGACGAGATCTTTTCAATACTAGGTACCTACTAAAATTTATTTGAGGATCTGAGATCTTGCGTTTCAAGTAGATATCTCTAAAGAATGAAGTAGCATTGGTACCTACTGTAGAAGCAATCACTTCAAGGGCTTATTTTTCCATCGTCGGATCAGATACTTTTTAACCAAGGAATAAAGTTGACATTATTGACAGATTTTGTAAAGAAAAACTGTCCAAATTCAAAAATAATCCTTGGATAAAGTTTAACTGAAGGTTGAAAAATCGACTCTTACGGTCGGTTGCAGAAAGATAATTAACATTTAAAGGAAGCATTAACCAAACAATTTCTATCGTTAAAGTCTCCTTTAAAACTTAATGACCTTATCTGCAACCCATCAGCGATAATTAAAGAAAAGCTTAGGAAACGCGAAATGAAAGTGGTTTGAAGTCAAAAAATCAAGGTTTATATTCCATTCATGACATTTCATGAGGATTTCTTCATCGCAAAAAAGGTAGAATTTGCTCCAAATTAGCAAGCAGTCGTGTGAGTATCATGAGTTAAAGAGCCATAAGGACTAAGGTACGCATGCGACACCCGCGGTATATGAATTGGATCATTGGTAGTACGACACTTTTTATTTGCCTTATAAATAATAAGTCGAATTATTATAAGTAAGCCGGTATAATTTATTCTTTAGGATATCCTCATAGCATAATATTATCACACAGTGATACAATCAATCCGTTTTTATAACCAGTGCTATTTTTTTTGTTTTCACCTAGTTTATCATTATCTTATCAATAATTATTTTCACTATAAATACTGCTTCCTTCAGAAGGCAGGTATAGTCTTGGTGAACTCTAAGGAGTCAGCTGTAGTGTTTTGAGAATCGACTCGTAGTAAAACTGAAAAGGTAATTAAGTGCATTTTAATTTACTCATCAAATAATAGAATATTACCAATTTTTATTATTGTTTCATTTATAATAATAATCACTTATTTTTTATTCACATATTTTTAAATATTTCTATAAAAGAATTAAAAAAGGTACGTATCTAAAAATTGTGAAAAAATTATAATAAGTACCTACTTAATTTTTATTTAGATAAAAAATTTCATATAATTATTTTTCATTTATGTAAATATTTTATTCCAGATGAAGACTGTATTTCTCGTCGTGTTATTAGCAGCGGCAGCAACAGCAGCATTCATCCGCAATGACGTGGCTGATGCGCCTGAGATGGTTGTGACGTATGAGGAGGTTGACGCGAGTGACGTGCAGCTGGACCGTACCGACGCTAAAGTCGCCTTTCTGCGCAACATAAGCGTGGGAACCATCGGCAATAGTAGATTATTGGCCAGGTGCGTAGCATATTAATCTGAATATTAGCCATATTACCGCATAATCGGCATTGCTGTAATATAGCAATGGACTACTGATAGCGCCCCGACCCTGACCATTTTACATCTTTTCAGAACCACTCACGTCAGGGGAGCTGTTGCAAACACCATTGTTGGTCAAGATGTAACTTTCCGCACGAATTCCAACGTCCGGATAACCGCGATCCGTGTGAGGCACGTCGGGGCCAACCAGGGCTCCACCTCATCCATCAGGTCTGGAGGAGTTGGAAATACGTTTGTCACAATCAGGCTGCAGTCAGCGAGAGGCCGCGGCTACCACTACACGATCGAAATCTATGGACGCTAAGCTACTTCAAGAAATGGGATCTTGGGATCATTCTGTATAAACTTTGAGACAGAAAGCAATATTCCGTCGGAGCTATTATTTTTAAGAATTATAATTAATTAATTAGGTATGAATCAGAGATTATTAGATTTATAAATTAAAGATACCTATATTATTATTATTTTTTGTTCTTTCATCAATATACATCCAACTCAGTCCTCGTGAAAATTGTCATCACTAGAACCAAATTTAGTTAGAACCTGCATAATTGAGGGACGTTCTGTCCTCAGATATACTGGTCTTACAAATCTGTACACTTCAAAGCATTTAGCTCATTCCTCTTTGGCTCATGTTAGCTCAAAAACGTTCATGCTGAACATAACCCTATTAAAAAAACCAAACCTTTACACACAAACGCAGACATTGTGTATAAAAAAACACCGAATTGTCTTATTCACTAGGTACTAGCTTTAGCCCGCATCTTCACCTGCGTAGAGGTCGGAAATTATCCCACGGGAACCTACTACAGGGATAAAAAGTAGCTTGTGCCACTCCCTAGCCTATAAACTATCTCTATGCAAAAAAATATGGCGCTCCGTTGCTGCGTTGCTGCGTGAATAAAGCAGAAACCAAACAAACAAACTTTCACCTAAATAATATTAGTAGGGATGGTCAGAAACGGGGTGAGTGAGTACTGTGATGACGGTTGGTAAAGATGACATGCTGCGTTAACCCCGCAACTAAATTGGAATAAGCGGTACGAGGATGATGTTGATATAAAAATCAATGGATTTTGTATATTTTATGTTTCGAGGTCATTGTTATTGGAGAACAAGACAAATATCTCGCTTAGTGTAAAGGTGCTACACATGCTCATTAGTTTGCGTACATTCAAAATAAACATGCCCGTTTTTTAGCACGTGCTATTTTTATTATTTTTTGTTTTATCCTATCCTACTTTATCCTACTAATCCTATCATACTATTATTATAAACGTGAAAGTTTGTGAGGATAGATCTATGGATGTATGGATGTTTGTTACTCTTTCACGCAAAAACTACTGAACCGATTTTGATAAAACTTTACAGTAATAAAGCTTATACATCAGAATAACACATAGGCTACTTTTTATCCCAAAAACGCGGGCGAAGCCGCGGGCGGAAGCTAGTTATTTAATAAAAGGCTTGGTTTGACCGCCATCTCGCCTGATGTTAAGCGATGTGGCGGTCTACGATGGAGCACGCTTGCTTAGTATTAACCGATTCACTCGCGACCTGAAGATACCCAGATTGTAACTGTCGGGGGACAACTCTGGCAGCCCATTCCACTGTTTGGCGGTTTTCACAATGAAAGTGGAATCAAAGCGCTGCGTTCGGGTTTTTGGTATATCATCCATAAACCGATGGCGCTTTTACGCGCTTCTATGCTGAACTTACATAATGCTAGTAGGTAGGATTTGGTTAAAATTAGCGTTAATTCGCGCTATTATTTAGCATGTGTAACTGAGCCTTAAGTGCAGAGAACCCGTGGCACATGAAACAGATTAGTTTTTTTTGCGACTTTAAGGCAGACTTAGCGGGCACAGCTAAGTAGTTCATATTAAATGTAGTAAACATTTGATAAGATTAGTATCCAAACATATTGTTTATTAATTTACTTTCATGCCCTACATAAGTTATTTTTAACTACATATATTGAACTTTGGTACGGAACCCCAAAAACGGGGTTTTTGGGGTTCCGTACCCAAAGGTTGAAACCGGACCCTATAACTAAGACTCCGCTGTCCGTCTGTCTGTCACCAGGCTATATCTCATGAGCCGTGATAGTTAGACAGTTAAAATTTTCATAGATGATGTATTTCTGTTGCCGCTATAACAAAAAACTAAAAAACATAATAAAATAAATATTTTAGGGGGCTCCCAAACAACAAACGTGATATTTTTTTCATTTCTATAGATAATGGTACGGAACCCTTCTTGCGCGTCTCTGACTCGCACTTGGCCGGTTTTTTACAAAACAATGTCATGTACAGCGTTCCGAAGGTGTTGAGATGAAGATCACGCCATTGTAGTAGAGATCGCTACGCCGTAGCTCTGCGCGTAGCGCTACGAGAGGTGCGCTAGCTAGTCGGATGGGAACTTAGACCATGCATTTGGTTAAATATTTTAAGTTTTAGAAACTAAGTGAGATGTGCCAAAGCGTTATTGTTTTTCTTTTAAAACGTCATGGTGTATCCTAGTGAACATCACAACTTTCACGTGTTTGGAATTTTCAGACATTTTAATAAAAGTCATCTTCAAAAGTTAAATACAAATAAAAGCCATTCAATTTGATATTTTAGACAAATAATACAATGACCAATTTTAAGTATTTTTCAAAACGTTAAATTTTAAATTTTTCCGAAACTAAACTTGCGTCTAGAACTCTAGACCAGCGTTTCCCATTTGCCGGGTCTCGACCCGGTACCGGGCCTTCAAAATAAAATACCGGGTCGCAACACTCGCAACATTCCCACCTTGTTTTAAAAATAATACCTACTAACGATCGACGCATCGTCGAACTTGGATTCTTTAGTGAAAAATAATCAGCAGCTCCATACTTTGCACTAAAATTTTGTGACTAAATAGGCGATACCGTACCAAAATATGTATACAGGGTAAAATTAAAACCAGTGCGGATATTTTAGGAGGTGAAAGTACTCATGAATATGATCAACTTTTATTATGCGACCGACACTGAATTATGAAAAAAAAAACAGCTGTTCCATACATTTTGATCGTGTTGTAGTGCATTGTTGTAGGGAACAGCTGATTTTTTTTTATATTTCAGTGTCGGTCCCATAATAAAAGTTGATCATATTCATGAGTACTTCCACCTCCTAAAATATCCGCACTGGTTTTAATTTTACCCTGTATATAATAAAAACATGTTTACTATTAACGAATGTGTATTATTTTACCTAATGGAACCAGCTTGGGTTTAAAAGTATTATGTGTGTCATGAAGGGGCAGTGTAAAAATTACCGGGCCATGGCAGAACAATGTTTGGGAAACATTGCTCTAGACAATAATATGCGGTGCTAATTTGTAACATGTTAGGTCACACTATCACGCCTTATTAATGAGAGTCAAAATGGCGGGTGTATCATTACGAATCCAATCAAAATTATTACCAAATAAATGTACTTAAAATGTACTATTTAGTACCTATACTCATGAAAAATGTACCTCCTTTAGAACAAAATTATAACCAAATTAAGATACACCCGCCATTCTGATGTCAATATGGCGGGTGTATCCTAATTTCTCCCTAATTATCCATTGGTGATTGAATATTATTATTCCAAAAAAATCTACCTAAAAAGTACCTACAGTAAAAAGAAACACTCACTCGATCTGTTCATTAGTTCCTGAGAAATAAAACTACAAATGTTTGGTACCATACCGTGGCGTCACTCTAACTACTGAGCTACCGAGTCAGTGATTAAAGCGACGCCACGGTACGGCAGGGGTCGCGGGTTCAAGTCCCGCGCGTGTAGTTGTTTTTAAATCGCATATATTATAAGTATATTATTATAATTATTATGTTGTTAGTTACATTTTTAGGGTTCCGTACCCAAAGGGTAAAACGAGACCCTATTACTAAGACTCCGCTGTCCGTTCGTCCGTCACCAGGCTGTAATGAACTCGAGCCGTGATAGTTAGACAGTTGAAATTTTCACAGACGATGTATTTCTGTTGCCGCTATAACAAAAATACTAAAAACAGAATAAAATAAATATTTAAGGGGAGTTCCCTTACAATAAACGTGTTTTTTTTGCTAATTTGCTAATAAAGGGTGTCTAATGTTGTATAGATAATGGTACGGAACCCTTCGTGCGCGAGTCCGACTCGCACTTGGCCGGTTTTAATATTTTGACAACACTGTTATAATATGGTTTCCTAGACAACGTATAAAAATATCAAGCCCGAGTCGACCGGCGAAGGAGGTCGACACCATAAAACCTTAACTATGACTTGGAAAGCCAAAATTAAATAGGTATGTACGAACATTGACCTATATGTCTCTAGACAAGCAGTTCCGAACAAAAATCATGCCTCACACGCGGGTACTTGTCTGTTGCTCACTGCATCAAGCGTCAAAGTGAATGCGAGGCTTGTGTTGTACCCGCACAACACTAAACAAAAATATAACATAACATAAATAATTAAGTATTTTATTAAAAAAATTAAGGATTTAAATGAAGAAAATGATTGGAAAATAGCCAAACTCGTTTTTCAACTTCGTAAACTTTTATTTATTGAATATTTTTTTACATGTCCTCCAGTTTTAGCCGAAACCGAAAATTTTAAGATTAAACAAAAAACGGTTACACCTGTTTCGTTATTTGGATATTCGCGCTTATTAAGCCTCGTTATTTGACGATAAATACAAAGCTATGTAATCTATTTATAACCGTTAATTTGACAAAAGGCAGATCCAAAAGACTCGTGAATAGATTTTCAGTTATATTTTTCTTTAGTGCTGTGCGGGCGCAAAGCCTCACATACACTTTGACGTTTGATGCAGTGAGCAACAGACAAGTACCCGCGTGTGGGGCATGACTTTTGTTCGGAACTGCTTGTCTAGAGACATATAGGTCAATGTTCGTACATACCTATTTAATTTTGGCTTTCCAAGTCATAGTTAAGGTTTTATGGTGTCGACCTCCTTCGCCGGTCGACTCGGGCTTGACATTTTTATACATTGTCTAGGAAACCATATTATAACAGTGTTGTCAAAATATTAAAACCGGCCAAGTGCGAGTCGGACTCGCGCACGAAGGGTTCCGTACCATTACCTATACAATATTAGACACCCTTTATTAGCAAATTAGCAAAAAAAAACACGTTTATTGTAAGGGAACTCCCCTTAAATATTTATTTTATTCTGTTTTTAGTATTTTTGTTATAGCGGCAACAGAAATACATCGTCTGTGAAAATTTCAACTGTCTATCACGGCTCATGAGTTCATTACAGCCTGGTGACAGACGGACGAACGGACAGCGGAGTCTTAGTAATAGGGTCTCGTTTTACCCTTTGGGTACGGAACCCTAAAAATGTAACTAACAACATAATAATTATAATAATATACTTATAATATATGAGATTTAAAAACAACTACACGGGCGGGACTTGAACCCGCGACCCCTGCCGTACCGTGGCGTCGCTTTTATCACTGACTCGGTAGCTCAGTAGTTAGAGCGACGCCACGGGGGTTCCCTACTTGTTTTCGAAAGTTGATGATTCGATTTTTATTATATCGAACACGGTGTGTCGATAATTCAGTTGTACGATGTTTTATTCCGTCGATGCGTTATTGGTGCGATGTAACGTTTGTGCGAAAAATCCTGTTACGAAAAACCCTACAACGATTGCTCATTTGTTCGGGAAAGTATGTAGGTTTGAAAAGCCTACTGTTGTCCGTGACATTTAATTTTTTGACTTACAAGGGGGAGGGAGGTGGTCGACGGAGCCCCGCTACGCGGGGCTCCTATTTCCGTGTGCAAGGTTAAAAGTAACCTAAACGAAGGGGTTGACGGTGGCTTCGTTCGCTCGCTTTGCTCGCTCACTGAAGCCCCCGTCAACCCCTTCGAACCTAAATTGTCCGTGTCGGGGTGTCACCTACATACTTTCGAACTAATAAATTACCGAACAAATGAGCAATCGTTGTAGGGTTTTTCGTAACAGGATTTTTCGCACAAACGTTACATCGCACCAATAACGCATCGACGGAATAAAACATCGTACAACTGAATTATCGACACACCGTGTTCGATATAATAAAAATCGAATCATCAACTTTCGAAAACAAGTAGGGAACCCACGCCACGGTATGGTACCAAACATTTGTAGTTTTATTTCTCAGGAACTAATGAACAGATCGAGTGAGTGTTTCTTTTTACTGTAGGTACTTTTTAGGTAGATTTTTTTGGAATAATAATATTCAATCACCAATGGATAATTAGGGAGAAATTAGGATACACCCGCCATATTGACATCAGAATGGCGGGTGTATCTTAATTTGGTTATAATTTTGTTCTAAAGGAGGTACATTTTTCATGAGTATAGGTACTAAATAGTACATTTTAGGTACATTTATTTGGTAATAATTTTGATTGGATTCGTAATGATACACCCGCCATTTTGACTCTCATCCTTATTAGGAACTGCCACTGTACTATCGCACACTGATACAATCAATCCGTTTTTATAACCAATGCTAATTTTTTTGTTATTAACTAGTTTATCAGTATCTTATCATTATCTATTTTCACTATAAATACTGCTTCCTTCAGAAGGCAGGTATAGTCTTGGTTAACTCTAAGGAGTCAGCTGTAGTATTTTGTGAATCAACTCGTAATAAAACTGAAGTGGTAAGTGCTTTTTAATTTGTTCATCAAATAATAAAATACTACCAATTATTTATTATTGTTTCATTTATTAAATAAGTAAATTATAATCACTTATTTAGAGTTTTTAAAATATTTCTATAAAAGAATAAAAAAAAGATATTTGCAAATTGTGAAAAAATTATAATAATTTTTATTAAAATAAAAATGTCTTATAATTAATTTTTCATTTGAATATTTTATTTTATTCCAGATGAAGACTGTATTTCTCGTCGTGTTGTTGGCAGCGGCAGCAACAGCAGCATTCATCCGCAATGACGTGGCTGATGCGCCTGAGATGGTTGTGACGTATGAGGAGGTTGACGCGAGTGACGTCACTGACGTGCAGGTGGACCGTACCGACGCTAAAGTCGCCTTTCTGCGCAACATAAGCGTGGGAACCATCGGCAATAGTAGATTATTGGCCAGGTGCGTAGCATATTAATCTGAATATTAGCCATATTACCCTATAATCGGTATTACTGTAATATAGCAATGGACTACTGATAGCGCCCCGACCCTGACCATTTTACATCTTTTCAGAACCACTCACGTCAGGGGAGCTGTTGCGAACACAATTGTTGGTCAAGATATAACTTTCCGCACGAATTCCAACGTCCGGATAACCGCGATCCGGGTGAGGCACGTCGGGGCCAACCAGGGCTCCACCTCATCCATCAGGTCTGGAGGAGTTGGAAATACGTTTGTCACAATCAGGCTGCAGTCAGCGAGAGGCCGCGGCTATCACTATACGATCGAAATCTATGGACGCTAAGCTACTTCACGAAACGGGGTCATTTTGTATAAACTTTGGAACAGGCAGACATTTTTGTTGGTATTGTTATTTTTAAGAATTTAATGTATGAATTATAGATTATGAGATTTATTAAATAAATAAAATAATGAAATTATTATTTTCTTTCTATTTATTGTCTATTTATTATGACGATTAGTAGCAGATAAACTTTAATTCATTTGTAATCAATATTATAGCAAAATGTTAAGTTACAGGTAAATGCCCACACGACATGATCTAGCAAAGTGTCTTTGTCGAACAGGAGTTGTTTTGATTACGCAGACTAACATATATTTATTTATACAGGGTGAGTTTTTAAACCCATATCACTGTGGCAGCTATGCTAAAGGTTAGAGAAAGATTTCATGTTAGAAACCAATCTAGTTTTTATCACAAACTGAACCGATGGGTGCATACGTATAAATATTATGTGCATAGATTACGGGCGATATCAGTGTTGCTACCAAGTGCACACTAGCAATAGCAAAAAACCTTGAAAAGATGTCTTGATGTAAACATGTCGTTAGTAAATATTTTTGTTAATTAATTCACTGGGTCTCATCAGGAACATGAACATTAATTTGTTCAAATAGTTCATAATAGACTTATTTAAACAAATGTTGGTTTTAGTTAGTTGACCGTAAAGTTATAATAATAATAAAAAATAATAAAACGTTTATTTAGAAAAAACAAGTCACATTTTAAAATAAATATCTTACAAATTAAAATAAGGCACAGTTTAGATTTGCCTGAACTAGGTGAAACCTGTGTTTCAGGCTAGAAAGTGCTGACTTATGTTATAATTATAAATTAACAAAATTATATACTTAAATTAAAACTTAAATGGAAGAGAAATGATGGCGAGTTATTGATTTTATTTGCATACTACTAATAAGTCTTCTGTCTGTTCTGTCAGTTCTCTAGTGATTGGCCTATTCTTCGTAGTGTGGGTGTGCACCAATAGATACATGTATTAGTGTGTTACCACAGAACTGAAACACTAGCGGAAGGTTGCACACTTGAACTGGAAGAGTGGGGCGCATCTTCATGAATGTCATGATCTATACGCTTATAAAAAATCAAAATAATAAGTCAATGAAATGTTATCTACGACATTTTATTCCCAGACGCGTGTCGCCGGTTCGCAGTCAATGTCAAAGCATCCAATGCAATACAAAATTAAACTTAATTCCATTCATTTACGTCACATTGTTAAACGCGCGCTCTCGATGTAGTGGTGTCCTGTGAGATACCACCTCATCATCACCATCATCGTCAGCCTATAGTAGTCTACTGCTGGACATAGGCCTCTCCAATTTACTACGTGCCTTGCATGATTTGTTCAAAAGTGGCGACCAGGTCGCAGTAAAATTATGAGTACAATGACCCCATACCGGCTTTCCCATTAACGTTGTATGTTGTAAGTCACACTATCACGCCTTATTAGTAATAGGTACGTCGATTACAAGTCATTACTTAGAATATCCTTATAGCCGCTCATAAAGCAGAGTGATACAATCAGTCCGTTTTTATAACCAGTGCCTTATTACCTTAGTTTATCATTATCATATCGTTTTGTATTTTCACTATAAATACTGCTTCCTTCAGAAGGTAGGTATAGTCTCGGTGAACTCTAAGGAGTCAACTGTAGTGTTTTGAGAATCAACTCGTAGTAAAACTGAAGTAGTAAGTGCTTTTTAATTTATTCATCAAATATGTAATAAAATACAATTATTTTGATTCATTTATGTACCTCCATAATCACTTTATTATTTTTGATTGGATCATCATAATAGGCGGAGAAAATAAAAAAAATGTCTAATTAAAAAAAAAAACATTAAAATATTTAATTTTATTCCAGATGAAGACAGTATTTCTCGTCGTGTTGTTAGCAGCGGCAGCAACAGCAGCGTTTATCAGCAATGACGTGGCTGATGCGCCTGAGATGGTTGTGACGTATGAGGAGGTTGACGCGAGTGACGTCACTGACGTGCAGGTGGACCGTACGGGCGCTAAAGTCGCCTTTCTGCGCAACCTCAGCGTGGGAACCATTGGCAATACTAGATTACTGGCCAGGTGGGAGCATTAAACCCATAATCGGCATTGCTGTAATATAGCAATGGACTACTGATATCGCCCCGATCCTGACTATTTTATATCTTTTCAGTACCACTCACATCAGGGCAGCTGTTGCGAACACAATTGTTGGTCAAGATATAACTTTCCGCACGAATTCTAACGTCCGGATAACCGCGATCCGGGTGAAACACATCGGGACCATGCAGGGCTCCTCCTCATCCATCAGGTCTGGAGGAGTTGGAAATACGTTTGTCACAATCAGGCTGCAATCATTTAGAGGCCGCGGCTACCACTACACGATTGAAATCTATGGACGCTAAGCTACTTCAAGAAATGGGGTCCTGGGTTCAAAAAAATTTATGGTGTTATTATTTTGAATAAGAGATTAAGGGCGGGTTGCTTCAAACCATATGTATTCGTAAGTCAGTACGTAATCGTTAAGTCAGTATGAAATTGTCATACAAGCCGCCATATTTGACGGTTACAGATACGTAACTGTAAGATGAAACAACATGGCCTAAAATAAGTTAAACACACCAATTACGAACACTTTTGTAGTATTTTAGAAATTTCATTAATAATTGTGAATGTTTTATCACAAAACATTAAAAATTGAAGGTCCTATCTTTATATTCTATATTTCTGCTGTATTTATTGTAAGACCCTGCAATTGGTTTCAATATAATTAACAAATGAAATACCTATTTCATTTATTTTAGTTAAGGAGAAAAATCCCAGGAATGAACAAGAACCTAGTTATGGACACCTAGTAATCGGCAAGCCTGTGATGATTTCCCAGCTGTGGAGTATTGAATTAGGAATACAGAACGATACAAACTTTTATTTTTAATCAGCTTTTAATGTATCTACAATATTATTGTAACTTTGACAATGAGATTTATTTGCCATCTGTTATTCAGATTTCTAGAATATCTACTACTACTTCTTTCGACAAAATGGTAGGTACTGGGTGCCATTGAGCACTCTATGGGACTTTTCACGGTCTTTTTTTGTTATGTAGAGTTATTCTAGGTACATTAAGGGTGCACCGAGTATTCTAGCTCAAATCCAGAGTATCCCGACTGGGCAAAGTCAAAGTCAAAGTCAAAACATTTATTTCAATTAGACCATTTACAGGCCTACCTCATAACCAAATAACGCTACTCTTCGATTGTGTTGTGTTCCTGTGGTGAGTAAAGTCGCCAGAGCTCCTGAGGATGCGCTGTGTTGACAGCGGGAAACCTGCAAATCCTACAAGCTATGGGCATAAGCGAATCCTCATTTTAAAGGGTCGGCAACGCAACGCGAATGTGATACTCGGTTGTGACGGTGATCGTCGCTGAAGCCAATGGGCGGAGCCTACCGCTATATAAGCGTCGCGTGGTGGCCGCGCGCCCCTCTTGATCCAGCGGCAGATCTCCAGTTAAGTTCTCCAGCCACACTACCTGAAGACCTGAAGACCCGTATTGCCAGCGAACTACTCACCCCTGAGTTTCTAGTTATTTCTGTCTACCAAAGTGTGTGGTACTATAATTATTGTTAATGTAAAAAAAAAAGTGTTTTGTATAAAGGTGTTTGCTTTAATAATGTCTTAGGTTTTCGCGATTATTACACATTATAATAAAACAAGTTTAAACGGATTAATCGCGTATATTACAGAGTTTTCCTGACGTTTCGAACACTTTGCAGCGTTCGTGGTCGCAGGACGACTGAGGTGGTAGGCGTCATGACAGCTAATTTATAGAAAAATTATTCTCGATCTACCCGCACAATCGATTCAATCGATATTATTCGAATCGTACTCGTTTCGATGCACACAATAATCGCTCACGGTGTCTCGATGTTTTGTAGTCCGGTGTGAAGTTTGGGACTTGATTATTTTAAGAACTGGATTCCAAACAGGTGGTAATTGCCAACCATCCTCTCTATTGAAATTAGGATGTTTTTTAATTTCAATAGCCTCGCGAAGCATTCTAGGTACATATCGGTTCTCCTTTGCGAGGATTTGAGGTTGATCAAAACGTAGGAAATGGTTGGGTTTGCCTAGGGCATGTCTGTTAGCTACTGTGGCTAAATCTTTGTTACAGAGAGCACATGGCATCTGCGACGCCAACCATCTGGCAGGGGAACTTCATCATGTGAAGCAAGTTCTGAAACAGAACAATTTACGTGCTCCACATCCCCGTCGCAAAAGCCGCCCGAAGCCCATCTCAGTTGATCGTCGACCTGCTGTTCTACCCTTTATAAGAGGGGTCACTGACAAAATTAGTCATATCTTGAAGCGTGCTTCTATAAAAACCTACTTCAAGCCACATAGAAAGATTAGCCAATTTCTTAGACCTGTGAAGTGTCATATTCCTTTACAAGATGCAGGGGTCTACAAGATTGACTGTGATTGTGGGTTATCATACATAGGGCAAACAAAGCGCAGTATAGCCACTAGAGTTAAAGAACACATAGCTGACGTCAAAAACGTGCGCTCTACAAAGTCTGCAGTGTGTGAGCATGCCCTAGGCAAACCCAACCATTTCCTACGTTTTGATCAACCTCAAATCCTCGCAAAGGAGAACCGATATGTACCTAGAATGCTTCGCGAGGCTATTGAAATTAAAAAAACATCCTAATTTCAATAGAGAGGATGGTTGGCAATTACCACCTGTTTGGAATCCAGTTCTTAAAATAATCAAGTCCCAAACTTCACACCGGACTACAAAACATCGAGACACCGTGAGCGATTATTGTGTGCATCGAAACGAGTACGATTCGAATAATATCGATTGAATCGATTGTGCGGGTAGATCGAGAATAATTTTTCTATAAATTAGCTGTCATGACGCCTACCACCTCAGTCGTCCTGCGACCACGAACGCTGCAAAGTGTTCGAAACGTCAGGAAAACTCTGTAATATACGCGATTAATCCGTTTAAACTTGTTTTATTATAATGTGTTTGCTTTATTTTCCTAATCTAGTTAAAATAACCCTTCAGGTTATTTTAGCTACACGGTGTTGCAAACGTTTCATAGGCGACGGTAACGCTTACCATCAGGTGGGCCGTACGGTTGTTTGCCAACATGGAAGTATAATGGCTAAGATTTCGATTACGTAATAGAGGGAACGCAAAAATCCTAATTGCACCTTTCTTCTTTCTTCTTCTACTTCTGGGTACATCTAGCTTAGCCGTTTCGGCTAGGTATTCCTAGGTCAGCTTCCAGTCTTTTTAGGGTTCCGTACCAAAATGGTACAAAGGAACCCTTATGGTGCGACTTCGTCTGTCTGTCTGTCTGTCACACCTGCTTATTTCAGCAACTACTTATGCTATCGGCTTGAAATTTGGAACAGTTATAAAGAATGCTTGTTCAACTGTATTGCAAATGAAAAACGTCCAAAAATATTTTTATTTTCATTGCAAAAGGGGCCGGAGTGGGGGTCCGAAATTTCAAAGTGGGGTTACTAGGTCAAGTGACATATCATATGAAAGGGCTTGATCTGGACATTTCAAAATATATTTTTATTTTATTTTATGTCTCACAGTTTTCGACATATAGTGAAAAATGTCCAAAAAATACCATTCCCCCCCCCTTATCTCCGAAGTTTGCGGGGCGAAAAATCTGAAATAATTAGAGTTGATAGGAATTGACCCAAATATGGCACTAAAAATAAAACGATGTTCCTAACTAGTACAGTTTTTTCAAAAGCATCAAAATTCCTTTACAAACAAACTTAGTTATGCGGTCCGGTTTTTTTCACTTTATACGTCCAAAACTGATACGGAACCCTCGGTGCGCGAGTACGACTCGCACTTGGCCGGTTTTTTTAAAGTAGCTGTTTTGCAATTACGCCACTATTCGGATGCGACGATTTTATTATTTATCATATCATCTAGTTATTATCATTATAAATAAGACATAATTATATCATTATCTATGATCTATGTTATCTATCATATTGTCGCTGAACTGTCATCAACGGTGCTAACTTTAATGTTTTACCAATCAAGTCAAAAGCCTACTTCTCGTCGTGTTTTCAACATTTGAATCATTTGGGGTTTTTAACTCTGGGATAAGGGATATACCTATTTTTTTTTTACGTTAGAGATAGGTAGGTACCTCATTTAATTATGAATTAGATGTTATATAAAAAAATAAGTATTCATAGTTTATAATAATAGAGGACTCGCGCCCTGAGGGGCGTCCTGAGGGTGTCCCGGCGTCAGTTATGAGCACAAATGTACATTTTCGGCCCAGTAGATAGTTGACAATATGTAATAGAGAATAGTCCAATAGACGACGAGCATCGACTAACGGACCAATCGTGTGCAGCCTCGGCGCCCAGAAACCGAAAAATCTGCTAATGCGCAAGTGGCGTTTGTGCTCATGACTGGTGCGTACCTATGTTGTAAAATCGCGTACCGAGAAATCTGCTATTTTACAATTGCAGGCAAGTCTCCCAATATCCTTAGATTCTACGTCTTTTCTGTCTATTCTATCCTAAACACAAGTCATCGCGCCAGCGTTTTGTAGGTCTGCTTCGGCGACGACGCTGTGTGAAGTTATGGCCCATCAGGCGCGGTTGGGGGGGGGGGGTCATGGGCGTCGGGCGTAATAAATAAAACACTTTGTTATGATTACACTGCGTTAGACGTGTTGTCGCTACGGCTGTTCGGTAAGAAGTGAGTGTGCGGTGCGCTGCACCGCAACCCCTCCACCGTACAACCCCACCACAGCCCGCATAACTCTTTTATTAAACATCAGCGCGGCGCATACACTACAATCAGTATGACCCCCCCTCAAAGTCTTCGGCTGCGGTATGACCCCCCCAAAATCGGCGGCTTCGACCGCGCCTGTGGCCCATTTATCCTCACACATTCGACAAAAATAACCCGCCCAATCCCACTTAAGCCTCGCAGACTTTGCCCACATTGGCGCTACCTTTGGTGCGTATCGGGGAATTCCGTATACCTACGGATTAAGATGAATGAATTATGACGATTATAACTATCTTATCATATGGTTTTTTTTCACGATAAATAGATAATGCTTTTTTTGTGAATTTTTTAATCATTACGTAGTTGGCTTTAGTAATTTATGGATCCAGTCAGTGTTTAAAAGGTAAGAGCAGTAATAATTGTTTTAATAAATAATATCTAATATTTGTCTCAGATTGCATAAAAAAATACCCGACTGCATATAGCAAAGATAGGATAACTTTTTCTTGGTATCTGTATTTAAATGTATGACGTGTTTGCAAAAAATCCTCGTAATCACCGAATAAAATAGTTACTGCTGTAAGTATAACCTATAATTATTCTATCGTACCGTACGTATTCTATAACTTGAGTATTATTGAATAATGTGATTTGATGTGTCTCGATGCCTAAAGTATAACAAATTTAATGGCACCTTCCAAACTACACAATGGATTTTAATACGGCTTTTACAACCATGTAGAGAATTTATTATAGAAGCTGTATAATATGTTAATATTTAACTTAAATACAGCATAGAAATCTCTATGTTTTGACATGTCGCCACATCAGTAGATTGTCCAGGTCATTGGTTATGGGTTCGATTCCCGGGTCGAGCCAAGTGGTATTAGGTTTTCTATTGAGAAATTCTTATCAATCAATCAATCATGTGGGTGTACTGTACTATATAAGTATACAGATACACCCCTGCCGGCCTAGCATGACCACGGTAGAAACGGGTTTTGTCTACAGAAGAATAGACAAACAAAGTGACAAATTGTAGAAAGATTTCTACCGTTTTATGCATACAATGAAGTGAGGAAATGTTTCTATTCTTCAGTAGAAAATACATTCAAAATTCTGATAAACCAAGCACGGGTCGCCGCGTCCTCGGGCAGAATAGATAACGATTTGGATAGAAAGAACTTTGTCTATTCTTTGGTAGAATAGAAATAGAATTTGTCATGCTAAGTGTGCTACTTAACCCTTCAGGAAATATAGGCGTAATGTTGTGTTGAGTAATAACTTTAATTAAATACTTTACAGATGAATGTCCTATTTCTGGTTGTGATGGTAGCATCACTATCAGCCAGCTGCGAGGCTGCTGAAGAGATGGTCCAGGGTGTAAGGCCCGCGGAGGGGGAAGAGCCGGTCCCTATTTTAGGGCCGATGGAGGGCGGAAAGTTGGATATTATTGTAGAGCCAGAGGGGGGTGACAACGGCTCGGTTATTATTGTAAAGCCAGAGGGGGGTGACAACGGCTCGGTTATTATTGTAAAGCCAGAGGGGGGTGACAACGGCTCGGTTATTATTGTAAAGCCAGAGGGGGGTGACAACGGCTCGGTTATTATTGTAAAGCCAGAGGGGGGTGACAACGGCTCGGTTATTATTGTAAAGCCAGAGGGGGGTGACAACGGCTCGGTTATTATTGTAAAGCCAGAGGGGGGTGACAACGGCTCGGTTATTATTGTAAAGCCGGAGGGGGGTGGAAACGGCGCGGCTATTGGGCCGGAAGAAAGTGGAGAGTCGGTGCAGGTTGTAGATCCGGAGGAGGATGGAGAGTCGGTACATGTTGTCGATGCAAGTGGAGACTTCTCAGCGCACAACGACGATCATAGCCACAGGAATTAACCACGTGACAGTTAGGATAACATCGGCGAATGATAGGCCTTGGTTTCCATTACGCCATCGATATTTGGGGACGGTAAATTGCTACAAGGAAATTAAATAGAACATTCCTAAAGATCCCATTTATTATATAATTATCTTTATAAATATAATATATCTACATTTATATTTATTTCATAACAAAATCCTAACTCCTAACTAATATTACGAATGTGAAAGTCAGTTTGTTACCTTTTCACGCCTAAACCACTGTTTTGCATATACGTTGTCAAGGGGACAGAAACGGACATACACGGACCTTTCATTCAGAAAAAAAGTACTGTTCCCGAGGAAAAGAACAATAACCTTAACGGTTACAATTGCTTTAGGACGCTAGATGGCGCTACGTTAGGGTCACGCCCGCGCCGCGTGACATGTACGTAGCGCCATCTAGCGCACTTGCGCAAAGTGCTTAGTATACCTAGGGCCTAGCACAATTAGCAATAGCAAAATTGCAAAAAGGAAATCTTAATTTGGCACGGCGCAAATCAACACGCACGTGCACACACTGCGCACGTCCTTCCTGTTAAAGGCTGAGAGGCAAAAACCTGAAGAGGCCCCACCGACTTAAATATACATTTAGATTTTTATTTATGGAAGCTTAACCTTTATATTTCATGATTTTTAGTGTAGTTTTTGGAAGTCGGTTTTTTTTAAACCTGTTTTTTATAATCTAACCTACCTCAATTACTGACTAAGTGACAACGCTCAGCCTACACCGGTAGACCTAGATATTTGGGAAGAAATATTCCTTAAGTATAGGTGCTCTAAGGAGAGATTTTTTGAAATTCCATCCCTAAAGGGACTAAAACGGATGGTATTTGTATGAAGAAAATAACGACATTCGTGCTGATTCTGTTGATCATCGCACTAAACTAATTTGAATCACACTATATCTAGGCACCTAATATAATGACAGAAATGACAGATGAAAAAGGACAGAAAATATTTAGAACTGTCAAATTAGACTATGAGCCTTATGATTTAGGAAAATAGTCATGACCTTTTGCAATTACGACTAATTGACATTAAAACTCTTCAAGTGGACTAATTTGACAGGATTAAATATTTGCTATCCCTCTCTCATGTTTTTTATAAGAAAGAGACCTAATTAGATAAAATTAGTTTAGTTCGTAAACAACAGAATCGGTACCATTGTGTTCTGGCTTCCACCGGAAGGAGTGACAGGCACAGCTAATAATTATACATATTAAATGTTTCATAATCTCGTACGATCTTAAAGCATGAGTGTCTATTCTAAACTGGAGGGATTTTATATTAATATATAACGTTGGTATAACTTTCAATCCATTCATGCTTGAAAATCATCAAACAATAGGTTCATGCCCATAATAACAAGGGTGATTTCATAGTCGCGCTGACCGTTAGCCGAAGTCCTAAAGGGTGATTTCACAGTCACGCTTAGCCGACGCGGATGGTAAGCGGCGCGGCCCACAGGTTAGGTATTATCTCAGATCATAGAAACAAGGGAGATGTGCCAAGGCGCTATCGAGCTTGATGCCTGATTTTGAGCAAATTGCTCATACTAAAAACGTACGAGCTGGCGACGAACTGAACACGATCGATGGTATAAATACAGTGTTTTAGTTTAGTGCTAGTGTTGAGTGACGATTAACAGTGTTAGATTAAGGGTGTGCGGAATGTTTAATGCGTGGTAGTTTTTTTTTTATTCACAAAGAGCGCTTAATTATGCGCGTAAATGTGTCGAAAAATGTACTAAAAGTGGCATCAGTTCTTCCCGTACTAATTTGCTATGATGGCATATCTCCGTGTTTCTATGATCTGAGGGTATTATCCTATTATCTGCAGGATGCAAAAAGTGTTGAACCAAAATATTCAAAAACCGTTTCCCCAAACAATCTTTCTTTGTTACAATTTGTCTTTCATACCAATAACACTCTAAATTACGTAACAAAAAGTTCGGTACACACAAGCGATGTCGTTGTAATAAAGTTTAAAACTGTGGCAGGCTACGCTGGCATCGTACCAAGGACTGACAAATCACACACCTTCCTACGAATGCAATATAGTTTTATTAGGCATCTTCTAAGGCGTAGTTTACGTAGATATCCGGCATAGTAATTGTTTATCCATAAGGCAGATTTTGCTAACGTTTTATGCGTAAAGGATGGGGAAAAGGTATAACTAGCGGCACCACTTATGATGATCACAAACGTCACCTGCGCATTAGCTGGTTTTTTGGTCTCTTTGGCGGAATGAAGGGGGGCCGTAGCTGCACATGATTGGTTCGTCAGTCGATGCTCGTCGTCTATTCTCTATTACGTATTGTCAACTGTCTATTGTCTATTGGACCAAAAATGTACATGCACGATCTGTGATCATCTTTCCTGCCGGATACTATAACAGTATTTGACTATATTTATATTTTTACATTTATGAAAGTACGACAGGCACGACAACGGTATGGTATGGCAAGCGCAGACTGTTACGGCAGTATCAGGCTGCTACTAGCAGCCGATTGATCATTGGCGTTTATGCTTTAACATTTTTAACAGGCGCTAAAAATTGTTCCGGCACAACAACATTGCGTTATATATATTTTTTATTATTTAGTAATAAGTTTGCATTTGACCGTCATCTCGCCTGATGTTAAGTGATGATGCAGTCTACAATGGAGCACTCTTGCCTAAAAAAAACGATTCCCTCGCGACTTGAAGTCATTCCGATTATAACTATCGGGGAATACCTACTCACTCCGCCAGCGCGTAATGGAATCAAACCGCTTCGTTCGGCTTTATGGTTAACCATGAAACGATTTCGCTTTTTCGTGCTTCTGGTCGTTCGATAGAAAAAAGGGCAGGAGGGAATTAAATCATGCAGATCCAAAGCACACTCTCAAAAATATGACTTATGTGAACTACCCTCATCAAAGAAACAAGGAGATTTGCCATCATAGCAAATTAGTATGGGAACAACTTTTTTCGACACATTTAGAAGCGCTCCTTGTGAATAAAAAGATCTCCCACACATTAAAAATTCCTCACACCCTCAATTTAACACTGTTAATCGTCACTCAACACTAGCACAAAACTAAAACATTGTATTTATATCGTCAATCGTGTTCGGTTCGTCGCCAGCGTGTACGTTTTCATTACGACCAATGTGGTCAATTAGTAACCAAATGGCAAAAATGGAACACTTAATTTCGTTCTGTGCGTCTTTCCGTCCGTATGTCACACAGTCATTTTACTCAGAGACGATTGGCACTATAGACAACGTTAACGTTAAGTTTATCCGAAAGTCGAAAAGGGGTCATTGTACTCATCATAATGAACAAGTTTTACTATGTTCATAGTTTTTGAAATATTCGCTATTTTCAGTATTGGGTTTATCAACCGCAAAAATAACTTTGTATTTCATATGAAATATCATTGGCTACGCTCGCGGAGAGGGCGCGGGCGCGGCAGTGACTCAGCGGTGGCGCGGCACATCTCCCTTGTTTCTATGATCTGAGCAACTGCAAGATCAGTCATATTGGTATAGAGCACAGAAAGACACTGTAACTCTCAACCTTTCTATAAGTCGACTGCCTCGTTGGTCTAGTGGTCGTAGGTCGAAGGTCGAGGTCGTAGGTCGTAGGTCGTAGTCGTCTAGGTACGATCCCCGGGTTGAATGCAGTATTATTGCATTTTTTCATTGGAATGCTCAGCAGTAGATCGGAGTCTAGCTCAGCAACAGTAGATCGGAGTCTAGCTCAGCAAGGAGTCTAGCTATCGCACCCCTAGAGTAAGGGCACAACTCAAAAAAATCAAAATCGAGCTATTGCGATTATCGGAATCTGCGTGGATGTGTGTATACTCTGTACATAATAATTATTTCCATATTAAGTGGTTGTTATCTTTGGGGTAAATAATTATATCGTCTGATAAAAATAAGCTTGCAAGCGATGCTATGACTATAATGTAACAAACAATAATATAATCAGAAGATTATTATGATTCATTTCGAATTTAGTAGGCTGGCTTTAATCTTTTTTAATTTGGTCAAAACCAGGGCAGGGTCCGATGTTCTTGATAATTATCAATTATATTTATCTTGACTGCCTTTGGGGTTTTCCATTGGGAAATTCTCAGTTGCAGCCTGGATCTGGATTTGTGCCCGGTCAAGGGCAATAGGCTCGCCCCCTATTACATGGGATTTAAACATAACTGGTGAAATGTGGGTGTACTACAACACACCTCTACTTATCTTACTACCTACTACATCAAGCACAGTCTCTCGCATAGGAGTTTAGGAAAGTCATAGATTATTATCCCTTCATCTGTCGCAAAAAAGAAACAATCGGTATGATCTCCAGGAGGTTGATTTTTCAAATGCGACAGATGCAGGGTTATAAGACCTATACCTACCTATTGTGAAGAGAAATATATTAGGTCTTTACCTATGAAATTGCCGTTCTGCAGTACTGGCCATTTCAAATCAAAATAATTTTTGTTTGGCTAAGAATTCTAATTTCAAATTAATTTTATTTTAAAAACATGGTTTTTTTTTTCCAAAAGTAGTCATTTGTTTATTGATTAGTGTTACATTTTCATCGCATTTCAATCTTTTTCGTCATCATGGATACGTTAAAAATTCGAGTAATTATGGAATACGAGTACCGTCGTGGCAGCAACGCGCACAAGCGGCACGCAACATCAACGACGTTTACGGAGCTAACACTACAAACCAACGCACCACCTGTTATTGGTTTGCTCGCTTCCGTTCTGGAAATTTCGACCTGAAAAATGAACCTCGCGGTCGTCCGAAGACTTTGGTTGACAATGACGAATTAAAGGTGATTGTGGAAGCTGATGATACACAATCTACGGCTGAATTAGCAGCAGCTTTCGACGTTAGCGTCAAAACAATATTGGTCCATTTGCGTCAAATTGGCAAGGTAAAAAAGCTTGACAAATGGGTGCCCCACGAACTCAATGATCGCCAGCGCGAAGTACGCGTCGAGACGTGCCTTGCACTGCTCAACAGACACACAAATGAAGGAATTTTGAACCACATTGTTACCTGCGAAGAGAAATGGATTCTGTTTGATAACCGCAAGCGCTCAGCAAGTTGGTTGGATCCTGCTTCAGCACCTAAATAATGCCCTAAACGAAAACTTACCCCTAGAAAAGTGATGGTCACTGTTTGGTGGTCTAGCGCCGGTGTGATTCATCACAGCTTCTTACCAAACGGGGTGAGCATTACTGCAGATGTGTACTGTGAAGAACTGAACACAATGATGAAGAAGCTGGCACATCTCCAACCAGCATTGGTCAATCGCTCGTCTCCACTGCTCCTGCACGACAACGCGCGACCTGATACTGCACAGCAGACGGTCTCCAAGTTGCAAGAACTGGGGTTGGAAGCTCTCCGTCATCCGCCCTACTCACCAGACCTTGCGCCTACAGACTACTACTTTTTCCAGAATTTGGATAACTTCTTGGCGGGAAAAAAATTAAATACCCGAGAGGCAGTACAAAATGCCTTTGAAGCTTTTGTTGCCTCCCGTCCAGCTGATTTCCTTAAGAAGGGCATCAATAAACTGCCACTGCATTGGCAAAGATGCATTGATTGCATGGGTGATTACTTCGATTAATACAAATAAAAAATACATGAAAAAAATTAGTTTAAATTTTTTCATACAAAACGGCAATTTCATAGGTAAAGACCTATTATTATTACCTCTACTTAACCCTTCGGGGAATACGGGCGTGATGTTATGCTCTAATGTCTTAATAATTTCGAATAAAATAAAAATCTACTTAGTAGCGATCAATTTATTATAATATAAATTAATTAATTTATTATATTATCAAATAATTAATTATTTTATCAATTTGATTAATTTATTTTATTATCAATTTATTTGAATAAATTAATGCGTAACAGAGTGCCGTTTGAAGGAGGAGTATAGACCCATGGCGTGGTAAAAATAAACAGTCAACAATGGTGCTGATTCTGTTGAACATTGCACTAAACTAATTTTAATCACACTATATCTCTTTCTTACAAATAATATTGAAAAAGGACAGAAAATATTAAGAGCTGTCAAATTAGTCTACGCCCTTGTCATTAACGGGAAAATAGTCATGACCTTTTGCGAAACCGACTAAATTCACATTGAAATGAAGCAAGAGGACTAATTTGACAGGATTAAATATCTTCTATCCCTTTCTCATGGTTTTCTTTAGAAAGAGACATAATGTGACTAAATTAGTTTAGTTTGTAAACAACAGAATCGACACCAATGTACTGGGTTAGTTGGAGTTGAAGGATACCGTGTTGGTTTCAGTCAGTGTGTGTGAGTGGGCTCTAATCCACCACGCGGGCTCAGCGCGGGTTGGTGGTCACATCATGTACCTACTGCAAGAGTATTAGGGGAATAGTTATTTGTTATACAAGAGTGCAAAGTTGCTTTTTAACCGCGTGCTCAATTTTGATGACCGAGCAAGCGAAGGATTCTAAAATTAGAATTCTGAGCGTAGCGAGGGAATCAAAAGAGCACGAGGTGAAAAATCTTTGCACTCGAGTGCAACACGTAACTTTTCATCCCACCTCAGCGAGGAAAAAAAGGTTGTAAGTATTATAAATTCGGCACCATGGAGGTAGAAGTAAATAGGTTTAATGATGTTTTGAATTCACAAACTTAGTGCTCACGATGTTCTAAATTCAATTTAGGTACCTACTTTATCCTCTAGAGAATAAAAACGGCTGCACTCAGATATCGAACAGAATTTACTTTAACTTCTAGCGGATAAAAACGGCTTTTGCACTCAGATATCGCGCAGATATAAGCGCAAAAATACACTTTCCGAGATGGCGGGATGAAAAATAATTTATTTCCTATGAAAGGTATTAAATACTTAATACCGGTGCATTTGACTAAGTATCCCAGTTTCCTTTTAGTCTTTTGGGGTCCAACATACCGCTCCGTCTTCCCTTGATACTATGATTGTTAAAAAGTGAGCGTTCGTGTGTTGTAATAATAATTAATATGGGTGGCTCATTTCGTTGTTGTAAGATAGTCCGTAACTGCTATTTGAGCTCCCCATTCGTAAGTATAGATGTTACAACTAGCCCTAAAGATTAAAAAAAACATACGATAGTCGTTATCCAATATTTCGTTTTAAATAATAAAAATAAATCATGTTCAAATTGCGTAATAAAAGGTTCGTAAGTCCATAACAGCGATACTTCTCGTTACAATAAAGTTAAATTGCAAACTGTGGCGGCCAACGCTGGCATCACGCCACGCCAGCAACTGATAAATCATACACCGTTGTAGCGATGCCAGATGGTAAATTATCATACTAGCTGTGGCCTTTTTCTTGACAAAAGCGCTCTTTGTGAATATATATCTCCCATACATAAAAAAACTAGCACACCCTCAAACTAACAGTGTTATTCGTCACATCGTCACTCATCACTCGCACTAAACTAAAACACTGTATTTATATCATCAATCGCGTTCGGTCTGTCCCCAGCGTGTACGTTTTAATTATGGTCAGTGAGACCATATCAAAGCGTCAACCTCAATAGCGCCTTGGCACATCTCCCTTGTTTGTATGATTTGAGGTCAGACTCTTACTGACTAAAACCCACATAGTGTTCCATCAACTACCTATGACCTAGTGGGTAGAAGTCGCTCGCGCATTTATCCGCACCCCCGGCAGGTATTGGCCCGCCAGATGTTTGTAGACGGGCCTCATCACCCTCTGCGGCCGTCACCCTACGGCCGCAGTTTTTCCTGAGCGGTGCGCGCGGAACAAGGCGCGCCGCCATCTCAGGCCTGTATCTGTTCGGGCGACGGACTCCCCAAAGTAACATACCTATATGTCGGATTTTTGCAATGATCCTGATATTAGTTTAGTTGGTATGATTATGAAAATCGTTTTTAGATTTCAAATATGTGTATGTGTGTTTTGCAATCATCCTAGGATTTTCGCCGAGATTCGATTTGTCTGATTATCCCACGACTTATTATTTGTACCTATTTAATAGTAGATACAGCAAAAATCTCGATGTTTTGACATGCCACCACACTCGCCACATAGATTGCACCTGTGCCATGCAAGGGTGGGTCGCTAGTTTTATAATAATGATGACGTGACTCATTTTCAATTTTACAAGCACGTTATTATTATAATATAGTTATTATTTTCCTTAAATTAACAAAGCCATTGATAGACTTGAGATAAAGACATATTTCAATGAAACGCTGGCACGACCACTTGTTGTCTCTGAGTCAGTGACAGTATTATCTTATCGTTATATATCTGAATACTATATATACTATGTCCTGAAGATGGTAACGTATAATCTGTCTGTACGCTAAGGAGATAGCTTCTGTAGTTGTGTACTAAACCAAGTGAAATTTGAAAATGTAAGTATTTTTTAATTAATTGCTTTTCTCTTCGATATTTCAAATATTTTGTGGCTACTCTACCATAATTAGATTTTTTTTAAATAAAATATTCAGCAAATAACACAGTGAAGTGAATATAAAATATTGGATTTTCTTGTTACTGAAAACTTTGAAATAGTTAAATTAAAGTATATCTTTATTGTATAAATCTTTATTGTTTTTCATTCACAAAAGAACGTTTCAAGATGTTTTTTTCTGTATTGTGATTGTGTTTGTAAATTCAACACTGTTTGTAAGATATACATCTATATTTGTTTCAAAAGGGAATCAAACGGCGACCAGTAGCAAAGCAGTCAACCGCTTATCCACTGCGCCATCATTCAATGGTAATTGTATGTTCTTTCAGATGAAGAGCCTATTCCTTATTGCGGTGTTAGCAGCCCTGGCAGTCTGCAATGACGCGGCTGCAATCCAAAATGGAGTCCTCAGGACCAATATGTACCAAGGATCTATTAGACCGGGAGATAGACTGCTTCACAGGTGTGTACTTAAACTAAGTAATAGCTGAGCCTATTGTGGAACGACTCGTTCTGAGGAAGTAGGTACTTTATACTAACCTGTGGTAATAATCATCTATACCAGGGGTCACCAATTACTTTTGCTCGGGGTCCGTTTTAAGAAATTAAATGACCATCGCGGTCCGCACAACACTTTATAGAAAAAAATATTAGATTAAACCAATGTAATTGCGGAGATACCAAATATTTTTTTTACATATCAATGAGAAAAATAGCATTTTTTGTTGCGGGGTATTTTTATTAAATTACGTACTCTGTAGTGCAAGTTGCTGTTCTCGAAAATGGGTCGGCGGTCCGGATGCGGACCCCGATCCGCCATTTGGTGACCCCTGATCTATACTAATACTATAAAGCTGAAGAGTTTGTTTGAATGCGCTAATCTCTGAAAGCACCAGTCGGATTTGCAAAAATATGTTTGTATATGATAGCCAAATTCATGAGGAATAGTATAGGTTATTTAAGATCACGCTATGACTCTTGAGAATCGAGCAACGGGGTTGAAACCGCGGGGGACAGCTAGTATCATAAAGCAAGAGTGCTCATACTCATAGCCTCAAAAATCGCATACATTTAGAAATAAAAGAGAAAATAATAAGAGAAGTAGGGCACACCGGGATATCTCGCTCAAATATGGACCAGCCCGACTGGGGAAGTACCTCCACCTTACAGAATACCACAGCCAAATAACGTTACTCGTCGGTAGTGTTGTGTTCCTTTAGTGAGTAAGGTCGCCAGAGCTTCTGAGGATGCACAGTGTTGACAGCGAGGGAACTATTTGTCCCCTAGGCTGTCGGCATAGCGAATCCTTATTTTAAGGGTCGATATAACGCGCATGTGATACTCGGTGTTGCTAGCGTTTCCAGCGCCAGCCCGAGAAAATTCGGCGCCCTAGGCGAATAACAGAATGGCGCCCCTATAAACAAAAAAATATAACAAAATAAAACATAAATGGTATTACTAGCCGGGGAATACCCACTGATTGTGTGTAGGTACACTATAATAATTACTGCTATGCGGGTACACTCTACGCAGCTGCTGACTAATAGTCGTCTAGAGCAGACGAGTAATAATAGTCTAGAGTTGGCGCTCTACGCAGAAGCGCAAGTCAGCTCGCCGTAACTCGCCCGTCTCGTATCCTCGCCATGCCGCCCCCCAAACTCGAGTGCCCTAGGCAGTTGCCTAGGTTGCCTATATGGACGGGCCGGCCCTGAGCGTTTCATAGACTTGGTAACCCTTTACCATCAGGCGAGCTGTACGTCTGTTTGCTACCATCGTCGTATAAAAAGCAGTAGATTTAATTAAATTAAATGAGGAGTAGTTTTTCGAAAGGGCTTATTTCCATTTTTGCTAGAACAAAAATCTATGAATGACATCGTCACTGTCATATTATAACTAGCCTTTAGTCCAAAATCCAATACAAAAAGTACATAGGTATTTCCTAAGGAAACTTGCAAACAAAAATAATATTTTCCCACAGAAGGACACATTTCCAGTATAATTTAACACGGCTTTAACTGGTTTTTCTTCATTACTGAAAAATTGTTGATAAGCCCCTTTAAAAAATCATTCCTAACTACAAACTAAACTAATTTAGTCTCAATATATCTCTTTTTAACGAAAAACATGACAAAGGGATAGAAGATATTTAATCCTGTCAAATTAGTCCTCTTGCTTCATTTCAATGTGAATTTAGCCGGTTTCGCAAAAGGTCATGACTATTTTCGCGTAAATGACAAGGGCATAGACTAATTTGACAGCTCTTAATATTTTCTGTCCTTTTTCAATGATATTTGTAAGAAAGAGATATAGTGTGATTAAAATTAGTTTAGTGCAATGTTAGCACCATTGTATGTATTGATTGATACTTAAAGACTTCTTTGAATTAATACTCGAGCTAAAGAACAGCATCATAAATATTATTATCGATATTATCTCAAAACATCAGTACAGTATCATGACAGTGGGTGTTTTATCATCTATCATATTGGTATCATAAACAAATTCCAGTAGGTAGGTATCTACTGGAAAAATTGTATGACTGTACTATCATATTATTATGCACTTGGTATATTATTATAGTGATAAGCTATTAGGACATGCGTCTTATCATTATCAGCTGGTTTATTGACCGCGATAGGACAAAAAGATCTTTAGTGCAGTGTAGTTATTCTGTAGATTTAATTGGATAAATCTTATCAACACCACAGATAATATAATACTATACGTACAGATGCCTCATCTCATACAAAGAAATGTGACCGATTTAGCGCGGGCTATCTTCGGGCTATACATTTTTCCGTGCTTAAAGCATTTTTCAAAATTTTACCAAATATTTTTCATGATGTATTTTTTCATGTTCTCAATTTTACACAAACTTCAATAACAAATCGATACATATAACGCCATATATTATGAGTTATTTCAACAAATGTTACTTTGTTCCTGATGAGACCCCGTGTCAACACTGTGGGGTTTTCTTTCAGCATTTCTTGATTTGAATTTATCGTAAATTTTCCCTTGATTTAATCTATCTATAATAATTAAGCTGAAGAGTTTGTTTGTTTGAACGCGCTTTGGACCTAACAGTGGGATTCGATAGATTCTTTTTATAAATGATAGCCAGATTTATGAGGGATAGTACCTATATAAGCCATTTATGTGGCTGTGGCTATGTCTGTGGTATGTAAGGTTTGATTTGCTCTAGATTTGAGCGAGAATGTAATTATCCCGCTTTGCCCAAATAAAAAAATGAGTGATAATGATAACCTAGTGGTTTAACCTCAGATCATAGAAACAAGGAGATATGCCATCATAGCAAATTAGTACCGGAACAACTGATGCCACTTTTAGTACATTTTTGACACAATTACGCGCATAATTAAGCGCTCCTTGTGAATAAAAAGATCTCCCACGCATTAAACATTCCACACACCCTCAATCTAACACTATTAATCGTCACTCAACACTAGCACTAAACTAAAACACTGTATTTATACCATCGATCGTGTTCGGTTCGTCGCCAGCGCGTACGTTTTTAATATGAGCAATTTGCTCAAAATCGGGCATCAAGCTCGATAGCGCCTTGGCACATCTCCCTTGTTTCTATGATCTGAGGGTTTAACCATGTGCCTCCCACGGCGAATGGTTCGAGTTCGATCCCGAGGCACGCACCGCTGACTTTTCGAAGTCATGTGCGTATTAGAAATGAATTATCACTTGCTTTAACGGTGAAGGAAAACATCGTGAGGAAACCGGCATGTCCTAGAACCAAAAAATCGAAGATATGTGACGTCCACAAACCCGCACTGGGCCCGCGTGGTGGACTACGGCCCAGCACTCCCTCTCACAAGAGAGGAGGCCTGTGTCCCAGCAGTGGGAACATTATAGGCCGATTATGCTATTATGCTATGCCCAAATACAGGAGTGATTTTCCTTAAATTTATCTTTATATCTTTTCAGGAGCTACTACTACAAGGCACCTATCGCCAACGCAGTACAGTATCAGGATATTACGTACCGTGGTAATACCAACACCCGGATTTCCTATATCCAAGCGGTAGAGGTCGGACAGACACAGTATGGAATCCCATCCCTCAGGGCTGGAGGAGTTTGGTATAACAACGCCACCATCAGGCTAACATCAGCCAGAGGCTGGGGATACTACTACATGGTTGAAATTTGGGGCGTTTAAGACGCTTGCTTCGAAGAGTGATCTTTACAACAACTTTCTTTTTAACGGGATAGTTATTATAATTTGATGACAATTTGGGTCTCATTTTCATGTTAGGGAAAGTTTTTGGATGTAATGTTGAAGAAAATATTGAAAATTATGATTGCAATAAATGAAATTGTTAATTTATTTATGTTTTTCTTTTAAGGGTCCCCGAAACGATCAATTGCGATTGATCAATGTTTAAGTGATTACGTGTAAAAATATTGACAATGGCTTCAATTGCATAAAATAATACGATCAATAATCGCATCAATGAGCGTTAATCTCGTAAACATTGACAATCGCAATTGATCGTATCTACCTTGTTAGTATAATATGGTATAATGCAAATGAATAAAGGAGGTAGGCATAGTAGTAGTACTGTAAAATAAATTAATATTATTACATTTAAAAAATCAACTTAAGGCGCCTACATGAGCTAAACGCAAATTTTATAATGTCTTGAAGTACTTATATATGATCCACTGCAGTAAAAAAAATCTGTAAAATATATATTATGTTATTTTTCAAGATATATGCTAGTTAAGTACTGTGCTGAAAACACAATTCAATTATTTTCGCTCGATAAAAAATAATTACGAAAATACCTCTAAAAATTCATTTTAACGGATAAAAACCATACTAATATACATGCAATACTTTAGTTTTTTTTGTCAGATTATTTTACAAGCAACATACCTACCAACACAATACTGTGTTAGATTTCTCATAAAGTTTATATTTTCGCCGCAATTACAAATTTTAATCAATTTTACCCTGTTATTGAACACGTTTTGACAGTTTTCCGTTTACTCTATTGTGACCCGAGCTTTTACGGGCGGGAATTGCGTGAATCGATAAAATTGGGTCTTGTAAGCCTCTTGAACAAAACTTGTCTCGCCAAAAATCAAAGGAAGAATCTCTGAAACAGTATGAAAAAAAACACTAACTTACATAAAAATAAACAGTGATTAACTTCATCATTATTACCATCACATCAGTCGAAAGACGTCCTTCGTTGGACATTGGCCTCCCTACGCATCGGCACGAAAATAAACTTACAAACTGTTAATTAATTAGAATTAAACAAAACGCCTGTGGAATATATTAAGGCAATAAATCACTTTTGTGCAAATATAGGCTCCGGACTATCAAACAGGATTCCACCGATGCATGATTATTATTGTCATTCGATGCTGTGCTGCCCTCTTTTGTTTTTTGGACACAGGCTGCAGAGACCATAAGACAGCAGTGGCGAAGGCTTCATACAATTCGAATTCTAGCGGCTTCCCTTTGAGTTGGACCCCAACTTTTTTTATGAATTGGAAATAGGTTTCTTATTACTTAGGTAGGTACCTATTATTTTGATTTCTGTGAGTAGGTACGACAGAAGCAGGTGATCAAATTAACAACCTGTATACAGCCTATGGTAGGTAGGTAGGTCTTATCCAAAGAAATATAAATAACATTTTTCTATTGACTATATATTATTTCGATTTCTCTGGTTTAATCTAACAATAGCGACTTGCCCCGGCTTCGCACGGCGGCTATAAACCTTCCTCTTGAATCACTATATCTATAAAATCAATCAAAATAAATCTGATTAAAAAACTGAAGTATTAGCCGTGTTTTGTCGCTGATTGTATGTATCCATGTTTGTTCATAAGTCAGTGATAGTACTTAATATCTTATCGTTAGATTTGTATCTGTATACTATATAATCAATGTATCCTGTCTTGCAAAAGGTAACTTAAAGTCACATTATTCTCTAAGGTGGTGGCGATAAAAAGTGACAAATTGAAATGTAAGTGCTTTTTTATGTTGAACTAGCTTCCGCCCGTGGCTTCGCCCGCGTTTTTGGGATAAAAAGTAGCCTATGTATTATTCTGATGTATAAGCTATATTACTGTAAAGTTTCAACAGTCCGTTCAGTAGTTTTTGCGTGAAAGAGTAACAAACATCCATACATCCATAGACCTATCCTAACAAACTTTCACGTTTATAATATTAGTAGGATAGGATAGGATATAGTAAGACAGTAGGAAGTAGGATTGTTTTTGTTCTTGTTTGTGGTTTTTAATCACAATTACTTTATTTCGGGACTAGTGAGTGGCTGATTTTGGATTGAAACATTCCCAAAAACAATGTTTTGTACTCACTGTAGAAATCTTTCAAATGTAAAATATTGGATTAACCTTTGAAGTCCCGCCAACCTACCAGTGAGTCAGGAACCATTGATTTATTAATTGTGTCTCTTTAGCTATGTACATAGCTAAAGAACTATGCTATGTAACTTTTTGAGACAATAAATTATTATTTATTTATTATTTAGCTGGGATACAATAATTATTGAACCGAAATGTAATGTCATTTTTTTGTTCTTTCAGATGAAGAGCTTTATTTTCATCGCGGTGCTAGCAGCACTTGCAGTCTGCAATGACGCGGCTGCGGTCCAAATTGAAGCCACCCGATTACAAGGAGATATCAGGCTAGGAGATATACTATTTCACAAGTAAGTACTACAATGAATATTAGTAAATCTTCTTGAAGAGAAACTACCATCAATCGATTGGAGGAGTATTCTGACTGAAGTCACAACTCACAAGGCATAGTCGATCTCAATAATTAAACAAAAAGTTGGTTTCTGCGGATTTGGAAACTAGAATTCGTATTAACATAATTATTATGTCAACTGATATTATAATTATTCAGGAAGCCTGGTTAATCGAGAGACGTTTATAAAACAGCAATTTTTTTTTCGCGGTATTGTAATTCTAATTAGGATTAATCACGAAATCGCGTAAAAAAAAACAGCTGAATCATTATAGTAAATTGAACGAGATTCGAATACTGAATATTTTTCTATTTACCAGTCACCAAACATAGTAAAGGAGTAATTCTAACACTATAATTTATCCTTTCAGAAAAGAGTACCTTGTGGAACCTGTCCCGATTACACAGCAGATCTTTCTTCATGAATGGCGTGGCAATGCTACTGCCAAGGCAACCGGTATTCGGATGACAGAATTCGGGATGCCACAAGGGGGATACATGAGACTCAGACAAGGACTTGGAACTAATTACGTCATCTATGAGCTAGCATCAGCTGTAGGCAAGGGGTTTTATTATGGAATTGAAATTTGGGGACGATACGAATAGATCTTTAAAACGGGTAAAATGTAGAATAAAAATTTCATGAAATTATGTGTTATTAGGGCAAGAAAATATTGAATTTTTGATTGCAATAAACGTCCTGTCTTAGTTTTTTTTTTTACTTTTCCTTAATCAAAATAATATTTATTCGCTGGGTGCGAAGGACACTGGCAGACGCCCATAGAACGCTGGGCTTCAGATTGTGTATGTCGGTACAGATATGAAATTAATTTGGTGTGATCGAGTATTTCAAGAGTATTTAAATTCATTTTTTATTTGTTTTTGTACGTAATTGGGTTAAAAAGAAATCCTCGTATTTGTGACAGTGAGGTTAAGTATGGTGTGAATGATCCAATGAAGTACAGCCCGACTAATGAGTTCTCAATTGAAAGGTTTTAGTTGCTGTCGACATGATATTCTGTGGAGGTCCAATGAAGTACAGCTCGACTAATGAGTTCTCAGTTCAAAGGTTGCTGTCGAAATGATATTCTGTGGAGGCACGCGCCAGCCAGCATGCACCCGTTTTTTTTTATTGGTTTTTTCAAAATGTCAACGGCATAATCATTTTATTTCTTATTTATTTCGATTTTTGATTCCAATTCTTAATCTCTAAGATAAATTAGGCAAAGAACAATTAATATATATTTTTATTTTTGGTTCAGCTTTTATTACTGTACCATATCAAGCCCAAAACTGCCAACGTCCTTTACGTATCCGTGCATTTTATGTTAAAATAAATAAACATGCGTCACGAAAGCTGCTGCGTAGTTAACCGCAAGAACAATGGCAAAACAGTGATCACAAATTCTAGAAATTTTCACAAGAAAGTTGGAAACAAGAACAACGAATGAAATGGTTAATCATTGTCAAGAGGAAGCAGGAAGCAAGTATGCTAACATATTAAAGCAACATCTTTAATATTATAATTATTTTGTATGTTGTAGGAAATAGCACGTTACAATGGTTTACAATGGTACAAACTAATTGTTTTCCTTTTATTGTTGTTTCTGGTTGAAAAGCGATGTCGTGTGTGCTTGTTCGGAATTCGGTTTTTATAATTAATTTGGTCATGTTTAACTGAAAACACACAAAAAGTTATACGACACCATAGTCATAAATGATCGTCTGCAATGTATATGAAATGCGTTATTCGATTAAATTTGTTTATTTCTTTACTTCTCGTGAAGTCAGCCATGAGAAAGTCCATGTGTCCTAAATATTTATTGATTGTGCCATTTTAGACGGGAAATAAAAAAGGTCTACGTTATTATCGACACTATAGATTTACATGATCGAATAGAATATAATTATGTAAATTACGATATTTCATTGAAATTATTTGTTTGTTTACATAATCTTCGTAATGACAGCCAGCCATTTGACATTTCAAAATCCGCCGTAATTGACAACATTTCAAAATTACTATGCTACTAAAACAAAAAATACCGTTTCTTTATTTTCCTATCCTGAGTACGAATATATATTTTTTAAATGTTTTCATTGATTCATTTCGGAGAAAATAAATAAAAACTGAAAAACCTACTATGACGTCACTCATATGGCCGAATCCGTAAGTTATGTTTGTCTTAGCATTTATCATGTTCTAAGAAGATAAGATGTTCTAATATCATTAAAGATACGTCTGTCACATCAAATACCATTTATAAGAATAACCTATTCTGAAGTACATACTGATTACCAGAGCCAAGTAAAGGTAAAATCGCTAATCAACCGTATAATTGACGTCAATCGGCGCTTACATCTGTTTAGAACAAAACAAATTTCAATATCGTTTTTTTATTTGAAAACGACCACGTTTCGAAAAGATAAAAAATATGGGTACCTTATTTTTGGACGTTATTTCAATTACCATCATAATTTGAGTACATTAAAAAAATGAAATGTTGTCAATTGTAACCGCTAGTTGGTGATGTCATCGCGCACCCAGCGAATTGCGTGATTAAATTATGGTACAGAGTTGCTATCACCATGGCTTTTATTTTGACAGTTCATACAACAACCATTGTGTTGAGTTATCGGGAATACGAATTTAGAAACAGTAGGTATACGGCGCAATATGTGATGTCGTTGAATAGTCAAAATAAAAGCCATGCTTCGCCAAGGCACGGGGTCTCATCAGGAACAAAGGAACATTTGTTGCAATAACTCATAATAGATGGCGTTATACGTATCGATTTGTTATTGAAGTTTATGTAAAATTGAGAACATGAAAAAATACATCATAAATAATATTTGTTCAAATTTTGAAAAATCTTTGAAGCACGGAAAAATGTATAGCCCGAAGATAGCTCGCGCTAAATCGGTCACATTTCTTTGTATGAGATGAGGCATCTGTACGTATAGTATTATATTATCTGTGGCCAAGGCATTCATTTTAACAATTCAAGAACAGCAACCAGCACTATCGACAGTTACTATCAAGCAACTGTGTTACTCGATTAAGGTGCTGATTGCTCCTTTATGACAATCAATCAGCTAATCTAACAAGTGCTTTATACGTATAGGTCTTATTTATCATTTATAGAATTTATATCTGTCTATCAGAATTAAAATGAATGAGATAATCATAGGCTGATAATGTATTTGTAAAAGCCCTAGTACAGGTGACCTTATATTTGCGATTGTAATCGCAAGTTTCGCAGGTCGCAAGGACCTCCACTAATAAATATTTTTCAACTCTTTCACGCAAAACCTACTCAACGGATTTCGATGAAACTTTACAGTAATACATATAGCTTATAGATGTATAAGCTAGAATAACACATAGGCTACTTTTTATCCCAAAAACGCGGGCGACGCCGCGGGCGGAAGCTAGTAGGTATAGACGTATAGCTCGTCGACTTATTTCTTATCTTCTTTACAATATGGATGGCACCTGGTTGTCGCCATATTGAATTTTGATTACAGTCATGACTTTAGCGACATTCATGAGATTGATTAACGTAAGAATGTTAAGTCGAGTGTAAGAACGTTTGGTTTCTAGAGCGTCACAAAGGAACAAAAATAGACACACTGTATACATAATTACTAGTGTTGGGCCGACTATGAGTTTGGCCGACTAGCCTACTAGCCGACTAGTCGGCTGGAAAAAGGCCGATTAGTCGGCCAAGCCGATCATTGCTTTCGGCAGTGTTCGGGCGGAATCGGTTATGTTCGTCGCGCCTCGTTTCCCTTGCCCGCGCCGCGCAAGTTAAACGAACAGGTTTTTGTTTACTTTGCATTTTGTCATAGTACCTACCTAGGTATCGTTCACATTACGATCGCCGTTACTTAGTGTTTTTTTAAATTAAATAACAAATTCGATTCTATTCGATATAAATGCGATTCTAAAATAAATAATAAATAGGTGATTACATATTATGTTCTTTAATCAGAGTTATTATTAGAAACTTGCGTTCAGAATTTATTTTTTGTTCCTATTCCTGTATTATTCTGCCAATTGTAAGACTAACACCAATGTAAGTTGATCTTCAACAAAGCACAGTGCCAACAGCTGATTTGCGAGATGCTTATCCACTTGTTAGTGTTGAAGAAAATCTCGCTAATCCGTACCAAACTTATCAAATTGTGGGTGTGTAAGATCAGACAAGATGGGACAATAGTCAACCAAACTCCTCCAGGACCATCAACGGTAGCAGCGACGCCAGAACAAGTGGCTCGAAATCGACACGAAATTATGCGCAATACGGATAAGTCAATATCATGTATCCACTACAGTGTCCAAGTACATAATGGACACATGCTGCGGATGAATGATGTTACAAGTAGATGGACAAATGGATGGAATAATTAATTAAATAAATAAAAAAAACATTTTTTTTTTAAATATTTATTGTTACCCGATACAGTTGCCCCTTAAAAAAATATCTATTGACGTCTTCCCCAAATTTCAACATTACAGTATATTTGCTTGCCCCTAGCTGAGATGAGCTCAAAGGAGACGTGGTTAGTTCCAAGTCCTGTGACTTTTGATTGTAGTCCATGGTCCCCGAACTCCCGTACTCGGATACCGGATGCCAGGGCGCGGACGGTAATATTGCTTCGCCATTCTCCATATAGGGTCTGTACTGAATTTGGGAAGGCTCTTACAAGGTGGTCGTTACTGAAAAAATAAACGAAAGTGTCGCGATTAATCGCGTACTAGTGTTTGGTGAATAGTAAAATGAAGGACTAATTAATTCGGACCTCGTTTGATTTAATAGGACCAATCTTGAAATCAGCTGCGCCATACATTTTGTCGAGTAATATGGATACTTTTGTATGCAACAATTGATGTTTTTTTGTGATTTCGAAGTTATGGTCTCTAAAGGTGCGTCTACGCTAAACGAGCAGAGCACTAGCGGAGCTGCTCGGCGCGCCGTCGCTCGCGGCGTCAAATGCGGACTTACACCGAACCTACAACGATCATTGTCCGGGTTTTCAGACAAAAGGCGATCGCTCCGAAGCGAATCGAATTTCTACATCGCTCTAGCGACATAAACAATAGGTACGTTATCACGGTTACTGACGGGGACACGGTTACTTTGAATAAATTGCTATGTTGTTTCGTTTTCTGCAGGGTTTTGACGTTCGCTATAGACTAAATTATTTGTTACATTAGCTACCGTTTTAATCGTTGACGATATATCACGTGACTTTTCATCAACTATTGATATAGATATGAGAATGTGACTTTATCTGGGGGCCGTGAATTAGAAACCCCTCCTTCAACACGTTTTTGTTTAACCAGTCACTTGTATAATTATAACATGATTTGACATTTCATGTAATAGGACTCTAGTTCTTATTGTCACGGCCAAATTACAAGAAGTCGATAACTGCGACCTCAGACAGAGAATACTCTTCCGATTGATTGATGTCAGTCATAAAAACTCTAATGTTCCTTTTTCTTCAAGAAGCTTTACTAATTAATATTCCGTGTAGGTGTACTCACGAGTAAAGCACTATGTCTCCTAACCCACTATTAATTTGGTTGAAAGTCTCTTCATTTTGAACCGCAGGGGAGCCTTTGCAGACCGTAAGTGCTGCTAGTACCGCGATGATAATAAAGCTCTACAATACGTATAATACTGTAATTGCACAATTTTAATTGAATCGTTATAAATGTTAAAATTTCGGAGATCATACTCAAACTTATACATAAATAGACTGCTAATATCATCTATACTATTACAAAATTGTAAAAAAGCTGTGTCTGTACATTGAAGATATTCCAGAAAAAACAGTCGGGATAGGGTACTGGGACGTAACTATACCCAAAAAGATTTTTTTTAGATTTTTTGTCTGTTTGTGCGCGCATCACGCGAAAACTACTGAACTGATTTTGATGTGGTTTTCACAGTTCGATAGCTTGTAGTCCAACTTAAAATCTAAGCTACGTTTTATTTAATTCTGATGAGAGGAACCAGAGATACAGCTTGACCTCTTATTTGTACTAGCCACCCTACACTAAGGAGGTCATTTAAACTGGTCATTCCACTGTAGTCCACGCGGACGGAGTCGCGGGCAAAAGTCTAGTAATCGATATTTTCCAAAGTCGGTAAAAAGTATAGATATCAATATTTCTTTTTAAGTATATTATAATAAAATTATTGTGTTAATTATAATATTTAATCCAAATATTTAAGAGAGGATAAGTGGGATACAGAAAGGATAAGTGAGATAAAGATGGGTACAAAACGTACGAAACATTTTTATTGGGAATGTTTAAATCTGAAACTAAGTAGGTGGGAAAGCCTAAAAGAAACACGTAAGTAAAAACCGTAAACAAGAATAAAAACAATTCAATATTAAAAAGTAGGTACTTACATTTTCAATTTCTCACTTGTCTCCTCAAAGTTGAGTGTGAATATAAGCTACCTTTCGCAGAGTATATATAGGACATGGATACATAGGATCTGATAATACTATCACTGACTCATGAACGAACATCGTCTCGTACAATCAGAGACAAAAGTTTTTGTTTCTTTAAACAGAATAAAACACAATAATATATAAAAAAAAACTGAACAGCATGTAAAATCAATATAACACAAAGTCTCGACTAAAGCTGTATTACCTACTACTTACTAGGGATGTTACGGAGCTTCGACTCCGACTTCGGTAAGTCGGAACTTCTGATAAATATTACACCTCCGATTCAGATTTCGGCTCCGATACTTTTAAATTGGAGGTTATAATCGGAGGTCCATGCATTGCGAATAGTTAGGCGGCGGCGCGCGGCGGCAATAATTTAAATATTTTTTAATTGAAATTAAAGAGTCTGACTGATTAATGTTTATATTTACTATTATATTTTATTAGGCCTGCCCTTAAAAAGTCTTTCTTCTGCCACCACCACCGACTCCGATTCCAGTTCTGACTCCAACAAAATAAAATTAAACACTGACTCCGAATTCGTTTCCGATAAAAACACACCTCCGTAACATCCCTGCTGTGTAGGTATCAAATAATTTAGATGTCATGTAAAAATATGTGTGTTAACTATTTTTGTCGTTGACTGTATGCTAAAAACACCCAATATCGCGGGTTATTCCTGGTTCAATTAAAAACTAATCTTTTCTTTTTCATTTTTTTTCTTGTCCGTTACCACGAGGTTACCACCTACAATTGTTTTGAATATAAACCATAAAGATACTTTGGCTATTGCTTTTACCCGACTGCGCGACGCAAAGGAGGGTAATATATTTATCAACCTAGGATTTTTAGATTTTTAGGATTTTTATGATTCTTACGTTAATCGATTTGTCTTAATTTTATGAATGTTACTAAGACATGACAGTAATCAATATTCAATATGGCGACATCCAGAGCCATTTATTATATTGAAAAAATAACGTCGACGAACTATGTCAAGTGGGGTATCAAATTAAAAAGCTTAAAGAGTTGATTACCGATATAAATATATCTTAAATAAGTACCTATGTATTAAAAACTAAAAAGCAAAAATAAAAATAGTAAATAAAAAACCACCGAGGGTTCCGTATCATTTTTGGACGTATAAAGTGAAAAAAACCGGACCGCATAACTAAGTTTGTTTGTGAAGGAATTTTGATGATTTTGAAAAAACTGTACTAGTTAGGAACATCGTTTTATTTTTGGTGCCATATTTGGGTCAATTCTTATCAACCCTAATTATTTCAGATTTTTCGCTCCGCAAACTTCGGAGATAAGGGGGGGAAATGGTATTTTTTCAGAAATTTTTCATCATATGTCGAAAACTGTGAGACATCAAATAAAATAAAAATATATTTTGAAATGTGCAAATCAAGCCCTTTCATATGATATGTCACTTGACCTAGTAACCCCACTTTGAAATTTTGGACCCCCACTCCGGCCCCTTTTGCAATGAAAATAAAAATATGTTTTGACTTTTTTCATTTGCAATATAGTTGGACAAACATTATTTATAACTGTTCCAAATTTCAAATCGATAGCATTAGTAGTTGCTGAAATAAACAGGTGTGACAGACAGACAGACAGACAGACGAAGTCGCACCATAAGGGTTCCTTTTTTACCATTTTGGTACGGAACCCTAAAAATTAAAAAGAGACATCTGCGGTTTGCATTCCGTCTTGTTTGGTAAATACTTATTTTTTATTTTTAAATTGATTTTTTATTGTTACCGATTTAACTTCGGGAACAGTAAGTACCTAAATTGGTAACGGACCCCCTATCTATGTTATTAAATGCATTGTCATTCCACTTATTACGAATTTTAATTTTTAAATCGGCTTAAGATTTAGTCGAGATAAAAAATCAATTTCTTGCCATTGAATCATATTAATCCGATATCGGACACAGTGAGTCATAAAACATTTATATACTATCACTAAATACGTAGGTACAGGGCCGTCTTTACCCGGGGGTGCAAGGGGTGCGTGGCACCCGGGCGCAAAGACCTAGGGGGCGCAAGCCGATCGCCTTAGGCGTCGTAGACACTGCTGTGGAGTCAGTGGCGTATTTACCCTAAGACCATGGGAGCCATGGCCCGGGGCGGTAGGTAGGCGCCTCTTTTGTCTTTTATGAAGTCGCCCCTCGCGCTCATCTCTGGGCGCCTTTCATAATTGTTACCTATCTTTTATGAAGTCGCCCCTCGCGCTATCTCTGGGCGCCTTTCATAATCGTTACCTATCTTTTATGATGTTGCTCCTCGCGCTCATTTTTGGGCGCCATAATAATTAAATTTTGTGTTGCCAAGGGGGGCGCAGGGTGATTTTCGCACCCCGGCGCCCAATATGATTAAGACGGCCCTGCGTAGGTATATAATTATTGTTAAGAAAATTAAAGGATCCTCAACATCTCAAGCGACAGCGCTACATAAACAGACGGGGAAGGTAGGTACCTATTTAAATTCTTTTTTTTTTGTTTTTGTACGTAATTGGGTTAAAGAGAAATCTTCGTATTTGTGACAGTGAGGTTAAGTATGGTGTGAATGAACCAATGAAGTACAGCCCGACTAATGAGTTCTCAATTCAAAGGTTTTAGTTGCTGTCGACATAATATTCTGTGGAGGCACGCGCCAGGGCGCATCCGCCATGCGCTGCTGGGTTTAGGCGCCAATGTTGTTATTTTTTTCGTGATTTTTTCAAAATGTCAACGGCATAATCATTTTATTTCTTATTTATTTCGATTTTTGATTCCAATTCTTAATCTCTAAGATACACACATCAAAAGTATCTAGGGATCAACATATATTTTTGCAATAACTTTTCTCCTGATTGATATTAATTAAAATTTTCTTTAAGGATTCATCAAATAAAGTGTTTTCGTTTGTCACAGTAACGATAAACCAAGTCACCTTTGCATTAATAAAGAAATTTGCCATTTTCCTAATAAAGGGATTTTTGACATTTGAACCACTAACATTAAAGTTCGAAAAAAAGACTGAAATAACAGTTTTCTTTAAAATTTTATTGGGTAACTTAAACAATTAATAATCCGTGTTTCTACCGCGAACACTAACAACACAAGAACATCGGTTTGGCATACTCAAAATGAGTTCATCCAAATCACGCTGTGGAATGGCCGCCCATGTTCGTTGCAACAACAAAAAAAGGTCTTCTTGCGACTGGATACCCTCCATATTCGGCAGAGCTCTTCTCTGTAGCATATCCCATGCATGCTCAATCGGGTTCAAGTCTGGCGACTGAGCAGGCCAGGGCAGGACATTGATGTTAGCTGCGGCGAGAGTCTGTCTTACAACTCTTGCGGTGTGCGGTCGTGCATTATCATGCATTAACTGAAATAAGGGACCGATTTGCACTTGTAGAGGAACGATGACGTCTGATACAATCGTCTCAGCATAAATTTGAGCGTTGAGGTTGCCTCTGATCCAAATCAACTCAGTTCTTCCGCCGATCCAAATACCCGCCCATACCATGATGGTTCCACCACTATAAGGATGGACTTCCTGGCAGGATTTTAATCGCTGTTGGCGTCCAGGGGTTCTCCAGTGTCGTATACGTCTTGCATCCGGTCTCATACCAAAACGAGACTCATCAGAAAAGCACACGAAACGCCATTGTTCTTCTGCCCAATTTCTGTGTTCAAGAGCCCATTGATATCGAATCCTACGATTGTGCATTGCTATAGGTGGTACCCGTAGCGGTCTTCGGGAATGAAGGTTCACTTCATGCAAGCGGTTTCTGACTGTTTGGTCGCTAATTAAGTTCCCTGAAGAGTGATGAAGCCTCACGGCTAACATCATGGCGGTTATTGTTGGAGCTCTTCGAGTTAAGATTTGAATGTATCGGTCTTGTCTCCGTGTGGTGCAGCGATACCGTCCTCCATGGCGCTCAGCCACGGTACCAGTGCTTCGGTAACGTGTCCAAAGTCGACTGATAACACTCTGACTTGTATTCAGAGCTAAAGCTACAGTACGTTGCCGGGAACCAGCTTCTATCATTCCCACGGCCCTGAGCATTTCTTCCCTGCTTAAATGACGTCGCCGCTCCATAATAACGTTGGTTTTAATCAGTAGTAGGGAAACAGTAGCACTAATAATGTCTTCAATGCGTTGTATGTTTTTATAGGGAAAATATTGACAGCTTATTTTCATCTTTTACTCGAATTTGATTGAGAGTTCCTGATTCAAATTATGAAATGCACCAAAAAGGATCCATATAAATTTATAAAATCATAAATTTATTACAAAGCCACATCTCAATCTCAAGAAATCCGCATAAAAATGCTTGATCCCTAGACACTTTTGATGTGTGTATATTAGGCAAAGAACAATTAAAATATATACTCGGACTTTTAATTGTTTGCAGTAACTTGACAATACTGGAGGGAGGATAATGTGTTTATCAGTCTATGTATGTATGTATGTATGTTTGTTTCTATGTGGCGTTCTAGAG
Organism: Thalpophila matura; assembly: GCA_948465475.1. Taxonomy (NCBI): domain Eukaryota; kingdom Metazoa; phylum Arthropoda; class Insecta; order Lepidoptera; family Noctuidae; genus Thalpophila; species Thalpophila matura. Next base: position 7,211,263 of record OX419198.1, on the reverse strand, counting down.
ACCAAATGCGTAGGCCGATTTTGATAATTCTTACGTCAATCGATTCGTCTTAACCTTGCGAGTGTCACTAAAGACCACGGGGTCTCATCAGGAACAAAGTAACATTTGTTGAAATAACTCATAATAGATGGCGTTATATGTATCAATTTGTTATTGAAGTTTGTGTAAAATTGAGAACATGAAAAAATACATCATGAAAAATATTTGTTCAAATTTTGAAAAATGCTTTAAGGACGGAAAAATGTATAGCCCGAAGATAGCTCGCGCTAAATCGGTCACATTTCTTTGTATGAGATGAGGCATCTGTACGTATAGTATTATATAACCTGTGCTAAAGACATAACAGTAATCAAAATTCACCACAGCGACAACCAGACGCCATATCGCACCCCCCACCGAATAATATGGTAATCGATAATTCTAAATTTTACAGGAAAAATCAAAAACTGTTTTTTGCTTATATCTCAGCACGGGTGCATCGTAAGATAGTGATTTATATGTCAAAACAAAGCATATTTTTTTACTGTCTATTTCCTTTTATGATTTTTTTGTAATAGTTTCCTAAATAAAGTTATTGACGAAAATAACATTACTGAAATTGCTGGTCAAAAGTATAGTATGCAACGCATCATTCCGATATTATTCGCGTGTAAACCCAACGATATCGTAGGCAGTATTAATGCATTACAGTATTATTCGTCAAAATGTAGTGTCAAAAAAGTTTACGGTAATACGATATTACGACATTATTCGGGTGAAATCTCAGCGATAGTGTATACAGTATTATTACATTACGACATTATTCGGGTGAAATCTCAGCTATAGTGAATACAGTATTATCACATTACAATAATATTCGTCGATGTATGGTGTCAATAATGAACAGTAATATAATGTTGCAAATACGTTATTTCATTCAATAATTTAGTAAATATTAATTGATTTGGCAAAAAAGTAACAAATTTAGAATAAATTGATTTTATAGGTACTGTATAATTTATATAAATAATAGTGCTTTGTTAAAGGTTTACAAATAAAACGATGCACAGCTTTTATTATATTAATCAGGTACAACATTATGTTTTCTATCACAAATAATAATTAGATAGAAGTCCTGTTGGTCCGTTGGGTCGTTGGTATGTAAATGATAGTAAAAATCAATCATGTCAATCATCATTACAGTCCGATTCAGTCTGAAGATTGTTCTGTCATAATTTCACTGCACTGGTCTGTAGGAAACGATAAAAAGTATGACAATGCTGAGGTAAGGCTTCTGTTCTGCATAGACTTAATAAATCTTCTTTTAACAATTTACCGCTACTCTGTATCGGTTTCGTCACCTTTAGGTAACTCCTATCACTGTCTGGTGAAATCTGTATCTGTTTACTCCCCGCCAGATCTCTGCCCAAGAGGAACTCACCGAGTGTGGCGATACAGGTCAGCAAATAGGATGAGATGCGGTCTTTCTTTGCATTTTATCCTTGGCAGTTGATGTGTTTTTCGTTTGATGATCCTTCGACTTGCGCGGATGCTGTGACGGATGTGTTGCATCGGGCCATGGAATACTACATTCCTTATCCTACATCAGTACCGCTCTCCGGCAAAGCTCGCCTGTGGTTTGGGCCTCGATGTGGTCTCGCTAAAGCCAGTAAACAGTGAGGCATACCTGGCCTGGGTTGATGCTCGACACCGTAAAGCGAAGGACATAAGTCAGAGGAAGAAGTCGTTTAACAAGGCTGCCAAGTCCTGCAAAAAGGAGATCGCTTTGATTACATTAGTCGAATAGGGAACAAATTGACTTCGTACCCTGCGGGTAGTAAAGCGTTTTGGTCCAATCAGTTGAAGCGAATCTGTTTGCGGAGTCATCACGTCTAAATGCTGGCAACGCGATACCTCTAACTCTACCTGGCAGCACGACATTTATGTCGGAAATTCGCATTTTCCAAATGGAGATTTGCAAAACACTGTGCAATCTTGACGTGAACAAGGCCAGTGGCCCAGATGGTATTCCAGCCATAGTTCTGAGGACATGTGCGCCTGAGTTGTTTCCTGTATCTCTTTTAAATACTGGACAAGTGCCGAAAACGTGGAATCATGCCAACGTGCAACCCGTGCCCAAAAAAGATTTCAAGAGAGAAACTAAAGAGGTACCTAGTCGTTACGACCCTGCCAATTCGGTTACGTCCATACTTTACAAGAGTATGCAGCGTCTCTTTAATAACAGGCTCTTGACGTACCTTGAAGCTAATGATCTCCTCAGTTATCGGCAATCCGTATTTCGCCGAAACCGGTCCTACTGGGGACTTAGCATACGCTACTCACTTACGAAACATGAGGCCGCGCTAACCGTTTCCCTGGACATCTCGAAGACTTTTGACAGGGTTTGGCACGACGGCCTTATTCGTATGCTTTCCTCATATGGCTTGCCTACCTGTTTCGTTGCGTGGATATCAGACTTTCTGAGGGATCGTTCGATTCAAGTCATTGATGGCTGCTCGTCCGATTGAAAAGCAATTAATGCGTGTCCCTCAGGGGTCAGTGCTCTCTGCAACACTCTTCCTGCTGCATATCAACGATCTGCTTTAGCCCGGAACGTTTGGGTATGCAGATGACAACACTGTTGTAGAGAGATACATAGCCAATGAACGGACTACTGGACTACAAATCCAGGCTCTGCGAGAGGCCATGGTCGAGCGCTTGAATTTGTCCCTTAAGGCAGTCTCCGATTGCAGCGATGCCAATCTGGTCAAGTTCAATGCAACTAAGACCCAGGCGTGTCTGTTCTCTGCCAAAAAGAGTCCATTCCAGCTGGCTCCTATTTTTTTAAATGTGTCCATACTCCATACCGATAACTGACCATCTTGAGCTTTTGGTCGTTACTCTGACGTCTCCCCTTATCTTTGGCTCTTATATTGAGTCCAAAGCTTAATTGGCAGCTAAAAAGCTAGGATTCCTCTCGAAGCTGCGACGGTACTTCATGTCCCTCCTACCTTTTTTTCTATCGGACAGCCAGAAGCACGAAAAAGCGCCATCGGTTCATAGTTGATATACCAAAAACCCATACGAAGCGCTTTGATTCCACTTTCATTGTTAAAACCGCAAAACAATGGAATTCACTATCGGAGTGGATGTTCCCGATAATAACAATCTGGGTTTCTTCAAGACGAGAGTGAATCGGTTTCTTCTGGGCAAGCGTGCTCCATCGTAGCATCAGCACCGCATCATCGCTTCACGTCAGGCGAAATGGCGGTCAAATGCAAGCCTAATAAACAGCGAACAACATTACGATTTTGCATAATATCTGTCATGTATTGTAAAAAAACATTACCAAATCGTGTAAATAAAAATAACACATGAATATAATTGTTTTAAACTTTACATGAAACACTAAATGTATTTCTTACGCGAATAAAATGGTAATCGTCATTTACCGAAAAACTTAACGATTGCATAATATGTATTTACTTGTTAAGGTACTATTCGTGTAAAATGTGTATTTAGATTTTAAGAGAATAATATTGTTATGTTCATTACGGGGCCATTGAAATTATTGTACTTTTATCAATATCCATAGAAACATTAAAAAAAAAATTCACAAGGTGTAATGAATGCTCTAGACACCGAATATGCAATAAAACATAAACTACCGCAATAGCACATTACCATATTATTCGGTGGGGGGTGCGATATTGTCAAAATGAAAAAAAAAAAGTTGATGAACTACTATGTCAAGTGGGGTGTCGTTGAATAGGTATTTTATTTTTAAATTTAAATCATCTTTAGGTCCCTTTTATCATTTTTCATTTTAAATAATAGTTTAGGATATATAACGATTTAAAGTTGTTTAACAAAGCAATCATTCTTGCTAATTCTTACTTATTGATTTAAGTTTTTATTTCAAGTATTAACGATAGTCCGACAGTCCGACAGCCCGACCGACAGTCGGGGCCCATTTAAATTTTACCAATCAATTCTGTTCTGCATTAGAATTTATGATTTGTTTTATGTGTGTAGGTATCGATTATAAAACTATTTCAATTGTGTAGTTATTTAGTATTACTTAACAGAATTCTAAACTACTGGGCTTGTTTCTTTCTTTTTAGTTTTTATTTAAGTAAATTCTTTCACGTATTTTTTAAAATTAGTTTTTACGCAGTCGGGTTTTTTGTTTTACTTTAAATTATTATTTTTTTAACAAAAAAAAGATAGTGATGTGAAAAAAAGAATGAACCAGACTGATTGAACTGAATTATGTACTTATGAAATGTACTCTTCATTGATTTGTTATGATTTAAAATAAGGTACGCAAGTATAAGGTAGAATATAATGCTTAAGCATGGCTTTGGCATGTTTAAAATTTACAAAAATATAGATTTGTTAATATTTATTTACTTCAACTATTTTTATCATTCGTTCTTTACGCAAATTCGTTCAGTGCCCCAACACTATTATTGTAAATATGGTATCATTATTTTGCTTGGAACTGTCAAGTTTACTGCAAACAATTTATAGTCCGTGTATAGGTATTTTTATTTTTGGTTAAGATTTTATTACTGTACCAGATCAAGCCCAAAACTGCCATGTCCTTTATAGAGAGAAAGGAAACATTTGCTCAGCATCGGGACAATACACCCTTATAATAATAAATACACTTACACACACTTTGTTTTTTATATCTTTTAGAATGAAATATTTAAAAATGTAAATTATATGTATTTAATATACAATGAATAAACGAAATACACTTACAACAGAGCCCACGTAGCTCAGATCCTGTGCCTGATGTCGCATGTCGGTGGGAATTTGATTTTATATTTTGAGTTATTTTTAAACTCATGTTCAGGATACAAGCTGTTGATTTAGTCACCTGCATTAGTTATTGGTGATTCTACGCATCAAACTGAACATTATCCGTAGGCCCGATTCATAAAAAAACCCAAATATTCTACAATGTTTTTTATAGCATTCTGACCGCGATTTCATCTGCTAAACCCTCAGGAACTGTGCAATTTTTTGGGATAAAAAGCAGCCTATAGCCTTGAAGGGTAATGTAGCTTTTTATCAACCAACTTTTATCTTTGATTGTATGAGACCATGTTCATTCATGAGTCAGTGATAGGTAGTAGGTATTATCTTATCATAATGATGTGTCTGTGTACTATATATACCCTGCGAAAAGTCACACTCAACTTTAAGCAGACTGCCATCATAAGTGAGAAATTGAAATGTAAGTGCTTTTTAATTTTTTATTGTTTTTATTCTTCTTTACGGTTTTTACTCATGTGTTTCTTTTAGCATTTCCCGCCTAGTTTCAGATTCAAACATTCCCAATAAAAAAGTTTTGTACGTTTTGTACCTACCCATCGTATCTTTCTGTTAAATATTTGTATTAAATAATAAACTTAATACAATAATAATAATACTTAGAGAAAAAAAAAAAATTAACCACTACGGAAAAGATCAGGTTAGACTTATGATGTTATGATTTTAGCAGTCAATTTATGTATGAGTTTGAGTACGTTTATGAGGTTTCAATTAAAATTGTGCAATGAAAGTATTGTACAATAATTATATTGTAGGTTTAAGTCATACAATATTTATTGAACTAAGTATAAGTACGCTAATTGAGTCGGTGTTTATTTTATATCCTTTCAGATGAAGAGCTTTATTATCATCGCGGTACTAGCAGCACTTACGGTCTGCAAAGGCTCCGCTGCAGATCAAAATGAAGAGACTTTCAACCAAATTAAAAACAGTCTAGGAGATATAGTGCTTTACTCGTGAGTACACCTACAAAGAATATTAATTAGTAAAGCTTCTTGAATAAAAAGGAACATTACAGTTTTTATGACCGACATCAATCGATCGGAAGATTATTCTCTGTCTGAGGTCCCAGTTATTGATTTCTTCTAATTTTTTTATTTTTTTTTAAATGGCCTCTCGCAGTTGGCTTCTAACAGCAGCCGTCACTGTTTAACGCGGACTTCTGGTGAGGACTTACAAATGCCTCCAGTCAGGCTTAAAACTAAATACTTAAAAACTACAAACTAAGCGACCACACGCTAAGGGTACCCCCTAGTGGGGTACGGGCCTCGGCTTAGGGCGTCGCTGGGGGGAGGGCAACTAGAGGGAGGGACTACTAGCTGGATCGGTTCATTATTTTAAATCTACAGGCTCAGCGCGGGCTGGCTCGAGCAAGGGTCGGTTTGGGGTCTGAGTCATACTCGGCGGCGGACTCGGGTCATGATGGGGGAGATTTCTTCTAATTTGGACGTCACAATAAGAACTAGAGTTCTATTATCATGAAATCTCAAATCATGTTATAATTATACAAGTAACTGGTTAAACAAGGGACGTGTTGAAGGAAGGGTTCTAATTCACGGCCCCCAGACAAAGTCACATTCTAATATCGATATCGGTAGTTGATAAAAAGCCACGTGATACGTCTTCAACGATTAAAATGGTAGCCAATGTAACAATAATTTTAGTCTATAGCGAATGTCAAAAACCTGGAGAAAACGAAACAAAATAGCAATTGACTCAAAGTAACCGTGTCTCCGTCAGTAACCGTGGTAACGTGTTGTTTATGTTCGCTAGAGCGATGTAGAAATTCGATTCACATCGGAGCGATCGCCATTTGTCTGGAAACCCGAACCACATGCCCGGACAATGATCATTGTAGGTTCGTTGTAAGTCCACACTTGACGCCGCAAACGGTAATGCGCGCTCCAGCTCTGCTAGTACTCGGCTCGTTTAGCGTAGACGCACCTTTAGAGACCAACTCTGAAATCGCAAAAAAACATCAATTGTTTCATAGAAAAATATACGTATCACTCGACAAAATGTATGGAGCAGCTGATTTCAAGATTGGTCCTGTAATAAATCAAATGAGGTCCGAATACGAAATTCCTTACTATGTCCCTCATTTTACTATTCATCAAACACTAGTACCTACGCGATTAATCGCGACAGATTCATTTATCTTTTCAGTGAGGAGCTCTATGTAAGATCCTTCCCAACTGCAGTACATACCATATATGGAGAATGGCGAAGCAACAATACCGTCCGCGCCTTCGCAACCGGTATCCGAGTACGGGAGATCGGGGACTTTGGACTACAATCAAAAGTCACAGGACTTGGAACTAGCCACGTCTCCTTTGAGCTCACCTCAACTAAAGGCAGGCAAATATACTGTAATGTTGAAATTTGGGGAAGACGCCAATAGATATTTTGAAAACGGGTAAATTGTCGGGTAGTTATAAATACCTATTTCAAGAATTTTTTTTTATTTGTACCTACCTAATGAATTATTCCATCCATTTGTCCGTCTATTTGTAACATTGTCCATCCATAGCATGTACCCATTATGTACTTGGACACTACGCCACAAAGGCGTGTAGTGGATACATGAAAATATTTTTTGGGATGGCACGCCGTATACCTGAATCGGAGGGAGGAAACAATTTTTTTATACACAAGTAACTTTTTTATTTAGGTAAAAAATTGATGAGATGGCACCAAAAGTCGATCAATATCACCCCATTTAATTTCTCAGCCGTATCATTGAAAATCTATTTACCATCACGCTATGACCCTTAGCAACGGCGGCGGCGGGTGAAACCTGCTAGTAACAAGTTTTGATTGCAAATCGTGTAAATCAACAGTGATTGATATTTTGAAATGACCTCATTACATTGCTCCTAATCTTCGAAATCTATTATGTATCTACTTATTAATATCTAAGTAAAATATAGATGCTATTAATTATCATAATAAAATTATCAGTAATTAAATTGATAGCCATTATACAGGGTGTCACTGGAGGTAAGGCTCACATCGAATACGGGCATGGGCAAGGTCATTTCCAAACTTTTTTACACTGAGAACGTCGGTGCATTTTTTTACGGTTCAAAAGTTATAACCAACTTTTGTTGTAGAAAAGTGGGCCTTTCTTGTGATAATACTTTAACGCAGCTAAAAAAACATTTGTTCAATAAGAAAAAATATTTACTGTAAAGGTTTGGAATTTTTTTTATTCCATTTTCGAGCGATTTTTATGGGAGAAAGTTACACTAGCGAAAGTTGACCATGTATTACAAAAACTTGCCCAAGTAATAAAAAAATTAAAAAAAGGTTGATAAGTTTGGAAATGACCTTGCCCAAGCCCTATTCGATTTGATCCTTACTTCCAGGGACACCCTGTATTTATAATCATTATACGTTATTATTTTGTGATTGCTTATAATTTGTAGATAAATAATTTGTTTTCAGCCTTTAGTTACTTAATATGGTTCCACTTCCCACTAGTGCAAGCTCATTCAAGTAACTTTAGATTGTAATTAAAATGATCTTTCATGTTGTGCATTATAACATAGAAATACACTGTAAAATCGCGTCTAAAATCACGTAAATCAGTGAAATTTCGTATACGGCCTCTTAAATTATCGACCCTATTAATTAGTGCTATATAAATATAGACTGATATTTTTGCCTTTTGTCGATTCCCGGCTGAGGCAAGCAACGATTAATGAAATATTATTTAAAAATAACGATAAGTTTCCTATCCTTTTTTTTTTTTTGTCGAGGTGGAAATCCTCATGGATGTCCCCCGCCCTGGGGAGGGCGGAGGGGTCTGTCAGACTCTTACTGACTAAAACCACCCCGGTTTTCCTCCAACTACCTTACGCCGGGGGCACGGGAGTCGCTTGCGCATTCGTCCGCACCCCCGGCAGGTATTGGCCCGCCAAATGAAAGGCGGGCCCCGTCACCCTATGCGGCCGACATATACGGCCGCAATTCCTCTTGAGAGGCGCGCGCGAAACACGGCGCGCCACCGTCTCGGGCCTGTTTCCGTTCGGGCGACGGACGCCCCAAGTCCGCCGCCCGCAGGCCGCACCCTATGGTGGCCGGAGATCGAAGTTTCCTATCCTACTAATATTATAAATGCGAAAGTTTGTGCGTGTGATATGTTTGTTACTTCTTCACGCTGAAACGGCTGGACGGATTTGGATGATATTTGGCAAAGAGGTAGCCTGTGACCTGGAAAAACATCCATTTTCATGCAGACGAAGTCGCGGGGAACAGCTAGTTAACGATAATTATCATGCCGGTGTATTTACAGGCACATGGTACATTTCAACCTTGTGTCTAAGGTAGACAATGCGCCTACGATGCTTGGGTTATAGGAAAAACCTCTCCGGTCTATTTTAACTAACATCATAAACAACAACTTCCTGCAAGGTTGTGAGTGTTTTACCAATAACCCTGTATTATTGCTGATGTCCATAGGTGGCAGTGACTACTTATCATCAAATGGGCCGCCTGCTTGATTGCCACTCAATCAAATAAATAAAAACGTAAGCCACATTACGCATTATCTAGTGGCTGCTTAAAACGTAAGCCGCATATCTAGTGGCTGCTAAAATCTGTGAAATAAATCAAATCAAATAGATATAATTACAAAAGCCATTGATAGTATTATTATAAAGATTATATTTATGAGCCAATGATAGTTATTATCATTATAATAAATGATAATATCTGTATAATAAATGAATTATAAAGGATAAAAACCGGCGATGACTTCACGAATTTGTGGCAATAAAAAAAATAATCTTACTATAGGATCGTTCGCAGATTGCCACATTTGATACTAATACGGTTTTTATGACGTGAGTTTTCTATTGAAGATTGCCGTTTTTGATAGGAAGTTATTAAATAGGCAAGTACAAACTATCAATACTAATATTATGAAGCTGAAGAGTTTGTTTGTTTGTTTGAACACGCTAATCTCTAGAACTACCGGTCTGATTGGAAAAAATCTTTTATTTATGATAACCGAAGTTATGAGAAATAGAATAGACTATTTAACATCACGCTACGACCCTTAGGAGCCGTGCAACAGAGGTTAAACCGCGGGGAACAGCTAGTTATAACAGCTAGTTATACACCGTGGGAGCGCCATGCTTCGGCACGAATGGGCCGGCTCGATCGGAGTAATACCACGGCCTCACAGCAAACCGGCGTGAAACGACGCTTGCGTCCTATTTCGCCCAGTGAGTGAGGGTCCCGGAGGCCCAACCCTCCATGATGGCGCAGTTGATAAATCCATTGTTGTGGGGGGGCAAAACTGCTCTCAGCAATGCCCAAGGCAAGAGCAGTTTTTTAAAGGCCGGCAACGCACTTGTGACTCATCTGGTGTTGCGAGTGTCCATGGGCGGCGGTAATCACTTACGATCACGTGATCCGTCTGCTCGTTTGCCTCCTATAATAATAATAAAAAAAAGTTATTTTAATTAGACAATGTTGCCGTACCTATAACTCGATTTGCATAAAAACATCAGATTGTAGGTTTTGATTATATGCGACTTTATACTATGTCTAGTGGACCGATCCCTTCTTATAGTCAACAGTTTGGCTCCAGGAAGCCTTTTAACCGAAGCTGGATTTTAAATTTCATCATTACCTACTCCCTTGCATTTTGTTCCAATACGAATTAGTTTAATAAATGCCAAAGAACGGGTTGTTTAATTTAAATTTATTCAACCTTGTAGGTAACTAGTATCCAGAATAAAGCAACAGTCACAGCGATTCTTTCCAGGTTTTAACCCAAGCACTCGTATTTAGAACGTGAGTCTTTGAACTTAACTTAGTACAACGACGTCACTCGAAGAGTACCTACTGCCAATATGTCCTATATATTGACGTAAGTCATACATAAGGAAACTGGTGCTTAGTTAATAAATCAATGAGTCGGTTTGTTAAATATAAATCAACATCATTCGCAAATGCATCGTCCGTTGGACAACATGAAGCTATATTTATTGTGCATACTATTTTTATATCTAAAACTAGTTTATTCTATACCAATAAATAATAATTTTAAATCAGTGGCTGATCCAGATATTACAAATAAGCAAACTATTAAAAATGTCGATGATAATATTGAAGCAATATTAAAAGGCAATGGCGACAGTGTAATTTTCGAAAGTGATGGTGATAATATCGAAGGAGTGACAAGTAAACCTCATAAAGTGTATAAGCGCTTCCACACTACGCTTGTGCTTGGAGGCGGATGTCCGTCAGGAACAGGACGGTTCGGGTCGTCATGTCAAAGTTTTGACGATTAACATCAGAGCCGAGGAAAGCAAACTTAATTAGCATAAAAGCCAAGAAGTCGTTCAACATTAACTTGCAAGATTCTACTTAACATAACTTAGAGCCGAAACACATAACCGCGTTGCGGCGCCGCGCCCCTGAAATTGGCGGTGGCGTCTATGCCGATTTTAGCGGCGCGGCGCCGCAAATTCTAGCGTTATGACGTCATACTTGTTGATTATCAAAATATATACAGAAAAACTAAATCATTGTCAACAAGTATGACGTCATAACGCTAGAATTTGCGGCGCCGCGCCGCTAAAACTGCGTTGACACCACCGCCAATTTTAGCGGCGCGGCGCCTCAACGCGGTTATGTGTTTCGGCTCGTAAAGCTAATTAAGTTTATAAGTAATGATGTAATCGGCACTACGCGAATCTTGTTCAATACTCTTAAATATAAAGATATAAGATTTGAAATGTTTTGAGAATTCTTCCTTCGTTGGAGCAGACATGAAGCTGTAGGTACTTTTTGTGTATACTTATAATGTAAAACTAATTTAGTCAGCACTAATAAATGTTGATCCAGGTACACGAGATAATAAAACAAATAATGAACATTTGAATATTAATGAAGATCACGAAGATGTTAAAGTAAGGATATTATGAAGATGTTAAACATTGTCTGTTGTAAGTTATTTTGATTAGTGGAAGTGCTGAAAATATTAAAGAAGTAAAAAAAAAATATCTTAGACTATAGGATATTAAGAGAGAGAGAGAGAAAGAGAATAAGAGTGAGAGATTATTTTTGTTTTTGAGTAGGGATCTAGAGCAGGCAGAATAGCATGGATCCTTAAAGTGAAGTGTCTTTTATAACGGTCTAATAACCCGCTCGCGCTTTGCACCTGGTGACATTTCAAAACATCAAGATTTCTGTACTGATCTAAGTTATATATTAAGTTATAATACACATTTAAAACCTTCAGTGATAAATTCTGTAAATGGGGATGAAAACCGCATTAAAATCCATTGTGCAATTTAGAAGAAATAAGCCAAACTAAATACACAGACACGAAATAGTATATTATGCAATTAGTGAATAAAAGACGGATTTAAAGCGAGGGCCATAGATGAATCACGAGCTAGTGAAGGATTCTAACGATTGAATCACGACCGTAGGGAGTGATTCATGATGATTGAATCACGAGCGTAGCGAGTGATTCAAGTGTTAGAATCCTGAGCGACGCGAGCGATTCATGGCCCTCGATATAAATCCGTTTTATTCAAGAGTTGCATACTATACTTTATACCATGACTACGAGAAAAAGAAAGATTTAAGTGAAAATATACATATAATGAAGAAAAAGTAAAGTTAAATTGGCTTTGATGTAAACCAGCCGTGATTTTTTGGGTAGCAAGCTTTCCACCTTTCCACTATATCGGCCGCCCTCTCTTTCACAAACTCAGGTGTTAACACATCTTCATCACTAGAATGCATTTTTAATCGATTAGAACAACACTAAACAAACACAAAATTAAAGATTAAAGTAACACTAAACTTTGTGTTCGTACAACTTACAGTATTCAAAATAGCGCCAATTTACTAAGGACAGCAAAGAACACAAAACAGTTTTTATTCTAATGCTAAACTCCTTGTCGAAAAAGTCGACCAATCAAATTGAATTTAGAACACATCAATATAGGTCGAATACACAGATTACACTTACACTAGATACGGCAAGCCACGACCAAGCGTGCCCTGCATGTTCGACTGTTCGTACTAAAAAAAGTCTGTTAGCTCAGTGACGCTTAGTGATTGAAACAATTCTGTTTACTCTGAGCACATCACTAAATGGCTGGGGTGAAGTTATCGTAGGTATAAAAAAGATGACACGTTCGGTTTTCATACAATCTAATAACGTGCCGCATCAAGCATAGGTTCTTTAAATCTGTGGTCGAATATATTGGTGTGTTCCATTTTCAAACATCAAAACAGTGAGTAAAAGTGCTTTTTATTCACTGTTTTCAGTGAATAAAATAAGCTTTTTAGAGGGGGAATGGTATAATAGTATATTATGCAATTAGTGAATAAAGGACGGATTTAAAGCGAGGGCCATAGATGAATCACGAGCTAGTGAAGGATTCTAACGATTGAATCACGACCGTAGGGAGTGACTCATGATGATTGAATCACGAGCGTAGCGAGTGATTCAAGTGTTAGAATCCTGAGCGACGCGAGCGATTCATGGCCCTCGATATAAATCCGTTTTATTCAAGAGTTGCATACTATACTTTATACCATGACTACGAGAAAAAGAAAAATTTAAGTGAAAATATACATATAATGAAGAAAAAGTAAAGTTAAATTGGCTTTGATGTAAACCAGCCGTGATTTTTTGGGTAGCAAGCTTTCCACCTTTCCACTATATCGGCCGCCCTCTCTTTCACAAACTCAGGTGTTAACACATATATCTTCATCACTAGAATGCATTTTTAATCGATTAGAAAAACACTAAACAAACACAAAATTAAAGATTAAAGTAACACTAAACTTTGTGTTCGTACAACTTACAGTATTCAAAATAGCGCCAATTTACTAAGGACAGCAAAGAACACAAAACAGTTTTTATTCTAATGCTAAACTCCTTGTCGAAAATGTCGACCAATCAAATTGAATTTAGAACACATCAATATAGGTCGAATACACAGATTACACTTACACTAGATACGGCAAGCCACGACCAAGCGTGCCCTGCATGTTCGACTGTTCGTACTAAAAAAAGTCTGTTAGCTCAGTGACGCTTAGTGATTGAAACAATTCTGTTTACTCTGAGCATATCACTAAATGGCTGGGGTGAAGTTATCGTAGGTATAAAAAAGATGACACGTTCGGTTTTCATACAATCTAATAACGTGCCGCATCTAGCATAGGTTCTTTAAATCTGTGGTCGAATACATTGGTGTGTTCCATTTTCAAACATCAAAACAGTGAGTAAAAGTGCTTTTTATTCACTGTTTTCAGTGAATAAAATAAGCTTTTTAGAGGGGGAATGGTATAAAGAGACTTTGTTTAATAATAATTATGAACAGATCTAGAACGGTCGAAAATTCATGTATACCAGTGGAAGAGTGATTTTTTTTTTAAATTACTCCACCTTAAAAAGGCGGCTGGGAGCCGGAACTGACTGGACGCAGAAGGCAGAGATCGTGTTGTGGCGGAAATTTGGAGAATCTTATGTCTAGAAGTAGATTGCAATAAGCTTATAAAATTGATAGATCGAGGGCAAGGTGCAATATTGAAAAAAAAAGTTGAGTAAATAGTTACGGTCAACCGCACGGCGTTGTAATATAACTAGTGTAACTTGGCCTTTTATTCTATTGAAACACCTTACGCAAGGTCAGCTCAAGGTCAAAGTGTTACCTAAGGTTACCACTGACGTGCGATCAGCTGTATCATTATATTTAAGTTTATAAATTAATGCTAGTATGATTAGCTATTGCCCGCGAATTTGTCCGCGTGACTCACAGGAACTGATATTAAAACAAACCCGGACAAGTGCGAGTAGGAATCGCGCCCTGAGGGTTCCGTACAAACTTAATTGTGTAGATATATTACATAAAATAAAATAATCCACTAGAAAATATGCAACAGCGCCATCTATGAGCAAGATGTCGCTATGACATACTTCTTCTAGCGGCGCTTTATATAAGCAGATGCCTCCACCTGTCTTGCCTTGTCTTGGTCTTGCCTCGCACAGACGGACAACAAAGTGATCCTATAAGGGTTCCGTTTTTCCTTTTGAGGTACGGAACCCTAAAATAGTCCACGGTAGCTTAGGGCCCAGTTCACCGACAAGATAACAGTCCGTTATATTGAAAACAGCCGTTTAACATGACTTTTTCTGTAGAAAAAGATATGTTAAACGGTTGTTTTCAATTTATCGGACCGTAATCTTGTCGGTGAACTCGGCCCTTAGTGATTAGAGGGACGAAGGCAGCGACGACACGGTTTTGGCATTTATTTTTAAATCACAGACAGACACTTGTATTTATTGGTAAAGATTAATTTAATACATCCTGTGCCAAAAAACTCAGAGCGAAAAAAACGGAAGCAAGAAGTTGCCATCATGACGCTGTAACACATATTTATTCTTTAATATTATTCAAAACACCTTTTTAGAATTTTGAGATCAGGTTTTCGTTAAACAGATAATTAATCATTTATTCTATGTCGATAATCCTGATATTATTATTATTCAAGGAAAAAGTAAATAGGTATAAAACGCTGTGTTCCTCATTTAAAAACCATTCAATTTGAAGCTGGTGCGGGAAGCAGTCATCATGAAGTTTCTATACTTAGTTTTGTTGGTGTGTGTGTTGTGCAGCCTTGTTGTTGGTTTACCTCGTCAGGTACAAGGGAAGGCGAATACAAAACCTGTGACTGAAGCTCCTCGAACGAAAAAAGGTCATACACCCAAACCAATCCCTAGTTCGGGATTTACAGCCCTGGCTGCGGCCGCTTGTGCCAAAGGTTTGGTGAGAATAAATAATCAATGTGTTGCGAGTGATTAAATTATTTTGTTTTATTTGAGTCATAATTATACGCCTACCCTTTTGCCAACTAGGCTGGGGTCGGCTTCCAACCTAACTAGATTAGGGCCATACGTCCCGGTACACTGAGACATGTGCCGGTTTGAAGTCTTGTGTCCCGGTGTTCCGGTCAGTAAGTCTGCCCAGATTGGTAATTAATTAGAGAATTAATTAAAGAAAAGCAAATCTTCTCAAAATGTGCTAATCTCTCTTTGCAATCTCAGGCCACAATGCTCATGTGGGACGGTTGTTTTCAAGACCTCATCGCAATTCGCAGTGGACGAAAAAACGAAAAGGGTATAAAAAGGGTTAGTTAAAAAATTCAGACTTCAAAGAAATATGAATGAGCAAAAAAAAAGTTGCACTGAGAACGTAGAATAAGCCTAAGAAAGTTAGGATGTCGTTTTTTCGATAATTCATCGTTGATTTTTCACATTAACCTAGGTGTAAAAGATTTTGATTTCAATTTTTTTTTGTAGGTATCCTAAATGTGTCCCGGTAGGCGTTTCAAAATTTATGACAGCCCTAAACTAGATGCGGCTGAATATTATTATTTTACACAGAGCGACTGCCATCTGACCTCCACAACCCGATTTCTGGGTATCCCCGGGTGTAAATATAAAAGTAGGTACTTAACACAAATAATTATAAATACAATACAAGGTCACAAGAAACAAATGAAAGCAAACCAGCGCCGCACAGTGTGCGAAGCTCATTACAAAGTCAACACAAATTCATGTGATAATCCAATTAGAATAAATAAAATATTTTACCTTGAACTTGTATCTTTTCCAAGGCTCTTAATTTTGGAGCTATTAGATCACGTGGATATGTTTATTTGCCCAAATATGGAATTTAACTAAAATATAAATCAATAATGTTAGACTAGAAAATTAAGCCTCCAGATCAAAGAGAGAGAACACAAAACTATGCTATCAGGAAAATGGTTTGAAACCAGACGAAATATACTATACAGGGTGGCAGGTTAGACAGTGGAAATACTTTAAGGGATCATTGTACTCATCATTATGAACAACTTTTACTATGGGACCAACACTGAAATCGTGAAAAATAAAACAGCTGTTCCATACATTTTGTTGAGTTATGTGAACATAAATGTATGGAACAGCTGTTTTTTTTCGCGATTTCAGGGTCGGTCCCATAATAAAAGTTGCTTATAATGATGAGTACAATGACCCCTTAAAGTATTTCCACTGTCGAACCTGTCACCCATTATATCAGAAGAAGTATCAAACAGACGAACGACTCCGTTTCTCGTTTATAATAAATCTGTATGGATACACAACGCAGCTAATAGCTGTTATTTTCTTGTATGTCAAAGTTTTTTTATTTTATTTAACCCGTACTGTCACACTGATATTTTTGGTCTTCAGCGGCGTTGTCAAAGTCACGACCTTTTAAATATTCTTATTACTATGTTGAATATTAATAAGCTAAGTGAGAAAACACAATTTTTGATTCATTCGTGGATACAACTTCAGTAGAAACAAACATGAGGCTGTGTTTCTTATTTGTTTCATTAATAACTCTAAAAATAGCGACAACAAACTTTGTTTATCCAAGTTACGATGACTGGGTGTGTGAATACGTCAACGAAGTTGAAGAAAACGATGTTAGAGTCAAAGCATCGAAATACGCTGAAGACAGAAATGTGACTGAAGTGAAGAAGGCAGGAGTAACAGGGGAAGAAGATGAAGGTCAAACGACGTATGGAGGTGATATCCAAGTACCGGAATATGTAGTGATAGTGCGTAGTGTTAATGATCAAGACGATTCTAATGGCGACGGGCCTGGTAATATCATTAGCGGTAATGAATGTCCAAAAGGTAAAGTTAAGGTTGCTGCTGTATGTACAGAGATTGATAAGAAGTAAAATGGCCCAAACTTGTGACAGTGCCTGATTAAAGATGTTTGTAAGGTATATAATGTTTTATTTCGATTTAACTAATGCTGATTGCTAACATATCTGATGTTAGCTAATTGGCTCGTTGGCTCCAATAGATTAGAGCCAACGAGCCAAACAAACAAACTCTTCAGCTTTATAATATTATAGTATAGATACTATAATATTATGTTCTTGAGTTTTTTACTGGAGGATTGCCCCGGATATTCCTTACTCCCGCCCCGAGACCCTCGGGGAAAAGGAGGTTCGGATCCCCTGTTAATTAGTAACAAATACTGTCCCCCCCAGTACTTTGCTTAATATTGTATCTGTATGTATTGCTGCTTGTTTCTGTATTATATTTATGTTTATATCTGCATCTAATTTATCACTATATCTATGTATGCTTTTTGCAACTATCCCTGTAGCTCCTATTACTATCGGTATTATTTCTGTAGATGTGTTCCATAATCGTGTTATTTCTGTTTTTATTAGATGGTATTTGCTTAGTTTCTCTATCTCTTATAATATTATATTATAGTATAGATACTATTAGTTCTTGAAAGAGTTTTCTACTCGAGGATTACCCCGGTTATTCCTTACTCCCGCCCCGAGACCCTCGGGGAAAAGGAGGTTCGGATCCCCTGTTAATTAGTAACAAATACTGTGTCCCCCAGTACTTTGCTTAATATTATAACTGTATATATTGCTGCTTGTTTCTGTATTATATTTATGTTTATATCTGCATCTAATTTATCGCTATATCTATGTATGCTTTTAGCAACTATCCCTGTAGCTCCTATTACTATCGGTATTACTTCTGTAGATGTGTTCCATAATCGCGTTATTTCTGTTTTTAGTAGATGATATTTGCTTAGTTTCTCTATCTCTTTCGGTCCTATGTTGTAATCTGATGGTACTGTTATGTCTATTAAATAAGTTTTATTTACGTATATTATATCAGGTCTATTGTGTGCTATACTGTAATATCCGTCTGAACCGGTATCTCCCACATTAATTTTGCTGTGTCATTTTCTCTTATCTGCGGCTGGGTTAAGACTTCTTTCCACCAGAGACTTGCAACTTCAAATTTATGTTTTCTTGCCAATGCCCAGTATACGTATTGCACAATATTGTTGTGACGTTTAGTGTAATAAGTACCGGCTAGTTTTTCACACCCAGAGATGATATGTTGTGTGGTCTCATCTTTTGTCAAACAAAGCCGGCACTTACCGTCGACAGGTCTTTTTAATATGTCTCTTTCGAATTGTTTGGTCATAACAGCTTGATCTTGTATTGCAAATATTGAAGACTCTAATGTAGATGATACCGGTTGTTTTTTAAGCCAGCTAAAAGAATATTTCTTATCTATATTTTCTTTATCTAGTACTGATTTGCAAAACTGTCCATGTAGTGGTTTGGCCCTCCATTTATCTATTGCTTTTTTTGTACTTGCTGTTTTTATTTCTTTATCTGAGTAGTTGTTGTTTTGACTTAGTCCTATTTGTATTGCGTTAGTTTTAGCTTCTTTATATATTGAATATTTATCTTTATCCTTATCGTGTTTAACTATAATTTTAAGTATAATATTATTTTATAGTATTTATATACTATAATATTATAAAGCTGAAGAGTTTGTTTGAACGCGCTAATCTCTGGAACTACCAGTCATATTCTAAAATTTGTTTTTATATATGGTAGCCAGATTTGGTATGGTATTGGTATGATATGGTAGCCACCTTTAACGTTTTTATGTTTGGGGTAGACAGTAATTCATGAATTTATTTCATTATGTATTTTACTACAATAGTTAAATATTCACAGATACGATTGATGTAGGTACATATGTTCTCGTTTAACATAAAAAAATTACACAACTAACCTGCATTATTTGACGGCGAAATAAGAGATTTCAAACTTGAGATTTACGGCCGTTACCTTTTACCGTCGCCTTAAGCTACGATTGATTTTACGGGCCCTAGTCTTGTAATTTTGACTCAATGTTTGACAGTGACAACGCTATATGTGAAATAAGATAAGCAATACGTAGGTACACTTCCCTTGTCCCTCAAATGTATAGTGTAAAGTTCTAAACTAAAGTAATGTCATACATTTATCTAGTCTCGCGTCCGTTGTATGACATTTACACATAATTAAAATTATTCTTTTGTTCAAATTATTCTGCCAGTTGCAGAACCGGCAACACCAACAGATTAAGATGATTCACACAAAACTTTCCTTAGAATACGCCTACTACGGGAAAGGAAATTTAATTGAAATATCTTTAGTAACAAATTAATAAAACTGTTTTTTCCATAGATTTATACAAAACAATATAAATGAGCAAACTTCGTATTTTTATTCTATCGAGTCAAGTTTAGTCAATCGTGTTTCGGACACCATAACTTACTGGTATTCATAACCATTAAAAAAAATAGATTCATAGTTTTTAGCGTCCTAAAATAGATTTTCCGAGCGGTCGAAACTTCTAGGTACTTTGGATGTCGCTTCACCATATTGAGTATATCTATTGTGAATGTTGATGAGTTAGAATTACCGGTTTATTAAATAAAGGTTTATCCTTGTGCAATACCTGTTCCGTGTTCCGCATTAGGTATTTTATTTGAAGAGTCTATTTAAAAAACTGGGTCGTGTTTATCCTTTGAATCTGCATAACGACGATTTTACTTTGTATAATTTTTTTTTTTTCAAATAACCTTACCTAGTGGGTTTGCTCGGACACATAAAATGTCAGATTTGGAAAATACCAGATCCATAAACATTGTCGCAAATATCGAGAAACGCGGAATAATAAATAAGTTAACAACAGATTAAAATTAATGACGCCTTCGAAAACGGAGGTTAAGTCTGCAATTTTTCGACACGAAGACTTTTCAACAATCTTTATCACTAAAACTTGAACTGAAAACTAGGTACTCACATCAGGACTGATATCGGTGAAGTTGGCACTGGAGACGAACTCCTTGAGGAAGCCGTCCAGCTCTGTTCCCTCGATGTAGCCATTACCTAGAACCAAAAATTGATCATTTATAGGTAATCTGTTTATAAAATTACTTACTAGCGACCGCCCTTGCTTCGCACGCGTGCACTCTACTGATGCCAGCGCGTACGTTTTTAATATGAACAATTTGCTCAAAATCAGGCATCAAGCTCGATAGCACTTTGGCACATCTCCCTTGTCTCTATGGTCTGAGGTAATAGAAATGATATATAAACCAATACGTCATTGGGTAATAGGATTTAGATGACTTTAGGAATTTTCGAAGGAAAATCGAGCTTAATTAAACTTTTTGATTCTAATTCAAGAGCAGACAAAGTTGAATTTCGAATTGTAAAGTTTTTTGTTTCTAAAATTTTATACAATATTATGTATTTGAATTTGGAATAGTTCACATATTTTATTACTAAAGTTGAACGCCTATTTATCCGAGCCGAACTCGCTGAAGGAGCCAACCGAACCGAATTTTCTTAAAGCCTTGCACACTATCCGCGCCGAAGGAACCGAATCTAACACAGATATAGTATAGAATAGGCTGATACCGCATGATTCTTTAATAGTATGAAAACGAATGTGCCGTTTTTCCTTACCTACGATGACGTCACGCAAGTCATTCAAGGGCTCTGCTGGGTAACCGTTTGAAGAGTTTTTACAGTTAATAACTTCACAATTTGGCATTTTTATGTCTTCATTGACACTATTAGACAAGTTTCGCCGATGCATTTGCAAGAAAACTCAAGTAAGTAGGACCAATAGGCAAGTAGATGCATTGCACCAACTATTCGGGCGTGCTGGGGCGGACGGCTTGCGATATATCTCTCTCTCTATATCTGTGGTTTGTGCACTGACACCAATAAAGTGTGACATTTTCACGCCTCCATATTACTGATATTAGGTAGCAGAATTTGCAGGCATTAGGCATACCAGGCGCTTCGTAAAAATTTTGTGACGTCATCAGAATTTTGAGAACTTTTCAAATTCTTCCGATTCGGTGCGGATAGGTGGGCGAGGTTTCATAGGATTTCATACAAAGAATTATAAAATTCGGTTCGGTCGGCTCTTTCCACGCGTTCGGCTTGGGTATTTAGCTTTAGTCCTTGCTCAGTGCTCTAACTAATTGAATTTTGAACTCTTCATTTAAGAATTTAAAGTTAAAAGTTGATCAGACAGTTTTCTCATACAAACTTTGCCACCCCTTTTCACCCTCTTGGGGGTGGAATTTCCAAAAATCCTTTCTTATCGGATGCCTACATCATATAAGGAATACGCCCTCCAAATTTCACGTTTCTACGACCAGCGGTTTAGGCTGTGCGTTGATCCATCAGTCAGTCAGTAAGGACAAAGCATTTTAATAATATAGATAAAAGTCATGTAGGTACTACATTCCTTACATCTATCTTATATATTATATAAGATAGATGTAAGGAATGTAGCACGTGACTTTCCGTAGTTTTTTTCTATCCCATCCTTATTATTATGGGGAATAAGCGTGAGTATAAATGTACTATGTATGCTTTTCAGTCTATTAAACTGTAGGTATTCGGTATTCTAATAAAATTAACGAAAGGCATTCCCATTAGCCGGTAACAGCATCCATGCATACCACAAAAATATTCGCACCTAAAATTAAAAATAATGTTTTTAAAATATCGAAAAAAATCTAATAAAAAATAATAAACGTATATAGGATATATAAAAGAAATTTCCTAAGGGCCTGTGCACACCACGTTTTTTAAGCGCGCCGTCGACGGCGCGCTTTTATCCTTCAGAGGTCTGCCAGGCTGCGTCTGACTTGCGTGCGTATTGCGTCTGTATCGCTACAAACGCACGTCGACGGCGCGTTTAAAAAACGTGGTGTGCTCAGGCCTTAAGATGCGCACTTGACTTTCATTGTAAAAGAACGTCAAGAAAGTGATATTTTAAAATAAAAAACATTTATATTTTTTTTTGTATGCCTAGCAGTCGCGTTTGCGAAAATCAGACCTACGATTTAGTAAAACAGTAAGTTATTACACATATCTAATCATTACAAATGGTAGATGTACTAAGTAGGGGCTGGGTAGGGAGCAAGGTGATTGTATCGCACCCCGAGATCCTTTCAGATTAATGGGAAAGTGTTTGATGAGATTGAACATTTACGATGAGTCCACGAAACCAGCGGGAAACATTGTTTATAATTCAAGTATTCTACACGTAAAATAAATGGGAAAAGATGATAATTAAATATTTTACTCTTTTGAATTATAGTTTGATCAAATTATTATTTATTATTTTATAAATGATTATAAAATGATTGTTGTAAAGTTGGAAAAAGCGTAGAGCTTCTCATGAAGAGAACCTAGAGACTTTTTTATATGTATATTATTTCAAATTAAGCTTAAACGAAAGAGATATTTAAAATAAGAGAGACTGCATTCATACAATTACCAAGATTAGGTACGTGTTTGTAATTGTATGTGTTTGTAATTGTGTGATGACGATCATAAAATATGGCGATGTTTGGATTGGCGATCTATGTCGCAGTGGACATCTTCCTGTTGATATGATGGCGATGATCATAAAATAGTCGTTTGCAAAAGAAGGACCGAAGCGAAACAAAAGTAAATTAATCAACAAATTGACCTAAAACGAGGTCAGAATTAAAGTTTATTAATTTATTTTTTACGTCATGGTTTATGATTCACCTTCTTAAATGAATGAATGAATTGAAAAAAAAAATATTCGCGTTATGAGGCGTGCAAAATAAGCTTATACTTACTTTCGATTTATGACTTCGATGTTAGAAAGACTGAAAGATATCAATTAAATCGAGAACACAATTCATATTAATCGATGGATTAAGTACCTAATTTGTTAAAAAAACAGGTTTTTAAAAAAAACATGTTTCGATGCAGATACAAATAGATAAATACCGCGGTAAGTCATCGGTGACTCATAAAATAATAACTAATAATATACAGTATCTATACAATATTATTATTAGTAGGTAATATAGGTACTTAAACTAAACTGACGGATGCATCACATAATATTAAGTGCTGCATTCCTTCTTAAATGCTTTTATTTAGCTGCCTTACTAAACAAGTCCCTTAGAAATACTTTCGGCGAAATTCCATAATATATTCTTACAATTACAAAAATAGTTACATTTTGACATGGCATGGCAAAGGCGAGCTTCTCTCAAAAATTGAGTTTTCTACAGGAAACCTTTGAGCGATAAGGAGAGATGTAACTATGAGAATAACATTGTACAGTTTTTATATAAACTTAATACATAAAGTGAAGGTTATTACAGTTAGAAGTTTCATACATCAACATGGAATGAAATACTTAATCCTAAGGCTCAAGGCACAGTGACGTAAAGTCGAAGTGACGTGAATTTCAAATTCAAATTCAAAAATCATTTATTCAAAGTGGGCTAACGAATTAGCACTTTTTGAACGTCAATGTACATAAAAGAGCCCCCAAAAACGCCCGCCCTTCACCGCTTCCTAGTGTTGTAGCTGCGAAGAAGAAACGGCGCAACAAACTCCGCAGCAACACAATTCTGTCTGTCAGTTACTTTGTGTACGAAATTATATAAATCAAAAGGATAAACAAAATCACAAAAGAAAAGCTATAAATACTTAAAAGTAAAAAATGATATAAAAATGTAACCTAACACGCGCCGATATACCTGATCAAACAAAATAAATAGATGTAAGTACTTTTTTATCTCCATGTCAACTTTTTAGCAAGTCCACGAGTGAACTCATTCACGCGGATTTGCGCATCTTTTTGTTTGCTCTACATCTACACTAATTATTAATTTACACATTTCGTAGTGAAGATAAAGTTCAGTAAGTTAAGTAACATTTTAGGGTAAAAAGACGCAACGCTACCACTCTGCGTCAGTATGCTTTTAAATCTCGTATTTCGAGGCCCGCCGCAACAAGGTACAAGGAAATTGACTTGGCCAAATTCCCGCCATTATTCTAAATTTGCATCCGTTTTGTCTGTTCAGTTCGCGGCCATTTTAGAAACCTTTTGGGATCACCATTTGCTGTAAGAAATTGGCACTTTTAGCGAAAAAAAGTAAGTAAATAAAGGTGTGTCAACAAAACGTGCTGATTTTGTTTTATATAATTATTAAGACTTATTGCATTAACACATTATTTAAAATCTATTATTTAAAATCGATTTAATTAACGATATAAAGAACTTACGATTGCCAGTTACAATTTTTTTTGTTAGTTTTTTTTTTCAAATGTAATAAGAAATATAATATTTCTTTGATAATAATCCGATACCTATATTAGCCACATACACATTCGAAACAGTTGCATTCCAAGTAAACAAATAATAAAAATCATATTGTGTAGTATTTAAAAACCAGTTACAAATTAACTTTGTAATTAAATAACCATAAAATATTGATTGACAGTTAATTTTATATTTAATCTGCACTTGGAAGAGTCGTTATGAATTACTTATATATTTTGTAATTTTGTGTTTTTTTAAGTATAATTGTTTAACAACTAAGTTATTTATCAGTTAACATACATATACAATTATTATATTAGAAGGTATTCAATCAAACGGTTAGCTATCCAAAACCTGTGTTGATTTGCGATTTCGTCGACTTCAATATAGGAGATATTGAATATGATGTGTTTTGGGTATGACATAAATCAACGGGTTATGTCTTAGTATTGATGATTCAATTATTATGTAATCCTTCTTTCTTTTCATTTTTTACATGTGATACTATAATATGCAGTTAAAATATTAGACACAGTTCTTATATATAGGTACAGCTATAACAATACTTGGCAGTGAACGAGTTACTACATAATGATGCTATTAAATAACAATAATAATTATTAACAATCAGAACTAATAATGAATTTTACAATTAAATAATAATAATTA
The DNA here is from genome assembly GCA_948465475.1 of Thalpophila matura. Classification (NCBI taxonomy): domain Eukaryota; kingdom Metazoa; phylum Arthropoda; class Insecta; order Lepidoptera; family Noctuidae; genus Thalpophila; species Thalpophila matura. Next base: position 7,185,744 of record OX419198.1, on the reverse strand, counting down.
TGTTGATACAATCTCAACATTTTAATTCATTTTATATTCAACCCGCGCGCCGGGCAACAGTCAATATGAATTATTTAATTATATTCTTCTGTGTTCTGGTATTGGGTCAAACGCTTGGCTACCCAAAATTAACACCGGTATTGGACATGGACTCACGCCCAAAGAGATCTGGAGGAAGTGTGCCGACTTTGACGACTTTAAGGCCCCCTATGGTACCATACTCCGCGTTCGTGGGATCTGATTGTGTTTCGGGCTTAACGAGATTCAATGGAATATGTGTTGGTATTGATTATTAAATTATTTTATTAATTTATGTGTGTTTTCTTTATTTATTAATCTTTTAAGTATAGTTTATGTTTTATAAAATATTGGTAAGAATTATTTCATTCAAACACTCAAAAATATTAAAAATGTTAATAATACCTACATACAAAATACAGATAGTTCTCTCACGTTTAATTGTACCCTCTTTTATGCCAATTTTATGTTCCTCGGACCAAGGGAGCCAAGAGCTGTTTCCTTACTAATATTATACTATTGGTTTGTCCTGATCGCCATAATTTTTCTCGCCAACGCGTCTCGTCAACGTTTCTGCCTCCGCATCGTTCAAACGATAAATGGTTGAAGACATGTTGAGAATATTTCATGTAGAGCTGCTTTCAAGCAATTGAAATCGTGTACGGAGTGGCGAAAAATTTTTGACTAAGTGTCACACTTTGTCAAATAAACCTCTGCCACGACTTAGTTGACATTAATTTAGTATCGCAAAATCACTTCTACGTGCACTAAGAATATTGTTGCCTCTATCTTTAGTGTGTGTTGTCTGCCAGTCAGTTATGGAACCGTATAGATTTAGTTGAGTTTTATTTTTTAGTCATGATAATTTGTATTAGTAAATTGACACTTTCATTTACCGTTCATTGTATACATACTTACATATTAATTAAAAAAATAAGTCAATATTTTAGATTCTTCTTTTCTAGATTTACCGTAAATACAAATCGTGGTCCGAATAAGCAGTGTCTTCTACGATCGAACATATTCGTTTTTATTTCTCAATATCCTCACAAATAAAATTATAATCATGGATGCAGGTGCAGGATTATGAAAAAAAAATGTCAAAAAACAAAAAAACCATAATTTAATACCTAATCAATTCCAACACATATTCCGTTGAATCTCGTTAAACCTGTAACACAATCAGATCCCACGAATACCGACTTATAATCCATGGAAGGTATCGAAGTCGTCGAATTCGTCGTCACTATTCCTTCTGACGGTTTCGTCGATTCCATGTCCAACACCGGGATTAATTTTGGGTAGCCAATTGTTTGACCCAGTACCAGAACACACAAGAAAGCAAGTAAATAATTCATGACTGACATGCAGTTGCACGCGCGGGTTGAATAAAAAATTAATTGAAATGTTGCAAGACGTGTAACAATATTTAATGTTTATTTAATTATTATATTAATTTGGAACTGGTTCCTAAGTATTGATACCTCAGATCATAGAAACAAGGAGATATGCCATCATCAAATTAGTATGGGAGCCACTGTCGCCACTTTCAAAGCTGTTTGTGAATATAAACTAAAACATTGAATTTATATCATCGATCGCCAACCATAAGCTGCAAGAGTGAAAACATAAGCATCCCAAAAGTGACCCTGACATGGCGCTACTCAATATATATGTTACCAACAAGATGGCTTTTACAGCTAATATTCTAATGACAATGCTCGTTTCTGATCTTCTACAACACATCCACCACTCACCCAAGGGCGGATCCAGGGGGGGGGGTCATGGGGTCATCGCCCCTCCACTGGGGTTGGGGCTGATAATATATTTAATCTAAAAAAAATACTTTGTACTTTTTTGTAGTAAAATAGACGTAGTGCTAGTGACCCGTTGACTCAAAGGCAGGGTTCGCCCTCGCATCCGCCCAGCCATTTTCCAACTAGGTTGATGGGGTCAGCTTCCAGTCTAAGTAGATGAGGCTGAAAATTTGTATTTTGACTGTCTTACTGAACTTCGAAGTTTAAAATCCGTTAAAGAAGTTTAAAATAATGTATGTACCTACTGTATTCATAAGTTCAAAAGTGCGATTTGCGTGAGTTGGAAAAGTACGCTATGACGAAGGTACTTAATTTCGAATGTTCATCATCGCGATTGTACAGAATTCGAAAGATTGCTAAGACAAATTAGTAAACGAACGTTTTGCGATGGCGATGTTCGTTGATCAGAAATAGCAAAGATTTTTCATTTCTCATACTCGGAAAGTAGTGTTTGTTTGATCAGAGCAGCGGGTTGAAAACGATGCTTCCCTCCCTTGGGCGGGAAAGACTCATAGTAATTGCTTCCCTCCCTAGGGCGGGAATGAATTTTAAAAATAGAACTAAAATTGGTTATTTAGTCGGCTATAATTTTTTTTACATAATTAAGAAAAATATCGATTAAAAAAAAAATGCGGTCTTGTGAGTGTATACGGCCAATGTGAATTAAAAAAAATACCTATTAAAGTGGGATGGCCCGCGGCGGTGACGCGGGCGGTGTGTTCCATATTTGAAATTAAATTAAAAAAGACTATTTATGTATAATTTGGCGGGATACTAACTCTGTACCGAAATTATTTGATTAAAAATGAGTTCAAGCGATTCTGAAATGTCGACCCCCAATTCCGTTAAAGAAAACTACTATTTTTTACTTTCCTTATATTTGAAATGAAAAGTAGAGTGTTTAACACGGGTGAAAGTCATCAATTCCCACTCGGACTATAGCCGCCCTCGCTTCGCTCGTGCGTCTAAATACCTCGTATGGGAATTGATTTCTTTCCACCCTTGTATAACAATCTACTATACCATCACGATACGATGTACTACCAATATGTAATAGCATGAAGGTACCTATATTGCATCTGATACACTGTGATTGCTATTTTGGAATAAAACAAAATGTAGTGTTGCTATGCTGCTGTAGATTTGCTATTTTGGAATATAACAAATGTGCACTGCATTTATGCACAAATGGAAAAAAAAAGTTTTCTTTTATATGCATACGAGTAAGTACCTACACATTATTTCCGTAAATATTAATGACTAACAACGAATAAATAGTGTCTAATTACGAAATTAAAAATAGCTATTTGTGCATTACTTTTCCAATAAGCATTAGTAGTTGCTGAAATAAGCAGCTATGACAGACATACAGACAAATAATTCGCATTTTGGTACGGAACCCTAAAAATCATAAAATATAGGTATAATTTTTATTCTACCAACAAAACTTTCAATGGTAATGTATATCAAAAATTTAAAAGATACTGTAAAGTGCACTACACTAAAATATCTATCCTTTCCAATGACATTATAATAATTAACTCTGCTGAGTGAACTAACACAATTACGACACGGGAGGGTCGAGTGGCGCCGCGTAGGCTGCAAATTGAAGTATCCCCACTCCACTCTCGAGTGGTGAGGTAAGTGGTAAGACAGTGGGACACGACCGCTGTGTCACAACACAGTGGTTTATTTTTGACAAGAGCGAGACATTAAAAAAACGAGTTAATAATTTTCATTGTCTATGATAAATTCGTAAAAGTTAAAAAAAGTCTGTACATTTAAACTAGGTAATTTAAAGAGGTAAAGTTTGTAGTATTTATGAAGCAATTTCCGGAAATACCTCAGATCATAGAAACAGGGAGATATGCCATCATAGCAAATTAGTACGGGAACAACTGATGCCACTTTTATTACATTTTTCGACACAATTACGCGCATAATTAAGCGCTCCTTGTGAATAAAAAGATCTCCCACGCATTGAACATTCCGCACACCCTCAATCTAACACTGTTAATCGTTACTCAACACTAGCACTAAACTAAAACACTATTTATACCATCGATAAGTTCGGTTCGTCGCCAGCGCGTATGATTTTAATATGAGCATGTTGCTCAAGATCAGGCATCAAGCTCGATAGCGCCTTGGCACATCTCCTTGTTTCTATGATCTGAGGGAAATACTGATAGCCCAGTGAATATGATGACAATATGACTAGATTCTGAAAATTCTTTCACTAATAGGAGCCACATTATCCCAGTGTTTAGGCTACTTCTTAGTTCCTTAACGCGGCTTGTGGTAGGAGTTGAGTGGTAGAAATCGTCACGTAATGAAAAATCGTTATGCGCCGATTACCGCGCGAGCGCTTGTCAAGGATGGACCTATGTCAGTTGAATTCGCGCGCTCTGTCGTGTCGATGCACCCTCCATGCGACTTTCTCTCTCTCTCTTTCTATTATAAGGCGTGTAAGTAACAGCGGTGTATGTATCAGCGTAACAACAACTGAAACCATGGATTCAGTACCTTATTCTGAATCGTTCAGCGTAAAAATTTGTGTCGGACTTTAAAAAAAAATACGACTTGTTTGAAGATTTTTTGACGAACTCCAAATATCCAAAAAAGTCGTAAGTATTTTTTTTAAAGACCGACGCATAATATTAACGCTGAGGGGTTCAGAATAGGGTACTGAACCCATAGTTTCAGTTTTTGTTACGCTATTACATAAACCCCGTATAAGAGGCGTATTTTTTTTATTTTAGAATTTTTGTCCGTCTGTTTGTTTTAGTGTCCGATCGAAACAGGATTTTCAGCCGAAACCGAAACCGAAACCGAATCTTCGGCCACGGTGTCAGTTTCGGCCGAAACCGAAACCGAAACTTATATAGAAATCTTAAAATTTCTATTGTATCCTGAAATCTAGTGTATTTTTTTACACAGATATAATGAAATATATAAAAACAATAATTGAATTTGGAACACAAATATTTATCTCCCTCCAATTCTCCATGCATTGTTTGTTTCTTGTGTTCGCGGCTTTATCATTCACTTTTGAGTCACAAACAACATGACATATGATCGCGTTGCAGTCGCGTAGCATGTGAGTACCATGAACAACGGTTTTACACGTACTACCGGTCCGAATTGACTAGGCACCTCGCACCGTAAAAACAAAAACAAATACTTACCTAATCGTCTACCTATACGCGAAAAAAAAACATATAACCACAACGCAATCACGCCCGGTCGGCGAACTCAACTGGCGACCACATACGAGCCAAAAAATCATCTGAAGTTATTCGAACGCCGCGTGACCATTCACGAACATAAAGTTTCGGCACGGCCGAAGTTTCGGCTGATTTTTGGCCGAAACCGAAACTGTGGCCGAAACTTGATTTTTTGGCCGAAACTGGCCGAAACTGAAACCGAAACCGAACCTTCGGTCGGACACTAGTTTGTTTGTTACTTTTTACGTGATAACAAGTGAATGGAATTCAATGACACTGTTGTTGTATACAGCTTCTAGGTACTTACTTAACGAAATTAAACAAAAAATATACGTTTTTTTCACCAACTCCGTCGTTTACATTAGGCCATTAATATAATTAATATTTTGGATAGATTATTTTTTAATTCGCCCGTCACGGTGAATGATGAGACCCGCTTGACATTCCAGTCACAAGGGAATTTTAATTTGTGAATATTTTAATAACCTTGTCGTCCATAAATGCTTTGGCCTTCATCGTTAATAGCTGAAGAAGCATTAAGATCACGGAAAAAATAATAGACAATAGCCCAGTCTATATATAGCCTATGGCCCATAGCCCATTCATAACCTAAAGTCTATGGCCATGGGCCATTTTTACGGTGATACAAATTCTACTTGTCTGCGTCTGGGAGCACCCTGTTGCGCCCCTCATCGCTGTCACTGCGGGGAAGTTGTCAACAGCCTCGGACACCACGGCTTGTCTTGCAGCAGGAGTGCGGGCCGCATAGCGCGACACGCGAATATCAATGACATAATCCGTCGTGCTCTTGTCACCGTCGGCGTGCCGGCTATTTTAGAACCTAATGGTTTGGCGCGTGACGATGGCAAGAGACCGGACGGTATGTCATTATTCCCATGGAAGATGGGTAGGCCTTTAGTGTGGGACGTAACATGTGTTGACACTCTTGCGCCTTCCCATCTTCCTAGCTCGGCGCGTTGTGCGGGCACTGCTGCTGCAGCTGCGGAAAGCCTCAAGCGGCGGAAATATAATAACCTCATCGGTAATTATATTTTCGAGCCGTTTGGGGTTGAAACCCTAGGGCCGTGGGGTCCGAGTGCTCATCTCATTTTTAAAGATATCGCCAAAAGATTGGTTGACACTTCCCGTGACCAAAAGGCTGGCTTTTACTTTGGGCAAAGATTAAGCATTGCCATACAACGTGGCAATACCGCCAGTCTTTTGGGCACGCTACCAGTTGGCAGCGATGCGGAGGAATTTTTTGATGCTCTCTAGTTTATTTATTATTATTACTTATAAGGTTTTTTTTTTGTAAATAGAACTGTATATATATATATTATGTAAATAAACCTAACAATTCTACTAGGTACTAGACAAATCTGGTACCTACAAAATTTCCGAAGTGGGAATTAAACTTACGACCCAACGCAAAGTAGGTAGGTGGCTAGGCAGAACCAACATCACAAATCTAAAGAGAAAATTAATAACTAAAGAATTTGAACAAGTACCTATCTTGGTAACAATTTGAATATTCAATTGTATTAAAACGGTCTTCGCTTAAAGCAATAATGAAGTTCGAAAGCCCGAACTTGAAAGTTTTCAATGTAAACGTTTTGTTATTTCCACCGAAATTGGAACAATTATGTACTGTTAGGCTTGTTTGACGTTCTATTATTAACTTGGGAATGACTATCTATTGATTTTCTGCCCAAAGTAAAGGCGATGACAGACTCGTAATGTTAGAATTAAGTCAAAACAAGGCTGAACTTGGTGTAAACTTTGCTTCAGATCTACTGTCTGTTACGTAACCTTAGCACGATTCCTCTGTGAACCTTAGCTATATACAAAAAATGATATTACGTAGATGGTTTTAAGACTACTTCCATTTGCATATTATTTCGACAACATTTAGGCAGGTACCTACGGTAGGTACTGAAAAAAAGTAAAGGTTAAAAATAGCAAAAATATGTATTTATGTGGATTCGAGAATATGGTACCTATATTAATTTTCGACAATGACTACATTTTACGAAACCATTCTGTTATTTATTTCCGAAAAAAACACGTAATTTGCCTGGGCCTGAGAAAGAAAACGTACCATTTCTCTTTACATAGGTACACTCGACGCCATTTACGGTCGACCACTTTTCACCCTTACGTTCTTAGTAATAAGGGCGAAAAGTGGTCGACCGTAAATGGCGTCGAGTGTACATACCTACATAAAATATACTTTTCTATACAAGTACAGAATAAGTATATTATAAGCATAGTCTCCTTGGAACACGACCTTTCCAACTCACAGAATCAAATAAAACACATACAGAAAGTTTCCACCTAAGTTTGGTATGAATGTCTATATTATTCACGACTCTCGAATAACTCACATAGGAAATTCTTTTATTGGGATATATGATGCCCCTGGGGCACTCTGGCACACTGGGACTCTATGCAGGTATCCGAGCGAAAATAAATTATATTTTTGGGTGAATAAAACAGTAGGTATCTGAAGTAAGGACGAGGATGGAGTTACGCTGTTATGGCGACAAAGATCGCCTGTGAGGCTACAATTCCGATACCGGCGACAGTGACCGACCGCAGCGGCAGCGATAGCTATTGTTGCCGACTACAAGCGGCACTAGTGTTTACGAGATTGTATGAAGGTGTGCCGGAGTCATCCTTCATTCATCATTTAGTGCTGGCAATCTTCCATTACTGGCCACTTCATCCACTCCATTCTTCCAGATTTGAACTAAACAAAATTAGAACATCTCATATTTTTATGCATTTATTTAATTGTTTTACCATTCTTTGTCTGGTCTCCAACGACATCACTCGTGGACCGCTGAACCGCTGTACTACCTATAATAATAACAATTTGTGCAATGTTATAAACAATTAGTCTCTTTTGTATCTGTTATTTTTATACCAGTTTTGTAACTTCAGTGTACAGTTATTAAGTGCAATAAACCAATTCCAACTCTCCCAATCCTGCTGTTTTATTTCGTATCAAGATTGTGTCCGGAGGCTCCCTCTCATAGCTAGCCGAGGCTGAAAGGATAGAGGGAGGGAGGCACTCCGCGACAAAGGTACATTCGAAACGGGGCGACACTGTCGCCTGTTCCCTCCAGTATTATGTGTTCTGTCACACAATGCCGAAATTTACGCGTGGTAATTGCTATACAAAATACATTGAATCGCGTCCCATATTTACGCCTAACCGAAGTTCAGCGTCACGCCAGAACGTGGCATAATTTCCGCCTGATGCGTCATGGTTAGGTAAAAAAAACATTTCAGAAATAATTAGGACGCGTAAATTCAACTTGGAGTGTCATAAGTACTTTACAATGGCTGCCCCATCTGTCTTTGGAATCCAAGATCGTTGAAAGTGTGAATTCGAAGTCAACTTGAGACGTTGGCCGGACACTTAGGAGCGGGATCTGATTTTGATTAATAATAGGGAGGTGACGACGACGTGGCGGCCAGGTGATGTCACAAAAAATATGTTCGGTTGAATAATTCATAAATCCTTCTATTAGAAGGGTTGTATAATTGTAGGTATAAGTACTCTATTTTTAACCGAGTTCAAAAAAGGAAGAGGTTTTCAATTTTCCTGTATTTTTTTTTGTATATAAGTAACTACTTATAGGTATACCATTATCTTCTCCAGAATTCTCTCGATAGAATTCAAAAATATACACCTAATAACATAAAAATAAAAAATAACACCTTTTATATATGGCCGCAAACGTATCGATGTCACGTAACAGTACGACTTCAGCCTTATCCTAATCCATTCCAAGGCAGTAACATATTTTCGTCCCTTTTTCCTTGAAATAAGCCGAATAGAACAGATGGCTACCCACATTGTATGTTAAAATAAAGGCACAAAATGTTCGTTGGCCGAAATAATGGACCTCAAATGTATTGAAGTGAATTTATTCGCTTCGTTTAGCCGAGGATATTAAACGAACTGGAGCATGTTTACACCAATAATAACCTAATGTGCCTCGTTGGTCCAGTAGCCCAGTGTTCCGCAAACTATTTGTGTTCAAGGCACAGCTAGGCAATCGGAAAATTTTGGAGGTACACCTTAAATGAGAAATCAGTTTTTACATACATACACTCATCAAAAAAAGTTTGCGATCACTTTGAAAAATCGAAATCTTTTTTGTTACGGTACATTATATTATGATTTAATCTACCGTATACACATACTAAGTATTTACAAGCTAAAATAAAATATAAGAACAAAAAATAAAAATGAAATTTTAAAATTATGCATCAAAATATTCGTCCGCATCGCTGTCAACGGGCAACGTGCCCAGAAGGCTGGCTGCATTGCCACGTTCAATGGCAATGCTGATTCTTTGACCGAAAAACAGGCCAGCCCTCTGGTCACGTGATGAGTCGACTAGCCTTTTCGAGATGTCACGGAAAAGCAGCCTCGGACCCCATGGCCCTAGTGTTTCAACCACAAACGGGTTAAAAAAAATAATTAGCGACAAGATTATTGTATTTGCGCCGTTTAAAGTAAAAATTTATTGACTTAAAATTAAGTCAATAAATTTGAAATCATAGATTCACTTAAATCTACCGTAACAAAAAATATTTCAATTTTTCAAAGTGATCGCAAACTTTTTTTGATGTGTGTAAAAAGCGCGTGTTGAATATAACCTTATTTTTCCGAGGCACACCAACTAATGACATCGGCACACCAGTGTGCATCGGCACACTCTTTGCGGAACACTGCAGTAGCCGACTACTTTTTTTTTTTTTTTTTTTTTTTGTTGAGAAATGCTACTTACGCATCCCCGCTCGTGGGGGACGAGACGGGGTATGTGGGACTCCTTTCCGAACGACAGTATAATACCCACTAAAACTCAGCGGTGTTCCCGCATCGCCGTGATGGAAGGGTCATGGGGAACCGGCACAGCCTTGACGTCCACAACTCTCCCGGCGCATGCCCGCCTAGCTGGCGGGCCTCGCATGCCCCCCAGACTGGGGGGCTATGGGAGTGGCCGGGAACACTTGGCCACCCCCGTCCAGCACTAGTGGAGGCCTGTGCAATACAGGCAAGGGTGCTCCCGCACCCGTTGCCTGCTGGCCTCCACCTGGGAGGAGTCAGAGATGCCTGTCAAACTGACGTCTTCTCCGACCCCCCCTCCGCCTTCGGAGCAGCGCCCCGTGAGGGTCGTCCTCACGCGCGCGCTCCGCCGCCTCCTTCTGCGACATGACGTGCTCGCAGAAGGCGGCGACTGCCGCCCAGGACCTCTCGTCCCTCACCATGGCGTTAACCACGCCGGGGAGCGAGAGGTCCGGGCCGACCACCGCGGTGAGACTGCGGCGCGGCCCCGACCACGACGGGCACACCTCGAGGGTGTGCTGCGCCGTGTCCTCCGCCACGCCACAGTCGTGGCACGACGGCGTCTCCTCCCGTCCGATTAGGTGCAGGTACGATCCGAAACAGCCGTGTCCAGACAGCACCTGCACCAGACGGAAGGAGAGGAAACCGCGCGACCGATCGAGCCAGTCTCGCAGGACTCGCCCAATCGCGTCGAGGGTTCGGCGGCCGAAGGCTGCGGTGGCGAGGTCCCTCGTCCAATGGACGACGATGGCGTCCCTCGCCTCCCGCCGCACGGCCTCCCGCTCTTCCGGAGCTGGGCGTTCTCCTCTCGCCCTCCGCCCCGCCGTCCATTCATACACTCTGGCGAGCACCCACGCCTCGAGTTGCCAAGGAGGGGTACTGGCCAGAGCGCATGCCGCCGCGAAACCTACTGTGCGGTAGGCCCGCGCCACCCGCTGGGCTATGGCCCAACGCAATCAACCTAGTCGCGTTTCCGAAAACGCGACTGTGGTCGCCAGAGCTCCTTAGGATGCGCTGTGTTGATAGCAAAGGACCTGCTTGTCCTGTAAGCTGTCGGCACAACGAATCCTCATTTCAAAGGATAGTCAACGCGCTTGTGATACTTGGTATTGCAAGCATTTCATAGGCTACGGTCACCGCTTACCATCAGGCCGTAGGTACACCTGTTCGTCACCGTCTATGTATGGTGACTAAAGCACTTAAAGCTGAAGAGTTCATTTGTTTGAAAGCGCTAATCTCTAGAACTACCAGTCGGATTCGAAAAAATCTTTTTGTATATGATAGCCAGATTTATGAGAAATAATTTAAGCTATTTAACATCACGCTACGATTCTTAGGAGTCGAGCGACGGGGGTGAAACCGAGGGGAACAGCTAGTAGTCATATACATACAAAATAACTGGCAAAATGTGGGTGTATATACATCTCTGCTTTCCCTTCGGAGTATACAAGCGTGATGTTATGTCTCGTCAAGCGTTTGTCTTCCAAATATGCTAGAGTTACTCTATTTTTAACCGACTTCAAAAAAGGAGGTTCTGTATTCGTCCCGTATGTATGTATGTTTGTATGTGCGCGATTTTCTCAAAAACTACTGATTCGATTTGGATAGGGTTCACTAACATAATCTACATACTTTCAGGAAGGTTTTAGTATATAATACATTATGTAATCATTCCTATATACAAAGTTATATGCATAAATGTACACACTCCGTAGAAGATTTACTGTTGAACGAATTCGTGAAAGTAATCTAACACTAATAAAGAACTAAAAAGGGAAAAATAAAAATCTTTTTTAACAAAAAATAACCGACTTCAAAAATCGCAAACAAAGGTGGCAAAAAAAGCAAACAAAAACCAAAGCCACCGACTTCCGAAACCAAAATTATTATTTTCTTTGTAGTGGATTTTTGAAGTCGGTTATTATACTTAAGTGCGTTTTCCTGTCGCCACGAACATTATTTTCATGGTTTGAATAATAAATGTAATAACTCATGGATTGTTTACCGGTGGATCTTCAAAACAATTTTATTTGAGTGCTAGACATAAGATAAAGTTCTTTATTACAAATGGTAGGTACATAAATGAATACCAAACATAAAAAAAAACATTTGTGTTTAATTATTATCATTGTGTAGAAGTTGATGCTTGATGAATACAATTCAAAAATGTATAATATATTCAATCATTCATTCAATTATAGTTTTTTTTTTTTATTTGTCACCTTGCGTGCCATATAATAAATAGTATAGGGCGGGTTGCTTCAAACCATCTGTATTCGTAAGTCAGTACGTAATCGTTAAGTCAGTATGAAATTGTCATACAAGCCGCCATATTTGACGGTTACAGATACGTAACTGTAAGATGAAACAACATGGCCATAGTCTCGTTTGGTTAAAATAGCGTTTTCAAAAGATATGAAATAAAAAATTAAAAAACACGCCCGCCATGCATAATATTGAACTAAAAAATGAAAACTAATTGTGTTAGTTAATGTTAGTGCGGGTGTTAATTTTCATCGCAGTCTGGGGACCTATAAGAAAATTATCCACAGAGCTGTCCCCCGACTGCTATAAAAAATTACACATTTATTTGTTTTTTTGTGCAGTGATAGCCTAGTGGTTTAACCATGTGCCTCCCACGGCGCATGGTTTGAGTTCGATCCCGAGGCACGCACCGCTGACTTTTCGAAGTCATGTGCGTATTAGAAATTATCACTTGCTTTAACGGTGAAGGAAAACATCGTGAGGAAACCTAGCTGCATGCCTGAGAGTTCTCCATAAAGTTCTTTAAGGTGTGTGAAGTCTGCCAACCCGCAGTTGGACAGCGTGGTGGACTATGGCCTATCCCCTCTAATTCTGAGAGGAGGCCCGTGGGCCATGCCTAGCAGTGGGACAGTTTATAAACGAGGCTCATATTATTATTATCATTTGTTTTTTTTATTTTAAGCAAATGTTTCTTCAACTAATCCTTATGAAAAGTTTTCGTCACGGTTTATAAAAATCATTAGATATTACTATATCCTGCTCCTTATAAATGTTGTTTACTTTTCTCCACGTGTTTGCCCGAACGATCGCGCCAACGTTGCAGATAATTATGCCTAGCATTCTTATGTTGGAGATCATGTTAGTTTACTTCAGAGAGAGCCAACATGAGGACGTCTACTAATGAAGTTGTCGAGGAACTATTACATTGCTTGGTGCATATCAATAAAAAAATTACAAGAGAAAAAAGCGCAAGCGCGCGAGCTTCCTCTACCGAAAGAAAATAGAATCACGTAAATCGGCTCATAAATCACGGAGAAATCGCGGTACATACTCGTACATGAAAAAAAAACTAACTGAATGCATAACCTCCTCCTTTATTAAATTTTGAAGTTGGTTTAAAAACGCATACACACTCATTGCGTAGCCTGTACTCTACGCAAAGACAACTTTACGTGTAAACTATTTACACAAATAATGAAGTAAGAACAATTTTACTATGACGATTATAAATAATACATAAATAATACAGATTCTTTTATAATAGCTTAGGTACGTCTAAGTACATAGTTCATAAACTTTCAATAGTATTAATAACTTTCTGATAACAATTGAAAATGTTGCTAAAGTTACCGCGTAGTGGGACGTATGTAAATTAAGTTCCTAACTAAAGCTGTAAAACTTAGTAACACTAAGCTCGAAGTTAGCTGTTCAAACACTAATTTTAAATCTAAAACTTGTACCATTGAATTATTTTAGATTACATAACATCACGCTGGTATTCTCCAAAGGGGTGGAGGCAAGAAGGAAGGAAGGGCAGAGGTATATATAGGGCAAACTAAAGGAAAATGTTGATTTTTAATAAACTGATTCAAATTTCTAGTTTTCATACATTACTAATAAAATAGTAGGTACCTACCTACCTATTTTATTAAAAGTCGACACTTTTCTTTAGTTTGCTGTATGTCATTACTTCCCGTTGTTGCAAATCACAAGCGAGTCATGTGACTTTTATTTATATAGACATACGGTCTAAATTAAGTTACATTCAAAGTAGGATAAAGCACGTTATTATTAAAAATTAAATTCAGCAGGTACACTTACCGTCCCGGTCGTAATGGCTCCATACTTCCATGAACTGGTTCGCGGATAATTTCTTCAGTTCCCTAGAGTCAGGATCACGGAACTGCCTCATAAAATTTGTGGCTCTCTCTAAATTAAACCTTTTGGCAGACGAATTTGAATCAATACTCATTTTAGAAAAAATAATTCGACTAAAATATCACTTCAAAACTGGTATCAGTATCGATAAAAAAATAATGTTATGCCAATCACTAGCTCGAATTTTAAATATTTTTACCGTTATTAATGTAAAAGTAAATATGAAAATTATTTCCTTTTTTTAAATAGAATCTACTTGATACTATGATTTGGCCTGATTTATTGTCAATGTGTATAATAAAAATAAATATTTATTTTATTTTTACGTATATTTGTTTTAATAACACTGTTTTTTGTTTATTCGGGCTTTTCATCTCATCTGAAACAAGAAAAAAAATGTTTTATTACGAGTTATATAAAAATAGGCTATGATCCCTTTTTATACTTACTTACAATAAAACAATCATTACTTTCTTCTTAAAGAAAATAAATCTGTTTTTCACAAGATCTAATGTTATTCGACCTGTTCAAATTAATTGTTTTAATGTATTGAAAGATTGAAAGCGCCGAGTCGTACATAATTAATCTCCATTTAAAATTAATTTACCCAACAGGAAAACAGCTAACAAAGATTGGCAGGGGATAAACAAAGTACAAGTCAACTGGTGACGATCAATACTCCAACTTGAAAAGTAAAATGCTTGTTACAAAATAGTCCTGATGTTTGAAACCCCTGCAGTGCTAACTGCGTTGCAGATGTAGTTTAGAGTTGAACAACGTCTTTTCAGCGGATACTGCAATGCACACATAGATTTAGGGTTACATCACTATTAGAATGTAGAAATGTCAATGCGGCGGTCGGGTTGTAATATTGAAGATAATAATATTAGGATATGAAAGTGCACATAATATAATACTACTACCCAAGTTTTAGATATAAACTTTCAATGTAACGAAATTCATAGAGAGACCTTGATACACCAAAAACCCGAACGAAGCGCTTTGATTCCAGTTTCATTATGAAAATCGCAAAACAGTGAAATGCGCTGTCGGAATGGGTATTCCCAATAATTGCAATCTAGGTATCTTCTAGTCGAGAGTGAATCAGTTTCTTCTATGCAAGCGTGCTCCATCGTAGACCGCATCATCGCGGCGAGATGGCGGATGCGGAGAACGCAAGCCTTGCCTATAATATAAAAAAAAATAAACTAAACCTTTATGCTATCCAACAATATCCCACATGAAGGGTGCATGAGAATATTTTTTTAATCCCTCAGTTTCATGTATGGGTATTCCATGATTATATTATTTTTGTGTGGTTGTGTATTACATAGTAAAATTATATTATTCTCACATAGTCTAATTATATTATTATATATCTGTTAATTATGTAACTGCTGAATAACAATATTTTACGGTCTAACGATTACCAGCTGACCTCTTGTGGAGGTCAGATGGCAGACATTTCAGCCAAGCCAATTACTGATCAATACCGATATTCTAATATTAGTCCAGTGAAAGTTTTGAGCTTCGGATTACTCGTAACGATTATCTTTTTTTGTATTAAGTAATAGGTTTGCGTTTGACCGCTATCTCGCCTGATGTTAAGCGATGATGCGGTCTACGATGGAGCACGCTTGCCTAGAAGAAACTGATTCGCTCTCAACTTGAAGATACCCAGATTGTAATTATCGGGGAACACCCACTCCAGCTGTGGATTCCATTGTTTTACGGTTTTCGTAATGAAAGTGGAATCAAAGCGCTTCGTTTGGGTTTTTGGTATATCAACCATGAACCGATGGCGCTTTTTCGTATTTCTAGCCGTCCCATAGAAAAAAGGGCATCAGGGAATTGGATCATGCAGATCTGAAGCACACTCTCCGAAATGTATCTGATAAAAAACCGACAGACTAGCAACTGCGCCGATGTTCAAGACTTTGGAGCTTAGTCTGTCTAGCTTAGTCTATCTAAACAGTAACTAGGCGACCGAGCTTGGCTCGGGATTTCTCAGTCAATCAATGTGATCATGTTGCCGAGGAACCGAACGCGATCGATGATGATTTAGGGAGGGCGCACGCGTCAGGTAACCCGGTCCGGTTCCCTTATCAGGTTTACCAGACCCAGTTCGAGCCCCCACACGGCTATATTGCATTCGGTTTCTACGGTCGACTCGGCGCACCGACCGCGACCGTGCATTTTGACCGAACGTCAGGTTTTTTACCCTGATCCAGCAGCCGGGCCCGGTTAACCGGACCGGTTTACCTGACGTGTGCGGCCTCCCTTAAGTGTTTTATTATGTGTGAGTGACGAGTGATAAATAACAATGTTATGCGCCTGCCAGACCATGCTCCTTGCGCTGCTCATCGCTATGCTCCTCGCGCTGCCGTGATTTGCCGCGCTGTTGCCCTCTCTGCCGGACGAGACGAGAGAGAGAGAGAGAGGACGAGGAGCATGACGTGTGGCATGACGAGTAATGTTGCCACACTATGTCTCTGCCTCCTTTCCTCGCTACTTCCCATGCCACTCGTCGAGTGTGTGGCAGGCGCATAATATTAAGGGCGCGTGGCCTTTTTGTGTGTCTATATTTACAAAGGAGTGTTTATAGTTGTGACGCACACTTGCTTCCCGTACTAATTTGCTATGATAAGATTATCACCTTGTTTCTATGATCTGAGGTCAATAGGTACAATTTTCTTCGTTGGAAAATGGTCGAAGGTATCTGTTGCTGTTTCCGAGATATTCCTAAGAGGATAATCCGATAAGTGAGAGGATTATCGGCGTCTTTATTATGAGTTATTTTCTGCCAGCGAGCGCTCGACATAAATCTTTTCAATAAAAAGCAGATTAAATGGAGGGCCTTGTTCAAAGTGAAGATCAACTACTTGAAAGTAGTATTTTTATTTTATTTATTAGGGACAAAAATCAGTTACATCTTATAACATAACAAAGAAATAAACTAAATTTTCAAACATGTAACCCACACCATTGTCCACGTATTAATAAATTATAGAATTAAACGAAAAAAAATATTAAAACAGCCTTCAAAAAGCCTCTAACCGAACCAACCTATACATACCACTTTTTGCTGTGAATATTTCGTCAACATGAGCAAAGTAAATTAAATACCGTTATTGAAGCTGGTTAAAAAACTGCAACCAAAGTTAATCCAATTTATACGGAACCACCCCGCAAGCGTTTTCTACCAAATGAAAAAACAGTAATTAAAATCTGTTCATTTCAGTTCGAATTGATATACCTCCTCCTTTTTGAAGTCGATTTAAACCTTTCTGAAATACAGGCATAAGGGTTATGGGTGTTATTGTGATCTTTCAAGATAAAAAAATTAAGTGTTAACCACTTTTGTCGGTGAAAGTACTATAACCTCGAGTACATTAGCCAGAAAATTTGCCAGCCAGCAGTATTGGCAGCAGGTGGTCGTCGTTATGGCAACTCGCGAATTTCGCCAATAATATTATATTGGTTCGCTGTTTGCTCTCATAAATGTTTTCCCTTACGTTACAATATTTCACGGTTTATTCCAAATCGTATTTGTTTTATTGTTGCCAGATTAAATAAAGTAGGCACTCAAACGCTGTCTTAACTTTTTTTTAAATCCCTGTGGAAATCTTTATTGTAATAACTTTAAAAAAATATGATTTCGCGGGCCAATATGAAACACTAAATAGTTTGGGGGGCTGCAGAAACGATATTTTTGATTTTTTTTTATACATATGATGCCATAAAAATAAGATAATATACCATTATAAGGGATTTTTTCGTATTTGTGGTAGATCACAAACACGACGAGGGCCGCACAAATACAGGCCGCGGGCCGCATGCGGCCCGCGGGCCGTGCGTTGGACAGCCCTGCTCTAGAACGAAACGCTAACTTTCGAACTCAAGAGACTTCTTTACAATTCAATTTTTAGCAAACTGTGTTCGCATCTAAAAGGATAAAATCAAAACATGCTGTAAAACAATTGTTATACCTACTATATTCTATGTAGGTATATAACTATCTTCTCTTTGTAAGATTGTAGCCAGTTTTGGGAGTAAAAAAAAATACCATTAAAAGTGCCTGAAAGTACACGGTATTTATTAGACTCAGTACACATCCAGTACATAAAGGCCTGGGACCTCTGGTGGAACAGAACAATGCTGCTCTAGCGCTACCTATGTCTTTGAACAAACAAAGTTGTTGTCGTGTGGACGAAGAGCTTAAACATAAAGACCTTATAAACGAACTAAAAACTACGGACTGTACAGATACAAACTTTTAATCCAAATTGAGTGTCAAATAACAACACAAACACACACACACATTTACAATCAAATTAAAGGTCACGCACACCAAAGTACATGAAACTGTCAAGAGTGATCGAACTAAAGTGATAAGGGTTCCGTCGCCCGCTCCCAATGCTGCCTACATTTGCAATAACTTTTTGAGTGGTCCGCACCTTTGAAAATGGATCGTGTACGTAGGAGTGATATCTGTCTGTTTGAGGATATTTATTTACGTAAGACAGTTTCACATCGGTTTTGTTCAAGTATTGGCTTGATTCCAAAAGTCTCAATGAAGATAGGAAGTTTTAAGCAATGTGGCAAAAAATAATGGTAGATTTATCTGATTTTATATCTAACACAGCATTTATTCTGGACACAAGGGCCTTGTTGTGTAACGTATTTGCGAGAACTCTGACAGTTAAACAACATTGTACAAGTACATACATATAAAAATCCGTCTTCTCGTGAAATACTTGTTTGTTACGTAAACATACATTTTGAATTAAAAATGCCTACACGTTTGCTAAACAATTATTTTAATTTCTCTGTATTTTTTAAAATGTGCAAATCAAATAAATTATTATCAAAATGTTCTAGGATTGTTGTATTTCAGATTCAAATTATGCTTACATTTACGATATCAGTCAAAATAATCTCGTGATCGGCACACTGATTACGTCTGGAGTATGAACGGTACCATCCACTTAGTAGGTAGACGGGTATTATCATTAACATTATATGAGAGCAATTGCGATCATAATCCTCTCAAGCGTTGTGATTATGGCATCATCCCTCCGGCTAGCGTTGAAGCGTTTCAATATACGCAGATTATAAATACAAAATTTAGGCACACGCAAGTTTGATGAGCTTTTTTAACCGACTTCAAAATTAACCGACTTCAAAAAAGGAGGTTCTGTATTCGTCCCGTATGTATGTATGTATGTATGTAAGTATGTATGTATGTAAGTATGTATGTATGTATATATGTATGTATGTTTGTATGTGCGCGATTTTCTCAAAAACTACTGATTCGATTTAGATGGGCTTTTCACTAACGTAATCTACATACTTTCAGGAAGGTTTTAGTATATAATACATTATGTAATCATTCCTATGTACAAAGTTATAGGCATAAATGTACACACTCCGTAGAAGATTTACTGTTGAACGAATTCGTGAAAGTAATCTAACACGGGATAAAGAACTAAAAAGGGAAAAATAAAAAACTTTTTTAACAAATAATAGCCGACTTCAAAAAGCCACTACAAAGAAAATAATAATTTTGGTTTCGGAAGTCGGTGGCAAAAAAAGCAAACAGAAACCAAAGCCACCGACTTCCGAAACCAAAATTATTATTTTCTTTGTAGTGGCTTTTTGAAGTCGGTTATTTTTTGTTAAAAAAGTTTTTGGAGTTACGATCTATGTCGAGCTTTGTTATTGTATATAGAAATAATTAAAAAAACAGAAAATTAATAAATTTCTGAAAACAAAATGGTAGAGTTTGTATATTGGTATGGAGGAGGTAATCTCCGGAATTAGGATCCAGTTCTGATAATAATTCTCTCAGTTATAGTAAGCTACAATATCCCTGAGTGCTATTTTTTTTTTAAATCAGTTCTGTGGGTCAGTATTACTAGCTATAAAGCTAGTTTTGTTATATTTGAGTTTTCTTTTAATTTGGCATTTTTGACTGTACCTAGTTTGTTTCAGGTTTCAGTACGAAGTAATTTAATATAAAAACAACGTTAAAAATTTATGCAATGTTGAACAATTTACTGTGCAAACTCTGTTTCGTATTAAAGTTTAACAATAAGTAATATAATAACAAAAAACATAGATTTTTTAAACCAAAGGTGCGTCATGTTTATTTTTACTTCGAATTTATTGGCAAATAAATATGTACTGTATCATAATAAAAAAATACCGCATGGAAAAGTACTAGAAAATAGGCAAAGAAAATACATAACCGTAAACTATCCGCTGTTATCGCACATAAATTTAGCTAAACGCTCCCAAAATATTCAGCTAACCCTTAATCACGGAACCCCAAAAAGGTAGGGATTTACGAATCTTTGCATAAAAAAAAACTTTTACGTCCATATCCCTTTAAGTGGACGATAAATTGTGATTTATAAGTACTTTGTTTGAGCCCTGGATTTCCTTCGAAGAAAGAAAGTCACGAAGAAAACTTTTAATATTGTTTAGTCTCGTATGGGTCATGTGTGATGTAATATGGGCATGGGATTTATTTTTACACGTCTACCCAAAAACAGGAGTGCTATGTTTTAAGGGTTCATGTATGTAGGTATGTGAGACTGTGAGTTTCTTTATTCCACCATAACTTCTAAACCCCATAACCGATTTAAATGTGTTAATCGTTAGAATCCATGTATTATTCCGGCTAACTTAAGCTAGTGAAATGAAAAAAAATAGTAATAGGTATACTAAGTAGCTATGGTTCAGTCAGGGAAAGGGATTAATAGCAGGTACACTATCATTCATAATTGGTCGTATATTCAAAATAGAATTATTGAATTTATTGGAATATAATATTTATTGGAACAAAACACATTTTACAAAATTGCGTACGTAAATAGCTACATTAATTATATAAAACTGTGTCGCAGCTATTAACGCCCACCTCCAGGACGGAGACGACAGCGTTCCAGATTCATGATGATAGTTAAAAAGAAACAATAACAAATATTAAAATAAAAATAATTAAAATATTAAAAATAACAGTAAAAAATTAATACTAGTAATACCAAAAAATTAAAATATTACAAAATCAAAATAGTAATATTATATTATAGCAAGATTAAATTAAGTAAGTGCTTACATACCTACTGTTGTGCATGTGGGAGTGTTTTATGCGAGTGTAGTGCGTGTCTGTGGGGTGTAAGTGAAAAGAGTGCTCATGGAACCTCCCCACGAGCACACTCCACACTTACGTGTATGTGTTGTGCATGACTTCAAAAGAAGGATCTTTAGGGTTTGGCTAAATTCTCCAATTCTTCGTATGTGAGAGTATGAAGCCATTTATCAATCATTGTTTTGCAATCCCGGAGAGTACATGGATAAATTGTGATCACTTTATTTATTTTATTATAAAGCACGGGACTGCAGAAAATAAACTGCCGGCGGACAAGTTCCAATTTAACACACTAAATATACGACCAATTATTGATATATCATGAATGATAGTATACCTGTTAAAGAATCCCTTTCCCTGACCGTACATAAATAACCAAAATAAAAATTCGATTACGTAGTAATAGGCTTTCGCGATTACTACACATTATAATAAAACAAGTTTAAACGGATGAAATCGGGTATATTACTGATTTTTCCTGAGGTTTCGCACACTTTGCAGCGTTCGTGGTCGCAAGACGACTGAGCTGGTAGGCGTCATGACAGCTAATTTATACAAAATTATTTTCAATCTACCCGCACCCGCTTTATGATCATTGTTTAGAAGTTCATAAGTACATTTCAAAAATATATAGCACTAATGATATAACACATAATTCGGTCGTTCACTAAAAAAATCTATTTCAGACTTCACCGATTACCTATAGTTAGTTTTTGTTTGAGTATGGATGGATTAATATAAAAGCAATTTCTGATGGATATGATTCAGAAATTATCAAATCAAATCAAATCATTTATTTGCATAAAACATGGTAGGTAACAAGATGTTCAATAAAATATGCGTACAGCATGTTCTGCCGTGGCACACGGCGCGCAAAATAATATTATATGAGATAAATTAATATGAATTAAACAATATTCAGTATAATCAAATTAGTATTAGATAAATAAAAGTAAAGTCAATCTCAAATCAATTAGACATTAAAATAAATTTAAAGAAAAAAACAACTAAACATTATAATTATAGATTAAAAACAATTAAATATTAAAATTATTTTCATTGAGAAATTCATGAATACTATAATAACATTTATTGGCCAGAATTATTTTCAATTTATTTTTAAATACTTTCACATTACAGTTTCTAATATCATTAGGGATTTTATTATATAATTTTTGGCGCCATACATAATACGCTTTTACCTGCCAGAGTTGTTTTTGCACTATGTAGACACAGTCTATTACTATTAAGCCGCGTATCGACTTCGCGCTCCAAGAGGACGAACATTGGCGCGCGTTCCGGCCGCGTGAAATGGATACCATCTTGGAACGCGCGCCAATGTGTTTGTTGGAACGCTCGAACTTGGAGCGGCCCGTTCCATCTAGAGTCGGTTTTTTACCGCGGATCAAAGGAAGCTCAGTTGTGGCGGAACATTGGAACAGTTGCCGCGCGCGCCATGCGCGCTAGTTGATATCATTTAAAATATTTGGAGCGCGTTCCGTGGAACGACTCTCGGCGCGGGTGTTCATGGCGCGCGCGCCAGGAGCGCATAATCGATACGCAGCTTTAAGTTTGCGCCTGTTCCTTTTTACCACATCAGATAATTGTTCAAATAGATGAGGGTTTTTATGGACAAACAGTGCTATCTCTAATATGTATAGTGAAGGAAGTGTTAAAATTTTATGTGATATAAAGAACGGTTTACAAGAGTCAGTGGAGTCCAAGCGAAACATGGCTCGCATACAACGCTTTTGGGCCTTAAAAACCATCGCATTATCTGTTGAGTTTCCCCAAAAGATTATCCTATACCGTAAGACAGAGGCAACAAGGCCGTGGTAGGCCGTGAGTGAAGCATCGATGTTTACTATTGGAGCCAATCTGTACAGAGCATATGCAGAACTGCTGACTTTCTTGCATAATTTTGTTGTATGCGCCTTCCAATTCAGTTGCCCATCGATGGTTAGTCCTAAGAATTGCGCTGATTCTACCTCGTGTATAGGGTTATTGTCGTAATTTACATTAAAATGTCTTCAGACATTTTGAATTTAATAGCTCAGAAGGATAAGGCAAAGAGTAGATACAGGCGTAGACCTTCTGATCATAACCTCGCTAGTTACAAAGCTGTGCGTAATCGCTGCAATTGTCTGTGTCAAGATGCCAAGAGACGCTATTTCCATGATTCTATCGTCAATCGTAACTCCTCCGATGTCTGGAAATTCCTAAAGTCAGTCGGTATCGGCAAATCCCCAACTAGTGCCTGTAAAGATGTTGACCTGTGCGCTCTCAACAGGCATTTCTCTCTTCCACCTGTCTCTCTTGACCCTAGCGTTAAAACTTCCACTTTGACTGAGCTCTCTAACTTACCGTTACCGAATTGCCCTCTTTTTAATTTGAATCCTGTCTCTGAAGATGACGTCAAAAAATCCATTCTTTCTATTTCTTCATCAGCTGCTGGCCATGACAATTTGTGTTCGAGAATGATAATCCCTATCCTTCCACTACTTCTTCCCATTCTTACTCATATTGTGAATTATTCTTTATTCTCTGGTACTTTCCCCTTAGCCTGGAAACAGGCGCACATTATTCCTCTTCCAAAAATAAGTAATCCATCTTCTTTATCCCACTACAGACCCATTTCCATCCTACCATTTCTTTCCAAAGTCCTCGAACACATTGTTCATGGTAAAATTTCCAGGTTTTTATCATTCAACAGTCTAATTTGCCCCTTCCAGTCTGGCTTTCGTGCTGGTCACAGTACTGTGACTGCATTGTTAAAGGTGACTGATGACATACGCTGGGCTATGGAGAATAGGTCCCTAACTGTGTTAGTACTGCTTGACTTTAGTTGTGCTTTTAACTCAGTGGATTTTGATATCCTACTAGGGATCCTCCAATCTATCAATTTCTCTCCCTCTTGTGTAGCCTGGTTTGATTCTTATCTTCGGGGTCGCTCTCAGTGTGTCCGCATTGAAGAAACCTATTCTGATTGGTGTGATCTCACTGCTGGTGTGCCTCAGGGTGGCGTTCTCTCTCCTCTTCTTTTCTCTATCTTCATTAACACTGTTACTAAAGTAATTTCTTCTAATTTCCATCTTTATGCAGACGATTTGCAGCTTTATCGACATTTCTCCCTGGCTGATGCGGACTCTGCTATTAGTGCCATGAATTGTGACTTGGACAACATCAGTAAGTGGGCAAGGTCTTATGGCCTGCAGATAAACCCGACCAAGTCACAGGCCATGATCATAGGTAGCAGATATGTTCGTAATGCTCTTGACCTTTCATGTCTGATGCCTCTAACACTAAACGGCTCATCCATCGCCTATACCGACACGGCTAAGGATCTGGGTATATTAATTGATGGTAATCTTTCGTGGCGTGCCCAAGTGAACGAGGTTAGTAGAAAAGTGCACTTTTCTTTTCATACGCTAAAATGCCTTCAGAGTTTCTTGCCCTTTAAAACTAAAATCTCTCTTGCTCAATCTCTCATTCAGCCGATTATTGATTACGCTGATGCATGCTATTTGGATGCCACGGAGGAGCTTCTAAATAAGCTTGAGCGTCTACAAAACTTAGGCATTCGTTTTGTTTATGGTCTGAGAAAGTACGACCACGTTTCTCACTTGCGCAAAGAGCTTAAGTGGCTTCCAATTCGGCTTCGCAGGAACACTCGGATATTATGTCTCCTTTTCAATATCCTTCATAACCCTACCTATCCTGACTACCTGCGTGACCGTTTTGCTTATTCTCGTCCTTCCAATACTCCATGTAGATCTCATCTTAAAACTCTTCTTAATTTCCTTCTCATAAAACTGATTTCTATTCTTATTCCTTTTCTGTCCATGCAGTACGATTATGGAAATTACTTCCGCCTGACATACGAGACTCTAGAACTATATCTTTATTTAAAAAAGCGCCAAAGAACATTACCTCTCCTCTTAACTGTGATTATCTATACATTTATAATATTGATTTATATATACGTATGAAGTGTATGTATGTATGTATATAGGTATATGTATTATGTATGTATATATATAGTTTAATATACTTAAGTAGTTATTGTAGTTGCATTTTAGTTTATTTTATTCTATTTACACACTGTGTCTACGTTTCTCATCCAAATCTCCTGTCGCAGGTCTGCTGGAAGAAATTTAATATGAAATAAGCTGTACCTTTGTGCTCAACTATCTGTCTACATTTTTAAATTTATAAGTGTTTGTGTGTACATAAATAAATAAATAAATAAATAAATAAATAAATAAATAAATAAATAAATAAATAAATAAATAAATAAATAAATAAATAAATAAATAAATAAATAAATAAATAAATAAATAAATAAATAAATAAATAAATAAATAAATAAAATTATGAGGCTGAGCTCTCTGGCTGAAGTGCATGACTTGAGTTTTTGATAAATTTATTTTAAGATTGTTATTATCTAGCCAGTTAATAATTGAATCCAAGCAATTGTTTATGTCGTCTTGATAGAGTTCTTTAGTCCTACATTGTACAGATACAGTACTATCGTCTGCAAATAGAGACAAATTAATTAGTAGATATTGTTTGATACTGATGTTTTTGTAGGTAGGTAGTTATTAGGATTTGGAATAAACTTTCTCGGACTTTACAAACTATTCTAACTAGATATAGTAAATATTTTAAAAAATACAATTGGAATATACTTTTGGAAAAATAGAGTTTATACTTAAGTGCATAATTATAATAAAATTATATATTTGGAGAAATATACAGGATGTCACCGAAAGGGTATAACAATATTAAATTCACGGACTCTCTAGGTGATAACAAACTACATGGCAACATTTTTTTTATACCTTTTCCTACAAAATTATGAAGTTATGATACATTAAACTTAAAAATATTTTTTTCTAATTGAATTCTACACATCACTAGCACCAAGTCAGCTGATCAGGGTCAATAAACTATTCTTCAATGAAACATATCCTATTTCTTCAATTTACTCCTGGTACTGTTTACTTTAAATCTTTCATAACTACGTCTCTTAGTACAAAAAACGGCAAAGGGTTCTGCACGTAATTTTATTTTATTATTAAGATTACATTGATTGTAGCATTTGTAGTTTTGCTATAATGTCACCGCTGTAACGTTAAAAAAACAAATAAAGTATGAAGTTAAACACGCTTTGTTTACTTTTGTTCGTAGGCCAGAGTCTGAAGCACAGTTTTACAATACGTGTCGCGTCTGTAGTAATTATTTGTTTGAACAACACAATCGTAGGCAGGTACTAAAAATAATTAATTATCCGTGCATTTTAATAGGCCGAAAATGTATCCAGCTACTTATTCAAAAGAAGTTGTTAAAAGTATCTACTAGGACTTCATGAGTGACGGAAGTTGTCCTGACAGCGAGCGTTGGTGCACAATAATAACTTTACGAAACCCTAATTTGGATACTGTTACATAAACATAGCAGACATGGATCAGATATCAAAGGTAAATAAACACACAATGGTATTTAGGGTCAATCAGCTAGTTGCAAGCACGTCGCAATTTTTTCTGATTATTGTGACGTTATTTTTGAGTTCGATATCCAACCTAAGCAAAACGCGGGATGTTTTATGCTCAAAGCCTTTTTTTATTTCCGCCTCCAATACAATACCCAACTGACGTAGATACTTGTGTATCACATAATAAATCTTAAATAAACAATTACAACTTACAAGTGGACACCTATCGGTTTTGTTTATCAACGCGACAGCTCTTAAAATTGAGCTAGGGAAGAGAGAAGTATTTTAACTGAGTCGACAGTCGTGGTTCACAGCTAGTATCTCGGTGACTTGGAGTGCTACTACATATGACGTGTTTGGTGGTAGTCGGTCAGAGTTTTTTTATTCTTGAAATTTTTAATTACCTATTACGAAACCAACTGGTACAGTTACCTTATTACTAGGATATCAGACTGTTAGACTTCTTGTAGACGTACATGTGCTTCAGTCGCTCTCTATCCGTTTCTGTGCGAAGTTGTGATTGTGATTGTGATCGTTGTCAATAAAACTGTCGTAAAAATTACGTCAAGTTTAACTAATAGCGAAATTACGAGATGCTGGTGTGTATTGGAGCAACGGATGGTAATCTGCAAGCTGCCCGAGAGCTGTATCGTCAGCGTTTCATCGACGGAAGACCAGTTGCTGAGCGTCGGCTCTTCGGCAGCTGCCATCGAGAGTATGTTTCAGCCTGATGGTACAAGGTCTGTACGCGACCTGTTCTTTCCATGAGCCCGAATCGGAAGATCGGCCAAGCAGGAGGGATCCTGGATTTGAAGACGCTGTACCAGAGCATTTTACACGTAATCCACGCAGTAGCACACTTCGAGCTGCATTAGTGATGGGTGCTGCGAACCATGGAGGTATGGCAAGTGCTGCGCTAAGACCACCAACGTTCATACCACTATTGCCCCCCTCAGGAGCTTACGCCGGCTGATTTTTTGGAACGCGTGGCTTATGTGAGTGGTACCTTAGTTAAACAGAAGCCTCGGCAGAATTAGGTACGGTATTAAAGTGCTTTGGACTGATGAAGCAAATTTCACGGGACGGAATAAACATTAGTCAGTTCATTTAATCCCGCCGCCCACCGCCCGCCGCACGGTCCGTCGGCTGCGGCTGGGCAGAGCGCGGCTCCGCGTGTACTAGGCGCGCAGAAATCGGAAAACATAGGTTGATAGGTATGATTGTCGGTTTGTATATTCCTGTCCGAAGGGCATGTGATGCGGCACGCGCGTTGGTACCAGGCGCACAGAGTATCTCTTATTACTAGTTAATACGTATCAAACAGAGTAAACAGGACAGGATAATGACCCTCGTAGTGCGGTAACACGTTTGTTATGATTTAAATTTAATAAACTGTAGAAATACAAAAAAAAAATACATTTCCAAAGTAATTTATTTTGAGCTGTAGAGATTGTTAACCAGATACACTCTTCACCCCGTTTGTATTGATATACCCTTATCGTGACACCCTGTATATATATAATAGGTCTTTACCTATGAAATTGCCGTTTTGTATGAAAAAATTTAAACGATTTTTTTTCATGTATTTTTTATTTGTATTAATCGAAGTAATAACCCATGCAATCAATGCATCTTTGCCAATGCAGTGGCAGTTTATTGATGCCCTTCTTAAAGAAATCAGCTGGACGGGAGGCAACAAAAGCTTCAAAGGCATTTTGTACTGCCTCTCGTGTATTGAATTTTTTTCCCGCTAATAGTTATCCAAATTCTAGAAAAAGTAGTAGTCTGTAGGCGCAAGGTCTGGTGAATAGGGCGGATAACGGAGAGCTTCCAACCCCAGTTCATGCAACTTGGAGACCGTCTGCTGTGCAGTATGAGGTCGCGCGTTGTCGTGCAGGAGCAGCGGAGACGAGCGATTGACCAATGCTGGTTGGAGATGTGCCAGCTTCTTCATCATTGTGTTCAGTTCTTCACAGTACACATCTGCAGTAATGCTCACCCCGTTTGGTAAGAAGCTGTGATGAATCACACCGGCGCTAGGCCACCAAACAGTGACCATCACTTTTCTAGGGGTAAGTTTTCGTTTAGGGCATTGTTTAGGTGCTGAACCAGGATCCAACCAATTTGCTGAGCGCTTGCGGTTATCAAACAGAATCCATTTCTCATCGCAGGTAACAATGCGGTTCAAAATTCCTTCATTTGTGTGTCTGTTGAGCAGTGCAAGGCACGTCTCGTCGCGTACTTCGCGCTGGCGATCATTGAGTTCGTGGGGCACCCATTTGTCAAGCTTTTTTACCTTGCCAATTTGACGCAAATGGACCAATATTGTTTTGACGCTAACGTCGAAAGCTGCTGCTAATTCAGCCGTAGATTGTGTATCATCAGCTTCCACAATCACCTTTAATTCGTCATTGTCGACCAAAGTGTTCGTACGACCGCGAGGTTCATTTTTCAGGTCGAAATTTCCAGAACGGAAGCGAGCAAACCAATAACAGGTGGTGCGTTGGTTTGTAGTGTTAGCTCCGTAAGCGTCATTGATGTTGCGTGCCGCTTATGCCGCGTTGCTGCCACGACGGTACTCGTATTCCATAATTACTCGAATTTTTTACGTATCCATGATGACAAAAAATATTGAAATGCGAAGAAAATGTAACACTAATCAATAAACAAATGACTACTTTTGGAAAAAAAAACCATGTTTTTTAAAATAAAATTAATTTGAAATTAGAATTCTTAGCCAAACAAAAATTATTTTGATTTGAAATGGCCAGTACTGCAGAACGGCAATTTCATAGGTAAAGACCTAATATATATACAGGATGTCACCGAAAGGGTATAACAATATTAAATTCACGGACTCTCTAGGTGATAACAAACTACATGGCAACATTTTTTTAATACCTTTTCCTACAAAATTATGAAGTTATGATACATTAAACTTAAAAATATTTTTTTCTAATTGAATTCTACACATCACTAGCACCAAGTCAGCTGATCAGGGTCAATAAACTATTCTTCAATGAAACATATCCTATTTCTTCAATTTACTCCTGGTACTGTTTACTTTAAATCTTTCATAACTACGTTTCTTAGTACAAAAAATGGCAAAGGGTTCTGCACGTAATTTTATTTTATTATTAAAATTACATTGATTGTAGTATTTGTAGTTTTGCCATAATGTCACCGCTGTAACGTTAAAAAAACAAATAAAGTATGAAGTTAAACACACTTTGTTTACTTTTGTTCGTAGGCCAGAGTCTGAAGCACAGTTTTACAATACGTGTCGCGTCTGTAGTAATTATTTGTTTGAACAACACAATCGTAGGCAGGTACTAAAAATAATTAATTATCCATGCATTTTAATAGGCCGAAAATGTATCCAACTACTTATTCAAAAGAAGTTGTTAAAAGTATCTACTAGGACTTCATGAGTGGCGGAAGTTGTCCTGACAGCGAGCGTTGGTGCACAATAATAACTTTACGAAACCCTAATTTGGATACTGTTACATAAACATAGCAGACATGGATCAGATATCAAAGGTAAATAAACACACAATGGTATTTAGGGTCAATCAGCTAGTTGCAAGCACGTCGCAATTTTTTTTTATTATTGTGACGTTATTTTTGAGTTCGATATCCAACCTAAGCAAAACGCGGGATGTTTTATGCTCAAAGCTTTTTTTTATTTCCGCCTCCAATACAATACCCAACTGACGTAGATACTTGTGTATCACATAATAAATCTTAAATAAACAATTACAACTTACAAGTGGACACCTATCAGATTTGTTTATCAAGGCGACAGCTCTTAAAATTGAGCTAGGGAAGAGAGAAGTATTTTAACTGAGTCGACAGTCGTGGTTCACAGCAAGTATCTCGGTGACTTGGAGTACTACTACATATGACGTGTTTGGTGTTAGTCGGTCAGAGTTTTTTTATTCTTGAAATTTTTAATTACCTATTACGAAACCAACTTGTACAGTTACCTTATTACTAGGATATCAGACTGTTAGACTTCTTGTAGACGTACTTGTGCTTCAGTCGCTCTCTATCCGTTTCTGTGAGAAGTTGTGATTGTGATTGTGATCGTGATCGTTGTCAATAAAATTGTCGTAAAAATTACGTCAAGTTTAACTAATAGCGAAATTACGAGATGCTGGTGTGTATTGGAGCAACGGATGGTAATCTGCAAGCTGCTCGAGAGCTGTATCGTCAGCGTTTCATCGACGGAAGACCAGTTGCTGAGCGTCGGTTCTTCGGCAGCTGCCATCGAGAGCATGTTTCAGCCTGATGGTACAAGGTCTGTACGCGACCTGTTCTTTCCATGAGCCCGTATCGGAAGATCGGCCAAGCAGGAGGGATCCTGGATTTGAAGACGCTGTACCAGAGCATTTTACACGTAATCCACGCAGTAGCACACGTCGAGCTGCATTAGTGATGGGTGCTGCGAACCATGGAGGTATGGCAAGTGCTGCGCTAAGACCACCAACGTTCATACCACTTCTGCCCCCCTCAGGAGCTTACGCCGGCAGATTTTTTGGAACGCGTGGCTTTTGTGAGTGGTACCTTAGTTAGACAGAAGCCTCGGCAGAATTAGGTACGGTATTAAAGTGCTTTGGACTGATGAAGCAAGTTTCACGGGACGGAATAAACATTAGTCAGTTCATTTAATCCCGCCGCCCACTGCCCGCCGCACGGTCCGTCGGCTGCGGCTGGGCAGAGCGCGGCTCCGCGTGTACTAGGCGCGCAGAAATCGGAAAACATAGGTTGATAGGTATGATTGTCGGTTTGTTTATTCCTGTCCGAAGAGCATGTGATGCGGCACGCGCGTTGGTACCAGGCGCACAGAGTATCTCTTATTACTAGTTAATACGTATCAAACAGAGTAAACAGGACAGGATAATGACTCTCGTAGTGCGGTAACACGTTTGTTATGATTTAAATTTAATAAACTGTAGAAATACAAAAAAAAAATACATTTCCAAAGTAATTTATTTTGAGCTGTAGAGATTGTTAACCAGATACACTCTTCACCCCGTTTGTATTGATATACCCTTACCGTGACACCCTGTATATGGATATTTGGGAGGGATTACTTATGTAGAATTCGTATTAATGTTGAACACACCTGCGCCCGGTTATTGGGCGTAGCGACGCTACTATTGATAACTACCCAAAATAGAAAAAATAAAATAAAGAAGTAAAACGACCGAGTAGAATTAATGCTAATAGAATTGGGACCTCAAAGTTGCGACGAAAATAAGACAGGCCCGACGCGACGCCGCCCCATCTAATAAGTTATTCACGGTATGCCAAGCTTGATATAATTATGTCCAAGGTAATTACCGGATATTCGGAAAATCGATAAGCTTTCACTGTATTACGTTGTTTCTTTTATTGGAACCATTATTACTTTTGAAATAAAAGATAATAAGTAGCTTCGACAGAATACCTATTTTCGTAAAAGTATTATTTTTTACCCGATTGCGGCAAAGCCTAAAAGGAAGGCAATGTTTTTGGATGTGTGTATTTACCTATTACTTTATGTTCATCATACAGGTTTTATAGAACTCAAGAGAAATAACACAATGAATATTTTGATTTCCCAATGAATGGTATGAAATAAAACAAGTTTTGCACCATTCTATTGCTTTTTTATAACAAACGCATTCATTTGTTTCTGGACTAATCGAGAGCTTGAACTCTACACTGTATTTTTTAGGGTTCCGTACCTCAAAAAAAAATGGATTGTCCGTCTGCCAAGACCATTTTTCTCAAGTTGAAATTATTACGAAATAGTCTACAGTCTCTTTGTATAAAAATTCGTCTGGCGATGTCGACCAACGTTGCCAGACATCTTGCAACCTTTTTCGTCCACATTTGCTTAGTCCATTATTATTAATAATAATGGACTGAGACTTATCGTACGACCTCGCCCGATATCTCTAGCCAACACGTGTTGCGGGACATTCGTCTCCTAGTGAATCCTAGGCATAAAGTCACTATTTTAGGCATAGCACACCCATAGTAAGACAAAATTTATACACACACCTGGGTAAAAAACATACTTACAAAGTTTTTTCGTATTCATAATTATTATTTCTCCAACTTCTGTGCGCAATGCAAAATTAAATGCAACGAACGAAATCCAGACTGATTGCAAGCCACCAATTATACGCGTGATATGAATTAATTCTACTTTTCTCTCGGCTTTGCGGTATGACCTAGTATGACAGGTCGACAATAATGATTTCCTTTTAAAGTGGCGTTACTAGGTCAAATGACATATCATATGAAAGGGCTTTATCTGCACATTTCAAAATATTTTTTTATTTTGTTTTATCTCCTATAGTTTTCAACATAAATGATGAATAATCTAAAAAAATGCCCCCGGTTTTATTATCTCAGAAATTTGCAAAGCGAAAAATCTGAAATAATTAGAGTTGATAGAAGTTTTCCTAAATATTATACGATGACACGACACATTGTTTCTACTAGCACAGTTTTTTTTTTTAATCATAATTCCTTCAGAAACGAACTCAGTTATACGGTCCAGTTTTTTTTAACTTTAATACGTCCAAGGACGGTACGGAACCCTCGGTGCGCAAGTACGACTTGCACTTAGTCAGTTCTTTTTCATTCGAGCGATTTTCCGCCGGACGGCGACGGGCCGCTTTGTTTAAAATAGCTTAGCAAAAATATGGAGGATTATAAAATTATAATAAGTATAAGGTCTAACCAAAATACCTGGGTAAACTTTCACAGAAAACAGTAAACATGAATATGAGCAACATTTTCTATGTTTACCAAATTAGACACCTAGCTAATTAATTATTTTCCATATCCACAAATGAACGCAAAAGAATTCCCGAAGACAAAAGACGACATATAAAGGAAAATTGGACCGAAATATTCCAGCTGAATCCGCGAAAGCTTTTTTGGTTTCGGAATAAATGTGTCGTTCCCAATATTAGTTATAATTTGTGCCTCCGTTGTCTTTCTCAGCTTCATTGTATGACATATGGGTGGAAAAATAAGGACAAATATATGGGAATATTGTTTGAACTTGGACATAAACAAAGCCATATATCAAGGGAATTTAGTTTATTGATTTTTATCCAACAGCCCTAGAAGGGGGTTTTTCTAGAGTATGATGTATATCAAATATCAAATATCAAATATTTTATTGGAACTTAAACAAATTTACAAAATGTTGTGTACGTTAACAGCTACATTAGTTTATAAACTGTGTCGCAGCTATTAGCGCCCACCTCCAAGAGGGGAGACATATGCGTTCCAGCATTAATAAGAAGTACACTGAATAAAAATATTAACTATTATAACTATTGAGTATTAACTATTAATATTAAATAATAAGTACATCAGTAAATAAATTAGGGTAAGGTATTCCAGTTCTCTTACGTGTGTGGGAGTGAGTATATACCTATGTGTGGAGTGTAGGTGTTAATAGAGTAGGAGTGTGTGTTTATGGGGGGGGGGGTGAGTGGGTGTGTATGTATCTAAGGTTGTTTGTTTACGTAGGTTACTTCGGAAGGGAATGAAAAAGGATAGCAGAGGTATATATATATATATATATATATTTTTTTTTTTTTTTTTTTTTTTTTTTATTTGATAGGTAGGTACCAATTGTTATTAATTATATTAAATTATATTTTATTATAGGTTATATTTTATGTAGGTATTAGTATACATATCAAATTCATATTTTTAAATATTGCTATAAATAATTAAAAATCATTTAAATATTATATTTAGATTATTTTTACTATTCATTACTAATTATTATTGGGTTTTATTTAATAACTAAATATTACTATGTTAGTATGTTTCTGTGTATATTATTATTTATTTGGCACGCTCTTATAACTTAACGGCTTGATAGATTTTAACATATGAGATGTCTTTAGATTCGTCTTCATTGTGGGAGTGACATAGGGTTTAAAATATAATATAATAAAATATTAATATTAAAATAATAATAATATCTTCTTCTTAGTCGGTACACTCTTGACAGAGCGGTCGTGGTCGTTATTAGGTATCTCGACGTGTGAGCCCATGCACGAATGCACTCGGAAATCAGCAGTTAGAGAAGAATGGCGCCGCATAACCAAACGGGTCACACGTCAATAATAATAGAAATGCGAAAGTAAGTTTTATTGTTACCTTTTCACGCCAAAACCACTGAACCGATCATGCACATACGTTGTCAGGGATACAGTAGAAAGGACATAGGATACGGATACCATTTATCCAGAAAAAAAATACTGTTCCCGAGGGAAAAAATAATAACTTTCGACAGTCACGATAGCTTTAGGACGCTAGATGTCGCTATGTATGTGACGCGGACGAAGTCTCAGGCAAAATGCTAATAGGGTCACAGATAATATAATACTATACGTACAGATGCTTCATCTCATACAAAGAAATGTGACCGATTTAGCGCGGGCTATCTTCGGGCTATACATTTTTCCGTGATTAAAGGATTTTTCAAAATTTGAACAAATATTTTTCATGATGTATTTTTTCATGTTCTTAATTTTACACAAACTTTAATAACAAATCGATACATATAACGCCATCTATTATGAGTTATTTCAACAAATGTTCCTTTGTTCCTGATGAAACCCCGTGATAGGGTATAAAATTTAAATACGATAAATAAAAAAATAATAATAGTAATTAAAGTCGAGTTTTTTGTTTTTTCTAAAAATGTAGTTTATCCTGTTGTTTTATTTCTGACTTGAGTGCCTCGTGGGAGTAGTGGTCGCAAGCGTACTGATCGAGTTTTCTAGCACGTGCTTTAAGCATACTTTTGTGATCTTAAAGAGCATATTATGTCTATTTTTCGCTCAGTACCTGCCTTATTTCTCGATAGTGAGTGAAACAGAATGCCATACATAAAGGGCAACGTAGACGACAGACTTTTTGTGCGATAGAGTCTTCAACACAAAAACAGTCTCTTAAACTTCACACAGGCTAGATTGTACAAAAAGTATGTTGTCTGCGTTGCCCCTAAACTTATTGAAATTCAAGATTAAGCAAACAAGCTTAACATCGCAACCTTCGCCGTCGTTAAATCAATTTACCGTGAACATCGACTTGTGCTTTCTTCATACTCGGATATTAACTTACTGTCGGACAGTAAGAAAAAACATATCAAACAATATCAATAGGAAAATAATTACCTACATGTATGTATAAAAACAATATCAAATGATTTCATTCATTTTTCAATTTTTAAACATTGAAAAATATATTACATTCGAATGTTTTCATTGTGATCATTTATCGATTTTATCTGGATATTATAACGCATTTTTCCGAAGCCTCCAACCAGGTTTTTAAAACCATTTGATATGCTTATTATGATCTCAAAACATCAAAGTTAATTTTGGTATAAGCTAAACTATTTTAGTAATAAATTCAAACATAACCTACAAAGTTATTAAATATATTAAGAGATTTTTCAAAATAATTTATAATATACAAAATTATTAAATATATTGGAGATTATCAAAGTTATTAAATATATAAGAGATTTTTCAAAATATAAGTTACAAAAACCCTCTGCTACTTTCCAAGTCTAAAATGTATAACTAGCGATTCAAACGAGGCACCGACTGAAAGGCGGATGCCTCAATAGCCAACAGATAGCAATAGATGTATCTGACTCACTTGCTTTAGCTTTGTAACGGACGTGAGCGAGTGCTTATTCTACTTTATTGAGAAATCTCAATTTTACAGCTGTTTTTTTTGTAAAAGCAAGTCTTTTAAAAGTATATTTTTTGCTTATTTTAAACATTTTAAGGCCACAGATGTCATGTCACCATCACTAACGCTCATAGAGGCGTATAAATAGAGATTTCAAATCTCAGCTGATTCAGGCGAGACACAGTAGCTCAGTTGGTAAGAGCGATGCCACGGTAAGGTAGGGTCACTGGTTCAAACCCCGCCTGTGCAAGTTGTTTTTGAAAATCTCATTTATATATTTAATACGACGCCTATAAGTTACAAAAGTAGTAAAACTATTTCTGCCGCTAAGCAGCTTTGATGTGTTCCGGTTTGAGGGGTACGTGTGCCGGTGTAATTACAGGCACATGATACATTTCTACTTTGTCTCTAGGGTGGACAACGCACCTGCGATGCCTCTGGTACTGCAGATGTCTTTAGGTGGTGACCACCTACCAGAAGCGAAGGGTGACGGGAAGCCGGTACAATAAAATAGTACCAAAATTATAAATAAATATGTCATACTTATTCGCCCATTCAAAATATGTAAATACATTGAATAAAAGAATAGGTATGACAAAGCGAAACGGAATTATTTACACTTTTGTTA
Source organism: Thalpophila matura (assembly GCA_948465475.1). NCBI lineage: Eukaryota > Metazoa > Arthropoda > Insecta > Lepidoptera > Noctuidae > Thalpophila > Thalpophila matura. Next base: position 7,148,668 of record OX419198.1, on the reverse strand, counting down.
CTAATTTAATGTACCGGCTTCCCCTCACCCTTCGCCACTGCCACCTACTTATGGTAGTAGGTTGTTTCCACTCAATAACAATAAAAAAGTTATAGGTATTTAAATTACAAATACTGTAAAGAAATATTATAAGCAAAATAATAACGTCAGTATAGATATAAATAATAATGTTAGCCTATACGGTCCCACCAAAGAGTAAACACCTCTTGGAATAAAAAGGCCTGCCGGTCGATTATGTAAAAGTCTCACCGTGAAAACTTGTGAAAAAAGGTGAAGTGAGTTTGTTTTTGCTAGGAATTGACACTATTGACAGCTCACTCCACGCTCACTTCACCTAAGTTTTCACGGTGAGATGGTTACAGAGTCGCACTGCTGTTCTCATTCTGAGAAGGCTCGTTACTTTTCAGAATGAGTAGTTTGTTCTTAGAAAGCACGATTGTTTATTGCCAGTCAGTCTTAAGTTAAGAAAGTAGGTATTTAATTCACATCAAATATTTTTTAATATTTTGGGAAAACGGGCCAACCCTTAAAAACGCCAAAAGCCTTACTTTTTCCTTTATTTTAATATTGTCATAATTCAACACGTGTGACGTGCACGTGCCCAATTTGATGCACAATTTTTACAATATTTCGAGTGTCAAGTCGACGCGCAGCCGGCGTAGCATATTATTTATGTATGCTACGAGAGCGTAGTCGGCGTAGCGGTAATATCAATGCGACAGCTACGTCGTAGCACAATGCAATGTTGTTCACACTGCGCAGCGCACTGAAAATTTATTCGTTTCTCTGTGTGTGTCAACCTTGTAAATTTTTGTTCAGGGATTGTTGGATGCCCATCTCAAGATATTATTGCCATTTCGTTATAACAACGTCTAAAAAAATATTTATTTGAAAGCACAGTTAAATTCTGCGTTTGTAATTATTTAATGATTTATGAAAATATTGAAGCCACACAGTTACGTGAAACAGTTTCGAAAGACGGTGTCGAATCAAACCAAACCAAAAATCAATCTTCTTGAAAGCGGTTTTAACTTCTTTTTATTAAATTTTAAAGAACATACCATGTAAAATAGCTGCAAAACTTTGCCCCATACAAGACCGAGTAGAAAGTAACTATAAACACCCTTTTTAGGGTTCCGTACCAAAATGGTAAAAAAGGAACCTTTATGGTGCGACTTCGTCTGTCTGTCTGTCTGTCTGTCTGTCACACCTGATTATTTCAGCAACTACTAAAGCTATCGACTTGAAATTTGGAACAGTTATAAATAATGCTTACCCAACTTTATTGCAAATGAAAAAAATTGATAGGAATTGACTCAAATATTGCACCAAAAATAAAACGATGTTCTTAACTATTACAGTTTTTTCGAAATCATCAAAATTCCTTGACAAATAAACTTAGTTATGCGGTCCGGTTTTTTTCACTTTATACGTCCAAAACTGATACGGAACCCTCGGTGCGCGAGTACGATTCGCACTTGGCCGGTTTTTTTTTACTGAATAATGTTTAACATAAATAAAGCATTTACATTTCTATCAAGTGTCGAGAGTGTCGGGCGCCTTTACGACTGACATACTATTACGTTAGCAGTTAGCACTGAGAACAAAGGGGTAGATAATAAGCACCTGTAGACGAGGTGCTATTTAATATTTACGTACCTACAGCTTGGAAACGAACGTTTGCTTGCAAAAAATTAAACATATCCCTTTGTAACCGGGAGTAAAAAATACTAGCATAGATCAGTATAAAAACTTAGTTATCGTTAGGAAAGTGTTCAGAGGTCCTGGAAAAAATACTGAAAAACATCTCATGCAATGGTCTTCAGCAATCAGACCCTCACATACGTCAGTTTCAGGAATAATTACGAAACTAATACTTTTATTTACAAAAACTTGATGACTATACCTACAGATGAGTTACCATCTGAAATTGTACCAAAGATATCGTTTTTAAAGGTTTCGGCCGTACCTCAAAAGGAAAAACGGAACCCTTATAGCATCTCTTTGTTGTCCGTCTGTCATAACCATGGGTGGAGACATCTGCTCATAGATGGCACCACTATAAGTATGCAATAGCGCCATCTATGATCAAGATATGATATATCTACTGTGATGTAATAGCGGCATAGATGGCGCTATTGCATATTTCGGAACCCTCAGGGCGCGAGTCGTACTCGTACTTGTCCGGTTTTTTTTCATACAGTTGACACGTCAAGAGCGCCGTCGGGCTGTCGTGCGGTAGCCGTGAGGGCGTCGCACCACGCTCTTGATGCGTCAACTGAGTAAAAAAACCGGCCAAGTGCGAGTCGTACTCGCGCACCGAGGGTTCCGTATCATTTTTGGACGTATAAAGTGAAAAAATCCGGACCGCACAACTAAGTTTGTTTGTGAAAGAATTTTGATGATTTTGAAAAAACTGTACTAGTTAGGAAGATCGTTTTATTTTAGGTGCCATATTTGGGTCAATTTCTATCAACTCTAATTATTTCAGATTTTTCACTCCGCAAACTTCGGAGATAAGGGGGGGGGGAATGGTATTTTTTCAGACATTTTTCATCATATATCGAAAACTGTGAGACATAAAATAAAATGAAAATATATTTTGAAATGTGCAGATCAAGCCCTTTCATATGATATGTCACTTGACCTAGTAACCCCAAATTAAAATTTTGGACCCCCACTCCGGCCCCTTTTGCAATAAAAATAAAAACATTTTTGGTTTTTTTTCATTTGCAATAAAGTTGAATAAGCATTCTTTATAACTGTTCCAAATTTCAAGTCGATAGCATAAGTAGTTGCTGAAATAAGCAGGTGTGACAGACAGACAGACAGACAGACGAAGTCGCACCATAAGGGTTCCTTTTTTACCATTTTGGTACGGAACCCTAAAAACAACCGTCCGTGCGCAGTACGACACCCGCACGCCAGCATTCGGACAACAAACGTCTAAATTGAAGCCCCAATCTCTATATTATACCAATGAGTCAGTTTTACAATCAATTATGTTAAATACTGGCACATCAAGCGACATTGAATGTTCATAACGATCTATTTCGAGGAAGTCATTGAAAGCATTTAACTGTAAACTAAATGATTGCTATTTAAGCGATCGTATCCTTGGATTTACGGCTATTTAAAGCATAGATAAATGGTATTTATTGACATGTTGTATCGTAACGCTTGATTCGTTTATTGAGTATACGAAAATGTTTCTATTTCCAATTCTAAAGTGTTTTATATTAAGCGTAAATATAGTGCACACAGCATTATATTTATTTGAAATATTTTTGTTTTAATCCATCCATCCATCACTGTCAACACGTATTTAAATTTTTAAGGAAGAAAGGCAGGAAGGATGTAAAGTACAAAACAAAAAAAAAACAATTTTTTTTTAAATCAAACGTTGCCCCACACTAGGATTTCTCCTGTATCGTGGGTGCATTTACAAACACAAATTTCACGTACACAAACAGCCAGACCTATGTGCAATGCGGGAATCGAACCCGCGACACGTTGCGCAGCAGCTAATCTCTCAGCCACTACGACAAGCGTGCGGTCAATATACGCATTTTGTTATGATAATGTGTGACAATAACATAACAAAATGGTGCGTTGAATATGCCTATATAAGAGGCTTTGTTTGTTAAGTAGTTGAAATTACCCTGTCACCCATAATTTTAGCAGTGCTTCTTAGCAGCAGAAATAAGTATATTGCTACTAACCCGAACCAGTAGTTCAACAAACGCTAATATAAAAACAGAGGAAGAATAAGTATTATTCCCTACGCTACCCAATATCTATCTAAATAACCTAATAATAATAACACCAAATACAATCGCAATATCTCCGACATAGCGAGATATTAGCCCCTACTCAAATATACCGAGATAGGCACACATTTGTTGTAATAAAGATAATATTTCTTGACTAAACGGATTCTGTGTGCTTTGGCGGGTAGACAAATATTTATGTCGGGAATATTGACGGTACTGAACTGTTAGAATGTGTATATATTGACTCAAAGTCAAAGCATTTATTTCAATTATATCACTTATGCCCGTTTTCACTAACACGATACTCCTAAATGTAATGTCTTAGTACTAAAACGAGGTACCTAGCGCATAAAAACATGTCACCAACCACTAGCCGACAACTATGGATTATCCATGGGTGTCGCCTAGTGGTTGTTAATATGTTTTTTTGCGTAAGGCGTAACTCCTTTTAATATAAATGCATTATATTAAACGGTGAAGGAAAACATCGTGAGGCAACCGGCATGTCCGAGGAACCAAAAATTCGAAGACATGTGACGTCCACCAACCCGCACTGGGCCCGCGTGGTGGACTACGGCCCACTCCCTCTCACAGAGGAGGCCTGTGTCCCAGCAGTGGGAACATTATAGGCCGAGTATGCTATGCTATGATATGCTATGCTATGCTATGCTATGCTATGCTATGCTATGCTATGCTATGCTATGCTATGCTATGCTATGCTATGCTATGCTATGCTATGCTATGCTATGCTATGCTATGCTATGCTATGCTATGCTATGCTATGCTATGCTATGCTATGCTATGCTATGCTATGCTATGCTATGCTATGCTATGCTATGCTATGCTATGCTATGCTATGCTATGCTATGCTATGCTATGCTATGCTATGCTATGCTATGCTATGCTATGCTATGCTATGCTATGCTATGCTATGCTATGCATTATATTCAGGAGTCTCCTAGTATTTGTGAAAATCGGCATAACAAACACTTTTGTATTGTCAAGGAGTTGGCCAGTTAAATATTTGCGAAGCACATAAACCTTCCGGAATAAATTATCTAAATGGTGGTGAAAACCGCATGAAAATGTATTGTGTTTTTAAAAGATTTAAGCCGACAAACAGACAGACCCGAAAAGCCGACCCGATCTTGTTTCATACTAAGTATTTACTATAGATATCTTGAAGATGAAGCAGTGTCGCGTGCAGAACGATCTTAAGGCGAAGTATACAGTTGCAGCTTACCGGAGAAAACCGGTAAAAGGGTGGGAAAAGGAAGGATAAAGTAGCTTTGTCTCTTTCTTTGGGTTGTTGATTTTTAGAAGTACTAGGAAAGCTCTTTGTGACAACGTTCCGAGGAAGTACTACCACTATACCTAATATTTCTGCCGCTAAGTAGATGTGTCCCGGTTTGAGGAGGATTGGGTGCCAATGTACAATGTACGGGCACATGACACATTTCATCTTAGTCACTAGGGAGAACAACGTATCTGCAATTACCTATACTACCTTACTGTGTAAGGGGCACACTTTTAGGTACTCCGAAGGAGATACCTGCGATTATCTACTACCTTATTATTTATGAGACACATTTTTAGGTACCTACTTCGGAGGAGATGATCCATGATTGTCGTCATTGGGCCAAAATCACAGATGAAGACATTCCACGGAACGGGAATGATGGTCCTTTTGGCCTTTAGTAAATGGCATTGCTCGCCGCCTATAACACATTTCTACACTATGCACTAAAAAGAACTTTATACAACTCGAGATGCTTCATAGTCGATACTATGCTGTTAAATCGAATTAGGATCATGTTATATTTATTTAACAAAAAAAAAAATAAGCCTGCCATATCTAAAAGTGACCTAAAAAGTGAAAAACAAGTTGTGTTAGTGATGAATGGAATAAATGTGAATTGAGGCGGTGAGAGCCAGAATGGCCTATTATTATTTTCAGACACAATTGAAATCAATTGTGTCTGGAAATGATAGGCCACTCTGGCGCTCACAGCCTCAATTTTCATCGCAATCGGGGGACAGATCTGTGCATCATTTTCATAAGGGTTCCTCCCCGACTTGTCCTTTTCGTCCAGGGCCCGTCCAAACTTTCCACATTGTATAATATACAACGCCGGATGATAGTAAAAACACCACCTCCCTTTCAACTCCTGTCACGGTCGGCTAAAAATACTTATTTACTAACATCTAACAAATTCGCCACTACATAAACACCTAACTTCTCGAATAAGCAATAATAACCTTTATAGTCGAACAACACCGTTACTATTATTTACATTTTCCCTTGGCGCCTGTTCTGAAACGGAAACTGAAAATCTAATGTAAATATAACTTTTCAGCATTGTAATTTGAACTTTGCAGCGTCAGAAATAGGGTTGATTTTGGCTGTGTTGTTTTAGATGAAACTGTGAGGAGATATCGTTTTGCAGCAAGGTGTATTTTGTTGCGTGTTTAGAATATTACAGAGAGCGTTTTGTTAGGGAACTGATAATAATGGCACGTAAACAACGTTCGTCAGTGCCACAAAGTTCTCAGGTTCTTAGTTTGTGGAAACAGATGTCGCATGGAAGTCGCCTACGGTTACTATTGTCACCTGCACAATGCAACAATTACCTACCCATTTCTTGAGATAATAGCGACCAACTGCAGGGGCAGCTGCTGTTGGTCACCTTTATTTTCTATAATATTTTGAGGATAAATAAGCATTTTATTTGTTAATTAAGACATAATTATATATTACTTGAATTACGTGACAAATAATTCAAATTGAACGAAGTATTATATCTATTCATTACACCGAAAATGCTTTACCGATTTAGATACAATATAACTGTGAGGTAATGTCATATCCTAGATTCAAGTGCCCAGGTCCCCGCGATCGAGGGGAGCCCCGGCCTGCCCCAAAAAAATAATTCTTTGCAGCCGCCGCTCCATTCCACACATTTAGCCGTACTCGATTCAATGACAAAATAAATATAACACAATTTAACAAAAAAGTGTGTTTTACAATAAGTTTCTAGTCCCAAACTTATGAAATATTAGTAAGTAATTATCTTTCTTTTATTGATTTTATATATAATTTAATTAGGTTCAGTTGAACATTGAAAGAAATTTAATTTCGCTTATCTACATAAGGGCCCCGTGATCCTTATGTGCCCAGGGCGTCCAATAGGTTAAAGACGGCCCTACCTCTGTGCAAAAATTCTATTTAGATAATAAATGTGCGATCTCATTTAAAATCTTCTAAGTTTCTAAATATTTTATTCTATATTTATTATAATTTATTTGTATTAAATAGGTAACTAAAATATTGACATCGAGATTTTTTAATTAGGTAGGTACTTCGTGCCATACTATCATTGATAGTTCGCAAATCTTATCAGCTACCACACTGTGACCAGACAATAGACCCGGATACCGGACGTAGATATCGAGCCAGATAACCCAGTTATGGACCAGTGAGCCATATAATTATGTAATTGATTGGCTTATGTTTGTGACCTCGATGAGGTAATGTTAGTAGTAGAGGTTTTTGTGAATAAGCTAGTCTCAGGAAATACTTCCACCATACATAGCTATTTCCTGTTCCTGTTTGAAGGGTATGGATGCAGTGTAGTTAAAAACACATGAGACATTTGCAACTTTGTCTCTAGGGTGGACCACGAATCTGCGATGCCTAGGTGTTTTTTGTTCGGATTTGTGTTGCCCAAATGCAAGGCCAAGACGAGTCTAACTCAGTCTTTGGTCTCGGTTTTGCACATTCAATCTTGGTCTTGGTCTCAGTCTTACTGTAATTAGGTGGTCTTGCGAAAATGATTGATGCAAGACCGATTTTGGGCAACACTAGTTCGGATTTGTAAACCAAAATCCTGATTTTTTTCCCTTTCACCCGAAAATTAGCATAGCGGATCTGCCAACACTAATTACAATACGCGGACGTTTTAAAGGATGTCTCAGTAACAGAGCACTTTTTAAAATTGGAATATTTTTTTTTTCATGCAAGTGGCAACTCTGAAATTTGACAGCTGTCACCTCTGTTTATTCCGATTATTAAAAATGGAGCGCTTTTCGAAAAAACAACGCGTTATAATTGTGAAAACTCATTACAAAAATGGGGAAAGTTACGCTGTAACCGCTCGCAACACAATCATTATCTCACGAAATTCTGATGTCAACTGGCCACCAAGATCGTGCGATTTAACGCCGTGCGATTTTTTTCGGAAATCCAACGCGTCATTTGTGAGATACAGCCACATACACAAAGAGTAATGGCCTGTCATCGGAGCCATTTGCCGGATATTTTATTCCATACTTAAAACTATATTTTATCACAACTCTGTCATAAAATACTTGTTTTTATTTTAAAATGAAAAAGTGCACTCTTACTGAGCCACCCGTTATTACTCATCGAGCTTTAGAAAGATAATCGGCTAGCTTCGGCTTTATAGAGCGTCATCTCATCGCACGAGTCACCAATCGTCCGGTATCTAATAAACAATGTCAGCGACAAAACGTCACATAGGTATGAGTGGTGGATACGACGCTATACAAAGCCGAAGCTAGCCAATTATATCTCTAACTAGCTTGATGTGTAATATTAACGTCTGTGTATTTTAACTACACACACATTTCACTAATCATGTTATGAGTCCCACAAAGCGAGCTTATTACCATTAACCGGTTACATACAAACCCAGATTCCAGACTGCTACTTAGAATAATTATCTTAATGGAAAAACACAATAACACTATGCACGACCCGGGGATCAAACCTACGCTCAGCGGTCGCGCTTGTGACCTCTAGACCAACGAGATTGTAAAAATAAATTAATGATATATTTTCACAGAAAAGTCCCAGCTTAACTTATATTAATATTGTTGCTTGTCAAATATTTATGTGATACAACTAGGGTTGTCAGGCGTCTGGCTTTAGACACGACGAAAAGAGCGAAAAATGTCAGATGTTTTGCTTTTTTCGGTCGTGTCCGGCCACATATTTACTCGTGCGGCCTGTCCGGCTTTTTTTGAGCTTTTTGTCATTGTTAGCGGTCTCAGCATCAGCACGCAGCACCCGTAGAGCCAAAGACTTAAGCAATGCAAAATATTTCCACTGCTGGTTAATTTTTTAACAAAACCATGATGTCCATGATTGTGGACATTTTTACTTTTATGTTAGTTGTAACAATAATTATTTTATTGTTACAACTAACACAAAAGTAAAAAGGAATATGTCCATTGTCCAGCTTTTAGGGCAAAATGTCCGGCATAATATAGCACCGGATCCGACTTTTGTATTTTTAGGTGTGGCAACCCTAGATACAACTCCATAGAGACTGGTAATGACTGTCACAATAAAAAAATATGATATAGCGTGTCATGCCTGTTAAATAAATTTTGCTTCTCGAGTGCGCCTTTATTAATTTTGAGCCTAACCCTCTCATGTAACATAATCAGTGTTACCGCACTAATCCTTAATAAATTAAGGCTTAAACGCTATTACTCGTAGCAGACGAGCCGGTTTATCCGGATAGTTGCCTAGACACGGGTAAAACACGACGATATAACACGTGAAATATGACACTTCAGCCTTATTTTTATGGTAAAGCTTCTAGTGCTTGTTAACGTTGCATGTATGAAAACTAGAATACACAATTTTTGTTAGACCATATTATATTAATAAATGGGTTTGACAATGGATTAAAAATGTTAGTATGTTATTATAAAGATTCTACTGACGATCCTCTAGACACAATCTTTGGGAAGAAAGAAATATGTTTATTTTGATTCCACACGGCAATCAAATTACAAAACAATAGGGATGTTAAATATATATATTTTATATTGTGAATCTGTAAACTATTTGAAAAAAGATAATTAACACCAAAAAAACCGATGAAACATCTACAAAATTGGCAAAGTTATAAGCGTTTTAAAATGATTTGCTAGACACGGACGGCATGCATGATAAGTGACGTAACACCACCTATGTCCGCTTCGCGCGACAAAGACGGAGCGATACTCCCTCCAAAAACTTTAAAAGCATGTTTTCCATTTTGTGATAAATTATTATTATTTTTTTACTTTTTTGTTATTCCTATTTCTTCTTTGAAATAAAATAATTTATTTGTACTTTTTTAATAGTAGTCCACTACCGTATTAATAACATGTCATCCGTCAACCATACGAAGCCAAAAATGGACCCTATGTCAGCAATAGATACGAGTACATAGGTTGATTTCTTTTTAATACTATGATGGTGGCATACACGTGTACGGCACGCCTGATAGTTAACGGTTACCGTAGCCTAAGAAACGCTTACAACACCGAAAGTCAAATGCGAGTTACTGACCCTTTAAGGCACAGATATACGACTTTTAAAGATTTTAAACTGATGATTACGTCTAAACGAGTAGTGTTAATGATTTGAAAAAAATATATGCTAAACTAGAGCATTTTCTTAATAATTTGATTAGAGCATATTTTAGATTTCGTTTATCTATGTAGTGTAATTAATTTGTAAAGTTAGGTCTAACGCGTACAAAAAAGTGAAGATCGCGCGAAAACTATTCAGCGTATTTTTACGAAACCTTCACCATTTTAAAGATAATTTTACTATCTAACTTTTAGTTAGAGTGTTTTTTTTTTAATCAAATATTCGTTACTAAAAAGTAATAATACGTCTAATCGGCAGCGCGCTCCTTGATAGGCGAGACGTATTGCTCGGTGGACGTATGTCGCGTTGCGTGAGCTCAGCGCAGAACACTCAAGCTATACCGCCCAAATCACTCAAGGTCGCTGGCACTTAGTAGCGCCTTAAAATGAGGATTCGCTGTGCCGACAGCTCAGGGTACAAGCAGGTCCCCCACTGTCAACACAGCGCATCCTTAGGCGCTCTGGCTATCATACTCACCACAGGAACACGACACTATCGATAACATTTCCCCAGTAGGGTTACTCCAGATACGAGCGAAATATCCAACTGTCATGATACAATCTGATGACACTCTGATAGAACCAATCCTGTACCGCCTTAGGAAACCCACAAGGGTTTATAATTATCGCTTTAAATGAAATAAACGCATGGCAGGTAAAAGATAAAATGTACTTACGTAGAAAATTGTTAACATCAAATTTTGCCCTGAAGCAAAATTTCTGCTAATTCAAAACAAAATTACTTAGCATCGTTACTTGAAAGGCTTAATTTTAATTTAATTAAGTTGTTCGCTTAAGATAATTCGCTAAGATTGCGGAGTATCAATAAGAAATCGCGGCAAGATTGTCGAGTACCGATACCGACGTAATCCCGGGAAGACTTGCGATTAGGAACGTACACACGTACGCACGTACCGTTAACGCTTGGTTAAATATAAAGACACATTGAATTCAATAAAGAAAGTTGTTTTTGTTGTATTTTATTTACATATTTAATCTGCGAACGGCAACGGTGAAGGAAAACATCGTGAGGAAATCAGCATGTCCTAGAATCAAAAATTTGAAGACTATGTCACATCAACCAACCCGCTCTCGGCCCGCGTGGTGATTCACGGGGGCAGTGGCCAAACATTATATTATATTTATCGACAAGCCGATTATACCTACAAGGTGACTTTTTAACCACCATTCATAATTTTATGTTAACCTTTAGTGCAAATAATAAAATAGTTGTCTGACCCCTCTTAGGATCTTACTATTTCTAAGAGGGGTCAGACAATATGGGGCACTGACTGTACGTGTTTTTTATTTTAATATCATCACAAAGTTTAAAATGTACGCGCAAACGCCTACAATTTGCCGCTACACCTGTTTGTCGCCATTTTCTCTAATTCAGTAAATGCACGATTAGCGTAGTGCAGAATTCGGCCAGGAAAACATATTTTCTTATGAAAAATTTTACATAGGTAGCCATTTTTTTGCAAAAATGGTGGCTTTATTAATAAAAAAAAACTGGATGGTGATTAAAAGGTCCGTCTAGAAGCCTGTTAAAAGTGAAAGTTACTAGGTATTAGGTATAAACCCCAGTTCGAAGGAAAATGTCGACTAGGGGCTTTGAGGTGAACCAAAAATGGTTGTTCATTCAGAACAAAAAGCGATTGAAAGCGTACTAAATCACCTACAAACATTTAAAGGGAAAAGATTCAAGCATTTTATTTACAACTCCATACCAAAATATCAACACGCTAACCCCCAGGGATCACCTCGGGCTATTTCTTAAATCTCATAAAATTCAATTGTATAGCCGTCAAGATCCCGGCCTCCGATTGGGGGATTAACCCGGTGGTAGAGTAATCCCGGTTATCCCGGACTTTTCCCCACTTCAGACAGTATCCATCGGGAATTTGGAGATCAACGGATAATTTGGGAACTGCGCCTTCTTTCCTATTATTTTACTTTCTATTCGGCAATTATTATATAATTCTAGAGCAACATTTTTATCATTATTAAATAATCAAAATAATGTAAGTCTTATTTCTCTGTATTTATTAAAATGTGGGTCATGTTCAAAATAATTGTATTTTTGATGCTGTCTAAACGGCCAATTCAATTATTAAATAATGAGATACAACTGACTACAATTTCATAAACCAACAGATTATATTCTTATTTGAGCTTCACAAAAAACAATGAAATATGTCATAAAGGTAAACAATTCATACAAAAAAAATCAAACCCGTCATCGCGTAGATTCCGCTCCATACAAGTAATCAATGTCTACGTAGCTGACGGTAAACTAAAAAAAATAATTAAATAACTTTACACAAAAATTAAAAAATAAATATTTTATTAGGAGAATATTGTTTTTATGTGCAAAATGTATAAAATTTTATCAAAATATTTTAGGACTGTTGTATTTTCTTCAAAATCATAATATTGCTTGCTTACATTTACGATACCATACGTCAAAATTTTTCGTGTTACACCCAATGCTATCGTGTCCATGGCACGTATTATATCAGCCTGTAGCCAGCAATATAATGTATCTACATTAAAACAGGGTATTTAACAATATAATATGCTTACCGACAGGTGAAAATCGGATTCAAACATCATGAATAAGTAATCCCTGCGCGCTTATATTATTACTGCCTCACCTAAATTGAGTTTACGATTACACTACAATATAGTTGAAGCATTCAGAGTACCTAATAAACTGAGCAGATATTAGGCCCGTTCCCCATTTTTAGGGTTCCGTACCTCAAAAGGAAAAATGGAACCCTTATAGATCACTTTGTTGTCCGTCTGCCACCGGACCATAAGTGAAGGCATCTGCTCATAGATGGCGCCACTAGAAGTATGCAGTAGCGCCATCTATAATCAAGATATTATGCTATATTTACTATGATGTAATAACGGTATAGATGGCGCTATTGCATATTTCGGAACCCTTAGGGCGCGAGTCTTACTCGCACTTGTCTGGTTTTTAAACACAGCTTAGGTGGTATAGAAGTGTTTGTTGAGCATGCTTAAGAGGGAACGGGGCCTGCGAGGAATTTGAAAAATAGGTATTTGAAGAAACTATTGCCTTCGCGCTGCGCCCGAACAACCCCCGTAGTGTGTGATAGGGACAGCTGCAGCTCAGACCGATTATATCACAAAAAAAATTACGAGATTGACGTTTCGTATTCCCCCTTTTTCTCCTCGAAAACTGAGCCGATGCATTTTTTTTTTATTTATTTAAAGAAAGAGTATGCTTAGGTTCCTATCATTTTCTTTTATGTTAAAACCTTTTCTAAATTGTCTGGTAGTCCTCTAATCACGGCGGTAAAAATAGGTCATTTTTTGTAATTTTTGGAGGGTCATATTTTCTTTACTAATAAGTTGCTGAAAAAAAGAAAATGACAGGGTTATGTATACAGCAGACCTTGATTTTATGAAACAAAAAGAGCTAGAGGCATTATTCAGGAAGAAAAAAGGGGAATACGTTTGTATGGAGAATCTCACGCCCTGTTCCCTCTTAATAAACGCTAGCTCATGCTACGCGTGCTGCAGCACACGTAGCATCTCAATTCGAGAACAATAAATTCGATCTCAATTCTACCAAAGAACAGACAATAAGTTCTTTCTATCCAACTCGTTATCTCTTCTGCCCGAGCACGCGGCTTAGCTTAGCTGTGCTTAGCTTATCAGAGTTTTGTCTACTGAAGAATAAAAACATTTCTTTTGTTCATTGTAGGTATGCATAAAACGGTAGAAATATTTCTACAATCAGTCATTTTGTTTATTTTTAAATGTACCAAATTATGATGCTTTGGTTTCACAAGCAGCGTCCACATGAGTACCAAGTTAAGCTAGTCACATTGTAAACGATCTCCATTGAAGTAGATTAAAGAAGCAAAATGTCGCATCTCACACACGACGCTAAGTTCCGTTTCCTAAGCTATATAAAGGTTAATTTGACGGAAAAGGGGCCGTCGGAAAAACGGTCTCACATGAAAAGAGCCAAATCCAATTATTTTTGGCAAACTTTTAATGGATGAAATAAGAACTTTTGACTATTTAGTTGAAGATAGAATAACTGGTGTTAACTTTAAAAGAGTCGTAAGGACTTGATAAAGTTTAGCCCATCTATACCAATAAAGGCAAATGGGAAAAATATTTTGGTGTGACACCCACCTATTTTTTTTGCAAAAATTGTGTCTGAAATAATACCTAATGCCTATAAAAAAATGGACAGTGATTAAAAAGTCACCTTGTATATCGTGGACTGTGTTCAAGAGGGTTAAAGGCAAAAACAATCATGTTACATGTTCCGTTTTGTACACTCGACGTTATTGACGGTCGACCACTTTTCACCCTCATTACTAAGAACATAAGGGTGAAAAGTGGTGGACCGTCAATGACGTCGAGTGTACATGTTAATGGCCCAATATTTTAACTCAGAAAAATCTTAGAAAAAGTCACCCATCCAACACTTATCCTTACCCACGTTCCTTGACCTTGAAAATCGATCTTCGCTATACCACACAGACCAAGCAGTAAGCTAGCGTGATCAGGCTTATTCCGGGCTGTTTTATAAAACGACGAAGTATGAAGGGTCCCTCAGCTTTAAGTGGGCTTCAACACAAAAGGTTTGCCATTCACCGTGAGGCAGCGATCTTCCCCGTGATTAAGACACGCGACAGCACTTGAATACAAGCTTTAAATGTATGTAGGTATCGATAAGATATTACTTTTTATTTTTTCGGAATATGTTGTCAGAGCGGCACGTGTATGGAATAGCACAGCGGTATTTGGTAAGGAATGTAGAATTTATTAAAAACTAAAGTTTTTTTTTTTATTTTGAGGCGATGGTTGCAATATCGACGATACTAAACTATAAAACCTAAAACGAGTTGAAAAATTGTAGGTAATTTCGAATCTATGTTCTACGATCGTAAAATTTGAGCAAAATAATTTGCGTACCTAAGTTCATACTCGTAGAGTTGACAACTTGACACGAAATACAAGGAATGAAACAAAATATACAAATACATATAGCTAAGGAAATAAAAATTGCATGAAAAGCACACATGACATATATAACACATACATACACGCACGCACATACACTCATAAAAACACACACGCGCGCACTCACCCACACACACACACACACTAAGACGTACACACGCACACAAAAATGTTGCCAAATGTTAAATATAATTATTATAATTTTTGTAATGACTACATAGTTCTTAAGTTTCTCTCCGAACCTCTTTAAGCTGTGCCCTATCGGGTCCATATTGTGTCTATACTATAAGTAATTTTTACCACCTGTTATGTAACATATGGAATGCTAATAAAGATTTGAGTATTGAGTATTGAGTATTGAATAGTTATCAATGGTAAAAGGTGAGGGGAAGCCGGTACAATAAAATAGTACCCAACAAAATTATAAGTACCGTATTTACCTAACATTTTGAATAGGCTAATAGGTGTGATATACCTATGTAAAATGCCCTCACACCCTTCGACACTGAAATATTCTTCAAAAGAAGACCAAGCAATCAAAATACGCACCGATTGCATAACCTACTCATTTTTGGAAGTCGATAAAAAACTCAGTCAATAAGATTACCAACTGCTGAAAACCCATACTTAAAAATTCAGTTGCTACTAAAATTGGTCCTTCCACCCTCCCACAAAAATCGTTACCGTTAAAAAAGGTACCCACCAATAATACCCGAATCAAAATATGCTCGCAAGTTTACGAGTTTTAAAAGCACAAGCAAACAAACACATAAACTTAGCCTCCTAGACACAAACATAGAAATAAATCGCCTCTTTCTAGATATAACTATTTGACCTCGTATTGCTTCTTAATTTATACTAAGTAAACAAAATAGTAAATCTGTTGTATGCGTCATAGAATGTCATCTCGACCTATACGTTTTTTAGAGGTGACTATGGACCGTATTATGTAATGCGTAGGTAGTTCTTGGCACAAAGTAAATAAATATACAGAGGGATCTCCATACAAAGAGCGAATAGGCACGCACACATATATGTGTCTTCGTACTGCTAACGCAACGCAAGCGCACTCGCGATTGTCATTTGTTTGAGATAGTTTGAGATTGCCGTGTGCGTACGTCGATCAAAAAAAAATCTACGTTACTTAGTTTTGGAGGAAAACCACCGTTTTTTCTTTTAAAGTACGAAACCCCAAAAAATAATTTACAAAACAGTAAATCTCGATAAAACTCCCGCTGTATAAAAGGGAGCAAAAATGCCTGCCATAAAAAGTAGAAGGCTTAGAAGTGTATTGCTTGAAATAAAGAAGTTTCGGGATTAAGGCTCCATTGTTACTGTGATCGAGAAAGTTTTAAGAGTTGAGGGAAATGGTTATTGAGATCCTTGGAGACAATGGACTGACTTTATGGATTTTATGCTAGGAGACAAAGGGGATATAATGCATAAGCACTAAATATATTCTCAAATGGGAATATCTTTGAGGCGCAAAAACCAGGTGCTCAAAGGGAAATACTTCCAAACTAGCTTTTTTCCGGGACTCTGTTTGTATGGACTTTAACATCCCGTGGGAGTTTCGAAAAATTACATATCTTCTGAACTCTGCAAGATATCGAATTGGAACACACACGATTTATGTTAAAGTTCGTGTTTTAATCCCTAACAATTTCATTGAAATTAGTTGAGCCGCTTCGAAACCCATTCGAGACAAACTTTCAGACAGACGGACTAATATTTTAAAAACGGTCAGGCATCATTTATATAGCTGTTTTTACTTAAATTTTGAAATCACAGGCAGACACCTCAATTTTATAGGTATATTGGTATCGAAGATATTGTACAGTACCTATCATGAGTTTTTTTACGTATAGTTTCGTTACCTAACGTAAGCATATTTTGAATTTAAAATATTTATTATTTATATTTTATACAATTTGCACATTTTAAAAAATACAGAGAAATTAATTAAGTATTTAATTTATATAAATATTGTATAATTTATACAAACGTGTATTTTCAATTCAAAATATGCTTACTTTAATGATACTACACGTCAAAAAAACTCATGATCGGGGTACAGGTTGTCCTACGGCTATGCCACATGGAGGGAAAGTACTTTAAATATTGTAGATAGAACGTTTTGTTTCATAGAAACTTCATTTTGTTTCTAAAAATACGTTTTATTGCATTAGAAGATTTATTAAAAAGTTGCTTGCCTCATCTGGGAATCGAACCGACCTAATATTAGTAGGGATGGTCAGAAACGGGGAGTCAGAACCCTGTAGATTAATATTGTCCATCTATCTCGCTCTAACACAGTCATTAGTCCTATCTTCTTTGTATTTACATTGTCAATCTACGTTAATATCTAAGGTAAAAACACATGTTACATGCCGCACCAATAAACGTTATTGACGAAATAATTGCCCTCTATTGATAGCATTGTAATTCGAACTCGGATCGTCATAAATGTATTAATAGCTATGTTTATGTGTAATAGACATCAATTTACGATATATCTGGGGTATAAATGAAAAATAATGTTATTTTTATGTACGAAACATTTTAGGCAGAAAGACATTCATGGCGCACGAGACCTCTAACTTTACAGCGAAGACTTTATGACGTAAGTGATCTTGCGTCGTAAATTGTAGTCATGATGCCTAAGTAGGTATTGTTTGCTACCTCGACAGGCAGTCCCACTGTAGACCTTAATGACAGATTCATTATTTAAGTTCTGCGATTGCGTTCGGTTCCTGCGTTGCGTACCACGGGTTCGGTTCTCGCCCGGATCAAATATTTGTATGGCAAACAGTACCAGGACACGTTAACGTATAACGTTTTAATAAGAGGGCTTTTACATTTTGTCACCTGTCTCGCTCGCACAAAACAATATTTTTTAAGAATGTTAAGTGAAAAGATGCATTTTTGAAAAATGTGAAAAAGTCTGGTTATCATACGTAAAAAGAATTTTTGGAATCCGAATGGTGGATCCAGAGATTAGCGCGTTCAAACAAGCAAACAAACTCTTCAGCTTCAGCAATTGTATTAGAGGTCTGGGATACCTGCAACGTCGCACAATGTTGTAGGACATTTTGTCGCCTGGTGAAAATGTTTAATTTGCCTTGACTATTGGCCTGTCTACCCCAGAAGCGTTTACCATTAAGAAAATAATTAAATAATTCTCAATGGACCTCTTAGCAGCACGTACAAAAACTTTTCATACTTTATAAAGTTTTAATTGAACATTCGCCTATAAATCACTTTTCTTGAGTAGCAGCTTAGAGAAAGTCTTGATTTATCTTGCGGGAAGAATTATTACTTAGAAGTAATTTTACTTTAGCGTTTTACCTTACGTTTTGAAGAACAATCTGTACGATGTAATTATCTATACTTCTATACTGTCTATACTTCTATACTAATATTATAAAAAGGAAAGATTTGATTGTTTGTTTGTTTGCATGATGCTCCGAAACTACTGGACCGATTAAAAAAAATCTTTCACCAGTAAAAAGCTACATTATCACTGAGTAACATAAGCTACTTTTTATCCCAAAAAAATGCCCGGTTCCTATGGGTCACGCGGACGAAGTTGCGGGCAAAGAGCTAGTGTTAAAATAAATTAATTATCGTGAAGCTCGCCTTGAGTAGTGACTGGTCAGCTCAAAGCTGCCATGGCTATTTTGTAACGATGTATCTTAATCCATTTTTAATTCTGCATAGTCTTCATGTCTTCTAATTAATTAAATGTACAAATATTAATATACTAGCTATTCCGTGGGAATGTCAAAAAATCTTTATTTCTTGTCTATAGGAATAATAATTATATAACCTCTATGTCAGCTTTCTAGGTCCAAGAGTTTGCGCTGGGCGTTGATAAGTCAGTCAGTGAGTGAGTCTTTTTAATCGAATAATCTATGGAAGTTCTTGCCCATTGTTCTCCATTGGAAACTTCATTTTGGAATGGGCAAATCGTTTACTTAGTTAGTCTGTGGTAATGTTAATAGCACGAAAGCATGTTGATTTCGGGCAAACTACGAAAGCATGTTGATTTCGGGCAAACTTCGAAAGCATGTTGATTTCGGGCAAACTACGAAAGCATGTTGATTTCAGGCAAACTACGTTTACAGCACGAGCTAAGAAACTGACATACAAAATATTGAGTGTGACGTATAAATTATGTAATGAGCATATGTAATAGAAGTTTTAGGTCGATCGTAACAATGTATGAAACATGTATTACGATAATAATCCAGGCTTTTCCCGCCCACAATCTGATAATATTGTCATTCATTAAGTATATTCTATAAATATCAATGCATTACGAGCCAGTTCCGATATGACATAGCTAAAAATAGAATTTATTAAAAGAATGTATATACACGTGGGCGCGAAGGAGAAAATTATTTATTTACCGCCGATATCGATTGAACGACAACGTGGCCGGCTACCCTTCGTGTTCAAACATAAACGGTTGAACTAAAAGAAGTTTCTTTATTTATGATTCCTTATTCATTATTTCCTTTGAAGAAGTATTTTCCCGGGAATAGGAAAAAATATGGTAGAAACGTTCTGCGTATTTGAGCTGCATTGCAGGAGGAAAAAAATAAAATATGTCCTATAACTGCAAAGTTAAGGGCATTGAGTTGGATCTGTATAGTCTCCTATAGATCTCACCAACGCTCATAAGAGTCGTATTCAAAGAGCTTTCAAATTTTAACTGAAGCAGACGGGATGCGGTAGCTCGATGGTTAAGAGCAGGGCCAGGGTACAGCAAAGGTCGCGGGTTCAAATCCCGTCCGCATCAGTTTATTTTTTATATCTCTTATTTAGTAAATAGTATAAAAAATATGATTCCACTGTTTGCTACAAAAAGGCTTCATAATCGTCATCATCATCAGCCTATAGCAGTCGGACATAGGCCTCTCCAATTGCACGCCATCTAACTCGATCTTCGGCCACTCTCATCCAGCTGCCACCAGCCAACCTGCGAAGATCGTCGCTCCACCTAGCCTGAGGGTGTCCTACGGCAGGACGCCGCTAATCGGTATGTAACGGCACAGATAATATAATACTATACGTACAGATGCCTCATCTCATACAAAGAAATGTGACCGATTTAGCGCGGGCCATCTTCGGGCTATACATTTTTCCGTGCTTAAAGGATTTTTCAAAATTTGAACAAATATTTTTCATGATGTATTTTTTCATGTTCTCAATTTTACGCAAACTTCAATAACAAATCGATACATATAACGCCATCTATTATGAGTTATTTCAACAAATGTTCCTTTGTTCCTGATGAGACCCCATGGTAACGGTAACGGAAGGAAAACGTAAACGTAGGGTAAGAGTCCTACGACTCCTACCCTACGTTTGCCGATTAGCGGTCTCCACTCAAGAACACATCTACCTCGATCTTCGGTTTTAAGGCTGATATGGCCTATTGCCACCTCTGCTTATTCTATACTAACTCACTCTGAATTCGATCTTGAACAAAACATGGTGAACACGAACATTAAACAGACCATTTTTTTCGTACGTGTGGACGTAAATTGGCAAAGCGAATACGAATACAGTTCGAATTGGTCGCCACGAACATTTTTGACGAACACAGTGTTCATTATTTGTTAGTGGTACGCACATGCGAACAAAGTGTTCGATGTTCATATTCATCATGTTCGATCGTGCGTATACGGCTTCAGAGAAAAAATGATTACACAACTCAATTATCAAACTCAATTTTAGAGTTACTTCGGAAATAATTCATGCATAGAATATAATAATAGGCTATAACACAGCCTTTGTAAGCTATAGCACAGTTTTACAATCCATACAGGCGGCCTTTGATGATGGGCGATGCCACCGCCCGTGTATGTGTTTACGCTGTCCTACGCAAATATGCAGGGGTGTTACAAAATTGGGAATAAAATAAGGTTGGTTATTATTATACCCGCATAATCACGTACATACTTAAAGGTTAAAAATAGCTACACATCATAAGAGTTCATTGACCAGCAATCTATCACGCGCAGTGCAAGAAAATTGACTCGAATACTACGAGTATATTACACACGCCACTTGCAGCCCCACGAGACCATACTATATTTCTAAAGAAACTGTGGTCGTT
Organism: Thalpophila matura; assembly: GCA_948465475.1. NCBI lineage: Eukaryota > Metazoa > Arthropoda > Insecta > Lepidoptera > Noctuidae > Thalpophila > Thalpophila matura. The sequence goes on along the minus strand of OX419198.1, from coordinate 7,127,302 downwards.
AAATCTTTCGTATACCGTACCAGTAAATAACCCTTTCTGTCATTACAAAACGTGGTTTAACGATAGTTTAGACTGCACCGTTAACACAGTGGCTGGGAGATTGGCTGTTGTGCGACGTGTCACGGGGTCGATTCCTGCACGTAACAATTATAAACGTATTTGTTTCGTGTGAGATTTATGTTTCTAAAAATACCCACTGCAATTGGAGAGGCCTATGTCCAGCAGTGGACTGCTATAGGCTGATGATGATGTTGAAACATACCCACTACGCAGAAATTTCTAGTGTTCTTTTCAAAGAAAAAAAAATCTGTTTTTTATCTGCCACAAAGAAAACCAGGACTATCGTAAAACCACGTTTAATAGGGCAGTGTTTTAAAAAAATACTGCTTTAATTAAATTAAACAAATGGCACCGACAGTAAAGCAAGTCTTTACAACTTAATTCAGCACCACATTTAACGTAAATTGCGGCGCTCACAGCAAAAAGCCGTGGTTTATGTTGTAGGTAAATCTTCAATGTACGTGGCATCTGCAATGAGCATAGATTGCTGCACGTGCGGGTATTACAAACGCAGTCAGTCAACCTTTTGTTTTTCATTGTGTGTACCGGCTTTATAATAAACAAAAACTGGACAAGTGTGAATAGGACTCGCGCCTTGAGGGGTCAGTACAAAATGTAAATTTGTACTAAGTAATCGCAAAAAAATATAACTACAAATTAACGATTATTCCTTTACTTGTACTGTAAGACCTCACTTCTTGCCGAATTTCATGATTCTAGGTCAACGGAAAATACCGTATAGGTTTTAATTTATTTGCGAGTGTCAAGTAAGCGCATTTTTTTTTATTGCGTTGAATTAGAAGCTTGATTTTTTTACAGGTCCAAAAGACGTATTTGATATTTATGTCAACTTGATATCATTCTCCACGCGTTCCTAAGACAAAGGGTCTTGACCCTGTTTTTTTTATTCCGTGATCTTGACAGACGGACAACGAAATGATCCTATAAGGTCTCCTGATTTTTTTTTTGAGGTACGGAACTCTAAAAAGAAATATCACTGTGCCGTACGGCTTTCTAATCAAGTCTCTGATCAAAAACTTTTTGTCGAATGTCGAATCTCATGCTAGCTGTTCTGATTGGTTGACCAACAACAACCAATCAAACGTTAGTTGTAAACCAGCGTCAGTAGTAGTCTAATAAGATTAGGGTGCATTATGTACACTATGTACCCTAGGAGAAGTAAAAAAAAAGTAGTAGTCTACGTGTAATAATTACCTATGCTAATGGACCTATTTACTTTTTACCACGTTTTTATTAACTTGACTGACACTCACTAATTGACTCGTCAACCCAGCCCAAACTCTTCAACCTAGAAAGCTGAAATGTTGCACAAAGATTCTCTTTATGATGCAGACAAGGATTTGAAATTACAAAATTGGGATTTTGCAAAATTCCTACGGGATTTCCCTATGCCCCTCACGTAAAGCTATTAGAAAGTTCAAAATCTAGTAGGTATCTTATAAAACAAAACAGTATTCTATTATTAGCCAAAGCATTGAAATAACGATAAAAAGCGACAGCGACACAAAATTATCAAAGGTAACGTCAACTGCCTAACTTTGCCTCGCGTCCTATTTTTTACATCGAAATTTTAATACATTTTTAGAATTACCTACTATGGGACAACGCAAAAGGTGTCGGTAAAATTAAAAAGATTATTATCTTCTACATTTTAGGCAAACATAGGACGCGAGGCAAAGTTAGGGCAGTTGACGGTAATTAATTGTGTCGCTCCGTCAAAATTGTCGCTTACCCTTCACGTAACAGAAGGATGGGTAACCGACCCCCTATTATAAAGGTTAAACCGACGAAGTCGAGGTGTCTTGCTTAAGTTATAGTATAAATAAATTAACGGTTGCAAAGCTTATCTTAACTTCGCAAGTAACTCCTCAAATTAAAACTTTATAAATTTATTTAAAAGATTTTGCGCAAAGTTTCGCTTAGTATATCATAAGTTGTTGTTCGCAACTTGGTTCACGTGAAATGTTAACCCCGTCTGACTTCCTTAGGGTTTGCGTTTTAACCCTTTTTTACTAGAAGCTAAGATAAATAATCTTACAAAATATTATGTTTGTACATTGAATATATTACAGGGTACCTAAGTGCCAGTTAACTTATCTGGAATATAATTTCATACAAATTATGTTACAATTTTGAATTTATCTGATGGGTAACGGCTATTCGAATACTATAAAACAAGCTCTTAATCCATATTTTTTATAGTTTTTTTATATTTCCTATTCATCAGCATAAACTGTCTACTGCTAAATATATTCATTTTGCATTATGCCTTCCAATTCTATCGATATTGTTTGTATACGTACCTATTCTATTGACAAAAGACTTTCTTTCTAATAAATGGTTCCTTTTTAAGAGAGGCACAGCACAGGGAATATCTTGCTCAAATCTGGGACAGCTCGACCGAAAGTACCTCCACCTTATAGAATACCACAGCCAAATCAAGCCACTCTTCGGTAGTGCTGTGTTCCTGTGGTAAGTAAGATCGTCGGAGCTCTTGAGAATACGCTGTATTGACAGCGGGAGACCTGCTTCGGCACAGCGAATCCTTATTTTAAGGGCCCGGCAACGCGCATGTGATATCTACTCGGTGTTGCAAGCGTATGTGTGTAAAGTGTATAGACTATTACAACCGCTTACTAACAGGCGGGTCATACGCCTATTTGCGTTATCGTTTATTAAATACAGTCTTCCAAAAATGTGGCTATACAACAACAACAGTAGGTACAATTCTCGTCACGTAAGGCTATTAAAGATTAGCACAATTTAATAAAGCTCCACAGTCCACAGTCCTTCAAAGGTTTCAACGACTTCCTTACGTCCTTAAAATAAGATTATCACACAATATAGTTAACTAAATCGTAAATCAGATTTCCGGGAGGTCAAACGTCATGAAAAAGGCAAATGTTGTAAGTGGTGACGGCCAAGGTTGGAAGAGACACGCACACTTGACATGCAAACTTGGCATGCTTGAGCCAAGTTTGCTGTTAAAGGGTTATAAAATGAAAACCTTGGGTCAAACATCTATGTACCACGCACTGTGAACATTTTAAGGTAAAAGCTATCTACAACAACAATGGAAGTCTTTCGGCTAATGAAGATGAAGTAGTATCCTAGTTAGGACGTCCAAGGTACAGAGGCAAAGCTTTGCATCATCTAGATAAAGAAGTAAATGAAGATCGCAATGTATAAGGAGATAGAAAGGATCTAGCGCTCAAGAGATAGAAGATGCATAAAATGAAGAAGAAATACCTACTGTGAAATCAAAACAATTAGAAAGGGAAGGACCTTGTTGGTGAGGAAATACAGGGGCAGACAAAAGCACAGCTGTATCACATAGATAAAGGAGAAAGTGAGAATGTGTAAGGTCAATAAGAACTGGTGCTCAACAAAGAGGTGAAGTTTAAGTCTACGTCCAGCTTTTAGCATATGTTCTAGCAACACTTCTAACTGCCTTGTATAGACCGGATCCCGATGTCCGAGTATCATCACCACTTAATTATTGTAATTAGTCCTAGAGCGTTTAAATGAATGTAAAATAAATAAAGTTTCTATCCCCGGGACAGGCCACAGCACACGCTGAAGTATCTCCCTAGAAATCCATCAAGGGCGCAGGGCTTTTGAAAAGGATCAGCTTCGTATTTACAAAGTCGTATTTAAATCATAACACATTAGGTTACAAACATGTCTAATCTACCTAAAAGCTCTTTCTCGCGAAGCTCATTTTCATAAAACAAGCTTTTTCCTTCATTCTCGGTATATTATGATAATAATGATAAAATTTACAACGCCGGCTGAAAGTGAAAGTATGTATGGGTGAGGTACTGCGCTAAGCTGAGCGAATTTAGGTTTTACAGAGATGAGATATTTTACATTAATTATTTATTATTTTTATTACTTTCATTTACATTATTCTGAGTGCTTTCTTGGTCTAGAGGTCACAAGGTCACAAGAACAAGTGTGTAATCGGGCCGATTCGTATGGAGAGTCGAAACATTTTTTGCCGATTTTTTTTTCGTTTGACGTTTCAAAATATTGCCCCCAAATAAGAGAGGACTCTTATTCGGAAATACAGAATTGCGGGGTCATATTTAAGGGGGTTGTTTGGAAACAACCCCCTTAAATATGACCCCGCATTACTGTTATACGTATGTAACAATTCACACAGTACTAAGGAGTCTTCAAAATATCTGGAATGGGAATTCCAGTCTACGCTGACGACACCGCAACCGCGGGGCCTCGGGCACCCCGCTGATATACTGAATACGTACAAAGTTGGCACAAAAGAAGTCATTAGCTAAGCAAACTGGGGCTCTGCGAGACCCCAGGGATGTGGCAGCTCTGATGAATAATTGTACTTCATTTGATATATTCATTTGTTTAATATTGACGACGCTATGTTGCGTTCGCGAAAAGCGAATTTGAAGGCACCTATGTGACAAGTATTATAAATACTATCGCTTTGTCTGAGGAAGTACTATTTCATTTCTTAAATATACCTAGATGGTGTTCAGCAGTGGCTAAGGGTGAGGGGAAGCCGGTACAATAAAATAGTAACAAAATTACAAATAATTCCATTTTACTTATGAATACCTATTGTTTATTAACTGTATTTACATATTTTGAATATAGCATAATCGGCCTATAATGTTCCCACTGCTGGGACACTGGCCTCCTCTGTGAGAGGGAGTGGGCCGTAGTCCACCACGCGGGCCCAGTGCGGGTTGGTGGACGTCACATGTCTTCGAATTTTTGGTTCTAGGACATGCCGGTTTCCTCACGATGTTTTCCTTCACCGTTAAAGCAAGTGATAATTAATTTCTAATACGCACATGACTTCGAAAAGTCAGCGGTGCGTGCCTCGGAATCGAACTCGAACCATTCGCCGTGGGAGGCACATGGTTAAACCACTAGGCTATCACTCCTCTAGCTATATTTTGAATAGAACGTAAATAAAACGTAAACCCTATTGTAGCTTCCCCTCACGCTTCGTCACTGGTGTTCAGTATTACCTTTTCCCTACAGTGGTGTTAAACAAGTAACAATGGGATTACGGAAGATGAATGAGTGGCAGAATACCTAGTGTAGTAGAGCTTTCTGTAAAAGAGCTCGTTCGAGGAAGCACTATCACAATACATACTTGTTTCTGCCGCAAAGCAGCATTATTGTGTCCCTGTTTGAAAGGTATGGGTTGTTGCATTGATTTTGAAGTGAGGTTAAAAAATACCTATTTATGTTGTTAAAAATTGTTGATTTATTTTAGAAAGTCGTAAAAAGCTTTAAAATAATATTAAAAAAAAAAAAAGATTTTTATGAACGCACGATGACGCTGTACCGCCGCCGCCGTGTTGTCTGTGTGACGTGAGTGACGTTACCACATTTGTAAACTCGCGGATTTCGCGTATAATAAACGTGTGCCACCAAGCTTTAGTCATAAGAAAAAAAAATACATGTAACATTAAAGGCGGTGTGTGATTCGCCTGAAAGTCCGTGAAAGGACCTCTCGAAGGACAGAGCCTGACCTCCCGTAATGGTCCTTCAGAAACGTCGGGTGCGCCGCACTTAGTACGCGGTCGGCAATCGACACGCATTGTATTGAAATATGCACGAACACGGAGAAGGTTAAGGTAGTGTTACGGCAACTTTAACGTAAGTAACAACACTGGGTATTGACAACTTTTAGTACATCCTTAGCAACTAAAAGAGATTTTTCAAAAATGTTGCTATTGCCAATAACCATTCAGGCTGGGACTGAAAATGTTCTAAAAGAAAATCCAATAACATTTTACACGACTAGGGATCGAATCCAGGACCTCAGGCTCAGCAGTCGCGCTTGCGACCACTAAACTAACGAGGCAATTAAGATAAAAATATTTTGCGGTTTAAAAACTGCAACATTTGAAATTCACATGTTTATATCTAGATTCTGGACTGTTACTGAGCATTTCCCAATGGTTGTGAACCCACAGTTCAAGCTCACAAGCATTGGTTATGAACACGCTGTGAACTTGGAGGTGAACCCAAAGGAGGAGAACCCGGGATCGGACCTAGGACCATACGCTTACTAAACCAACGAGGCAGTCAGATAGTCGAGTATTGAATAATAAAAATCATAATATTAAATATTATGAGATTTTTAAAATTAAATAAGCATAACATGGCTTTTATATGTTTAAAATTCGCAAAAATATACATCTATACATATAATAATTTATAATAAAAATCATAATTCCATTTATTAAACCGTTCGAGAGTTAACCCTAGTTTTCTATACGGATCATAAGTTTGATGTATGAACCGTAATAACTTCGAAAGGGTACAAATAGGTTACCGATAAATGTAGCCTTCATGTGAATATCGACTTTGACATTATAATGTTATTCGAATACTTAGGTAACCTATAATATCTCATTTATTTATCATTTTGAGTTTTAGTGCTGACAGTAAACTCCAACATATCCTATGTTCTTTTGACATAATGTATTTACTCAATGACATTTAAGGTGACATTATTATTTAATTTAACTTATTTTTGTGAATGTGAGTACGATGTGGGTTTCTATGTCACATAATATAGGTATAGATCTCAAGTTCAGTCTGACAGTTTGAGTACTTTATGCGACCTACCCAAATGTCCTTTCTGATAGTAATGTTCGCTGGGTCGTTGAGCTCCCTAAGTCAGGGTTGAGTTACCACGATACTCAGCACATGCGTGCACAGTCAGGATAGGTCCACTCAAATCCGTATGGCTCTTTCCTTTAAAGGCCATTCCAGACTAACCTGCATGGTCCTTGCATAGTTTCATTTTAATTTGTCTGGACTTTAAAAGAGACTGACCTTTGAGTTTGTTTCGGTGTTTCTTCTCAAAGGTAGTCAGATAGGAAACACCGACCTCATCTAGCTTAAAAATCAAAACAATTTTTGACGTGTAAAAGTGTTACCTGTAACCTATTTACAGAATAAAATATCAGTTCATTTCATTTCAGTCACGGTTCCATTTCAATTCAGTTTAAGTTGATACTATACTCAGAGGCACAATTAACCGGCCACCTATGTTTAGTGTCACCACGTTTGTTTAAGTTAAAGCATTTCATGATGAATGTTACTTCATAAGTAGCTACTATAGCAATAAATTAAACACTTATTACTCTCACTGCTTTTCTGATTTGTGTTCCCGAAGCATTTTTACGATTTCGAAAGCAAACGTGGTGACACTAAACATAGGTGGCCGGTTAATTGTGCCTCTGAGTATATATTGCATGCAACAAATTAATGGCAAAATAAAAATAAATGTAACAGTTAATTGGTTGCAAGCTTTTAATAGGGCTGTGTCAACGTATTTTTTTTTTTGTAAATATCTAAAACACCGTTGAATGTGAAGAAAAATATTCTGATGAAATCGTCAACACGCATTGACCAAGCGTGGTGATGATAAATGCTCGTCCCTTCTGTGTCTGACAAGAGATATATTTTTTCTGTACTTTCATTAACTCACTACAGATGGAATGGTTTCATTGTCAGAAGTCTCATTTACCGTCGCAAGGACCATTGTCCACAGGTCTTAGCACATACCAACGTTACGTATCGTGAATTGAATGGGATAGATTGATACCATAATCCTTACTTCCCTAACCCTAAAATGCGTTTGTTGTTGGTTTATTGCTTCTTTCACACAGCAGAGCAAACTCTGCTGTGTGAAAGAAGGACAAAGCAATATCTCAATTAATCAGGATCTCAATTAATTTTTGCATAAATATAGTTTATGGGCCCAAGAGCGGTATAGGTTGCTTTTTATCCCAATACCACTATCCCGTGGTTTAATTATATGCACCGCAAAGTGCATATAATTAAAACACGTGACTGTTTTTTTTCCTTTTGATATACGGAACTCTAAACCACGAGCATTTGTTCACATAAAACATAACATCATGCCTGTAGTCTACAAAGGTAGTATCTACGCCCACATTTCGGTAACGTAAATAAAGTCCCATTTAATTGGGGGCGAGCCATTTCCATTAACCGGACACAAATTCAGACTCAGCACTTATTCAGTTTTCAATTTAATTATAGATAAGGTTTTATTATTTCCACTAGCTGTGCATTTAAAAGAATTCGGATTATTTACCCACCATTACTTCGTTCTTTCTGACTTTTTTCTTTTTGCTCGGCTCCTAAGGTTCATAGCGCTATGTTAAATAGCCTATAATATTCCGCATGAATCTGGCTATCATACACAAAATATTTTTTCAAATCCGACTGATAGTTCTAGAGATTAGCGTGTTCAAACAAACAAACTAACTCTTCAGCTTTTATATATATATTTTTTTTTTTTTTTAAAAAACGTTGCCCCACACTAGGATTTCTCCTGTATCGTGGGTGCATTTACAAACACATATTTCACATACACAAACAGCCAGACCTATGTGCAATGCGGGAATCGAACCCGCGACACGTTGCGCAGCAGCCAATCTCTCAGCCACTGCGACAACCGTGCGGTCGAATCGAAATCGAATCTAAATCGAATCGAATCGAAAATATTAGTAAAGAACCAAAAATTAGAAAACATATGACGTCCTCCAACCCGCACTGGGCCCGCGTGGTGGACTACAGCCCACTCCTTCTCACAGAGAGAAAGCCTGTGTCCCACCAGTGGGAACATTATAGGCTGATCATGTCGTTTAAGTATGTAGAATCTAACATACTTTCCGTGGACGTGTAAATGCTTGGTATCCTTATGGAACTTTTTCTCAACAGGGTGACTGATTCAACTATGGTATTCAGCGGGCTAATTGTGTAACACACTTCCGTTAGCAATAGGGCATTTGCCTGTATTTTAAACCGATTTAAAAAAAGCTGTGTTTATGTGTCCACTATTTTCTCAAACTATTGAACCAATTTTGATGGTTTTTCACTAACATAATCTACATAGGTACTTTCAGGAAGGTTTTAGTTTAAAATACATACAAAACTATAGGCGTAATATTAATGTATTTAAAACTGTAGTATCGACCTTTATGTCAAGAGTGAGTGCGCCCGACAACAGGCGTGACAGTGACACGTTCTATTTCTCATTAATCTTTAGCGGCGGCGTGACAACCGGCGCCTTTCAACAGAAATAACTATTTATCTTTATTAGACTATCCAGCGACATTTTGGAATTAGTCATCTGCCTAGCCTTTTCCCAAATTATATTGGGGTCGGCTTCCAGTCTAACTAGTTTCGGCTGAATATTAATATTTTACGTGGAGCGACTGCCATCTGACCTCCACAACCCAATTAATGGGTAATACTGGTATTCGATTGTTAGACCAGCTGTAAGACTTTTTAGGGCTTCTGACTACCCGTAACGATTGTCAAAGATATTCCTATGACAACGACATTTTGGAATTAGTATCTAATCTATTTTTGTACTTATCTATGTCATTTTTAACCGACTGCCCAAGAGGGACCGAGGGTAATGTTTTTCTAGAGTATGTATGTTTGTATATCGGGGACGAGCCTATTGCCAATAACCGGGTACAAATCCAGACTCCGGGCTGTTAACTGAGAATTTCCTAATTAAAAATCCAATAACATTTTGCCCAATCCGGGGATTGAACCATGGACCTCACGCTCAGCAGTTGCATTTGGACCACTAGACCAACGAGTTATAATTAAAAATGATTTAATAGAGTCGTATTTTAGTTGAATCAATTTAATCAATTAAATAATAGTTTAACTCGTCGTATGATAGAACGTAGATCCCGTGAGACACAATAGATCCTAATAAATTGTTTGGCCAAAAAATGCAACACAAAGAGATATGTGGAAAGATATTAAAGTTAAATAATGAAAAAAAAATAAGTAAGTATTATAATAAAAAATGTCAAACAAAATTTTACCCAAACGAAAAAGAAAATCTTATACCGTATAATTAGTACATTTTTTTTGTTTAACTTATTATTTAGTAGGTATAATTGCTGTCAATATTGAGGATAACCCTCTCAAATTAAAAAAATAAACAATGCAGGTACTCAGCAATTTAAATAAAAAAATGTTAAGTAGGTACTCATATTTACGATAGTGGTTAATTCCCATTATCGTTTTAAAGAGCTATGTTATCACTCAACAATAATAAAATTTTATCGCGGTCAAAACACCTCGGAAAAATCCGAATTAAAAAGACACAGAAACATCCAACCTGTTTTCACATACACGCGTTCATGACAACAAACCCACACTATCAACCCACTTTAGAATCAAAACAATGGCCAAACATGGCACAAAAATCAAACAACACTTACCTTAAATTGGGATGTACCTCGAAATGGCGATCAACAATTTGTTTATATTTTTCCACGTAAACTCGCGAGAACTTATCGTCACGGACACCCAACGCGGGCGAGCCCCGATTGAGGAATGAATGAATTCAGGGGTTGCGACGGTGGGCGGGGCTCCTCTGGGCAACAGCACCCAACCAAATTGAAAATCCGCACCCTCCCTCCACATCAATACGAAAAACAACCTTCGCAAATTACCAACTTCGTGGAAAACTCTACGTGATTCTGCGAAAAACCTACTCATTTTAGAAGTTATTTGTCTTTTTAATGTTCGTTTATTATGATGCGCTTCGCAACTTGGTTGCTTGTTTTATATTTGTTGAGGGAGACGTCTATTGAAATAATTCGCAGAATCATTTGGACATAAAGGAGAATTGTCTGTCATATAGCATTGTCTGAATTCTTCAGCGGTATATGGGATTATTAGAACGTTTCTTACTTTCAATGTGCTGAAATAAATGCTAGAGACGGTTGCATATATTTGATTCTAAATGGTACATGTTATTCGACACACTATGCAAATGATAAATTACTGATAACAATAAAAAAACGGGAGGTTTCGCTTCTAGTATAGAATTAAAGCATACCTACCGTATATAAGGGGTTACTTTAATAATGGCAAATATTTTAGAAGGTAAATCTATAGGTTACAAAGTTCCTTTTTAGCAGAAAAATAATTAAAAAATATCATTTTTTTTTTATACATTTAAAAATTAATTTAAATAATTTCCCCATTACTTAAAAACGCCTCTTAATTTTACCACTGATTAAAATATACAACTATCCTTGTCATTTGTATAATAATTAATAGAGATGGCAATTGACTTATGAGCTATTTAATATAATCAGCGTTTATAAATAGGAGTTGATGTTTATGTTTGCATATAACCTATATTTATCTATGATTATGAATGACTTAGGGCCGATTTCACCAACGTCAGATAACATTTATCCAAGGAATAAAGTTGAGATTTGACTATTTGACAGATGTTCTATACAAAATCTGTCTAATCTCAACTTTATTCCTTGGATAAATGTTATCTGACGTTGGTGAAATCGGCCCTTAATTGTTCATAATGATGAGTATAATCCCGTCAAACTTCAGCTAATGAGACACATTGAAAAAGCTATTATTCCTGCCTGCGGGACTCGAAAGATTAAATAAACTAAATTCATCGTTTACTATAGTAGAACGCTTCCAATATTCATAAAATTCACTAGCGGCTCTAAACACGCAGTAAACTTTTAAGTTATCGCGGTCCTTTACGTTTATTGTGCTCTCATAGTTCATGTCTTTCGTAACACGTTGGGCCGAACTTCAGCCTTACATAAATCATGAGATGCGTTTTATTCGCAGACTTCACGTTTATTGCGCGCATAAAGCTGAGGTCAAAGTGAAAAATCACCAGGCGCGGTCCCAGCCGATGATTTTGGGGGGGGGGGGTCATACCGCAGCTGATGACTTTCCGGGGGTCATAACGATTAATGCCAACGTGCTATACCGTGAATTACCGTGTTTAGCGCATTTTTGTACGATTTTGGGGGGGGGTCATGACCCCGTGACGCCCCCTGGGACCGCGCCTGAAAATCACACTGTCTTTGTAATCGGGGTAAAGAATTAAAGAGCATGTTCAAGGTGGAAAAAAAGAAACGTTTTTTTGGCACAAAACATACAGACAAAAATCATAAGAAAATCTGGCCAAGTGCGAGTTAAACTACGCACACTGTAGGGTTCCGTAGATATTTCAGTTTCCGACCGCAAATAAAAGTTTGTATAATTATTATGAAATACAGATTGACGGACAACGAAGTGACTCTATAAGGGTTCCTTTTTCCTTTTGAGGTACGGAACCCTAAAAAAAGACTAAAATCTTATACATAGTTGCTGTTTGCCTAGCTAGCGGCTGTGCCAAGGTCCACTTCAGCATAAATGCCAAACAACCTAGTTTTCCCATATACATAACAAGCAGTGATAGCCTAGTGGTTTAACCATGTGCCTCCCACGGCGAATGGTTTGAGTTCGATCCCGAGGCACGCACCACTGACTTTTCGAAGTCATGTGTGTATTAGAAATTAATTATCACTTGCTTTAACGGTGAAGGAAAACATCGTGAGGAAATCGGCATGTCCTAGAACCAAAAATTCGAAAAACATGTGACGTCCACCAACCCGCACTGGGCCCGCGTGGTGGACTACGGCCCACTCCCTCTCACAGAGGAGGCCTGTGTCCCAGTAGTGGGAACATTATAGGCCGATTATGCTATGCTATCCATGCTATGCTTATGCTAACCTAGTTTTCAACTGGATTCATTGTAAGTTTGACATAAACATATGTAAACCAGATAAAGATAAAATACGAGTATGATAGGCAATCTATTTGCCAATTATGGTGTTAATGGAAATTTTCTACTGAAGCTGCTGTTCAGCAGCAGATGGCAATGGCTTCTACTTCAAGCCATGAACTAGAAGAACTTGCCAGTTTCCTTCAGCCTTGCCACTAAATAAGTAGATTTCGATTGAAAAACCTTTTTTCCTAAATCCTTTAAAATTAGTCCTTGGGTTGGCACATTACCGATGTGATCGACCTGCCGTGGCGCATTGCAGGGCAACGTGACGAGAGAGACAAGTAAACACGAGGCTTAGCTGGTTTTATTGCCTCCTACACATACGGGCAAACGCCAGTGTGGGTGTACCAGATTTTAATATAAATAGCCCGACAAAGTTTCGTCCGGAAAACTGTACGGATTAAATTTATTGGAAAACTGAATTTTAATAGTTAATTTATTAATTGGTATACGGTAGAGCTTTTAGCGGATTATTGCTTAGGTTAATTTATTATATACAGTCTTTGTACGTAGAATGTTTCCTTGTTGACTTCAATTTTATATTTTACATTTCCCATCTATTGACATTAAAGACTGCCTCGTACTTGGTAGTGTTGAAGTCTTGGGTTTCGATCCCCAGGTCGGGCAATGGCAAACCCCCTTATAGACGATGATTAAATCAGCCCTCATGTCAATTGTTATCTCTATTCATTGTCATACAAATGACAACGATAGCTGTATATTTAATCAGTGGTTAAAGTTGAGAGACGTCTACAGGTTAGACAGTGGAAATATTCTAAGGGGTCATTGTACTCATCATTATGAACAACTTTTACTATATGGGACCAACTCTGAATTCGCGAAATAAAATCAGCTGTTCCATACATTTTGTTGAGTTATGTAAACATAAGTGTATGGAGCAGCTGATTTTTTTTCGCGATTTCAGGGTTCGTCCCTTAATAAAAGTTGTTCATAATGAATGTGTAACCTGCCACCCTGTATAAGTAAGGGGGAAGGTTTATTCAGTTTTTTCCATTAGGATATTCTCAGTAGCATTCTGGAGTCTAGATTTGTGCCCCGTTGGTGGCAAATAGACGTGTTCCCTATTACATGGGACTTTACAATGTTTATACTGTCTAAATACGGGTGAACTACATCACCTCAGTTTTCCCCTTTGAGGAATACTGGCTTTTGTTAAATAGTCTACATTATCGCTTCAGAACAAAGGCTTTTCCTCTGTATGAGCCCAAAGTCAGCACGTTCTAATCACAATTCCAGTCAGTTTGCGCCTTAGAAGCTGATTAAATTCAACTGATTCGGAAATGAAAGGCAATTTAGAAAGGATAAGCTGTTTCTCATACGAATTAAATTACGCTTATCCCAAATTACCCTCATTAGGCCGGCTTTGTACGGAGCCAGTCAACTTCGTACATTTTCAAAGCAAAGCGCCATTGATCACGGAGCGAATATGTACGACAATCAAAGGCACATGAGACCTAATGGATTCTAATATCATCGCATCCGTAATATCATGGCTTGAAAATTAATTGGTATTGGTACCGGCACTAATCATGAGCACAGATCCCGCATGTACATTTATTTTCGCCCCAATAGACAGTTGAAATTAAGTAATAGAGAATGGTCCAATTTTAGACGACGAGCATCGACTGACGAATCAATCGTGTGCAACCTCGGCGCCACTCGTCTTCTTCATTCCGCCAAAGAGACCGAAAAATCAGCTAATGCGCAGGTGACGTTTGTGATCATAACTGCTGCCGGTATTTATACCTAAGATAAAAGATGACCATATATCGATCACAGCACCCTCTAATCCCTTCAATTATAGGTAGTCAATTATATTTTTCTATAAAATGTTAGACCAGGAATATAGGATAACAGAGTGCCGCAAACAACAAAACTAAAGCGGGCTTTTTATTTATGTGTGAAAGTCGAAGCGTTCCTATTTGTTTAATGTTTCCCAATAACTGTATTGTATGGTGCAGCTATCTATTTTGTTTTTATTTGACTATTGTTTGGGATATCAAAACATTTTAAAGAATATACCTATTACATATTACGTTAATACACCGAAGGTGCTCTGTCTTCCTATTTTCTTGGTCTGTGTAGGATATATAAATGGTCCAATCCTAAACCGCTGAATCATTTGAGTGTATTGGTGTATTATCCGGAATTGATTTGGTCTGTAAGAGCTCTTCATAAAATCATGATTTGATATCTTCCTGTCAATAGATTGCTGATTCTTCTATATTTTGTACAGCTGTATTATTTGTAACTTCTTATTGTTTCTTCATTTTTCTAGGACCTGAAACGTTAGTGCTAAGGAAGTTTAGGGCTATCATATGATACACATAATCAAAATAACATAAATATTTTGACTAACCTCTCCATGCAAAACGCAATTGGTCTGCTGCAGGCATTACTAGTTAACATTGTTAAATAAAAACCGGCCAAGTGCGAGTCGTACTCGCGCACCGAGGGTTCCGTATCATTTTTGGACGTATAAAGCGAAAAAATCCGGACCGCATAACTAAGTTTGTTTGTGAAGGAATTTTGATGATTTTGAAAAAACTGTACTAGTTAGGAACATCGTTTTATTTTTGGTGCCATATTTGGGTCAATTCCTATCAACTCTAATTATTTCAGATTTTTCGCCCCGCAAACTTCGGAGATAAGGGGGGGGGAATGGTATTTTTTTGGACATTTTTCATCATATGTCGAAAACTGTGAAAGATAAAATAAAATAAAAATATATTTTGAAATGTGCAGATCAAGCCCTTTCATATGATATGTCACTTGACCTAGTAACCCCACTTTAAAATTTCGGACCCCCACTCCGGCCCCTTTTGCAATGAAAATAAAAATATTTTTGGATTTTTTTCATTTGCAATAAAGTTGAACAAGCAACCTTTATAACTGTTCCAAATTTCAAGTCGATAGCATAAGTAGTTGCTGAAATAATCAGGTGTGACAGACAGACAGACAGATAGACAGACAGACAGACAGACAGACGAAGTCGCACCATAAGGGTTCCTTTTTTACCATTTTGGTACGGAACCCTAAAAATGGACTGGTAATAATATTATTACCAGTCCATTTTTATTTAACAAATTATTATTATATTATTATATTATTACCAGTCCATTTTTATTTAACAAATATTATTATGTGTTTGCGCGAAAAGTCCCGACTATAATTAAAACACATTGTGTACAATTCACGAAGGTTTATAAACTACAATAATATTTTTTTTTTAATACCAAACCAGATTCATCGCTCTACAGGAAGGGTTAATGAACCCTAAAGTTAAATATATAATATATATAAAGATAAATAAAGGAATGCCTTTATTATATATTTAACTATATATTATATATTTAACTTTTCTCATAGCAGCCACGTATCTCGTATCGTAGGGCGCCGATCGATACAATCAATCGAATGCAAGTTACACACGGACCATGGTCCACAGATATCGTGTCTACAAATAGAGCACTTTGATCCAAACGCCTTTGATGTCCGTCGCTAGAAGGAAAACATATTGAAGGACAGTTTACATACAACGTCTTGTATTTTTACATAAACATTTATGTTATGCTGATCAAAAAATGTTTTGCATAACTTGCAAATTATAGCTTACTGTAAAATAGACCGACCAATAGTCGACTACGTATGGTATCATAGCGTGCAGTGGGAGAACCAACGGGGCCAGACCCCTTACCCCAAATCTGAAGTGCTGATAAACAGATGAGATTACTGATTTTACTATCTATCTTGATTTCCAACTCTTCCCGCTTCCCTAAATTATATCTAGATTAACTCTCAACCCACTATTTCTGGAACCGCCAATGTTAGTTAGCAAGGAGTAGGTACAATAAAAATTATGAACAAAGTTATTCTGTCTGTAAACTCAAAATGACATTCATAGGCTAACTCAACACAGAGATTTGTGCTCGAGCATCGTTCTGTAATACGGGCCTAAGGCCCGTATTACGTATTAGAGCACCGATCTCTGCTTGAGCATAGATTTAAAGCCATTTGATTGGTTGAAATCTGCTCAAGCAGAGATCTGTGCTCGAGCATCGTTCTGTAATACGGGCCTACGGGCCTAAGCTTTATCTAAAACTAGTTTCAACCAATCAATGGCTTGAAACTAGTTTATAATATTGAATCTTGAGTTAGGTTCTTCATTACGACCAATTTTATAATTATTGTGGGTCATAGTTTTTTAGAATCAAATAACTATGTTTTTTTCGTTTCAAAAAGTTCTCCATAATAAGAACGTAATGACCGTAGTCAACAAATAATTTAGGTAGGTACAACAAACATAATATAAATTGTGTATTTTAGTAAAAGGCTACAGATTTTAATCTGTACTACAAGTTAATTTGCCGGCGCGGCAGGAGTCACCAATCACGGACCGCAGACCACAGGAGCGTTTTATAGTAATTGCTTTTCACTCGGCAGTTCGCTACTACCAACCGTGGTTATGGGTTAATTTAGAAAATGGAAAACTATTCAGTTTTTCGCTAACACTTTTTTTTGCTCACGTGTTGCATTTAGCATACCTCTGCAATTTCGATCAGTTCAGGCAATCCGTTAAGACGATGTAGGGGAGATCATTTGCAACCAAATGACCTCTTATGACCCCTATGCAAATGTCAAACCATTTTCAATGTTGCCCAAAATGCACGTATCAAAACCAGCGTTTCACATAATAATTCCCTTTGACGCTATGTTGGCGGCCCCATCACATGTAAACATCCACTTTACACCACTAACAGTAGCATTACCTAATAGTCATTGCATTTCACGAGCGCACGTCAATCATTGTAATTTAAACCATAGGTCAATGAAAATTAAAGTCATGACGTGCGCTCGTGACTTTCAACAGACATACTAGGACAGGGATGGCGAACCTATGACACGCGATAAAACAATGGACACGACAACAACAAAAGTCACACTAAAATTCTCATTATCTATTTTCAATAAAACAAATCTACAATGCATATAACATTATCGATTTGTCTTGGAACTGTCATTAATTAGGGATTTTAATTTGAGTAATTTTTTTTTCATTTTCTTTACTTTTCATTATTTTTATTAATTTTCAAGTTAGTAGGGGTTCGCCATCCCTGTACAAGGAACTCCCCATAGTACCGGTGCTCGCTCGAATAGTTAACTACACTAACTACGTTACATTCAACTTGCAACTTGTGATAGAAGCGTAATTGAAATCTTTGTTAGTTAACTTCCAGCTTCCAGTTATGTAGCGTAGTTAGAAATGGGTTTTCCAAAGCATAAAGGAAGTTTTGTATTAGAGTCGCACTGTAATAAAAAAACTTTAATTATCTTTGCCTTGCTTTTGCCCTGAAGTTGCACAGAATATGCTAAAAAAAATCTACAATAAGGTGGTTATACCACAGGTCTTCTTACTAGGCCACAGCCACAGAAACTTTCGTTAGCCTTGTTTAAAAAACTTCCTACTAGAGTATTAAGAAATTGTATAGAAAAAAACCGTGTGATTTCTGGCAAATAATTATTAATAGCCCAAACCGCCATCTGTTGGTGTCAGCCTGGTAGGTAAACAGTGAAAACATTCGTTAATGTAACTATATATTCTATAGTAGCTTTTGCCTGCGTCTCCACTCTATTTTGAACATTACGGAACTATATTTTGAGCATTTTAATTTGGAGAATTGCCCTTCAGTTGTCAGGCTTTGGAGCTACTTCTGACTACCCGTAACGACTGTCTAAATAAATATTAGTCGGTCAATCGGGACCGACTAATCTCAAGCGGGCTACATATACATACGTGCAGTTTCATCTGACAGTTTTAGCTGCTCAGTTAAATCATAACGTGTGTAGAAAAAATTGAGAACTGGTACACTTAAACTGACAATTAATTAAATTATCATTAGATAAAACTGAACTGCACGTACGTAGCCCGTTCCAGGGGCACATAGAATTTTCGAGGCACCCACGTCCAGCATCAAAATATGGCGACAATGACATAGCGCTGACATATGGCGACATAGCCCTGACAAAGCGACTTTCAACTAACATCCAACCAATCACAGACCAAATCATATTACCCTCATATTCTCATCTACGCGATGCCGATGTTAGGGGAGTCCCAAGTGCACTAACATCATTACGTCCCAACTCCGGACAAGTTGCAACTAGCAGCTAATTGAAATCTCCAACTTTCAGCGCTGACGGTATTTTGTGCAAGAATTTGAAATGTAAAAGTCAATATTTTGCAGTATTCGTTAGATAAAGTTATCTGACGATTGAAAAATCGGCCCATAAACATATTAATGCTATACATACATATAATATGACAAGCTTATCGTATTTTCATTAAATATCTGTGCAAGTGTGCATGGCAATACCTCTTTTTTTCTTCTTTTTGTTATCAGAAACCTTAGATTATCTAGATTCCGCTCTACCTAAAAACGATAGCTCCTTGAACGCGGCAACTCGATATCGTAGTGTAGGTATATTGACTATTTGCAACGATGCAGCTTGTGTGCGTAAATAAAATTGTGATGTCAACTTTTAAGCTTTTACCCGAATAATGGGAAAAATTATTTTATGCAGTTTAGTATTCTAGTAGTTGAGATAACATTGGTTGCTAAGGAGACTGACGCGAGTATGCTATTCTAGCACAATATTAGTTGCCGCATTTGTCTAGCACGTCGCCGGTATCTAGTCAGAAAGCAGCGGAGACCAATCATTAATCTATGACTGTCAGAGACCATTCTTGGCGTGCGCACATCAACCGTAAAAAGCTGAACACTAGGACACATTCTGCCAAGGCATGCGCTGCGATTGGTGACTGCCCCGCCAAGCATCTTGCACATTGCAAATAAGTACATTTTATATCTATTATTATAAACCTAAATTAAACACAGAACCGTAATCAATCACTAATGACCTTTTCAGAAGACTCAATCGTGATAAAAATTCTACAAAAAAATTCGTCGAATGAACACAAACATCTTTAATTACTAAGCTAACAACATTAGGCGGTTTTCGTAAACAAATTAGTGGTACGTTTATGGTAACCCAGTTCTTTGTGGACTCATGAAAATGTGAGAAAACTTTCGTATGAAGTCTATATTTTGTCACGGTACTGAGTATTTGTGCCCTATTTGTCACATAGAAGTCCTCGGTCCGACTGAATAAATAGACTGCTAGTGATGTAGGTACCAACTTTTCTCTTTATTATGGTGTCGAGAAAGTCGGTATCGGTACCATATAATAGGTAGGTAGGTAGGTACCACAATGTCACAAAACTTGTCACGTTCTCATTGAATAAGTACGTTACTGGGGATATTTTTCAGATTATTTATTACTAGCTTACGTCCGCGGCTTCGCCCGCATAAATGTTATCACACAGTATTTGTATAAATTTTATTATAGCCTGTGTTATTCTGACGTATAAGCCATATTATGTAAAGTTTCATCAAAACCCGTTCTGTATAGTTTCGCATGAAAGAGTAACTAACAACCTTGTGTGCTGCTGCCACTTGCTACTCTGCCGTGCTAACAATAAACAACGCATCTCACAGTTTTTGCAAAATTAAGTTGGTTACATAATATATTCGGAATATACGCAGCGAGATCTATCTGAATATGTTACTAACTCAATTTTGCATAAAATGTCAGATGCGTTGTTTATCGTCACTGCAATCGGTCACTGTCGCTGGTATCCGAATACCTTTACCTGCACGTGGTCTACATTCGTATTTGGCGTGCCCAGGTATTAAGTGTCTCCTGATTGTGTTTATGAAGTTTCTAATTTTTAAAACGCACTACCGTAAAATACCGTGAATTCTCCCTAAGTGATCTAGATTACTCATGTCAATCGGAGACATCCCCTAGATAGGAGGAGTCGGGGGAACAGTCGTTATGATTGCGGTTGACAAGCGAGCGAGTGACCGCGTTGATGTTATCAGTTTGCAGATGATTGGGTTTATTGTTACTGCTTTTAACACTCGTGTTTTATAAAATAACACGTGTATTCCTAAAATGGGTAAGCAGAGATGTAACTAACTGGAACATAACAGTGTCCGAGTCTGGGATAGCTGGGATCGCTGGCATAGTGACCGCAAGCGGGACTGCTGAGCGTAGTTTCCAGGGTGAACCCAGGAAACTACGCTCAGCAGGCCGAGGCAGTTAAAAGAAGCTGCCATTGAAAAATATTTTTTTTTTGGTTTCGAATAACTTGTAGCCACATCACTAGAAAGGACGTCCCACAATTCGGTGGCAATAATTTCTAGTCTGGCAGACAAGGCGATAATAAAAGTGTTTACAGGAAAAAAACTGGTTTTATTGGCGCAATTTATTATTACCATAAACTATTGGTGACTGGTACACTAGTTATTTTTTAGGATGAAACGACTATTATGTCTGGACTCTGAAGTTACTGTAGTATTACGAGGTCTTTAATAATGAGACGTCACAAATATAGGAATATGTAATAATGGTTATAAAAATCAAAATTATCGCACCCTTTTATTATAAGGGTTGAGCAGATAATTATGTAAGTACTTACCTCTCGTCTGCCAGCCTAAAAGTCAGTAACAATAGAAAATCAATTTTGCAACCTTCAAAGGACCATTATTATCTTCACTCGGAGCAACTCTTTTAGTGAAGAGATAAAGAATACGACACTGTTGCTGTCTATATTCACACCCGGGGTGCGAACGAGAGGTGAATAAAGGCGACAGCATTTTCAATACCGTTCTTTACCCGACGAATAGTGCCCCAAGTTGTAGGACGATATTAGGTCATACGTGAAACATATAAGATCATTATGAAAATATGCGCATAGAGTTAGTAGTAGTACATCTTCCCAACACAAAATAACTACTTATCACAACCTATTAAATCCGTTCCGCCAATCCTTAAATCTCGTATTACGAGTTTACGACACGCAGTTGAAGAGACAATCTAATCTTATCCGAAGATCAACGTCACCCCAGTTACATTAATTTATCAACAATACATATTAATTAATAGCTTAATATCTTGCAGAATGTTATATTATATAAAATGTAATAAGCGTTCGTACATAGATAAGTACAAAAGGTCAACCAGGATGGTTTATATGCAGTGACTGGATGATTTATATTTATGCAGTGTTTTAGTTTAGTGCAAGTGGCGAGTGACGAATATCAGTGTTAGATTGAGAGTGTGCGGCATTTTTAATGTGTGAGAGATCTCTATATTTATGAAGGAGCGGTTGTAGTTATGATGCACACTGCCACAGATAATATAATACTATACGTACAGATGCCTCATCTCATACAAATAAATGTGACCGATTTAGCGCGGGCTATCTTCGGGCTATACATTTTTCCGTGCTTAAAGGATTTTTCAAAATTTGAACAAATATTTTTCATGATGTATTTTTTCATGTTTTTAATTTTACACAAACTTCAATAACAAATCGATACATATAACGCCATCTATTATGAGGTATTCCAACAAATGTTCCTTTGTTCCTGATGAGACCCCGTGACACTGCTTTAAAAGTGGCCACAGCGATTCCCGTAGGTACTAATTTGCTAGTTAAAATGTAGTATGTTAATTTATAATTTGCTTAATAAATGGTCTAAACCTTCTGTGTATTTATGTTGTATGTCAGCAGTCATAACAATATGGCGCAACGTTATTGTCATATCTAAGTATTTGAACAATAAAGCGAACCGCTGGTTGACTGGAATTAATGGCGTGTTCCTAACGTAATGGTTATTTTAGTGACCGTAAACAGAGGACATAAACTGCATTCATGCCTATTTTGAATGTTCACTTGGTTCGTATGATATGGGGATTAGGCAGCCGAGCGGGTGTCGTAGGTACTGCGCACCGGCCGGTTGTTTTTTCCATATAGCTGACACGTCGAGAGAGCCGTCCGACTGTCGTGCGACACCCGCACGGTAGCAGTCCGACACCAATTGTCTAAATTGAAAGAACTCTAAAGAGGTAAAGTTTGTATGTGTGTAGACGGTAATCTCCGGAACTACTGATCCGATTTTGAAAACTCTTTCACTAATAGGATGCTACGTTATCCATACAATATTGCCCAAGACTTTCTAAGGGCCAAGTTCACCGATAAGATAACAGTCCGATAAATTGAAAACGGCCGTTTAACATGACTTTTTATATAGAGAAAGATGTGTTAAACGGCCGTTTTCCATTAATCGGACTGTTAACTTGTCGGTGAACTTGGCCCTTAAGCTACGCTGTATTTTTATGTTGTAATAAGTAAGTACATACTTGAATGCGTTTTGTTCTAACACTTATCTAGGTATTGTTAATAATATTAATTAAGCCAACCTGTATTTCCTGTTAAATCAAGAATGTAAGTACTCTTTAGGCCGCGGCCGCACCGGAACGGCGACAGCGATGTGACGGCGATTTCCTTCTCCTTCCATTTCGGCTTATATGAAGTTGTTTTCACGAAATCACCGCCGCCGTCGCGTCGCGTCACGTCACGCGTACCGGTGCGGGCGCGGTCTTAGTCTTGGCCGCGGCCGCACTGGTACGGCGAATGCGACGCGACGGCGATTTCGTGAACAAATAAATGTCGCTTATCGTTTCTGCAGTGCGGCCACCGACCTATTTTTTTATGAGTTTTTTTTCACGAAATGGCCGTCTCGTCGCTGTCACCGTACCAGTGCTGCCGCGGCCTTAAACCTGAAAAACAACTGACACTAGCAAGACTTGAACTCGCGACCTGCCGCGACCTTTGTAGGACCACAGCGTCACTCTGACCATTGAGCTATCCTGTCACACCCGCATCAAATCTCTTTAATACGGTTCGGTGCGGCCACGGTACGGTAGAGGTCGTGGGTTCAAGTCAGCCACTGTCAGTTGTTTTTAAAGCTCTACTCGAATTACTAGCTGTACCCCGCAGTTTCGACCCCGTTGCTCGGCCCCTAAGGGTGATTTTAAATAGCCTATACTATTCCTCATGAATCTGGCTATCATACACAAAAAGATTTTTTTGAATCCGACTGGGTAGTTCCAGAGATTAGCGCATTCAAACAAACTATGTATTCACCAGTTTTTTCATTCATTATCCGTCCATGTGGACCCTATTCCGTGAGAATTTCAAAAATCCGAAACAGATAATCTATCACACTTCATCTTCGATTCACGGAGAACGATATGGAAAGATTAAATTCACAGTGTGAAGTTGTTTAAACAATGATAGCTAAAATACACCTCTTCACGAATCAAAATGCAATCAAAACTGCTTTAAGCTCGCCAAACTTCCGACATTCGAAATCGTACACAACGCTTTCCAAGGGAAATAAACATGTGTTTGGCATATAAATATCGATTAAAGCGAGTCCGTTGCATGGATCGATTTGTTCGAATCGATTATATTTAGATTGTAGTGCTTATGCGACCGACCGGCGGCTGGCCGGTTACAAACGACTTGTTTTGGCAACGAGAAATCGAATTAAAGTTGCTAGCGAGTGATACGACAGGTAAACAAACACACATACCTACCTACCTAGCTGTTTTGTGAGTACCGAATAAGCAAAAGTTTTTAACTGCTTGTGCTACTTAAGTCGATGGTTATTGGAGTGTCATTTGCAAGCGATCATATTCACATTCTATTTCGATCTTTCTTTAAAAAAAATAAGAAAATAAAGGTAAAAAACGCATTTAAGGTTTATGCACACATATCAGTCATGTCACGTCTAAATTATGGACGTAACGTGGTATGTGTGAATAGGTGGTCAGTCACAATCACAACTCGCAAGTCAGTCACAGCAAAATCTTAGCAGTCTTAGTTACAATGGCACGTTTCACCTATTTTATATTTTTTGTATTTAGCATCCATGTACTTAGGACGCAGACGTGACAAAAATTTGTAATTACTTACTGTCTCAACTAATTTCAAAAGCTTGCGACTGTTCGCAACGATACATGTTTTAACGTGCCAGTGATTGAGGTACGCCGATCGTGACGTGACTGACGTGTGGGGCCGGTGTCCTATTACTTCTACTAAACAATATTAATTATTTAACATGACTATTCAGTGACTTGCCGGCGACGTGACGGTGTCGTGGCGGTGACGTGACTGATGTGTGTGCATGAACCTTTATTCGAAACTTTTTTTAGACACATTGGACACAGCCACACAGGTGAATAATTTCTTCGCACAGAGAGGAGGCCTAGGTCTCAGCAACACTTAAGTGCATTATGTAATTCAGATATAAACGAGACATTTTCGTGATCAGCACCAACGACAGCAATAACTACTAGAAATCATGGATTTGTCGAAACTGCTCCACGAGTTCCACATTCCAAGAACAGTATCAAAACATTCAAAACTATTCTATTTTCATGTTTCTAATTTCGCAATGACAGCTGGTTTATGTAATAATTTCTGAACACACTAATACTGCAGGTAGATTCCACGTTATAAATGGCTTAAGGAACTATCGCGATCCATCTGGTTTGTGTCGGATTGCTATGGAAGAGTGAGCGTTGCTACAAATGTACCTATTCTAAATGGAGAAGGGCGATTTGTAGGAAATCGTTGTTATTATATTGTTTCTTCGAGTCATAACGATAAAATATCGGTTTTATCGATATACTACAGCTGTTGCCCACGACTTCGTCCCCGTGAAAATGGATTATTTAATCATTTTTACTGAATTTTCATTTCTTCTCGTGACCACGGTCAATGCAACATGATCGAAACATCGAGGGTAGTCAAAATACTGTTATTTTGATTATGTTCTATGTATCTATCTATATCTATCTATTATGTTAATTTTAATTATGATATATATAAAAGCAGAGGGTAGTTGTTAACAAAATGCGTGATTGTAGGTGGATGAAACGCTGCGTTTCGGCGTTGAATGTGTTCATGTATTTTGGGAATCGAAATATAAAACCATCTCGTTTTAGTTCCTGGAAATTATGGTAACCCTACTTATAGCTATCAACAACAAAACTCCAACAACAATTTTGCTGAAACAAAACAACAGCATATAGAATAGAATCTCGTTGTAAAGTGCATTCCTAGCTTCGCGAGTGCCAACTTTGTTATGCAGACAACTTTATTAACTTAAACTGGCGGTTTGTTAGCGGAGCTATTTTCAGGTGTTCAGTTTGTGGTAATTATTCGGTAAATTATAGCTAGGATATAATAGGCATAACATTACGCTTTTCCCCGAAGGATTAAGCAGAGCCTACGCCATTTTACTCCCACGGCGAATGGTTCGAGTTCGACCCCGAGGCACGCACCGCTGACTTTTCGAAGTCATGTACGTATTAGAAATTATCACTTGCTTTAACGGTGAAGGAAAACATCGCGAGGAAACCGGCATGTCCTAGAACCAAAAATTCGAAAACATGTGGCGTCCACCAACCCACACTGGGCCCGCGTGCTGGACTACGGCCCACTCCCTCTCACAGAGGAGGCCTGTATCTCAGTAGTGGGAACATAATAGGCCAATCGGCCTATTATGTTCCCACTACTGAGATACAGGCCTCCTCTGTGAAGCATAATCATGCTTATGCTATTATGGTACGCCATTTTAATAGCGTGCGAGACACAGAACTCTAAATAATAAGTAAATAGAAGTCGCAAAGGCGCGTGACCTTGGCGCCGCTTTCGGGCAAATTATGTAAAGTAGGTGGTATCTTACACGAGACTACTAAAAACGTGCGCGTTTAAAGATGTGACGTAAAATGTGGACGCGTTTCTTACATGTCACTGCTTGCGCTGCACTGATCACGTGAGGTTGATAATAGCGGATAATGCGACGCTATTTCTATCTCTTTCTAGCCATTACACACGGTAATATTAAAAATATTGTTTTTGGCCACCCCATCCATCTTGCCCGTCCGTCCCCTATGTGAACGAAATTAAGTTTAAACATTACCTGCCTTACTTAATTTGCTTGAAAACGCGCCTTTGCGACTTTTATTGACTTATTATTTAGATTTCTGGGACTAAACAGAGATCATGACCTATAAGTTTGTTCCGGTGTTTTTCTCAAAGGTAGTAAAAACGTCGACCTCGCCTAGTTTCAAAAAAAATATTGTCCTATAAAAGTATTTATAACCAATTTGCAAAATATATATTAATAACTTCTGCCCGCGGCTTCGCCCGTGTTTTTGAGATAAAAAGTAGCTTATGTATTATTCTGATGTATTAGCTTAGCTATATTACTGTAAAGTTTCATCAAAATCTATCCAGTAGTTTTTACGTGAAAGAGTAACAAACATCCACTCATACATCCATCCTCACAAAGTTACACATTCATAATATTAGTAGGATTAGTAGGATAGTAGGATTTATCAAAGTGTAAAATAAGCCACCGAATTCACACACCTAATTTTGTGCAAGGCGGCTGCTCAATTAACCTTACCTTGCCAGTAAGAGCCCGTTATACCAGTCTGAACAATGGTATCAAATTGCACAGCAGTACACACAATAGCTCCGACTTGATTGTTCAATTCGGAGGTAATTCACTGAGAAATTGCTGGGTTTCGAGTTTGAACAGACTTTGTCAATACCGATGGTGTTCATAATAAGTTTAGAGGGATGTCAATATGTATTAATAGGTTCAAAGGATTATTACACCACATAGTAAAACATAGCTCTAGTTAATGACGCATTATTCTTGGTCGTAAGCTCGCTCTTAGGAGGATATTTGTATTACTATATCAAATATGTATATAATTACTATTTTCCGCCCGCGGCTTCGCCCGCGTTTTTCGGGATAAAAAGTAGCCTATATGTGTTATTCCAGACCATAATCTATCTGTGTGCCAAATTTGATCCAAATCCGTCCAGCCGTTTCAGCGTGAAGAAGTAACACACACACACCCCCACACCACACGCACACAAACTTTCACATTTATAATATTGTGATGATGATCATAGATCTAGGAGTCATGTAATATAGACATTGTCTTGAAAGATTTTTAAAGTCTTTCATACTAAATATTGGATAAATAAAAGATATCCTAGATAATGATATCCTTTACAATACCTATAATATAGGTATATTACGGGTGTCCAAATTCGGGTAAATTAATTCGGACCTAAGGGCGATAATATTTTAGGTCCGAATGAATTTACCCGAATTTGGACACCCGAAATGTTAATTACCTCCAAGGCTCCAAAGAAACAAAGAATTATTGATGTTTTTATTGCGGGAACAATGTGCGTTACAACTACAAATTCACCGATCTCCCACACATTAAAATGCCGCACACCCTCAATCTTACACTGTTATTCGTCACTCACACTAAACTAAAACACTGCATAATATAATCAACCGCTATTAGATATAGGTACCGGAGTTATGAGCAGAGCACAGATCGCTCATGTACATTTTCGGGCCAATAGACAATAGACAGTTGACAATACATAATACGAGCATTGACGACGAACCAATCGCGTGCAGCCTCGGTGCCCCCCATCTTCTTCATTCCACCATAAGAGGCCGAAAAATCAGCTAATTCGCAGGTGACGTTTGTGCTCATGACTGGTGCCGGTACCTATACCTACTTGAGTTATACCTTTTTAAAATTAGGACACTCAAAAGCGAGGGCAAACTACTAAGCACATGTACAGGTCTTCCAAAGTGATAATGCGCATAGAAATCTTCGTCACTGTTCGGCAACGGTCGTATTTCACGAGCGTCGGAAGACGATATGTATGTAGAGTGGTTAAGTGCATTTTCTTCATGCATAATTTAGTAGAATTATGTGTTTTGTGCTGATAGATAGACAGAAAAAGACAATTAGCGAAGATCTGCATGCGCATTATTAATTTGGGAATACTGTATTTACAACATGAATTAAAAATAAGTTGAACTGCCTAGTTTATACTTAACTCTTTTGTTAACTGTAAAATAAACATGAAACATGCTAGCATAAACAAAATACCGTGACCTCGACCCAGCACTTGTTTGTACACAGCTTCAGTACCACGAGAATTTCAGAACGTTTACAGTTGACTGTTTACTGTTTTTATACTTTACTATGAGAAAAACAAAGCTTTCAAGCAAATTATATTAACCTGTACGGAGTACCATAGTTTGCAGAAGAACAATCTTATACAACGTTTTCGAGAATTAGGCTGCGTTTCCACCAGAGATGTGCGAGGATGCGTAGCGAGGGATACACAACCTTACAGCTCCACCGACAAACTGTTACGCAGTTTGGTGGGTTAAAAACAGGAAAAAGGTGTTTGGTCCAAAATAAATGATTTATTTATTTATTTACACAATCATTAAGGCCTAGAACAACTGTCGACAGGGCTAGGGTCTATGCCAAATAACAAAACAAATAATTGTTTTTATGGCCTAGGGTCGTCAATCGTCGTGCAATAAGTCCGTAATGCAGACTCCAATAACATTTCCACCAATTGAAAATTAAAGAAATTATTTGACTCTTATAGCTAATTGCTCCTACACCAACACCTATTGAACGTTACTATATTTACATCCAGAACGGCAGACGGGTAAATAGACCCAGTGACCTTGACCCTTATGTTCTTACTGCGAGTCTGGGTAATATTGCCCGTACGCTGCCGATTCTGCAGGTACATTTTATTGCTCGCCGAACATGTTTATTGCGTGCTGACGTCACTGTTATTCCTGTTACAGATAAATTTAAGGGAGAAATTAGCCATAATAAGGCACGTATTTATTCTAATAAAAAAATAAATACTGATATTTTGATTATGTTTATGCGCGAAAAGTCCCCATATAATTAAAAAACATGTGTACCTACAATTCGCGAAAGTTTAAAAACTACAATACGTATTTATTCGTCGAAGAGATGGGCAGTGGACAGTCAAGTGGTGTATAGCCATAGCCACATGTCACCAGGGGGCCTAGCACCAACAATTTTGACGTTGCGTATGGTAAACGTAAGCATATTTTAAATTGAAATTATACGTTTGCTACACGATATTTATATAAATTAAATACTTTATTTATATCTCTGTATTTATTAAAAATTAAAATGGACAAATTGTATAAAATGTTATCAAAATGATTTAGGATTTTTTTATTTTAGATTAATGTACAGCCGTGCCTCGTGGTTTCACATCCGTTGCTCGGCTCCTAAGGGTCAAATGACAAATAAGCAAGCCTCTAAATAACTCAGTGAAATAGCCCGAAAAATAACGTGAGTTGTAACTCAGATTCCGTTCCAGGCCATGGACTAGCGGGGCCGGTCGGCGGCACTTTCACAGGCCATTAAAATTTACAGGCCAAGCTATTACCAAGTGAAGAAATGTTTATTGTTTATTAAAAACGTTAACGTTGTGTTTTTTTTAAGCGTACCTATTTGTGCAAAATAGAAAAGTTTAAAATCTATAAACCGACTACAAAAAACCTGTATACAATAATTATGTATAAGGCTTTGATTAGCCATTAAATATTAATCAATTTAATTTGGACATATTTACTTAAAGTGTTTCAGAGTAGGTACAGCTCTGATCAAATGCCGCAGAGTTGTGCCAACTTACATACACTCCCATTTTTATACCACATTATTTTTAATCACACACATTATAAATTATATAATGTTTTTTATTTGTATCAATCAATCATAACAGCAAACATCAGTTTTGCTGGACAACCTTTAGAAGCGTGTCTTTGTTTTTGTTCACCCAGGTAAACGAAAATACACCGTTTACTATCTCTTATGTATTGCAACATCACACAGTAAGTACCTAACATACAAAACATAAAAGAAAACAAACATAGACCCATTTATTTATAAAACCCTAAATAATTTCCAAGAAAAAACAACAAACAGCTGTTAATATGCGCATATAAATAGAAAAATATACCTTCACGTGGAACCCTGAGAAACCAATAAATAACGCGGGCTCGGTATAAAATAATGAAGGGACCAATGCTGGGCCTCGATCCAGGCCCGGACGGTTCACAGGCCATTAAAATTTATAGCCCATCCGGCTATAAGAGAAATGTTTATTTGTAACTACCTATTGTACGAATGGACGGTTATCCGAGAGATAGGAAATGTAATTTATAATGATTTAAATTACTGCCTCATAGATCTAGTGGTCGCAAGCACGACTGCTGAGCGTGAGTTTCTGGGTTCGAACCCCTAGTCGGACAAAGTGTTATTGGATTTTCAGAAATTAGTTTTAATTTTTAGTGTGCACTTGGTTCTTTTTATAGACTCCTAGCTCTGCCCGCAACTACGTCCACGTGGAAATTGGAGAACAACACAAAGGTATCGATTCTGGTGTTGACAAACTAATCTAATTTAGTCTCATTACGTTTCATTAAGTATCTTTTTAACGAAAAGCATGAGACATCCCTTTGTCATGTTTTTCGTTACATAGAATTCGTTAAAAAGGTACTTGTTTAATTTCAATGATGTGAATTTAATCGTCATCACAAAAGGTCCCGTCTATTTTCCCGTAAATGACACGCGTAGGGAATGGAATTTCAAAAAATCCCTCCTTAGTTCCAATTATTACAGAGATTATGAAATTGTTTAATGAATTGAATCACAATAAAAACTTTTTCCGATCTCAACATTCCAACGAACCTTTTTGAACGCCGCCGCCGCGCCGTGGCCGTGTCTATCATTACTCCTTTGATTATTTACATAATCAACTCATTTGAACTCATTAGTAAATTGACGTAACGTTTCTGACAAGCATCTACCATATGATTTTGAACGATTTTGAAATATATTTTTACAAACAATTACTTGTGTACTTTGAAAAGTAGCTTTTATTACATTTAGGATTTGTTATTATCATTATTTTTTGTAGGCAATAGAGAGTTTATTTGGAACTTCGTATTTGTGTGGTGAAAACGCAGTATCCTCTGGCTATTATTGGAAAAATATCGCATATAAATGAATTCCTTTTCGATGCAGACAGTACCTACACAGAATGAGAAATGAGTTTACTCTAGAGTCTAGTGGATGTCTTGGTCTGAGCTAATTAGCAAAGACCTTTTCTTAATTCAAGCAACAAACGAAACACACACTTGAAAATTCGCAAAGAAAGAATCAAGGTTGAGACAAAATCTAGCAAAAATCTACATAAATTGTTTTACCAGCGAAAATTCGAAGTAATTACTCCAGGTTTTACCAACTGTTGAATCTGCTGAAGTACCAAACACCAATTATGAATGTCCTACGCTCCATGTTTGGGGTCTGCAGTAGTTCGGCTGAGAAGGGAGAGGTCCACGACACGATCAGGAGAGTATTCGGCAACGATATGGTGATGAAAGACAATACGGACAGACATAATCAGTTAGTAATAGTATTTTATTACTAGCTTCCGCCCGCGGCTTTGTCCGCATTTTTGGAACAAAAAGTATCCTGTGTTATTCTGATATTACTGTTATATTAGGTAGGTACTGTAAAGTTTCATTAAAATCTGTTCAGTAGTTTTTGCGTGAAAGAGTAGCAAATATCTTCACAAACTTTCGCATTTATAATACTAGCTTCCGCCCGCGGCTTCGCTCGCGTTTTTGGGATAAGAAGTAGCCTATGTGTTATTCTGATGTATAAGCTATATTACTGTAAAGTATTATCAAAATCCGTTCAGTAGTTTTTGCGTGAAAGAGTAACAAACATCCATACATCTTCACATCCTCACAAACTTTCACGTTTATAATATTAGTATGATATGATAGTAGGAAGTAGGATAGGATAGTAGGATTAGTAGGATAAGTATAAGGTACAATTTACATGGACTGAAGCGTGGCGGCGCGCATTTAAAAAAATGGTAAAGGGAATTGAAGTGTCTCTACAATAAATAAAGTTCTAAGTGACATTTTCGCGGACAAAAACCACACCTGCAGGCGAACAACTCTTGTCCGCTAATGATAGTCAAACAGCGATCATAATCTCCCAGAAGTAGTAAATATAGCAATTTCTCTTTAAGCTTTTGACATTACGGGAAAATCAAACAACGATATTGTAGGTAAGATAACATAACAGTAAATTTAAAATAATACATTTTTAAAGATAATATACGTCGCAATGTGAGCTACGTGCTGATAATTATTAGTTTCTAACATGAGTCAATGAATGGTCTGAGAACTGTAAAGGAATAATAATATGGGAACAGAATAACTAGCGTCACCTGTCGGCTGTCATTATAGCTACTGGCATAACCACGTAGAAAAATATAACACAGCCAAATAACGCTACTCTTCAGTAGTGTTGTGTTCCTGTGATGAGTTATAAGGTCGCCAGAGCGCCTGAGGAGGCGCTGTGTTGACAGCGGTGGACCAGCTGATAGCACAGCGAATCGTCGTTTTGAGGCGCTGATAACTGCGTACGGCCTTGAGTGATTTGGGCGGTGTAGCTTGAGTGTTCTGTGCTGAGCTCACGCAACGCGACATACGTCCGCCGAGCAATACGACTCGCCTATGGGGTGGCAACGCGCATGTGATACTCGATGTTGCAAGCGTTTTCTAGGCTACAGTGGCAGCTCCATCCCAACCATACATGGTTTTGATGTTTATGCTTGTCACAACTTTATTATCATTTATTTGTAAGGAGGTAAAGTGATTATT
Source organism: Thalpophila matura (assembly GCA_948465475.1). Classification (NCBI taxonomy): domain Eukaryota; kingdom Metazoa; phylum Arthropoda; class Insecta; order Lepidoptera; family Noctuidae; genus Thalpophila; species Thalpophila matura. The sequence continues at coordinate 7,093,978 of OX419198.1, read as the reverse complement.
CTGTCCTAAAAGAATACAGGTACGTGGAGACGAAAACTTCTAAAAGAAAACTTTTTCAGAAGGAGTAAATACGTGAGTCACATTCGTGAGAATCTACCCAAGATGTTGGATGCGAAGATTTTGAGCCACAAGATGAAAATGAAGAAACATGCCCCTCCTGTAGCAGAAGTAAAGATATTCATCACTTCTTTTATTCCAACAGATAGCCGTACGTTTGGTAACCATCGTTACCAAAGTTGATTCAGTATTTTCAGGGTGTATGACCCTTTTGTGATGGGAATAGTGTCCCTGCATGGTATACTTGATCAACTTTGCTAATTATTGTTCATTACTACTAGTACTAAACGGACTGATCATATTAAAAAAAGAGCATTGATTTTAGAAAATAAACTTGTCACCGTTAGATACCGTATAGGTAAAAGCTTTAAGAAAAAAAACCAGTGATCAAAGAACTTGTTATCCAGTGGCTGACCACAGATTAATAATATAAGTAAGAGGAATATTATTTGCGCTACGTGTCCCAGTTTCGACCCTTGCAGGAATATTTGTTAATTAAGCCAATGCTTAGGCCATGTTGTTTCAACTTACAGTTACGTATCTGTAACCGTCAAATATGGCGGCTTGTACGACAATTTCAAACTGACTTAACGATTACGTACTGACTTACGAATACAGATGGTTTTAAGCAACCCGCCCTTAGTCTAGAATGCAAATCCTTTTGATTACGTCCCGAATTTAAGTAGTTCGTTAATTCTGCTAATTCTCTCGTCAAGTGATTTGATTGGCTGTTGTCATTTCGGTCAACCAATCCCAACTCCTGGGATTGGTTGACCGAAATGACAACAGCGTCCTTCTACATTATGAGTTAATGACTGCTTGTAATTTCAGACAACAGACACAACTGATGACAGATTCGGGAGAATTGGACCGAAAATCGTTGTGTTCGACGCATCTACAGGTTAATATTTAATACTATGGACTGGCTGTACTGGTATAGCGTCGAACGTCAAAGTTTTCTAAAATAAATCGCACAAGTGCGAGTAGGATTCGCGCCCTGAGGGTTCGCCTTGAGGGAAAGTTAAGGACTATAATTTATAGTGAATATAAAAAAAAACGGTTTTTTCGTATGTTCGCTATAGTCCCTAACTTTAGCAATTAGCATTAAGTTCAACAAAGACACGGGTTCATCTTATATGTCATTGCCAGGTACAGGCCGCTTAGTCCTGGTGGGAGACGAGAGAGTGAGTGTCCAGGGTCTCTCAAGCTTCGCTACCATCAGGGCCACGGCGTGCGTGTACAGGAGCAAGTGGATGTATGAGGTGCAGCTTGGAACCAAGGGGATTATGCAGGTATAGTCCTAATAGTAGTAGTAGTAGAGCTCATTGTCAATAAGCTCGCCCGAGGAAGTACTATCACTAGGGTTGCCATAACTTCCAGAAACTAATACGGGACGTTTTAATACAAAACACACTCAACGCTGAAACGCAGTGTTTTAACTACACCATGGGTGCCGTAGGCACATGAGATAAACTATTCCTCTAGGGTGAACAACGCTTTTGCAAAGTATGGTATTGTAGATGTCCATAGATAATGGTTACCACCTCCAGATCATAGAAACAAGGGAGATGTGCCAAGGCGCTATCGAGCTTGATGCCTGAACATGAGCAAATTGCTCATAATAAAAACGTACGCCCTGGCGACGAACCGAACACGATCGATGGTATAAATACAGTGTTTTAGTTTAGTGTTAGTGTTAGTGTTGAGTGACGATTAACAGTGTTAGACTGAGGGTGTACGGAATGTTTAATGCGTGGGAGATCTTTTTATTCACAAGGAGCGCTTAATTATGCGCGTAATTGTGTCGAAAAATGTACTAAAAGTGGCATCAGTTGTTCCCGTACTAATTTGCTATGATGGCATATATCTCCTTATTTCTATGATCGGAGGTTACCACTTACTATCACTAAGGTATGTCGTATTTTAGCATGACCTAAAAACTTTACATACAATACATATACATACAATCTTCTTTTTAGGGTTCCGTACCCAAAGGGTAAAAACGGAACCCTATTACTAAAACTTCGCTGTCCGTCTGTCTGTCTGTCTGTCTGTGTGTCTCCAGGCTGTATCTCATGAACCGTGATAGCTAGACAGTTGAAATTTTCACAGATGATGTATTTCTGTTGCCGGTATAACAACAAATACTAAAAACAGAATAAAATAAATATTTAAGAGGGGCCCCCATACAACAAACGTGATTTTTTTGCTCGTTTATGCTCGATATTGATAACGGCACCAGGTAGACGCTTGAAATACTCACAGAATATTTAATTATATATTCACTTTAAAAATAAATAATTAAATTAAAATAAAAAAAAAATATTTAAGGGGGGATTCCATACAACAGACATATTTTTTTTGCCGTTTTTATAGATAATGGTACGGAACCCTTCGTGCGCGTGGTAACCAGATACCGTAGCCTATGAAACCCTTGCAGCACCGAGTAAATACGCGTTGCTGACCCTTTACAATGTCTGGATTCGCTGTGCCAATAGCTTAAGGGATAAGCAGGTCTCACGCTGTCAACACAGCGCATCCTCAGAAGCTCTGGCGATCTTACTCACTACAAGACATAACACTACCGAAGAGTAGCATTATTTACTGCCTCTTCCAGATCGGCTGGTGCACAGCCTCGTGCATCTTCTCCATGGACACAGGAGTTGGAGACACAGCCCACTCCTACGCCTACGATGGAGGCAGGGTTAGGAAGTGGAACGTGGCCACCTCGCCGTATGGCCAGGCCTGGCTGCCCGGTGACGTCATCGGCTCCTGCATCGACCTGGACAAAGGAATCATGGAGTTTTACAGGTGATAATAATTACACCCTAACTAAACCACACAGTTCTTATCGATTTTGGCATAAAATTAAACCTTCAATGGGCCGACAAGGTACTACTTTGTTTCGGATACATGTACCCGACACATGTTGCGAAACATGTATTTCAACGTCAATCATGTGAACTATGCTTTATATGATTTTCAAAGAGGCTTCAATTTCATCAAACATTTTTTGGACAGGACATGGACGTCTTTGGTACCAAATGTGTCAAATTACAATCAACGTCAATCATGTGAACTATGCTTTATATGATTTTCAAAGAGGCTTCAATTTCATCAAACATTTTTTGGACAGGACATGGACGTCTTTGGTACCAAATGTGTCAAATTACAATCAATAAGATGGACCATATAAGAATTTAAAATTCGTATTACTTTATCTAACAAGTTTACCAAACGTAGATTAAAAAACATCGTTACGCCTCTTTCCCTGTTATGGCAATTTCCCACTGTCGATCAATTCAGCTACTGACTCAATAAGAGAGTAAATGAATCAGGAAATTCATCTTCGCACCGTTCACGATGCAATCTTCAATGTGAAAATCGATTTGAGCTATTTTTACTAACTCGAATACAAGGGCATGGATATAAATGTGATTGAGACTGACTTATTAATGTTTCAATGTCTTGTAAATGTCAGGGCGAAGGTTGGGGTTGTTCGGAATAGCTACGAAATTTCCATTTTGCATTAATAATGTGGGGTATCTGCAGCGTTGTGGTGTAACGGTCGGAATATCACAGATAGTAATGCATGCCACAATCTTGGACGATAAGTATTATAAGGCGTAAGGACAGTGCGGTATTGGAGAGGCACTGTCCCTTCCCATAAGGAAGCCGATTTGATTACAATAAACTAATCCAAGCCCTGATTATGACAGCATTCCCCCTTCAGACCATCGGTTTAGGTGTAATAATTTACAATGACAAACCTTTTTACCTCAACAGGAATGGAATATCAATGGGCTTAGCGTTCGACAAGGTGACCCATGGAGCTGGTCTCGCATACTTCCCGGCGGTGTCGTTGGCGATGCAGGAGCACCTATATGCCAACTTTGGCCATGTGCCATTTGTGTAAGTTCAAGAAATCCAATTTCTTTGAGAAGCCTAGTTCATCATTATCAGTCTATAGCATTCCTCTGCTAGATAAATACCTCTTCAATTGCCTGCTATCATAGCTTACTTGTGACATCTTTGATATCTGGTACAATAGGAGTGATAGTATCTTGAATTTGTATTTAAAACTATTTTGATAACATCAAAGAATAAGTAGTGGTATGAGAGAAAGATAACGGGGTCTCGTTTTAGGCATCAAAAGACCGGTTCATTACCCGGCATGATTTTCCAATGTTATAATTACGTATTTTAGGTTAGAAATGCCGTCTCACGGTGCAGCGGGGAAAGAAAATATCCCGAGGAAACCTAGGGCCGTACTATGAAATGCTAAAACTGTCATTCTTTGGTTTTAAAAAGGGATTGTGTTATACATCCTGAATAGCTCCACCGCTCACTGGAACAATATTGATGGTAGTAAAGCGTAATAGTAATACCGCTAGTCTTTTTGACCGCAAGGGTGACAAAATGCTCATTCCTTCTTCAAGAGGGATACTAATAGCAGCTACAAGCAATATTAAAATCTATAACCACAGTTTTCCAGTGGATGGCTACGCAGCTTTACAAGCAGCTCCCAATAGAGAATGCGCACGCGCAGCGTTGCTATTCAAGTCTCTAGAGGCACTACTGGATGAACTGGCTCGACCTTCAGACATGAAGACCTCACTTACTTCTAAGAGTAGCAAGGTACCGTGCTTTGGCATATTTAGGGCATAGACTTACGTTGTAATGCTCAACTATTGACTAAAATATTTTAATTTTAGATTACAGGACCACTTTTGCGTTTGGCATCGTAAAATGACGATATTTAATAAGCATCCTTCAAAATCAATACTTATACATACAAAGAAAAATCCTGACTCTCTCACTGACTGACTCACCAACGCCAGCTCAAACCCTTGGTCCTAGAATGCTGAAATGTTGTACAGAGGTTCCCTTTAGACAAGGTATAAGGAATTTTAAAATTCCGACAGGACAAGATTTACATAGAATCACGGGCAAAAACTAGTCCAAAATAAACTAAAGATGATCGAATTCAATGTCACAAAGTTTCAATCACACAAATATTTTTATCCAGGCTAAGTCAGACTCTTCGAAAGCAGTCGAGGAGGAGGTGGCGCTGCGGATCCATAGCACAGGGTCTGTGTACAGTCCACGAGCATCCCCTCATGCCATCCCACACGTCATAGATTCCCAGAGCACGGAAGTTAAGAAGATGTCCAAAAAGGTTTGGTGTGTTTTGAGCTACCTAGACGATTATTATTTCATAATTAATTGTGAATCTAATTACTGAGCTATCGTGTTGCACCTGCATCAGTTGAAATTTTAAATCCTTTTTCAAATACCTCTCTTATGAGTGTTGGTGTTATAATATCTATCGATACTTTACAATTGTCATAAAAACGAGCATCAGTACTTTGGAAGAGGGGCTAACTATTCTCGAAAATGCAACAAGCAGTGTTAAAGGAATATGTACACTCAGTATTCCATTGATATTTCTTTTTATGTAGGTACATATATTGATATTTCTCACGTGATCATTTTATTCTAATCGTGTTTGATTTGATTCAACGAGTTTATATTGGACTGCATGCTTATCTTATTTATCCTTTACAGGCTTTCCTAATGTCGCTATCACGGCTGGTGGTGGTGGAACTGGGCGGTGTCCTCCGTCTCTCGTACGTGGTGGTCGCAGAGCTGCTCCCGCGTCTCCGGGGACTCATCGGGCTGAAAAGCAGGAGCATACGTACCGACCAGCACGCCGCTGACTTCTATATGAAGTGCAGGGATGAGGGTTTTGTTAGTAGTTCTTTCATTTGAAAATGTGCATTGCTTTTTATTGGTCGAATGCATGCGGACAGATAGGCCAGGGTCATCACAGGTGAGCATAGTCGCTGAGGCAGGCCTAAAAAACGCTGGCGCGATGACCTAGATGTCTTTAGAACATATTGGCCAGAAAAGGCAATACAAAGAGAGGTACCTTTGCTCAGCTATTGGGACAATAACAGTATAAGTTAAAAAAAACTAAAATGCTAGCGATGTGTATTCGTGTTATTACAAAAATCCAACGTACATGTAAAAAGCAAAAATGTCTATAGTGTATTGAAAAAAATGATTTAAAAAGTTTAAATGCAATGGATAACTATTTTAAATCGTTGATATTTCTACTTGGTTTTTCACTACGTCATTTTTGTTCTCGTGCTGTCGATACTGAAGTCAATCCTTGGATGAAGCAAAATATTATATTCCATCAGAAAATTCTTGGCTCAAAAGGAATTAGGTCCAATAAATGTCAAAAGACTTAACCTCTTGTTAGATGTGGCCGAATTATATTAAAAGATCTTATATTCTTCATATAAAGTTAACCTACATACGTAAATATATCATAACACCATGTAGCAAGGATTCATCGCAGCATCCAGGGTTTACGACGGCAATCTAGCCGCATATAAATGATATATTTAGTTTAGGCAATTAACGGACCGCCCTTGACCCTATTCATGGAACTATCCGTCCCAAGTAATATGGAGTTAAACAAAATGCTGTATTACAACCTCAATTACAACAATAGAGGTCCGTTACGTAAGAAATCAGCACTGCCTGTTGATAACATTTTTTTTGTCATAAAAATTCAGATGAAAAAGTAAAAATGTATTATTTCACAAAGATTAAAAAAAAGTAATAACACTAATACATAACTCAATTTCGCCAAAATACCTATAATTTGAAAAAAATCCTTTAATAATAATGTGCTGTCAAAATTGACAGCTCATTATTGGCGGGAAATGGATTTATTTTAGCTAAAGTTTGGAAATCTTGAGCAGGTAATTAATAATTATGAAAGCTGCAAAGCTTTGCCACGACGAGTAAAAATATCGAATTTCTGACTGACTTTATACCTACTTGAATAGAATCTGTTACCGTCAATAGTTCGTGACCTTAGGGAAGATGATATTTTTATAAAAACCTTTTGATTACTCCCCTTTCCTTTGCGCTTAAAAAAAGAAAAGTCAATTAGCAGATTTAAAAATAGAATGACGGTCCTCATAGCCTCGCCTCACACGGGCCACTCACGACAGCTACAATCGCCGCCACCGAGCTACGGACTACAGTTTTCACACTTTTTATATGAACTTGCCGCACACGATTGTCGCCGATGTGGTCGCCACACGCCACAAATTGCCGTTAGTCACTTCGCCTTGCCGCACACGGGCTACTCGCGACAGCCTAAATACGCTGCACTGAGCTACGGACAACAGTTTTCATACATTTTATATGAACTTGCCGCACACGATTGTCGCCGGTGGTCGCCACATGGCACAAATCGCCACTACACGCTTCGTCTCGCCGCACACAACTGGTCGCCACTCATGATAGACACAAACGCCGCCACCGAGTTGCAGATTACAGTTTTCATTCATTTTATATGAACTTGCTGCACACGATTGTTGCCGGTGGTCGCCACACGCCACAAATCGCCGCTACTCGCTTCGTCTCGCCGCACACAACTCGTCGCTACTCACGACAGCCACAAACGCCGCCACCGAGCTGTGGACTACAGTTTTCAACTTTTCATACATTTTATATAAAGTCGCTGCACACGGTTGTGACGGCGATTTGTGGCTGTCACTAATGGCCCATATACAGCGAAGCTAAACATTTCTAAATCTGTCTGTTTGCCCTGAGACCGCTGACCTTTATGCTCGGGATAAAAATATTCTATGATTTAGGTCAACTTCGTCAAGTGGCACTTTTAATAATTAACTAGTCTACTTCATTAAGTGGTTCGTTGAAACCCTTCTGTGTACCTCGAAGAATAAGGCGAATCACACACCGCCCCGCGCTACGCTGCGGGGTGCGTGGCAACAGAACAAAACTCCCGCGCGTGAATGAATGCGTTTGCAGTGTGTTGCACCATGCGTGATTTCTATACAAATACAGGTACTTGCAAACAACGGAACATCACGCACCCCCGCGCCACGCTGCGTGATGCGGGGCAGTGTGCGAATCGCCTTACTGTATCTCTGTGCCCTGAGTTCTGCTGACCTTAATGCTTGGTATAAAAATATTCTATGATAGGTCAATTTGGTAAAGTGGCACTTTTAAATAATAATTAACGAGTCTTCTTCATTAAGTAGTTCGTAGAAACCCTTCCGTGCCTCGGAGAACATGATAATCTAATTGTAGGTAAGTCAAACACAAAAGTTAGGATCAGAACTGGCACGTGAGTTTGATACCCACTCGTGGCGGTGAACATGTTAACTCAATTTGTAAGTAATTAAAGATAAACGGTTAAGCCAGATTTACATTACGAAACTAGTGTCGTAAATTTATACCCTAGGACAGCTTGAAACATGTTCCACCAGTGATAATTATTTTAGTGGTGGGCTAAAACTAAAGAAAAATTGTGTAGCTGTGTAACCATTTGTTCAGTTTGTAGATTGGTCAATGTAATTTAATACCCAAATACGATCGTTTAAGGTTCAAAATATAGTTGTTAAGCTTATAGAAGTCTTCTTCTGCCTGCAGGTAGGTCTGGCAGCTAAGCTCTTGACCCAGCCACAACCTAGACTCTGCACTATGCTGGACCTACTCTGGACCTTCCTGGACGAATCCGCGTTGTGTGATGTCTTGGAACATTGCGTGGTCAGAGAGTGCTTGCTCTTTGACTTGGTGTCACAGGTAAATATAAAAATAATAATATCCGCCCTGTTTATAAACTGTCCCACTGCTGGGCACAGGCCTCCTCTCATAATAAGAGGGCATAGGCCACAGTCCACCACGCTGGCCAAGTGCGGGTTGGCAGACTTTACACACCTTCAAGAACTTTATGGAGAACTATCAGGCATGCAGGTTTCCTCATGATGTTTTCTTTCACCGTTAAAGCAAGTGATAATTAATTTCTAATACGCACATGACTTTGAAAAATCAGCGGTGCGTGCCTCGGGATCGAACTCGAACCTTCGCCGTGGGAGACACATGGTTTAACCACTATAGGCTATCACTGCTTTTTAATATGGTTTATAACTTTATTATGGTTTTTTTAGTACTGATGGCTGATATGTTTCCAGGACATGTACTTCAACCAGCAAATCGAAGGTGTCTTCGTGTTGTGTGGAATGATGCAGCACCGCGAGACCAGGCACCACCTCGTCAAATACGTGTTCTTCAATAAAATCACGTTAGAACTACATTGTCATGTTTTCAATTATATCGGGACTTTTCGCGCAGAAACATAATCAAAATTGGCATTGACCGTGGTCACGAGAAGTCTTCTCGTGACCACGGTCAATGCAACTTGATCGAAACGTCGAGGTTAGTCAAAATGCTTATATTTTGATTATGTTTGTGCGCGAAAAGTCCCGATATAATTGAAAACATGTGTACAATTCGCGAAAGTTTAAAAACTACAACTAGATTGTCACTTAAAATAATTTTCATTTCTTGGCATGGAAAAACGATAGGCACATGACCATTTTTAGTCGTCTGCCTACCGTTTTCCGAACTAAGTTTGGAGAGGAATCCAGTCTAACCAGATGCGTCTAAGCATCCATATTAAACATGGAGAGATATCCCACCTTAATTCAATTATTGTCCTTATTTTCTTGTCAATAGACCAACTCAATTTTGTTTACCAATGTGGGGATCTGAACTGCCCTGTCGACCTAAATTTATTTCATTTTATTTCTTTCTTTATTATAATCCGCAATACCATTTCCAGGTTCGACAATTTCTTGAACGTGAAGTGTCCCGACGACAGTGTACTGCGGACAGTGATCAGAAAACCATGGTGGCAGCGACCTACTTCTGTTCAAGGAGAAACAGATCCCAGGATAGCTGGTAACCAAGATGAGATGATGAGAAATAGTGTAGCCATAAAGAATTCTCGCTCTCTTCTTTATTTTAGTATTTTTATATTAATTTAGGGCCGTACCTCTTTAGGCCTACCTCATTAGGGACGCCATGGCGACGTCGCTGGCTATATATGGCAACTAATATGGCGATGGACTCACTCACTTGGCGACGGACTCACTCACTTGGCGACGGACGGACTCACTTGGCGACGGACTGGCCACGTCACCAATTTGGATTTTGGACGCCCTGCTAGCATTACAAGGTGCACTAGGCGCGCATGCGTTCCGCGTCCGTTAAACATTACGCAGTAGGGATATTTGTTTATTTATTTTTATACTTAATTTTGTTTATCTTGTTTATTTACAGAAATGGCTGAGAAGGGTACCATTAAGCGTTCACCATTCGCACCAACTGGGACAGGTATTGTTAACATACTAGACCATTGCCCGTGACTCCGTCCGCGGGGACTACAATAAACTGACATTCTAAATGACCTTCTTAGTGTACCGTGAAAACCACATCAAAATCTATTCAGTACTTTTTGCGTGATGGGCTCACATACAGACAAAAAATCCAAAAATACATCTTTTTGGCATGATTACGTCCCGGTACCCTATCCCGAGTGTTTTTCTGGAATATCTTCAATGTACAGTCACGGCTTTTTTCCATTTTTATAATAGTAAGTTTGTATACCTCGATAGTTGTTGCAAATCTCAAGCACTCGTTATGTGACATCAGAAAAAGCTTCTATTCAGACCCAATATGCGCCATGAAAACAAAAGTTAAATAAATGACAATCGGAGTTTTGAATACTTTCAGACAAGATAGCGAAATTGATGCCAACAGCGCAGGACGACGCCGCCTTAGAGGCCAAGTACCGAGACGACTGCAATAAGATCACGAAGGCAGTCGCACCCTTGGAACAAGTCCAGGTGACCATATTGTATTATTTAGTTACACTACATGAGGGATGGCGAACCTATGGCACGCGTGCCAAAGGTGGCATGCGTTGGAAAAAACTAGGCACGGCAACAACAAATTTTCATTATCTTTTAAAAAAAATAGTTAGTATGTTTTAAGTTTCCTTACTTTTCTAAGTTAAGAGGAGGCTTTGCTATAAACGTCAAATTTAGATTGAATATTTGAGGAGTAAGAGAGGTCCTATACTAGTAAAATATATATATATGATAGTTCACCATCAGATCTATTTTTGCATCGGACGGAAACACGATAGCATGAAATTTACTCGATAAAAAAAAATCATGAAGTTGCGAAAAAATATTACATTTATTGGATTTTTCATGGACGTGGTGCAAATAACTACGACAAAGACTATATAAATAACATCGCAATTATTTAATCTATCTTTGCATCGGAAGTTTTTTTTTTTTATTGTTTACTTTAAGAGAAAATCCAGTAAAACTGCTTTGGCGCTTATGACAATTTTATTTGAGTAAGTTGATATATTGCATCTCTTTTTGATGTGATCTTTTTGCATAAATCTGTTTCATCGACCAGACGGCGTTCCGCCGTACAGGCGTGAGGTCTATGCCACTTTGACAGCCGATGACAGTTATGCCGTCGCAAACAGAAAAAAATGTAAATTAAAATTACGTAGATATTACTCAAGAAAATTAAATATTATAAGTAAAAGTCGACACATTTAATTGTTAATCATTGAAATAATCGCCACAAGGGAGTATAAACACTGTGTAAATATACGAAACTTGACCAAAATTGTTGTTCGTTGGAAAATTACGTATAAAATGCAATACAGAACCATAAACACGAGTGAAAAAATAGGAAATTAAAGACGGTGGCTAAACGGCTAAGGTATGTCTATAGTTTAATTCATTTAATCAATTTAATAAAATATGTTTGGTTCTATGAAATCATATCATGACGTCATTGGGGACTTTGTTGAGTGACCATGGAATATGTAAAATAATTAGAAACTTTTTTCAACGACTTGAATGACGACTCTTTTCCAACACGTTTTTTTTACTCCAACCACGGGGTCTCATCAGGAACAAAGGAGTATTTGTTCAAATAACTCTTAATAGATAGCGTTAATTATATGTATCGATTTGTTATTGAAGTTTGTATAAAATATACTTAGAACATGAAAAAATAGACAAATGTAAATATTTGTTCAAATAAAAAAAAAACTTTTAGGCATGAAAAAATGTATAGTCCGTTTCCGATCCGTTTTTTGTATGAGATGAGGCATCTGTACGCTTAGTATTGTATTATCTGTGTTCCAACTAAATTTTAATCCAGGTCGCACAGTGACGCCACTAATTGCGTGAGTCTGCTGACAAATTCGCAAGTAACAAGAGTTTTAATACAAGTGTATCATTTTGATCGGACAGCGCTCTCGCACGACTATAACGTATTAATATAAGCTTTAGCTTATTATTTTTCTAATCGCTCTTTTATTATTTTTCTCAAATCATTTCAAACGTTATGTAACGCGGCTGTAATCGTGGTAATCTGGATTAGTATATATTTACTTGGCGCTCCTTTCGATTAAGCCAACAAAGTTAAAAGCGATTAGTTAATAAATGCTATTTGGTGTGCACTAAGCCTACAAGCTGGTGATTGTGCCACAGCCTGCGATCATTCTCAATAGTGAAAAGTGTAATCGGCTGCCTACTGAAAAGTGAGAGCCAGCTCTATACCAGACAACCATCAACTTCTACAGCTACTTGCTGTTATGGTTTTAATTTTTGCGCGACTTTCTTGTGTTACATCTGGCTCTAAGAACAAAGCAAATTTTATTCGGCACTTTGTGAAATATTATTTAATTCACGGAAACAGTAAGGCTAAGACCGCACAGGCAGGTGGCTTGCTTAGCGCCTAGAGCCTAGATAGTCACCTAGCGAATAGCTTAGTAAAACAAACGTTTTAGAATGTTCGCAACCGGCCGCACTGCGCGCTTGGCGCCTAGCTAGTCGCTCCGCAGCGCGCAGTGCGGCCGGTAGGTGACTATCTAGGCTCTAGGCGCTAAGCAAGCCACCTGCCTACGCGTTTTCACGCTAACAGGGTTGTCCAAGATAATTATCTTACGCCATTATTGTTTATTCATTGTATATACATATAATTTACATTTTTAAATATTTCATTATAAAAGATATAAAAAACAAAACATTTAAAAATATAAAAAATAGTGCTCCACCGGCATCGGGAACCGGGTCCAAGCCACCGGCGGTCAGGGCCCCAGAGAGAACCTCCTAACAATACGAGCCGTGTCCAGGAGTACCACTTTCTGAATCAAGCCCTTGATCCAGCCGCCTAACGAGAGCCTCCTCAGGTGTAGGTCGAGGCTCTTGGCTATTAAGCCATTGGCCGTGACGACTATCGGCACAATGATTGCCGAGTCCACATCCCACATGCTGACAACCTCGTGCGCTAAATCAAGATATTTAAGTTCTTTATCTTTCTCAGCCTTTACGAGATTCTCATTATGCGGGACGGTGATATCAACAATCAATGCGCGGCGCTCTGATCGATCTATCACCACTATATCAGGCTTATTAACCATGATAGTCCTGTCAGTGATGATAGATCGGTCCCAGTACAATGTGACATGACCATTTTCGAGAACTGGGTCGGGCACATACCTGTAGTATGGTACTTCTAATTCCACAAGATTGTACTTCAGAGCAAGTTGCTGATGGATAATCTTGGCCACCACGTTGTGTCTGTGCAAGTATTCACCGTTAGCGAGACGAGATCAACCGGAAATAATGTGACGGATAGATTTCCCTGGACGGTGGCATGCCCGACAGATGTCAACCGTGCCGTCCTTCACAATATATTTCCGATAGTTATTCGTCATGATAACCTCGTCCATAATTGCACATACAAAACCTTCGGTTTCCCCGAAGAGGTCCCCGAAACGTAGCCAAGACACGGACGCCAAGAAGTCTGTATCGGGTCCATGAAGGGCCCGATAAAAGCGTCCGTGTAGCTCCTTGCTCTGCCATACCTCCCTGCGATTGTTAATATCCAGAACCACAGGTTTGCGCCAGTTCTCTTTAGCTAAGGAGAGCGGGGTTAGTCCCTTATCCACTGCGACAACATCTCGGTGCATCCCCACGTCAGCTTTCAGGAAATATTCCCTGAGGCTGCATATCTCGCGGTTGTGGAGGGTCTTAGCATTTAAAAAGCCTCGGCCGCCACATTTCCGCGGGATATACAGCCTCATCACTGAGGACCGTGGGTGATGCATCCGATAGGCCGTCAGCAGTGTACGGACCCGACGATCAAGGGCGTCAAGTTCCGTCTGAGTCCATTTGAGTATGCCAAAAGAGTATATCAAGACCGGCATGACCTAACCGTTGAATGCGCGCACCTTGTTTCCGCCTGACGAAAGACTGTTAAATACTTTCTTCAGGTTACGCCATTATTATTATTATCATCGCGTATATATTATATTATTATGGCGTGCATCCATATGACGTTATAAGAAGTGTATCACTTTGGGAGTATAACATGATGTTCAATAATAAGCTTTGTAATAAAACAAGTTTAAACGGATTAATCCGCGTCAAGAATATGCGCTCCACAAAGTCTGCAGTGTATGAACATGGCCTAGGTCAGGGATGGCGAACCAATGGCACGCGTGCCAAGAGTGGCACGCGACAGAAAAAACTGGACACGGGAACAACATAAGTTGCATTAACATTTTCAGTATCTTTACAATAAAACAGATCTACAGTGCTTATAACATTATTGATCTGTGTTATAACTGTCTTTAATTAGGTAAGGATTTTTATTTTCCTTACTTTTTTATGATATAGCACGGCGTAGCCATAATTTTTTTCTTTTTCTTCTTAGTGTGGCACGCAGTTATAAAAAGGTTCGCCATCCCTGCCCTAGGTAAACTCTACCATTTTCTACGCTTTGATCAACCTCAAATTCTCGCAAAGGATAACCGATATGTGCCTAGAATGCTTCGCGAGGCTATTAAAATAAAAAAAAACATCCTAATTTTAATAGAGAGGATGGTTGGCAAGTACCACCTGTTTGGAACCCTGTTCTTAAAATAATCAGGTCCCAAACTTCACATCTCACTGCGAAACATCAAGACACCGTGAGCGATTATGTGCATCGAAACGAATATGAATCGAATAATATCGATTATAATTAAAAAATCTTGTGCGGGTAGATTTAAAATCATTTTTGTATAAATAATAGCAGTCATAGTCATGACGCCTACCAGCTCAGTCGTCCTGCGACCTTAACGCTGCAAAGAGTTCGAAACGTCAGTAAAATCAATAATACACGTGATTAAATCCGTTTAAACTTGTTTTATTATAATGTGTAGTAATCGCGAAAACCTATGATATTATTAATAAGATTTGTTTTACTCTTCAATTATGTCACGCTTTGATATTAGAGTAGACACGAGAGTTCATGAGACTATTAGTTTAACAATTTATCTACAGTTAGAAAGATATTGCGTATCGGACATGACAAATTTTAATTTTAATAGGGTCATACGGTCATACTACTCTTTCAGGAGATGCTTTATATTCAGGTTAAAATGTAGGTAAATTACCCACGTATGTACTTACCACTATACTATAAAACTATTTTCTACATATACTATGTTTACGGAAATCGTCACGTACACCTCAAAATCAGGTAACTACCAAATTTCAAATATTTTGGTGTCACATGATTGCGTATAAAATCTACTATTTCTACTTATCAAACAAAGCTGAATCTGTCTATTTTCTGTTTTTTCTGAAAATTGGTTATAGTAGAAGAAATCTGTTCAATTGCTTTTCTCTTTCATATAAATACATCATCTATCAGTGACCTACTTTTGTGCCGAATAGTCGGCAGTCTGGTCAGAGACGTTGACTGAGGTGTTGTTGCTGTTTCTCCAGTTCTCCAGTCGTGTCGCTGTTCCTAAGGCCCGACAGCCGCCCAACCCAAAATCGACATTTAGGTATTGTGTAATGTGTTATAACAAACTTTGTATTAGTACTCAGTAGTTGATGTATAATTTGAGATTTTATTGTAACTTCACTGGCTTACAGTTCTATTCTTCGTTTGGTCTGTTCGTAAGCTGAATTTAAATAAAATGTACTTTTTATACGGGTTTACACTTAGCTGTAAATAATATAATATGAAACTTATAAAAGATAAAAACATTTTTTTATTCTTATAATCAGTTAGTTGGTTCAGAATTTTTCGGTTCGATATTGGTTTCGTTTTTTGTATAATGCAGATTAATTATATTAATATCTTGAAACTACAAAAAATGCATTTACCTGATTTTGAAGTTATGCAACGGTAATAATTGTATTAATGTGTCACGTGTCACTTGGTTGCGTCGGAACATAGAGGGGAAGGTGCGGAAGTGGGGGTGAAATTCGAATCGTGACGATTCTATTGCGCCCTCTTAAGGCGCAGCTTAGCAATTTTTTTTCTTCAGGTTACTTAGTATGGCACGCAAATTGTAAAAAGGTTCGCCATCCCTGCACTACATCATGTAGCGACACGACTTAACTAAGCCCGAGGTGGACATTCGAATTACGAAGTCACTCTTATAGTAGGAACAAGCATAATATGAGTGACTTCTTCAATGAAGCTATTATAACTAATAGCTTTGTAGAACGATAGGAATTCCAGCAATACAAATAGCCATTAGCCTGGATAAATTGTATTATTTAATTTATAAAGAACGAAACGACCAATTTTATTTTTATTCTTTCAATATGGCAAGTTGACCCTTTTGAAAAGACACTGCATACATACTTATAGTAAAATAGAAAATTATATGACGACATTTCTTTGTTAGGAAGCAAACACACAAAGTAATATCAGATTTTTTTACTAACATATTGTTTGCTATAGCCAAATAATACCAGCTACCAATAAATTGACAACCATACATGCGTAGGAACAGCATGCCAAGCCCATGACCCTGAAAAGGCCTAAAGCATAAAGTTCATGGATCAGTACCTAGGTCACGAGAAACGTTTGTAAATGTTGGCAACATTCCCACTGCGACCGCGGTTGTTATGCAAAATAACTGGCAGAAGTAGCTATTGCATGGTAATTTCCTTTGCCTTGGAGTGGAGTGTTGCTCACGGGAATTGTGGCGACGGCACTATGTCCACATTTTCAAACTAATTTGGCAAGAAAAGTGTGGATGTAGAATACGTTAAAGAGATTTATATGAGAATTCTTTTAAGGGCGGAAAGAACTACAATTTTATATTAAGGTTTCTGTTTGAGAAATGGCAGTAATGTTTGCTCAATTGCACTGTTTTATTCTGTGAATGGTTGGTTATTGTCAGCAATACTGAAGGTCGAGTTAAATGCAAGATATTAGCAATTGCACGATAGGTTTTTATTAATAGTTCAATGGCCACATTATCACGTTTTAAAGCAATCATTGTTGTTGTTGATTGATTATTATTATCAAATAACGACCAATCAAATAAAAATTAGCCTGATATTAGGCCACAGATTAAAAAGAACTTAATTTAAAAACTAGAGAAAGTATCTATCTTCATATTTGAGGAGCTTCTGTTCAAAAGGAGATACATAGGATACATAGAAGATAGATAGATAGGCGGAGATAGATTGCTCCGATATCTACTGAAATGAAATATATCATCTAATGAAATATTTATAATCTCCTTTTGAGACTTTTTTTCAATTTTGTTTGGAAATATCCCTTTTTGATTTGAAACTGTGGTGTATTTAAACATAGAAAGTAATAAAAAAAAATAGAAACAAATAAAATGAAAAGAAGCTCCTCATTTATTATTATTTTTTTCTCAACAGCTAGAGTTTCTTCTGCTTCTGCTGGACAACACTGATGGCACAAATATGGTGCCTTCGACAAGGAAGATCTTCCTGGAGAAGTTCCGAAGATACATCATGGACAACTGCATACTCGACATGGTAATTATGATTATTATCAGTCTTGTCGTGACCACGGTCAATGCAACTTGATCGAAACATCGAGGTTAGTCAAAATACTGATATTTTGATTATGTTTGTGCGCGAAAAATACCGATATACTTAAAAAAAAATATTATAGGTAAACCAGAATCTCATGGCATAAAAAAAATAAATTAAATAATGATGTTGGCACGGCAATGCATACTACTTAGTCACTTTTCAAATTAAGTACGAGTTGTGTAATATTCTGATTACTAGTACAACTCTTTCATCCATTCACCCCAGTGCTAGTAGTAACAAATTTTAATCTCTACGGGCCCGTATTACAGAACGATGCTCGAGCACAGATCTCTGCTTCAGCATAGATTTAAGGCCATTTGATTGGTTGAAATCTATGCTCAAGCAGAGATCGATACTCGAGTATCGTTCTGGAATACGGGCCTACTTTTGCCATCAGATTCTGGCCGACCTAGCTGTTGTGTCAACTATATGGAATAAAATAACTGGCGGTGCGTAGTGCAATGCCCGCACGGCTACCGCACGGCAGCAGTCCGACACCAATCATCTAAATTGAAAGAGCCTTAAATGTCTATAATTATAGTATAGGACCCTATCCAAACTATATTGTTAGTAAATAATGTTAGACTAAAAGGCCGAATTTCGCGATAAAAAAGTGTCAGGAGGCCATATTTCAGAGGCTGTTCAACATTTCCCGCAACTCGCCGGCTATCTCATGGTGCTGTCACTCCAGGCTGCTCACTGCTGTGCTGAGGCTGTGGAATGAAAACCCCATTGGAATCACGTGAGTATTGCATACTGGGGATTCGTCGGAAAGAGGTAGTGAGTGAGTTTGAACTGGGTGCACATGGTGGTACTATTGACTTGAACACACTTTTTTTCTGACTGAATTTGACGTTGACTGGTAGAAATCGTCACGTAAGGAAACAGCGTTATGCTCCCTTCATGCGACTTTCCCTCTCTCTCTGTCTCTTTTTACCCGACTGCGCGACGCAAAGGAGGGTAAAAACATACACACATAAAACAAATCATAAATTCTAATGCAGAACAGAACGACTCACAGTCGGGGCCCATTTAAATTTTACCAATCAAATCTTCCCAAGGGGCCCCGACTGTGAGTTGTTGACCGACTGTTCTGCATTAGAATTTATGATTTGTTTTATGTGTGTATTGATTATAAAACTATTTCAATTGTGTAGTTATTTAGTATTACTTAACAGAATTCTAAACTACTGGGCTTGTTTCTTTCTTTTTAGTTTTTATTCAAGTTAATTCTTTCACGTATTTTTTAAAAATAGTTTTTACGCAGTCGGGTTTTTTGTTTTTCTTTATTTTTTTATTTTTTATTATAATATACGAAATGTAAGGAACTTCGTTCCTCACGGGGTCCTCCGACCGCACACTTTGTTTTCGCCTTAGATTACACGTAATTGTGCAAGTAATACGCAACTAACAACGCTGGTTTTTTTAACTAATATATGGTGGCAAATAGGGGTACGACCTCAGATCATAGAAACAAGGAGATATGCCGTCATAGCAAATTAGTAGGTACGGGAACAACTGATGCCACTTTTAGTACATTTTTCGACACAATTACGTGCATAATTAAGCGCTCCTTGTGAATAAAAAGATCTCCCACGCATTGAACATTCCGCACACCCTCAATCTAACACTGTTAATCGTCACTCAACAATAGAATAGCACTAAACTAAAACACTGTATTTATACCATCGATCGTGTTCGGTTCGTCGCCAGCGCGTACGTTTTTAATATGAGCAATTTGCTCAAGATCAGGCATCAAGCTCGATAGCGCCTTGGCACATCTCCTTGTTTCTATGATCTGAGGGTACGACCAATCTGATGGTAAGCGGTTACTGTAGGCTATGAAACGCTTGTAGCACACACAAGACAGGCGCGTTGCTGAACCTTTAAAATGAGTGTTTGCTATGCTGATATCTTAGAGCACAAGCTGGTTCCTGGTGTCGACACAGTGCATCTTCAGGAGCTCTGGTGACCTTACAACAGGAGCACAACACTACCGCATTTCAATTGTGAAATACCGAAATTAAAATGGTTATTTTAATCGTGTTATTCACGGGCTATACCGACATATTTACCTATTCTGCATATCCCATAAAACAAAACGAGAATGCATAGTTTCTTGCTCATTTTCTCCACTGAAATCGCCATTTGGAACGCTACAATTGGATTTTTTACAAATTAAAGTCCCTATAAGTAAATGTTATTTTAAGTCAAATCATTTTGCCGACAGGAATTAGAAAATGCTATTTCGTGCACCCACTAAGGGCGGGTTGCTTCAAACCATCTGTATTTGTAAGTCAGTACGTAATCGTTAAGTCAGTATGAAATTGTCATACAAGCCGCCATATTTGACGGTTACAGATACGTAACTGTAAGATGAAATAACATGGCCTAAGAAGATAGAAGCATGCAATATACATAATAATACAATATATTTCAAGTCACGTCTGATAAGGGTACAATACTCTTATCTTCAAATAGAAATTCACACGTCGCCGCGTCGCCTCCGCACAGCGTGCCAACAATAATGTCGCGTAAAACATTTTCTGTTATATGTTTTGTTCAACATTTTCACGAAACTTTGTGTTGTTACATTATGTAATGTATTTTGATAATGAAATACTTTTATAGTTATTAAATATACAAGAGAGAGACTAGCTGAGCCACCAGCTGAAAACAAAATTAATCTGCTATAGCTGTTCCCCGCGGTTTCACCCCCGTTGCTCAGCTCCTAAGGGTCGTAGCGGAATGTTAAATAGCCTATACTATATCATATCATATCATATGCGAAAATATTTTTTCGAATCCGACCGGTAATTCCCGAGATTAGCGCGTTCAAACAAACAAACAAACTCTTCAGCTATAATATTAGTATAGGCACAGATAATATAATACTATAGGTACGTACAGATGCCTCATCTCATACAAAGAAATGTGACCGATTTAGCGCGGGCTATCTTCGGGCTATACATTTTTCCGTGCTTAAAGCATTTTTCAAAATTTGAACAAATATTTTTCATGATGTATTTTTTCATGTTCTCAATTTTACACAAACTTCAATAACAAATCGATACGTATAACGCCATCTATTATGAGTTATTTCAACATGTTACTTTGTTCCTGATGAGACCCCGTGGTATAGGTAAATAAATTCCAGTGGCATTCCTGCTACTGGAATAATGTGAACTGGGCATAAAAGTCCGTGTTAATTTTTTTATTGGAGCTCGTAGATTTCTGCGATGCAACGTTGCACCGCAGTTTTGTGTTTTGCTCATTACTTAATAGAAATTAAACATATTGATAACAGTTTTTTAATTTCAGCCACACGACCCCCCACTTGCCTGCCCGTACGTTTATCGATGGAGAACTAGATTTCTACAACGTTGACCGCCTTGGTGGGGTGCTGCCGTTTCTAGTCAGAACTTTAAGGTGATAATACTTTATAATGGCATATTTTTTAATTTATTGTTCCTCTGAAGAGGCGTAATTGAAAAGAGATTCAACTGATGCTAGTTTCAATTGACACGATGACGCAGCGCCTCAGTGGTTAGAGTACCACGGCACCGTAGACTCTACAGTACTGTGGATAAAAGGGATCAAACCCGCAATCTCTACGGCGTATAGGTTGCTGGTTCGATCCCGCTTGTGTCAATTGTTACATCAATACTAATATTACAAAGAGGTAAAGTTTGTAAGTTTATATGAGGTAATCAGCTGAACTACTGATCCGATTTTGAAGTTTTTTCACTAATAAGAAGCTACATAATCCTTGAGTGTTATAAGTCACTTTTAATTCGGTACTGTCTGTCATGCGGATGAAATCGCGGGCAAAGTACTAATATTTAATCATACTACATATACGTGTAAATGCGAAAGTTGGCATGGCTGGATGTTTGTTACTCTATCACGCCAGAACGGCTGAACGGATCTGGATGAAATTTTAGCACAGAGGTAAATTATAATCTGGAATATCACATAGGTTACCTAATATCCCAGAAAAATTTACGTTTCCCGTGGGACAGATTTGTAACTTCTACGCCAACGAAGTCGCGGTCAAGAGCTAGTAACTTCATAATTTTGCTTTAAAGAGTGAATAATTAATGTTACACCGCAACCTGCCAGTTGTTACAGCCTTGTAACGAAGTGTCAGAGGTGTCAGGGGTGAGTTCTCTGACTTTAATAAATCAGTAGTCAATACCGCTTTCAGACAAGACCTGGTCAGTGTATTGGGAGAAGACAACCCTTTTATACAAAGTTTTGAGCCAAACTACAACCGCGCTGGTGGGATTGATACGGGTACTTCGTTTATCTATACTAATATTATAAAGCTGATGAGTTTGTTTGAACGCGCTAATCTCTAGAACTGCCAGTCGGATTTGAAATATTCTTTTTGTATATGATAACCCGATTTATAAGGAATAGTATATGCTATTTAACATCACGCTACGACCTTTAAGGGCCGAGCAACGGGGGTGTAATCGCGGGGCACAGCTAGAATTACTTATAATCAGTGGCCAGATCACGAATTATTTTGACATATCTATATGGTATCGTTAATGTAAACATATTTTGAATCTAAAATACAACAGTCCTAGAACACTTTGATAATTGTTTATACAATTTGTACATTTTAAAAAATATGGAGAAATTATTTAAGTATTTAATTTACCTATATAAACATTGTTTTCAATTCAAAATATGCTCACATTCACGATACCTCGTGATCGATAAAATACCTCGTGATCGGCTCACTGACCGCACTTGCAACTTGCCAGGTGTGAGCGACCTGGCCGCCGGGTCCCCGGGGCTGGCGACGCTGCCACAGGTCATCTCCTCGATAGCCAGATTCATGCATCCTCCGATACCGCCGGTGCCTAACAGGTATAGTTATAAGACCT
Organism: Thalpophila matura; assembly: GCA_948465475.1. Classification (NCBI taxonomy): domain Eukaryota; kingdom Metazoa; phylum Arthropoda; class Insecta; order Lepidoptera; family Noctuidae; genus Thalpophila; species Thalpophila matura. Next base: position 7,071,225 of record OX419198.1, on the reverse strand, counting down.
TTAATGCTAGCACTTCACAAGACGTATTGTACCATTTTTTTCTATATTTGCCTAATACAAAATACACCCTATTTCTATAGACATAAAAATTATGTTGTATTAGCAAATTAACGTGTTTGGTCAAATATGCCAAATGCCGTCTTGAAAGACGTGATGTGCTATAAATGACCCAAATATTATAGACCTAAAAAGCTGAATCAGTTTTATAGTAGTTACGAAATAGTAATAATGAGACAGTAAAAGCAGAACTATTAGAACCATATGGTTAGGATACACACGTCGTCTGTTTAAGTTCTCTTCTCTTGATCTAGTGTTGTTTTCATGAAGAATACTCAATTTCTCATGTATCATTTCTATGTATAAACTGATTTCTAGAAACTCACTTACTCATTGGGCCTACGACAGCTACGACTTAGCCTACGTGCTACGGCGTAGCAGTCAATACTCCGCTATCGCGTAGCAGACAGTACAACTGCTACAGTAGCGATGGATCTGCTGCTACGGCGTAGCGGATGGCTAATGATAGTGCGATCTCTCACAGACTAAGGGCGCCTGAAGTTTGACTGCAGGCGAACTGTTGATAGTCTGTAGGGTCTTTTATGGTATTGCTGCACTGCAACTGTCTTCTGATTATCATATCTCGTGTTTCCTTTATCCAGGACTACAGGAGAAACGGCGCTGGCTCTCAAAGGCACTCGGTCCATGATGCCGGGCGCGGGGTCCATTGACATCAGGTCCGCCTACCTGCGGCTTGTGGACGGACTCCTCGCGTTGTACCACGGAGCTGCCATCAAACACGCTGAGAAGGTATGCTAGCTTAGAAATACAAAAGTTAACCAAACCACCAAGTTAAGACCAAACGTCGGCACGGTTGTCGTAATGGCTGAGCGATTGACTGCTGCGCGCCGTGTCGCAGAATCGATTCCCGCATGGGACAAATATTTACCGCGCTATGCGCCTGCGCTGACGGTCAGCGCGACTGTGAAATCACCTTTAATTAGATGAATATTTTCCTTTACATATTGATTTTTTGTTGTTGAATTGTCGAAATGAAAGCAATTGTCATATCAACGGGAGTACATTACGGTATTTTTGCACTGTTGCGTGTCTCGTGGCACTAAACATTGTTTTCATGTCTAGACTGCACGAAATGCAATATATCTACCGACTCATTACTTGTGAAATGTCTTAAGTTGATGTTGAACAACATTTGTGAAGTTCAAATTGCTCTCAAAGAATTAACTTTTTAAATATAGCTTGAGGTAATGCAACATTTGTGAAGTTCAAATTGCTCTCAATAATGACCTTTTAAAATAATGACCTAATTAATGCATTTATTGGGGTGGCGATGCTTTCTGGCAAAGTATCAGAAGACCATCCTTCTTTACCAATAGTTGTCGTAAGGGATCACGTCCAAATAATGGCAACTACATCTTATTTTACCATTGACTAGCTTTTCAATATGGCATAATCATTTTCTAAGGCCGGCCGTCCTTATTCACTGATGTTGGTCGCTAATGTCAGTGCCGCGTAATATACATTAAAGTGATCATGTCCTTTAAAGCACAGCATTGTGTTGTGACGCTAATGGCTCTCTTACACTAACTCGACAGGTCCACTCGCTTGTTTCGCCGGTGAAGGCTGCAACCGACCCAGAGTAAGGACCTCGTCATTTGACAACTACATCTAAATGGCGGCAAATGACTTGGTGTAAACAGTGCTTCGACTAAGTCGCCTTCGTCCACCAACCGTCTCTTGCCGAAGCCGACCTAGTGTAAGAAAGCCTTAATATCCGCGGCGCGTGTCATCCATCGCTGATGTTTGATTTTCGTACGCGACTAACGGGCCACGTCAGCGCAGAAAGAAGGCTGGCCTAAGCCTAATATCTGGTGCCAACACGATAGGAGAACTGTCATTCTTAAGTGTTTAAGCACAAACGACTTTCAGTTGTTTTCGTTTTAATGTTATTTTATTTTTAGCTATGTGAGCTGAGAGACAATCAACTGGACATGGCCGACTGTCTTCATGATATTGAACACCGAATATATACCGTTACCACCGAATTGCAAGCCGGAGGGGGTTAGTACACCTCATTATTTATAATCAGATTTTCGATAACCATCTAAGCAATCTGCGTTCGGTTATTTAAGTACTAGCTGTTCCCGGCGGTTTCACCCCCGTTGCTCGGCTCCTAAGGGTCGTAGCGTGATGTTAAATAATAAATAATATAATAATAAATTCTTTATTTGAGTTTCAACATTGTTTACAAACACTACACAGTTAGACAAATATCATAATACGATGCAGCGATGAACTAGGCGAAACCCCACTCTCAAGCTAGGATTAAACCTGTGTTATGGGTAGTAGCCTATATATATATATATACAAAAATATGTTTTCGAATCCGACTGGTAGTTCCAGAGATCAAACAAGCGCATTCAAACAAACAAACTCTTCAGCTTTATAATATTAGTATAGAATCCTTAGTCGTTCATAGATATTTGACATGCAGCCTGATTTTTTATTTCAAAATTAAGGCTGCATGTCAAATATCGATGAACTACTCAGTAAATAATTTCAAACAATATTTTACAATACAACGAGTTTTCTTTGGCAATCTACAGTAATAATAAATTACATATTCGCCGACTTTTGGGTTGCGACTTGCATCATCGCACCGCTTTAATGTGTGTTGGCCCTTAGAAGACTATACATCGATATTTTATGTTAAAATGTACAGAAAACTTTAATCAGGGGCTGATAGCGGGCAAGCAGAGCAAGACAAGATTAAGAAACAGCTTATGGAAAATATGTTAAAGGAATTAAAGAGATCCAAAGGCGTATATGAGGTTTGTATCCCATGAACATAATAATACAACTTACACCAGTAGAACTTATCACAAGTAAATGCTCACGTACGGCATTCAAAAAACATTTGGTCAAATTCACATTACGTCACATTCTAGCGAATCAACAAAAATTTGCTTCGAACTTTTTGCCTAGCCGAGTAATTCTCACTGTTCCGCCGCCGGCTCTAGCCGACGAGCTTTAGATGACAAGCACATACTTGAGAACGTTTGCTAGAATGATTGACGAAATTCCTAGTGTGGGGAAAGGTTAAAAAAATAAATGACCTGAAAATAAAATAATGTAGCAGCATAACGCTCAAAAATAACATGCATACACCTTCTTATTGGAGGATTTTCATCCTAAAGCGAGCCGCGCGAGGCATTTCACACGCTGACGATAAGTTCGCGGTGTGAACCGAAGTATGAAGAGAGGTGAAACGATGCCTCGCCCGGCTCGCTAGCTCGCTCGCTAGCTGGCGGTGTGGCCTGCGCTTAAGGGTCGTGGGGCCTCAATAGACAAGTCACAATTTTTTATAAATACAACGAGCAGTCTATGCTCTACGAAAACCAGTTGATTTGTCTTCAAGACCAAGCAGTAAATGTTTACTAAACAAAAGATCCTTATTAGCGACACTATCGGATGGTGGTAATAAATAATGGTGTGTCTTCTTTTGGGGTTCAATTCCCGGTTAGGAAAATTTACATTTCAAAAATCTAATGATGCAGTTTTAGTTTTTATAAAAATCTGCCCCGAGACACCTTTGAGTATTTTTCGCTATTTCTTATATTTTCGGATATTGCCATCCACGCCCGTTTATTTGTTTTGTTTGTTTAGTATGTGTATTTTACAGGAGAAATTAGAAGCCGGTTCCTTACAAATGGCCTGGGTGATAGGTGCCATCTGGACCAAACAAAGGCAAACGGAGCTGGCGAGGCACTTCTCAGGAACATTGCATTCTTTGAGGCTGTCATCTGACCCAGAATACGCTACACATGTCCAAGTAAGTTTACAAATAGATAAATATATTTTGAAAATTGTGACATAAAAATGAAAGTTTTTGAAACTTTTGTTACAGTTTTTACTGCTTTACAATATTGTTTTTTTTTGCAATTTAAAACAATGTTTATTATTTTTATGAAACTCATCTGATTTAGTCCCTGATGGAGGTTGTCCACCACTTACAAGTGATTCGAAGAAAAGTAAATTTGAATGTACGTCACTTATAAACAACTGTGTCATGTCATGTAGCAAGAAAAGTCCTTGTCGTCTTATCGTTTATTATTTGTACTAAATACCATTAAACGTACGTATGATCCACATAGCCTACTCATTTACCAACAGTCCCCTTCTACTATTTTTTAATACAAAAATAATAAACATTAACTATGCAATCTGTAAAAGTTACCCTGTATAGGTGCAATCTGTTAGGTTGCGGACATATTGAAGGAAGGTACTATAAGTTCGATTAGCTACGAGACATACCTTTAAAACACGAAACAAAAATCAAGGTCCATACAAAAATATTCATATCAGTCAACAAAAAGTATGAAATACTTAGCTGATTTTTTTTGTGATTTCAAGATTGGTCCCGTAGAGTTGACCGAACTAGTATCACATTATTGAATTAATCCTTCAATATGTCAGTAATATATTAACCTAACAGACTGTATAACAAAAAGCTCGCTAAAAGAAATATTTTTCTTTTAGCAAGCTTTTTTATCTTCGATGGAATGTAAATGAGATGTAGATGTGAGCTGATATTAATTTGCAATATGTTTAGTACGCGCAGGTGGCGAGCAAGGAGATCCTGCCTGGCAAGAGCTCGCTACTGGGAGGTACCAGCTACGCCTCGTTACAGCTAGAATACACCTCCAGTTCGGATCAAAGGTTCGTTTCGTCATTGGAACGAAGTTCCTTAATGCGGTTGTGGTAGAAACTGACTGGTAGAAATCGTCTCGAAAGGAAAAAGCATTATACCACCTACATGCGACTTTCTCTCTCTCTCTGTCTCTTTCTATTATATACGAGGTGTAAGGAATTTCGTTCCTGACGGAGGTTCCCCGACCGCACGTTTTTTTTATATTTTTTTCGGTAGGGGTTTCTGTACCTAACCTTTTTATTTAACCTTTTAAATTAGTTTCCAATCACAGATCTATATCTGTGATTGAAAACTAATTTAAAAGGAGCCTCCTCTCTCCCTCCTCTCGCCTATTCTATAATAGGCGAGATACCGCAAGTCATCCGTCCCAGCTTGCCTGGATAGTTGGTGCTATGCACCTATTTGCTTCGTGAGTTTCCTTTTAAACGCGCCGGTGAAACTTGACAAGTAATGTCGTTGAAGACATAAAAAAACCAAATTGTGCCACTATTACTGAACGGTGATAAGCAATAATGTGTTCACCGATATTTTGGAAAAAGTAATTACTTACAGTGTTTTTTCATGAAACAATTATTTCTGAAACCAAATACCTAACATAATTGGATTCAGAAATAATTGTATCGACAAAATTTCGAAAAAATTTTGGTTAAAAAGTTATTGCTTATCACCATCCAAGAGTAAAACACGATTAAATGACTTACGTGACGACATTGTAGAAAAGAAAAAATGGCACGCTTATTTTCATACTATTTCGTGCACATGCGGTATCTAGCCTACTCTATATATGTGATTTCTATCATATTTCGACAAACCTTTCAACTGCTTCCAGTCCTCAGAGTCCTATTTCAAGAGCGACAACGCCTAGGACGGGATCCAACTCACAAATAGGATCATCCAATCGTAAGTGGCCTACCAACTCTCTAATTTCTGAGACGCAAACATGAGTAGCAAGTTATGTATATATTTTTTTATAATCGGTTCTCCGAAATATTCTAACATAAAAAGCAAGCAGTAATTTGATAATATAATACATTGAATAGTATCAAAAACCACTAGTTTTTGAGGAGGAAAAGTGCCGAATATCCTTCGAGTATTTTAAGCCTTTACACTCCCCCTAAGAGTCACAGAAAAAGAAAGAAACCAGAAATTATAGCTAAACTTCCAGGCTACTAATGCCAACTAAGGACAACCAGATTTCTTCAAAACACTGCCAATGATGGCTTATTTTGGGCTTAGATACAGGTGGCCAAGAATTTGCAGAGTCTCTATTCGCGTTCGTGCCGGAATACCACGTGGACGCCATGCTGGAGCTCTGCAACACCTTGAGGCTGTACATGCACCCGACGATACCTGTGCATCAGATACCAGGTACACAAAAATTATAACACCTTTACTTTACTTCCTCATAAAACAAAATATTTTAAGACAAGAGCTTAAGATATTATGGAAAGATATCGACTAATATCGGCTGTCGCTGAAAACCAGCGCTGCGGCTCTGCTCCATGCACGTCGCAGCAATAAGCTAAGCGATGGCCGCTTTGTTTTGAATTTTGTTATGTGTCTAAACTATTTTTTTGTGCGTCATGTCGACGTAAATATATATGTTTTTGTTTCTTTATTTCTATAGTGGCAATGAGCAGGTGGCCTACTTGACGGTAAGAGGTCACCGCCTATGGACATCTGCAATACCAGGGGCGTTGCAAATGCGTTGTCCATCCTAGAGACAAAATTGAAATGTGTCATGTGCCTGTAATTACAATCAGTATACAATTTGGGTGTGTTCAACTCACGAGTGAATCGGTTTCTTCTAGGCAAGCGTGCTCCATCGTAGACCGCATCATCGCCTACTTAACATCAGGCGAGATGGCGGTCAAACGCAAGCCTATTATCAAATAAAAAAATAAATTACACCGGCACCCATATCATTCGAACTGGGCCCCAATTCTGATGTTGCAATAGTGTATGAATGGTGTCATAATGACACCATAACGGTCAAAACCTAAGCGCTCATTGGCTTAGAGTAAAGACTATTTGTTTCGTCATTGGTCAAAACGATGTCATTGAGAGACAATTCTGACACGATTACGACAATTGTATTAGCAGACTTGGGCCCCTGGTATACAGCAATGTCTCTTAGCGGGAGAAATAGGTATAATGGTAGTACTTCACAAAAAGCTTTACTACTTCTACAATCATCCTTCAAAATATTCCCTTACATCAGAATGGGAGGAGCTCGTAGTTTCCTGCGCTGCGTTCCTGTGCGCGGAGTTTGCGGACCAGCGCATAGTGCTGGCCAGCACGAGAGAGTCCCTGGTCCAGACTCTGGCGTCGTTTGCCACTCAGCCAGCCACCATGAGGGCCATCGAGAGGGTGCCTTTGAAGCAGTGAGTTAAGCAGAACATCTTTTTTATACAAAAGTTTATAATCAAAGTCGATAAAATCAGTTCAAAGATTGAAAAAGTTTTAGGAATGAAAACTTGCCAATTATTACTTGCTTCTAACAAATTATTGAAAAGCAGGCAATACTTTGAAAACTGGTAAAAGGTATGATAATTTTAAAAAAATAATAGGTTACGACCAGCGAATGTCACTGATCGTACATAAGCAGAACATATTTTATCCCCGCAAAATAGGGCTAAACCGCCAACAGTCTACAAGTTTAGTAATCAACGCTTGTTCCGTCTCTTTACCAGACATTAATATTTATACATTCTGAACATCCTAAAGGGCCAATATACTTTATTTTAAGAGGGGTCAATTCCTTAAATCCGGGACATAATATCTTGCTCCAGACAGATGTCTATGGTAGAAGAGTTGGTGCGTCCGTATCAGAACCGTGCGTGGGCGCAGTCAAATTGGGTGCTGGTCCGGTTCTGGCACGGCTCGGGATTCGGCTTCCGGCACAGGCAGTGGCCACATCTGGCTGCCAGGTAAGAGCAAGTACATAATTAGCAAAACACGTAAAGGGCACTGGCAGACGCCCATAGAACGCTGGGCCTCAGATTGTGTAAGTCGGTACAGATATGAAATTAGTTTGGTGTGATCGAGTATTTCAAGAGTATTTAAATTCATTTTTTATTTGTTTTTGTACGTAATTGGGTTAAAGAGAAATATTATTACTTCTGACAGTGAGGTTAAGTATGGTGTGAATGATCCAGTGAAGTACAGCCCGACTAATGAGTTCTCAATTCAAAGGTTTTAGTTGCTGTCACCATGATATTATGTGGAAGCACGCGCCAGCCAGCATGCACCCGTTTTTGTTTTAGTGGTTTTTTCAAAATGTCAATGGCATAATCATTTTATTTCTTATTTATTTCGATTTTTGATTCCAATTCTTAATCTCTAAGATAAATTAGGCAAAGAACAATTAAAATATATTTTTATTTTTGGTTAAGCTTTTATTACTGTACCATATCAAGCCTAAAACTGCCGACGTCCTTTACGATACAATATATTTTTTTTTTATATAAATATTTTTATATCTGATTGATACATATAAATTTAATACTATATTTAATTTAAATCTGATACTATGTTTGTGTGTGAATTCGTGGCTTAAGGACCAATTTCACCAAGATCCAGCGTTGCTAAATCTCTCGTTAAGCATTTTAACGGTTGTCATTTTAGCTGTTTTGCATAGTGGACAGTACGTCAAAATACTTAACAAGAGATTTAGAAACCAATTGAGCTTGGTGAAATTGACCATAGGGTAACAAAATCACCCATTCTCTAACAAAATAAAGGAAATACCCTTTCCTCTTACCTCGTTATTCTAGAAAAGTTTTAAACAGGGAAGTGCTTCCAACACAATTTAACACACACTTTAACTAGAACTCTTAATAAAACAGTTTAAGTGCCTTTTTCAAAAATTACTACGTCTCTCTTTAAAGAAATCCAAAGTAAAAGTACATTCCAAATTTCAGTTACGAAGGTTAATGTGTAAAATCCAAGACAAGAGGTGTATTCGTCAAAAGTCACACCCGCATTTCACCAGTTAAGTCCTTTAAAATAGGGTATAATGTAATAATTTAAATCCATATAAACTTTTATGTTTTTATCATATTACTGGGATTACAATTTTGATCATTTTTGAGCAGTTTGTCGATTCAACTATCGACAAAACTTCTCAAAATTAATCAAAATTGTCAACACATCTACTACTACATGGCAAATAGACTTGAAGTAGATGCTGCAAATCTTTAGTATCCTATTTCCAGTACCCAAAGATAGCGAGAGGTGGTATTTTTGCCAATAATCACATTATTACAACAGCATTTTAAATTAATCCCCGTCTGAACCGAAATTACCGCATGAACAATATCTGTTAGTATAACTCATGATGACCAAGCTCTGGTGAAATATATAGCCTCTACATCAATGAGATTTATCGGCGCAATATCCAAATGGAACGTATTGAAGCATTGCGCCATAGATAAATAGCAGAAATCTAACCGACCTTGTTCCAATTTCAAAGTCAAAGTCAAAACATTTATTTCAATTAGACCATTTACAGGCACTTTTGAATAGTCAAGCAATAGTTGTCAGTCAGTTTGTCCGTTAGTTGAAGCTAGTTGTCCGTTCCAAAACGTAGATTCCTATCGAGAAGAACGGACAAGAAACTCCATGGTTACTCTTTTTCAACTAATTCAAATATACAATTTCTTTGTTTACATTTATGCCCTAGTATGTGAGAACAATGTGAGATATTTTAAAAATCCCTTAGGATAAAAAATAAAATCAATGGTACTAAAATAAAATAAAAATCATTTAAACCTATAAAATGTCAAAATATTTCTTGGGCAGTCAAGAGATGACCAGTACCAACTGACAGCGCCCGTTCTCGCCGCCGTTTCTCTAAGAAGCTAAACTATTGGAAATATTCCACTTCAGTACTATTTTATTTCAATACATGCTCCTCCATATTAAATTTCATAGTTTAGCTTGCACTGTTAAATTTATGTTCGGAGTTAAGAAACAAGTCAGCGACAATACGTCACATGGGCAAAGTGAAGCTCAATTAATTGAAGTGACTCTTTCTCAAACTCGATATGTAATAATTTTTACCACCAGCTGTACTATAACTCCGTTGGCCCTTTACGAACGTAACCTTCTGTCTATCTTACTTGTCGATGTCGGCAAATAAATCAGATATTGGTATTGACGTGAATCTCGCAGGTACGGCGACAGGGAGCCGACAGTCAACAATCTGGGGGCCAAAGTGGACGCAGGACTCATGAGCCAGTGTTTTGGTTAGTACTCTCTATATTCCTACTTTTGTTATTGAAGTGTCTTCAAAATTTGCTGGACAGTGAACGACTATAGCAGTATTAACATTAAACTTCTATTGTGTCTCATCGACTGTCCACCAAAGGGTTAAGAATGGAAAAAAAAATGTTTTGGCATGGTCACACTAACATGATGGCAAAAAGGCGTACGACCCGCTTGATGGTAAGTGGTTATCTTCAGGCCCGCCGCAAGCTGGTGTACAGGGAGTGCACCGCACACGGGCGGCACGTCCAGGGGGGCGGCAAGTCGAGCGATCGATCACGTAAAATTTCTATCAAAGGGCAAGAAGCACGAAAAAGCGCCATCGGTTCATGGTTGATATACCAAAAATCCGAACGAAGCGCTTTGATTGATTCCACTTTGATGATGAAAACCGCAAAACAATGGAAGTCACTACCGAAGAGAGTGTTCCCCGATGATTTACAAACTGGGTATCTTCAAGTCGACAGTGAAATCTTCAAAAAAAAAAGGTCAGCGTAATTATAATAGGGGGCGGCATAATCGCTATTGCACACGGACGCTCAAACACCTAGCGGCGGGCCTGGTTATCTTAGCCTATGAAACGCTTGCACCACCGAGTATCACATGCGCGTTGCCTTACAGCTTAGGGCATAAACAGAGGGCTTAGCCAAGATGCAAACGTTTGATATCTCTTCTCTTTCTATAATTGCTAGCGCCTAGCGCATGTTAATAGGTAATTGTAGAAAGAGATAACTTGGTAGACAAGATGACACAAACTTTTTGAACGCTCATTCTACTGTGTTGAGAGAAAGACACATGAATTTTAGTCTATGCTGAGCGTTAAAACATAAACAATGACGTGATACGCGTCGTGAACTACTTACGAAACAAATAACTTTGCTTGGTACGATACCCTTTGTTTATTTATGTTATTAGTCATGGCGTTATAGTTAAGTTCCCGCTAGGGCTCAAGGTCGAATAAAGAATAATCGAGGTGTAATATAAAAACAAATGCGCAACGGATTCAAATTATGCGTTTTAAATACTAAGTAGATACTAAGTAGATGCAAGGTAAATAAATAGGTAGTCAAAATTAACGTTAACTATAATAAAAAATACCACTATTCCCGATCTAAGCAAACAGCTGATTACAAAGACGCCATTTTTATCGCTTTCTACACGGTCTTAGATGTCGCTTACGAAGCGCTTAAAAAATACGATTACATTTCGTGCGCTTGTCAAAGTTTGCAACTTGGCTACCAAATGTATGGGAGATATCTATCGACACGGTTGAGAGAAGAGATAAGTTGTCTACGACTTTTCTATTTGTTGGTTCTGACCACGTGACTTATCGTTGAGATGACGTCATTCCCATACATTTTGTAAGTTTTCTACTGGCGTTAACATGTAGAATGCCATCTTGGCTAAGCCCCCAGGGCCTCGTTGTCACACGGAATTCCGGCGACCTTACTCACCACAGGAATACAACACTACCGAAGAGTAGCGTTATTTGGCTGTGGTATTCTGTATAATGGAAGTACTTTTCCATTCGGGCTGCTTCAGATTTGAGTCGTATATTGCACTGTGCCTTATTTCTCTATGTTATTTACCAGCCTTTATGAATGGCTTTAAGTTTAGATGAGATAAATGAAACGGGCCTTATTTTGTCAAGGTCCATGTCCCTCAGAGGTAATCCAGAGTCGCATAAAGGACTACCTGACGAGCCACCCGACTGCTGCGGCCGCCTACCTCAACTCCTTGCTCAGTCAGCTCAACTGGGCGTTCTCAGAGTTCATTACTATGATGCAAGAGGTAATAGAACTAGTATCTTTTACTCACATAAGCAGAATGAGAAACGGTTATGAGCTATCGAACTATAGTTTAAACTAGTTGTATCCTGTGACTTTTCCGCATATTTTTTTATAGTTCCTAATTATCCTAAATAGTTACGGAATGAAAAGTAACCTAGATCACTCATTGCAAAGTCCTTTTCCTGCTTATGAAAATCCTTCTAGAAATTCAAGCTATTTCTTGAAAAGGCTTTCTTCCTTCCCACCTTCCCTCCTTCCCATCCTTGCTTGCTCCATTCCTCCCTTACTTCTATCCTTCCTTCCATCTTACATTTTTCATCTCGCATCATTCTCGTGTTCTCGTCTCGTGGCTCATGTCTATGATGCCAATTAATTATACTGTGTAACATGGAAAAAACTTATGAGTATCTTAAAAAATATATATCTATCTAGATGGACCGAGTCAGCATAGATGCTCACCTAGAATCACGTCAGATCAAACTATGCGCGACATGTTTCGACCTGTACCACGGCCTGGCCAGGGCGTTGGAGATGACACTTCACCTGGTCCCACTGCTGCTCACCAAACCAGAAGCTTGTGACAGCCAGAATGAACTACTGCTGGGCAGGACTTGTCAGGTAAGGATCGTGTGATTCAATCTTTGTAATATCTTTCAATGTATATTCTTTAAAAAAATGCTTTTTATACGGAATTATTCAGCCGACATTGACAGTGGCAATGTAGTTGACATTGACTACATACACTACCATATCTGGTGCAATAATATTAATGATAATAATTTATCCACAAATACCGTTTTCAGTGACAATTAATGTAGTCAGGGCTCCTGGTCTATTTTTTCGTTTACATTCTTATAACATTTGTGCTGACTTACATCCAATATAAATTAATATTTATATTGGATGTAAGTCAGCACAAATGTTAAAAAAGTAGTAGAAGCTTTAATAAGCTTCTACTACTTTTTACACTCGATTCGAGTTTTTTGCACTTTGATACAGCTCATACATACGCCATACACACCGCCAAATTACTAGTGAACCCGCCAGCGGTGTCCTCGGCATTTTTCGTGGCACTGATACCCGTTTTCACTAAAACTAGGAGACACCTAAATGTAATGTCTAAATAAAAAAACATGTCACCAACAACTAGTCGACAACAGACTATGGACTATAGATGGTTGTTGCCTAGTGGTTGGTGACATTATTTTTTTGCGCTAGCTAACCCCTTTTAATATTTTCAGATAGGTATTACATTGCACCCAAATACACGTTACATTAGAGCTGCCTTTCCAGATTCTAATGGCCGTAGTGTCACGAGTGTGTATCCGCGGCGGTGGCGGCGCCAGCTTCGCTCGTCTCGTGGCTCGAGGACTGCCAGACACGGACCGGGTGCACTACTACGTGGCACTGGCGCCGGTGGCTGGATGTCTCATCAGAATGCTGGAGTCTAAGCTACCTCCTGAGGTTGGTGTAAGAGCCGTACCTTACTGCGCTGGGCGATATCGTCGGATACGTAGGCAAACAATTCATATTGAAATGCAGCTAACTTACTCGATGACGCCTAGCGACGTCGCCAATTCTGAAGCATATAGCTACTAACGACGCCCCGCTAGCAGGCCACAAAGCAGCAAGCGAGTTATTTTGTAATGAACTATAATTTACAAAATGTACTATGACTAGGTTAGGTACTCTGTTCGGCGACATTTGGTTGCCACAGGTAGCCAACTTTACGCTAGGTACTGCCCTAACTGGAGGTATAAGGCCAGCCATCAAGAACCTCTTGTCCGGATCCCAAGGAGGTAAATGCCGCCATAGCTAAAGTACCAGTCCCAATACTTTCCGAATGGTGCTACAGAAAAAGAAAAGAAATAATTAATAACCTTGTAACGAGGTGGGCTTACTACTAGGATTATGGAATATCCTAGCCGCCGGTGAAGCCGGGCGGCTTACTTACTAGGGTTGCAAAACAATATACGTTTATTAATTTGTAACATTTTTTTATTCCATAATCCTAGTAGTAAGCCCACCTCGTTACAACCTCGCTTGCTCATTGCATGTCAATAATTTCAGACTATTTAAATCTAGCCCACCAACACACACTGGGCCCGTGTGGTGGACTACGGCCCACTCCCTCTCACAGACAGAGGAGGCCTGTGTCCTAGTAGTGGGAACATTATAGGCTGATTATGATATGCTATGCTTTCTGCTAAATCTAGCCTTCAATGTAGCATTACCAGGTCTGTTTTTTTTTTGTTTTAGCACCTAGATCGAGTGACCAAAGCGTTGGTGACCGAACCTCTATTCAGGATGGATGGACTCGACCTTATGCTGGGCAAGTCGAAAGATAGCAAAATCTTCTCATTTTACAAATGTACGTTGATTTATACATTATTAATTTATTTATTTATACTTTGAAAGTTACTTACATAACTTAGGACTTTTATGACGAGACGACGAGAGCGATTATGTAGAAGCTGGCAAACTGAACCTTGTGATCGAATTTCAAAGATACCTAAGTCTAACTGTGGACAGCTAGTCTAGACAGAATCACATGATGAAACTTTTGTTTTTTTGGTGTATTAACCTTGAACTGATACAAACATAACGATGGTCAAAGGTTGACAACATGTAACTGCAATGTGTCAAATTTTACAGGAGAGGGAAAAAACTGTATAATTTCAAAGTTAAAAAATAAAAAAATAAAATAAAAAAGGAGTTGGTAGGTAATTGAATTATTTATTGATATACTTTAAAACAATAAAATGGCCACATAGGTTTTTCATTAAATAATCAATACACAAACAGTTACTAGTAAACAACATTATAAAAACCTCACTACTAACGTGTTACGAGCAGTCAACATGAGTTACGAGTTGTCAATTTAAAAAAAAACACTATTTTTCCACATTACCACATTGTCATTAACTGTCTATCTGTCTGTCTGTTCGGTACAAATTCTTTTTCAAGCAATTGCTGGCATCGGGTGAAGCTGAAAGGACGTCGGCAGTTTTGGGCTTGCACAGTAATAAAAGCTTAACCAAAAATAAAAATATATTTTAATTGTTCTTTGCCTAATTTATCTTAGAGATTAAGAATTGGAATAAAAAATCGAAATAAATAAGAAATAAAATGATTTTAAAAATAGTTTTATATTGAATTACAACTTTAAATACGACTATTTATTTCCGAAAAGTGTCATTGAAGGTATATTGGTAAGTTTTTTTATTTTATTTTACGTAAAACGCTCAATAAAAGCTCACTATTGAAATTTTAAGCCAATCTACCATCCATACCTTAATGTAATACTAATTAATGAGAACTATTGAGTTATTCAATAATATTTTAGGTAATAATCGTAATAAAACCTATAGGTAGCTATTTGTGTTCATATAAACGCACTGATTTAACTAAGTAGGTATTACATTCACTAATTGGTATAGGAATTGTTTTGATAGACGCTTATTTTTATTATGTACTTTGTCTATTATTCTTTAATAACTAAGATCCATGCGATAAAGTTTCAACATGGATCTTAAAGGCAGGCAAAAGCATAATTAAGTATGGAAACGGAGAAATGTTACTTTTGACAGAAAATTATTCATCAGATCGACTTGAAAATGTTCCCCTAGAAGTACTTAGCACCGAACAAAGCTGGCAAGATAATGGCGGGACAGATACTTTGACAGGTTCATCACTTACTATTTTGAACGAATGTACCACTTCATCATTTTTAAACCAGCCACAGCCACCTTCCAGCCCACGTCATAACTCGGAAGATTTGATCGAGAGTATTGTAGAAGTCATACCTGGTGCAGAATCTCCTACAATTTTGAATACATATGATTTTGAATTTGGAACTTCTCATATTGTTGAGGAGGAGACACGACGTGATACAGAATCTCCTACTATTTTGAACTCATGATTTTAACTTAGAACCTTAGAAGAAAAGTAACATTTCTCCGTTTCTATTTACTTCGTAAGTGTACAACTGTAACTCGGAAGAGCTCGATGACTTTCGAAATGATTCTTGTGATTGATTTCTTGACTTTCATAGACAAACTCACTACTCTTATTACGAGAAACCTTAACAGCAATTAGTCCTTGTTCCTTCAAGCCAGTTACAACTTCATTAAAAAGCTCTTCACTGTTTTGCTCCATGATAACACTAAAACAAAATTTAAAGAATTAAGTATTTAAGTACATACTTAATTATGCTTTTGCCTGCCTTTAAGATCCATGTTGAAACTTTATCGCATGGATCTTAGTTATTAAAGAATAATAGACAAAGTACATAATAAAAATAAGCGTCTATCAAAACAATTCCTATACCAATTAGTGAATGTAATACCTACTTAGTTAAATCAGTGCGTTTATATGAACACAAATAGCTACCTATAGGTTTTATTACGATTATTACCTAAAATATTATTGAATAACTCAATAGTTCTCATTAATTAGTATTACATTAAGGTATGGATGATAGATTGGCTTAGAATTTCAATAGTGAGCTTTTATTGAGCGTTTTACGTAAAATAAAATAAAAAAACTTACCAATATACCTTCAATGACACTTTTCGGAAATAAATAGACGTATTTAAAGTTGTAATTCAATATAAAACTATTTTTAAACGATTCAAACTCGCGCCGTAATCTTACTCTGTCAGTGAATTATTGCGAACTGAATTTGCGTTGACACCTCGTAACTCGCGCAATAGTGAGTTCAAGTTGATACCTGATTGT
Source organism: Thalpophila matura (assembly GCA_948465475.1). Lineage (NCBI taxonomy): Eukaryota > Metazoa > Arthropoda > Insecta > Lepidoptera > Noctuidae > Thalpophila > Thalpophila matura. The sequence goes on along the minus strand of OX419198.1, from coordinate 7,054,698 downwards.
TAGGATTTTAGTAGAATTATTAAGGAATTGTATTGACTTTTATATTAAACGCGCTCACTTTAGTAAAATTGTCAGTTGACGAACTGACAATTTTACTCCCACCTTCGTGTCACGTCACGAACGTTATTTAAACGATGGAACGGCCATACGCGGGCTCAGTTTTTTTGCTGCGACACCGAAGTGTAAAGAGATAGTAGAAGTAGATAATTATTATCAGTGTTGGTACTGCTGGAGCAAGCCAGGTCAGTAATTAATATAATTAATATATATATATATATATAATAGACATAATAGATTAATTAATTAATACATAATTAATGTGTAATGTATTAACGTTAATAAATAATATTCGAGAAACTATGATACGTACTTTAAAGGTGTAATGTAATCCTTTGTACCTAAAGATAATATTCTGCCTAAATGTCTCTTTCTTTATTACTAATAAAAGCTTTGTGAGATTATTCAACTTTTATTTGAATGCATAACCTTACTATTAAACTTATGTCCTAACATCTCAGAAGTGGGATAGACGAGTAAAATAAAAATAAAAACTACTCGTTTATCCTGCCCACAGGTTTATTTTTTGATTGCATTTTTTTTATTAACATTTTAACTACCTCCAAAAAAAAAAAGTAGGAATTACATTACACCTTAGTAAATTCATTTAGAACTATTCGAAAATGCTATGTATAATGTAAAGTGTATGTTTACATTATATTCACAATAAAAACGCGCTATAGCGCCTCATCATTACACTGCTTTGCCAGGGCTACTCTCTGGAAGCGTCTCATCATTACACTGCTTTGCCAGGGCTACTCTCTGGAAGCTTCTCATCATCACACTGCTTTGCCAGGGCTACTCTCTGGAAGCGTCTCATCATTACACTGCTTTGCCAGGGCTACTCTCTGGAAGCGTCTCATCATTACACTGCTTTGCCAGGGCTACTCTCTGGAAGCGTTTCATCATTACACTGCTTTGCCAGGGCTACCCTCTGGAAGCGTCTCATCATTACACTGCTTCGCCAGGGCTACTCTCTGGAAGCATCATTACCTACAATGCCTTACATTTTAAAATGTTTGCTTAACTTTTGCAGCATTCAAATGTTTACTCTTTAATATTTCCAATGCTATGGACGTTCGTTATTAATATTAACTAAAAGTTTCAGATCTAACGACGTGACCCATTAAGGTATTAAGCCCGGAACTTTAATGCATGGGTTACCAGGGTTACGCTTAATTATTAAAGCGCTGTTATCAAGTGTAAGGCTTGGGCGTGATCATCATAGTGCTGCTATCAAGTGTAAGGCTTGGGCACATAATCATCAGTGCTGTTATCAAGTGTAAGGCTTGGGCACATAATCATCAGTGCTGTTATCAAGTGTAAGGCTTGGGCACGTGTGCTGTTATCGAGTATAAATAAGGCTCGGGCACGCAATCACCATAGTGCTGTTATCAAACGTAAGGTTTGGGCACAAGTGCTGTTATCAAGTGTAAAAGCTTGGGCACGTGTGCTGTTATCGAGCACGAAGCATTATGTCGACCGAAGAAGCGGTTAGAAGCGAGAAACAGCGACGCGAAAATTCGCCGTATACTTCAAGTAATGAGTCTATCATACTCTGTTCGTATAACGACCAACCTCGTAGACTTAGTGCGTCATCCAAACGTTGTCATCAGTCGCGTCCGTTGAAGCATACTTCTAGACGACGAAGTAGGTCCCGCGGGTCGGAAGTGCGCCAACGCCGTAAATCACGAGATTCGTGGCGCATAGGATATTCTAGTAGCAGTTCAGAGGAACGGTCCTCAAGTAAGCGGTTTTATCGACGTAATCGTCAAGATAACGATAAAATGTGTGACAGACGCGACGGGAATAAAAGATGTCGGACTCGTAGTAATTCTGATCATTCAATTAAAGGTAAACAAAGAAAAAGACGTCATTATTCCCCGAACGTCCAGTCGAATAAACGTGTGAATACTAACTTAGACAATAATGACAATACTAACAATATCTTAGATAAATTTTTAGATATTCTTAAGGATGTAAAAAGTCGGTCTAGTTCTAAACTCTCCTTAAACAACGTTATTCCAGAATTCGATCCGATGGCAAAAGACCAGACTATTTTAATGTGGCTGACTAAAGTGGAGGAGTGTGCGGAGATTTATGGTTGGGACGAAAAAGAAACTATCCATTTTGCCTTACCAAAATTAATCGGTGTTGCAAAGATTTGGTACCAGGGTCTCAGCACAGTCCTTTACTCCTGGACCGAGTGGAAAAGAAAACTAGTAGAAAATTTTCCTTATCGTGATGATTACGCGGAACTATTAATAGCAATGTTGGCTAAAAAAGCCCGTTATGGTGAATCATTAGAGCACTACTTTTACGATAAAATGAATCTTCTAAATAGGTGCGGAATAAAGGGCCGTAAAGCGGTTGATTGTATTTTAAACGGAATTGAAGATCGGGCCGTTAGAGTTGGTGCTCAAGCCGCCCAATTCCGCGAACCTGAAGAGGTATTAAAATACATAAAAACCGTAAAGGTAGGTACTACTAGAGATACTGGGGAAAGAATTCATAGGCATGAAAAGAAGGCTTCTGGAACGACCACTTCTACCAGGCGACGCGGTCCAGAATCAAAAAGGTTTGTATGTCACAATTGTAATGAGGAAGGTCACAAAAGTACGCAATGTCGGAAGGCGCCTACAACGTGTACCAATTGCAGTAAGTTGGGTCATCTTAGTACTTATTGTAGGTTCAGCAAAGAAAAACCTCCAGACAGCAATCAAAAGGACACCGTAGAAGAGAAATTGATATCGGAACTAACATCAGGCGAGTCTAATTCAAAATATATTTTTAGCATTTTGATCAACAATGAGGAACTAATGTGTCACGTTGATTTGGGTAGCCAATGCAGTCTCATTAGGGAGAATGAAGCCAAAAGGTTAAAACTAACCATCGACACCAGAGATTTACCCTTGATGAGAGCAATAGGTGGAAATTATGTTAGTCCATTGGGTAGATCCAGGGTAATTGCTAACGTTCAAGGCATAGAAGAAAATATTGAGATTCTAGTCGTTGCAAATCATGTTTTGAAATATCCTGTGTTACTAGGACACACTTTTACAGAATTACCCAACATTGTCATTACCAAAACACCTAGTGAAATAATATTTGAAAAGGCTAGTGACATAACGAAATTATTTTTAACGGTCGCGGAAGACATCTCTTTGTCACCAAGTGAAATAGTTACCGTTCCAGTAAATTCATGTAATCATTTCAATGGTAAAATATATGTCAACGGTTCTGTAAGAGGGGCCGTCGGTCGTGAATATTATTTATTTCCGGGGGAATATACTCTTAAATCGGGGGTAGGTCGAGTAATCGTATATAACATGAGTATTTCGCCAATAACCTTTACTAAAAATATATTATTGACACGTGCCTTTCCTAATAACGTTATTAAAGAGATTTCGGTAGTCTCTTTCGATAAATCTAATTTAGATGAATACTTGCTTATTGGCCCTACAATTACAAATGAACAGAAAACTCAATTACAACACCTACTCAGTAGATTTAACGACTGTTTCTCGTCTAGCTTAAAGGACTTGGGACTGACCACTGCGGGAGAAATGACAATAGAATTGGAAAATTCTGAACCGGTAGTTTACAGACCCTATAGGATGTCTTTGGCGGAGAGGACCCTCGTTCGCGGTATGGTTAGTGAAATGCTAGACGCAGGCATAGTTCGAGAGTCTTCGTCTCCGTATGCGAGCCCCATTGTGCTCGTTAAGAAAAAGACTGGGGAAAAACGGCTGTGTGTCGATTACCGCGCTTTAAATAAACGAACTAAAAAGGATCATTATCCTCTCCCTAGAGTTGAAGACCAATTAGATCAACTTGCTGGTAGTAAGTTGTTTATTTCCCTTGATTTGGCGTCCGGCTATTACCAAATCCCTATTTCCACGTCTTCGCAAGATAAAACTGCATTCGTTACTCCTGATGGACAATATGAATATACTCGGATGCCGTTTGGCTTAGTAAACGCTCCATCAGTTTTTCAAAGGACCATAAATAAAATACTTTCCGAAGCCAAAATCAAATATGCGCTGGTCTACATGGACGATGTTCTGATTCCAGCACGAACATTTGAAGAAGGCCTCGTTAGACTTGAGGAAGTGTTGACTCTCATGCGCAAAGGAAAGCTCACGTTAAAACTTTCCAAATGCAACTTCTTCTTCGACAAAATAGATTTCTTGGGTTTCGAAGTCAGCTCTCTAGGTATTAAACCAGGCACTCGAAAAATCGAAGCAGTAGCCAAATTCCCAGTTCCAAAGAACCAACATGAACTAAGGCAGTTCATTGGTTTGGCAAGTTTTTTTCGTCGGTTTGTAAAAGGCTTCGCCGTGATTTGCAAACCGTTAACGGATCTTTTGAAAAAGGATTGTCAGTGGAAATGGGCTCAAGAACAAAACAACGCATTCGATTCTTTGAAACAAGCTCTCATTTCTCGTCCGATATTGGCGCTCTATGACCCAAAAAGGGAGACTCAGTTACACACCGATGCGTGCAAGTATGGTGTTGCGGGAATCCTAATGCAAAAATGTGATGAGGGTCTTTTCAAACCAGTATCCTACTTCAGTCGGAAAACAACTCCAGACGAGCAACGAATGCATTCGTTTGAATTAGAGACTCTTGCGGTTGTATCTTCCCTTAACAGATTTCGCGTTTATCTCCTTGGAATTCCATTTAAAATACTAACCGATTGCAACGCGCTACGCACAACGCTAGTAAAGCGTGATCTAGTCTCACGAGTTGCTCGTTGGTGGGTTCAACTCCAAGAATTTGATTGCGCAATAGAGTATAGGTCTGGTACAGGTATGATGCATGCTGACGCTTTAAGTAGAAATCCGGTAGACAAAGCTGCTGTAGAAGATCACGTACTTGATGTTCTATCGACCGAATCGGAGGATTGGATTGCAACGGTTCAATCCACCGACGAAGAAATTTCCCGGATTAAACAAATTTTAAGTGATCCGGAATCTGAAAATGTGTCAGAGATAATCAGGAACTACAAATTAAAAAATGGTAAGGTATATCGTTTATTAACTCATAATGGAGATGATTGCATGCGCTGGGTAGTACCGAAAGGAGTGCGATGGCAAGTGGTAAAAATGAACCATGATGACATCGGTCATTTCGGCTTCGAAAAAACTCTTTTTCGAATTCAGCAATCATTTTGGTTCCCGAAAATGAGACGATTCGTAAAAAAATACGTCCGATCATGTTTAGAGTGTGCTCACCATAAGGGCACAACCGGGAAACAGCAAGGTGAGTTACATCCGATTCCTAAGGTAGAGATACCTTTTCATACTATCCATGCTGATCACCTGGGACCATTCGTTCGCAGCAAACGAGGTAACGTTTATATTCTAGTTATAATAGACGGTTTTACAAAATTCATTAACATTTCACCCGTTAAGAATACTAAAACGTCTACGACTATAAGAATCCTGCGAGAACACATTAGTTATTTTGGGACACCTGTTAGGTTAATCACCGATCAAGGTACCTGCTTCACGAGCAATAACTTTCGATCATTTACAAAGTCGATGGGCATAAAACATATTCTGAACGCGGTTGCCACGCCGCGAGCCAATGGTCAAGTGGAACGTTTTAACAGGACAATCATTGATGCTCTTTCTACCAAAACGCATGGCAAAGACGACAAAACTTGGGACGAATTTATCCCTGATGTACAAATTGGTCTAAATACTACAGTACACAAAACCACGGGTAAGAGTCCTTCAGAACTGTTATTTGGCATTCGAATAAAAAGTCAGTCTGAAAACAGACTCAGCGAAGTCATTGACGAGGTCGCAGAACCTGTAGCATCGGAAGATCTAGAAAAAGAAAGAAGTAAAGCCGGGGAACGAATCAATAACCAACAAATAAAAGATAAGGTAAGGTTCGATTCAAAGCGCATTATGAATACATCATATGCAGTCGGAGATTTGGTAAGCGTGAAACGAGAAATCCCGAACATTGGTAAGTCCAAGAAACTAATTATGAAATTTCAAGGACCCTATAGAATTGTGAAAGTTTTGCCTAATGATCGCTACTTAGTGACAGATACTCCCCTCACCAAAAAAAAGGGCTGTCGTAATTATGAAAATATTATTTCAGTAGATAAAATGAAATCATGGCTTAGTTTCAATCAAAACTTTGGTAGTTCGGAATCCGAATGCGATAATGTTGAATCTCAATCAGAAAAATCAAACTGTTCATCATAGAAAATTTTAGTTTAGTAATATAATTATATAATTAAGTATTTCAAACTTGTTCATGTAAATAAAATTGTAATCTTACTGTGTGTACTTATTAAACTTACTACAGAATATTCCGCTCTAGAAATGTACCTAATTAATAAAATTATGTAAGACTGATACTTAAAATGTGGTAATGTATCTACCTACTATTATCTGTATTTTAAGTACCTACTGTTAAAATTATAATTTAGGAATATGTATCTACTATTTTAATTGTAAGATAAATGATGACTATCATTGTAGTGTGATTATGTAATTATGAATATACCTACCTATCTAATGTGAAACGATTAAAACTAAAATTTGTGTAAGAATATTCCTGTTTTGTCATATAGGTATAAGTTCCTCTTAGCCAGTAGATAGCTTAGTTTATTAGCTTAGGTAAGATAAATGATGACTGTGATTGTAGTGTGATTATGTTATAATGAATATACCTACCTATCGAATGTGTATTTTGAAACGATTAAAACTAAAATTTGTGTAAGAATATTCCTCTTTTGTCACATAGGTATAAGTTCATCTTAGCCAGTAGATAGCTTAGTTTAGGTAAACTGATCAAATGTATATAGTAATGTAAACATAGGTAATACTTTAAAAATAATAAAGAGCGAAGGGACTTGCTCTAGCAGGATGGCCGAGCTGTTAGGATTTTAGTAGAATTATTAAGGAATTGTATTGACTTTTATATTAAACGCGCTCACTTTAGTAAAATTGTCAGTTGACGAACTGACAATTTTACTCCCACCTTCGTGTCACGTCACGAACGTTATTTAAACGATGGAACGGCCATACGCGGGCTCAGTTTTTTTGCTGCGACACCGAAGTGTAAAGAGATAGTAGAAGTAGATAATTATTATCAGTGTTGGTACTGCTGGAGCAAGCCAGGTCAGTAATTAATATAATTAATATATATATATATATATAATAGACATAATAGATTAATTAATTAATACATAATTAATGTGTAATGTATTAACGTTAATAAATAATATTCGAGAAACTATGATACGTACTTTAAAGGTGTAATGTAATCCTTTGTACCTAAAGATAATATTCTGCCTAAATGTCTCTTTCTTTATTACTAATAAAAGCTTTGTGAGATTATTCAACTTTTATTTGAATGCATAACCTTACTATTAAACTTATGTCCTAACATGATAATGGAGAGTTGTCAACTGTGGCACAAATTGTTCGAGTGACATGTTTTGTGCATTACGAGTTATCAATGGGAAGATTTGGCGCTAAATTTAAAAAAAAATGATGTACATAACTCATTTTGCGAAAAAGTGTGGGTTACGAGTTGTCAACGTATGACCATCGATAAGCCACTTTGGATAATTCATGAATAGGAATGCAATTTATTCTATCACACCGATAGTCGAGACTGCTAAAAAACATGGCGACGAAGTCTTGACACTAAATTAATTGGTGCGCAGATGTTTAAATTGAGAAGTTTTCTATTTGTACAATGTTTGTTATTAGTTTTGTAGGATAATTATGGTCAATGCACATTTGTTAATTTGTATAAGATCTCTATGTACCCATATTCGCAAAAAAATAAATGAATTTGAAGTTAATTGTCAGCTTCGCCACGATTACAAGACCAAAGTAACTCTGGATTTAGATAAAAACGCAAGCGTATCTATCTAGCTAGGCGTAGTACGAATTGATCGATCTATCAGGGGCCTTATTCGGTATGACAAAACGCGAAAACTATCGCATTACCTAATATCCAAACGTGCAGACGGCAAAATAGTATACTAATTCGTCAAATGTCTTTAGCAAGCAGCGACACCCTGAAACGCAAAGTTATATTTATAACGCGTACACCTTGCTTGCAATTTGTCATAGCCCATCACCCACAGATTATTTGGTCTAAACAATAAACCATAACTCCTTAATTCTAGATCCAGACGACGTAACCATGGACGAGTTAAGAGCTTTAGAGATAGTAGCGGATCGACTACGTGTGGCCCGGGACGCAGTGGTGAGGGCGAAGTCCCCGGGCTCCAGCGGGGCGCAGTCCGACCTGCTGTGCACCATCTGCTACGCTAGGCCTGCGGATACCGCCTTTATGCCTTGTGGACATCATTCTTGCAGGTTCGTTAAAAATATTAAGGCCGAGATTGATAAACGTTACATAGCACGTCGTGCTGTGGTTTAGATATGTTCCGTCACTGTCGCACAACTGTCAAACTACAAGTGCAAATACAGATGTAACATATCGAAGCCAAAACACGGGCTAAGTAACGTTTATAAATCTCGGCCTAAGCATCTAATATGAGTAATGTTATAAAGCTATCTTGTTTGTTTGAACGCGCTAATCTCTAGAACTATCAGACAGATTCGAAAAAATATTTTTGTATATGATAGCCAGATTCATGAGAAATAGGCTATTTAACATCACGCTACGACCCTTAGGAGCCGAGCAATGGGGGTGAAACCGCGAAGCACAGCTAGTAACGTAATAAATAGGTATCTATTTATTTTTACTCGACTGCCCCAAAAGGAGGGTAATGTTTTTCGGGTATATGTATTCCTATGTATGTATGTTTATTTATTTGGCATGCTCTGTACCCTAAACGGCTTAATGGATTCCAACATTATGAGGTGTCGTTAGATTAGTCTTTTTGGGGAACGATGTAGGGTATTTATGTATTATACTTATTTATAAATATCCTTGTTTCAGAGCTTGTATAATGCAGCACCTATTGAACAGTAAACAGTGTTTCTTCTGCAAGGCAGGCATTGAATCTGTGCGCGAAATAGAACCCGCTAATAACTGATCGCATCTTATGACGTCATCATCAGTAATGTCGGTAATACCTACTTCGAATTACATTGAATGAAATCTATGGAAATCATAGCCATCCTACATTGTTTTTATAAAATAAAGTACGGAGATATTTTTTTGTATTTATTGACGATAGCATTCTGGTTTATTTAATCAAATATGTTTTGTTTATTAAATGGAACATTTTACTTCGAAAGAACACAAATTATGAAAGCAAAAAATTAAAACAAAATTACATAGTAATAACTATTTGTAATTATTCTATAACCAAAGACGCACCCTTGTTGATTTTAGGGAAAATCCTATTATACAATAATAAATTAAACTACGTAAAGTAAGTTTTCAACTTTTTATTAAGTACACAAAGTTTTCCTAGTGGTTATGTCAGGGCCCCTTGTTGAGTCCTTGTGGGGAGTATGCGTAGTACGCCATCGGACACTCGCATGTCCCCCGCAGTCCCGGGTGGCCGCGGGGACCCATCGCTCCTGTGGGAGCAAGGAAATAAATATCATAGAGCCTTAAGGCGACGGTAAATGGTAACGGCCGTAAATCTCAAGTTTTAAATCTCTTATTTCGCCGTCAAATAATGCAGGTTAGTTATGCAATTTTTTTATATTAAACTAGAACATATATACATCAATCGTACCTGTGAATATTTAACTATTGTAGTAAAATACTTAATGAAATAAATTCATGAATTACTGTCTACCCAAAACATAAAAACGTAATTACTTTCAAATCGCTTAAGATATTTTCATGATTTGTTTTGTGTGAAAAGACTATGTTACTACCTATAATATTGCCTGTTACTTTTTTTTTATTTTATATTTTAGATACTAAAAAGTAATAATACGTCTAATTCGGCACAGCGCGCTCCTTGATAGGCGAGTCGTATTGCTCGGTGGACGTATGTCGCGTTGCTTGAGCTCAGCGCAGAACACTCAAGCTATACCGCCCAAATCACTCAAGGCCGTTGGCGTATACCGGGGCCTTAAAATCTAACACACTTATCGCCTTAGTGTGTGGGCTCAATAATTACCTTAAAAATAGTAGTATTTACGTTTATATACTGACTTTTAGAGTTCCGTACCCAAAGGGTAAAACGGGACCCTATTACTAAGACTGTCCGCTGTCTGTCCGTCTGTCACCAGGCTGTACAGGTGTCTCATGAACCGTGATAGTTATACAGTTGAATTTTTTGCAGATGATGTATTTCTGTTGTCGCTATAACCACAAATACCTACTAAAAAACAGAATAAAATAAATATTTAAGAGTGCTCCCATACAACAAAAGGGTGATTTTTTTGCCGTTTTTATAGATAATGGTACGGAAACCTTCGTGCGCGAATGCGACTCGCACTTGGCCGGTTTTTATTTTATAATGTCTTCTAAAATCTTACCTTCTCGTCCTGGGTCTCCTCTGTCCCCAGTTCTGCCTGGATGGCCTGATGGACCCATAGGACCTGAGAACAACGAGTTCATAATATGATATTCATTTGTTTCACGATTTGTTTGACCCTCAATTTGTTGGTTTTCTGTGGGTTTTTTTCGCAGAGTATCGTTACGGGGTCTTCGCGACGGGTCTCTTCGGCGAGGTTGGAATGAAAGTCTTATAGTCCACTACGTTACCTATTTGTCCTCGGGGCCCTTCCGGTCCCTGCACGCCGACCCCCTCGGGTCCCCTGTCGCCCTTATCCCCCTTCCCTCCAGTGGGGCCAGGACTGCCCGGCTTGCCCGGCTCCCCTGTCTCTCCAGGATACCCTCGTTGTCCTGGCTCTCCGGAATCGCCTTGTATTCCTGTAGATAATGACAAGGTATTAATTTGTCCTGTGTTCTTAGCTATATGCTGTGGGGATATAATATATGAAATCGTAGTTTGTCTTCGGTGTTTAGCATTTGATAAATAGTTGAATATTAGTTGGTGTATCGTGGGCAATGGGTCCAGTTGAAAAACAGCGTCAGGCACTAGTGGTCTGCCATTATTTTATGCTCCACTGGACCTATTTGACACAGAAGCTAGACACACAGCAAAATTAATGTTATGTTTTTTTTTCTATTATCTTTTAATAATTTTGTGTGTTTCTGACGGTTTTTGTGCCAAATAGACGTTTATTTATTTCTTTTTGTGTAACAGTCGGCGATAAAATAATTGTATCTAAAAGCATAGGTGTTAACCAATTACGTCACTGCCCGTAAATACGATATTAATTATAATTAGGTGTGATTAATATTGTAATTAGCTGGCTCCTCACCTGGCGGTCCTGGGGGTCCCGGCCTTCCCGGATGTCCTCGTTTACCGACCACACTCTGTTTCTCCACTATTAGATTTGACGACAGCTCTCTTATACGATCTGTTGGAAATTATAACGTTGAATACCCTGTGCTTTTTTCGATCAACTGTATTTTCCATCCAAATGATGTTTGTCAAGATATACAGACCTTTAACAATTTCTTCACATATGTTCCTAATTTCAGCTTCTGAGAATGAAGGTGTCTGAAAAACATATTTAAAAAAGTTTATCCTACGCGTGTCAGGATAAACTATAAGTTTATCCTAGGGCAAACTAGTTTGTCCTTAAAACTTTAGGCTTAACTAGCTGAAGTGATTGATGATTAATAATTTTCACCCACGCATAGTAAATGTAATAATTCTATAGGATAGACTGCGGAACCGTCCTAGCCAACCCAGACTCCACGTGGTACTTGTCTGACAAATAATTTTAAATTAATTTATAAAAAAGAAAACTATTTTTTTTTGTTTGTATGGCATATTTACCACCTATAGATAATAAAATAAAAAAGCCTTTTATTTCTTGCAAATTAAACGTAGGTACACTCGACGTCATTGACGGTCGACCACTTTTCACCCCTATTACTAAGAACATAATGGTGAAAAGTGGTCGACCGTCAATGACGTCGAGTGTACCTAAAAATAGAATTACGAATTGATTTCATTGCATAAAATAAAAAATAAAATAAAATTCATAACAAAAATAAATAATTATCAACTACAAATTGAGTTCAATGTTCACTAAATTAAAAACCACCTAATATATTTAGATATATATTATGCCTCTTAAAATATTTCATGTTTGAAGGCAAGGACCCTATATAGATTTACCTCTCGTACAAAGCTGTGAGGTGCCGGCAGTCCGGGCATGCCTGGCAGGCCTCTCTGTCCGGGGGCGCCGGGCAGTCCGTCCACACCGGGCTTACCAGGGAACCCTGGGAAACCAGGCTCACCTTTCTGGAAATGTTTTAATAAATTGAAGGCATCTAGCAATATGGATTAATCTTATGGTAGCGAATGTTTGCGTCATGCTTGATGTCTTCTATTCTGGGCATTTTCTTTTAGCAGATTCATATTATTCGAAACCTATCACGTGCAGTGTCGTGAAGCCTTGTGTTTTATCGATCGACAGATTCAATGACAAAAGTTTAGTCCAAGATTCCCCAACCTGGGACCTCTCCCAGGGAGTCCGCGGAAAAAATAGTATATTATGCAATTAGTGAATAAAGGACGGATTTAAAGCGAGGGCCATAGATGAATCACGAGCTAGTGAAGGATTCTAACGATTGAATCACGACCGTAGGGAGTGATTCATGATGATTGAATCACGAGCGTAGCGAGTGATTCAAGTGTTAGAATCCTGAGCGACGCGAGCGATTCATGGCCCTCGATATAAATCCGTTTTATTCAAGAGTTGCATACTATACTTTATACCATGACTACGAGAAAAAGAAAGATTTAAGTGAAAATATACATATAATGAAGAAAAAGTAAAGTTAAATTGGCTTTGATGTAAACCAGCCGTGATTTTTTGGGTAGCAAGCTTTCCACCTTTCCACTATATCGGCCGCCCTCTCTTTCACAAACTCAGGTGTTAACACATCTTCATCACTAGAATGCATTTTTAATCGATTAGAACAACACTAAACAAACACAAAATTAAAGATTAAAGTAACACTAAACTTTGTGTTCGTACAACTTACAGTATTCAAAATAGCGCCAATTTACTAAGGACAGCAAAGAACACAAAACAGTTTTTATTGTAATGCTAAACTCCTTGTCGAAAATGTCGACCAATCAAATTGAATTTAGAACACATCAATATAGGTCGAATACACAGATTACACTTACACTAGATACGGCAAGCCACGACCAAGCGTGCCCTGCATGTTAAAAAAAGTCTGTTAGCTCAGTGACGCTTAGTGATTGAAACAATTCTGTTTACTCTGAGCACATCACTAAATGGCTGGGGTGAAGTTATCGTAGGTATAAAAAAGATGACACGTTCGGTTTCATACAAACTAATAACGTGCCGCATCTAGCATAGGTTCTTTAAATCTGTGGTCGAATACATTGGTGTGTTCCATTTTCAAACATCAAAACAGTGAGTAAAAGTGCTTTTTATTCACTGTTTTCAGTGAATAAAATAAGCTTTTTAGAGGGGGAATGGTATAAATAAATAAACATGGATAATTATGTGTGTGATGTGATGATGGATGTGATTAAAACAGACCCATGTGAGTATTGCAAAAATAAAAATATCAAAAGCGGTTTTTCGTTTTATTTTTAGGTGTTTGCGAATCCTAGAAAGAGGTTGGGGAATCCTGCTTTAGTTTAGTTTAGCTGCCTTAGTTTGATGGTGACTATTTTCCATACTTAGCCTCATGATTGGCCATTGGGCCATTGCGTATGTGACCACTAGAATCTGTGGAAGGGATATGACGCAACAGAACAATCCTTAATTTCTTCAGGGCATCCAGCCTTTATAATTTCCTTGCAAATTCCAGTGCTGCTATTGAAACGATTGTAGTCTGTGCACTAATAAACCATGTTATGGTACCTCGCCTGGTAGACCCGCTGGCCCCGGAGGCCCTGGGATGGAGATCAGAGGTGTTGATGTAGCTGCAGACCCAGGGGGGCCCGGCAGGCCCGTCACACCCGGTGGACCTTCGAGACCCTGGGAAGAAACAGTACAATGTTAAGTGTTTTTCACATTATCCTACTATCCCACTAATATATAATATTACTAGCTTCCACCCGCGGCTTCGCCCGCATTTTTAGCAGAAAAAGTAGCCTATGTGTTTTTCTGATGTATAGCTATATTACTGTAAAGTTTCATCAAGATCCGTTCAGTAGTTTTTGCGTGAAAGAGTAACAAACATCCATACATCCATCCTCACAAACTTTCGCATTTATAATATTAGTAGGATAAACGTAAAAGTTTGTGTGTGTGTGTGTGTGTGTTTGTTACTTCTTCACGAAAAAACTACTAAACGGATTTTGATTAAACTTTACAATAATATAGCTTATACATCAGAATAACACATAGACTACTTTTTATCCCAAAAACGCGGGCGAAGCCGAGGGCGGAAGCTATAACTAATTTTGTATGAATTTAAAATAAATACCGGTGGTCCGTCTCTGCCCGTCTTCCCCTCTGGCCCGGGACGGCCCGGCGGGCCCATGGGGCCGGGCAGGCCTGCCAATCCCACGAAACCTTGAGGTCCTGGTTGACCCTGGAAAATATAGTTAATTAAATTAATTTAATTTGTATAAAAGTTCCCGACACATAAAATGTTCAAATATAGCTAAGAACCATTCCGATGAAATCGGTTTTTAAATTATATTTTATATTATATTTTAAAAGACCGCATTGAAATCAGTCCATCCGTTTAAAAGCTACGAAGCCATAGACAGACACTGCAGACAGAACTGCAAGTGGTAAGTTATAATTTGATACGCTGACCGCTGATTGGACAAAAGTTACAGCTAAGATTGCAAACTTTTTAAAATAATAAATATTACATAGAATTATATACGAAGGTTGTAGAAGGAAAATAAACAGTATTTTGAAACAATAATCAGTATTTTATATTTAAATGTATTGTAAATTAAAGATGTATTTCTTGTGCTTTTCGCACAACTTATGAATTTCTAAAAAACTTTCTAGGAAGACGGCGTGTCGCTAGCTACGGAAGGTATTTCATAAAAATACATAGAAACCAGTAGTGTCGCGGCGACACGTCGCCTGCTGCTGCTGTCTGTAGTCGGTTACGAAATCGTACCTTAATACTGTTTTTAACAGTATGATTGGCAACCCTAGTCATAACCAGCTTTAGAAGTGATACTTAATTTAAACAATTATAAATACATTACCACGGCCCCGTCGCGTCCCGGCGGTCCTCGGGGTCCTATGTCGCCAACTCTACCGTCCCGTCCCGGTGCACCCTTCTCGCCTTTCGCGCCTTTAGTGTTACAGATAATAAAAATATACATTTGAAATAACCTGGAATTATTGTTTTGCAGAGGGAAACTGACTTCCCGCAAAAATAAGCAACGACTATTTATTCACTTTTTTACAACTCTTTAACTTAGCGTGATGTGATGCCTGTTTCTGACCACAAATAGGACTCCAAAATTAACACAGTAAGACTAAAATAATGGGATCAAAAGATCTTTGGGGCAATGCATAATATTACCGGCCAAGTGCGAGTCGTACTCGCGCACCGAGGGTTCCGTATCATTTTTGGACGTATAAAGTGAAGAAAACCGGACCGCATAAGTTTGTTTGTGAAGGAATTTTGATGATTTTGAACAAACTGTACTAGTTAGGAACATGGTTTTTTTTTTGTGCAATATTTGGGTCAATTCCTATCAGCTCTAATTATTTCAGATTTTTCGCTCCGCAAACTTCGGAGATAAGAGGGGCCTTTTTTACCATTTTAGTACGGAACCCTAAAACTAGCTGTTCCCCGTAGTTTCACCCCCATTGCTCGGCTTCTAAGGGTCGTTGCGTGATGTTAAATAGCCTGTACTATTTCTCATGAATCTGGCTATCACATACAAAAACATATTTTCGAATCCGACTATTAGTTCTAAGAGATTAGCGCGTTCAAACAAACAAAACAAACTCTTCAGCTTTATTATCGATACCTTAAGGCCCAAATTTCTTTTTTGCCAAAATGGCCTTTACGCCCTTTGAACCCAAAGGTATCGTTATATTATACGATTCCTAAAGTGGGTTCCGCGGAACCTGGTGGTTCCGTAAAAATCACCAGGGTTCCGCGAAATCATTCATTTTTGGCAGTTAAGTACTTTATAGAAAATGTAAGTGTTTCACTTTAAAAATATTTGGTGAGTGTAAGAGTAAGGTTTTTAGTGAGTGTTCCGTTATCTTAAAAGTTTAGGAACCCCTGGTATAATTATGTAGATTACCAACTGACCATGTATGAGCGAAGCATTGATGTTACTGGCGGGGCCCGGGGGCCCAGGTAGGCCGCGATCGCCGCGGGGTCCCACGGGCCCCGCTGATCCAGGAAAACCCTGAAAACAGAATACATGTGTATTTCCCATATGGTTAGACAGAGGTTTATTGTACACCCACATTTCGCCAGTTATATTTAAGTCCCATGTAATAGGGGCCAAGCTTATTGCCATTAACCGGGCACAAATCCAGACTTCTTGCGGATTCTGAGAATTTCCTAATGGAAAATCCCAACACACAGCCCAACCCAGGACCCCGCGCTCAGCAGTCTCGCTTGCGATCAATGGACCAATGAGGCAGTTTCTCTCTGTGTCTATTATTTTTTTTTATTTGGTAATAAGGCTTGCGTTTGACCGCCATCTCGCCTGATATTAAGCGATGATGCGGTCTACGATGGAGCACGCTTGCCTAGAAGAAAACGATTCACTCGTGACTTGAAGACACCCAGATTGTATATAGGTAAACTGTCGGGGAACACTCACTCTTGGGCCCTATCAGAATACCAGCGCTGCGGCACTTTTAGGTCGCAGCATTATGCTGAGATAGGCTTTTGGCCTCGCACCAGGTTTTACTTTTATTTTTATTTTTTAAACTGTTTTTTTTTTATTTTTTACTTTTACAAAAGTTTTTTTTTTGTATTTTTTCTATTACCTATATGTTGTGCGAGTTCAATAAATAATTTTTCTTTCTTTCTTTCTTTCTTTCTTTCTTTCACTCGGACAGCGCATTCCACTGTTTGGCGGTTTTCACAATGAAAGTGGAATCAAAGCTACCTATTGTTTATGTACCTATTGGAAGAAGTATTTGTTTTATCAACTCACATCTTTTCCGTTAGTCCCTGGAATTCCAGCGAGACCAACCAAGCCAGCTGGACCTGGTTCACCTAGATATAAAAATTGCACGTTCAAAACGTTTAAACACCGGATATGACATCAGCCCACAATTATTCAGCCATATAAGATGTCCTAATTAAAAGATTTTATACATAAGGTTTCTGGTTTAAATTAACAAAAATTTTCATTAGAATCACTTTAACGATTACGGCTGAATAAAAGAACCGAATAAAAAAGTTAAAACCGCCTTCAAATAAATTACAATAATGTTGTCTGAAAGGTTTCGGAAGGCACCGATTTCCGAATCTGTATCTGTACTATCTGTACCACTTTTTGCTATCATAGAGTGTATCGTCAACATAGGCAAAGTGATCTAAATGCCGTTTATATCAAATTTGTATTTAAATATGGCATCACTGGGCAAGCATTCTCTACCATTTAAAAAAAAAAAAAAACTGTAATAAAATCGGTTTATAATTGGTGGAGATATCGCTTAAAAAACATTCAAAAAAATTTTTAATTTTGAACTTCCTTCTTGAAATCTGTTTAAGAAAGTATCGTATTTACCTCTTTCTCCTACATCTCCCTTTTCGCCTTTCGGTCCACGCCTTCCTCGTTCCCCCGGAGGCCCAACGTATCCTGGACCAGATGCCTTCAAAAATAATAGATTTTATTAAAACTAACCAGAAGCATTTATGTTACGCGACTTGCATCTAAAACAATTAATATTTTTACGTCATGTTGGCACATCGAATTTCGCTGCGCTGAAATCATGTGACGAAAGAATGCCCTAGTCACCCCTAGTAAACAAGTCCGACTTACAAATTGGTTTCTCGGAAACGGCTCTAACGATTTAGATGAAATGTTGTATTTAGATAATGTTTTACTTTCCAAGTTTGAGAGAGACTGAGACACTCTGACACTGAGACAATCCCAAGCGAAGCTCGGTGGCCCACACACTAAACACTTTGATTAAATTAAAATAAGCAGTTTTAGCACTAGTTTATAATGATACATACATTGACGACGGCCCCCGGGGCCCCCGGCTCGCCCTTGTCCCCCGCGAACCCCGGCGGCCCCGGTAATCCCGCATCCCCCTTCGTACCACGTACGCCCTGAAAAATTAAGCATTGAATAATTTCTACTCATTTCTACTGCCGCACTTGAGACGGCAATAGGGTACTTACTACCACCACAGACTACCGACTACAGACTACCATTAAAAACGTACAAATCAAAAAACGAATAGGAACGATAAAAAATAAATACCTATCACAAAATGGAAAAGGTAAAAGTTTTTGGAGAGAGTATTCTCCGTCTTTGTCGCGCAAAACGGACATTGTATGCGATGGTGTGGAGTTTACTACGACGTTCGTAAGGCGTTACGTCTCCGCTTGATAGTGCCGTCCCCAGTGGCGTAGCTAGCAGTGGCGAAGGATCAGTACCCCTATCATGAGTTTTTTTAACGTATAGTTTCGTTAACGTAAGCATATTTTGAATTTAAAATACAGCAGTCCTGGAACATTTTGATAAAATTTTATACAATTTGCACATTTTAAAAAATAGAGAGAAATTTATTAAGTTTTTAATTTATATAAATATTGTGTAACAAACGTGTATTTTCAATTCAAAATATGCTTACGTTAACGATACTACACGTCAAAAAAACTCATGATAGGGGTACTGTTTTTGTTAGAGGTAAGCTGGAGCTACAAATGCTTACCTGGCCACGAAAAGCTAATAAATAAAAGCAGGCAATACTGCTTATGCTATTTTTCAAAGGGAAGCCGGTAGGAATCGTATTGTAGGGAACCTTCGTCACTGGTCGCTAGGCGTGGGAGAAGTGGGCCCTCGCCCACAGCCTCGCACTTAAAGGAGCCTCGCGAGGCCTCTTTAAATGCAATGCCCCCAAACTTTACCACAGATGACTAATTAATTTGATATTGGGAACGAAAGAAAAGGATAAGCCATATTCGCTGCCGCTGTGAGTACCTAGTGGGTATGCGATATTCCAACTGTCCAAAAAAGGTCACACAAATGCCCGGCGGAATCAGCGAATATCGCTTATATCTGTATAGGCCTATAATCTTGTTTCCTAAAATGTTACTCACCGGTATTCCGGTAAATCCCCTCAGCCCTTGTTCTCCTTTAGGACCACGCGGTCCTTCGGGGCCCTGGAACATCAAAATATTGTATCGTGTATGTCCTTGTTCCTATGATCTGATAGGACTTCGTATAGGCAAATTCCGGAACAGTAGAACAGGTGTAAGCTCACCGCTGGACATGTGGTGGTGCAGACAGGAGATTCCAATGGATCCGCTAATAACGACGGGTCCACTTCGTACTAGAAAGGAATAGACAAACATGTATTTATTTATTAACTAATAGCCATCGACTATGCTAGCCATCATCATAATTTTAGTCGAAAGACTGATAACAGCCGGGCTAACATGCGCGCCGCGACTTTTGTCGACTGTTTTGTCTCGCTCTTACTCGTGCGAATACGAGACAAATGCACGATCAAAGCCTCGACAAAATTTTGTCGCGGCGCGCATGTTAGACGCTCAGGTTTAATTTTACTCATCATTATGTACAACTTTTACTATGGGACCAACTCTGAAAACGCGAAAAATAATCAGCTGTACCATACATTTGTGTTCACATAACTCAGCAAAATGTATGGAGCAGCTGATGTTCTTTTGCGATTTTAGGATTGGTCCCAAAGTAAAAGTTGTTCATAATGATGAGTAAAATGACCCTTTTTCGTATTTGGACTGACTAAAATCACACTCAGTATAAGATTAACCTTGCTTTCACATAATATTCAAAATTTATATAAATATACAGGGCCGTACCACAAAAAAGATAAACACCTTCCTACTACTAAACAGCTACCAAAAATAATATGCACTTGTTTTAGCACTAACACTAACACTGTGTATTATTTTTGGTAGCATTCGCGTTTAACGTGTGTTTATTTTTTTTGTGGTAAGGGTGACAGAGTTTACTTACCATTGGCGGCGACGTAGACACTAGATATTGAGGTTTATCCTAGAAATTGAAAAAACAATAATTTTAGATTTTTTTGCACTTATTTTAAAAAAAGATGTGTGAATATTCTTATTATTATAGCTTACGATTTCTTCACAGCTATCTTTAGTCAAGTTGTATCGGTCGCAACTCAACGACAGCCACTGAAGGTCTATCTGAAAATAATAAAGCATATTTCTTTACACGTCGAGCATTGGTAACGGCCCCGTGGGTCGTAGTAAGTAGCGTTGCCAGACGTCCCGTATTTCCCGGGACGTCCCGTAGTTTAGGCATAGTTTAAAATGTCCCGGCGGGACTGACTTTGTCCCGTAAATCAATCGATCTACGGTTGACAAGTACTCAAGTAAACTATTTGTCCCTTCTTGTTTCATGCATAATAAATATCTCACTTTCTTTCTGTTTGTCTTTCTTGTTATTCTTTTTCTAATTAAAAAAAATGTCGCTAAATAATTTTGTTCTTAATTGTCCCGGGTAAAAAACTGAAATTCCGTATTTATTTGCCCATTTAAGCATTACTGTCCCTTATCGGCTGAAAAAAAAATCTGGCAACCCTAGTTGTAAGTCCTTACCACTTGGCTACCACTGGACTAAAAAATCGGTAATCTTATCTAATTCATTACAAAGAATAAGTGATAAAACAATGTAATCACTACATAGTATAAAACAAAGTCGCTTCCCGCTGTCTGTCTGTCCCTATGTATCTATGCTTAGATCTTTAAAACTACGCAACGGATTTTGATGTGTTTTTTTTAATAGATAGAATGATTCAAGAGGAAAGTTTATATGTATAATACATCCCGAAAAACGCGGGCGAAGTCGCGGGCGGAAGCTAGTAACTAATAATACAGATGTACTAATATGTAATACTTACAGGTGCAGACGTCCCGTCATCATTGGACACGATGGAAACAGACGTCGCGTTGGTGAAGTCGTGGACACTGATCTTCTCCGGCATTAACTGAAATACAATCAATAAAGAATAATGAAACATCGTTCTGACTGTGCAATCTTTTTAGGAGGAACCCACAATTAGTGAACTGTAAAAGTCTAACGGTCGATTGCAGAAAGATAATTTATTATTTATATATTTTAATGGAACTATCCAATTTCTATCGTCAAAGTCTCCTTTAGAACATAATGACCTTTTCTGCAACTCAGCGTAAATGCGGCTATAGTAACATTAGACTAGCCGAAGGCAGCCAGAAATTCTTGGCTGCCTAGTACGTGATAGGCCTTAGCCTTCTGATCTTCTCGTTGCCTTTCACAGCCTCTATTCTGAAGTTGCTATTTTTTGTGACGTTCGTCTGACTACATCCATCGCTCGAACAGCAGCAACGTTATTTAATTATTTTCTTACCTCAACGCAGTCAACGGCCACATGTACTGTGTCATTGGAAATTGATGCGTGTATCTTGTGCCAGCCGGGAGTGAATATCTGGAAGAGAAATCGTCATCAGTTTTGCAATAAAATGGAACAATATACTCCAGAGTTTATAGCTAGAAGCAAATCAAACAGATCATTGCCACTTTACATTAATCAGATGTAGAAGAAAAACTCAGTTAATAGTCGTAGTTGGCTCTGCAGATCGGGCGTCAAATTGGGTCCTGCCTCCTGCGCAGACACCTTTATATCCTGCAAACGGGCTGACCATCTATTATTGAGTTTATAACAATACTTTGGTTACAGAATGCATAAGAAGCCCAAATTAATAAACTAGTATAATTTATGTAGGTATAGTATTGTATAAGTTACTTATACAATACTATACATAAATTATACAGATTTTTTAAAATACAGGCCTACTTATAATAAGTAGGCCTGTATTTTAAAAAATCTGTTCTCTGTAAATGGCAAAAATGGTTTCATTGTCATAATTATATGCTCGCTTGACAAGTAGTATAAAAAAGCGTCTAAGGCCGTGCCCGCACCGGTACGGCGACAGCGACGCGACGCGACAGCGGCGGCGATTTTGTGAAAGCAACCTCATATAAACATATGTCCGTGGCCGCACTGCAGAAACGACAAGCGAAATTTATTTGTTCAGGAAATCGCCGTCGCGTCGCTGTCGCCGTTCTGGTGCGGCGCGGCCTAAAATAGTAAAATTTTATGCATACCTCCCAACTGTTGAACATGACCCTGGACCCCCCAATGAAGACGGCGATCTTCTTGCTGACGGGCAGCAGGGTGAGCGAGAACTGCAGGCTGGCCGGGGAGCGCGCGCGGACCAGGCTCCACGGCCGGCGCTGCCCGCGCGCGTTGAACGTGCCCACTACGGTGAAGTGCGGGGGGAGGCCCGTGGGGAACACCTCGCTAGCGGGGAGAAGGGTGGGAAATTAACTAATGGCCGCACGGTTGTCGCAGTGGCTGAGAGATTGGTTGCTGCGCGATGTCGCGGGTTCGATTCCCGCACTGCACACTGGTCTGGCTGTTTGTGTATATGAAGTTTGTGTTTGTAAACGCACCACGACACAGGAGAAATCAGAGTGTGTGGGGCAACGTTTTTTAAAAAAAAGAAAAATAAGAAATGATTTTTGATATTATAATAGTCTTAGAACAACGCACAGAACTCTAAATAATAAGTCAATAGAAGTCGCACAGGCGCGTGACTTTGTCGCCGGTTTCGAGCAAATTATGTAAGGTATTGTGTTACGCACCACCATTACATCATGTGACGTAGGTACCTAAGTGAACGGCATTAAGTTTTATTTTGTATTGCATTGGATGCTTTGACATTGACTGCGAACCGGGGACACGCGTCTGAAAATTCTTGCTGACGGGCAGCAGGGTGAGAGAGAACTGCAGGCTGGCCGGGGAGCGCGCGCGCACCAGGCTCCACGGCCGGCGCCGGCCGCGCGCCTTGAACGTGCCCACCACCGTAAAGTGCGGGGGGAGGCCGGTGGGGAACACCTCGCTAGGGGGGTGGAAGGGGAGGACATGTTTAACGAAAGATTTTTGGTATAATAATCTTAGTACCACGCACAGAAATGTAATAGGTATGTCAATAGAAGTCGCAAAGGCGCGTGACCTTGTCGCCGGTTTCGAGCAAATTACTATTATGCTTGCGACACGCATCTGGGAGTAAAATATAGGTAGTAGTGGACACATTTTCTATTGACTTACTTATTATTTAGAATTATGTAGTACCACGTCACATCAAGCCGACCTTACGCAGCGTAATTATGCAGCGTCTTTTAAGGTAAACAGATGACTAGTGCTGCCATCACCTCAATTGCCGACACCCGACAAAGCCTTCAAAAACACCGGATATTTTGTCAAAATCGGGATTTTTCTTCAAATGCCTTTGAAAATGTTAAAAAATATGTTTTATACCATTCCCCCTCTAAAAAGCTTATTTTTTTCACTGAAAACAGTGAATAAAAAGCACTTTTACTCACTGTTTTGATGTTTGAAAATGGAACACACCAATGTATTCGACCACAGATTTAAAGAACCTATGCTAGATGCGGCACGTTATTAGATTGTATGAAAACCGAACGTGTCATCTTTTTTATACCTACGATAACTTCACCCCAGCCATTTAGTGATGTGCTCAGAGTAAACAGAATTGTTTCAATCACTAAGCGTCACTGAGCTAACAGACTTTTTTTAGTACGAACAGTCGAACATGCAGGGCACGCTTGGTCGTGGCTTGCCGTATCTAGTGTAAGTGTAATCTGTGTATTCGACCTATATTGATGTGTTCTAAATTCAATTTGATTGGTCGACATTTTCGACAAGGAGTTTAGCATTAGAATAAAAACTGTTTTGTGTTCTTTGCTGTCCTTAGTAAATTGGCGCTATTTTGAATACTGTAAGTTGTACGAACACAAAGTTTAGTGTTACTTTAATCTTTAATTTTGTGTTTGTTTAGTGTTGTTGTAATCGATTAAAAATGCATTCTAGTGATGAAGATGTGTTAACACCTGAGTTTGTGAAAGAGAGGGCGGCCGATATAGTGGAAAGGTGGAAAGCTTGCTACCCAAAAAATCACGGCTGGTTTACATCAAAGCCAATTTAACTTTACTTTTTCTTCATTATATGTATATTTTCACTTAAATCTTTCTTTTTCTCGTAGTCATGGTATAAAGTATAGTATGCAACTCTTGAATAAAACGGATTTATATCGAGGGCCATGAATCGCTCGCGTCGCTCAGGATTCTAACACTTGAATCACTCGCTACGCTCGTGATTCAATCATCATGAATCACTCCCTACGGTCGTGATTCAATCGTTAGAATCCTTCACTAGCTCGTGATTCATCTATGGCCCTCGCTTTAAATCCGTCTTTTATTCACTAATTGCATAATATACTATTCTATACATTATGAAATTCTTGTAATATTATATAATTATTATTACAATAAATTGTTATTTTAAGTATTATGTAATCAGGTTGTAATTAACAACAACTTGACATTTTTACTTTTATACTGACTATTGACGATGCTTCAAGAAAATCGGAGATTTCTACGACCTATTAAAGAAACCTCAAATCACAGGATATAAAATTAATTGTGCTTATTAATTTAAATGCATTGCGGATCTCGCTTCAGCATACAGTACACTTACAGCAACGGTAAACTCAAATTGACGTCAATCCCGATCCTATAGGCCCTCTGCAAGTCCTGTGAACCTTGCACCAAGGTGATGCCCTTGGTGTCGGGCTGGTCCATGCGATACACGGCTATCAGGTCCACCGTCTGGAAGTCCACGTCTCCTGGCAGTTGGGAAGAGCAAGGTGCTGCAATGTCCGCCTGAGGCCGCTCTGTTGTAGTGTTATCTAAAAATTTTAAAAATTCTAAGTCTGACCAAGGCTAGTAGGTATACCTACCTAATAGGCTCTATAGATCTAACCCTCAGTCACAACAGCTTTCTTATTTCTATTATAAAGCTTTAAAAATAAGGTACAGTGCTCAGTACTCCTCCAAATGACAAGTTCACCACGATCTAAAAATTCCGAGATCAATATTTATGGTTATACGACTTAGGGCTTGTGCACACCACGTTTTTTAAACGCACCGTCGACGCGCGTTTATAGCGATACAGACGCGATACGCACGCAAGTCAGACGCAGCCTGTAGACCTCTGTAGGGTAAAAGCGCGCCGTCGACGCGCCGTCGACACGCGTTTTGGAAAGGCGCGTCGACGGCGCGTCTAAAAAACGTGGTGTGCACTGGCCCTAAGTCGTCGCAGGGCCGTTATTAAATAAAAATATATATTATAAATACACTAGCAACCCGCCCCTGCTTCGCACGGGTGCAATCTACTGATATGACGACTGTGCTGTATCTAAGTTAAATATTAACGTATTATGTTAATATTTAACTTAGATACATACATAATTATAAACCTTCCGAAATAAATTCTCTAAATAGTGATGAAAACCGAATCGAAATCCATTGTGTAGTCTTCGATTATTTATGTCTAAATAATCAAAGTGTTTAGAATAACGAAGTGGTAAACAAACTATGTACCTATATATGTATATTATATTATTATGTAATATTTCGTAAACTGACCCGTTCAAACCACCTCTTGGTAGCAAGAATAGATATGGCGGGTTTTTTTCACATAATGTAAAGCTATAAACTACTTTAATATATATAGTCATAAAATTCTCGATTCAGCACATCAAAAGGCGAATTGAAAATCATTTGATATTGACAGAATGGGTTCAGACCTATCAATATGAATTATAAAGTAGGCTTTAAATGTTGGCAACAACATATATGATTTAGATAAGTCATATCAGACATACGGATCGCAGGCCGCGTGCGGCCCGCGGGTCATTAATACTGCGCGAGCTAAATGAAATTCGCAAATAAAGATTCATAGTATTATCAATTTTCCTGTAATATATTTTCCTCTAATTACCCTAGAATAAGATACCCTTAATTTTGTAGATGGCCGAGTTGGACACCCGTGATTTTGATGTTTTCAGAGACTGCAAACAAAATTAGACGGCTAAATTGGCATTATTATACTCGTAGGCTCATTAACCTTTTTTTCTGTCCCTTTTCCTCGAATAAAGAACTTTTCAGGTAAAGTGTAATGTCCATATTTTATTTATAGGATATGTCCTGTTTTCATAATCACATCAGTAAAAAAAAAAAATAACTTGTAATATCATTAATTAATCGTAATTATTATAATTTAACTCACCTGCTTGTCCATTACTGGTCGGATATGATGATATCACGATGATGAAAATAGTAAACCTGAAAAAGAAAATAAAATTACTTACATAACATTCACAATTAAACAAAACAACTACCTATCTACTATTTCTACTAATCTTTTTACCATAACATAGTCTTCATTATTCGTTATCAAGCTATACAAGAGATGATCAATACTTACTGCTAAAACCAAGCTTAATTACTCTGTATCTACAACTTTAAAGCTCAAGATTAAAGCCGATTCGTCAAGTTGTTAAAAGGAATCTAAGATTACAGCCGAATCTAAGATAACAAGCCGTTACTTTATCAAATATGTTAGAAAAACTTATGTGATGCGGATAAATAAGTAAAATAATGATGCCATTCTGATGATGTTGATGATCAAATATCGCAATGATTTAATATGAATATGGATGGCTATAAGAATATAGGAAGACCAAGAAAACAATAGATGGATTGTGTGTATGAAGGTATGGCCAGGATGGGGACCTGGTGGTCCCCTAAGCTGTCAGCACAGCGAATCCTGATAAGGATCGGCAACGCGTATGTGATACTTGGGGTTGCACTACCGTTTACTATCCTGAGCTGTATGCCTGCTTGCGATGGAAAAATGCAAACTAACAAGTACTTTCTACAGGTACGTTTCCGCAAGATGTGTAAGGTCAAGAATATATGCTGGAGACTTCGTCCATCCTGACCTAACATTGACTTGCTACCCAGCCACCAAAGTGTCAATGCATCAAATAAATTGAAACATCAACTTGTCCTACTTTGGAGCATCGAATCTCGATACCGGCCAGGTCAACAAATAATTGAACTGCGTCTACGGCCCACTTGATTTGACCTTCAACCGTCAATGAGTGGTAAGCGAGCCAATTTGATGGGTTCTTTAACGGTATTGTGACGTCAAGACACTTGAGTAAGTCAATGTAAGAAACCATATTGATTACTGGGAGAAGGCAAATGTGCAAACATTATTGGCAATTTGGCATGGCAGTACTTCTGTGACTAGTTGACTGATTGATATGTCTTTTTTTTTGTTATTGGATGGCCAACACGCAGGCGGACCACCTGGTGGGAAGTGTGTTCACTGCCCCTTAAGAATATCTTCAATTCCAGAGGCATTGCAGGTACCTTGCCAGCCTAAAGACAAAGTTGAAATGTTTCATGTGCCTACGACCGGACCAATTCGACGCCCGGTCTGTAGAGCCAATCCGGGCGACTCTCGACTATGAAATCACGTTGAATTCGATTTCATACAATATTGCAATACACGCAACTCTCCACGCAAAATTCAAGAGTCAAAAGCTCAACTCATTTTGAGCGATGCAAATTGCACTCAATCCGTAATTTGGGTCATGCATATCGCAAAGTACAGAGTCGACGTCGGCAGATTAACGAGTCTGATCACATCTTTACTCTACTAAACTCAGCTAAATCAAAATTAAGTGATAATAATATACAGAAAAGAGCAACAGTTGTTGACCTATGATATTAATAGATACAATAATTGTTCTCGTTTATTAAATCTTGGTAGTCGCTCTAGAAATAATTTAGGTTTCTAAACGTTGTGTCTCGGGTTTGGTGATGGTCTGCATTTAACATTACAATCTCGAGACAAGAAATGAAGAAAGATAAGGGTTCCTTATTGATTGCGGAACCTTAAAAATGTAGTAAAAATAAATATAATTTATCATCACAGAATATTGGATAAATAATGATGACGAGATGTAACCTATATTGTCTCTGGTATATAAAATGCTTTGTCCTGACTGACTGACTGATGGATCAACGCACAGCCTAAACCGCTGGTCGTAGAAACGTGAAATTTGGAGGACGTATTCCTTATATGATGTAGGCATCCGTTAAGAAAGGATTTTTGAAAATTCTACCCCTAAGAGGGTGAAAAGGGGTGGCAAAGTTTATACGGGAAAACGGGTTTGCTTAGCCTGATCAATTTCAAACTTTCACATTTTTATTTCCGATCTACACGCGAGCGAAGCCGCTGGCAAAAGCAAGTAGTGAAAAAAACACAAAAATTAATGAATTAACGACTGCATGGTTAAAAAAAATATTATCGTCGTGAAAGAGAACAATGTTGTCCAGTTTTTACGTTCATCTCCTAGAAGACTTTGATATAGAATGTGGAATAGAGGAGATAGTACACCGACATTTTTGAATACCTAAGCTAAGTCGTAGTAGAGCACATAATAAGTACCTACACTTAAATATTTATTAGGCTATACTAAAGTGACAAGACATTATTTGATTTTTTTATTTAATTGATAGTAAGTTGTCAAGTTGAGATTACTTTTGCGAAAGTTATATTTTCTTAAAACTACATGCAATCAAGCCCACCGTGGAGTCACCCCAGCATAAGGTGGATACAAACATTGCGAGGTATGTGCAAATGTATGGGTGTTCAACTCGTATGTAAACCATAGATACGTTACCCGCGATCTAAAATGGCGACAAAAAAGTAAGGTAATTGCCCACCATTCAATAGTCATGCACCAACCAATTTCTTGGCTGAACGTCATTTCTTGCAACATTTTACGAAAAAAAAACCTACTAAACAAGAGGTAGGTATGCTAAGTAAGGCATTTGTTTTCTTTCCCTCGTTTTGTACATATGCACTGATATGTAGCTATTTCGCTATTTAAAGTATTTGCGCCATTTTATGGTACAGTGATGTTGGTGTATGACGTGTCTATATATATAATACGTCATTGGTGTTCAAGCAATGGTTATGTAACTGTCCTAAGTTCTATAAACCCAAATCTACGAATCATGCTGACACAGTGATCTGATATAGCATCTTGACACACGTCTGTCAAAGACAAATTACTCATGAAACATTAACGCAAATGATGAAATGCAAACGTTACTATAATAAAATTGTAGATAGGTATACATTTTTACGAGCGCATGATTCGGCGATGTGATACAATCATTTAATTCATTTGTATCGTTTAGTGGAGTGTGCTGCTAACGACATTCATCACATTCATCATCGTTTAAGTTCCTAGTTGGTCGGTGCAGGAAGGAGTCATACATAATGCTTAGAGTTCTGACGGTATCTGAATTATATTTAGCCAAATCTTTAAAGAGGATCATCATATTTTATATTAGAAGCTGAAGAAAAAGAAATGAACTTTGACTTGCTGTCTTCTAGGTCCTGAATTACACAGCCAATAAGTTGGTACCTATATAAAATAAACCGGACAAGACGTGCGAGTCAGTCGGAGAACAAAGTGATCCTTTATTTATGGGTTCGGTTTTCCTTTTGAAGTACGGAACCCTAAAAAATTGGACTTCTGTCCAGAGTCAAAATGTACAAGAATTTTACCTTGTTTTAAAAAATGTATGAAAAGAAAACGATGTTATAAAAAAATCAAAAAATTACTGGAAAAATAAAATACTTACAAGCTTTACTTACATGTTTTTGGAGGGGGAATTCTCCGTCCTTGTCATGCAAAATGGATACTGGGAACTATGGACTTACTGAGCGTTTTTTACACATTATGACGTCGCGTGTTAACCCATCCCGTAACTATCTTTTTCTAGCCACTAATATCAAAACGCTTATAACTTGGTCATTTGATAAGATATTTAATTAGTTTTTTTCACTGTTACTCTTCTTTTTGCTTACTGGTTCTAGATTTCCAATTAAAATAATACAATTCAATACCAGTCATCACAACAGTGTGAGTTTCACATTCAGAGATTTGCTTTATTTCAGGCCACACACACTTATGTAATAAGACATACCTACTATTGTTGTTCAGAACTTACCTACAGAAATTAAAAATGCTTTACTTGCCCTGTGAGACTGTGATCATAAAAATTATATAGAAAAAAGAAAATCCTAAGTACACACACAATCACAAAATAAAACTTTAAATAGAAAAACCTATTTAAATAATAAACACATCGGGCCATACCACAAAAATGATAAACACGTGTTCAACACGAATGCTACCAAAAATGATACGCACTTGTTTTAGCACAAACTTGTCTAAAATAAGTGTGTATTATTTTTGGTAGCATTCGCGTTTAACACGTGTTTATCTTTTTTGTGGTAAGGGTGATCAAGTCTAAAAATATTTTTTTGGAAACTAGTGGCTGTTTTTTTTATAATCCTTCAGAATAGCTAACACTATAACATATAAGACCTTATAATTACATACCTAGGTACATAAAAATCAAACTCTTACCTAAAAACCGCCATATTACTTATAATACCGAACTCGAGCGCATACCGAACGCGCGCGCAACGCCGCGCAAACCAACCGCTGCGGCTAATCGAGCTCTCAGTGACTACTGAGTACTACTGAGTACCGCTGAGATTTGACAGCACACACTGATAATATCTCAGATCATAGAAACAAGGGAGATGTGCCAAGGCGCTATCGAGCTTGATGCCTGATCTTGAGCAAATTGCTCATATTAAAAACGTACGCGCTGGCGACGAACCGAACACGATCGATGGTATAAATACAGTGTTTTAGTTTAGTGCTAGTGTTGAGTGACGATTAACAGTGTTAGATTGAGGGTGTGCGGAATGTTTAATGTGTGGGAGATCTTTTTATTCAGAAGTAGCGCTTAATTATGCACGTAATTGTGTCGAAAAATGTACTAAAAGTGGCATCAGTTGTTCCGGTACTAATTTACTATGATGGCATATCTCCTTGTTTCTATGATCTGAGGATAATATGTAGCAATTAACTCGCTCCCGACAGCCGAGGAACCGCAATTGAGTATAACTGCATAACTGTATAGGTAATGCATAACTTCACGAGTCTACAATGTATGGCCAAAATTGGCGCATTTGTACATACAAAGTCTAGACTGGAACCGATATTAGCCTATAACTAAAGCTTATGCTGTATTTGCGATATTTGCATCCACGAGATAAAGAAATACAGGAAATACTAAACGTTATACAACTCGGTACAAATGCAAATTCTCAAAATTTGCAAATAGAAAAAATCATTTGTTTCATCTACCTAACTGCATAAAAATAATTACTTATTTACAATATCAGCACAGCGCTGCCTTTGCAGTAACCATAGGAAATGATTTCCAGAGAAACTGCTAAACAAAAAACAAAATTAATAAAAAAATCTAAACTTCAAACTTCTACAATTCCCGCCAATTTTAATCAGTTGTCAAAATCAACTTATTTCACTTAAAAAACATACTTTTTTTCTTGACTGCCAGTACTAATACCTAATAGTTATGAGACGTTTCTGAACATCATCTTATTAAAATTATCTATTATTGTGGTACAGAATTACAGACTGGCCCATGCGTTCACCGCAACCATTTAGGTAGGTCTTCAATATTTTCCTGAGTTTAGCCCAGATTTGTCTGTCTGTCTTGTTTAGAACAGTCTATCCTGCATGTTAATAACTCATGGGAAGTCATGAGGTTTCAACAAAGCTAATTTTGATGACGTCACTGTAGAGTCCGCCGCGACTGCTCCTGTCATTTTAATGCGGTGTATTTATTGCACTCTTCTTGGTATTAGTAGTGCATTTTTATTTTTAGAATAGGTGTCTTCCATATCAGGACTTCTTTGTTCTATAAGCAGCGAATTGTGTTCGTTTATGGTATTTAGCGTCCCTACTATAGTTCGTAAAAATGCAGCTTGAGTCTTGTGACAGATATCAATCAGTACGAACAAGTAATGTCAAAACGCATTAAAACTATAGATACGTATTTGACTTCTGTCACAGGACCTACTAGACCATCCTAGCCAACCCAGCAATTGTAAAATTTGAAAAAATCGTAAAACACTTTCTTCATCAGCTTAACTTGGCAACTCTTCACTGCTAGATACTGCACATATTTGTAGAGAGGGTTTCACGTAAGAGAAGTCCCTTTGGCTGCCCTGAATGTCACTCTTATTTAGGTCTTAATGTTTTATGTTTTTTGTAGATTTATGTGTAAAAGGACCTAGGACACTAAAAAGTGGTGAACGAGAAATGGTAATGGAAAAAAACTTCTAACACCGTTATAAACGTTGAAACATATTGACATTCAGGGCAGGGCAGCTAACATAGCGTCGAAGGGACCTATTACATGAAACCCTCTCTACAAATATGTGCAGTATCTAGCAGTGAAGAGTTGCCAAGTTAAGCTGATGAAGAAAGTATTTTACGATTTTTTCAAATTTTACAATTGCTGGGTTGGCTAGGATGGTTGGGATTTATTCCCGGGCGTAAACCCAATAATTACCTAATTATCTGTAGGATCTATACATTATCTCTGACCACGCTGGTGACCACTGCTGAACTTTTTCGATAAGCATCTAAGCTAGGGGTGTCAAACTCAATTTTCTAAAGGGCCATCTACAAAAGGGTATGTTAGCGGGCCACACTCAAAATAAATTTACGAAAAGAAAAATGATAGGTAGGTAGGAGATATTAGGAATGTTTATTTAGACATTTTATTTAGCTCGCGGACCGCTTGATTATAATCCGCGGGCCGTGTTTGACATGACTGATCTAAGCAATTTGGATTCGTTTAGATATTTTTTAAAAATAAAAATGCACCAAATGATCGTCTCTCCGACCTCAATGAGATCTGACAATCTTCTGACCATTGAGGTCGGAGAGACATCCTGTATAATAAAGACTCACACATGCCGCATGATACTCGATCCTTGCTCTGTTTTCATGTAATTTTCAGAGCCCATAACTTCATTAAACCAATGAGCTGCTGTTGTTTGAATCAGTGAAATCAGCAACGAATTCTAAATAGGTCTGTATTTAAACTTCAAAGCAAAACCGCGGTATGCATTCGTCAGCATACGTCTAATATCAGTGTTCCTAATTGTACGCACTATAAGAGACCAAATTCACTGTGAGATGATGTTCCCCATGCCCGCACGCGGTTATAATACCGCAGATACTGCGACCGTAAACCGTATTGTAAAAAGTTATGAAGTTGAAGTAAGTTAAGCCCTTTAAAAGACTGTTTAAATTGATTAAAGGTTTATCAGCTAACTAGTGCATACCTAGTACCTCAAGTGAACCCCAAAGAAAGGTCGTAATAAGTACTTAATTAATGACTAAGCAGCGCTTTGCAGCTCAACTCGAACAATCTGTGCAGATTGTTCGAGTTGAGCTGCAAAGCGCTGCAGACTCGATCGCACAAAAAGTCTGTCGTTTGCGTCGCCCCTAAAGGTCATCACACTTACCTATCTCTCATTACAACTGCACCGCTCCAGCACAGCAAATAACCTATCATTCAAATTAGGGCTATAATTCCTGTGTTGTATACAACACACGACTTAGGGCGGGTTGCTTCAAACCATCTGTATTCGTAAGTCAGTACGTAATCGTTAAGTCAGTATGAAATTGTCATACAAGCCACCATATTTGACGGTTACAGATACGTAACTGTAAGATGAAACAACATGGCCTTAAAGCCCTAATTTTAATGACAAATAATTTGCCGTGCTGGAGCGGTGCGGTTATAATGAGTGATGACCATAAGGCGATTCGCACACTGCCCTGCATCACGCAGCGTAGCGCTGGGGTGCGTGATGTTCCGTTGTTTGCAAGTAGGTACCTGTATTTGTATAGAAATCACGCATGGTGCAACACACTGAAAACGCATTCACACGCGGGATTTTTGTTCCGTCGCGACGCACCCCGCCGCGTAGCGCGGGGCGGTGTGTGATTCGCCTAAGTCATCCCTCCTTTGTCATAGCGATGACACAAGGCTGTGTCTCCAATAGGCAAACTGTGAGCGGCCGACTGAGTTTGCGCTAACAGTTTGCAGTAGCAAACTGTTACCGCAATTACTAGCAAACTGTTGAAACTTGAGTGTACTAAACTAAGCGTACTAAACCGGTACCGACTGAGTTTGCGGCGTATCGGCTTAGTACGCCCTTCTTATTTAAAATAGAGTGTCCACAGTTTGCTAGTTTGCGCTAACAGTTTGCTACTGCAAGTTGTTAGCGCAAACTCGGTCGGCCGCTCACAGTATCATCCATATGTGATCATATCATTATCACAATTAAATCACATTGTCAAGGCTCTGAGAATCTTTAAATAGGCCATCTTCCTGGAACGTGTATGTATGTGCATGCCAACAAGGAATGCGATAGATTTCATTCGCTAATAGGTTTTAATGGGCAGAAAGATAAACGCACGCAACACCAGTGTTTAATTAATGATTAAATAAGTTGGTAATATAAATCATTAGAACGACTGCATAAAAACTCGACATAATAATTTTATTAATTATATCTACTACATAGTTAATTATTGCTAATAAGGACATAGTGGTGATCACGGAATATAAGAATTCTTCTCTTCTGTGGTGGTATCAACTATCATTGCGTAGCGATCTATTCGATCGATAGATCGATTAGATCGCCACGCAATGATAGTTGATATCAGTCTCGAATGATGATAGAAATATTTAAAATAAAATTTGAATAAAGAATTATAGTTGGATAATGAAGGTGAAATAAAGATTTATTTCCAAAAAAAGAGTAAGTAGGTACACATACAAAACAAAATTAACATTGGCCCCAAACTAGCAAGCCTGAATGTTGGGTGCCAATTTTTGCCAGTTCGTAAGTATTAACAAAATAATCAGCCTATAATGTTCCCACTACCTACTGGGAATCTGGCTCTGTGAGCGGAGTGAGCTATAATCAACCAGGCGGGTCCGGTCCTGGCTCTGCTATCTCGACATAGATAACGATCGCTTTACGACCGAAATCGGTCGCTATCTATGAAAAATATATGGAAAAATACGGCGGAACAACCGATTTTGTTCGTAAAGCGATCCCTATCTAGGTATGTCGAGACTGCAGGCACTGGTTGGTGGACGTCACGTCTTCGCACTTATCGTTATAGGCTAATTCACGATTTCGATTTCCTCACGATGTTTCCTTTCATCATATGTAGAGTACCTAATGGTGATGAAACAAATTACACAAAGTAAAGTGCGTGCCTTGGTTCGAACACACGACCTAGGACTTGTTTTTTTTTTCATCACTATTAGGCTGTGTCCCCAATAGGCAGACTGTTAGCGACCGACTGAGTTTGCGGCGGCTCGGTTTAGTACGCCGTTCCATATAATTATTTGAAATGGAGTGACACAGTTTGCTAGTTTGCGTTAACAGTTTGCTACTGCAATTTGTTAGAGCAAACTCAGTCGGCCGCTCACAATTTGCCTGTTGGGGACACAGCCTTACTTACGAACTAAAAAAATTCATTAAAAATTAAATAACTTTTAAATAAGACCAAAAAGCTTGGACTTCAAATTAAAA
The DNA here is from genome assembly GCA_948465475.1 of Thalpophila matura. Taxonomy (NCBI): domain Eukaryota; kingdom Metazoa; phylum Arthropoda; class Insecta; order Lepidoptera; family Noctuidae; genus Thalpophila; species Thalpophila matura. Next base: position 7,018,948 of record OX419198.1, on the reverse strand, counting down.
ATTAAAATATGTATGAATGTATGTACTCACAGGAGTCACAGGCTGATAGCTTCGAAATTAAAAATTAATAATTCCATTTACTATACAAAAAAAAAATATTAAAAGTAAATTCTAATGGCATTGTAAAAGTTTTTTTATCGAATCTTGCCAGTATCATGAGTCGGGAGTTCATGACTCATGACTCATGACTCATAATGACAAAGATTTTAAATGCCTACCTAAGCTTTTGTCAATCAAATATCGACTTGACCATTTTGAGCTATTGTTGCTCTGGCTTGCTGTTTAGTGACGCGCGTTTTTTGCTGCAAGTAAAATTGGTACAAATATCTAAAAGTGTAGGTACCTATAGTAAGTATACGTAACTTTGCCCTGTTAAATTGGTTTGGGTATCTCATACCCAAACCAATTTAACAGGGCAAAGTTACAGACTATGGTCAGCATATATTTAACTGTTCACGATAATGTCCGCCCTTCATGTGGTTGATTAGGTACAGAAGCGACCCAGTTTATTTATTAAAACGTCAACAGTAACTAAACCCACTAATGGATGGTGTTACTCATATCCAATACCTATCCTATGTAATGTAAACGTATGTTCAATTGTTCATCTAATAAATAAAGTAAAGCCAGTCCGATTGTTGAAATATCCTGCGAAGTTTTTCTTGATAAGAACTCGTACCTATGTATTACGTATTCTAGACTCAACCCGCACTCAACCTATCAGCCCCCCCCCCCCCTCCCCCCTTAGATCCTACCACAATTTATTCATTTCTGGATCTGCCATTCTGCCACCCTCGCTAGAGTAATATTGTTCTGTGCTGCCACCACTGTAGTGTATACCTACATACAGGGCCCTGCTGCCAAGAGCTAGATAGAATTTATAAAATATGCGAAAATGTAGAAGTATCCTGGCTTGGCGCTATAGGGCCCGTCTTTACCCCTTTTAAAGCCACAAGAGTTCCACAAAATTAATACAGTTTACGTAATTCGCATCTTCCATTGCAGGAAGCACAAAAACATCTGCAACGGTGGCTCAATTTTTAAATTTTCCGCTGTTTCCCGTCTGTTATTTCAGCGGAAGTTATGGGGGCAGTGCTTTCCATTCCATTTACATTATTTTTGTCTGCCTTTCAGATACACAATTCCTATCATCTCAGACCACTCAATTACAACAGTTAGAATAAATAAAGATTTTTTGAACAACAGCAACAGACTATTTTTTCGTGTGTAATATTCTTTTTGGAGTAAACATATTTTGAATTTTTGAGAAAGGCAACATTCATAATCTCTTTGATTCAGCCACTATTTTTGTACACTTCATTACACGTAGTACCAGTACCTACTGGAACTATTTTTATGATATGATATTTTTCTTAACTATTAGGTACTCGTAATTTTACTGTATATTTAACAATAAAGTACAGCAGTTCTAAAAGTTAGAACTGCCTCTAACTAATGTTCTCATTTATCTTTGTAATAAATTCTTTGTCATTCATGTAACAAATCTTTTGCCTTGTTGTCTTGTCAAAACGGAACGTAAAAGTTGTCTTCAACGTGAACAAGTGCTGTATTTCATCATTCTTTTAGTTATTTCTCTAAATTATTAGCAGAATAGCTAATAAAACACAAACAAGGTAACCAAATAAGTCGACTGATACATTTATCCTGCGAGAATTCTCAAAAATTCGAACGTATAGGTTATGAATTAAAAATCCGTTTCAGATGCCTCTTTCGTGTCGATTTTACCAAGAAAAGTATCCGGAGGTGGAAGATGTAGTGATGGTGAATGTGAGGTCCATCGCCGAGATGGGCGCGTACGTCCACCTGCTCGAATACAACAACATTGAGGGCATGATCCTGTTGTCCGAATTGTCCAGACGTCGTATTAGGTCCATCAACAAATTAATCAGAGTGGGCAAGACTGAGCCCGTCGTCGTCATCAGAGTGGACAAAGAAAAAGGTACATTTTTGTTTTTAGTATTTTGATAACAAGTTAACTTATACCGGCTAACCATCGGGGTGAAGCCTTAGGTTATTTCATAAGTTTGGTCATCACTTCAAAGTATATTGTCCTGCTTTGAGAACAGTGGTAAATCCACTGTTATATTATTGTCCATTGCATTTAATATTTATGCAGTTATAACTTTATAATAAAGCATTTGTTTAACTGATTTTTTTAGAACCATGTAAACATACTTTTATTTTGATGGACTGATTGTGTTACTCCAGTGAATATGCTTCGTGACTGCCATAGTTCCAAGTGAATATAGACTGGAGGCTTCAATCTGCTATAACTTATAAGTAGAATAAACAAAAATTTTTTTTTTTACAGGTTACATAGACTTGTCAAAACGTCGTGTATCCGCCGAGGACATAGACAAATGTACAGAGAGGTACGCTAAAGCCAAGGCAGTGAACTCTATCCTACGTCACGTAGCGGAGCTCCTGCACTACGAGAGCTCGGAACAGTTGGAAGAGCTGTACAAGAGAACTGCCTGGCTCTTTGAGGAGAAATACAAGAAGAAGGCTTCGGCCTATGATTTCTTCAAACAGGCTGCAGTGTAAGTTAATCCCTATTCCTTCTAATAATATCTATACCACGGGGTCTCATCAGGAACAAAGGAACATTTGTTGAAAAAACTCATAATAGATGGCGTTATATGTATCGATTTGTTATTGAAGTTTGTGTAAATTGAGAACATAAAAAAAATGTCATGTTCAAATTTTGAAAAATTCTTTAAGCACAGAAAAGAATATAGCCCGAAGATAGCCCACGCTATATCGGTCACATTTCTTTGTATGAGATGAGGCATCTGTACATATACTAATCTCCAGAACTACCAGTTCTAAAAATTCTTTTTGTATATGATAGCCAGCCAGATTCATGAGGAATAGTATAGGCTACTTAATATCACGCTACGATCCATAGGAGCTGAGCAAAGGGGGTTAAACCGCAGGGCACAGCTAGTAATATTATAAATGGAAAAGTGTGTTTGTTGGTTTGTCCTTTTCTCATGCAGCAGCAGAGCACTTTTTGCATAGAGATAGTTTATGGGCTGGAGAGTGACCAGCCGAATAATTTCCAACCTCCATGCAGCCGAAACCATGGGCAAAAGGTAGTAAAACAAAAGTTATTATACTTCTTTTTTTACTTTCCAGCGACCCCTCAGTACTGAATGAGTGTGGTCTCGACGAGAACACAAAGGAGGTCCTCCTAGCCAACATCAAGAGGAAGCTGACGTCACAAGCAGTGAAGATCCGCGCGGACATAGAGTGCGCGTGTTACGGATACGAGGGCATCGACGCCGTCCGCGCCGCGCTGAAGTCCGGGCTAGCGTTGTCGACCATAGACCTGCCAATCAAGATCAATCTTATTGCGCCGCCTTTGTATGGTGAGTTCTCTTTAATTAATAATTACAAGGGGATGCTCTTGATAGTCACACTCTGAGCATAGTAAAAAAAGATTTATTATTCTTATGCTCTGAGCCCCCCGAAACAGACTAGTTGTATACAGGGTAAAATTAAAACCAGTGCGGATATTTTAGGAGGTGAAAGCACTCATGAATATGATCAACTTTTATTATGGGACCGACACTGAAATATGAAAAAAAAATCAGCTGTTCCATACATTTTGATTGTGTTGTAGTGCATTTTTGTAGGAAAGAGCTGATTTTTTTTTCATATTTCAGTGTCAGTCCCATAATAAAAATTCCTTTGAATATTACTATTGCACAATAACAACTCTTATAGAATTCTAAGAGGTGGCTTGTGATTAGCAATAAACATTTATGGTCTGATGTAGATTTAAAACTCATTGATGATACTTTCAGTAATGACCACATCAACGCCTGAGAAAGCAGATGGACTCAAAGCGTTGCAAGATGCCATCGATAAAATTAAAGAGACCATAGACACTGCGGGAGGCGTATTCAATGTGCAGATGGCGGTAAGTGATATTTAAATAAGGATTAAAAGATAAAACTTATTTACAAACCCAGTTTGAGAAAAATTTAATGATGCTTTTAATAATATAAAATTACTGTTTGATCCGATACATGAAATCACGAGAAATATAATGTGCATATCATATCACTCACATATGGAACAGCTGCTTATTTTTTCGTGATTTTATGATTGGTCCCAGTGGTGGATCAAGAAAGGGGGCTAGGAGGCTGAAGTCCCCCTCAAAATCTTTTCTGACAGATTTCAGAATAATTTAGATTTCCATAATTTGGTGTTTTGATTTTTACCTCTTAACTCCCCTCAAAAATCAACTACGATAAACATAAGAAAAATCCTGTTCTTCAGTCAACATAATTATGATAATATCTAAGAGAAGTATAATTTATGACTAGATATCAATCGAATCAGTCTTTAATTTTTCCACAGCTGTGGGAATCTCCATCAGCATCAGCCATCAACTCCCACCCCCCAAATTACTTATTCCTGAATCCGCAACTTTAATAGCACTAGTATCGAATACTGAGTTCCTTTACGCCCGGTATAAATATGATATTAATATTATCATTATCATCAATAGCCTAAGGTGGTGACAGCGACGGACGAAGCGGAGCTGGCGCGGCAGATGGAGCGCGCGGAGGCCGAGAACGCGGAGGTCGCCGGCGACTCCGCCGAGGAGGACGAGGACCAGGGTATGGACGCGATCCTATATGACGAACGACATACTATTACTCTTTTAGCCGTCTACCTTGTGTCACTTATTATAATCAATTCTTTCTTCCATTACTTGATGTCATTTTGCAATTGGTGGTAAGGCTTAATTAAGACTATGGGATCACGGACTCCAGCTGCATGAACTAAATCTCGCAACGCTATATTTACCGTGTCCAGTTATCGCAAGTGCAAATGAGCGTTGGGTCCTGCGTTTGATCCCAAGTCGGTGTTATTTGATTTTCCCAGTAGGATGTTCTGACAACAGCCCAGTCTAGATTTGGACCTGGTAAATGGAAATAGGCTCGCCTCCTATTACATAATTATAACATCTATACTAAAGAAGTAGTTTGTATGTATGGTATGAGGTAATCTCTAAACTACTGATCCGATTCTGAAAATTCTTTCACTAAGAGGAAGGTAAATTACTCCTGAATGCTATAGGCTACTTTTCATACCGAAAAAATGCAGTTTCGGTGGGTCACGCAGACGAATTTGCGGGCAAAGTGCAAGTTGTAAATATTTTAAAATTATTAGTAGGTATAAAATATAATTTTCCGCCCGCAGCGAGGTCTATGGTCGTACTACCAGTCATTAATTTAATTGTTTTCCCAGGTATGGGCGACGTACGTATGGACGAAGAACAACCACAGCAGAACGGTGCGTCAGATGAGGAGGAAGATTAAACCGCGAGATAATTGTCACTATACATAACTATTGATGGTACCGTCATGTTACTACCTAATATACACACGTTTTATACATGCACGAGTTTCATTTCTTTTATGTTCAAGCGGCCCAGTGGCGTAGCTAGAGGGGTGCGGGGGAGCGGCCCGCACTGGGTGCCACCCTATTTGAGGATGACAACTTTTACTATGGAGCCAACCCTGAAAGGGCGAAAATAAAATCTGCTGTTCCATTCATTTTGTTGAGTTATATGAACATAAATGTATGGAACAGCTGATTTTTTTTTCGCGATTTCAGTGTTTGTCCCATAGTAAAAGTTGTTCATAATGATGAGTACAATGACCCCTTTATGTATTGCCACTGTCTAACCCACAGATTAATATAAAGTCTAACCTGCCACCCTGTATACTTTTCTAGTTGCACCATCTATGAGCAGATGGTCAGACTTACCACGGACAGATGGACAACAAGGTGATCCTATAAGTGTTCCGTTTTTGCTTTTGAGGTACAGAACCCTAAAAACCAAAAATACAAACCATCACAATCGTTCATTGTGGAATGGGATTTTGCATTTTCAGAATCTCTTCCTAATCTCATGGTCTTACTAAAGTTATTTGTGACAATTTGCTTATCAATTGCTTCGTGTGTAAGGATGAAAAAGGAAGAAATAAAATCACAAAATAACATTAATTATATATCATTTATTTACAAACAACTATTTACAAGTTCATAACAATCATAATAGCTTTAAAATCACATTTGAAACAAATTCATAAAATATTTATCTACAATAAAATATAATTTATTTATAATAATATAATTAATAATTTAATTTACACTTTTTTACCATTTATCCTGTTCAATTTACTTCTATGTATCTTGTCGAAGAACAATAGACCTGCAGCCTTTTCTATTGATTCTGGTGGTACCTGCAACATTATAAAAATACATTAGTTACGAAAAACAAAGATATTAATTAGATACTGTTATGTTCCAATGATATTGCAGCAGAAAAAACTAGTTACATAATATATTTTTTAACCTTTATACATTAAACTAACTGACTGAATACTTTTTATTATCACTGCCCGCTTTAAAAAATTTTGGAATTTTAGAAATTCTGGGTATTCATAAGTATCGTAACTTCCTATTTATCTGTAATGTTACAAGATTGTTGTACAAAAGTGTATATACCAGGGACCGAAACCGGTATGACCAATACCTGTATTATTTCGGTTACAACCTTAATTATTAGGTAGGTAAACTTAATTTTTAAAATTACGGTTACCGAAAAAAAAATTACCTCATCTTACACGTGCCGTCGGCATAAGTCAAAGGGCGGGTAGCGCTTGTGTGTGTAAAACCGGTATTATAATGGTAACCTTTATCTTGGTTACCCATATAGCCGTAACCTTAATCATAAAGGTAACCGAAATTGTTCAATACCGGTACCGTGATTTATAGCGGTTTTCGGTCCCTGGTATCTACATAACCAAGCTAATATTATTAATACAAAAGTAACTCTTTCTATTACGTTTTTAACGTTAAACTGGTGAACCGAAATTGATGAAACTTGGTACCTATTGAGATAGCTTGAACCCTAGGGAAGAACATTTTAATCAGGGTACAAGTAGTTTCCACAGGATGCGGGCGAAATCGTGGGTAACAGCTATGCAGTTTAGCAGTAAATCTACATAATGTGTACGTAACTTACCATGAAGGCGGATACGGGCGTCCCATCGGGTATCTTCTGGTTGGGCATGACGTAGGCCTCCATGTCGAGGGCCCCGTCCTTGGCCTCGCCCACCACCACCTTGTAGAAGTGCGTGGGCACCGCCACGGTATTAGCGCCTATCACTTGGTAGCGGACGTACGATTTGCCGTCAGATTCTCGTCTGCAAACGGAATAGAATCACTGTTTAAATAACGTAGGTATGTGAACAGGGTCTGTACTAAAACTAGAATGTTAGATATCCAAAGAGAATAAGCAATTATTCAAAGAGATTTAGCCAAATAACGCTACTATGGAGTGACAGCAGGCGCGGTCCCAGCCGACGATTTTGGGGGGGTCATACCGCAGCTGAAGACTTTAGGGGGGGTCATACCGATTAATGCCGACGTGATTTACCGTGAATTACCGTGTTTGGCACATTTTTGTACGATTTTGGGGGGGCCATGACCCTCGTGAACCGAACATCAGCTGAATTACCTGGGTAAGTACAGTGGTCCGGTACAGCAGTACACATTGGTATATACTTTGGTAAGTTTGCGCACATGCTTTTCTAGAGTATTCCACGCGTGTCGGTTGAAGCCCTCGCCTACCTGCAAACATAACATGATAATATGTGAAGAAAGAACCTCAGATCGCCCCACCCAGCGTACGCCTATGTATATACCTAAGGCATTAGAGAATTGGAAATATTGGAATCAATATTTGCCTGCCTTCCAATATAAATCTATTTCTTTCTCCAACTTGCAATTGTTGACAAAAAATAGTTAAAAAGTCTCAAACGTCAATAGAGTACCATGAAAAGTATTAATAATATGATGTATGAGTATGAGTAATATGAAAAGTATTTAGGCCAAGGTCACACGGCGACTGTCGGGCGTGCGCGTTCCTCTAACGTTTGACCAGCGTCAACGTTGCGCGCACGATGCGTGCACGCGGCGCTCGCGTCTCATTCAAAATATTCATCAAATTGCAATCCATCCGTATAATAATATAATAAATTATGTTCATCGAATTGCATTCCGATGAATATTTTAAACGCGACGCGAGCGCCGAGTGCCCGCAACGTCGGCGCTGGTCAAACGTTAGAGAAACGCGCACGCCCGACTTTCGCCAGTGGGATCGGGCTCTTACCTGAGGTGCCATATTGGTGAGAAAGAATGTCTGTTCAACGTGTTTTTGAGCGAGCCGGTGGTTACCTGCGGCAGCCATGTGGCCGCGGTCAAAACCTGAGCCTTTGTAATCTGTGTTCTGTGATCTGAAATTCATTAAAAAACAATGTTAAAACAGAAAAAACTGGACAAGTGCGAGTAGAACTCGCGCATTGAGGGTTCCATATAAACTGAATTATATTGTGTAGATCTATTAAATAAAATAAAATATTCCACTAGAAATACGCAATAGCGCCATCTATGAGCAAGTTGCCGCTACCGCATACTTCTAGTGGCGCCATCTATGAGCAGATGCCTCCACCCGTGGGTCTTGCCTCGGACAGAGGAACGACAAAGTGATCCTATAAGGGTTTCGTTTTTCCTTATAAGGTACAGAACCCTAAAAATAACATCACTATTTATGTGCAGAGGATCGAAAAAAATATTGGTTTATTGTAGCCTGAGTAACAAACCCCATGTCTTTGAGTTGTATTTATAAAACCACTACACCCAGGAGGCATACATTAGACCAGGAGGTGCACAGACTACCTCCCGTGCCATTTAAATACAGTTTTTATGTCCAAATGACTGCATAAACAGATATGCGGTGTTACCATTACTGATGATTGATTCATTATAATACATGGTGAACTTTTACCTGACTGCAGCCAAGCCCAAAAGGAGGGTAATGTTTTTACTTACTAAGCCTATCTATATTTTTTTTTTTATTTGCGTCCTGCCTTCCGCTCCTACTATACGACTCCAGTCAAAATATGTCTGTGCATCTCTGCATTATTCAACCAATAACAGCCATGCAATAACATCCCAATAAGGCATTTGGATGTATCAGCAGATAATAGGCAGTTTCTCACCTAAAGAATGGATGTATGCTCTCATCAGGTTTGAAGTCACATTTGCTGCGATCCACCTGGTCGTTTTTAGCTATATGCGCTTGGGTTATATGCTCGAACACCCAATTCGGCACCCTGTTACGGCGGTCGTAAGACAGTATAAAGTCGTCATAGGAACGGACATTGTCCAAACTAGGAAAGCCGTATTTCATTATTTGTGATACCTTAAAAATATATGAAATATTTTAATGTTGATATTAAAATTATAATTATTAGTATTAGCAGCTGATGCTGACATAATATTAAGCAGATACAAAGTTTTACCTTTACGAAACTTACCCGATCTTTACCGCCGCTACTTTCTGTGTATGGAGTAGCTGCCGACACTGTGCCAAAGACCGGCAGGCCCGGCATGCTCTTAAGGCGTTTACCATCAACAATTAATGAATCATCCCATAGTAGATCACTGAATTTATCAGTATTTTGTCCCACGTAAAATCCAGTCAGTCCAATGGCGCTTAACTGAGCGAGATGCAAAAGCTGCTTACGAAACATTGTATATTCAGGTTGATAACGATTAATTAATGAGATTCCGAGCTTTAGAAATACGTATTTAAGTCAAAAGATTATTGTTTAAACAAAGCACGTAACGTAACAAGCTGAGATTTAGGTTATGTAAAAATGACATTGACATTTGAATTTTGACTTTTTGACACTTTGTGACACTTATTTTTGAATATAGTAAATTATATAGATATATATATAAATTATTATATAGTTAATTTACTATATTCAAAAATAAGTGTTTAAAATTATTAAAAATCTAGTTTGCATAATTTTATAAAATTATGCAAACTAGATTTTTAATAATTTTATCAGCTGTGATGGCAGTGACAGTGACTGTCAAATTATCCAACTGTCATTGTCTGATGTCAATTGTCAAAAATAAATAGATTTCCAATCCAACCAAAATATTTATTTCTTTCTTCTTTTAGATTTTCTAATTCTACGTTAGGTACGTGCAATTATTTTAGAAAAAGTGATGAAAGAAATCTTTATCGCAGTTTCCGTAGTTTAAGTTATTCCCATAAAGAATAATACGAGAATCATGACGAAATTATTTATCAAAACAAACCGCACTCTTTCAGCGGTTTTATCTAAATATAATTTTAGTACAGCCGCAAAATCTGTTGCTTCAGTGCAAATAAAAGGCAAGGAGTTCATATCAGACGATTATACTAATGTTACACCTAAAATTATATCTTATTTGGGTAAAAATTTGCACTTGCTAAAAAATAACCCACTGTCTATCGTAAGGCAGAGAATTGTTAATTATTTTTATGCCTCGTTCACTCATAGAGGCCACCCAGCGTTCAGCATTTACGACAACTTGTCTCCTATAGTCACAACAAAACAAAACTTTGATGACTTGCTGATTCCCTCTGATCACCCGAGTAGGGCGAAGTCTGACTGCTACTACATAAATAGAGGGACTCTCCTGAGGGCTCACATGACCGCACACCAGAGTGAACTGCTAAGATCTGGCCTAGATAATTTTCTGATGATTGGAGATGTTTATAGGAGGGATGAAATTGATTCTACACATTTTCCTGTGTTCCACCAAGTAAGTTGTACTTCGTAAAGCATATTCATTATTTATTTAAAATTCTAATAACAATATAAAATAAAAACTAATGTAAAATAAAAACTTTTTTAACCAACTTCAAAAAGGAGGAGGTTCTCAATTTGATGGTACTTTTAATCATTTCAGGTAGATGCAGTACGATCACAGCGTAAAGAGGAACTGTTTATTGGACAACCAGATCTAGAAATATTTGAACCAAAATTTGATACAAAAAATCCGCATGCCTTCATCAACTCCATAGATGATCCGATGAAACAAAGCTGCCATACTTTAGAAGCTACAAAATTAATGGAGACACAGTTGAAAACGCACCTCATTGGTCTAACAAAAGTGTTATTCGGTGACAGTATAAAATACCGTTGGGTTGAAGCATACTTCCCGTTTACTCATCCATCATGGGAGCTTGAAATATTCTATGAAAACAACTGGATGGAGGTCTTAGGCTGTGGTATAGTTAGGAATGAGATTCTAGTCAATGCTGGACCTTCAAACACCATAGCATATGCATTTGGTCTTGGCTTAGAGAGACTTGCGATGGCATTATATAAAATTCCTGATATTCGGTTAATGTGGAGTACAGATTCAGGATTTTTGACACAATTTGAGAATGTTGACTTGAATGCAAGAATCACGTACAAGCCTGTATCCTCTTATCCTCAATGTACGAATGATATGTCATTTTGGTTGCCTGCGAACTTGACCATAGACACATTTATGAACAATGACTTTTATGATCTAGTCAGAGATGTTGGGGGTGATATTATTGAACAGGTCTGTTGATTTTTTTACCATATTTCTGTAACATACAAAATGGGCCTTAAATTAGCACATGTCATTTTTAAGGCATGTTTTTATATTGTAGAACAAAGACTTCTTGTCTTTTCATCCATCATCTTACACTGCTAGTTAAGGCACTAACCCCAAGCCACCTAGTGACTGCTACAATCTATAGGTCATAGGATCCATACATAATCACTACACTTGGTAAACACAGCTGATTACAGTATGTTCATACTTTTGCAGAGGCACAGGTGAAAATAAATAGGGTATTTGTTTGTTATATGACTTAAAAAAGGTACAATTCCGATAACGACAATCCGACATCGGCGACAGCGATTGACCGCAGCAGTACAGAACAAAATATGCTTGAGGTGACAGGCGACAGTCTCGCCGCGCTCTGAATGCACCTTCAAGCAATCTCATAATAAATGCATAAGACCACTAGTGTCGGTTTCAGTGGGCGATAGCTGTACCTGCAGCAGGTCGCTGACGCTGGTGTCGGAATTGTACCTTCACTCAGGCAACATTTCACGAATGCAGCATCTGCAGCCATCCTTTTACGTGCCTAAAAAACACGAACGAAACATTGTGAATGTTATAAAGAAAAAGGAGACGGTCAATAAATGTATGGGGCTTGGTACTAAATCACGAACAGCAATCTGAGCTATATAGGCTCAAAGAGCGTAATTAATTTGATTTTTTCGTGCTTTCAAAATAATTTTACAGGCCTGCGTTTTTTTTAAATGAAGAAATGAAAAATAAAAAACAAATAACGTAAAAGTGACAGAAATTACAGTATGATTTTGACAGTTTACGGCTTTGATCCTTTTGGACACGTTTTGTTATTTCATTAACATTATAGTCAATATTTTTTGTCATAATTCGATGGAGATGTAGTTTAAATTATATTGAAAACTCAAAATATTGAATAGAAACGGCGACTTCAGCTACATTTTAAATAGGTAATTATATTGCATAGAAACGAAAAAATAAGGGTAATCTGCGTTTTGTTTTTACTGAATCATATTTTACAAAAACGCAGGCGTAAAAAAAACATTTTTATATAGAATCGAGTAGCTTATTATTTAAGCGTTCTAAAAAGGTATATCACATGGGTGTTCGAATTTCTTCGGAATATTATACCACTTTTGACAGTCTTCTTTCCTATTTATTTTTCAGGTAAAACTCAAGGACAAGTTCGTTCATCCGAAGTCTAAGAAACACAGTCTGTGTTACAGCATAGTATACAGACATCTGGAGCGAACTCTCACGCAAGCAGAGGTCAATCAAGTCCACAAGGAGATTGAGAAAGCTGTGGTTGATGCCTTCGGTGTAGCCATTAGATAAAAGTTTGTTTATTGAATATAGGTACATAGTATGTTGAATTTTACTGTGGCATTTTAACTTTCACTGCTTGGCGATAAAATAACATAATCCCCCCGTATTCACGAACAATACTGAGGTCATGAACGCAGTGTATAGAAAACTCATACGAATATGAACATTATTAGTATAAAAATAAGGTTCATCATATTCATATAATCGTAAATAAACAAGCGCTTTATACGAATATACGAACCATAACTTAATATGTACAGTAGTTTTTGTACAGTTTGCTACGAGTCCTCATAGTATTGTCGTGAATGCGGGTGCTAGTAGGCCTCTCTGTGAGAAGTGGGCCATAATGCACTACGCGGGCCCATCGAGTTGCTGAACGCCACAATACGACTTGAAATTTCTGGTTCTAAGACATGCAGGTTTCCTTCACCGTCTTTAGAACAGAGGTGATGAATTAATAATTGCAAAAAGGCGTGCCTGTCTGGGTGCGAAAAAAATGAAATAAGATATAGGTACATTATGTACATTTTCATCATTTATTTATTAAGTAATAAAAATAAAAGTAAAACCTGTTTCAAGTCATTAGATAACAATGCTAAATAAAACTGTGATGTGCAGTAAGGTCTCCTAGTTTAGTGATGATCAACGTTATTCTATATCTGGGGCCATCATTTATGAAGTGTTTACACTCCCTTCCCGCTTGTCGGGTGTCGGATCAGTTTTTAAATCGGATGTCGCCGTATTTATACAAACTAGTCAAAAAACGGTGTCAGATAAATGTGAACAGCTTTATGTTCTGCCTCTATAGTATCCGACTGTTTGTCGGGCCCGACCGCCCGACACCTGACTGTGAATGTGGTGTGGTGTTAGAACTGTTTCAATGCGAAAACGTTATAGCGCTATCCTTTTTAGCCTATCTCACTTTCACATCGGAAGAATGCCAAGAAATAATGTAGGTACTCAACGCGTTTAATGCTTTTCGGTTTGGTAACTTGAATATTTAGGTATTTAATGTAAAAACTACTTGTGACTCGTGCTGATACTTAGGTCACTTAGACTAGACTGGGCCATATTACTGACATCATTGTTCCAGTGTCAAAGAGATTGAGCAATCCACACTAAAAAAAATTCACCTCATTGTCTGGTCCCAGTCCTATTGACTACACTGAAGGGGCAGACAAATATTATCGGACGCGTCCGTAAGCCGCGGTTGGCAGTCGCGACCGATGCGTGTGCGCCTACGCGCTAGATATCTATCGGACTTCCAAATGCTCAAGTACGGCCCGAGGTCACATCTTCGGTCGTAAGTGTAACCGATAGTATGCAAAGGACGCGGCTTACGGACGCGTCCCTTAACGTGCCTAGCTGTCTCTCGAGACTTCGGGAATCAATTAACACAAACTTACCAGCAAATTATAAAAAGCTTCAATGATAATTTAGTATCTAATTAGGATGTATGTAGTTATGCTTTTGTACAACATGCTAGTTATACCTAATTATAACGATCATCCCCTCACCGATCACTGAGCAATCAAGGAGAATATTAAATTCCACAGTCACTCTTGAGGCAGTGGCGTAACTACATGGTGGCATGACTGGAAAAAATCCAGGGGCTCCGGACACCAGGGAGCCCCGAGAGGTCCCAGGGTCCCAACCACACGTGGTAGGATTTTTTTACTGCCTGACTCAGCAACATTAGGTAGAGCACAAAATCATTTCTCGCTAGTTTCTTCTGGCGAATTCGTGTTGTAAGGGACGGCCTCATGTCGCAGCTACGCCAGTGTCCTGAGTTTTAGAACGCCTTACAATAATTATACCTACGCGTATCCTAAAGTAATATCACAGTAAACCCGTGGATTACATCGCATCAGATTGAACATGAAGATAAAATTGTTATTCAGACAATTTCTTAACATTATACTCAATACTGTATCATTATAATACAACTACACGAATAAAATCTAAAAAAATACATCTCATCTTATAGAATTAAAGATTAAAAGGTTCACTCCGCGAAGCAGACACAATAGTTAAACAATCAGCACAGACCATAATAATATGTGGTACATGGGACTGTGAACGGGTTAAATAAAAGTAGGTAAGTAAGTATATTTTCAAGAAACATCTCTTCATTTTTTTTATATACCTACTTACAGCATACCTACTATACAAACAATATTTTTATAGTTGTTAGTACCAAAGCTACAGACAGATGAAAATGTTTTCTATTCTTATAATGGCTAATTGGTTTTTTCCATAAAGTCATGAGTAGTACAAAAAACTCTATCTTAACTAAAAACAAAACAAAATGACACACCAACAAATAGGAAAAAAAATGCAGTGATTATAATTATATTGTCATAGAAAATATGCACAGTTATTAGAATGGTTTATACTGTTAGTACAGATAATCTATTTCACGAAGTCCGTTGGGTTATGAATGTTGTCAGGCGTGCATATATACAATGCTTTAGTGTGCGTAAGCGCGGCAGCGCTCAGTCACGATCGCAACGCTTATCGGTACACATTACACACACAACGAAAGTTAAACGGACTTTGTGAAATAGAATATCTGTAACAATGTCATTATACCTACACTATTTTTGCAGTGGCGTATTTTAAAATTTGGCGCTCTGGGCCTATAAGGTTTGCCGCCCCATAAATCAACAAGAATACCGGCTAAGTGCTTGTCGAAGTAACGCACAGTTTGGGGTTCTGCAAAAAGCTGAGAGCAAGGGGCGGCGCGCAAGGCGGCTATGCCACCCCTTACAGTCTGCCGCCCCGGGCCATGGCCCCCATGGCCCTAGGGTAAATACGCCACTGTCTATTTACTATTTATGCACTCTTTACTGTTTCACTTTAGTTGATAATGTAAACTTTAAAAATATTTAAACTAAATAGGTAGATAAATTATTAATTGTCATTTTAAAAAAATGGTATGGGCTGTATCTGATAAAAGTATTGAATAATTAGATGAAAACATGGAAAATAATTAGGTACATTCTATCCCAACATAATATTGTTTTTATGGTAACAAACTACACGACATTTTAAAGATTATTTGATTTTTAATTTGTACACACAATTTAATCTTCAAATAATCTTTCAAATTCTTATTTAAGTGATCGATCACACATGAAAAAACTTACAAAGTAATAGTAAAATCACAAATAAAAAAGCATCAAGGTTTTAAATAGTGACTTTTAGTTAAATTTAAATCCGGATAAATCCCTGTTATCCTTTAGCTTACAAATACAAATAACTAGGTAATAATAAACATAAAAGCTATATACAGGGTGGCAGGTTAGACAGTGGAAATATTTAAAGGGGTTATTGTACTAATAATTATGAACAACTTTTACTATAAAAAAAATCAGCTGTTCCATACATTTTGTTGAGTTATGTGAACATAAATGTATGGAACAGCTGATGACCCCTTTAAATATTTCCACTGTCTAACCTGCCACCCTGTATAAAAGACACACATTCAAATTAATTTAGTACCTAGATGTGCCTTCTTTAAAGGCCCGTAAGTTTTATTAAGTTCTGTTAAAAGATCCAGGTTTGAGATTGTGACCGACATACAGCATAGGCCCGCTTCCTTTAGGCCCGCACGCAAAACCTTTGAGCATTTTATAAAATATGCATCGGAGGACGACGCCAAACTTTGCGTTGCGATATCGCATCGCTTTGATTGTGCATATTTTACCAAGCAAAGCAGGATTCGAAGTTCTTGATCATTTTATCAATGATAATAATTATTATCTTGACTTCTTGAGAGAGAGAAGAAAACAAGAATTGGCATGGATCTTGATACCTACTTTCTGACCCTGCTCCAATGCAAAACTGTGGGTTACCGTACCGATCTAGATCAAAATTTTGCCTTCTACGTTGCAACAACTGATGATCAAACACCTAATATACAATTCTCATCTTCTTCGTTACTCTGATCAATTTCCGGCGCTATTAAATTATTGTCACTCATATAAACATCTTCTACGTTAGCCGTTGGTAACTCTAATTCTGTTTCAGTTTCCATTCTTACTTCAGTCCCATTATTCTCAATATTCTCGTTTTCTTTTTGCCTTTTCGCTATGTTAGCTAGCGGTTCGTCATCGGAGGAATCATCGGACGAAAGAGTTGTTGAAATTACTTTTTCAGATTCTGTGTTATGTGATGTTGTTGGAGTCGGCTCTGTTTGTGATTCGGCCGTAACTTTATTCGTATCTCTTTTCACCTTATTCTTTACGTATTGCCTCTTAGGGGCAATACGTATAAGCTTTACGGGGTTATCGTCATCGGGCATATCATTAATTTTTCTTAAAAATTGCTTACGTTTTTCTTTGCGTTCTTCCTTATCATTTCTTTGTTTTTCTAGGTTTAATTTTCCTTGGTTTAATCGTCGTAATATACTAGGTTTCAAAGCTTTGAACAACTTAACCGGTTTAACTGGGTTATGGTCAGCAGTAACAAGTGTAGGAATTGTACAAGGAGTTATTACATTATTCGATTTTAAAAGTGACCGTATACTAGGTGATTTCTCTGCCTCTACCTGATCGACTGCTGTTACCGAGATATCGTCATCATCAGTTAGGTCGATCACCGACTTCGGGGCAATATTTTTCGGCGGCGGTAATTTCACTTTTTGGTGTTGTTTCATGCAAACATTTATGGGTACAAGGTATCCTGTTTCAAAATCTAATTTAAAGAATATTCCCTTGTTTAAGCATGCGTATTTCAGTTCGTATAACGAAGTGATTGGAGATAGCTCGCCAACTGGGGAGTTTATTACCGGAGGCATAGGTTTAGTACCAATGGCATCATTGAACCCTGTTGACATCATCATTGGCCGTAGCGATGGTACTGAAGATATTTTTTCAACCACAGGTGCAGGTGGAGGTGTTTCCAATGGAACTTCTGGCTCTGGTGTCATGTCTTCATCAAATATACCTGACATTTCCATCAGATCTGATAGTATATTTTTACTTTTATTTCTGCTGGGCTCAGTCATGCACTTTTCATTTACTTCAGTACTTACGTTTTGACCTGATGGTTCAGGCTGATGCTGTACTTGTGCAATTGATACTTCTTGTAAATCTGTAATTTCGTTTTGAACTGATGGGTAATCTTGTATATCGGTACTTAAGTTTTGACTTGACGATTCAGGGCGAGCTTGTACATCGGTACTTATGTTATGAACTGGTGGTTCAGGATGATCTTGTACATCGGTACTTACATTCTGACTTGATGGCGCAGCCTGATCTTGCAATTGTTCTGCTGATGCGTCTTGAACTTCAGTACTTATGTTCTGACATGACAATTCTGGTCGATCTTGTACTTCAGTACTAACGTCCTGACTTGATGGTTCAGGCAGATCTTGTACTTGTTCTGCTGGAGGTATTTTATTATCAGTCGATTCTTGGACATTCTCTTGAATGTCAGTAACGGTACTGTGTTCCTGGCTAATTTCTGTTTGTGTGTCTTTAGAATTATGATTGATGTTTGAATCAACGCGATTTTCTTCTGTTTCATTAGACGTTTCTGTTTGATTATTACGACTATCATTAAGGGAATAGTCACTACTTTTTGTTAGATTTTCTTTTGTTTGATTTTCAGTCACTAAAGAAGGGGTTTCGTTACTTTTACTTTCGTTAACATTAGGCGTAGCAGTATCATCATCATCATCAATAAGATCAACCACTTCGCTTTCCGTGACACCAAGCTGAGGCGGTACAGTTTTTTTATACAATGGTTCCTCCTGCGCAGTTTTTACGCTTATGTATTCTCGTACTGCTCCAATGATCCCTGGCAACTGAGCCTGATCTGTCGCACTCACGACAACGTTCTGGTCTATGTTATACGATATTAAGCCATCAGGCTGACATATTAACTGCACACCGTTTGGCAAATTCAACGACGAGGCTAAGGCTACTTTAGCCTCTTCAAATAATTTCAAATTAGGCGGAAATTTTACTGTAGTCAGCAATATTTTATTCTTCCCCAAAAATATTGGATTATCTGAAGGCTTTTCGGAAATTTGTTTGCTATTTAAAAATATCATTTTCTCTTTGTAACATTTTGGTGCCGCGATAGGTTTTGGCAGCGGCAGCATGGTTTTTTTATAGAATGGATTTTTTGATTTTTTTGCCGCCAAAAATGTTCTTATGCTAGGCGGTGCAACGCTAGCCTGATTGATCTTAGTGGGTTTGGTACTAAGTAATGCACCCCCACTGAGATTGTCAGAACTAATACAACGTGGGAGCTCATACGTATCTGAAACCGGTGTCGCATGTGATTTAAAGTTATGTTTGTTTAAAAGTGGGACAGTCACAATACTTGGGCCAGAACTTACATTGACGGCAGCCCCTGCTTCTCCTGCCACAGGTGGCAGGATCACTCCAGTAGTTGTAACAGATACTTCACCACCCAATGCAGGAACACAGTCTTCGGTATCCATAGCATCTATATCGATAGGTTCATTTTCAGAAACATGAGTATTGGAGGCTTCAACATCTATAACTTCGGTGTCTTCAAAAACTTCGACTGCTTCTGAATCAGGAATTTGGACTGCTTCTTTATCAGAAACTTGTTCCGTTACATTAAAGTCACCTGGACTTTCAACAGGAGTTTCAACTAGACTTTCGGCGTCAGATTGAATACTTTTGGAGCTACTAGACCCTTCATCTACCTGAGATACAACATCTCGATCTGTAGACTTACTTTCGTTTTCAGAGCTTTTCATTTTCAAGTCATGCAAAATGTAATCTTGTAATAAGGTCCGACAACAACACCTACATGTCTGGTAACACGTATGTAGCGGTATAATCTTCCTAGAAAATACCAACTGTAACATTCTTTGTCGAGCCCAACAACAATAATTAATTTTCTTTTTCTTTTCTATCGGTTCAGTAACTTTTGGTTGATTTGTATCATTTTTCTTGGGCTTCTCATTGGAAGTATTAGGCTCTGGTTTATCTGCATGACCAGCTTTATTTTGTTTTTCTTTATCAGGTGGATAGTTATTTGCCGCTTTGATTTTAATTATGGGCTTAGGCTGTTTAGTTTCGTCCGTGTTATTGGCTGATCCGTCAGTAACATGCATGGTATCTTCTAACACCATCTCACATTTTTGGCGTTTTGGGGGCCGACCAAGAGGTTTTCCCTTTATTTTAAGTTTAAGCTTTTTCGGAACAGCAACATCTGGTTCTTCTTTATCATTTAATAGATACAACATTTTGTTAAGAGTATCTAAAGTTAAGAGTGTTTCCTCCATCATTCTAATATTCATGGCTGCGTCGCTATTTTTAGTAAGCCAGGGTATTTCAGGTCTAGCTGGCCTCGGTTTCCATGGCATCAATGCAGATTTTGGGGGCCAAAGTCTTTTCCCATGTATCATTCTCGGTGGTCGCCCAATATGTGAAAAAGCTGGTCCGCTAAACGCTCTAAAAGTGTTATAATTATTTCTTACAGTTGATGAATAATTTTCAGTCCTCATTTTGGAAGGCGTGTCTTCAGTCATGTCAACTAATTTAGGTGGACCTCTACTGTCGACCGCTTCTGTTCGTAAATCTTTAGCAGTTTGCGCGATAGTTATAGTTTTTTGAGTAGGGTAAGTCGGAGTGTTTAAAGATGAGACAAGAGTAACTGGTACTTGTGGCTTGTGGTTACTTTGAACTTGGATAGGTGTTACTTCCGCAGTAAGAAGCTGTTGGTTGATGCGACGTATCTCTGATATATCTGGTAGGTTTATAACTCTATTTCTTTCACTCGGGGAACCTGGATTATCAGGCAGCCTCGGTGATATCAAATGACTTCGGGGATAGGAATGTGACAGAGGCAAAAGATCAGAGACTTTAGAATTATCTATAAGACATTGAGCAGGCATGGCCGAGGGCACTACTGAAACATTTTGGCAGCTCTCTGTATCGTCTATAATTTCTACTTTGACGTTTTGATCAGTGGGTTTAAGATATAGCGTGCCGGATATAAGTTTTGATTCAAAAGCTTTGCTAAGGTCTATAGTCAAAGGCTTGCAAGTTTTGATCAGTCCACGATTACGCGGTGAGCTGAAGAATCCTACGGTTAGTCTTTTCAGTCTTGTGTTAAAGTCGGGATTTTTGCATAGTTGTATAGGATTGTAAGTGCGGCTTCGCGGTTTTTGTAACATGTAGCTAGTTGGTTTGACTTTTTGGTTTTCCGGTATTACATTTTCTTCGCAGTCATCGTCATCAGATGTAACATTACTATCACTAACTGGTGCAATATCACTTACTGGTACAGTATAACTTACCGGTACAGTTTCACTTACTGGTACAGTATCACTTACTGGTACAGTATCACTTACCGGTAAGTCTTTAATTGGTTTGCTTTTCGTAGTGATGATGTCTAATAATTGTTTATCGTCGACGTGATCGAAGGGCTGCGTATGAAACAGGCCCATGTCATCTAACCTTGTAGTGTATATGATGGGGCACATGAGTAGCTTCGCATCTATCTTGGGAGTGTCGTCAGCGTTCTCTTCATCGTCGTCTTCAACTTCATTCTTAATTCTTGTTTCTGTAACAATGATGAACTTTATTAAAATCGGAAATTGCGGAACTGCGTATTGTATAATATTAATATGCTTTTAAAAAACACTTACCATTATTGCTGTCTTCATCAACATACGCGATGCCATCATCAATAAACTCAATACCATCGTCTGCAAAACTAATATCATTAGACAGTTCGCCAAAAGAAAAAAAGACATCCGGCTTCTTATCTAAGTCCGGTTTCTTTTCTAGACTGTCTTCATCCTTTAGTGTATCTTCATTTCTATGAGTTGCATTTAGAGGTTCAGTAAAAGAAAATTCTATAGCTGAAGGTTTCGAATCGACATCCGTTGTTTGATCTACAGTATGTTGAATTATATCGTCAACATCATCATCTTCATCAGAATCGGTAATTACTACAGGATGTGAAACATTTTCTATCATTTCAATATCTTTAGCACTTTCTGCTATATTAGTGACTGTAGAATTAGTTATTTGAGCATTTAAAGCGTCTGTGTTGGATACATTTTCACTAGCGGCGGCGAGCTTACTTGCATCGTCGACGTTATCGATTACACTGTTAGCATCAATGTTATTGCAGACACTAACATCATTTATGTTAACAGGTATACTAGTATAATCATCACCCTCATCTTCAACATTATCGCAGACATCGGTATCGTTATCATTACCACAAACACTTGCGTCTTCATCGTTACCGCGGGCATTATTATCGTCAACGTTACCACTGATATTAGTATCACGTACGTTACCAAGTACATTTGTATCTTCAATAGTACTGCCTACACCGGTATTTTTATCGTTGTCACAAACACTTGTATCGTCAAAATTACCGTGGTCATTTGCGTCTCTACGGTTACCGTGGTCACTAGAATCATCAACGTTACTGTTACCGAGTACGCTGGCATCGCTAACATTACCGAACACATTAGTAATTTGTGGCATAACTGATTCTTCCCGAGCTACGACTGTTTGTTCTGTTTCAATTACATCTTCTTCAAGAGCAAGTTCATCATCAATTGGGTCTTCATAATCCATATTATCCAATTTTTCGTTTTCTATAGCTGTTGATTCTAAAACTTCTTCGTATATAGATTTCTTTGGAAGTTCTAGTTGAGTTTCATCGATATCAATGTCCACATCCTGTGGTTCTTCCTTTATCTTTATTACGGATGGTTGGATGGGAGTGCTTTCTTGTTCTTGATCATTTTCTTCATTTTCGTCAGATTCAAGTCTGAGATCTATGGTTTCTATTCTGGGTTCTATTACTACTAGATCTGGAACATCTGTAAATTGAAAATAAAATGAGTTAGAATAATAAAATGAGTCATGCATCTGCTCCATTTGTCAGAGACAAAAGGACGGCGACAGGGACTGACCGCAGCTGCAGGCGGCAACGGTACAGAACACATATAAGGTCCTACCCTTCACACTCGAAATATTTTAAGAGGTATATCTGTAGGTGGTAAAGATGCCATATAAACGTAAAAAAAAATAATCTGAGTAAATTTTTTTTTTTAATAATTTAATTTAAAATTATTTGAAACACATAAAAAATATTATTTTCAACATCAATTACGCTAGTTGTTACGTACCTTACTATTAATATTAGAAACAAGCGTAATGGATGTCGTGAATAGTATTTTTATGTGTCAAATAATTTATTTAAAATAATTTTATTTATTTATAAAAATAAAAAAAAATACTCAGATCAATTTTTTTTTCGTTTGTATGGCATCTTTACCACCTATAGATGTGCCTCTTAAAATATTTCGAGTATGAAGGGTAGGACCCTATATACTGGAGGCGACAGGTGAGTGTCGCCGTGCTCAGAATGTATAGGTACCGGCATGAGTCGTGAGCACAGATCGCGCATGTACACTTTCGGCCCAATAAACAATAGACAGTTGACAATCACACAATAGAGAATAGTCCATAGACGACGAGCATCGACTGACGAACCAATGCCGTGCAGCCTTAATTTTTTTTCTTACTTGATTAAGTATAAGAGATTTCAAAAACAAATGACGCGGGAGGGATTTGAACTCGCGACCTCTGCCAAACCGTGACCGTGAAGGCCTGAGGCATTAAGTCCGCCTCTGTACATGTGTGCTTGAAGTATTAAATAAATAAATAAGCGTGGCGTCACTCTAACCACTGAGCTACCGTTGTTTTTTTTAATTCGCTTATATATTAATAGATTAAGAGAAACTTATGGCTGGCTTTGACATATTTAAAATTCCCAAAACAATATACCTACATTTACTTTCTTATTATCTTAATAATATATTACTGCACTCACCATCATTTGACTTCGGCACAGGTTTCTTTAGCACAGACCTTTCCATCATTTTCCTTTCCTGAAATAAGTAAATAATTTCTCTTCTAAAGTTTCTAAACCTATAAAACAGTACCGTGACTGACTGACAGACAACGCACGTCTTAAACCGGTAGACTTAAAGATTTGTTTGGAGTAAATATTACTTGAGTACCCTAGAGGTGAACTAAGGAGGGATATTTTAAAATTACATCCCTAAAAGGATAAAAAGGGGTAAGGATGGTAAAGTTTGTATAAAAAATTACGAAATCCGACTTCCACGCGGACGGAGTCGCGGACACAGCTAGTATAGTATAGCTTACAAATTGTTATTAAGTACATGCATAATAATAACAAAGTGTTACTTACGAATTCTTCAGGCAGTGTGACAAGTCGCATTGCTATTAAATCTTCCCACTCAGGAAATGGACTCGTCACCAAAGTTTTATACCTAAAAAACAAATATTAAAATTAATTTACATAATTATATTATAGACATCATGCAGATTTTAGCTGAAGGTGTATGCAAACTATCTCTCACAGAGAGGAGGTCTGAGTCTGAGTAGGAACTTTATAGGCTGATTGTACATAATAAAAAAAACTGGACAAGTGCGAGTAGGTCCGACTCGCGCCCTGAGGGTTCCGAAATATGCAATAGCGCCATCTATGCCGCTATTACGTCATAGTAGATAATATCACATCTTGATCATAGATGGCGCTATCGCATACTTCTAGTGGCGCCATCTATGAGCCGATGTCTATAGTAACGGTCGCGTATTGCAGAATTGTAGGTGCACTTGCACATTGTTTCTGTGTGCGTAATATATGTTAATGTGTATGACGTAGGTACATGTATCAGATACACACACACAATAAAGACCAACCCGCCTACGCCTTCGTGAGATAGAATAAATAAATAAATCTATAAGACACATACTGTTTGGCTATTGCAGCATGCAATGGAGTCGGCGTATATGGTTCGGCAAGGGTGAGCCTCTTTGGAGCCCCGCGGTACGCGAACCAGAAATCATAAAACTTCGTCCTAGTGACTTCCTTCAGCTGGTACCAGCGTCGTTGCAGCAGCATCGGAGAGCATTGGTGACCACTGCGGCGATGATAAAATAAGATAAAGCATATTTTTGTGAATTTGAAACATTTCTCTTTAAAAAATCAACTGCCGTGGGCGGGACGCGGTAGCTTAGTGGTTAGCATTGCCACGGTACGGCAGAGGTCGCGGGTTGAATCCTGCCCGCGTCAGTTAATTTTTGATCTCTTTTAAAACATAAGATACAGCTTTAATTTGTCACCCCAATACACTTTAATTACCTACGTGGTTTCTAGGGATCTTATATTGGATACATTAGGGATGTTAACTACTTTTTTTTATTGTGAATCTGTAAACTATTTGAAAAAAGACAATTAACACCAAAAAAACCGATGAAACATATACAAAATTGGCAAAGTTATAAGCGTTTTAAAATGATTTGCTAGACACGGACGGCACTATCTACTAGTGACATAACACCACCTACATCCGCTTAGCGCGACAAAGACGGAGCGATACTCCCTCCAAAAACTTTAAAAGCGTCTATGTTTTCCATTTTGTGATAAATTATTATTTTTGCTTTTAATTTTTTGTTGTGCCTATTCCTTCTTTGAAATAAAATAATTTATTTGTACTTTTTTTAATAGTAGGACACTACGGTACCGTATTATTGTGCAACACTGGTGCCTAGGCTTGGGGCCTGTATTTCAGGACATCAAGTCGTGGATACTTGATATTATAGGTACTTATTTATCATTGATAAATAAGTACCTATAATAAAATTATCAATCTTACATCTATCACTATGAAGGCCCACGTTCTCGACGCGGATGGAGTCGCGAACAAGAGCTAGTGATGTATAAAGATATTGCATCGAGAAACAGTCGATGATAGAAGACGAAGCATCGCAGATGCGCTGTCCACCATGCTGACAAAGTTAAAATATCTTAATTATTAATGAGCACTAAACGCTCATTAATATTTTATTTTTGCATGCCGATTGGTAAAATATGGCTGAACTCTATTCATGTGTAACTTCATATTGTAGGTACCCATATTTGCAAAATAAATTTTCTTTCTTCTTCTTCTCATGTGCCTGTAATTACACCGGCACCCATACCCTTCCAACGGGAACACAGCAATGGTGCTTAGCCACGGAAATAGGTAGATCATAGGATGCATAGTAGGTACTTCCCCGGACAAACTTTTTCGCAAAGATCTTTACTACTAGGTACATATACCTACTTATTATATGAATACAACTTACTGGTTATTATAGTATAAGGTAGCGTTTGACCAAGCTTCAGCCAGGTCTTCGCCGCTCAGACCTTCTATTTCAAACTTTTTCACCAGTTCGAATAGGTCAACTAACGGCGTAGGATCTTTTACATCTTTTAAAGGATTATCCTGAAAAATAAGGTAAGATGTCCAGAATTAGAAAGATAATAATTAAAACAAATGCACAATTGAACCTACCACTTTTTTCTTAGAAACCACACCGATTAAAAGCTGTGCTTGTGACGACACAAACAGGAATCATTCATTCTCTTTTGATATTGAACTTAATTACCTGGCCAATTAGGTCTATTTTCTGGTGGACGAGCACCAGGTCGAATAGCAGCCAGTCTGTCAGCGACATCCTGGCCGCCTTGGGTACGTTTTCTATGCGATCGTCGGCCGCTAAGAGCCGGCTCAGCTTCTTCACCGTTAGGGCTCGCATCCGCATCCTGAATACAACACATTGTTACAGGTAGGGTCGTCACTTTATCAGACAGGCATGTGCCACATTTGACAGGAATTTTAAGCCTTAAGCTGGCCATACACGGACTGCTCGAGCAGTCAGCCAGTGATCAACACGGACTGCTCGTGCAGTCAAATTGAACCGCTTGATGCTGCCATTGATAACTGCTGCAGCAATCGGTATCAACTGCTCAACAAGTCACAATAAACAAAACAAGAAACGAGCGGACGGGAAACGCGCGCAGTGTGGAATGAAGACCGCAGGCGGAGTTAACTGCACGAGAGCAGTCGACAGCTCGAGCAGTCAGTGTATGCCTGGCGACTGCTTGTTGTGTATGCTTCAGCGCACGATGAAATTTCACCGCGCTGCCGACCGGCCAAAGCAGTCGCCACTGCTCGAGCGGTTCCAAATATTTGTGTACGTAGAAGACTGTAGTTTGCTATGCAGTCGCAGCTTGAACTGCTCGAAGCAGTCGATACTGGTTGCTTCAAGATGTCCGTGTATGGCTGGCCTTTTTTTTTTTTTTTTACTAAAACCACCCCGGTGTTCCTCCAACTACCTTACGCCGGGGGCACGGGAGTCGCTTGCGCATTCGTCCGCACCCCCGGCAGGTATTGGCCCGCCAAATGAAAGGCGGGCCCCGTCACCCTATGCGGCCGTCATGTACGGCCGCAATTCCTCTGGAGAGGCGCGCGCGGAACACGTCGCGCCACCGTCTCGGGCCTGTTTCCGTTCGGGCGACGGACGCCCCAAGTCCGCCGCCCGCAGGCCGCCCCCTATGGTGGCCGGAGATCGTTGGCCGCCCTACGGCGCCCGGTGCGTCTGCTGCGGATGAGGAGAGAGGACACCGCCTCCCTCTCCCTTTCCGCCGCCTCCTTGGCGTCCATCACCTCCTAGCAGGAGGCGACGGCGTTCCAAGCGCTATCGCTGCCGACCATGGCCTCAACCACGGCCGGGAGCGAGAGGCCACCCGCAGCACCGACCGCCGCGACGAGGTCACGGCGCTGCACTGCCCAAGCTGGGCACTCCTCCAACGTGTGCTGCGCCGTGTCGTCGGGGCAGTCACCGCAATGGTGGCAACCGGGCGCCGGCTCCCGGCCTATGCGGCACAGGTACTTTCCGAAGCACCCGTGTCCAGAAAGCACCTGTGTAAGCCGGAAGCTAAGGGCGCCATGCCGTCTCCCGAGCCACTCCCTCATCACGGGCCTTACCGCCGCTATTGCGGCGTGCCCGGTGTATGGCTGGCCTTAGACTAGGTACATTTATCCCGAAAAAGTGCACAATGAGACGCGGAGTCACGCGGGCGAAGTCGCGGCCAGTCGCGGGCAAAGTGTTAGAAGGACCATAAAACTAACAGCTTCTGCTGCACATTTTAAGATGAGTAATGAAGTTATAAATTAAACTGACCATAGTAATTTGCAGTCGCAACCAGTTTCTTTCTTCAAGTGGGTCCATATTTCCTCTTCCGGTTTCTTCTCGTGCAGTAGCAGGCGTGCGACGGCCCGGATCAGACGTCTCTTGAACTTGTCTAACTCTACTACAGCCTTGGTACGTGGTATAGGCTTCTCTGCAAATAAAATGAAGCATCTGTTACCTTACTACTTACCTACCTACATGAATATACTGCTTAAAGCGGGATTTACATTGCGAAACTAGTGTCGTGAAACTAGCCTAACAACAGGTTGAAACATGGTCCCCCCGAGATAATGATTTTAGTGTACCTAAGGCTAAAATAATTAAAGAAAAATTCTGTGTAGGTACCTACACAATAATTTGTAGACTTGCCAATGGTGCCGATCGATTCTGTTGAACATCGCACTAAACTAATTTTAATCACACTATACCTATCTCTTTCTTACAAATATCATTGTAAAAGGCCAGAACTTATTTAGAACTGTCAAATTAGTCTACGCCACTCTACGCCCTTGTTATTTACGGGAAAATAGTCATAACCTTATGCGATTACGACTAAATTGACATTAAAACTATTCAAGTGGACTAATTTCACAGGATTAAATATCTGCTATCCTTCTCTCATGTTTTTTATTAGAAAGAGACATAATAAGACTAAATTAGTTTAGTTCATAAACAACAGAATCGGTGCGGCGCCAATGTAATAGTAATACTTTGACCCCAATTACGATCAGCTAAGTTTTAGGACTATTTGAGCTATAGTTTCACGACACTATACATTAAATTGATTCTAGTTTGATACATTAGTTGTTCCTGCCACGAGGCTCCAGAAAATAAGTGGCACATTTAAATGCCAAAGTATACGCTTTTACAATAAAATCCCTAGCCATATTCAAAAATTAAGCCTTAATAAATTCAAATCATTAATAAAGCGAAAACTTTGTCATAAAGCTTTTTATAGTGTTAAAGATTATATGGAGGACAAAAATAATATAAAAATAAAATACCAAATTATAAACGCACCTTCACCTACTCATACTCACCTTACACACACACACATATACAAACACACCCATACCTCACCTACACACCCGCATATACTACTAAACTGATTTCAAGCCTAGTTACTAAAGTCTACGCTACTTTCCGTACAAAGTAAATTATTATATGTTTTGTTATCCTTTTTGTTAAGTACTTAGTCTTATTCTGCTAATGTACCTACTTAACTATCCTAAGAACGAATTTAATTTTTTTTATTCTATTTTATTTTTTTTAAGTTAATATCATAAGTAATATAAACGGATTGCTGCACACAACATTGATATGTACCTAGACCAACTACGAACTGTAACTGTTACTTATAGCACAGGTTATCCTAGTTTAAGTGACAGTGTTCATTAAATGTAAGTTAATTTTGTTTGAACCAATAAACGTTTATTTATTTATTTATTTATTTAAAGGCTTGGGATTGAGCTGTTCCAATACATACATGGGCCAATACTACTATTGACATAACCACTAAATTATTGCTCTTTTATTTGATTTTATAATTTTTTCTATATACACTTTGACATTGAATGTTTCCTTTTGAAACAATTTATATACAAATAACGGACGAACGGAACCCTTATGGATTCGTCATGTCTGTCTGTCTGTCCGTCCGTATGTCACAGCCATATTTTTCCGAAACTATAAGAACTATACTGTTGAAACTTGATAAGTAGATGTATTCTGTGAACCGCATTAAGATTTTAACACAAAAATAGAAAAAAACAATAAACTTTTGGGGTTCCCCATACTTAGAACAGAAACTCAAATATTTTTTTCATCAAACCCATACGTGTGGGGTATCTATGGATAGGTCTTCAAAAATGATATTGAGGTTTCTAATATATTTTTTTTCTAAACTGAATAGTTTGCGTGAGAGACACTTCCAAAGTGGTAAAATGTGTGTCCCCCCCCCCTGTAACTTCTAAAATAAGAGAATGATAAAACTAAAAAAAAAATATGATATTTACATTACCATGTAAACTTCACCTAAAATTGGTTTTAACGAGATCTAATAAGTAGTTTATTTAAAATCATCAAAATTCCTTCCTAAAGAAACATTGTTATGCGGTCCGGTTTTTTCACTTTATATGTCCAAAACTGATACGTAACCTTCGGTGCGCGAGTACGACTCGCACTTGGCCGCTTTTTTTAGTTGGACTTGAAACAGCGCAGCATATTTTTAACCGACTTTCAAAAAGGAGGAGGTTCTTCATTCGGTTGGTTTTTTTTTATAAGTAACAATTATTTCAATAACAAATTGCAATGACAATAAATTATTATTAAGATAAGTAATAAACACATTACCCTCCTTTGCGTCGCGCAGTCGGGTAAAAATGTAATTCTATTAAAAAAACAGTCAAGTGCGTGTCGGACCCCGCCCACTGACTGTAGGGTTCCGTAGCAAGGAGTAGATATTTCAGATTCTGACCGCAAATATAAGGTTATATTTCATAATATTCTTATGAAATACAAAGTTATCTTTGCGGTTGGCAGACTCAGAACTGAAAATACCTTGTGAATATTTCAAAAACTAATTGACGTATCTTGTTCAAACCACTTTTAATCGAGAGAGAAAGACACTTAAAAACCTGGTATGTTATTTTTAAAGAGCTATCCAATGATGAAACATGAAGGGATTTTTTTTGAACTCTACCCGAGTTCAAAAAAAATACCGAGTTCTATCGATATTATAGTAAATTAAAGATTAATATTTTCGCGCATCCCTTCATACGAATCCCTATACGAATCTCTTACGAATCCCTATACGTTCAATAAATACAAAACTACAAAATAAATATACAGTTAAAAAGGACATTGGCGGTTTTGGGCTTGATCTGTTACAGTAATAAAAGCTTCACCAAAAATAAAAAATCTTTTGCATAATTCTGTCCTCCTAGTACTTTTACCATTCTGCTCATAGTCACATTATTGTGCGCGGGATCAAAATACATTATCTACACGACCTCTTGGTAGTACTAGCCACCCTACACTACGGAGGTCATTTAAACTGGTCATTTCACTGTAGTCCACGCGGACGGAGTCGCGGGCAAAAGTCTAGTTTATTATTATAGTAAAATTAGTAAGATTATTATTTTTCGTTTTTCATGTCAGCCATCTTGGATTTTGACCTCATTTTCGGCATAGGCACCCTCAAAAACTGTGAATATTATACTCATGACGTACAATTCGTAACGTACCTACACCATCTTGAATTATATTTTCAAGCTCATTTTCGGCATGCGTAGGTAGGTACCCTCAAAAACCATGGAAATGATACCCATGACGTATTATTAATTTTTCACGGCCGCCATCTTGGATTTTGATTTCAACCTCATTAACGACATGGGCATCCTCAAAAACCATGGAAATAACACCCATGACGAATAATTCGTAGTTTATTATCGCCGCCATCTTGAATTTTGATTAAGACCTCGAAAAAAATTGTCTAGGTATGGGTAGGTACCTACCTACTATTCCTTTTCATAATTAGGTAGGTACCTACCTATACACAGAAAGATTTTTTCGAATCAGACTGGCAGTTCCAGAGATTAGCGGATTCAAACAAACAAACTCCTCAGCTTTATAATATTAGTAGGTAGGTAGGTAGGTAATATTTTTGATAAAATAATAAAAATATATTTTTAAACAATTACCCCCTTACTTTAAAATTAAATGATGATTAAATTAAACAGCTCTATGTCGATAGTTGTGTACCTATTTAATCAGTGGTAAATTAAGAGGCGTTTATAAGTAAAAGGGTTAATTGTTAATATCATCGTAGGTATAATTGTCTCTTTAATAATTTTCTTCAATAACTAGACTTTATTTCTTAAATAATAAAAATAATGATAAAACGTATTTTATTATCATAATAGACCGCAGAAGTCCAATAAAATAACGCAAGTGACACGTGACACGTCTGCATAGTTCTAAAGCAGCATCGCAAATGAACATTCCGTACAAACTACAAAGACGAGATTATAAATTACCCATTGAGCACAGGAAACCCGGAGCACAAGTTTTTAATCACATTCAGAACAACTTTACACTAATTTAATACCAAATTAGAGTTTTCTTTCACAGTTCACATCTTTCTTTACACTTGCGAACACGTCAACGTTTCAAAACAAAATGGCGAAAACGCGCACCGTTCAATGGACACCGACTGCGCCGAATCGACTTGGAAATGTTCTCAGCGAGTGTGACAGAAATAGACTGTCGTACTATCCTTGTCGCGCATCCTAGCGGGATTTTGTGACAAGGGCGTTGAGTGAGCGAGATAACAACATTTCGAAAACGCGAGCCATTTTGTATTTGGACGTCGAACGAGTCGGACGTATGGCTGCAGCGTGTGAAGGAATTTTTTACAAGTGAATCGCGGTAATTTCATCAAGCTTTATCAATATAAATTATCGTAATAATGCTTTAATAAGCACGGTGACTTTTTACAGAGATTCAGAGAGTATAAGAACGTCTTCTTACTCCGTAAATAATATAATATAGGCGGGAAGTACTGTTACTACGACCAAAGTTCCATTCTGTTGATTGGTGATAAATATAATTATGTCATCAATAGAATGCTAATCGGGCCGCGGAAGATATTTGTGTCTGTTTGACGGAATAGTTTAGTTTTTACAATAAGTAGGTAGGTACCTACCTACTTACCTCATTTTTCTCTTCCATGGTTTTATTGGTTTATTTTTACTAAGAGCGCAATCTTGACCTGAATTAGATCAGAGCATTCCAACTTTAATCATAGATATTATATTTTATCGTAAGAAAATAACCGTGAAATTATTACTTTTTCCCAGGGAAGTAGGTAGACATTAGGGTTTTCTCAATCAAGAGTCAAAAGATTTCGAATGCCATAATGAAACTCGTAACTACTCCGATATCTCGTACTTTTTATTGTGAGTGATAAACGAACGTGATTTTCAATTTATTATTGTTGAACTAGATTTAAATCTTTGCGTTTGACGAAAATTATGTAATGTGACGTTAGTTCTGAAATTTTTTATGTAGGTACCTTGTTTAAAAGCATTAAGTAGGTAGGGGTAAAGGTTCTAGTTAGGTACCTATAACTATTACAATGAATAGATACAGTACAAATTAGGTACAATTAAATGAACCTTATTAATGCAGGAAACAAAAATATTCATTTAATTTTATTTAATAAAACTGTGTTGGTTTAATCTTTTTTTTAAATTCCACTACGTGTTCTATTTTACAATTTCGACATTTAAATTTCGAAGCGACTGGTATTCGAATATTCGAACGCAACTCGACTGAATGTCACATTGTGTTCTTCGTGCATTTCGTGCACAAGGTAGGGGCTGGGCTACACCATCGCTGCGTGGCGCTATGTCGAGTTTGTTTTCATTGTCATGTCTGCTAATATAATATTAGCACATTATGTAGGTTTTTTGTGATATTAATTAGTAAAACTGTATGAGTAGTACGTACCTATTTAACGAACATGTGGAAAAATATATTATAGGTACGTAATACTAATGAAGCATTGAATGACAAGTTTATTTCAACAACTGCACCTACTCCTATTTATGTCATTCTTGTCAAGTAGTAAATGTTGTTGTTCGCGTTTTAGTTTTACCAAGACACCAAAAGGGGGGTCATGTTTTATCAGCTTAATTGGAGCATAAAGCGAGGGAGTACCTACCTACTTGTTATCTTTTGACACTAAATGCCTTGTTTTCATTATAATTGATAACATATCGTACCGGACTTGTTTATGAAGCCGTACCCGCCAGCCGTTACAAACTAGTTTGTGGAGATAGGGTAAGGTAGTTCTGTGCACACGATTATAACCGTTGTTACTTTCGACTAAGGTTTATTTTGAGTTGTATTTTATTATACTACCTATACATATTTTGACCTTCGCTGACTGCTGAGTCAATTACACAACGGTGTTATGCATGAGTGTGACGTCATTTCTTGCATTCTTCAAGCGCGTTTTACATTAGAGGAGTGGCTAAATAACCCAGCTAGGCTAACAAAAAAACTGATTCATTAGCTTACCCGTATTGACCAAAAAAGGTAGGTAGACCGTAAGTACCTCAGATCATAGAAACAAGGGAGATGTGCCAAGGCGCTATCGAGCTTGATGCCTGAACTTGAGCAAATTGCTCATAATAAAATCGAACGCGCTGGCGACGAACCGAACACGATCGATAGTGTTTTAGTTTAGTGTTAGTGTTGAGTGACGATTAACAGTGTTAGATTGAGGGTGTGCGGAATGTTTAATGCGTGGGAGATCTTTTTATTCACAAGGAGCGCTTAATTATGTGCGTAATTGTGTCAAAAAATGTACTAAAAGTGGCATCAGTTGTTCCCGTACTAATTTGCTATGATGGCATATCTCCTTGTTTCTATGATCAGAGGTAAGTACCTATTATCTAAGCGGCAAATGGGTTCATACAATTTTTTCCTGAATTACTGTTCTGCTGATTGACTTAGGATAGGTACTCTTTCATTTTTTTTAATTTTGGGATCCCGCAGGGTAATACACTGGGTCCAACCCGTCCATCTCTAGAACTACTTACCATGAAAGTTTATGTATCTCTGGCATTTTTTTGTGGTAGGTAGTGGTCTCAGATCATAGAAAAAAGGAGATATGCCAACATAGCAAATTAGTAGGTACCTACAGGAACTACTGTCGCCAATTTTAGAATAGTTACTCATAGTTAGCGACAATACTCTATGATTCACACCATACTTAACTTCACTGTCACAAATACGAAGATTTCTCTTACGTACAAAAACAAATAAAAAATGAATTTAAATACTCTTGAAATACTCGATCACACCAAACTAATTTCATATCTGTACCGACATACACAATCTGAAGCCCAGCGTTCTATGGGCGTCTGCCAGTGTCCTTTAGTTATTCACACACCTCGTCGCCCCCAGCTTTAGTGGATACCACTGATCGGAGATGTATCATATTTGTACGGCGCGATCGAAGCGGTGATCTGAGCTGTGCCTCGCAAGCTGGCGACGGCGCGCAGCGAAGACGAGAAGACATGTGAGCAGCGTGCGTGAGCAGTGAATCAACATCCAATGCTCGCTCGCAGCTCAGTTCCGCTCTAGCCAGCACACATCTCCGCTCCACAGCTCCACTCTCCAGTCTAGCCAGTACGCATCTTCGCACAGCTTCGGTGGATACACGCTAGCTGAAAAACATCTCGTCTCCACTTCCGACATCTCCGCACATCTCCGCCTTGGTGGAGTCTAGGCCTTACTGTTATTAGTTGATAGAGAAGTACTTAGGTTTATGTCTATATTGTTAATACAAATGGATCGAATTTGGATGTTTTATTACAATTTTATTGTTTTACTGTCCATTTTGGACCTCTCGCTTACAAACTAATTCCACGGGACGAACTGCGAATGGGACTAAGTGCGAATGGGACCAATTGCGAATGGGACCAACTGCGAATGGGACAATTTGCGAACGCGTGACGAAGTGCGAATGGGACGAAGTGCGCATAACCCTTTCTGTTGCCGCTATAACAACAAATATGTACAAAAAACAGAATAAAGGGGGGGCCCCTCCCATCTCCCATACATCATGATTTTTAGGGTTCCGTACCAAAATGGTAAAAAAGGAACCCTTATGGTGCGACTTCGTCTGTCTGTCTGTCTGTCACACCTGCTTATTTCAGCAACTACTAATGCTATCGACTTGAAATTTGGAACAGTTATAAAGAATGCTTGCTTAACTTTATTGCAAATGAAAAAAGTCAAAAAATATTTTTATTTTCATTGCAAAAGGGGCCGAAGTGGGGGTCCGAAATTTTACTAGGTCAAGTGGCATATCATATGAAAGGGCTTGATCTGCACATCTCAAAATATATTTTTATTTTATTTTATGTCTCACAGTTTTCGACATACGATGAAAAATGTCTGAAAAAATACCATTCCCCCCCCTTATCTCCGAAGTTTGCGGAGCGAAAAATCTGAAATAATTAGAGCTGATAGGAATTGACCCAAATATTGCACCAAAAATAAAACGTGGTTCCTAACTAGTACAGTTTTTTCAAAATCATCAAAATTCCTTCATAACAAACTTAGTTATGCGGTCCGGTTTTTTTTCACTTTATACGTCTAAAAATGATACGGAACCCTCGGTGCGCGAGTACGACTCGCACTTGGCCGGTTTTTTTATACTTACGTAGGTAGGTAGGTACTTCTATGTCCTGAAGACTGCTGCACCTTTACTCGGGTTTGTTTAAGTATTTTGTTCTGGAACTCCACAAGGCAGTTACTTGTCATTGGCGCGACTCTACGATGCTGTTTACTCGGTCATGACTAGTCATGTCATGAGTCATGCTCATGAATGTCATGATACTCATGATTCATGAGATTTGACTCAAGTAGGTACTCAAGTCTCATTTTTTATGGCGCGTATTGTAGGTAGGTACCTGCCTGCTTGCAGTTAAGGGGCCGTCCATTAATCACGTGAGGCTCGAAAGGGGGGGGGTTCGGAAAAAATCACGAAATATCACAAGGGGGGAGGGGGTGTGGTGTGTAGTGAGATGTCACGTGTATTATTTATTTATATATTTGAACGCGCGATTTTTAAACCGAAAAATTTTTGCTGTACAATAGGTACAGCAAAAATTTTTCGGTTTAAAAATCGCCATAATAATTAAAGATAATATTATGTATTTGAAAAAAAATAAGATTTTATTTGTACCAAAAAATACACCTTATCTTGGGTAGGGGGGAGGCGTTAGTTTAAAACCTCGCCACCAGGGGGGAGGGAGGGTCAAAAAGTTGATAAAAAAACATCACGTGATTAATGGACGACCCCTAAGTAGGTATGTAGGGGTGCAATAATTTATTATTCTCGAAGGTCGTTATGGTGACATTCTATAGCTATCTCGCTCTACGGCTCTACTAATCAATAAAATGTAATCGCACGACGCAGACTCGATCGCATCAAATAAAAATTAAATGCATAACTGAGTGAGCTCTTCCTTTTGAATAAGATATTACAACTTTTTAGGGTTCCGTAGTAAAACTAGGAACCCTTATAGTTTCGTCATGTCTGTCTGTCTGTCTGTCCGTCCGTATGTCACAGCCATTTATTTCCGAAACTATAAGAACTATATACTGTTGAAACTTGGTAAGTAGATGTATTCTGTGAACCGCATTAGGAATTTCACACAAAAATAAAAAAATACAATAAATTTTTGTGAACATCAAAATGGCGGGATCACAGCTTATTTTTTGAAAATATTACCTTCAGCATTTACTACCTAATTGCTACTATTTGGTACCTATGTTTAAATAATTGCTACCTCCAGGTATTCGAAGATATTTAACAAAAATAGTGATCCCGCTATCTTGACGCGGGATCACTAGGCTGTATCTCATAAATTACAAGATATATTAATATACTGACTTCACAAAGATTTACTACTTAATTGGGGTTCCCCATACTTAGAACTGAAACTCAATTTTTTTTTTCATCTAATGACATTTGTGAGTCACGTGATTTTTCCGCAGGTTGCCATACATTTTGGACGTACCGTTTGGCGTGAACGCTAACAGAAAAGCAACTTGTCTAGGGCCTCTGACCGAGCACAGCGCAGAGGTTCAATTACAATTTTTTATTGCCAAAGAAATATCAACTTTGAAAACGTTATTTTAAAGTTCAAAATAAATACATTTTGCCGCGTGTTTCTGTGCGCTACGATGCTCTTGCGAACGTTCGTATTGAATAAAGGGGTTTACTGATGAACTACAAATCAAACACAAGTTCACGATTCCAGTTGTATTATGCCTAAAGATACACAATTTCTAATCTATTGCAGCAACTTAAATACCTAAGTATATTATTTTTGTTCATGACTAGAAAAAATACAAAACAGATTCTTATAGTAAACTTAAAGAACTAAAAGTCCACGTTTTGGGAATGTCATTTCACTTTAAAAGCTCCCCAGTCTATTTTATTCCCTGTATTCTTGTTGTTATCACTTAGATATTAATTTCAGAACCAATAGGTGTTACAAATTACAAATACTTACTCCTCTTTCCTTCAATGCTCAGGTAAAAATGGAAAGAACTTGCAAATTCATCCCTTTGAGGGTGACTTTTGTCACCCTAAGTATCTCCAACAGCTTTGCTGCCATTCCGATAATATGCCATACAAAACCCATCTACCTTCCAAATAAATATTATGTGTAAAATACAGTCAGCAAAAAAAAAGCAGCCTCATTGAGATTACATAGTGTCACTACTGTAGGTAAAGTCCTAACATTGAATGGTTAAATAATTGTGTGTGACATTACATAATTTTGGTTAAATAATACTGATACTGGTAATGTCATCAAATTGATTCATTTACAAATCAATTTGCATGTGGTAAGGTAGGTCATTGACATTCACCTCTGAAACAGAAAATGAATAAATTAAGAATTATGCAATGGGGTTGTAAGGGTGTTTGTGCACTTATCCATATTCAATTTGTATCCATATTTTTTATGTGCATCTGATACCAATCCTTTTTTTATGATGCACTAGCTATGCCCACATTAATACCAGAAGTCAAAATATGATACAGTTATAATTTAAATAAATTACCTGGTGGAGCATTTCCATTTTTCTTATCCAGTGCCTTCTGCAGCGAAGCAATGCAATCGGCCAAGTTGTTCACCCCCATCATTAGGTCCCATGCCCGAACCACACTAGTGTTGTACTCTAGAAATCACACAGAAACTGGTTGAGACGTCAAGAGTTACAGTTTAAAAATTATAAAATTATAGTGACCTGCACAGGTGCCATTTCATAATGTAGCAAATGTAAGTATTATAAATGATAATGTTGATCAAGAAATCCTCTGAATTGAACAGTACAAGGAGAATAACAACTTTGTTTTATACTACATATTTATCCATAGACTGGGCACACCCATACACTTAGGGGATACCACTTTAGTGTTGGTTAGATAGGTAAGGGATTTTATAAAAATGACGGAGGTTTAATATTTATTAGGTGATGTTTTATTTTTATTTCTTTTTTTGCTATTAGTGCGGCCCTAAATTTAAACTGACTGTACAGGCATATACAGTAGTATTTTATGGTGATTCGTACAAGAGTTCGCTAGCTTCCCGTTTATTATACTTAAAAGGCTTGCCCTTTTAAATAAAGGAAACAAAGGAAGTTTATTTGACGGCATGATTGTCACTTGTCACTCAAAATACAAGAAAAATCCTAGTGTTGCGTATCGTAACGACATAAACAAATAAGTGATGTTTACTTACTGTCATGAATAAGATATTCGTAATAATTGCTTGATAAATGAGGGCAGAGCTTAGCCATTTTGAAGGTATGCCCCCCGTAAGTAGCCGATCCTTCTTTCACGGTCATTATGATCGTATACCTTTTAGTACGAAAATGTATTTAAAATCAGTCAACTGTGATAAAGTAGATAGCAAAGTGAAAACAACTGGCTGCGAGCAGCGAGCCTACGACGTAAAAACGGCGCAAACCAAACACTGAAATACCAAAACACAATGGTTGATTCATTGATTGATCTTTTGACTTTTGACACTAATGGCCAGGCAGTGTTGCCAGGTCTATTTTTCAATTTACCCTAAGCTCCTTTAACTTTTACCCTAGATTTGCAGTGTCATTGGAAAAGATACCCTAAATTAATATTATTGTTTTAAAATGAAATAAAGACATTTGTATTGCATGGTTTGATGCTCACCATTCGGCAAACAGTATGCTCATATTGTTACTCAAATAATAAAGAAATCTATCAGTTATTGTACCTAC
Organism: Thalpophila matura; assembly: GCA_948465475.1. Classification (NCBI taxonomy): domain Eukaryota; kingdom Metazoa; phylum Arthropoda; class Insecta; order Lepidoptera; family Noctuidae; genus Thalpophila; species Thalpophila matura. Next base: position 6,979,172 of record OX419198.1, on the reverse strand, counting down.
TCTACCTCTTCAAAAACGGGCGAAGCTATTCATATTAAAGTCCGTGCCTTCAATAAAGTCCTACGGAAAAAAACTGGTAGGTACTAAGCTTGTAAGTTCCGCTTTTGCCTTTTGTTTGTTAGTTTTCAGCGATATCAGCGCCGTGTATAATAGACTTCAATGGTGGCACAGACTCTAAAATGTTTTTATTTTTTTTATAGCATAACATTTTCTTACGTACCTAGTGTTATGACAAAATACCCTAAATAGATAAAAAATACCCTAAATAATTTCATACCCTAAAAATTTCCCTTCGAGTTCAGTTTTACCCTAAATCTAGGGAAAAATACCCTAAGGTGAAAGACCTGAGTGTAAAACCTGAGTTGCCAGAATTACGTGAACGTTACTCTAAAATTACCGTACAATATTTATGCAAGTTAAAATGAATACCTACCACAGTACCACTATTGAATAGGTAAGGCGGATTAGCATAATATTAATAACTAGCACTTCGCCCGCGACTTCGTCCGCGTGTCCCACAGGAACTGTGCATTTTTTCGGAATAAAAAGTAGGTAGCCTATGTTACTCAGTGATAATGTAGCTTTCTATTAGAGTGAAAGAATTTTTAAAATCGGCCCAGTAGTTTCGGAGCCTATTCGGTACAAACAAAAATTAAATTACAAATAAAAATATTTCCTCTTTACAATATTAGTATTACTTACAGATAAAATAATTAATCTCAGTAACATATTAATGCTTACTTTTTAACGAAATGCAAGCCACTCCGTTCAATTCACAACAAGCACGTTTGATTTGATTGTCTTTTAATTTAATTTAAGTGTCTCTGTCACGTCTAACGATATCAAAAGCGTCCACTATCACAGTTTTTCTCTTCTTCACGATACACCAGGCGCTTGAGCTCAGACCACATGTAAAATTCCAACGGAGTCAGGTCTGGGCGTTGGTGTTTCGAACTGCCTATGATCGAGTAGCCGCTGTGTCGCCGTTACGATCGTCCGGGCCTGTGGGACTTGAGGATTCACAACCCCGCGAAGCGACTCCAGTGGGCCTAGCACGAATAATTTTGACGTATCGTATCGTAAACGTAAGCGGATTTAGAATCTAAAATACAACAGCAGTCATAGACCATTTAGTTAAAATTTTATACAATTTGCGCATTTTAATAAAAACAGAGATTTAAATAAAGTATTTAATTTATATGAATATTGTGTAGTAAACGTGTAATTTCAATTCAAAATATGCTTACGTTTACGATACGCAACGTCAAAATCGTTCGTGCTAGGCCTTCTGGTGTTGCGGCTCCGCGTAAAGTCGCCAGGCAGCATGAGACTCATAATTAGCCTTAGCGTACAGTTTGTACCATAGCGAGGACGTACTCTAAATTGAAGTTATTGTAATGTCGATCCATTTTTGCTACGATAACTTATGCACGTAGGTAGGTACGACATTCATGTTCGCGATATTAACTTCGCGGCACAACTGAGCGCGCGCGGCCGGCGGCATCTTTTGTTGCGCCTCGCTTACAAGCGCGGGGTAGGGGTACATCGGTAGGCGATCAGGCTAGTTTATGCCGTATCACCATGCGCGAGAACTTATTTTGCTCTGCACATTTATGAGGCGGCCTTTGTCTTTGGCGGTCTTTGTCGGCACCGCGTGAGCGGCGGCGTGTGCACTTTGAGTAGATATTGATACCTACGTTAGATCTAGTGAGTTACTATTGTTTTTCACGCTTTCGAGTCTATAAATTATTTTTTTTTATTATTTGAAAAAAAATCATGATATTTTTAAAAACTCTATGTTTCGATAGTACTACTGATGGCAAATCGTTCTGCTGCGGGAAAACAACCACTAAAATTTCAGCGTGTATAATGTCTTTGATTTGAACAATGATATATCGTCGTTGAGTTTGAACACCCATATCATTGAGTTATACCGTAGTAGAAAGCTTATTTATACAGGGTGGCAGGTTGGACAGAGGAAATACGAAAAGGGGTCATTGTACTCATCATTATGAACAACTTTTACTATGGGACCAACCCTGAAATTTGAGCCTCTATAGCTCAGATTGCTGTTCATGATAGTACTAAACTAAGGCGTAAGTTCACCGACAAGATAACAGTCCGATAAATTGAAAATGGCCGTTTAACATGACTTTTTGCATAGAAAAAGATACCTATGATAAACACCCGTTTTCAATTTAACGGACCGTTATCTTATCGGTGAACTTGGCTCTAAGCCTCATACATTTATTAAACGTCTCCATAATGAGGTTTACAAATTACCGTATATTAGTTTGGGAATTAATTTATGGTACCTACCGTACGTTTGTCATACGGTAATGGCTACCGTATGGGGCATGAAATTACCGCACATGTACGGAAATTACCGAACAGTTGGCAACACTGTAAATGACAGCCTACGTAACAATGATCGAATCTAGTGTTGCCAGATGTTATACAAAGTATTGATTTCTGGTTCGCATGGGGCATCCGCTAAGGTAGGTAGCGCGCATTCCTTTTTCGTTTTTTGCAAATTGTAGCGCTGTTTTACGTTGTATGTTGATTCAAAATCAATAGGTGACGATAATGGTTATACTTAGTAACTAAATAATAATTATTCAAATCATCAATATAGCCCTCGAATTTTTTTTTCAGGAAAATACGATTATATCCTGAAAACGTAACGATTTTCCTCAAATATAATTAATTTCAAGGGCTATATTGATGATTTTTATTAGTAGGTAACTATATTATCATTACTGTCGTGAATCGAATTTGGATCAACATACAAAGTAAAACAGCGCTGCAATTTGCAAAAAACCCAAGATATTTTGAATTTCGCGCGCAACCTTGACGGATTCACCATAATTAAGCCGGGTCTCCTGCGACGTGTTTTCGTGTTCAATTGAACGACGAACATGTTTTCCGTCACGTGGTCGAGTGATTTTGCTAAGCAAAACGCGTAGGCCACGCCCCTTCGGGATTGTCCGAAAGGGATACCGCTGACCCGGAACGTAAAGGGCTAAGGAAGGAACACGGGTGGGTTTTAGTCAGTAAGAGTCTGACACTCCCTTCCGCTCCACCTAGAGCGGGAGGGCTCATTTGATGATTTCCCATCCTCAAAAAAAAAAGAAACGCCCATTTTAGTTCATTAAACATGTTCGATGTTCAATGAACACGCGCAGGAGACCCGCCTTTAGACTTTTGCGCGCAACCTTGACGAAAGAAAAAAAAAAGTATTTTTCGTATTTTTATGATTTTTATTCACATAAAAATATTTTTTGAATAGGTAGGTACCTACTTCGGTACTTTTAGCACACGCATTTTTTTTTTCCATCTATTCGAAAAGGACGACTTGGTTCGCTTTTAAGTGCGCCCAAAGGTGATGTTTTCTATAAGAAACTTTTAACTCTGTTCCACTTCAGCTTTCACTAAGAGTAGTGAAAGCTGAAGTGGAACAGAGAGTTAGAGTATACATAAATCATAATATATTAATTTTTTTTACATTTGGCAAGCTATCAAAGGCATTTGCACATGCACAGTAAGATTGAAAAAAAAGTATTTTCGCATAAATACTTTATTTTTATGCATAAGTATAAAGTATATTTTATCGAAAATAAAGTATAATATAGGATACGTTATTATAAAGTATAGTTGGCAACCCTAGCCGTACCATACGTACACGGTGATTTCATTGATCTCAAACTATATCTAAAACCGACTCAAACGAATGCCAGTCGCGGTCGCGCGACTGAGTGCGCTGCACTTGCACTCTCTCTATCATTATAATTACATCTGACTAATCTAGGTATGTGTGCGTGCCTTTTCACTCGTTGAATGGAGCCGGCCTTCTGTCTGTATCTCTATATTTCACTTTGTGTAAAAATTACACTGCAAGTAGGTACTGTGCCTACACCGCAAGGCACGACAAAATAGGCTAGTCTTTATTGCAGATATAGTCTCTATTTTCAGAAGCCGAACAATTCGCCTGTTTTTTATTTTATTAATGTAGGTACCTACCTACCTAATCCCACTGCTAGGCAAAGACCTCCACCAAGTCCTTTCAAGTGCTCTTTTCTGGCGCCACCTCTGTTAAAGGGAGATAGGTAGGTAGGCTACCTACCTATAATACCTATAATGGTAAAAGTAAATAAAACAAACATGTAAACAGCAAAGGGCTTCTATTTTTTTACACACTGAGGTACCTACCTACTATCGAACAATCTTTAGGTACTGTGTCATAAAGCGTAGGTAGGTACTATAATTTAAATACTTAACAAATAAAAACAATAACATATCTTCTTACTTAAAATTAACTTTCAATCAACAATAAAATCAAACAATTCCTAATGCACCGTGAAGGCATACATATTATGATAGGTACCTACTTAAAGATAGGTACAAATACAATAACGTTAGAATTTTTTAAATTACCTATGTAAGTAAGTAGGACGGTAGGTAGGTACCTATCATATATATCATAATGGTAAATAGATACAGATAGTTAAATAATATAAAATTATTGGGTAGGTACTGCTCTAAGCAAATCGAACAAGAAACCCGTTAAAAAAATGTAAACTCGCTAAAACCTCGTGCGCACGGGCGCTTTTTTGCACGCGTTAAATAAAACTCCCGAATGAAACATTATATGGGAAACGATACATCTCGCACGACAACGCTTTTTTACCCGACTGCGCGACGCAAAGGAGGGTAATGTGTTTATCAGTCTATGTATGTATGTATGTTTGTTTCTTTGTGGCGTTCTAGAGACCAAATGCGTAGGCCGATTTTGATAATTCTTACGTCAATCGATTCGTCTTAACCTTGCGAGTGTCACTAAAGACATAACAGTAATCAAAATTCACCACAGCGACAACCAGACGCCATATTGTCAAAATGAAAAAAAAAAGTTGATGAATTATGTCAAGTGGGGTGTCGTTGAATAGGTATTTTAAAATCATCTTAAGGTTCCTTATATCATTTTTCATTTTAAATAATATAGGATATATAACGATTTAAAGTTGTTTAACAAAGCAATCATTCTCGCTAATTCTTACTTATTGATTTAAGTTTTTATTTCAAGTATTAACGATATACAAACAAAAAAACAGTGAATAACTAAAAAGTATAAAATAAAAAATAATAATTTAAAGAAAAACAAAAAACCCGACTGCGTAAAAACTAATTTTAAATAAAAAATACGTGAAAGAATTAACTTAAATAAAAACTAAAAAGAAAGAAACAAGTCCAGTAGCTTAGAATTCTGTTAAGTAATACTAAATAACAACACAATTGAAATAGTTTTATAATCGATACACACATAAAACAAATCATAAATTCTAATGCAGAACAGAACGACTCACAGTCGGGGCCCATTTAAATTTTACCAATCAAATCTTCCCAAGGGGCCCCGACTGTGAGTCGTTCTGTTCTGCATTAGAATTTATGATTTGTTTCATGTGTGTATCGATTATAAAACTATTTCAATTGTGTAGTTATTTAGTATTAACAGAATTCTAAGCTACTGGGCTTGTTTCTTTCTTTTTAGTTTTTATTACCCGACTGCGCGACGCAAAGGAGGGTAATGTGTTTATCAGTCTATGTATGTATGTATGTATGTTTGTTTCTATGTGGCGTTCTAGAGACCAAATGCGTAGGCCGATTTTGATAATTCTTACGTCAATCGATTCGTCTTAACCTTGCGAGTGTCACTAAAGACATAACAGTAATCAAAATTCACCACAGCGACAACCAGACGCCATATTGTCAAAATGAAAAAAAAAAAAGTTGATGAACTATGTCAAGTGGGGTGTCGTTGAATAGGTATTTTAAAATCATCATTAGGTTCCTTTTATCATTTTTCATTTTAAATAATAGTTTAGGATATATAACGATTTAAAGTTGTTTAACAAAGCAATCATTCTCGCTAATTCTTACTTATCCTCAAAACCTATCATGTGGGGTATCAAAATGAAGGGCTCAAAAAGAAGATTACGAAAACATACATTAAAAACTAAAAAGTGAAAAATAAAAATAGTAAATTAAAAATTAAAAAAACCCGACTGCCAAAAAACAACTAAAAAGTTCAAAACAAGAGCACTTTTCAAGCAGTCTGATGCAGTTGGTGGCATAAAATCTAAGATTTAACACAAATAATTGCCACCAACTGCATCAGACTGCTTGAAAAGTGCTCTTGTTTTGAACTTTTTAGTTGTTTTTTGGCAGTCGGGTTTTTTTAATTTTTAATTTACTATTTTTTAAGTTAATTCTTTCACGTATTTTTTATTTAAAATTAGTTTTTACGCAGTCGGGTTTTTTGTTTTTTTTACGCCAAGTTCTAACTCGTGTAGGTACTGTTGGATTTTTAACACTCGGCACTAGGCTCGCTAGAGTAATATTGTTCTGTGGCACTAGGCGTTGAATCAAATGTGCCTTGAGACGCCTACGAGGCTTTTTTAACGCGCGTAAAAAAGCTCCCGTGCGAAAGAGGCCTAGGTGAGTAGGTTTACTTCTCAATGCCTTTATAACACGAATTAGAATTCACTATTAATCAAATAAGGTATTTTTTTATAGGAAAGAAGAAGAAGAAATTAAACATCGAACATCTTTAATGAACAAAAAAAGTAGTAAATTAAAAATTAAAAAAAGTAGTAAATTAAAAATTAAAAAAACCCGACTGCCAAAAAACAACTAAAAAGTTCAAAACAAGAGCACTTTTCAAGCAGTCTGATGCAGTTGGTGGCAATTATTTGTGTTAAATCTTAGATTTTATGCCACCAACTGCATCAGACTGCTTGAAAAGTGCTCTTGTTTTGAACTTTTTAGTTGTTTTTTGGCAGTCGGGTTTTTTTAATTTTTAATTTACTACTTTTTTTAATTTTTAATTTACTACTTTTATTTTTCACTTTTTAGTTTTTAATGTATGTTTTCGTAATCTTCTTTTCGAGCCCTTCATTTTGATACCCCACATATCAATAAGTAAGAATTAGCGAGAATTATTGCTTTGTTAAACAACTTTAAATCGTTATATATCCTAAACTATTATTTAAAATGAAAAATGATAAAAGGAACCTAAAGATGATTTTAAAATACCTATTCAACGACACCCCACTTGATATAGTTCATCAACTTTTTTTTTTTTCATTTTGACAATATGGCGTCTGGTTGTCGCTGTGGTGAATTTTGATTACTGTTCTGTCTTTAGTGACACTCGCAAGGTTAAGACGAATCGATTGACGTAAGAATTATCAAAATCGGCTTACGCATTTGGTCTCTAGAACGCCACATAGAAACAAACATACATACATACATACATACATAGACTGATAAACACATTACCCTCCTTTGCGTCGCGCAGTCGGGTAAAAAGGGGCGTGGCCTACGCGTTTTGTTTGGCAAAAACACTCATTTGACCACGTGACATGTTCGATGTTTAATGAACACTCAAACACGTCGCAAGAGACCCGCCTTTACCGGCAGACAACTTGAACATTTACCTTGAATTTTGACCTTTAGTGCCATTTTGTCTGTCTTAATCCTTATTTCCTTTTTTTATAGGCCAACCATGTGGTGTTTTTGAAGTCATATATTTATTGTGATTATAGATTTTGCGCCACGTAGAGCTTCAGGGATCTGGCACCAGAACAGTAATTTCAGTAAAACAGACAATTCACATATTTGTCAATCTTATTGCAATTGATTTAATCATATTTCTTGCTGATTCATTATCACAATTTTTTTTTGAAATTGCGAATGTTCACCTGATATATTTGCATGTCATAACGGTTTTTTTGTACCTACTGAATTGGTTTAAATTCTAACCATGTACTTATATACACCTCTTAACTTTAACTACTGATTAAATATACAACTATATCCTTGTCATTTGTATGACAATGAATCGAGCTGACAATTGACATAAGAGCTGTTTAATTTAATCATCATCTATAAGTAAAGGGGTAAATTAACAAAATAACATTATTTTTCATTTACGCTTTGCCGGTTGAATTCCACCATCTAACCAAAAACTAATGTCATTAATCATAGGCATATTATACATTTCTACGTGGGCTTTTAAAGCTGGCAAGAAACGTTGGCTTCGTAAATCTGTTGTAATACTTAATTGTTCGTTTAATAATAATGGATGTATTGTGCTATAAACACATCGTAATACATGAGATTTCGGCTGGTCTGTCCGATAAATATTATTTTTCGATCTGTTCGTACCTCTAAACCTGTATAAACATTTTTTTACAGCATTAAAAATTAAATTCAATATTTTCAGTTCCTTTGTGGATACATTAGTTAAATTAAAACCCTCAATAAAAAAATTATATTTAGGTGTCGATTTATCAATCATAATCCGTATAGTACTGTGTGGATTAGTATTTGATGTACTGTTTTCTGGTATTAGTAAATGAATAAAGTTTTGAATATCGTCATCGTTTTTAGTTTTTGATATAATAGCATCCAATGCCGATAAGGAAAAATAAAATGAAACGATATTATTTATAGTGGTTGTTGTATTGACAGGGACGGGTTCTTTGTTAGTATTATTGGACGTGCTTGTCAAGTCACTGTCGTCTTTGTTGTTATTATTCACCGCCAATTTGGTAACGTTATTCGACGTACTTGTCAAGTCACTGTTGTCTACGTTGTTATTATTCACCACCAATTTGGTAACGTTATTCGAGGTGCTTGTCGAGCCACTGTCGTTTTTGTTGTAATTATTATTAGACATTCTTTTCATTTGGATATTTACTTTTTTGTTGACCATATCATTCGTATGCCTTGCAGCTTTAAGCAAAAGTGTTAATTTCTTTTTCATAGTATTTGGAAGCTTACAACAGCAACTGCAATTTGTTGGAGAACATGGATGGGCACATCTTATAAAGTTTACAGTATTTTGTAAAGCTCCAAGTGCTAATAAACGAACAGCAAACTCTTCGCGTTTATACCAACAACAAATATTACCTATGATATTGTTAGCTGTGTTCGACATAAGATGTGGTAAATTGGGTTTATCTTGTCCAGATTTTTTTAAGTATGATTTAATCTGGCCATCTGCTCCAATTGAATAAAATTCTTCTCCAAAATCAATATTTGTTGAATGTAAAAATGGTAATTCGTCTTTCACACAATCATTTACTTTCGATACCGTAGGATCGACACTTAATGATTTTGTAATGGGTTTAGCCCTTGATATATCTATATAAGGTAGTGATGAATGCATTTCTGTCAATTTGTTAAACCAAATGCTAGGTGCTTCCGATCGCTTCTGTAAACTTGTACTTATTAATGATGTGTCATTCGGTACAGATACATTTTTTTTACAGCAGCAGCGGCAATTATTAAATGCACATTTGTGTGGTTTTCTCATAAACCTAAGTGTTTCATAAGGATGGAGTTGTAACGACTGCAAAAATCTTTCTCTGTCGTACCAACAACAACAAGTCACTTTCGGAAAAAAAATATCCGTTTTCAATGTACGGGAAACTATTTCATTATGTGCAACGTTATCAAACCTGATATATTCCTTAATCTTATAATACTTATCTAGAGAATACACATCAGCTTCTTTACGTTGACAATCATATATAATTCTACTTTTAAGCTGTCGTGATATGCTATATGTTAGAAATTGTTTCTTATCACGGTAATTTGGACTTTTTTCTCTAACATTTTGTATAATGCTCCTTGCGATACTTTGTGTACGCAATAAAGTATATTTAATGTCTTCAAGAACAATTTTTACGGGTTTACATGTAGATAACTTTAACGTTGTTTCCTCTTTGACGATTCGAGCTACTTTTCTATTGAGATGATTTATTTGATACGATAAATCTTCGTATGAAACTTGAGGATCGACATCTAAACATTTTCTTTTCCGTTGCAAGTTTAATTTTGGTTTACTCTCTTTGACAATAGAATCGATGATGATGTCTACGCTCATGTCGACTGTGATCGATTTGAAAATATTCATTTCATCTAGTTTTGTTGTATATAGGTACAATCGGATTACGAATGTCAGACTCTTTACTTAGTTCAGGGTTTTCTTCATCGAAGCTTTTGCTAATTTCATCAAGTTCAGGCTTTTCCTCATCGAAGCTTCTGCTAGTCTCATCGTAGAATTCAGACTTTACCTGTAAAAAAAAAAAAAACTATAGGTACCTACATAATACTTACAAATAAATAAAATTGGATTTAGCATTCCTGTGACACTGTATTTATCCCCATGCGGGTAAATAAATTGGTAAAAAAGAATTTGTGACATACATATCTGGTGATTACGTCTCAGTAGCGTAACCATACCCAAAAAGATTTTTTATTTTTATTTGTTCTGTTTGTCTGTTTGTGCGCGCATCACGCAGAAAGTACAGAACGGATTTTGATGTGGTTTTCAGAGTTTGATAGCTTGGGGTCCAACTTAAAATCTAAGCCACATCTGATTCCGATGGCATAAACCCGAAATACCGCTTGACCTCTTGGCAGGGTGGCTAGTACTAGCCACCCTACCTACGAATGTGGTGAGTGGTGACGTCACTGATGTCATACAAACAGACAACATGGCGGACGGCGGTACAGCGTTTATTGCTTTCATAATTATGCAATTTTTAAATTATTATTTTATAGCTTTTTGGGCGTTTACATTTTTTAACATTTTTTTTTTACATTTTTTACATTTTTTTACAACATAATGTGTTTAAGAAATAGCTTGGAACCCACTTCAAAATCGATGCAACTAACTAATTTGTGATATAATTATCGTTTGCCGTTTGATTCATTCGGGCGCTTTTTTAAGCGCGCGTAAAAAAACGCCCGTGCGAACGAGGGCTAATGTGGCGTGGACAATCGAAACTCAAACTCGTATCTGTAAAATCTTAGTTTTACTGGAACGAAGAATGTCAGATGTGTTTGTTATTTATGTAAAATAATTATTTATTAACATAAATAATGATTGGTTAAATATAATAAATTTGTTTCTTTTCTTTACATATAAACAATGAATGATCGTTCAATAAGAATTTTAGATCCTACGTTAGAATTAATTTTAGATCTTACGTCCTGTAAAACAACGATTTTACAGATACCTACAACTCCTACAAAGTTGAGCAAGACGCGACGCGACGATATAGGTACCTACCTACCTAATATTACAATCATTTTGTTTTTTTTTATTATTATACCCGCACCCTACAATAGGATTTTTACTCCCGCCGCCAGGCGCTCTAGCCCCCGCACCCGCCAGCCATCCGACCCAGTGACTCACAGGCTACTTGTTTTCATTCATCAGAGCTTGTTTATAATTATATTATATAGGTACATAGTTGAAATGTGGGCTACGTAAAAAAATACGTACGAATTGAATACGAATTAAGTTAGGGCGTTTGTGCACTACTCCGTTTCCAGCACGTTTTTTTACGGACCGTTTTGTTTTCATACATTTTAACAAGTGGTGGGGATCGTTCTGTAGGCCTATTGGCTAAAACTGGCCGTGAAAAAACGTGCTGGAAACGGATTAGTGCACAAACGCCCTTAGGGTTGCCAAACGCTCTTTTTCAGACCTAAAAATTGAATTCATCTCCTAATTTCAAATCTTCAATAGAGGACAATACCTACTTTGTACAAATGTCGCTGATAATAGGTATTATCAGCGACATTTGTACAAAGTAGGTATTGTCCTCTATTGTACATGGTAGGTAGGTACCTACCATAATAGCATTTTATTAAAAATGATATGATATCCTCTATTTTCATCATAAGTCGTTTATTTAATCTTATCAAAACATAAAACCGGAGCTGGCAACCCTAGAGTAAGTCACATTATGTGCACAAACGCCCTAACGATAAAATATAAAGTTAGGGCGTTTGTGAACTTAATCTAGGGTTGCCAGCATTTTGCAAAGAATTATGTAAGTAGGTACTTACCTACCTATCTACAGCTGTATCTACCTAACATTATAAACTTGTACAATGCTAACATTATTGTAAAGTTTGTAAACATAACCTTATAAATAGGTACCTACCGTATCCATGAATTCTATAAATTCCATGATTAAAAACTGTTGATTATGTTTGACACTCACTACCTATTAAGAAAATGTGACACTTCACACTACTAAACAAAAAAACTGTTTCGAAAGTTGAGTTGGGTTAGGTTGGGAATGAATTGCAAAATGACGCACATCATAACAAGACACGGATTGCGAGGGGACTGACGGGTGTGCGGAAGGGACGGGTAAGCGATGGATGTAGTCGCTCACGGGCGCGGCAGCCGGGCGACCGTCTGCCTCGCCTCGCTCAAATAAGCAGTAGGGGGGCGGGACTCCCTCCTCGCCCCTTGCCCCTCGCACCTCCTACTCACAATATACTGCATCGCGCCACACGGCCACACCAAGGTGGATTGCCGGTTTGCGGTGAGGGGGGATACCAGCTGCACCGCGCCCCGCACCGTCACGCGCTGCCTCGCTGCACAGATCTTTGGCTGGCACGAATTATAATATTATCAATATAAAATGACCTACCTAAAACGTTGATTTATTAAGTTTTTCACAACACTGAATTCTTTATGAAAGTCTAGAGAAGAATTTCAGGCTATCAGACAGAAATATTTTATTGTTAAAAAAAACCGGCCAAGTGCGAGTCGGACTCACGCACGAAGGGTTCCGTCTACCATTATCTATACAACATTAGACACTATAATATTATTTAATATTACATATACAATAGGGTCCTACCCTTCATATTCGAAATATTTTAAGGCGACGGTAAATGGTAACGGCCGGAAATCTCAAGTTTTAAACCTCTTATTTCACCGTCAAATAATGCAGGTTAGTTGTGCATTTTTTTATGTTAAACTAGAGACTAGAGACTAAAATATATGCATCAATCGTACCTGTGAATATTTAACTATTGTAGTTTACTACAATAGTTAATAGTTTACTACAATAGGTAGACAGTAATTCATGAATTTATTTCATTAAGTATTTTAATACTTAATGAAATAAATTCATGAATTACTGTCTACCCAAAACATAAAAACCTAATTACTTTCAAATCGCTTAAGATATTTTCATGATTTGTTTTGTGTGAAAAGACTATGTTACTACCTACCTATAATATTGCCTGTTACTTTTTTTTATTTTAAATTTTAGATACTAAACAGTAATAATACGTCTAATTCGGCACAGCGCGCTCCTTGATAGGCGAGTCGTATTGCTCGGTGGACGTATGTCGCGTTGCTTTAGCTCAACGCAGAACACTCAAGCTATACTACCCAAATCACTCAAGGCCGTTGGCAGTTATCAGCGCCTTAAGAGGCACATTCTATAGGTGGTAAAGATGCCATACAAACGAAAAAGAATTATCTGAGTAGGTATTTTTTTTATAAATACTTACTTAAATAAAATAAAATTTTAAATATATTATTTAACACATAAAAATAAAAATACTATTTACGATATGCATTACTCTTGTTTCTAATATTAATAGTAAGGTACGACGTAACAACTAGCGTAATGGATGTTGAAAATTATATTTTTTATGTGTTACAAATAATTTTAAATTAATTAATTTAAAAAAAAAATACTCAGATTATTTTTTTTTCGTTTGTATGGCATCTTCACCACCTACAGATATACCTCTTAAAATATTTCGAGTATGAAGAGTAAGACCTTATATATTATGTACTTATAGTAACCTTTATTAAGATCGAGAAAAAAACGGCAAAAAATCACGTTTGTTGCAGGTATGGGAGCCCCCCATAAATATTTATTTTTTCTATTTTTAGTTTGTTATGGCGGCAACAGAAATACATCATCTGTGAAAATTTCAATTGTCTAGCTATCACAGTTCATAGGCTTGCTTGGTGACAGAGAGGCAGACAGACGGGCAGACGGACAGCGAAGTCTCAGTAATAGGGTTCCGTTTTTAACCGTTGGGTACGGAACCCTAAAAAGAGCACTAAAAAACTTTAGATCGTTTAGTTCCATGCATTGTAGGTAATAATGTTTCATCATAAACCTACCTACCTAGTTCGATGGTTCCATGTTCCATTTATACAAAATAATAATCTTTGTACAGTTACTACCTACTTACTACCTAGGTTACCTACTTACCTACTTTAAAAAAAAAACTCTAAATGCAAAGCAAATAAAACACTAATTACCGACCTATTTACAGACAAGACTAGATTTCTTCGGTCTTTGCTACTTGGCAACAAATTAATATTTTATTTTGTACTTAGGTAGGTACTCGGCGGCCATATTTGGGGCGTTGCCATCGCAACGGTGATTGTTTACTTTCTGGAAAACACAATTTTTTTTACGATATTGTTTTCGAGCTAAAAAGTTGAATAGCAGATGAAGTCATGAATTTTAAAAGAAATGTTATGTTTATAAATTTTGAAAGATGTAACCTACCAGTGCTACTGTGTTGATTACCAATCTGTGTTGTGTGTGCCTCAGTGTGCCTGTGCTTCTCGATTGTTATTATTTTGGACTAAAGAAAATTTTAATTCGTTTGTTTCAAAAGTGCTACGAACTTTACAGGAAGTTGTTACAAAATTCGATTCTATTAAACAAGTGGGTAGGTAGGTAGGTACCACTACCAACATGGGTACCTAATTATTTATTATTTTGATCCAATAATAATTTAATGACTCAGTGAGTGACCCATATTACGTCTAAATTGATCTTACTGTAAAAATGCACATTGTCAATATTTCAAGTGTGTAACTAGGTAGGTACCTACCTACCTATTAAGATAAATGTAGGTTAAAAAACCCATATAAAATGGTGTACTTAAGGGTGACATACCTACCTACCTAACTTACTAAAATTGGTTTATTTACGGACACAACAGAACCTGCTAATAAATATTATGTACCTACCTACCTACTATAACTTTCAAGTTATAAAGAGACCGAGTAGGTGCCTGCATAAATTATCATTTTTATCGGGTAAGTAACCATGTACGGATAGGTAGGTAGGGTCCGTTTCAATTGAATTTGTTAACTTTGTAAACAATGTCGGTATGGCCAACTGTCAAAATTTGATGAATTTGTATAGAAAGTTAGTTTACATAGTTTACAAGTTCTATTGAAATGGACCATACCTACACTATCCTATTAACTTACTTTACCTAATAGGTACAGTCAACCCATCAGATTCATGACCCACCTAGCCGATAATTCGTTTGAAATCGTCAAAACAGTAACATTTTCTACATAATACCATGCATGCTGCACTTAGGACATTTTGAATATTACGCAAACTATCAATATGGATCAGAGGTCTGTGCAGTTTTGACCTTTATTATAAATGCAGTACATTCATAATTTCAATGAAAATTATGTTTTTGATAAAGCTGGAATTAGGTTTTGAATTTCGAATTAACTGTCATTCCACAAGGTTTGCCTAAAGTATTTTTTTTTAAAACTATAGGTACTAACTCTTTCGATGAAATTAAAAGAAAAATTCCAAACGAAAAAACCTCAGAATATCACTTCACATGCCAAGGCATGCCACATGTATCTAATAAACACGAAAGGCGGTGGCACAGAATATACTAACTATCTATCACTGTAATAAAATTGATAGGTAGCAAGTTTGTTGCCAGGGAAACTGTTTGAAATTTGAATGTTTTGTCAGTTTTATTATTTAAGCGAAATTAGGCCTAATTGTATTAAAATTAGAATGTTTGTAAATTAGAATGTTGTATTATTATGTTTTTATTGTTCACTATAAATTCTATCACATTTTTATTTTATCTTGACATTTTTATACATCACTGACATTTTTATTTATTAATGACATGTCTTGTATTTAAAATTTTAAAAAATTATTGCTTTTCTCAATATTTGCATGCCTAATTGCCTATAAATGGTAGATTGTACAAGGGTCAAAAACTTTGTAAACACCGCTATTATATTTTATGTACCTACTTTCTAAGCAAATAAATAATGATTTGATTGGATTTGATTTGTAAAAAAATCAGCTTATGGCGGGTCATGATTCCAATTGGTTGACTGTACCTACGTAGGTACCTACATTACCAACTAGGCCCTATGCCCAAGAGCAGGGATGGCGAACCTTTTTATTAGAATAACGTGCTTGCCAAAACTATGCCGTGCCATTTCTTAAAAAACCGGTCAAGTGCGAGTCGTATTCGCGCACCGAGGGTTCCGTATCAGTTTTGGACGTATAAAGTGAAAAAAACCGGACCGCATAACAAAGTATGTTTGTAAAAGAACTTTGATGATTTAAAAAAATCTACTTACTAGATCTCGTTCAAACCAATTTTCGGTGGAAGTTTACATGGTAATGTACATCATATATTTTTTTTAGTTTTATCAATCTCTTATTTTAGAAGTTACAGGGGGGACACACATTATACAACTTTGGAAGTGTCTCTCGCGCAATATATTCAGTTTAGAAAAAAAATATATTAGAAACCTCAATATCATTTTGCAAGACAATGACATAGATCCCCACCCCACACGTATGGGCTTGATGAAAAAAAAATTTTGAGTTTCAGCTCTAAATATTATGGAGAACCCCAAAAAATTATTGATTCGCCATCCCTGCCCTAGGGCCACACGCGAGCGTTTAATTTCATTCATTAATATGCTTTGATTGACATAAATAACACATAGCGCCATGGCGGCCTTATTACCTACGTCATGCCCATACACGAGACGATTATCGCAACGATCCGTCTATCGATTCGTTGAGACATCGAATGACGGATTGTATACGTGTGTGGCGACTTGGTATCCAACTTTTGTCGAACTATCGATCGAAGATCGCAACACACAACAGCTACACTGAGAAATCGTTCGATCACATTCACGTCACGTCCGCCGCACACGAACGATGCACGATGAGATCAAAATCGAACAATAAGATGGATCGTCGTTATGATGATCGCCTTGTGTTTGAGCACCTTTAGAGTCACCATTGTTCCAATGCTAGAGGCAGATGGAGATGGCGAAATAGCATCTCCTGTTTATAATACAGGTGATAATTTTAACACTCTACAATACGCTATGTTGCATTATTATGAATACACACTTTAGGCATTCGACGTTTGGCGTCACGTCATGCTGGTGTGGGGCCAGCATTACTGATTATGGTCTTGTTATTAATTATTATCTAACCCCGCGTGGTTATTGTCGGTATACTGGGCTAAAGAAAGGCGTCTTTGCCAGATCCAGATGTGAAGATGGGTAGTAGTAGGTAGGTATATGATACAATCTCAATCGTAGAATCTGGTCGTCGGCGTAAACGTCGCCGGAATGTCGATTTGCGCAAGAGTGAAGACGTCATTAGTGTAGTATGTAGAAACATCAACAAATATGCAGAACTAGCAACCTAAGGAAGGCAAAAAAGCCCTCACTCTACAAAACTCCAGCCTGCCTAGCCTACCCGTGACCTCGCACGATACATTCGATCGAACGCCGAGAATAAAAAACCGGGACGTCGCTCGGTATTAATTGGTTCGTTTGCTGAGGTATTCGTATTTGGAAAGAATACCTGAAGTATTTGTAAATGGGAAGAATACCTAGTATAGCGCAATAGACTCTGGTGTTTTATAGTGTGAAAAGAACGCGGAAATTTTAAAATATTTAGGAATATTTAATTGCTAAGTTATGATTTTATAACTACAACAATAATAGATAAACGAGGATTTTTTATTTCACAGCACATGTTTCAGCGATGCAATAAAAGCTCAAAACCCAAGGATCTATAGCTATACCGAGGAATATAATGGGTGAGAAGCTAAGTAAGTTGTTATCGTCGGGAGGAGTGCAGGCCGGAGGTTCGGTGCTAGATAGAGTCATATCGCAGCCTAGTAGCGAAGACCATACCGTGCTTTATAAACTTGCAGATTATAAAAAAGGTAAGTGTAGATGTAGTGAATAGTGATAAACGAGGCAAAAATCGAACGACGGATTGTTCATATTATTATGTGGCGATATCCGATATCGTATATCCAATCTTGTATTCGATTGATCGATAATAGTGCCAGCTACACTGAGAAATCGTTCGATCACATCACGTCCGCCACTATGTGAACGATGTGCTCGAACAATAAGATATATCGCCGATAGGATCTGGGTCGTTACGATAATGGCCTCGTGTATGGCCGTGTGTATACCTTAAGTTAAGATTTAAGATGCTCTGGGCCGTATTATAAAGTGTTTCTCTAGTCTCTCTCTAACCAGAACAAAGCGGATTTTGACACTTCATAAGCTCCTGGAGTAGGTAGGTACTTAAATATTGTAAAGTAGGTAGAGTAAGTTGCCGGTCCCTTTACCTATACCACCATACAGCATCGTCACAGATTCAAAAGTTGTAGATTTTTTTGGTTTGTATTTATCTCACAATATTAATCCTTTTCTTCCCAAGGCGGTCTGCTTCTCGAGACGTACACTAAAGTGGGAATGATGGCCGCAGAGAAGTTGATCAGAGACGAGTTCGCGGCATACATGTACGCGGGCGGCAGGGGGAGGGTCATCAACCGCGCTGAGTACTTGCGGTGGAAGTTCAGGGACCAAGAACAGGTCAGTTGTATGAAACAAAGACGGCGCGCGGCATGAAAGATCGTTTGTAGGTACTTATCTATAGTTTGTTCCTGGGTCAGGCGGAAAAACGGGACATTAAATTATATACTCGCAGACCCCTAGGGGTCCGTGGACCGCAGGTTAAGAAGCACTGGTGTAGATTATCCTTTAGATATTAAACAAGAATAATAAATATTGTAATCTAATACAATTGTGTCATTCATTGTAAAAGTGGTGTAACTCCATATTTTTAGAATATGTTCACTTTTCACTTTTCAATGAAAGATGTGACTAATTAATGTGATTCCATTAAGCAAAAAAGCTCCATATCAATTATGGAGTTACACCACTTTTACAATGAACGACACAATTAATAATAAAAAATGCTTTTATTTTCTAAAAAAGATCTATGTAATAATTTAATTTCCATGTAGATACTTTATACATTAAATGTCTTCTATTTTTTCATAAGATTAGACGGAAAGTGAAACAGAAGTCTAAAAAATCTAAAAATAGAACTGAGTAGGCTAAAATGGCAAAAAGGTTGGTTATCCCTGCGGTACGCTCAAAGGTCATTGTCCGGTTTTCCGCAAACTATAGTTGAATACATACCGGGGGACTTGCGTCACTTTGTGCGTGCTATGTGACGTAGTTTTACCCGACTGTGGCGAAGCCCAAAAGGAGGCTAATGTTTTTTGTGTTTTTGTTTATTTTTATTAGGGTTCCGTACCTCAAGAGGAAAAACGGAACCCTTATAGGATCACTTTGTTGTCCGCCGTCAGTCACCGGACCATAAGTGAAGCCCTCTGCTCATAGATGGCGCCATTGGAAGTATGCAGTAGCGCCATCTATGATCATATTTCGGAACCCTTAGGGCGCGAGGTGTACTCGCACTTGTCCGGTTTTTTATAATAATTATGCATCTCACAGTCACAGGGCAATGGCGGTGATATGAGGCAATTTTATTTATCATTTACAGCTCCTATACTTCGGATTGTAACAAAATTTTACTAGCCAACCGCGTTAAAAAAACCGGCCAAGTGCGAGTCGTATTCGCGCACCAAGGGTTCCGTATTATCATATTTGGACGTAGGTATAAAGTGAAAAAACCGGACCGCATAACTAAGTTTGTTTGTGAAGGAATTTTGATGATTTTGAAAAAACTGTACTAGTTAGGAACATCGTTTTATTTTTGGTGCAATATTTGGGTCAATTCCTATCAACTCTATGCCAAATTATTTCAGATTTTTCGCTCCGCAAACTTCGGAGATAAGGGCCCCCCCTTATCTCCGTACCTTTTACTGTATTCTGTTCTTTAATTAGGTGGTGTTACCAATAGAAGCGTCTCTATCACCCCACGATCCTCTCGCCAAATGGGAGGACCACACCGCTTGCTGGCAGATGTGCTACAGAGGCGCTCTAGGAGAGTCGCTACTTCACGTGCTCATCATTTGTGATACTAAGGTAACACTAGATGCTTTTCTAGAACTTTTGTAGAGCTTAATACTGATGGATCAAATGCCCGCATAACATTATCTATTTTTTAGAGCTAGAGCTCTAAAAATACATAGATGTAGGGGGGCGTCCATTCATAACGTAAGGCGATTTTAGCGATTTTTCGATCCCCTCTCCCCCCTTGGTGAGATATCGTGAGATTTGGCTCGACCCCCTCCCCCCACCCCCTTAAACGCCTTACGTAATTAATGGACGCTTCCTAACTAGCGTGCTAATTTGTGCGTAAAATGAAGGGGCAAATGAGTGCTTTTATAATTTACCCTAGTACCTACTAGTAGTAGTACGACACGGCACGATTCTATCGTCACTATTCAATAGAAAATCAAAATGCATGGAATTGTTGTATGAAGACGCTTTTAATTTTCTGCAGATGAAAACGTACATATTATACTGCCGATGTTTATCATTGGCAGTACCTAAATGAAAAGGGGGCGTCCATTAATTACGTGTCGCTACGCGTTTAGGAGGGGGAGTCTCGGCAAATATCACGTATTTTTTTTTCGCATGAAACTAAAATTGCAAGTAAATTGGGTTGCACTAAAATATGGCTAAAGCCAAGACAATAATATTTTTTGAAAAATCTCACGTGAGATTTAGGCGGAGTTGAGGGGGTCGAGCCAAATCTCATGATATCTCACGAAGGGTATAGATAGGGTAACGATATTCTTATAACAATTTACATTGTGTTAAAATCGCCTCACGCAATTAATGGACGCCCCCAAAGCGTCACGATGACTGCTGCTTCCTTTCAGATTCACACGAGATTAGCAAGAACATTAGTGAAATGCTTTCCGAAGCTGTCGCTGGATGTCGTCGAAGGAGAAGAATATTTAGGTAAGGTGAGAGTAGCATTAGCGTCAAACTTTTTCAATGCAACCTTTGTGAAGTAGGTACCCACAATATAAAAAAAAAGTTGCTCTGTAATGGGTCCATAGTTAGCCAAGGGACGCGACACGCACTGAAAATGTACGAAATTCAGATCGACTAACTTTTGAGGCACGAGGGAGACTGTCACTGTCTAACACAATCAATCAGACTATACCGCAGACTGTGTCCTCTTGGCAAGTGGGTAGGGTAGGTAGGGTACCTACCTAAATAAAGGCATAAGAATAATAATTTTCTACGGCGCGCGGTGGGGGAGATTGTTTTGCCACCGCACATTCAGTCTTTACTTTTACCTGATGGTCTTGAACTTGATATTCCTCTGTCTGAGTAGAGGTGTGTTTGCTCTTAATGGGCAATTTTTCATTAGACGCAACGGCACGGCACGGTGACGGTTTTTGCTTCCACCTTTGCAATGCGACACTAATTGAGCGAACGAACGACTGTTTAAAATGGTAGATAGTGAGACGATACAATATCTATCAGCCTTTCACAGTCCACTTCTGGATATGCCCAGAAGGTAACTGTGAAGCCTCTCCAACGACAGACACATAATTTCAATAGAGATGCGATACGGGCAGGCAGGAAAGCCTAAACTGCAGTGTATTATAGTAGTCAGGCTCACGACTCACTATCACATAACCACTGCCTTCTGGAATACCCTAGTGAGGCTCCTGAAAGCGTAGAAGGGTCCCCATTCCAACTCCCCAGTTCCTCCAAAAGAGAACTTACTAAGTTAGTAGATTGTAATTATACGGTTGATGTTCGTAATTTGTAGGGGCCAGTTCGCTTCACCTGGCTATAGCGTATAGCAACAACGAGCTGGTTCAAGACTTAGTGGAAGCGGGCGCCGACGTCAACCAGAGAGCTATCGGTAAGACCTAATAAAAAGCTTATTCTATTATCTCCTCTTATAATTATTTATTCAATTTTCTCTAAAAGACTGTTAAACAATACATTACGGCCTCAGCACGCTTAGAATGGCCAATTCTGTCTCTATTCTACCAAAGAATAGCCAAAGTTCTTTCTATCCAAGTCGTTAATTTCTTCTGTCCGAGCACGCGGCGACCCATGCATCCTTGGCTTATCAGAGTTTTGTCTACTGAAGAATAGAAACATTTCTTCTCTTCATTGTATGCATAAAACGATAGAAATCTTTCTAAAATCTTTCACTTTGTCTATTCTTCCGTAGACATAAAAGTATAACCCGTTTCTATCGTGGTCATGCTAAGCGTGCAGGAAGGCTTCGTACGCATCCATTCCCACCCTTCTACGTTCCCGTCTTTTTGGAACATTATATCCGTTATTTGAGGCTATATAATATACTCTTCATTATTGCTACTCTCTCAGGCAGCTTTTTCCTCCCCCGCGACCAACAACGCGTGCCTCCAGCGAGACAGACAAACTACGAAGGTCTGGCGTACTTAGGAGAGTACCCGCTAGCGTGGGCGGCCTGCTGTGCCAACGAGGGGGTGTACAACCTGCTTTGTGACTCCGGAGCTGACCCTGACAAACAGGACTCGTTCGGGAACATGATACTGCACATGGTGGTCGTTTGCGATAAACTGGTAAGTTTTGATGGGCTATTTTCACACCAATTATTATTAACGTAGGTAGTAGGTAGGTACCTAATTTATAAAATCATAATTTCTGGTAGAGTTTAGTAGGTATATTAATATACTCAGAGGCACAATTAACCGGCCACCTATGTTTAGTGTCACCACGTTTGTTTAAGTTAAATAAAGCATATCATGATGAATGTGACTTCATAAGTAGCTACTATTAGCAATAAATTAAACACTTATTACTCTCACTGCTTTTCTGATTTGTGTTCCCGAAGCATTTTTACGATTTCGAAAGCAAACGTGGTGACACTAAACATAGGTGACCGGTTAAATGTGCCTCTGAGTATAATATACCTTTCTACTTTTGACGTTGATCGTACAGTGTATAAGATTGATAGACAGGCGTTAAACGCGAATGCTAGGTACCAAAAATAATACACAGTTGTTTTAGACAAAATTTATGGGAACGTACCCATACTACGTGACCCATTTTTTATCAGAATTTTATTTGAATATACCTCGTAAAAGCGCGAGATAGGTAGGTATTTCCCCAGAGGGTTATTGACTGCGTGACGATAAATAACCTAAGACCTCACCCCTGTGACCAAGTGCCCCTGTGACCAAGCGTGGTATTTTGAAGACCTCCCTTCCCTCCCTGAACGGGTCACATAGTATGGGTGATCAGAAGCCCTAGACAAGTTGCTTTTCTGTTAATTAGCGTTCACGCCAAACGCTACGGACAAAATGTATGGAATTGACATTTGTGAGTCACGTGACTTTTCCGCAGGTAATGTCATTGCCATACATTTTGGACGTAGCGTTTGGCGTGAACGCTAACAGAAAAGCCACTTGTCTAGGGCTTCCGGTGATGTACCTACTTACTTATAAAAAAATATAGGTACTTATTTTGTATACTGTATATTCTTCGAAGGACATGTTTGGCTACGCGCTCCGGCACCCGAAAGTGCCTGCCAGTAACGGTCGTATGAATCTGGCTGGCTTCACGCCTCTAACGCTGGCATGCCAGCTGGGCCGAGCCTCCGTCTTCAGGGAGATGCTGGAACTGTCTGCCAAGGAGTTCTGGCGGTACTCCAATATCACCTGCTCCGCCTACCCGCTAAATGCACTGGATACCTTGCTGCCTGATGGAAGAACCAGTAAGTATTAGTTAATTTAATAACTATGTGAACTACAAATTCAAGGCATTCACAATATTTTATTTAGCAAACTTACCTACTTACCTACTTAGTTATTGTAATTTAGGAAAAAATCTTGCGCGCAATGTTGTGTGTCTACCTGTCTACTAAACTATAATAATTACGTGCGTTACGTGATACGACGCGGCACCACAGAATAATAATACTCTAGCGAGAAGAATATCAACTTCATAGTAAAAATGTGAGACGAATTTGCACGCCATCTAGTGGGATCCCACTAAATCCAATGAAAAAAATTATATGCCCACCTAGAATAGATATTATTTTATTGACAGTTTATGACAATAAAATAATATCTATTCTTAAAGGTGGGCATATAATACAAATTAATACATCTTGAGAAACTGAAAATCCACAAGTGACGCACTTTCCTATGTTATACTTTTGATTAATTACGAAACCTCGTTCTCACAAAGAAATCTCGAAAGAGTCACTATCTCACTCAACACAACACTTTTTCACCGCAACGGCGTAACAGTATGCCGACTCAACGTTATGATGGAAAAATCAGAAACAGTTTATCGTTTTAAAGCACAACAAATAAACAGAAACAAGAAAAAACGACCAACCATAACAGCAGACATTTATCATATGGTGTTGCTAGAGCAAACTACCAGAGTCCATTTTTTAAATTCAAATTTATTTCTAAAGATATAATTATTTTTCCAAATTTCGTTTAGAGTTCATAATTTTAATTATGTAACCGTAAAAAAAATAGGTGTTAGTTATTAAGCTACATTTTAAATTAAATTAATCATGTTTAGGTCATAATTTGTTACACGATATTTCATTTTATTTTACTTGGTAACATTTCATTGTAATCAGCCTGTTAGACAGAGTCATCGATATCGCTATTCTTATCATGAACTGGAACCCACCTTGTGTCCAAAGTCACCCATACACAGTTGACCGAGCCTGCGCGGCACACTGTGAAAACGTGGAGTGCGCGGTAGGTAAAGGGCGAGGCGGGGAGGAAACGCATAGTATGCGATGGCAGGCGCAGGCGATGAGGCGAGCCGATGAGGCGACGCAAGGGGTGCGCGGGTAGCGGGTGAGTCGACGGGCAGCCGACTGCCGATGCGCGCAAACTGGCGCAAACAAAGAGTAATAATAACCTACTTGTATTATACCTACTCTTTGCGCGTTTAGTAAACGCAATAATTATCTTCTATAAAAAATCAGCTGTTCCATACATTTTGATCGTTGTAGTTGTAGTGCAATTTTGTAGGGAACAGATGATTTTTTTTTCATATTTCAGTGTCGGTCCCATAATAAAAGTTGATCGTATTCATGACTATGAGTACTTTCACCTCCTAAAATATCCGCACTGGTTTTAATTTTACCATATACACGTATGGTAGGTACCTACATAATTATATGCAACATGACTTTTTAATCTACATCCGATTTTTTTCGAGGCTTTAAGGTTAATTAGGTAGGTAGGTATCTACCTACCCTAATTAAACAAAGACACAATTTCCACTCCCCCTCCCCCCGCCTCACGTACTTAATGGACGCCCCCTTACTGCTATTAATTATTTTAGATTGGAACTCTGCATTGTTTATAATTCTTAACGGTACGAAACAAGAGCATCTCAACATGTTAGACGGCGGCATCATTCAGAGGCTACTAGAAGAAAAATGGAAAACGTTTGCTCGAGTACGTATAATTTGTCCTGTATGTACCTACATAAATAATATAAAGTTAAACCATAGATGCATTGCCCGCGATCTATAATGGCAACAAAAAGTAAGGTACCTAATTTCCCAACATTCACTTAGTCACGCACCAACCAGCATCGCGGCTGGACGTCATTTCTTGCAACATTTTGCGAAAAAAAAAAATGCCTACTAAACTCAGATCACAGCTAAAAAGTAGGTACCTAATGCCGTAAGCAAGGCATTCGTTTTCTTTCGCTTTTTTGCGCATTATAGGTACCTGTTACACTGATTATGTACTATCTAGCTAAGTAGGTAGGTATTTAAAGTATTTACGCTAATTCGTCTTATTATTACAGAATAAATTCCTTAAACGTCTCCTTATCCTGATGCTGCATCTCCTCCTCCTGTCCCTCTCTGTGTACCTTCGCCACAACAGCGTTGAAGCCGACCTACGTCCTAACTGGGATCACGAAGTAGCTGACGCGAGGAGTGGGATCCGGATAGCATGTGAACTGGGGACTCTAGCCAGCACCCTATGCTATATTATATTACAGCAGGGAGATGAGCTGAAGAATCAGGGGGTGGTGGCTTATTTTAAACAGTTGGTGAGTGTCCATTGCTAGTTTTAGAGGACGAGATACCACCCCTATACCTCCTGTATGTACCTAGTTGAGACAAAACATAAACAATGAGGTCTAACTCGACCGAATTCAGAATCACGCTTTGGACTGCGGTTCATCCTAACTTATCAGTATAATATTGATGGCTGCTGAAGTTCTTATATTAATAGATACGTACCTATGCCTCTGACAAGTGAAAATGAACCAAAACATCAAAAAATTACGGTGCATCGCGTGATTTTGAATTTAACGTTCTGTTTCAAGCTAGTTGATTATAGATATTAGATAGTACCTACCTATAGTTTTTGTCTCAGTCACTCTAAGCGCGTGCTATCTATTCTCATGATCACTTGAAGAATACCATCTTCAAGATTCTTGATAATTATGTAGAAACTGTAGGTCTGTAGGTACTAATCACATTCATTTTGGTCCCTTTTCCTATTCCGTAAATCCATAATCGGCTATCAACTGAATATTGTCGCTTTCCTCAGATCCACGAGCCCGCCAAATTCATCTTTTTGATGTCAAACCTACTACTCTTGGCATGCATACCAGCTCGGCTGATGCGGCAGGCGCTGCTGGAGGAAGCACTACTCATCTTCTTACTGCCAGGCTGCTGGTTCTTGCTTATGTTCTTCGCTGGGTAAGTTACGTAATGAACATAGAGCCGTGGTGGATCCAGGAATTATTTGGGGGGGGGGGGCTAAGGGCTTATCCAGATATGATATTTGGGGGGGGCTAGGAGACAAAAAGCAAAACACTAAATCACTAGGTAATCTAGTCTGAAATCTGTCAGAACTTAACATTTAGGACGGTGGCGCAGCTACAAAAGAGCATCCAGCGCCCTATGTAGCTACCTACGATGAACAGTGCGCATTTTGAATAATTTTTGCGTAGGTAATGAAAATGCATACTTATCTTTGGAACGGATAGTTTTTCTTCGTGAAATCGTGATAGTTAATGTGATTATCTTTAACCCTTTTTTCTTAGAGTTGATTCATATTAACACCCTTTATTTTATAGGTATTTAATTACAAGAATGTTTGATTGTATTTTTTTTTTGGCAGCGCGGTAAAGCTGACTGGTCCTTTCGTGACGATGATCTATAGCATGATTACGGGTGACATGTTCACGTTCGGCATCATCTACTCAATCGTGCTGTTCGGATTCTCGCAGTCCTTCTACTTTTTATACAAAGGTAATATTGTTCTATATAAAGAACTTTACTATTCAGTTCGTTATGAAAATCACGAGTAACCGTGTGCTGTTGTGCATCACTTTCATCGTATTTTTTTTATTTAACTAGGTAAGTACCTATCTACGATACTACTGTCCTTTATAAATTACATAGATATTATGATTGTTCTCTTCTGTTAGGACAGACAGCTCTTGCCAAACCATTAAGGACTATTTTACTAAGAAAAAGGTTGATTTTACAGTTCACATCAATAGTTTTAAGTATGGATGTGGCATTTACAGCTATCTTAGCATTTATCTTACAGGGTTCCCAAACGTACAATCCACATTGTTCTCAAGCTACCCCACCACTTGGATGGCATTGTTCCAGATTACTTTAGGAGATTACAGTGTGAGTGATTTTGTTATTCCTACTATACCTACCTATCTACTTACCTCGCTTTTTTACGGCTCGGATTAGCGGATAAATGAATTGCAATGTTTATTCTTAGGATAACATTAAAATACTCATATGGGCCTACTGAGAGGAGGCCCATGCCCAGCAGTGGGACAGTTTATAAACAGGGCTGATATTATTATATTATTATGATTCTAACAGATATATATTTCTTACAGTACACAGACCTCAGTCTGACAACATACCCAAATCTATCAAAGACGGTGTTCGCTGTGTTCATGGTGTTTGTACCAATCCTACTGCTAAACATGTTGATAGCTATGATGGGTAACACATACGCGCACGTCATCGAGCAGTCGGAGAAGGAATGGGTTAAACAGGTAACAGTATTTAAAAAAATAAAAAATGTCCTTTGTGAAGAACATTATTAATAATAGTGATGTCCTTCTAAAAGGCCAAATGCGTAATTAGTAGATACTCGCTACTTGATGTGGATGAACGGATTATGGGAGGCCGCACACGTCAGGCGTAACCCGATCAGGAACCTGGATGCGAAAACTTGTGTGCGGCCGGCCTAACTGACAACACGGTTGTCGCAGTGGCTGAACAATTGGCGCGACGTGTTGCGGGTTCGAGTCTTACACGGGACAAATATTTATTTCAGGTCTAAAGTATTTGTGTTTGTAAACGCACCCACTATACAGGAGAAATACTAATATGGAGCAACGTTTAAACGAAAAATAAGCACACGCACCTATATTTTCTTGCAGTGGGCAAAAATAGTGGTATCACTAGAGCGATCGGTAGCCCAAGAGGATGCCCACAAGTACCTTCAAGAGTACTCGATAGGTCTGGGTCCCTCCGATGACCCCAGGTACGAGGTCAGAGCCGTGATGGTGATAAAGAGTGCAGCCAAGACGAGAGCTAAGCAGAGGAAGGGAGCATTGACCAACTGGAAGGTGACGAATACCTAAGAAATGCTTAAAAGTTAAAATTCATAAAAATATACCTAGGTACATAATTTTATGTATTTTATGTAGGTATACCTACTGAGATGGTGATATCACATCGATGTCCTTAAAACTGCAAAGTGAGGCATTGAGTTTTAACACAATATTATTATATTTACCTATTTCTTTCGCTAAGCAGTATTGCTGTGAACACAGCAATACTGCTTAGCGAAAGAAATAGGTAACCTATATAAGTAGGTATACCCTTCAAACCGGAACCGGTTTGAAGGGTATACCTATTTATATAGGTGCTGATCTAATTTCTACTGGCACATGAGACATACCAATTTTGTCTCTAGGGTGGTATTTTTTACTTGGGACACAATACGACGCTAACCCTACCCGGGTTAGCGTCTCAGAAGATACGCGTGTCTACGCAGATCCCCTCCCGCTAGCCCGCCGTACCCCTCTCGCCCTAAAATTGTGCTCTACGAGGACGCTTCACACAGCTAACGTCAGAGGCGCAAACTTGTTGGCGCGTAGATATTTGTAATAAGCCCGCTCTACATTCTCACGAGAATCTCCGGAGAACGCGAGAATGTCACGAGAAACAGAGTGTGGAGCCGATTCTCAGAATATGAGAATCGACTCTCGTTTCTTGCATTCTCCGGAGATTTTCGTTCAGATGCGTACGTGCGTCGTTCAGTGATGATTTTGCTTTGCGTAACTGGATTGTAGACTATATCCTAACTATCGGACTGCTGCCGTGCGGTAGTCGTGCCTTAGACGTGCAGGCGTCGGACGACAACCGGACGGCGCCCTCGACGCGTCATCTGTATGGAAAAAAAAACCGGCCAAGTGCGAGTCGTACTCGCGCACCGAGGGTTCCGTATCATATTTGGACGTATAAAGTGATAAAATCCGGACCGCATAACTAAGTTTGTTTGTGAAGGAATTTTGATGATTTTGAAAAAAACTACTAGTTAGGAACATCGTTTTATTTTTGATGTCATATTTGGGTAAATTCCTATCAACCCTAATTATTTCAGATTTTTCGCCCCGCAAACTTCGGAGATAAGGGGGGGGGGGGGAATGGTATTTTTTTGGACATTTTTCATCATATGTCGAAAACTGTAAGACAAAATAAAATAAAAATATATTTTGAAATGTGCAGATCAAGCCCTTTCATATGATATGTCACTTGACCTAGTAACGCCACTTTAAAATTTTGGACCCCCACTCCGGCCCCTTTTGCAATGAAAATAAAAATATTTTTGGACATTTTTCATTTGCAATAAAGTTGAACAAGCATTCTTTATAACCGTTCCAAATTTCAAGTCGATAGCATTTGTAGTTGCTGAAATAAACAGGTGTGACAGACAGACAGACAGACAGACGAAGTCGCACCATAAGGGTTCCTTTTTACCATTTTGGTACGGAACCCTAAAAACACCGACGTGCTGCGACGGCTGCGGCATGGCAGAAGTCCGACAACAAACGTTTGAATTGAAAGAGCCCTAAAAAACTTAATTGTTACCACCAGCGCGTCGGCAAGGTGACGATAGCTGAACTGCGTCGTCGCGGCATCAGTGGTGAAGAGTTACGTCGACTGATGTGGGGTCGAGTATCCATATCTACACCTACTAAGGCACCACTAGGGTGAGTGTGAAAATAGGGTATAAAGAAAAATAGGCTATGAACCTTTTTTTAAAAAGTAAGCTAAATGAACGGCATCATGTCATCATTTGCATTATTGTATTATTATTGTAGTGTAGGACGCATTCAGGCTAGGTGGAAAGCCGATCTATGCAGGGTGGCTGGACCTAGATGAGAGTGGCTAGGATCGAATTAGATGGCGTGTGATTGGAGAGGGCTATGTCCAGCAGTGGACTTCTACAAGCTGATGAAGATGATGTGCATTATTGCAAAATTTTCTTCGTGCTTCGACGATTGGTAAGGGATTGTCGTAGTCTGTGCGAGAAATCAGGGTGAACTCTTCCAAAATCGCCCTAAAATATAATTCGGTAAAGTTTGCATGCCTGTACCTGTGTACAGTCGTCGTACCGCCGCGGCACCTCCTCCGGACTGCGTGACATCATCAAGTGGCGCGCTGGTACCACAAGCAGGAGGCGAGGGCGGTGGAGTGGCCCCCGCGCTGTCTTCAGCACTCAACGTCATGGCATATACACAGGAAATGAACCTGGGCGCTACAGGAACCACTGGTATGTTAAGACATGGAGATTCAACTGGACCGAGTGCTGCTTACCGAAAGCGGTATTTTCATACAATAGATTTTAAGTACACAGTGGTCTTCTTATTGCAGGTCCAGAATATAAGCAACCGACTCCAGATTTGCTGGTCAACGGAAAGACATCGCCAATAACGCCAAATCTTGGGCTACCTACTCAGCCACTCATCTCAACACCCAACCAACTTAGTGTACCCCCATCTTTTCCTCCGAACAAGACTAGTTTGGAAACTAGAGTTGGTAGTACAGTACCAATTACTGCACAGATACCTACAACTGGTGCTCAAATGCCAATAACGGGCACTCAAATGCCACTAGCTGGTGGCCAAATGCCAATACCTGGTGGCCAAATGCCATTAACAAGCGGCCAAATGCCATTTCCGGGTGGCCAGATGCCATATACTGGTACCCAAATGGCACTACCAGGTGCACAAATGCCACTACCAGGCGGCAAAATGCCATATGCTGGTGTTCAAATGCCACTACCAGGTGGTCAAATGCCACTACTAGGTGGTCAAATGCCACTACCAGGTGGTCTAATGCCACTACCAGGTGGTCAAATGCCATTACCAGGTGGTCAAATGCCACTAACAGGTGGTCAAATGCCATTACCAGGTAGTCAAATGCCGTATACTGGTACCCAAATACAACTACCAGGTGGTCAAATGCCAATACCAGTCGGCCAAATGCCATACACTAGTACACAAATGCAACTACCAGGTGGCCAAATGCCATACACTGGTACCCAAATACAACTATCAGGTGGCCAAATACCTATGGCGAGTGGCCAAATGCAACTAATTGGTGGACAAATGCAAGGACAGATGGTGTATTGTCAGCCGGGATTCATGTATCCGATACAAGGACAGGTGTATGGTCCAGGGATGCAGCAAATGATCGACATACAAATTCAAAAGCCAAGTAAGTTTTTTACATGCGTATACACACTTTAATTTTGCTTATTTTGATCGACGTGTTACAAGGAATACATACAACATAGGATAAGCACACGCAGTTTATATGGTGACCTATCAAAATGTCAAGCAGCAAAAGCTCAGAGTCATTCCTGCCGAGGAGGCTGGTACGCCATATTCAGGCTAACACATTTGATCGGCCATTTTTATATTGAACATTTATTGTTGGTCGTTAGCTTCGAGGCCTATGGGCCAGCAGCTAAGTGTAGGTACGCCTAATGTGTCTTAAATATTGACGTTATTGAATTAGATGGCTTAGATGTTCTAAGCTACCCATTTCCAACATATTATTCTATAACAACTTTTAGTTTCCGATGAAGTGTTTCCTGACTACTTGTTCGAGCTCATCAAGCTGGCGGAGGACGGGACAGCCGACATATCGGAACTCAAGGATCTCGCAGAAAAAGCTGCCGATCTGGACGATGTGCCAGAGATTGATATCAATGTTTCTGTGAGTGTGTTTGAAAAGACATTAGATGAACTTTTTAATAATTGTCTAACAGTAATATCAAGGGTTCAAATTGTTTGATTAGTGAGTATCTACACCCTCAAAAAATCCTCTAAACGGTAGTAAAAACCACATCAAATTCCACCAAATAGTTTTAAGGTACCTAGTACAGACAAATCACTATTTAGAGATATTCAGTGAAATTAATCTAGTGTGGTATAAAATAATGGTATATTGTCAGATGGCAGCTCGGTCAGCGCGGCGCGTGTTCGCGGGCGCGGTGTCGGGGCTGTTCGGGGTGGCCGCCGACGCGCCCGCCGCCGACACCGGCTGGCGGCGCGAGAGGAACGACAACAGTGACAGCGACCCTATATCAGGTACATAAAGCCCGCTCCACATACTCACGAGAATTTCCGAAATGCGAGAAACGAGTGTGGAGCCGTTTCTCATATTCTGAGAATCGGCTCCACACTCTCGTTTCTCGTGATATTGGTGCTGATTCTGTTGTTTACCAACTAAACTAATTTAGTCTCATAACATCTCTTTCTAATAAAAAACATGAGAAAAGGATAGCAGATATTTCATCTGCCTAGCCTTTTCCCAAATTATATTGGGGTCGGCATCCAGTCTAACTAGTTTTGGCTGAATATCAATATTTTACGTGGAGCGACTGCCATCTGACCTCCACAACCCAATTAATGGGTAATACCGGTATTCGAATGTTAGACCAGCTGTCAGACTTTTAGGGCTTCTAACTACCCGTAACGATTGTCAAAGATATTCCTATGACAACCGGGACCGACCGCTTAACGTGCTCTCCGAGGCACGGAGGGGTCTCGATGTGTAAAGAACGGTCACCCATCCAAGGACTGACCGCGGCAAGCGCAGCTTAACCTCGCAGATCGATCGATCAGCGCGGCCGTCATTTAGCCACGAGCCCCCCTTTCTCGAGAAACGAGTGTGGAGCCGATTCTCATATTCTGAGAATCGGCTCCACACTCTCGTTTCTCGTGATATTGGTGCTGATTCTGTTGTTTACCAACTAAACTAATTCAGTCTCATTACATCTCTTTCTAATAAAAAACATGAGAAAAGGATAGCAGATATTTAATCCTGTCCAATTAGTCCATTTGAATAGTTTTGTTGTCAATTTAGTCGTAATCACAAAAGGTCATGACTATTTTTCCATAAATGACAAGGGCAGGCGTAGACTAATTTGACAGTTCTAAATATTTTCTGGCTTTTTTCAATGTTATTTGTAACAAAGAGATGTAGTGTGATTAAAATTAGTTTAGTGCGACGTTCAACAGAATCAGCACCATCCTCGCGTTCTCTGGAGATTCTCGTGAGAATGTAGAGCTGGCTTCTGGCAAATAACTTGGAACATTTCAGCGTAGTGGGAGAAAGTCTGCGCACGCACGTACGCTTTCATGCATTAAGGGTCAAAATGCACAAAATTGACTATTGCGCTACTAAATAATAGGTAATTTCGCAGAATCAGTGCTACTGGGGCGCGCCTCGCGAGCTCGTCGCGCTCGGTCCGCATCACGCCGCGCTGCACCGCCGCCACCTCATCTATACGTACCCGCCAGGTACCGTCACCTCTCCTATATTATGTACCCGCCAGGAACCGTCACCTCTCCTAAATGTACCCGCCAGGTACCGTCAACTCTCCTATATGTACCCGCCAGGTACCGTCACCTCACCTATATGTACCCGCCAGGTACCGTCACCTCACCTATATGTACCCGCCAGGTACCGTCACCTCTCCTAATATGTACCTACCCACCAGGTACCGTCACTTAACCTATATGTAGGTACTCTCCAGGTACCGCCACCTGTCCTATATGTACCCACCGGGTACCGTCACCTCACCTATATGTACCCGCTAGGTACCTACTATCTCCTCATTTATATGTACCTACCTACCCGCGAGGTACTGTCACCTCATTTATATGTATGTTAAGTACTAGTCCGGTCAAATTAGACTAAAAAATAAGAGTAAAGTTACCTAAATTCCCACCAAGCTGAAAATCGGTAAGATTGTTTAAAATATCATTAAAAACAAAATTTGAAAGTTCCCCATCTTTCCCCTGTAAGGAAAAAAAAATATTCAAGGTCAAAGGTAAAAAAATGTGTTTTTCGCGATTTTCAGCAAAACGGTAAGTTTATCATAAAAATACCTCAGACAGATATTGTAGATCATAAAATTATCTACAAAAAATTCATTAATACTTTTTTTCTACGAGCCACCGTTTTTGAGATATAACGATTCAAAAAGTTGTAAAAGTTGTAATCGTCATAATATGCATGAGTACGCCACGTCTACAGGATAAAATTAAAACCAGTGCGGATATTTTAGGAGGTGAAAGTACGTATGAATATGATCAACTTTTATTATGGGACCGACACTAAAATATGAAAAAAAAAATCTGCTGTTCCCTACAAAAATGCACTACAACACGATCAAAATGTATGGAACAGCAGATTTTTTTTTTCATATTTCTGTGACGGTCCCATAATAAAAGTTGATCATATTCATGAGTAGGTACTTTCACCTCCTAAAATATCCGCACTGGTTTTAATTTTATCCTGTATATTTATATTTATTATATTATTATATTATATTCCTCCAACCTCAGTTGCTGCTCATCAACATCTTTTTAGGGTATATTACCAAGTTCAAGTGTGGCTTGGTTATCAGCTAGACCCTACAGACTGGGGTTGGAAGTTGGTCAACAATTTATTAGAACCAGTGCACACTTTACTTCCACCTGCGCCGGAAAAACTGCTGAACTCAATTTTTTGCAACTGCAAAAAGGGATGCAGTGCTAAATGTGGTTGCAAAAAAGTCGGACTGTTCTGTTCTCCGGTATGTACACATTGTCAAGGCCGGTTGTGCTCTAATATTGAATCACCAACAGTAGAGGATCCGTTTGATTCCAACGAGGCAACATGCGATACATCGCTATTAACGCAGTTTACATGCGCTCAGGATGAAGATGAAGAAGAACAAAAAGAACAAGAACAAGACGAACAAGAACAAGAAGATCAAGGAGAAGAACAAGAAGAAGAATTTGAAAGTTGAACGACTCGGACGATTAAATTTCACTACTTTTTTAAAACTTAAATTGCTTTTATCTTTTCAATCTCTGCTAATATCCATTATTTTTCAATAGTTTCAAATTAAAAAGGATCAAAACTGACCCGTGAAATAGGCCTACTGGGGAAACTACGTTAAAAAAACGCGCTAAGTACACTACCTCATAGGTGGCGAGGAAACGTGTGCATATTATGACGATTACAACTTTTACAACTTTTTGAATCGTTATATCTCAAAAACGGTGGCTCGTAGAAAAAAAGTATTAATGAATTTTTTGTAGATAATTTTATGATCTACAATTTTTGTCTGAGGTATTTTTATGATAAACTTACCGTTTTGCTGAAAATCGCGAAAAACTCATTTTTTTTACCTTTGACCTTGAATTTTTTTTTTTCCTTACAGGGGAAAGATGGGGAACTTTCAAATTTTGTTTTTAATGATATTTTAAACAATCTTACCGATTTTCAGCTTGTTGGGAATTTATGTAACTTCGAATGTCTAAATTGACCGGACTATACCTATTTATTTAGGCTGACTAGTTTGGCATACTGCCTGTCAATATCATTTCTTCTACCCCCTAATTTACTGGGATACTTTATCTATACTTATAATAAGAATGTAAATTCCACGTGTCTGTACATTGCATATATTTGCATAAAAATAATATGGGGGACTAAGAATAAGTAATAAAGTAAATTTCTATCATTTTTAGAATTAATGTCTGTCTGTTTGTCTGTCGGTTTGTCTGTCTGTTTGTCTGTGTGTTTGAACACGCATCAAATCAATACTACTGAATTGATTATGAGGAAGTAGAAAGAAATGTATAGGCAGTATCTTGAGGTAACATTTAGTCTTTATTTCATTAAAATCGGTCCATTCTATCAAAAGTTATTACAAAAAATCTATCAGTCAGGAGTAATTTTGCTAACATGTATTATGCCGGGTCCACATAATGAATTTGTTTGGCGTTATTTTCCGACTTACACGCGGACGGAGTCGCGGGCACAGCTAGTAGATAAATAAATGATTTAATTTGTAGGTCTATGTACTTGGTGGCATCCGAAAGCAGTGCTGTGGAGAGTGATGTGCCCTGGGAAGAACAGCCCGGCTCGGGGAACAACTCGTGAGTATGAAATTATTCTGATTGAAATTTTAATACACCTTTATTAGGTACCTATGCTTAAAGTTTATTTACAAAAGTACCTGTAGTTTATACTTATTATAATTTACTTAAATTATACAGGGTGGCAGGTTAGACAGTGAAAATATTTTAAGGGGTCATTGTACTCATCATTATGAACCACTTTTACTATAGGACCAACTCTGAAATCGCGAAAAAAAAATCAGGTGTTCCATACATTTATGTTCACTTAACTCAACAAAATGTATGGAACAGCAGATTTTTTTTTCGCGAATAAATAAACTTTTGAACTATTTCTCCCAGCCGGCCTAGCATGACCACGATAGAAACGGGTTTTGTCTACATAGAAATAGACAAAGTGACAGATTGTAGAAACATTTCTACGTTTTATGAATGAAATCTGTCACTTTGTCTATTTCTATGTAGACAAAACCCGTTTCTATCGTGGTCATGCTAGGCCGGCAGGAGGTGCCTCGTTTCAGCACATCTTGATTGTCTGTTAGAATTCATAAAATCCTGATGATATGTTTATTTATATTTTTACTTTTTTACTGACATGTATGAGAATCTATGCCGGAGGTGTACATCCACATTCCATATATTATGTATTATGTTCCATATAGGTAGGTATCTAGGCACTTAGTTTGTTAGCCTCACAATTTTATTATTGTACCATAATAGTACCTGCCTGCTCTTATGAGACCAATAGGTACCTAAGGCTGTGTGCACGAAACTTGCGATGGCCGAGCGATGGCGGCAGCGGCGCGACGGCGATGTATACAAAAGCATTGCACAGTATAGCGACGGACACGAAACTGGCGACAGCGACTGCAATGCTTTTGTATACATCGCCGTCACGCCGCCCCGCCATCGCTCGGCCGTCGCAAGTTTCGTGCCTGCAGCCTAAGTCCCATGTTACCTAGATATTTGCTTATCTATCTAGGTACCTACCTACTTCAAACAAATAGGTAGGTAGGTACTTTCCTAGACATAAATTACCTACCGAGGTAGGTAGGTACTTCATTTAAATTCTCTTAGGTAAGTACCTACCTACATAATAATCATAATTAGGTACCTAAGTTAAATAGTATCAACCCAAACTAGGTAGGTACTACCTAATAATTATAAATGTGCTCTGTATACATCAGTCAAATCTGTATCATCAGTCAAGTTGTTCTTTAGTCCAGTAATAAGAACTTTGTTTAACAACAGTTCAGCATGATATCTTTGCTGTGGATTCATTCTCTTTAGTTTACAAGTCACATTGGCCCCTATAGCTTCAAGTTCTCTGTCAATCAAGTCGCCGTTTTCTGCAAAATACTCATTTTGTACCTTCAGACGCTTGTTACTGCTACTCTTTCTGCTTGCAAGTCTTTTTCTTGGAGGTTCATGTTCAGTTGCAGATGCTAAGTCATCACTAGCGTGCGATGAAGGCTCATCATTTTGTGAAGCTGACTCATTACTGGCTTCAACCTCCTCCTCCTCCTATAAAAAAAAAAAATAATAAGTTTTTAATTTGGTTCACTCGCCGTCGCCGCTAAAGCCGCTATGGGCGATTGTGCACTACACGTTTCCAGCACGTGTTTCATGGACCGTATTTTTTTTCATACGTTTTAAAAAGTGGTGGGGATCGTTCTGCAGGCCTATTGGCTAAAAATCCGTTTAAAACCGAATACGAATTGAAAACGTCTGTAGTGCACAAACGCCCTATGTCATCAAATCATAATTATTGAAGTTTGACAGAATAATGAAGGTCATACAAAACTTACTTCAAAATTATTGTCATCTAAATTAATTTGAACTAAACTTATATCATTTCTTTGATTGCTGTTATCATTTCCTCTATCAAGAAATCTCAGTGCGTGAAACTTCCAATTTTTGGGTTGATATTCATAAATTTCTTCACCATTCGGCCCAATACGTTTGGATGCCAAATGTTTATTCAAATCTTTCCTATAGCAAGACCTCAAGATGTTTATTTTCTGTCGCACATTGATCCGAGTCGCGGACGGGTTCCATCTCCGGAATATTCGTAACAAGACATCCAGCGCAGCATTTCTTTTGTATTTATTTGTATAATGTTCATGATCAGTGTCCCAAAGTTCAGGCAAATTCCTATATGTATTCAAAAAGTCTTCATCTACGGATTGAGACTCGCGGATAAGCGAAGTACTGGGGGTT
Source organism: Thalpophila matura (assembly GCA_948465475.1). Lineage (NCBI taxonomy): Eukaryota > Metazoa > Arthropoda > Insecta > Lepidoptera > Noctuidae > Thalpophila > Thalpophila matura. The sequence goes on along the minus strand of OX419198.1, from coordinate 6,940,507 downwards.
GTCGTTTCTTCCTCCTTCATGATCAGTTTTGTAAAATTATTTACTGAAGATAAAAACTGACGTAAATACTTGAGGAATTTTTATTGATCAATCACCTTTACTTGACAGCACTTGACAGTTAATGAGGGTTGCCCGTTGCAAGCAGAAATAGGTACATGCAGTGTTGAGTGTTATTTATTAGACAAAAAAAATATTACAGGAAGGAACCATTACATACGAATACCTACGTGGAATAAAATACGTCTCATAGAAATTATTATCACGTTCTATTGTGATTATTGATTCTGACAGTGTGTAGGTAATAAATTGTTATGTTAATAGCACACGTTTCAATTACCTACAGAGGATAAAATAAATGATGGGGGCTAGTAGTCAACTATGGTATAAGATTAATAAGCCAAATTGTAGTAAAGCCGCGTTGACTCGTATTGTGGCAACCCATCAGCGTTGCCAGATATTTTTTCGGGCAAAGCGGGATTTTGAAACTTCTTGAGTAAAAAAACCGGTATTCTTTTGTCGAAAGCGGGACATAATAAAAAAACGTAAATAATCAGCAGTTAGTCGAAGAACTCTGCACAGAATAGCTCCAGATTGAATTGAATGAGTGATTCTGCTTTAATTTTTACAGAACATTTATTTCCGGCACCGACTATTCAAAATTATTTAAAAAAAAAAAACGCGTTCAAGAAAGCAGTTTGAAGGTAGGGGCCGCACCGTCGAGTAATCCTCGAAAAGCGGGACTGAGCTTGTCCCGCGCGGGACATTAAATTTTGGGCAAAAAAATCGGGACGTCCTGCCAAAATCGGGACGTCTGGCAACACTGCAACCCATCATCCGAGCGCGGATTAAGCCGAGCTGACACGGTCCGAGTATGCTCGGACCGAGTGAACTCGGATGACTACTCGGACGCAGTGTCTCCAACTTGCTGTGTCAAAATTACGGTGTTTCCATTCTAAAAATACGGTACATGATGAAAAATTACGGTAGATTTACTTTTTTTAGGTCCTCCATGACAATCATCAACTAAACAACAAGAATAACCCATTTTAAGCCCTAAACGATTGCAAATAATGCCAAAAACACTTTATCTATTATTTAGGTTAGGTACAACGACTATCGACAAAGATAAGCTGTTAAAACGCAGAGTATGGCGTACTACTATCACTCCAATAGTAATTTATAAACTTCGTAATTTGGTCGCATAATCATCTTGTAAAGAGAAACAAAGGTGTACAAGTTAATTCTGGATGATCCTCATTCGAAATTGGTAGTGTGGCCATTACGAAAGTAAAAACTTATTACTTTTGTGTTTTAATTTACAAAAATAACGATGATTCTAGTAAGAAATTGCAAGAGACGAAATTACGAAAGAAAGTGTTACCGTAATGACATGTCTACGGTAGGTGGTAGATTTGTAAAAAATACGGTAGGTCTACCGTAATTACGGTGTAGTTGGAGACACTGCTCGGACGTAACTCGTATTGTGGAAACGAAACCTATCATCCGAGGCGCGGATTACGGGTTGCCACAATACGAGTTACGTCCGAGTAGGGATCCGAGTCCACTCGGTCCGAGCATACTCGGACCGTGTCAACGCGGCTTTACGGGCTGCCAGGTTGCCACAATATGAGTTAGGGCGATTGTGCACTACTCCGTTTCCAGCACGTTTTTCACGGACCGTATTTTTTTCATACATTTTAAAAAGTGGTGGGAATCGTTCTGCATGCCTATTGGCTAAAAAAACGTGCTGGAAACGGAGTAGTGCACAAACGTCCGAGTCCACCCGGTCCGAGCACGAGCATACTCCAAAGACTACTATATATATATGCATACTCGTCAACTCGGAACATGACCAACCATGACTAAAGTAGTTTTTTAGTAGTGGACTATTATAATTGTTTGACGATTATATCACCTCGTGAGAACGCCGCTTTAGGGTGCGTTTCCACCAGAGATGTGTTTGTAAAGAACCAATAGAATCACTTCATTTACATAAGACAAATGAAAGCGTAGGTAAGTAGCTAAATGAAAAGATTTTATCGGTTCTTAACAAACACATCCCTCGCACACATCTCAGGTGGAAACGCACCTCATGTTAGGTACCTACTGGGTTTCAATCTAACAAGTTCTATGCATTTTCTCACCAGGGCGTTGGGCGACGTTGCTCGTATTCGAGCAGCACGACCGCTGTGTATTCTGTCTGCCACCGGAATTCCTGCGCCAGGCCAAGTGGAGCATTCCATGATTGTAGTCGGTACGTTCATATCTTTATCGTTAAAAATGTATCAGATATCCGAAAGTATTCTAGTAGACTAGGACTCAGTAGCAGGTACCTATCACTTGAGGCAAGTCCTACTACCAACATAATAACTTTGATTCAAATATTTCGGTCAGCCATCCTGAAATTCCTGATTATGAACCATGTCTACTTAGGTAGGTACCTACTTTTAACGAGCACTGAGCAGTGGTGGCTCAGTGTCTTCGACTTACATGTCGTAGGCGTGTAGCTTAGAATCCAAGCAAGCGTGCACTTTACTAAAATTTGTTTCATCACCACTGCTCTATAAATATTGAAGCAAAACATCGTGAGGAAATCGCCATGTCCCCTAGAAGTAAAAAATCGAAGACAAGACGTCACGTACACCTACCCCACTCTCACTCTGGGGCATGGGATTTCTCTCAGAGAAAGGATGCCCGAGTTCCGAACAGTGGAAACATAAGTAGAGTCCATTTCAGGAAAGAAGTCCCGCGGACAATAAATTGTGGGAACTAACTAATTGTGGAACTAACAACATTATGTCGCGCGAATACAGCGCTGCGTCTGCGGGACTTCTTTCGTGAAATGGACTTTAGGTCGATTACGACTTACGACAGCTCTAGATTTTATGATACGAGTTCGGGCCCTTGTGCACCTGTACGGTTTCAGTTGGTAAAAACGAACGTTTGAAAAGAGAGAGAAGAAGAAAAGAAAGAGAAAGAGTTTTCGAACAGTTTTTTTAAGAATCGAGTGACGTCACACGTTTAATACGTCCGGGGAGGAGTGGGGAAGGAAGGCAGAGATCGAATTCTATGGTTAGCATTCCGAAAACTAATATAGATTTGTAAAAGTCGGTAGGTAGGTACTTGTGAAATGTTTTAGTGAAAATTAAAAAACACGAATACGAGCGTTTTCCATCCGTTTCTAACGTTTTTTTTTTTTCGTACATTTTAAAAACTGGTACACTGGTGGTAAAACGGACAGGACGGGAAATACGAATACGTGTTGGAAACGGATTATAAGTGCATAAACGCCCTACGATTTGAATGTGAGTAACTAGCTTCTATCTTCGCTCGCGTTTTTGGGATAAAAAGTAGCCTATGTGTTATTCCGATGTATACCTAAGCTAAAGCTATATTACTGTAAAGTTTCATCAAAATCCGTTCAGTAGTTTTTGCGTGAAACAGTAACAAACATCCATAAATCCATACATACATAGGTACATCCATCCTCACAAACTTTCACATTATTAATAAGAAGTAAGATTGCAGCACGCAATTGCAGAAAAAGGTTCGCCATTCCTGGCCTATAAACAGTAAAAACCGAATGTAGTGCACAAGGCGTCAGGGCCCTTGTGCACCACATGCTGTTCCAGTAAAAAAACGGACGTTTGAAAAGAGAGAGAAGATTCGCTTTATTTTTTTCTTCTCTCTCTTTTCAAACGTTCGTTTTTTTACTGGAACGGGATGTGGTGCACAAGGGCCCTCATTCGGAAATTTTCATCAGTTTCCGTTAAAAACTGGATACGAACTGGAACTGCATGTGGTGCACAAGGGCCCTTCTGATGATCACTTAATTTATTTAATACTTGAATATTAATGTATATAGCCTATAAGTCCCGGCGTCAGTCTTGATCACAAACTCCTTGGTGGCGGAATGAAGAAGACGGGGGGCGCCGAGGCTGCAGGCGATTGGTTCGTCAGTCGATGCTCGTCGTTTAATTGGACCATACTCTATTACGTATTGTCAACTGTCTAGACGGAAAATGTACATGCGCGATCTGTGATCAACTTTAATGCCGGTATCTATACCATAATATTTCAATAGGGGCTGGCAGTGGAGTTGACGTTGAAAGTGCTGCTCCAGCTGTGGCATCAACCAAAAACGTGAGGAGACCGAAAACAGCACGCCACAGACGTAATAGGTAAGTAGACATCCGATTGAATTTACTATGAAAGACTTTATTGTTCTCTAGGCACAAAGCATCCTATGCCAAACAAAAAAAAATGTGAACGTCAAGGTGGTGGGATCAAAGTTAGATGACAAAGGAGTCGTTGGGAAGATTAAATAATGAGACAACAAAAAGATGTTTTCAAGTTGCGTAGGTACTGTGCATGCCCGAAAGAGTTCCCCAGTCCCTAAAGTCTGTTTCCAGTAAGGTAAGGCTTACTGTGAATGACAGCGACACAGTTCACTCCACCTACGGTCCCCGCGTGTTCTCGAAGGCCTACTTTCCTCGCAGGGTATCTCCTTCTCCAGTCATGGAGGCAGGGAGTCCACTCCAGCCGTGGGCGACAGCCCCGCTATCCCGCCTCTCGCAGCTCATAAGAACGTCAAGCGCATCTACAGCATCGCTCAACTCGCACACGTCAGCTGATGAATCCGACAGTCATCAGCGACAGAGATACTAACGTGTGTTGTTATGTTACATAGTATAGTATAAAATATTGATAAGTACCTACATACACTGCCATCTTCAAAGATTTTAGCATAAATCCACCCCGGTAGTTATTCTACCTGTAATTTTGTATCAGTAACCATTCCTATCGTAATAAGGCCCTCAGAGGTAAAATAACAGCTGTGGATGGGTTGTAGGTAGATATATATATATTTTTTTTTTTTTTTTTTTTTATTAAATTATAGGCTCGCGTTTGACCGCCATCTCGCCTGTTGTTAAGTGATGATGCGGTCTACGATGGAGCACGCTTGCCTAGAAGAAACCGATTCACTCTCGACTTGAAGATACCCAGATTGTAACTGTCGGGGAACACCCACTCGGGCAGCGAATTCCATTGTTTTGCGGTTTTCACAATGAAAGTGGAATCAAAGCGCTTCGTTCGGGTTTTTGGTACATCAACCATGAACCGATGGCGCTTTTTCGTGCTTCTGGCTGTCCGATAGAAAAAAGGGCAGGAGGGAATTAGATCATGCAGATCTGTAGCACACTCTCCGAAATGTATCCGATAAAAAACCGATAGACTAGCAACCTTGCGCCTATGCTCAAGACTTTGGAGCTTAGTCTCTACAAGGGAGTCGCTAATGAGCTTCTTGGCACGCTTTTCAATGGACTCCAACGCCTCAAGTTGGTACTTGGCTGAGCCATCCCAAAGGTGCGAGCAGTATTCCATGCACGAACGAACCTGTGCTTGGTACAGTCGAAGCAATTGTTCCGACGTGAAGTACCGCCGCACCTTCGAGAGTATACCCAGCTTTTTAGCTGCCAATTGAGCTTTGGACTCAATATAGGAACCAAAGTTGAGGGTAGACGTCAGAGTAACGCCCAAGAGCTCAAGATGGTCAGTTATCGGTATAGACACATCTCGAAAAGTAGGAGCCAGCTGGAATGGCCTCCTTTTGGCAGAGAACAGACACGCCTGGGTCTTAGCTGCATTGAACTTGACCAGGTTGGCATCGCCCCAATTGGAGACTGCCTTAAGGGCCAAATTCATGCGCTCGACCATGGCCTCTCTCAGAGACTGGATTTGTGGTCCAGTGGTCCGTGCATTGGCTATGTAACTCTCTACATATATATATATATATATATATATATATATATCTACGTAAGTAAGTACCTACTTGTATGTAGTTGAATGAAATTATATAGCATATACTATCTTCCCCGCGTTTTCACCCCCCTTTTTCGGCTCCTAAGGGTCGTAGCGTGATATTAAATGGCCTAACAGCTATATTCCCAATGAATCTGGCTATCACATACAAAAATATTCTTTATACCATTCCCCCTCTAAAAAGCTTATTTTATTCACTGAAAACAGTGAATAAAAAGCACTTTTACTCACTGTTTTGATGTTTGAAAATGGAACACACCAATGTATTCGACCACAGATTTAAAGAACCTATGCTAGATGCGGCACGTTATTAGATTGTATGAAAACCGAACGTGTCATCGTTTTTATACCTACGATAACTTCACCCCAGCCATTTAGTGATGTGCTCAGAGTAAACAGAATTGTTTCAATCACTAAGCGTCACTGAGCTAACAGACTTTTTTTAGTACGAACAGTCGAACATGCAGGGCACGCTTGGTCGTGGCTTGCCGTATCTAGTGTAAGTGTAATCTGTGTATTCGACCTATATTGATGTGTTCTAAATTCAATTTGATTGGTCGACATTTTCGACAAGGAGTTTAGCATTAGAATAAAAACTGTTTTGTGTTCTTTGCTGTCCTTAGTAAATTGGCGCTATTTTGAATACTGTAAGTTGTACGAACACAAAGTTTAGTGTTACTTTAATCTTTAATTTTGTGTTTGTTTAGTGTTGTTCTAATCGATTAAAAATGCATTCTAGTGATGAAGATGTGTTAACACCTGAGTTTGTGAAAGAGAGGGCGGCCGATATAGTGGAAAGGTGGAAAGCTTGCTACCCAAAAAATCACGGCTGGTTTACATCAAAGCCAATTTAACTTTACTTTTTCTTCATTATATGTATATTTTCACTTAAATCTTTCTTTTTCTCGTAGTCATGGTATAAAGTATAGTATGCAACTCTTGAATAAAACGGATTTATATATCGAGGGCCATGAATCGCTCGCGTCGCTCAGGATTCTAACACTTGAATCATCATGAATCACTCCCTACGGTCGTGATTCAATCGTTAGAATCCTTCACTAGCTCGTGATTCATCTATGGCCCTCGCTTTAAATCCGTCCTTTATTCACTAATTGCATAATATACTATTTTCAGGTCAGGCTGGTAGTTCCAGAAATTAGCGCGTTCAAACACTTCAGCTTCATAATATTAGTAGGTACCTATCTATACAGTCTATAGTAATATAATAAAGTTGAAGAGTTTTTTTTGTTTAAACGCGCTAATCTCTGGAACTACCAGTCGGATTCGAAAAAAATATTTTATGTAAATGATAGCCAGATTCATGAGGAGTAGTAAAGTAGGCTATTTAACATTACGCTATGGCTTTTAGGAGCCGGGCAACGAGAGTACAACCGCGGGGTCCAGCTATTAGCATTATACATTGAAATCATTATAGCCAGCCGTTTTAGCTAAACTAAAACCGGCTATGCGATGCAGCATCACTTTCATCTTCAAGTTATTTATAAGAACATTAATCTAGGTATGCGTGTTATTTGCTATTTCTACTTCTTAATCAAATACCTACTTGATCATGATTGTACTAATTATACGTGTAGGGTGTATGACTACGTTGAAAATAAGAATGTGTTATAGATAGCTATAATTAACATTGTAAGTACAAAATATTAATAAAAAAAATATTTATTGTCTCCCAACTAGGATGAATGCAAGGCAGGACCTAATCAATCATGTATGTACTATGTTTTCTTCTAACTATGGTGAAATAAAACAAAACATAGTTTTCATATATTTATTATATCGCCCCTAACTCGCCGCTGTGAAAACCAATATAACGCAATCAAATTCAAAAAATGTAAAGATGTAACATGAAAATAAAATAACTTTGATAACCGTTGTTTTAATTTACGATGGCTACATGTATGTAACTAAAATGCAAAACCAAAAGATTGAACATAGATAAAACTAATATAAAATTAAATAATCATTGATTATGACTAGACATACGATTTGTCCAAAACGTAAAGCGGTGAACGCACTATAACGTATTCGACCAAAAACTGTTTTTATTAAATTAGTCCGACTGTTCAAATAAAACAGCTGATAGTCGTTGTGATAAGTGCGTCCACACGCCTTATAATTCAACTGCACATTTAGCCAGCTATCTACAATGCAGCGCCAAATTGATCAACATATTAATTTATTTAATTGTATGCATGAATACACCGTGTTCAAATGTATGGTATAGAACGAAATTCATAAGCCCGTTAGAAAATTTTGAAAAAGATTGCATCCGAAAGTGACCCTAAGCCAATTAATATTTGTACTTTCTTTAAAACTCGCGCAATAGTCTAAACTAAATCCCTTCATATACATATATGTAAATATCGGATATATAATTATATTTGTTATGACACTAATCAAAATAGATAGATAATTAATGCAGGTTTTCATCAGGGCTACCCTCAGTACGTTGTATCTATTACAAGATGTGCGACCATGGGCACTATCCTCACGGATCTCGTGTGATGGTTTCGATATTTTCGTCTACTCTAAACTGTAATTTAACTTGACGTTTGAGAGTAACCAGATAATCAGAGTTAATTCCATCCTTTCATTTATAGTAAAACTTACCAAGACAATCTCAGTAATACCACCTTTATCTCAGCATTCGTGCTCGTTCCGCCATATTCCAACATTATTTATATCATTTTTGTCTGTTTCAATGATATTAACGAGTGGCAGTACTTCTCCCACCTTTAACAGATGGACAACAATGAGGGCAGTGATGCAATCACATGATGAGATGCAAATATAGCATACACACAAGATAATAATCAAAATCAACATAGCAAGTACACGACAATGTAAAAAATACAAGTATAAGATAAGGGCATATAGAGACACATGGAAATGTTACATTATGTAACGCAAAAACATTGTAAAATGTTTAAAAATATTGGTTAAAATAGAGATGTCCCGCCTTTGTGGTGAGGCATGCTGGTCTGTATTGCTAAGAAAAGTGGTGTCATATCTCTGGATATGCGATTCTGCGAAAAGCACATATAAAATATGCAAACATCATAACACGAATACGATATAACAGTGAACCATGAGATTAGTATCTACGAGATGTCAACGTAAGAATTACACCTAACAAAATAGGAAATAAATAGGATAACTCAAATACACGACTGTAGAGCATTGTGATTTTTGACGTATGTAAAATAATTAGAAAGGCCAATTTTATTATCTTGGATACGCATTGGCATAAAAATGCAATTTGTTATCATTTGAATTCGAACGAATCTGACCTATATAAAATTTACCATACGCCAAATATCGTGTGATTGTATAGTAAAAAAGGGATCCTATTATAACTAAACATCTTCACGAAAAAATATATCAGAAATAATAAAATTCACCAAATAAAATAATCTCTAACGACACGTAATAACCTCAGAATATTTCAAGAATCAGAAAAAAGCACAACGATGTTTATTGTTAGAGTTAGGGTCACTTACCTCCAGGGACTGTGGACAGAAACCATGATTATAAATAAAATGAACACACTAGTGAATCAATATACACTTTATATGCTTAAAAATTAATACAAGTCTGAAGGGGGCTCTCGCCCTCGGTGCCGTGTCGAGCGTCAATACCGCGTCGAACCATAATTGAACAGTGACGAGAGGAATGTAGATAGTATTACATTACCTTTATCTCATTTATTTCTCATATAGACTAACACCTAATTAAACCGAGGCTTTATAACCGTACATCACTGACAGCATTACAACCTACGAGCTGTTAAGAGAGATGTGGCGCCAAACATTATAACCTAATAACTTATGCTAAACAAGTTCATTACATGAATTGGGAGTTCTATTTTCATGATTTCTTACTGATTTGATTTTTGAGGAAAGATAATATGGTGATCTCCAAATTCACGTGGATAATACACATGTATTTATAAGACAGTATGCGTGTCAACTAGTCACTCAGCACAGTGCATTTACCTCGGCTCCTCGCGGCGTGAAGTCCGCTTTTGTTCATTCTCTCTATAGCTCCGTGGTAGGTCGGATCATTCTGTTACATCTTTTAAGGCAGTGTGGCTTTCTAACTTATACCTGGACAGACTGGCATGTCAAATGATCAATATTGGCACAGAAACAATCATTTCAATATAAATAGAACATGATATAACACAGTTTAAAGAATAAACCACACAGCCGTTCGTAAGTTAAATAATAGTGTTCGTAAAAAATAATCTCATCATATACGTTTTGTTGACAATATTCAAGTGTTAGTTACCCACAAGAAATAAATATGTGATATGTGCCTATGTACTGTCTGTTCGTGATTACGTGAATTTAGATGTGAGTAGACATCAAAATGAATGCCAAGTGGTCTATTTATCAATCAATATATTTGTATTTATTTACAATCATAAATAGCAATTAAAATCGTTAAAATAATCAGATCATGGTTTAAAACATCTGACGTGAGGTCTGTATTATATCCAGTAGAGGTCAACTCAGATCTAAACCCACGCGCTGACTGAAACTTATTTATTGTGGGTCATCAGTAGCTAGGTGTAGCAATAGTTGTATGATGCGTTCATTTTCCAAATTATAAACTATTTCGTTAGAATGTACAACGGGGGTGTCAGGCGGCGGCAGGTCTCCTGGCCCTCCGTCGGCGCTCTGCAATCACACAAACAAACGAACATGGCAACACTTGCTACGTAACAAATATTAGATTTTGCGCTCACGAGCAGGCAACCCCGGAACTGGCCTACATCTGCAACACTACACACACACACACTAAATAGTTGGTGTTCAACACATCTCACAGATAACTACTAGACACGTCAATATAGCTTAATATAAGTTTACATTATGTTTGTATGACATGCAAACTGAAACAGAATGTATCATAAATTAAGACATGCATTTCGTAATATATTTAAGTTTGTGATATATAACGGAAAATGCCTGTAAAATAAAGATTAATTTGCAATGTAAAAATAAACCAATCACCTATGATAAAATGACACAAAATATATCATAACATGCTGAATATAATGTCGTTTAAAAATAAAAATTACACGGCGATATCATACATTTCAGGCTAAGAACTCACGGAGCGGTTCTCACCCGCACCCGTCGCGGTTGCGGGACAGCTGTTTTATTTCAAAACTCACGTCACTACAGCTTTGTGCGGTCACATAGGCGCCGCGGTTGCGGAAAGGCCTTAAATTTGGCGGTAGATGATCGCAAGACGGGCGGTTATTTACGCGTGGTTATTTAGCGCCCCGCGCTACGCTGCGGGGTGCGTGGCGACGGAAAAAAGCCCCGCGCGTTTATGCGTTTTTAGTGTGTTGCACTACGCGTGATTTCTATACAAATACAGGTAATTGCAAACAACGGAAGATCACGCACTCCCGCGCTACGCTACGTGATGCGGTGCGGTGTGCGAATCGCCTAAATGATGATGGACGCGTCGTGAAATGTGCTACTCAATTTTACATACATATCTACATTTTACGGAGACCGCGTGCCCGCAACCGCGGCGGGCGCGGGTGGAGACCGCTCCGTGAGCTCTTAGCCTCAGGGTAATTGGAACAAAGTAAATAAATTGTAAGTGGTTTGTTCCAATTGTCTGTAATAATGGTGAATACGCCAATTGATGGCAAGCAGTATAATAAGCTACATCAAATATGTACTTTACATAATAAATATTTTACATGAATTTTATCTATTACAATTTATATTATGTCTTGCTATCTGATTCATTCAGATTAGTTTGATTTCCAGAATTTAAATAATTGTTCAACATTCAGTATTATTAAAACATTGTTGCTTTTTCAGCTTTTTGTAATAAATAGATAAATACATAATAATGTAATAGCTATTTTCCTAAATAAATATAAACAAAAAATCTAATCTACCATTATATATTTTAAAGCGTTTGAGAGCATTCGACATGTCATAGAATAAACAAAAATAAGACTGAAAATAACCAGCCTAACATGAACATAATCACGTATCATGTAGTATCATAACAATAAAACAGTTTTCCGAAGCACAAAATTAAAATACACAACCAAATCGTACATAAACGGGTATAGTAGTATCATACAAGAAACACTGTCGTATCTAACTGGCATCATCACAAGTAAAGCTGTCTTCAGACTACGCTATACTATATAGCATATTATAAGCTCATAGCACGACAATATCGCGCACCATACATTGTTATGAACACGTTCACATTGCTGTGCTATACTATAGTATGGTTTTGTATGGCGCGCTATACTTTATAGCATACGCTATACTATATAGTATAGCGTAGTCAGAAGACAGCTTAAGCGGTCAATGTATGCGTGTGTGGGGCGGGGCCGCGATGGCGACAGTGTGCGTACTCACGTCCTATTGGTGTTGCTCGGCGCTGGGCTGCCCCGGGTAGGGGTAGGGCTGGTAGCCGGGGTACACCTGCGGCGCGTACACGCCGTACTGCGCGTACTGCGAGCCGCCCGCCGCGCCGCCCGGCGGCCCGCCCGCGCCCGCCGCCGGCCCGCCGCCGCCGCCGCCGCCCGACCCGCCGCCGCTCGACTGCAACACACGGTCGTGTTATGCTACGTTTACAAGCTTGCCAAGCCTCGGCAAGCCTCCACAAACGTCAAGCCTAGAGAGCGTTTCACGTAAAGCCTGCAATACATGTTGGCCAAGCTTAGACCAACGCGAGCCTAGACAAATTGACACAAGGCAAGCGCTACTGTCTAGACGTTCGGCAAGTTTTACGTCAAGCGCATAATAGCGCGTGGACAAACGTGAACACTATGGGCCGAGCGCGCGCGAGGGCCTTTGATTTGTGCAGAAAAACCGACACCTCTCCGAAGTGAGACAAGTGATCGCGAGCGACTGCAAGTTGTGGCAAGCTACGTCAAATGAGGTCTACACATGTTGGCGCTTGTCTATACTCAACCAACTAGGCAAGTGACACCGAGCGATAGCAAGACAAGGCAAATATGCCATCTACATGTTGGTATTGGCCTTCACTCGACAACGCTCGGCCAACATGTATTGCAGGCTTAAGAAGTCTCTTCGAAGCTATGTTAGCAGCCCTGAATTTCAATAATATGTTACAACGTTTTAAACGGTGTTGAAAATTTTCTTTCAATACCAATTATCGTATTTTGTTATATAGGTTTTTTTGTTGGTATATACGTTTTTGTATTGGGCCTCCTGGACAGCTGTGAAACCAGCCTTACGGTAGTGGCTATCATTTGAAAGGTATGCGGTTGAAGAGGATCATTTGGTAGGGAACGTCCATTTTATGCATACTTACATAGTAGATTTTGCCATGAGACAAAAGTACGTCAAATGATAAAGGATATTTATTTTATAAATAGGTAAAAAATAACACGTTTACACTAAACAAAACATTTTTTTAACCTAAATGAGGTCGATGTTTCCTATATGACTACCTTTGAGAAGAAACACCAAAACAAACTCAAGGTTCGTGTCTCTTTTAAGGTCCAGACCTGTTTTTACTGTTCTGTGGTCCAGACAATTAAGATAAATTGTGTAAGAACCATGCAGGTAGTCTGAAATGGCCTTTAAAGGAAAGAACCATACAGAAATTAGTGGACCTAACCTGACTGTGCACGCATGTGCGGGGTATCGTCGCTGTTTATATATTTTTTCTAATCTCTATAGTAGTTCTCCAAACGTATAATGGTAGTAACCTTAAGTTTGATCTGCGCCTCGATCGCCTCAGCCTCCTTGAGCTTGCCGATGCTGCGGTAGTACTCGGCCCACTGCGCGCTGTAGTCGGGCTGCGCGCCGGCCGGCGGCGCGGGCGGCGCGGGGGCGGCGCCCACGCCCGCCGGCGGGGAGCCGCCGCCGCCGCCGCCGCCCGCTGCGGGACAGGAAACACCTTATGAGGAAACTCCAATAGTACATTATGGTACAAGTGTGTAAAGTTGGTGATTACCGCTGAGGCGCGATTGAGACCCGAGCCGTTTTGGCGAGGGTAGGGAGCCGAGGACGGTAATTACCAATACACACGTGTATCATACGACGTTTTTCAACACACTTGTGAATTAAATAATACTCGCGCGCCGGAGGAGCACGCGCGCGCCCAGTGTGGGGGAGGCGTTTAACTCACTAGTGAGTAATGTTAATGAAAAAGTCACAGTTTGATTACAGGTGTCATTACGTGCCTAATTGCGGTGAAATAAGAGCCCTTTTATGAGCAAGTGTGTTGATAAAAATATTTAAATTATTACAAAGTACTGCTGAATCAAGGAATGTTAAAAAGAAGTCGTGACCTTTACTAACTTACAAAATACCGTAGAGGCGGGTTACTTTGACCCTAGGGAATAAATTTAGATCGAAAAAATGTTTGAACTGCCCGCCGATTTGACTTGTATCGTCGCAGTTCCTTCGGTAACTAATAGATGGGAAGAACTGCGACGATCGGTTGTGTGGTCGCGACACAGTTCAAATATTGGGCCAAAGTTATGCCCTAGGGTCAAAGTAACCCGCCTTTACGGTATGTAAAAATATTTGAATCAATTTCCCTCAACCAAATTTTTCAATACAGCCTTTCTAATAGTAACAGTTTTATATCAATTTACTCAGTCTCAGATCATAGAAACAAGGGAGATGTGCCAAGGCGCTATTGAGCTTGATGCTTTAATTTGCCCACATTGAGCGTAGTACAAAAGTACACGCTGGGGACGAACCGAACACGATCGACGATATAAATACAGTGTTTTAGTTTAGTGCTAGTATTGAGTGACGATTAAAAGTGTTAGATTGAGGGTGTGCGGAATTTTTTATGTGTGGGAGATCTTTATATTCACGAGGGGCGCTTGTAATTGTGTTGAAAAATGTACTAAAAGTGGCGACAGTTGTTCCCGTACTAATTTGCTATGATGGCATAACTCCTTGTTTCTATGATCTGAGATCAAAGTCAAAGCATTTATTTCAATTAGACCAATTACAGGTACTTTTGAATTGTCAAGGAGTCTGTAGTATTAAATACAGATATGAATAAAAAATGCCTCGCTAACCGTCCATTCCTTGTTGCTGCTGCTTGGCCTGCTGCTCGATGGCCTCGGCCTCGCGCATCAGGCCCAGCGAGCGGTAGTAGTCGATCCACTGCTGCGAGTAGTCCGGCTGGCCCGTCGCCGGGTTGATCTGGACTTGTTGCTACACAAGGCAAAGTATGCTTTAGGAAAAGTTCAGTGATAAATGATAAATGATATTTATTTTGTAAATAGGTTAAAAATAACACTTTTACACGTCAAAACATTTTTTTAAGCTAGATGAGTTCAGTGTTTCCTATATGACTACCTTTGAGAAGAAACACCGAAACAAACTCAAAGGTTGATGTCTCTTTTAAAGTCCAGACAATTAAGATAAATTGTGTAAGAACCCTGCAGGTTAGGTTAGGCAAATATGTAGCTGTCAAAAAATACCTAAAATAGCTACCGGGTTGATCTGAACTTGTTGCTATAAAAAGGCAAAGAATACTTTAGGAAAAGTTCAAATATGTAGCTATCAAAAAATACCTAAAATAGCTGTGGGAAATGTGATAAAGACATTATAGCTGACACAAATTTTGCAAAAGCTATTACATTTTATTTTAGACTAGAATCAGTTTATGAAGATTTTCTTGCATAAGGGGTTGAATTTAACCTATATTTTGGCTACTGTAATCCTAATGAAAAACTCCAGTAATTGACTGCAGTCTTTGGAGTCAATTGCTGGAGTTCAACAATTGAGTTGGAGGGGTGGAGTTTCTGTTAACTGTCCTTATCGTTTTCATTACATTGAAGTGACAGGTAAATAGATTATATAGAATCATTTTAGGTGTGCATGTGTGACGAAGGTGATGAGAGGTGTACGGTAGGTTTAAGTCCCGGGGCCGGTCTTGATCACAAACGTCACCTGCGCATTAACTGATTTTTCGGTCTCTTTGGGGGAATGAAGAAGACGGGGGGCGCCGAGGCTACACGCGATTGGTTCGTCAGTCGATGTTCGCCACTAACTGGACCATTCTCTATTACGTATTGTCAACTGTATATTGTCTATTGCAGTGTTCCGCAAACTTTTTGTGTTCAAGGTACACCGAAAATTTTGGAGGTACACCATAAATGAAAAATTCATTTTTACATACATAATACAACATAACAATAACCGACGAAATAAAAGCGCGCGGTGAATTTAACTTTAAGAGATAAGCTTATTTTTCCGAGGCAAACCAATGCATGACCACGGTACACCAGTGTGCCGCGACGCACCCTTTGTGGAACACTGGTCTATTGGGCCGAAAATGTACATGCGCGATCTGTGATCATGTTTAGTGCCGGTAGGTACCTGCGGCGTCTGCTGCTGTGCGGGCTGGTGCCAGTGCGGGTTGTAGCCCCAGGCCGGCGGGCCGCCCGCGCCGCCGCCGTAGTACTCGCCGCCGTTGCCGCCGTTACCGTTGCCATTGCCGTTACCGCCGTTGCCTCCGTTGCCTTCTTGGATGAAGTTCACTGGCTGCATCGATAGAACATTATGTGAAAAGGTAGTCAACGAGGTAGCGTAATTTAAAAACATACAAGTCGTTGAATGATCAATTATTTCGGCGATCTTTTTCAAAGATGGACAAAGGCAGACAAGCTAAACTGCAGCTTCCTTTGCCGTAAATGTTAGTAAAAGATTTATGGACCTACATTTATTAAGTCATTTTAACTTGACAAACTCATAATAGGTTCACAAATCTACCTAATTCGGCGCCTTAAGCCGCGTCTCCTGCGTCCTGTTTTTGTGTTCGACGAACATCGAACAGTGAACAGTGAACGAGAAAGGAGCGTGGTCTACGTGTTTTGACGAATAAAAACACGTAGACCACGCCCCTTTATCATTCACTGTCCACTGTTCGATGTTCGTCGAACACGAAAACAGGGCGCAGGAGACGCGGCTTTAGAGTGAAGGTGAAGACCTCGTATTTGTAAAATAAGTAACTTTTCAGGAGGAAGATTTCAAATAAGAAACGACACGTTCGTTGCAAGATAGGTATTCACGCCAAACTGACAGATCTGAGTATTTATAAGGATCTCATTTACTGTCATAGATGACGCTACGAGTATAAAATGAACAAATTAGTCAGATCAGGATGTGCGTTGCGAGGGGTTCTGCCTAGAACTGCAATAAAATAAATCTGAGCAAAAATGCATTCCCGAGGTCTCTAAGGCAACGCTATACCTTTCGTCATGAAGTTAGGAGCGTGGCCTACACAAGTGAAAGTGCAGTATAAATACTGTTCAACACCATACAATCAGCCGGACGCGGTCGCAGCCGACGATTTGGGGGTGGGGGGTGGGAGGGAGGGTCATACAGACTAAGACTTTGGGGAAGGGGTCATACCGATTAATGCCGACGTGCTATACCGTGTTTGGCGCATTTTTTTTGACACTCGGACTGCGCATGCAGCTAACATGTTAGAAGTACGTACCATGCCAACTTTCTCCATGATGATGCGTTTGCAGTGCTCCACGGCGTCCGGGTGGCCGCGTATGTAGAAGGTGCGGTTGTTCCGGTCGGAGCCCTGCGCGCGCCGGTCCAGCTCGCAGTGCGCGCCCGACGCCGCGTTGATCTGCTTTATTACCTCGCCACCTACACAAACGTATAATTATGTTAATCGTTCGTCTGTCGCACTTGACAGACACAATAAAATTGATCTCGACCTTTTACCAAAGAAAAGTTCTTTCCATCAAATGTTTATCTCTTCTGCCTGCGACCCGTGCTTGGTTTATCAGAATTTTGTCTACTGAAGAATAGACATTTCTTTTCTTCATTGTATGCATAAAACGGTAGAAATCTTTCTATAATCTGTCACTTTGTACATACTTCTGTAGACAAAACATGTTTCTATCGTGGTCATGTTAGGCCGGCTGCAACTGTCATGTTATTTTAAATATGCTACCATATGCATTACTGCATTGCATTTGTATGATCTATAGTTAGTTTGGGTGTTTGTGTATGGGAGATGTGATTATAAACGTACCCTCGATAGGAGAAATTACAAATAGAGATAAATACGATAATATTCCATACAATGAAAAAAAAAACAATCGACGTAGCGCAGTGCGACACCCGCACTGCTGCCGCACGACTACCGCACTGCACGATACCTTTAGGCTCAAAGGTCGTAACTACCATTTTGGCAAAAATGAGATTTAATCGATAATATCAATACCTTTAGGATTAAATCTCATTTTTGTCATAATGATGGTTACGCCCTTTGAGCCTAAAGGTATCGTGCAGCAGTCCGACACCAATCGTCTAAATTAAAAGAGCTTTTAGTGTCAGCAACGTTTTTAGACCCACCTCTGCCAATAATGAGTCCGCACTTGACGTTGGACACGGTGAAGGTGACGCGGATCTCCTGCGTGTCCTGCCACTGCGTGTAGTCGCCGCCGCCGCCGCCGCCGCGCTCGCCGTTGCGTTGCCCGGAGCCGCCGCGACCGCGACCCGACCGCACTTCCTGTTCGCGTCTCTGTATGTACCCAGATTCCAGATTACACTATAAAGCCCGCTACAAACGTAGCTATAATATATATTAATATATCGGTATAATATACTGGTGACGTCATTGAAATATATAGCTGCGTGTGTGGTCACTCGATATGTCGTAATATGCCTTGCTATGATTCATATTAATATATATTATAGCTACGTCTGTGACGGGCTTAATACACTAGCACTTTGCCCGCGACTTCGTTCGCGTGGCCCACAGGTACTGTGCATTTTTTCGGGATAAAAAGTAGCCTATGTTTCAAAGTAATAATGTAGCTTTCTACTGGTGAAAGAATTTTAAAAATCGGTCCAATAGTTTTTGAGTTTATCCATTACAAACACAATCAAATCTTTCCTCTTTATAATATTAGTTTAGACTAGCTGTCCCCCGCGGTTCCGCCCCCGTTGCTCGGCTCCTAAGGTTCGTAGCGTGATGTTAAATAGCCTATAAAACACCTCATGAATCTAACAAAAATAATTTTTCGAATCCGACTGGTAGTTCCAAAGATTAGCGTTTTCAAACAAACAAACTTTTCAGCTGTATAGGCTAGCATTTGCTCGACTTCTAAGAGAACTACTTTATACAGGGTGGCAGGTTAGACAGTGGAAATATTTAAAGGGGTCATTGTACTCATCATTATGAACAACTTTTACTATGGCACCAACCCTGAAATCGCGAAAAAAAAATCGGCTGTTCCATACATTTTGTTGAGCTATGTGAACATAAATGTATGGAACTTTGGTCCCATAGTAAAAGTTGTCCATAATGATGAGTACAATGACCCCTCAAAATATTTCCACTGTCTTACCTGCCACCCTGTATACGGTTACTTACCCAGGATTCAAATTATCTCCATACAAAATTTAATTTAATTGTGAAACGGAACAGAATGACAAACTGAGTTACTTTCGCATAATTATATAAGATCAGTTTGGAACTTTGGAATCATGGCTTCCAACTAAGGAATCACACCATTGCTCTTGGCCGTGAATCCATGTAAAAAGAACAATGATATTTGGCGGTATCTGATTGGCTTACCAGCGACTGCTCCATTTTAAGTGAATAATCATGCAATTTAATACTCTTAAATAGTTAATTATACAGATAGAATAAAACAATTGCATCAAAATAGAAGCTAAAACAATATTGTACGGGTACGCTGGGCCGGACGGCTTGCGGTATCAAGCCCACTGTATATTTGTGACGTATACTCACATTGACACTTGAGATGAGGTCCTCAATCATTTGCCTGGCTTGCTCCACCTGGTGCGGCTTGCCTTGCAGGTAGCATCTGCATCACAACAGTATATTTAGGGCCAAGTTCACCGACAACATACACAGTACACTTTTTATTTTTATTGTGGGGTCAACAACTTTCCAAATAGACAAAGTGCAGTACTGACAGACTAGGCCACTTAGCGCATTCACAACTACTTTCTAAAAGCTGTGTTGATCTCTAACATGTGCAACATACACTACAGCCTACTGAACTACATAATATACTAGCTGTTCCCCGCGGTTTCACCCCCGTTGCTCGGCTCCTAAGGGTCGTAACGTGATGTTAAATAGCCTATACTATTCCTCATGAATCTGGCTATCATATACAAAAAGAATTTTTCGAATCCGACTGGTAGTTCCAGAAATTAGTCCGTTCAAACAAACAAACTCTTCAGCTATATAATATTAGTATAGATTGACAAGTGATATAATACATTACCTCTTATCCCCGGGTCCGTCGTCGCGCTCCTGGTGGAACTGGACCCTGCATCCGGTCTCCGCCTGGATCTTCTTGATCATGTCACCGCCGCGACCAATCACTATGCCCACCGCTACTTTTGGTACAAGTACCTGATGAAAATATGTATTGTCATGACTGCTGGTTCATTAAATATTGCGTTTTAATCCCAAGGCCGGCCTGCTTGCTGCAGTGATGTCGGTCGATCGTACGTACCGTAATGTATACGGGGTGTAAGTGACAGCGTAACGAAAACTGAAACCATGGATTCAGTACCTTATATTGAACACCTCAGGTTTTGCGCCGGTTAAAAAAAAATACCGACTTTGTTTGGAGATTTTTTAAAGAAAAGCAAAATCTCCAAATTCATATCTTTTTAAAGACCGACGCAAAATTTTAACGGCGAGCACTTACACCCAGTGTTACATAAGGGTTTGTGCAGTGTGTCGGCGATATCACGCAACTTCGTACCAGAGGCTCTAGCCAAGTAGCTTTTCTGTTAGCGTTCACGCCAAACGATGAGCACAAAATGGCAACCTGCGGAAGAGTCACGTGACCTCACCAGGAACCGATTAATCGGGTTAAAAGGTTACCGGTTAAATCTCTAACTCATATGTTTGGTTAATCTTAACGCAGGGTAACCGGTTAACACGTTAATACGGTTACCGTAACCGGTTAATATTGCTGATTAACCCGAATGAAATGGAACAAAAATTAACAAAACTTAAAAAAAAAACCAGCCAAGTGCGAGTCGTACTGGCGCACCGAGGGTTCCGTATCATTTTTGGACGTATAAAGTGAAAAAATCCGGACCGCATAACTAAGTTTGTTTGTAAAGGAATTTTGATGATTTTGAAAAAACTGTACTAGTTAGGAACATCGTTTTATTTTTGGTGCCATATTTGGGTAAATTCCTATCAACTCTAATTATTTCAGATTTTTCGCCCTGCAAACTTCGGAGATAAGGGGGGGGGGAATGGTATTTTTTTGGTAATTTTTCATCATATGTCGAAAACTGTGAGACATAAAATAAAATGAAAATATATTTTGAAATGTGCAGATCAAGCCCTTTCATATGAAATATCACTTGACCTAGTAACCCCACTTTAAAATTTTGGACCCCCACTCCGGCCCCTTTTGCAATGAAAATAAAAATATTTTTGGACTTTTTTCATTTGCAATAAAATTAAACAAGCATTCTTTATAACTGTTCCAAATTTCAAGTCGATAGCATAAGTAGTTGCTGAAATAAGCAGGTGTGACAGACAGACAGACAGACAGACAGACAAAGTCGCACCATAAGGGTTCCTTTTTTACCATTTTGGTACGGAACCCTAAAAAGGAACAAAAATGAACTTTATGCATGTACCTGGTTATTAATCGGCTGATTAACCCAGAATACAGGTTAACTTTTGGGCAAGGTTTTTCACCAAACAAAAAAAAATTACCCGGGTTAACCCCAATACGGGTAACCTTTTCGGTCCCTGGACCTCACTAATGTCAATGCCATACATTTTGCGCAATTTTGTCTGTAGCGTTTGGCGTAAACGCTACCAGAAAAGCAACTTGGCTAGGGGAGCTGGTGCTACACGGTCCTCACCTCGGTGGAGTTGGTGGCGAGCCCGTTGCCCTGGTCGTGGCCCTGGTAGGAATCGTCGTACTGCGGCTGCCGCTGCCCGCCGCCCTGCTGCATGTCCTTGTCGGCGAGCAGCTCGTACACGAGCTGCTTCGCGTGCTCCACCTTGGCCGGGTCGCCCGATATGCGCAGAGGCTTCTCCTACACATAGAGTTTGGTTTAATTTCATGTCCGTATGGATTGAGGAGCTACTTCAGATTTGAAAAGGAATCTAGCTCTCATTGACGAGCCACAGTAAAAGTATTGTACCTTTTTGAGTATCAGCAGTACTGATTTTTTTTTTAGTAGGCACCTTACCCAATTACTTTACTACCCTATATGATATTCGAAAATATTCATTGAATACTTTCAGTATATCCTCAGGTGGATCCTCAGACTGAGGAGCCACTTTTACACTGATATAACTTTTCATATATTTCATTACGAATTCCAGAATTTGGATTACCCGATCACCTTATAAGGGCATAATAAATTATGTTTCCTTTTCAAATCTGAAGTGGCTCCTCAATCCATACGGACATTTAATTTTGATCAATATCCGCAAAAAAAAAAAACTCATAAATTGGTGATGTTCTATAAAAACTTTTTAATTCCATGCATGTTTCAATGTTGCTACAGTAAGTTAGTACTGTCCGATGGTAAAATTGTTATTTTAAAACTCGGGTGCTATTTTTTATTCTGAGACTTTTTAAATTGTTCTTATATTTGGACTAGCGCCCTGAGGGTTCCATAAATGAAATCCGTAAGTTTGTAATCGCATTTTTTTATTTTTTATGTGATGTAACTACAAGTACCATGCCGGCGGTTCACTATAAATAGATGCTTGTAAAACTAAGGGTTAAAATAAACAAGTTTTTTTTTAATTAGGTGGTTTTATAGTGATACTTACATATTCTGTGTTGGGTCCATCCTGAATGACCACCATTTTAGCTCCAGACTGTTCCTGTAGTTGTTTGATTGTTTTGCCGTTCTTGCCGATGATGAGGCCCACTTTGGGACCCGGCAGCATAATTTCCTCCTGTTTATGCAATAAATATTAACATACTAGCTGTTCCCTGAAAATGGATGAAAAGTAACCTATGTGTTTATCGAGGTCCCAGGCTACCTCTTTGCCAAATTTCATCCAAATCCGTCCAGCCGTTTCAGCGTGAAGATGTAACAAACATACACACACACACACACACACGCACAAACATTCGCATTTATAATATTAGTGGGATAAAAAAATATAATTATATTATAATTTTCCTTTATTACAAAATGTGCAATGTACAAATAGGTGCATGAAATATCTTTTCGCTAATAATGCAGCATTTGTAAAAATATGTGAGTAACATCTAATTACACAGGCTGCATCTATAATGATATTGCTAAATAATGGCGTTTTCTTTTATATATTTTTATTATTTCTATGTCTTCATCATGTAGTAATGTCGTAGACGTCATTATCTGGTTTCCTGAATAATACATGTTTTTTTTTATATAGACTATTCTATCTATTAAGATAAGCATTTTATAAGGTGATAACTTATTTCCACAGTGACTATATTTCCCAACACGAGTGTTTTATAAAATAAATATCATACTATTAAAATGGTTACTCACGTCACAATTTTGCACCCAATCCGCACGTCCGATCGGTAGGTTGCCCTGCGGATTCAGACAAGTTGGAGTAACTGGTTCCTATGACAGGGGTGGAGCCTACCGGTCGACCATACACATTCTTTTTCATACGGTGGTTCATCAGTTTTAATTACCATTGTTAGAAGTTATCCAGATCCAAAAAGCCTGATCAAGCTTCAAATCATTAATTTTATCTCCTATCAAATTATCTAAGTCGCTGATGATTTGAAGACCAAACTACAAATCATATTAACATTATTACAGCAGATTTTCAACGTGCTCCATCGTAGACCACATCATCGCTTAACATCAGACGAGGTGACAAATATTATCAAATAAAAAACATATATTTTCCTCATCTACTTTTACTTTTATGAGTAGTAAAGAATCAAGCGGCCCACTTGATGGTGAGTGGTCACTACCACCTAAAGACAATCTAATACCTGATTCGAGGCACTGCAGATGCATTGTCCACCCTAGAGACAAAGTTGGAACGTGTCATGTGCTTGTAATTACAGAATTACACCAACACTGTCCAAACCAGAACACAGTAATGTTGCTTTGCGGCTGAAGTAGGTCTCTCTCTTGTTGAAAAGAACTAAATGAAAATAGCTCATTCACACACTCAAAATGGATTCAGTGAGGTTTGGTAGCGGTGCCGCAGTGAGCGTAGATAGCGCTGAGCATATCTCTATCATCAATACTTTAAAAAAAATTACAAGTCTTGATTGATTCATCAACAACGCCTCTACAGATTTGAAATTTGGAGGAAATATTCCTTGAAAAACCCTAAAGGTGCAATAGGGAAGAATTATTTTAAAGTCCATTCCTAAAGGGGTGGTAAAGTTTGTATGTAGAAACATACTTATTGTTAAAGATACGATGATGCAGCTTTCTTCAAAAGAAATAAAACAACACGTGTTATTATTATTTTTCAAAATTATTAATCTCCTTAGCGAGCGAAGCCGCGGGGGCGGAAAGCCAGTACATACTAAGTACCTATATTTCCCGATTAAAGATTTGAATAGGCTTATTGATACTGCAAGTATAATAGCTTCTAGTATAGTAGCAAGTAAATACTACATTATACAAATAATATTGAAACAAAATGTGTCAACTTGCTATTTAAATACAAAATAAGTCCTATTTCGTTTTAAAGAGTTACCATAGAATTTGATGCCATTCTACTCCATAGGAAACTACATTTTGGAAAACCTTTTCTTTTGATAATTTTGACTTTTAAAAGCACCTAGTCTAATTGAAATAAATGATTTGACTTTGTATGGTACCAATGACCAACTGTATGGAATAGTATGGGTCGACCCAGCAGATTGGGTGCGAAGTCGTGACGTATGTACAAGATATACATACATAAATCACGCTTTTCATCGCCGAGAGGTGTTATTATCAATTACCTGCTGAAAATCCTGTTAGTAAATGTTATAATAAAGTATTTTGGAAACCCTTTTCCAGATATTTTTATTTACAAGATATTTCCGATAAGTGGTCCTCTATATTCGATAGAACTAAGAGGATATGATTTTGGGCTCCCCCAAATGAATTCTGATTGTGATGTACTCTGTAATTGACGAGATGCCATTTCATTTATCAGTTCAAATAGATATCTCACTGCGGTCACTTATCTACTAGAACCTACCAAGTTAGGTACTCAAACGTAAGTTTTTTTTTTTTTTTTTTAATTAAACGTAAGTTTGAAGTACCGTAGAGACGGGTTACTTTGACCCTAGTAGGGTATAACTTTGGCGTAGTTAACTAGTAACTACTAAGTATCTAAGTAGTTAACAAACAAAATTTTTGTCTATTTGCACGGGCTACTTTACCGATTTTGACAGGACTTTGCAGGTCCTAGTAAGTAGCAAATTACAGCAGCAGTCCACCCGGTTCCTGCACCGCGTGTAACGTGTTAGTACGTTAGGGTACAGATACTTTCAACTTCTCTGTGCGCGCGGCGCTATGTGTGCTTGGGCTTGTAAATATGCAGCTGCACACACAAGTAACGCAGCATTCGTCGACCAACATGTGTTTGTGTGTGTCTATACAAGCTATAATCGTTCGTCTGTCGCACTTGACAGATTGATTTCGACCTGAATGAGGCGGATTTTTCAAATGCGACAGATGGAGGGTTACGCACACATAGCGCCGCGCGCAAAGATGAGATGTCTACATACCGTGATGGAGCCGCCGCCGCCGCCGCCACCGCCGCGGGGCATTGGCGGCATGCCGCCGCCGCCGTTGCCGCCGCCACCGCCCTGGCTCTCGTGCTGCGGGGCGTTCTCGCGGCCGCGGTGATTTACTATCTGGTTCACCAGCTCCCTGCGACAAACATATCATTGACGTGTGTTGCTAAAAATACGAATGACATCCTTGATTGCCTGTCTGAGTCCAAGCGCGAAGCTTATATACTGTTTTAGGGTTCCGTACCAAAATGGTAAAAAAGGAACCCTTATGGTGCGACTTCGTCTGTCTGTCTGTCACACCTGCTTATTTCAGCAACTACTAAAGCTATCGACTTGAAATTTGGAACAGTTATAAAAAAGGCTTGTCCAATTTTATTGCAAATGAAAAATGTCAAAAAATATTTTTATTTTCATTGCAAAAGGGGCCGGAGTGGGGGTCCGAAATTTCAAAGTGGGGTTACTAGGTCAAGTGAAATATCATATGAAAAGGCTTGATTTGCACATTTCAAGATATATTTTTATTTTATTTTATAACTCACAGTTTTCGACTTATGATGAAAAATGTCTGAAAAAATACCATCCCCCCCCCCCCTTATCTCCGAAGTTTGCGGAGCGAAAAATCTGAAATAATTAGAGTTGATAGGAATTGACCCAAATATTACACCAAAAATAAAACGATGTTCCTAACTATTACAGTTTTTTCAAAATCATCAAAATTCCTTGACAAACAAACTTAGTTATGCGGTCCGGTTTTTTTCACATTATACCTCCAAAATTGATACGGAACCCTTGGTGCGCGAGTACGACTCGCACTTGGCCGGTTTTTTTTCTAAAATCTTGAAAACGTGTTTGAGGCTCCTTGGGGGATCGTCCACCAAGTCATTGCTTACTAGTTTAGTTTCTTCTTTCTACGTTAAAAAATTATACGTAATGTAAAATATTAATCCCAAGATTCAGTGCGAAGAAGTTTAGAGTTCATGTTTATGTTCAAGGTTGTTCACCATTTGAAATTTTAATACATTATCTATGTCCTACAAACGCGCTAACGACACCTAACCTCACTTTTCAATATTAAATTTAGAGCTTCCTTATGACAATAAGGCGAATCACACACCGCCCCGCGATACGCTGCGGGGTGCGTGGCAACGGAACAAAAGCCCCGCACGTGAATGCGTTTTCAGTGTGTTGCACTACGCGTGATTTCTATACAAATACAGGTAATTGCAAACAACGGAAGATTACGCACTCCCGCGCTACGCTGCGTGATGCGGTGCGGTGTGCGAATCGCCTAAGACGCACCGTCTCTCAGATAAAAGTGCAATAGTGGTATATGCTTACTTGGCCCTCTGTATCGCCTCCCGGGAGCCCGTGAGTGTGCACAGCCTGTCGGGCTGGCCGCCCGAGTCCGGAGCCATCTGTATCTTGCAGCCCGACTCGGCCTGCAGCCGCGTGATCTGCTCGCCGCCGCGGCCTATGACTGCGGGGAAAGGACAACGGTCTAGCTGCTAATTGTTTACTTGATCATTGGAAAGATAACACTGTTAGGGTTTGGTGAGTTGTATCGTTTCTTCTAATTTTGTTAGAATACAAGTACAGAAGATAGTATTTGATGAAAATACTAGAAATCTTAATAAAATAGAATCTTCAAAATGTATTTTTTCCAGCAATAAGCACATTTACTTCACCATCTGAGGTAGATATTTTTGTTCATGGAGCCATCTTCACGAATAAAGGATTAGATAGATGGGTGTTGCAGCATGATGTCTTTCACTTAATCTTTTAATTAAATATGCAACTAACAGTGATTAGTGAAATATTTGCTATAAGAATTGTATTAGGCGTTTCTTATTTATTGAGTTAATATCATGTTCATAATTACTTTCAAAATTATACGTCGTACACTGCGTGCGGTTCGTTAGTTTTTTTTAATTTTCTAAAATTCCTGTGAAGACCATAATATATA
This sequence comes from Thalpophila matura, assembly GCA_948465475.1. Taxonomy (NCBI): domain Eukaryota; kingdom Metazoa; phylum Arthropoda; class Insecta; order Lepidoptera; family Noctuidae; genus Thalpophila; species Thalpophila matura. The sequence continues at coordinate 6,912,950 of OX419198.1, read as the reverse complement.
TAATCTCTACAAGGGGTAATAATATCACAGTCAAAGAGTGGGGTTTGCACTGACGACCTCTCGTTCAATTATATTGAACTCTTGTCCTGTTAAGCTATTGCCTTTTTGTGAACAACACATTTAATTAAATGACTTTTTTTGATCTCATGTGTCTTCATCAGGCTGGTAAAGGTGATTAGGCAGTAGGTACTCACTGAGTCCGACCATCTTGTCGGGCACCCGGATGTACTCGTTGAGCGTCTGGTCGGGCATGAGGTTGCCGGGCGCGCTGGGCGGCGGGGGCGGCGCCACGCTGGCGGTGGGCGGAGCCGCGCGGCTCGCGGCCGGGGACACGCTTGGAGCGCTATGTACAAAGTAATCACTAATACATACATAAAGAGAAGTCCTGCCAGCTTAGCATGACCAATTCCATCTCTATTCTACCAAAGAATAGACAAAGTTCTTTCTATCAAATCGTTATCTCTACTGCCCGAGCACGCGGCGACCCGGGCTTGGCGTACCAGACTTTTCTCTACTGAAGAATAGAAACATTTCTTCTCTACATTGTATGCATAAAACGGTAGAAATCTTTCTACAATCTGTCACTTTGTCTATTCTTCTGTAGATAAAACCCGTTTCTATCGTGGTCATGCTAAGCGTGCTGACCACAGAAATCGAAATAATAAGCCAATAGAAGTCGCAAAGGTGCGTGACCTTGTCGCCGCTTTCGATCAAATTATGTAAAGCAGGTGGTATATTACACGACACCACTACATAGAGAGCGCGTGTTTAAAAATGTGACGTATGTGAACGGAATTAAGTTTAATTTCGTATTGCATTGGATGCTTTGACATTGACTGCGAACCTGCAAAATGCGTCTGGAAATAAAATTTAATAGATTACATTTCTATTGACTTGTTAAGTAATTCGATTTCTGTGGTCTTGACTTACTCACTAACTTACCAACACCCAGCCTAAACCCTAAAACCTTGGACCTAGAAAGGTGAAATTTTACACAGAGGTTCCCTTTATGATGTAGACAAGGAGTAAGGTCGATTTTTTTTAAATTCCCACGACATATCCAAGTCCACGAGGACGGGGTCTAAAAGCCAGATTATTGTAAAAAAATATATTTCTAACCCACTTTACGCGTACAGCGCTGTAGGCAGCACGGCGTTGTAGATATTTTAATGGATGTATACCTACAGATACAGATTAACCTTGTCCTACATAACCGCATAACCCTTATGTTTCAGATAAAAAAAACTTGTTTATCCTGGTTTAATATTCTTTTTAATAGGGATTAATACCGTTCGTTAGAAGACTCGTCTTCCTTTTAGAGATTTTACGACGTAATATGGCTAGAAATATCTCTTTTTCAGTCCAGCCAGAAAAAAATACACTCAAAATTAGGCATAGTGACCAAAAAATACTTAATTGTGGAAACCATTAGAATACAAACGAGAAAGCTATGTATGACATACACTACAACTCCATTTAGAATACGTAAAAAATACAAAATTAGCCTCCCTCTATTACTCCTACTAACTCGTGTCCTTCAAACCACGCAAGTTAGTCGCACCGAGTTTTTACGAGTGACGGTTGGCGCAATATGACGCGCGAGACTAGTTCATACGGTAAACACGTGCATGTGTTCATGACAGGAGACACGCGGTCGGGTGAACAACACGTCACTTGCGAAAAATAGTAATTAGTACAAATATATTTAAATGTATACTAATATTAGTAATATTTATTAATAGATGCTAAAATTAAGCAATTTGTGGGAATTTTTTATTAAAAATTGTATATTCTAGACTAGTTTTCAGTTTCGTAAGAAATTAAATCAACTAAAATACCTACAAAGAAGTTACAAAATATGGCATAATAAAACTAAATATCTAATAATATCTCCTGTTTATATGACAAGTGTGAATTGAAATTAGCTGTACAAACATCACAGATAACCATTTTGGAATTTCGAGTTTAATTTATTATAGGAAATAATAACTTTTATAAATAGACTATTTATCATAATAATTATGTAAAAATAACCTTCTAATAGCCATATTTTTCTCATTCACTTATGAATTTTTACTATCTTTTACTATCTACTTTCGATGCTGACTGTACAATACTCGAAACTTAAGATGGTTACCTTTTCTTTTTTCAAAATTTCGTACCCTGCCTGCATAAAAGGGACTTAGTTTTGATTGACATCTAAATTGTTCAAGTACATAAAACTATAGTTTTTATTCCTGTCAGTTACAAATGTGCTCAAAAAGTGAGAGATATGAGACAATAGCAATAAAGTTGAGAGTACAAAAATCCAAGACATTTCAGACAGGCCATAGGTACCATACATACCAGTTGATTAAAAAAAAAATTAATTCAATTTGCATGAAAATATCTGGCTATAACTGAATAAGATATACAAAACGTATGCAGATGATGGAACTAGCTGTTAATTTATCATTTGCACATTTTTACAACTATTTCCATTGAACTAGCTGAAAAAATAACTGTTTAAATTTTAAAGGGAATGGTAACTACAAACTGCCTATTTTATTTATTCATGCACACAGGTGTCCACGCATTCTACATGAGGAGGATGTGGGAGGGTTAAATGCTTGTTTGATAAAGTATATTACCTCATTTGTGGTTGTTGTTGTTGATATGGTACTTCTACTGAAGCAACTTTCTTTGCATTCGGTTCTGGACCCTCCTCCAATGGCCTCTTGCTTCCACCTCCTTCGAGCTTAGCAGCAACCTGTTGTGGAAATGAAAATTCAAATGCAATTTTTTCATAGACCATCATGTAACTATCACCTAATAATTTCAGAGAACACCACTTCTGAGTTTCAGTAAGTGTATACTACATCTTTTTGAGGCTGACTGTATGTACCTAAGTTAATGATTTTGAAGAAACTTAATATTTAACAAAAACCGGCCAAGTGCAAGTCGTACTCGCGCACCGAGGGCTCCGTATCAGTTTTAGACGTATAAAGTGAAAAAAACCGGACCGCATAACTAAGTTTGTTTGTCAAGGAATTTTGATGATTTTGAAAAAACTGTAATAGTTAGGAACATCGTTTTATTGTTGGTGAAATATTTTGGTCAATCCCTATCATCTCTAATTATTTCAGATTTTTCGCTCCGCAAACTTCGGAGATAAGAGGGGGGGAATGGTATTTTTTCAGACATTTTTCATCATATGTCGAAAACTGTGAAACATAAAATAAAATGAAAATATATTTTGAAATGTGTAAGTCAAGCCCTTTCATATGATATGTTACTTGACCTAGTAACCCCACTTTAAAATTTCGGACCCCCACTCCGGCCCCTTTTGCAATGATAATAAAAATATTTTTTTACCATTTTCATTTGCAATAGAGTTGGGCAAGCATTTTTTATAACTGTTCCAAATTTCAAGTCGATAGCATTAGTAGTTGCTGAAATAAGCAGGTGTGACAGACAGACAGACTATAATGACTCATACATTTGCATGAGTCATTATAGGGTATATTATGTACTGTCATTTTTATATTAATTAGGTACCTAATTATTGTTGTGAACTTGCAAAGGAACTGTCACTTTCAAGCAAAAAGCATGCTTTTAATGTATTTTATGTTTTCTACAATTTTTATTAATTGTTTTTTTTTTTTATTTATATAATTTTTCGTACTCACAAACATTGAGGACTCACAGCAAAGTGTACACAAAACTCATTCAAATATGAACATTGTATGTATTACATTAGGTTTATATTCATATGAAATACTTGTTTATATTTGCTTATATGAATATGAACCTTATTCCCATACATATAATTTTCATATTCATATGAGTTTTCTGTACACTGTGCGTTTGAGACTTCATAGTAATATTTGGACCCTGTTAAGCAGAAAAGATACAACCAACATTTTTTGTAAAATTGAGTTATCTACCGTATCCATAATGTACTCATCAATCATTATGGGTACGTAGATAACTCGATTTTACAAAAAATGTTGGTTGGATCTTTTCTCCTTAACAGGGTCCATTTGTGAATATGGAATGAAAGAGAAAGAACAAAGAGTGTATGAGCTATAACTTATAGCTCATACACTCTTCTTCACAGTAAATAATCTTCTCTCACAGTAAATAACCCCTTTTGGACACCTTTATTTAGAGTGCCTCAAAAAATAATTATCTTGTTATTGAATTCTTCACTTAGTAAAGTGGAAAGCAAGTAAAATATTCAAGAATTCATGTAAACTGTTGATTAAAAATAATCTAAGGTAAAAATTACCTTAGATGAATTAGGGCCAATCGACAATATTATCAGTCTGATAAATTGAAAACAACCGTTTAACATATATTTTTCTATACAAAAAGTCATGTTAAACGGCAGTTTTCAGTTTATCGGACTGTTATCTTGTCGGTGAACTTGGCCCTTAGAAGGCCTATGTTCAGCAGTAATTTATTTTAGTAAATCCTTTGCAGTCACTGGCCAGCCATAACTTATGTTGATTACAAACATTTACTCTCTGGGCTTATATTTCAGATTATTGAGGAAAATCTATTTAGGAATATCTAGAATATTCCTTTTGTCATACATATGCAAAATTAGAGAATAGTGTAAAATCATTGATTCAAAGCCTTTGTTCCTGAATTTATCAAATATTGATCTAAATTACTAGAGGCATTAGAATCAAATATTACATTGAATATTGTAATGCATTCACCAAAGACTACCTTCCTCAACCTCATGTAGTTGATTCCTTTAGTTGGTTGTCTGATGCATAATTCGCGCCTATTATGTGCCACAACGCAGTAGAACCGCGACAGAACCGTCTGGCGTGTACGGCAGCCAAAATGATCCGAGCCGCGAGGGCAGACATCACAACTTCACAGCAGCATTGTATTTGATACTAGCATTCATATAACACCACGAAATATTACAATCAATATGTAGGTTAGGTAAAAGTATCTTACCAATGATCCTTCAACAGAACATCAATAGTATGAACAAAAAAGGGCGGGTTGGAATAAAAACTACATAAAATGAATGATAATTTCCATGTTGAAGGTATAAACACAAAATTTTAACGGTAAATAACACGCAAATGTCAATAGACGCGATTTTTGTAAAGAGAAGATGCGCTTACCAATCTAGCACGTTGTACAGCAGCCGCAAATCCCGCCGTTTGGCTATTGTTTTGAAGCGTAGCCATAGAAGAATAATCACTCATATTTGAACCCAATTTCACATTCAACCGCGTAATACCGCAGCCATTAAAAAGGATCAAAATGACCCAAAAACTTTATGAAAGGTTTCTCTCGCAACGCAAGTTCGTTGCGAGAAAGACGCGGGCCATAGACAAAACGAGAGATGTTTTAAATGTCGCTTACCAATTAATTATTATTTTCTTTTTGTTTTTATCTACCAATCTGAATAATTATTGAATTCCCAAATCTAGCTGAAACTTATCAAGTAAAATAAAACAGCGAATGCACTATTTTTCATTCTGAAAACATGTACAAGTTGAATTTTTATTAAAGTCAGAATTGTTGTCTTTGGTTGAATTGAATGAATTGAAAACTAAAATACGTTTTGTTATTGCCAACTAATACAGAAAGGAGTATTTATTGTTAAAATAAAAATAACAATTATTAAACCTTATCAAGCCCTTCAGATTATGATATTAAGTAATCATTATATCATTTTTATAATGAAAACTTTAATAATTCAAGTAACTGCTAAAGATGAAACTATAATTACTAAAACAATATTTAAATGTATTGAATTTTTTGTATTATAAATATTTATTATCAAATGATAGTCCTAAAATTATTATTGGCAGCTTTATCGTTGATTGTCTTAATATTCGTCAATTCTAATTTTCTAATACTAACTTCCACCAATGTACGAGCAAACATGGGTATAATTTGAAATTAAAAGTTCTATACTTATTTATTCGCTATAGATATAATAATATGAAAGATTTTTTTTAATTTTCCGTTATTAATTTAGCCTAATTATGTTTTAAACAAATGTTTATACGAAAGGTACAATCAAGCCTTTTCCCGTGTTTTTAAACGTAAGGTCGATGCACCGAAAATAACAAAACGTTTTAACTTTTTTTTCTATGTTATGGGTGCGTGCATTTGTGTTGTCCGGTGTTTGAAGACGCTTGGAATTCGCTTTCAATTTCTTGGTAGGAAAAATGTCGGGTGATACCGATAAAGCGAAAATCAGTGACAATCAGGTATAGTTGTGAAATATGTTTTTGTTTTAATTTTCTCCGTAATAGTGCGCGTCTATTAAGATGGATTTGAGTTGTGTGGTGGTGTTATTTCCGTGTTATATCACTAATGTTTGCCTGCGTCTCAACATGGCTGACAGAACGTTTGCTTCCCGCTAAAAGCGGGAACTACGCCACGGAGGGTTGTGATACTAGTCAATATTTCGCAATTAAAACTGTGAATGCCATCATGATCAGTTATCGAAACTGATTCTAATGGGATATTTTTCAGGATTTCGCATATTTTGGCCACCCCCGCCCCTTTGCATTTCGTTGCAGGGCCTTTGTTAATGTGCACGATGTTATATGACATTGATATGAAATCCGCATGACCTTGATATTTGGTTTCTTGCGATTATTCAATTTTAGAGGCAGCGTGATATGTTGTTGTTCCACTGAGCCGCAGCTTCGCGACTCATTATTTACGCTCGGATCTTGGCCGGCGATGTAAATAAAACATCGAGTATCCTTTCGGGGGCCTTTATTGCTGACCTCTTTACTTTTTTTCCGGTACATTTTTTTGTCTAAGTATACGTTTATGGCGCGAACGCAGCAAAATTATCATGGAATATAATGAAATGTGCAGCGGATTTGACTGGAGAGATGTAGAATATTCCTTTGGTGATCCATACAATCATATATATTTTATGTACACAGCTGTATACGTCTTACTAGTACAAGAAGAGAGTCATTGAAAATTGTGACTTGCGTCTATTTACATAAGGTTGATAATTGAGTGATGGCGCGCGGAAGTGACGCCGACTTCACCAATAGAATGGATGGTGTTCGACATGCAGATTTGGCATTGCATGGTTGCAAAATTTTTGTTTTTAATATAATATGTTGACACTTAAAAACACTGCTTGTTGCACTTGTTACAGTGAATATTGTTACAATTTGTTCATTGATGGTTTTTAACAAAATGTCATGTACCATACTTTCACAATACAGAACCTGAATTGTTTCACTATCTTGGAATTAATTAGTTTCGTTAATAGAGCAGCCTCAAGTTGCATGAATGTATTGAAGTAATGCTTACATACAAAGCAGTCCATTTACTATGAAAATGTTCACCAAATACTTAGTTGTCCATTGCTGTATTTGCATCAACAACCTTATCATACCGTTCACATAACCTGCAATGGTAGTGCAATGTGGTCTGTTTTTTCTTGGCTAAAATATTGTGTCAATTTGTGAAAATGTTTGTACCTATGTACTTGTATTGTTCTGCAAATTATGCATAATGGTGATCAACCATGATTAAATAATGTAGTATTAAAATAATTAACTAACTGCATTGTTATAATTGACTATCTAAATTGCTGTGCATTCGGACACTGAGTGATATAAATAACAGGTATAACTGATATGAGAAATAGTCAGACATGCATTCTGTGTTGTACAGAATTTTCCTCAGTATTTAATAAATAAAAGATGTGGAGGAAGAATATTATTATGTATCCATGTGTTTTTGACTGATAATGACTTTACCTACATGATGGTATTTTGTGTATAGGTACCGGCGTGAGTTATGAGCACAGATAGCGCATGTACATTTTCGGCCCAATAGACAATAGACAGTTGACAATACGTAATAGAGAATAGTTCAATAGACGACGAGCATCGACTGACGAACCAACCGCGTACAGCCTCAGCGCCCCCCGTCTTCTTCATTCCGCCAAAGAGACCGAAAAATCTGCTAATGCGTAGGTGACGTTTGTGTTCATGACTGATGCATACACACCATATTTTTCACAATGAATAAAAAACTATAATAAAATTTAGTTACAACATTGAAGTGATATTCATGTATTTATGTGCAGGATGAAGACAAGAAGTCCGGGATGGGTGACGGTCAAACAACAGAAGATGAGTCCTCCCAGGACTCAAAGGGTGAGTCGCAGGTGTCAGTGGACCCTGCCCAAGCCCAAGGTAACGCTGATGTAGATCAACCAGACAACAAAGAGGAGGATAAGCCACCTAGTATAGAAGGTCAGGTTCTTGCACCAGACCCCCCGTCTGGTCAATGCGTTCTTCACAAGTCAGTGTTCATCTACATGGCAACTAACCTTTTGGGGCTAACATTAAGAACTTTTGCCTGTTAACTTTGTGAAAAAAAAGTAGTAGTTACGAAAAATATCCGCGGCAATGGCGGTAGTGGACTTTAAGGTCTAGACCACACATAAAATCACACACCACATTTTTTACTTGAATATAAAATAATACAGTTTTATACCGCTTTTTATGTCAGTAGGTGATAGTTGGTTGGGTAGATATGCTTTTATTTTTCAATCAAAGTTAACATGCAAAATGTTTTATAAAATTATGTCACATTTTGCAAACACATGATACATTATGCCATATCTCGTACTAAAATACATATAAAAACCATACATTTAATGAATCAACTAATTTAAGAAATAACTACTTTCACTGAAAATACTTAGTTAATTCTTTACGTACACATAGGTGATTATTGTAACGCTGTTTGTCACTCTAAAATATAAAATTAAGGTTCTCATTGACTTGCTCGATCTTGCTCTTTAATGTCGCTCTACCTAAAAAAAACTTGCTGGCTTAGGCCCTAGTCTAGTTGCTTTTCTGTTAGCGTTCACGCCAAACGATAAGTACAAAATGTATGGCAATGACATTAACTGCGGAAAAGTCACGTGACTCACTATTGTCACTTCCATACATTTTGTCTGTAGCGTTTGGCGTAAACGCACAGAAACGTAACTTGGCTAGGGCTGAGCTGACTGATCGATTTAAAACACTAGAATTTTTTTTTGTAGGCTGGTGAATTTTTAATACGTACACCTACTTAACACTAAACCTCACGATCGATATGATTACACTATTTTATTATATTTGTTAGCACATGTATTTCGTTGTCATGTTGTAATTGTTCGTCGCAAAACTCGCAAGTCACTCCTCATTTATCCCTGAAGAACCCTAAGGTAAGTGTCGATTTAGAGATAATTAACTTTCAAAAAAAATATTTTTTAGTTAGGCAAATACATAAAAATATTATAAGGTTGATTATTATTATTAGTGGTTCCTGAATCATAAATCATAATATATCACCATTATTTGATTCAATGAAATTAAAACAAGTAACTGCATAATGTAGGTAATATAAATGAAAATAATCGTTTATTTAACTAAAATAAACAAGTCAAAGAAATCAACATTAAAATGTCTACAAATGTTGTCAAATAAATAATGAAAATAATATTTTTAACCGACTTCAAAAAAGTGCGTTCTGTATTCGACCCGACCAGTTTGTGGGTACGCATGTTTATATGACCGCAATTTTCTCAAAGATGGTTGAAACCATTCTGATATTTTTTTCACGAATGTAATCTATATATATTCAGGAAAGTTTTAGTATAAAATACAATAGGTAATCATTCCTATGTACGGTGTTATATGCATAAATATACACACTAAGTAGAAGATTTATGGCCGTTTTCATTAACACTAGGAGACACCTAAATGTGATGCCTAAATATTAAGGAATGGTCTAGCGCGAAAAAAACACGTCACCAACCACTAGGCGACAACCATGGATAGTCCATAGTTGTCGCCTAATGGTTGGTGACATGTTTTTTAGCGCTAGGTAACACTCCTTTTAATTTTTAGGCATTAAATTTAGGTGTCTCCTAGTGTTAGTCAAAACGGGCATTAGTAATTAACGAATTCGTGAAAGTAATCGAATTCAATATAAAGTATTAAAAAGAAAAAAAAACAGACAAGTGCGAGTAGGACTCGCGCCCTGAGAGTTCCGTACGAACTTAATTATGTATGTAGATAGTTATAATAAAATAAAATTTTCCATATAAATATGCAATAGCGCCATCTATGAGCACAATTACATACCATTAGTAATAGCATCTTCTCATAGATGGCGCTATTGCATATTTCTAGTTAAGGGACTTGACATACGTACAGACGGACAACAAAGTAGGTAGTAACAAAGTAAGGGTTCCGTTTTTCCTTTTGAGGTACTGAAACCTAAAAAGAAAAAAAAACAACTGTCATCAAAAAACACTACAAAGTAAATAATAATTTTAATTTTAGTTTCGGAAGTCGGTGGCAAAAAAAAAGCAAACAAAAACCAAACCCACCGACTTCCAAAACTAAAATTATTATTTATATTGTAGTGGTTTCTTGAAGTCTTTTTTAAGCGCGCTATCCACACATTTTATCGTTTGTGCATGACTAATTTCGTTTTTGCCGCCATTATGAAAGTCAACTTGTTTCACCTGTATCCCCAATTCCCCGAACTCGAATGGACTAATCTACCATGTTTTAAAAATTCTAGCTTATTTTCGCGGAAATGTTGAGACCAGCAAAATGCTGAGATAACCCTAGTCCAGGGATGGCGAACCTATGGCACGCGTGCCAAAGCTGGCACACGCGACAGAAATAACTGGGCACGGCAACAACTAAGTCACATTAAGATTTTCATTATCTTTTCATTAGAACTAGTGTCCGACCGAAATTGGTTATTAGGACGGAAATCGAAACCGAAAATGAATTTCGGCAACAGTCTCAGTTTCGGCCGAAACCGAAACCGAACTTTCCTTACAAGGATCATGTTTTGAGGGGAAAATAAAGAAAACGTTATTATAATCAGTCAGTATTAGAATAAGGGACATATAGGTATCTAACTGTAGGTACTTGAATACCTTGGTAATAAGTATTAAAATTAATTTTGAAACTCTGAATCCATAATACTATCATCACTAATGAACTATAGTAAGTACCAAGTACCTAACTAATGTTTGGTAGGTATAGCATTAGCGAGACAGTTAAATTAACCAAAAAAGTATTTAGATAGGTTAAACTTGATTCTACCATAATCTATGTATTAGTTTGTTATAATGAATTATTTTTTGATGTTTGCTATCTACTCTAATACTATATCACGTAATAAAACTTACCGAATTCAAAATAATTCACACGAAAACTCACAACAAACAAAACGAACTGCAAACACAAGCCAGTCACGACATGATTAGGCACGTGGACGCGGCAAAATTTCTTCGTCGCTTATAATATACAGACCACAGCGCGAGAACTCCTGAATGCAGTTTTTCGGTTTCGGTCGTAATTTCGGCAGGTTTGCCGCCGAAACCGAAACTAAACCGAAACTCGACCGAAACCGAAACCGAACATTCTGTCGGACACTAATTAGAACAGTGCATTATTATAAGTTATTATAACATTATAGATTTGTCTTTCAAGTAATTTTAACTGTCTATAATTAAGGATTTTAATGTAATTTTGTTTTTATTTTCCTTACTTTTCTAAGAGATGGCAAAGACATTTTTAGGGTTCCGTACCAAAATGGTAAAAAAGGAACCCTTATGGTGCGACTTCGTCTGTCTGTCTGTCTGTCTGTCACACCTGCTTATTTCAGCAACTACTTATGCTATCGACTTGAAATTTGGAATAGTTATAAAGAATGCTTGTTCAACTTTATTGTAAATGAAAAACGTCCAAAAATATTTTTATTTTCATTGCAAAAGGGGCCGGAGTGGGGGTCCGAAATTTTAAAGTGGGGTTACTAGGTCAAGTGACATATCATATGAAAGGGCTTGATCTGCACATTTCAAAATATATTTTTATTTTATTTTATGTCTCACAGTTTTCGACATATGATGAAAAATGTCCAAAAAAATACCATTCCCCCCCCCTTATCTCCGAAGTTTGCGGGGCGAAAAATCTGAAATAATTAGAGTTGATAGGAATTGACCCAAATATGGCACCAAAAATAAAACGATGTTCCTAACTATTACAGTTTTTTCAAAATCATCAAAATTCCTTCACAAACAAACTTAGTTATGCGGTCCGGTTGTTTTCACTTTAGAAGTCCAAAAATGATACGGAACCCTCGGTGCGCGAGTACGACTCGCACTTGGCCGGTTTTTTTTTTCACGTTAGCATAGCACCCAGTTTGGCAGTTGCAAAAAGGTTCGCCATCCCTGCTCTAGTCAGTGCCTGCCCTAAGAATTTCTTGCTAAAACGCATGTACCTAGGTACCGTACTGAAATACTATTAGATAACTCCATGTTAGAACTAATTCGAATCTCATGAACGAGTGTTAATCAGCTAGAAACTGAACATAAATCGACAAAAGCGTTGCTAGTAAACTTGCAACCTTGTCACTTGTCAGTATTGATTTCTGTGCATAGCACTTACAGTAGCTTTAAATGGCGCCTGTACTTGTGCGTAGATCACTACGATTTTAATCTTGGCATTTTGAGCATATTGGGCATTTCTATTTACCTATTACATTACAAAAATGCTCCGCATAAACCTAGGTACCTACTTACTAATACTGTTTCTGCCCACTTTGTTCTTAATCCTACTTCCTACTATCCTATCCTACTAATATTATAAATAGGAAAGTTTGTGAGGATGAATGTATGTATGGATGTTTGTTACTCTTTCACGAGAAATCTACTGAACGGATTTTGATGAAACTCTACAGTAGTATAGCTTATACATCAGAATAACACATAGGCTACTTTTTATCCTAAAAACGCGGGCAAAGCCGCGGGTGGAAACTAGTGTTATCATAAAGCCTTGCAGATACAAATATTAGTCAGTGAAAAGGAACTCTGCTTGTTCTGTAACTGGTTATTAATAAATCTAGGTACTACATATTTGAATCCGTAACGTGTCTGTATGTTTATTTATGAAATAAACATGACTTTCCCGCACAATGTAAACCTGTTGTGTAAGAATAAGAAGTGCAAGGGCTGCTCGTCTCGAATTCTAGATAGTTTTCTGTCAATAATTTTAATCTACAAAGGTATTTTGGGATACACAGCCTAAAACTAACTCAAACATGGCAGAAAAAACTTATTTGGTCAACTGGTAATGTAGGAATATAAAGTCCTGTTTGCCTACCTCGCGCAGTATAAAAAAGGATCTATTTATCTTATTTTAAAGGAGAGAAAGTTTGAATTTACAAATCGTAGGTACATGATTTGTATTCAAACTATCTCAAGATCATAAAGAAGGTAGGCTTTAAATCCTAACCTTTTTTCGATTCGATTCACAAGATACTCAGAAACAGCTTACAATTACAATTTCCACATAACATTTCTGAAACATAAAGCAAATAGGTATTTTTTTAAAGGCTTCAAAGAAATTGCTCAAAACCAAGAGCAGACCATGCTATGATTTGTGTAAATCTCTTCTCTGAGATATTCTTAATCTGCTGCAGTAAGGAAATCATACTTATTTTAAAATGAGATGAATTTATTCTTTTGAAACCGGTAGTATCACTGCACAGTCAAAAGATAAATGCTACGCTATTATATTGTAATACATTAGTCGATGATATTTGTAATTATACGGATTCAGGCTGGGTGGATAAGTCTGAGTCACACTTACCTAGAATATGTTGACCTCCTTGACTGATAAGACGTTGAGAAATCACAGCTCTTCTTACATCGGTCTTATGATTAATCCGGCCAGACTTTTAATGCATACCGGTTTTAGAACAAAATTTATTTCGAGTTTCGTTATTACAAGTTTTTGAGTCGTTGAATTCTTTGCCGTCTATGACTTGATAAGTACTTTCACACTATACATTACTTAGGGCCGATCAATCGCAGCTTTTAACCACGGAAGAGAGTTTAATCTCCAGTCTTCGTTTGTTTTCTATTGTTTTATGCTTAGGAAACAAAAGACGGGAGATAAAACTCTTGCGATTGATTGATGATTTAGTACATTTACGTCAGAATTTAATTTTAGGCAGGCATAAATTCTAGTGTGATTGATAAATTCCCCAAAAGACTACCACAGTAAACTTATTGCGCAAAACGCTACGTTAGTTTCTTCATACCTACGCAGTTCACGACCACACCGACCAGCATTGATCAAAGTAATTACACTCTCGCGCAAGTGTGGCCGATTCCTAATATGCATGAGAGAAATGGATCACTCATTCATAATTCAACGACTGCCATCTAAACAATCTCAGAATTTCTACATAATAAATTAATAATCCGCACCCCATAAACATTTCGTCCAATTAATAATAACTCGGCATAAGTACATTGTATTAACCGCTTACTTTTAGGGTCTGAACATACGTCCGGAATGCCCCTCCGGAATTAAGAATCTGAATGAGTGATTTGACGTCGAAAGTGAATGGGATCGTTCATAAATTGAACGATTCCAGCCGCAATCGTTCAATTTGACGTAAAATACCTCATTCAGTTTCTTAATTCCGGAGAGGAATTCCAATGTCTGCTTCGCCCTTATCCGGCGAGATTCAGTTAGCATCCGAGCAATTTAGCCAATCATGTGTGAACAGAGAAACGACCATTACGTACACTTTCATACATTAAGGCCTAAGTTCACCGACAAGATAACAGTCCGATAAATTGAAAACAGCCGTTTAACTTGACTTTTTGTATAGAAAAAGTTATGGTAAACAGTCGTTTTCAATTTAACCGACTGTTATCTTGTCGGTGAACTTGGCCCTAAGTTGCACTTTGAAGAATGAATTCAATCGGGATATCAATTTGTAAGATCTACATTTTATCTATCTACACATCTACCTTGGTAAACAACGTTTCAGATACTACTATATAACAGTTTCGGATACATAAATGCACAGATCCTGTGGGACACGCGAAAGAAGTCGCGGGCAAAGTGCTAGTCTGAAACCTGAAACTATAATACATAATTGTATCTGATACACGTAATTAGGTATTGTATCTGATTGGTTTGCTATCCGCTATCCGCAGCTAACACCTTGTAGCGTCATCGCGTCAGTGTGACCTACACCTAATATGCATGAGAGAAATGGATCACTCATTCATAATTCAGTCACTACAACGAACAGTTTGCCCAGTCAGATCGATTTGTTGTAACTTTAGAACACATTAGAACCAAAGGGCATTGGCACGTTTGTTAAAAAAAAATAGTAAATTAAAAATTAAAAAAACCCGACTGCCAAAAAACAACTAAAAAGTTCAAAACAAGAGCACTTTTCAAGCAGTCTGATGCAGTTGGTGGCAATTATTTGTGTTAAATCTTAGATTTTATGCCACCAACTGCATCAGACTGCTTGAAAAGTGCTCTTGTTTTGAACTTTTTAGTTGTTTTTTGGCAGTCGGGTTTTTTAAATTTTTAGTTTACTATTTTTATTTTTCACTTTTTAGTTTTTAATGTATGTTTTCGTAATCTTCTTTTTTGTTTGTATATCGTTAATACTTGAAATAAAAACTTAAATCAATAAGTAAGAATTAGCGAGAATGATTGCTTTGTTAAACAACTTTAAATGGTTATATATCCTAAACTATTATTTAAAATGAAAAACGATAAAAGGAACCTAAATCTTTTAATGTTACTTGCCAAAATAGTGTAGTACATTTTTTTTACAGTACAGTCGGTTAAAGTTGGGTGATGTAATTATTTTGAATTCAATGTTGGGTAAAAATCTAAGATTTTCTTTGAAACTGAGGCAGTCATGTTTTAACTTTTAACTGTAATTGATAGAAAGGTTATTCGTAGTTACATTACAGAAAAAAAACTGAAGAAAAGTTAATATTCGCAGTCACAGGACTTGAAAGATCATCACATGGTGTCAGTTTTTAAGATTTATTTTTGAATCCTTATAATTTGAAAAGTACATAACCAAGATTTTTTTTCATATTTTTCTGATAACTGTTACGACTTGACCTAATGCTCGATTTCGGCTTGACGTTGATTTCTGGGACACCCTGTATATCCTAAACTATTATTTAAAATGAAAAATGATAAAAGGAACCTAAAGATGATTTTAAAATACCTATTCAACGACACCCCACTTGACATAGTTTATCAACTTTTTTTTTTTCATTTTGACAATATGGCGTCTGGTTGTCGCTGTGGTGAATTTTGATTACTGTTATGTCTTTAGTGACACTCGCAAGGTTAAGACGAATCGATTGACGTAAGAATTATCAAAATCGGCCTACGCATTTGGTCTCTAGAACGCCACATAGAAACAAACATACATACATACATACATACATAGACTGATAAACACATTACCCTCCTTTGCGTCTCGCAGTCGGGTAAAAAGATGTTGTTCTGATATGCAACGCTGAGATTAGTGTTAAAATGGTAATTAAATAAAGAATCTCCACTTGCGTGCGATTATTTTATTTTACGAAATATTTACTGTCTGTAAATCCTATTTACAGAATTCTAGGTAGGTACGGTACAGTAAATCAATAATACAACGTCAAGAGGTAAACGCAAAGGAGTCTTCTCATTCTGCCACTTTTGCAAAAAGCCCGATTGGTGTAGCCGACTCGTGATTTTTCCTTTAAATACAAACAAGGCTTAAAATAAAACCCAGAAACTTGACGAAGTTATCTTTTACACTACTAATACAGCGATAACATCTAATACGGATCTCTAATCAGTTTGCAAAGCGATGAGATTATGTCATTTACCAGTGTAAATGACATAATCTCATCGCTGGGGTGCTGAGCGATCTCAGCACCCCACCGATCTCTTTGTATACGAGAGTTATGTGTGTGTGTGCAACAGGCTACCGAATGTAGGAAGTAGGAAGCTAATGTTTAGTCTGTAATCTGTGATAAAGAATTAAAGACTTTTACAAAGCACTACGGACGGTTCGGCAACTTCATTATCTCAACTACATAGTTTTGTGTAAATTATGGAATTAAATAAATTAAATCGATAGCGTGTACAACTTATCGTTGACAGTTTATCACGTTTGCGAATAGTTTGTTTCTATTTGAATTTGGGCTCTAAATTTGATGAGATAAAGTACATATTTATTTGAAAGAAACAATCCTTTTGAATAGTGTAGCTTACTAAATTAATCTGGATAGGGTTTCGAGTCCGTTGATTAATATAATAGGTAGGTAACGACAACCTGATATAGATTCAATGTCACTGAACGATATCGGTTGTTATCAACTGAATCTTGATAAAAGCTGCCTTCTAAACTGTTCTGTAAATTAAGCTTTATGGATGCAAATAAATCATTACTACCATGAATTTAATTATAGAAAAAAAACCAACGAATTGAGAACCTCGTCCTTTTTTTGAAGTCGGGTAAAAAACTATAAATTTAGGGGAAGGTATATCGTGAGCATAGGGTCTGTAATTAATTCTGTATCCTATTTTGTTATTGTGTAATTTAAATTTATTACACGAACAGTGCGCCGTGCCCGACTCCATTGAACCGCACCTTTGCTCTACAAAGCTCCGTAAGCTAGCACACAGTAACAGCTATTGACCTCGGAAATAGAATTGGTCTCAAAATCGGTTTGGTGTCTCTAGCTCTACAGATTCAAGTACCTACTATAAATAGCCATAATAGGATTTTTGTTAGAAGTATTTACATTTGAAAAAAAAAATTTTTTTTGTTAACAGGCGACTCAAAATCAACAACGGCCAACGGCAAGGACGATGATGGTGTAGATGACTCGAAGGTTGATAAAAGCGCGAAAACGGATGCAGATTCTAAAAAGGTTAGTGAAATAAAAAACCTTTACTTTTTGTGTTTTTTAGAGTTCCGTACCTCAAAAGGAAAAAGGAATCCTATAGGATCACTTCGGTGTCCGTCTGTCTTTCTGTCTGTCTGTCAAGACCTTTTTTCTAAAGAACGCCAAATAAACTTTCACAATCCGAATAATAATAAATGAATGAATTTAATGTTGGCACTTCATTTGCTAATACGAAATACACGCTATTTCTATTGGAATAAAGTTTATTTTGGATTAGCGCGTTCCACGAAAAGTACTGACGGCACTTGTGCCGTCAGTACTCTTCGTGGAAGCGTTTGTTCGTTTCAATTATTACGAGTAGGTTCTTGCAAGTTTGGAGACATGCAAGTTGTAGGTATGACTATATGGACGCATCTCGCGTGCTGCTTACCCAGTTAACGAAAACAGCGTGACGAACACGGATGTCATGATTAATGATTCTGTTTGCTATACTATAAAGATGACCTAATAATACTTAATGGCCTTGAGTTTTATTTAACACATCGAAAAATTTAGGTAATGCCTGCTAGCATGACAAGTAGGTATAGCAAGTTTCGGTTGAGTATTAATTAGTTATTAATTTGTAAAAGCACGTGTTCTAATTGTGAGACAATCAATTTAGCACTCTTGAAATATAACCAATGTGATGACAAAAAAACCTGACAAGTGCGAGTAAGCCTCGCGCTCTAAGGGTTCCATACAAACTTGACTCGAGAAGGGGGGGGGGTAATATTTGTCAAGCTTAACAGCTTGATGGATTTTACCATACAGAGGTGTCGTTAGTTTTATCTTTATTGTAAGAGTGACAGGGAATAATATTTAAATAGGTATTACGAAGTCAGGTTTTTTTTGTAATTTTGTTTATCTTGATTATCTTGTTTAAAATGTTTTTTTATGTAAGAATACCTATATACTTACTAAGAAAACAATGTTCAAAAATTAAATGTTGAACAATATATGTAAAGAAGCGTGTTTATAAAAACTGGTACAAATAAAATAACAATCAGACTTTGTAATGTTTTTTTTACGACGCTGAATTTATAACTAACTTAACGCGTTCAAAAAACACGAGGAAACTAGTTTAGCTTGACGTATTCATTCATTCACGTTCTTTAGTTTTATTAATTATAATATTTATGTAAATTTAACCTAAAAGTGTCTCAGATTACCTTATATTACTATATTATAGTCAAACTTGCACTATTGCGAAGCTGAAGTCAATAGAAAATATGACTATTCTCAAAAATGAAGTCAAAACATTGTCACCTATTTCAGGGTTGTATCGGCGAGGTTAAAAATACGGCGACCTCGCATGTCAAGGACACGTCCCTCTCACAAATTGCGTTCCTTTATTTTATTTTGAACAATATCAGATGAATATATTATTTATCATAGGTTTTCATTAGTCGCGAGAGGTGATAGGGATAATTCGAGGAGGATTCGTATTTACGAAAAGAGCTTGTTTTTTATTCGACACTGATCGCTACTATAAATCAAAACCATAATTATTTTGGTATTTTTAATATTTTTATGTGATTTTTTCAAAATATCACAACTTAATCAAATCCTGAAAGTACCTTCAGGATTTGATTAAGTTCCCCCACACACGTCCGACAATCGGTGACCAATTTTTTGTCAGCGAATTGAAACACACAGATTTCAATATTGAATCGCACATGTCCTACAAAAACTCGGTTTAAAATCAGTGATAAACGTCGGTGAAAAATTCGAAATTCGTCGTACAAAAATATGACGTGGCCGGGTAGCCTACTAAAGCAGCGTATGGGTACGTACGACTTCTCAAAATGTATGTTTATTATTTAGGAAGAAAATGGCGAGACGCATGATGAGGATGAAAAGGATGACGTAAAGACCAACGACAAAGGTGCCAAGAAGGCCGCACCTAAAAAGAAGCCTAAGAAAGAGGTAAGAACATTCCTTAGCTCATTATACATTATACAGGTTGTGCCACGGCTATGCCACATGGAGGGAAATTACTTTAAATATTTGAGATAGGAAGTTTTGCTTCATGGAGACTTCACTTTATCTGCAAAATTAAGTAATATGTAGTGCATTCAAAGATTTTTAAAAAGTTGCTTGCTTCATCTGGGAATCGAGCCGACCAAATGTAAAAAAAGAAAGAATCGTCGTATTGTTATTGTTAAGTTGGCATCACTATTTTTCGCACTACACTGAATGCTAAGTTTGTGTTCGTTTGCTTTCTTAAAAAAAAGATTCCGACGAATTGAGTTTCTCCTCCTTTTATTGAAATCTGTTAAAAATGAAACAGTCTCCCGCTAGCTCCCGCCTTTAATTGATGTAACTCGTTATATTCACTACAAATATTTTGTTACTTGTAGGACACCGAGGAGGAGGACGAGGAAGATGAGGACGAGGAGGAGGAGGAGGAGGAAGAAGGAGATGAGGGGGAGGAGGAAGAAGTAAAGAAACCAACTAAAGAAAAGTATGTTAGATTTTGTTACTTCAGTCACAGATAATATAATACTACGTGTACATGCCTCATCTCATACAAAAAAACGTGACCGCCTTAACGCGGGCTATCTGCGGGCTATACATTTTTCGTGCTTAAAGTATAAGTATATATATATAGTAAGATAATAATATTAATTAGATGACACAGTAGAAATGTGTTTTTATTATTTACCTGTTAAATTAATATTATTATCTAAAACATTATAAGAATACATTTTTCAAAAATGCATCTGTTCATTTAACATATTTAAAAATACGGTTTAGTGCGAGCGAGACAGGTGACAAAATGTAGAAGCCCTCTTTAAAGTATGATAGACATATTTCGAAATGTTTATGTATTTTGTCGTTACAGAGCAAAGAAGCCGGCGAAAAAAGCTAAAGACGAGGATGAGGGCGACGATGACGAGGAGGGCGACGAGGAGGAGGAGGAGGAGGAGGAAGAGGAAGAGGAGGAGGCGCCCAAACCCAAGCCTAAGAAAGAGGTATAACCCGCGCCAATAAAGAACCGAATTTAAAATGGCGACACTGAACCGACCAATTGACCGCACGGTTGTCGCAGTGGCTGAGAGATTGGCTGCTGCGCAACGTGTCGCGGGTTCGATTCCCGCATTGCACATAGGTCTGGCTGTTTGTGTATGTGAAATTTGTGTTTGTAAACGCACCCACGATACAGGAGAAATCCTAGTGTGGGGCAACGTTTTAAAAAAAAAAACAACGATCATTCCCCTCTCACTCGCACGTTATTGCTGTCTTTACTCACACACGTCGGGTGTGGTTATACGATTATTATGCTTTTTGCTTGTGTCAACTAGCATGTGATCATTTTTACCTAATTAACAACATTGATCCACTAATATGACTAAAGGAGGCGTATGTAGGTACACGAATTACTAGATGACTACTTGAGCGATTAAAGCCCGTTTTACTAACACTAGAAGGCAATGAGAATGTCACATATTATAAGGAGTTACCTAGCTCTAGACAATACAATGTCGAATCAAAAGAATTCGTGATTTCGTGTACATACATCCGTCTTAATAAGACAGGCCAGAATATTGAGTCTATTGAAGTCTTTATTACTTAACTAGACTTATACCCGCGACTCCATCCGCGTGGACTACAATGAAATGACCAGTTTAAATGACCTCCGTAGTGTAGGGTGGCTAGTACTACGAAGAGGTCAAGCTGTATCTCTGGTTTATCCCGCCGGAGTAGGATGAAACGTGGCTTAGATTTTAAGTTGGACTCCAAGCTCCAATCCGTTCAGTACTTTTTGCGTGATGCGCGCACAAACAGACAAAAAAAAAATACTTTCGGTCATGGTTACGTCCCAGTTCCCTATCCCGACTATTATTTCTGGAATATCTTCAATGTACAGACACGGCTCTTTTACAATTTTATAATAGTACTAGCTTCCGCCCGCGGCTTAGCCCGTGTTTTTGGGATAAAAAGTAGCCTATATGTTATTCTGATGTCTAAGCTATATTACTGTAAAATTTCAACAAAATCCGTTCAGTAGTTTTTGCGTGAAAGAGTAACAAACATCCATACATACATACATCCATCCATCCTCACAAACTTTCACATTTATAATATTAGTAGGAAGTAGGATAGATACAAGGTTTCACATAATTCACATTCTAATCTGAACGTTATTTATCCAGCCGACAGAGCCGCCCGTCCCGCTGCCAGCCGGCAAGGGCATCCCCCTGGGCCACATCAGTAACGTGGAAGTATCGCTGTCGCGGTTCAAGACGCAGGACCAGAAACTGCTGCATCAGTACTTGTATGGGGTGAGTTTGTACTCAACACACTACTTTTAGCCTCATATTACAGAACGATACCCAAGCACAGATCTCGCCTTGAGCATAGATTTAAAGCCATTTGATTGGTTGAAACTAGTTTTAAATAGTAATCGACACTTGAGTTTTGTTCTGTAATACGGGCCTTAATTCCAACTGCTGACTGGCAAATCTTTTTTCCACGACATGTCGACACGATACAAAAAGGGCTACATATTTATTATTTATATTATATATTTTAGTTTTAAAGTAAAATATAAAAGAAACAAGTTTTTGGTGCACATAATATGCTTCATAATATTAACTACTTTGACTTCTTCTACATATAAGACTAGGATTAATGTTGTAAAAATTATGTCAACATTCATTATAAGGTAGGACCTTTGTCGTTATCGCAAATATTTTCTTAATGCAGCATTATTATCATCTCATATCACAAAAAAAACCTTCTTACTGTGCTTCAGACCTCGCCAATTCGCTAATGTACATTTGTTTATCAGCAACTATGCTTGGACCGCAATGTGAAGCGCAACATAAAGAAGTTCAAGGGCTACGAGTGGGCCATCGGCTCGTCAGAGTACAAGGCGAAGCTCGAGGAGACCACCAAGATGGAGTCCAAGCAGCTGCGTACTATGTGTGAGATGCTAGATCTTGATAAGAAGGGTAAGTGATATATAGATTTTTTGTAGATATTTTGATTTTAATTCAAGTAAAAAATGTATAAATAGTAAAGTAACAATAGTGATGTTTAGCAAGCAGTAGAGTTACACAAGATTCAGTCAAGTCATTGTGTGAACATAATTACAGTCCGGCCGCGGAGAGAATGCGTTCCTGACAGGTCGTAATTGTATGGGCGACGAAATTTTGAAGTGGAAAATATTTTACGATTAAAAATATTTTCATCGTTTAAATGTATACTATTGATACTAATTTAAGTAAAATTCTTTATAACATCTATCTACAGTAAATTGAAATAGTTAAGTGCTAAAATAAGCATGTGTCAGGAACGCATTCTCTCAGCGGCCGGACTGTAGTAAGCACATTCTCTATCTTGAAAAAAACCGGACAAGTGAGAGGAGTACGACTCGCGCCTTGAGTGTCCCGAAATCTTCAATAGGCGGGTCCACACAGAGCGAGCAGCCTCGCGAGGTCGAGGCACGATAAATATTAGCCGATTAAATATTAGCCGCGAGATGAATATGCCGGTTGTCATGATGTCTTAACTCTCAACTGAACGAACGAACAAGTGGCTCCGGCATGCCGCGCGCAGCAGCCTCGCGATGATACTGAGGCAACTGCGTTCGTTCGGAAACAGTTTGCTCGCGCGGCAAATTCCTCGCGATGCTGCTCGCTCTGTGTGGACCTGCCTAATAGTGCTATCTATTACATCATAGATATATTATATCTTGATCATAGATGGCGCTACGTGTATGTCACGCGGATGAAGTCGCGGGCAAAGTGCTAGTACCTAGTACCTAGGTACCTAATAAAACAACGGTGTGTGTATCAGGCTCGTCGTCGGAGCTGTCAGCGCGGCTGGTGGGCTTCCTGCAGCAGCCGGGCCCCAACAGCCCGCACGCGCGCGGCGTGGCCCGCGCACCTCCCGCAGCTCCGCCTTCCACGCCCGGCGGCCGGCCGCGCCGCTCCGCCGCCGTCAAGGTGCACAACAGAGGTAACACTAGCTATCCTACTATACCATAAACGCGAAAGTTTGTGAGGATGTATGAAACTTTACAATATAGCTTATACAATAAAATACACTACTTTTTTATCCCAAAAACGCGGGCGAAAGCTACTAAATATTGTATATTTTTGTGAATTTGAAACTTGTGTTCACTGTCCATTCTTTAGCGCAGTGGTTCTTAAACTTTTTGAAGCTACGGACCACTTTCAGAATTTAAAAAAATCCACGGACCCCTGTTGAAGAAAATTTTAGAAACGAAAAACAAAAAAAGCATATTACAAAAAACCGGCCAAGTGCGAGTCATACTCGCGCATCGAGGGTTCCGTATCAGTTTTGGACGTATAAAAGCCGGAAAAAACCGGACCGCATAACTAAGTTTGTTTGTGAAGGAATTTTGATGATTTTGAAAAAACTGCACTAGTTAGGAACATCGTTTTATTTTTGGTGCAATATTTGGGTCAATTCCTATCAGCTCTAATTATTTCAGATTTTTCGCTCCGCAAACTTCGGAGATAAGGGGGGGGGAATGGTATTTTTTCAGACATTTTTCATCATATGTCGGAAACTGTGAGACATAAAATTAAATAAAAATATATTTTGAAATGTGCAGATCAAGCCCTTTCATATGATATGCCACTTGACCTAGTAACCCCACATTAAAATTTCGGACCCCCACTCCAGCCCCTTTTGCAATGAAAATAAAAATATTTTTTGACTTTTTTCATTTGCAATAAAGTTAGGCAAGCATTCTTTATAACTGTTCCAAATTTCAAGTCGATAGCATTAGAAGTTGCTGAAATAACCAGGTGTGACAGACAGACAGACAGACAGACGAAGTCGCACTATAAGGGTTCCTTTTTTACCATTTTGGTACGGAACCCTAAAAAGCACTTTTATTGGTTAGTTTACAGTGATTTTTAACATGACCTAGCGATCAAACAAACGATTCGTGAATGTGAGGTGTGAGGATGTAAAGATGTATGGATAGATGTAAAGATGTATGGATGGATGTATGGATGTTTGTTACTCTTTCACGCAAAAACTACTGAACGGATTTTGATGAAACTTTACAGTAATATAG
This sequence comes from Thalpophila matura, assembly GCA_948465475.1. Taxonomy (NCBI): domain Eukaryota; kingdom Metazoa; phylum Arthropoda; class Insecta; order Lepidoptera; family Noctuidae; genus Thalpophila; species Thalpophila matura. The sequence goes on along the minus strand of OX419198.1, from coordinate 6,888,087 downwards.
CTTATACATCAGAATAACACATAGGTTACTTTTTATCCCAAAAACGCGGGCGAAGCCGCGGGCAGAAGCTAATATAAAATAATTATGTTAGGAGTGAACTGAGTGGTTGCGTACCCCTGGCACTCATATCACGGACCCCCAAAGGGTCCATGAACCCCAGTTTCAGAAACCCTGCCTTAGCGGAAGCCGACTCTTAATGTCAATTTAGGAAAAACGAAAATTTTATCAGCCTGGGGTAATTTAGGAACAGTCACATGTTAGCCATGTTATACTTATCTTATTAAATATGTCTCAACTGATGCACGCAGGACGCGGTAGCTCAGTGGTTAGAGTGACGCCACGGTTTGGTAGAAGTCGCGGGTTCAAATCCCTCACGCGTCAGTTGGTTTTTGAAATCTCTTATTGCGTTGTATAAGTAACTTGGTTAAAATCGATTGTGACTGTTAAAAACTATACTTTAAATCAAGACTGTCGTTATAATCACACTTTGTTAGGTTTAGATTTACTTTGATTAAAAAACATAACATAACAATATTGCAGAAATCTCTTTCACTGCAGTATTGATATTTAATCTTATTATACATGTTCAACAGGCTATTCTGATGAAGAATATGAGACCGATCCAGAGACAAAAGTGAAAGGACCCAAGCCAGCCAAAGATGGCTCAGAAGATTCAGATGTGAGTACAGACAGATAAATCTAACCATACATTTAGTTTATTGTGGCCCTTCAGGCAGCGTTTTCCAATCTTGTGCTTATCTCGTCCGCCTATTCTATATTAGAATTATTTATTTCAATTTAATATTTTCTAATATGTAACCTAGAAGTTATTTCTAATGTAGGTAGCATGAGCATATGGATATGCTTAATGTTATAGTAAGAGTATGGGGAGCAGTGTTATGTAAAATCTGTTTTTTAATCAGATACTGATTTTATAGATGCAAATGTCAAACAGGCTTTTTTTCATACAAAACATAATTTACTTTTATGGAAATAAATCGAACGCTTGTTTTAATTGCATCAACTTAAGCAGCCTACTTTAAAGTAACGGCATACTAATACCTCTACAGTATTCCCAAATTAATAATGCGCATGCAGATCTTCGCTAATTGTCGTATTCCCGGAAACAAAAAAGTATATAGAGTGGTTAAGTGCATTTTCTTCATGCATAATTTAGGGCTCTTACGATTTAATGATTCGGTGTTTCCGGGAATACGACAATTAGCGAAGACCTGCATGCGCATTATTAATTTGGGAATACTGTACACGTTTTGGATTTTGAGATTTGCATCGGTCCAATCAGTATTTGAGATAAAAAACGGACTTTAGTAAACGCGTGTACATTGTAGGGGTCGTTCAACCCGAGCGGGTCGGAGGAGGCGGACTCGGACTTCGACCCCGAGGCGGGCGAGGCGGCGGCCGGGCCGGGCCGCAAGCGCAAGCCGCCGGGCCGCCGCCGCTCCGCCGGCAAGCCCGCCGCCGGCAAGCGCGGCCGCAAGCCCAAGGGCAAGAAGGGACGGGTACGTACGCCACCAATTGCCGCTACTGCTTATGTTATCACTTCTACACAATGTCCCGTCAGGCCAGCCGAGTTGCTTTTCTGTTAGCGTTCACGCCAAACGATAAGTAGAGACCGTTTCACGTAACAATTCCCTTCGACGCTATGGCTGCCCTGAATGTCACTCCAATTTAGGTCTAAACATGTTGTTTTTTGTAGATTTATGTGTTAAAGTAATGCCTAGGACACTATAAAGTGGTCAACGAGAATTAGTACTGAAAGGAAACTTCCAACACCTTTAAAAACGTTGTGACATATTAAAATTCAGTGCAGCTAACATAGCGTTGAAGGGACTTCTTACGAGAAACGCTCTCTACAATATGTATGGCAATGACATTACCAGCGAAGTCACGTGACTCACTAATGTCACTTCCATACATTTTATCCATAGCGTTTGGCGTTAACGCTAACAGAAAAGTAACTTGGCTAGGGGGGGCAGGGTCCCCATACATTATCACTACCACTATTCATGAATCAGACCCACAATGAGACAATTTACCGAAGATTGCTGTATAAAAATCGCCAGGTACTCGGTACCTCAGACATTTCTAGGGATAACAATACATATTTATTGGATTTATTGCGCTCAGATACAGCCAAAACTGATCTTGCGATCATCAATTCTTTTTTTTATTTTGCTAAGCCAAAACATAAATTGCCTGGTAAGCAATTGGTACTAGATGAACCCTGAAAGCTACCTATGTAGCAGTCTAAAGCCTGAAAAGTTTGTTATTAGACTGTCTGCCAACAAATGAAGATAGTAGACACTGAAAATGCACTCCCAAACTAGGTAGTAGGGATACCTTAAGATTAGATAATAATCATGATAATACACATGCACGACAGTGTGTTGTAAAACTTGTAAATTATCTTTGTTTTGTGCAGCCGAGTAAACCGAGCCGCGGTCGACGAGCAAAGTCTGACAGTGAAGAGGAAAGTGAAAAGTCCGAGAGTGAGAGCGAGAACGAGTCTGCAAGCGAGGGGGAGGAGTCTGATGTAAGTAACAACATATAATTAAAGTTAAAAGCTACATTGAGTAAGCTATTTTTACTACTCGCCCATAGCGAGTACATTCAAATATAAATGCATCGAGTAGTAGTACAAAGAAACGTCACCGCCGTAATGAGAGGTATCCTCGGGCTATAATTTTTTTCGTACATATAGGTTTTTTTAAAATTTGTACAAATGGTCTATTTTTTCATGTTCTGAATTTTACGCCATCTATTGAGATTTATTTGAACAAATGTTCCTTTCTTCCTGATGGGAACTCGTGCAGTCAATACCGTTGCTGTTGCTGTGAAAACTCAGAAGAATTATTAGAAAAAGTTCAAACTCAAATTGTTTATTGCATGTGTAAAATACAAGGTTTGCTACAACTTTGAGTATCTATTACTTTTTATTTGGGAAAGACAAAGTAACGTGTGTTATTTTGTAGCAGGAGCCCAAGTCTAAACGCGGGCGGCCGGCGGCGCCAGTCGCGAAGGGCCGCAAGGGCGCCGTAGCCAAGAACGCCACCGCTAAGGCCACGCCCGTCAAGCGGAAAGCACCCACTCCACCCGGTATGTTACGTTTCATATTTTACATAATAATGTTCCTAAAAAAAGTCATTTTTTTATGTCTACTGCAGAATAGTGGTCATGCTCTAAAATAGGAGTGTTGCCTGTTGTTAGGCAAGTATTGTCCACGCGACCTTATGGCTGGACTGAAATTGTCTCAGCGAGATAATCGCACATGTACAGTTGAAAGTGGGCAATAAACTTTGTTTTACAAAAATATACTTTTACAGTTATTGCTTGATTTATGTATTATGGTAGCAATTTCAATTAGCAGCCACTTCTGCCTGGCCAAGTAAGATCATGCAGGCTACAGACTATGAACAGCCCGGATCAGTTCTCTTGCACCAGATATGTGACTGCTTCTCTCTTATCTTTAATGAGTATTATATTTGTAACGTTCTGAATATAGCTAAGAAGAAGGCACCCGCCGCCAAAGCCGCGGGGCGACCGGCCAAGAAAGGTAAGAAGGCGTCATCAGACGAGGAGTCGGGGGAGGGCAGCGAGGACGAGGACGAGGACGAGGCCAGCGACGACGACGACGAGAGCGGCGACGAGTCCGACGCCCCCGCCGACAAGAAGGCCAAGCGGCCGCCCACTGTGAGTCTTTGTCACTGAACAAAAATATTGAATATACGTTAAAAAATTGGTGACAATGAAAGAGAAAAGACTTCCTTTTGCATAGATGGTTTTCGCTAAAGTGTTCACCTTACGTAGGGCTCAAGTAGAAACATTTGCATACCTGTATCTGCCAAAACGAGAATTTTGATGCCCATCACCAGCCTGGGAATACACTGACTGGCAAGTTGATATATCTTCATCAGTATGTGGCACGCGAATGCACCCATAGCCGCCGCCCTGTATTCGCGTTTGACTTGATCATCACACACCACCCTGAATGAGATTTATCTTATGTAGGTACACTCCAGGTGCGGATACATGATTTTGTTCAGGGGGACAATTTTTGTGTGATTTTACTTACGTGTCAAAAAATTCGTTATAAACAAAAGAAATATAAATGTTTTATGTATAAATGGTGGTATCGCATCGATGTCCTATAACTGCAAAGTTAAAGGCATTGAGTTGGAGTCGATAATGGTTTCCGACAGATGTCGCCAAACGCTCATAAGAGGTGTTGCAAAGGAATCTCAAATTTCGAGTTAACCGAGTGGGTCGCGGTAGCTCTGTTGGTTCAGAGCAATGGCACGGTTCGCCAGAGGTCGCGGGTTCAAATCCCGCTCGTTATCCATGATTCAGGGGAGGGGAGAATGCACCCCTAGCCCCCTGTATTCGCGCTTGACTTGACCACACCACCCTGTGTAGGACGACGAGATCAAGAAGTACGTGAAGCAGATCCTGGAGGGCGCGAACTTGGAGCAGATCACGATGAAGACGGTGTGCAAGCAGGTGTACAGCCACTACCCAGACTTCGATCTCGCGCACAAGAAGGACTTCATCAAGGCCACAGTCAAGTCGGTCGGTAACAGCTGCTTTATATCTTTATTATATTGTTTTCAGGACTGTTCAGTGTCCGGATTGATGTTTAGAGCACTATACTTGCAGTGCATGCTTGTTTTCTCCTGTGGAAATCATCATATATCATACTCTTTTTCCTGGAATCTCTGGTAACCCCCTTCGACACTTCCCGGGGCGAAGACAGTAGTTTCCTTTTACAACCCTCGCGTTGTACGGCGACACAAGGAAGGTGCGCGAGTCTGACTCGCATTTGCTCGTTTTTTAGGGTTTTTTTTTCATTATTTGCGGGTGTATAAACATTTTTTAGTTTTGTTATACTCCAGTGCATGATAAAAAAAAAAAAACATTATAATGTAGACTAACGCTTAATTTGCAAATGCATGAATATTTTAATTATTTTTAATTTATTTTTGTTATTTTTCTTTGTTGCAGTGTATTTAAGATGATAGGAGTTAAGAGCGGAGTGTAGATGTCTACATAGTATACCTATAGATTATAAAAGGACATAGCTATATATTATTACAATAATAATATATTATGAATAATAAAAAATAATATGAAAAGAAGTGGAACGGATAAACACCCGCTTTACTTTATAAGGTAGATGTTCTGCTTATTTTATTTTTGCATGATGTTTTTTTCTTTGAATGTATGTAACATGATTAATATTTTCAAAGTAACTTCTCTCATAAAGGAATTGGTAATTTTTATTCAGTTTCCTAAGGTACGAGGTACTTTAATGCCAATAAATATAACATTTAAATGTATTACAGTCAGTCCTAAAAGAAAATCGCCAGGAAAGCCCTAGCAACGACATTAATTAAATTATCAATTTCTGGTAAATTACGTGTTTGTTTAATTCGTCTAATTTGTAAAACATGTTACATACATTTGCGATGTTCATTTACTGCCGACCTGTTTTTTATTTGGTATTTTTTTCTTATTCCATTCCATGAATGTTTGATTTTTATCCTCAAATTGATACGGGACTAGTATGATGCATACTGCGCGACTTGGTAAGCGTCCTCTAAGGGCATAACGTTGGATTAGGCGTACGTGAAGCAAAGCCGAGAAAATCGCTATCCATTGCGGTACAATTGTTCTATAATTGGTCGCTTACAACCGACTAATATTGTTCGATTACAACCGACTAATTGGTCAATTACAACCGACTAACTGGTCGATTACAACCGATTGGTTGATTACAACCGACTAATTGGTTGATTACAACTGACTAATTGGTCAATTACAACCGACTAACTGGTCGATTACAACCGATTGGTTGATTACAACCGACTAATTGGTTGATTACAACACTGACTAATTGGTCAATTAAGAGCAGACTAATTAGTCAATTGCAACCGACTAATTAGTCAATTACAACCGACTAATTGATGAGGTTACTGATTGTTTAATTTCAGGACCCCTGTTTTCATCTGGTATGTGAAAATAACAAGAATTATTTGTTTACAGCTCATATCATCGTGAGCAGGTGACTATTCGGCCGCAAACACATACATAGTCGAGTAAGCACCACTTAAAAATACTTAGACTAATGCCCCCGGCGTCGCTCGGCAGTACACCGCACCGCGCAGTTCGACACCGTTATGTTACTCCAAGTAGATACATTTATTTGTTTCGCCGGCGAAGCTGTGTGGGCCTATGTAATTTTATGTTGTAGGAATAATTCCCATTAGAGTAAGGATAACCCAAGTAAAACAGCTCTAGGATTTGTAAGGTCGTTTTATGTTAACTGTGCCTGTATTAGTAATTACGATCACATTCGTTATGTTATGAAGAATGCGGCTCGGTGTTAGCTGGTAACTGATGTATTTCCATTATATTCTATAGTTACTCTATGTTATAAGTTATAGTTTGATAATAAAATGCATATTTTTTTCATAATCAGTTACATAAGCTAATGATTTTGTAATGAAACGTAAAGCTGCAGCACGACCGTTAGCGTTTAAATTAATAAGTTTCTTTTAATACGTTGTTTTTTTTTTTTCATATTGTGACTTGTGTTATTTGCTTTGAAGCGACGCAGCTGACAGTCGGACAACAGCTTTATGTATTGTTCGATTATAAAACGAACGGCGAGGTATATAAGCACATTTTTTTGAAGGTTTAGATTTTAAAGTACATTAACGCTCGAGCCGTATTCAGTTACTCTGATAAGTCACGTTATTCCCTTTTATATACATACAATGATTGTACAAAGTTCAGGAACATTGGCACCATGTGTTATTTGATAAATTTACTTAAAAATTCAAAATTAATTCACTAGTGATATCACTTGCATCCCGCATATATTATAATAAGGATTTAAATACTAGTGTTGTAAAATCCAAAATTATTTTTTTATTGGGATCGGGGAAGACATTGCCTTTGGTAATTAAACTGAGTTATACAGGGTGGCAGATTAAACAGTGGAAATATTTTAAGAGGTCATTGTACTCATCATTATTAACAACTTTTACTATGGGACCAACCCTGAAATCGCGAAAAAAAAAACTGCTGTTCCATACATTTATGTTCTCAAAACTCAACAAAATGTATGGAACAGCTGATTTTTTTTTCGCGATTTCGGGGTTGGTCCCATAGTAAAAGTTGTTCATAATGATGAGTACAATGACCCCTTAAAATATTTCCACTATCTAACCTGCCACCCTGTAATAATGTATTGATTACATTGCTGCAAATAAATTAGGCACGCAAATGACAGGTATGTATAAAATACCTATATTATGTTTCCTAATTTTTAAAATCGTTAACTATTTGTTTTTACAAGATGTTTCGGTGAAGTAAGTTTATTTTTTTTTAACGCGGACGTAGTTGGTAAATGATTTCTCGCAGTTCGGCACTATCGCAAAATAAAACTATTCGATTTAGGGTCGGTTAAGTGTACTTTAAGAAGTGTAAATATTACACAGGACTTGCAATTTTTTGGGGATGATGCGTGTGAAATGTTTGAAATATTAATATAATACATGCGAGTTATGGTAGTCGCATTGTTACTATGATTCTCATATACTAATTAAAGAAGCAACGTGTACTACAATAACTCAATGTAAGGCGTGGTCTCGCTGTCTGCGTGTCCCGCGTTGTAAATTAGTTTGTTTCAATAAGTTAGCGTTGTTAATGATCAGTACATAAATGTGTTCATGTACGCGGCGAGGTGCAGTTTGGTGAGATAATCACGACACGCCCCGCTGTCGTGTCCCGATACGCAACACTCCCAACTCGGTATAATCCCCTTAGTGCAATAATCGTAATGCTTAACAATTTTTTTATTCATTGACGTTTTTGAAATCATATCAATGTTTTGATGTCAATCCGAGCTTAGCTTACATAGACAGGCAATTCTTTCGTTACGTGGAAATAGTGTATAAGTTCATTTTTTTCCGAAGGATCAACCGCTTCTTATAAGTTTAGGTGCTGCTAAGCATTTGATATTGTTTTAATGTAACTTGTGGCCGATGTCGCTAAGTCCCGTGGGTGAGCTAACGTAGGAGCGGGTTCGGCCGAGCGGCGACGCGGCGCAATGCGTTCACTCATAGAGGTGACCTGTTTTTGTCTATATTCGATAATCTCTATTCGTGAATCGCATTGGTGATGAGCAACCCTAGACTTTAAATTGCATTTTATCGGTTAGGGTTGTAGCGATGTCCTATTTTCAGTTTCCTTCAGTTGATAGCCGCCTCCCCGCGCGCTCGAACCTCCTAGTTCTAAGATAGTTTTAATCAACATTAAATGTGTATTTGTGAATTTTTAACCTTATTTCGTGGCTGAGATCTGTAGCGAAGTAGTGACATGCGAGTGATAGCGAGTGACTGGTTCCCCCTTTTACAATTGGATAATAGATAATAAAGTAAATAAAAGTTTGAAATGTATTGTTTTATTTTCACTCTCCCTTCCGCTCCGCAGTCTATTAGTATAATATACACTATCATACAATGATACAAAAGTATGTTACATTTAAATTAAACTTAACATACATTGTTTACAATTAGATGAGAATTATTACCCTAATGAGCTAACATCGAGATCCAATAACGGACGGATTATTGTAAAAGTTAGTATGTACATGTATTTGACTAATAAAATTGAATATACAAAATATAAATTTTCTTGTTAGTAAACTATGTCTACCTCCCAATGTTATAGGGCACACAGATTCTCATCAGTTCCATTTCATAAAAGTAGTGAACACTAACATTATTTACATGCAATATTAGTTAGTCCAAAACAGCTGAATACATCAATGTTAAAAAAGATTATGCGACGATTCCTCTCATTGAGACCACAGTCAAACGTACCGTACTTCATCTTGGTGTCCCCTGCCTGCTTTGACAGACAACAGTCCGGTTTTTTTTTATGTAATGGCATGGAATCGGGCGGCCACCATGATTTGTACTGTGGCTTCCTAAGAATGTTGTCCATTCTAGAGAAAATCTCATGTGCCTGTAATGATAATTACACCGGCACCTATACTTGAACGCGACAATGCTGTTTAGCGGCAACAAATAAAAGTAGTAGTACTTCCTCAGACAATAAACTCTGCTCTGCTATAAACTCGCAACGATAGGTGGCTTCTTGTTCACCAATCCCGATTGCCTAGCATGTCGACCACTAGGCCTTACCTGCCCTGGAATCGGTGGCCGTCCGAGGGGAGATCGTGACCAAAATCGTACACGTCAAATTGACAAACCTGTCATTCACGGTACCTATAGGAAATCGGCACTATTGGTGTGACCCCTCCCAAAGTCATTGACTGAGACCTAATCGGTACGACTCCCCCCAAAGTTTATGGCTGCGACCGCGCCTGCCTGGATTGCGACTGACAGTCAAAACCTCTCACTGTTTTGAGAAGCTCTGTCGTTATAACAGATTTTGACTGTAGTTATAAATATGTTTCACTATAGCTTAGTCTCTGGCTTGACGGGTTGCTTGCGGAAGGCGTGGAGCCTCCTGGGGCGGCGGTCTGCGCATGCGTACACCTCGTCGCGCGGCACCATGTCGGGGTGCCGGTAGTAGGACTCGTACGTGGGGCTCTGAAGTTGGGACGCTGCCGAGCAGTTGGACCGGTGGTCGCTGTCGTTGTCGTCTGCGCTATCTACGTCACCTGAGAAATAAAATAGTATAGTATAGGCCACATCACGCTACGACCCATAGGGCGATTGTGCACTACACGTTTCCAGCACGTTTTTTCACGAACCGACGAACATTTTAAAAAGTGGTGGGGATCGTTCTGCAGGCCTATTGGCTAAAAATCCGTTTAAAACCGAATACAAATTGAAAACGTCTGTAGTGCACAAACGCCCTTAGGAGCCGAGCGACGGGGGTGAACCGCGGGGAACAGCTAGTCATACATAATCCTTCTGCACGTGTGTATGTCACTGAACTCCTAAATGGCTGGACCGATTTCGATGAAATTTTTGTGTGTTTGAGTGGGTCCTTGGATGGTTAAGGTTCACATTTGAAACCAGTATGTTGCGCTGCAAGCGGGTTCTAGGAAATGATGCTGAACCTGCTAATAGCTAATAGCAGGCAAGACAACGTTCAAGCAGGACGTCTGTCAGGTCAGTAGATAATACATAATCCATATAAAAGCGAAAGTAAGTTTGTTTGTTACCTTTTTACACCCAAACCACTGAACGATCATCATGAAATTTTGCATATACATTGGTGCTGATTCTGTTGAACGTCGCACTAAACTAATTTTAATCACACTACATCTCTTTCTTACAAATAACATTGAAAAAGGACAGAAAATATTTAGAACTGTCAAATTAGTCATTTACGGGAAAATTGTCGTGACCTTTTGCGATTACTACTAAATTGACAACAAAACTATTCAAGTGGACTAATTTGACAGGATTAAATATCTTCTATCCTTTTCTCATGTTTTTTATTAGAAAGAGATGTAATGAGACTAAATTAGTTGGTAAACAACAGAATCGGCACCATTGTCAGGGATAAAAAAGACCCGCTACTTCTTGTGAGTGTTTTTCGCTATTTCTTATAGTTTCGGATCTGGCCATCCAAGCCGACTTGAAAAATTCACTGGTATCTTATTGCTTACCGTCGCTGCTATTGTTGCTGGGCACGTGTGCGTCGCGTAGCCGCGGCCTCCTGCGCCAGTAGCGGAACTCGCGCGGCAGCGTGTACGAGCGAGGCAGGGATATCTGAGCACAACGAGGTATTGTTACAGCATACTGCATTCATACTACGAACTACACGTGCTCCATGTGAGGCCATCTCAGATCATAGAAACAAGGGAGATGTGCCAAGGCGCTACTAAAATTGACGCTTTGATACGGTCACATTGACCGTATATAAAATGTACACGCTGGTGACGAACCGAACACGATCGATAATATAAATACAGTGTTTTAGTTTAGTGCTAGTGTTGAGTGACGATTAACAGTGTTAGATTGAGGTTGTGCGGAATTTTTAATGTGTGGGAGATCTTTATATTTACGAGGGGCGCTTGTAATTGTGTTGAAAAATGTACTAAAAGTGGCGACAGTTGTTCCCGTACTAATTTGCTATGATGGCATATCTCCTTGTTTCTATGATCTGAGGAGGCCATATTGAGAAGTGTTAAAGGCATCATTGTTCCGACTTGTCGCGGCTGAATATTTTTATTTTACATGAAACGACTGCCTACTGACCTACACAACTAACACAACTCAACTACTGGGTAATAAGCGTCCATTAGACGCTCAATCAAAACCATTAATCATGATTGACGGTTGCATGATGAACATATCAAAGTATCAAGATTTTCGTCACGCAACCGTCAATCATCACATTACACGGTAGGTTATCCGTCAGTCACACCTTGACTATGGTTAAACTGACAGCAAAACCTACCGTGTAATGGACGCCATACATTATTGTAAGGTTAAGGTAAGTTATCGACAACTTACTGGCCTACAGTACCCCGATCATGAGTTTTTTTGACGTATAGTTACGTTAACGTAAGCATATTTTGAATTCAAAATACAGCAGTCCTGGAACATTTTGATAAAATTTTATACAATTTGCACATTTTAAAAAATACAAAGAAATTAATTAAGTACTTAATTTATATCAATATTGTGTAGCAAACGTATATTTTCAATTCAAAATATGCTTACGTTAACGAAACTATACGTCAAAAAAACTCATGATAGGGGTACTGTTGTCAGACTTTCGGGCTTCTGACTGGATAACTATTGTTATAGATAGGTACTGATATATGGTAACATTGGCATCCGGGAAGTCTGCTTAACGTGTTCTGCGAAGCACAGAGGGGTATTGATGTCATTGTGTAAGGAAATGGTCACCCATCCATGGACTGACTGCGGCACGCGCTGCGTAACCTCGCAGATCGATCAGCGTGACTGTTATTTAGACACAAGCTCCCTATTATTATAATAGGTACTTATAATAATTCACCTGGCTATCAATATCGCTGGGCGGTCGCGGCGTCTCCCGCGCCGGTCCGTCCGGACTCGACTCTTCACCGCTACTCGCTCCCCCTTCTTCCTTCTTTCTGTTCCTAGACAAAGGTGTTTTTATCAATAATTCATACACAATCTAAACTTGTAAAGTAGTTATAAAATACTATAATAGTTATAAAGTAGCTGTAAAAATCCGTAATATACGCGATTCAATCCGTTTAAACTTGTTATTATAATGTGTAATAATCGCGAAAACCTAAGACATTATTTTGTAAAGTAGTTTTTTGCAGAAAATAGAAGTGTCATGAGAATGGCGACTAAGCGTTTTTTTATGCAGACAAGAACTACATAGCATGACATGACATTGAGGGTAGATAAGTTAGGCTCAAATTATACGCGTCCGCGCGGATTGGTCGCTCTGCGAAACAAAATTACATGAAATTGTTGGCAACAAAGTAGGTAGGTATAACTGTTTCGTGTACCTAATTTCACAGCACAGCGGCTAAGCTACACCCGATCGTATAATTATGATTCGAGTTTTACGGTAAAGCACAGGACGCGCATATTCGTCAGTAGCCGAAGGTTAGCTGATTTTTTTTTCTTTTCTAAAAAATGTATGTAATTGTAACTTACGCATACGGCGCTCCCCAGTGACAACAAACTTGTCTATTGCATCCTTCCAAGTAGTGCGGCGCGAGCAGTATCTCTGGCGTCCTACACCGTTGCATCTTCCTCATCTGCTCCATCTTCTTCCCCGCCATCCCTGGGTACTGGAACCTCTCACAGTTCTGGTTGTACCCGCACCCAACTTCGTTGTAGTTATTCCTAATATTCTCTATGCTCTGCACGTTTAAAGCATTGTGTAATGCCGCCACATACTCGTCTTTAGTTTCGTACTTAGGGTACTGGGTTCCTTCGCAGTACCCTGAATATTCTCCAATTTGTCTATGGTCTTCAGAGTATATAGAATTCTGTGCTATTCTTGGTTTGTCCAAACCAGCTGTTTCGTAGTTATTGCTCACGTCTGGCATGTAGTTTCTAGGACTATTATTCAGTACGTTCCTAGTGCTACTGCAGCCATTGGCATCATAGCTCCTGTTTTCGTTTAGCGCTAAATAGTTCGGTGATCGCATCGGCGTTCGTGTGACATCGTTCCTCATGTTCGCTGGGTTCTCGTAAAACGTTCGTGTGTTGTCGTATCTGTTCGGCAATCTTCGCATTTTGAGGGGGTCGTTGATGTCTGAGGGGGGGTTTTCGTTGTTTTGGAAGTTGATGTTTATGTTGAAGTCTGGTTTGATCTCTGTGTACGTTGGGTAGATGTTGCAGATGGGGTAGTTTTGGTAGGAGTGCGTCATCTCGATGCTGGGCCAGGCGGGTGGCTCGGCGTGGGTCTTGGCTCTGGGTATGGGCTGTCTCTGCAGGCTGCTGTATATCTCCTCGGCGGCCACGGGGGTGGTCTTGGCGAGCTTGCCCTGTTTGATCTCTTCCTCGATGACGCGTAGTTCGGCGAGCTGCTTTTGTTTCTTCTCTTGTAGCTTTTGCTGGATGTTGACGCGAGAACCGACGCTTGAGCCCTCGTTTTCTGACGACCCGCCCTGAAAAGAACACTGTTTAAATAAAAAATGACATATTTTTTGGACGAGTAAAGGTCTGCGACTACGATAGGACTGTACCATGAATACCATCTGATTACTAGTGACTTTAAATTTTTAGTTGAATTATGAGAGCTGAATTCTTTCAAAGCCAGTCAGCTGAGCCAGCTCAGTAAAATCGAAACAAATCCATTGAGTGTAAGACTGTTCCCCGCGGTTTCACCTCCGTTGCACGGCTCCTAAGGGGCGTAGCGTGATGTTAAATATCCTATACTATTTCTCACGAATCTGACTATTATAATTATAGGATTTTTTCGAATCCGGCTGGTAGTTCCAGAGATTAGCCCGTTCAAACAAACTCTTCAGCTTTTTTTGTAAAAAAGGTTTATACCGTACTTAAATAATTTTTATTTTTTATATTAGCACTTTTCCCGCGGCTTCGTCCGCGTGGCCCGCAGGAACTGTAAATTTTTTCGGGATAAAAAGTAGCCTATGTTACTCAGTGGTAATGTAGCTTTCTATTGGTGAAAAAATGGTTAAGATCGGTCCAGTAGTTTCGGAGCCTATTCGGTACAAACAAAAAATCTTTCCTCTTTTTATTGTCTATATACTTAACGATACCAGAAGTATCAATTAACGTAAGGGACAATTTGCCTTTTCGGCAAAATGTGCTATAATTCCATCCATATCAATTAACGTAAGGGATATTTTACCGTAAAAGCGAAATGTCCTTTACGTTAATTGTTACTTCTGGTATCGTTAAGTATAGACAATAAAATCGAAACAATCCATAGTGTATTACGTGATGGTTGTGCGCGGCGGGTAGCGGCCTCCGCCAGAAGGCGGCGGCGGGCGCGGCCGGCGGCGGAACGAACGACGTCGGCTTCTTCTTCTTGCGACCGTTCGCTGCGCTGTGGACATAGACAATATTTACAGTCTGCACAGAACATGGAACAAGAAACACAGTAAAAAAATATAACTAATAAATAATTATTGAAAAAAATTGTGTCTGCAAACTCAGGATGGTACTTATCTGATGCTGATGTCAAAGTAATATTTACCTGTTACTGACTGGATTTGAGAACCGACAGTTAAACACGCCGGGTATCGTAGGATTGTCCGCTTGGTTGGACTGTTTGCCTAAAACACAATGTAGCAATTAAAATAACGTTAAGTAGCAACATATTTGTTATGAAGCATTTCTGTAGCTGTTCACATACCATCTTTATTTTGTGACGATGTGTTCGTGCTATTAGTTCCTTGTTGATGTTCACCTAACATATAACCCAGTCTTCTTACGTGAAAGTATCTGTAAAAATATTTTTTAAAACATATTTTGGAAAACATATTTTTCTCATTAGACACAAGCAGTACCTTTGTACTTTATATCTTTGTGTGTTGTGAGTATTGTACATAAATAATAAATAAAATGTGTCGGTAAGATATTATAGAGGCGCGGGCCGCACCGCGCGGCCCGACCACACCACGCTGTACCACAGTAACAGTTACCTGTAGTATATCAGCATGAAGGCGATGCCCGCGCAGAAGGCGGCGGCGGCCGCGGCGGCCAGCGGCGCGGGCCGCACCGCGCGGCCCGACCACACCACGCTGTACCACAGTAACAGTTACCTGTAGTATATCAGCATGAAGGCGATGCCCGCGCAGAAGGCGGCGGCGGCCGCGGCGGCCAGCGGCGCGGGCCGCACCGCGCGGCCCGACCACACCACGCTGTACCACAGTAACAGTTACCTGTAGTATATCAGCATGAAGGCGATGCCCGCGCAGAAGGCGGCGGCGGCCGCGGCGGCCAGCGGCGCGGGCCGCACCGCGCGGCCCGACCACACCACGCTGTACCACAGTAACAGTTACCTGTAGTATATCAGCATGAAGGCGATGCCCGCGCAGAAGGCGGCGGCGGCCGCGGCGGCCAGCGGCGCGGGCCGCACCGCGCGGCCCGACCACACCACGCTGTACCACAGTAACAGTTACCTGTAGTATATCAGCATGAAGGCGATGCCCGCGCAGAAGGCGGCGGCGGCCGCGGCGGCCAGCGGCGCGGGCCGCACCGCGCGGCCCGACCACACCACGCTGTACCACAGTAACAGTTACCTGTAGTATATCAGCATGAAGGCGATGCCCGCGCAGAAGGCGGCGGCGGCCGCGGCGGCCAGCGGCGCGGGCCGCACCGCGCGGCCCGACCACCACCAGGCCGTCACCAGCAGCCAGTTCTCCACGCACATTACGCAGTAGAACGTTACCTGCAAATGTTGAGTTGGCATTAACTGGCCACAAATCCAGAATGCTACTAAGTATTTCCTAATAGAAAAACCCAGTAGCTCAATAAAGGGAACCTCTGTGCTAAATTATTTCAGTACTTTCTAGGTTCAAGAGTTTGGTCACAGTGGCGGTCCGAGGGGGTGAGGGGGGTCATGACTCCCCCCATATCGTACGTCTGCATTAATCAGTATGACCCAAAGTCTTCGGCTGCGGTATGACCCCCCCAGTCGTCGGCTGCGATCGCGCCTGTTTGGTCAAGTCTTTTCATTTTCTGTGAGTTTATGATGTTCGCAAGTCCTGTGAGGTTGTTAGTATTTTACCAATAACCCTGTATGTTTTGATGTACTTATTGTACGTATACACTACCATCTTCTGCCTGTGGTTGAGCTCCTGCAGGTTGACGTAGGCGAACACGTAGACGAGGGCGATGAGCGCGGACAGGTACGCGCGGCGCGGCCGGCTGAGGCGCTCGCCGTGGAACACATTCCGCGGCGATATCAGCCACAGGAACATCGACAGCCAGTGGAGACCTGCCCACCAGGGGGTTATGTGAAATTATTGCCTATTTGAAGGGTCAGATAACAAGCCAGTGGAGACCTGCCCACCAGGGGGTTATGTGAAATTATTGCCTATTTGAAGGGTCAGATAACAAGCCAGTGGAGACCTGCCCACCAGGGGGTTATGTGAAATTATTGCCTATTTGAAGGGTCAGATAACAAGCCAGTGGAGACCTGCCCACCAGGGGGTAGTATGAAATTATTGCGTCTATTTGAAGGGTCAGATAACAAGCCAGTGGAGACCTGCCCACCAGGGGGTTATGTGAAATTATTGCCTATTTGAAGGGTCAGATAACAAGCCAGTGGAGATCTGCCCACCAGGGGGTAGTATGAAATTATTGCGTCTATTTGAAGGGTCAGATAACAAGCCAATAGAGACCTGCCCACCAGGGGGTTATGTGAAATTATTGCCTATTTGAAGGGTCAGATAACAAGCCAGTGGAGATCTGCCCACCAGGGGGTAGTATGAAATTATTGCGTCTATTTGAAGGGTCAGATAACAAGCCAGTGGAGACCTGCCCACCAGGGGGTTATGTGAAATTATTGCCTATTTGAAGGGTCAGATAACAAGCCAGTGGAGACCTGCCCACCAGGGGGTTATGTGAAATTATTGCGTAATTATTTGAAAGGTAAGATAACAAGCTAGTCTGACCTGCCCAATAGGGGGATATGCGAAATTATTGCGTAATTATTTGTAGGGTAAGATAACAAGCCAGTGGAGACCTGCCCACCAGGGGGTTATGTGAAATTATTGCCTATTTGAAGGGTCAGATAACAAGCCAGTGGAGACCTGCCCACCAGGGGGTTATGTGAAATTATTGCGTAATTATTATTTTTTCGATTCCGACTGGTAGTTCCAGAGATTAGCGCGTTCAAACAAACTTCAGCTTTTTAATATTATGTAGTATAGATTTTTTAACATTTTATTTTAAATTATAAGAATACGATAACATCATAACATCACGCCAGTATTCCCGGATGTGATAGGCAGAGGTGTATTGCAGTACACCCTCATTTCATTATTCTCACCTATAACTAAGAAAACCCAATACTCGTAGACTAGAGCGTACACAGTGAGTGCGCAGATCCGCGCCGATATCGTGCCCAGTCGCCACAGGAACTGAGGACAAATTGTCATCATTTAATCATGCAAAAAGTGTGTGTGTGTGTGTTATACCTTCACGCTGAAACGGCTGGAGGAATTTGGATGAAATTTGACAAAAAGGTAGCCTGGAACCAGGAGAAGATACGCTACTTTTTATCCATTTCACGCAGATGAATCGCAACAGCCATAATAAATTGGCTGGGGCAATTCACCCATTGCGCCCCTTCTGTTTCCGGGTCTGTCCGACATATACATAGCATACATACATACATACCTGGAATATTATAAAATTGTAAAAAATCCGTGTCTGTACATTGAAAATATTCCAGAAAAAACAAGTTTGTGCGCGCATCACGCAAAAAGTACTGAGCGGATTTTGATGTGGTTTTCACAGTTCGATAGCTTTGGGTCCAACTTAAAATTTAAGCCACGTTTCATCTAAACCGGTGGGATAAACCAGAGATATAGCTTGACCTCTTGGTAGTACTAGCCACCCTATACTATGGAGGTCATTAAAACTGGTTACTTCATTGTAGTCCACGCGGACGGAGTCGCGGGCTAAAGTCTAGTACCTGGAATATAACGCCGAGCCACGTGAGTACTAGTCGGTGCACGTTCTGTAACCGCACGTTCTTGCTGAAGCTGGCGAGCGCCCAGCACACCGAGAACAGCGACAGCGACGCCGATATCACGTTCAGCTCCGCGAACGCTTTGTTCTCTAGAAAAGATTAGTTTGTTTGTAATTTTGATTTGTGTATATTTTTTTTTAGAAAAAAAATTACTTCATGCTTTATTATACTTTTGTATAGTGCGTTTATAAACATGAATCTCAAATGCACAAACAGACACGGAACAGCTATCCGTATTTCATGCAAATGTTTGGTCCGTGCGGGAATCGAACCCACGACACTCAGGGCAGCAGCCGTCAAGATAGCGTGATTATCGGTAAAATATTTTATTTTTATTTTCAGTCGATACTATAAAATAAATTGTTATCTACCGAATCCAATATTCCTTTGTTGGATAGGCCTTGTTTGAAATAGTTCCATTTGCCTGGGTCAATTATCTAATACGACGTAATTTTGTTAGAATGAACGTGGACAAAGCAATGGGTATGTAAGAATCATAGCATATGGCGTTCTGTACTTTCTGCCTACTCCGAGTTTATATAAGTATGCGTGTAATTTTGTTAGCATGATAATTTTCGAAACCTTTGACCTCATATCATGAGACATTCGAATTTCAGTCAGTGTTTAGAATGCTAGAAAGTTCAAGAGTGGAGCGTGCCAAAAAGTCGCGGGAATCAGAAGATAGGTGGTTTTGAAGCTGCTTGAGAACTATGTCTATATTACAAATGTATGATAACTATGTTCCCTTCTTTCCCTTTTCTTGTAAAACGGCCCATTTCATCTGCTACAAGCTAATGTCGGTCTTACCCGACGGCTCATCGATGCTGGGTTCGGGTGTGACGCCGAGGTCGCTGGCTGGCTCCCTGCTGGTGTCTTTGAACAGTATGTGAAGCTGCAGCAGCAACATCGGCGCCGCCTCGCAGAACGCGTGAACTAGTCGGAGCATGCCTGTGAGATGAGAATAAAAAAATTTTTCAAGGCCTAAGGAGAATGAAGTTGAAGAAATAAGGTTTATTTGGCGGATACAGGAATTATTTTAGGGGGGCGGAGAGTTAATCCAGATATAAATTTAAGGGGGGGGCTAAGAGTAAGAAACCAAAACACCGAAGCACGAATCTAATAAGAAATCAGCTCGAACATAAGGGGGGGGGGGGGGGGTGATGATTAAGGACTCTCCTCTTGCGACGCAAAACGGGCCGATACACGAGGCAGCTCATCAAGGTCTTATTTGATTAACCTAAACAATCCCAACTAAAATGTATACTCACACAAATCCCGCACTTGATGCTTCACTCTTCGTAACTCGACAGGCACCAGCAGCCTCGCGTACCGCCACAGTACGCCAAGCTGGAGACAGTGCAGCATTATCGGCAGCCATGGCGGCCGGCCCTTCCGACCTTCCCCCGCCCACCATACGTGCAGGTACCAGCGGAGAGATAGCACCTGGTGAGGACAGAACATATTTAAGATTCAAACTTCGTGGCATTAAAATACTTGACTAGACCTGTAATTTTAGCCAATAAGTTTGGTGGCCTCCTGACAAGTGATTTTGGGTATAACGGGTCGCAGGTCATTATAAAACAGACAAATAAAAAAAAATAACATACAGTGGCTTAAAATGCAAGGTGCCAAAGTTGTACCAAAATCTGTTAATAAAACTTGGTAAAAACCACTTTCTTTCTACATTAAGTTAATACACACCTGTGATATGAGTAGCGACGTGATGACTATAGATAAAGCGGCTGCAAAAGTGCCCTTATATCCTCGTTCAAGCAACGCGTACCCCATCACGACGTCGAACACCACGTCGCAGAAGTACCCGGCGAGCGAGATCACGTTGAATAGCACGTCGCACAGCGGCAGGAACTCCGCCATTTCCGAACATTTCTTTTAACTACTTATTTTTGATAAAATAATTTGAATTTGTACTCCAATTTTCATCATTTGCTGTAAAAAGAAAAATATTTTTGTGGTCTATAAAAATGAATGATAAAATCATTCCATGGAACGGAACGTTTTTGTTGTACGTTTCGTTTCACGTAATATGTAGTTAAATCATTTTAGGTTATGTTTTAACAAACAAAAGCGAAACCTTCATTTTGATATTGAACATATCCGTGATGAAAAATCATGGCTTACGGATTAGTTTTTTTTAATAGAAATGTTAAAAAAATAAACTTCCAAAATGACTCACGAGACGCGAAAACGTGCTCACAAATCTCAGCCGTCAGCGAAACGGAACGACATTGTTTGTTGACAACTTGACGATTTACGTGTTGTAATGACGTTTCGCGTCTAGAGTTTACGAGAAATACGAGAGTTATAATTTTGTATTGTAATTTGATATTTTCTGCACTTTTTCTACAAATTATGTCTAACTACACAGATTTAGTAAATAAATTCGGCAAGGAGACGTCCCGAGCTGCGTGTAAAAAGTGCGGTTATGCTGGACACCTTACATTTCAATGCAGAAACTTTATCAAGGTATGGACTCATAAAAACACAGGATTCCTTGTTATTTTTCTCAATAGTATAGGTATGAATACTTATGTCTTGTGTCGTGCATATGCAATTTCAAATTACCGTTGTTTTGTATTTAATAAAACCTTAGAATTTTCTTGAAGATTGTACTTATCTAATCTTACAAAAACAAGTATTAAAAGATCGTTTTATGCTTAAATTTAGCGCTCTGATACGTAAAATAACTTAACCGTAATATGTAGCAAGATGTAGTTATAAGTATTATCATCTTGCTACAAATAAACTATGAAAATATAACATTTACGAGTTTTTTTTTTATTCCAGGTGGATCCTAACAAGGAAATAGTACTGGATGTAAGCAGTACAAGCAGTGATAGTGAGCAGGAGGACTACGCAACCCCGCTGCAGAGGCTCCGGGAGGCAGAACTGAGGCAGAAGCTGCAGGAGAAGCTACAGAAGGCCAAGGAGAAGAAGAAGAGTAAGAAGAGAAAGAGATCTAGGTATGTGTGAAAGATGGAGACAGTCTTCAATTGTAGCCAACCAACTTGGCTTTTCTGATGTTTACACACAGAACATCAGATTTTTTAACTATCAATACTGTATTTAATTATAGAGAAAAAAATGCCAGTACTATTATTATATTTAAAACATCACCTTGTACACAATGTGGTTTAATATTGATTAATCTTAAACTAGCTTCCGGCCGCGGCTTCACCCGTGGTTTTGGGATAAAAGGTAGCCCATATGTTATTCTGATGTATAAGCTATATTACTGTAAAGTTTCATCATAATCCGTTCAGTAGTCGTCGTGTGAAAGAGTAACAAACATCCATACATCTATACATTCTCACAAACTTTCACATTTATAATATTAATCAGATAGGATGTTGGACCCATTAGCAAAGAATAGACAAGCCTTCTTTGCATTTATTTTGCTTATAAGGCAGTGATAATATTACTAGGTCAGTACATCAATAGTATTTTGTGAACATGGCTTGCTTTGCTGTACAGTTGCATCTTCTCATACTCACTGCAGGTATATCATCATAATTTATCATTATCAGAACAGTTTGATTACAGGATCACCATTCTAACTTCTTAAATAATATTAAATTAGTGGTATTAGAGACTAATAAAACAAACAACTTCACAGATCATCAAGTACATCATCAACAAGCAGTTCATCATCATCGTCATCATCCAGCAGTGAATCAGATAAAGACAAGAAGAAGAAACATAAAAAGAAATCCAAGAAATCTAAATCTAAGAAATCTTATAGTGATAGGAAAAAGAATAGGAAATAACATTTGTTGCTTTTAATGCATGGTTTACATAAGGGGTTACTTAGGGTGGGTTTCTTTAAACCATCAGTATTTGTAAATTAGTATGTAATCATTGACTTTGTATGAAATTGTCATACTAGCCACTATATTAGATGGTTACCTACTGACACGTAACAGTAAGATGATGCAACTAGCCCTTAGTTAGTTTATACTATATTCTTTTTACTAAATCATTATTTACTTTAGGAATATTTTTATAGAAATATCTCAACTTATTTATATGTATAATAATTTGTCAACTGACTATAAATAATTGTGACTGCCTCATTGGTCTAGTGGTTGCAAGCACGATGGCTGAGCATGTGGTCCTGGATGTGATCCCCAGGTTAGGCAATGTGTTATTGGATTTGCCAATAGGAAATTTTCAGCAGCAGCCCAGAGTTTGGATTTAATGACAAATGGCCTGGTTAATGGCAATAGGGTCACTCCCTATTACATAGGACTTAACCATAATTGGCGAAATGTGGGTGTACTAATACTGCCTACCCCTTCGGCGAATACAATGCATGTGTAATGTAATATGTAATTGTTAACTTGAATATGCATATTGTTTAAGCATCACTGTAATCTCTTGTGCATATAAGTTATATCCCTGATTGTATTGCCATAGTTATTAAAGTAGTAAGTTTAAGGGTCATCACAGATGTCCAGAAAAATTAAGAAAGTTAATGAGGTATTTTACGTCAAATTGAACGATTGCGTCTGGAATCGTTCAATTTATGAAGGATATCATTCATTAGTTCTCTTAATTCCGGATGGTCGGCTGGATTTCTGTGATGAGCCTAATACTTGCAGTAAACCTAAGTCTGATTATTGTAATTTTTTAACAAATTATGAAATTAAGTTTAATTAGTGCAAAATTGCAAATATGTTTTTTTTAATAATACCATGGATTGTAAGTGAATATTATATTAAAGCAATAATGACAGCATGTTATTTTTTATTATTTTCAGCTTCATAATTGTTTACAAAAAATCTTTAAAAACTTTTGGTAATGAATTTCAAATAAAAAGTATGATAATAAACTGTTTCACTGACTGAAAAAATACTTTGATTATGCAACTGTGTTGGCATTGCTGAATAACTATACATAACATATGCTATGCTATCAGACTGTCGCAAACTTAATTACTCAGTGGTTTACCTTTACAGATGGCTTACAGCCACATTTGAGGCAATACAGCCAACTATTACCATGGTCATACCTCAGACAGGAACTTCCAAAGATATAGTATACATACATTTACATATACTCCATAGATTGGGGTTATAGTAAAAAAGAGCTACCATGCCTAATGGTACTTTCCTGTATTAGAAAGAGAGTGAAACTGTGAGCAATACCAAACACACATGGATGTAATGGCCTATATTGGCCCTATTAACCCAGGACTACCCATTAACACAAACACATAGTCTTTATAGTCTCATTCGATAGTTGATGTTGCCAATCTATATAATAGGTACCTACTATAATGATGTGTATATCCAATACACTGTAGCACAAGTTACAGTGTTGTGCCATAATAGCACTAACTTTTCTATTAAAAGCCTTTTTTTTTAAATGAGTATTTCTGAGATACAGTGTTTCAGATTTATACATCAAATATGGGATCCTCAAAAAGCATTGTGCATGTACATCTTCAATAATAGCTGTCAAGGGCATGTCCGTCAAGCTCTATGCAAATAAACAAGTACTTCAAACAGAAGTATAACTAGTTGTTATTTGTGTTCAAAAAGTTCTAGTGGTTAGCAGAGCCTCTGTCAAGGGTATCCCTTTCCCTCTTCGCTATCCTTCAGGCAGGACGAGGCAAACATGATATAAGTTAGGTAATGAAACTTTTCAATGAAAGTTTTATTAGTTTTGTAGATACAGTATCTGTTTAATGCAAACATAGTAGGTACAGTGGAAATTAAAGAATAGATTTGTTACTTGTTTCATCAATTAGATGCAATTGAAGATTTTTATATTATAGTACTTAGAGTGTATCAGCACTAGGTAAAAGGTGCACTAACTGCCTTCGCACTTCTTGAAATTAACATGCCTTTCACCTGGCAATCTGTATATTAACCTTTTGGATGCCACAAAACCATCACAAGACAAATATTTTCGTGCCTTCAGCTCCACATGTTTAGAGACAAATATTATAATGGACTTTGGTACAAAGCAACAAAGTTGTGGAGTTGAGAGCATGAGAATGTTTGTTTGCCATAGAAGATTGGTGTTCAAAAGTGTTGCATTTATTGTTAAAACATCAAAGAATTTATCTCAATAAGTACCATAGGTACCTACTTAATTATAATTTCTATTATTAATTTGTATTATTTACATGTAATATAGTCAATATCAGGAACTGCTAAGTTATGTTTAAATTACAACTTTGAGTTCACAAAACATAAGAATAAATGCAATAAATATTAGTTAATATAACAGTTGTTACTATCAATACATGGGAATATAAAACTACTAGTTTTTATGATATCGTTCACTTGAGAAAACGGATAAAATCAACGTGTAATTAGTAAGTTGGCACTAAGTTATTACGCGCGTGAAAGTGGGCTAAGACTTTCGCCCACTGATACATTTATAAAATTAACTTTAAACGCATGATTGCTGATAGTATTTAAATTAAAGTTGACTCAATTACTTTACAAATTATGTTTATTTTATTAGTAAATAACACAACATACCTTTTTCCTAAGGATTTGCTCAAAGTTTTAGAAGGAGGAATCAGGATGCGGTGTACTGCGATTTATAACACACATGTGCATTTCTCACGCATTGTATTTTATATGGTTGATATTTAGAAATATATTCCCACGGTTATCACTATTCACATCACATAAAAAGCTAAGAATATTTTTCTAAGTTTCAATCAAGTTCACGTCAAAAGTTCATTGATACTAGCGACATCTAGCGTACGGCACGCGGAGCACGACAAAGCTCGCTCGATCAATCGTAGTGGGTGCGTTCATTGGCGATGAATGCTAGGAATGCATCCAGTTTACCAGCGCTGCATTCTTTTATCCTTACACATACATATTATGAGTGCCCTCTAAAAGTTGCACTGCACGTAGTTTTTACTTGTAAGGAAATGTCTTACGACTAGATCTTGATCCGTCAGTTGACGTAGCCTTGGACGGTGGTCGGGTGAAGATGACCTGCAAAATTACCGTTAAGTTTAAAATTACCCATTGAATTTAATGTAGGTAAACAATGTACTTACCTATCTTGCGAATATTCACATACAGGTACTCTACTCGTACTTACTTATGGCAAAAAGTGGTACATCCACCAAGTAGTCTTAAAAAAGCTGGCAATGCGAAGTCCAACGTGGCTTCGTCCATAGCCAGTATTTTAATAAGCTGTAGGTAGGTACCTATGGGGTCTGTTCTCATGGCCGTCAAATTGCATATTTTATCCTAGAAACGTAAGCAAATACTGGTTTAAAAATAGTAACTAATTACTTAGGTAGGTAAGTACAGATATATTTACCTAGTTATTATAATACAACGATTATGAATTAATTTGTACCTCTATCAAGGCGATGACTTCCGCTTCTTGGCGTTCAGCCGACATAACTAATTCCTTGGTAAGCGTGAAAACGCACAGGCAGGTGGCTTGCTTAGCGCCTAGAGCCTAGATAGTCACCTTTTCACCGTTTCCACCGTTTTCACGCTAATGGT
Source organism: Thalpophila matura (assembly GCA_948465475.1). Taxonomy (NCBI): domain Eukaryota; kingdom Metazoa; phylum Arthropoda; class Insecta; order Lepidoptera; family Noctuidae; genus Thalpophila; species Thalpophila matura. The sequence goes on along the minus strand of OX419198.1, from coordinate 6,862,381 downwards.
TACACACAGCTGGGACTCAGGCTTCCTCTTGGTGCGGGAGAGTGGGGCCGTAGCCCGTAAATGTCACGTCTTTGAGTTTTTGGTTCCATCACATACCTACCAGTTTCCTCCATCCTAACAACGATGTTTTCCTTCACCTTTTTAGAGCAATAGTGAGGAAATAAATTGCACAAAGTTTGCGCCTGCCTGGGCGATTTATATATTTACGATTCGTCTAAATCATGGGTTTGACCCATGATTTAGACGAATCGTAAGTTGGAGCCTTAACCAGTGAGCCACCACCGCTACTGCAAAGCTATTAAAAAAATCAATTAGAATCCTTTCAGAAGTGGGGACGGGTGTCCTAAATTGATCGATCGCGTTACATTAGGCGTCTGTGTATGTTTGCACAACATCGTATGACAACTAAGTAGCCCACACTTTATCAAGCCAATGCATTTTGTTTGCTTTTGCACTTTTAACCAGCTGTGGACGGCAGGGTTTCTTTTTTTTTATTACAATTTTAGGACATTGTACAAGAGCCTTTTAGTAGATACTTTTATTTTATACGATGATGATGGCAAACAGGCGTATATAGGTAGCGGCATGAAATATGATCACAAACGTCACCTGCGCATTAGCTGGTTTTTCGGTCTCTTTGGCGGAATGAAGAAGACGGGGGGCGCCGAGGCTGCACGCGATTGGTTCGTCAGTCGATGCTCGTCTATTGGACTATTTTCTATTACGTATTGTCAACTGTCTATTGTCTATTGGCCCAAAAATGTACATATGCAATCTGTGATCAAGATCCACACCGATACTTATACCTACGGCCAAGAAGATTAAATATATTCTTTAATATTCTTGCCTACGGCCCACCTGATGGTAAACTGTTACCGTAGCCTATGAAACGCCTGCAACATCCAGTACCTTCACATGCGCGTTGGCTTGAAAATTAGCAGTCTGCTTGTCCCCTTGTTCGGCAGCCAGGGGACAAACAGGTCCTCCGCTGTCATCACAGCTTCCTCAGGAGCTCTGGCGACCTTACTCACCACAGGAACACAACACTACCGAAGAGGAGCGTTATTTGGCTGTGGTATTCTGTAAGGTGGCGGTACTGCCCCAGTTGCTGCTTCAGATTTGAGCAAGATATCCATCTCTTAGAGGTACACTCGACGTCATTGACGGTCGACCACTTTTCACCCTTATGTTCTTATTAATAAGGGTGAAAAGTGGTCGACCATCAATGACGTCGAGTGTACCTTAACAATTACAAAATCTGAATGTTAACATTTGTAAATTGTAATAGTGTTATTAAATATATTTAAGAGATTTTCAAAAATCTAATGACGCGAGCGATATTTGAACCCGCGACCTCTGCCGTACCGTGGCGTGGCCAGCGCTCTGAACCAAATGAGCTATCGCGTCTCGCTTGCTTTACTCAAAAGAAACCTCTTTGTTTGATGGACTCAAAATATGTAATAATAATAGTAGATCTGGATGGATCAGGTGTGCTCAATTACCCTGTGCAGACTGCGCTAGATACGATCATTGCTCTGTCAATTTTTTTATCTCGATAATTCAACGGAGATTGAGTTGCATTGGGTTGGGTCAAGGGTTGGGTTTGAATTTGGGCTCTCCATGGCGTCATTTATTTAATTATGTACATAATCTAATCTCTATAACCATTGTACCTACCATAGACGGATTTTTTTTCTTCAGTTACCATGGTGGTTTACAATTAAAAAAAAAGATTTATGTTTCCATAGCAACAACAAATTACATCAATAATCCTTTGTGACAATCGTGCAAAAAAGGTAATCATGTCATCTTAACATGACCACATTATTAAATATATAGTTAGTACACATATTATTCTACTCTTTGCATGACCATTCCACTGGCCCAAGAGCTTTGATCATTTCATATTCATCATCTCAAAACTCATCACCATGTTACTGTTCATCATCATACCTACACAAAGTGGTAAAACAGTCGATCATTCTATCACCTCGCAGCAACCCATTCCAACTATATTTTGAGTTAATAGCTAAATATAATTTCATCGATTCTATTGAAGAGTTCCGAGAAATTCGAAGATATCTCCAGTTCCGACGATGGATAAGCCACTAAACCAAGATGACTTCGCTGCTATGGAGAGTCAGCTCAGGCTTTCTGTGGAACAGGACAGGCAGTATTGGACGGTCAACGACGTGAAGTGTGATGCTATCCACACTGCGAAGACTTATGAAGAATTCGCGTAAGTTTAGTTTTTTATCAGACAGGTACCTATTTCTTTTTGGTAAAATATCGCAGTGACGAATGTTGGGAACCTTATTTTCGGACCGTTTTGTTCAGCTGGTTCGTAGTCCAACATATTAATCCATCCCGGATAATAGACACGTATGGCCGAGTATAACCCAAGGCCGGTTCACTTTTTTTAAGTTAAACCTAATCGGTAAGATATGACAGATATCTACTTAATACAAAATCAATCAGTTGTAATAAGAGATGTCAGCATCATTCAGAGAGGGGGCCCATTAGGGCCCAAGCCTGCCGGGAAAGCGGGATTGTCCGGAAGGGATACCGCTGACCCGGACAAAAGGGCTAAGGAAGGAACATGGGTGGGTTTTAGTCAGTAAGAGTCTGACACTCCCTTCCGCTCCGCCCAGAGCGGGAGGGGTCATTTGATGATTTCCCATCCTCAAAAAAAAAAAAAAAAATATCAGTTGTAATACGAAATCAATTCCGATTCAATATTTTACGACGATTGTAAATTGAAATAACAAGTCTAGTCATCACTTGGGAAAAGAAATTCTGAATTGACGACTGCTCTGGTTCTTATCCCGTCAACTCGTTTTAAAACAGGAGTCACGATTTCGGCTCGAAAATATTAGAGAACTCGAGCCACTGTCAGCAGGCAAAGAAGAGAAGTAAAAATAAATCTTTCATTCTTTCTTTTCCAGTGCGCTATTGAGCTTGATGCTTTGACAGGATCAATGTGATCATGTTGCCGACGAACCGAACGCGATTGATGATTTGTATACAGTGTTAGTTTAGTGTAAGTGACAGATGACGAATAACAGAGTTAGATGGAGGGTGCGTTCATTTTTAATGTGTGGGCAATCTCTATATTTACTATGGAGCGTTTGTAGTTGTGACGCACACTGCTTTAAAAGTGGCGACAGCGGTTCCCGTAGTACTAATTTGCTATGGTAGCATAATTATCTCCTTGTTCCTATGCTTGAGCATGTAACTTTTGATTCTATTGCAGGGACCGCGTGGCAGCAGCTCACTTGCGACCGCTACATAATTGCGACTACAAGAAGAAATCTACTCGCAAATGGAACCAGTATGCGACTGAGAAGAAATCAGATGAATAAATAAAACATAACTGTAGAACTTATGTTGTGTTTTTATGTACACGTATAAATATAATGAAGGTTGTCGTGTAAGATCCGGTTTAACTTTGAATTTGCCCGTTAAAAAATCTCGTCTGCCATAAAATTGACATTACTGGAAAGCGTCTTTAACAATTTTACATATAAATACCGTATCTACTTACATTCTTTTTGCCATGAGAGTAGACCACAGAGGAATTAAATGCTCCATGGAGTAGACGACAGAAAATATAGAACGCTATTCCTATGGATCGTTGTAGACGATTCGTCAATAAAATGAGTTTTTGGCTAAAATAATTTATTGATTGATTTTTTTGCGATAATGTCGTTAGTTACAAAAATAAAGGCTGTTTCAAATATTGTAATAAAACATAAAATAATCTATAAAAAATGCACGGTTTTGTTTACGGACATATAATTTATTTTGCCAGTTCCAAGCGTTGTTTGCATGGAATTTGCGTTTACTACTGGCAATAATTTGATTGACCGCACGGTTGTCGCAGTGGCTGAGAGATATGGCTGCTGCGGGACGTGTCGGGGGTTCGATTCCCGTGAACATCAAAATGGCGGGATCACAGCTTATTTTTTGAAAATATTACCTTCAGCATTTACTACCTAATTGCTACTATTTGGTACCTATGTTTAAATAATTGCTACCTCCAGGTATTTGAAGATATTTAACAAAAATAGTGGTCTCGCTATCTTGACGTCAAAGTAGCGGGATCACTAGGCTGTATCTCATAAATTACAAGATATATTAATATACTGACTTCACAAAGATTTACTACCTGAATTAGTACCTCCAAAAATCATCACTTTATATTTGCTACTTTTACTTTTAAGCTGTGATCCCGCCATTTTGATGTTCATGATTCCCGCATTGCACATAGGTCTGGCTGTTTGTGTATGTGAAATTTGTTAACAAACGTTTTTAACAAACGTTAAAAACGTTTTATAAAAAAATAACAAAACAATAAAACAATAATTGATTGGCAAGCTAATAGTAATGTTCATTTATATTTATGTAGGTAGGTATATGACCATTATACCCGTATAAAGTTTATTTGAATTGCAGGTGCTTTCAATTTGAATGACCACCTATGGCAAAAACGCGATCGCTTCTTTATTCTAATTATTCCATAGAATTTCTGCAGCGTGACAGTCGCGCATAAGTTGCGCTGCAGTCGTGCGATAGTTGCGCTGTAATCGCACAACTCTTTTATAAAATTTTTATTTGCAATTTTCGCTGATCATTCATTCTTCTTATGCTTGGGGTTGGACATAAGTATGACGATTTCGATCTTGGTTTGTTTGCTTTCCTTCAACGGCTGGTAGAACCGATTGTCGTTGCGATCCAGTGGCATCACTGTCGTATACCAACCATAACTGAAACAAGTTAAAAACCAATATAAGTATATAAAATTATTCAATAATAAAAAATACCTTAGGATATAACTGAAGACAGAATCTTTTATTTGACGCTACTGTTATTTGATAACAAGATATGTAATCAGTATTTTTATTGGCTTTGTTACAAAAATGAAATACCTACCTAAATATAATGTTAAATCGTGTGAATAAAGAGTCCGAGGATCCAGATACCAAATATAATGCACAATGATCAAATATTAGGCGCGAGTGCGCGCCGCGATGTTTGTTCGTAGATCGTATTTCGTAGATTTTGCTGCGGAGTTTGTTGCGTTGTTGCGGAGTTTGTTGCGCCGTTTCTTCTTCGCAACTAAAACACTGAGGCGTTTTTGGGGCTGTCTTATACAGGGTGGCAGGTTAAACAGTGGAAATATTTTATATTTTATATTTTTTCTTGGTTGGTCCTGTAGTAAAAGTTGTTCATAATGATGAGTACAATGACCCCTTAAAATATTTCCACTGTTTAACCTGCCATCCTGTATATGTTGACGTTCAAAAATTGCTAATTGTAAGCCCATCTTGAATAAATGATTTTTGAATTTGTTTTTGAATCAATTTCGAGTAGTTAGGTACGGTCACATAAAGTCACCAGGTCAAGCCTACTGAACTCAGAAAACTTCCATCAGAAGTATTTTTAGCGCTTGTGTCCTAATGAAAACCACCTTACACTTGGTTTTCGGTGGCAGGCGCCGAGTACTTGCTGTGCGGACCCTTGGCCCTGGTCTGCGCCACGTTCTCGTGGTAATCGTCCACCTTCTTCGTCTGCTCTTTAGTTTCCGCCTTCAACTGGTCATGGGCAGCGTAGAACTTGCCTGTCACGGGGATGGCTGGGGAAGAAATTGATTTGATAAAAAGAAAAATATCGTGAAGAAAGTTATCGCTATTATGCAATCACGTGGGCCAACGTGGTGCTTTTGTTCTGCCTACGTAGATAAACCTAAGTAATCTTTAGCACATCATTTGTGCCTTTTGTTTAATTTTGTGGAACTGAACAACTAACATTTCGTCGAACATTCTAGCAAATATGTATAAAAGAACTAAACTCCTTTTGGTTTTAACGAAAGGTTGGTTAGAATGTTTCTGTTCAGGCATTTACATCAGATGAGCCCATTCTATCAAATTCTTTTAGTGTAAACAGACGTAGAGCATTTTTTCGTGGTTCTGTCTGCGTTCACAAAGACTCTATAGAATATTGTAAAAATGCTCGCTCGCTGGTCTAAGTCCTCGCTAAAATGCTCAATACAAGTGAATGATCAGGTATGTTGCCAGCTAAAAGTATCCGGGAAATGTTTACTCACATCCAAAGTTCGGCCTGTAAATCTTGTAGTTCCTAAAGTTCTTCACCTCACGATAGATGATTTCATTCAGCATGTGGATGTCGATCGGCATTCTCGTGCCAAACGTGCACTTGCCCTCACCCATCCTGCCTGAGATACAAGTAGGAATGACCTTAGTGGTACAGTTAGAAGGCGCTATTATTTTCTAGCTGTGCCCCGCGGTTTCATCCCCCTTGCTCGGCTCCTAAAGGTCGTAGCGTAATGTTAAATAGCCTATAGTATTCCTCATGAGTCTGGCTATGATATACAAGAATATTTTTTTGAATCCGACTGGTAGTTCCAGAGATTAGCACGTTCAAACAAACAAACTAGCTCTTTAGCTTTATGTTAGTATAAATGGGCTATTGTTTTACACCGTGACAATTAAATTACTGTTTTTTTAGAACAAACGACTGACCTGATTGTTTGTAAACGTAAGTAAAAAAATAAAAATAAACACGGTTTTTGTGGTTTCTAAAGTTTTGAATGACAATGTCAGTCGAGTGACGTTGTTCATGGATTAATAAAAAGGTTTCTGAAAAAAAACTTTTTTAACAAAAAATAAACCGACTTCAAAAATCCACTACAAAGAAAATAATAATTTTGGTTTCGGAAGTCGGTGGCTTTGGTTTTTGTTTGCTTTTGTTGCCACCGACTTCCGAAACCAAAATTATTATTTTCTTTGTAGTGGATTTTTGAAGTCGGTTATTTTTTGTTAAAAAAGTTTTTTATTTTTCCCTTTTTAGTTCTTTATCCCGTGTTAGATTACTTTCACGAATTCGTTCAACAGTAAATCTTCTACGGAGTGTGTACATTACATTACATACTTTGTACATAGGAATGATTACATAATGTGTTATATACTAAAACCTTCCTGAAAGTATGTAGATTACGTTAGTGAAAACCCCATCCAAATTGAATCAGTAGTTTTTGAGAAAATCGTGCACATACATACATACATACGGGACGAATACAGAACCTCCTTTTTTGAAGTCGGTTAATTAATGAAGTCGGTTAAAAAACTGTATAATATTTTATAGATTGATTTGATACCTTCGGAAGAATAGAAAACATATTATTAAATAAGTTATAGGTACCAAAAAAAATACTGGAGAAACAATAAAGTGATTTTTTTTGTGGAGTATACCTATATTGAACATATATATTTTGTCCGAATGAATAGCAACCAAACAAGTGGCTCCTTAATTTAGGGGATTATATCGGTTTCAGCCGTCTCCAAAAATCTAAACAGTTTCAGAATGTGTCAGACCTGTCAGAAGTTCACCGATATACTATGGCCTGTATCATTGACCACAACCCTGAATTCTGCCTACGCTCCAAGTGAAACAGAGGAAGAAGAGCTAGTGGTTGTAATCAACAGGTGGGGATGTTAATTTTAATGGGTCGGTTAACATCGTTAGCGCAGCTTCCAGGCTTAATCTCGAAGGGAATAGATTGTTACCGGCGGCGGATCTGCGCACCTCTCGTGTATTACACCGGTATATCATAAACTTTTAGATGTAGGTGTAACAAATAATATCAAATACTAGTGAATGTATATTTTTTTGTGAATTTCAAACATGTCAAAGCCATGTTATGCTTCTTGGAAAGTTAGTTGGAAATACTGCATAAGTTTTCCGATAGATGTCGCCAAACGCTCCTAAGAAGCGTATTACAAAGGGGTCTCAAATTTCAGATAAGTCGGGCGAGACCCGGTAGATCAGTTGGTTCAGAGCACTAGCCACGGTACGGCAGAGGTCGCGGGTTCAAATCCCGCTCGGGTCATATGATTTTTGAGAATCACTTATATATTTAATAATGATCTAATCTTATTTATTTTATAGAGAGGCGGGGTTTAAACCCGCGGCCTTTGCTTCATCGTGGCATCGCTTTTACCAACGGAGCTACTGTGTCTCGCCTGAATCAGTTGCAGTTGGTAAGAGCTATGCCACGGTGAGGTTGAGGTCGCGGGTTCAACCCCGCTTGTGTCAGTTGTTTTTGAAAATCTCATAATTATTAATCAAGCATAACATGGCATTAATAATATGTTTAAAAACATCTAGATATCAATAAAATAACATAACATCACACCTGATTCCCTAAAGAGTAACGCAGGGTGTTTTTATTTTAATAATAGACTTGCGTTTGACCTCTATTTCGCCTGATGCGGTCTACATGCCGTCTACAAGGAAGCACGCTTGTCTAGAAGAAACTGATTTACTAGCGACTTGAAGACACCCATTGTAATTATCGGGGAACACCCAGTCGGGCAGCAAATTCCACTGTTTGGCGGTTTTCACAATGAAAGTGGAATTAAAGCGCTTTGTTCGAGAGTATAATATATTAACTATGAAACCTATGGGCCTATTGCCACTATCCGGGCTTAAATCCATCGGGCTGCTATTGAGAATTACCTAATAACTGACTTGTGTCGCTGACTGTACCTACCTACTTTAGCCAAACTTGATCTAGGTGCTAAATTCTTAATAACTTTCCCACACCGAATTTCTTTCTCCCAAACGCCGTAGACATCCCAATAATTCCCAATCAATAGATGACGTAATTTTCAAAAGAATACCAATAAGAAATGAAAATTCTAATAAATGAGTCGTCCTTCCGCTAAGCATCCATGGACTGAATTTAAAAAGCTGATCGTCTCGCTATATCTCTCATTCTTCGCGGCGTCGGGCGCGTGAGCTGCCTTCGGAAGCTGGTAGGGTGATGAGCTGAGCGGAAGCGGGGAGATGAGGACTTTTTTGTACGTGTGTTGGCATGTAGCTCAAAATTAACTTTATTGTCATGGTAATAAAAATCAATATAGATCTGTCCTGTAGACGACAGTTACCGGTAGGTATTTATAAGAGTTTTTTTCTGACTAATTACATGTGGTAGCCGCGACGTTATTTTTAACTGTATGGGAAGTAGTTCGAAGTTTAATAATACTTTCACGGAGATCGTCGTCTTCCCCTTATGTCCCACCACTTCTCAGTGACCTCCAGCATCCACTACTGATCCCTCTAACAGTAGGTAATAATTACATCACGCCTGTATTTTCCAAAGAGGTATGTAAAGGCACGGGGTCTTCTAAGGAAGAAAGTATAATTTGTTTTAATAAATCTCAATAGACGGTGTCGAGTCGCTATTTATTTAACTGTCTTCGAGGAGGTATCCTCTTCGAGGTAGTATTCTGTGCTCCAGGCTACCAAGAACTTCGTAGGTAATGGAAAACCCAATATAACACTTTGAGGCAGTCTGCAACCATTACCAGTTTCTGTAATTAAAACATATTCTTAAAATCCGCTCCGCTCATAACACGCAGGCAATCCAAGAAAAATTCCAATCGCCTATCCCATCGATGCGATATTGCGAGCACAGGCGAAAGCGACACCGTCGCCAGCTATTTCATAAGGCGTATAATTGAAATAGCCGCAAAATACCCGCGCTCGCACCCGCCACTCGCAAGGTAAGCGGCCGATTGGCGGTTTAGAAGCCGCGTTTAATTTTTATTGGCGTTTTAATTAGAATATTTGGTTTTAAAGGAGTTTTATTGGGGTAGGCATCAGTTTCAGTCTTTTAACGTAATTATAATTGTGTAAGTGTTCCGTTCCACTTGGTATTTTTGAGTGGGGCAACCGTACGGGGACCATACGTGTAAGTGAAATCGTAACATCGTATTCTGAACTCCTCTGCGTTAAAATTTTGCGTCGACCTTTAGAAAAAAAGGTTTCAAAATTCAGTTTTCCAGTAAAAAATCCTAATGGGAAGTCCAATAAGAAAGAAAGAAAGAAAAGAAAGAAAGAAAAATTATTTATTGAACTCGCACATTATAATAGAAAAATACAAAAAAAAACTTTAATAAAAGTAAAAATATAAAAAAAAAACAGTTTAAAAAATAAAAATAAAAGTAAAACCTGGTGCGAGGCCAAAAGGCCACTATCTCAGCATAATGCTGCGACCTAAAAGTGCCGCAGCGCTGGTATTCTGATAGGGCCCAGCGATGCCACGGGCAGCTACGGAAATAAATAATTTCTATAAATAAATAAAAAAAATAAAATAGCAGATCCAATAGATATCATGTTATGTTAATGTATAAGTGTGTTCATGTAAAGTGTATATCATTATTATAGCTATGTATGTATGTGGTAGAAAACTTTAATTATAGATGTATTACAGTATTAATATGCACTTGACTTCGACGATCCACTTTATTTGAACACGCCATACCATACCATACCAATAACACTGCTAGACCCAGCGATAGAACCCAGAACCTCATGCTCAGCAGTCGTACTTGTGGCCACTGGACCAAAGAGGCAAAAAGGATTAAAACCCACCAAACTCGACTTCAAAAAAATAATGCTGCTATTTAAAAGTTTGCTCTACGTTTGGAAATCCACAAATAGCTTAAATCCAAAGTCGGGCCGCCCTGTGAGTGTAGCGGGTGTGCAAGGACCAACAAACATAGCCAATATTTTTAAACAACATTTTAAGATCGATTTACCCCCTAAGGAATCGACTCAGGTTTTCGATGCTGGGGCCGTCCCAGGTGATATTACCGTCAGATTTACTGCAAAAGACATTGCGTCGGTAATTTTGGGAATGCAAAGAGGTAAATCGCCCGGCCACGACGGTCTCAGCATCGAGCACCTGAAACACGCTGGCATACACCTGCCGCGAGTACTGGCTATGTTGTTCAATCTTTGTATTAGTCACTGTTATTTACCTAATGACCTCATGTACACTACGGTAGTACCGATTGTTAAAAATAAAACGGGAGATGCCTCTGACATCTCTAACTACAGGCCTATATCACTGGCGACTATCATTGCCAAGGTGCTGGACAGTCTGCTTGACAAACAGTTATCAAAGCATATTAAATTGCATGACAGTCAGTTCGGCTTTAGACCGGGGCTCTCCACAGAGAGTGCAATTTTATGTCTCAAGCAGACTGTTCAGTACTATACTGACAGAAAAACGCCGGTATATGCCTGTTTTTTGGACTTGTCGAGGGCATTCGACCTTATTAATTATAAAGTACTGTGGCGTAAGCTACAACAAGAAACTACCCTGCCACATGAAATTATATCTTTATTTGGATTTTGGTATAATAACCAACATAATAGTGTAAAGTGGGAGGGGTCGTTCTCAGATGTGTATCGGTTGGAGTGCGGGGTGAGGCAGGGGGGGTTGAGCTCACCTCGACTTTTTAACCTTTATATGAATCAGCTGATCGTTGAGCTCAGCAACACTAGCATCGGTTGTCATATTGACGGAGTATGTATCAATAACATTAGTTATGCCGACGATATGGTGTTGCTGAGTCCATCGATCAGTGCCATGAGGCAGCTCCTGTCAGTGTGTGAACGGTATGCGGTGGCTCAAGGGCTCACGTACAACGTCAAAAAGAGCGAGCTTATGGTTTTTAAGGCGGGTACTAAGAGTTATCAAAGTGTACCTGAGGTATCGCTTTACGGATCTCCCCTGCGTAGGGTGACCAGTTTTAAGTACTTGGGTCATTGGGTTACCGAGGACTTAAAAGACAATGAGGACATAGAGAGGGAACGTAGGTCGCTGTCTGTACGCTGTAACATGCTGGCCCGCAGGTTTGCACGATGTACAGAAGCAGTAAAAATCACACTGTTCAAAGCATTTTGCCAGTCGTTCTACACGTGCAGCCTGTGGACCAGTTATAGTGGGCGTGCATACAGCGACCTACGCGTCCAGTACAATAACGCGCTCAGGATACTGTTGCGGCTGCCGTGGCGCTGTAGCGCGTCGAAGATGTTCGCGGATAGACGTATTGATGGCTTTGCAGCCATCATACGTAAAAGGTGTGCCTCCTTACTCACACGTGTCCGCGGCAGCGGCAACACTATCTTGAGGGTGTTCGTAGACAGATGGGAGTCTCCGATGCTACGACATTGGATGAAGCTCCACACTGCCTTATAATTTAAATATTTATTCAATTCCAATGTATGTTTACTAACACTAGTTTTTAAGATAATTGTTACTAACTATCTATGGGCTTGACCTGAAATAAATGTTTATTTATTATTTATTTATTATTAATGAACTGTCATTATTAGCGTAATGAACACCCCGCTTGACGAACTGACGTTAATTAATATCGGATCTCTTAAAAATGTGGATCTATGAAGTTGTTTAGATATCTACATTTTTAAAGAATTGAGGTACCAATTCTGACATCGGCGGCAGCGGCACAGGGGCCCTAGTCAAGTTGTTTTTCTGTTAGCGTTTACGCCAAACGCTACGGACAAAATGTATGGCAGTGACATTAGTGAGGTTACGTGACTTTTCCGCTGGTACCAAGAATATTATTGGCTGATACCTATTTAATATGTCATTGCTCTAGTCTTTTTCTTTTTTTTCCAGTCTAGAAATGATTTAACTTTCCTATCCTATACTCTTTTCTGGATATCTGAAATGGTTTTTACTGTGTTTTCTTAAACGGAACTACTATTTTTTCTAGACTGAAATCAATTATCTAGAGTTACTCCCTTTTCTAAATTAATGGTGGTGACTGCATTAAACCTTCAACGGTGTTTTAATGGGTTCAATGCGATCGCTTTTCGTGTCTGTCTGTTTGTCCACTTAGTTGCCAGGACCAACCTACTGGCGAAAACACCCCTTACCAGAACAATCCACATAGTGAACAAAGTTCATGATCAAACTGATATTTTTTCGTGCAATTTGAGTGAATTTGCAAAGGTTAGTTAAGTAAGTTAGAGTTTTTATTGAGATACCTATGTACCGGGCTACGATTTCTTTTGGTTTGTAAATAACAGTGCTAGTAGGTATACCTACTTATGTATGTGTTTAGATTTAATAAGATATGTAGTTTATATTTTCATGTTTAGGATTTTATATTAATTTAAAATTAAAATTTACCTAAATAATTAGTTAGGTGATAGCCACACTATCGCGTTAGGTTATGTACTTACCTGTAAAGATAGTTGTTAAGAATTTGAAATAAATAAATAAATAAAGTTCTTTTAGAAGAAAAACGACTTTATTTTATACTTTTAGTAATAAAAACAAAACGCAGCGTTCGGCCCGCTCGCCGAAAGATATAATTCAAGCCCGCGGATGAATTCCCAGGATATCTGAGGCGCGTGACAATAGTCCTCATGTAATGAGTGCTACTGACGGGTGCCGCCGCAATCTCATAACTTACTGTTAAATGTGAAAACTTTCACACCAATTCGACTACTAATGGTACAATACAATACAATTATTCTTTATTGTGGTACATAACATCTGTATTAACAGACGACGTGGGCAGAGGAATACTACGTAAAACTCGATATACAACCAGGCGCGGTCGCAGCCGACGATTTTGGGGGGGCTCATACTGCAGCCGAAGACTTTGGGGGTCATATCGATTAATGCTGACGTGCTATACCGTGAATTACCGTGTTTGGCGCATTTTTGTACGATTTTGGGGGGTCATGACCCCCCATGACCCCCCCCCCCCCTGGGACTCACAACGACAATCATTGTAGCCTATGAAACGCTAGCAACATCGGTCCCCCTATCATAGTTGCTTTTCTGTTAGCGTTTACGCCAAACGCTATGGACAAAATGTATGGCAGTGACTGCCATACATTTTGACCTGTTTTGCATGGATAGTCAAAAAATTTTGGGCAGGTTTGTGGTGTCAATCATATTCTGTTTGTCGGGATCTAGACTATTTCTCAACATACAGCTTGTAATAAACATAGACAAGGTACAGATTGTCCAGATCTTGTTTGTTACATCTTTAATCATTACAGGTATCCAGGTGCTTCGGTTGCAATTCTCAGCGCTACCTATTTAGTTAGTTCCAATACAAATTGAGGGTGTTCTCGATTGAAGGGGGGAGGGATGGATTAATCAGAAACCCATTAAGAGCTGTGTGGTGGATTTATTTTTAATCCTGCGTTGTTGTAATTTAGACGTTGAATGTACCTATTGCAGTAAATAGTAAAGTTCATGATCAGTACCTAAGTCCTTTCATTTTATTACATTTTAATTTTATATAATTTACGCATTTTGGTGCATACAGAGATCTGAATAAAGTACCTATACAATTGATATAAATATTATGTAGCAAACTTATTATTACCTACTTACCTACCAATTTAAAATTATTTAAAAACCAAATGTAATAAAAAAAACTCATTGATACAATTATATTCCGCCAGGAAAGCAGCCACAATCATAATTTCAGTTGAAGTCTATGCTCCAAGGAGGAATCCCATTCCTGATTATCGGGCAAATTGACAAATCTGCTAACTACAAAAAAAATTAAACCAAATAACACACAAACGCTGAATAAAATCGTGTTTAAAAGAAAAATACACTTTCCATTTAAGAAAATTAAACTATTATTCAAATATGGTGATTAAAATCGGTGATTAGCGCGAACGGCGCTAGCTCTCAGCGGAAATTCGCCTTGGGGATGCGCATAAATCGCGCGCACCTCTATTGTCTCTGGTAATCGGCTGCCCGCGTAGAATCACGGCGATTAATTGTCATATCTGTTGGAACTGTTCAGTGTCGCTATTGTAATGTTTTATAAATTATGGCTAAGGAATATGGCTGGATTTAGGACATTTAGTAAATAGGTTTAAACGGAAGCAAACGGCAACCTGAACCAAGACATTTGGTTGGGTTTGCCTTCCACTCTAACTAGATGAAATTATTATCAGGTCAGATGCCAGTCGCTCCATGATATTGCTATTCAGCCAATAGCAATATCATGGAGCGACTGGCATCTGACCTCCACAACCCAATTATTAGGTAATACCGGTAATATTAAAAAAAAAAGATTTTCGGGCTTCCGACTACCCATAACGACTGTCATACTCGTAGTATGACAACTGGGACCGACCGTACGTGTTCTCCGAGGCACGGAGTGTGCCTCGATGTGTAAAGAATGGTTCCCTCTCTTTAGCACTTGTAGGTATAAGGATCCCTTATTTTGCTATATTCGTAACCCTGTACAGGGAACTTCAAATGGTTAACATTTTTCTGATTCCTCATGTAGACTATAGAAAAAATGTAGTATGAATCAGTGGCGAAGGGTAAATTTTTGTAAGAGGTAAGCCGAGCTACAAATGTTTGCCTAACCATGAAAAGCTAATTATAAATATTTGACAATAGTAGGCAATACTGCTTCTTCTATTTTTCAAAGGGAAGCCGGTAGGAATTGTATTGTAGGGACCCTTCGCCACTGTTATGAATGTTTATGAAACCGCAAGCGGGGCCGCGGACCAAAACAAGTAACATATAAACCCAGTAAGTAATCCTAATCCTAAGTTTTTTTGTTTGTTACTGAACCGATCATCATTTGCATATACGTTGTCAACTTGTCAGGGGTACAGAAAAGGACATAAGGTACCTTTCTTCTAGAAAAAAAGTACTGTTCCTGAGGGAAAGAACAATAACTTTCGACGGGCTCAATTACTTCAGGATGCTAGATGGCGCTACGCGTATGTCACGCGGACTAAGTCGCGGGCAAAGTGCTAGCATAAGCAATATAAGCATGCATGCATAATCAGCCTATAATGTTCCCGCTACTGGGACACAGGCCTCTTCTGTCTGTGAGAGGGAATGGGCCGTAGTCCACCACACGGGTTATAATCCATGTATGGCATCAACCGCCATCGATGCGCAAAGTATTAATTTGCCCGCGCAAAGTATTAATTTGCTTTATACAGGAAAAAGCTGAATTTTTGCCTTTTAAATGTTGGTGTACCATTCCAATTCCAAAGAATTTGGGTAAAATATAATTACGATGGAATGAGTATAAAACCTTTGGTAGCCATTTTAATATTCCTTTTGAAGCAAAAACTCACTGACCCGTTAAGGGTAGGTATAACATATTATTCTAATTTCATATCTTGGAAAGCTTATGAGGCCAAATTATTGGTAAATGTTAAGATCTACGTATTTTAAGATTCATTCATATTTGTTGGTAACTTATTATTACAATGACATCGGATTGGTAATCTTCCCTTTTTCGAAAATCAAAAAAGTGAGACAGATTTTAATACCTAGAGTAAGTTCTCTATATATGGACCACCATATCGACTTTTTAACATAAAACTAAGAATTTAGAAGCTATCCATTTATTTAATGTTTTAATCAGTCGATAAACTTATAAGGAATAACATTGTACAATTAAAAAGTTATAAACAAAGAAATTTTCTTACAAATTTACTTATTTTTTATAAACGTTCATAATTAATTGATCTTTTAAGTTAAATATAGACCACTAGGCTTTTAATATGGACCCTGGGTGCTTAATATGGACCGTAACATTTTGGTAGCTAATAATCACAATATAATAATTATTTATGAACTAAACTAAAAAGGCTGACTGATTAGTCAGCAAATAAAGTACCAATATTATTTATAGAAATTAATTGGAGTAATCCTTCGGAGATAACACTAACAAAAACTCAAAAGAGATAAGTTATACACCAGCACATTCTCTATGTACCCATCAGCTGGAAAAAGGATATTGTATCCACTGTTCTCCACGATTGTCCTCCGAAAATAGATCATCACAACAAAAAAATAAACCTTATCATTTTGGGATCGATTGGGCTTTCGTTTGTATCATCGGCTTTTTATGTTGCACAGCTAGTATTAGCCATGATCATAAAATTCTTGTCTCATTGCTATCAAATTGGTTTCTTTGATGTCGATATCATGTACTAAAATAATGATCCAACAGACAAACTATTATTGTTTATATATATTTAAACTGTTATAGTTTTGTTGGACATTATATTATTTTATAGACCTTAATATGTACCTTTATAATAAATAAATAAATAAAATAAATAATAAGTAGGTAATTTGAAAAAATGTAAAATGGACTATATGAACATAATATGAACTACTAGTCCATATTTAAAAATCACTGATCGGTCCATATTATAAAATGGTTACTTTTTGTCATTAATTTATTTTTAAAAATTATTAAAGAGAGATACAGTTACGCGTCGTATCAGAAAAAAACTATTGATATATTTATATTTTACTGTGTGGAAAATCAAATCTATACTTATAATTAAACCGTAGAGAGGTCAATTCTGTACATGAAATATATTTTCAAAATAACAATCAGGGGGTGATTAGTGATCGATACTGATGCCAAAAATGCAATCAGTAAAATTTTTGTCTGTCTGTCTGTCTGTCTGTCTGTCTGTCTGTATGTTCCTTATAGAAACAAAAACTACTCGACGGATTTTAACGAAACTTGGTACAATTATTTTTCATACTCCTGGGCAGGTTATAGTATACTTTTCATCACGCTACAATCAATAGAAGCAGAGCAGTGAAGGGAAATGTTGGGAAAACGGGAGGAGTTACTCCATTTTTTAAGCTTCCGTCGCGTGTGTAGCCTTAATGGTTAAAGCTACATAGAAATCATGTATGACGAAAATGTTTTACATAAAATTATCTAAAAAATATCTTACAACAGCATATGTCAATCTTTTATGGTTGACTCACAATAACACGTGTAACTCCCGATAGCTTAGCAGTTCGGAGCTTTCTGATTGTATTACACACAAGGAGTTACACGCTGATGGAGTCGCGGGCCCAGCTATTTAATTAATAATAATATTCTGCGGTTCTTTATTGCGATATTTAACAACAGTACTGTGGATTGACATATTGTATTTCCCTACTAAAATACGAAAGTTAATCTGTCTGTTACATCAAAACCATTGAACCGTGAGGACATACGCTACTTTTTTACGAAAAACGACAGAAACGCGGACGAAGTCGCGGGCAAAAGCTAGTCTTAAATATTATAAATAAAGTAAGAAAAGATTTTTCGTTGATTACAGCAACTACATGCAACAAAATCTTCATAATATGAGCAATGATTGAATAGTTCTTTTTAGGGTTCCGTACCAAAATGGTAAAAAAGGAACCCTTATGGTGCGACTTCGTCTGTCTGTCTGTCTGTCTGTCGGTCACACCTGCTTATTTCAGCAACTGCTTATGCTATCGACTTGAAATTTGGAACAGTTATAAAGAATGCTTGTTCAATTTTATTGCAAATGAAAAAAGTCCAAAAATATTTTTATTTTCATTGCAAAAGGGGCCGGAGTGGGGGTCCGAAATTTTAAAGTGGGGTTACTAGGTCAAGTGACATATCATCTGAAAGGGCTTGATCTGCACATTTCAAAATATATTTTTATTTTATTTTATGTTTCACAGTTTTCGACATATGATGAGAAATGTCCAAAAAAATACCATTCCTCCCCCCTTATCTCCGAAGTTTGCGGGGCGAAAAATCTGAAATAATTAGAGTTGATAGGAATTGACCCAAATATGGCACCAAAAACAAAACGAAAGCTTCTGTGGCAAATTAACGTAATGTTGTACGGATTTGATATTCGTAACATAATAAAGTACAAGCTAGATGTCTCTAGCTTGAATTTTATTATGCGGCGGATAGAGGGTCGCGAAATATTTTTACCTAGCAAGGGGGTCGTGAGATGAAAAAGGTTGAAAAACACTGACTTAGGTAATCTTCATCAATACGAATTACAAAGGGGATTGTCCATTTAGTATGGGGCTTTGGCCTGGCATGAACAGACATTGACAATAATATTTTTACAATAATTAATTAGTAAGCAGTCCTAATAAGCAGAATATGAATATGATTTAGTATCAAAAGTGTTTAAATATATATTCTGTTACATGTGACAAATAAGGTTAAATGTGAAATAAAAAACATTTTTATGAATTATTTTAATTTTATTCTGATTCATAAGTTAGTAATATGTTATCTAAGAACTGGGCAGTGGCGATATATGTTCTTGGTACCTTGCCCAGCTCAAAAACCATATAATTGAGGAGAGAGTCAGAGTCAGAGTCAGCGTTAGAGCGAGGTTCGGTGTCCGTAAGATTGCCAAGGTCGTGGGGAAGAGAATTATCGGGGTCCATTATGAATAAAGAAAGTCGGCGCTATAGGATTCACGAAACAACACTCACGATGCAGAAAATACACACGATACAGACAATACAAAAGCGAATGACGGATAGCGTTTACTATGACATTTTGTTTCTTTTTTTGTGTTGTCATGATAAAAAAAAATATATCGATACAAAAATCATTAATAATCGGAATCATTTCTCATTGGATTTAGTACATAATAAAATATAAACATTAAATGACTGATAAACATCAGTTTATCAGTCATTTAATGTTTATATTTTATTAATAACATTATTTTCAAATGTATGTAAACAAAAATAAATAATGAAAGTACACAAACAGCGAGTAGCTTTTTCTAATCGATTTATAATCGATATAAATGGTCAGTAAGATTTTGGCAACACTGACTCTAAAAAGGCGAATGACATTTGCTTTGTTCCAATTACCGGTAATCATAAAAATCAAATAAAATACTGATAAAAATCATAATTAAAAAGGTGTTGATTGATACAAAGGTATAATTAGAAAGATTTTTAAAAAAATATGAATGTATTATTCTTAAAATTATTTTTTTTGTAGCATTATGTTCACGCGAAGCCTAAAATGGACATTGCCCTTTATGTACATCTTTAGAAAACATAGGAACATCCATAGCAGGGGCATAGAATCTCGTTGACGTGCCGTCTCATCCTGTATGAAAAGAACGGTAGTTTAGTGGATAATAACAGTTATTTCTATAAACCTCATTGCAGTGTGTAAGTGATACCTGTAACGTGATCACAGCACTCGATGGCAGCACATGATCTATCGGGTTGGACACGTGGTTGTCACCTTTGCGGACCACCATTTTATTGCTCACATTAATGTAGACAACCCATTAAAAGGTTTCTGAGAGACCACAAAGATTGTCTGAAATGTGTCATTAACACGTGAACTCCTGATCGCAGCTTGAACTCCGGAATAAAAAGTAGCTGTATTGATATACAGCTACATTTTATTCCGGAGTTCAAGCTATAGAAAGCAACATTGTCCCTGAGTGATCTCAGGGACAATGTTGCTTTCTATAAGTGAAAGAATTTCCAGAATCGCATCAGTAACTCCGGAGATTACCTTATACATACAAACATACCAAGTTAACCTCTTTATAATATTAGTAGGTATACATGCAAACAATAGATATTTGTTTATACAAAATGAATAAACGACATAAATTCACAGATTAGGATATTAGCATAAGCATAAGCATAATCGGCCTATAATGTTCCCACTGCTGGGACACAGGTCTCCTCTCTGTGAGAGGGAGTGGGCCGTAGTCCACCACGCGGGCCCAGTGCGGGTTGGTGGACGTCACATGTCTTCGAATTTTTGATTCTAGGACATGCCGGTTTCCTCACGATGTTTTCCTTCGCCGTCAAAGCAAGTGATAATTAATTTCTAATACGCACATGACTTCGAAAAGTCAGCGGTGCGTGCCTCGGGATCGAACTCGAACCATTCGCCGTGGGAGGCACATGGTTAGACCACTAGGCTATCACTGCTAGGATATTAACGCTGCTTTATCTAAAGCGGGATATTCATAACCATCACTAATTATCAAACGGAGGAACTAGATGGTGCTTCCTTATTTGAACTTTGACATAAGAACTATTGAGACGCCAAAACCATGCACTATAGTCAACTAATTGAGCCAACTAGTTCGATTAAGTGCTCTGGACTCGATGCCACAGAGTAGATAGTAACAGTGGTACGATTCTTACGAATCTAATATCTATGTAAAATAATTGTTTAAACCAAAATAGGCTTTCACACGATTTTTATATTTTCGATATACCTATCATTACATACGGCTTTAGGAAGGATCTTTTTGTTATAACTAGAATATGTAAGTTTTTATCACCAATTTAGAGGAGCTGTATTTGCGCACTCGGTCGCCCCCGGAATCGACAAAAGTGCACATTTTTCAAATGACTGATTTTCCTATAATATTATGGGAATCGATCTTCTCTATCGTCATACCTTACATACACTTAGGTGGTGTAAGGAAAAGTATTATTAAGTAACGGATTTGGTTCCGGCACGCGCTGTACATTCTACATACCTACATAAACAAAATATGTTGTGTCATCATCACTAACATTAAAAAACTATTATCTTTTCCTAATAACTTAAATTTTTTAGGGTTCTGTAACCGAAGGGTGCCAACGGGATCCTATCACCAAGTTTATGGCATGTGTCCGTCTGTCACAGGGCTGTAACTTATGAACCGTAATAACTTAACTAGCCAATTGAAACTTTCACAAAATACGTGTAAATAATAGTAACAATAAAAAGTCAAAACCCTGTACAACCGAAACGAAACCCGCGAGTTTGATTTGTATTTGGCCGGTCTTTTACTTTAATAGCTATAGGTACGAGAATTGTATGTCTTGGTAAAAAAATAGCTAATGGGAAAGTAGTAAGGTTAACTGCCCAGGATGCTTCGGTTAGGACTTAAATACCGTCACACGTAAAGGCTCTATCAACGCATCTTACAATAATTTTAATTCCAATAGCATTTACCACTTGAGCTACTGAATTTTTATTAACTATGTCCCAGCATTCATCGGCTTCGAGTAAATTAATTGAACACTTAAGTTTTTCCGTTCCTAATCAAACAATGAATAAACTCGGTTTTTAAACGAAATCCGTTGATCAACGACCAAGTAAAATTAACAGTGTGTCAATATTATCACAGAACAGTAAAATATTATCACAGAACAGTAAATTAATATTTCCATCTTGTTCTTTATTCCGTGAATATTATCATAGCTCCTTTTAATTGTTTCTCACAGTCAAATAGCGTCGATGACTAGAGTTTTTGTTTTATGACGCTTGCAACACCGAGTATCTCTTTCTTACAAATACTATCATTGAAAAAGGACAAAAAATATTAAGAACTGTCAAATTAGTCTACAATACACCCTTGTCATTTATTTTTTAAATAGTCGTGACCTATTTATATGACTACTAAATTCACATCATTAACATTAAGCAAGAGGACTAATCTAACAGGACTAAATATCTTCTATCACTTTCTCATGTTTTTAGTTAGAAAGAGACATAATGAGACTAAATTAGTTTAGTAAACAACAGAATTACCACGGCGTCATGTGTATCACGGGCCTAAGAGACCTTCGCTCTCTCTTAGTTCAAGATCGTTCATTATCGGCTTCTCTCTCTTTATATAATTATTACCTAATTTATTTACTTACCGTTTGTGATCTCTGGCGCTTCTTGGTTGGTCGGAGCAGCGGCTGAGCGATTAGTTGCGCGACGTGTCACGGGTTCGACTCTAGAACGGAACAAATAGGCATTTGTTTTGGGGGTGTTTGTGTTTATGAGATTTGTTTTTGTCAATGCACCCACGGTACAGAAGAAATTCTTGAGTGTAGCGCAAGGCAAAAATAGCAGCCTAGAGCTTATTACAAAATACATTTTTTAAACAGCTGTTCCGTTCATTTTGATCGTGTTAGCTGGCCGAGGGCCATATGCCACTTTTGTATGGAGTTGAAAGTGAAAGTTGTTCATATTCAACGAAATACCCAACTAGCACAACTTGGTGGTAAAATATATCGTGGATTTCAATGAGATGAATTAATTAAATCTTGACAAAGATATCAGACCAATGGCATGGGGCTATCGTTAAAGAAATTGTATTTATTCTTGCACATATATGTTCACAGAAATTTGACCAGTGGCATACCACCCTAAAATAAGTGCTGTTCGATATTCGCCATGTCTCCACAAACTCTCGAAGTTGATCGTAAGAGTACCGCTATTATCGGTCTTATGGCCTTAATATTATGTTACAAAATCTACCTTTACAATGTACTAAACGGTAATAGCTAATAAAATATAATAAAATGCTGTACCTTTCTCATAAAACATTATTACTATTCATTATAGTACTACGCTTAACTTTTACTACGGCGTAGCAGTGTCGTAGCCGAGATGCTACGTCGCCGTAGCCAGTGTGTATTTGTACTTATTGGGTAATTTTTTACAAATTTTTTTGTTTGTAAAGTAGAAGTATTTCAGAAATAGGTATGCTGTAAATAAATATTTATTATAAGCTTAAAATCAAGATCTTAATAAATTATAATCGAAATTTTATACTCTATATTTCCAAATAAAAGAATACCGCTAAAATAATAATGCTAAAAAAATAAATCTTCACTCAAACAGATGCTTGAAATAACTTCTAGTTCAAACAAAACTTAAAGAAGAATAATAAAAACCATTACACACACATTAAATAGTTTTACATATTTAAAAATAAACCCACCATTCGACACTTTCATTTGAATAAAACCGAGAATGAATACGGAACGCAATCACAATATTTCAGATCCATAAACCACTATATTTTCCAGTAATAATTACTGTGAAACACCTGTCCTTGCCAGCCAGTACACCGTGTATACTCTTCAGGATTCAGTTGCGATCGGGCGGTCGACGACGACGCACGTCTCGTGTCGCGCTCCGCAAAACTTTGTCGTAAGTTTACCAGTCGAGTGAATAAACACTTTTCATTGAGTGCCCTTTAACTTCTGAAACCAATAAATCGGAACTTATTAACATTTATGCCAGGTAAGTTGTGTTTGAGTACTTTGGAGTTTTGTATTTGGGTTTTCTGCGAAGATGTGAACTTTGCAAATATTAATAGGATTATGATTATTATTTCATTGGTACAATAATTTCGATATTCTCGAATCGGACTTAATTATACGTGAATATTCCTTTTCTTAGATTAATGACTTGCCACCAAATAAGTACAACGTGGTAAATAGTGGCATGAATTATAATAACACCAATAAGTTTTTTGAACTATGTAGTTCACTACAGTCATTGATGGAGAAACGGGCGGCTGCATTAATCAGTTACATTTTCTTTTATTCACTAGGTATAATATAATAACATTATTATTTTAAATATTTCTTAAAAATACCTAAATACAATTATAAAATAATTAAAAAATATATAAAAAACAAGGAACCACCAGTATGGAAAGCAGAGTCCAAGCTACCGGTGGTTAGGGCTCCAGAGACAGGAACCTACTCACAATGCGTGCTGTATCGAGTAGAACTGCCTTCTATATCAGGGCCTTGATCCAGCCGTCTAACGAAAGCCTCAGATGTTGGTCGAGGCTCTTGGCTATAAGGCCATTTTTATTATTAAGGTTTCTTTAAGCAGGGGTGATACTAATTTAATACAGCTTTCTGTACATATTTAGGGTATTATAAGGTATACCGTGACTGAAATGTTAAAGTTATCACTCTGTTGTGAAAAAGGAATGGCGGCACTAATTTTATTATCTTTACCTCATACTGGAACCGTGATATCAATTACACTTCATAGTATGGCCTCTGATGTGATTAATGATGATCATCAATAGTGTTATCTAACGTCCTGTGTGAATTCTAAAGAGGGTTGTTTTTGAGTTTCGCGATAACATCATCTTTTTGTGTGCGTCGCGGACACTTGGGGGTCGATTCTCGTGCATTCGAATGTTCGAGTTCGAGAAAAAGTTCGAATTCGAACTTTTTTAATTTATTATATTCATAGTGAATTTACAAAAGCATCCGGTAGCGAGTGCGACATTCCATTACGCATGAGAAATCATTGCCTGTTAAGTTTCACACGTGAAATTGAAATCACTGTGAAAAAATAAATCATTTCATCGAATGAAAATGAATAAAAACTATAAAAAGTAGCACACCTACTGTAAAGTCATGTTACACGTGGATCTTTGAACCGTACAAGGAACATTTAAAACGCAAATTGCCAATTATTATTTTTTTTTTCAATTTATAACAAAAAAATATATTTATATATATATAGATATCCTTAGGAACCGAGTAACGGGGGTGAAACCACGGGGAACAGCTAGTAGTAAATATAATCAAACAGCCGTTTAACAAATTAGTTTAAAAATGTCACTCAACTAGGCGGGGTGATTATACCAATTATCACTAACATAATTCGTTGTCAAGAGACCTCTGCTCCGTCCCTCAACTATTAAGTTTCTATATTACTTTTATATTAATTATAATTTGTTCGTGGCAATATCACTTAGTATGAAACAATGTTTAAACTAGGCCTATGTATGTATAGTGTTGCTATAACTTTCAGGAACCATTACCTTCTACGTTTGTGACATCTATCGGAGACTAATTCGAGACTCCAACTCAATGCCTACAATTTCTTTTTAAATCCCTCATTATATTTAACAACAAACATATCAATGTGTAACCAAGCCTTGTACCTAGTCATCGAGTTTTTGACACAAAGTAAAAAAACACTTGAAATAAATGGATTTGCCCAATAAGTACTTGTATTCGTACTGAATTATGTATGTGTTTTTGGATACGACATAGTGACAAATGATTGTGGTTTTCAACTAACATTTCTTCCGTCTATGTACTAGGCACTCGATTTTTTACGCTGTAGTTTCTAGAAGCTGGAGGTTCAGAAGTGAACAAAATAATCAAGTAACCAGCTAACATGCGCGCTGCAACAAAATTTTGTCGACGCTTTTATCGTGCATTTGTCTCGTATTCGCACGAGTAAGAGCGAGACAAAACAGTCGACAAATTTTGTCGCGGCGCGCATGTTAGCCCTGCAGGCAAAAACAGACATCTTTGCACTACGCTACGCAGGCAATATTCTTGCATGGGTTGTGTTTTTTTTAAACTTAAGACACACCCAGACAAGCTAGGGCAAATAGTACATACACACGCACAACATATGGTTAATAACTCTTCCTTTTGGCTTTGTCGTAGTCGGGTAAAAAGAAACTGAAGTTAGCTGGTTGGTTACTTATCTCTATTTTATTATTCGTTCGTCTGTCGCACTTGACAGACACAATTGATTTCGACCTGAATGAGGCGGATTCAGATGGAGGGTTATCTGTTCATTTTTTTTTACACTTTATTCTTACCTACATATAATTTAATAATGACATGTATACTGCATTCGTTAGTGGTTATCGATTGACACTCGTATATCCAAACTTCCGAACTAATGGAAAAGTCATCCCTCATTATAAAATGCACTAATATAAGAATATTTTTTTTGACGAGCATTTTATTTAACGTTCGCTAGACTGCTCGGTAAAAAGCATTTTTTTGTTGATTTGGTAGAACGCTCCTGTTTGTTCGAATGTATATTTCATGTGATCATTTACCTGTAACTTTCGTTAGAATGTTTAATTACAAGTGAATGCTCAAGTTTATCATCACTTACGTTGTGGTTCGGTTAAACAAAACAAAACTGCATAGAATAAGACAAAAACTAATTTATGCTAAAACGCGGTTGAACCAACAATAGTTGGATTTAAGACGGAGATAATGCTGGGAAGGTAAATAAACAGAACAGGTGCACTCCGCCGCATTACTGCGAACAAATCTAATAGCAGCCCCGCCACGCTTTATTAAATGTTTCATTATTATGTTGTTGTGTTTATCGGACTTTGTTGTACCTACTGTTTTTACAAGCTTTAATTTAACTTGCTCTGTTAGTATGGGGTCAAATCGTGCAACATAATTTTAGACCAGTTCCCCCCAACCGATTGAGAAATTTGGAACACATGTGACCTCCTTGACAATGCAATAATATGGTACAATGGAGGTGGTCTCATGATGAGGCCGGGAGGTGGCTAAAGGAACTCCTCAACTTCTCAACATAACTCCGTCGTGTTTGGGCTCATTGGATTTATCTTGACAAGTAAGTGAAAAAATGTTTTTCAACATAAAACTTATTAAATTATTGGAATTATTAGATGGGGATATTGTTGTTAGTCCGGTCAATTTAGACATTCGAAGTTACATAAATTCCCACCAAGCTGAAAATCGGTAAGATTGTTTAAAATATCATTAAAAACAAAATTTGAAAGTTCCCCATCTTTCCCCTGTAAGGAAAAAAAAATATTCAAGGTCAAAGGTAAAAAAAATGAGTTTTTCGCGATTTTCAGCAAAACGGTAAGTTTATCATAAAAATACCTCAGACAAAAATTGTAGATCATAAAATTATCTACAAAAAATTCATTAATACTTTTTTTCTACGAGCCACCGTTTTTGAGATATAACGATTCAAAAAGTTGTAAAAGTTGTAATCGTCATAATATGCATGAGTACGCCACGTATACAGGATAAAATTAAAACCAGGCTGTGCGGATATTTTAGGAGGTGAAAGTACGTATATTTGATCAACTTTTATTATGGGACCGACACTGAAATATGAAAAAAAAAAACAGCTGTTCCCTACAAAAATGCACTACAACACGATCAAAATGTATGGAATAGCTGTTTTTTTTTTTTCATATTTCTGTGTCGGTCCCATAATAAAAGTTGATCATATTCATGATTACTTTCACCTCCTAAAATATCCGCACTGGTTTTAATTTTATCCTGTATATTTATATTTATTATATTATATTATTATATTAAATTCCTCCAACCTCAGTTGCTGCTCATCAACATCTTTTTAGGGTATATTACCAAGTTCAAGTGTGGCTTGGTTATCAGCAAGACCCTACAGACTGGGGTTGGAAGTTGGTCAACAATTCATTAGAACCAGTGCACACTTTACTTCCACCTGCGCCGGAAAAACTGCTGAACTCGATTTTTTGCAACTGCAAAAAGGGTTACAGTGCTAAATGTGGTTGCAAAAAAGTCGGACTGTTCTGTTCTCCGGTATGTACACATTGTCAAGGCCGTTTGTGCTCTAATATTGAATCACCAACAGTAGAGGATCCGTTTGATTCCAACGAGGCAACATGCGATACATCGCTATTAACGCAGTTTACATGCGCTCAGGATGAAGATGAAGAAGAACAAAAAGAACAAGAACAAGACGAACAAGAACAAAAAGATCAAGGAGAAGAACAAGAAGAAGAATTTGAAAGTTGAACGACTCGGACGATTAAATTTCACTACTTTTTTTTAACTTAAATTGCTTTTATCTTTTCAATCTCTGCTAATATCCATTATTTTTCAATAGTTTCAAATTAAACAGGATCAAAACTGACCCGTGAAATAGGCCTACTGGGGAAACCACGTTAAAAAAAACGCGCTAAGTACACTACCTCATAGGTGGCGAGGAAACGTGTGCATATTATGACGATTATAACTTTTACAACTTTTTGAATCGTTATATCTCAAAAACGGTGGCTCGTAGAAAAAAAGTATTAATGAATTTATTGTAGATAATTTTATGATCTACAATTTTTGTCTAAGGTATTTTTATGATAAACTTATCGTTTTGCTGAAAATCGCGAAAACCTCATTTTTTTTACCTTTGACCTTGAATATTTTTTTTTCCTTACAGGGGAAAGATGGGGAACTTTCAAATTTTGATTTTAATGATATTTTAAACAATCTTACCGATTTTCAGCTTGGTGGGAATTTAGGTAACTTTACTCTTATATTTTGGTCTAATTTGACCGGACTATGTTATGTATTCTGACTAAGACGTACAGTAGGTGGAAGTAAATTACATATCAATCTTTAGAAGATAATCGGCTAGCTTCTTAGACCATCCCTAGCTTCTAATACAGGGTAATCTCTGTCGCACAAAGCACTAACACTCCGGTATCTATTAAACAAGTCGGCGACAAAACGTCGCATACTTAGGTATAAGGGGTATGAGTGACGGATGCGACGTTCTGCAAAGCCGAAGCTAGCCGATTAGGTGCCCGTGTAATTGCAGGCACATGAGACATTTCAACTTTATTTTTGTAGAGTTGCTCGAAAACAAAAGACAGACTATAAGTACCTACCTCAGATCATAGAAACAAGGAGATGTGCCAAGGCGCTATCGAGCTTGATGCCTGATCTTGAGCAAATTGCTCATATTAAAAACGTACGCGCTGGCGACGAACCGAACCCGATCGATGGTATAAATACAGTGTTTTAGTTTAGTGCTAGTGTTGAGTAACGATAACAGTGTTAGTTTGAGGGTGTGCGGAATGTTCAATGCGTGGGAGATCTTTTTATTCACAAGGAGCGCTTAATTATGCTCGTAATTGTGTCGAAAAATGTACTAAAAGTGGCATCAGTTGTTCCCGTACTAATTTGCTATGATGGCATATCTCCTTGTTTCTATGATCTGAGGTACTATTAGCAAAAAGAATTGAAGGATTTTTATTGTATATCTAATATTGTGATGGAAAAATTGTAAGCAGCAGTTTGTTTAGTTATTTGAGGAGTGTGGCAGGTGGGTCAAAGTACGATGTGCAATACGCATTTTGAATATTTTTTGCGTAATCGATTGTTCTTTTCTTTTTTTTCTTCGTGATTTATCTTTTAAATTTAACTAGCTTCCGCCCGCGACTTCGCCCGGGTTTTTCGGGATGTATTATACATATATATACCAGATACCTTCCTCTTGACTCACTCTATCATTTAAAAAAAACCGCATCAAAATCCGTTACATAGTTTTAAAGATCTAAGCATACATACGGACAGACAGCGGGAAGCGACTTTGTTTTATACTATGAAGTGATTTTAATCAATCCATTAAGTTTTATCTTGTGCCGTTTTTTTCTCGAAAACCACTGCAGTTCATTTAGATAGTAAAACTATCACCATCATTCTCTCGCAGATTGCTGGGCGAGTTCAATCAGCCATAGCTGAACAAATAGAGATTGTGTGTATTTGTTTTAATACTCCGAAGTGCACTGCACACTTGTTCAGTACTGATAGGTTCAACCGACGTTATTGTTGTACTAAAAGTACTATCACTCTCGGCTAAAAGGCTTAGATTCACACAGGCCACTCACCTCATCCACAATCGTCGCCACCTGAAGCTGAACCGCGGGACAGCTGATTGTGGTGGGTGGTCGACACAAGTAGTGGTTGGCAAGTGTATCACCATTTAATAACTGATAATTGCAATCTTCTTTCACAGAGGAAGAAAAACTCAATTACAGTCTACATGACTAGTCAACCAATTGAATCACACTCGGCAGACGTTCTCGCGAACATGGTACTCTGTGACATGCAAATATTCCCCCTCGTGCGTGCGCTGAGCAGAATGACGGAAACTCTACGCGAGATGCTCAGATCATACAAAGGCAAAGGCGCTATGGAGCTTGACAGTTGGATATGATCAATGTAATCATGTTGCTGACCTAACGCGATGATGATGATTCATGTTACTTTTGTTTTCTGATAGATGAAGTGACGTGTTTACTACTTAGGAAAAATTGTTTCAGAAACAACAGTTTCAGATACATGACGTAGATGTTTCTGAAACCGCTAAGCCGAGTCTACTATGCTTGTTTTGCACTACACACAAAACCTCTACGGTAAACATTGCCAAAACAATGTATACATGTCGTCTCCTGCTCTCGTGTCAGAACTATGTTTTGTGTAGATATAGTGTGTAGGGCTAAACAAGCACAGGAGACCCGGTTTAACAGTTTCAGAATCATCTACGTCATGTATCTGAAACAATTTTTACAGAGGTGTTTCAGAAACATCGACGTGAGTTATCTAAGCTAACTAAGTAGTATCTGAAATATTGGATACTCGGCTTAACTGTGTGCTCTGTATATCCTAATAATTTTCTTGGAACTAACAATCTTAACATCTAGCCAGCCAGCCATCTAACGTGCGCTATTAATTTCCGTTTCAAAATTTTATTTCTCACAAAATTCTCGATATCGATACTTTTGATTAGGCAGTCTGAAGATATAGATTTTCGATATTCTATCAACGGTTTTGACTTAAATTACATGTAATCTTTAAAAACGAATATAAAAAATACTTTTGAAGAGACAAAAAGTAAATAGACTTCAGTAGTATCTAGGGTTTAAATAGTTATTTAGATTATGTAAATATAAAGTGAGGTTTTACGCTAGCAATTTGAAATATTCCATAATCAGTTAAAACAACATGAACTAACTCGTTTCTGAATCTGTGCTTTTATCAGTACCTATTTTGGTGACAAAGTTATTACAAAGAACGGTTTATCTATAATGATGCTAAGACAAGCAAGACATGGATCTCGATCTAAAACTAACACTTTGATTCCACTTTCATTGTGAAAACCGCCAATCAGTGGAATGCGCTGCCCGCGTGGGTGTTTCCCAACAGTTACAATCTGGGTATCTTCAAGTCACAAGTGAATCGTTTTCTTCTAGGCAAGCGTGCTCCATCGTAGACCGCATCATCGCTTAACATCAGGCGAGACGCAAGGCTATCATCGAATAAAAAAAAACCGGACAAGTGCGAGTATGCTTCGCGCCCTAAGGGTTCCGAAATATGATCATAGATGGCGCTACTGCATACTTCCAATGGCGCCATTTATGAGCAGATGGCTCCACTTATGGTCCGGTGACTGACGGCGGACAATAAAGTGATCCTATAAGGGTTCCGTTTTTCCTTTTGAGGTACGGAACACCTACCTTACAACAATGCTTACAACTTATTAAAATAACTATTAATTTTTTAAAACAAATATGAAATATGTGTGACTGGCTCGTTGGTCCAGTCATCCAGTGGTTGCAACCGCAAGCGCGACTGCTAAGCGTGAAGTCCTGGGTTAGATCCCCGCGTCGGCAAAGTGTTACAAGATTTTCCATTAGAACATTCTCAGCAGTCACGGATCTTGAATTACTTCAAGGCGGGGCAAAAACTGAAAAATGCCCCTGCCCGACAATTTTTCCGAATATTTTTCATATCATTTCAGCCATAACACGCCCACTGATGCTGATGGACATAGGCCTTCCCCAAAAAAACGCTACAACGACCGGTCAAGCGCTTCTATTTGCGATTACTACGCTTGGTAGACGAATACACTACTCAGTGTATTCGTCTACTAAGCTTGAATTTGCCGCCCTCTACCCAGCCCAGAGTCTGGATTGGCCTTTCGGCTGACGCTGATAACCAGCGCTGTGGCTCTGCTCCGTGCATGGGTCACAGCATCGTACTGTTTTGCGTTTTGCGCGGATGTGATGCATATATACTTTCCCTACAGTTTTTTTTGCCTCTGTATCAATGTTATTTTTATTTTTGTGCGTCTTATATTTCGGGTAATATACTTAGGCGTAATTATATTCCTATCAATTTTAAAACAAATATAAAGTGTCCTAAGTAAGTATATTCTTGTATATTATATTGAAAAATGGGTATCGAAAAGTATCCATAAGGTCATTACAGGCTTATCGCTTTCGGCTACCGGACGGCTCGGCGCCTATGATGCTCGGTTCACGAGAGCTTAAGAGATAAGGTCTCTTTCTTGTGCTAATGTTGTGTCGGCCAAACTACTTAGAAAACGGTAACTTAGCATAACCCTTGCAATGTACACGTACTTCATTAAAAGTTGGAGTATTTTACTTAAATTATACGTTTTGAACATCCGTGACTATCTATTAAAAATTATATTTATAATAATAGATAATAGCTGTTCCCGCAACTTCGTCCACGTGAAAGTAGTAAAACAAAGCAATGTTGTTATTTATACAAATTCTTCCCTTTCATCCCATCAGGGATGGATTTCAAACCCCTTTCATCCCATCAGGAATGGAATTTCAAAAAATCCCTCCTTAGTGCATCTCGAGGGAAGAAATATTTTTCTACAAAGGACCAATTTGTGCCGCGGAGTGTCACAACCTTTAGTTCATAAAATTACTGTTTTTTTGCCTCGATTTCACACCTCCAAGGGACCGTAGACCTTAGTATTTGATATTAATTTTGGCTTGATACCTCTGCTCGTTCCTGAGAATAAGGTCTTGACAGACGGACATCAAAATTATCCTATAAGGCTTCCTTTTTTTGTTTTGAGGTACGGAACCCTAAAAAATACATATAGCATTAAAAAAGTCACATTGATACTTGCTAGGCTTAGGCATGTTAGTCACAAGAAAACAGCGCCTTACAACATAAATCTGACTCACCATTCTGAACTCAACCGAACAAGTCACCCCTGACTCCTGAGTCACTTGAGGCTCTTTAGAATGAAAACAAAACAAATCTCCCACTTGCATGTACTTACAGCAGCTCAGACACCCTTCACACGTTCAACTTTAGCAGAACAGTATCTCCGTAATTGTACAAAGAGAATACATACATTATGTGTTTCTATAAAAGTATGTACAGACAACGAAACTGTTTGGTATGCAGGCAAGAAATTAGCATCTTTGCACTACGCAAGCCATTTCTTGTAAAAGACCACAAAGTATAAAATAAGTCTCATCGATAATGCCTTAAACTATGCATTGTTTAACTAATGAATACTTAGGGCTTTGACTTAGGGTCGATTTTTCAATCGCCAGATAACATTAATTCCTTTTTTTATATATTTTTTAATTTTATAAAAAAAAGGAATTCTCTGGCTATCTATATAAAATTTAATAAACTTAGATGATTTCACTCTAACACCTTATGTTTTTCCTAGGAATTTTATCTGGCGATTGAAATATCGGCCTTTTAACTTTTATAAGTGCAAGCAATGTCAAAGATTTTAAATCAAACTCAGTTGTAGCCGCTTGCTTACTTATCTATTTTATTGACTGTACACATATGTTTGTCTATTTCGCGTTATTCAGTGATGTGTTGCGTTACTAACTCAAAGAGCGTCTGCCAGGAAAACTATAGACAGTTTGCTTGTATGATACTTTGAACTTTGATGTCCTTCTATTAATGTAGAGCAGAGTTTTTCAACCTTCTTGAAAACGCGACCCCTTTGCAAGTAAAAAAGTACTGGCGGCGATCGGTTTTAAGTATCAACTATAAAACGATGTAATTTTTATGTGCTTATGGCCGTCCGATACAAAAAAAGGCGGGAAGGAATTAATCATGTAGATCCAAGGCACACTCTCCGAAATGTATCCGATAGAAAACCAAAAGACTAGCAACTTCGCGACTTCGCGTCGTTGTTCAAGATTAGTATAAACGCACTCCTTTCGACATACTTTACCTATTCTTGAAGATCAGGTATAAGTCATGGCGTGAATTAAGAGCACAGATCGCGCATGTACATTTTCGGTCCAATAGACAATAGACAATGCGTAATACAGAATTGTCCAATTAGATGACGAGCATCGACTGACGAACCAATCGCGTGTAGCCTCGGCGCTCCCGTCTTCTTCATTCCGCCAAAGAGACCGAAAAATTAGCTAATGCGCAGGTGACGTTTGTGATCAAGACTGTTGCCGGGACTTATACCTATATATCATCGTTATTCACCTTCAGATTAGGGCTGAGGGATTACACATACTGTATCTACTCTGCTCCCTTAAGCAGTGGTTTTGTCACGTATCACTCTTAAGTGACACTTGTCACGGGCTATAAGGACCTCCTTGGCATTGCGTGTGGAGGCAAATACGTCAAGTTGCCCATTGAAACGAGACTGTGTTCTTCTATTGTAGCGTTGGTTCAATATAGTGTACATTATAATATAATTATGTATATTTCATTCAACATTCTTAAAAATGGTTCGAGCGAGAGAGGAGACAAATTTCCGAGAGCGCCCTTAAGTAATTTTCAAGAATAAATTTTCATTCTGCCTGCCTCGTTGCCCAGTGGTCGCAAGGTCGCAAGCATGATTGCTGAGTATGGGGTCCTGGGTTCGACATTTAGTTCAAGCAAATCGTTATTTTTTCCATTAGAAAATTTTCAGTAGCAGCCCTGAGCCTGGATTTGTGTTCGGTTAGTGTCTATAGGCTCTCAGATCATAGAAATAAGGGAGAAGTGCCAAGGCGCTATTGACCTTGACGCTTTAACGTGACCACTGATCACCACTGTGATCATGTTGTCTACGGACCGAACGTGTTCAATGATTTTTGTAAAGTGTTTAAGTTTAATGTAAGTGACAAGTGACGAATAACAGTATTAGATTGAGGATGTGCGGCATTTTTAATGTGAGGGACATCTCTATGTTTACAAAGGAGCGTTTGTATTATTTGTGACGCACACTGCTTAAAAGTGGCGACAGCGGTTCCCGTACTAATATACTATGATAACATATCTCCTTGTTTCTATGATCTGAACACGGACTCATAATGCAAATGGCGATATGTGGGTGTGCATTACATCGCAGCCTGCACTTTATTCACCAGTTTAATTATTTTTTCGTCATTGACCGCTATTCGAGGCATCGCGTTTACAATTACTTTCGAGTGTTTCACAGTTCTTTGATAGTTAATGCATTAATGCAAGCAAAATCCGTTACAGAATTTAAAATGAGTTTTTATGACTTAAAAACCTAAGTTATGAGAATCTGTCTCGCGTTAATACGATATATTTTATCCACTACATACCATTTTAGTACACTAACTTTCGCCCACGGCTTCGCTCGAGTTTTTTGGGATAAAAAATTATTTATCTCTGTTTCATCCAGATCCGTTCAGCCGTTCAGGCGTGATTGAGTAACAAACATCCATCTATCCATCCAATCTTTCGTATTTTTAATATTAGTGCATTAAAGGCATAAGTATTGCTCTTGTAACTTAATTTAAATGTATTGACGATCACTAAAATTCTCCGGATGTGGGTAGTATGATATATGTTTACAGTAGGGCTGTCATCCGCAACCATGACCGGAGACGCACAAATTGTGTGTGCCCCTGCCCTGTCCTTGACACGCGCTCGGTGCAATGTCTGCATTAATGTATGTCCGTCTGTTTGTAATGGGTTTGTGTATGTATTTAATTATGGACAGTGCGTTACGAGATTTGATTATCTTGCGGATTAATATGTAACTAATAGTTAAAACGAAAAGCATATTTTCTGTCTAATATAGTCATCCTATAATGTTTCCTATAATGTCCACTTTCAGAAGGGCAGAATCCGATCTACGTAGTTTGATGTTTTGGCGCCCAACGCAGGTCACAATTTTATTAATAAAAATATAAAAATTAATTCCATTTATAACCGTGTTGGTTGAAAGTTCGCAATTTAAAATGCAAAATCAATAACTACATTATAATAGTGCTAATTTCATTATTCTAAGCAATGCAGAAAGTTTCTAGATAGTAACCCATAAGTTTTGGCGCCCAACGTGGGACAACATTTCGAAAGCAATTTTTATTCATTTACCCGCTACTCAAGTTTGTTGATAACTCCCAAAATAGAGTAGAAGATCAATGTCAATATAGGGTATTGTACTGGGTATTGATATTGAATTCAATAAGTGCTTCAGCGTAGAAGCCGAAAGCCTTGAATTCAATTCAATAAGATTGTCAATGATAGATCTTATCAATAATTTAAATAGAAAAAAATATCAAAAGACAAAAGGATCACTCCTATTCAGTATCGTTTTACCGGGGTACTTATTCAAATGTCCATTATCTTACTATTTCATATCAAACTGAATGTTGATTCACTCGCAGACTGATGTCATACAAAATAGTATAAAGCTGCTTTTGTTTCGAATTTATACTGATCACCCCACTACTTCAGTCACTAAACGTTTAGTCGCCCATTTCACTTGAATCTGTCACTATTATTTAGAATTTGCTCTTGTTGGTTTAGTGGTCGCAAGGCAACTTGTGAGCGTGTGGTCCAGTCTTCGAACTCCGGGTCGGGCAAAGTGTTTTCGAGGTTTTTTATTAAGAAATTCTTAGGTTACGATTTGCTTACTGGCCACGATTCTCCCAAATATATAAATGTGTAAAACAAATATACAATCAAATGTAATATCGATAATAAACAAAGTATCGACTAGAATAACGATAGGTGCGCAAAACTTCAGTTCAGAATAGTTAGCGGCGAGTTTGCAATAAGCAGCAGTTAAGTGCGTTTGTTACACAGTTCGCTGACGGAGCGGCGACAAGTCTGTTAGTCGAGCTGCGGTTTCTTGCGCTCAGTAGGTACAACACCACACTGCGAAATGAAGCTGGAAATTATAGCTTTAACTTAAAATATAGCTTGTACTTTAGATATCCTCAAAATTATGTCCTGAGTTTATTTCAAAATCCAACAAAACATTTTTTTTCCTTCCTACATAATTTATGGTGTTTGCGCAAAAGGTCATCGAAAGGTTTCGATACGAGACCAACAGAAAAATAAACCAATGAAATCTTAAAGATGACACGCTATGTTAAAGTCTCTGACTGGATTGCATTCCCAAAACTAAAATATAAGTAGATTGTTTTTAAGCAGTCAAAGGGCCTTGTTTAATGAGCTTCTCATATTTTGTGGTATCTTCATAAAATTATGTTTTTTGTCCTCGTAATAAAACTGGACAGCTGAGTTAGCCCCGACCGTTCAATTGGCGAATTCAATTTAAAGGTTCGCTGGTGCTTGGGTTACATTTAACTTGTTTTGATTTTTCGCTTTTCTGGTGTTTTGTCGAATTGTGTTTTTGGGTAATAAATTGTGAACTTGCAGGGAAGGTATAACAAAGGTATTGCTTATTCCTATTTATGCGCTGCCGGAGTATGTTCCCCAATATATCCCTATTACTTATTAATTTATAAAAAAAGGAATCTCTTCCTGCAGACCTACGATAGGATATGGAGACACAGTGTGTGAATGATTAGATAAGTACACTAATGTGCGAAACAAAATCCATTTTTAGCGGTCCTCGGTGCCCCGTGTTTAGTTAATAAAAAAATAATTGGAAGGTAGACTCTATCAAAAGCCAGGATTAATAACGATAGGAAAAATATAGGTATGCAAGAAGAGGTAGGTAGGCAAGAAGAGGTAGGTAGGCAAGAAGAGGTAGGTAGGCAAGAAGGGTTGGTTTTGTGATAAAAATCTGATATTTTTATTTTAAAAGCCTCTATGAGTGACGATGCTTAAGTACGTCCGGCACTTAGTGCAGTTACTTTTACCACAAACACAGATAATATAATACTATACGTACAGATGCCTCATCTCATACAAAGAAATGTGACCGATTTAGCGCGGGCTATCTTCGGGCTATACATTTTTCCGTGCTTAAAGGATTTTCCAAAATTTTAACAAATATTTTTCATGATGAATTTTTTCATGTTCTCAATTTTACACAAACTTCAATAACAAATCGATACATATAACGCCATCTATTATGAGTTATTTCAACAAATGTTCCTTTGTTCCTGATGAGACCCCATGCCACAAAATAAATATAGACAGAAGGCCGCCTCCATACAACGTGTGATGACAGGTTCATGCACACATACACACGAGATTGCTGTACATGCATAAAGACCTCACCCGCGTATTCACGAACATTACTCTATGAAGGCTCATAGCAAAGTATACAAAAAACTCATTCAAATATGAACATTATGGGCCGTACCACAAAAAAGATAGACACGCGTTAAACGCGAATGCTACCAAAAATAATATGCACTTGTTTTAGCACGAACTTGTCTAAAACAAGTGCGTATTATTTTTGGTCGCATTCGCGTTTAACGCGTGTCTATCTTTTTTGTGGGACGGCCCATAATGTTCATATTTCTTGCATGAACAGATAATGCACACAGATATTTGTTTGCATATTATAGCAACACAGAAACACGTTGCTGCAACAATATTATGTCATGCTCACGCAACATTTGTTTACGATGAATACCAGGCATTTTGTGTACTTATTATAATTTTTGTACGCCACGAATGGCAAAGCATGTAAATACCTCTTCAAAAATACTATATTTATTGTACTGTTCACTCATGTTTTTACAAAATAAATTTCTTTATCTTGCTAAACAGCCTATAATAATCTAGCTACTATAGATACGTCAGCATCAATCATCAATGCACGAATGAGAAGTCAAAATCAAAGTTACAAAATGAAATTCAATTTTCGTCTCACTTACGGTATCGAAAACCGATACAGCCAGGTTTAGATTCCGCAGTTTTTTTTTTATTGCATGAAGCGATACCGTTTCTGCAGTAGTTCTTTATTCAAATTGCAATCGATATCGTCAAACGATTGGCCGACTCTTCATGTGACCAGGGCTGGCCTATTTTTTGGACAAAGAATCAGCATTGCCACCTCAGATCATAGAAACAAGGAGATGTGCCAAGGCGCTATCGAGCTTGATGCCTGATCTTGAGCAAATTGCTCATATTATAAACGTACGCGCTGGCGACGAACCGAACACGATCGATGGTATAAATACAGTGTTTTAGTTTAGTGCTAGTGTTGAGTGACGATTAACAGTGTTAGATTGAGGGTGTGCGGAATGTTCAATGCGTGGGAGATCTTTTTATTCACAAGGAGCGCTTAATTATGCGCGTAATTGTGTCGAAAAATGTACTAAAAGTGGCATCAGTTGTTCCCGTACTAATTTGCTATGATGGCATATCTCCTTGTTTCTATGATCTGTGGAGATCACCTTAGTATATTCAACCTCGATTTGGATAAAAATAGTATTATGGAATATAATCCCGCGAATAGACATCAAATGATCAAAGCTTACAAGGATCCCGATCAGATTACCTCTTCAACAGAGGTTGAAGGAAGCATTATCATTTTTGTGTTCATCATGTCCCTTTGAAGATCTCTTTACTTGTATTAAGTATTTAAATTAGATTTAATTTGGAAATAACTCTATGACGTAATGCACTGTTTGAGTTTTTTTTTTTTTTCGGACGTAGACGATATTTAGGATTTTAGGTACCGGTATCCGAAAATGATAGTGTCAAACGTCAGTCAGTTAATAGTAAAAAAAAATATTTCTGAATTTGGGAAACACACATCTGAAAAAAAGAATTGTCAAAATCGGTGCTGTTTCTGAGGGTTAAGAAGTAAAAAAATAAATTGACTGGAATAATTGCCCGGAAACGACAAAGATGAGAGTGTCTCAAGATTGCACTAAATTCTATCAAGCTCAGCACAATCTAGGCAGTTAAGGAGTATCTCTAGACAGATAAACGACCGACATATCCCAAGCAATGTGCTGACTTCGCGCTATGAACTCAACCAATGAAAATGATTTGATCGTTGTCACAGAGAATTAGTAAAATGGAATGATAACTCACGCTTGCTGTGTTCTGTTGCCTGCAGTTTCACTCGCAAACTTGGGGAACTACTTAATGTTCTTTATGCATGTGATAAAGAGTATCATAATTGTCGTTTCCTAAGCTATCTCGATACAAAGCAACAAAATTAGTTGTTGAAAATGTAATAAATAAACGGACAGAGTTACTTTCGCAATTATAATATATTAGTTTAATATGACGGCACGGTTTTCGTAGTTGAGCGATTGGCTGCTGCGCAACGTGTCGCGAGTTCAATTCCCGCATGAAGCAAATATTTGTTCTGGGTCTGGAGTGTTGAGTGTTTGTGAAATTTGTGTTTGTAAACGCACCCACGACACAGAAGAAATCATAGTGTGGGGCAAAGTTTTAAATTTTGGAAGAACATGTGTCTATTTATGGCGCTTAATGAATACTAACTAGGCTTTACTCGAGTATGACTTCGATAATAATTATAATATGACGTCCACCAATTCGCACTGGGCCTATGTAGTCTGAGTCCCAGCAGTAGGAAAGTGTCCTATAGACTGATTATTTTAGGGTGCTTAATGCTTATGTATGTAAGATTTGCATGTAATAAGTAATAAGTCAATAGAAGTCGTCAAGGCGAGTGTACCTTGTCGCCACTTTTGAGAAAATTATGTCTTGCACACGGAATAAGAGGTCTTGCACCACACTAAAACATAGAAAGCGCGCGTTTAAAATGTGACGTATTTGAACGGAATTAAGTTTAATTTATATTGCATTGGATTGGATGTGAAAGAATATGTGTGTAAAAAATATAGTAGATCTATAATATTTCTATTGACTTATCATTTAAATCTATGTGGTCTGCGCCCACGATACAGGACAAAATCGCTGCGAAAATTACACGTCAAATAGTATCTCTCAATCGGGATCATAAACATAACTCGCAAAAATGTAAAGTTAACTAAATGTATATTTTCCGCGCCATCGTCCACAGTTACGTTACTAAAGGTCAGGCGTAGCGTGGTTAATGTAGCATAGGTCTAATTTACACGCTATGTACCGCTGATAAACCCATACAAAAAGATTGGGGCCACGAGAGCGGAGATGATTAGCGCTCAGAGACAGACTTTGTTGTTGCATCTCAATTAGTTAGGTATATTATTTTCTCGTACTAAAATTATATACTACCATACCTACTCTATAATGGTGTTTTAACAAACCAAATCTAAAATGTTGTGTATTGATGAAATATACTAGATAACTAGGATATAGAAGTAAAAAAGTTGTTTGCACAGAGAAGACTTTTATTCAAGTGAATGACACAAGTCATTATCATAAAACACATGTTCGAATATCAATTTGAAATGCTGTTTCAACTAAAAAGTTTCCACACTTCCCCTCAAACAACATCCATCATCAGATATCCTCACATCACACCACACCAGACACACTCAGATTCAGATCGCGCACACATTTATTAAATGCCACAC
This sequence comes from Thalpophila matura, assembly GCA_948465475.1. NCBI lineage: Eukaryota > Metazoa > Arthropoda > Insecta > Lepidoptera > Noctuidae > Thalpophila > Thalpophila matura. The sequence goes on along the minus strand of OX419198.1, from coordinate 6,820,876 downwards.
GACCTAATGGTTTTGTCAGCACATCTGCTGGGTTATCTTCCGTACACACATAGTCCAGACGTACAACATTCTTAGCAATACAATCTCTGACATAGTGCGCCCTTATGTCTATATGTTTCGTCCTTCTATGCGCTACAGGATTGTACGAAAGTTTAATAGCACTCTGATTATCTACGAAAATGCAAATAGCCCCAAGATATTCACCTCTTATAAATGCATTCAACTGCCGCAAGTGAACTGCCTCCTTGGTTGCCTCCGAAAGTGCAATATACTCGGCTTCCGTTGACGAAAGTGCCACACAAGCTTGTTTCCGGCATTCCCAGTTAATCAACGAGTTTCCGCATCTAAAAATAAATCCAGAATACGATTTCCTATCTTTGATGTTCCCTCCCCAGTCAGCATCTACAAATCCCGTGATGTCCTGCACCGGCGACTTGGGAAATATCAAACATAGATCCCTTGTACCCTTAAGGTATCTCAAGATATGTTTAGCAGCTTTCCAATGACGTTCCTCACAACATGAGTTGTACTGTGCCAAAAAATTTACCGCTGCCGCAATATCCGGGCGTGTGTTACAGGCCAAATAGTTCAGCGACCCTATGAGCGCCTGATAACTACGAGAGTCTTGGCAGGATAAAAACTTACCTCCTTCCCCTTCCGCCAAGGCTTTATGGAAATCCATTTCCGTCGGAGTTTTTACTGGTTTGCAGTCAGACATACCATATTCATCCAAGATCTTCGAAATAAGCCTCTCTTGATTCAAATATATTCCAGTATCAGTCTTAGACAAAAGCATACCTAAAACTTGTCTCGCTTCCCCTAAATCCTTTATTTTGAACTGTTTAGAAAGATTGTCTAATAAAACTTCCTTCTGCTGTTTGTCTTTGTAAAACAATAAAAAATCGTCTACGTACAGAGCGATATAAAAATTATTATTTTTGTAAAGACAGCTATCAAAGTCACAGCGCTTGAAGTTCAAAGACAATAACACTTCATTTACTTTTTCATTCCAAGACCGTGAAGCTTGTTTGAGGCCGTATATCGCTTTTTCTAGTAAGCAAACTTTTTCCTTCGAGTTTTCATCTATGCAACCCTCCGGCTGTCGCATATAAACTCTTTCATGTAAATCACCGTTCAGAAAGGCGGTGTTCACATCGAAGTGACTGATGAACAAATCCTTTTCAACAGCCAACGATAGCAGCAATCTAACTGTCGATCTTCTCACGACCGGTGAATAAGTTTCGAAGTAGTCAACCCCGTAGGACTGAGTGAAACCCTTCGCCACAACTCGAGCTTTATAGGTCTTATTACCATCTGCATCAAACTTGTACTTGAAGATCCACTTGTTTCCCACGACTTTAGCTTCAGGTGGCTTTCTGACGAGCTTCCAGACCTTATTCTCGTACATCGAATCCATCTCTTTTTTCATGGCTTCCTTCCAGTTATCCTTATCTTTCCGACTTAAGGCTTCCTTAACTGTCAAAGGCTCCTTGTCTTCTGTATAGCATGCAAGTCCATGAAGGTTTCCTTTTTGGATTCTACTACGTAGAGGATAACGACATTCACCTTCGTTTGACTCTTCTCTGTTAATAGAATCTTCAGTTTCAACATTTTCCACCACGACATTTTCTGCTCCGCTATCACCCGTTTCTCCCAATTCCATCTCCGCGTCTTCATATACTTCAGCCCCATCTATGGAACTTGGCCCTTCAGTAGCTTCTGCACTATCAGGTGACGAACCTGACTGGCCTTGTACCTTTGCAAGTTCCCAGATTACTTCAGCACCTTTGTCACCGCTACCTACGAGCTGACTAGGATCCTCTGAAACTACTGCTGTAGAGTCCTCCAAGAAAACTACATCCCTGCCTCTAACAATGACGCGAGGATTACTGGGATTAATGAAACGATATCCCTTGGTTTCTTCACAGTAACCAACAAAGACATGTTCTACCGCTTTAGGGCTCCATTTCTTCCGAGTTTCCTTGGGCACGTGCACAAACGCTTTCGTTCCAAAAACTCTGAAATGATCAAATGACTGAATCTTCCCTGTCCACAACTCCTCAGGAATCTTACCATTATTGCCACTGTGAGGCAGCCTGTTCTTGATATAAACAGCCGTATTACATGCCTCTCCCCACAGTCTCGCACTCAGACCCTTTTCCGCCAACATAGCACGAGCCATCTCCACAATAGTGCGGTTTGCTCGCTCCACTACGCCATTCTGCTCCGGAGTGTAGGGAACAGTTAATTGATGTTTTATACCCTTTTGCTGTAGAAACCCATCAAACTTCCTGTTCACAAATTCTGTTCCATTGTCCGTGCGTATGCACTTCACCTTCAACCCGGTTTCAACCTCTACACTAGCTAGAAAAACTTTAAAATGATCGAAGACCTGATCTTTTGATTTAAGGAAAAATACAAAAGATTTACGTGTAAAATCATCTAAAATAACTAGCATATACCGAGATCCACCGTACGTGGGTTCAGACATTGGACCACAGATATCTGCGTGAACCAGTTGCAGTCTCTCGACTGCCCTCTCAGCCTCACCAACTGGAAAAGGTAAACGATGTGCCTTCCCCTTAATACAGGCGACACAAGGTTCCATTACACTTTTATCAAAATCCATACCCAGGAGCTTACGTAAATCTCGCTCATTTACGTGTCCAAGCCGCCGGTGCCACAACATCAAAGGATTACCTGCTTTCACTGACGCCAACGCAGTCCCATCTACAACCGCCTGACAACCTTCAAGCTTGTAGATCCCTGAGACTTCACTTGCGGTAGCCAGAAGCTTTCCCTTGAAATGGCCTGGAACCAAATGGTGAATTAGCTTGCACCCATCTCTGTCAAAACTTACCTTCCATCCTTTCTCTACTAATTTAGACACTGATAACAGATTAACATGCAAACCAGGTACATACGCGACATCCCTCACAGCAAGCATTCGTCCTTTCAAACTCACTATGATATCACCCTTACCCTTGCATTCAATCTTATCATTATTCGCACAAGTCACGTTACTCATACCAACATTCATAACCAAATCTTTAAACCAATGTTTCTGGAAAGACATATGTGAAGATGCTCCGCTGTCAATGTACCACTCCGTCGGATTGAAGGAGTCCCCGGCGCTGAATGAAGACAGGCTCACGATCGCGACGTCACTTAGTTTGGAGATTGAACCCGCTTTCCTTCCTTCAGGACAGTCCGGCTTCTTATGTCCACTCTTTCCACATTTAAAGCATTTAATTTTGGTCATATTAATATCTTTGTTCCCATTCCACTTCTTACTCTTACGCACAGCCAATGCCGATTCCGCTGAAGACAATGTACTACAACCTTGACGTGAATCCTCCTGTAGTAACTTCTGCCGCACGTTCTCTGAAGTCAACTTCATCCCAGAGTGTTCCAGCGCCATTCGCATAGGCCTGTACTCTTCAGGTAGTCCTCTCAGCAATACGACAGCTACAAGATCATCGTCAAATCCGGTGGCAATATCCTTCAACTTTTGAGAAAGAGACATAACTACAGCAACATATTCATGCATCGATGAATGTCTCTCTAGCTTTTCATCCAACAACGCGTTCATGAGGGTGATTCTGCGATTTACGCCTTTGTCCTCAAACGCTTTCGCTAAGCTATCCCAAGCATCCTTAGCATAATTTGAATCTTGTACATACGCATAAAGTGTAGGTTCCACATGTAGACAAATCAAAGCTAGTGCTTCTTGGTCCTTCTCGATGGCGGTGGAGTCTTTGGAATCCGGGTACGTAGATGTATACGTGAACTATACTATACTATACTATACTATACTATACTATACTATACTATACTATACTATACTATACTATACTATACTATACTATACTATACTATACTATACTATACTATACTATACTATACTATACTATACTATACTATACTATACTATACTATACTGAAATATACTAGATAACTAGGATATAGAAGTAAAAAAGTTGTTTGCACAGAGAAGACTTTTATTCAAGTGAATGACACAAGTCATTATCATAAAACACATGTTCGAATATCAATTTGAAATGCTGTTTCAACTAAAAAGTTTCCACATTGTGCATCATAGGCAATCTGACCGGCTACCGATGCTTTAGGGTGTTTTTCACGTTTTTATTAACTCGCTCTAGATTGTCTGTCTGTTCGCTACAAATGCAATTCATTTTTCAAGCACTTGCTAACAAAGCTGTTTGGTATACTTACCTATGTAATTTGGATGACAATGCAATAATATGAACTGAAAAGTATTTTTTTTTAAACCACGTTTAAATGAAAAACGTGGGGCGCATGCAATGAATAATAGTAAGATGCGCCTCACGTTTTTCATTTCATTAGACATTTTCTTATTAACTACGACTTAAGCGGCTTACGGATTATTAAACAACTCGTTTAATTCCACGTCGTCACAATAGCGGCAAAATGAAGCCTAAGCGTGTTCACAGTTATCAGAATAATCAACATATTCAGGTCTAAAAATGGGCTTTGTATCGCCCACATACCTAGGCTATATAAAACATTATTAAACAAGTCATAGATATACTTATCGTAATCAGTACCTACCTATATATTTTTTTACTATTGGGGTTCGGGCGTGTTTGTAATAATAGAGTTATATGTCACACAAAATGAAACACAAAATGAAAGAAAAAAATCGTATGGTCAGACGCGGAAACAATTTCGACCGCGTACTTCATGGCCCGCATGTATACGGCTATAAAGCCGAGGTGAGGCCAGCAGAAAGCAGTGGCTCGCTCGTTGATAAGGGACGCTTTTGTCATGCAGTGGGCACGACGCCTAATTGTGTGTGAAGTGAGGCTCTTTGACCTCTCCTCCCGCGGAAAAATGGAACGGTTAGATGATTTGTTTTGATTTAAAAGTTGTTTATTTGTTTAAATTTAAGGATTAACGTTTCCTCATTTAGGCCATGTTGTTTCATCTTACAGTTACGTATCTGTAACCGTCAAATATGGCGGCTTGTACGACAATTTCATACCGCCTTAACGATTACGTACTGACTTACGGATACAGATGGTTTGAAGCAACCCGCCCTAAGCCACGTCCTGTAAAGGTGCGCGTCAGCCGGCCTAGCATGACCACGATAGATAGTCTACGTTTTATGCATAAAACGTAGATATGTGTCTACAATCTGTCACTTTGTCTATTCTTCTGTAGACAAAACCCGTTTCTATCGTGGTCATGCTAGGCCGGCAGGTGTTAAAAGTGTACTGAGGCCTTTATCCGGTTTGATGAACTTTTGGCGCGCCTTATGTCTCATGCGGTTGAAGGTCGTGTTTTGTATCTGTTTTGTATATTTGTCTAACCAGCCAGCCAGTCGATTCTGTAAAAATCTCACCGTGAAAACATAGGTGAAGTGAGTTTGTTTTTGCTAGGAATTGACATTATTGACAGCTCACTCCACGCTCACTTCACCTAAGTTTTCATGGTAAGATGGTTACAGAATCGCACTGCAGAACTTTTTTACGATACGATACAATATATTCGTAAAAATCTAAATCTATTGACCAGAAATCACCAACACGATATGAGTGGGGTGGCTATTAATTCTCATCATTTATCTGCATGACTAAAAGCATAAAAAGCTTGTATAGTTAAATGGTTACACGTTAGAGGCTGATTTATCATTACATCATTTTCCAAAAGGGGTAGGTGTGTGCACATTCACATGTCACCCACATAGCCATATATAAATCGTTATAAAAAAGTCATATACTTACTTACATAACATAATCCTAAATAATATATTGTAAATGCGAAAGTAATTTTGTTTGTTTGTTACCTTTTCACGCATAAACCACTGAACCGTATCATGAGTTTTTTTGACGTACAGTTTCGTTAACGTAAGCATATTTTGAATTGAAAATACAGCAGTCTTAGAACATTTTGATGAAATTTTATACAATTTGCACATTTTTAAAAATACAGAGAAATTAATTAAGTATTCAATTTATATAAACATTGTGTAACAAACGTATATTTTCAATTCAAAATATGCTTACGTTAACGATAGGTACTATAAATACCTAAAAAAAACTCATGATCGGGGTACCGATCATAACATTTTGCATAATTATGGTTGTCAGGGGTACAGAAAAGGACATAGGGTGCCTTTCATCCAGATAAAAGTACTGTTCCCAAAAACAATAACTATCGACGGTTTTTTTTTTTTGAGGATGGGAAATCATCAAATGACCCGTCTCCCGCTCTAGGGTGGAGCGGAATGGAGTGTCAGACTCTTACTGACTAAAACCCACCCGTGTTCCTTCCTTTGCCCTTTATGTTCCGGGTCAGCGGTATCCCTTTCGGACAATCCCGCTTTCCCGGAACTATCGACGGTACAATTGCTTTAGGACACTAGATGGTGCTACGTGTATGTCATGCCGTCATGCGGACGAAGTCGCGGGCAAAGTGCTAGTGTATAATAAATAAATAGATTAGCCTTAAACATAACTGTAATACACGGTGTCACGCCCTACATTCACACATGATTTATTTACTCCTATACCTACACAAATTTATATTTGACAGCATTTATGTTTAAAAGCGGACGCGCTGAACTGAAATGCGATACACGAATCATTCTGTATTCGCTTTGTGTACGATTATCTTATACAGAGTGTTTATTACCTACGGAACATTGAAAGACGACAATATCTGATCCTAAAAGCTAAAATAGTAAAAAACCTTTGAGCCTGTGAACTAAGATGAACATAAATACGAGTTTGAGTTTGTATGCTTACTAGAAGGGTCACAGGGTCCACGACTCAGATCATAGAATCAAGGAGATATGCCATCATAGCAAATTAGTACGGGAACAACTGATGCCACTTTTAGTACATTTTTCGACACAATTACGCGCATAATTAAGCGCTCCTTGTGAATAAAAAGATCTCCCACGCATTGAACATTCCGCACACCCTCAATCTAACACTGTTAATCGTCACTCAACACTAGCACTTAACTAAAACACTGTATTTATACCATCGATCGTGTTCGGTTCGTCGCCAGCGCGTACGTTTTTAATATGAGCAATTTGCTCAAGATCAAGCATCAAGCTCGATAGCGCCTTGGCACATCTCCTTGTTTCTATGATCTGAGGTCCACGATAATCTCATAATCATAAGTTTACCTAAGGTCACATTGTGGGATGCAATAAATAGGTACTCGTACATATTGAATATTGAACATACTTTCAAAAGAACTCAATGAGAAGTACAATATACTCGGAAGTTAATAATTATTACTCATTGAGCTTTAGAAAGATATTGCTTCGGCTTTGTGAGCGTCGTATGATCGTATTCGTCACTCATACGATGTTTTGTCGCTGACTTGTTTATTAGAGACCGGTGTGTTAATACTAAGGCGAATCACACACCGCTACTTGCAAACAACGGAAGATCACGCACTCCCGCGCTACGCTGGGTGATGGGAGGCTCTAGAAAAGTTGCTTTTCTGTTAGCGTTCACGCCAAACGATAAGCACAAAATGTATGGCAATGACATTAGCTGCGGAAAAGTCACGTGACTCACAAATGTCATTTCCATACATTTTATCCGTAGCGTTTGACGCTAACGCTAACAGAAAAGTAACTTGTCTAAGGCCTGCGGTGCGGTGTGCGAATCCTCCATAAAGCCGAAGCTCGCCGCTAACGCTCGATGTGTAATGTATTGTAGATCCCAAAGACGGTGGAAAACATCTTAACCTTCCTTTAATATAAAAATCTGAAGTCACTGACATTTTGTAAATCGGCTTAACTTGGCTAATACCAGAAGAAAAAATGTAGTCATGTGTAACTAGCTCTTTAAAGATTCCGTATCTACATTACAGTAAAACGTTGGATTATAATCAATTTCGTATATAAGGGGAAGCAGATTTATGCGTCATTGCTTCTAACGGTGAAAAATTTTAATATTTTACGTGGCCAAGGCCATATCGTGAAGTGGCTATTTAGAGTTGAGCATACCGACAAGTAATTTTTAATTTGTTCGGCCCAAAGTTACTTCCTGATGTGGCTAATTGACAGTGTCAAATTATACATGAAATAGCCGGGCACATCATTGGCCAATACAATGAATCTAAATTCAAACCTGAATAAATACAGAACCCTAAAAATGTTCGTAAAGCTAACGCCAGTTATTTAAAACAGAGTGGTTCTCAAAGTTTGAAGGTTGATTCTTGTGTTAATTCTTATATCTTATTATGTAAACGTTAATGTAGGTTCCAGCCGCCATGAGACGCTGGTAATCTGATAACGAGGGATCTGTCAAAATGCCATTAAAATTCAGCTTTTGTTCGGTTTAGGAAGCCATCTTTGATTTCCGTGTGTAATCAGCATCTTAAAGTGCACTAGGACTGTGAAACGCAAAAGTTGAAGAATGCAAGGTGTGTGTATTTACTTAACATTTTACACATAACGCGACTACTGAGCGTGAGGGTCTGGGTTCGATTCCCGGCTCGGGCAGTTTGCCCCGGAGTCGTTTCCTCTCGGTCCTCAGCTAGCACTGACGGAGCCTCCGGTACAATTTGATGAAATAAAACGACTTGAAGGGGGAATAGGTACCTATATTGTAATATATTATATACTTGATTTTTATTATTTTATTGATTTTAGTCTGAATAATTATTTTTCTCAATTTCTCCAAATGCAGTTTTAAGATGTGTGAGAAACTATGTATGTAGTTAGATTGGTGATGATGAAATTGGTCGCCGTTGCCGGTGTCCGAATTGCAGCCCAACGGCTGACATAGCTATCATAGTGCTCTCCGTTCAACAACCCACCCCTATATTTTCAAGGGTATGGCAAGGAAAAATCAAGTAAATAAACAAACTTAATAAAAATATGGATATATTTCCTATAATTGAGTTTATCGGGAAGAGGTCTCAGCTGTTTTTCGGCATTCGTCACAAAATATGGTTTCACTGAACCATAATTTGAAGACGAATAGGGGTGAGACCTCAGATCATAGAAACAAGGGAGATGTGCCAAGGCGCTACTAAAATTGACGCTTTGATACGGTCACATTGACCGTATATAAAATGTACACGCTGGCAACGAACCGAACACGATCGATGATATAAATACATTGTTTTAGTTTAGTGCTAGTGTTGAGTGACGATTAACAGTGTTAGTTTGAGGGTTTGCGGAATGTTTAATGCGTGGGAGATCTTTATATTCACGAGGAGCGCTTGTAATTGTGTTGAAAAATGTACTAAAAGTGGCGACAGTTGTTCCCGTACTAATTTGCTATGATGGCATATCTCCTTGTTTCTATGATCTGAGGGTGAGACGTTGTCTTTCTGTCATAAAGGGTAGTGCTCGTTCATTTAATTAATTGAACGAAATCTGCGAGTTTCTGATATCAGGCAAACCGGCAGTTAATTCTGAAAACAACATTTAAAGGCATACCGATGCGTTGTTGTTATATTAAGGCGTTAATTTAATAAATAAAATGTAGAATTAAAAAAAAAAACAATTTTATAATCTTTATTGGAAGGTTTATTATTTTTAGTTTATTTTAAAATCTACCTACCAATTATTTAAAGTATACCTATTATTTTCTCATATTGGTTTAAAATCGGTGTACAATTACCATGGAACTGATTATGTCTGATATAGTTACAATTTTAAATTTTATTAATATAGCTTTAATTTATAGCTTATTTTTTCTTCGTTAACGAGATCGCCTTGTTTTACAATATCCTTTTAAACCAGGACAATAACCATTAACTAGGCGGCTGACATCAAAGTATCGGTTATGCTGTTACAAACAAACAGCTCTTATTTCCTTGCCGCGATGTTTTATATTTTTAGACCTAATATCGCTTGCTGTGGAACATGAACTTTTTATACATGGTAATGTTTTATAAATAAGAACATAAAAATCTGTATAAAGGCTGTATACAGATGTGCGTTTGTGTACATATTAGGTTATTCTGATAAAACAAAATCAAAAAGGGTTATCTGTTAAGTTAAACTACTGATTGGGTTCAGAGTAAAATAGAAAGAACCTCCTCCTTTTTGGAAGTCAGTTAAAAACAAGAGATTGCTATCGGGACCCACTGTTTCCGGGTGGAGTCATTTAATGGGTCACGATTACAATTTTTTTTTTGTGTTTTTATTGGTCGGAGTTGGGTTTTTCTTCTTAATTTACTATTTTTTTTAAGTACTTACCTATTATTTTAGTTCCATTGCTAAACAAAGATGGTGCTATTCTTCCTATATAGCTTGTCCCGAAGTAGATTCCTCTTTATATCCTCATCTAGCTCTAAAGGGTGGTCTCTGGGGATAGCTTGATTAAATGAAAGACTTGAAGGAGGGGGAAAGGTGTATTGTTTCACTTTGTTTACAGTGAATGTTGATATTATGGGATCTTGGTATAAAACTTTTTAATATAATAATTTACGTACCACAAGAATAGAACTATAGTCAACCACGGAGCTAATATTAGCTCCGTGTTGTCAACAATATAATAATTTGTAGATATATGGAACTAGAACATCAGTACCCTTATTCCGAGTTAAATAGAAATCTATACTCGACGCGTAAACCATAACTCGACCAAATTAAGTTTACATTATTTTAATTGATTTTACTACATTCGAGCTATCACTGTCATTTGGTCGCATTATAAACGCAGACGCTAGCGAGCCTCGTAATATTATAACGCGACCAAAGAGCAGTGTCATCTTGAAATGAGTATAAAAAGTATTGTAGCAAGGAGTTTATATACCCATCTAAACGCTTTCTGCTAATTCCGCGGGGTGGCCGTGCTATGTGCAAAAGAGGTCTTGCTAGACTAGTTCAAAGACAATAAAGTAAAGCCTGTGTCGTGCCACGGCGATGGGTTCAGTAAGGATTTTAATTTATGCGTACATCTAAATTATTGTGTTCACATTTGTGAAACCAAAAATTGTTTAAATGACTTGTTTCTTGCCATTTCGTAAAAAAAACCGGATTTTTTTTAGGGTTCCGTAATATATAAATATAACTAAGTATTTTAGTTTTATGATCGCAAATATTTATTTATAAAACACAAAACACTACCAGTAAGTAATAATAATATAGGTAATATAAGTTTGTATTGTAAAGCATTGTTGCGGTTGTCAAACTCAAAACTCAAAATAGCAAATTATTATTTATTTGAGAGTGAATTGGTTTCATCTAGGCAAGCGTGCTCCATCGTAGACCGCATCATCGCTTAACATCAGGCGAGATCAAACGCAAGCCTATTATTTAATTTAAAATACCTATAATATATTTTCAAAAACTAAGTACCTACTGTATCTTGTTATTTATTGGATGCTATGAGGTTGATTTTTTCCTGATTTTTTGATAACGCGGTTGTAAAGTTAGAGCGGGGGACATAATATTGTTAACATTCGTCGTAACGAACAGTTGATTTGATTTCGTGATTTCAAGGTTGGTCCCGTAGTTAATCGCACTAGTATTTAAAACTGAACACCATCCTTCACTATGTCCCACGTTTAACCTATCACCCAGTTTAAGATCGTTTCAATTTTGGTTACGTTCGTTTATAGTCGGGTTTAAGGTTTTAAACATAAATTATTGATGTATTGAACCCTAAATGAAAGCCATTAAAACTTCTTAAAAATGTTAATATGTCAAAACAATACGTCAATCAAAGAGATAATTCGTTAAAAACTTATACTTTCCTATGTTATTTTTGGACCTTGATATTTACTGTTTCTAGCAGTGAGGCAGTGTTTAAATGCAATCAACGCCATTTTATTTAGTTGCGACTACTTCAAGGATATCTAAGTGTAGGAAGAAAACATTGATCTAAATGATCTAACATGTCATGTTTTTATGAATCAATATCCTACTCAAAACTAAATACCTACCTATTTAACTTTTAGAGCTATTTTCATTTGAATAATAATAAACGAATAAAGGGCTTGGAGTTTCCCTGCGTGAATGAATCAGAAATAAGATTTTCAGGGAAACCAAGGTAAGCGACACAGCCAGAAGAAATGCCAAACCTAAATGGGGTACATAGCTCGTAGAACGGGTGGCTGGTGGAGCCGAAAAGATTTTAAGTGGCCGCGCACGGCGCGAATGGATAGAAATGAATCAAAGGGTAGACCTCACAAGGTGGACTAACAACTTGGTGAAGGTGGCGAGAAACTATTGGATGTGGGCAGCACAAGAGCAGTTTTTGTGGCGATGCTTGGGAAAAGCCAGCATTAAGGTGCCTTTCCAACAGAGATGTGCTATGCAGCTATGCTACGAAAATATAAAAGCTAGGCTGCAAATCTATGTGTCCGTTTCCACTGATGTTATGCTATGTAGGTAGCCGTGCAAGGAAGATGCGCAGCTCGAGCTATGTGACGTATCGACAATACACATAGCTACTCCATTCTCGACCACACATCTAGCACGCATCCATAGCTCGCATCGCATCCATAGCGCGCATCTACAGCACGCATCCTTCCATATAAAAAACCTAGCTTAGCTGAATCGGTTTCCACCAGTGCTATGCTATGTGAACCAATGAATATGATTGGTTGATATCAAACGCATCCATAGCAACGTTGCATAGCACATCTGTAGTGGAAAATCACCCTTAGACGCCTGTCGGTTGATAAGACGATGATCATAACATTGACAGGAACTGCACGTCTTGGAAAAAAGGCAACACTTGATTGTATTCATTATTTAATTATAATATAATAAAAATTTAAAGTTTGTTTTTTTTTTCATTCAAATGCTAAAAATTCACTAAGTGCTCATTCAAACGTACCATAACCACACCACGTCGCAACGACAAAATGCTGTCAAGCAGTGGTTACGTGTGAATAGCTTTTTGTAGTTGCGTTGTGGTACCGACAAAATGTCGATGTGTCGTTCGCAAAAATATGTGATGTGTAGTTCGTAGTGTCGCTGGTGGTTGCGTTGTGGTTGCGATGTTGTCGGTATCACACACACGGTCGATTAACGACTGCAAAATGTGGTACGTGTGAATAGTCGTACCTATTCATTTTTAATACGAAATATACGCCCGGCCACGTGGTGTGGTTGAGGTGTGGTTGTGGTTTGTGGTACGTGTGAAGAAGCCCTAACAGGAAAAAAAATGAGTTAATCAAAAAACCCGACTGCAAGAAAATAACTAAAAAGTTCAAAACAAGATCACTTTTCAAGCAGTCTGAGATCTTTACAGAATAAGTTTGTTACTTCTTCACGCAAAAACTAATGAACCGATTGTAATGAAACTTTATAGGTACCTACTTACAATGCCATAATTGTTACTTACAGCTGTACTTTTTTATCCCAATATTACCACGGAATCGAAATTTACGCCGGTGAAACCGCGGGGCGTAGCTAGATACATACGTGTCGAATTGATAACCTCCTTTTTTGAAGTCGGTTAACAATTATTATTTGTAAGTTTTGTAAGAGAAAAAACTAACGGTTACTTATGGATCAGAAAGAATATAATAATATTAATACACTACAAATACTACAATACAATACACTCTTTTTTTGCGGGCGTGTCGGGACAGTATTCTGTTCTAAGTATAATAGTAATAATGCAGTCTAGTCGGTGGAGACCACTTAAAATTGTTGGATTTTGAATTTTTGACACAATGAGAATAGAAATAGGATCATTCTCTAAAAAAATGTACATTTTGAATTTTTAATTTGGAACTAAACTGACAACGTAACGGACCTGACAGTTGGTGTAACGAAACTGATGTCATAAAACATAGTTCACATTACACACGTAGGTAGGTAAGTACCTACCTACACTCAAATATTAATAAAACACTGCCTTTAGATATATTTAGGAAATTCATTTGCAAGGCTTTAGCTCATCAGCCTAAGGCCTAAGGTATAACAGTGTATTTTTTAACAAGTAATAATTCTCTCTTTGAATGGTTAATAATCAATTAATCACACAGTGAAACAAAAATAATAACAATTTTCTTAAATAATAAATGTAAAGTTTAATTTAAATTATCTATGTACTTATAAATATGTCAGTCTGGTAGTTTTTATTTTATGCATTAAGCTTTACAATTTCACAGTTTCGTAACGTAACGCAATGTAACGAAACTAAAGCCTTGCAAATGAATTTCCTAAATATCTAAAAGCAGTGTTTTATTAATATTTGAGTATACTTACCTACCTACGTGTGTAATGTGAATTATGTTTTATGTCATCAGTTTCGTTACACCAACTCTCAGATTCTATCCGTTACGTTGTGAGTTTAGTTCCAAATTCAAAATTCAAAATGTACATTTTTTCAGAGAATAATCCTATTTCTATTCTCATTGTGTCAAAATTCAACATTTCGATAGGGTGAATGAGCCAGTTACAGGCAGTTATTTCATTTATTTATTTAGAACAGTCCCTTCGACGCGATGTTAGCTCTGAATGTCAATATATTACAACTTTTTAGACGGTGTTGCTAGTTTTATTTTAGCACCAATGCTCTTTTACCACTTGATAGTGTCCCAGGCAGCAACAGATAGGGATGCCAATATAGCATCAAAGTTACGAACGACTCTTCGTAGAACAAGAGCATTCGTTCTCGATCTTTTAGTGTAAACGAGCGAAAAATCAACGAGCAAAAATGAGAACCAAGAACTAGAATTCTTGCGCAATAGATGTTTAAATCGGCCGAACGAATCGCTGGAACACAAGAACGCTTCACGTCCGAACATGCAAGAACGCTCTAAGCAACTGTTCGCATGCTCTAGTGCCGTTTACATCAAGCGTGCGAGCATTTTTGGAATATTCTATAAAATTTCTGAATGCAGACAGAATAATTCTCTACGTCTGTTTACACTAAAAGAATTTAATAGAATGAGCATTCGCTCGTCTGATGTAAATCGGCCTTCTTGCGAAACGCTCTTTAAGTACGCTCTTTATGTAACTTGTCCATGTTCTAAATAAATAAATAAATTATGACCATAACTAGCTCATAGACCCTATAATTGTTGGAACTATCGAAAACTCAACGAGGTCGCTACCCACTAGACTGCATTATTATTGTTATTTTCTTTATTCATTTTAAGGTTCCGTATATAGATGCAAAGCCAGTTGTCAACGTTTTCAATGAAACGGTTGTCAATGGTTACTTTCGTTAACAACCGATGTCAACCACTAAAGATGGCTTAAAACGTATAAAAACATTTTTTTTTAGTGGAATCAGTTTTTTCTCCTAGGTAATGGATAGACATGGATAGACCAGTTTTATGTAATCAATTGTTTTTTTTTTAAATTAATTACAGATACTTTATTTTATACGTAAAATAACCTACATGAGAGACTTCTCTTCAGCGTAGGTACCTTTATATTGAAATTATTACTTCCGAACTGAGTAATTAGTTAGGTAAGTACCGAGGTTGGTAGGTCCGATTGCGTATTGGAAGTTGGAGCGCACATCACGCACGACGCGACATTGCCACATCGTGCATCGTGCATCGCGTTCGCAGAGCGGCAGCATGATGCACGAAGCGGCAACGAACGAACGATCCCGTGACGACAAGCGCGTAAGTTTGATAATGTTTTCGAGTTTCGTACTTAAATGAACGTAGGAACTTAGGAAGGAAGGTACGTTGTAATAATACGTAAGTACGTATTACAAATAAAACAATTTAGGCTCAAAAAACTGACCCCGGAAATTCTGAGATTTAAGTTTAAATATTTTGTTAATAATCGCATTCGGTCTGTTCGCATTAATTTTATTAACTAGCTTTCGCCCGCGGCTTCGCCCGCGTGGACGTCGGAAATTATCCCATGGGAACGTACCTCAGGAGTAAACTTTAACTACCATTATATCACTCTCCGGTTCATAACAGTACCTACCTACCTACCTACAACAACATGACAGTACAAACAGACACTTCAATTTTATTTATTTGTATAGAAGATTATCAATCTTATTACCCCCGCAGAAGAGCTGTTTTACCCCCGAGGGGGTGAATAGTTTTTTATTTTTCTATTTTGAGTGACATAAACACACGCGATTACAGCAATACCGCAAATTCATCACCACTAACCGATCCCACGTCGAGCGCGGCAACCGTTACACAAAAATAATCTTTATAGCATGATTCAGTATTCACGCGCGACGGCGCGATGGTTTATTAGCGTATTTCATGTATAAGTTTGGTGTTTCTATACCGATTTCTATGATTCTTTTTTTATTGATTATGTAATAATGTTAAATTTTGTTAATTAGGGATGAGTGAGAGTATTATAAACGTAAGAGTAAACAAATACAATCAGAAAGCTCCGAACTGCTAAGCTATCGGGAGTTACACGTGTTATTGTGAGTCAACCATAATTATAGACATATGCTGTCGTGGGATATTTTTTAGATAATTTTATGTAGAACATTTCATTTTATGGCGCCTGCCGAAACAATGTATGTGCACACGTAAAAATGGCAGACGGAGACTTGCCAACTCCCTAACTGGGCCTCCTGAAAAGGGGGCAACAGGAACGTGAGTGGCTGAAGGGTGGAGAGGCTTCGCTGGACTTTAAACTCAGATCACTTGCTCCCTGAGGGTGAGGTGGATGCTGAGCGTAAGTGGTGAGTGGGCCAGTCCCACTCACCACTTACGCTCAGCATCCACCTTCCGAACAGAGGTGTTCTGCTCTAGCGACTCCACTCTAGACGGCCACAAAGTGATCCCATAAAGATTCCGTTTTTCCTTTTTGAGATACGGAACCCTAAAATGAATAAAGAAAATAATAATAATTCAGTCCAGTTGGTTGAGACCACGTGAATTTTCTATTCTTATTTGTCATTGTGTCAAAATCCAACGTTTCGATAGGGTGAATGACACAATTACAGGCAGTTATTTTATTTAATTATTAACACTCGCGGGTAGTACGTGATTGAACGTCATAATGTATAATTTTGATATGGCACAACCAACGTACCATGCCGTTCAAAAACAAAAGATCGTGTAAGCCGGAACGTTTATTTCCGATAAACTTTCAAGTAAAAATTCAATTATGTGGACCTTGTTCTCAACATAAATAAAACTCTAAGCTTTACTGTCATAAAGAAACAGTTTTTGACCATTTCAAAAATGTGTCGTTGGCAATTTGCGGCAACGCTACAAACACACACACACACACACGCACGCACAACGTGATTTTACGTCCCGCGCGCCTCCTGCGTCTCTACATTTAGTCAGATTGTGTCACGGGAAGGGTGCGCGCGCATTTTAGCGTCGCAGGAGCGGTTTGTCGTAAACTTCGAGACAAAAGCATCATTAAGTATTAAGTTTACGTTATTATTTTATTGTTACTTTGTTGTGAATTATGTTATAAACAAAATTATTCTATGAAAATGGTGTCTTACGGGTTCTTTTGTTTGTTTTTGACGTAAAAGCGTAAGACAAATCCGATGAGGATTTTTGAGGATTTCGATAGGGATAAATCAAGGTAGAACAGTTCCAGGACGATGATTGGGACTTTGGAACGAATAAATATATACCTACTACCTACGAGATATTATGTCTTGTGTCCATAAGACATCTAATGAGTTGCAGGTTGTACTAATAATGGCAAAACCTATGTAATCGATGACGTGATAAAACGTTTGTCATAAAGTTTTTAAAAAATTCCGTATTATGCGGCGCTATATACTTAAACGTCAAATATGTTTATATGACAATTTATTGTGTCATTTTAGAACACAGATTCAACTGGTACCGTCCGCGAACGTGTTAAGAACATAAAATTTATAGCAACAGAGCGTTTCACATAAGAAGTCCCTTCGACTGGATACTGGACTTCGTTAGCTCTGAATGGCAATATATTACAACGTTTTAGACGGTTGCAAGTTTTATTTTAGCATCAATGCTCTTTTACCACTTTTTAGTGTCCCAGGCATTACTTTAACACTTAAATCTAAAAAATACATAAAACGTTCAAGACCTAGACAAAGTGACAGGGGGAGCCAACATAGCGTTGAAAAGACTTTTTATAAGAAAGGCTCTACAGCTAAAGTTTTCTATTTACTATGACGTACAATCACGTACCACCCCCGAGTGTTTATAAATAAATAAAATAACTGCCCGTAACTGGGTCGTTGGCCATAAAATTGTTGGCACTATCGAAAACTCGACCAGGTCTGCGCCGACTAGACTGGTTTATTTATTTATTTGTTTATGCACGCCAAAAAATAGGTGTATTGTATTGTAGTATACAGTATATTCTTTCTGATACATAAGTGACGTCACGTTTGTACCGCGTTGAATAGGCGTTGTTGAAATTATATCACAATTTTGTTATACAGGTTGTCCCACGTGTCCCACGGCTGTGCCACATGGAGGGAAAGTACTTTAAATATTATAGTTAGGAAGTTTTGCTACATGAAGACTACTTTATTTTTAAAATTAATACTGCATTCAAAGATTTTTAAAAAGTTACTTGCTTCATCTGGGAATCGAACCGACCAAATTAATGTGAAAGAAGAACATACTATATTTTTATGATGCCGATTGAGAGGGTTAATTATAAGCATTAATTCCTTCTAAGTAACATAGTGTCTTAAATGAAAATAATATAGCGAAAATTTACATCTAAATTTAGGAAAATAATTTATTAAAATAACTTTTCGTGTCGCTTTTCATATATAGCTTTAATTATATTTGCTATTAAGTACTTTTTTAACACTGTTTTCCTGAAATGTGCAAGATAAATGCAATAAAATACTATTTGGATGCATCTTGGCTATGCGCTAGGCTAGACAGTAGAGGAATTTGAAAAAAAAAATATGACGGTGTTCCTGTAATTTAAGATAGGTGCCATGTTACTCAGAAGGAATTAATGCTTACAATTAACCCTCTCAATCGGCATCATAAAAATATAGGT
Organism: Thalpophila matura; assembly: GCA_948465475.1. Taxonomy (NCBI): domain Eukaryota; kingdom Metazoa; phylum Arthropoda; class Insecta; order Lepidoptera; family Noctuidae; genus Thalpophila; species Thalpophila matura. Next base: position 6,801,966 of record OX419198.1, on the reverse strand, counting down.
GTTCATTTTTTCACATTTAGTCGGTTCGATTCCCAGATGAAACAAGCAACTTTTTAAAAATCTTTGAATGCAGTATTACCTACTTAATTTTAAAAATTAAAAGTGTAGTTTCTCTGAAGCAAAACTTCATATCTCCAATATTTAAAGTACTTTCCCTCCATGTGGCATAGCCGTGGGACACCCCGTAGATGGTATTCAATGCACGATATTGTGAATCCGCTCGTCCACTTCTTGCGAATTAATTTAATCGCCTATTCAACGCTGGACAAACGTAACGTAACGTACTAGACAGTTGAAATTTAAGAACATGATTTTATTTAAGTACAATCTGTAAGCCTGTCTCTGTGTGGGATTGTCAAATTTCCGCAGTGTGCTGTACGTGCTCACCTCGCCCCCCGCAAAAAGTGGTGGAAAATTTTATTTGATGATTCACCGCTATACGCCTCCAGGGGCATATAATTATGTTCTAAGGAATCCTGTCTGAGCAATATGAAACGTCACACAGTGACGTCACAACGGTAGTGGTGGTCGTATTTGAATTAGTTCTAATAAGATGGCTAACATGTATAACAAGCCACTGACTCCAAGAGTGTTAAGCTGAACTTTGACGTTCGGTAACAAACAATTATTGTATGTTAGTAAACAATACAAACTTTTAAAACGATAGTGGGTAGTTAAGGGTTAAATCTATAGTCGCTAGCGACCGCGTAATACGTACTCATACTTTGGATTCTAAGTTTTACGCTGTCGCTAGCGTCTATCGATTGCATGGACATCTATACTAATATTATAAAGCTGAAGAGTTTGTTTGTTTATTTGAACGCGCGTATCTCTGGAACTACTAGTCGGTTTCGGATTCATAAGGAATCGTTTAGGCTATTTAACATCACCCTACGACCTTTGAAAGCCGAGCAAAGTGAAAAAGCAAAGCAAGTTTAACCGCGGGGAAAAGCTAGTATTAAATACGGGACGCGAAACACGGTCGTTAGCTTGTGTGGTCCAAAGATTACGATATTAAAGTCTTATCAGTTTGACAGTGATAGACAGTGACAGAAATATAAGAAGAAGCAATATGTATTCTGAATTTCATATAGGTAGGTAGGCATTTTTCATGTGTTCCTGTCCAATGGGTATTGTGTTCTTAATTGCATGGATATTGTGGCGCCCTGTCATCTATGACACATATTCGCCATAAATAATTATTGTCTTACGTAAACACTCCTTGATATCATTGTATTAAACTTCTTTTCTCTTTGCTTCCTTTGCTGTCAAGTGACCGTGCTAATTTTCTGCCAAATGACAAATAACCGTGTTATTTTATTTATTTACAATTTTCGAGATACACGTAGACTCATTGCTACTGTAATTATTATGTTTGGAGATGATCAGGGGCTTGTAGCTCAATGTGTTTCTGTGTTATAATTATGTAGAGCGGTTTTTTTGTGTAAGACCAAAAATCAATCTCAGTTACCATTTCACAGGTTAGTACCTATTCGTTTACATTAAGTGTACAATAAATAAAAAAATCCTAATAAATTTGTTGTGTTAATCCATATAGGTAGGTACAATATTTTCAGTGTGAGTTTAGAAATTACAGTTTAGTTTTGCTATAAATGTATTTTTTCATCATTGCCTATTTATTTTGTAAACAAACGTGTAGAAACAAAGACACAGCTACTATTGTACTGTATCGATATCGATAAAGTTATTATTTTTATAAATGTATGAATGATTGAAAATAATCAAGAATTACATAGGTATACCTTCCTACTTTAAAAAAAATATGTTTTCAGAATGCTAAGGAATTAGGTGTGCATTAAGAAATAGAACCGGCCACTTGCGTCTCGGTCCACGCACAGTGTAGGGTTCCTTAACATGTCCATACAAGTGCGGCTACACACTTGTATAGTCGCCGCCGTGTTATGTTAGCCGCAAAGTTATTTTACAATAAGGGTTTATTGGAAACAAACATAATATTTAATTATCACACAATAATTATGTAGGTAGTACTTAAAACTACCTTGTAATGTTATTTATCTTTTGTGTATCAAAGGCATTGGCATCGAATTTATGAGTTGCTCTAATTGCATCATGGACAAATCACATAAAATTAATGAACCACTAACTTTTGTTTTGAATGCAGTGATAGCCTAGTGGTCTAACCATGTGCCTCCCACGGCAAATGGTTCGAGTTCGATCCCGAGGCACGCACCGCTGACTTTTTCGGAGTCATGTGCGTATTAGAAATTATCACTTGCTTTAACGGTGAAGGAAAACATCGTGAGGAAACCTGCATGCCTGAGAGTTCTCCATAAAGTTCTTGAAGGTGTGTGAAGTCTGCCAACCCGCACTTGACCAGCGTGGTGCACTATGGCCTACCCCCTCTCATTCTGAGAGGAGGCCCGTGCCCAGCAGTGGGACAGTTTATAAAAAAGGGCTGATATTATATTTTATTTATTTATAACTTTTGTTTCAGTTCTTATTGTTTCCGCTGCTCTTGCAGCTCTTCTGGGCTGGTGAACTTGCGGTTACGGCCCGCAATTAATCAGTGGTCGAAATGCTTAGAATTGCAGAGAATAACTTAGAACCTAACCTCACAACAGTCGGTTTTACTGACTCCTACAATACCCGTGACAAACATCAAAAGTAAACGTTACCATAATCGAATGCGTCTGAATTTTTTTTCTGTCATGGATGTGTTTTTGAGTTTTATAGATGGTATTATGAAACAAATGTTTTTTATTTTTGCAAACAGAGACTATACAGGTAACAAAATGACAGTTTTCCTCTTGGAAATCAGACTTTTATGTAAGGCTCACAAAAATGAAAGATTCCTTATTAATTTTAGAGAAAATAATTGACTTTTTATTTCTTCTGTGCAGTATAATTTAAGAGGTTTCGATATTTTTGTGGCAAGATAGTCTTGTTTATCTTGCAGCTCTGATAATAACACTGTGAGTAAAGAAAGTACCGAAAATCCCAGCTCTGTATTTCGTAGAAATTAATTAACGATTTGTGATAATTAATAAAACATTTATTTTAAATCTTGTAGTTTTTTATAGTATCGATATCGGCAATGAGTCTACTTAGTCATTGAACAGCCCACACTTAAAGTAGGTATTGACATACACGAAGTTTTTTAATCAATATTTTTGGAACTATCGATTACTGCCATCTTTAAATGTCATTCTTTGTCATTGTTACTATGTATAGTGTTACAAGGTGTTTAATCTAATATTTCATATCAGATCGCTCAAATTATATAAATATTTATTTACAGTTTGATATGAATAACTAACGATTTTCAGTCGTGGGGTTTCGCTCATATGGGACTGGTGCTATTCTGGGACTTAATCTACCTCACTGCTAAATTACATCCAAATCTGTACAGCATTTTTGGTGCCATCAACAAAATACGTGTTTCAATTGAAACTATTTTTCACGTGATTCAATAAGTAGTTATTCATAAACATTTTGATATTACGTTGTAATTGTAACATAATCCAAAATAATACATATATCTAAAGACAAGGGTAACTGTTTCTTACTGGTCATACTAAAGTGACACTAGTGATTAGTGATAATAGATGACATCATGTGACATCCGTTTCCCTGAACAGAAAACTTTTTGATAAATACTCTATATTTTTGTATCACGCTAATTGACACCAGCAGCGCTACTTTCTATACATTTATATTAAATTAACGTAGGTACAGTTTATATTTGAAACTTACACTATTACAATTTCCATAAGTAGCAGGGTTAAAATCTAAGAATTCACATAGACTGCAATCTATCCAAGGCTCACTATTACTCTGAGCTAAGTCTTAAGATTTTTGCGTCTGGTTGGTTTTTGAGAAGGGGTTGCATTCACCGCTAAAACTGCGCTTGTATGTACAATCCTTTCTCCGCTCCATACCTACTTAAATACTTGATCTCATCGGGGCGCACTACTTTCAAAATTCTCTGTCTATTCACTTCTTTTACTGTTTATGGTTATGTTTTAGTTTGATTTAGTTTATTATATCGCAGAGTTGTCAAGTTAATCTCGTTACGAGATTCGAACGATAAACGTGTTATTCCTGTATGGCCCTTGCCAAGAAAAAGCCAGCGATACTGGCGCCACCCCGCGGAATGAAAGTGAAAAAACCCTCTTGGTTTCCGCTATTTCCGCGGGGCAGCGCTAGTGTGTTAAATAGGCCGTCTAACAGTAAACTTTTTAATTCGGTCGAGTTATGGTTAACGCGTCGAGTATAGATTTCTATTTAACTCGGAATAAGGGTACTGCGGTGCAATGACTTGTAGCTCTCGATGACGAAATCAGAATTAATGAAAAACATGAAATGATGTGTGATCGCAACGTTCCAAATTGAAATTATTTGGAAGCATGGAGTGGCCAGTCATGTCTTTCATCGCTGGCCACTCCTTGCTTCCTTGCCTAATGAAATGCTGTTTTAAAAAAAGCTCATTTCGTCACAAGCTCTCTGTCACACATCGGAACAATGGTCACAATAATACGTGATAGTACGGCCTCAAAAATGAAACACACATTACTTAAACATCTCTACATTTAAAGACGCGATTCCATTAGGCAAGTCTTACATGCAGGTACGACGTCACATTTGCTATTTGTGTAGTGGAAATCACAGCTTGCAAACAAGTTACAACTGAAATGTTCAATTCACTTGCACACAAGTGTGACGTCATACTTGCAAGCAAGACTTGCCTAATGGAAACGCGCCTTTAGACACATTTCTCCACTATCGTTTTAGACATGACTACGTCACAGATAGCCGAGTGCAGTCGAAGGCTAGACATTAGACCGGTAACGCTGTTACTGATGTCTGTCTGCACCATGTTACTGTACGTTACTTGTTACCGACAGATAGTGCCACTGTACGTTACGGCTGGTAACTAATTGAGACTTATATAAGTCTGTGTTGAGGATTAGGTAGAAGGGACGTAAAGGATTATTGACACATCTCTAGAGATATAAGTAGAGTGCGCGAGTCTTTAGGTATAGGTAGTGAAATTCCAAAATTAGTTCTCAAAGTATTTTTTATCAATCTCGAATAGGAGGAGGTTCTCAATTTGAGTGCATGTTTTTTTTACGTACCTATCTTGCGCAATGTTTCCGATATTACTTAGTTTTATTTTGCCGGTTTTATTTTACCCAATTACGTGAAAGCCAAAAGGAAGGTTTTCTACCACTATATTACTATAATTACTATATTACTATTACTATAATAATATTATAAAGAGGAAAGATTTTTTTGTTTCTTTGTACCGAATAGGCTCCGAAACTACTCGACCGATTTTGAAAATTCTTTCACTAATAGAAAGCTACATTATCACTGAGTAACATAGGCTACTTTTTATCCCGAAAAAATGCACAGTTCTTGTGGGACACGCGGACGAAGTCGCGGGCGAAGTGCTAGTTTTTAATAATTGTACTATTTTCACTTGTGGAGGTTCCTTTAATTTACCTCATAATAGCGACATAATAAAGTGTAATATTGGTCCATATAGTATGTTATTTTTATCTGCCGTTAAACAGCATCTGTTATAGTTATAAACCTTTGGACAGATCTCTCGTAAAATATCCGGCGTGTAGTGACGGATGAAATGTGGGGCGTCCACCCTGACGGCTTTAGGTTAAGAACTCACGGAGCGATTTCCAGCCGCGCCTGCCGCGCTAGTGGGATTTCTATTTTATTTCAAAACTAGCTTCCGCTTCCGCTTCCTTTTAGAGATAAAAAGTAATCTATGTGTTATTCTGATGTATAAGCTATATTACTGTAAAGTTTCATCCAAATCCGTTCAGCCGTTACAGCGTGAAGAAGTAACAAACATACACACAAACATACACACAAACTTTCGCATATTACTGATTTTTCCTGCATAGCATTTCGAACACTTTGCAGCGTTCATGGTCACAGGACGTTCGTCGTCGCAGGACAATTTTGTTCTACGAACACTGCAATGTGTTCGAAAGGTCATGCAGGAAAACAAAAAAAAGGTTTAAACTTGTTTTTTTATAATCTACATTTCTATTGGTTCATAGTCTTAATCCCATGCAGTGTCCTTTGCTTACATTTCATCATTTTAAGGGTATCGTATCGCGCTCTCGCTGCCGGCCGCAGCGGGCGCGGGTGGATATTGCTCCGTGAGTACCCGCACTGTCGAGTGTAGCCGACCGGTTGTCACCGTGACATATTCTACTGTGCTGAGTGTACCTAGTGTGTCTGCCGACGGCATAAGACGGGGTATGCTGAATGTGAAATACTTTAATCTGAAACTAAAGTACTGTCTTCAGACTACGCTATACTATATAGTATAGCGTACGCTATATAGTATAGAGCGCCATACAAATCCATACTATATAGTATAGCACAGTGTGAACGAGTCCATAACAATGTATGGTGCGCGATATTGTCATGCTATGAGCTATATATAGTATAGCGTAGTTTAAAGACGGATTTATACAAGCGTATTTTATGTCTACGGTATATTTTATAGCAGACACGAGTAAGGAAGAGGTTAGCCAATCTCTCATTTTTGGAAATTACACGAAACACAAAACTCGGTAACACAAATACACCACTGTTGTTTATATATCATGTTGTTTTTAAATGATAACAATTCCTACTAATATTATAAATGCGAAAATGTGTTTGTTGGTCAGTTTGTCCTTCTTTCACGCAAGAACGCAACGGAGCAACAAATCGTCATGATTTTTTGCATATAGACCATTTATGGGCCGGAAAATGACGTGGGCTACTTTTTATGCCGCTAGTGCGTTTCCGTGGGATAAGCCGCGGCCAAAAACTAGTATTACAAATAAAACGAACCTTTGACTAATTACATGAAATGCTGAAAAGGTGTAATGGAATAATTTTGTGTTAATTTAGAGGCTACGAAAAATTAGACGTGTTCACCGACTAATACTGCTGACCGTACGTCGAAACTTATGACTTTGACCTTTCCTGAAAAATATCAATGAAATAGTAAATCGTATAAACTAATGGGTATAATAAATACCGGTGCGTCACGCGTCACGCGCCCTGGCCCTGTGAGTAAGTTTTTAATTTTATTTAATTAACTGCCTGCACGTTATACGGCGAAGATTAGGGATGTCGCGCGTACGTATATTTTTGTTCATATTCTGTATTCAAGAAAAACGGAACACTTATAGGATCACTTTGTTGTCCGTCTGTCCGTATGTCAAGACCTTTAACGGGTAGAGGCATCTGCTCACAAATGGCGTCACTAAAAGTATGTAATTGCGGCATCTTGCTCATACTCATAGATGGGGCGATTGCATATTTCGGAACCCTCAGGGTGCGGGTCGTACTCGCACTTGTCCTGTTTTTTAAATATTGTTTTACTATCAATACTTCAGTCGGACAATTTTTTTTTTTTTTGTTGCCCCACACTAGGATTTCTCCTGTGCCGTGGGTGCGTTTACAAACACAAATTTTCACATACACAAACAGCCAGACCTTGTGCAATGCGGGAATCAAACCCGCGACACGTCGCGCAGCAGCCAATCTCTCAGCCACTGCGACAACCGTGCGATCGGTGTTTGCTATTAGCTTAAAGTCAGAAATACAACAATGACATCACAACATCTACATTATTTTAAACTTTTATAGATCACTAACTTTCCGCGTCTACGGATTCACTCGCTAAGGAGATGAAGTTATTTTATTTCTTTTGAAGAATATTTCACAAAGTGGCATTGTAACTTTAAAAAATATGTTTCTTTATACAAACTTTACGGCCCCTTTTCACTCCTTTAGGAATGGAATTTCAAAAAAGCCTTTCTTAGTGCTCCTTTAGAATACTCAAGGAATATTTCCTCAAAATTTCAAATCTCTAGGTCGAGCAGTTTGGTCTGGGCGTTGATGAATCAGTCAGGCAGGACATGTAATTTTATATGTATAGACTAACCCCCCGTCGACCCCCCCGTCAATGAATGTCGTGTTAACTATTGGCTTAACTTAATTCCTATTATTTCAATACCTTTCTAGATTTGAATAGGTATGATATTTTCCCACTATTTTCCGTTGAAAATTGATGCAGTGGACATCAATTATTACAAATAAGCTATAACCGTGCGTGACGTAAGCGGTGGCGGAGTTCCAAACCTAATTTATTTAAATATGTATTAATTTTCTGTATATTTTTTTTCCCTAATTTTTTCTAATATTTTAATATTATTCTGCTATTCGGGGTAGAGGCAAATCCAACAAAATCATTAAAATCGGTCCAGCCATTCTTGAGTTATAATTTTATAAATGGTGTAACTAACCCGACTTTGATTTAATTATTTAGATATCACAGATCTGCTTAGGAAATTAATTAAGTATATAAAGTCGTTAGCAAGCCCTAGACCAATTTAATTTCTGGAGTGTTTAAAACAACAAGACTTACAAAGTAACTACTTGACAACTATCTGGTCTTACAGCAATCAAGTTAAGTTTCAATCTCTAGAAAATTTAAATGGATCTTAGTCTAAGGGCTTTAGAGCGAGTTACAGGCAGTATCAATAATACTAGTATGTAAGTATCCTAAGAAATACCAAGTGATTTTACAATGGCCAGGGTGCGCTAGATGTACTTACTTTTAAGAGTAGCAGACGTCTTTGGGTATGAGTTCGTCCGAATAAATACTACCCCACAGTGGCGAAGGGTCAGTTTTTGTAAGAGGTAAGCCGGAGCTACAGATGCTTACCTGGCCACGAAAAGCTAATTAATGAAAGTAGGCAATACTGCCTGTGCTATTTTTCAAAGGAAAGCCGGTAGGAATCGTATTGTAGGGACTCTTCGCTACTGCTACCCCATGACTGTTTGTAGCGCCAAGCAACATTGCTGTATTTCAATTTGAAGCGTGCTGATGCAATCACAGAAATTTTACCACTAAATAACAATAAATAGATTGTCAATCTTGAAACCAATAGTCCTTTAACATAAAGAAAAAATAAAACCATTTTTAAATGCCTGACGTGAAAGCCCTACAAATCGACAGGGTGTGAACATAATTAATTACTCTCTAAGTGAGAGTACGCGAGGGTTGTCACATAGCTGTAGATTCGTACGCAAGCGGATCGCGGGTCATAATTGTCATCGCTCAGACCTTCAACCCCGTGAGCACATCGTACATGTTTAAATATATCTTTATATTCAACTAAATTAACAGGGGTGTTGACATTTTGTTATCTGTGCTTCCTATTTTTAAATCTACCTTAGAATGAATCTGGTTAAAATTGTTTGATGTAAAATTCTGCAGTCTTAATTTCCGACTCTGCTTCTATATTTCTTCAGAAACCACGCAAATAATTGGAATGGTATAAATGTATTTTAATTAAGTAATAAGTTTTAAGTTGAAAATATTTTTTTTTTCAAAATAAGCTTTTATAATGACCACTTCCCAGCTCCAGCATGAGGTCCTGGACATCGTCTAAGTCTCCAGTACTGGCCAAGAGAAATGTAACGAGCCCAAACACAACGGTTATGTTGAGCAGTTCAGGAGTTCATGCCCACCTCTCGGCCTCATCATGAAACCACGGAGGTTACATATGTGTTCCAAATTTCAGCTCAATCGGTTGGGGGGAACTGTTCTAAAATTCTGTTTGCCCTCTACTAACAGTGCAAGTTAAATAAAAGCTTGTAAAATTAGAACAAAGTGTTTATTTTCATTTAATACCATTTCAGTCTTAAATTAATTTAATTATTAATAATAGTACAAAATAATTAACAGGTACTGTATTTACTAAATCTTAAATTGAGACGCGTTAAAATTATACGATCATTAGTATTCGTAAAAAGAACTTCAAGAATTCAGTAATGAAGTCTCATTCTACGAATAAGCCGCGATCGTAGCTGCGTAGCGCATAGCTACGACGCTACGGTGCTACGGAGCTACGACGCAATTAAGAAGTATTAGAAGTTTATGTAAATTATAGCTGCAAGTATTTGCTTGGAAAGTCAATGAATTTAATTAATTTTTTCATATATTATCTTAGCGACGTTACCTTAGTGGGGTAGACAGAAATATACCTTTGAACACCATCTGTAAATAATACGACTAATTAGAAATGCGCTGGTCGCTATGGCCCAAATTGGGAGACGCCTATGTCCTGCAATGGACTGAAATAATTTCATATTTATGTTATCAATTGAGTTTATAACTACATAAATGTATATACCACATGAAATATTGGAACTTTTGATGGGGTAATAGTTTTCAACTGCATCAAAATTCATTACCATAGTTGTATAACTATCAATCTATGCAACAGGTAAAATAACAAAATATAAACTTTTCGATTATATCGTTCGATAGTTAGGTAACGTAGTGTAAACAAATTAAGGTTTACAGACAAGGTTGTGAATGTTTGGAAATGTCCATAATATTCTCTTTACATCGTGATTTTTGTAGTAACTATCGATAAATTCAATAAAATAGCAAATACTTACGGTCGGTTTCAGGAAGATAATTAAATTTTAATGGAGGCATTAACCATACAATTTCTGTCGTTAAAGTCTCCTTTAAACCTTAATGACCGTTTCTGCAACTCAGCGTTAATGTGTTATTTTTAACCGACTTAAAAAAAGGAGGTTCTGTATTCGTCCCGTATGTATGTATATATGTATGTATGTATGTTTGTATGCGCGATTTTCTCAAAAACTACTGATTTGATTTGGATGGGGTTTTCACTAACGTAATGATCTACATACTTTCAGGAAGGTTTTTTTGTGTTTAGTTCATACTTGATTTACGTGTGTTAGTATGCAAACCCTGTATGTGTTACTTCTTCACGATGAAACGCCTGCCGGGCTAACATGCGCGCTGCGACAAATTTTGTCGACTGTTTTGTCTCGCTCTTACTCGTGCGAATACGAGACAAATGCACGATAAAAGTGTCGACAAAATTTCGTCGCGGCGCGCATGTTAGGCGCTCTGGACGGATTTGGATAAAATTTGGCAAAGATCCCTCTTTGCCAAATTTTATCCATATCCGTAGCCTAGCTGAGAAATGAAAAAACACATTGGCTGCTTTTCATCCATTTTCACGCAGACGAAGTTGCGGAGAGCAGATAGTAATATATGATATTACTAGCTTCCGCCCGCGGCTTCGCCCGCGTTTTTCGGGATAAAAGGTAAGCTATGTGTTATTCCAGACTATAATCTATCTGTGTGCCAAATTTCATACAAATCCGTCCAGCCTTTTCAGCGTGAAGAAGTAACAAACATACGCACACATCCACACATACACCCCCCCCCCACACACACACACACACGCACAAACTTTCGCATTTATAATTTATTTGTGTGATGTTGTTGTTCAGACGGTGACATGGAGGAGCGGGTAGCGTAGCGGGCGGCATGGCGGGCATGCCCGTGCTTGGGAACAGCGTCGGCGCAGGCGAGCTGCGCGACACCAGCCGCGGTGAGTATACTCCTTACTTTATGGCTCGAAGATGCGAAGACTGCAGAAACGCTTAGTTGAGACCAGGGGCCTATATGATGTAACCACTCTGCAAGTCTTCACTCTGCACTCTGCTCTTCACTTTTCAAATATTGCAGAGTGTGGAGCGAAAGTGTACCAAATTTCAATTTTTAGTCTGCAAAATGTCTGTACATAAAACATGATTCAGTTGAAGAGTTCGGAATTTGGAGTGCAGACTTGCAGAGTAGTTGCATAACATAGGCCCCAGGTGGTGATTGCTTGAAAAAATTATATCGAGTTGTTTCCTTACCGTAGCTTGATGCCGCCTTGAGCACCAAGTCTTGGCGACCGCGAGCCTGGGTACTGGGTAGTTTTTAGTCCATATTATTGCATTGTCATCCAAATTACATAGGTATACCCTCAGATCATAGAAAGTAGGAGAGCGATAGCGCTATTGAGCTTGATGCTTTAATTTGCCCACATTGAGCGTAGTACAAAAGTACACGCTGGCGACGAACCGAACACGATCGATAATATAAATACAGTGTTTTAGTTTAGTGCTAGTGTTGAGTGACGATTAACAGTGTTAGATTAAGGGTGTGTGGAATTTTTAATGTGTGGGATATTTTTATATTCACGAGGGGCGCTTGTAATTGTGTTGAAAAATGTACTAAAAGTGCCGACAGTTGTTCCCGTATTAATTTGCTATGATGGCATATCTCTTTGTTTCTATGATCTGAGGGTATACCTCAGCTTAGTCCGATGCCAGCAAATGCTTGAAAAATTAATTGCTAAATTTGTACCGAATAGACAGACAGACAGACAGGCAGACACACAGACAAGAACGCAAGTTAATAAAAACGTGGTAATAATAAAATATAAAATACTTATGCTGCTATAGTTTTTACTACTATTCGATGACCTCATCCAACGTATTTATTTTTAGATTCGGTACCTATTTAATTAATTAAGGTGAAGTTCAAGAACCAAGCTTAAAATAATGAGGCTTAAGTTTTTTAAGCACCTCTGCAGTGCTTAGGCCTTGCGTTCATAATTTTCCGAATTATTTTTTCTCCCAGAAAATGAACGAACCATACCTAGATATTTTATTTGAAATGCAAATACAATAACAGTCTTTAGGAGACCAGCGACTATCAGAACTACATTATGGTAGATTTCAAAATGTGCACGGATATATTTTCAACTAGCTTTCGCCCGTGGCTTTAGCTGCGTTTTTCGGGATGAAAATGTGTTATTCTGATGATAAGCTACCTATAGGTATTACTGTAGTTTCATTAAAATCCATTCAGTAGTTTTTGCGTGAAAAACTAACAAACTTTCACATTTATAATATTAGTAGGATAGCATAGGATGTTGAACAAGCTTCGCATATCAGTCCGATCTGGCGACAAATGATTTATGCGGTCATCTTTCTTTTTAAGCTGCAATGTTTTAGAGAGAATTTATCCTTAAGATTGACCTTAAAGACTGGTGCCCTAAAAATACATGTTGTTACACTTGTTACCGGTTAGATTCCGGACAATTCCGTATGTGTTCCGTCAGGTGACTTTTCAAAAAAATTGGAGGCAGTTTTATTTACCTACTTTCAAATATTATTGTAAAGCTATGTCTCCTTTAAGTAAAAATAATTTCTCTCTAGGGTCTGTCCGATGTTTCTACCTTGTACATTGTCACTCGTAGAGATACTTTTAAGTTGCTTGTTCACTTGATCGGCATCGGAGATTAGGAAACGTTAAAGTGCGTCTACGCTAAACGAGCCGAGCACAAGCGGAGCCGCTCTGCGCGTCGTCGTTTGTGGCGTCAAGAGTGGACTTAGTACAACGTAAGTCCGCCTACAGAAAGGATCACTGACTACTAAGGATTACTTGCTTTGTACTGATTCTGATCTGATGATGACCGATTGAAGATCTGCCGATGACGTCAGTGAACATTATTTCCGAACATGCAATAATTATTATTATCCTAGATCTACGATATTTTTGATTGCCATGCGATAGAAAATCATAATTATTTGGTGTCGCACGATAATTTATCGAATTTACATGAAAATTTCACTCACACGACAATTTTAAAATTAAATCTAATGTGTGTATCCGAAAACCTGACGAAAGTGTCAATTATTAAATGCCAACGCAATCGTACGCTCCGATGCCGACCAACTAGACGCGTAGTTTTAAGGCGAAGGTAAATGGTAACGGCCAGTTTTAAATCTCTTATTTCGCCGTCAAATAATGCAGGTTAGTTGTGCAATGTTTTTTTGTTAAACTAGAACATATATACATCAATCGTACCTGTGAATATTTAACTATTGTAGTAAAATACTTAATGAAATAAATTCATGAATTCGTGTCTACCCAAAACATAAAAACGTAATTACTTTCAAATCGCTTAAGATATTTTCATGATTTGTTTTGTGTGAAAAGACTATGTTACTACCTATAATATTGCCTGTTACTTTTTTTTTATTTTATATTTTAGATACTAAAAAGTAATACGTCTAATTCTGCACAGCGCGCTCCTTGATAGGCGAGTCGTATTGCTCGGTGGATGTATGTCGCGTTGCTTGAGCTCAGCGCAGAACACTCAAGCTATACCGCCCAAATCACTCAAGGCCGTTGTGTGAATTAAGGCCCCCCTTAATTCACAATATTGTTTTGTAAATTAAATTCATTTAATTCCTTCATCAAATTCGCAGGACTAATTCCAGATTCCGTTTACACTATCACGTCATCGATTAGCCGGTCCTAATCGATGTTCCTATGAGAGCATCACGTACGGGCTGCAAACACGCGGGTATTTGTTTAGGCGCTAAATTAGAACTCCCACGTGTTTTTCTGATGTTGCGGTTGCGTAGGTTGGGTTCTATAAATACCTACTGGAAATATTTGAGTTATCTTATAAATACTTGAGATGTTTGAGTAATCTATACTTACATAATGGTAGTAGAGTTTTTTGTAAATGAGCTGGTCCGGGAAAGTATTGCACCATACCTATTTTACCACGTTTTTATTAACTCTCTTTCCCGTCTGTCTGTCTGTCTGTTCGATAAATTTTTCAAGCACTTGCTGGCATCGAACTAAGCTGAAAGGTATACCAATGTAACTTAGATGACAATGCAATAACATGGACTGAAAAGTATAAAATATTTTCTAATAAAATAAAAAGACGTGTGGGGTGGGTGCATTATAACTTATTATCAATTGCATGAGGATTCGAGGGGCTCGTGGCTAAATGACGACCGCGCTGATCGATCCATCTGCGAGGTTAAGCTGCGCTTGCCGTGGTCAGTCCTTGGATGGGTGGCCGTTCTTTACACATCGAGACCCCTCCGTGCCTCGGAGAGCACGTTAAGCAGTCGGTCCCGGCTGTCATAGGAATATCTTTGACAATCGTTACGGGTAGTCAGAAGCCCTAAAGTCTGACAGCTGGTTCTAACATTCGAATACCGGTATTACCCATTAATTGGGTTGTGGGGGTCAGATGGCAGTCGCTCCACGTAAAATGTTGATATTCAGCCAAAACTAGTTAGACTGGATGCCGACCCCAATATAATTTGGGAAAAGGCTAGGCAGATGATGATCAATTGCATGAGGATTGTACTCGTATAAAGGGTATGATAAATGCCGGCGACTATCTTAGACTGCTCCCCACTAGCCTGTACTTCAACATACTTCCTTAGTTGATCGATTTTCAAGATCCCACTCGAAGACTGTTGCATCGCTTACTCGATTAATAAATCATGTGTTTGCATGTCACCTCACTACTCGCGTAGAGATCGTGTAGCAGCCAAGTCGAGTGGATGTCGATTGATACAGCATATCAGGCTATCGCCGTGAGTGAATCTGATTGATAAATCTTTCCATATGCTAATACTAGTGACGGGTTAAATGAAGGTCATATTTAAAGGGAGTATTCAGTACCTTGGATATACCTTCGATACCTTGAAATCACGAGAAAAATCTGTTGTTCCATACATTTTGTTTAGTGTTATGGATTATATTTTATTATAAGTGGTGAGTAAATTATTTAAAAAATATCATTTTGATTTCTGGCTGAGCTTTTAAAAAACATCACGTCTTTTGTTTATCTGTAAGTGCAATTTTTACTTTACGAACCCTAAAAATGGAACAAATGCCATCTTAAATTCATTTTTTGTTTTCATTTTTATTTCGATCTTCAACTTAGTTTTCTGCAGTCTTCACAAAGCCTTTGCCAAGACTTGCAAGTTACAAGTTTGCACAACAACACACCTATCTCAGCAATAAATCTACATGCAGTCAGAAATCTGGCTTACGAGCGAGTTTCATCGATTCCGGTCGCGTTAAAAATTGAGAAAGCCAGTTATTTTTCCTTCCTCTTTAAACAAAATCTAAAATAATAAGGTCTATAAGATCTTCAAAAGTCTTTCATCAGCTGTATAAATAAACCTAGTATTCGCTATCCCCGTCAACCGTTCCGTCGTAATAGAACCATCAACAGTAATTGTTTGTATTGTTTGTTTGCGCAGAGGCCAGCAACAGGTCGTCGAGCAGCGGCTCCCGACGCGGCTCCTCCCCCCACCACGCACAGGTAATGTTTGTTTGTAAATACGTAGCTAACTAGAGAGATGGGCAGCGATTGAGGGAAGAAAAAGATTTTAGAAACAATTTAATACAGTTTTATCCTCAGATCATCGAAACAAGGGAGATGTGCCAAGGCGCTATTGAGCTTGAAGCTTTTGATATGGTCACATTGACCGTATATAAAACGAACACGCTGGCGACGAACCGAACACGATCGATGATATAAATACAGTGTTTTAGTTTAGTGCTAGTGTTGAGTGACGATTAATGCGGAATTTTTAATGTGTGGGAAGATCTTTTCATTCACAAGGAGCGCTTGTAATTGTGTCGAAAAATGTTCTATAAGCGGCGACACTTCTCGTACTAACTAGCATCTTGTCAACAATGGGCCCTACGTTGTTCGCATACAGCGCATTTCTGCGTCCGTCTGATACCTCTTACAGGTACTAAAAACTGGAAAAACGTCAACAATATTTATTTGTTTCAGTGCCAAGAGAATGAGACATGTGACGCGACGGTGCACAAGTCTGACCTGGCGAGGACGCGCCCCACCAGCTATGACAGAGAATACCACGAGAAGGTCCCCACCGTGGTGAGTAGATACAGTACCAACCTCTATGTCAGCAAAATTGTACTGTGAGGATGCCCAAAAGTTTGGCACAAACCTGGAGTAGTACAAGTTGAGTTAAGTTTCTAAAGTTTTTAAATGTAAGTACCTAGGTTGTCTGGGGGTTGAGAGTATGTCATGCTCACTCAAATGTCTTGCTGATGGTGGCGCATGTGTGTCATTCGGTTCCCTTCAAAATGGTTGAGTTAAATGGCGCTGATTCATGCGTCAGTTCCGTGAACGGGCGCTGTCAGTTGGGATTGGTCATCTCTAGACTGCCAAGACCAATATCTGGAGTTGTATCTTTTATTCATTACTTCTAGATTTATCTTTTATTATTATGTACATCTTTTACATTGTTCTCACATAATTGTGATAATTGCGCCTTGAAAACAATTTAATCATGGAATAGTAACATTTTGATTTAAAAGAGTAATTAACCATGGAGTTTCTTGCTCGTAGGAATCTTTTTCATAGGAATCTACGTTTTGGAACGAGCATCTAGCTTCATCTTGTTTACTGACTTGATAATTCAAAAGCACCTGTAAGTGGTCTAATTGAAATAAATGCTTTGACTTTGACTAAATCCAGCATGGGCATCCAGCATCTTCTTAGCTGTTATTAAACAATATACTGCAATCACCAAACTTTCTGCCATTAAGTCTTTGATCAGGAATTGCGAGCTCAAAAAAAACACTATGAGAAGTTAATTCGTATATTTTTTTAATGTAACTGGTTGAGCTGGCATTTTTTTTAACGGAGAACTAGAATAGGGCGATAGGTAGGTAGTTAGGTAGGGACAATATTTTCCTCTAACGTTCTCGTAAATACCTTTACGTATTGCTTATATACCGTTGGTAATATAATCTATATTGTATCGACACCTATTCTAATAACAGCAAAGTTATTTCCGATTAATGTATTATAATAACCAGAAGCGGTTAACTTACTACAAGTTGACCACAATAATTTAATTATAGTTTAACTTTGAAGGTTAATCACTGCGTTATCCAACTCTGCGGGGGTGACGTTATTGAGCTTCTCAACCTACGTAATTTGTTGAGTAATCAGTGTTTATGAGTTCTTAGTTCCGGAAAATCTAGGAATTTGTACTCCTGGGACGAACATTATCATCCGCCTAGAGTCCAGCATTTTCCCAACAATGTTGGGGTCGGCTTGCAATGTAAGGGTCATCACTCATTATAACAGCACCGTTCCGGCACAGCACATAACTTGTCTTTTAAATTAGGGCTTTAAGTCGTGTGTTCTACAATACATTTTATAATATCAAGATATCAGCTAACGGCTCGTCAATGCCTCGCGGTTAGCGCGCTTCATGGCATTACGATATGTATTGTGCAACACGCGACATAAAGCCGTCATTAAAATGACAAGTCACTTGCCATACTGGAGCGGTGCGGTTATAATGAGTGGTGGCCTTAAGGCGGGTTTTCTTCTTACGCTGACCGTCAGCGCGTAGCTAGTCGGTCAACTAACTCAACTGATACAACTGATTCGGTCAGCGTAAGTCAGAAACGCTTCATAGTAATACATACATATTCACTTATCAGCGCTGACGGTCAGCGTGAGAAGAAAACCCGCCTAAAGGTACGAGTTCGTACCCGACGACAGACAGCAGCAGCAGGCGACGTGTCGCCGCGACACTACTGGTTTATATGTATTTCTATGAAATTTAATTTTTCCTTTTGAGGTACGAAACTATAAAAGGCAGTAAAACGCGTTTGAAAGGCAAAGAAACAAACAATTATTTCCTGTTGTTCTTAGTAAATAAGTTCCCATTTCATTTTTATAACGCTTAACCTATTTGTCAACAGGCCACGCTCAGCGGTGCCGGTGTGGTGACTCATACGGCGCCATCTTATGAAGAACAGCGTGCCAACCCTGCGTTGCTGAGCCGCGGAGCTAGTGGGACTCCGGGCGGTCGCAGCGTGAGGGATGACGGGTACTGCTCAGCAAGCAGCACGCCGCGGGCATTAGGTATGATACTGTAATATTGGTAAGGTGATATGGTTTTAGCAGCGGCAGTCGCCACTTTCTACTATAGAACAATATGATTTCAATAGGATTTTATATAAAGAATTCTAAAATTCGGTTCAGTCGGCTCGTTCGGTGCGGACAAATGTGCAGCTTAAATCGTACCTAAAATAGTACGGTATAATTGCCTTAGGGTGGATCCAAACATTGCGAGCCAACCACGGCTTGATATAGGAACATTTACACATGCCTCACCACGAATATGAACGTCCACACATTGCGAAGCATGCGATGAGCGCCGTGCGCGGTGCATGCCTCGCAATGTTTGGATTCACCTTTACTGCTATAAAAAATAATTCTGATAAAACAAAATAATGTCTTGTCATGTCTTGTCTGGTAAAAAGTTCATCAATAATTTCCAGACCAATATTGTTCCATTGTGCGAGTAACAACTAACAACTAGTTAGGAGTTACTCTTTTGTATTGCAATAAATACAGTATCGACTGAAGTGAAAAACAAGGCTCAACTACAGAGGGGAAATATATTAAAAACTGTAAGTCCGCCAGGTGGCTCTGGGCACTTCAGGAGAAACTTATTGCCACTTCACTATTTATTCCGCCACTCTTGTTTGACTTGGCGGAAAACTTTGTTTAACGGTCTCCTTGACTTTACTGGTGAATTAATTTTATTGGAAAATTGAAATATTTTTAATAGACTTTTGATGAAGATTTGGTAAAGTTTTCTGTGCGATTCGATTCTACTACCTACTCGAATCATTTCTGGAGCTATTAAGGGTCCGAAACGATGAAATACGATTGATCAATGTTTAGATGATTTACGTGTAAAAAATATTGGCAATCGCTTCAATTGCTTAAAGTATCCGATCAATAATCGCATCAAATTCAGCTAAACATTGACAATCGCAATAGATCGTTTCGGGCCGCGATACCTTCGCCCGTGGAGATAGCGACTTTTTGTATGAGCTAATGTTAGCTATCCTAATATATGATACGTACATACATACAGCAAACCCAGATTCCGGGCTGCTACTGATAATATCCTGATTGGAAACCCTAATGACACTTTGCCCGACCCAGGATTCGAACACAAGCCCCCCACTTAGAAGTCGCTGTGGCGATTACTGGACCAGTGAGGCAGAGTCATATAAACAAGAAAAAGACAACCACGTTCATAAAACGAAAGATATTCTAAAAACAAGAAAAATAACATTTTTACATTAAAGATCAAATAGAACTGGGATTGGTAATCCGAATGCGGTCAAACGAGAGATGTCTCCGGAGACCAACATCTTTTATCTTAACCATCTCAGCTTTTGATTACTTTAATATTTTACAACTACTCAAGTTTTACTCAAATATGTACCACAGGGACAGAACCAGTTATTTTATTATGCGACACGTGTAATTTAAGAAAAAGTTTTGTTGTATGTGTCGGATAATCCTACTAATATTATAAACGCGAAAGTTTCTAAGTATGGGTGAATGTATGGATGCTTGTTACTCTTTCACGCAAAAACTACTAAGCGGATTTTGATGAAACTTTACAGTAATATAGCTTATACATCAGAATAACACATAGGCTACCTTTAATTCCGGAAAACGCGAGCGAAGCCGCGGGCGGAAGCTAGTATTATTATAATATATGCAAGTATAAAAATTAATAATATACATGATGTTTACAACATTCTTGTTTAACCACCATGAGATTTTTTTTGAAATTGCATCTGCAAAGGGTAGAAAAGGGGTCGTAAAGTATTTATGAAGTTATTGTGTTGTTTTCCGACGTCTAGGTCTACGCGAATGGCGTCGCGAGCACAGCTAGTCATGTATATTCGCCTAATATTTCATCTGCACAATTTCAGATGTAATTACACCTAAAACTTTTCAGAGTAAAAAATAAATTAGAAAATAATCCGGCGGGTATCATGTCGCATCTAATTTACTTAAAGTTTTAATGAAATCCTGGGGAGACATAAAAGAGTCTAGATTTAATCAAAGCACAAGTTTTACTAGAAGGTTTCATTTGATTACACCCTGTGCATGTTATTGCATTTCTTCGCCGATGGGGTCGCCAAACTTTGCTTTTTGTAGTATACTAATACCCTATTTACAAGCTTTTATTATGCAATAATATGGTACCATGGAGGTGGTCTCATGATGGAGCTGGGAGGTGGCTATAAGAACTACTCAACTTCTAAACACATCTCTGTCCTGTTTGGACTCATTGGATTTGTCTTGACAAGTACTACAGACCTATATGATACGATAATTATAAGGGTCTCATGATGGAGTTGCGAAGTGGTCATTATAAAAAATTGTTTTGAAAAATGTTTTTCAACATAAAACTTATTCGTGGATTAGTTTTGATATCAGATTATGAGTATTATGACATTGAATAAAAAACTTTTTTAACAAAAAATAACCGACTTCAAAAATCCACTACAAAGAAAATAATAATTTTGGTTTCGGAAGTCGGTGGCTTTGGTTTTTGTTTGCTTTTTTTTGCTACCGACTTCCGAAACCAAAATTATTATTTTCTTTGTAGTGGATTTTTGAAGTCAGTTATTTTTTGTTAAAAAAGTTTTTTATTTTTCCCTTTTTAGTTCTTTATCCCGTGTTAGATTACTTTCACGAATTCGTTCAACAGTAAATCTTCTACGGAGTGTGTACATTTATGCCTATAACTTTGTACATAGGAATGATTACATAATGAATTATATACTAAAACC
Organism: Thalpophila matura; assembly: GCA_948465475.1. Taxonomy (NCBI): domain Eukaryota; kingdom Metazoa; phylum Arthropoda; class Insecta; order Lepidoptera; family Noctuidae; genus Thalpophila; species Thalpophila matura. Next base: position 6,780,575 of record OX419198.1, on the reverse strand, counting down.
TTTCTGAAAGTATGTAGATTACGTTAGTGAAAACCCCATCCAAATCGAATCAGTAGTTTTTGAGAAAATTGCGCACATACAAACATACATACATATATACATACATACATACATACATATATACATACATACATACATACATACGGGACGAATACAGAACCTCCTTTTTTGAAGTCGGTTAAAAAGTACAGTATGTGATCAGGGTTTTAGTTTATAAAGCAGCAGATTTGTCTAGCTGAGTAAAGGTACGAGTTTGTATCCGACTGCGACGTGTCGTCGCAGCAGACGACGTTTCATCGCGATACTACTGGTTTCTACGTATTTCTATGAAATACCTTCCGTAGCTAGCGACACGTCGTCTGCCGCTACGGGCCGAGCGGCAAACTACACTGTCGTCCGACCTCAGATCACAGCAGCACACAGCAGTGGGTGGACACTTTCATACATTGAGACTTGTCCAATTATTCTTGAACTGTGATGTGTTTCGAGATCGTACTAGCCGGTGTTCATTCTGCTGTCGCCTGCAGCTGCCGCCTAGTGTTGGGTTCGGAATCATGACTGCAGTCAAAGAGTACCTATACAACTAACTGCCGCGACATGATGCCATGACGTGTCGCTGCGACATGACGCGACGACACGTCGTCTGCTGCGACAAACGAAGAAATAACCGACTGGCTAAAAAGTGTCCAGTCATGAATTTACACTCTACCCGTCATACACTATGGATGAGAGCTCATTCCTAGTATAAAACTTAGCTTAAAGGCTTAGCAGGAATGCCAACTAGCTAACAAGTCGTACATGTTTTCCAAATAATAACACTGTCTTAATTCATCCGTCTTCGTTTTGCAGACCAAAAATTCAGTTTACTATCTCCTACGTCCTCCAATTCACATTATAAACTACACACACACATAGCGATAAACAATTCGCGCCCACATTTTTGATTAATTAAAATTTTCACGCATCACACAGACAGAATCAATAAATTCAATAGCAGCAAAAATACCGATGCATATACATACTTCAATAAAATACCGATCGGATCCATTGCATACCGACATTAACGTTCCGTTTTTGAATTCCAATAGAATCGCACCTCAAGATTATTGCGGAATTTTTCCGCATCGGCATCCTATTATGGCGGTCCTGGATCGGTCGAATGCCTGTGACGTTATTAAGATCCCGCGGTAGGTGTAAGAATGAACGGTATTAGGGACAGTTAGGTCTCATTTATATGCAAGAATATAAGGACTATTCGCATATTGATGAGGTGGATTAATGTAGGAGAGTTTTGGGTGCATTCCGACGGAGTTCGTGATTGTTTTACGGTTTTGCAAATAATGGGTCATGATGGTGCATTATTACAGTGACAAACGACTGGCAATGGATTATTGAATTAATTGATTAAATAAATTTGGGAAATAGTAATTGTATGCATTATTTATGTATGTTGTACTAATTGCCATTTATCAAAGGACTTCAAAGTTTCGCATATTATAGTGTATTTCGACGGACTGAACAGATACGATGTCATTTCAAAGAAATTGCATCCAAATTCTTTGAAGTCGATTTTTGCAGTGTCTGGTCCCGTCTGTTAGAATTAATAGTAATTAGATAATCCTCCCGACCGTACATAATATACATTACATTGTATTCATCTCTTCCAGATAACAAATCAACAAAAGGCTCAGTGGTCACTCTCTCATGTTATAAGAGTAAGTAAATAATTGATTAATAAGTATACCTATTTTGTTTTTGTTTAGGTCCTTCAACAGTTTTACCATACTGTTTCGTTTTCAGAGGAGCCTAAAGTACAAATAGAAGAGGAATGCTTCGCTGCGAAAAAACTCAGAACTAATAGTATTAAACCAGGTATGTGTGTACTTCTCTTTGTAATAATTTTCTTACTCTTGTATGTACAAATGAATTGCCGTACGTTAATCTCGCAAAAACTCAAAAATAGCCCAACCGATTAAAACTTTGTATATACCAAGTGGTTTTGGGGACGCCAAGAAAGGTTTATGATAAAAAAAAAACGGGCATTGAAACGCATGCAGAGGAGTAGAGGACACCTAGTTTTGTAATACAATAATTTTCGTAAAAGTCGTAAATATTATATCTGATACTTTTACGTTCATAAACAAATGTTTCCTAGGCTTTAGTCATTTTTACTGTTAAAAGCTCTGATTTACGGACAGTCGGACATATATAGGGTGTCCCTATGTATGAATAGGGGCATGGTCAAGGTCATTACCAAACTTTTTGAACCCGAGAATGCCGGTGCAATTTTTACGGTTCAAAAGCTATGACCAATTTTTGGTTTTTTCAAACACTTCGCATAGTGCTAAAAATCATTAAAAAAAACTATTAGGGCTATCAATTTTTTTTTAGAACCTTGTAAAAGAAACAAAAATCGGTCATAACTTCTACGGACACTCTATATATCGAATACCTGTATTCTTATAATTTATGTCAGAGGAAGGCGACGGGCGGGAGACTTGGGGCACGGGGGCTGACTTTCTGCTGTCCATCATCGGCTTTGCAGTCGACCTCGCTAACGTGTGGCGCTTCCCTTATCTGTGCTACAGGAATGGCGGCGGTGAGTTTATTTTTATATTGTATGTGTTTTGTGTGTGTGTGCCAGTTACTTATACATAAAACGAAAGAGGATTTTTCCTAATTTAAATTTGAATAAAAAAGTAAAAGATAGCGTACATACCTATTGATGTTTCTAGAACAGATTATTTATTTCTTTTTGTAAATTTTTCAATCGTCAAACTTTTAGCTGTTTTTTTTTTATGTTTTGTTTAACTTTTGTTGCCGAGTGTCTCTTGAAATGGTGATAAAGGGATATTGGTTCTGATTCTGTTGAACATCGCACTAAACTAATTTTACAAATATCATTGAAAAAGGACAGAAAATATGAACTGTTAAATTAGTCTACGCCCTTGTCATTTACGGGAAAACAGTCGTGACCTTTTGCGAAAACGTCTAAATTGACATCAAAACTATTCAAGTGGACTAATTTGACAGGATTAAATATGTTCCATCCCTTTCTCATGTTTTTTATTAGAAAGAGACTTAATGAGACTAAATTAGTTTAGTTCGTAAACAACAGAATCGGCACATAAAGTGAAGTGATAATAGAATTATTCTTGTAAGGGTTGTATATTACACCATCCCTAACAAGAATATTTCCATTATCACTTTGGGTAGGTAAGTTACCTCAACATTTCGCACATCCGCAAGAAAGGTGTCACAACACATAATAATACGAAATTGAGTTATGTATGCCATCTGAAAGGCAATTACAAACTTGATCTGCTAAAAAAATTTCATAATTATAGTGCGATTCCTCGCTGAGAGATGGCATTTAATACAGAATTCTTTTTAAAGGAATTCTAGGATCTAAAAAAAAGAAAATCGTGATTTCCCAAAAACTACATTTTATTGTGTTGTGACACCTTTCTTGCGCATGTGCGATTTTATGTGTAGAGATTTATTATTCGCAGTATCTGCATGCAGTACCTGCATGAAGTAATTTTATTATCTGTAAACTCATTTGCCTGGTACGTGGCGTGTTTAAACCATTTACGGAATAATATTTTAACCGGTGGACGAAGGCGTTCAACGGGAAAAACCGGTTGAAGAATATTTATTGAATTATTAGTACCTTCCTCCGTCTAAAAAATCAAATATTTTAATATTTTCATAACATAAAATATAACATCATACCTGTGTATCTAAAGGGTTAGGCAGAGGTCGTGTAATAAGTACAAGGAATTATCTCGTAAGGAGTAACAATAAATATCCAAACTTTCGCATTTATGATATTAGCATAGATTATACAGTATGTGTGATTTAGAAAATTCAATTATCAATGAAACTGCTTGTGTTGTTATTTTAATTAATTCATTGGCCGATCATAATAACCGATTTCTTATAGTAAATATTTTTTTACGTTTTAAGTTTCTGAAGGCGCGCAAGGGTTGTATAATAATATTGTTGATTTCAGTTCCCGTATAAAACTAAATTAGAACCATTTTATTGATCATTTTATACATTAAAATGTTTCATGTAATAGGTAAGCATGACACGAAATAATCTCACATTCAAAGCTATGAAGACGAAGTCTACGCGATCGTAGCATTACGCGAGCTACGCCGTAGCGCGGCGCGTAGCACATCCAGACTTCGTAGCGATTCGTAGCGTGACTACGAATTACGGTGTATTCCCGTAGGCCCCACTGGCCGTGTCCCCACTAGTGGGACCTAGTCGTAGTTATTTTTTTTTCGGTTTTGAGTGATCTAATAGTGAAAAATTTATGTCTCTTAGACTCAAATTATTATATGCAAAATATTATTTGATTTGATTTACAGTAACAGCCTCCGCAACGTCATTGTATTTTTGAAAAATACGAACAAATAATGTTAAAATGAAATAAAAATTTACGTATTTGACATCTGTCACAAAGATCAAGCTATATTTTACGAACTATAGGTGCATTAAAAGTCAAATTGAAATCGCAGAACGTAATGCCTAATTTTGAAACAAATTTTTATCAAAAAGTTATAGTGATTTTGATTAAAGATGATTAATTGTGTATCATATAACACCCATTTACCGTTAAATTAAGCTTAATAATTTGACCATAACTGTACGAAACTTTTTCCATAAATTTTTAATTTTTGGGGTTCAGTGCGGAGGCAGAAGATATTCATCAAAATGAATGAAAAGTTATGTATATTTTAACTTTAATATAAGGCACAAATCGCCCTCTAGTACAACACAAAATCTCAAAAAAAAATTCCATACATCCGTGATCCAATACCCTAATAGTTATCATAACTGTACCGATTCCACTAAATATTATATTGTATTTAGGAGCGTTCCTGATTCCGTACACGTTGATGCTGGTGTTTGGAGCCGTGCCACTATTCTACATGGAGCTGATTCTCGGACAGTACAACCGACAAGGACCTATCACTTTGTGGAAAATATGTCCGCTGTTCAAAGGTATGACCGAAAAGCTGCGTTTGTTAAGTACGTGTATTTATTTTGTCAAAATCTTTCTCAAAACAAATTTTTAGGCACCTAATTATTTGTATTTGAGAGTAGTGGTGGCCTATTGGCAGTGGCCCCGACTTTCTAGTTGGAGGTCGTGGGTTCAAACCCCGGCAAGCGTACACTTTGTGTTATTTGTTTCATCACCACTGCTTTAAAAACGGTGAAGAAAAACATCGTGAGGAAACCGGCACGACATGTGACGTCCACCAACCCGCACTGGGCCCGCGTGGTGAACTTTTATTTTTTATTAAGTATTCGATAGGCTTGTGCTTGACCGCCACCTCGCCTGATGTTAAGCGATGATGCGGTCTACGATGGAGCACGCTTGCTTAAGAAACCGATTCACTCGAACTACAGCTACTACGAGTATAACACGCCTAATCGATCGCAAATCGCATTTAATTTGATCGAAACGAGAAAATTATCAGCAAATACAGATCGAATAACCACAAACAAAACGTCGATCGACATGAGTTGACACAACGTTACGTCCGTGTGTTCACAGGTGTCGGGTTCTGTGCGGTCATGGTGGCTTTCTACGTGTCGTTTTACTACAACGTCATCATTGGTAATTACCGCCATTACGATTTATATATCTGTCTGTTTATTTAACGTGTATTTGTGCTGAATTTATGTTTTATAGCATGTTATTTGTATTCTTAGATCATTGAAACAAGGAGATCATATTATTGTAGCTTTGTAAGGGAACCGCTGTCGCCACTTTGCACACTGCTTTAAAAATGGCGACAGTGGAGGAGGGCAGAGTAAACTATAACATTGTATATAACTCATCGATCGCGTTCGGTCTATCGGCAACATCTTAACATGTTAAATGTGATCATGTAGCTAGCGCCTTGGCACATTTCCCTTGTCTTTGATCTGAGTTTGTACTATAGAGCTTCGTTGTACTGCTGATTGTGGGGTTCTGGGTTCAAAAATGCAAATAGGGGCTAAGCCATCGCCAATAGCCGCATGATAGTATTCAACAACTAATTTCAACCAAATAAATATAGTTTATTGTGCTCTTGTAACTTCATGAACAAGCTCATAGTTATAACACTCGGCGCTTGGAACTCGCCCAAATGTTACAGGCATGCCAGAACTAACGCGTTATGCCTATCATTAATATTTACACCTACTTACCTAGCCGTGGTACTCACGTTTAATAGTATGATTACCTGATTACATGAAATGCTGAAAAGTGTACTTATAAAAGTAATATTGTGTAAGTTTTAAAATAATGTCGTATTGAGAACCTTCTCTTTTTTTGAAGTCGGTTACAATGTGACGGAGTCATCCTCTCATCATTTAGTGCTGGCAATCTTCCATTGCTGGCCACTTCATTCATCCCATTCTTCTAAATTCGGTTTAGATTTTAACTTTAAATTTCAAAATTAGAACAACTCATATTTTTTTGCATTGTTTTGTCATTCTTTGTCTGGTCTCCGCGATAGCAAATATCAGCTTCATTTCCATTTCAATCAGAAAGCGAGATTTGAGATGAAAGAATGAGATATGCTGCGCCGCATCCAAATAAATTGGAATCAAAGGTGGATGAGAGCAGACAAGGGGAGGATGATGATGAGGACAAGCAATCCCATTTCTAGTTTCCAAATGTTGACAATATAATGCACAATAGACCATATATTATACGCATTAAGTCATAGTATGCACTGTCCATTAAAAATTCCGACAAGGTCCAAATGAAACAAAAATTGTGGGGGACATTGTCCGACATGGCAGCCTGACTATTCTGTACTGACACGCCGATATAATATGTGTGATATAATATGCCAATTTGTTCGAAGGAAAATGTTACGGTGAAATTTTCCTTCGAACATTCGCAAGCAATTTGGCATTTCCCGCGGTGATATCACGCGGCGAGTCGTTACAGCATAGACAGTTCATTTGTGTTAATACTTAAATTTTCGTCTATAAAACGATTTTCTTCTATATCCAGGCTGGGCGCTCTACTTCCTAATATCGTCAGCGCGCTCGGAGCTCCCATGGGTCCACTGCGACAACTCCTGGAACACGGAACAGTGCTGGGACTCCGGCCGCGACAACGGCACCAATAGGACTGACGTGCGGTACCAAGGACCGCTGTCGCACTTCACACCGGCCTCCGAATTCTTTCAGTAAGTAGATCAAGGACTGCCTACACGAGTGACGATACTGTAGTATGTCCAGCGCACCCTGGGTAGCTCTACTACCTATCATGCTGGCTGGCTAATCTTTTGCGTATAGCTGTAATTCGTGCTGAAGAAAAATTCAAGGAGTTTTAACTACATCCAAACTTTCTTTGGAACGATAAATGAGACGCAGGATAAAAAACAAAACTAAAACACAATTTTAACCGCACCATCGGTGCAGTGGCCGAGCAGTTGGTTTCTAGGCTGCTGCGTAGTATCGCTGATTCAATTCCCGCACTGAACTAATATTTTGAATTATTTTCCCGATTGTAGCAGTTTGTGAGACTTGAGGTTTTAAACGGATCTACTATAAAAAAGTGTGACTGTTCGAAGTTGTGTTTCACGATTTTTAATCGTGACGAATCATACCTGAATCTAATTTCCATCTATGCGATAAAAAGTGAAGCGTATTGATGTAGCAATATGTTTAGGATCAGTACAATAACATTGTTGACACAAGTGTCAATCATAGTCCGATTTTTCTTGTACGTCGCATGTAAACCATCCGGCAGGTACAAAAGGTCCAATCGGGACTACCGGAAATTAACCCTTTCTCAAGGGTGGGTGTAACTTAATTTGTCTACTGCGCTGAATCCAATAGGAAGGTTAATGTGGATATTTTAGTATATTCTTTTTATTTGCAAATTCAACTTGCTTGTATTGTCATGTTCTTTTACAAAAAAAATCTAAGTTAAAACTATTGCGTGTGATAAATTTCAATATACTTATATTTAAACCAAACGAACAAAGAGCTAGAGTAGAACAAGAGAATTCTTTCTCGATCTTTTAGCGTAAACGAAAGCTCGTTAACAACGTTTACACCAAAATATCAACGAGCAAAAATGAGAACCAAGAACTAGAACAAAACTCTTGCACAATAGAACAACGAAAGAATGCTCTACGTGTGTTTACACTAAAAGAATTTGATAGAGTGGGGATAGAATGAGCATTCGCTCGTCTGATGTAAATCGGCCTTAAAATAATGGGTTATTCCCAACGGACCACGTGGTCGGTTTTTGAGACCCCTAAAAAAAATAAAAAACACAATAAGAAATAAAAAAAATCCCACTCGTTCGTGGTAAAATTAAATATATTATTATAAGAGTGGGTCCCGACTGCAATATCGTCTCGTTTTTTATTATTTTTAGAGGTCTGAAAAACCGACCACGTGGTCCGTTGGGAATAACCCAAAATAATAGGTCCGTGCGAGACTGACTGACTGACATTTTGGGCGGATGTGTCCGACCTAATGCTTCTGATGCCAAGATATTGATGCATCCTTCATTTATACCCCTAGAGATCGGTATATACATAAATGTATTTGTTTTCAGTCGTGCTGTCCTTGAAATGCAGCATTCTGAAGGCCTGAACGATCTTGGCTTCCCGAAATGGCAACTGATGGTGTGCTTGGGACTTGTCTACGTCACCCTCTATTTATCACTGTTCAAGGGGGTCAAGAGCTCTGGTAAGTTAACTGGCAAATTATCCTGATGCTGATCAAGACCCTTGGTTTCCAAGTTGCATCATCCTGCGCATAGTAAAGCTAGTGGACGTGGTTTAACCATGTGCCACACACGGCGAATGGTACGAGTTCGATACCGAGGCACGCACCGCTGACTTTTCGAAGTTATGTGCGTGTTAGCAATTATCACTTGCTTTAACGGTGAAGGAAAACATTGTGAGGAAACCTGCATGCCTAAGAGTTTTTCATAATGTTTTTGAAAGTGTGTGAAATCTGCCAACCCGCACTTGGCCAGCGGGCTGGACTATGGCTTATCCCCTCTCATTCTGAGAGGAAGCGCGTGCCCAGCAGTGGGGCCGTTTATATAAACAGGGCTGATATTATAATTTTTTTAACATTATCAATTATTTGTGTGCAGGCAAGGTGGTATGGCTAACAGCAACTATGCCGTACGTGGTGCTGTCCATACTGCTGGCTCGCGGACTTCTGCTGCCCGGGGCCACCAGGGGCATCGCTTACTACCTGCAGCCGGAACTGACGAGACTGAAGGACACACAAGTAAGTACGGTCGACCACACGTCAGTGGTAACATAACCAGTATAACCTGGCCTTTTATTTGATTGAAACTTCTTACTACGCAAGGCCAGCTCAAGGTTAAAGTGTTATCACTGACTTGCGGTTGACTGTCCCTTTTTATAAATTTACTAGCTCCGAAATGTTTTTATGTGAATGCCAGTTACCACTGCGTACACGTGCAACACTAGGGACGATAGGTACTACACGATGTTGAAAAGTTTCTTTTGTCGGAGAAATACCAGACGCAAGACACTTTGAAAGACTTTAGTGGTATGCCTTTCAAACCGAAAGACAACAACACTGCTTGGCAGCAGAAAGAAATAATGATGTTAGTTAGTTAGTACTTATCTGGATAAAAAATTTCGTAAGGGGTCTAAATACCAAATGGTTCTTCAAAATCGAAGACCCATCAAAGAAACAGAAACAGAACTCCTGACTGAACTAACATTAAGTTGTTACTGTTGTTAGATATAAATTATGTAAGTACTTTTATTCCACCAGGTGTGGGTAGACGCGGCTGTCCAGATCTTCTACTCAGTTGGAGCTGGCTTCGGAGTGCATCTCTCTTATGCTAGCTACAATACTTTTCACAATAACTGCTACAGGTATACAATAATCACATCGTTATGTTTTACTTAATTTTAAAAGCGTACCTATATAGAAATCAAATGGCCTGGCCATTTCTCTGAGGTACATCTAGGAAGATGTCCAAGGATCTATTGTTGCCATGGCAGGCTTAGGAAACGCTAATACGATGATCCTCCTAAGAAATTAAGTACCTTTAAGTACAACGTGTAACAGAAATGCGTGGTCTTATTATATTAAATACGGGGGTTGTTTGACTCTTTCTCAGAGCAACATTTTATAAAAATCACCGAAAATTTTGTTGGTTCTCCATTTTTGACGATTTATATTTAGTGTTTTAGTTTAGTGTGAGTGACAAGTGATGAATAACAGTGATAAATGAAGGGTGTGCAGCATTTTTAATATGTATAACATTACTCACTTTTACCTGCTATACTTACACCTCTAGCTCTTTGAGGAATACAGGCAAAATTTTAAGTTTATTTTTAAGAATTTGCCACACCTCTACCTCTTCAAGTAATACAGGCAAAATCTTAACTTTATTTTTAAGTATTTGCTTCCATGTGTCACGTTTGACCTCTCTATGTATTCTTTCAGAGACTGTTTGGTAACGACATTGGTGAACTGTTTCACCTCGTTCTTCTCCGGATTCGTAATCTTCACATACCTTGGCTTCATGTCTTATAAGCAAGGAGTCCCAATATCATCCGTCGCTACTGAAGGTAACCAAATTAGCAAAGATTATCACTTATTATAACCGCACCGCTACAGCACAAAGGCTATAAGTCGTGTGTTGTACAATACATTTTATGATATCAAGATAGATTGATGAGTGATTGATAGTGATGAGTGATATATGATTGATTGATGAGTGCAGTGATAGCCTAGTGGATTAACCATGTGCCTCCCACGGCGAATGGTTCGAGTTTGATCCCGAGGCACGCAACGCTGACTTTTCGAAGTCATGTGCGTATTAGAAATTAATTATCACTTGCTAAACATCGTGAGGAAACCGGCATGTCCTAGAACCAAAAAATTCGAAGACACGTAATGTCCACCAACCCGCACTGGGCCCGCGTGGTGGACTACGGCCCACTCCCTCTCACAGAGAGGAGGCCTGTGTCCCAGCAGTGGGAACATTATAGGCCGATTATGCTAAGATAGATTAGCCAACGGCTCGCGGGCCATCTTATGCCATTACATTTTCTATTGTACTTACAACACACGACTTATAGCCCTAATTTAAATAACAAGTTATCTGTTGTGCTGGAGTGGTGCCATTATAATGAGTGTGACCTTTAGTCTACACATTTACTTTCCCAGAAGTTCTTAAATGTAATGAATATTCGTATAGTACCTACATACCATTTTAGCAGGCAGTTAGATGATGATGCAATAGAGTAGGTATTCAATTGTGTTTTTTTTTTTATTAGAAATCCCTAAACAATTAGCGAATAAACGCCACACCTCCGTAGCTCCGTAGCGTAGCGTGTAGCTTCTTTGCAGTTTCATTAATTTCGTGTTTTTTTAACACATCGTTTTCTTTTTATGCTTTTCTGTTTTATGTTCTCGTACATTTTAACAAGTACTACATTTGAGTTGAGGGTAGTTACATTTTAATTGTACCTACTTTGAATTTTTCTAAAATAAAATGTCTATTGGTTTTCAGGTCCTGGGCTGGTATTCCAAGTGTACCCAGAAGCGGTTGCTACTCTGCCGGGAGCAAGTCTTTGGGCGATGCTCTTCTTCTTCATGCTTATCATGCTTGGATTGGATTCAGGGGTAAGATCGAATTACCAAGTTATAATGAATTCCCCCATATTTTTATGGTAGAACTAGTTGTGAGTTGACCCGCGGTTTCATCCCCGTTGCTCGGCTCCTAAGGGTCGTAGCGTGATGATAAATAACCTATACCATTTCTGTAAAACCTGGCTATCATATACAAAAATATTTTATCAAATCCGATTGGTAGTTACTCAGATTATAATGTTCCCACTGCTGGGATTCAGCCATCTCTCTGTGCAAAGGAGAGGACCGTAGGCCGCCGCGCGGTCCCGGCACATATACAATAGTTATTTATTCATGTGGCCCCAGTGCGCATTAGTGGACGTCACATATCTTCGAATTTTTGGCTCTAGGACATGTCGGTTTCCTCACAATGTTTTCCGTCACCGTTTTTAGAGCAGTGATTCGATGAAACAAATTGCACAAAGTATGCGCTTGCCGAGGGTCGAATCCACTATCATGACGTGTAAGTCAGGGCCGCTACGACTGAACCACCGTGTCTTATGTGAAGTATTTAATGTTATTAAATACTAGCTTCCGCCCGCGACTTCACCCGCGTAAAGTTTTTTAAACAATATCTTTGTAAATGTAGCCTATGTGTTATTCTGATGTTTCTATCTGCAGCTATCTGCCAGTGAAAGTCCTGTCAAAATCGGTCCAGCCGTTCTAGAGTTATAAGTGTTCGAAACCCGACTTTGTTTTATATTAAGCTAAAAGAAATTTTCAAAATCAACTGACACAGGCGGGTTGCTTTTGAAAATCTCTTATATTTTTAATAACATTAAACAAGCATAACATGGCTTTAACGTGTTTAAAATTTGCAAAAATATACATTTACTTATAATGAATGATTGAAATTCCTCTTGTTTCCAGATGGGTGGTCTAGAGTGCGTGATAACCGGCTTGCTGGACCAGGCCCGCGCTTGTGGCGCCACCTGGCTGAGACGAGAACACTTTACGCTGATCGTCGTCTGCGTCTCCTTCTGTGTGGCTTGCATTAATGTTACCCCGGTAAGGTTTAATCATAGCTATTACTTATAAGTATAATTATTAACCCTTAACATTATTCTAGACATTGCAGGTTATTTGGTAGTGAATTTGAGACAATGTAGCAGGCATTTCTATGCCAAAGTCTATACCTACAGTTGAACTTTTCAACTGGGCTTGGATGGCCAAATCCGAAACTAGAAATAGCGAAAAATACTCAAAGGAGTCTCGGGGCCAATTTTGATGAAAACTAAAACTGAATCATTAGATTTTTGACAAATTCATTTTCTTTGCGGGGAATCGAACCCGTTGATTTAATTTGGAAAAAGAACACACCTTGTATTATTATACCATCTGATAGTGTCGCTAATAAGGATCAACTTCTGGGAAGTAATTGATATACTTACGGAAAACTAAAGGAAAGTGTTGATTATAAAAAAGGAAAATCGCAAAACAATGGAATTCGCTGCCAGAGTGGGTGTTCCCCGACAGTTACAATCTAGGTATCTTTAAGTCGAGAGTGAATCGGTTTCTTCTAGGCAAGCGTGCTCCATCGTAGACCGCATCATCACTTAACATTAGGCGAGATGGCGGTCAAACGCGAGCCTATTATTTAATAATAAAAAAAAATAATGAACGGATATGAGCCTGACCTAATCTACATTTATGAATTATAGTTAAAAACTTATTTTTGCAGGGTGGCATCTACATGTTCCATTTGCTGGACACCTACGCTGCTGGCATATCTTTGCTCTGCTCTGCGCTCTTCGAAGCGGTCGCTGTATCCTGGTTCTATGGTAAACCTCCCCTTTTACGTCCACACTGTTGAAATATTGGAGACTGAGTTAATAAACGGATTGCTTTCAGGCTTGAAGCGGTTTTCTGATGATGTTGAAGAGATGCTCGGCTTCAGACCTGGTCTGTATTGGAGGATATGCTGGAAGTTCGTCAGTCCTACTTTCATCATTGTACGTAAAACCCTTAGAATTAACTATGAAATAACCTAAATTTAGGTACTATTACTAATTTTATTTGCTTTCTTCTTTCCGCAATTATCAGTTTTATAAGCAGCAGTGTGAGAAGTGGTGACTCAGTGGTAGCGGCCCCGACTTACAAAGTAGTAGGTTGTGGGTTCGAAACCCAGCAGGTGCACACTTTGCGCAATTTGTTCAGGCGAGACACAGTAGCTCAGTTGGTTAGAGCGACGCCGCGGTGCGGCAGAGGTCGCAGGTTCAAATCCCGCCTGTGTTAGTTGTTTTTGAAATCTCTTATAGCTGTTCCCCGCGATTTCACCCCCCTTGCTCGGCTCCTAAAGGTCGTAGCGTGATGTTAAATAGCCTATAGGTACTATTGCTCATGAATCTGGCTATATACAAAAAGATTTTTTCGAATCCGACTGGTAGTTCCAGAGATTAGCGCGTTCAAACAAACAAACTCTTCAGCTCTATAATATTAGTATTTAGATCACGGAACAGAAAAAACAGGTATAGTTTTAAGTTTTAAGTTGAATAAAAATAATTAAAACAAGCTTTTATATTGACCACTTCCCTGCTCCATCATGAGACCCTGAACATAATCTAGAATCCAGATCTACAGTATTTGTCAAGACAAATCCAACGAGCCCAAACACGACGTAGATTGTGACGGAGTCATCCTTCATTCATCATTTAGTGCTGGCAATCTTCCATTACTAGCTACTTCATCCACTCCATTCTTCCAGATTTGAACTTCAAATTTCAAAATTAGAACATATCATATTTTTATGCATTTATTTCATTGTTTCCTCATTCTTTGTCTGGTCTCCAACGACATCACTTGTGGACCACTGAACCGCTGTTCTGTTATAATATTACCAATTGTATAAAGTGCTCAATGCTATAAGCAAACGTCTTTTGTAACAGTTATTTTTATACCAGTTTTGTATCAGTGTTGTTAAGTGCAATAAACGATGTACATCGCAATATACCCCTTCAATCACCCTGCTGCTGTTTTATTCCTATCAAGATTTGTGTCTGTGGAGGCTCCCTCTCATAGCTAGCCGAGGCTGAGAGGTCAGAGGAGGGAGGCACTCTGCGTCAAGTTATATTAAGAAATTGAGGAGTTCCTATAGCCACCTCTCGGCTCCATCATGAGACCACTTCTATGGTACCATATTATTGCATTGTCATCAAAGTGACATATGCGTTCCTTTCCGCTCAATCGGTTGGGAGGAACTGGTGCAAGATTTGGCCCCCACTTACAGGGCAAGTTAAATAAAAGCTTGTTATTACAATATTAAATTGCCATATCCAGGGCGTGGTGGTATTCGGGCTGCTGTACCAGCAGCCACTGCAGTACCAGCACTACACGTACCCGCCGTGGGCCGTGGTGCTGGGCTGGGGGCTCGCCTGCTCCTCCATCCTCATGATACCCGTCGTCGCGGTATACAAGCTGCTCTCCACGCCTGGGACCTTCCGAGAGGTATACTTAATTTTAATATTCTGAATATAGCCTGCGACGTCCCACTCTCATTGCAGTGCTAATGGCTCTTCCCAAATCGAACCAAGAGCCAGGAAATTACGGAGCAAAACTACGAACATATAGCTAATTTAAACATATATATGATAAACTAGTAGTCGTCAATTCGACCGTAATTCATTAAATGTATAAAATTATACTTTCTTTATATTTCTTTGTTGAACGGAACTAGAGTTGCCTTTCGAAGGCGCGTGGGTAGAAGCCAATAGGTACGTAGAGGCCCTTTATGGCAACTTTAATCAAATGTGACATTAGCCGGCGATTATCTCTGAACGCACTATAAAAATGCACCCCAGGACAAACCCCAGCTTGTGCAGGGCTATTGCAATTATGTGGAGAAAAATCTACTTGGGCCATTGTGATGGGATGGTAGTGGACTAGGTTATGGGGTGGTTGTGGTTTGGTTATATAATCCCATCCCACTAATATCATAAATGCGAACGTTTATGTGTGCGTGTGTGTGTGTATGTTTGTTACTTCTTCACGATGAAATGGCTGGATGGATTTGAATGAAATTTGGCAAAGAGGTAGCCCGGGACCTGGAAAAACACATAGGCTACTTTTTATCCATTTTCCGCTGACGAAGTCGCGGGCAACAGCTAGTTATTATTAAAATCAATAAACTATTTTCTACTTCCAGCGCCTAGCCTGCTGCATATCACCAGAATCTGAACACGAGGCCATCCGAGGAGGCGCCCCCGTCAGCCGCTTTACTTGGAAACACTGGCTATACGTCTAAGCGAACACAACACGTCTTTTTGAAGATACGACGGTCATAGAAGACCATTCACAGGAATGGGCATTGGAAGTGGTGAAGAAAATTAAGAAGAAAACTTTCGAATCCGTTTCTTCATTATTATGTTTCGCCAAAAACTTTTGGGCAACCCAGAAGTTTTCTTCCGAATGCTCCTTAATGTATAGAATGTTTTAATTTTTTTATCCGACTGCGCCAGAAGGAGTGTTATTAACACTTCAATGCATAGATATCGTGAAAATGAAGTTTGTATCAATATTTGCTAGGTATATGAAACATAGTACCTATTATAATCATGAAATCCTATGGTTTTCTTTTCCTGACCTGTTTGACACTTGATTTACAAATACAGTTTCGGTAACATTTAATTATTGGGTATTTTCGAAGATAGCAGCAGTGGCATAACCTTAATGGGGGCTATAATATTTTTTTAACATCCCTGTATTCAAATATTACTCGTTATTGTAATAGTATCTAAACAACGATTTAGGTACCTACCAGTTTTAGAAGAAAATGTTTTTATCCTTTCTATTATTTTATTACTTTGTGAAGTTATTTTACTTTTCCGTATTTTTATATGGGACCATGTATCTTAGGGTCCCCTCTTTTATTATATAGTATCGCCACTAGCTACAGTATGGAAAAGGAACTAAGAGTTCTGTACATAAAATCTATAGTGTAAGATATTCTACTAATTTTATAAGGTAATTCCATTATAGTAGAAAAACGTGTATAAAGTAGTGATGTTACAATATCGTCCTGCCAAAGTATTTATCGTAATAATGGTATATATTACTAGAAAAATGCGCCATATTCTGTTACGTCTATGCCTAAGTAAAAAAAGTAGATTAGATTATTGTTGAAAATATAAATATTTATTTATATACCTAAATTTGAATTTTGAGAGATAAACGCTACTTTGAGAAATATATAATGTACTTAGTATAATTTAAGTGTAACTAGAAAATTCGATATAAAGCCTTGCGCTAAGTATTTTATGTCTAATGAGGCGATACTCGACCTTCCAGCGCGGCTATATGTATGTACTATGTATGAGTATCTACCTAGCCAGCTACTAAAATAGCAAGTTACACCATTACCCGCAGGTTATTTCATAAAAACACGTGACAGTTTCTTTTTAAATGTTGACCAGAGCTAAGTATATTAAAATTACTTAGGCCCAAGTTCACCGACAAGATAACAGTCCGTTATTTTGGAAACGGCTGTTTATCATATCTTTTTCTATACAAAATGTCATGTTAAACGGCTGTTTTCAATTTATCGGACTGTTATCTTGTCGGTGAACTGAGGCCTTAATAGTCTCGCGAAAAAACAAAGTTTGTAAGAAAAGATCTTGAGTTTGAAACCTCATGAAGAGCTCTCTATAGGCAATTTTAGGTAAAGCCTAGTAGGTAGGTACATAGCAGTGGCAAAATCGTTAATCTGAGGGTAAAAACAACCGGCTGAACGCCACCCTTCTTGAAACAATCACGATTAGTGGAGGAGCGTTCAGTTTTTGATTAAGTAGACCAAGGCTGCTCAACCAAATTTAAACGTGTTCCATAATTTTGATTTTATGTCAGATGGCGGGCCTACTAGTCTTTTTAAAACTTGCCTACAGATATGGTATTACTACAGATAGGGCCACTTCTTGACCCGCGGGCCTGGGGTTGAGCAAACTTGAAGTAGACAATTTCTACACTGGCTGAAGGTTGAGAATCGCTGCTATAATCATAAGAGCTATACCAAGTAGAGACCTATATCCCTAGATACGCTTATACCTAGATGATAAGCATATTACTAAATAATCTGCGTCCTACGCTGGCTGGACCAACTCGCAAACAGATCTGTGACAAGCACAATAATTTTGTATATATACTTAACTATATCTTTGTACTTACGTATACCTGAAAAATGTACACTATGTATCTTATACCGCTTATTGTAGTGTACCTACTTAATTTTTAATAATGCCTATTATTATTTAGCTAAATTATTCGACTCGACCCTATTGAAAGGGCATGAAAATATTCGACTTCCCCATTATTATTCTAAAGGTCAATTTAATAATGAAACAACTCACAAACAAGATATTAATCTTACAAAGAAATTTACTAAGCTAATATAATTTTAATTAAGTATTATTATTTAATAATATACATCGTTTTTCCAGTCGCGAATCGTATTTTAATCAACATACAAGGTAAAACAGAGTTGCAGTTTGCAAAAAACGATTTCGGTGGTACATGTGCATCCCCTTAATTTAGTCTGGTTTCTCATCAAAATTTAATTTCTAACCAAGACAAAAACTATTGCCGTTTTAACGATCGAAAGATTCTTTAATCTAGGACAGAAGTGCCCATTATTTTGTAATAATATTAAGTACCTACCTAGTATTTGTAGACGGCACGGTTGGCGCACTGGTTGAGCGATTGGCTGCTGCATGATGTGTCGCGGGTTCGATTGCCGCACGTAACAAATGTTTAATTCGTGTAGGTAAGTAAATGTGAGATTATGTTTGTAAACGAAACTTCGAATTTTTGAAAAAAAAACTAGTGCGAGTACGACTCGCGCCCTGAGGGTACCGAATATGCAATAACGCAGACGGCGACGCATACTGCTATTACATCATAGTGCATCCACTATGATGTAATAGCAGTATGCGTCGCCGTCGCCGCATATGTTGATCATAGATGGCGCTACAGCATACTTCTAGTGGCGCCATCTATGAGCAAATGGTTTCACTTATGGTCCGGTGACAGAGGGACAACAAAGTGATCCTATAAGGGTTCCGTTTTTCCTATTGAGGTACGGAATCCTAAAAATGGTACAAACAGTACGGCCCGCCTGATGGTCAGCGGCTGCCTTAGCCTATGAAACGCTTGCAACATCGAGTAGATATCACATGCACGTTGCTGACCCTTTTTTTTTTGAGGATTTGTAATCATCAAATGACCCCTCCCGCTCTAGGATGGAGCGGAAGGGAGTGTCAGACTCTTACTGACTAAAACCCACCCGTGTTCTTTCCTTAGCCCTTTATGTTCCGGGTCAGCGGTATCCCTTTCGGACAATCCCGCTTTCCCGGCAGGCTTGGGCCCTAGTGGGCCCATGTTGCTGACCCTTTAAAATACGAATTCCTGTGCTGACAGCTTAGGGGACAAGCAGGTCTCCCGCTTTCAACACAGCGTATCCTCAGGACCTTTTGCGACCTTACTCACCACAGAAACACAACACTACCGAAGAATAGCGCGCGTTATTTGGCTGTGGTAGCCTATTTTGTAAGGTGGAGGATATAATACCTATGCAGTAGTTAGACACTAATTTATTATCTTTGTGGCTAAGGGGCCGTCCATTAATCACGTGAGGCACGAAAGGGGCGGGAGGGGGTTCGGAAAAAATCACGAAATATCACAAGGGGGAGGGGGGGGGGGGGTGTAGTGATATATCACATGTATTTATTTTTTTGTTGGATGCGCGATTTCTAAACCGAAAAAACAAATTTGCTGTAGGTATTTAAAGATAATATTCTGAAAAAAAATTACGATAATTTGTACCAAAAAATACACGTGATCTTGGGTAGGGGGGAGGGGTTAGTTAAAAACCTCACCGCGTATCACCAGGGGGGGGTCAAAAAGTTGCCAAAAAACATCACGTGATTAATAGACATCCACTAAGTACAGGGTGGCAGGATAGACAGTGGAAATATTCAAAGGGGTCATTGCACTCATAATTATGAACAACTTTTACTATCGGACCAACCCTGAAATCGCGAAAAAAAAATCAGCTCTTCCATACATTTATGTTCACATAACTCAACAAAATGTATGGAACAGCTGATTTTTTTTTCGCTGTCTGACCTGCCACCCTGTATAATCATTTTAACCATTCTTCATTTGATTTCTTACGTGTAAGGCTTCGATCAACTAGTGTCTATTTGATCGAAGGCTACGTACAAAACTGTGCGAAGAAACTGCATAAAAAGTGGGTAGATAATGTGTAGGTATGTAATATCTACCTACCTATCTATATTTTTGAAAAAAAAAAACAATTATTTTTAAAACAAAATAGAAAAAGTAGTTTAATTAAGTACCTACTTATACCTATAGTTTTGTCTACACCATTAATTTAATTGCAAAGTTATTTAGGTGTGTTTTATAAATCGCGCGTCCTACAAACGTTGAAGTCCTTAGTTAAAATAAAACGAAAAACTATACCTACTATTTATGGAAAATTTAAATACTTTATACTTATATAAATAAATGTGTATCGAAGGCAATGCTCCAGGAGAGTAAAAATTATTAGAAATTGTAAAAATGTAGTGTTGTGCTGTTCATAATAAATTCATGTGTAGATTTTTAATAGTGAGTGATGTAAATAATAATTTTATTATTGTATTGAGTTGTCTGCAGCAGATAATGTTAATGTAAACTGTGTTCATTTATGAATAAATGTGTTAGATAACTACAAATAGTTTTTATTTATGAAAACTGGTAGGTCCGTTTACCTAAGTCCGTTCATACGGTATTCAAGAACTTATTATTACTATGAGGTCTCGAACGCACAGTGAACACAAAACTCATTAATTTCACCCATTTGTCCCGTCCCGTAAAGTCCCGTCTCCGTCACCAATGCGTCCGCGCCGGGGGTCTACTCTCTAAGCACGAAATCCGTAGTTTCGACCTTAGTTACGGGCGTTTCTTACTCCGTATCACCTACGGACTTAAGATTAGTTCGGGGCCCGAACTAAGAATGAATGATAGCACGATTTGACAGTTGTCCCTACTTCCGATGTGTTTTTATCCGTCCGAAAAATTTAATTTGACACATGTTTTGACGGAATCTTATGTCTATTGTACTTTCGGACGAGCCCGTATCTTCGTTGACGGACTTACAGAGTAGACCCCCTGTAGTCTGGCCTTTTACTAATTGAGCTAACGGACTAAGTATATTATCTACTAGTTTCCCTAACCAAATCCCTAACCCTCAGGGGCGCGAGTCCTACTCGCACTTGTCCGGTTTTTTGTATAGGTACCATGTCCTCATATAAATTCCATCAGCACTCGCAGAGCGTAGCATGACCAATTCTATCTCTAATTCTCTATTCTACAAAAGAATACACACAGTTATTTCTATCCAACTTGTTATCTCTTCCCCCGAGCACGCGGCGACCCCTAGGTACCTACTATACTTGACGTATCAGAGTGTTGTCTACTGAAGAATAAGTAGAAACATTTCTTCTTCTCATTGTATGCATAAAACATAAAACGATAGAAATCTTTCTACATTCTGTAACTTTCTCTATTCTTTTGTCGACAAAACCCGTTTCTAATCGTGCTCATGCTACGCGTGCAGATAATTAGATACAAATAAGTGACTGCCTAGTCTTTTTTCAGAACTTTTTTAAACCTGAAAATACTGTTAAAAGGACACTGGCAGACGCCCATAGAACGCTGGGCTTCAGACTGTGTATGTCGGTACAGATATGAAATTAGTTTGGTTTGAATGATCCAATGAAGTATAGCCCGACTAATGAGTTCTCAATTCAAAGGTTTAGTTGCTGACGACATGATATTCTGTGGAGGCACGCGCCAGCCAGCATGCACCCGTTTTAGTTTTATTGGTTTTTTCAAAATGTCAACGGCATAATCATTTTATTTCTTATTTATTTCGATTTTTGATTCCAATTCTTAATCTCTAAGATAAATTAGGCAAAGAACAATTAAATATATATTTTTATTTTTGGTTAAGCTTTTATTACTGTACCATATCAAGCCCAAAACTACCAACGTCCTTTTCTCCCTACGTAAGAAACGGAAATCTGTAGCAACATCTACATTTGCCACAAATGCAACTCTTTAAATTGTGATATCCGATTTAATTCTACTCAATACAACTCCTTATCAAAATATACCCCACAGAACATAATAATATCCTAAAGGGAATATACCTATTCAACATAATAACAAATATTTATTCTGCCTGTGTCGGTTGTGCGAAAACGGCCGGAGGGTTTTTGAACATCTCCTACATATTTATTAATCTTAACAACATATAATTATTTTGACTAAATATTTGTTGTATTGTAATTAATTATAATATTTTAACTAAATATTTGTTGTAATTAAATATTAGTTAGTAATGTAATAAGTTTTTGCTACTAATATAAAGTAGGTACCTACAGGTAGAAATGCCCTAATTAACAAAGTACTCTGTGATGCCCTACCCAGTTTAAAGCCGCGTCTCCTGCGCCCTGTTTTCGTGTTCGACGAACATCGAACAATGAACAGTGAACGATAAAAGGGCGTGGTCTACGTGTTTTGAGTGTTTTTATTCGTCAAAAGACGTAGACCACGCCCCTTTATCGTTCACTGTCTGTTCGATGTTCATCGAACACGAAAACAGGGCGCAGGAGACGCGGCTTTATAATGGCTAGTTAGGTAAGGCCGGTCACATATGTCCGGAATGCCCCTCCGCAATTAAGAAAATGAATGAGTAATTTTACGTCGAAGTGGCTGGTATCGTTCAATTTATGAACGATTCCAGCCGCAATCGTTTATAAATTGAACGATTCCAGCCGCAATCATTCATATATTAAACGATTCTAGCCGCAATCGTTCAATAAATTCAATTTGACGTGAAATCACTCATTCAGATTCATAATTCCGGAGGGCCATTCCAGTTGTCTGTTGCCGGCCTAATACTCGACTAAATAATAATCCACTCGACTAATTACTAAATGAGTTGTTTACATGGTTCGAGTCACTAAATCGTAGAAACCATAGACACGCACCACTTTGACACGCACTTTTGCACTCCACTTACCACTTGCTGGAGACGTGTAATCTTCGTGTAATTAGTCAAACTTATTAGTACTTCTACTCGTAAAGCATAATGAAGAATCAGCTGTTTGATTTAGTAAAATTATAGAACTTTTGTTTAATCGTTAACAAAGTGAACAATAATATTATAAAATAATTGATAAGTTGCGAGAGTAGTGCGTGGGCCGTGGCGGTCTACTCATGAAGGTAGCAGAAACGGACTGCATGACAGCAGCTAACAACTAAAAAGTCGAAACGTGTGAACAAGAGAATTTAGTTCTGTCATTTTCTTATCACTCCTCGCATATGTGCGTTTGTTTTGCGAAATGGTGGGAAGCAAATGGTCAGAGGACACTACAATTAAGTTTGTTAACCAGTATGTTTCGCACGAGTGCTTGTGGAATACAAAGCACCCATTGTATAAAAATAAATTGACCAGACTGAAAGCCTACATGGACATAGCGAATACCATGAATTTACCAAATTTTGGTGAAAAGGAAACCATCGTAAAAATAAAAAATATCCGTTCCACATACTGTCAAGAATTAAAGAAAATTAAAGAATCTAAAATATCAGGTGCTGGAGAAAATGTATATGTTCCTAATATGAAGTGGTTCTCAATATTGAATTCAATAAGGAAAACACAGGACGATTTCGTAAGTTTTTTTATTTCATAAATAGAAGCCAAAGGTACACGTGGGAAAACAAGCTAAAATCGCATTATGCTAAAGTTATCTTCTGCAATTACCCATTGCTTGCACTATGAAATCCATCCCATGAAATCTTCAGCATACTTATCGCGAATCTGACGAGCATCTTCAGACGAACAGTCTTGTAATTTTTTAGGTAATTCTACAAGTCCTTCTGTTTGCAGTTCTCTCCATGATCCTGGTACAACATTCCCTGAGTCAGTGTTTTCCACATCCAGTGTTGTTGCTGCAATTGGGAATTTTGTCACCATAAACCAGTTATGCAAAGCACAACATGCCATTACCATTTGTTCTATTTTCTTTGCATTAAATGGAAGAGGCTTTTCAAAAATTCTAAAACGGCTGACAAGCATTCCAAAGGCATTATCAATAACACGCCTAGCACGCGACAATCTGTAGTTGAATAGTTTTTCTTTATCAGATAAATCATTTCCTTCATATGGTTTCATTAAAAACCTCTTCAATGGGAAATTATCATTTCCAACTATGACATGGTTTGGTGGGAGTTGATTGTTTTCCAATTCATTGTATAGGTTACTGTCTGGCAAACCATTTCCATGTGATATCTTTTCGTTAGAACACAAATCAATATATTTAAAACAATAATCATGATCACAAAGTGCCAATAAAGTGATTTTGTTCTGATGTTTATTACTTGCTGTGTCACTTTGAGGTGTCATTACAATATATCTAGCATCAACTGCACCGCAGCATCTTGGAAAATTCCATGTATTTCTAAAACCAGCTTCCATGGCTTTCCACTCATCATCATTACCTGGTATCTGAAACAAAATGAATAAATATTAATGTCATGGCTGGCGCAGTGGCTACAAATGTTAGAACAAATACAGGAAAATTCTTAGCATTGCCCACATTTTCGTTTGTAAAAATTATGAAAATTTTCATAACATTTCAGGAAACTGCCCAATCAGAATCAACAGAAAATAGCATTGGTGGTACCAGCTTTCAAGATGATAGTTGCAATGGTGTAACTAACTCTAAACCTAATAATGAAGAGTCAGTGGACAATACTGTTATAGAAACAGAGCAACCACGGTCACTAAAGAAGAGAAGACTACAAGAACTGTCATCACTATTAACACAAGTGAAAGAAGTTTGTGCTATGAACAATGCCCTGCCGCCTGAGGAGCATGAATTTGATATTTTTGGAAGAAGTGTTGCAGCTCAATTGAAAATGCTGCCATTAGACAAGGCTTTAAAAGCTCAGCATTATATACAGAGTTATTTAACAGGGTTACGATTAAAAGAATATCCATCTTCTCCATCATCAACATACAATACATCTCCATATTCACCACAATATGTAGTTGATGTAAAGTCAGAGCAGATGTCTCCTTGACAGGAATTGCTTCAAGATATTAGCAAGCAAAGGGATGCCATAATCAAGACTGATTACAATATGCTCAAGTTCACTGGCCTGAAGTACATACTGTTCTTAAAGAAAGCAGCTGAAACTGGCTGAATGTATTGAGAACTCTTGTGATGTGTGCAAACTAAGGAAAGACCAAAGTGGCTTAGTAAATTGTTTGAAAGAATAGCTTCTGCTATCACTTTCATCATTCTGATAGGATTTTCCAGTCTCATTAAAAGGTACCATTTTAACCTCTTGGATGCCAGTCTTATAAAGAAGACAAATGTTTTCATGTTTTCAAATTTATAAAATTTTTGTCTTCTTTATACGTGGCACTGAAGGCATGAAGAATGATGAATGATGAATTCTCATCGTGATATCCATAAGTAAAACCTAGTTGTTTTAAAAGTTAATGCTTTTCTTTTCTATAAGAAAAATAAATCCAACAAATTAATCAAGTTGTTCTTTTTTTACCTGTACATAATCCTGAAGAGCTTTGTAAATGGCATTGCTTACTTTATGGATCATTAAGCTAATGCTTGTCTTTGATACACCAAACTGTTGCTCTAGCGCCCTTAAGGTGCTTCCAGTTGCAAATAAATTCAGCACAATTTCAAGTTTCCGTATAGCTGGTAAAGCCATTCTCATTACTGTATCTGTCTTCTGGATATGCGGTTCTACCCTTTCTAGTAACCAGTAGAATGACTCTTCTGTCATACGCAATGTACTGAAGTGTTCAGTTGGGCTTTTAGATAACCCAGGGAGTTCATAGCGAATTGTATCTTGTTTGCGTTTATCTTTAACCCATTTTCGTTTGCGTCTTAATCTTGCAGCTTCGTTTTCGAGATCATTGCCAATTTTTTTATTTATCAACTGTAGAATGGCATGACACACAGATCGCAATTCATCACGAATTTCTCGCCTATGCATAGTGGATTATTTTAATAAAATTAATATTGTGTTGTTGACTTTTTTGGTGAATAAAACTTGATAGAATTTTAAACAGTTAGTACCTACCATTACAACAAACTAATCTTAATCAAATCACAGAAAACTCACAGTGTATGTACCTAATCTTTATTTTAGGCATGTACATTAAAACTTTCATTAAAATTAATACAATTTTTTAAAATCCAGTAAACTTTAGCAGTTCATCGAACGCGCATGACTGACTATATACATATTAGTCTATGATGACTGACATGATCGCTGCAGTGTTGCCAGATAGAAAAATTTATTGAGCAATAAAACGTGACTAAAACTATGTAAAGCCTAGCGTCCATTAAAAGGAGAAACGCGCCGAATGGAGGTGCGCCGAGTCAAGTCGCATTTATCGCATTTGTTCCGTGTGCGTTCATCAAAGCCAAATGGACGATACCAATCGGTCCGCAAATGTTGGAGAGAATTTTAAAATCTCAGTTATCATGTACCTACTTAGTAGTACGTTTTATGATAAATATGATAATAAATAGGCTTTGTATTTATTATTTCCGCTATTTCTTCCCATAATGCGGTCGTCATGTTATCTGGAAGCTTCGTGATTGTATAATTCTGGATATTTTTAGATTAAAAATTCTTCACCCAGCTCGAAAACTGCGCACAATGAAAACCGTTAATTAAGGTTTTCGTTGTTCGCAGTTTTCGAGCTGAATGAAGAATTTTCATCACATGCACACGCATCGAAACCATAGGTCGAAACGCATTCGTTTACCGGAAACGAACCGAAACGCGCCTAAGAAATTTGGTGAAGAAATTCGCCTCACGAGCGATGCCGTGTCTCGACGATAATGGAGTTTCATAGTAGTTATATGGTAAAGGACGCGAATGATTGCAATTCGGCTCGGCTCGTTTAGTGGACGCTAGCCTTTACAGGCATCCACCCAAGAAGCCAAAAGAGATTGTGGATTTTATTAAAAAAAAAACAAATTGTCGATGGATGACATTTGCATGTTTCATTACACACAAAAATAATAATTTATTAAAAAATATTTTTTTAACAAAAGTCAATTATTCCTCAAATGTATCAATAAAGACACAACATTTAATAATTTATTTGATCATATCAATAATAAATTCAACCTAATGAATAACCTAATAGCCATAATTATGAAAAATTTTCTAAGGTGATAAAAATTTCAGGATTTCAGGAACGCACTTTTAATGGCAGGCAGCAGCAGCAGGCTTGTCATGTTGATTTCGATATTCCGTAATTTATTGGCGTAGAGAAATGACTTTTATAATTTATTCTTTAAATTAAATGACAAGGAAACATCTATAAATACAAAATAAGTGAAAAGGTGCATTGAAACTGTGAATGTGGCAGCAATCTAATAATAAATCATCAAGTAAATATCAAGTTGTCGCTAATAATATCTTTGAATCGATTTATCTACGGAAATAATCTTGAGTTTGCCGTGAATATATTATTGTTATGTCAACAAAGTTATGAGCTAATTGTTCGAATAAGGTAAGAGGTTTTTATCATCGATAATTTCGTAACAAATTATGATAATGCAGAACTGCGGCCCCGGGCCTTGTTTATATTTTTTATGTGGTTCAAATCACTTTCAATCTTATCTTTGTGTTGTCAAGTAGAATCAATTTTCAAATAAACACCTTCGTAATCCGTTTTTTGTGATAATTATCATTGTAATTCTGTGGTTAGCAGTGAAAATGTCGCTAGAACGCGAGAGTGTGGGCGGAGTGCCCAGTGTTGGGGATATCCGGGGGGTAGTGGTCCCCAGCGTGGGGGGCGCCGCCGCTGACCCCCGGTCTCAGCTGCTGCAGGAGATGAGGGAGCAGAACTTCGACCTGATCAGATTTGCCTCATACAGGACTGCTTGCAAGCTCCGCTATGTGCAAAAGAAATGTAACTGTGAGTAATGTACAATTTGATTTTAACTCATTAAATAAAAAACCTAAAAAAAACTATGACCACTTTTCTATAAATATGTTTGCTGTCATGCCAGTTGGTGCACAAATATTCATCAATTAAGTTTATTGTTTTTTATTGAGTTAAATTGATGTTTATGGCTCAATGTGCAATGATTGCTTGAACACCAAGGTTATAAGATATTTAAAATGAGACAGAAGAAATGCATGATTATATAAAATATTGTAATGGTTACTGTTTATGTGGAAAATTTGTTCACAGTTTCCCAAAAAAAATATTTATTTTTCTGAAAAAATTGTACATGACCAGTGTCTAGATGGGCAAAACACCCGATAAACATTCTAATTTTGAGTGTTCATGGGTGTTTATCGGGTGTTATATTTTAATAAATACTAAAATTCATACTTTTTAAGATGAAACAACAGGAGATAGAAACAATCATTATTACTCTAATAATTAAATAACGCTGACTTCCCCTAAATGTATCCATTTTCTTTCAGTACATGTAATAGACATATGGAATGTAATAGAGGCATTCCGTGAAAATGCATTGAACACTCTTGAGCCAACGGCATGTGTGAACGTAACAAGACTGGAGACATTAGTATCTTCGTTGTACCACAATCTGAACAAAAGACTGCCGCCCGTTCACCAAGTATCTGTTGAAGCATGTTCGGCTTTACTGTTGAATTGGTTGCTGTCGGCATACAGTACTGGGTGAGTTTTAAATATTATCTTTATCTATGATGAAGAAGTTATAGGTACATTTTGTCAGTATTATCAATTAAGTTAACTATAAATGTAATATTCTATAAATTGTTGTTAGGAATAAGTTAGTGTGAAGCTCACATTTCCAACAAATACCCTACACGGGTATACATTAAAACTCAGAAGTACTCCTGCGGTCTGCAAACAATATAATTTTATTGAAACAATTTTTTTTATTAATTCAACAAAATTGAAAGATCTAGCTCTACTGAAGTTTCACTGAGGTTGAGAATGTTTCCCATAAACAATAAGAAAATGGGTATTTCGCCCCTGCAGTATGCTGAAATTGACCTGTAGTGTATAATATAATTATCAAGTTTGACTTGCTAAGCATATTTTATTAATGTATACTTATTATCATAATGATGCAAATTTGCTTGCCTTGAGTGCAATAAGTAGCTGTAGATATACTATTAGTTGTGCAACTAATCATAGTTAGCATCTTATTAATCTAAACATGCATTGTAACAGGTAAACAATGAAGTATATTATTTATCATTATGTCATTTCAAGTTTAAATGTTTTCAAGTACTTATCCTAAGTTATATTTCGCCTCTTCTGTTAGTAACTAAGACCTTGTCCAGATAAAGTGTTTTAAGCACGTATCGGTACGCGTGTAAATCGCACATGTAGATGCAACACGGCAACCGAAGTACAGGCACTAAATGGACAAGCACTAAATTATATTATTGGTAAATTGGTAATAGATATACTTTCGCTTTATCAGCCTTTTTAATCCAGTAAATCTATACCTGTAGCTGTAAAACAGTGTTGTCTGACTGACTGACTGACAGACAACGCACCGCCTCAACTGGTGGACCTTGAGTTTTGAAATTTGGAGGAAACATTTCTTGAGTACCCTAGAGATGTACTCGACGTCATTGACGATCGACCACTTTTCACCCTTATGTTCTTAGTAATAAGGGTGAAAAGTGGTCGACCGTCAATGACGTCGAGTGTACTGAGGAGAGAATTTTTGAAATTCTATTTCTAAAGGGGTAGTAAAGTTTGTATGAAGAAAATGACGACAGAGTGTTGTGTTTCCCGCGACCTTCATGTCGTCGGTCCACCTTGTAGAGGCTGCCAATTGCCAATTAAGTTTTAATTTCTAGCTTTTGTATTCCCACATTTGGGCAAAGATATTATTATGTCCGTATTTCGTATCATCTCTGTACTTTTTCCCTCCAATATTAATGTAACATTAATTTGTTCCAGTGAAAATGTTGGCAAAATTAGAGTGTTCTCAATCAAAGTGGCTTTAGCCACAATGTGTGCTGGCAAGTTGATGGACAAATTAAGATGTAAGTACCTACTATTGTTTGTTGTGAAGGTCAGTGTAGACAATGATTCACTAATGACTTTATGATTCATGAATATGCATCAACTTCTGAGATCATTTATAAGAATCTACATAATATGTAATTTAAATAAGGAACTGATAACATAATTGATAGACAGGATCTGATATTATATGTATAATTATTATTAATTTATGAATTGAATTACCTACATAACCATAAATGTTTTTTGTATCATCCAATTGAGATGATTTTCTTTCTAAGGTATTTGGTTCATAAGAAACTGATGAATTCCATTGGTGTGGTTTAGGACATTCAAGATGATTAAATCAATGATGTATTAAGGCGGATACAGACATTGCGAGGCATGCGCAGCACATGGCGCTTATCGCATGCTTCGCAATGTGTGATTTATATTCGTGGTGAGGCATGTGCAAATTTATAACGAGGCGTGCGCGTCTGTATCGGCTTTTAGGTGCAGTAATAATTATATTATGAAAACTATGCAGGTGCCTTAGTAAAAAGTGATGGCAGAAATGGCAGCGCCCACAGATAGCTACAGAGCTTTGAATATCTGTCCCCCTTTGTAAATTTCCTTTACAACCTTAATAACATGTTCATTTTTCTTCACCCTACCAGATATATTCTCCCAGCTGTCAGACGGTAATGGGCACCTGCTAATGAAAAGGCTCTCAGACTACTTACGAGAGGTGCTCGCATTGCCAGCAGCGGTGTACGAGTCACCGTCGTTCAACTACACAGACTCACTTGCACTCACCATATTTAATCAGGTTAGGTCTAAAATATTCTAAATTGTTGTTGCTAAGTCTAGGAACATTAAAGAAAAATACCTATTATTTTCCTGAAAGTCATTATTATGGAACAGATTCTTTCTCACTATCACAACTAAAAGAAGAGAGAATTCGAGAAAATAATAAAAATAGAACTATATCCTGTTAGGTCCCAAGTTATAGTATAGTAGCTTGGTACTTGTATTATATTTCTTTTGCCATTATTCCCATAAATGCCGCCAAACCGCTTGTTTTTTATTGCCTTTATAAAAGACTAGCTGTTCTCCGCGGTTTCACCCCCATTGCTCGGCTCCTAAGGGTCGTAGCGTGATGTTAAATAGCCTATACTATTCCTCATAAATCTGGCTATCATTATACAAAAAGAATTTTCCGAATCCGACTGGTAGTTCTTGAGATTAGCGCGTTCAAACAAACTCTTCAGCTTTATAATATTAGAATGACAAAATAAGCAATTATTTTTGTTTAGAATGGCAAGATTACCGTGAACGACTTTCTGGATACGTTGATGTCGGATCCAGGGCCACCATGCCTTGTCTGGCTGCCGCTGCTGCACCGACTCGCCAGCGTCGAGAATGGTACGTTAATTATAATAATGCGAATTATCAATAAACTGCAACTATATTCAAATCTTATGCAGGCACTTCACTTGGCTTATTTAACCAATATTCTCGTTATTTGGCTGATATAAAATATAACCTACATCTATTGGAATAAAGTTCATTTTGCTTAAAGGCGGCACTTCATTTGGCGTCTTTGAACTTTATTCCAACAGATGTAGGGTATATTTTGTACTAGCTTCCGCCCGCGGCTTAACCCGCCTTTTACGGGATAAAAAGTAGCCTATGTGCTGTTCCAGACTATAAATTATATTCTCTGTGCCAAATTTCATTCAGATTCGTTCTGGAGTGATTGTGTAACAAACATCCATCCATCCATCCATCCATCCATCCATCTATCTATCTATCCACCCATCCAAACTTTCGCATTTATAATTATTTTATAGACTAGCTAATTATTAGTATAGACTAGCCAAATTGCTCGTCTAACATCGTATGTTCCCCCTAGTGGTCCACCCGCTGGCCTGCAGCGCCTGCCGTCGCAGCTCGCTCACGGGCTTCAGGTATCGCTGCACTCGCTGCGCCAACTACACCATGTGCCAGGACTGCTTCTGGCGCGGACGGGTCTCCGCCACGCACACCAACGACCACGAGGTCAAGGAGTACGCCGCCTATGTGAGTATGTTCAAGGGTTAAAATACAATTATTTCGTGAAATCATAACGATTTTCCAAAAATACATATTATAACTTCGAGTCCTATATTGAAGATTTTGATGATTATTATTTAGTAACTTTACTATCATTATTGTCGCGAATCGAATTTGGATAAACATACAACGTAAAACAGCGCTGCAATTTGCAAAACATCCAAGATATTTTGAATTCCGCGCGCAACCTTGGCGGATCCACCTTAAGGGAAGTTTTAGAAAACTCATCCGCAGTTAAGGGAAGGGAAGGCTCCCTTACTTACAAGCGCCTCTAAATATAACCACTGATTATGCAACTATCTTTGTCATTTGTATGACAATGAATAGAGATGAAAAGGACGTCGGCAGTTTTGGGCTTGATATGGTACAGTAATAAAAGCTTAACCAAAAATAAAAATACATTTTAATTGTTCTTTGCCTAATTTATCTTAGAGATTAAGAATTGGAATCAAAAATTTAAATAAATAAGAAATAAAATGATTATGCCGTTGACATTTTGAAAAAACCAATAAAACATAAACGGGTGCATGCTGGCTGGCGCGTGCCTCCACAGAATATCATGTCGACAGTAACTAAAACCTTTGAATTGAGAACTCATTAGTCGGGTTGTACTTAATTGGACTTCAACAGAATATCATGGTGACAGCTACTAAAACCTTTGAATTGAGAACTCATTAGTCGGGCAGTACTTCACTGAATCATTCACACCATACTTAACCTCACTGTCACAAATACGAAGATTTCTCTTTAACCCAATTACGTACAAAAACAAATAAAAAATGAATTTAAATACTCTTGAAATACTCGACCACACTAAACTAATTTCATATCTGTACCGACTTACACAATCTGAAGCCCAGCGTTCTATGGGCGTCTGCCAGTGCCCTTTACATAAGAGCTGTTTAATTTAATCATCGTTTGTAAGGGGTTGAAGATTCTCATAATTAATCATTATATTTTTTTGTTATTGTTGTGCCTGTTCAGAATGTTAGCAGAATACCGCTTTGGTTTTGATATATTATTGGTAAACTTTTTGATTTCATTGCGATTATGTTCACGGTTGTTGTTTGTTAGAAGAATACCATTTATGACACTGAGATTAGATCAGAACTATATTTTTAACATTTTAATTTGGAGTATTGCTTTCCCGAACAAAACGAGAGTTGATGAGCCCCAGCTTATAGGTAGAAAAATATTTATGTGTGTCAGGTAGTTTTTTTTTTTTCCTTAATTTATAGGCTCGCGTTTGACCGCCATCTCGCCTGATGTTAAGTGATGATGCGGTCTACGATGGAGCACGCTTGCCTAGAAGAAACCGATTCACTCTCGACTTGAAAAGATACTTTAAAACACTACATTCTTCGTTTCATACATACTTACATTTTGTGTTTCTTTCGTCCACGTTCATTTAAGACGCTGATAACTGCCAACGGCCTTGAGTGATTTGGGTGGTATAGCTTGAGTGTTCTGCGCTGAGCTCAAGCAACGCGACATACGTCCACCGAGCAATACGACTCGCCTATCAAGGAGCGCGCTGTGCCGAATTAGACGTATTATTACTTTTTGGTATCTAAAATATAAAATAAAAAAAAGTAACAGGCAATATTATAGGTAGTAACATAGTCTTTTCACACAAAACAAATCATGACAATATCTTAAGCGATTTGAATTACTTTCAAATCGCTTTTTTTATGTTATCGCTACGTTTTTATGTTTTGGGTAGACAGTAATTCATGAATTTATTTCATTAAGTATTTTATTACAATAGTTAAAATTCACAGGTAGGATTGATGTATGTATGTTCTAATTTAACATAAAAAATTGCACAACTAACCTACATTATTTGACGGCGAAATAAGAGATTTAAAACTTGAGATTTACGGCCGTTACCATTTACCGTCGCCTTAAATAAAAAAAAACTTTTGTATTCAGAAATCGCCGTCGAAGCAGATCGGCGCGACGCTGCGCAAGTCGTTCCGCTGCGTGCCCGAGCGCGCGCGCGCGCCGCTGCCGCGCTACCCCGACCAGCCGGAGCGCACGCTCAACCTGAGCCACATCGTGTGAGTACCGATCATCAAACCCAACAAGCTAAGTAATCCTATAAAAAAAAATTATAAGTCTGTCCCTACTTCAGGTCATAGAAACAAGGGAGATGTGCCAAGGCGCTATTGAGCTTGATGCTTTAATTAGCCCACATTGGGCGTAGTTAGGGCTGCCATCCGTCCGGGGTTCCCCGGATTTGTCCTAGATTAGAGGGCGTCCGGGGAGCGTCCGGAAGGGGTTTCCAAAAAGTGTCCGGTTGAAACCCGGACACTTTTTGTGTCAGGGGAATCCTGATTGATTAAAAGCTAAGCTCGTAATCGTAAGTCAGTCAATTTATCGGGGGCGTCCGGGAAAAATACTCAATTTCGCCAAAATGTCTGGGGTTTTTGATGATTTTGTCCGGCGTCGGCAATTTAAGTGATGGCAGCCCTAGGCGTAGTACAAAAAAAAAAAAAAACAAAACCAACCGAATGCAGAACCTCCTCCTTTTTGGAAGTCGGTTAAAAAGTACACGCTGGCGACGAACCGAACACGATCGATGATATAAATACAGTGTTTTAGTTTAGTGCTAGTGTTGAGTGACGATTAACAGTGGAAGATTGAGGGTGTGCGGAATTTTTAATGTGTGGGAGATCTTTATATTGACGAGGGGCGCTTGTAATTGTATTGAAAAATTTACTAAAACTGGCGACAGTTGTTCCCGTACTAATTTGCTATGATGGCATATCTCCTTGTTTCTATGATCTGAGGTCACTACTAATAACGTTCAATGCAATGCCTTTATAAGAACGTTATTGATAGTGACAGACTTGTATTTTTTTTATAGGATAACTTTGCTTTTTGGGAAAAAATCTAAGTCATGTCTTCGTTTCCTTACAATGTTTTTTTTCACCGTTTTTAGAGCCGTTGTGGTGAAGTCTAGCTTCGATATTTTGACCTAATACGCGTCTTATGAGCGTTTGGCGACATCTATCGGAAACTATGCAGACTTCCAACTCAATACCCTAACTTTGCACTTAAAGAACATCGATGCGATATCACCATCTCTACATTAGAAATGTATATTTTTTGTAAAGTAAAATTAATTTGTAATCATTTGTCGTGCAGTCCACCCTCGCCGGTGCCGGCACACAACGGTTTCCCGGAGTACGTGGGTGGTTACGTCAACACTGGGTCGCTGGACTCAAGATCATCGCGCTCCACACATCGCAGTACGTATTATTATAATAATAAAAATACATCCTAATGATATTATGAACGTGAAAGTTTGTGAGGATGTATGGATGTTTGTTAGTCTTTCACGAAAAAACTACTGAACGGATTTTGATGAAACTTTCCAGTAATACAGCTTACACATCAGAATAACACATAGGCTACACTTTATCGCGAAAAACGCGGGCGAGGCCGCGGGCGGAAGCAAGTTAACAATAAACTGACTGCCTGTTATTAAAATATATAAGAGATTTCATAAACCAACTGACGCGGGCGGTACTTGAACCCGCGACCTCTGGCGAACCGTGGCATCGCTCTAACCAACTGAGCCACCGCATCTTACCCGCGTCAGTCGAATCAGTGGTTTCGATCCCCGGGTCGGGTGAAGTGTTATTAGGTTTTTTGCCGCTGTAATTACAGCATGAGACATCACCTTTGTCGCTAATGGACACATATTGTCGCTGGATGAGAGTGGCCAAGGATCGAGTAAAATGGCCTGAAATACGGTAGTGGCCTACTATTAAAAAAGTACAAATAAATTATTTATTTCAAAGAAGGAATAGGCACAACAAAAAAGTAAAAGCAAAAATAATAATTTATCACAAAATGGAAAACATATGACGCTTTTAAAGTTTTTGGAGGGAGTATCGCTCCGTCTTTGTCGCGCGAAGCGGACGTAGGTGGTGTTACATCACTAGTAGGTAGTGCCGTCCGTGTCTAGCAAATCATTTTAAAACGCTTATAACTTTGCCAATTTTGTAGATGTTTCATCGGTTTTTTTGGTGTTAATTGTCTTTTTTCAAATAGTTTACAGATTCACAATAAAAAAAAAGTAGTTAACATCCCTATTGAAGAGGCCTATGTCCAGCAGTGGACTGCTATAGGCTGATGGTGATGATGATGATGACATTTAAAATAAATTGTCAGGTATAGCGGAGCATTTGTCTCGTGGAGTGGACGATGAACATCGTCTGATAGCGCGGTACGCGGCGCGGTTGGCGCACGAAAACAGAACTATGGTATGTACCTATTATAATTAATATTTTTTATCAGATTTATCACCGTAAACTGAAAGCTCATTCGAATTTGATCCGTACACGTCTCGTGTCAATATGATTGGTTATCCTCCAATTTCTGAAAGCTTGGTGGTCAAGAACGTAATTTAACAAGATTTTATTCGGATTTAACTGGCGTTTGAGTATTCGGCCGTATTCGATCAAAATATCCATCTTCGTTTCGCTGAAAAAGAAAAATCTGTTTCGGTACCTAATCGGCCGAAAATCAAATCTGGGCGAATTTCGGTATTGGTCGAAAAAAAAAAAAAGACTTTTCGGCCGGTCTCTACCACCAGCAATGGGCCTGCTTGGTGATGACTACGGCTCACTCCATCTCCAACAGTGGGAATATTATAGGCTGATTATGTTAACTGTTTGCTAAATGCTAATTGATTATAACATTTGATATTGTTGCAGCCAAGAGCTGGGAGATCAGCGTCTCTTACACCAGAATTGGTAAATGTTTTTTTTATTTATTTAATAAAATATCCCCCTATTTGTCAATTCTACCTTGGTATCTAAACCGGAACGTATTGTATGTATATCCAATATTCTTTCCAAACTACCAACTCGGCCTCTATTATTTGGGACCCACCCTTTATTATTGCCTGCCCTGCCTAACCCTTCGGGAATACAGGCGCATTTATCATGCCATACGTATACATCTTGTGCCAGTTACAATTTTCTACTTTCTAAACTGAAACTAATTTTTATTCTTCTTCTTCCGGCCTTTTCCCATTTTTATTTGGGGTCGGCTCTCCTAGTGGTCCTTCTCCAGAGACATCGTTTCTGAGTAGTCGTCGGGAACGTCTGAAACTTAATTTTTATATTGCAATGTTTTCTAAGGGGCGTTCATCGTCCGAGGGTTCGGAAGTGGACGCGGCGAGGCAACAACGCGAACTGATCTCACAGCTGGAGGCCAAGAACAGGGAGATCATGAGAGAGATCGCTAGGCTCAGGTGAGAGTCAATTAATTATATGAATTAATAGTAAATAGTAAAATATAATAAATAAAATAATATAAATCGGTCATTCACAGGAGTCTCATTGTTTGGTTTATTTCGGTGGCACATTTTTTTTAATTAACTGGGACATATTAGAGGAAATACCTGTACCCTCTGCTACCAATACTCTTTAAGGTAAATCTAGATTCGATATTTCCTGTCCTAATTAACTGAAAAAAACGTGCCACCGAAATCAACCAAATAATGGGACACCTAAAGCCTGCAATACATGTTGGTCGAGCGTTGTCGAGTGAAGGCCAATACCAACATGAAGACGGTATATTTGCCTTGTCTTGCTATCGCTCGGTGTCACTTGCCTAGTTGGTTGAGTATAGACAAGCGCCAACGTGTATAGACCTCATTTGACGTAGCTTGCCACAACTTGCAGTCGCTCGTGATCACTTGCCTCAATTCAGAGCGGTGTCGGTTTCTGCGCAAATCAAAGGCGCTCGCGCGCGCTCGTTCAATAGTGTTCACATGTTTGTCCGCGCGCTATTATGCGGTTGACGTCAAACTTGCCGAACGTCTAGACAGTAGCGCTTGCCTTGTGTGAATTTGTCTAGGCTCGCGTTGGTCTAAGCTCGGCCAACATGTATTGCAGGCTTAAGAATGATCCAAATGCGAAAGTGTTTGTTGATTTGTCCTTAACAGATAATTTTTGGGCTGGAGAGTGGACATAGGATATTGTAAATATTAATTTATTATAGGCCTTGTAACAATCATTAGAACCACTAGTATTTCAGTCTGCGATAGCAGCTGTTGCAGCGGTAGGTCCCAGTCGTCGGTGTTGGAATTGTACCTTAAACCGTTTTATTAGGCAACTATTACTATGGTTGTTCAACTCAAATCAACTCAAATTATGGAGGCTGCACACGTCAGGTACCTACTCCGGTTCCTTGATCCGGTTACCGGACCTGATGAGCGCATACCCACCGCCCGTGCACTCTGACCGGACCTGATGCGAAAACCTGACGTGTGACGGCTTTACTCGTTATATTATGCTCATTTAGATTACAATCTCAGAGCTTATCTACCATCTTTCGTCCGTTTAGACGTCAGCAAGAAGCCGAAGCGAGTGCCGGTGGTGTCGGCTCGGCCCCCTTAGTGTCGGAGCTGCGTCTACTGCGACAACGTAAGGACGAGCTGGAGGGCCACCTGTCCTCGCTGCAGGAGTCGCGCAAGCACCTCATGCACCAGCTCGAGGGACTCATGAGGATGCTCAAGGTACGTCACGGTCAGGGCCGGCCCGTCCATAAATAGGCAAACTAGGCAACGGCCTAGGGCGCTCGAATTTGGGGGGTATGGGGGAAATTGGAGGGTACGAGACGGGCGAGTTACGGCGAGCTGACTTGCGCTTCTGCGTAGAGCGCCAGCTCTAGACTACTACTATTCTAGTAGACTACTAGTCAGCTGCGTAGAGTGTACCCGCCTAGCAGTACTTATTATAGTGTACCTACACACAATCAGTGGGTATTCCCCGGCTAGTATTACCATTTATCTTTTATTTTGTTTTGCGCCATTCTGTTATTTGTCTAGGACGCCGAGTTTCTTCGGGCCGGTGCTGGTCACGGCTACGTCGTCGTATAGTTACGGCTTTACTGTAACCGCCAATTAATATAACACATCGAGCTTTAGAAAGAGATACAGTATTCCCAAATTAATAATGCGCATGCAGATCTTCGCTAATTGTCGTATTCCCGGAAACAAAAAAGTATATAGAAAAAAAAAGTGTATAGACTGGTTAAGTGCATTTTCTTCATGCATAATTTAAGGCTCATACGATTCAATGATTCGGTGTTTCCGGGAATACGACAATTAGCGAAGATCTGCATGCGCATTATTAGTTTGGGAATACTGTTATCGGCTAGCTTCAGCTTCGTAGTGCATCATCTCTGTCACTCTTACTTATGTGATGTTTTGTCGCCGACTTGTCAGTCACAGATTATTAGAAGTTTGCGTTTTTTTAAGAGACTAGCTATGCCCGCGTGGAATTCGAAAAACAACACATTTTTTTTTCATATACATACAATTTTATCGTATACAATTTTACAAAAACTCGTTCAATAGTGCACCGCTAGGGTACTCAAGGAATATTTCCTCCAAACAAATCGCTAGGCCCGCCTGATAAGGCTTTGCGTTGTCTGTTAGTCTAGATGCGATAGACCTGCAGCCTAATTGCGTAACTCAATTTCTATCACCATGGCTTTCATTTTGACGGTTCAACAACATTCATTGCAGAGTTGAGCTAGTTACGGGAGCATGGATTATGAAACATACGGCGTAATGAATGTCAAAATCAATGCCATGGTGATAGCAATTGAGTTACCCAATTAGGTGTAGGGTGCTGGTTCCTTTTATTATTATCAATAAATAAATAAAAAAATTGAATATTTGTAATTTTTAATGGTAAGTATCTTCTGTATCTTTCAATGGTATCGATGAATTGAAGGACTCAGAATATCTGCAAAAAATAATATAGCGATTAATATTTTTTTTTATATGAAAATGGTGGCAAACTGGCTCATGGACCAGGCGCGGTCCGAGGGGGGGGGGGGTTGTAGGGGTTATGACCCCCTCCCCCAAAATCGTACAAAAATGTGCCAAACACGGTAATTCACGGTATAGCACATCGGAATTAATCGGTATGACCCCCCCTCCCCCAAAGTCTTCGGCTGCGGTATGACCTCCCCCCAGGTCTTCGGCTGCGGTATGACCCCCCCCCCCCCCCCAAAATAGTCGGCTGTGACCGCGCCTGGTACAGGCCGCCTGATGGTAGATGGTTACTGTAGCGCATCCGCCGGAATGCTCGCCGGATCGGTACGTCGCGCGTCCGTCGGTCGGTGTAAATCATACCTTAGTAGTATTTTAACTACATACACTTACACATATCAAAAAAGTTTGCGATCACTTTGAAAAATCGAAATCTTTTTTGTTACGGTAGATTAAATCATAATATAATCTACCGTAACGTGATAACCGTAAAGTGATCGCAAACTTTTTTGATGTGTGTACCTAGCTATTTTATTTCCTTAGCGATACCCCGACGCATTTAAGGGTCGAAATAATTTGAAACTATTCTTTTTTACTTTTTTAAGGGATGGTTTTGAGTTTTTGGAAGGGCTTACTTACATACATAATACTTGTAAAGTGTGTGTGCAACGATTTTAATATACATCATTAATTATACATACCTGTTATTAAATATATAAGTGATTCTCAAAAATCATATGACCCGAGCGGGATTTGAACCCGCGACCTCTGCCGCACCGTGGCTAGTGCTCTGAACCAACTGAGCTACCGGGTCTCGCCCGACTCATTTGAAATTTGAGACCCCTTTGTAATACGCTTCTTAGGAGCGTTGTTATACATACCTTTAATCAACTAGGCATGGCAAAAATTCAGGTGTGCTAGTCAGAAGACAGCTTGGTAACTTCATCCAGCCCGCTGAAATATCAATAGTATACAATAAACTAGATAAAAATAAATACATGATAAACATTTTGTTTAAATAAAAAACTCGGGTGTGTAATATTTAAATATTGGGTATCCCTATGTCACTCGCACAATGAAGACTAATCTAACGACATGTCATATGTTGAAATCCATCAAGCCGTTTAGCCTACAGATCGTGCCAAAGAAATAGACATACAAACATACATACAGTCGAAAAACATAACCCTCCTTATGGGTTAGACGGGTAATAAGAGAGGTGGACCGACCCCAATCTAGTTTGGGAAAAGGCTAGGCGGATGATGATTCTGAGCGCGGCGACACTGTCGCCTGTCGCTTCCAGTACATTTGTGTTCTGTGCCGCTGCGGTCGGTCACTGTCGCCGAATTGCGACTTTAATGACGCACTTGATGCTTCCGTTTAAACTCACTCAAAACACTGTATGGCTCTTTCCTTTAAAGGCCATTTCAGACTAACCTGCATGGATCTTAATTGTCTATAGTTCTATACCATAAAAGAGGCATTAACCTTTGAGTTTGTTTCGGTGTTTCTTCTCAAAGGTAGTCATATAGGAAACACCGACCTCGTCTAGTTTAAAAAAATGTTTTGACGTGTAAAAGTGTTATTTTTAACCTATTTACAAAATAAATATCATTTATCACTTATAAAGACAGACTTAGTTTTGGCTTACAATCACTGATGCACTTGATGAGGTCCAATGATACTCCCACTAAACACTTTGTTTTATTAACTGATGGCAAACTTGATCTTATGTTCTCAAACTGTAAAGGGTCTCCAAAGCCCATCCCTGCAAAAAATATATATAAAAAAAAACCGTACAAGTGCGAGTAGGACTCGCGTCCTGAGGGATCCGTACAAACTTAATTATGTATGTAGATATACAGGGTGGCGATTAGGTTATCACATTAAATGAAACCATGTATCCTAAATGGCGTTCTTTGTACATACACAATAAAAAAAATTGCCGGTTGCCGCTTTTACAGGTCAGTAAATGTACCAACTTGTATTAACAGTTGTACTATTTATTGGTACATTTACTGACCTGTAAAAGCGGCAACCGGCAAATTTTTATATTGTGTATGTACAAAGAACGCCATTTAGGATACATGGTTTCATTTAATGTGATAACCTAATCGCCACCCTGTATAAAATAAAATATTCCACTAGAAATATGCATAGCCCCATCCACGAGTAAGATGCCGCTATTACATACTTCTTCTAGTGTAATACCTATAATTTTACATACTTGCTTCTAGGTAATCCACGTCGGGTGCCACACATTCAACGTATTCCAAGATAACGTCGGACAAACATCTTAACTCGGCTTTACCTGAAAAATCGATGGTATTTAGTTTAGAACTTAATGCAATACTCAATTTTGTGTCTGAGATTAGATAGCTCAGGACATGATCCAAAACTTTTGAGCTATTCAAGGCACTCAGACACGGCAAATACTATACTATTATAAAATTGTAAAAAAGCCGTGTGAACATTGAAGAAATTCCAGAAAAAATAGTCGGGATAGGGTTCTGGGATGTAACCATACCCAAAAAGATTTTTTTTTTTAATTTTTGTCTGTTTAGCTGTTTGTCTGTTTATCTGTTTGTCTGTTTGTGCGCGCATCACGCAAAATGTACTGAACGGATTATGATGTGGTTTTCACAGTTCGATAGCTTAGGGTCCAACTTAAAATCTAAGCTACGTTTCACCTAATTCCGCTGAAAAAAACCAGAGATACAGCTTAACCTCTTGGTAGTACTAGCCAACCTACACTACGGAGGTCATTTAAACTGGTCATTCATTGTAGTCCACGCGGACGGAGTCGCGGGCAAAAGTCTAGTATAAAATAATAATGATAAAAAATATTAGTTGTTGGAAATGGGGTCGGGAGTTCGGGACACCCTGTATATTAAAAATAAGATAAATAAAAATTACCATTATAGTCTCCATAGTGTTCGGTACAATTCATTGTAGCTAAATATGCCTCCTTTTTACATGCATCATCAGGTAATTCTGTGGGTGCATCGCTTATATCATTAAAGACTTCTGCTGATGCCGCGCCCAAATAAAAGATCAAAGATACCAATATAATTTCCTGCATTTTAACTTATGATAGCGATAAGTAGCTATAATAATCTCCTTTTATATACAGAAATAAGACTAATTAGCCGTTTAAAATATGAAATTAAGATAAAAACCGGGCAAAAGCGTGTTGGTCACACACAGTGTAGAGTTCCGTAGCAAAAAGTATTTTAGTTTTCCGACCGCAAGTATAAGTTTGTATTTCATAATTTATTATTTAGAATACAAATTCATTTTTGCGGATGGCAAACTCAAAACTGAAAAAATAGCGAATTTTTCAAAAACTTACGGTCGGTTGCAGAAAGAAAATTAAATTTTCATGGAGGCATTAACCATACAATTTCTATCGTTAGTCTCCTTTAAAACTTAATGACCTTTTCTGCAACTCACAGTTATTGACTTAAAGACCTGTCCAACGATACCCCACTCGATGGTGTGCGCGAAAATATTTTATTTCATCCTCCAGATTCATGGTTGGGGGCCTAATTATTTTATTTTTCGTAAAATCACTACAGGCCGTTATGGCAGTTCACAGGAGACATCTCCTACGAAGTTTCATACAAATTGGATAAGAACTAGATTTTACGAGAGTGTTACATACAGACAGACAGACAAGCATGACAAAACTATAAGGGTTCCTAGTTTAACTACGGAACCTTAAAAATAATTTATTGGTGAATCGGCGTAGAATTTCCTTTTGAACTGGGTAATAAATGAGTGATTGTTTAATTAGTGCCATTTGGAAGTGTCGTAACCAATTATATATAGAGCGTATCAATCGATCTGGGTCTGTGGACCCCACTTTGAGAAACAGTGTTTCTCAAAGTGGGGTCCACAGACCCCTTAGGGGTGCATGGCACGAGTGCCAGGGGTCCACAGCCATTTAGTTCACTCATAACATATTTATTATGGTGCTCCCACGCTGCTGTTAGAAAAGGTTTGTAAACATTTTGTAACAGTTTGTCTGTTTTATTGAACGCGCTAATCTCTGGAACAACCAGTCGGATTCGAAAAAATAATGTTGTATATTATAGCCAGATTCATGAGGCATAGTATAGTAGTAGTATAGTATCAGTGGCGTGCATTGCATATAGGCAAGTAGGCAGTGTCTACCTCATAAGATTCAATAAAACTATTTTAACTGTTACTACACAAATAAAATATATCAATCATGACTAATTATTGATATATTAATGATGTATATTGATGTAGTAATAGTTAAAATGGTTTTATTGAACCTTAAGAGGTAGTCACTGCCTACTTGCCTATATGCAATGCACGCGCCTGTATAGTATAGGCTATTTACATCA
Source organism: Thalpophila matura (assembly GCA_948465475.1). Lineage (NCBI taxonomy): Eukaryota > Metazoa > Arthropoda > Insecta > Lepidoptera > Noctuidae > Thalpophila > Thalpophila matura. The sequence goes on along the minus strand of OX419198.1, from coordinate 6,736,537 downwards.
CGCTACGACGGTCGTAGCGTGATGTTAAATAGCCTATACTAAGGGTATAGCCTATAGGGTCGTAGTACGACCCTTAGAAGCCGAGCAACGGGGGTGAAACCGCGGGGCACAGCTAGTTATTTCCATAAATTATTATGATTGTTGTTGTCTCTTTCCCACAGACGCAGCAGTCGTCTCCGCGGTCGACGCCGAACTCTTCGCCGCGCTCCACCAAGAGTCCGCCGCTACCGGGGGCCCAGCCACAACCTAGTGCGCCGGAGAGGTACGGTTTTATCATGTTTAATCACACTAATATTTTAAATGCAAAAGTTTGTGTGTGTGCGTATCTTATGCTGGCTTCACAGTCACGCTGACCGTCAGCGCGCCTCGTAATCGCTCGTAATCAATTTAGTTTGTCCTATGTCATTACTTCCCAGAATTTGATCCTTATTAGCGACACTATCGGATGGTATCTATAATACCTAATACAGAGTGGTTTTTTTTTTCAAAATCAACATGTTCGATTCCCAGCAAGAAAAATAGATTTTTCAAAAATCTAATGATGTAGTTTTAGTATCCATCCACCACGCACAGGCCATCCACGCCCAGTTGAAAAATTCACCTGTATACTTAAAAAGCTTCCAGAATAAATTCTCTCAATGGTTGTGAAAACCGTATTAAAATCCATTGTGTCATTTAGAAGAACTAAGCGGAAAAATAGAACCGAAAAGTGACTGTTTCATGCTATTCATAGACTTACGAGATTTAATATTTTTGCAGGGAGCCACCGCCGCGAGGCACGGTGCGGAGCGCCCCTCAGACGCCGTCCCTCGGAGAGAGAGAACGAATTGATATGTCACACAGTCTTGGTAAGTATTGCGATATTGCGCTTACTCGTAAAATCGCTGATCTGCTGGCGAACATTCCTGATCGGCGAATGAGCGAAACAGTTGCTGTTTTGTGTTTTTAGGGTTTCGTACCTCAAAAGGAGAAACGGAATCCTTGTCCGAGGCGAAGATCCTTAACGGGTGGACGCATCTGCTCATAGACGGCGCCACTAGAAAAATGAAATAGCGACATCTTGCTCATAAATGGCGCTATTGTATATTTCAGAACCTTCGGGCGCGAGTCGTAGTCGCACTTGTCCGGTTTTTTTTATTTTCAAACAGCACTAAAGCTCTACCGGCAAGTCACGAGACCGCGGTAATGCTTGCCAGTCGGTCATGGGCTTAGAGCCGAAAAAAATTGACGTAATTTACGTCGCCGATTTTCCGTCACGTAAAGCCGTCACACATAATTCCGTACACATTTAACCGAAGATGGGTCTTCGAAAGATCGGCGACTTAAATTACGTCAAATATGTAGGTATCTCTATCTACCCTTATGGATAAAAAAATAATTAATCTGATGGTTTGTTTAAATAAAGGTATGGAAAGCATGGGCGGCGATGCCAGAAACTTCCACCAAAACCAACGACCCACGACCAGTGAGTGATACTCTTATATTTCAACTTTATCATTTGAATGTACCTCGTCGACTGTTTAGTTGACGCCTTATCTTATAGCACAATAACATAACGCCAGACTGTGTGCAACGTTTGAACAAAATATCTGCACTTTGGCGTAATGACTGGCAAAATGCTAGGGGCCCCGGACCTTATGAAAGGCCCAGACTCTAGGGAGCCACAGTCCCTAGAGGGTCCCGTACTGTAGGGGACCCCCATTCCTAGGGCTCTAGCGGGCTCCGGTCCCCAGGGGCCCCGGACTCTAGAGAGTCTCGAAAGTGCCCGACAAGTTGTAGGTCGTGACTTCCAACTCAGGCAGGCACTTTGTGTTATTTGTTTCATCGCAACTGCTCTTTTAAACGGTAAAAGAAAACATCGATAACGTTCAAAATAAACACATGACAATTAAGTTTATGAAGAGAATTAAGTTTATAATTATCATTCTAAAATAATTATAATTATGCATAAATAAATATTATAATGCTATGCTTGCTTACGGCTTCAATAATTTCTGTTAGGCTTTGCTTATATTTCGAGGAATCCTGGATAGGCTTTGAAGAAATATCTAAGTTTTGTAGGTGTTTTTGTTAATATTAACAAAAAGGGAGCTGAGCAATTAAATTTCATAGGTATCTAAATTGAAAGTGTTTATTAGAATGGGCAATGATATTACGTACATTTTTAGGGTTCCGTACCTCAAAAGGAAAAGCGGAACCCTTATAGGATCACTTTGCTGTCCGCCGTCAGTCACCGGACCATAAGTGGAGCCATCTGCCCATAGATGGCGCCATTGGAAGTATGCAGTAGCGCCATCTATGATCATAATTCGGAACCCTTGGGGCGCGAGGCATACTCGCACTTGTCCGGTTTTTATAAACAAGATAGCAGGTAGAATGTGCATTTCGCTAGACTGGACAAGTGGACACCTTTTTCATTGTAATTTAAGGTGTAATGGGAAAAACAATGAAAAAAATTAAAATAGTTCCCGTTTTCCCCACAATAAGCACACCCTATTTTCAGGTTATCTAAATGTAAAGTCCAAGTATTGAAGGGTATACTTTCAAAAATATTGGATGTTTTATCACTACATAGTATAAAACAAAGTCGCTTCCCGCTGTCTGTCTGTCCCTGTATGCTTAAATCTTTAAAACTACGCAACGGATTTTGATGCGGTTTTTTTTAATAGAGTGATTCAAGAGGAAAGTTTATAGCACCCGTGCGAAGACGGGGCGGGTCGCTAGTTATTTATGTCTAGGATGTAAACTCTCTAGACTATAAATAACATACGCGTAATTTTTAACCAATTGTATGTGTCCGGTTTTTGTCCACCAGTGGGCATAGACAACCGTAGCCTCCGCAGCGACTTGCTGTACGCCGCGGATTCGGTCACCAACGCCATGTCGACGCTCGTGCGGGAACTCAACTCGGGTTAGTTCTGGACACGATTTGGTAGGAAATTTCACACTGTCACTACCTCAACCTGTTGATAATGACGATGTACAATGATATAGAAAAATACACTATAAGAACGTCATCAAATTGGGACCCCATAATTCTTTCACAAAAGCTTGGCAAATCTTTAAGGTAACATCGATTAAAAGGTAGAAAATAAGTGGTTTGGTCACTAAAAATAAAATGTACACGACTTTAAATAAAGGCTTTTTACATTTTTACGGTTCGATTAAATAGCCTGAGCACCGTATTCATGATCGTTACTATAAAGACTCATAGCAAAGTGTACAAAAACACATTCAAATATGAACATTGTATGTATTAATTTAAGGTTCATATTCGTATCAGTGCTTGTTTATATTCGCTTATATGAATATGATCCTTATTATTATACATATAATGTTCAAATATGTATGAGTTTTGTGTTCACTGTGCGTTCGAGACCTCATAGTAATTTTCTTGAATACGGGGGTGAATGCAATAACGCACGAACTTTTTCTTCAGCTACGTATAATGGCCTACTTTCGACCAACTAACTAAATGCAATAAGTTGAAGCAATAATCAAAATTGCACCGTCAATAATGTTATGTAGTATTGTTATTGCGTCCAATATGAAAATGAATTGGTCGGTGTAAATAGACCCGGAAGAACTATTTATTGCATAATAGGCATGTGTAACACTTGACGTCTGCAAATTTTCCTAAAAGTTGTCAAACTTGTCAAAAAAGGTTAAGGAAATGACAATGTGAAAATTCTATTTTTGTTTAAAAATCCTTACGTCATTTACTAAATAAATAGTTGACTTTGGATATCGGTCTGTTATGTTTGAAGCATTGGGCATGCTTGTATGTTTCTTCAAGTTTTAATTACGGTTCGGGCTTGTCAGTTGCGATTGACAGTTAATGTGCAGTGACAACGATAATTTCCATATTTCTTTTTAAGAAAATTAATGGAATTATTATTCACTTTTTTGGCATTGCCTACTTACTATAGTTTGTTTAATTTAATGTTTATTAATGTTGTAATCCTTCCTTTTTTGTCCTTTAAAATATTATTATATTTTGTTTCTAGGTGCTTCATTGATTTTCCAAACATTTTTTTATTTCCTGTTAAAATATGTGTAACAAAACTGAATTTTATATGCGTACTCGGTTAGTTGTTTTTTTTTATTTTTATTTAATGTGTCGCGTCATTAAATTGCAATCATATTAAAGCTTTACAAATAATGAATTACTAGGTTAATCGCAACTGCGCCCTAACCATTTAAAATAAATAGCAGATACATAAACAACTTATATTCTCCTGCACCGTTTCCTCAGTAGAAGTTACAACTAAACATGTTTTGCAGAGGGCTCCGATACGGAGGATACTGTAAAGGGGGACAGCAGAAAGCAACGAGGTAAGATCTCTTTGGACATAGTCAGTCACCCATAGAGTAGGATGCACCTTTTTCGTTTTTTTTATTCTTCACTGCTCGGCTCCCTTTTTAGTGTTGTGTGTCATGTGTGTAGTGTTTTGTTTTATTTCGTATTTTACATAACATGTAACATAATAAATGCACACCCTGAAAGTAGTTTGTTCAGAATCGGCTGCTGAATTGATTTCGGGCATTTTTAGTACTTATAGGTATTTTTTATTCTAAAAATAATTGAAACAAAATAAGTTTCAAAATGTAAAGTAAATAATTCAAACTAAATATATTACTGTTGATACTAGACCCTACGAGTGCGACTGTGTGCGTGCATAGATTTGTAATATGATCACAGTAATCGCCCACAATGGGTATAAGAATTTTCTTAAATAAACGATCAGTGTATGTATTATGATTAGACCATAATCTAATCTAACTAGCACTTCGCCCGCGACTTCGTCCGCGTGTCCCACAGGAACTGTGCATTTTTTCGGGATAAAAAGTAGCCTATGTTACTCAGTGATAATGTAGCTTTCTATTAGTGAAAGAATTTTTAAAATCGGTCCAGTAGTTTCGGAACCTATTCGGTATAAACAAAAAAATCTTTCCTCTTTATAATATTAGTATAGATTGGTGTGTTGGAGGGTGTGCGTTTATCTTACATGTTGTATACTTAAAATACCTATTTTTAACACATACTTTTTGGCAAAGTATATTATTGTTAATTTGTTGCATTTAATTTGTATCGCAATAAAGTATTAAAGGTAGTAGACGTGAACACATACCTATATTGATCGATAGCCATCAAAATAAAGAAAAAATTGATATTAACGAGATTAAAGGGTTGTAAAAAACAATTCAAAGTAATTCTATAAATACAACTTCGTTTCATTGGCGGCTATTATTTTAGATAACATGAGATTTGACAGCGAATTGCTGATCAGGCTTTCGAACAAACGTCAGAAACGTGTCCACATGTAACGAATTAAAAATCGAATCATGCGCAGCTAAAAATTTGGAACATTAATAATTAAACTATATATAATTGGCTTCATCTTCGGATTCATATAAATTAGAAATTAGAATTAAAATTGTTTATTTGCACTAACTTACCACTTAACATAATGTATGTATTTGTACTTAAATGTTAGCAATTATTTTAATAAAATTGTTTTACCTAAAATTCCTGGCACCTGTTGCTCTTTAAAAGTTAACTACGTGTATTTTAATATTTAACTAATAACTGTTCGCATGTCAACAGCAAGCATGTTTAAAATATATATTTGTACTTATTTAACTTTTGAACGACGCTTCTATAAGACAAACATTTTTGTACCCCTACGCCACAACTTTATTAGGAGACAAATGTATCATATTATGCAAAATGACAAAAATATTTGGTTAAATAAAACCGTGTGTATTATAGAACGAAAATAGATGAAATGTCATCTATTTTTGTTTTATACTTCTAAACTGATGATGACTGTGGAATGTTGTCAGATTTCGAGGAGGACGATGACAGCGACGAGCCGATGCCGCGGCCGCAGCCGCCGCGACACTATCTACACGACAACAACGTACAGGTAAAACTTCTTTTTTACAAGCTTTTAATTAACTTGCCGTGTGTGTATGAGGCGAAATCTTGCAACGAAATTTTAGACCAGTTTCCCCCAATCGATTGAGCGAAAATTTGGAACGCATTTGTCGCTTCGATGACAATGCAATAATATAGTACCATGGAGGTGGTCTCATGATGGAGCCGGGAGCTGGCTATATGAACTCAAATAGACAAATCCAACGAACCCAAACACAACGTAGTTGTTAAGAAGTTGAGTTCTTAACATAACTCCGTTGTGTTTGGGCTCGTTGGATTTGTCTTGACAAGTACTATAAAACTAGATGATGTCCAAGATCTCGTGATGGAGTTGAGAAGTGGTCATTGTAAAAGCTTGTTTCGAAAAATATTTTCAACATAAAACTTACTAATTTTCAATTTAAAAAAAGGAAATACCTATCTTAATTTTCTTAAATGGAATTCGTCTTTAAGGATATTTAGGGCCAGATTCACGTACAATACGGGCCACACAAGTTTGCATCTGTCTGCGCTCCATCCCCTCCCGCTACGCCCGCCGTACCTCTCGCCCTAAAATCCTGCTTTGTGACGCTTCACGTAGCTAACTTTTGAAACAAACTACGTATTGTGCTGCCGCCTTACTACTGACTCCAACAGGGCATGCGACCACGTCTAAACCCAACCAATATTAAAACGTTGATTTATCAAGTTTTTCACAACACTGAATTCCTTATGTATAAGAGAAGAATTTAAAGTTCTCAGACAGAAAGGTTTTCTTGTTTCAGGCTTTTCAGTTAGATTTTTTTCGTAGACTTAAATTGTTTTTTTTTTTTGCAATCAGCGGTCCTCTTGTTTTATTTCAGACCATCACACCCAGTGTCGAAATGCGATCGTAAACTTGCTTGAGGTTTGTTTTATATTGCTTTTTTTTATTTTTCCGCACTTTATGTGTTGCTTTCGTTTTTGTTCTTTATTTTTTTTTTTATTTGAAATAATTTTGAAAAATATGACTGCAGACATTTTCTGTTTTCCCTATTTATTTTTAATTCATCGTCATAATTTAATAAAAATATTGAATTGTGTGATAGGCTGCCCGCGTTTCGTTTTGATTATTGGGAATGAAAATTATCTATCTTTTCCAAGTAACAATGACAAAAATGATCAAAATCGGTTTTATAATATTCGTAAAAACAGGCTGTTGGCTTTCACATAATAATATTAGTGTACATTTTAATATAAACGTAATATTCCAGGACACGCCCCCGCCGCTCCCCGCGCGCACTGGCCACTACTATCCGCGCACATAGCTGCATCACTAACGTATGTACTATATTATATACTGTAACTTACGCTACATAGACATAATCCTATAATATACAACACTGGTTTGTTCACTATAGCATTGCGTTTCAATTAGAAAATCAGTTTAAACTGTTTTATTTGCTGTGACACTTGTCTTGTGACATTAATGTCGACAAATCCGCGAGACAAGTCCCACGAAAATTAATATCGTGATAATTACTTGAATGTAGTTTGTCCTGTAAGACTAACTCACACATGCTTGTAGTTTAGTCAAAATTATAATTTTTGGTGTGAACAAGGAAATTATACTAAAATATTCGACTGATCACTGTGCGTTTAGTTACCCTAAATTATTCACGAAAGTACTAAACAACAAGCAAATTACGAGTTAGGATTAAAAAATCGGGAATAATTACAAACAATTTTTATCCATTTAAAAGCTGATTTCCATGCTTTTGAAATTACAGGGTGATCCACCAAATGCGGTAATGTGCGATAATTGAGGAAAAAAAAATGGTCAGAGTGCTGACGGCAAAATAGGATAAGAATACTGAATCTAGTACTCCATAACTATCCAAAAATCCATCGTTTCACCCTCTGTAATATAAAAAAATATGTTTCACATTACCGCATTTGCCAGCAAAACATAAAAAGATAATTTCGCAATTTAAAGAGCCCATCAGAATGTATATTAATATCGTAACTTAATTAAATTAATTTTATAATAAGGCGAGATGTTGAATGTATCGATTTCAGTTCTGTATTAGAACTTATGAACGTATGTTATATACAGGTTGATGTTATTGTGGTCTTACAAACGTTGAGTGTGTTTATGTATGTCAAGGTTAATATAGTATAAATAAAAATACATACCATTGCAACTTAAACTAACGTCGAAGATAAAGTTTTACAAAAATATTAAAAAGGTCATAAATTCATTAAGTTTCGTTGAATACTGAACTATTTGCAATGGAATAAAAGATCTATTTGGAATTTTAGATATATTTCAAAGCGAGTTTAAAAATGTTTACTCACGATTGAGCGAATATTGATTCCTTACTCAAACACATTTTTTTTATGAGACATTAATATTTCATTAAATAGATAAATATTGATTCAACAAACAGCTAATATAAGTAATCACTTTACCGTTAGTAAGACCATTAAAAACCGATATGACGTATACTACAGGCATAGCGCTTATCTGAGTAGGTTCCTGCGGTAGTGGAGCGGTGCGGGGCGGGTGACATGTGACGTAACAGAACTGTCTCGCTGTACACGTGATCGCTATCAACGCGTGTTATTCGCTGACGACAGCGATTCTGACGCCCGACTGAAGTCTCTCGTCATTTTGACATAACGAAAACCACCCTCCCGCACCGCTCCACTACCGCCGGAGCCTACTGAGTTAAGCGCTATGGCTGTAACATAATATTACTGTACCGAAGAGCTGTCAATGATTGTTTAGTAGAGAAATTATATTTTATTTATAAGTACATACTATTATACATTTTAAGGATGCGTTCCGCTTACTGTGTCTAGTCCAGGACCTATGAAATTCGTTTTAAATTTTATCGTAAGTGTGGCAGGATTTTTCTACTAACTTTGCTGTACTAAGCTCTTAACATTAATTGCTAGGATTGGTGTACATATTTTTTTCGGGTGGATGTTTTGATGTTTGCGTTTCCTAAAAAAATATGATATTAAAATAAAAGCATTTTGTTTTGTACCTACTCTAATTAAAGTGTCACTGAGGTCTTTTTTTAAAATGTCAATATAAAAAAAAAAAATACAGCACCCACCTGAAAAATGATTTAGTTTAATCCAATCTCCAACATCTATTTGTACTAAAAGCGCTTACACTTTTATACTACCACTATAATTACGTGCATAATTTGACATATTATTCCTTTCCTGTCTTCCATGCGTCAATTCCTTCCAATATTATGTACAAACATGTCAATTGATACTTCCCTTCATACTTTGTGTCCTAATTTGTATTACAAATTATAATACGTGTGATACATGTACGAATGTTTTTTTTAAATAACTGAAACATTTACTGCATCTTAATAAGCGACTTGACATCAACAAAATATTTTTGTTACCTATGAAACTATATTTACAATATGTAAATTCAACTATATTCAATTGGCTTTGTGACAAACGTAAACAATGGAAGTCTAACCCTACTGAATTCAAAATCACGCAATGCCCCGTAATTTGTTGATGTTTTGGTTATGTTAGGGAATTTATTGTTATATTTTTTTTAAAAAAACCCTGGAGTTTATAACTAGTAATAGGATTGCTCCATTGGATGAGACTTAATATTGTCTACAGAAAAAATAGAAAGGAAAACGAGACGTTTTCACAAAATAAAGGGAGTTTATGACATGTTTTGCCAGGACAACGTTTTTTTTATATCAATCGAGTCAAGCTAGGTGCATTGCGATTAACTTTAAAATATTCATACTTGTATCATACGACATTATTTTATCAATATAATTGTGAGGTCCTAATTTAACATGCACCAGAATCATATTTCACCACTGTGTCGTTAATTCTCGATCTATTCTAAAGTTATTTATCAAAAAAAAAACGAAATTTAAACTTCCAACCGCATTCTAATATAATTATTATGGCTTTATTAAAACTGTAACATTCCTTTGCATTTAAAAAAGAAACATTGACAAAATAAGGCAGCTAACGTTCGCACTTTTGCTAAGCTTTTATTATTTCACATTTTTGTTATAATTAATACAGCTTCTTCTAAGTATTATTGATGCATTTTGTTTTTTGGCTAAGACTAATTTCTTTGGAGAACTAAAAAGACAAACGTTATGGAATAGCATTTATTTAAAGAAGCTCTTAAGATCATCCTGTACATAGGTACTCTTGTTGATTTATCACTCTTTATTGCATGGACCAAGTTAAACCAGTTTATTGCGGAATGCGCTGCTAAAAGTAAATTATACAGATTTTTTATATGTACAGTCATCAAAGGAAATTTAGTATCCAGGCCAAAAATTAGCATCTTTGCACTACGCAGGCAAGATTCTCTGCTATTGTATGAGTTTTAGCTTTTTAAACTTGACACTCGACGAGTGAGTGTCGACGAGAAGTTTAAGTTAGCTGCCTGGTTACTTATCTATTTTGTCGCCTGTACATGCTACATAGTTTGTCTTCTTATTTCCCAAGCGCACTTTCACGCCATTTTAAATTCCCAGCTTAACCTTTCGGGAAAGATCGGCTAGACGAGTTCACCCGAAGTCTAACAAGTACTTATTATTATTTGCTCATACATCACTCATTGAAGACTGACGCATACATTGAATATGTATCACCGAATATACAAGCCAAAATTGCTACGAACCAAAATGTCTGATAGTTTTTTTTTTTTTATGTGGCAGCTTTTTTGTTTTAATTTTAGGTTTTTTTAACATTGATATTTATGGTTTGATTGACAATAATAAAATATTGAATCTTCTTTTGATAGATATAAATATTTTTTTATTTCATAGTCTATAATAGGCGAAGGTTTTGCCACAGCATAGTCTTTACAGTGGTTTATCGCCCATACATTTGACGGGACTTGAGAAATATTTACAAAATAATTGACTAAATGACTGTGTGTCAATGTCCCGGACTGCATGTTTGGGAGTTGGGGACATAAGCTCCTTCGCAACTCCATGTACGTATGGCTCGCTAAAACCCTCGCGTTGAATGATTGTTAGAACCATTGACCTATATGTCCCTAGACAAGCAGTTCCGAACAAAAATCATGCCCCACACGCGGGTACTTGTCTGTTGCTCACCGCATCAAACGTCGAAGTGAATGTGAGGCTTGTGTTGTGCCCGCACAACACTTGAGTGTGGCATGTATAATGTTCGGAACTGCTTGTCTAGACATATAGGTCAATGGTTAGAACTAATGAGTAGTATGTAATGGCTAGACTGTGATTTTGCCGTATCTTATAAAGATATCAAGTATCTATTTAAAGATTGAGTTTAAAATATAAGTTAATTAAATTATAAATATCAATATAATTCTTAAAGTTCTGTATTGCGTTTGTGCGCTTTACTTTATTTTACATTACTTAATATAGTTTTAATTTTATGTTATTATATACAGGGTGGCAGGTTAGACAGTGGAAATAATTGAAGGGGTCATTGTACTCATCATTATGAACAACTTTTACTACGCGACCAACACGGAAATCGCGAAAAAAAAAATCAGCTGTTCCATACATTTTGTTGAGTTCAGTGAACATAAATGTATGGAACAGCTGAATTTTTTTTCGCGATTTCAGTGTTTGTCGCATAGTAAAAGTTGTTCATAATGATGAGTACAATGACCCCTTAAAATATTTCCACTGTCTAACCTGCCACCATGTATATATACCTACTAATTGCTCATTTCACACATTCTGCAAGCCCGAATATCACAAAAGACAGCGAAAATATATGAAAAACTTTAATTTAAATTGGATTTCGGGTATATTTATGAAATTATGACTTAGGCTAAGTATCTGCATATCATTTTACTTTTTTTTTATTAAATATTATATTAGTGCAATATTGTTATAAACGGTTCGCGAATGAAATCTTGCCGGATTGTGATCGAGTTGTTTTTTTTAATTAAGTTTTTACCTAGATCTGTTATTTCGGAAAAATTATGCGGCAACTATTTTTAATTTTTTAAATGTCAATCCAAAGCATATTATTAGATAATTATATGGATAGTTTGTAAATTACGATGTACTTATAAAAGTCAGACAAATAGAGAATACCTATACTTATTGTATTAAGGGCAAAATTCGTATAATGTAATGTAAGCAACTAATTGGAAGACAAATAGCCCCTAAAAAACCAACTGCATACATTCTATGAATTTCAGTCATATTGAAATTATGTTTTCATCCAATATACGACCTTATTCCTCAGTATTTTGTTACAAAATGATTTAAATAATGATGAACTAAGGTCATAATATATAGATATATTAAGTACCTACCTATCTCTCATTGTTTACATATATTTTGTTTTAGTAAGCTAAGGCTCCCCCCTACCCGCCCCCAAACTTGAAAACGTGATATTTATAAAGTGATCAGGAATACTAAATGTTATAACAGTTTTTATAATAGTAAAGTGTGCCTTATCATCACCTATACTGAATGGAATTGATAATTTTGTTTTGATTAAAAACAGTCTTTTCATTTAGGATAAATAGAATAAAACAAAGACCTTTTTGTCTGTTTGTCCGCTTAGGTACTTCTAAATTAAATTTATGATTGAGGATTTTAATGCGGTTTTCACCACCATTTAGAGAATTTATTCCGGAAGGTTTATTTGTAATACGTTAAAATTTAATGTATACCGGAAATCGCGAAAAAAAAATCAGCTGTTCCATACATTTTGTTGAGTTACGTGAACATAAATGTATGGAACAGCAGATTTTTTTTCGCGATTTCAGAGTTGGACCCATAGTAAAAGTTGTTCATAATGATGAGTACAATGACCCCTTTAAATATTTCCACTGTTTAACCTGCCACCCTGTATACAGCACAGAAATCTCGATGTTTTGATATGTCACCACATCAGATTATTACGAAATCCACTGTTTTATCTCTAGGGCGGACAATGCGCTTGCGATGGTTCTATTATTGAAAATGGCGGTGACCACTTACCATTGGTGGGTAACTTGTTTGTTCCTCAAATAAGATACAAAAAGTTATTTTTCTAATTAATTCCTTTTTTTAAACTTGTCAAATACCACTTCAGCACAGGTGAAATAAGGCACAGTTGTCACAAATGTAAATGTTACATTCAAACTAAAGTTACATAAGTACATAATAATCTTTTATACTATGCGTATTATAGAATTTGTAATAGCGTAGTCCCGTAGTTGTATGTTAACGTCTTAAGATGTATTATTAACTATTGTGTACTAATGAAATTAAGCTAAGTCTTTGCACAGTTTATAATCGTCCAAAATAACAAGTTTTTAAATAGACTCATACCATACTTGTATTTTTAAAATTATTTGGATATTAGGTATTTGATATTTTCACTTGAATTTATGAAACTAGTAATTTATGTAATACCATTAGGTCAATATCATTTTATTTACAATTTCTACAAGATTATCTCTTGAATTAAAAATATCTATTCATGTCCACTCTGACATGAATAATTTTTAGTCAAGCAAAAATTGCACTATGAAACTAGCGTCGTAAAACTATAGCCTAGCAACAGCTTGAAATATGGTCCACCCGTGATAATGATTTTAGCGGAGGACTAAAACTAAAGAAAAATTGTGTAGCTGTGTACATAACAATTTGTTCAGTTTGTAGATTTGCATTATCCCCAATTACGATCATGTAGGGTCAGCCTATCTATTCTGTACCGACACGCCGCATGACATCACCGCGAGGACTGCCAATTAGTTTGCGAACGTTCGAGGGAGAATCTCACCGTGACATTCTCCCTCGAACGTTCGCAAACAAATTGGACAGAAAAGACAGGCAGGACTATAGTTGTTGAGCTATCACGACACTAATTTCGTAATATTATTCCCGCTTGATCCTCGATGATTGTAAATTGTGCAAAGATTTAGTAGAGTATCATCTATTTATGTATGTATAATCTATTTATAGGGACATGCACAAATTTCAGAAATAAAAAGAACACTCATTTTCTATAATATATCGTGATCGTCGTTTTATATAAAAAATAAACTTCCATTTTTTATCAATGTCGTATACGTTAGAACACAGAATCGTTATGTACTATGTATGTAATATATAACCAAAAATAATCGAGTGTCTTGTATAAATCTTCGGACTGTTAAAGAAAGGTAGTCTTGCTTTGTACTTGTGCCGATAGGTGGCAGCACTTGAATTTGGTGTCCATTTTTTATTTCTAATAATATCAATAGGGTAATTGCCGATTTTTTTTCAATTTTGTGTCTTCAATTTATTTAAATACAAAAATAAATGAATCTCTTTAGAAAAATGCCAAGTTATAAGCGTTTTACAATCATGTGCTGGACAGGTATTACAGGCAGTACTGAGTTGTGACGTCACGCCTCAACTTCATACAATCGCATATAATTTCGGTTTCACGCGACGAGTGCAGAGAATACCCCCTCCATAAACTGGAAAGCTGGGTATCTTCTCCATTTTGACAAGTTTACTATTGTTTAGTTCATATTCCAATGAAGTGGTTATATTGAAATGAAATTATTTGTTCAATTTTAGCAGTAGTCAACTGGGTCTACTGTGTTACAAATGTATGGGATCCCAAACGACGCTGCATATCTAATAACATTTTATTATTTAACTTTTATTTGTTACATTAATGACGGATTTTCTATGTTAACCTTTGACTGCAGTAGCGCCATGATTACCTCGTGGATCTTTTTAGAACTAAATAATTTGACATCTCAATGACATTAAGGCCTACTTGAAGAGGCAAACACATTAAAATCATTATTCCTATTGAATGCGAAAAAGGTTGTGAGCTCAACGAATGGCTTGAATTTTGAGAGTTTATCCGCGATACATATTTATATAGATAAAGTTAATTGGATTGTATTTCATATGCAAAGTGAGACTGTCTTTCAGGCGAGGCTTATATGTACTTACACATGATATTGTAAGAACTTTATCATTGCAATTGTAAACATTCCATTGCTTGTGAATTTGCTGTTTTATTTTTCACTGCACACCCTTTATACCAGTTTATTATCATTGGTGGAACTTATCCTTTATAGTTAGATATGGCCAGGCCACAGACTGTGCCAAACATAATGTTGTAAATAACAATTGCACATTATCAGTTTCATAAGATATAGATTTTCCCAAACCATGATGCTTTGGTGGATTACCTTTCACAATCTTCAATCAGCGTATCACTGTGGCTGAAAATCGTAGAAAAAAGCGTCATAGACAATATTCTTTCTATGCTCTCATTAAAGTGTACGTCCACTTGTCAGACCCGGCTGCAACGCACGCACGGCACGCAACGAATTTTTGGATTGCTCTGTATGAATTCATATAGCACTTCGGTATCACCCGCACTGAGCGCCGTTTATCGTATCCGTTGCGTGCCATGCGTGCGTTAAGGCCGGGTTGGACCAATAGACGTTCACCTTTATGGTCCCAACTCCTTAGTGAAAACAAGTGAAACAACATAACTTACATAAAATACTAATTTATTTCTAAGTAACAAAAATATCATACACAACATGAGATTCCTTTGTCACACAAATTTGACAAATACAAAAAAGAGATACAATAATACAATGTTTTAAACAGGTATGTACTATTTAAGTACATACTTAAATGAAATGGCACATATTATAAGCCTGAGCACAGTTCTCACACATAATTAGGTAGGTATATAAATAATAAGGCTTAAAAATCAACCAAGGCCTGAAAATAGAATGTGGCCTGAACGTAAAGAAAGTTGTCCTTTTTGATTCAATTGTTCACTCAAATTACAATATTTTAAAGTCATTACCTATCATTAGACAAAACTATTTTATGAATAATTTTGTGATTTTTAGAGGACACTATTTAGGTCAATCCGCGACAAAAACGGTCTTTAGGCCTTCACGTCCAACCAAAACTGAATTATAGCTGTAACGTTGTAAAAAAAAACCGGCCAAGTGCGAGTCGTACTCGCGCACCGAGGGTTCCGTATCAGTTTTGGATGTATAAAGTGAAAAAAACCGGACCGCAAAACTAAGTTTGTTTGTGAAAGAATTTGGATGATTTTTAAAAAACTGTACTAGTTAGGAACATCGTTTTATTTTTGGTGCCATATTTGGGTCAATTCCTATCAACTCTAATTATTTCAGATTTTTCGCCCCGCAAACTTCGGAGATAAGGGGGGGGAATGGTATTTTTTTCGACATTTTTCAATGTCGAAAACTGTGAGTCATAAAATAAAATAAAAATATATTTTGAAATGTGCAGATTAAGCCCTTTCATATGATATGTCACTTGACCTAGTAACCCCACTTTAAAATTTTGGACCCCCACTCCGGCCCCTTTTGCAATGAAAATAAAAATATTTTTGGACTTTTTTCACTTGCCATAAAGTTGAACAAGCATTCTTTATAACTGTTCCAAATTTCAAGTCGATAGCATAAGTAGTTGCTGAAATAATCAGGTGTGACAGACAGACAGACAGACAGACGAAGTCGCACCATAAGGGTTCCTTTTTTACCATTTTGGTACGGAACCCTAAAAAGGATATTATTGATTATAATTATTGTTGTAGATAACAACAATAATTATAATAAATAATATCCTTTTTTGAAGTCTATTAAAAAGAGGTTCATTAAGCGCAGGCCACACCGCCAGCTAGCGAGCGAGCTAGCCGGGGCATCGTTTCACCTCTCTTCATACTTCGGTTCACACCGCGAACTTATCGTCAGCGTGTGAAATGCCTCGCCCGCCTAGCCCGCCCGCCCGCTAGCTGGCGGTGTGGCCTGCGCTTTAAAGTATAAGAAAAAATATTCAAGCCTAAAATTATCCTGTATCTTCAAGTCTATGGCCGCAAAAATGGCGGCAATTTTGGTGGATAGCAAAAAGACGCTAAACTTAAAATTACGCAGCTGAGTATTTGTGCAAGCTCACTCATTCATATAAATAAATTATTTTAATATTCTACTTTCTAAACTACAATACAAGTCTTCATATCCTAGAAGTTAGTAGGTTAATAGACATAGCCTGAGATGTGAGCTTAGCCCTGATAGCTGGCTAAAGGGAAACCAAACAGCGTTATTAGTAGATCTTTGTCAAAATCTGAGTGAACTTGCCGTATTCAAAACCCTAAACTAAAATAACATCAGACACACATTAGGTGCAAAATATCACTGTTAAGCCATAACGTTCAACTAACCGAACTAGCAATCAATACTTTAACAAGCTTTAACCTCAAAATAATACCAATATGACATATAATGACGTCATGATCTACAGTTTTGTGACGTCAGCCTCGCAGTCTTTTTCTTTGTTCTTTAGTTTGCTGTCTTTGCCTCCGATTTCCGCGTAGATTTCGTCTAAGGACCTCATTTTAGTCTCTGGGACTACGCAGGCGATGTATATGGTGCTGACTAGGCAGACTGCTGAGAAAAGCCAGAAGATAAGGTAGAGGCCCACCGAGGCGGCGATAGGCTGGAACACTCGCAGTTCCACCGACATGAGGCCGCAGGCGAATGCGATGACTATCGCTGTCACTGTGCCGCGGAGCTGGGAAAAGAAGTGTCTTTTATTACGCGATACATCATTCAGAATAGGTAGATACCTGTAATTTAAATTGGCCTCTTAGTGTTAGCGTTACTAAACCAGCTGAACAGAGTTTGTACCAGCAGCGAATCCAGGGGGATTAGAGGATTGAAGACCCCACCCTAAATCCTAAGTTTTCAATTCAAATTAATATCTGACTGAATCCACGCCATTGGTTTGTGTTCTGTGCAGCATAAGACCTTCGAAAGATGGCAGGCCAAAGTCAATGTCGAAGAAATGTGCGAATTGGTGATGGCAATGCGAGCCTTGTGTAGCTATAATCACCTTTTTGAACTAAATTAGCATCAAAAAACCTTACGCCTCCCCCACATTAATAAATATCAAGCCGGCGGGCGTACTCCGCAGTTTACGTAGGAAACTACACGTACGTATATGTAGGTATTGACGGGCCTTCTCGGGGAGCTCAATTCAAAGGGTTTACCTACGTCGTGTCAGAAGAGATAGAGTTACGCGATAGATTGTTTTGTAGGTTAATATTGCATTGTTGCAAGAGTCGCTATTTATTTAACTGTCTTTGCAAATCCTTTTGTAGTATTCTGTGATTATATGACAAACCTGGAAGGAGAACATCTCGGTCATGATGACGAAGGGCACGGGCTGCAGGCCTGCCGCGTCGCAGTATATGCACAGGCACAGCGCCACTATCGGCAGCCAGGAAGCGGTCTCGGTGACCGCGCCCACGTGCGCGTAGAACCACGCGCCCAGAGCGCACATCGCTATGCCGGAGACCAGGCAGGTCGTACCGAGCAGCGGCTGTGGAAAGAAAAAAAAATCAAGTTATTTATCAATGTTATAAGTGCTTTCGGCCTTCGGAGTGGTGGCGGCCTAATGGAAACGGCCCCAACTTACAAAGTCGTAAGTCGCAGGTTCGAACCCCGGTAGGCAATTGGTTTCATCAACACTGCTCTAAAAAGGTGAAGGAAAACATCGTGAGCCGATCCTAGAACAAAAAAAAGATTCGAAGACATGTGAGTTGTGACGTTCACCAATTTGCAGTGGGACCGCGTGGCCGACTATGGCGCTAGGCTCTCCCTCTCTCAGACTTTGCCAGGACACTTGGTCAAGGCATGTTTCTATAGGAGGTCCACATAAACGGCCCATAGTCAAGTTGGTGCATTTTGGTGGGGCCGCGGGCGATTGTAACGCGGACTAATCGTATTTCATGGGTCTCCAGGAGTTAATCATAGGTGTACTTAGATATTAGGTAACACCTGCCTAGGCAAAGGCTATAGTTTGTCCAAAGCCCGGTACCAATGACATAACTGGGGTACCTACCTATTTGACAAGTGCTATCGGGTAATAAAACAAGGTGATTTTAGATTTGGCAAAGGTGGACATTGCGTCCAATTAACACCCGTCAGATCATCCTCTGACATTACTGAAATCATTTCTCACCTTTCTCCCAGTCCTCTCCACCAAACTAGATGCAGTACAGGAGCCCACGAACTGCACGAGCCCCAGCACGGCGGCCTGCTGGTTGGCCGTGAGCAGGCAGTCGCTGGCGGCCTTGCTGAAGATGAGCGACGCGAAGTGAAGCACCGCCAGGCAGCCGCACAGCTCGCGCGCCACCGTGATGATCAGGACGATGCGGAACGCGCGGAACGTACTGCGGTCTGTGACTGGGGAGGGAATAACTTGATAAGTTTTTTTTATTTATTTTGTAATAAGGCTTGCGTTTGACCGCCATCTCGCCTGATGTTAAGCGATGATGCGGTCTACGATGGAGCACGCTTGCCTAGAAGAAACCGATTCACTCGTGACTTGAAGACACCCAGATTGTAACTGTTGGGGAACACCCATTCGCGCAACGCATTCCACTGTTTGGCGGTTTTCAAGTTTGATGAATCGTGTTTTGTTGACTGTCAATCAGTGGCAGATCCAGGAATTAGGTATTTTTGGGAAGGGCTAAGGGCTCATCAGAGATGATTTCGGAGGCTACGAGGTAGCAATCATAAGACCAAACTACTAATCTGAGCTTAGAACTATCAGAACTTAATTTGTCCCCTATTGTTTGCGCAGGCAGCCGCATAGCTCGCGCGCGACCGTGATCAGGACGATGCGGAACGCGCGGAATGTACTGCGGTCTGTGACTGGGGTCGGAATGACTTGTGAAGTTTGATGAATCTTGGTTTTTTAAGGGCACTCAACTCTGCCTATAGCAGTCCAGTGTCAAAGCCAAGTTATATAAAATTCTGCGTTGCTGAGTAGATATATAGGTAGATACAAGCCAATTTAATGGTCTCAGCGGTGAGAACAATGCGGTATTGCCACGGTTCGGTAGTGGTTGCAGGTTCGATACCGCTCGTCTTGGTTGTTACAAAGTCTCTCAGATACCTAAATAATAACAAAAAACTTTACTAGGTTTTTAAACATCTACGAAAAACAAAAAAAAATCTACGAAAAATACAATTATCTGTGACCACACAAGCATAGGTACCCGCGACCAAAAACCACCATCTACCTACAACAACCGTAAGTTTTTTCGTCCGGAAGCAACTTATAACGGTGGGTGAGTGTTAAAAGCACCATGGGAATGTACATAAACCGAGATGCGTTACACTAACGCAGAGCCGCGGGTACGCTTGTTTGAATACAAACTCGTTTCAGAAACTGTTTTTTACGAGATAGGTAAAAATAAATATGATATTGGAGAAGATTGTCCATTGGGTATATACCTATTATGTACCTACCTCTAATTAGCAATTAAAAAACCCGTTCAAAGAAATACACATCGCACTGAACAAATTTTATTCAAACAATGGGGCGGGTGTAACTTGAGTGTTCTGTCGTTCTGTGCTGAGCTCACGCAACGCGACATACGTCTCCCGAGCAATAAGTAGGTACCGACGACGAGCAATAAGTAGGTACCTACGACTCGCCTATCAAGGAGCGCTGTCCCGAGTTAGACTCATCATTCATGATTTTACATACATAACATCACGCCTGATATTCCCCGAAGGGTTGGCAAAGGTGTATTAGTACACCCACACCCACGTTTCACCAGATATGTTTAGGTAATTAAGTCCCATGTAATAGAGCACAAATTGCCATTAACCGGGCACAAATTCAGACTCCGGGCTGCTACTGAGAATTTCTTAATAGAAAAACCCTTGGCCGACCCGGGAATTTAACCCTGGGCCCCACGGTCAGCAGTCTAATTTGTGACCACGAGACCAACGAGGAAGCAATTTTAAAAATAAAATATAAGGTACTTATTTCTATAAAATAGATAGAAATCTAAATCATGCTCCATAGATTTGGTCTGCGCTCCGTTCTCCTATGTTTTCTAGAGATCGTCGCTGCCGTAACTAGGGCGATGCAGCGGTGCCCAGGCACAGGGCGCAGTAATAACCGTAACGTTCGAGGGAGAATGTCACGGTGAGATTTTCCCTCGAACGTTCGCAAAGAAATTGTACAGAATACACGGGGACATTTTTCAAAGGCGCAGTTAAGAGCTCGCACTTGGCACTGTATTGAAAAGAAAAGTTTGTTACTACCAAATACTTGCGGCTGGTTCAATTCACGTGTTACTATAAACAGGTTCCAATTCCCATCACACTTGAGAAGGTCCGTTCTAACCCAAAAACCTATATTATAAGTTAGTCAAACACAGACAGCCATGTCGAGAGCATTAGTGTGCACAAACAAAGTCTCCCGGCTGTTTGTCCGACATCCCGTTACCGGCTACCAGCCGTTTGCATATTGTTAGTTGTTACCGTTCGCCTGAACACACAATAGATAATGACTAGGTAGGCTTGCTGTGTAATTTGATATACCTATTGGAGTTTTTTAGGGTTCCGTACCTCAAAATGAAAAACGGAACCCTTATAGGATCACTTTGTTGTCCGCCGTTAGTCACCGGACCATAAATGGAGCCATCTGCTCATAGATGGCGCCATTGGAAGTATGCAGTAGCGCCATCTATGATCATATTTCGGAACCCTTAGGGCGCGAGGCATACTCGCACTTGTCCGGTTTTGTTGCATTGATATTTGTTTCTATTAGATGCTAGCTTTGCCCCGCGGTTTCAGCCGTCATTGCTCGGCTCCTAAGGGTCATAGCGTGATGTTAGGTAAATAGCCCATATTATTCCTCATGAATCTGGCTATCATATGCAAAAAGATTTTTTGGAATCCGACTGGAAGTTCAGAAATTAGCGCGTTTAAACAAACAAACAAAAAACTAGCTTTATAATATTGGTTTAAGTAGATAATTTGATTTTAATACATTGGCGCATGCTATTAGTGAGCTCTACGACAGGAATGAATTAATCGAATAACAAATCAATTAAGAAATCAGACGGCCTTACAAGCAGTTTATTGAGACTACCGTAGTGTAGGTCTATGGTTATGGTTTATTGATACCTATCGGTGTATCAACACACAGTCATCATGTGTGGTCTGTCTGAGGATCACATACGGGATCTATACGGGATTATACCTAATAGACTAATTTCCTCATTAATTATTTTTATGAATCATATGACTTGCGGCAAGTGCGTGTAAAATGTAGGACCATACAAACTGTAGGATTCCGTAGCAAGAAGTAGGTATTTCAGTTTTTCGACTAGGTACTTAACTTCAAACCAAAAAAAATGTGCCATATCTCAAAAAATAAAATTACAAATCATATCGTAGTCAAAGCAATTGTCGTTGGAAGTGTATTTTGAATTCTTCCACCTTACATTTTTAAGCCCAAGAAGATTCCATCAGATCCAATGATCCCAGCAGAAGTTTTCTGCTTTTATAGCACCTAAAACTTTACTGTTTTGTACATAATTCAAAAGTTCTATTGTCATGGACTTTAACTTTAATATAATATATTATTATTACTTATATAATTTTATAGTTATGTGCGCGATGTTCTACTTACTGAGTGTCTTGAGCGCGGCGCTCAGTTTGCCTGACTTGCTCTGCTCGAGTTCGAGCAATAAGTTCTGCAGCTCGTTGTCCACAGCTGGCTCGGACGGTTCCCGGCATCGAAGCCATGCTAGCGCGTCACGAGCTTCCTGGGAGAACGATACAATTGATCAGACGGTTGCCTGGTCGTGTTTTGTTCCATATCAGACGGTCATTCGGCAGAATAGTGGGAGAGAGAGCGAACCGTGGTCCACCACGCGGGCCCACTGCGGGTTGGTGGATGTCACATGTCTTCGAATTTTTGGTTCTAGGACATGCCCGTTTCCTCACCATGTTTTGCTTCACTGTTTTTAGAGTAGAGGTGTAAAAAGTTGCACAGTGTGCGCCTGCCGGGATTCGAACCCACGACCTATTACTTGGAGGTTAGAAGTTGGGGCCGCTACCACTTCAATCCTTACTTACATATTATTTTACCCCTTTAAGAACTCTCACCCTTGTTTTACTACACAGCTATTATTCGCATACTTCATAAAAAAACAATTCCTCACCTCCACCTTCCCACACTTCAACAAATACGACGGCGTCTCCGGCATTGTCGTAAACAGCACCAGATGCAGGATGGGCACGATCAAACACACCCACAGCATCGCGTTGTAACTCAAGTACTCCCCCATCACGTACGCGAACAGGTTGCCCAAGTTCTGGGACAGCACCACCAGGCTCCCGAGAGTCCCTCTAATGGAGTCCTCACTGATCTCCTTGATATAGAGGGGCGTGACGACGTAGGACCCACTCACGCCGAGGCCGACGATCGCTCGAGCTGTTATGAGGGCCCACGTTTCTGTGGAGTAGAGCTTTAAGCCCCAACATGCCTGGAAAGTTAAGAAAATAAGATAGGAAAGACAGAAAGACTTATTGGTAGGTGTAGGACTTTAATTTTTAGGTTATTTATGGGAGAGATGTGATCTCACGCCCAAAGTTTTGTGAGCATAGGGCCCCGCGTGAACAATTTTGAGGTTGCGTTAGTAAACTTTAGCAGTTTACTTTACCAACGCAACCTCAAAATTGTTCACGCGGGGACTGAACTGTATGTATTTGGAATTCTGTGTGTATTTGGAATTATGTTAAGATAATAAAACATTGTTAAGTAGGTACCTACATACAGACTCAGACGAATAAATACACCAAAGACTTACAGCCATAGAAAATGACGTCAACATCAAGGCCCTCTTCCTGCCGAAGTTATCCACAATATATCCAAAGAAGAACACGGTGGGGGTCCCCACGAGGTACACTACTGACGCCATCCAGGATATGGTGTCCGGGTGCACGGGGGCCGAGGCGGGGGTCTCTTCTGACATCAGCCGCGGCCCCATGGGCGAGATCCAACCAATTGCCGTGCCGTATGAAAATACTGGTAGTACCACTGCAACAATAGAAATAGTTTATTTACTACGCCTGTAGGTACTTAATTGTTTATTGCAGGTCAAAAGCACATTGTAGGTAATACAAAGAAGGATAGAAAAAAATAAGTTAGAAACTACGAATGTTAGCTTTATTCAATAAGCTATTTATATCATTACTAGCATTTTGCTCGCGACTTCGTCTGCGTGACATACACGTACCCAGCGCCATCTAGCGTCATAAAGCGACTATGATGACCATCGAAAGTTATTGTTCTATCCCTCGGGAACAGTACTGTTTTTCTGGTTGACAGGTACCCTATGTCTTTTTCTGTACCCCTGACAACGTGTGCAAAATTTCATGATGATCGGTTCAGCGGTTTAACTGGTATAGGTGTGAAAAGGTAACAAATAAACAGACTTTCGCATTTATAATATTGGTTATGATTATATGTATATAGTTTCGAAGATATTAGACCTGGATATTCGTCCTAGGTTGTTGCTCGCGACTCACCTTTAATGTCCTTCGCACCGGAGCATAATCATAGCATAATCGGCCTATAATGTTCCCACTGCTGGGACAGAGGCCTCCCCTCTGTAAGAGGGAGTGGGCCGTAGTCCACCACGCGGGCCCAGTGCGGCTTGGTGGACGTTACATGTCTTCGAATTTTTGGTTCTAGGACATGCCGGTTTCCTCACGATGTTTTTCTTCACCGTTAAAGCAAGTGATAATTAATTTCTAATACGCACATGACTTCGAAAAGTGCCTCGGGATCGAACTCGAACCATAGGCCATGGGAGGGACATGGTTAAACCACTAGGCTATCACTGCATCGCACCGGAGACCAATCATTATTCTATGATAATGTCATAATATTGTTCATAACGTTTTGTTTACACTTAAAGAAAATTAAACCAATTTAAATTACTGACATGTTTCATAATATCAGGTCAATTAAATACCGTTTGGTGTGCCTCCAATCAACTCCAATGACATACAAAAACACTTTAATTAAACTCCCCATCCATACATACATTCACCGCAATAAAATCTCAATTGTCAAGATTACAAACAAAACAATTTTGCTGCATATACTATATCTACTATACTACTAATCAATATTTAATTAGTTGTGGTACCACGAGTGACCTATCAATGGAACACGGCGACACGTGCAGTTGACTCCGTGCCAGTGCATCATAGGGTTATGTATGTTAAATAGGTGCCTGACCCTGTTCGAGGAGCCACGGTCGCGGAAGCGGAAGATGCGCTGAACACGAGCCAATTTGGATACCCTAGATGCAGCTAGCAACTGTACAGATATCGCAGATGGACTGAGAAAAAGAAAGCAGCCCGACTGGAGAAGTATCTCTACCTTACAGAACAACCAAATAACGCTACTCATCGGTAGTAGGTATTGTGTTCCTGTGTCACGACTGCAACACAATACTACCGATGAGTAAAGTCGCCAAAGCTCCTGAGGATGCGCTGTTTTCACATGGCGGGGGACCTGCTTGTCCCCTTAGCTGTCGGCACAGAGTCGGCAACGCGCATGTGATACCTACTCGTTGTTGCAATCATTTCATATGCTATGGTAACCGCTTATCATGAGGCGGGTTTGCAGCATCGCTGTATAAAAAAAGCAACAAGATCGTTCGCTTAAAAGAGATACGGGTTTTTGGACTCAAAACATTTTCCTTAGTAAATAACCATTGTTGAGAAGCTCTAACCTTGCTGAACAGTGACATCGATAAAAATATGATTAATCTGATTTACTGTTCAAAACAAAACAATAATCAGAGATACTTGTTGATATTGCAAATTAATCGCAATCTAGAATGGTCCAGACTGCCCGGCGACAGGGCGACCGCGACGTCTCAAATGAATCAACAAGGCGAAGTATGGCGACCCTACCCAATTGATCCGGAACAATTAATGATCCAGCATGAACTTGCGTCCCTTATGATGACGGTATTAAAGAACATTGTGGATTCCTTTGATTACACTTTGATACCTCCGTTGATTTTGGAATAACTTTTCACCGTGATCACACCAGACTGTCTATTTTGTACCGACACGCCGCATGATATCACCGCGTGAACTGACAATTTGTCTGCGAACGTTCGAGGGAGAATCTCACCGTGACATCTCCAGCGTGTCGGTACAGAATAGACAAGCAGGGCCCTGGATTTATTTTTATTTTTTTTTATTTTTATTTCTTCAGGACAACAAATAATTACGTGATAATGCATAATATTACAAAAATCTTATAAAAAACTTAAGTAATCACGCAACCAACACCGTTATCCACAAAATAATGTAGTGAACAATATAATAAGTACAAGCAAACTTTAGCAAACAATGTTTTTCAGGATATCAACAATGTGACTTAAACAAACAATGTATGACAAATTAAGCGAAATTGGGAATACAGATGGCAAGAGAATTACAAGTAAATAAACTTTTCAGAAATGAGTCTTTTAAATTGTGTGAGTGACAAGACGAATAAGTCAACATCAGTAAAATTATCGTTGTAACTTTTCATTAATCGCCATAAAGGCGCTCGTTCTCCCGCATTTGTCCTGCATCGTTTCGGAGCAAATAGACTGTGAGCATATGTATCACGAATGCGTTGGGAGCGACTAGGTATGCGAATATATATTTGGTTTATTAGGTTATTACAATCAAATTTATTGTGACAAATCTTGTATAGAAACGATTGATCAAGATGTAGTCTCCTTGCTTTAAGAGTAGATAATGAGAACTTATCTAGAAGAGTGCGATATGATAACCACTTCTTTGAGAAAGTTTAGTTTAGGTTTAGTTTAGGATTAGTAGCAATTGCAATTTTATCCTAATGATATACCCGATATACCTTTTAGACATTGCTTGTTGGACTTACAGTACCGTATAAATCCTATGTCTATGATCATGACCATCTGATGTTACTGACGTAGAATATCTTCATCCCAATGATTACCTTGCTACCCGAAACTGTTTTGATAACAACCAGACACATTAAGCGTACGATAATCTCTAAACACTCGTTAATAATACCTACAAGAGATGTATTATGACTCTGAGGAATATGAGGAAGTCAAACAATTTGTAATGTGATCTAGGTTCCCAAAGTTGGGGCCAGCTAGCAGTCTTCATATGCCTACCTACTACGAACATAAACTATAGATCTCAACATTAAAAGCACCAGGGTCCCAAGTCTGCTAATGCAATTGTCATAATCGTGTCAGAATGGTCTCTCAATGACATCGTTTTGACCAATGACGAAAGAGATAGTCTTAACTCTCTAATGCTCAAGCAGAGATCGGTTCAGGTGCTCGAGTATCGTTCTGGAATACGGGCCTATGCCAATGAACGCTTAGGTTTCGACCATTATGGTGTCATTATGACACCATTCTTACACAAAAGAATGCACATACCTATCCGCCCAAAATCACTTTGTGGCACAAGGCTTATAAGGTTTCGTGTCTCTTTCGAAAATCCGAACTCACTAACACTGATTTTCCTATCTCTATCCATTATGGAAATACGAGTAGATTCCTAAGTTAGTAAAGTCGGATCGGAAGGCTTTCCCATACAAAAGTGAATATTATTTTTGCTGTCCTGAAAATCTTAAGATACCTACGACCTAGTAATCCATCTACTTCCCTTACTTGTAAACGTGATTAAATTAAATAGGTAGCTCTAATGTCAATTGCCATCTCTATTCATTGGCATAGAAATGACAAGGATGTCGTGTAATTTAATAAGTAGTTAATAAAAATTATGAGATTCGGTCCTTTGGTAACATTTGACAACAAATTGAGTTCAACAGTGCCTTGGCACCCAACCTTTCGGGAATTTCTTGCAGACATACAAATCCCGAGGCATAATAAAAAAAATCCAAAGCAATCCAAATAGGTTTCGAAAACTTGTTTACCATAGTGTAAATCGTTACTTTTTCATGTGTAGGTAGGTTTATTTACCTACAATATAATCATCCCCAAATCGGAGTCAACTCAATACCGGCCAACATTTGCTTAGTGTCATCGTGACCTCGAAATTATGAACTAGGGTTAGAAGTGAAGAGTGTAGACATGGAAAAACTCGTATTTAACATGGAAAAACATGTTAGGGGCCGTCCATTAATCACGTGAGGCTGAAAGGGGAGGAGGTTCGGAAAAAATCACGAAATATCACAAGGGGGAGGGGAGGGTGTAGTGAGATATCACGTGTATTTATTTTTTCGTTGAACGCGCGATTTCCAAACTGAAAAAAAATATTGCTGTATTTAAATTAATTCAAAGATATTATTCTGAAAAAAAATAAGATAATTTGTACCAAAAAAATACACGTGATCTTGGGTAGGGGGGGAGGGGTTAGTTTAAAACCTCACCACGTATCACCAGGGGGGAGGGGGGGTCAAAAAGTTGCTAAAAAAAACATCACGTGATTAATGGACGCCCCCTTACGTGCAAATGTCAAGATATCTTCAATCTGTTACGCCTTGCGTATAGAACTGTTTTCGCGTATTCGAAAATAATATACTTATATTTTAGCACGCCTCATACACGGTACCTACATTTTCCTCCAATTCATTAACTTTCATCGCTTTAAGCCTCGCCGCATACGAATTAAGATGTATCTTATGTACGTAGGTAACTACACTCAGAAATAGGTGTGGTAGTAATACTTCCCCGGAGGAACTCTTTCACAAAGAGCTCTACTACTTTTATCCTATTTCATTCCCCAGATGTGCCTCAAACATGGGCGTAGCCAGCCATGGGCTCAGGGTGGGGCAGCAGTCTAAACCAGGGACCGATTAATCGGGTTAAAAGGTTACCGGTTAAATCTCTAACCCATATTTTTGGTTAATCCTAATGCAGGGTAACCGGTTAACCCTTTAATACGGATACCGTTACCGGTTAATATTGCTGATTAACCCGAATGAAATAGAACAAAAATGACAAAAAAGGAACAAAAATTAACTCTAAGCGTGAACCAGTTATTATTAGGCTGATTAACCCAGAATACGGGTTAATCTTTATGCAAGGTTTTTCACCTAACCCAAAAAGAATAACCCGGGTTAATCCCTATACGGGTGACCTTTTCGGTCCCTGGTCTAAACTAATATGTAACTAGCAAACTATACCCGCGGTTTTACTCCGGTTATTTTTTTTTGTGTCGACTGTCGAGTGTGAACTTTCTTACGGATATTAAATATTGTAGTTAGTACCTGGATAATTTAAATTTTTAGGTTTTGTTACAGGTCAGAGCCAGGGTGGGGCAGACGGGACTCTGCCCCACCGTGGCTACGCCCATGGCCTTAAATTTTATCAAAATCGCCGGTTTTGCGGTTTAGCCGTAAAAACGTAAAAAGCTGACAGACAGAGTTACTTTTCAAAAAGTTACTACCTTCTGCGTTTGATGAGTTAAACGATTAGTTTTTTTCTTGAACTTCTTGTGTATGACAAGTAAGACAATAACAGGCAAAGCAAATATTCATTAAAAGTATTGTTTTATTCGTAGAATGCGTACAATGGAGATGTACGCTTAGCATTCAGTTTTTTCTTAGAATTGCTACACATTTACTATTTGTACGCACGTACGTCGTCTCACCTACATGGCTACATGAATTGTACTTTTTAAATATCATTATGGGTATAATACAAAGTCTCTACGAGTGATGGTAAAGTGCTCGTACGGCGCATCCTGGGCATTTTGCCTGCCTTGCCCTATAGTTACGCCACTGGGGCTGGAAGTACTACCTCCTTCTTTTCTTTCTTTCTTCTTCTTTTCTTTCAGTGGCGTAACTATGAGTACTTCCCCCGACTTAATCTCTTTTACAAAGAGGTCTGCCACTCTTAGGGGCTATTTCACCAACCTATCATTATCTGTTCATTAAGCTTGAAGAAAAAGTTAATTTACTAAAAGTCATCTTTAGCTTATCTGGTGATTAGTTACGGATTACTTTATTGATAGGTTGGTGAAATAGCCCCTAGACTATTACGACTGTATAATTATAGTTGTTTATCCCCTTTG
Source organism: Thalpophila matura (assembly GCA_948465475.1). Taxonomy (NCBI): domain Eukaryota; kingdom Metazoa; phylum Arthropoda; class Insecta; order Lepidoptera; family Noctuidae; genus Thalpophila; species Thalpophila matura. The sequence continues at coordinate 6,706,694 of OX419198.1, read as the reverse complement.
CTATATTACGAATCTAGACTACTTAGTACTTACATTAATTTTGACGGTACGGTTGTCGTATTGGCTGAAGCGATTGGCTGCTGCGCTACGTGTCGCGGGTTCGATTCCCGCACGGAGCAAATATTTGTTCCGGGTTTGGAGTGTTTGTGTTTGTGAACACCCACGACACAGGAGAAATTGTAAGGTGGGCAACGGTTTTTTAAAAGAAAAAAAAAATTGTGACCCCTCTTTGCTAAGATTTTCGTAGGTAGGTACGCTTAGTACCTACCTACCTAGTGCCCAATTTATGCAGGCGTCTTTACCTACCTAAGTACCAACACCTACCTTAGAGGTACCTAAGTAAAAACACATGATTTTCTGTAGCCATAGAACAGAAGTACAGTTCCTTACACTGTTAAGATAAAACTTACATAAATATGGTCTATTTTGAAAACAATAGGCTTGTTTCCAATCAGTTTCTAGGGCACACTAGTAAATATCCAGCACGGTTATGTCATTAACATTTATTATGTTTAGTGTTTCAGTACAAACCCAATTATTGGTGTTTATACAAGTGTGTATCATGCTACATTATTGTATTGCCTATATCCTACGTTTATTATATTTATAGGTACGTTTATTGGTCATCTAACATAAAATGAGATTTTTAATTATTTCTTAAAAAATAGGTAAAATTTTGTGTCCCTCAGATATCGGTAATATAGGTACTAGCTTCCGCCCGCGACTTCGCCCGCGTTTTTGGGATAAAAAGTAGCCTATGTGTTATTCTGATGTATAAGCTATATTATTGTAAAGTTTCATCAAAATCCGTTCAGTAGTTTTTGCGTGAAAGAGTAACAAACATCCATACATCTTTACATCTATACATCTTTACATCCTCACAAACTTTCACATTTATAATATTAGTAGGATTAGTTATGTAATAACAAGTAGTTTTACACTGGTAATTAGTTACATTCATAACTGGGAATCCGAGTGCTGTAGCAAAACGGTTAATGATTGTTCTATAGGAATACGCGTTTACAGTACCTTCCCAAATTAATAATGCGCATGCAGATCTTCGTTAATTGTCGTATTCCCGGAAATAAAAAAGTATATAGATAAAAAAGTCATTTTCTTCATGCATAATTTAGGGCTCTTACGATTCAATGATTCGGTGTTTCCGGGAATACGACAATTAGCGAAGATCTGCATGCGCATTATTAATTTGGGAAAACTGTACGCAAGTTACCTGTGCGAGGACGATGTGCGATGCGAGCGATGATAGTGGTGCAGTGCGGTAGGGTTGTGACTTGTGAGGCGCAGCGAGGGGATAAGAGTGCTCGCATCCTTAGCCTGCATTCATCGCTCGCATCCTTCGCTTGCATTCCTTGCTCGCATCTCTAACTCGCATTCCTAGCTCGCATCCTTCGCTCGCATCCCTAGTTCGCATCTCTAACTCGCATCTCATTTCAGCAAGTATAAAAAAAAAACTTCGCTTCATTGAAGCCTTTTCCACCAGAGCTAACTGGAGCTAACTATGAAAATTAATCGATCCCATTGGTAGGTATCGCACACATGGCAACACAAAAAATAGTATGGCAGGAGTAGGTACGTTTGATCAAAATAGAATGAAATCGCAGCGGCAATGCGTGCCCTTTAAAAATAAATGTTGTTGTTCGTTGACGTCTTCTGTATTGTTGTTGTTCATCGCGTGATACAATAACGCAGTTGTTCAAACATATTACCTACATAATTATAATAATCATATTGCTACTTCTGTTCTTCTGACAAAGATACAAATACGTGCGGGCTACCAGCTGTTTGTCATCTTGTCAGTTGTTGGATACCTCGTATTAGGGCTCTTTCAATTTATACGATTGGTGGACTGCTGCAGTGCGGTAGTCGTGCGGCACCAGTGCGGGTGTCGCACTGAGCACCGGCGATTGTTTTTTTCCATACAGTACCCCTATCATGAGTTTTTTTGACGTATAGTTTCGTTAACGTAAGCATATTTTGAATTTAAAATACAGCAGTTCTGGAACATTTTGATGAAATTTTATACAATTTGCACATTTTAAAAAATACAGAGAAATTAATTATGTATTTAATTTATATAAATATTGTGTAACAAACGTGTATTTTCAATTCAAAATATGCTTACGTTAACGATACTACACTTCCAAAAAACTCATGATCGGGGTACAGTTGAGACATCGAGAGAGCCGTCCGACTGTCGTGCTACACCCGCACTGCTGCCGCACGACTACCGCACTGCAGCAGTCCAACACCACCAATCGTCTAAATTGAAAGAGCCCGTCTTGTGGGTCTTGGTAACGAGTAGGCCGCTCGCACTATGCATTGTAGCTGTGTCTATGAAATTTTGTTTATCAACAAGTCGAAGTCGTGTCGAAGTCGGTAAACAACACAATGTCTTTATTTTCTTCATACAAACTTTACCACCCCTTTGCGTGAACGTCAAAATGGCGGGAACAGCTTATTTTTTAAAAATCTTACCATCAATATTTAGTACCTACCTAATTGTTAGGTACTATTTGGTACCTACGTTTAAATAATTAGTATCTACCTTAATGTTCAGCCCTTAAAACTGGAATTTCAATAATTCCTTCCTTAGTGCACTTCCAGGGTATTTAAGGAATATTTCCTCCAAACAAAATATCTCTAGATCAAAGCAATTTAGAAGGCCATCAAACTACGAATATACACATATTCCTGCCTTTTTTTCCTTTATAAAACAAATACTTAAAGAAAAACTTTCTTTTTTTCCTGGAATAGCCGTAGATTGCAGCGGAAGCGGTGTAAGATTGCAGTCCACATAACACGCCATAGTTATTATAAAGACATTATGTCACCAGCAATTAGTGGTAGACATTTCAACTCTGGGAAAGCTATTTTTGTCTACTAAAGGTCTGTCCACACATTTCCGGGTCAGGGTCTCGTCAGTCACAAAAAATTGCTTGCAAAAAAGTATGAACTTTGTATTTAACATTTTGTATGAACTTGTTCACATAGTACCGACTACCGTGTGAAACGCATCCGTGCCGTGAGTCCCTGAGCATGCATGATCTGACGTACTATAGGCCGTTTTCGTGAAAAGCTTTAAAAAAAAATAGAGACTTTAACCTTCAATATCTCCATAAGCAGTCGGTTCCCAGCTCAGATCATAGAAACAAGGAGCTATGCCATCATAGCAAATTAGCACGGGAACAACTGTTCCCACTTTTAGTACATTTTTCGACACGATTACAAAGCGCTCCTTGTGAATAAAAAGATCTCCCACACATTAAAAATTCCGCACAACCTCAATCTAACACTGTTAATCGTCACTCAACACTAGCGCTAAACTAAAACACTGTATTTATATCATCGATCGTGTTCGGTTAGTCGCCAGCATGTACCTTTGTACTACGCTCAAAATTACCAAACTAAAGTATCAAGCTCAACAGCGCCTTGGCACATCTCCCTTGTTTCTATGATCTGAGGTTCCCAGGTATGGTCCAGTACAAGGAAATCATCGGGTAGAATATGTGGTTTCCGTTTTCGTCAAGGGTCTTTTTACACCCGATATAAAACAGTAATTTTCCGTTGATCGCCAGGTGTTCAAAATATCAACAATAAAACAAAGTTCGAGAGTTATCGAAAAAAACTTTCCCATTGGGTTTGGTATTTACAAAACATTACACGTAATGTCCGTTTGTCCGTTTATGTAGACTGTTTTCATGCATAATGTGTTTTATAAGACCTGAAACTTATAACTTTTATTTTATTTAATACGTTTTGTTATAGGCGGCAGGCACGGTTACTGCAGTGGCTGAGCGATTGGCTGCTGCGCAACCTGTCGCGGGTTCGATTCCCGCACGGAGAAAATGTTTGTACCGGGTCTACCTGCCTATTCTGTACCGACACGCCGCGTGAATCGTGATATCACCGCGAGAACTGCCAATTTGTTTGCGAACGTGCGAGGGAGAATGTCACGGTGAGATTCGTGTGGCGAGCAGAATAGACAGGTTTGTAAACGCACCCACGACACAAGAGAAATCCTAGTGTGAGTGTGAGTTAAACAATTATTTATTACTTACATAGAGTCTGTTACACATTGTCCAGATATGTACTATCCATCAGATAAATAAAAACCGGACAAGTGCGAGTCGTACTCGCGCACCGAGGGTTCCGTATCATTTTTGGACGTATAAAGTGAAAAAATCCGGACCGCATAACTAAGTTTGTTTGTGAAGGAATTTAGATGATTTTGAAAAAACTACTAGTTAGGAACATCGTTTTATTTTTGGTGCCATATTTGGGTCAATTCCTATCAACTCTAATTATTTCGGATTTTTCAGCTCGCAAACTTCGGAGATAAGGGGGGAATGGTATTTTTTTGGACATTTTTCATCATATGTCGAAAACTGTGAGACATAAAATAAAATAAAAATATATTTTGAAATGTGCAAATCAAGCCCTTTCATATGATATGTCACTTGACCTAGTAACACCACTTTAAAATTTCGGACTCCCACTCCGACCCCTTTTGCAAAGAAAATAAAAATATTTTTGGCCTTTTTTCATTTGCAATAAAGTTGAACAAGCATTCTTTATAACTGTTCCAAATTTCAAGTCGATAGCATAAGTAGTTGCTAAAATATGCAGGTGTGACAGACAAACAGACAGACGAAGTCGCACCATAAGGGTTCCTTTTTTACCATTTTGGTACGGAACCCTAAAAATTGTAACAGTGTTTATATGCAATTATAATTATGTCAAATAAGTTAAACTAAACTTATCCAGTGGTTCTGAACAAGTTCAGTAGGTCTCACTTTTATTATTTTATTAACCGACTTCAAAAAAAGGAGGAGGTTCTCAATTCGTCGGAAGATTTTTAAATTGGAGCTTGTTAGCAAAATTCAGAGACTTACGGTCGGTTGCAGAAAGATAATTAAATTTTAAAGGAGACATTAACCATACAGTTTTTATCGTTAAAGTCTCCTTTACAACTTAATCCACCACTGAGTTGCAGAAAAGGTCATTAGGTAGGTACCTTTTCTGCAACTCAGTGGTGGTAAAGGTAACGTCATTATAATTTTAAACATGTAACAATATTACAATACCTACATAGAAAATTAAGTGTATTGATCTCATTCGAATTGTGCAAATAAAAATGTATGGATTTTCCAAATAAGTAAAAGTTTTAAAAATGTAAATGGTTTTGGGAGGAGTAAGTAGGACTGGATTGATAGAACCATGTAATTAATGTTAATTTTAGTAATTTAGTTATTTTTTCATGCAAAATAATGATCCAAAATTTTAAAAAATTACAACCGCAAATCATCACGATGTTAATAAAAAGTCTAAATTAAAATGATAAAAGTACATTAAAAACCCCGCTAAGTACCTACTATTTAAAAAAAAACAAATTATTAAAAATTTAAAACTTACTCAAACCAGCTATAATAACTTGGTTGAATTTACTTCCTTCCGCACAATACTTCTTCATTGTGTATTTCAACATAATTACTTTTTTTTCAACTAGGCACTATGTCTTACGAAAATGCACAGATAATAAAAAAGCGCGGGCTACCACTCGCGGTCCGTTACTGTAGCTGAATGGCCACCGACAGCCTTCCCGCCATACCGATGTATTTGTTTAAAACTAATCTGTAGAAGCTATAGCCCACTATAGCCGTACCTATAAAAAAAAGCATTGCTTGTAAAAGTTGTAAACCAATAAAAAAAATAATAAATTGAAAATGGAATACCTAATTATTTTCGTAGGTACCTACTTACTATTTGCTGGCTAAACAGTTTTTTTTTACTTAAGCTAAAGCCTAAAGATTTATTTGTTTGCAGGTCGCATTGTAGTGTCAGTAAATTCTTGGACAACTTTTCCGGAATGTTTTCTTTAGCTTACAAATAAAAAAAGTGGTATTAGAATTTAGGGCCCATTGTAACAGGGGCCACATGTGACAAAAACCGAGTAGATTCATTGATCAACATTTAATTTTATTAAAAACTTTAATGGCTCTTGAAAGCTCTCGTTTCAGCTCTAGCTGCAGTAAGTAATGCATGAAATAGCAGAAAATACTTCCTGAATTAGAATTTATTATGTTCATCATAAAATAATTATAAATTATTCACCTAATTAATCTAAAAAAATATTCACCGACCCCAAGGGGTCGTAAGCACATTAAGTCGAAACTGGGCACCTAACTGGGTTCGAATCTTATGTCGGGTAAAGTGCTATTAGGATTTTTGCTAACTAGGTTGTACAATCAGCAGTTTTTGCAGTTGTAATGAATTGAATATCTACCTACTGTCATTTGTGAAAATTGGGTGTACAAATAGATACATCCCACTTGTGGGGATACCAGTGATACAAGATCTGACGCCGCAAGCCGACTATCCGAAAAGCGCTGCGTTACTTAGAATCCTGCCCAGCCTATTAAAGCGTGAGACACAGCCTTTTTCTAAATATAGTCCAAAGTGTTCCCAGTTAAAAATAGACTGGATCGCGTGCAAAAACGCGGCGCAGGCGCCATCGCCACGGTATTCATGCTTGGCGCCGATAAATTATAGCAGAGATTTCACATAACTTAAACAGATGGCACCTTGTAGCGGTACCAAAGTGCCAACGGTACTTTTATCATAGATTTATGTGTAAGTGATAAAATAAAATGTGGTAAGTATCTACTATGTACTTTTTATGAGAGCGCCTGCGAGCCTAATCTCGGTCATTAGGAATTTATTTCTTCTTAACTTAAATGTTGTACCCTAGCTCCCTGACCCCATAAGTAATTAATCACCATAATGTACCTACACACATAATATTTTTTAGGTAAATAATAAAAAAAAACAAAAGTTAAGTAACATATAGGTACCCGCACGGTTAGATAAGAAAAGACTTTCAACGGCCCATTACAACTTTTTTCTAATAGTTGCTGATGGCCACAAAACAGCGTACGAAATTAAAAAATAGTATTTTTTTATACGACGATGGTGGCATAAAGGCCTATGAAACGCTTGCAACACCGAGTGTCACATGCGCGTTACCGACCCTTTAAAATGAGGATTCGCTGTCGCGTCAGCTCAGGGGACAAGGCCCACTGTCAACACAGCGTATCCTCAGGAGCTCTGGCGAACTTACTCACCGCAGGAACACAACACTACCGAAGAGTAGTGTTATTTGGCTGTGGTATTCTATAATTTAGAGGTACTTTCCCAGTCGGGCTTCTTCAGATTTGAGCAAGATATCTTGCTGTGCTCTACGTGTCTTATTTCTTTTTCTTTGATAAAAAAATATCAAGATGATTATCCGATAATTTTCCATGCCAATTCGTGTATTCCTCTCTCGCAAGATCATAATTGAAGCGGTCAGAGCAAGAGCGTGGCCTATCATTTCCAAAAACAATTGCAAACCAATTAAGTAGGTATGTCTGGAAATATAGGAAATAGGTCACTCTTGCGCTCACCGCCTCAATTCATGATCCTATCCTATCCTGTTATAATATAAACGCGAAAGTTTGTGAGGATGTATGGATGGATGTATGTTACTCTTTCTCGCAAAAACTACTGAACGGATTTTGATGAAACTTCACAGTAATGTAGCTTATACATCAGAATAAAAAATAGGCAAATTTTTATCCCATAAACGCGGGCGAAGCCGAAGGCGGAAGCTGGTTTAGGTATAATTTCGAACCCTGCCAGAAACTTGAACTTATTTACTCTACCGACCGACTATCCTTTATCCACAAACATTAAAGGAATAGTTCCCATTGTATCGTCGCACCGTTAGAAGTGAGAGGTGTTAAAACTTAGTCACAATTCTAAAAAAAGAACCTCTATTTCCGTTTCTGGAATCGTTTAACCTCAGAGTGCTTAGCCATGTAGATAAGGCCCACAGATATAGAGAAAAGTAGATAACGCAAGTTTACCTGTTTGCCCTGAATTTCTCAAGTTTGCAAGTCGTCTGTTAGATACTAAAGAGGAAGTATGTAAGTTTTGTAGTACATAAAGCCCGTCACAGACGTAGAGCTATAATATATATTAATATGAATCATAGTAAGGCATATTACGACATATTTTCTATATAAATTTTCGAGTGACCACACACGCAGCTATATATTTCTATGACGTCACCAATACATTATACCAATATATTAATTATAGCTACGTTTGTGACGGGCTTAATGTATGAGATAATCTCTGGAACTACTGATCCGATTATGAAAATTCTTTCAGTATCTTAATACTGAAAGAATTTTCATAATCGGATCAGTAGCAGAAAAGTAGCCACTCAGAAATAATGTAGCTTCTTAAAGCTACATTATTTCTGAGTGGCTACTTTTTTCCGAAAAGTGCACAGTTCCTGTTGTTACGCGGACAAAGTCGTGGGCAAAGTGCTAGTTTATAAAAAAATACAAATCGTCAATTGGTGAGACTAAAAATATTTATATTACACTGTAATGGGAAAACTTTATAACTTTTCCGACCCAGGAATCGAACATAGGATCCTATACGCTTAGGCAGAACTGAATCTAATAAAAAAAACCGGGCAAGTGCGTGTCGGACCACGCTCAGTCTAGGGTTCCGTAGCAAGAAGTATTCCAGTCTTCCGACTACCAACATAAGTTATTTTGGCGGTTGTCAAACTCAAAACTGAAAATAGTGAATATTTCAAAAAGTTATTGACGTACCGTGTTCAAACTAATTTTAATCGAAAGTATTTACTAAATGCTATATTATGCTTGATTTTTTCAGATTTTTGGATAAAGGGGTTGGCAAACTACAGGGGGGGGGACACATTGTTAACGACTTTCGGAGCTCGTAGTTCACTAAATATATGCACTTAAATAAATAAATAATTTAGAAACTTCTATGTTATTTTTAAAGACCTATCCAACGATACCCCACACAAAAGGGTGCGCGTAAATATTTTTTTTCATCCCTCAGTTTCATGTATGGAGGCCACCCCTAATTATGTATTCTATTTTTTGTAATTTCACTACAGGCCTTTATGGTGGCTTACAGAAGACATCTAACTGCGAAGTTTCATACAGATTGGTTATGAACTGTAGATTTGACGAGGGTGTGACAGACGGACAGACGGACAGACAGACAGACGAACAGACAGACGGACAGACGGACGGGATGAAACTATAAGGCTGCGTTTCCACCAGAGGTGTGCGATGGAAATGTGACGTGCGAGGATGTCTAGCTGTGCTGTGAAAATGTGTGGGGGTTTCCATCAAAGCTGTGCGATGAAAATGTGCCGACGAGGATGTGTAGCGGAGCTGTGAAAATGTGGTGTGAGGATGCGTTGCGAAGCTGTGAAATGTGTCGACGGGGGTGCGGTGTAGTGGGAGATTCCTCGCAACACATCTCTCGCACACATCCCTCTATTGTTTTGTATGCGCAAAAATCTAACTCCGCTGAGCCGTTTCCACCAGAGCTGTGCTGACCGAGGCGAGGTAAATGAAGCGATTCTATAGGTTCTTTACAAATACATCCCTCGCTACGCATCCTCGTACATCTCTGGTGGAAACGCAGCCTAAGGGTTCCTAGTTTTACTACGGAACCCTAATACAGACTCACTGTAGAAAGTCCTTTCCTCAAAAAAAAAAGTAAAGTATGCTCTGTCCCTACAATTTCTAAGTTCCTGTTTCATCCACGTTTATACATCTGTGGGTTACCTATATCCGAGGTCTGCCTGCTTGTCATTAGTAAGCTGTCGCCCTAATGTTCGTCACACGACGCTGCTTCGGCGTAAGCTCTCTTACGAAGCTTTACGTGAGCTAATTAATTTATATATAGTTTGCTTCTACTTGAGAATCACGCTACTAGCTTTTGACGTGGCTCTGCCTGTTTTAAAAGGCATTCATCTAATTGACCCAAATACATTTATAGATATTTTTTCAATTGTTTTTAAAAATCTGAAGTAGGTATAACTAGCGGCAACAGTTCTGTTATGATTACAAACGTCACATGCGCATTAGCTGGTTTTACGGTCTCTTTGGCGGAATGAAGAAGGCGGGGGGCGCCGAGGCTGCACGCGATTGGTTCGTCAGTCGATGCTCGTCGTCTATTGGACTATTCTCTAATACGTATTGTCAACTGTCTATCGTCTATTGGGCCAAAAATGTACATGCGCGATCTGTGATCAAGATCCCTGCCGATACATATACCTGCATACTTATTAGTTATTATTAATACCAGCTGTGCACACTTTAGATGACTGATTCTGTGTTTTGATTCTCGCTTAGGGCACCCACCTTTCCGGCAAAAATAATATCAAGAATATCCCCCAAATAATTTCTGGATCCACCGTTGTCATGCAGTCTACAGCCATCTTAGTTCAAAGTACATGGGTCTTTTAATTAGACAAATAGGTACAATTGTAACCTTTGAGTTTACTCATTAATGATATCTGTTAGATCCACGTGCATGATCGTGTAGGTACCTAATAACAATCACATACATTATAGGCGATCTATACAGGATGTTGTATAGGTTCCAGGGAATGGCTGTCTTGGACCTAAATTAGAAAGAAAAAAAAAATTACAACAATACAGCATTCTTTGGATTTGGTAATTTTAATTCATTATATCCCAATACAATTTAAGTATTTTGTAAGTAAGTAATTGAAGCAATTTAATCCTCTACCTATTCACAATTATTTTTTCCCCTAAGAAAATTATCTCTTTCAGATTTGAAAATTTAATCCCACCCCATAGCTTCACTCTGTAAGTACCATAAATTATCACTTTATTAGACCGGTTATTAATTGGTAATATAATTACCATTTGCGACAAACAGACTCACATGTCCCTCACTTACAATACATATCGAAGACACGTTTATTTAAACAGAATTTAATTATTATTCAAATTATACGAGACTGCCGCCATGAAAATAGCAATTGAATAATACAATGTAGCAACTCATTTGGGTCATTAGTAACTTGAGAGTGGTCATTGATGCATTAAGTATCAGTAGTCAGGGAAAGGTATCCTTTAGCAGACACTATCATTCATATTTGGTCGTATATTCAAACTTCGAAGCAATTCGGATTTGGATTGCTTCGAAGTTTGAATATACGACCAAATATGAATGATAGTGTACCTGCTAAAGGATGCCTTTACCTGACTGTACCACGTAGTAAATTACTCGTCCTGTCTCCTTGGAGTAGTGGTGGTAAGCGTGATTAGGTACTGAGCGTTGAATCCATGGTCCGATCCTTGATGGTTTTTCTCTAGGCTTTGATGACGAATTCGTTGTAGGTTTTTCACTAGGCTACTTTTCACGCATTCGTTCATTAGTAAATCTTCTAATGTACCATGTACCTACTACATTTATGTAGGTATTTAACTTAGTACCTACAAAGGAATGATTACCTAATATATTAGGTATATACTAAAACCTTTTTAAAAGTATGTAGATTACGTTGGTGAAAACCCCATTCAAATCGGATCAGTAGTTTTTGAGAAAATCGCGGTCATACAAACATACATACGGGTCGAATATTGAACGTACTTTTTTTAAATTGGTTAAAATATAACTCATGGACTTCTTTAATTAACAGGTATAAATATATTCGTTATGGATAAAATATGATAGATAGTCTACGACTACGCTACCAAACGTGAGTTTATTTTGAACGGACCTTGATTTGTTTCAAACGAATGGTGGCCTAACCGATCGGAGGATAATAATATTAAGTCCTAACTCATCAACAAAACTTTTTGTAGGTACTCCCAGAAAGTCAACCAGAAAAAGCTATAGGTACCTCTGTCAAACTGAAGGACAAATAACATCAAAGAGTAGAATGATTTCATTTTTGAAATGGCCGGTGAAATTCAAAATTGTGCCATGTCCTCCGTGCTAGTCGTTTGTGCGTGTCTGCTCATCAGGGTGACCAGCGTGAACATCACAACGCAGCACCATACCATCTGCAGTGCGTATGGCTACCGTCTGTTGGAGGCCAAGTTCGGAAGCGAAGTCCATCTGCTGTGCTTAAAGCTAATGCCTATTGGTAAGCTTTCGACCGGTAAACATGACATATCTAGTCCAATTATAGCGCTTTGTGATTCCCAAGACATATTTTCTACGCAAACTCTTGACTTTCAAAATTGTCTACTATTATACAGTTAGTTGCAGAAAAGGCAATTAAGTTTTAAAGACTTTAACCATACAAATTGTATGGTTAAAGACTCCTTTAAAACTGAATGACCTTTTCTGCAAATGACTGAGACAATCAAGGTACAATTCCGATATCGGCGACAGCGCCTGATCGCAGCGGCAGCTATCCTACTATCGCCAAAGCGACACTAATAATCACTAGTGTCGCTTGCATTATCGTATCGTATTCCTACATTATAACGAACGACGACACTGTCGCCTTCAGTACATTTCTGTTCAGTGCCGCTGCTGGCCCGCCTGCCGCTGCGCTGGTGTCCTTACAAGAACTTTCGACTGTCTGGTAAACTACACCAAATCACTTTCCTGGTTCCTATTTCAGGCGGCTCGCCTTTGACAACCCACCAGGCTGCCCTATACCTGGACCCTGAGGACCCTGACGAGGAAATTCAATCTGTCGTCAAGGGTATCCCTCTGGCCGACATCACCATGGCATATGGGTTCCCCGTCGAGGATCCGTCTTCAGGCACCGCTGAAGGATACATCGGGGAAGACCATCAGTTCTATGGTGTTTTACATTTGGGTAGGTACTTATTTTATTTGGAAATAAGTATGCCTACAGTCTTGAAATCTCCGATAATTTGTCTGTCCCTTTACAGTTTTCAAAGTAGGTAAGTATATCTGACCTTGATAATAATTTAAGTAAACCTCAAAACTGAAAGATAGCATAAAGTTTTGGGATCTGTATTTTCTAACTCTCTTTCAAAATTACGAATTCACAACTTTTCGAAGTTATTATTTTAAGTAAGTATAGAATATTAATCGTACCTACATAATTAGGTATCAACATAGTCCATAACGACAACCTGTCTTCTTTATTTTATGAACGAGAAAAAAGCATATTTTTATGTAGGTATACGGCGACATAGACGTGAAGGCAGTTGTAACTTGTAACGAGTTAGGCAGAGAGAAGAATCATACATTCCCAGCAGACATGTAGGACAAAAACTTCTAGATAACTAGCCTAGAATTATTTTGAATTAAGAAGTTATTAAAAATAAATCCCTATCTTCACAAAATTGTTTCCATCAGGTAACCGCACTCTTCACGCGGATCCCTATGGCTACGACGATCCAAACAAATTTTTCGGCGCATTCGAAGACGACAATATGGCGGCACCACGGGCACGACGCGATCATGCACAGGTGATCAGGTGAAGATGATGGCTTTTTATAGAGATTGCACTGCCTATATGATTGGCAGGGCTGCCAGAGAACTCAAACATCCTTTACCACATTTAATGTAAGTAGGTAGCTAAACATGGCAGTACCTACCGATAAAATTATCGCCTAAACTAAAATGAATGGGTTTATTCAATTTATTAGCGCAAACAAAGATATTCTCCACTAGCTTTTGTCCGTGATTTCGTCGGCGTGATAGTACACAAGTGATTAATAATATTAATGTGAGGCCTCTTCCTGACTGGGTACTCTGGGTAGATTCTTTAGATTAAGAATCTGTGTACCGAAGCGACTACCAGGAAGCTCTCATAATATTTTAATTACATGCAGTCGGTAAAGAATCTGCACCAGCACTGCAAGTACGGACTTTGCATCGATAAGACATCGAGATCGCTAAGGTTCGCATTTTTATCGATCTTGTTATCGAATTTGGAAGTACGTAACACGCGACGATAAGATTTATCGTAGGCCGATTCGGTAAGACCCGAAAACGCACCGACACAGTTAGGAAGGCGCCTAAGGGTGTCGACCCTTAGGCGCCTTCCCAAAAATCTAAGCGCTCATCATTTTTTTCAGTACAACATTTTAGAGCGCGTTCCTTTCTTCCCTTACCGAATAGAAGAACGTAAGAGAGTCCCCGGGATTGCCCGCGCCAGGATCTGTGAACTTCTGCTTCTGGCTGATAAAGAGTTCTTCGAGAAAGACGCTAACTCGAGTCTGAACCATGTGGTGCGACGAATGATGCATGCCGTGGCTCAAGTTGATACTATATTTAGAAATGCCGATTTTAATGAAGATGGGATTCCTGATAACATTGGTTAGTTTGGTCTCCAGAATTATGCTCTTGCAAAGAGAAACACTAAGCCCCAGCAGTCGGAGCATTACAGGCTAAATATGCTTGGCGCTGCAAATTAAGTAATATTATCGCCTCACCAAACTACAAGTAGGTATTTTTAAATTCTCTTTTTTTCTTTCGTACAATTTTATTGAAAAGGGGTCGATAGGATTTTCGAAATTTTGAAAGGGGTCCGCGACTCCAATTACGTAAAGAAACCCTGCTCATATACTGAATATATGTTTTTTGATCTGCCTAAAAGTTTATTCCTTATCCAGGTTTCTCAGTGAAGTACATATTGGTGTTGACCTCAAAGGACACCAACACGCGTGTGTTTGGTGATCTCCTCGCGGACAAGGCGATTGATGGACGCAGCTACCTCATGCGGTTCGCGAGACTACGAAGACTGTCCGAAGTCTGCCTCGGAGTAGCGTTCTCCGGACACGCGTTTCATAATAGGACTTTGGGTTTAAGGTGAATAAAACTCTTTAATTTTGCAGATCCGATATAGATTTATGGACGTATGCAGCTACCGATTGTCTCGTTGGTTTAGTAGTCGCAAGCGCTACTCCTGAGCTTAACGTCCTGGGTTCGTCACCCGGGTCAGTCAGTGTTATTAAGAAATTCTCAGTAGCAGGCCGGAGCCCTGATTTTTGTCCGGTTAGTGGCAATGGGCTGGCCCCCTATTAGGTACATAGGACTGATAAGTATTATGACTCATAAGTGGCAAAATGTCAGTGTATCAAACACCTTTGCCTACCCTTGCAAGGAATGCAAGCGTTAAGTTATGGGCGCAGACGAAGGCACCAAATGACAACAGCTGGCGCAATTTGTATAAATAAACAATTATGTGAAGAACTGAAACCAAACCATGAATAGTTCTATGTCCTGCTATAGAATTGATAATCGAATGACTACCCTCCGTTCTTGAAAGCCTCTTCAAGTGCAGATTTATTAAGAGGGTTTAAAAACCAAGGGTTGTTCTCCACATTCCTCAGTTTCACCTCTCTCGGCGGAGGCATGGGAGGGGCAGCGGGAGGTCTGTGCGACAGGCGCGCGTACGGCCGCTCCTTCAATACCCTGGCCATAGCGCACGCTACCACAGAGGAGATGGGCAGGGTCCCGGAGAGGATAGCTGCTCTAACGCTTGCTCATGAAATGGGTAACGACTTTCACTGATTTATTATCAGTCTATAGGTAGATCTCCTGATATCATGGTCTCGTAAAAGACTGCGCTGTAATGCATAGTCATCGTGAGCATAATTACAGAACATTAATAGTTGTATGTGCGCAGTGTGCACCATGCTTGGAAAACCGATTGATTAACGGGCTTTGACGCGTGACGCGACTCCGTCCGCGTGGACTAATAAATTGGCAATTTTACATGACCTTATAGTGTAGGGTGGCTTAGTACGAAGAGGTCAAGCTGTATCTCTAGTTACTGTTCACCTCACCGGAATCAAATGAACTGTGGCTGAGATTTTAAGTTGGACCCCGAGCTACCGAGCTATGAAAACCACATCAAAATCCGTTTAGTCTCTTTTGCGTGAGGGGTGCACAGCAGACAAAAAGTAACGAAGTTATTTGCTGCTATTGCTTCTGCCCCCCAGGTCACAGTTTCGGCGCGCACCACGATGACAACTTCCCCAACCCAGAGTGTCGCGGCTACCTCATGGGATCCCAGTCCTCGACCGCAGTCAACGGCTTAAACTTCGAGTTCTCACTGTGCAGCAAACGATTGATAGCTGCCACTCTGAGCAGCATGAGCTATTGTTTGATGGAAGAGGATCGGCCGTATTGTGGGAATGGTAATCATCTATATGAAATAAAAATTAAATGTTGTTCGTTGGTAAGCGCATCACTTGAGAATGGTTGGACCGATTTAACATTTTTTTTATAAGTTGCCCGAAAAATTGGAAAATACCGGAAAAACTGAAAGCGCTTTTTGAGACCAGAATACACGATTCGAACGACAGGGACATCTAGTGTCGGGTCAGCTACTGACAACAAGTGTTTTAAGTTTTAACTGTTATGACAGTTTTTTGAACATCGATTATAATGTAATGATGTTCATAGTTTTCCCCACAGAGGAATTACATTTTCCTCCGTGGTTTTCCTTCAGTAGTTGTGGTAGCTTCGGTAGCTGCCTCTATAGGCAGCTACCGAAGCTACCACAACTACTGAAGGAAAACCGACATTTGACAGCCCCATACTGCTATCAGTATGGGGCTGTCAAAGACTTAATTATCATACCTCGATAAAACCAGCTCTCTTTGCTTAAAAGATAGAAATTCACTTTAAGTGTATGAGACGCTACTGGTATAACTAGCGGCACCAGTCTTGATCACAAACGTCACCTGCGCATTAGCTGATTTTTCGGTCTCTTTGGCGGAATGAAGAAGACGGGGGGCGCCGAAGCTGCACGCGATTGGTTCGTCAGTCAATGCTTGTCGTCTAATTGGACCATTCTTTTTTTATCATATCGTTACGTATTGTCAACTGTGTATCACTATTGGGCCGAAAATGTACCTACATGCGCGATCTGTGATCATAACTCACGCCGCTACCTATACCTAACATTAACTCGTTGCACTAATCCAGGAATAGTAGAAGAAGGTGAGTCCTGTGACTGCGGCCTGCCGTCCCGGTGCATCCACAAGGATCCTTGCTGCACGCCTCGAGGTGGAGGCGCCCTGCTCTTCGAAGAAGGGTACGCGTACTCTAACTTTGACATTTCTCTCTTTCTCACTCTCTTCTAATGAGAAGAGACTGGCTGGCAACCAAGGAAAACTTAATGTGAAGAGAGTGGCACCAGAACTTCTCCATCCACCATCAAACCATCTCTCTATTTCATCTTTTTTCTGACTATTAGGATGAAAGGCCTACCCTCCCAATGGGATTCCAATCATGAGAGGTTCGGCAGTCGATGTTTCCGAACGAATGATGTAGAACTGCTGCTGTACAAATAACTTTGGGTTCTATTTCAGTACTCTACATAAAGATGGCTGTTCAGTAGCCCCGTCAGCGATGTGCCACCCGTCCCAGGGCCTATGTTGCACCGCCAAGTGCCAGCTAGCAGACCTAATAAAGAGTGGTATTGTTAGTAGTATAATCCTAATATCATTTGTCCTTGTAATCTATGTAAAATGTTATTTTTAAAGTCACTGTAACTACTTGAATAATTGTAATAATTACCTTGAATAATTGTATAATTATATTATTTTTTTCATTGTATTTTTAACTTTTTTGATTCACTTTGATATACCTAATAGCTTTTAATTTTTGTATTTTTCTATAATCTTTTAAAGGTCTCATTGTAATTTCTTGTAATAAATTCATTCATTAATTTGTAGTTTTATTGTATTTAGTAGGTATTAGATAGTAGGTTTATTTATGATCTTGGTACACTCAAAATTAAGTAGGTATTTGGTAAAACTCGCAATGTACCTAATATCATATGCAATTTGTTGTCTAACTGCCTTCTTATTATACGAAATTAGCAAGCTAACTCACCTAGCGCAGATTAGATCATCTAATTTGGCTTAAATTCTATTCTTACCTAAGACTGGGAAAACCGTGTTAATCGTCAACATAGCAACAATAGGCACAATATTGTTTATAATACCCATGACCTGACAGTCCCGATAGTGTTAAGTGAGCTCCACATTAAAGTTTACTCATCATACTTAATTAAATGTTCTTACGTGGAGTATGAATAAAATGGAATGCTTATAGTAGTCGGTGCGTGATTGAGACTTTGAGATTGAGACGAAACACATGGTCTGAGCCAGTCAGGGTAGATAGCCACGGGCCGATGGGAAAAACGAGTTTATTAAGAAGTTCCCTCGCACATTAACACTCCATTACATGCTACTCTATGCCTTGTAATTGTGCTTGAAATAGTATATTACCCGTCGACAAAGTTATTTTTAAAATGACTAATTTACCTTAGCACTCAGTGAATGTTATCAGAGCTCTAAGTACCTATATTTTAAACTATGACTACCTAGGTACATTGTGTGGATTGTCACACGGTAACACAATTACCTACTTATGATAATATGGTATTGAGTTCTAAAAACCATAATCTAATGGGTTTCTTGTTACGTTCGAACCTAAAAACTTCTAATACTGATGCTTTCTCGACAGCAGCCTTGGCCCCAAAAATCGTAAGACTTTTCTAAGCAAGCTAGACTTCGTGATGGTCTTAAGGCTTCAGAAATTACAGACGTAACACCTTGCTATTATTTACCGAAGGCCCAACACTTGTTCTAAATTTTGTTCATCCCTAAATCAGTAGAACGTGCCAGCAAGCTCATTGTAAGCATCTCCCGCCACTGCGAATACTTACTCTTCGAGCAAAGATTCGGCCATCTTGAATCAACATTGTCAGAACTAAGCCGACCCTTATTGGAATATTGGAAATCTAAAATATGGACCTTGGCCTTCGATTTTGTTGTTTATTTTGCGTTCTTCCCATCAAAGCTTCAATGTTACATAGATACATAAACCTACATTATATCAAGGTTCCGTATTTGACTAGGTAGGTGCTGAATTATGCGAGTTGTGTTGTATTTCGGAATTAAGTAAGGTACTGTCAGGGTACGAACACTACGGCCTTCGGCCTATTTAAGTTTCTAAACAAGGATGAATCAGTCTATCTACTTTCACTTAGCATTTAGCGCCGGTGACGGGTGAACAGTGCAAGCTTGTGTTTTCCGACAGACTTTTAATGGCCAAAACTCCACGTACATCCCACGTAAATCCCACATGCCCAACGTAAGTTTGATGGAGGAATAGCTCCATCAAACTTACGTTGGGCATGTGGGATTTACCGTTCAAGTAGGTACTTTCTACCGAGAAGGACGTTTCACACAGTCGTCAAAATAATGGTAGATAGTACCAGTATCGCTAAAAGTGATACTATAGTTGATCTTGTCACCATCGCCATCGTTCCTGGCGTTTAACAGGTGCTCATATCATCGTATCATTTCCAGGACTGCAGATCCCAAGACCAAGAGTGTACGTGTCCAGTTTTGTCGTCCAAATGTCGGTGCGGTTTGAACGGCAGGTGTTTGCCGGACGGGTCCTGCCACGCGGCTGAGTGCGCCAGATTAGGGCTAAAAGAATGCCAGTGTGTCGAGATACAACAACAGTCTCATGGACTTCTGCCGGTAAGACCAAGTTTTGGCGATGCAATCTGAGCATTTCGCAGCAATGACCGTTTAAAAGTCAGCAGTTCAAGGCCGTAGCCAGGAATTTAGTTTGCGGGGGTTCCGGCGGGAGGGGCGGAACCCTGCTTAAGAAGGGCAATTTAGAACAACTTTTGAAAAACTGTTAGATAAGTACTAAAACTGTCGTTTTATTTTTATTTTAAAAGATGGCATTTTTATGTTACTTATTAGTTAATTTCTCCGATATTAAGTTGTGATTTAAAAGCAAAAAAAAATATGTTAAAGTAATTTCACTGTCCTAGGACGGGTTTAAACCCCAAAAATGCCCCCACCCGCCCCCTCCCTGGCTACGGCCCTGCAGCACTACAACAGAGTGCTATTATACACACACTTCTCTCGTTCCCCTATAAAAATGCTTCATAATCCTGCTACCTCAGGGTTCAATGCTAGGCGTGCTGAAGTTGTGCGGCATATGCTGTGAGCTGCCGGTACCGGGCGGGCGCTGCCAGTGCGTCGGCGCAGAGGAGGCGGCGCGCGAGAGACTTGCCAGCAACAACCCACTGCCCGACAACTGGCCCGATGAAGACTATAGAGGACGTTAGTATGATGTACCTACTGGTTTAGTGGCCTGATGTGTTAGCTAAGACATTGTATAATTCGGACAAGTTAGAGTTTTTGGGTCGAAGTATGTTAACAGCAAACCTAGCAGTAGAAAATTTCTTTCTAATTCAACTGGCTAGTGATCAGCCTTGATTAATCCCCGAGTTGAATGCAGGACCTCTGCTGAGACTAGCCGTGTACTGGGCAGCCAATCAAGCAAGCCAAGCAGCAAAGAATTTCTAGCTACCTAGTGCACGATAGGCCTTAAACCGCATTTAGTGAACCATAAAATATTCAGGCCAATCTATACTAATATTATAAAGCTGAAGAGTTTGTTTGTTTGAACGCGCTAATCTCTGGAAATACCAGTCGTATTCGAAAATTTATTTTTGTATATGATAGCCAGATTCATGAGGAACAGTATAGGCTATTTAACATCACGCTACGACCCTTAGGAGCCGAGCAAAAAGAAAAAAAGTCAGAAAGAACGCCAAACGAAAACTAAGAATAGCGCGGGCGGGTAAATAATTCGATTTCTTTTAAATTAAACGGCGTCGAAAACCTCCCCCCCTCTTCTTATGTCAATTTTCATCTCTATTCATTGTCATACAAATGATAAGGATAGTTGTATATTTAATCAGTGGGTAAAGTTAAGAGGCGTATATAAGGGGGCTAGTGTTTTATAACATTCGTTTGTTCCAGCGAACGTGACGGTCCGTCTGTGCGAGGGCTACGCGTGCAACAGCACGTGGTTGCGCGCGTGGCTGCCGGGCGGCGCGTGCGTCACGCGGAACGTGGTGGGGATATGCTCGCCCCGCGGCCTGTGCCGGTTGGACCACAGCACGCCAAGGTCCAACGTCTACCCGGACATAATGGTAACGTCTAACCAGGAGGTAGATAATGGTAACATCGATCAGAATTGGGGCTGAAAACGCGGCGGGATCGACTCAAATGTCAAAGTCAAAGCATTTATTTCAATTAGACCAATTACAGGTACTTTTGAATTGTCAAGGAGTCTGTCAGTTAGAGTGATGAAGCTGGATGCGTGGCAGAGTCGATTAAGGTTTTTTTTTTGCAAGTTTGGATTGTGGATCTGCCAGTGTATCTAGACAAAAGTGTATTTAAACAAAAACTGATTACGATAGCCAGAGTTGATTGATTCATCATCAAATCATACACGGTGAATTTTCGTTGGTTTTGGAACCGAAAGGGGTGTCATTATACTCATAATTAAAGACAATTTGTACTATGGGATACTTCTACTACAGAATTTGACAGTTTACAGTACGGTTGACGATCGTCGAAGCGAAGGGAGACCCCTTACTGCATGAAATTACATGGCAGCAATTCGCGTCGCAGTTTTCTGCGCTGAGAATAGGGATGTTGAATATATTTTTTTTATTGTGAATCTGTAAACTATTTGAAAAACGATAATTAACACCAAAAAAACCGATGAAACATCTACAAAATTGGCAAAGTTATAAGCGTTGTAAAATGATTTGCTAGACACGGACGGCATGCATGATAAGTGACGTAACACCACCTATGTCCGCTTCGCGCGACAAAGACGGAGCGATACTCCCTCCAAAAACTTTAAAAGCGTCTATGTTTTCCATTTTGTGATTTTTTTTTTTATTTTTTATTTTACTTTTTTGTTATTCCTATTCCTTTTTTGGAATAAAATAATTTATTTGTACTTTTTTAATAGTAGTCCACTACCGTATTCGTATAGCGCCCATGTGCAGTTTTGTGTATAAGCCAATAGCCATGTCCTGTTTGTTTCAGAACATTCACCTGAGTGGCCTCAAAAGCTCTTCAAAAAGCATGAAGCCAGCTTCAATGATATTTATTTCTAGTTTGTTTTTGTTCTGTTTAATAAAATAACGTACAATATCGATTCACTGTTTTTTATTAACAATTTATATAAATAATTTAAATAATAATTTTGTATAACTTAACACAAAAAAGAAGAATGTTCATTAGTTATAATATAAATTATAACTAATGAACATTCTTCTTTTTTGTCAAGTAATTCGTTCAATTAATCCCTTCAACTGTTACAATTGACAAACACAATTAATTTCGACCTGAATAAGGTTGTTAAAAAGATGAACTATTAATATTACGTATTTAATAAAATACGACGGTATGTTGTTGATGACCTAATACCTATTCACCGTATTTGGCAATATTGCTGTCTTTTTCTAGCAGGCGAAACAGAAATGAGATAGCAGAAATTTTGAGCTTTCAAATTAGTTGTTATTAGGTATGTGAAACTTTTGCATAGGTAGTTTGAATCGATATAGTACCGATACTATCGATAATATGGCATTTTTTAGACGAAAACTATCGATAATTTGGCAACACTAGCTCCGACCATTATGGTGATGACAATCCAGCCTCTTCAATACTTCCCACAGAGTTTCTCGAGCATCTTAAAGTAACAATACTTGACGTCAAAGTCCATATCATACCAGTAGTTGACCGCTATGCAGCCATGGCTCTGGCTCACGTGGTGGAACCAGAGGCTGGGCAGGTAGAGGCAGTCGCCTTTGTTGACGCGGACCGAGTACGCATGCGCCTTTTTGTACTCTGGGTACTTGGTGAGGTTCGGGGCTAGGGGATCTGGAATAAAAAATATGTATTAGTGTGACGATTGAATGGAATTAGTTTGATGGAACTGATCGTGACTAACGTGCTGCCTACTGCTGCTATTATACATGAAGATACGCCTGAGTTTGTATTTTGTTGTAACAGAACATCGAGCATTCGCCATTAAAATTTTATTGAACTGAACAATGAACACAACCAAACTTCTGTAAGAATAAAATTGTTATTACATATAAGTATTTCGTATTTTATTATGGTCAATTTCAATAGAACTTGTAAACAAACTCTATACAAATTCATCAAATTTTGACAGTTGGCCATACTAACATTGTTTACAAAGTTAACAAATTCAATTGAAATGGACCCTACATATAAGTACTTCGTTTTTACTTTATACCTATCCTGTCGCAGGTCTGCTGGCAGAGATTTCTTTAGAAATAAGCAGTACCTTTATACCTAATGTCTCATCTGTATTTGTTTTTCTTGTCTTTGATATTTTGTGTGTACATAAATAAATAAAAGAATAGTATCCGCCAGGAAAGATATTCACAGATCGCGCATGTACATTTTTGGCCCAATAGACAATAGAAAGTTGACAATACGTAATAGAGAATAGTCCAATAGACGACGAGCATCGACTGACGAACCAATCGCGTGCAGCCTCGGCGCACGCGATTGGTTCGTCGTTCAAGAGACCGAAAAACCAGCTAATGCGCAGGTGAACGTTTGTGATAATATTTCACGCCGCGACCTATATCTGTAAGAGATTTAAAAAAGCTGTTATGATGTTAGCTTCATTGGTTGTTGCAGGTTGCAGCAGCCAGTCCGACATATGAAGGCTTATTGGAATTTTTGGATAATTTCTGGATATTGTCAAAATAAAAGCCAAAGGGATACGCAATTAGTGTTCAGGTTTATACAAAATATAATACAATCTCACCTATACTGATCCAAGGCAATCCCCCCGAATGATCAAACTCTTCATGAAATACAGTTTTATCCCCCGTGTCCGTCTGCTTCACCACATCAACCGTACTTCCTGGGATAATGTCCCACTTGCCATCCTCGTGTTTGAACTCAGCCTGTGGGTACCGCTTGTAAGGCACGAAGGGGAGGTCCGTGGGAGGGATGAGGATGAAGTCTTTGTACCCATCTATCACGCAGTATATGTTCTCATAGGGGTCTTTGTGCACTGGAATAGGAAGTTCAGATTATAATACACTAGCTGTTCCCCGAGGTCTCACCCCCGTTGCTCGGCTCCTAAAGGTCGTAGTGTAATGTTAAATAACCTATACTGTTCCTCATAAATCTGGCTATCATATACAAAAAGATTTTTTCGAATCTGACTGGTAGTTCCAGAAATTAGCGCGCTCAAACAAACAAACTCTTCAGCTTTATATAGTTAGTATAGATTGCTGTTTGTTGGATATATCTAAAAAAAAACCGGCCAAGTGCGAGTCGTACTCGCACACCGAGGGTTCCGTATTTGGACGTATAAAGTGAAAAAATCCGGACCGCATAACTAAGTTTGTTTGTGAAGGAATTTTGATGATTTTGAAAAAAACTGTACTAGTTAGGAACATCGTTGTATTTTTGGTGCCATATTTGGGTCAATTCCTATCAACTCTAATTATTTCAGATTTTTCGCCCCGCAAACTTCGGAGATAAGGGGGGGGGAATGGTATTTTTTTGGTCATTTTTCATCATATGTCGAAAACTGTGAGACATAAAATAAAATAAAAATATATTTTAAAATGTGCAGATCAAGCCCTTTCATATGATATGTCACTTGACCTAGTAACCCCACTTTAAAATTTTGGACCCCCACTCCGGCCCCCTTTGCAATGAAAATAAAAATATTTTTGGATATTTTTCATTTGCAATAAAGTTGAACAAGCATTCTTTATAACTGTTCCAAATTTCAAGTCGATAGCATAAGTAGTTGCTGAAATAAGCAGGTGTGACAGACAGACAGACAGACAGACAGATGAAGTCGCACCATAAGGGTTCCTTTTTTACCATCTTGGTACGGAACCCCAAAAACTGGAACATAGTGGTAGTGGGGCAGTGAGCAGTCTGATGTCACATTGTAGGCGCGTCGCTCCAGTTGCAGCCCTGATATTTGAAATTCTGACAGGAGCTATACGCTGACCTACCCTTAAGTTTTAGCAGCACTGAGCTTAAGTGGTTACAATTTTAAATCCATTCAAGTTTCTGAATGTCTCTTATGGCGCGGATGGTAATAGCGGCGCGGGCCACGGAATAGACGTGTCTTGTAGCGTTTCATAGCAAAACGCGTCCGATTGTATGGTCTACGAGCCGCGCTGGCCGCTCGCGCTGACGATCAGCGTGATTGTGAAATCACCCTTAGGTAGCATAAGCATAATCAGCCTATAATGTTCCCACTGCTGAGACACAGGCCTCCTCTCTGTAAGAGGGAATGGGCTGTAGTCCACCACGCGGGGCCAGTGCAGGTTGGTGGACGTCACATGTCTTCGAATTTTCGGTTCTAGGACATGACGGTTTCCTCACGATGTTTTCCTTCACCGTTTCTAGAGCAATGGTGGTGAAACAAATTGCACAAACTGTACGCCTTGCCGGATTTCGAACCCACGACATACGACTTGTAAGTCGGGGCCGCTAACACTGCTCTTGGTAGCTCTGCTCTTAGGTAGGTTCAACATCAAACTCACTAGAAGTAACAGCTCTCTCATCGCCCATCCAGAAGTTGACTGCATCCGGCCTCTTGTCGAAGGCTTCGCTGGCAAAGGGTATCTCAGTGAACACATCCGGCAAGAGTTCAGGGAAGTCTGATGTTAGGTTGGAGTTCTGCTTTTGGATGTATTGGATGTAGTTCTCTCTGAAAGATTTTTTTTGGGTAATCAGATGGGCCATAATCGTCAAGTCACTGGGCGGCGCCGAGACAGGCCTGAAAAACGCTGGTGCGATCACTTAGCGTGTGTTCATGATAGATTGGCCAGAAAAGGCAACACGACAAATTCCAAAAAGTATGTGATTTGTTTATTAATACTTTGTCTTTAAACAATTTAGGGTCCTGCGTGTTAAAGGAAGTACAGAATCCACATGCTGAGAAAAAGAATGCCATAAGTTATAATAAATAACTAAACATACTTTTTCTGTTCCAAACCATCCAAGAACACCGACATAGTCATTTCCACTTCATAAGGAGTCACAAAATAATCTTCTCCCTTTTCATTTTTAGTTATTCCATCAGCTAAGCCATTCGGTGTAATGGCTACCGTCACTTTCTTATTTGGAATGATTTTTCTGTAAAAGTAAGAAATAATTAGATATCCTCATAATACAATAGGCAAAAGTACAGTACACTGGTGCCCAATGATAGGATTGCACATCAAAGGAAGAGGAGGATTATTAAAGCTAAAATTATTTTATATTAATTTTTAATGCCTTAAAACGTATTTTCCTAATTTACTGTGCTAAATCACTAATCCTATACCAATTCTGGTGGATACTAGTTATTGACAAACACCATTTTCATCTTTGTGTACTTATTAGTAAAGTTTGATCACTTAATAATTTGTGTCGCCGTTCACAGGTGTCGTCAAAGACACCACATGTGATAGGCGACATTCGTAAGCATTTCCCTATTAGTTTTTTGTGGTCAGGCAGTACCTACCTATTTATTCCAATCCAAACAGGTAACGAAAATATTTACAAAACTGAGACATAAAAAGGGAAAGGAAATAGGCTATCTATGCTGTGATATATTTTGTGATTGTTATTAACTAATACAAACACTACTATACTTTTTTAATTGCTTCTGGTTCATTCATGAAAGAGATTCCAAGCCTTTCCAGCGATATGCAAATCTTGGCAAAAGGGCTACGAATATATTAATTTTTTACCTGAAATAATCCGCATTCCATTTAGCCACAGCTGGCCAGTTTGAGCACCCGCCTCGTATTAATACTGGGATATTTTTCGACACATAATCTCTATGGAACTGTAGAGGCTCTAGAAGACCTGTTTCTGCTAGTTCACTACCTAAATATAAAGCTGAAATCATAGAAAAATAAGTTGATCTCTGAGGTTGACACAAAATCAGTTTTTTAGGTTTCTGATGAATATTTACCCGAAGATTCCTCATTTAAAATTTGGTAAGCTGCAGTTAATATGTTATTCATGGTTTTTATTTGATTTGAGCGTCTTTTAGTACCTAATAATATTAAAAATATTTTGAAACATTTTTGTAAACATAACCTGAAATTTGTTTTTGAATTTGACAATGACATTAGCCGATTAGCGGCATTGACATTTGGCATGCATGACAGAACCAGAACTGACAGCAAAATATTGCGTTCAGATTTATAAGATAGCTTAAAAGTATGTAATGGTAGGTATGTAATCAAAAGATAATAATAAAATACTTTTTTGAGCCGTATCTTTAGACGACTTGGGAACTTTTATGCATTCCTGTACAGCTTGGCATTTTTTCTATATCATAATTATTCTGATTCACACCGCACTACCAAACCCCTCTTCTCGTTAAACAAAGACTACTATATAAAATGTACTCTGTGGACTGAACATGATAGGTACCTACTCTTTGCGATTGCTGGCCCTGCAGCACAGTAAAAATATGTACCTACATATTTTTACTGTGCCTGCAGTCTCGACATAGATAACGATCGCTTTACGACCGAAATCGGTCGCTATAATCTATTTTTTTTCTATGGATTTTTTCATAGATAGCGATCGTTATCGATAGATAGCGATCGTTATCTATGTCGAGACTGCAGGCCCAGGGCTGGGCAATTCTACAAGGCCAATGATATTCTAAACACTACAATAAATAAAAATATACTCAAGTATTTGTATCAAGAACATTATTTTAATCAGGCACACGTTGATTTTATGAGACAAAAACTAGTTACAAAATAATTATGATTATTTTAAATATATTTCATAGGCATGGGTTTCTTCAAAATTCCCTTAATAGGAGGACCTTCACTTTCAAGCGGGGGCTGCTTTGGTAGCGGCGGGGGCTCCATCGGCGGCGCTATGCCCTCGCTCGGGGAAGGCGATGTTCTAGTCCGCCAGAACGCGCGTGGCATGAACGTGTAGGTGGAATCGAATGCTGTTACTGAAACAAAAACTATATTGAACGATGATATTGTGTTTGCTATCGATTTCGATAATAATCATTAGTAACTTATGTAGATAGTATTAGGTAGTTTTACAGCCTTAGATTGATTATGCCAGGTGGATTGATTACCTACACAAAACAGAATATTTAGCCAACACAGAGAGAGCCTGAAGTCACAAAAGATATCTGGAAAATGCAGTCACGATTTAAACCTACATAAATAAATTGACCTATTGCTGGGCCAAAACGATTTCTGCTATACAGGTGAATATTTTTCAAGTGGACGTGGATGGTCATATGATCATATCCGAAACTATAAGAAATAGGGACTTATACTCAAAGGAGTCTCGGGGCTGATTTTAATAAAAATTGCATCATTAGATTTATGGTAAATCAATTTTCCTAGCCAATGATCGAACCCGTTCCTTTTCAAATAGATTTTAAGGTTGATTTTCGTATGGCCTAATCCGAAACTTTTTTCTTTGGCGATCCAAGAGCCCACTTGAAAAATTCCTTTTTACATAAAAAAATATTGTATACTTACATATTTTATACTTACGTTTAGGTTTCTGGTTAGAGAACTCAGAAATACAGAGAGCACTCTGAGCCCTGGGTCCAGAAAGCATATTGAGATCGAAGAACTCATCGACCCCCTTGCGAGTCGTCTCGAATTTGTTCTTGTCGTGTAATTGACGCAAACGAACTACCCTATCAAAGTTCTGCATGAAAGTTTTCGAAGTGTTATGGATGACCATGGTATCCAGCACACCTGCAAAATAAGATGGATAGTGGAGCTGAATGAAATTATTTTTATTTGATAGTAAACGACATAAAGCTGCACCTGTCCAGACGAAAAATACGTTGTAGTTTTATTTTACAGAGGGAGACTGTTGGGCTCTGTTGGCATGAATATTAGAATTTCCGAACAGGAATATTGCAATAATACTTTCTAGTTCTGCATAGGTTGAATAATATAAGTAATTCACAACCATTCGACTGATTCGACAAGCTTCCGTGCGTTTTACGAGTACCGACGAAAACCGATGGACTCGTAAAACGCTAAATAGTGTTTTACGAGTCTATCGGTTCGAAAAGCAGATAATCGAACAAGTGTCATTACCAACACGGAAGCTTGTCGAATGGTTATGAATACCCTGTGTTGTTCAAATTCTGATATCGAAGCGGGAAGCCCGCAATCACTACGCACACAATCTTGAATGTTGAAATGTGGAATATTGTCTTTTAGGAATGCGATCAATGTCAGCCCGCGAGACACTACCCTCTACCTCTGGTGGGCAACCAGCCTAGTGGCTTGGCAGCAGTGTTACATTGATATTGAGAAGATATCTGTTGTTTTACGAACTTCTCCATATTAGCTCGCCTTAGGACAAATCACCCGAAAAAGTTAAACTTAGGTACTTCCCTGATTGTTCAGGCGGTTCGATCTCAATCGCGCAAAAAGGACGTCGCCTAGGTATAGTCTATTTGATTCTTAGCAATAGGCGCTAAGAAGCAAGTACTATACATACGTAGTTGCGAACACCTCGCGATGATGGTCTCCTTATACCGATGCTTCTTAGTCATAGGGTTGCCTAGAAAATTGATGTCCACTAATCCCAGCAGTGTGCACAGGTCGTCAGCAGTGCCCTGTCGTACATAATACAATTATTTTAAAGAATCTTATTGCATGTCACTACTAGCCTTTATAAGAATCGTATAAGGCCAGACAGGGTGCGATAATATTGGTCGATAGATCTATTAAGCGAAATGCGCTTCACCGCGCGCCGGTAAGGGCCAATTTCACCAAGCTCTGTTAGTTGCTAATTTAATGTCCAGCATTGTGACGTAGTTTCACTATGCAAAACAGTCAAAATGACAACCGTTGAAATGCTTTACGGGACAATTAGAAAGTATCAGAGCTTAGTGAAATTGGCCCTAAGAATCGAATAATTGTAACTTGGACTTGCAAAAGCAATAAATACTTTTTTGGCGCTTACTTCGTAATCATGCAGCTTATTCTTTTTGGCTATGAGCACCTCCAGTCGTCTTAAAGGCTTTGCCCAAGCCATGTCAGTTAGTTTGTTCTCAGATACATTTAGTATCCTTAGGGAGGCCTGGAAACCCAATAATTTCTATTAGGTAGGTAGGTACTTCATCTCGATTAAGGGACATATTTTAGTGCCGTAACAAAACTAGACGTAAATCAAACTGCAGTTTGATAAGATCATACTCAGGGGTGGGGCAAAAAGAAAAAACTCGATAGAAGGTACACACGGCTACACATCAAGCGATACATTCCCAGTTTACACTGACCTCTCACTGTAAGGAAATCCTATACAATGCGAGATCAGCTTATACTGGAAATGTATAGCTTGATCTGTAGCCGTGCGTACAAGTTACTAATATTTTATTGATACCTACCTTAGTAATACTTATTAATACTTACTTATTTAACCCAACCACCTACTGACATACCCCACTGTTCTATGTTAGCAATTTAGTTTTTATTACTTAAATTAGCCTGTTTTGGCCGCAAGCCAGGGTGGGGCAAGTAGGCCACTTGCCCCATACTGCGTACGCCCATGTACTTACACCAATAAAAATGAGGGTCCTTGGGTCAAAACACAGGGCATCTGGACTGTCCATATTCTGCTTTTCTATGTGCAGTTCTTCTAAATACCTCAGTCCTTCCAAGTTTTCCACAACACTGATCCTGTTGTTTCCCAAATACAATTTTTTTAAACAATGCATGGATTCCAGACCTTCCATTTTGGTGATTTTGTTCCATTGCAAATGTAGATGAGTAATGTTATATAAGTTTTCTAGGTTTTCTATCTTTGATAACTGGTTATTGTGGTAGTACGCGTATATTACGTGATTTGGATTCTTAGGAATAGGCTGAAAGAGGCAAAATCTCATTTTTATAGAGAACAGCTTATTATTATTTTTAGCTTAAGTATTATTATATTATTAGCTTATTATATTATTATTTTTATAGAGCTTCGACTGACGAACCATTCGCGTGAAGTCTCGGTGCCCCTCGTCTTCTTCATTTCACCAAAGAGACCGAAAAACCAACTAATGCGCAGGTGACGTTTATGATGATCATCATTGGTGCCGCTAGTTATCTATACTATAATATTATAAAGATGAAAGATTTTTTTGTTTGTTTGTTTGTTTGTACCGAATAGGCTCCGAAACTACTGGACCGATTTTAAAAAATATTTCACTAATAGAAAGCTACATTATCACTGAGTAACATAGGCTACTTTTTATCCCGAAAAAATGCACAGTTCCTGTGGGACACGCGGACGAAGTCGCGGACGAAGTGCTAGTACCTAATATTTCTAGATTTATGTAGTACCTAAGGATACTTTTAGCAATTTAAATTAGCACCCACTTGAGACTAACTTCTGCCTGGCCAAGTAAGATCGTGTGAACTATTATTATATGACTGGAAAGTTGAAAGAGATTCTTATGAAAGGATTGTTTGTCCATATTGCGGTGTGAAACCGTTATTGGAGGAGCTGTCAATGAAAAGCATACAAATAATTAATTTAGAACTTACTATTTTAGTTAATCCTTTCTCATGCATGAACAAATGCGTTTGTTTTTTCAAGATATCAGAGCTTTTTTGTCGTAGAAGTTTTTTTGCTTGTTTTCGCAATTTTTCTTCGCTGTCTTTTAATTCGGTTAATTTCGGTGGATTACTCATGTTTAAGCAAATATTAAAACATATTTCTAAAGTAAAATTCTTCTAACAATTATTTATTTACAGAATGATCGATCAAACAAATTTAAAAATGGCGCCTATCAGTCAACGTGTTGCTTTTTTTATAATCTTGGCTATCTGTAATCTGTGGTTGGTAATTGCCAAGCAAGCTCTTTGACTTTGACAGTTTGACGTTTAGTTTAGTTCTTGAATCTTGTCCAGTCTTGCCAACTTAACGGATTTTTCGTCAGATCTTACGGATTATGGTAAGGCACTAACGGGAGAAAATATTTTCTGACGGCTAACGGATTTATTAACGGAAATAGTTTTGTCTAAAAAAGTCATAATATGATGCTAAAAATGCTAAATGATGCTGAAAAGGACATATTAAATTTAGTGGCATTCAGTCCGGGAAGTCCCAAAGCATAGATATTCTATGTGTCGCGCCTTCCGTACTTCACTTAGGCTGTAGGCCTGGGTTCCGTACGGAATCGCGTGGGCAACAAAACATTTCCATTACAGGTAGAACAAGTAAACTCAATAATACCATAAAACTTATAACCATGGGTCGACTGTTATTTCTATGCTTGGTTGAGAGTTAAGTTAGTGACTCGAACTCATTATCTGCTTCGCAAAGTTGAGCTATGCTCCGCCAGGGTCTACTTGCGTAGTAACCCAAGGGTCTACTCACGTATAGAGTGACCCCAATTCTAACCAGCTTTCCCCATAGTTACATGTCTTATAGTTTTAACAGTCTATTATAGTGATTTTATCACTCACCTGGCTCCAGGGTTGGAAGCCTCGGAGATATTCTCCATCCATCCACGTGCTCCTTACCGCAATGGTTCAGCACCCTTTTTTTTCCGCGTTATCGCGTTCGCGCGCTTTCTTTTCCAGTCACCCTCTAAAAAGTGCACATCGACAAAAATTAATCTATGTCAAGCCAGTTCAGTGTTGCCACAGAACAATTATTAATACCAGTGTGCACTTACCATGTTACTGCGACTGAAAATACCTCGCGTTCCGCGACACTCCCACGAGAGAAGAAGTTTATCATTGCAGCAGAGTGAGCAGGTGACGCGTCCACTCTCGGATCCGCTCCGTCGCACGAATGGCTGCGCCTCGTCTGCACCTCAATGCACCATCCACCATCGGTGGAACCACTACGTCGTCTCCCGCAACAGGTGTATCCTGCCTAGTGTCGACATTGTCCTTTTCACCTATCTCTGTCTCGTCCTCTTGCGTGAGGTCAGCGTCAATCTCCTTGGAATTTGATGCATCAGAGATATCGTTAGTGTCTCTTTGAGATCCTTCAAGAATTTCTGCACTTTCTTGAACTTGAGGGACTTCTGTTCTTCCTTGCACAAACTTTTCATGTTCTTCCAAGTTTGTACGAACAGCCACCTCTGTTTGGTCATGCACTTGTTCAGACTCTTGATTGAGGTCACATTGTTGCCTCGCCTCGTCATCTGCTTCAAGTGGATAGAGATGTCCAATTGAGCGAATAAGGACAGAATCTTTAGTCTTCACCTTTGCCACCCTGCATACATTGTCGGTACCTTTTATCAGAGCGACTATTTTCCCGGTCTTCCAAAATTCTCGATTTTTGGAATCTGACCATATTTGAACCACGTCGCCTATCTGTGGACTACGGTGAGACTTAACTCTTGGTTGTTTGGGTAGATGCTTTGACCTTTCTCTCAAGCTCATCAAATACTGGCCAATAAACATTTGCTTGAACTCTTCAATGATTTTGAGCCCTTGTTTCCAGCTCTGTATGAGATCAATCTTCGCTAATGTACCCACAGGTGGTACTTCGACTGATGTGGGTTCTACCATCAGGCATTGTCTCAAGCTCAAGAAATCAGCTGGTCGCAATGTGTGTTCCAATTCTGTTCCAGTTTGGGTTATTGGTCTGGAATTCACCACTGCTTCAATCTCTTTCATAACTGTAACCAATTTGCTGTCGTTCAAAAGGTGTTTTTCGAGAGTACGCTTGAGACAGTGTTTCACTAGAGCAACCAATCGTTCATAAAATCCTCCGTGCCATGGTGCCAGTTGTGGAATAAACCTCCATTCAATTTTATGTTCAACACAAAATGGTTTTGTCATAACCTCTGAAGTGAGCTTGAAACAGGTAGCGTTATCTGAATATATGCGTTTTGGCGCTCCTCGTGTTGCTGCAAATCTACGTAGGGCTAGCAGACACTCTTCAGCTGTAAGATCTTCCACAATTTCCAAATGAATCGCTCGGACAGCTAAGCATGTAAATAATGCTACCCACCTCTTTGCTTTCCCAGTAGATGTATTTACCAGCAACGGCCCAAAGTAATCTACACCAGTGAATGTAAAAGGATCACTGTAATTAACTCTTTCCGGGGGTAAGGCTGATGTGGGCGGAAGCTTGTAGGGACCACCGCCATGTTTAGTACATTGCACACATCTTCTTATGACCTTTTGCACTTGAACCTTCCCTTGAGGTATCCAGTATCGTTCCCGGATAATACTCAGGGTGTGTGCAGCGCCAACATGATAGTTTCTGTCATGAGTCTCTTTTATGATTTTGTTTGTCAACTCACAATCCTTTGGTAATAAGACCGGGTACTTCATGTCGTAGCTCCAACTGGTATTAGTCATACGACCTCGGCACCTTAGCACTCCATCCACATCCAAGAAGAGATCCAGGTTTCTTGAAAGATGTGTCTTCTTACCAGCCAATTCTTCTGGAAAGTGTTGCCTTTGGATTTCTTTTAAGTCAACCACAGTTTCATTGTGCAATCTGTTCTCTGGTTTGTGTACATCCCAATGATTATCAGATTCAGGATTATCCGTTTCCATTGGTTCATCAGTACTGTTTTTGTCAACCACTGTACTTGTTTCATCTGGATCTTCCTCAGCAAGTACATTATTCTCCCCAGTACATTCCTCAGGGGCCTCCCCATGAGAAAGAAGAGTCTGATGGACCACATAGTGGCGATTCTCAGGCCAGTGTGTCTCAGGTTTCTTCAAGAAATCTGGACCATTGAACCATAGCTCCTTCTTCTCCTCCCAGAGTTCGGGCCTAGTGGCGACATCTGCAGGATTAAATTTTGTATTGACGTAGCACATCTCTGTTTCAGGATGATTCTTCTTTACTTCATTTATTCTGTTTGCCACAAATGGAGGAAGTAATTTGTTAGAATTCATCCAGCCAAGCACCACAAGGCTATCGGTCCACAGGTATTGCTTTTCTATTGAGTGACCAATGTTGTTCTTCAGGTAGGTCAACATTCTGCTGCCAATCAGGAATCCCAAGAGTTCCAGCCTTGGAATCTTCAGCTCATCTTTGTCCTCAATTCGTGAGATACGTGACTTCCCCATCATCAAGGATACTGTTATGTATTGTCCATTTTGACCCCGTATGTACACGGCACAGGCAAATGCGTTCTTAGAAGCATCTGTAAACGCGTGAAGCTGGTATCTTGTATTCGGAGACTCGGTTCCTACATATCTCGGAAGCTCTACATTCTGAACTTGTTGTAGATCCTTTAGGTTTGCTTTCAGCACCTGTTTCAAATCATCAGGCAACTCTGCATCCCATTTCAGTTTTCGTTTGCAGATATTTTGAAACAGCAGCTTCATAGGTAAGGCCAATGGACAAACAAATCCGAGAGGATCATAAATTCGAGCCATGTCACGCAGAACTGTCCTTTTAGTGCTGGTGAGAGAATCCTGTTTAAAATAATCTTCAGATACTTTTAGTTTTAAGGTATCTTTATTCAAATTCCAAGAAAGTCCAAGAACCTTGACATGTTCCTCATGACCTGCTTGGTGAGCTTTTGGAATGGTCTTCATGAGTTCTGTGTTGTTTGAAGTCCAGTCTCTAATATTCATTCCTAGCTGCGCAAATGTTTCTCTCGTCTGCTCATAGATTTGTTTGGCTTCTTGTACGGTGTCCGCATTAGTTACCAAATTATCCACATAACACTTGTCAGCTATATTTTTCAGCAGATCTCCCGAGGTTGACTGAGCCATATGATGTCTGATTGTAGCTGTGAGCAGCATTGGACTGCATATGATACCAAAGGGTACACGACAGAACCGTAAATACATGAGGTTATCACCACTTGGTTCTTTATTTAGTTCTTTGATCCACAAGAACCTTGTTACATCACGATCCTTATCCTGCAACCCAACTTGTAAAAATGCTTTCTCAACATCAGCCATCAATCCTATCTTCTTCATACGAAACTTGAGTAACAATGCAGTTAGATCTTCAAGAAACGAGGGCCCACTGTAGAGACATTCATTGAGACTCTTTTGACCAGTTGTTTTCGCTGAAGCGTCATATACAAGTCTTCCCTTTTTTCCTTTCTGTTTGACCATGTGATGAGGAAGGTAGTGAACCAACTGATCAAGCCCTTGGTCCAGTTTTGGGTCAACCTCCTCAATAATTCCAGATTGTAACTGTTCCTTCAATATGGCGTCATACTCTTGAAACGAGTCTTCATCTATCCTCTTCAGCATACTCTTTAGTCTACCAATTGCTAGACCGAAGTTAGAAGGAAGTTCAGGCGGGTACTGAATCCATGGCCATTTAACATAGTATCTGCCACCTTGGTACTGAACAGTTTCCATGAAGTGTTTTACAGCTTCCTCTTGTCTTGTAGCCTTAGGGTTGTCTTTTTTTTTTTTTTTTTTTTTGGGGATGGGAAATCATCAAATGACCCCTCCCGCTCTGGGCGGAGCGGAAGGGAGTGTCAGACTCTTACTGACTAAAACCCACCCATGTTCCTTCCTTAGCCCTTTTGTCCGGGTCAGCGGTATCCCTTCCGGACGATCCCGCTTTCCCGGCAGGCTTGGGCCCTAATGGGCCCCCTCTCTGATGCTGACATCTCTTTGAGGCGCGCGTGGAACACGTACGCGCCGTTCGGCACGGGCCTGGTCCTGATCGGACGGTGAGCTACCCATTACTCACCGCCCGCAGGCCCGCGCCTACGGTGGCCGGGAGTCGTCACGCGGCTCCCGACGCCCGGAGCGTCTACCGCGGCGGCTTGGACGGGAGAATCTCTCCCTCTCCCGTCCCGCCGCCTCCTTCACTAGCATGACTGCTTCGCAGAAGGAGGCGACTGCCTCCCACTCCCCCTCGCCCCGGACCATGGCTTGAACCAGGGCCGGGCGCGAGAGGTCGCCGCCGCTGCCGATCGCCTCTACGAGGACACGGCGGTGCTCCGCCCATGCAGGGCAGACCCCCACCGTGTGCTCCACCGTGTCCTCAGGGCGATCAACGCAGTGATGACACCCGGGAGCCTTAGGGTTGTCTGTAATACCAATACTTTCCAGAGACCATAAGAAGTTTACATCTATATTCCTTAATGGTAAATCTGGCTCTGCAAAGTATGGGCAGCTTGGTATGTGGCATTGGCAGTATGTTGTCACAGTCAAAGCAGAAGTCTCTTCATTAACATTAGTGTACCCGGAGAGAATCCACCCAAAATCAGTGTTGATCAAATAAAGATTTGGTGACAATTCTACTTTCTCATTTCTCATAAATGAACTGTAGTAGTCATTCCCAATAAGTAGGTCAATGCCCTCACCCATAGAGTCATCATCAGCATGTATGTCTATGCATTTGTGCACATATTTTGCAATGGCAACTTTATCTGTAATCCGATCGACAATATTCACCTGTACTTTCCTAGTAACCCCTCGTTTTGTTTCAATTATAATATCAGTTACCGGACTACATGTTTCTTTTGGATGTGTGGCGCCAAAAGTATAAATCAACAACAAATCTTCTTTACTACTAACCAATCCAAGATTATTTGCAACTTTCTTTGTAATGTAACTACGTTGACTGCCACTGTCAAGCAGAAGCCGGTTTTTGGTTTGCTTTGGCATGTTACTGGGATTTCTTATCCTTCCCACTGCTGTCTGTAAATAGGTAAAGTAAGATAAGTTGCAGATAGTATTGGATATAGTATTATCACTGTCAGGTTTCTCACCTTTGTATGCAGTTTTAGGGCAGAATATCAACAGGTGATCATCTTTACAACGGAAGCAAGAAATTTTTTTATGACACTCTTCTGTCTTGTGACTCATAGTCAAACACTTCAAGCATCTGCCTGTATCCTTGAGCTTCTGTCTCCTAGCTTCACTGGTCTTGAAACGCTTGCAGTCTGAACTCTTATGGTTACTCAAATCACAAAATAGGCAAGCTCGTAAAGATTTCTTACTTGGAGGCTCCTGTCGGGTATCAGTATTATTGCTTTGTCTTTTCTTAGCCTGGTGACTCCGGTTACCTCTTGGTTGGTATCTCCATGGTTTGACTGCTTTCACATAAAGAGACTCAGTAGTACTTGATGAAGGTAACTTTCCTGCATTTTCCACCACACTTGATTTGAGAACAGATGACCTCTCCATAGCTGTAACTATCCGGTTTAAGTTTCTTCTAATGGTCTTCATAGATTCATCCTCATCAGCCATCAGGTGGAGCTCATGTATCACTTGCTCAGGAAATTTACTCAAAACCAGAGCTCTTAAGTGGTTACCATTACCAGGTTCACCTAACAATTCCAAAACTCTAAGGTGATGCTCGACAGTGTCCAGTGTTACTCTGCATTGCTCGCTGGAGTGCTGAGCCTTCGATAAATTGTTCAAAGCCATGTAATGTGAGTCGATCTGTATGGTATCTGACCCGAATCTTCGCTTCAATGTGTCAACTGCAATTTCATAGTTTGCTCCAGTAGTGGGCAAGCCTGCCACAGATTTCAAGGCAGCACCCTCCAAGCAGCTCAGCAAATATGAAAGTTTATCCACATCTGCTATATTTTTGGCTTCAACATTACTCTGGAATTTGTCCCAAAATTCGCACCACGTTATCTGGTTTCCATCATATTTGGGCAGTTCCAACTTAGGGAGCTTTGTTGACGATGTCCCAGACGCCGATGTAGGATTCCCAGGCGGTACATGCCTACGTAACGTAGTAACTAGTTCTTCAGCGACTATTTGTCGTTCCAAGCATTCGTTGACCATCGATTGATCCGGTACTTGAGAACTGGTAACATAATATTTATTTTCAGTGTCTAGTTTATCTATCAGGTCCTGAATTTCCAAAACGTAATGCTGAATATTAGACTCATGGATGCCGGTTGCGCATTCGGCTTCAACCGACACAACTTTTGCATCAAGTCGGTCGCGGCGCAGTTTGAGTCTACGTACCAACGCTTCTTCCATCACGCTCTCAAATAAACCCACTTTAACACTTAGTTTAAATGAATTTACCACTAAATACACTAGATATCTAAACGATATTCTATAATTTCCACTATTCACAAGTTTTCCGTAGGTAGAACAAAAACTTTTCCTGAGGCGGCAAACTGTGCACTAGTGCTGTCAAGGAGGCGATGAGTAGTTACCGGTTTTTTCTATCAATAAATAAATACGAATTTCTGTAACCAAATGCTACTTATAGCATTTAATGCGGCAGTTAAATATTACCTACTACTTGAATCACTGTGCCTATAGCGTTATTTTCTTAACACTTGATACGTTCGACGCGAATATGACAACAACAAAAAATCGAACTTTCTTTCCGATAAGTTTA
The DNA here is from genome assembly GCA_948465475.1 of Thalpophila matura. Taxonomy (NCBI): domain Eukaryota; kingdom Metazoa; phylum Arthropoda; class Insecta; order Lepidoptera; family Noctuidae; genus Thalpophila; species Thalpophila matura. Next base: position 6,667,683 of record OX419198.1, on the reverse strand, counting down.
CGACATAAATTATCAAGCACTATTTCCGTAGAGAGTAGAGGAAGTCGTGTCAGTGCTACCAACCACCCAACGCAAAATAAAGGTGCTTAAATACACTATACGTATTTATCCAAATAATATAGTTTTAAAACACAAAAAGATTTAAAAACGCTTATTTCTATAGAACCGATTCACATTTCGAAGCACGGTCAAACCCATAGATAATACATTATATAAGGTCAAACCACAGGTGACAACAAAGGCTGACAATGTAAAATGAAAGAAATAGAATTGTAAATAAAACGACAAGAATTTTAGTAAAATATAATCTTTTTTATCATGTTAGAAACAGTAATTTATGCAATCAAATAATTGCATTCGAACTAATCTATAAGCTAATTGTAAAGGAATCTAAGGAAAGCCAGAAAGAATCTGGCGTCCTTTTCTTTCAGCAGCATCTCAACCATCTTTGTCGCGCCTTCCGTACTTCACTTAGGCTGTAGGCCTGGGTTCCGTACGGAATCGCGTGGGCAACAAAACATTTCCATTACAGGTAGAACAAGTAAACTCAATAATACCATAAAACTTATAACCATGGGTCGACTGTTATTTCTATGCTTGGTTGAGAGTTAAGTTAGTGACTCGAACTCATTATCTGCTTCGCAAAGTTGAGCTATGCTCCGCCAGGGTCTACTTGCGTAGTAACCCAAGGGTCTACTCACGTATAGAGTGACCCCAATTCTAACCAGCTTTCCCCATAGTTACATGTCTTATAGTTTTAACAGTCTATTATAGTGATTTTATCACTCACCTGGCTCCAGGGTTGGAAGCCTCGGAGATATTCTCCATCCATCCACGTGCTCCTTACCGCAATGGTTCAGCACCCTTTTTTTTCCGCGTTATCGCGTTCGCGCGCTTTCTTTTCCAGTCACCCTCTAAAAAGTGCACATCGACAAAAATTAATCTATGTCAAGCCAGTTCAGTGTTGCCACAGAACAATTATTAATACCAGTGTGCACTTACCATGTTACTGCGACTGAAAATACCTCGCGTTCCGCGACACTATGCTTTGGTACTTCCCGGACAACGTCTGGATAAAAGCATTTAGGTACCTGTGATTTTTTTATAATACGAGCAAGAATGTTAGCAAGCTTATCAAGCATATTCTTTACTTATGTTTGAGACGTATTAGATTTAGTTTGATTGGGATTTCATAATAAAATAATTTAGTCTTAATTTTATTACTAAAAACTAATTTAAAATGATGTATCTATTGCATCTTTTGTTTGACGGATTTTATTAACGGAAAAATATTTAATCCTGACGGATTTTTGACGGAAAATACCAACCTGTATAACGGAATTCTGAATTTCTGAAATTATTGTTGGCAGCACTGATCTTGTCCATTGTCTTATTTGTCTTTGGTTGGCGTTTCTTTGTTTGTTGATAAAAACTTATAAAAACAGATTGAGTTTCACAGTTAAATTTTGTAATAGTTCCTTTCATCAATAGGTAAATATCACGGCATGACGGCATTCAATACAGACCCAAAACTATAATAGGTATTGTTTCTTCGATACTATTGAAACCTAACCTCATAACCTATCTTTCAGCAAAATGGGTGAGAGATACAACATCCACAGCCAACTTGAACATCTCCAGAGCAAATACATCGGTACAGGACACGCAGATACAACAAAATACGAATGGTTAACTAACCAGCACCGAGATTCATGCTGCAGTTACATGGGCCACCCAGATTTGCTAAGTTACTTTGCTATCGTCGAAAATGAGTCTAAAGCTAGAGTGAAATTCAACCTAATGGAAAGAATGCTTCAACCTTGCGGCCCCCCTCCGGAAAAACCTGAAGATTAAGATTATGTATTTTTTTTAAGTTCTCTCTTAACACATGGTAAATACTTTGCATTGATGTTTATTTCTCAGTAAAGTAGTACCAAGTCTAATCTAAAGGATGGATATTTTTATTTGCATCTTCTCCTAGTAAGTAATAGCTAAAGTCAGCCTAGTTTTATTCACAATGTACATGAGCTCAGAAAGCAACATACTGCAGCTATGCAGTGTAAAAGAAGATTGTGTCTTTCACATTCATGCCTATTTATTGATTTCTCACATTCTGGTTGGGTCAGTTGTCATGCTTACAGCATTTTACATACAGTAAAGTAGGGCTATTTGGAATTGCCAAAATGAGGGAGTTTATCACATGCATTTCCTTATCCATCAGTGGCATGAGTATTTTTTGCCAAAAGGTGGCAAAAAAATGTTCCTACCATTGATGGATAAAAAAATGCATGTGATCAAATATTTTATTTTAGAGGTATCAAATAGCCCCACAATTCGAAATAGCCCCACTTTACGGTACTTTGTAGAGTTAATAAATAAAACAAGACATTAAATCTCATCCAGCATTTAATAATTTCTTCCATTCCTCCATCTTGGCGTTTAAAATCAGCTCCCTTTCGTTTGCTTCCTCCTCCAACCTCTTCCGTTGTTCGAAACACTTTAAAACATTTGCAACAAGCACTTTCTGTACAATAGGTACGAGCCGTCCACACTCTTTTTCTAAAATGTCCATCGCTTGCACAATGCACTCACTGTCCATGGACCCTACTTGTGTGAAGTCCGATATTTGTTTCAATTCAGATAGCATTGACAGTGTAACTATACCATGATTTGTGGCAGTCTGTGGGCTAAGTGTGGCCAATCTTTCTTCAGCTTCTGTTGGGTCTACGAACATCCTGTCCCCTACGATGGCAACGGAACAGGATGTGATGACATCATACATCGGGACAGCAGCGTCTGCTAATGCAAGGCCAGCTGCATTGATTGCTGCTGACAGACATGCACCGTCATGTTCCAGAATGTATATCATTACATCAACCTGTGAATAGAGTTATAATGATTAAAAAATTTACACATTCAAACAATATTAATGGCTTGGTGACTGACATAATTATGATATATTTTCTACTTTTAGTCGATCCAGGGGTCTTAAGTGCTAACAGATTTCACATTAGATGAATGATTTTGTGTTTTAATTTTCTGGTGATAAGGTTGGTAGTGGGGATCGACTGGCTGTGCAGGGTACACCAGATTTAAGTATTTCTTGCGGATGGCTACACCACAAAATGTTCCAAATTTTATTTTTTGATGTATTATTTCTTTACCTGATAGTTAGGAAACATGTGTCTACACACAGTAGGCTCCAGAGCTTTCCTTAGTGCCACTGACAATGCTTTCTCTTCAGCATCGGGCGCGTGCGGCCGGCGTTTGCGTGGACACGAAAAAGGCGCAAATTTCACTTCACAGAATATCTGGCCAAGTTGACTGAAAATAAGTTTTAAATATGAGGGTAGGAATATAAGACATTTGTTTTTATCATTACCTATTGCTATAAAATGGTATATTTTTTTTAAAATGAAATATAAAACAGAAAAAAATAATACTTTAAACAGTGTCATAAAACTTTCTAAACTAAACCCAACATAGCATAATTTTTAGAAGAAAGAAAGAAAAAATTTATTTGTTAGAATCTATATATAATAACTTATCTATTCTATGGGTATTTAAATATTTTGATAAAATATTGATAAAATTACCTGAATTCATTCTGATGGGGGATTTCCCGCGGATCAAACACAGAACAAACGACTTTTGTTTTTCTCAGCTCAACGTATGAGGATCCCTTTGCCTGCGAAACCATGTCTGTTCTAGCGACTGAAATACAACATTCAAGTTAAATTCACAAATCCTATACACGAAAGGTTATTGAAATCAAAACAGTACATACAAAACATACACATGCTACGCGCTTCAGACAAAGCGCGCCCGTCTTTACGAACTCCTTTATCATCCAGCAACTCATTGTAAAGTTCATCGTAAGTCTTCAAATAATCTTTAGTGAATCGCTTGTATGATATACTTTCTTCAGGTCCATTGAATCTTCGGTAATCAAGAGGCATTTTTATCGTGTTATGGTTTTTGTTTACGAATACATTGACCCCCGCTTCACATAACCTCAAATTCTGAAAATCTAGTTTCGACAGACTTCAGACTTGGACCGACACTTGACAGTGACAGTGACGTGACGTCCGACAAAGTGACTTGTTTTGCTGCGTTCCATTTTCTTATTTTCTCCGTTTCAAAGAATTCTTTTAAGAATTCCCAGTTTTCCATGTAGCAACTAAACGCGAAAAGTTTCGTTCTGAAATTAGAGAAATTAGAAATTACCCATGAAATTACCACAATTTTATGTGTGTACCACTGCCATATTAAATAGAGACTTTAACAGATAATAGTTTCCTTTAAACCTTTTATAAACCTTTTCCGCCACTCAGTGTAAAATTCGTTTTTAATTATGTCCTATCACTAAATGCGACTTGAAAATACTTACATTGTGAAGTTGTCATATTTCTATAAATACAGTCTGGCAAACGAAAGCCTGATTCTAAAAAAGCGCGGTAAATTATAAAAAAAAACTTATTAAACCATCACTAAAAACAGTAGGAATAAATTGTGTTGATACTTGACAACAAATGCTATGGGCGGATTTTTCAATTGTTTGAAAAATAAATGCGGTGGTTGTTTGACATATTTTCTACACAAAAGATGCCAAACAACCACATCTATTCCTCAGAAAAAGTTAAATGACGATTGAAAAATCGAACGTAAGTAAAAAAGGTACGTAATTATGTTTTAATTGGTTTTAATGTTACGTACATTAATTTGTTATAAAGATTCGATATTTATTATCTAAACCATTTATTACATAATAATGCGAATAAAGTAAATATGACAATTTGAAATATTTAAGTAAGTAGTAAAAAGTAAAAAGTATTAAAACTATATCTGGTAAAATAACCCTATAAAGAATGTTGCCATGTAAAAAAAACCATTAAATCTCAGTTTCAGGTTCAGCTTTCTTTGCCAGACTCTAGAAAAAAATAAGCAGAATCATGAACGATAACATTTTTATTCGAAAAAAAAGCGCGGGAAACTTCGGACTTGGTGGATGCGTATTTTTGATATAAAATTTGTAAATTTAAAAAACCCTAATTATAAGATCAGTAGTCATAGTTTTAGTATTCTATTTTCTTTTACTTGTAGTATAATCTTAGTGTTGTATATTTTCTTCGGTAGTGGTAAGTTTTTTTTAGCTATTTAGTTGTGAAAAATGAAAGACCCGCCTGATCCGGGGGATTTTGTTCCCCCGGCAGGCAATTTTGTTACTATTTCCAATGAATCAGGCATGGATACCGATGGGTCGTCTTCGACTCGTCATTTGAAAAGAAGCCGTGTACATGTGTGTAAGCACTGCAATAAACGTCGCCGTACCCGGAAAAACCACGGTTCCGCGTCTTCTGGTTGTGATTGCATGGACTCTACTCTAAAACCTATTACATCAGAGCCCAATTCTGAAATAATCGTAATACCTAGTTCTAATATCAAAATGCCCGATGTCCCTGCTCTGTCCTCAGTTGTTCAACCCCAGATAGGTCGTAAAACATACGGTTTAACAGACAGCACGCCTTTTGTCATTCATGTTATAAAAATCATGATTTCACCAGATGATGGAACGACACTGCACCCAATTACATTTGGCAAGTTCTTAAAGCACAATGCCTTCCAAAATATTATCAACGGTAGCGTTAAAAAAATTGGACGCAATAAAATTTCTCTTTCTTTTTCGAATTTTCTGGACGCTAATTCTTTTATTACTCATAATAGTCTTGAAACATATAATTACAAAGCTTTTATACCTACTTTTAATGTCACCAGAATGGGTTTAGTGCGTGTGTTCCTGCAGAATGGTCTCCGGAGGAGGTTATTGATAACATAACGGTTCCTATAGGTTGCGGACCAATCTTAAAAGTCAGACGTCTCAATTTTAAAACGACTGTTGATGGTACAACTGTTTGGAAACCATCCCAATCCATAGTTGTTACATTTGATGGGCAGGTTCTACCAAAAAGAATTTTTATGTGCTATAATGCATTACCTGTAGATTTATATATATTCCCTACTGTACAGTGTTTTAACTGCTGTCGTTTTGGACACACTAAAATTCAGTGCAGGTCCAAGCCTCGCTGTTATAAATGTGGTCAAGGCCACACTGGGGACAGTTGTGAAAGGGAACAAGAAAGTGCTTCTTGTTGCCTTTGCTCTGGTTTTCACTATGCTACGAATAAGTCGTGCCCAGAATTTTCTAGGCAAAAATTAATTAAAACATATATGGCACAAAGTTCAGTTTCTTATGCTGAAGCAGAAAAATTTTACCCACCAGTAACTAAGTCCTATGCTGATACACTTTTATCTTCTCCTTCTAAAAACTTTGCACACACCCCATCAATTTCTTCACCTAACAGAATGCCTGCTTCAAGTAGCTATAAGAAGACTGTCTTCCTTAAACCTCGGTCCCCTCCCAAATCTGTACAAGGATATAATAAAGAGGCTCACAATGCCATTATAAAAGATTATGACATTCCCCAACCATCAAATGGTTGTGCTTTTTTTATTAATCATAATAATGAAAAAAACGACACAAATTTTTCCATAAACGATTTTGTTTCTGCTTTATACAATCTTCTTTCTCAGTTCAACATTTCACCGTCCAACGTTGCCCCGTCTTTCAATGTATCTCAATCCATTCATAATGGACAACACATCCAAAATAATCCAGTGGAACTGCCGCAGTCTAGTAAACAAAAAGAGTGATGTTATATATCTTTTAAACAAATATGAGCCATTTGCCTTTGCCTTAGCAGAGACTTGGCTCAAATCAAATCATATTTTTAAAATTAATGGTTATTTAACCATTAGAGAGGATAGATCTGATGGGTATGGTGGAGTAGCTATACTTATCAAGAATTCTATCCCTTTTTCTATTATTACATTACCTCCTCATAGTGAGGAAATTTCAATAGTAGCTATTAAAGTGCATCACACTTGTCTTGTTTCTATTTACATTCCTCACCCTTCCTCTTCTGTTCTTCAAGAGATGAATAATCTCTTTTCTTTTCTTCCAAAGCCTTTCTTAATATTGGGGGACTTTAACTGCCATCACCAATCATGGGGTTGTTCAACTACTAATTGTTATGGTGATGAACTACTAGAAATAATAGACTTACATAATTTATGCATCTTGAACTCAGGAGCTGCCACACGTCGCTCAGATCCCACTCAGAACCAAAGCGCAATCGACCTTTCTATCTGTACTCCAAACTTAGCCTCTTCATTAACTTGGCATACCCTAGCCTCTACTTATGGTAGTGATCATTTTCCAATAGTTATTTCTTATCCTCTTTCCAAACCAAAGGCACCAGTAAGGAGATCTAACTTAAAACATAAACTACCTAATAGAAATAATAATGACTGGGACAAATTTAGGAACATTGTTGACAGTAAGATTTGCTCCTTGCCAGTTATTTCTGATGGCAATGAAAATAGTTGTGCTGAAGCTTTAGCACTCATATTAATCGCAGCGGCAGATGAAGTTTTCCCTGTAATAAATAACAATATTAGTACAATTCCCTCGCCTCCATGGTGGGATTCCGAGTGCACTGAATTGGTCAAGAAACGTAAAGAGGCTGAATACAATTATAACCTTGATATGTCCGATATTAATTTTGAAATCGTCACTAACCTAATTAAAGAAACTTGTAAACTTTTTAAGAAGAAAAAATTTGAATCTTGGCGTAATTTTTGCTCATCAATTTCTCCAAATACTCACCCTTCCACTGTCTGGCGCAATATCCGTAGATTTAGGTCCATTTACAACAACCCTTCTCCGATCCCCGATTCTTTAGCCAGTGAATTTTTAGATAAATTAGCACCGCCTTGGGTCCCGGAAGAGGTTAACCATAACCTGTCTCTCGTATCCAAATTCAATATCCAAGATACGACACTAGATCTTCCATTCACTCTCACTGAATTAAAGAGTGTTATTCATAAAACTAAGGATTCTGCACCAGGCGTTGATGGTATCCCGTATTCCTTTTTTGCTAATTTAAATGATGACGTCCTTATTTATTATTTAGAGCTTATTAATTCTATCATGAATACAGGAAACATCCCTGTTGAATGGAAACGTCAAATGGTGTTGCCATTCCTTAAACCAAATAAAACCCCATCTGATGCTTCTTCATATCGTCCCATAGTTTTATCATCAATTCTGATGAAATTAGCGGAGCACTTAGTTAAAAATCGTCTAGAATGGTATGTGGAAAGTAACGGTCTTTTGGCAGATTCACAATATGGCTTTAGAAAAGGTAAAAGTACAACTGACTGTTTAAGTATTTTAACATCGGATATTCGATTATCCTTCTCTAATAACCAATCCACCATTGCAGTTTTCCTTGATATTAATGCAGCTTATGATAATGTTGTATTATCAGTTTTACAAAATAAATTAAAAGCCTTGCAGGTTCCATTGATTTTATCGAATTTCATTATTAATATTCTGACTGAACGCTCTGTTAACATGTTAATAGGAGATCACGAGGTATCTCATCTTGTATGGAGAGGTCTCCCACAGGGTTCTGTGCTCAGTCCCCTTCTATACAATATTTACACTTTTGATCTAGACTCGTCTTTAATTACTAATCATGTTAAGGTTCTTCAATATGCCGATGACTTATTATTATATTCTTCAAGCCAATCTGTTGAACAAGCTAGCTGTGCCATCAATTCTGCTTTGTCTACTTTGGAGACCTGGTTACATCTAAACGGTTTGGATTTATCCACGTCTAAAAGCGCGGCTGTTTTATTCACCCGGAAGAGAAATATCCCCTTGGTAAACCTCTTTTATAAGGATATTCCTATGCCAGTTATAGATAAATTCAGATATCTAGGCGTAATACTTGATTGTAAATTAAGTAGTGTCCCTCATTGTGATTATATTGTCAACAAATGTGAAAATCACCTAAACATGCTTAGATGCCTCTCTGGTGTATGGTGGGGTGCACATCCGTTTTCTTTGAAACTTATTTACAACGCAATTATCAGAAGCACTCTGGATTATGGATTGTTCGTTTTAGAACCTGGTAGTGTTATGGCTTTTAAAAAATTGGATCGCATTCAGTCTAAAGCATTACGCATTATTTCGGGTGCTATGAAGTCTAGTCCCATTAATGCACTCCAAGTTGAATGCGGGGAAGCTCCTTTGCATCTTAGAAGACAATTCTTATCTGACAAATATTTGTTCCGGATTCTTCAGTTCTCAACTCATCCTCTCATTCCTAAACTAGATTCTTTAGTGCTACAGATTGAATCTTCAGATTACTGGTCCCATAAACGTGCTCCTTGTTTAGTTGTAAGCTATAAAAAATTCCTTTCACTTTCTTCTCCTATTCACCGTTGCAATAAACTTCCCATATTTAATTGTAGTTATGAGAGTTTACAATTCAGCCCCATCATTAGATATAACTGTGTAAGTAGTAAATCAGATCCCGATTGTCGTATAAGCTTTAATAATTTCCTTGCTGAACACTTAAACTACCATCATATATTCACGGATGCTGCCAAGCGTTCTCCGTCGGGTTGCGTTGGGATAGGTACTTACCATTCTCAATACAACATCGTACAAAAAATAAAACTGCCTCCGGAAACTTCTGTTTTTACGGGGGAATGCTTCGGTATTTTAAAAGCCATCGAATATACTCGTGTTTTTAAGCTCAAAAAAACCATAATTTTTACAGACTCTCAAAGTGCTCTTCTAGCCATTAATAAATCCCCTTTCGAACACAAATCACAGTTTTCAATCATTTATTTAATAAGAGAATTTGCGTTTAGAACCACCTCTGAAGGTAACACTTTGCAATTTGCGTGGATTCCGGCCCATGCTGGAATCCATGGCAATGAAGTGGCTGATAAACTTGCCGGTGATGCGGTGCAGTGTGGGGACTTAGCTCCTTATATAAATTTTAGCAATGACATTATGACGTTACCAAAGACTTTTCTTCGGGACACCTGGAAGGTAGCTTGGGATATCGGTAGCAAATCCAAGGGCCGTTATTATTCAGTCATTCAACCCGATATTCCGGAAAAACCGTGGTTTGGCAGGGCAAAGTTTGGCAAGATGGAGACCTCAGTTCTAATACGGATGAGACTAGGTCATGTTTGTTCTCCAGCCCATCTTGCCAAATTTCATATCATCGATGACCCCATGTGCTTGTGTGGCATAGACGTTGGCGACCTAAATCACATTTTCTTCTCCTGTCCCTTATATGACCGTTCTTCTTTTCTCAGTAACCTCTTGTCCCTCAGAACTCCTTTTCCTACCTCAATACTTTCTTTACTTTGTACAAATAGCTTTCCTATTTATAAATGTATAGTCTCATTCATTACTGTAAATAATATTAAGTTGTAAATTTTCTTCATTGTAATTTGTTCATTAATTATAACATCATATACTGATCCTATATACAGTCCTATCATAAATCCCGTTTTAATTAATTAATATCTTCGTTTCCCTACCTTTGTTCCTACTACCTAAACGTGACATTGGCTAAATGCACAAACCGTGCGAAGCCAAAAGAAAAAAAAAAGAAAAAAAAAAAAAACATTTTTATTCTTGAAATTCTGAGGCTGCTTGTGCACTACACGTTTACAGCACGTTTTTTCAGGGACCTTTTTTTTTTCATATTTTTTAAAAAGTGGTGGGGATCGTTCTGCACGCCTATTGGCTAAAAATACGTAAAAAACCGAATACGAATTGAAAACGTCTGTAGTGCACAAGCAGCCTGAGACTTTATTTCTTTTAGCCCGAATAAACCAGCCTTTTCCGAACTGAGTAAAAGTATGACAACATTACACCACACCACGCATGGCAGCCATCGGCTGTTTGTGCACTACACGTTTACAGCACGTTTTTTCATGGACCGTTTTTTTTTCATACATTTTAAAAAGTGGTGGGGATCGTTCTGCACGCCTATTGGCTAAAAATCTGTAAAAAACCGAATACGAATTGAAAACGTCTGTAGTGCACAACAATGACTACTTTTAATAGTGCACAAGCAGCCTCTGTAGTGCACAAACAGCCGTTGTCGGCCAACTTTACCAAACTAATGTAATGGTAATGTCAATTGTCAATGTCAAGTGAAACGTCAGGTCCATCAAGTTTATTTCGATTGAAAATGTTGAATAAAATATAGAAAACGCGTATTGAGATACTATTCATTGGCACCGCTATGAAATAAAGATAACTGCTCGTTATTTTTAGTATCACATTTGCATAGACCCTTCGCGTATAGTAAGAAAGAATAAATGTAAGTACTTTTGTCTGACATTCACGTCGAACGTTCAGGGTGACGTTTCAGAGCGTGTTACACAAATTCTATTTTATTTAATGTATGGAAGAAATCCAATCGATTAATAGGTTAATTAAGTACTCGATAGCAAATTCCCATGCCTGTTGATATCGTCACTAAGCGTGGCAGCTATAAACATTAACAGTTGACCACGTCAATAGGTACCTTAACTTGGGCTCATTGATTCATGTGAGTTGTGTTTATTTGTCAGTACATCAATTATTATTAATTGTTATCACATTATTGTTAGGCACAAATCACGCTAGCTGTTAGTGTTTATGTTATTATTATTTGTTTTATCAACACTGTTGGATACATTTCCATATTTATTACAACACGATATGCCTATATTGTATTAAATCATAATCATATTATCAACGAATTTGCTTCGCTTTCAAGTAAGGACTTTTATTAACATTATGATGAATTCATTCAGTTTAATTATGGTTCTTTGCTGCACATAAGATTTCCAGGTTTTAATTCATTACATACAAAAAAAACTGTGTACAGTCAACACCAAAATAGTCATTATTAATTCACAGAAACACCAGTTCATGCCAGTACCACATAAGATAACACAATTATTATTATTTTATTGTTTGTAATTTCCCACTCACTAATGTAAATGGTAATTAATTAGTTTTAACTTTTAATATAATTGTTTCACATTCTGGTTGATATTTAAATACCCATTTACATTTTATCCAGTCCAAGGGCATAGTCAGATTTTGTTTAAAAGGAGGCAGGTAAAGAAAACCATAGGGGAAAGGTGTTAAAGATGATCCTTTTAAGGGACAATGTTTCATAGTTTAAAACTACATAAATATACCTACATACATATACAGGGTGGCAGGTTAGACAGTGGAAATATTTTAAGGGGTCATTGTACTCATCATTATGAACAACTTTTGCTATGGGACCAACACTGAAATCGCGAAAAAAAAATCAGCTGTTCCATACATTTTGTTGAGTTATGTGAACATAAATGTATGGAACAGCTGATTTTTTTTTCGGTCCCATAGTAAAAGTTGTTCATAATGATGAGTACAATGACCTCTTAAAATATTTCCACTGTTTAACCTGCCACCCAGTATACCTATTCAACTTAATGCAAAAGAATGGATTTAATAATGCTTTTTTCTTTAAAAAAATATTTAATCAATCCTTGCTAGGACCTCCCTGCCTGTACCTGGCTACTCCCCTGTTACAGTCTCTTAAATTTGTATCATTGTCTCTATGGATACTAAAATAAAGTGACTTGAACTGTGTGAACTAAAACTGTAAATAAAGTGACTAAAACTGTAAAGTTTGCCTAGGTGTTAGCCTCTCTGCAAGATGAGTATCCAATCAATGAAATGCATATCTCACACTCTTTTAATTATAATATTTTCGCTAATTACTAGTGGCCATAATTATTTCTGGTCTCAACTGTACAACCAGCAGTAGTAAAAAGTGCGTAAGTAGGTACCTAATATTTTGTTCAAGATTAAAATACGCATTTTTTGTATGTGACAGCAGCAGACTACCTAATACTGCCATCACATGGCAAAAGGGCATATCTACAACGTAAAAAACTTACTTATGCCCTTCTCACTGATGATGGCAAGTTTTAGCACTTAAACACTTGAATATATTTACCAGAGTTACTTATCTCTTTTCTAATTAATTTGTGACTGCAAAATGTACCCACAATACAGGCAACATTAAAAAATGAATTTTCAGATGATTCATGCTGATTCATGTTTTTCAAATACACTTGAAAATTCTCAAACTTGTTTCAATGTTGTTCTAGCTAGAACTAAAACCAGTTTTCAACATATTTTTGATTTCCTTATCCTTGTATTAAGTGCTTTACATGTTGTACATTGACTACAAACTTATTATATATGCAACATAGTTTTTAGTTATCAAACTTCATACAATATTGAATAAAATTAAAAATAAATATATTAGAACTAAAATACTTTTACCAGGCCTGGCCACAGAGGAATTACCTCTGTGGGCCTGGCCCACTCAGCACTTTAGATAAGCTACAAGTAGTAAATCGGCAGGCCCTCCCGGGGATTCAGTGGGTTTACGCCGTGTCGAGACGAGATAAAGTTACGTGATAAAAAGAGACTACCTTCTAGGTTAATATAATTTTAAGCATACAGCTCTGTGCAAGCTGAATTACGCTAATTATGTTTCAATAGTCGCTTTTAATTTATCTGTCTTTACGGAGTCATCCTTCTGTTGTATTCACTGCTTTGACGTCAAGCTTGGTTGATTTAGAAACTATACAAATTTAATTTAAATTACATTGTTTTACTGATAACCATTATATAAAATAAAATAAATGGTCTGTGGAATGAATGGTAAACCTTTTGGATTGTGTCATGCAATATGGTAGGACGTCAAATATCATATCTGTGAACATATGCAAATATTTGGTACATCAAATATTTATTTAATTCGAAATGTGTGTGTAATATACACCAGAGTTAGAAAGGACGTCGGCAGTTTTGGGCTTGATCTGGTACAGTAATAAAAGCTTAACCAAAAATTAATTTAATATATTTTAATTGTCCTTTGCCTAATTTATCTTAGAGATTAAGAATTGGAATCAAAAATCGAAATAAATAAGAAATAAAATGATTATACCGTTGACATTAAAAAAAAAAAAAAAATACAGGTGCATGCTGGCTGGCGCGTGCCTCCACAGAATATCATGTCGACAGCAATTAAAACCTTTGAATTGAGAACTCATTAGTCGGGCTGTACTTCATTCGACCTCCACAGAATTTCATGTCGACAGCAACTAAAACCTTTGAATTGAGAACTCATTAGTCCAGCTGTACTTAATTGGATCATTCACACCACACCATACTTAACCTCACTGTCACAAATACGAATATTTCTCTTTAACCCAATTACGTACAAAAACAAATAAAAAATGAATTTAAATACTCTTGATATACTCGATCACACCAAACTAATTTCATATCTGTACCGACTTACACAATCTGAAGCCCAGCGTTCTATGGGCGTCTGCCAGTGTCCTTTTCAAGATAATTATCCAATGCCCATTCTTGTGTACACTGTACACCCAATTGCGAAATAATCAACATAAAACCAATTTTTCAAACAAGTCTTTCTTATTACCTGACTGCGGTAGAGCTCAAAAGGAGGGTAATGTTTTATAAGTCTAATATCCATTGTGTGAACGTGGGAAATCGCGTCCAGATACATGCCGCGACACCGCGACAGTGGTGTCGCGGCATGTATCTAACTAAAACATTATAAGAATACATTTTTCAAAAATGCATCTTTTCATTTAACATTCTTTAAAATACGGTTTTGTGCGAGCGAGAGAGGTGACGAAATGTAACAGGCCTCTTAACTGAATTTACAGACAAGATGCTGAAGAAACGGACTGTCTGCTTGGCCGTGGCGGTGTTCCTAGGGACGGTGGCTGTCTCGATAGCGCAGGGGCATGCCCCAGTGCCGCCGTCGCCTGACCCCTCTCCGGTTTCTACTACACCGGTATGTTAAGATTAATGATTAACATAGTGTTTATAGCAAAAGAGGATTTAATCTTATATTCAGCTGAATCTCTTTATCGTCTGTATGGGTTCGCGGAAAGCGGACGTGACAGTACAATCCTAGCCGAGCGTTATGTCGCGGTCAACGCGAGCAGCCGCGAGAATTTCTAAATTTAATTACCACATGCAATTATGGATCTTAATTACCATACATATAAATATCAATTCCCGTTATTAAATTGCAAAATTCGGGATGCAATACCTAAGCATCGATGCGCTCTGTGCGAATCATTGGTTGCATTTAGGCAACGTCTCTAAATACGGACATACTGAGGCGAATCACACACCGCCCCGCGCTACGCTGCGGGGTGCGTGGCGACTGAACAAAAGCCACGCGCGTGAATGCGTTTTCAGTGTGTTGCACCATGCGTGATTTCTATACAAATACAGGTACTTGCAAACAACGTAAGATCACGCACTCCCGAGCTACGCTGCGTGATGCGGTGCAGTGTGCGAATCGTCTTATTGACCCCTTTTTAATATTGCATATTTGCTAGAAGTAAATACATTTAAATGTATGTTCAAATGTGGTGTTGGTACCTACCAAAATAAAACTCAAGTGTTTGTTCTGCGTTAATTGTGATAGTTCACACACGGATGCGTTTTTTACCAGGCAGCGTTTACTGACGTCATGTTATGCAATGAGAGTTCAAAACCGTCTTTAAATTCTTGAGTTCTGTAGAGCGTCGCTAATCAGTGGGTTCTTGTTTATTTAGATGGGTTTAAATAAACGGGGTTGCAAGGCGGTCGCCTTGTCTGGTCGCTATTGAAGTCAGAACATCATCATATTTTCACGAAATACTCGTATTTTCCTCAAATATAATTTAAAGAGCTATCTATATTAATGATCTGTAATTATGTCTGTTTGATGATTTTAGTGATGATTATTTAGTAACTAATTATATTATCATTATTGTCGCGTAATGAATTTTGATCAAAATTCAACATTAAAGGCCTTACCACAAAAAAGATAAACATCTGTTAAACACGAATGCTACCAAAAATAATACACACTTGTTTTAGACAAGTTAGTGCTAAAACAATTGCCTGTTTTATTTGGTAGCATTCGTGTTGAACGTTTGTTGAACAGATGTTTATCTTTTTGTGGTACGGCCGAAAACGTCCTACTATCCTATCCTACTAATATTATAAACGTGAAAGTTTGTGAAGATGTATGGATGGATGGATGTTTGTTACTCTTTCACGCAAAAACTACTGAACGGATTTTGATGAAACTTTACAGTAATATAGCTTATACATCAGAATAACACATTTAGGCTACCTACTTTTTATCCCAAAAACTAGTAAAAAATATATTATGCGAGCTACATTGACGGATCCGTTACATAACACTAAATAAACAAGACCAAGTTAATAACAGTCTTGTATCACTTTTTTCATTTTACATTTGTAAAGATTTTTTAATAATATTGTGTCAGTTATGAGTGACCTTATGAATTATGAGTTAAAAAACTAAAGTTAACCTTTTGTCGCTGACTGTACATAACGGAGTAATTAAATTAAACATTTTACGACTAAAATTAGATAAAAATGACGTTAAGAAAATAAAAATTAGCAGTGAATTCCGTCTCGTCTGTTATTATTTTGACTACAATAATAATGAGATAAAGATTTTTGTAGCAAGGTTGTGTTAAGAAACTCATTAAGATGTCATAGACTTTAGAGATTTTGCTTTGAACTAAGTTTTTTTTGTGATAATTTAACAGAACTATGAACTCGAGGTCAGATATTGGTGCCGATTCTGTTGTTTACCAACTAAACTAATTTAGTCTCATTATGTCTCTTTCTAATAAAAAACATGAGAAAAGGATAGAAGATATTTAATTAAATAAAAAAATAAAGGTCATATCTACAAACGTCAGTTACCTATGTCATTTATTGTAAAGTATCATAGCAACACGCCTGTTCGCCTGGAGGGGTAGGCAGTTGTGTTAGTACATCCACATTTCGCAAGTTACATTTTACATCCTATGTAAAAGGAGACAAGCCTATTCACATAGGCACAGATCCAGACTCCAAGTTCTTTGGGCACGCCACAATTGCGGCGATAAGGCCCCTCTTTGAGGAGTGGTTGGAGAAGCGCCACGGCGTCCTCACCTTCCGCCTAACGCAGGTCCTCACCGGACACGGCAGCTTTGGGAGGTTCCTGTTTCGGATAAGGTGGGAGGAAACGCTCGGGTGTCATCACTGTGCGGATCGCCCGGAGGACACGGTGGAGCATACAGTGGAGGTCTGCCCGGCCTGGGCGGGGCCCCGCCGTGTCCTTGCGGAGGCGATCGGAGGCGGCGATCTCTCGCGTCCGGCTCTAGTCCAGGCCATGGTACGGAGCGAGAGAGAATGGGAGGCCGTCACCTCCTTCTGCGAAGCAGTAATGCTTGCGAAGGAGGAGGCGGAACGCGTGAGGGAGAGGCAATCTTTGCGCCCTCACGCCCCTAGCCGCCGCAGGAGACGCCCTGGGCGGCGGGAATCGATAGCCGATTCCCGGCCACCGTAGGCGCGGGCTTGCGGACGGTGAGCAATGGGTAGCTCGCCGTCCGGTAAGGACCATGCCCGGGTCGACGGCGCGTAGTGTTCCACGCGCGCCTCAAAGAGATGTCAGCATCGATGAGGGGGCCCACTAGGGCCCAAGCCTGCCCCGGAAAAGCGGGATTGTCCGAAAGGGATACCGCTGATCCGGAACATAAAGGGCAAAGGAAGGAACACGGGTGGGTTTGAGTCAGTAAGAGTCTGACACTCCCTTCCGCTCCACCCTAGAGCGGGAGGGGTCATTTGATGATTTCCCATCATCAAAAAAAAAAAAGACTCCAAGTTCTTACTGATTCGGATCGAGTCTAGGACCCCACGCTCAGCAGTGTCTACCACTAAACCAACTATAAACTAGGCAGTCATTTTAAAAACATTATCCTCCTTTGGGGTAGTCGGGTAAATATGTTTTTTAATCGACGCTGTTATGATTGTCCTGGACAAAGTCGCTCTACCTCAAGTTATGAATAAAACTTACTACAATGCTATTAATAGACGCAGTCTTATACTTAGATTGTATTGTAAGGTCACAAATGTCATGATATGATCATATGACCCAGTTCACAGTTGATCAGCTGTTATCATAAACTTTGTCACTAACCAAATGTGTTTAGATCGCAAGCAATCATCATTTTACCAATATACTTTTTTTTGAAAATCTTCTATTATCCTGTCCTATCCAGGACTGGTGAAGGAGTGGCGGATGCAGTAATCATTTTGGGGGGAGGTTAAGAGTTAGAAATCAATATACTAAATCACTAAACTAGTTTAAAATCCGTCACATCTTAAGATTTGGGGAGTGTAAGAGGGGGCTTTAGTCTCCTGGATCCGCCACTGAACGGAGAGTAGTTCTGAACTTCTACTCAATAAAACCACATGGAGGCCTATTTTGAAGAGGGCTCCGTGATCTCTAAAATGCCAAGTGTCCACTAGCAAGAAAATTTCTCAAACGAATCTCGAACAAAAAGTCAACTTGCGCGAGCGTTTACACGTTAGAAGTCGCTTGCGCAAGTCATTCCGCAAATTTTCTTGCTAGTGGACACTCGGTATAAGATTTCGGAGCTTCAATACCCTGGATTCGCCACTGGGTGGAGGGTAGTTTTGAACTCCTTACACATAGAGCCCTATTTTGAAGGGGGCTCCATTGGCGTATTCCAGGGGAAGTCAAGTCATTACCCTGACTATTATCAACCTACGTTCTTATTGCACTGTCTTATACGATTAGATTTTGCTCAAAAATATTTATAGAATTGTTTGATCGCAGTTTGTTGTTATTATAGTACAGCCAAGGTGAATACTCCTGCCTCGACATAATTCCTTACTAAAAATACCTACATAGTAAGGCGTTGCCTCATAAGTGGCGCCTTTGTTGCCTACGCGGTGTTTTGGAACTAGGTAAGTACGTAGCTCACCGTGCTACGATGCTACGGTGGCTACGAACTCCGCTACTACGCGCTAGAAGTTCACATGTAACCTAACGGATGGCGCTACTTGTATTATCATAGAAAATACTCTATACAATACTTGACTGGTGAATGCCAATTTAGTTACCTATTTTTACTCGACTTTGGCAAAGCCAAAAGAAAGGGTTATAATATTTCCATTACTCCGAAATCCGAATGGTAAGTGCATTGATAGATCAGCTCTTGGGGCCTTGGTAAGGTCCTAATTTGGCCCCGTACCATTGGTATTGAGTTTTCAGTGGCAGGCTTGGTCTAGGGTTGGGTCCGAATGGTGTTAAGTCATCTCCAAACTAAGGACATAGATTTTTTTAATTCGATCCAGAAGATCATTAAGGCTTTGTCATTGTCTTTATGGTCAATTTTCCTTGATACACATTTTTTTCCCTCCTCAGATAAATAGAACTAAAACAACATCGTTTATCTCGAAATGGAGGAAAACTACCTTGACAAACTCATTGAAGTCACAATAAACTGTAATGACACAAACCGTAGACAGAAATGTCCCGACGAAAATAGAACGTCTTTTCACACGATTTTTGAATATATTTCTGCATTGCAAGTATTGATTGATTGACGTTGTAAGATTGTAGGTAGGTACCTACATAAATAAATGTGAAGTCACTTCTAGCACTTATCTACACTTTTTATGAGGACACCACATATTCGCATTGTTATTAGGTATGTTTCTTCGACACTTACGTATTATTTAAATAGTAGAGTAACATTCATTGTCATCTACTTTATCGGTTCTTTACCGTATTAAGGAAAACCGCAGGAATATTGCTTAAATTTATTTTACCACGGATTTTAATCTAAATGGAACTCTTTGAAAAATGCAACATATAGATAATGGATTAGCGCTACGATAAAAGTAAATAAGGGCTCCATGAGTAGATAGATACTTAAGTATGTCCAGCGCACCCTTGGTATTTAGCCTTACAGTGGCGAAGGGTCAGTTTTTGTAAGAGGTAAGCTGGAGCTACAAATGCTTATCTGGCCACAAAATGCTAATTAATAGAAGAAGGCAATACTGCCTGTGCTAATTTTCAAAGATAAGCCGGTAGGAATCGTATTGTAGGGACCCTTCGCCACTGTAGCCTTGTATTGTTGAAGTTTCCACCTTGACATGGCCTGTTCTTGTATTATCGCGTGTATACTGTTAATACTGTATAAGTGTATATACAATTATACATATATGTATAGACACGAGAAAAAGGAGATAGGTACCTATAAAACAGAAGGTACCGTGATTAACTTACTGACTGACAAACGGACCTATAAGAGATTTGAGAAGGAAATATTCCTTGAGTTCCTTGAGTAAGGAGTTTTTTGTTAGGACTCCCACGCAGTCTAACGCGTAAGTAACTGTTAGCACTGTTAGTTGTTAGGTTAGCAGTTAGGTTCTACCTCGGTTAGGTAGTAGTTAGTAGGTGGTAGTAGTTAATTGCTAACCTAACTATCTCAGATTTAAGTAGGTAAGTAGTTTTTACGAATCAAAGCAAAAAGAAATGACTCGTAAAAACTACATTCATGTACGTAGGTTGGCATGTATTAAAAACAGATACAATTGTAAAAAAACGGCGTGATCACATCCTTCTATGACAAGCTATTTTTGTCGCGGATTCGCCTACGCTCGATCACTGATATAAAATTGCGTAGCGAGTTTATGAGTAGGTACACTAGCTGTTCCCCGCGGTTTCACCCCCTTTACTCGGCTCCTAAGGGTAGTAGCGTGATGTTAAATAGCCTATACTATTTCTTATGAATCTGGCTATCAATACAAAAATATTTTTTCGACTTCGACTGGTGGCTCCATATTAGCGCGTTCAAACAAACTTTTGAGCTTTATAATATTAATATAGATAATAATATTAGTATAGATAGATAGTAAGGTTGCTGACTTTAAGACAAATAAATCTTGTAAAAGACTGCGCGCACGCAGACCACTCACGGCAGCTCTACAAGTGGTCAACGACGAGCAGCGGATAACAGCTCATACATTTTACACCCGAGTTGGCTTGTGGCCACTTGTGACCTTACATTTCATAGAGAATTCCCTATGTTAGCTAAAGAGAGTAACAATTTGCTAGAACCGACTTAAAATACATAATTAATGTATGCTAGAAAGTCTTGGTGCCTTGAGCAAAAGTTACCGTTTTCCGATATTCTTTACCTAGTTACTTATGGATCATTTATTTTGATGTTATTTATAAGAAAGTAATAGACATGTGACTTGTGATGACTTGCGAAGAGTCACGTACACGTGTTTTTTTTTTTGTTCATATTCAATGGTTGATAATTATGTTAATTCATAAGATATTACGTTTAGTGAAGTAGGTAACAAAAAATATGTTGTGATCTTTAGAAATAAAGTTAAATCTAATACGGTCAGATTTATTTTTAGACATACCCATTATGAAAAAAATATACCTATACCTACCTACTCATCAGTGGCGAAGGGTCAATTTTTTTAAGAGGTAAGCCGGATCTACAAATGCTTACCCGGCCACGAAAAGCTAATTATAAATACATATGTGACAATAGTAGTCAATACTGCTTTTGATATTTTTCAAAGGGAAGTCGGTAGGAATCGTATTGTAGGGACTCTTCGCCACTGCTACTCATTTTTGTGACGATCAATTTGATAATATGTTTTGTCCTTTTGTTGCCGTTTGGTCCTAGGAATCAGGAAAAGCTATGGAAAGAACTTTCAGGCAATATTGGCAGGATACACAAAAATAAAGATTTTTAATAGTTTTACTATTTATTTATTTATTAGAATTACTTTCGGCATTTAAAATATATTTACCACCCCGGAATTATTTATAATATTCCTAAGAAAATCATTGGTAATTGAGTTAATTTCTGAACTTGTCATACTAATCGACTGGACTGTCAATGTATCAGTAGTACTTACCTTACTTTTTTTATTCAGATTAATTAAAAACGTAGTTCACCTGAAGTGTCCTTTTTTATGTCATTGGCGATAAGATAGCCATTGTTCAAAGTGCAATCGTACTATAATAACAAGGACTTATTTTCAATACATTTAAATTAAATCGTAAATCAAGTAATCATTGTAGAAATTAGATTCGTATTTCTATGGTTTCTAAGTTAATTTTGTATCTAATGTTTATTAGCGGTTGATCGTGGTCGTGATAGGGTTAGGCTATGTTGTTTCATCTTACAGTCTGTAACCGTCAAATATGGCGGCTTGTATGACAATTTCATACTGACTTAACGATTACGTACTGACTTAGGCCGAGATAAATAAACATTACTTAGCACGTACTTTGGCTAAGCTATGTTCCCGTCTCTGTCTTGCTTGCGAGTTGCGCGACAGTGACAACGATACAGCTTAGCCAAAGCACGTGCTAAGTAACGTCTATTTATCTCAGCATTAGTCTTTTCTCCGATGTTGCATTGATCAGATGTGGTGTTGTACGGGTGTAGATACCTATGTGTGCGTGCGCCTGTTATCGTTTGTTGTACGTAGCTGGCCTTATGTACCTAGGTACCTATCTATTTTGAGGTAATACTATGTCTATCGCGGTTTTGACTCCACTTGACCAGCACCCTAATTGCGTAACTCAATTGCTATCACCATGGCATTGTTTTTGACATTCATTACGCCATATGATTGTTAATCCCTGCTCCCGTAACTAGCTCAACGCCGCAATTAATGTTGTTGAACTGGCAAAATGAAAGCCATGGTGAAATAAATTGAGTTACGCAATTAGGCTGCAGGGCCGTCTTTGGCCATGTAGGGGCCCTTGTGTACACAGAGTTTGCGGCCCTTTAAGAAAGAGAAGAGAAACTTCTGCTGGGGAAACTTTTGCTAAGCAACCCTGGCTATACGATGCTTTGTTAATGATGCGTCCCAATGCGTTTTTTTGTTTGTTTTATTGGATGAAAAATACATAGCCACTGGGTTTCGACTGGTTTCGATTCGGGGCTCCACCAGGCTGAAGGCCCTGGGCTCGTGTCCCGCGTAAAACATTTAGCGAAGAAATCTGTTACGCTTTTCTAATAAGCTCTTAGCTCAGACGACAAAAATAGATGTGGGCGGATGTACTTTTAGTCCGAAATAACATAGTATATGTATGTAGTAAAAATAAAAAGTTGAAAATAGTTTTTCTACCCACGTCATGATATTTAAACGACTAACATTAAAAACCGGCCAAGTGCGAGTCGTACTCGCGCACCGAGGGTTCCGTATCGGTTTTGGACGTATGAAGTGAAAAAAACCGGACCGCATAACAAAATTTGTTTGTGAAGGAATTTTGATGATTTTGAAAAAACTGCACTAGTTAGGAACATCGTTTTATTTTTGGTGCAATATTTGGGTCAATTCCTATCAACTCTAATTATTTCAGATTTTTCGCTCCGCAAACTTCGGAGATAAGGGGGGGGAATGGTATTTTTTCAGACATTTTTCATCATATGTCGAAAACTGTGAGACATAAAATAAAAAGAAAATATATTTTGAAATGTGCAGATCAAGCCCTTTCATATGATATGTCACTTGACCTAATAACCCCACTTTGAAATTTCGGACCCCCACTCCGGCCCCTTTTGCAATGAAAATAAAAACATTTTTTGACTTTTTTCATTTTCAATAAAGTTTGGCAAGCATTTTTTATAACTGTTCCAAATTTCAAGTTGATAGCATTAGTAGTTGCTGCAATAAGCAGGTGTGACAGACAGACAGACAGACGAATTCGCACCATAAGGATTCCTTTTTTACCATTTTGGTACGGAACCCTAAAAACCGGCCAAGTGCATGTCGGACCACGCATAGGTACTCTAGGGTTTCATAGAGAGAAGTAGGTATTTCAGTTTTCCGACCGCAAAGGTAATATTATTATGAATTACAAAGTTATTTTTTGCAGTCGGTTAACTTAAAACAGGAGATAGTATGCCATATTTCAAAAACTACACAACATATTTTATTCAAACAATTTTCGTTGGAAGTACTTTTCCAATTCTACTACCTACCACTTCATTTTCAGAATTTTTCATACCATAGTTTAAAAATTTGCGCATATCTCACCAAATATTCATCGAAATAAAAAAGTCACTTGGAAACCTTCATGTTATTTTGAAAGACCTATCCAACAATACCCCACATGCAGGAGTGCGCAATAATATTTTTTTCATCCCACAGTTTCGTGTGTGGGGTGCCCCTCCCCCCCTAAAGTTTTATTCCTTAATTTTACTACATCTTTATGGCGACTTACAGAAGACTTTTTGCGATACAACATTTTTGTACTCTATACGGGTGCAATCAATGTAATCTACTGATGTGGCGAACTAGCGACATGTCAAAACATCGAGATTTCTGTGCTGTATCCAAGTTAAACATAAACATATCCTACACATAAACCTTCCGGAATAAATGCCGCAAATGGTGGTGAAAATCGCATTGAAATCAATTTTGGAATTTAGAAGAATTAAGCGAACAAATGATTTACACGCCCTATGATTTAACAGATACGCAAAATGCCAGACACGCATATTGTCAGAAATCGCAGAATGCCAGATACGCAACAGACAGACACAAAAGGCGACTTTGTTTTATACAATTTATAGAAGTTACACTATAAAAAAAAAATTACATTTATACAATTAGACAGCTAACAAGAATACTCTGCGATAATTTGTACAAAAAGGTAATTAATTACTGACAATGCAGCCTTGCTCAGATAATGAGCCGTGTTTTTTTTTTAAATAAATTGAGACCAAGGTCTAAACTGTAGCAAGTTTAAGGGTTTAATGCAAACTGCGTTTACGTGGCCTACTTGCTAAAAATAAGTGGAGGTTAATTTCATGCTAAAAACGAATGTCTGATTTTTATCAAACTCTTGAGACACCGCCATGAGAATAAAGACCATTAAATATTTAAATTAAAAGTTTCTGTCTCATAAGACTAGTGGTCGCAAGCGTGACTGCTAAGTGTGGAATCCTGGCTTCAATCCCTGGGTCTAGCATAGTGCTAGTTTATTTTCCATTAGGAATTTTTGTCAGTAGCAGTGCGGATTCAGTAGAGTCTGGATTTGTGCTCGGTTTTTTTGTCAATAGTCACGCCCCCTATTACATAGGAGTTACTTAACCAACCACGGCAAATCGGTGTTCTATACACCGCTGCCTAACCCTTCGGGTAGTAAAGGTGTGATGATGTAATGTAAAAATAAAAGTGGATACATCACTAGTCAGTGAATGAGTAGTGTGCATAAAAATAATAAACACCTCTCTATCAGGCAACCGATACTAAGCAGAATTAGTTAGCTGCGTGTATACTTCTTTGCTCACGGTACATCATCACTATCCGTATGAATTTTACTATCTTCTTAATGCCTGGACAACCGCACCGGTTCATCCGTTTGGGGGCTACGACACCACAGACAGACACAACCGCAGGCAGACATAGGCGTCAAACGGCAACCCTCGCTTTTCAAAGTCGGGGGTTAATAAATGAAAAGTTATGATGACGCACAACAATTGGAGATTACCTATTGCGAATAATGGCACGGTTGACACCTGTCGACTATACCACACCAGGGGCCCTAGACAAGTTACTTTTCTGTTAGCGTTAGCGTCAAACGCTACGGATAAAATGTATGGAAATGACATTTGTGAGTCACGTGACTTTTCCGCAGGTCATTGTCATTGCCATACATTTTGTGCTTATCGTTTGGCGTGAACGCTAACAGAAAAGCAACTTGTCTAGAGCCTCAGACACGCTAATCAGTGATACGACACATATAGTAGGTACCTATGACTCCGGTTGTTCTCATTTTGCTAACGGGTTTAACCTGGCCAATATTATCCTCTGGATCTGAAATACCACATTGTAGGTTCGGACTTCGGAGGTAAGTACAGTACCTACCGCAAGTAGGAATCTTTTTATGGGTACCGTTTATAAGGGTCGTTCTATCATCATCATCACTGACAGGACTATCAAGTGGCCAAAAATCCAATCTAATAAACCGTAACAAGCGAGCGATGAAATTGCGATAACCGAGTCACGTAACTGATATAATTCGATAAAACTAATTATATTCTCGGTCTAATCGATATTGATGTTATCGATTACGAAATCGACTGAAAGTCAAACTTATACAAGTATCAGAGGAATTTGTTTTAAAATGTTTGTTGATTGTCGACAGTATTTTTAAACTTTTTTTTACGGAGTTTTAAAGCCGCGATGATTACAGCATTCGTTGAATATATTCTGCATAATATATGTATGTATTCATAGATTACTTGTTTACTAACAGCTCGGAACCTAGGACGTCTAGTCGGTAATTGTAGGACGCGATTCGAGGCACCGACCGCTGGTGCAACAGATGACCGCTTTACGTGCCACCTTATCTCTCAATTTGTTTGCATATGTGCTGTGTTTTAGCTGTGTTAGTGCTGATATTTTAGAACTGCGTACCTACGTTAGGACCTCGTTTGTAAGACGAAAGTTTCTAACCGTGTCAGTTTTGAGCTCTTTGAGCAACGTGCTACCTGTGTCGACTCTTCAGCGTTTCGAAGGGCTGCTTCGGTGACTAGGTTGGTTATACCACTTTCAGAAACACTACCTTTTCACGAACACGCCTTGTTTTCCAAAAATAATTTTAAGCTCATCAGAACTCTGTTAGCGAGCGATCTATTAGCTAATTGTAATATGATATGTTCTTTACAAGCCTATTACGTAAAAGCTAAATGGCGACACTGGACGATAAGCAAACAATAAGGTTCAGAGAATAATGAACAGTAAAAAGTATAGCTAATATCTTGGTTTCTGGCACATGGTGCGCGAAACCTAGGCGTTACATATAAGGTGTCATAGACTCATCACTATCACTACATAGTATAAAACAAATTCGCCTCCCGCTGTCTGTCCCTATGTATGCTTAGGTACTATGCTTAGATCTTTAAAACTACGCAACGGAAGGTTTATAGCACCCGTGCGATGCCGCGGCGGTTCGTTAGTTAGTATCTATTTAACGATAACACATGCACGCACAT
The DNA here is from genome assembly GCA_948465475.1 of Thalpophila matura. Classification (NCBI taxonomy): domain Eukaryota; kingdom Metazoa; phylum Arthropoda; class Insecta; order Lepidoptera; family Noctuidae; genus Thalpophila; species Thalpophila matura. The sequence continues at coordinate 6,640,773 of OX419198.1, read as the reverse complement.
TGGCAATATATAGTTTTGGCTAAAAGCGCCTTAAAACCTTGGACTGACCATTTGTGAATGATAGCACCGAGATAGCCCAAATGTCTTGGATATTTAGGCTATAATCTTGGGCTATTTTGGTCATGTGAGTCGTGCCGCAGTGTATCGTGTGGTTATTATCTTTACGTGGATATCGTAAAATATTCATGAATAATTTTAAGCGAATAAGTGGTAGTAACGAATGCGATTACCGATCGCTTTGTCAAACTGGTGATTTACCGCACAGACGTTCATTGTATCTTTTGATTATGTTAAACATTATCCTCGTGAGTTTCTCTTTCATTACAGCTGGTGGACACACCAGCTGTAATGAAAGAGAAACTATAATATATGCATCTATTGTAACGGCTAATAGACTTTATAAAAACAGCGTAGACTGACCACCATTAGTCACTTGTCACCACAGCTATTCCTTCATCTGTCGCAAAAAAAAGACAATTGATTTTGATCTCCAGGAGGTTGATTTTTCAAATGCGACAGATGACAGTTTAAATGGTGGTAGGTAGTAAGTAAGTCGTGAGTGCGAACTCCAGCAGCCAGGGCACACTTTGTGGAATTGTTTCGTCAATCATCACCACTGCTCTAAAAATGGTAAAGGAGGTCCGCATTGGGCCCGCGTGGTGAAATTCGGTTAACTCCCTCTCTGTGAGAGGCCTGTGCCCCAGCAGTCGGAACATAGTCTGAATATGGACAACCACAAATTTTATTTTTATTGTTCCATGTCATATTGTACATACGTACTACCTACACTACATCTTTTAGATCGCTATCTAAGACCGTATCTTAGACTATTTTGGTCTTTCGATTCGTATCGATATTACGTAAGTGGGATCGACCCGCGATGTATGTAGCTGTAGCAATTTAGATTTGCAGCACGCGGTATCTTCAATGTTAGTATTTCGAAGGTAGCCGGCTTTTCACCTTGTGGCGTACGTGCGAAAATAGAGATGAGAGACATACTTGTAACACGCTACACGTGAGAGTAGAAGGTTATTTTACTGACTATACTAAGTGCTCTTTATGTTTTCTAATAGAAGATACTAAGTATAATGTTTGTTTAAGGCGATTCGCACACCGCACCGTATCACGCAGCGTAGCGCGGGAGTGCGTGATCTTCCGTTGTTTGCAAGTACCTGTATTTGTATAGAAATCATGCGTAGTGCAACACACTGAAAACGCATTCACGCGCGGGGCTTTTGTTCCGTCGCCACGCACCCCGCAGCGTAGCGCGGGGCGGTGTGTGATTCGCCTTAGAGTGCACCATTTTAGTCTCGAGGAGCAAAGGCAAGCTTTTACACTACAGAATGTAAAGCTCTAAAGTCTTCTTATAATAATATTTTTTTCTGGTGTATTCAAATAAAACTAGGTACTTATTTACGCTAACCTATGAAAAATATGGTAGATTTGGAACCATTATGAAAGCCCTTTGTAATTCAAGAACAATAGAGTCTAAAGCGTACGTAATGAATCTAACGTGACTAGCGCAACTCTTCGTGTTTATCACGCCAACCTTGAACTTGTAACCGTGTGGATATTCGAGCACCAACCATCACAATGGAAACTAAGTGACCTTGGTGGGGTAAAGTAATGAGTCGCCTTTAGGGGTTAGAATGACCGCTGAATAGGGCCCTCGTATGCGGGGCAACCTGAGTGTATAAAATTAGAGGACTCAAGTGGGGTAATGAGTAGCTAATGACTACTATTACAAATCTTATTCTGAAGCGTGGCGTTGATTATGGACAATTATACTATGTTATCTACTTTGATGTGCTGTATAGCCTGTATATCATCCAAACATTTCTAATAGGAGTTCATATTCTCTAAATAAAATGCCGAAACAGTTTTAAATTCATAATTGGCAAGTTTCAGGTACATTGTGGCACTCCACAAAATGACCAACACTTATTTATTAAAAATAGGGAAAGTCACTACTTTTACTTTATGATAACATTTTCCCATAATATGCTGATGAATCATAACAAGTTCTAGTAATTTCATAAAAGTGGCAGTGTTGCCTTCTATATTCTCTAAATAAAACGCTGAAACAGTTTTGAATTCTTCATTATTGACAAGTTTCAGGTGCATTGTGGCACTCCACAAAATGACTAACACTTATTATTAAAGATGTAGTGAAAGTCACTACTTTTACTTTATAGTAGGTACCATTTTCCCAAGATATGCTGCTGGCTGCTGCCTCATAAAAATAAAACATAAAAAGCTCCAAGTAATTTCATAAAAGAGACGGTGTTGCCTTCCTTACCCAAGGACAGTAATGTTGCTGACTCACAATATGTGTCATAAATATCAAACTGAAACCTGTCGCATCATCGTGGTAGCATCATTTGTGAAAGGCTTAAAGCACTACTCATTTATTTTGGCCCTTCGTGCCGACGATTCATAATAACTCCGCGAAATATCGATCACTGGACTTAATTTTTGGAGGCCGTAAAGTTATTTGATGAGGTATTTCGGCCTAGTAGAAGGCTTAGTAGAATAAAGGTGTGAGCTTCTCCAGCTTTATTCTAGGTCTCATTCTCAACATTTATTCCCTTTTTCAGAGTTGTTACTTTAATTGCCAATGTAGTTTGCATGTTTCGCAATCAGTAAGGCAACAATGTTTAGAACTGTAGAGCTTCTTCTGTGTTCAGGTAACAGAGATAATTAGGATGTGTATATAATTTCTTAGTCTGGAGTTCGAAATATCTTCTAAAACGGAATCTCTGGTAGCAATGTTCCGCGAAAGTGGACAGAATATTTAGGTACCATACTCTTACTCTTAATCTAATTTTATTTTAAGAAGCTAGATTGAGAATTATAGTTACAGCATGAAATTAAACAATAAAATATGTTAGTCCTTAGCGCCGGATATTATTAATTATTATTAACTTAGATAACACATTTAAGGCCGGCCTTGATAAATGTTAATTAACACTTCAATGTGTTTATTACCTTTGTGTGCGCTTATAATTGACGATGTATTGTGTATTAAAAATAACCATGTTATTTAAAGGTACTAATTAGATAAACACATTACCCTCCTTTGCATCGCGCAGTCGGGTAAAAAGAAAATTGTTTATTTACAATGCGCCTTTTATGACACCTACAGAGTAAGAGACCTCATCGATGCAAATCAACTTAAAGCATTTACATATTTTACTATTTAGCTATTTATAAGATTTATATCACTTTTGAATTGTCACGAAGTTAGGTGTTTCTAATTTTTAGGGTTTCGTACGTACCACAAAAGGAAGAAAACGGAACTCTCATAAGATTACTCTTGTTCGTCTGTCAAGACCCTTTTTCTCAGGAAGAGGTAGAGGTATAAAGTTAAAATTAATATCAAAATCTGAGGTCTACGGTCCCTTCAAGGTGGAAAAATTTCAAGCTTTTAAGACAATGCAATCAAAAGATACTGCCATTTATGATAGGTACCTACTGCCATTTATGACACACGCAAGTTCCCTCATCAAAACCTAAGGCACTTCCCGTTGACCTCGAATCATGAAATTTCGCAAGAAGCAAGGTCTCACAGCACAAGTAAAGGAAAAAGTACGAGAATTATTAATTTGTCCAGTTTTTTTGTACTTATCCTGATAAATAAGTTAATTAATGAAGTATTTTTTATGCCAGAAAACTTTATGACAGAGTAGAGGCACAACACAAAGTAAAAGTTGCAAGTATTTACAAAAGTCAAAGTCAAAACATTTCAATTCGACCATTTACAGGCACTTTTGAATAGTCAAGCAATAGTTGTCAGTCAGTTTGTCCGTTAGTTGAAGCTAGTTGTCCGTTCCAAAACGTAGATTCCTATGGAGAAGAACGGACAAGAAACTCCATGGTTACTCTTTTTCAACTAATTCAAATATACAATTTCTTTGTTTACATCATCGATCACTAATAAAAAACTAGATACACAATCTCATGCAAAAGTTCTCTTAAAAATGTCGCCAATTGTATTGTGCGTGTGTTACTTAAAATAAATACATTACATGAACATACACATACACATACACACAATACATACATTAATGTAATTTCAACCTTAACTGCAATGTTTAAAGTCGAATTCACAAAGCTGTTACAAAAAGCAATAAAATTTTACGACCGGTACCCACTGCTCAATAAACATCAAAACAACTTCAACCTTATACGCATGAATTAAAGTCAGAATTACTAAGTGCCAAAAGAAGTAATAAAATTTTACGACCACACGCATAACCCAAACAATTTAAGTGGGCATGCGATAGTATGATTAATACGTTTAGTAAGAGTCTTTACAATTGAGCTGCTTTATATCGCCTGCTATTTATTACGACTTAATTTAAAATAATGTTTTTACGATGATTTCTTGACAAAATATCAGTATTTACAATACAGTGTTAACAATTATATAATGATAATAATAATACTTACCAAAAATATGAAATTCCATCCTTTTTAAGCGTCCTAGACGTGTGATTTTTACAATTTTTAAACGAGCACTGAGGCATGTTTACCGTCGGAGCGTTCGAATGCTACTAGACGAAAAGACCACCCAAATGTTCAAGTGGGTGGTCATTCGGTGAGGACATTTTTTGACGCTGATTGTGTATCTAGTTTTTTATTAGTGATCGATGGTTTACATTTATGCCCTAGTATGTGAGAACAATGTGAGATATTTAAAAAATCCCTTAGAATAAAAAATAAAATCAATGGTACTAAAATCATTTAAACCTATAAAATGTCAAAATTATATTGCTTGAGCAGTCAAGAGCTGACCAGTACCAACTGACAGCGCCCGTTCACGGACATGACGCGTGCATCAGCACCGTTCAACTCAACCATTTTGGAGGGAATCGAACGATCCAATACACACGCCACCATCAGCGGTACATTTAAGCGAGCATGACATGCTCTCAACTGTCATACTACGATCAGCTTAAAACATTGTAAATATCTACATGGTACTCACATTCACAAATCTCAAAGAAATTTACTAAAATATACAAAAATAATGTTATTTATAACTATACAAGAGAAACCAGTTTACTATTAGAAACGAACAATTAATTCATGACAATCTCTGGACTGATTACCTATAAATGTCAGAAGAGTAATATACTTAATTTACAAAGTCATAAAGGGGAACTTCAAGAGCAGGTAATAACTCCGATTATATGATTCTAAGTGGTTGTGGAGCAGGACCAGCATTAAGCCAAGCATCTTTATCAGCAATGTAATCTTCTAGTTTATAATATGCTTGCCTACATAGTGTGCGTTTTATACAATCTTTGAATTTATTCTCATTTAATTGGAGAATGTTGGGAGGTACCTAGTTTATTATAAAATTTTATACCCATGAAAGATGTATGTACTTTCGATAATCTGTAGCGTGGTTGAACTATGTAGTTTGTTCCCATCTCGAGTATTATAATGGTGTCTTTCACATCTTTTACTAAATAGATGTAATTTTTTCCTAACATACATTATGTTTTCGTAAATGTATTGACAACATGTCATAGGTACTTAAGTTTTCATAATATCTCCTCTACTAAAATAATCCAAAGCAAGCTAAAAATACTTTTATCACAAGTTACAACTGTTTTACATAAAAAAAAATATATTTTGGTACATTTACATAATTATAGAAGGCACTGACAATATTAAAATAGGTACAGTGTAAATAAATACTAAAAAGAAAATAAATATTAATTATAAAAATAAGGAGCTTTAAAAAAACTCTCGCCAAATTATAAAACTGCGTTTCCTTCATATTTGTGGGTAGACCAAACATTTCAGTAATGTGTTGACATAGCCAAGGTTAAGAAAACCCACGCCGTGAAATGTATGGGAAAAAATAGGAACGACATTGACATTTACGTAACATGGAGCGGTCAATAGCTTATGTTTATCCGTAATTTCAGATATATGGACAGACAACAAAAAATCGAAACGCCTAGGAATCGCACTATGATAGTTTAATTAAAGTTATCATTTTCGAAAAAGAGTAGGTGCTTTTCGACCTGAATAGCTCCATCTTGCTTTCATACTGGAACAATGATGGCAATAATACGTCATAGTACGAGCAGGCACATTTGCCTTTCGGCCTTTTCTCGCAGACTTGTATTATTAGGCAACTGACACAATTCCTCTCATAGGCTATTTTTCACGTTAGGTATTCATTGATGTGATAACGGAATAAACAAATAAATAAGATAAAATCATAAGAAAATATTTTCCCTAATTCTGATTGGTTAGGTACTAAGTCAAACGTAAATTACTACGCTAAGCGCGCATGCACCGATTGATAAAAAGGGTCGACACTGCACGGGTAGGGACTTAGGGAGACGAGTAGGCGTTTGCGCGTACTTTTGAGACAACATTGTGATGCCATATCTCAATATTTTAGGACTGAGTGATACTAAAAAACACGTGTTTATTATATTCACCAAAGGTATTTCAATTTGGATGGTGATAAAAATTGGTTAAATAGTCGCGCAATGCGATATATTTGGCACATAGCCTTTGTCTTCAATTAGTTCAAGAATTAATAAAATAATATAGCCAACCAAACAGGACGCAGTCTGATATGTCGTTTATCTATTTTCACAATTTCCTCTTTACCTTCTGACGTCAACCCTCGCGCGAAAATATTATGGACAAAAATAAATATTTGTTGCCGCGGACTTTATCACAACATTGACAAATTAATCCATAGGCAGAGAGTTTAAAATGCTCCAAAAAGAACTTATCCGGGCAATGACTAAATTTTTTTTAATGAAAATATTTGTAAGTTTGCCTACTTACATAATTATTCCTATAGTTTTCTCGTCAAAGGTAGTTTGTTTTGTAGTAGTCATGTACTCTGTGGTAGTAGTCGTCGCGCGAAGCACGAACCGCGTGGTCGCGTGTTATCGCCGCACTTCACTGGAACAACTGGCTCCGTCCATGACGAATGTCTTTATGAAATATTTTATATTTATATTATCAAGATGTTTAAATGATACTTTTTATCAGTTTTTAATATCACTCTTTCATCGGCGCGCGATGTGTCAGTTCGTACTCTTGGCGGGAACGATACAGTGATTTTTTTGTGCAAAAAAGTTAGGCGTACAGCCTGTATACTTTTTAAAAATGAATATTACCGATATAATGGAGTTTTCAACGACCATGATGCCTGAAGTTTCAACCGCGGCTCCTGATTTCAGGACATGGTTGACAGATTTAATTGTGCAGGTTTGTTTACTAATATTATACATACAAACATAGTTCAAAAGATATGTTTCCATAGCAAAATTGTGTAATGGTTCATTGACTGAGTTATTGGCGTAATATTATTATGATAATAATATCAGTAAATAACGATTATATAATACTGTAAGGTATTATTATCGGAAATGTAAAAATATAAACTAAGGACGTTTTAAATGTTGCGCTTTAATTTAACAGTAGGTAACTTATGCAAGGTTTTCTAACCATGGTCTGTCTACTTATGGCATGGATTACATACCATTTTGCCATGCATTATGTAATAGGTTTGACTGGAAGGTCGTTTAAGCGATTTTAGGAAAATAGATAATAAATTAATAATATGTAGGTAAATATAAAAACTAGCTTTTGTTATTTAAACCATTTTAAACTATTCCGCTTTAAGATTTAGGACGCTAAAACAAAACATTTAAACAAAAATAGTTTTTAAAATACAGCAGAAATTACTCGAGTCCAAGAATTGCATGGCTACCTTAATAAATAATTTTACGGTGCTCACAAAATTGTCAATGAGACTGACGAATAGGTCGATGGGTCAATGGCCTAGCGTGTAGTAAAATAATAAAACAATATACCTACCTACCTACCGATATTCAAATTATGAATGAAGTATGTCATCAATAAATATTTTATTTTATTTTTTTAAGGACCTTTATTACTATCTACCAAAATCAAAGTCGCCATCTTTACGAAGTTTTTTTACATTCACACCTCGTGTTTGCAATATTAGTCTGTTTCCTCTGTAGACCAATGAAATGACCTTTTTTGAAAATCGAACACGTGCCGTCAACTGTCAAATTGAAATTTATGTCACTACAAGTACTATGTAGCTACTTAGCTAGCTATTTATAGCTAACTAGCCATTTAATATCTAGAGTCAGCTGATGGCTTCCACCCAACCAAATGCCACTGAATAATTTTTACTTCGATTAAAGGTTAAAATCTCAAATACACCGTAATTTTAATACCCACTTGTTTAATCAAAAATATGTTTAATCGATTTCTAGTGCATTTAAGGATAAGCACAAGGCCATAATAATTACATGCCTGGGATGTTGTGTGCTCGTTACAACGCATTAGCATTTGGCGTGCGCCGGCGCAGCTTGTAGAGATTTCAATAATAATTTTAAATGTATACTCAATCATAATTGCTATTATAAGGAGGAAAACTGGTAATGTTCGTAGTAATTAATTGACATAAAATATAGTTTCTTATCGATATAATCACTTATTCGATATATGTATAAGAGACTCGCTATCAGATAACCGATATTGTCCTAGATAGTTATAGAGTTGTTGTTGTTTCAGAAACTATTACGTATTGGGGTCCTTTTGTTTTAAAACTATTAGCTTGGCCGGCTTCGCCACACATGGGCCACTCGCGACAGTCACAAACGCCGCGACCACCCACACAATAGGTACCTACAACTTGTTTAAGTACCTACAGGAATTTCAAAAAATCTAAAATTTTGAAATTTCTTCGTTAAAGGGGTGAAAAAGGGTTCTAGGGTTTGTTTGACGAAAATAATGACATGTGTTCAGTGGCGGATCCAGGAATTGGGAGTGGCTGAGGGCTAATCCAGATAGGTATGATTTTGGGGGGTAAAAATCAAAACACTAAATCACTAATCTAGTCTGGAATCTGTAAGAACTTAAAGTTTTGGGGAGAGCTTCAGTCCCTTACAAAAAGGTTAACGATACTCATTAAAGAACACATAATATTATTGTTATGTAATGTGATTCATACAACATAGTTGGGCGTTACTTTTTTGTGATTCGATGCTTGCTTGGCTGTAAATGGTACACAGTGCCATTGTTCAATATAAATTGCTGTTTTTTCATCATCAATTACTTAGCAGTCATTATGGGTGACCCTAAACGTATGAAGAACTTCTAGCCTTATTGTATATTAATTGTATGTTCGTGAAACATGAATCTATACTAATATTACAAAGCTAAAGTTTGTTTGTTTATTTGAACGCGCTAATTTCCGGGATTCGAAAGATTCTTTGTGCATATGATAGCCAGATTCATGAGGAAAGTCGTAGCGCGATGTTAAATAGCCTATACAATAGGAGCTATTTAACATCACGCTACGACTTAGGAGCCGAGCAACGGGGGTAAAACCGCGAGAAACGGCTAGTATGTGATAAAACAACCGACGACGTAGCGGTTTAAAATAGGATGTAGTGACAATAATTATATGCTTAGATGGTTTGGGCATGTTAAGGCCCCGGTATACGCCAACGGCCTTGAGTGATTTGGGCGGTATAGCTTGAGTGTTCTGCGCTGAGCTCAAGCAACGCGACATACATCCACCGAGCAATACGACTCGCCTATCAAGGAGCGCGCTGTGCAGAATTAGACGTATTATTACTTTTTAGTATCTAAAACATAAAATAAAAAAAAAGTAACAGGTATTATTATAGGTAGTAACATAGTCTTTTCACACAAAACAAATCATGAAAATATCTTAAGCGGTTTGAAAGTAATTACGTTTTTATGTTTTGGGTAGACACGAATTCATGAATTTATTTCATTAAGTATTTTACAACAATAGTTAAATATTCACAGGTACGATTGATGTATATATGTTCTAGTTTAACATAAAAAAATTGCACAACTAACCTGCATTATTTGACGGCGAAATAAGAGATTTAAAACTGGCCGTTACCATTTACCTTCGCCTTAAGAGGATGAATGAAAGGCGATGTTAGTGAAAACACTGGGAGGAGACATCCTAGAAGGACATGCATTGATCTCCTATTGGTGGTGTTCTTCAAAAAGGTCAGGTGCGTAGCACTCGCGTGTTTGACCAGATGTATAAACATGGATGAAACAGAAGAAGTATCTATGTAAGAATCGTTGCACGTGGCGTCCTGTAGTTTCTGCCATTAAAAAAAGGCTTGAGTTTAATGTAAGTATCATGCATGACATTCATGACTGACATATTTTAATGTTGTAGATAAAATGAATTTTATAATTGAGTTGTTATGTTAAGAGTTTATGACATAAGCTGTAAATTGATATAATGCGGTTAGGGCTTCTTTTTCACGATCGACAGGGATATATTTTTGTATTCTTTTCCAGTGGTGGCCACTGGCTATATCCCAAATTAAGGTGTAAAGGCCACCAACAAAAAGTATTTACATCGCATATACCTAAACATGAAAACGTTGAATTGACCTTGAGCTTATAATTAACACTTCCAATCGGCATCATAAAAATACAGGGTGTTCACATTTGGTCTGTTCGATTCCCAGATGAAGCAAGTAACTTTTAAAAATCTTTAAATGCAGTATTACTTAATTTAAAAAAATAAAGTGAAGTCTCCATGAAGTAAAACTCCATGAAGTAAAACTTTCTATCTCAAATATTTAAAGTACTTTCCCTCCATGTGGCATAGCCGTGGGACATCCTGTATTATGTTTAATCTTTCACACAATCCATAAATCATTTCCTTGGTCTTCATCTATTTTTTTAGCCTTCCAGATTCATACTGAAAGTGTTTCTCGCGACAAATTCCTTATTTATCCGCATCAGGTGCTGAACTAAGACGAAATAAATTAGTAATGTTTTGAAAAGTGTTTTGAAGTGCAAATAAGAACAGTTGGACTATCTCTATTTGCTTTCTACCGAAATTAGGACAATGGTGTAGGTACCACGAAAACGTGTGCAATGGCGTACGGGGGATTGTCTGTGTTTGCGCAACCCACTGCAACATTTATAATTATTTTGATACGAGAGATACTACTTATCTGAAAATAGGGACTGGGGTAGTAAGCAAAGAATGAGCAATAATGACATGCTCATTTATCTGCCGGGACCCAGTGTTTCCGGGCAATAGTCATATTATAATGGGTCCCGACTACAATGTCTTGTTTTCCTTTTCTTTTGATGGTTCTATTTTTACACCAGATAAGACGTGGTGCAAACCGCGGTCGGGTTTTTATATTTTTCTATTTTTATAACACTTTTATAATTAAATCGATAAATCAGGTTTTGTGTTTTATGATAATCGCCCCAGTAGTACCTACTGTACTCTCTAACTCATAAAACCCATGAATATGATAGTAAAACACAAGCAACGTGATAGTCTAATCGCAAAGTAGGTAGGTACCTGTCATTGACGTAACAGAAAGCTTGCTATATTTAAACGCACACTTTGACCTTGCGCACTCTGATGGAACATCATTTTTGGATATTACAATAACAAATTGCATGCGTAATGTTGAATTTGGAAAATTAAAAAAAACAAACCTTGACAAGCTGAAAGTAAAATTGAAGAGGAAATTGTATAGTAGATAGGTATTATACTAGAGTGTAGTGATACCAATAGCGTTCCTAAAGATAGTGAACTAAATGGGATGATAAATTTACACGTGCCCATTTCATAAACACGCGAACTGTCAGTGTTTAGTACCTTATAGTCAGTATTGGGCAAAATGTAATCTAACTACTGATTACTAACTACGACTACATAAAGTAGTTAGTAATCATAACTACTAACTACATAAAAAAATCGAAAAATGTAGTTAAAAATTTTGATTACTAACTACAAATTGTAGTTGCAATCACGATTACTTGATTACTTTTTATAACTACAGATTTAAAATAATGTTGCGTCATTATAAAAGTTCATGTACGGTACTTATTAATAAACTGGATGGCATTGTTACTTTCTAAATCGCGATATCGTTTCGATGATTTCGATGATGATGATGATTTCGATGATGATGATGATGATTTCGATGATGATGATGATTTCGATGATGATGATGATTTCGATGATGATGATTTCGATGATGATGATTTCTATGATGATGATTTCGATGATGATGATTTCGATGATGATGATTTCGATGATGATGATTTCGATGATGATGATTTCAATTTCGATGATGATTTCGATGATGATGATGATGATGATGATGATTTCGATGATGATGATGATTTCGATGATGATGATGATTTCGATGATGATGATTTCTATGATGATGATTTCAATGATGATGATTTCGATGATGATGATGATTTCGATGATGATGATTTCAATGATGATGATTTCGATGATGATGATGATGATTTCGATGATGATGATGATGATTTCGATGATGATGATGATTTCAATGATGATGATTTCGATGATGATGATGATGATTTCGATGATGATGATGATTTCAATGATGATGATTTCGATGATGATGATTTCGATGATGATGATTTCAATTTCGATGATGATGATGATGATGATTTCGATGATGTAGATTTCTATGATGATGATTTCAATGATGATGATTTCGACGGTCTATAGACATTTTATTAGGTAAACAAGAATTCGGTTTCGTGGCCAGGTTTAGTAAGCTTTTGTAGCTCGGCTTCCCTCTTACAAAAATTCACCCTTCGCCACTGATTACTACACATTACATGTTTATTTAATTGAAAAATATAAGTTCATAAAACTTAAATAATCAGTAATCATAACTACTAGATTGCAGCAATCAAACTAACAACTACTTAGTGTAGTTTGATTACATGTAGTTAAGTTACATGTAATCTTAACTACAAGTAGTTAACTACATGTAGTTAACTACTTTTAATCGTAGTTAGTAATCAGATTACAACATTGTAGTTAACTACGCCCTACACTGCTTATAGTACATGCTATTGATAATGATAGATTGTCATTTGTCATCTTAGGGGCCATTGCCCCTAAGATGCCTATTGGGGACACAGCCTTATATGGCCTTATTCACTAATAAGGCCATATAAGGCTGTGTCCCCAATAGGCAAACTGTTAGCGGCCGACTGAGTTTGCGGCGTATCGGTGATTCCACAGTCACGTTGTGTACCGTAATGTTTTGTGCCGGTTCATAGTGAGACGCGTACGAAACGCGTACGTTTGTATGGCTACGAGCCACGCTGGCCGCCCGCGGACGGTCAGCGTGACTATGAAATCACCCTAAGTCACACCTCTTCCTGTAAATGTCAGTGGTAACTGTTTATATCGTTAATACTGAAAACGGAGGTCGCCGCAGAAAAGTTTGCGCTGTTATAAATAATCTACTATTCGTTTATGTGGAAAGCAGTGATTGCTGTCATCTTCCAATTTGTCGGCAGATTTAATGATTAGCTATCACAAAGGATTCGTAGTAGACACTGACGCTAAACTGACACTCGTATTATTAAAATGAAATACAGGAGGTACTAATATTGTATCACGATGTCGTCTGAGGCTCTAGCCAAGTAGCTCTAGTCATTGCCATACAGAATGTATGGCAATGACATTAGTTACGTGCGAAAAAGTAACGTGACCTCACTAATGTCACTGCCATACATTTTGTCCGCAGCTTTTGGCGTAAACACTAACAGAAGAGCAACTTGGCTAGGGGGGCTGGTCCTTTATCCGCGACCCAAAAAACATTAAAAATTCACACAAAAATACACATACAACCTAAAAAATGGTCCACTGACGCGATAAAAAAATGACAGACCAATAAAAATGGCACTAAAATACAGTGCGGAATAAACTTCTGAACCTACCTCGGATATATCGGTCCATGAACTTGACTGTTATCGTATCGATCTCGGCATTCTCAGCTGATTTGTTTCCACGCCCACGCGTAGCTTCAATACGAACACTGTAAACACTGAATAGGTAGAGAGTTAACACTTAATGCGTATGCTTTTTTCTGGGATATAGGTTAAACTGTTGTCCGCGACTTCATAGGCATTCAACCCATATCCAGCCACAACGGACATCCGGTTAGGGGTTGAATTTCGAAAAATCTTTTCTTATATCTGCGGCACGTTATGATGGCCGATTTGACGTTTAATTTCGCTCATAAAGTTACGTAAAAATTGACTACTTTTGAAAGAACAATTGCTGTACTTTATTGAAAATATTGACGCGTCACTAATTGACAAAAAAACCGGGCAAGAGCGTGTCCGGAACACTCAGTTTAGGGTTCCGTAGCAAGAAGTATTTCAGTGTTTCAACCACAAATATAAGTTTTTATTTCATAATATTATTATGATACACATACAAACTTATTTTTGCGGTTGTTAAAACTCAAAACTGAAAATAACGAATATTTCAAAAAGTTATTGACGTATCTTGTTCACACCAATTTTAATCAAGAGTATTTATTAGATGCCATAAGCGTGATTTTTTTCAGATTTTTTGATTACGCGGTTGGAAAATTACAGGGGGGGACACATTGTTCACGACTTTCGGAGCTCCTAGTTCACTTAATATGGACTTAAATAAAAAAGTCATTTAGGAAAAAAATATTTTCAAAGACCTATCAAACGATACCCCACACGAAGGGGTGCGCGCAAATATTTTTTTTATTTTTCGTAATATCACTACAGGCCTTTATGGCGGTTTACAGAAGACATCTAACTGCGAAGTTTCATACAGATTGGTTATGAACTGTAGATTTGACGAGGGTGTGACAGACGGACAGACGTACAGACAGACGGACGGGATGAAACTATAAGGGTTCCTAGTTTTACTACGGAACCCTAAAAAGTACAGCAATTAATATTGTTCTTTCAAAAGTCGGCCATCATAGCTTGCCGCTGAAATAGTACATCTCTTCACACTCCTACTTCCAAACATATTTTATAATTTCTGAATGGTTTAGCTGTTGTCTGTCAGTCAGTTAAGAAAATAAACTGTTTTGCGTATTACAAATGCTGTCGTTCCTAATTATCTTACACTATGGCTTTAGGTAACGATTTTTTTCTCGTATCGATTGGTTTCTTAATGAAAATAATGTTGTAAGAAATATATTGTAATTTATGTTGTGGAGAAAGGTTTGCGTTTTCAATCAATAGTTGTATAACAAAAGTTTTGCCAACCAGGTCTATGCATAATTCAAGTCCGGTATGTCCACATAAAGGTGTGGCGGGTGATCTCTTTGAATCGGCAGTCTTTTCAGCAGTCTAGATACCTAGTACCTAGCTATACGTTCATATTCTACACGTGCAAAGCCGCTACCATAGTAGCAATTAAAAGGAAGTAATTAATTAAGTCTTGCAATCTCGTGCACTTAAAGTATTGATATTAGCTTATTCTTCCAATTTACTCAATGTATTATAAGCCCAGTGCTGGACATAGGTCACCCAAATTGCGTCATTAAAAACAGAAAATAAAAAAATCAAGGAAACAGTTTTCTATGCGTATTTACAGAACCTACCCAAGTACGCAAGCATTAGGGACTTAAAATTAGTTTCATCCAATCAAATGGCTTTAAATCTATAGTACTCAAGAGATCTGTGTACCGGCTATGAAAGGTTATCCAATAGTAGCACGGGTCCAGATAGTAGGACCATTTGCTGAAGAACAAGCAATCGACACTTTAAAACATATTTTTTATGTTACAATAAAAAAATTATATTCCGAATACCTACTTATTTGTGAGAAACTAAAAAATCCGCAATGCAAATCACGCATTTCAAAAATCTAGGATCAACGACCTACCCTTTTAAAATGTGTAACAATAATAACCAGACCAAATACCGTAATAAAAATATGCATAACTACCTTTTAATTAATTAACCTTTTGCCCTGTTCCGAATTGCGACAGTTTCACAAACAATATTTGACGGTATCACGAATGTCGTTCAATTGGCTTTTTCCAAACCATTATCTTTAATCGAACGAATTTCAATGACCTCGGGCGAAGGTTAGGGATGGGTCATTCTGTTTATTTGTCATGGTGTATTACAGCGGAAATTATGTTAGATTTATACAGGTCTTTAGCATATTTTCGGGGAATTATGGCAGTTATACACGGCAGTGACGTAGATTTCGCTTTTGTTATTTATATCCATGACCATGCGTCAATGGGTACGTTCCATAAATTGGTATAGGCCATAGTGATCGGATTTCGATGTCTTTAGGGGTAAAATACTGCAGTTATACGTATAACTGCAGTATTTTACCCCTAAAGACATCGAAATCCGATCACCAACGGATGACGTCACTGAAATTTTCTTCGATAGAAAACCATCTTGTTTTATTTAGCCTTGATATTGGCACGATGGAAACCATGAATAATTAAAATTAGAATTGGTAACGAATGCACACGTGAAATATTGATAATATCAGCCCTGTTTTTAGGGTTCCGTACCTCAAAAGGAAAAACGGAACCCTTATAGGATCACTTTGTTGTCCGCCGTCAGTCACCGGACCATAAGTGGAGCCATCTGCTCATAGATGGCGCCATTGGAAGTATGCAGTAGCGCCATCTATGATCATATTTCGGAACCCTTAGGTCGCGAGGCATACTCGCACTTGTCCGGATTTTTGTTAACTTTCCCACTGCTGGGCAGAATGAGAGGGGATAGGCCATAGTCCACCACGCTGGTCAAGGTCGGGTTGGCAGACTTCACACACCTTCAAGAACTTTATGGGAACTCTTAGGCATGCAGGTTTCCTCACGACGTTTTCCTTCACCGTTAGATAGAGCAAGCTGCTGACTTCGAAAAGTCAGCGGTGCGTGCCTCGGGATCGAACTCGAACCATTCGCCGTGGGAGGCACATGGTTAAACCACTAGGATATAATATGCGATGATGATATAAAAAAATACTTGCATTATTCAACACACACGGTCTCCGGTGTACAGAATAGGAAAGTTACTCAATACATTTTTTCTTTCGATCTCCACTATCCTGCTCAGAATTCCAAACCATCCATTCATATCTATTAATGTTTTTTATTTGATTGGGCGGCAAAACCTTAATGGTGGTCACCGCCGCCTATGGACATCTGCAATACCAGAGGCATCGCAGATGCGTTGTCCACTCTAGAGACAAAGTTGAAATGTCTCATGTGCCTGTAATTATACCGGCAACTATACCTTTCAAACCGAAACACAGCAATGCTGCTTATCGGCAGAAATAGATAGCTATGGTGATAATGAAATAGGTAGGTATGACGTTACCATTTCCCCGGATGAGTTCTTTCACAAAGAGAATTAGGTACCGTACTTAAAATTCCTTTCTCATATCGTCTGGCGACGTGTAAAGACGCCATGCGTTTATAGACAAGATGTTTATCACTAAAGACTGATAAAAAGTGTTGTTTACGTCATAAATAGTATCTTTACATTTAAAATTATATAGTTTTTCCTAAAACTATATTATCTTCATCGATCGATTTTCTTTATCAATAATGTCATGTATGACAGTAGCCTATCTCCTGAAGTCCTGATAGGATACTGTCAAACGTAACATTTTCGACCTTTCAATGCCTCTGGTTTCCTTATGATCATGAAATCTTTAAAATATGTTCGAGGGTACAATATGTCGTGTCTAGTTTAAAGACATCGCCAATCACTGGCTAATTCTATGGCATACACGTTTGGATCAGCTTCTGAAACAAAATAATTACCTAATCTCCAGCAAGAAAAAAATATTCTTCGCTATTTTACGTTCTTCTTTTTAGGGTTCCGTACCAAAATGGTAAAAAAGGAACCCTTATGGTACGACTTCGTCTGTCTGTCGGTCTGTCTGTCACACCTGCTTATTTCAGCAACTACTAATGCTATCGACTTGAAATTTGGAACAGTTATAAAGAATGCTTGTCCAACTTTATTGCAAATGAAAAAAGTAAAAAAATATTTTTATTTTAATTGCAAAAGGGGCCGGATTGGGGTCCAAAATTTCAAAGTGGGGTTACTAGGTCATGTGACATATCATATGAAAGGGCTTGATCTGCATATTTCAAAATATATTTTTATTTAATTTTATGTCTCACAGTTTTCGACATATGATGAAAAATGTCTAAAAAAATACCATTCCCCTCCCCTTATCTCCGAAGTTTGCGGAGCGAAAAATCTGAAATAATTAGAGTTGATAGGAATTGATCCAAATATTGCACCAAAAATAAAACGATGTTCCTAACTACCACAGTTTTTTCAAAATTCCTTCACAAACAAACTTAGTTATGCGGTCCGGTTTTTTTCACTTTATACGTCCAAAAATGATACGGAACCCTCGGTGCGTGAGTACGACTCGCACTTGGCCGGTTTTTCTTCTATCGTGTCGGCATTCTGCCTAGAAGAAAAACAGTCATGACAGTCACGACGACAAAATAAAGTGGTGAGGTGAGGAAAGATTGATTAAATTATTGATCTTTCACCACTTAAAAACATGTCAGAAATTATAGCGGTCTTCATTTGAACACATTTCTTATCAAAGAACATTTGATAAGTAACCTTGTGCTTAAGAATAGGTGCTCAGAAATAGTGATATTTTACGTAGATAACTCAGATCTTCTTGCTAAGATATTAGTGGTATGTTGGATAAAAGAATGGTGGTAATTTGGTCCGAGCTTTTCTGAGCAGTTTACTTTTAATGACAAGTTAAATGCTCATAAACGACTATTGCTTGCTCCTGCATACTTGACTGCTTTGCCGTGTGTACAAGTTGTCAATACAAATTACCTTCTACTACCCGAAAGGCACTCTGTTTATGTATGTAAATCTTTAGTTCATATTGAATTTTCGCTACATTTCCCGATGTCAATGTGACATGAAGCTATTTAAATAAACGGATATGGCTTATTTATAAGCTACCAACATGCCGTGGCTGTAAATAATAATAAAAGTGTAATATTTACAAACACGAGTTTATGACGCGTAAACACGGTGGAATTACCACTTTATTTAAACTAAAACGTTTGTGTTTGTGTACTTTTTAGTACAGAGCAATAACCGATAGATCTACCTAAAGTTATAGTAACGTGATTGTCGCTAGCCAGCGAAATGACAACGATTCGTGTTAGGCAGCTAGGGTGAACTGAAAGAAACAGTAATGCAGTGACGCAGCGTTTTCAGTACGAAATTCATTGTCAAGAATGTGTCACGAAATCCGTTGAAAACTTTGTATAAGTAGGGGTTTCCACAAAGGCAGTGACACATCATCTTGTGTCATTTTAGGTCACACCCCAGATCGGGCAAATGCGTCTATTGGTTTCTTGGGTCGGAAATTGTTTCCAGTTATACAGCCTATAACAGACTGTAGAAACAGAAGTGGTCTATGTTAGTTTTTACATGGAGCCTAATACTTAAGAGGGCTCTCGCATTCGGCACCGCTCTCGCTCGCTCAGAATCATATATTTTAAGAATGTTAAATGAAAAGATGCATTTTTGAAAAATATAATCTGATTGCGAACTATAAAATGATATTATTAATTATAATATTATAAACTCAAATTTAATTATTAAAAACACATGAGTTAAAAAACTTGAAAAACAGATCATAATTGTTTTTTAAGTTTGTTTATTATATATCACAGTAGAAATGTGTTTTAATTATTTACCTGTAAAATTAATATAATTTTGTAGTTCACTATCAAATTTCATTTTTCAAAAATGCATTTTTCATTCAACATTCTTAAAAATGGTTCTGTGCGAGCGAGAGAGGAGACGAAATTCCAAGAGCGCCCTTAACTCTGCCCAACGTTTTAACAATCATAGAGTCTGTATAAAGATCCTTAAATTTTCGTTGGGTCCAATCATGTTCAACCAACGGTATGTTTTAATTACTACATATGAACATAAATATAACAATATCTTCGTATATTTATTTCAGTACCCGCAATAGGCATGGCATCCGGTAAATGATCCGACCATTCATTATACATAATTATACAGGGTGGCAGGTTAGACAGTGGAAATATTGAAAGGGGTCATTGTACTCATCATTATGAACAACTTTTACTATGGGACCAACTCTTAAATCGCGAAAAAATATCAGCTGTTCCATACATTTTGTTGAGTTATGTGAACATAAATGTACGGAACAGCTGATTTTTTTTTCGCTATTTCAGGGTTGGTCGTATAGTAAAAGTTGTTGATAAGTCACTATAATTAAAATTGTCTAATTTAAATACTTATGTAAGATTCTTGACAATAGATTACTTACAAAAAATAGTTATCTATAACAAAAACACTATTAATTTTATCTTTTTATCTGTATTTATCAACGGTAATGAAATATCACGGTTTGTAATTATTTAGGTAATTTTATTATTGAACGCAGTCAATATTCATTTTTGTTGCGTGTGTGGTGCGTCATATTTTTTAAAACAAAACAATCGAAATCGCTGTCTGAGACTTGACTGCTCAGTAGTTCAGTACCTACACGCACAACGTATGAAAATTAAAAAGTATGTAGTTGCTGCCTGCATACTTATCTCGTTTGTTGACGACCAACGACGACAAACTGTGACACCCTCTCTTAGTTGATATTTGTCTTGCACCGCACTCGACAGTAGACAATATTTTATACGTTACACATGCATACACATGTCGTGTCGACTAATCGAGTAGGTTGACGAGTGAATGATGTCACTACTGTCTGCCTTAGTACTGGTAGGTCTCCCCCAGATTGCAGTGCTCCGATAAACATCGCTGTATTCAGCTGCATCTATTAACATTAAAAGCATCAACATTCAACATGCTTAGAAACACATTATGTTTATACCATTAACATTGTCGAACTATTAACCATTTAATCTTTAACCCTTTAAATTAAATGGTTAAAGATCCGAATTCAATAAAACGTATAATGTGTAGGTAGTAGTGATTCTATTTGCTCGGACGTTCTTCCTCAGATTTCAAACATTTTAACAGCGCTATAAGTCCTAAGCATTCAAAAGATAAGTCTCTCGCTGGGTTCCTTTCATTTTCATATAATAATCTCGTTCTTAATTACTTTGTTGTGCTATCTTTTTAGTGCACGGCAATTTAAACGTTATCAACCGGTATAAACTTAGAAGCAGTACGTGCAAATATAAAGTAGAATTAGGATGACCTCGCACTGTTGTCAGAGATATAAAACCCTTGATATCCGGTAGTTTTCCTGGCCTCAAAAAGTACTGAAACTAATTTGAGCTCTCATGCATAACTAGGTTCCGTCCGGTAGTTAGATACAACTGGTTACAAAAAAGCGAATTAACACTAACGGTTCCAGCATTGATAAGGTTATGAGCAAGATAGTACTGCTTCTCTCGTCGGAATCTTTCAAGGCGTTTAATTGCACCTGCGGTGTTGTCCCCGAAACATGACATAGTTCGCTCAGGTTTGTCTAGCTTCACAAAGCACGAAGCGTATATTGGTCAGCAAGCGTTTATGAGAGCCTACATGCATGAATACAGACATGAAATGCTCCATCAGCATTTATATGAAAAATGTGGAAGTCGTTGAAGAAAGCGCAGTAATAAGGCATTAAGTGTATTTATCAAACAATAAAGTTTATATCATACTTATGTAACAAAGGGAAGATGAAATTATTTAACGTTGACTGAAACAATCATGTATAAACATCGACAGTATAATAGTAGTGATATAGAAGATATTATTGTGTATCAATATTTTAGCATGTATAATTAATACTGCACAAGTAGTCTGGTGGCTGGCGTTGCTAACTCAAACAATAGACAGACGTATTAGTCAACTTACGAAGCGTGAGACAATCGCAAAATGAACGAAATTCAAAACGACTGTGTCTTCTGATCACAGTTAGTGGCAAGAGGCAAAGGGGCTAAAGGTCTCGTGGTTAATATATCAACGAACCTACGCCTTTTTAGGGTTCCGTACCAAAATGGTAAAAAAGGAACCCTTATGGTGCGACTTCGTCTGTCTGTCTGTCTGTCTGTCACACCTGCTTATTTCAGCAACTACTTATGCTATCGACTTGAAATTTGGAACAGTTATAAAGAATGCTTGTTCAACTTTATTGCAAATGAAAAAAGTCCAAAAATATTTTTATTTTCATTGCAAAAGGGGCCAGAGTGGGGGTCCGAAATTTCAAAGTGGGGTTACTAGGTCAAGTGACATATCATATGAAAGGGCTTGATCTGCACATTTCAAAATATATTTTTATTTTATTTTGTCTCACAGTTTTCGACATATGATGAAAAATGTTCAAAAAAATACCATTCCCCCTTATCTCCGAAGTTTGCGGAGCGAAAAATCTGAAATAATTAGAGTTGATAGGAATTGACCCAAATATGGCACCAAAAATAAAACGATGTTCCTAACTAGTACAGTTTTTTCAAAATCATCATAATTCCTTCACAAACAAACTTAGTTAAGCGGTCCGGATTTTTTCACTTTATACGTTTTTTTTTAGTTACGAATGCATGATTGGTGTAATGGTGAATTGGATTCGAAAGCTAATGCTTCCGAATTCACAATAACGGCTGTTAAAAGTGTAAAGGGAGGGACCAGTAGAATTACATAATCTAACGAATTTAAGTTGGGATTTCAGTTAACATTCTGCAAGGCTCAAATATTAAATATTCTGCAAGTTTCCATGGAAATACAAAACTTGGAAACCTCTTATATTCCTGTATTCAGTCAATAAAGTCATGATGTCAATGCTGGTAACGCAGGCTTCCCAAGTCCCTATAGCTGCACATTTTGTATTGGCTACGACACCCACGGATCCTATTGGATGCAAACCATACCAATAAATTTAATTGTATCACCGAGTTAACTCGATATACTTCTATCGTTATCTACATTGGCATGATTCGATAACATTGCGTCACTGCACTTATATGATGTGATGAATTAATTAGTCTCTTTACGGAAAACTTAGGACTTCCCCAGCATTAATATATTTTCTTTGATCGGTTTTTTGCTGGACATTCTTGTAAGTGTAGTGGTTGCCTCTGGCTTTCTGTGTTAATATGAATAATATTACTATACTATTCTGAATTATACAGGGTGGCAGGTTAGATAGTGGAAGTATTTAAAGGGGTCATTTTACTCATCATTATGAACAACTTTTACTATGAGACCAACCCTGAAATCGCGAAAAAAAAATCTGCTGTTCCATACATTTTGTTGAGTTTTGTGAACATAAATGTATGGAATAGCTGATTTTTAAATATATTGCTGGGATCTTATGGAAACGCCCACCGTCCGCTTAGCCCAAAAACTTACGCTTGGTCTCCAAAAGAAAGCCCCAAGGTAGCGTATGCGTCAAATATGGGATATTTTTAGCAAACTGCAAACTGCAACCCAATGCAGTGAACTGTTGTCATGATTCGAATGCTTCGAATCATGACAACAGTTCACTGCATTGGGTTTAATAAAAAAGTCTAAAATTAGATCCATAAACGGGTTTTAAAGTCCAGGAGAGCTGTGCGATAACTTTCTAACGCATAGCAAATTCTTGGCCAAAGTCGTCTGACGGGACACTTTACCCTTTTATGTCAATACGGATACATTTTGCACCGATATAAAAATATTTGCACCACTTGTAATGTAGCTGGAACTTGAACAAGGCTGGCTTTACTTATTTAAAGCTAAACGAAAATGAAAGTTTTGCGGCTTATTTGGGTCCTTAAATACTATGCTATCTTTTGAGAGAAGTTTTATTTCTACCGGTAGTATTGGTTATATTGAGATTTTGAATAATTCAGTGATTTGATTCATAATGTTAAAATATGTAGGTATAACTAAAATAATAAGGCAGACGTGTATCTGCATACCTATATTTCGCCAGTTATGTTAAAAATCCCATCCAACCTGACTACCAGCTGCTACTGAAAACGTCCTAATGGAATGACCCGATGAGACTTTCTCGACTAGGGGATCAAACTACGCTCAGTAGTTTGTCCAAACATATTATTAACATATCCCTATTTCTTTGTTTTCAGCGAGGAGCGATCCAAGGGAGTTTCCTGCAAGGATTCCTCGCCTCCCTCTCCGTGGTCGTAGTCTCGGAGTTAGGCGATAAAACCTTCTTCATAGCGGCTATAATGGCGATGAAGCACCCTAGAATAATAGTGTTTGCTGGAGCCATATCAGCACTAATCTTCATGACTATATTATCAGCAGCATTCGGATGGATAGCAACGGTTATACCACGAGTTTACACACACTACGCCAGTGCTATACTCTTCGCGATATTCGGTATCAAAATGTTAAGGGACGGATGGAAAATGGACCCCAAAGAAGGTCAAGAGGAATTGGAAGAAGTACAGAGTGAATTGAAAAGAAGAGAAGACCAGGTATGTGATTTTAGTATGTTTTTGGGTAGAGATGACTCGTTAGCTGATCGATTACCTCGTTAGAACATCGGAGTCTAGGAGAGCCGTAATGATCGAATAGATATATTTCTGAGTAATGTTGTTAATGTTATTTTTTTTTTCTTTATACAGTAACATAGTACTGTTCTGAAATTTTGTGGCTCTCGTAATTTAAACTTCTCTGAAATCTCCTTCCCCTTTTTCGTTAGAACTAAGATTTAACTACACCGCTACCTGAAAATGGTCCAAGGATACAATAAATACACCTAAAATGTATTTATATTTTTGGCAAATAAAGATTATTTTGTGTAATAAAAGTCTTCATACGCGATGTGCTAAAGACCTCGTTAGATAGAAAGGTATTTACTTATCAAAAACATGTCATTTTAAATTCGAGTGTTTTAAAAAGCGCGCTTTGTGAAAGAAAAGAAAGATAGAAAATGAATTTATTGGCGTCGACTTGACACACAAAATGAAACCAAGGCGAAAAAAAACCTGTAAGGAAAATATGCGTCACATTCGCGCAAAATCGAAATCGTTCAGCATAATGCTGTGACTCATGCACGGAGCAGAGCCACAGCGCTGGTTTTCAGCGAGAGCCGGCGTTGACATGTGTCTCTGTCTTCTTTAATTTTATTAAAGTAGCTGTATTATTGTGCTGTACTAATTCAAGATGTCAAAAAGTACTCATTAGTGATAAGATGACAGACTTGACACCTAAAAAAACCACCTTTTACGCCTTTTTAAATAGCGTACCATGTTAATGCGAGATGTACAGTAATTAATTAATCAATAATCGAATAACTTACTTCAACTTGCTACTACAGTGGACTCGACCTACATATCACGAATAATTTTGACGTATGGTATCGTAAATATATCTAAGCATAATTATTTGGAATTGAAAATGTACGTTTGCTACACAATATATAAAATGCAAACTAAATACCTACTTACTTAATTTATTTCTCTATATATTTTTAAGTGTGCCGATTAGACGGTCTGTGACAACCTGACAACTTCTTAAAATGTCCCTTTCTAGATATGACTAATTCTAATTCTGTACCTATTTGACCACTTCTTGTTACGTCCAGTTCTTATAAAGCCCGCTTCTGTTTTTGTCCACTTGGTGGTATGGCAACAAGTACAGTTAGAGAATACAATCCCGAGCATGTTTTTCAATCCCGGGATTACGGGATTTTTGAAGCGTAATCCCGGGATCCCGGGCCTATCCCGGGATTAGACTATGTGGTTTCTAATTGGGCTCAAATTAAAAAAAAACTTGAGTAATTAAAAAACTTTATAATGTCTTTGCACAACAGTCAACACAAATCACAATAATAATAAGAAAATAAAAAAGACAAAACAAAAAAATTATACTTTTGCAAGAAATTAAAAAGACAACATAAATATACTATTTAGTATTTCGAAAATATAATCGCAGAAATATCAAAGCATCCAATGTTTGACTTCCAAGCCTGCTTCGTAGTTTATTGCCAACATAAGCGGCAGCTGAAAACGCTCGCTCAGGTTCAACGCTGGTTGGAGGAATAGACAATAGATACTTGTATGCTGTTTCTAAGTGATATCCACGAACTCCTCCATTTTCGAACAGACTCATTTCACGTCTAATACTATTTGCCAACCCCAATTCATTTTGTACTTGTACATCAGGATCTGGGGATTTCATACTCTTGTTAATTTCCAGCTGTAACTTTTCCTTTAATGTCAATTGGGGTTGGGAGGTTTCTGGCCTTAGCTCATCATCTATTTGTGATCCTGACCTTTCTTCTTCTTCTGTGTCATCTCGACTATTAAGTCTTTTAACAATACTCTTTATTTGCTTCCTCACTATAGCCTGTGTCGGAACTGGAAATAAGTCATGCCATTCCAAATCCGATAACAACTGATTTTCATCATTCATTCGTGGATTTTGTAAATAATTCAATACACCAGTTAAATTATCACTTCGTCGTTGCTTTATACGTTCCACTAAGGATGTTTTCATTTTTTTGGCAAGTGCTGAGTTTTTGCTAGACAGTTGTTTTATAAGAAATTTCAAAGCGGCATCAGCTGTGCATAAATTAGCATCTCGCCTACAGATTGCTTCTACTGTCAATTTAATTGGGGTCAGCACATCAACAATTTTATTTACCAATTCAAAATCAACATCTTCTAAACGAATTGGATGATTGAGATCTATAAGAGCTTTTTGAATGCATGCTTTTAAAAGATAAAATCGCTCCAGCATTGTTAAAAGACTATTCCATCTGGTTTTACAGTCCAAAAGAAGTGACAGCTCTTTTCCATGTTCAATTTTCACATATTTTTGAAGTACTGTTTCATTTTTTAATGGTGATCTTTTGAAATACACTACAACTTTGCGGATTTTCTTTATCAGCTCATTAATATTTTCATATTGTGTTAACTCTGGTACGTGTTCTGGCGCAAGATCATTTTGTGACATTACGATTAAACCTGATTCTGGACAGTCTAAGTCTTCTAAATCGTGTTCATCATCGCTGTCGTCCATATAATCAACAGTAACAGCTGGTTCATTCAGAGTATCATCTGAGGTAGGGCTATGTTGCAAATAATTATGTTTTTCATAAAGCACATCACAGACCGCCAAATTGATACCATGTGCGAGACACAGTTGATGTTCGGTGCAAACAAGCCGCCCCACCTTTATCATAACATTCGGTCCATCGGTTACAATAGCCACGATGTCAGTTTCCAGGGAAATATCAAATTCACTGAGACGCTCTTTCAATATACGAAGACAATTTTCAGCTGTCATACTTCCGTAAATAGGAACAAGTCCTAAGTTCCAAAATTTTTTATATGAATGAACGTTGACAGCCATGTATCGTTTATTGGAAGTTGAAGTCCACTCGTCGACAGAAAGACTAAATCTTTCACCTGCACTTTTCAATTGTCTCAATTCTGCAATTACTTGCTTTTTGATTTTTTCACTGTAATTCATAACACGTTTTCGAACAGTGACGGCTGACTTTGGTAAATCCGGGTATTTTGCTAAGAGCAATTTTCTCAAATCATCTGAAGCTATGAATACACTGAATGGAAATCCATCTAATGCAACCATTCTTGCCAAAACATCATCCAGGCTATCGTCGGCACTTTTAGTAAAATAATCATCTAACTTTCGCTTGGTTGGCGGCGGAGCTGTGTTCATATTTTCAGAATCTTGACTTGTTGAAGCTGATATAACCTTGATGTTATGTTTTGATAACAAATGTGTATGTAATCCCTTAGTCGATCCACCCAAAGTCTTGAGAATGGCTGGGCACCGCTTACATTTAGCACTATTCCCATCCTTCGCGACTAAAAAATAACTCCACACTGACGTCGCATCACTGTCTTTTTTATGTTTAACAAAGTCTGCCGCCATTTGAAATACTTAATTTCAGGTAATTTACTTTAAATTTAAATGACGAAACCTTCGTAACCCGTCACTGACAGAATAATAAATGAAAAAAATAAAATCTGATTAGCATATTTATACTTTCATACAGGGAATCCCCGACGGGAAAATACCCGCAACAATACTATGATATGAGATGATCGGGTGATTTCCCTGTTGGTTCGTTGGGGACTTGGGGAATCACCTTAAAAGTAGCATATTTAATACTTTCGTACAGGGAAACCCCGACGGGAAATACCCGCAAAAATATTATGATAATAAGAGATGATCGGGTGATTCCCCCGTTAGTTCATTCATTGGGGAATTACCTTAAGAGTATTGTATTGAAGTACTCAGAGTGGGGAAGTCCCTTCTAAGTTTACAACAAACATATTAAGACTGTACCTGTGTAGTGAATAGTACGTATCGTATGACGGCATTGACGGCGTATCTAAAAGTGTTTTTTGTCGTTATGTATTAAATGCTATTAAATAACCTAGGCAAGGTTATCGTCAAGGCGCAACGGACTACGGCATATAAACTAAACTTGTATGTGGCAATCCCGAAAATCCCGAGATTAGCCAAGTGCAGTCCCGGGATTTTCGGGGCCAGAAAACGGTCGGGATCCCGGGATCCCGAGATTCGGGATCCCGGGATTGTATTCTCTAATACAGTGTAACAAAAAATACACGACTAATTATATTAATAGAAAATTATAACAATACATTTTTAACAACAAAACTTAACTTCATAGACAATCACTTCTTAAAATGGAAATGACTACATTCTGAATTTGAACAAACTAGGAAAGGTATTTAGTAGGTATTCAATATGTGTATCGCAATTTTATAGTGCTTAGTTTATACTACCTACTTAACTGGCAAATAGATTCTAATAATTATAATTTTGGTATAAAAACGTATGCCGTCGGGGGACCCCCGTCAAGAATGAAGTTCCTTACGCTTCGTATTTAATAGAAAAAGACAGAGACAGAGAAAGTCGCATGAAAGGGGGCATAACTCTTCTAGAAAGAAGAGTTACGCCCCCTTTCATGCATAACTCTTCTTAGAAATCATAACGTCAGAAGACGTTATGATTTCTAACACTTAACTCCTACCGCAAGCCGCGTTAAAGGAACTTCGGTCCAAAAAATTAGGGACCAGTTATCAAAAATCTGTGTGATTAATTCACACGCTTATCACTAGGCGGTTTTTATTATTTCTACCCTACTATCGGACATGCTGATAATTATTTTTATCATTGATGCATCGTTATTTAATTACTCTATTCATATTACAACGTTAAATGTTGAATACTTCTCTTTTATTATTTTATTGAAAATTTCGTAGGTAAGTTTCTTCTCAAAGGTAGTCGGGTAGGAAACACCGACCTCGTCTAGTAAACAAATATTGACGTGTAAAAGCGTTATTTATAACCTACTTACAGAAAATGCTTCAAACTTGAAGAAATACAGAAAAGTCTGTCCAACAATATCTACAGCCATATAAAGTTACTACATATAATTTAATTACATATGCGGATTTCATCTAATCCACATTGGGTTCCTCACGAAAACTATTCAGTAGATTCTTAGTTTCCTGGCATATAGACCGTTTTTAGATGACGGCGTTTTTTAGCTAGTGCTAGATTACTCAAAAAAGCATAGAAATAATTCATTCAGCCTTCATTGCGTAGGATAATCAAGTCACCGTAACTTTTTGCGAATACAATGGATTATAGGAATTAGTAATAGTTGTCATGGATTACCAATAGTTGCTATGTCGCGCTGTGGTCATGGCAATTATACTCTTACAGTTTCATACTTTCAATTTTGCAATTTCAGTTTTGTCTAATAATAGCGGATCAGACCGTATCTAAGTAACGTTCCTGGCTATTTTTATGGCTACAGCTGTCTATAAAGAATTTTTAAGTTCTTTTGTGTAGAGGCTTGAGTTTTATAGTAGGTACTCTGCAGTCATAACAGCAAAAATGCAATACTTGCAAAATGGCAGTTTTGAGAAAAAAGGCGAGTATCTGTTAGGACAAGCAATTAACTCTTTAAATGTCATAGGCACATTAGGCACAAATAAATTAATTGCTAATTGCCTATCTACTGTTTTTATCTACACTAAAATCTGTAATTGTCGCTTTTAAAAACTCATGTTATCGCCTCATTGTTAAATTGTATAGGTACTTTAATCAAAATTATAACGTTTCGCGACACTGAACGCCTATAGATAGCCATAATTACAATTAAACTTATTTTGTGTCTCGTCTTGTGTTTATATCTTTGCTATCTTACATGATCTGTATAAAAATGATATTCTACAAATAAGTATCTACCAAAGTTATCATATTATGTAATGGTACCTACATTGAATAATATAATTCGTTTCAGTCATTCTCTGTTAGACCCGTCGGTTCAACAATAATTTACCTACTCACTAATCGTTATTTAAATTAAGGTTAATTTAGTCGAATCCTAATTTAAATAGGCCTAATTTTATTAGATAAGATAATTATGTAGTATTCTTGAGATATTTTAGTATTATTTGTAGATTCTTTTCAGCCTTAATACCCAACTAGCTGCAAATGTTGAATTCCTTTTTTTAATTTTATTATTTTATTGACTTAATTATAACTGGCACACACAAATCGCCATTTTATTTGTGTACCAAGGGGAAGGGGATTTTCGAAAATCGAATCAAGAATATATTGCCAGTACCTACCTAATTTTCAAAGATTCGTTTTTTTTAATATGCAATATCAAAATTAACAGATTTGAACATCGAGAATAATTTCGATCTTAAGTTGCCAGTTCGAGATTCAAAAGTATGACATTGCGCAGGACGCGCAAAAAGAGCGATCGAAGTCGCCTGACGATGACGCGACGTCGGTCGTGACCGCTGGTTCCCAAAGCCCGGGGCCTTCGGTTCCCAGAGAAACGGAGAGTGCCCCTGAGTCCCCAGGGGAGCCTCAAGCGGGCAGTTCGACGCAATCAGAACCGCTGAGGGTGATCTTACGTCATTATGCCTGGCAGTACGAATGACACCTTAGTTATTTTTTTCTTTTAGCCTTAGCTTTTTATTTGTGTTCTGTTACGCAAAGACCATATCATTATTTCGTTTGAGAAAGGCTTCGATAGATGAATTAAAACGATTATGCAAAGGAATTCAGCATTTGATTAGAATGTTGTTTAGGTAGGCGTTACACCATCAAATAGTAAAATATTGAATTAATTAACCTTTGATTGTGTAATACCGGCCCTAGTGCGCGTATTGGTATTCATTCATACTTTTTGTTAATTTAACTGACTAAGAAAAAAAATGATTTAGATTCTGAAACTTTTACGATTACTATGGGAAAAGTTATTTTGTTTTTCTGGGCTAGCTTTTTTGCTTAAGGCTTCAGATATTTCCGTGTAACACTAAATAATTATAAAGTTAGTTTGTATTGTATCTTTGGTCAATGTGAAAAACATTTGAATTTTAATCCGTTTGACCCAAAAATTATCTCAAAATCTCAAGTAGTTCTTTACCAGCCCAGAAATTAATAATAAGTTTTAGTTTTTTATATATACTGCCACCATTGTATATCAATCTATTGCATATTTGAAGCCTGGAATGTAAATTATTCATGCATTTTGATTCTTAATTTCGCCTCATCCCTAACTTTAGAGTATTTTGATTGTAGTGTAAATTCACACTTGAAGGCTGAAATACACCCATATTTTTTACACTTAAGTACTATTGTTATCATCACAAAATATATTAGCACATGGCCTTTTTAAATCAAATGCCATTAACTCGTTAAAAACGAAAGATTACAAAAATATTTACAACAATTAAAAAATAAGTCACCATAGTAGCACACGTTTTATTTGTAAGCAAACCTTTGATTTTTTAAATAAATCCGTTCATAAATAAATAAAGTTGTATATGTCGTTTCCGCCTTTTGTCTTGCTTAGCATGTACTTATCTGTATTTACAATTTACATGTCTGTAATGCCAGTTAGTCTGCACTTGTGGACTAATTTTACAATAGTATGAATACTCACTGTAAAAATATTAGTATTTTGTTATCTGTGACTCTTAACGATAAAAGAAACATTATTGTCCATAAAAAGGAGTATAAAGGAATGGCGAAGTGCATGCTGTCGAACAAATGGCCAAGACAAGTGCCTCTTGTCTAAGAATAAAAAAAGTAGACTGTGGACACATTTTTATATATCCCATATCCTTTCTATATGTGTTGTAAAATGCGACTTATACATGTCATGTATGTTTCACCATGAAGTATGTTTTGGCACAGTAATGAGTACTAAATCGCCGTGTGAATAGCAAGAAATAACGTCACAATGCTTTCCACAAAAGAACTAACTGAAATCAAGAAAAAAAAAATTCTTCAACACTTAGACCAAGTCCAAAACTACTATCGCTATACTTGCTACCACACTTCAGCTCACTAAACTTCCTCCCTAATTTCAGGAAGAAAAAGAAGAAACCCTAGACATGTTAGAACAAGGGCAGGTCGAAAACCGGCGGCGGAAACGAAACGCCGTCCTCAAAGTTCTTCTCCAAGCTGCTTCGCTGACCTTCCTCGCTGAGTGGGGTGATCGGTCGCAGTTGGCCACGGTCGTATTGGCGACCAGGGAGCACGCGGTCGGCGTGGTCGTCGGCGGGTCGCTGGGACACGCGCTGTGTACGGGACTGGCTGTGATAGGCGGCAGGATGGTTGCCGCCAAGATTTCTGTTAGGACTGGTGAGTTGGTTCTAAAGATTTTTAAATCCTACTTCCTACTGAACTGCGAAAGTTTGTGTGTGGGTGTGTGTGTTTGTTACTCCTTCACACTGAAACGACTGGACGGATTTGGATAAAATTTGACAAGGAGGCTGAGACCTGAGCGTCTAACATGCGCACCGCGACAAAATTTTGTCGACGCTTTTATCATGCATTTGTCTCGTATTCGCACGAGTAAGAGCGAGACAAAACAGTCGACAAAATTTGTCGCGGCGCGCATGTTGGCCCGGCTGGAAAAGCACAGGCTACTTTTCATCCATTTTCACGCAGACGATATCGCGAGCAAAAGCTAGTTGTTAGCTAAGTTTAAACCAAAGGTGGGCCTTTGGTTTAAACTTAGCTAACAACTAGCTTTTAGGCATGCCAAAATCTGTTACATGAGGTACGTTCATCTCTGTTAGCAGTTGGTCTAGGGTACATACAAAAAATGCCCCTAGTCCTTTCGCAATAGTTTAAAAAGTTGATGATCTTCTGAATTTCATGTTGATGGAAAGAAAAATGTCAACAAAAGTCGCACAGCCGGCCTAGCATGACCACGATAGAAACGGGTTTTGTCTACATAGAAATAGACAAAGTGACAGATTTTAGAAACATTTCTACCGTTTCATTCATAAAACGTAGAAATGTTTCTACAATCTGTCACTTTGTCTATTTCTATGTAGACAAAACCCGTTTCTATCGTGGTCATGCTAGGCCGGCAGGTATGACGCATATCTGCGTGTTTGGCATACGTCCGGGTGCCATGAAGTTATTTCGGGTTTTGCTATACAGATGATGATTTACGTGTATACACAATTTATTAACTTTTACAGATTATCACAGTTCGGTTTGTTTTGTTTTCTATATTTTCTAACGCACAACCCATTATTCATTCAACCCATTATTCATTCAACCCATTCCATTAATCATTTGGCCTTTTTAAAGTGCAGGCTATATCTTTGTAGCAGCTCGGAGTCTGGATTTGTGCCCGGTTAATGGCTTACCCTTACATATGGAACTTGAAATATAACTGGCGAAATATGGGTTAAAACTATTCACCTTTGCCTAACCCCCTTCGGCGGGTACAGGTGTGATATTATGTTATTATTTTTATTCATATATCTTTAATAACGTATATATTTCTCTCTTCTACAGTAACCATAATCGGTGGTATAGTGTTCCTGTTTTTCGCAGTAAGCGCTCTCGTCATGGGCCCCGGTGAATAGTCACCTAATTTTATACCTACGTGTAAGTGACAATATGTGTTATTTTAGCTTAAACAATCTCACTTGTTTATGTATATTTAAAGATTGAAGATGAAGCATTAGGCACTTTTTAGAACAACACTGGCTTAACTGATAACTCTGTCGCGTCGCATTTATTTGCGTCTAGAATGAAACGTGTAATTTAAGAATGTATTATAATATTGTGTTCATGTATCGGGAACCTTAAGAGGTGAGTCGTATTTACTCATTTTGCACGATAACTAGTCTTTAGAAATTCGACAATAGATAAATAAGAAAATGTTTTGTAAAAAAATCGTGAATAACTAGCTAGCAATAAAAGTAACTGTTAAAGGACATTGTATGAGTATGTACAATACATAAAGAAGTTGTTAATATTCAAACTATCGTTAACGTGAAACGTTCGACGATAACCGACGCGCTCTATAGATAAAGTATGTTAAGATAGTGTTGTTCTACCATAGTGGGATTAATTTGGATATAAATTGTATGTCGTCTTTAATGGTAGCCTTCATATTTGGCTTCCTTGTGCTCGGAACTTACATAAATGGCGTGCATAAATAAATTATTCAAAATTAGAAATATGTTATAGAACTCTTCCTCATGGACGTAACGTTAATAAATTCTAGATAGATTATTGTTAGACAGTGAATCTCTTACTTTAAAAACTCCGTTAGCTCTCGGTTAGCACTGTTATCATTCTATCAAATAAAAATCACTTATTTAAATTGATTTTCCAAATAAGTTTATTTAAATATTACGCTAGTTTAATTAAATGAAATGTGTTTAATTTCACCTCAAACGCAACATGTTTTACGGATTACAATAGTGAAGTTCAATCTTCTTTCTATTGTTCGTTTCTTGTGAATACATTTCTGACTATGCATGTCATACGTGAAGATATAATCGCGATAGAATGAACGCGAAGTCGTCTTAATCTCAGCCTTACCGATATTTACATAGCAACAATTTAGTTATCTATGTCAATATCGTAAACATCTTACTGTCTCAAGTGTCTCAGATAAAACTAATTTAATTCATAAGACAAGAAAACGCGTCATTCAATGTACTTTTGAAGGTGGCATACAATGTATATACCTTTGTATTCTTTAAAGATATTAAAACATATTTTTCGTAATAGAACATTGCTTTGTTTACAACTCTGTAATAAGACTAAAATACGGGCAATGTAAGAAAATCCTATGTGATTTTTTAAATCTTTACCTTGTATGTATGTATAAATATGAAGATAATGTACGAAAGGTGGTCATCGGTGAGGAATAGTTTAAAATCGAATTTAATTATGAGATTTGTTATCGGCCTGCAAACGTAATTATGATTATAATGATAATAATGGATGTTGAATTTAAAACGTATCCAAATTAATTTAATACGGAATGTACACTACATCGAAATATGGCGACTTACACGATACGGCTCAATAATGTAGTGCTTTTTGCAGAAACTACAAAAGAGATTTAATATTAGTAGTTAGTTAACCTGTTTCTAGTGCAGTAGAATCATACCTTTATAAAATAGACCTTGATTTTGGTCCTAGGCGATTCGCACACTGCACCGCATCACGCAGCGTAGCGCGGGAGTGCGTGATCTTCCGTTGTTTGCAAGTACCTGTATTTGTATAGAAATCACGCGTAGTGCAACACACTGAAAACGCGTTCACGCGCGTGGCTTTCGTTCCGTCGCCACGCACCCCGCAGCGTAGCGCTGGGCGGAGTGTGATTCGCCTTAAAGGACAAAAAAATATTAAGACCTCAGTAAAATAACATGGTTATTTTGATAACACGGTTGTACTAATATAAAAACTTATCTAGAGATGTCTGGTCGAATTCGGCTGCAAAATTTTAAATTGGGATTAACTTTATTGGCGCGAATAAATAAGAATAAATACAACAGAAAACGAAAAAAAAACATAACTGCAATATTAGATAAGCAACCAAAATGTTATTACTAGAAAATATTTTTTTTGGCCCAACGACATTTCTAAAGGGATTTTTTTCATACAATTTTGACAGTAGTATCTTTTTTTCTCAGTTCTTTTTTAAATAACATCTTATTCTTTAAGGATTGCTTTGGCTTAAGTTGATCGTGGCGCCATCTATATTAGAGTTGATATTTTGGAGTATGCGGTTGTATTGTTGAAGTTAGTTAGGAGGTGATAATCAGTTTGGATATAAGTTTTATTTGTACGAGGATTGGAATCTAAACTGATTTAAAAAAGATATTGGAAGGTGCTTAATTTAAATTACAACAGACCGAATTATGGAACACAATAATAAAAATTGTGATGGATTGTTTGCCTCCAATGGCCATGCTTGGTTGATATGTAAAATCCATAAGTTAGGTCATAAATTAGATTGCCAAACATTATTTCTTTTAGCCTAATGTGAATGTTATAGATATAAATATATTAGCTAAACAATATACAGGGTGGCAGGTTAGACAGTGGAAATATTTTAAGGGGTCATTGTACTCATCATTATGAACAACTTTTACTATGGGACCAAACCTGAAAAAAAAAATCAGCTGTTCCATACATTTATGTTCACATAACTGAACAAAATGTATGGAACACCTGATTTTTTTTTCGCGATTTCAGGGTTGGTCCCATAGTAAAAGTTGTTCATAATGATGAGTACAATGACCCCTTAAAATATTTCCACTATCTAACTTGCCACCCTGTATACTTATTTTAATTTTAAACGCTTCTAAATAACGCCGGTGCGTTAAAATACACGGTGACTTATTAGTCGTTTTGCTTCCTAAAACTATGGGTTCTGCTCATCATTATGTACGCCTCTTACTTTGTGGTCGATTCCGAAATCGTGACAAAAAAATCCGTCGGACAAAATTATTCATTTTGAACAAATGGAAAATTGTATGGAACAGCCTTTTTCAAACGATTGCGGTATTGGTTCTATATTAAAAAAAAGTTGGACAGAATGATGAGCAGAATCTTCGTGAAAAAGGACTAATAAGTCACTGTAATTTATACTATTTTTGTACTTCTTGTCTGTGATCTTGTATCTATGTATGTATGCTGAGTTACTTTTAAATACATAGTACAATCAAATAAAAAGGTAAACTTATGAAAATAAACTGCATTTAAAAGCTTTATTTTATGTAAAAAAAACATTTGGAATGTAAAATAATAAAATTCGTTTTTCGTTCGTATTTGTTTAGGCCCATAATATTGAAATAGAAAAAAATATATAAATATTGTGCTGCGAAATAATGCGAGCCTGCGCATTTAGTGTAGAACATATAAAATAAAAAAATACTTTTAGTTTTTATTTGAGTAATTGTAAGAAAAATAATGCATGTCATTAAGTGTTGAAATTGTAGAAGATAATAAATGTTCACTTTGTGGTTCGTCTGTGTCAGCCATTTTGCCTTATGTAACTTTTATAGTCGATTTAATTGGATCATAATTTATGTGCTGTCGATAGAAATCCCAACATGATTCATAACTGATATGAGCGTGATAAATTATGCTTAAATGAAATTGTTTTAATTTATACAACTACTTAACCTTCAATTAATTAAACTCCTGTAACGTGAAAAGCTTGATTAAACTTAGGTTTATACATAATCTAAGGCCCGTATTACAGAACGATGCTCGAGCACAGATCTCTGCTTGAGCATAGATTTAAAGCCATTTGATTGGTTGAAATCTATGCTCAAGCAGAGATCTGTGCTCGAGTATCGTTCTGGAATACGGGCGTAAGAGTCTATGGCTACAGTTTCAATCTAACCTCGAACCTAACCGACTCTATATTTAGGCCTTAAATCGGGCTTTTAGCATTCGTTACAGGTGAAAATTATGTCGTTTTCTAAAATAACAACAACAAGATGCTAAACATGGCGTTAACATGTTTAAAATTCATAAAAATATACATAACATTATGTATATAGTATATAGATTATCTGGTGCATACATAAATTACAGATAAAATAAATATGAATAGAAAAGTACCTAATTGTTGTAATTAAAATCCGTGGTCAATTTAAAAAAAAAATATACCAGAAAACGTGTCAACGAAATAGTTTCACGTTAATTGAACCGTTTTTATATTAAATCCCATGTTTAGGTCGAGATAAACTAAGCGAGTATACAGACTAACTGCAATCCAACAGCGAGAAAACTGCGCGGCAGCTGCATGACAGGGGAAAATTATTGTGCGGCTGCCTTGCAGTTACGAATTTACGATATAGTTCCGACTACATACTAAAGCCGCGTCTCCTGCGCCCTGTTTGACGAACATGTTCGTCGAACACGAAAACAGGGCGCAGGAGACGCGGCTTAAAACATAGTTTATAATGTAAAATTGGCTTAGATATCTCCGAGAAATTGTACTCCGACTTTTCTTGAAGTCGGTTAATAAGTTCGAAATGTCAAAAAACATGCAGTGAGCGTTGCTTAGCATCTTTGTGGAAAAATAAGACTGGACCGCAGTGCGACAGTAATTTTATTACATCCAAACGATTTTTTTTAATGGGTAGGTACGGTTTGTCTGTATACAACTTTAGTTGCATTAGTTGTTGAAATTAGGTTATACAGGGTGGCAGGTTAAACAGTGGAAATATTTTAAGGGTTCATTGTACTCATCATTATGAACAACTTTTACTATGGGACCAACCCTGAAATCGCGAAAAAAAAATCAGCTGCTTCATACATTTTTTTGAGTTTTGTGAGCATAAATGTATGACACTTTAAAATGACAATGACAATGACAGCTTAAAATATTTCCACTGTCTAACCTGCCACCCTGTAAATATTGTTAAGGCGGGTCTCCTGCGACGTGTTTGAGTGTTCATTAAACATCGAACATGTTTTATTGAACAAAAAAGGGGCGGCTACGCGTTTTGTTAAGCAAAAACACTCGACCACGTGACGGAAAACATGTTCGATGTTTAATGAACACTCAAACACGTCGCAGGAGCCCGCCCTTAGTCTCTAGAATGTTTTTATTTTATTTTATGTGAATGTGTTAAAAATCTGATGAATGTCTACCGATGTAAAAAGAACAAGTAAGAATTTACTACTTAGGGATGCATAAATATAAAATATACTGTTATAGGTCGCACTACCGTGGGATGTGTCACGGGTTTTGTCGTATTTTGTACATGACACATCTCTTGTCACGATAGTGCGTATCTGTATGAAGATACCGGGCAATTCACTTTTTAGAAAAGATATAGAAATGTTCTATGCAATAAATATTTGTAGGAAAACAAGAACAATGATTATTATGATACCGGTCCTGTAATTGTGTTGTTTCGTCGCCTCTCCATACATAATTTTGCTAACATAGATAATATATTCAGATTAGAAAAAAATATTTAGTATGCAGTTGCGGCGAAATAAATTATCTAATTAGCTAGAAGGGTACCAGAACTTAATAAAAACAAGCTATTTTTAATCTGTGCTATCTTAGTATATTATTATATTTAAATTAGCATTCTATCAGCCACATCCATAATTGCTTAATCAACGATGAAGGATATTAAGCCACTGTGGGTGCGGCTTTATGTATAATAATTGTATGTAACGTAATATTGAAAATATAATTTTTATAAGTACAAAACATTGTCAACTGGAAATCACATAGATGTTGCTTGGAACTTGTTGATTAAAAAAAGTATTATTTTGTAAAAACGATAAATAAAATGTGTAAATAATGTATTTTTTTTGTTTTTTACTTACCCCTCCGATTACTGAGGTTGTAGGATTTTGGAGGTTTTCTGAGCCTTGTTAACACGCTATTTCATAGATTCGGTTGTATTAAAATCCGAACGTTAGTGCTGCCACCAAGCGAGTAAAACTTGCCCTATATTCTTGACACGAGTTGAGCGCACGAACACATGAAAATCTAAAAAATAAGATTTTAGACATACCTAGATTAATGATTGGTCTCCGCTGCGGTAAATTTATGATTTTAGATATTATACCTACACCTAGTTATCACTACCCATCTCATGGGTGTGACGATTATACCCACTTCATAGCCATGAGACTCAACCATGTTGCGATTGTTGCTCCTGTGACAAAGTTTTGAAGCTAGGCTGTGAATCATAACATTCCCTAACTGATCAACAATATGATCAACATTACAAGGGGAAAATTAAAACCTAATTTAGATTCATCAGTAATTTATTGATAAAATAAAAATATTTATTGCACTTTCATCATAATGATTCCTAATTATCAGGATTTTATTGAATTTACAATCAGTTATAAACAAAGCGAAATTATCTTAAGCTCCTGCTGAAATATGATTGATTGATATTTAAACGTTTTTTTGCTTAATTATCTTTTTTGTCAGTTTTATCAAGGAATTTTATTTACTGATAATGAGATAATAATAAAATAATAATGATACCTAGGTATCACAGGTATGACAGATGGGTAACATTTAAGTCGCTTTGATAAGGTACTGTAATAAATATAAGCTAGAGTACTCTAGCCAAATTCCTATTAGAATTTATGTAAGAAAATCTTTTTTACAGATAGGTAGCGCAAGGGATACCTAAACCAAAACCAACCTTTACCTTAACTTTTTTTTATCAAGTGATTACAAAAAACGTATAGTCTGGCAAACGAAAGCTGATCCTGAAAAAGCGCGGCAAATTTAAAAAATCACATTAAGGTACATGGTATCACTAAGAACAGAAGGAATAAATTGTGTTGATACTTGACAACAAATATTAAGTTAGGGGCGGTGGATTTTTCAATTGTTTGAAAAATAAATGCGGTGGTTGGTTTGACATATTTTCTACACAAAAGATACCAAACAACCACATCTATTCCTCAGAAAAAGTTAACTGACGATTGAAAAATCGGACGTAAGTAAAAAAGGTACGTAATTATGTTTTAATTGGTTTTAATTTTACGTAGATTAATTTTTTATAAAGATTCTATATATTAAATAAACCATTTATTACATAATTATGTGAATAAGGTAAATATGACAATTTGAAATATTTATTAAGTATAAGTATCAAAACTATATCTGGTAAAATACCCCTATAAAGAATGTTGCCATGTAAAAAGTTTCGATTAAATCTCAGGCTCAGCTTTCGTTTGCCAGACTCTATCGGGTTTGGCAGAGAAAATGATGGGAGTCTTGCACCATAAAACTCTTCAGTCTTTCGTGGACTTAAAACTAGACAAAAACTTTAAAAAACATTTTTAAATAGTCTTATAGAGATAAAGCCAACAAACTATTTCAAAAACCCAAAAAATATGGTGGCAGTCTTACTCTAGTCTTTGGTAAAACTTAAAACTAATTAAAAATACTAAGCATGCTCTTGCAATCACAATAATTTCTAAAACTCAAAAAATATAGTGGCAGTCTTACTCTCGTCTTTGGTAAAACTTAAAACTAATTAAAAAATACTATGCATGCTTTTCTCTAAAAGTACTACTGAGTATATTTAGACGGTCCCTACGTACAATTCCTTAAGCTGTCTTCAGACTACGCTATACTATATACTCTATATAGTATAGCGCATGCTATATAGTATCGATACCTTTAGGTTCAAAGGGCGTAACCACCATTTTGAAAACAATGAGATTTGAGCCTAAAGGTATTGATATTAGGATCAAATCTCATTTTTGCCTAAATGGTGGTTACGGCCTTTGAGCCCCTACGTTCACACTGTGCTATATAGTATAGCACAGTGTGAACGTGTCCATAAAAATTAATATATGGTGCGCGATATTGTCGTGCTATGAGCTATAATGCTATATATTATAGCGTAGTCTGAAATGAGCTTTAAGTAGTAGATACGTGATTTGTGTTTTTTGTTTTGCGTGGCCTTCAGGCCACCCTAAACTATAAAAATAATTCTAAGTTAGCCAATTGAACGTTAAAACCACTCATAGAATACTATGTACGCGCGTTTGAATCTTTGAAGCGCTCTCCTGTAACATTTGACATTTGTAGTCAGGGGATTGTACGTAGGGACCGTTGATATGGGATCCGAATTAGATAAAAGTAGACTTAGACGTAAGTACTAAGTAAGGTATACCGAGATATAGTCATCACAGGCGTCGAGTATGGCTTCGGCGAGCGTTTCATCCCGTGGCGTGAGGTTCGCGTGGGAGGGCAGGAAGAGGCTCATGCGAGACGCTTCCCCCCACGAATGGTTTAGTGTACCTGAAAATGTATCATGCAAAATATTAGGGAGTTTATGGGGGATCCGTCAAGGTTGCGCGCGAATTTCATAATTATATTAACCCTCGAAATTATATTTGAGGAAAATACCGGCCACCACGGACACGGGCCCAGCTTGTGCCACACTATGTCGTCGTAGTCATGACAGAACACTGCGACTGTAGACTGTACCGTAATACTTGAGCGGCCAGTGGTGCGGCGAGTGTGTCCGCGCCAGCAGGCAGGAGGGCGCGGCGCCGGGCGGCAGGACGCGCGCCGGCCACCACGCACACGGGCCCAGCTTGTGCCACACTATGTCGTCGTAGCTGGAATTAGAACATTATGTAAGGGAAGACACTGAGATGATTATGTAAGGGAAGAGACTTGGACTTTCTGGGAGTTTGACATTTTGTGAATTGGACATTTTGTAATTTGACATTTTGCGAAATTACATTTTGGGAATTTGACATTTTGGGAATTAACATTTTGGGAATTTGACATTTTGGAAATTGTTTCAACATTCATTACCAAATTTCTTTGGGCTAAGGGTGGGTTGCTTCAAACCATCTGTATCCGTAAGTCAGTACGTAATCGTTAAGTCAGTATGAAATTGTCATACAAGCCGCGCCATATTTGACGGTTACAGATACGTAACTGTAAGTTGAAACAACATGGCCTAAGGCTATTAGATTACGTACTGACTTACGGATACAGATGGTTTGAAGCAACCCGCCCTTAGTCTTTATAAATGTTAACATAATCCAATAAGTTTCTCACCCAACTCTTGGTCCCCACATGCAGCTGGGACACAGTTCCACGTTCTCCTTTTCTTTCCGCACGCTGCATATGGTGCGAGTGCTCGACAATATCTTCTCTACAAAGGTCACTGGCTTCGACGGTTTCTTCGGCGGGTTCTTACGATCTGAGGGAAATTGTTAGGGAGTGTGTTTTTGCTGTACTTAATGTTTAGGCGTCAATTCAAAATGTCGTTATTTTGAAGTGTTGGGTGGACATGGTATGGTCGATTTTTTTAATGTGTTCCTAGGGTTTCTACAGATCGGAAGCCATATTCAAAAATTATGTAGTATTATAGTAGTAAAATCCTTTGTGAATAGCTCAACTGGGGAAGTGTGTACTATACCTAATTCTGCCGCTAAGCAACATTGCTATGTTCTAGTTTGTAGGTGCACACAAGACTGACTTACAGGAGGGCGTGGGGGTGGGGGAGAGGGGTACAGGCAGGACGGGGAGGCCGACCCCCCTAGCAACTTCCGAACCAAAAAGTAGATAATTTTAGAAAGAAAAAAGGGTTTAGTAATTCTGAAATCAAGTAGTCTCCATGAGATCGCCGGCAACATTTAAGTGCTTTACGGCCTTTTTCGAGGAGTTGGGATCGATCGAATAAGTCCACCCTCACGCAAAATACGCGTTTAGTCGTGGAGTTGCGGAAAATAGTCCGTAATATCTATACCATTAACCACACGCAAAGTACGCGTTTAGTCGTGAAGTTGCGAAAAATAGCCCGCTATGCCATAAATACCATATACATACGCAATATAGTGACAAGCCATTCCCTCCTGCAAGCGAGGTGGAAGGCAGAGGGACAGTTGGGGCACTCTCGGAGGCGCTCTCCCTTCCCGCAGACGAGGCACCAATGTGTATGTAACGTTATCACTGCCTTAACTGGGGATGTTGAGTTCTGGAAGAAAGGAGAAATGTTTATGTGAGAAGTCTATAAAAAGTAGCGCCCGCCGTTGATGTAAAAGATGTGTTGCAACCATTTGTGTTGGTATGAGCGTGTCATGCGGAGGAAAATGTTGTAAGTTATCCAGTTGCCCGAGAAAGAGGGTATACGATACCTTTGGGTTCAAAGGGCGTAAATACCATTTTGGCAATAATGAAATTTGGGCCTAAAGGTATCGATTATATGGCTCAAATCTCATTTTGGTCAAAATGGTCTTTGAACCCAAAGGTATTGAATTATGTTTTTACTATAAAACA
Organism: Thalpophila matura; assembly: GCA_948465475.1. Lineage (NCBI taxonomy): Eukaryota > Metazoa > Arthropoda > Insecta > Lepidoptera > Noctuidae > Thalpophila > Thalpophila matura. Next base: position 6,596,801 of record OX419198.1, on the reverse strand, counting down.
GCCATACTTACAGAACTATCTGAGGCATCTTTATTACTATCCATCTGCTTATGCACAAAGTTGTGTCTCCAGCACTGATGCAAATAATTCTCAATTTCTTTCTCCGACACTATATTCTTGATGACCATCTCAAATTTGTCCTCCGTACTTGCATCAACATTCATCAAATAGTCTAGACAGTCTTTGTTAGTGTCTATGTCATGTTGTAAATATTCATAGTACTCATCAAAGAGGGCTTCTTTGCCTCTACGAATGAATTCTTTGAAAGCATTCTCATATCTGCCTTGTTTTAAAGGAGTGTGTATGACGTCATATGTTACGTTGAGATCTGGCTGTTTTAATGGATTGAGTTTTACATTCAATGGCACTGTAAGGTCTTCTTTTATTTTTCTCTGAAAAGCATTTAAGTTTTAGTAAATATTTTTTTTTATAGGTGAAGTACAAGCTTAATCTATATTCATTTATAAATGTCTTTTCACCTTGTCAATATGAAAATTATAAAGGCTAATAGTTTTAGGTGTCAAGTTTTAATTTTCATGATGAGAAGGCTTCTTTGCACCTTTTTATTGGTATTTTTCAGGACTGTAGAGTGTAGACAAAACCGCATTATTGTTTATTAGAAGCTTAGCTGGTAACTAAAGTGATCTGTAATAAACATATATTTTTTTTATCAATACCTTTCTAGGAACTGAAGGGGTCTTCGGTAGTGAGACCTTGGGAGCTTTGTGTGCAGGTCCATAGAAAGGTCTGGATCTCTCCGCCAGGTGCAGGCTGGTGTATGGAAGCCAGAACCTGTTCTTACTGTTACAGGTCTCCACATAGTAGCACAGTTCTTTTGTAACGGTGATGGAGCCATCTTCATTGCCTGATATAGCTAGAACTTAAAAAAAAGTGTTTTTAAGTAAGTACAGTAGGTAGTTATACCAAAGTTTGTTTGTTATATAGTTGCATGTTGAATAAACTTCTAGAATATAAGTTTTGATAGATTGATGCACATAAATCTCACTACCTACAGTATTAATGTTCTGTGACATAATATAATCAATTTTGGAGCACAAAATATGCGTTGAGGCAGTGAATGTAGTCTAAGTACCTACATATAAGATTATGAATGCAAGGAAGAATGTTATCTAATAAGTTAAACCTATAATTACTTAGAATTATACAATTCAAGTTCTTCTTAGAAGTCGTCAAGTATTCATAAATTACACCTGCATAGAGAAACAATACTGGGGAATCCCATAAGATCGGCGAACGTCAATCTAACTAGAAAAATATAAACATTGCGTTTGTTATATTACCTACCCATAAATTATCTAAATCGAAACAATTGAATGTTAGCTACTTTACCTTTGTCATCATAAAACAATCCTTCATCGTTTTTCACAACTAGAACGTTTGAGTAAACTTTTTTACAAAGTCGCGCAAGGGCTATGTCGCCTAACTTCCAATGATAAATTCCTTTTTTACCCGTTGTCATGATGAACATTATAATATAATTTAACCATTATTTATAGTGTAATTTATTAAAATAAAATTAGTGTAAAAACTCTCCTACAAAAAACAAAAATAAATGAATGAAAAGTGAAAATTCGCTGGGTCATTCGTTCAAATATCCGCGCGTAACAATTTTTCTAAAAGTTCTTTTTTATGTTTTCATGAAAATAAATAGTCTATTTTGTATAAATAAAAAATATTGTCTTTATTCAAAATTGTTTTTATTAGTATTACCTGACAAAGATTATTTTATATTTTTATTTTGATTATATTTATTCTGTAAACACTGCCATCTAGTATTGAGTAGCAGTACTAGAGAAAGCACTACAACCTACTGCAACTGCACTGACATCTGTTGCGTGCTAATAGAATAATCACAAATTTATAGTTCTCTTCGTTGACGAAAGATGGCAGTAGAGTGAGCGTTGAATATTTTGCAAAAATGTGACTTCCATATAAATTGAATTTAAACACAGAGTACATTATAATATATAATTTAAATTTAAATGAAATTTAAATGAGAGTATCACAATCTTATAAAAAAATAACCCCTGTACGCGTGCAAACGCAAGGCAAAAGGCATTGTAAGGGTACGATTAGTCACTTTGTTGACAACGCATATAAAAAATTACCTACGTCGGCTGGCGGACAACAAAGTGATCCTATAAAGGTTCCGTTTTTCGTTTTGAGGTACGGTCGTACGGAACCCTAAAAAACAATTTTAAACTTAAATAAAATTAAATAAAATCATTGCTATGGCTGTTACATAACCTAGACGTATCTAAACTGTTTAAACGTAGAAATAATTGGAAATAATGACGTAAGAACTCAGGTAGGTAGCTGTACCTATGGAGAGGTAATACATATCGAAATGTAGGGGAGACCAGGTATAAAAGTAACACGGGATGAACGTAACAAATGAGTTTAAGGACGAATTATGTTAGCTGCACTGATAAAAAGCTAAATATAATAGGTATAGGTACTGATAAAAGGCTAAATATGTTGATTATGAAAGTAACTTTGTTTATTTACAATGTTACAACCATTCCCCTTACACTGTTACAACCATTCCCCTTACACTGTTACAACCAACCCTAGGGGTAGGGATGGTTGTAATAGATTTCCATTTTTTTATTTAGTCGTTTTTCTTAAAATCTGTAATAGCTGTTGCATTTTAACCAAATTAAAAGATAGCTGAATGACCAATCTATCGTGTGTAGGTACTAATTAGAATTTTGATAGGTATTCAAAAAGCTCTGTGAGATATTATAAAAAAAATGCAAACTGTTACGTTGATCCCTGGGGGCCAATTCTCAGTTTTAGAGATGGTGTCGAACTCGACAAAAGTTTCTAATGACGTCATTTTTTCGACAAATTTTAAAAGTTGCTAAGTATTCTGGGGATGTCGAATTCGACATTTGTCGAAGGCTAACGTTAGAGTTCATGTCGAGTGCTTCTGAGCAGTAGAGATGGCATGTCTATTGTAGAGATACGTCATTTCTGAGTGAATTCGTTGAGTTTTGGATTGTACACTGTTTTCTTTTCTTTAGTTTTTAAATTTTTGATAGACATAGAGATAGACTTACAATCTCGAACTCGAGATAAATGGCGAAAATCGAGAATTGGCCCCCTGGTCTCCCCTACATTTCGTTTAAGTATGTATGTACCTACAGAACTACGAGAACGTTAGGTAGGTAGGTACCTATAGAGCGTTTCACGTAAGAAGTCCTTTCGACGGCTCGACGCTATGTTGGATATCCTGAATGTTACTTCTATTTAGGTCTTAACCTCAGATCATAGAAACAAGGGAGATGTGCCAAGGCGCTACTAAAATTGACGCTTTGATACGGTCACATTGACGGTTGACCGTATATAAAATGTACCTGCTGGCGACGAACCGAACACGATCGATGATATAAATACAGTGTTTTAGTTTAGTGCTAGTGTTGAGTGACGATTAACAGTGTTAAATTGAGGGTGTGTGGAATGTTCAATGCGTGGGAGATCTTTATATTCACGAGGGGCGCTTGTAATCGTGTTGAAAAATGTACTAAAAGTGGCGACAGTTGTTCCCGTACTAATTTGCTATGATGGCATATCTCCTTGTTTCTATGATCTGAGGTCTTAACGTTTTGTTTAGGTATTGTAGATTTGTAGGAATGTCTTGGATACTAAAAAGTGGTGAACGAGAATAATTGGTAGGTACGATCTACTGAAAGAAAACTTCCAACACCGTTAAAAACGTTGTAACACATTAAAATTCAGGGCAGCCAACAAAGCGTCGAAGGACTATGTCACAGTAAAAATATGTACATTTTTACTGTGACTGTGAAGCGCTCTCTAGGACTGCATGAGAGAAAGAGAAAGCAGCGAAAACATAGGTAGGTAGTAGATAGTACCTACCTAGGTATAACTAGCGTAGGGCTGCCATAAATTCTGAGATGCCGACCGGGACATTTCGAATTGAAATAAAATAAAATGGAAAAAAAAGTGGAGTCAGACTTTTTACGACTTAGTTTAGGAACTTTTAAGTTACCTAATTTTTTTTGCAGATGTTTATTAAAACTAAATAAAATGACAAATGTATCGAAAAATCGGCATCCTAATTTTCTTAGGCTTACCTACGTTCTACATTCTCAGTGCAACTTTTCTTTGCCCATTCATATTTTTTTCAAGTTCTGACTTTTTGTAATCCCTTTTCCAGGGCCGTCTTAATCATATTGGGCGCCGGGGTGCGAAAATCACCCTGCGCCCCCCTTGGCAACACAAAATTTAATTATTAAGGCGCCCAGAAATGAGCGCGAGGAGCAATATCATAAAAGATAGGTAACGATTATGAAAGGCGCCCAGAGATGAGCGCGAGGGGCGACTTCATAAAAGACAAAAGAGGCGCCTGCAAGGGGTGGCTTCGACGCCCCTTGCAGGCTGCCGCCCCGGGCCATGGCTCCCGTGGTCTTAGGGTAAATACGCCACTGGCTCCACAGCAGTGTCTACGACGCCTAAGGCGATCGGCTTGCGCCCCCTAGGTCTTTGCGCCCGGGTGCCACGCACCCCTTGCACCCCCGGGTAAAGACGGCCCTGCCCTTTTCATCCATTTCGTTTTTTCGTCCACTGCGATAAGGTCAAGGAAAACACCCATTTCATATTATTGTAGCCTGGGATTGCAAAGAGAGACTGGCATAGGTATTTGCTTTTCTTTCGTAAATAGGTATGTTACCAGCAACGTATGCCTGTCTAACTATCAAACCGGGACATCTGACTTACTGACCGGGACACCGGGACACAACGCTTCAAACCGGGACATGTCCCGGTGTACCGGAACGTATGGCAGCCCTAAACTAGCGGCATCAGTTATGATCACAAACGTCACCTGCGCATTAGCTGGTTTTTCGGTCTCTTTGGCGGAATGAAGAAGACGGGGGGCGCCGAGGCTGCACGCGATTGGTTCGTCAGTCGATGCTCGTCGTCTATTGGACTATTCTCTATTACGTATTGTCAACTGTCTATTGTCTATTGGGCCAAAAATGTACATGCGCGCTCTGTGTACGATTTCTTCTCTCCTGTGATAGAACCGTTACAAAGAGCCCTAATTACCTAGTCACCGCGCTTGGCAGACGGTTTGGGAATCCGGATCGTAGTAGGTAGGTAGGTAGGTAGGTAGTTCTACCAATGTTGTTAGCACGCAGGTGGTCATTGTTTCCAGGCCCGCAGCAAGCGGGTGTGCAAGGAGTGCACCGCACACGGGCGGCACGTCCAGTGGGGCGGCAAATCGAGCGATCGATCACATAAAATTGCAAGTCGACAGTGAATTCTTCAAAAAAAAAACGCGGTATAATAGGGGGCGGCATAATCGCTATTGCACACGCGGGCGCTCAAACACCTAGCGGCGGGCCTGATTGTTTCACATCCTCATAACACTAGTACCTTAAGTAAGTACATACTCTTGTCTAGGTATGTCAAATATTTATACCTAATTAGCTTTTTGTGGCCAAGTAGGCAACTGTAGCTCCGGCTTACCTCTTTCATAAATTGACCCTTCGCCACTGGTACGTAACGTTATGCTGGGATAAAAAATAAAGATTAATATGCTAAGGTAACTTCCCCAACATCTTTAGGTTGGTAGGTAGGTAAAAATGGAGGATAACATTTTTAAAACTGTAATTTCTTTCAACTGGGCCAAAGAATTTCAAAATTGATAGATACTCAGATACCTATTAAAAACTTCGACAGAGAGGACAGCTATCTATGAATTATGTAATTACAAAAAATCTTCGTAACACTCACTTTCACTTCACCCCTCCCTATAACTTTCTCCCTATCTCCCAAACTACCTACAAGTGTTCCCCTCGTACATTATCAACATGAGATTCTATTGACAAACACGCGGTACATAAGTATATCGTCGAGAGAGATGCTGGCTCCTGATTGGTCGATCTCGCGAGGGGCGTGCCTCGAGATCGCAGCATCCAATCCCCACTCTTATGCGAGGTTGACAAGTACATTATGTATTTTATTCTGCTGAGATTTCAGTCTTATCTTGTTACTTTTATTATCTTAGTCAATGGGTATTTTGGTAGAGAGATTATTTCAGAAAAGATTAAAGGGAATACTTTAAGTTGGTAGGTAGGTAACACCTAAGATTAGAGATGTTTTGCAGATAAAAGATAAATGATGACGTATAGGTAGGTGATTAGGTACCTAAGTAATTTTTATTGTTACCTAGTTTTTATTGTCATAGGTACGTAATTCACCGTCAAACAATATTTTTGATGTAAGTATCTATATTTTTTGTGAATTTGAAACATGTCAAAGCCATGTTATGCTTCTATTAAGTTATTAAATATATAAGTGATTCTCAAAAATCATATGACCCGAGCGGGATTTGAACCCGTAACCTCTGCCAAACCGTGGCTAGTGCTCTGAACCAACTGAGCTACCGGGTCTCGCCCGACTCATTTGAAATTTGAGACCTTAGGTACTTAATTGAGATTGAGATTTTAATATTTTTGATGTGTGCTAATTTGATTAGCTCGGAAATGTCCCAGCTATAGAACATGGTGAACCATAGTGCAGAGATCTGTCGACTCTGCGCTACTGGTCACGGGTTCCGTAATATTTATATACCTATTTTCAAAGATAATTTTTACGGGTTTTACAAGTACCTACCTACACCTAAGTACCTGAGCTTGTATCTATAAATTAATGTACCCTGCATAAGCTACACGTAAGTAACGTTTAGAAAAAAAAAAAAAATTATACTTACTTTCTAGCGAAAGTATAAAAATGATTTTTTTTTTCTAAACGCTAATAAGGAGATGAAGTTGTTCCAATAAGAATGTAGGTACCTACCTATTTTTGTTTCCTTTTACGCAGGTAGCTAGGTAGATACTTATGTACGTAGGTTAGGATCTTCCACACACAAGGGCAGTTAGATAGATAGGTAGGTATAATAAGTATCTAGAAGTAGAACCTACCAAATAATAATATTGCAGGTAAGTAGGTAGGTTGAATAACACCACTTGTGGAGGCTTTTTAATGCAGCCAAAAAACCTAGATTGCTGCCCATCCCGGAAGAACAAAACGTCTTATTATACGCAACTTCCGAGCAGCTCGCGGCCAAATTTTATGCGTGCTATGTCCTTAACAAGGGAGAGTGTCGCGACAGCTGCGCAACTCTCTCCCAATTATTTTGTGGCCAGTCTGCCGCCATTAATTCGTGTCGTTAATTTTGGCAATAATTTATAGAGTTGTACCACAGTCTAGCTATTAGGTATATCTATATACTTTTTACGGTTGTTCAACGCGAGGGTTTCCGCAGATCAATCGTGCGGTCCTCAGCTGCTATACCTGCAAGCAATCCGGGTCCTTCCTGTCTATTCTGAGGCCCTAGACAAGTTGCTTTTCTGTTAGCGTTCACGCCAAACGCTACGTCCAAAATGTATGGCAATGACATTACCTGCGGAAAAGTCACGTGACTCACAAATGTCAATTCCATACATTTTGTCCGTAGCGTTTGGCGTGAACGCTAACAGAAAAGCAACTTGTCTAGGGCATCTGCACCGACACGCCGCGAGAACTGCCAATTTGTGTGCGAACGTTCGAGGGAGAAAGTCACGGTGAGATTCTCCCTGGAACGTTCGCAAACAAGCCATCAATAGGGCACATATCCAACGCCTGCTATTGAGAAGTTCTTATAGAAAACACCTATTTCACTTTTTTTTAACCAGGGATCGATCCTGGGACCCCACGCTCAGAAATCAAAGCTTTGCACCTACTAGACTAACGAGGAACTTTTCAGAAGATTTCATCCTAAAAAAAATATACTTAGGCAGGTCATGTCCTGGTTTTTAACCTCATCAATTTGTCACTAATCACCAAGCAACTACTTTAGTAACGCTTTAAGATGTAACAATAAGTGTCGGCAGGCCGCGGTGCTAGTGCTACCGATCGTCGATCGATGTAATATAATACAATACAATCGACTACTTTTTGCCGTCCGTAGCTCGTGCCGACACCGACTCGCTTCCGGTACCAGCAATATCAGAAGTGTTGACGAAACGGTTTATTGTACAATACGCGGCCGTATAAATTACACATCGAGTTTGAGAAGAGATAATCGTCATCTAGGTATATCGCGCACGAAGCACTAATTGTCCGGTATATAATAAACTAGTCAGCGACTAAACGTCACATAGGTTACACCTACCTACGTACCTATGAGTGACAGATACAATACAACGTACGGCGCTCTACCAAGCCGTACCTAAGTATCCATAATTCAGTATTAGTTGTGCTCCAAAGTAAAAGTCAAAGTATTTATTACTGTGATTTTTGGTGATACAGTTAGGTCTTTTATACTTATAATGAGGTACGTATTCAAAAATCTACCCATTAGGGCTACACTATTAATTTAGCAATAAAAAAAATAAATTAAACATAACACACACTCCGTTACATTTATTTTACCACGTTTTTATTAACTCGCTTTCATGTCTGTCTGTCTGTCTGTTCGGTACAAATTTTGCAATTCATTTTTCAAGCACTTGCTGGCATCGGAATAAGCAGAAATTTGGTATACCTACCCATGTAACTTGGATGACAATCTAATTAAATAAAAAATGGTAGGGGCATGCAATTGATAATAATAAGATACCCTACACGTTTTTAATTTTTTTTGAAATTATTTTATACTTTTTTGTCACATTTAAAAAAACATGGTTTTAAAAAATATATTTTTCTCAAAATATTTTTTTTTTTAATTAGGTACCGATATGAACCGGTTCTACGGCAGTTATATTTTTTAAAAACAATATTTTTATTCAAAATAATTATTAACTGAAAAACTGCAGTAAACTTCTGTGCACGCCTGTACGCCCTTTGTCAGCATCTGTCGTCAGAGTTTTTGTCGGGTTCCGTTAATTTCTCCACTTTTTTGTGGCATCACATTGTTCTCTCGGCGCTGGCGGACAAGACAGCCGAACTTTCGGCCTAGCTCTAGATGCGGTCAAATGGTGACCTGTCATAGGCCAATAGGACATTAACCTAGACGGATCTAGGCATACAGGGTGTCAGGTTAGACAGTGGAAATACGAAAAGGGGTCATTGCTCTCATCATTACGAACAACTTTTACTATGGGTCCAACCCTGAAATCGCGAAAAAAATCAGCTGTTCCATACATTTAGGTATGTAGGTAACTCAACAAAATGTTTGGAACAGCTGATTTTTTATCGCGATTTTAGGGTTTGTCCCATAGTAAAAGTTGTTCACAATGATGAGTACAATAGCCCTTTTTCGTATTTCCACTGTCTAACCTGACACCATGTAGGTATAATGTATATATTTTCCTATTTGTATCCTTGTTATTATGGAATGTTAATTGTCTTACCTAGGAGTAGCATAATTGCTTTGGAAAATTAATAAATACAGTCCAATGACTTGTCACCGAATTAGTTGTAGTGTTGCCTTCTAACAGTGATTCTCAAACTTTTTTGACCAGCAATCACTGGGACATTTTCGTTCGGAGTGACACAAAAGTAAAAAAAAAAAAAATTGGTCCTAGATAGGTATATTTTTCTGGTAAAATCCTTGAAAATACCTAGGTAGGCAGGTACTATTATTGTTAAAAAAAGATGGTAACCCTACCTGACAGTTCATATCATACAATTTTGTCCTGAATTCATCTCATGGGTATTCTGGTCACGTGAAACAGACCCTTTTTACATTATAAAGTGACAGGGAAATAAGGTGCCACGACTTTAATGAACTAGATCCTGTTTCTAATCTCACAATTGAATTTAAAAAGTAAAATAAATAACACCATAGATCCTAGAGCGGCAACAGGCCATAGCCTCACTTTTTGTCGATGGCACGGGCCAACAGGATATCGACTATTTGAGATACTTTTTGTAACTTCCTACAATTAATTTTAAATGTTCTTTTAGTTAGAAACAGGATCCAGTTTACGCTTTGTTCATTTTGAAATAATGTTGAAGCCAAATTGTGAAGAAGTGAAATAACACATCCGTTTAGTTCCAAAAAAATCAAGTCGTGCAAACTATTAATAGACTCTACGTAAAATAATGTTATTTAGCCAAATCTAGTTAGATTAATTGGAGCCGACCCAACTTAGTTGAAAAAAACCTAGGCAAATGAAGATGATTTTACAGAAAGATGCATAAAAGGTTAAATCGCTCCGCTCCTCTCCTCTCCGCTCCAGTGGACAGTCAGCCTTAGTCTTAGGGATCAAAGCTCCCATTTATTTCTTAACGTCGATTTAAACGAACAAAGAGCTAGAGTAGAACAAGGGCATTATTTCTCTATCTTTTGGTGTAAACGAAAGCGTTTATACCAAAATATCAACGAGCAAAAATGAGAATTCTTGCACAATAGATGTTTAGATCAGCCGAACGAATCGCTAGAATACAAGAACGCTTCACGTCTGAACATGCAAGAACGCTCTAAGCAACTGGTTCGCACGCTCTAGTGCCGTTTACATCAAGCGAGCGAGCATTTTTAGAATATTCCATAGAATCTTTATGATCGCAGACAGAACAACGAAAGAATGCTCTACGTCTGTTAAAAGAATTTGATAGAGTGGGGATAGAATTGAGCATTCGCTTGTCTGATGTAAATCGGCCTTTAGATACCTCAGTCGCCGTCGTACAGTAGCTGAAATCCCCAACATCTAGTAAAACAGAACGCTATCTAGCTACAACGCAAATATGGTTGACATAACAGCGGTAACGTAAAGGTGGACGAGTGACGCACGCGCACGAGATGTAGTAATGTTGTAATTACAGGCGGGAGACTGCGCGGTCAATGTCGCGGTGACTCACCCCGCGCGAGCCACAGGAGGTAGCGGGGAGTCTTGTTCCTTTGTTGTTACTAACGAATAACACAATGTCTTATAACCAATGATCGGAGTTGGTAGATTGATTTGGGGTCAATGAACTGGCACGTATATATTAATATGGATATGCCTCCGGGATTCCGGGATTTTGTAATAGGTAATTAATTTTTTTTAAGAATCTCAAGTAATGTTATGTTTAGGATGAAGAATGGACGCACAAGAGTAAGATTTACTTTATTACTTAATAAATAAGAAAAAGTCAGTCTTCTCGTGACCACGGTCAATGCAACTTGATCGAAACGTCGAGGTTAGTCAAAATACTGATATTTTGATTATGTTTGTGCGCGAAAAGTCCCGATATAATTAAAAAAATTGTGTACAATTCGCGAAAGTTTAAAAAATACAAATAAGAAAAAAACAATTTTAAACGTTTAATTATCGCATTCTATGAATTTCAAATGTTTTAGTTAAAAAATCTTTATACTCACAATATTTGATTCAATCCCGTAAGTACCAAAATGAAATCCCGGAAAAAAGGCTTATCCATGTTATGATTTCTATGACTATTCATGATGCAAGTACGTAAAATCAATCTACCTACTCCGATAATTGCTTATAACTAACTTTTTAAAAAGGGGAAGTTTTTAATTCGTCGGAACCTTTTTTCATCAGGAAGACAGCAAGCGTCATCGACTAGGTAAGGCGACTGTGCCAGTGACTAGAAACGTAATGTGTATTTAAGTACCCCTGGCATTTATTTCAATTACACAACTTACAGGTACCTACTTTTGTATTGTCAAGGAGTCGATCAGTTGGTTAGAAATATCCCCGTTCCAAAGCGAACTAGAAGAACGGGCGATCAACGACGAGTAGGTAGTAATAGATACAGGTCCAAGCAGGTACAGGTCCAATAACAACAGTGAGTCACTGTTGTTATTGGACCTGTACCTGCTTGGACCTGTACCTGGACAGTTTTTTTATATTGTTTGGCAACTGATTTTTAATTATCTCGCCCTATAGTGTCAAAATTGTGCATGTAGAATTTTGTTTGATGTACAAAGGTATAATAGATTAGGTAGGTACCTATGTTACTCGCTATCATCTTATGCCCTGTCCAGTCACCGCGTGCAGCCTCACCGACACACAGACAGACAGACGCGAGATGCGCGCGCTGCCTGCGAAGCAGCTGACCTATGCGGAACAACGACTTAGTAGTCTTGATACTTGCATAATTGATTGATTTATTGTTGTAAGTCGTTAATTTGATTGGGCCCAGCCCAAATTCTGTAACACTCAGGTAGATTCTGAACTCGCAAAGAAATTATAAGGATTAGTAATTATAAAGATTTATTTAAAGATGTCATCTTTATTTCGGAAGGTTAGGTTGGCCACTTACAATAATGATGCTTTACCAAACACAATTGTTCTATTTTTGACATTATGAGGCTCACATCTAACAGTACCTACGCTATAAGTTCAAATAGTAGGTAACATTTACAAAAAAAATCCTCCAACATTTAATGTACCAAGACTATCCACCCGCGGAACCTGCGCACGCGCCACGGCAGATGTTCGCAGCATCTGTCCGCACGCACATAGACACCGCGCTCATCTCATCGCACGCACACATACACAACAACCTGCCGCACAGCTGATCGCTACCTGGCGGCTTTTTTGTAGTTTTTATTTCGAAGAAGGATTTGTTTGTCCAAATCGGGACATAGTCAATAAGGATTATGGGTTTTGTAAGTTCATGTCAGAAAATGGATGACCATGAGACCTTGTGTTAATTTTATTAGGCCCAGCTGATCAAGATAAGGTATGTTTGTAAGAATATTCTTATAGGAATTCTCCGTGGCATATTTATTACCCAAGATTGTAGTTAATTAAAGGGAGTCTAATATAAGTCTAGTCTAGACACTTGCAATAGTCATTAAGTTCATTAATAGCTTATCGTACTAGTGCGATTCAGATTACGCTACGTAAATTGTAAATACAGCAAGGCCAATGCTATGGAATGTCAAAGCCCCAAATGATAAATGATAAATGATATTTATTTTGTAAATAGGTTAAAAATAACACTTTTACACGTCAAAACATTTTTTTAAGCTAGATGAGTTCGGTGTTTCCTATATGACTACCTTTGTAGGTACCAAATGTAGGTACCTACTTATATCAGTTGGTTTAACTGTTAGGATGAACGATACCTATCGGTTTATTAGAATTCCTCAAAAATTATAACGGCCGGTTTGGTTATGTTGGAAGGAAGCCGGCTTAGCATGATCACTATCTCTATTCTACCAAAGAATAGACAAAGTTATCGTTATCTCTTCTGCCCGAGCACGCGGCGACCCGTGCTTGGTTTATCAGAATGTTGTCTACTGAAGAATAGAAACATTTCTTCTCTTCATTGTATGCATAAAACGGTAGAAATCTTTCTACAATCTGTCATTTTGTCTATTCTTCTGTAGACAAAACCCGTTTCTATCGTGGTCATGCTAGGTCAGCAGAAAAGATGGGTAAATTTTGATGAAATTGCGTCATTTGGAATTATGCAACACACCTTTTTAATCCTTAACCTGAGCAACCCTTTAGGGAATAATCAGAAGGTAAAAATCGACTTAATACATGTCAATGTTTTCGTTAATTTTACACCTGGACTATATTAAATGCACCTGTTGTTTGCCAAAACTACCGTAATTGACCCAGAGACCTTAATTTGACCATAGTGACTCAAATGACTCCAATGTACCTACTACAAAGTCCTCCGTTTAGTTTTAATAAGTTTTTTTACGATGTTCGCAATTTATTTTATTGTTTATATTATAATATTTTTGATACAGTATTTTATTTTAAACGTTTTTTATTTCGCAAATGAACGGAAATTAAACTAATGAGGTCCTCGTTTAGGTACAATAACTATATCAATTCGATTTCGATACGGAATTGGATACGTTCTTGCTGCGGTGTTATTGTTCTTTGTAAAAAAGGCATGCAAGGTGTTGGTACCGTGTCTGGAAGTAACACAATAAAGAAGACTATCACCGTTTTGGGCCTAGAATTTATTAAGAGCTTGACTGCACAGTAAAAAACACTAACTCGAATTGTATAATTCTACAGGGCGAACGAATCTGCGCGACCTGAATCCAAACTCACAGTTTATGATACGAAATACATAATTCAAACTATTGATAGCCCTTATTTATTAAATGAATTCATTAAATTATTTCGTTAAATTCTTATTGGAAAAAAAATATCTGCGATATTAAAGTGCTACCCTAGCCAACGCAAAATCCAATATTCCCAATACGACTCTCCCTAGTCCCCAGTAGTGTTGGGTCATCGGCCGGGAAATCCGTATGAGCGGCAGGTGGGCAGCACACGGCAGCTGCGGGATTTAACTGCCCAGTGCCCATCACTATCTACTAGTAGATATCTAGCCGATGGGGGATCGCCCTTGGTGGCGATGGCGGTTACAACCAGGAATCTTGTTCAAATGTCAAAGTTTATTGTACTTTTTAGCATTTTTTTCTGTAATTTAAATGGAAGTTATTGGTTTTGGTGTCAGTCTGTCTGTCTGACATCTATAGACGTTTTTCTTGGAACCAGACTGACTGGGACTGACTAATACCGGCACGGACTGACTGTGACTGAATAATAATTCTAATGTTAGACCAGATGCCAGACTTTCGGGCTTCTGAGTCTACCCGTAAAGACTACCATAGATATTCGTATGACAACCGGGACCTACTGTTAAACGTGCTCTCCAAGGTACTGTAGGGGCTTGTTGTGAAAAAATGGTCACCCTCACCATGGACTGACCGCGGCAAGAACATTTTAACAGCGCAGATCGATCGATCAGCGTGACTGTTATTTAGCCATGAGCTTCTCTTAAATATTAAATAATAAGCACAGAAATAATGATGACAATATTATCCTACATTATATTTATCATCATTGTAGGTTACCTACATACTTGTATGTGACATGTACCTCCTTATCCAAAGTGTAAAGTTCTCCCGTTGACGCAAACCATTCTAATGAAAACATATGTCGCATTGTAGATACTGTTTTCTTACGCTTTCGTGCTATAAATAATAAAGGGTTCCTAATGACGTCATAGTTGCCAGTACTACCGCATGCCTAGGTATGTAAGAAAAGATAAACTGTGGCTTTGTGTCTTGTGGGCTTTTCTGCAACAGAGAATTGCTCAGCGCAGAAAGTGGTTTCCAAAAAAAAGCATTTTTTAAAAAGACCAGATTTTCTCACGACGTTTTTCTCCACCGTATAACAGACAATGTCCAATATAAAAGAAAGTAAATAATTTTTGCCATACCTATACCATTACAATTTTATAATAAGAAAACTAATTTTATACTCATGATTACACCGTAAAATAAAGAAATTATAAGAGAATTTAATCGGTATAGTCATTCATATAAATAAAAATTACATCAATCGCATAGGTTAGTTATATTCAACCCAACAGACGCAAACTACTTTTCACAACAACTCAAATCATACGATGAACTGTAACCACAACAATTAATTACTAAATTCGCATTATAGTGCGTACGCGCATGACTCAGAGTCTGCGAAGGGGAGATTAATACAAAAATATTCAAAACATTCCAGCCACCGTGACAGACAGACGTGTGACTCACGTTGTACGTTGAATCATTTTATTGTGTGCAGGCTAGGTTTAATTACAATATACGAACAATTTTATATGAGAAACATACAAATTGTTTGTAGTTTTTTCACCTTTTGCAACAGTTTCTATTCATCTATAAATAGATACTTCATTTTTCTTCAATCTTTGTTTACTTACTGGAGTAAGTATCAAGAAATAGACCACTTCTACTTTTACCGTGATCTTCAAAGACTACCAATGAATATTGTGTCAACCGAATGGGCAGTAGCTTTGAGCTACTAACAACAACAAAAAGATCACCAGTTTTTTAGGTATCATGGTTTTAATCTGAAATCTGTCAGCACTTAAGATTTAGGAGTCTTCAGCTCCCTGGCTAGATCTAAGCGGATTCGGGGGAGCCGGCTCCGCCATTGTATAAGACAATGATAAGAAGGTTAAAAAGCTTCATTATTATTATTCAACACTTGTCTGCAGTCTAATATAAGACGAGGCTAGCCTAGTCCCCGTTTAATTATTATGCGTAGGTAATCGAGTGATAAAAATTCAATTGTAATCTATTGAGAATTCAAATCGCCTTTCAATAAAAACTCTTGGTATATTATACAATCGCGTATAGCTTTCAATAAAAACTAGAGGTTTAGTATAAAACGTTGATCCATAGCGCATATCTAAGTTAGTAGGTATATTCATTTAATCTTGCATGTTTTATGATTTATGAAAGACTGCAATGGTAAAAGTATTATTTTAATTTTAAATGGGACTTTTAAGTTTGAGAGTTTTTAAATGATTGGCTTCTCGTTCCTCGGGCTAAATGACTGTGATGTGGGGTTAAAGATAACCCTTTGTCCAGTATTGATTTGTGGCCATTGAAGATATTCGTGGGTTAGGTAAGTACATACCTACCACGAAGATTGCTTATGCATGTCACCTATTTTAAGAGTGCATAAATAATTTTATCCATTAGTAGTTAGTTAAGTAGTCGATAAAAATTAAAATCTTTGTTTTTACAATCAAATAAAAAAGTTGCGGCTTTCTGATATAATCGTAATAAATAACAAATTATTCCTAAACATTCACAAAATCGTCTAAATGAAATCGATTATTTTATCGATTACGCCGTAAAACATTCAATAAAAAAGGCCGAGACTCCAAGTCACCGAGAATCGAGACAATACAATCTCATTTGAATCTCATGAGCGCAAGGTGCTTGCGCACGCGCCGCACCTGCGCCGTGTCAATGCACCTCGTTACACCGAGAGATTGATATTTAAAAGCATTATTTCATTGAAGTATTTTAAAAGTTTTTTTTAATTAAACGTGTATTACGTAAAGGTTCATTGATGTTCGAGACTTGTACTTTAATTACGTAATAATTTCCATTGCACTGTTCATTTAGAAAACCTGTCTACTCTGTAACTAGATGAACACAATGGATGTTGTTGTGTTTCAAAATAAAAGTTGTCATTACAAGTGTGTTACGCAATTGGTCCTACAGACCTACTGAACTTCTTAAATAGCAATGATCATTGCTTTGTGCTTATTTGTTTTCTGCTTTGGTAACTAATAGCCCAGTGGCAACGAGAGGTCCTTGGTTCGAACCGGCGGGTACAACAATTATTTTGTGAGATTTGTTTCATAACCACTGCTCTACAATTTATGAAGGAAAACATTGTGAGGAATGAGACATAATTATAACCAAAAATTCTAAGACTTCCAAACCGCGCTGAGCCTGATTAGATTATGGTCCACTCACAGACTCAGAGAGGAGGCCTGATAACTCTTAGAAATGGGAAAAATTCCTACAGGCTGATAATGTTGTTGTTTTCCTCTCTAGTCTAAGGCCGCGGCCGCACCGGTACGCGCGACGCGGCGATTTCGTGAAAACAACTTCACATAAACATTGTTTGTGGCCGCACTGCAGAAACGACAACCGAAATTTATTTGTTCAGGAAATCGCCGTCGCGCGTACCGGTGCGGCCGCGGCCTAATAATATCGTTGCTACACTACATACCTATGCGAGTGCTCTGACGATAACTATACTTCACAATATTCACTATTCGAACAAAATATCAACATTACAGTAACTTTCCTCGGTTACATCACTTTAAACAACTACTTTCAGTCACACTATTTCTTAAGAAATACTCAAATGAGATGTTACACTATGATAGTCATATACAGGTATTCAGGCGATCTGTGATGCGCGACAGATTGGTACGCGTATAGCGATAAATTGCTACCCTTGCTAACTGGCCAGAGAGCGCAACTTCGTAGGTGGGGTGTACATCTCACTTAAATCAATCAGTCTGCAGGAAAACAACTGTGAACACAGCTTTCGATATTGTAACTGTTTTAATGTTTTGTGGCATTTGCGAAAGGTTTGGTTCAAACTTGGTTGTGACGTAACTTGAGTACCTACCTAAAGGCTTGTTGTAGATAGATTGCTTGATTGATCGATTCATCGATTGATAGATTAGTTGGTTGATGCATTTTATCAACCAGATGATGATGAACCACATGATATGGATAGATTTTACCAGGGGTGCACTGCTGAACAAAGATAGATTTCCATAACGATCTGTTCTGGGCTGTTCGTATTCAATGGCGACCCCTAAACTTCTTCAGGTCTTCTGTGCACCTAATGGATGGTCGTCCCACGCTTCACTTTCCATTGATTGATTAGTCCAAAAATATTGGTCGCGAGATATTGAGCAGCTATTTATGATGAATTAATGACAATGATATTCGATCATTGTCATTAATTCATCATAAATAGCTCTTGAAGGACCAATGGTGATCATTGGTGTCCACATAGGCCGGTCTATCGCACACAGAATACGTTAATAAACGTGATGTTTATCACCGGATTGGTAATCGCAGAATCTTGTCATTTTAAACCTGCTATAAAAAAAATTTGGCAATTTTTGCCACAAAGCACACTATAATTTTAGATTTATTTTATAAAATCTGATTTAATACTGTGTAAGTAAGCTAAATCGGACGGATACTTTATAAAGGATTGATTGACTACTCGTTTCATTCAAAAAAGTTCTCTCTCATTGTTTAGAACGGTGTAAAAATATACCTAGATATAAAAAAAAAACATGTGTGTAACGGTAGCATTAACCCACTCTAATAAAAAAGGCCAAATTATAGATAAAGAAATCGTTTAACAATTCGACTGCCATTAGTAAAAGTATTTATTGAAAGCTCAGCCGATTGAAATCGCGATTTCCGGCGTTTTGTCAAACACGCCATTTTAATGCATTAATGGAAATCAAATGCAAATGGCGGACAAATAATAAGCTTTGGTCCCTTTTTACCTGTTTTAAGGAAATTAATATTTAACAAAAGATTTATTTTGTGTGATTTGAATGGAGATTGGATTTGTTTTGTATGACTATTATATTGTGTTCAATGTTGTCGTGGGCTCTGACGTCACAGAAAGCGCGCCAAAATGACAGCGTTTGAATAGTGTGATTGCAGTTATAAATATTTATTTTAATTTTAATGTATTTATGAATTACATTTTTTTCGGTACCTAATGTACTAACTTAAACAATCAACTAAACATAATACATACATAATATGTACCTTATAAGGCAAAACAACTCCTGACTTGAAAGTCGTTATAGACTTCTTCATGAAATTCAGAGCCATAACGTTTGCAGTAAGCAACACACATGTAGATTTAATCAAAATGTCGAAAACATGCAACAAACATTAATTAGTTTAGCATAAATCAACTGTTAACTTCTTTTCTCACGAAAAAAAAGGAATTATGTAAATAACACATATTAAATACGTCCTAATAAGACTATTTAGCAACGGAACTCTGATTTTAAAAATCACGACATATTCCAATTAAAAAGACATATATGCTGATACGAAAGTGTTTGGCTTAGAGGTCAAGTTATTTTAGTCGATTTTGTGAACCCTAATTTAGTCGATTGGTTTTTTAACCTGTGACATTTTGCGTTAATTTCTCGGAATGTTTTGTTTAGTTTCCGGTAGATGTCAACAGTTTAGCATGCATCTGTATAAAATTCTCATTTGTTTTTTTTTGGATTTCGAACAGGATGTTTGTTAAAGAAATGACGATTCGGGTGTTTTCAAAATCGGTTTGTATTCTAATTTCTGTTGATTAAAAGAAACAAAGGGGCTTATTGAAGGCTATGTTGTTGTACCCACTTATTTATTATCAGAATTTATTATTCAGAATTCGTTCACTAACGAATCTTTCTAGTCATAGTAGGTAACCGTTAATTAGTAAAGCAATAGTTTTGTGTTGACTGGGAAAGTAGTTACCTCCACCTTACAGAATGATCACAACCCTACTCTTTGGTAGCGTTGTGATCCTGTGATAAGGTCGCCAGAGCTCTTGCCTCTTGAGGATGCGCTGTGTTGACAGCGGAGGACCTGTTTGTCATTTTAAAAAGTCAGCAACGGGCAAAGTGATACTCGGTGTTGCAAACATTTCTTGTGTAACGGTGACCATTGCACTTACCATCAGGGAAGCCGTACGCCTGTTTGTTACCGTCGATAAATAAAATCCAATCATTATATTATTTATATATAAATTGAATGCCTAAAATATTATCAATATTTGGCCAGAACATGACTAATTTGTCAAAGAGTCAAATAAAACTGAGACCATTCTGAGGTGGATTTAATATCATAAAGAAACTGGTACACCACAGCTTCCCGATTCACATCCGACATGTTCTGTGAGATGGGGCAGATTCACTTGGGACTGTTTTTGTGACAAAGTTGAAATGTCTCATGTGTTTGTAATTTCATTCAAAACCCATTCAGTAGTAGATCCAGAAATAATTTGGGGGGGAGGGAGATGAGGTTATTTATTTATACTTATTAATTTGAGTCTATACAGATGGGCACGTGAATAGGTGAATATATAAGGTATTATTTTTACACAATATCTTTGTAAATTATAGCCTATGTGTTACTTATTCTGATGTACAAGCTATATTACTGTAAAGTTTCATCAAAATCCATTTAGTGGTTTTTGCGTGAAAGAGTAACAAACATCCATCCATCCAAACTTTCGCGTTACAATATTAGTTCGTAGGATAGTGATCGTGAAAACTTAAGACATTATTAAGCTACATTGTAAATTTTGGAACGAAGTTCCTTGGTAGGAGCAAACTGAGAGAAATGACGCTCCGTCATAATATGACGTTTTCTGCCATTTTGCTTTTATACCTATTCAATAAAGTAAGAGACGCGTGGAATGAGGGAAGGGAGGCCTTTGCCCTGCAGTGGGACGCTTTAGGCTAATATAATAATATAATAAGAATAAAGTAACACGAGCGGCGTTGGTCTATAAACTCTATAAACTCAAAAACTACTTTTTCTTACGGTTTTTTTCTCTGTAAATTACTCGAAGCTCATTACCTAAGAAGATTACATGGCCCTCGTAAGGCGTTCACTCACACACTCACACACACGAGTGTGTCCCTGCGAGTGGAAGCGGTGTGGGGCTTCCGACTCGGGTTACCTTCCGACCGGTCGCCGGACACGGCGCTACATCCTATACCACGCTCGTGTTCGTTTTGTTATGGACCTGTGTGTAAAAGGTATAGACAAAGCAACCACGGGACGCAACTAACTTGGCTGATGCAGTCGGCTCACCAAGACATGTACGCCGCCGCCCGCGTTCCCTCTGTTTGATTCATTCCATTACCACAGAACGTGCACGTTCGTACGCGGCCGGTAATGGAATAAATCAAACAGAGGGAACGCGCGCGGCGGCGGCGCGGTGGCGGGCTTCGCGCGACTCGTATCTACGGTGTAACTGCACGGCGGCGGCGCGGCGGCGGCATCGTGTGCAGGAAGTTTTACAAAAATATACTTTTTTCAGTTATATCTTGATTTATGATGTATGATAGTACCTAACTAAGCAATTTAAATTAGCAGCCACTTGTGACTAACTTCTCCTCGGCCAAGAAAGATCGTGTGGACTGCAAATATTCGCCTATGTTCTTGCCACAAATGGTAATCAGAAGACAGTCTTTGACCATAGTTTTGTTAGTTTGACTCAGTGTTAGTCAGTGACAGCGCTAAAAGTG
Organism: Thalpophila matura; assembly: GCA_948465475.1. Taxonomy (NCBI): domain Eukaryota; kingdom Metazoa; phylum Arthropoda; class Insecta; order Lepidoptera; family Noctuidae; genus Thalpophila; species Thalpophila matura. Next base: position 6,575,210 of record OX419198.1, on the reverse strand, counting down.
GAATAACATAAACAATAGATATTAGGTAGGTACATACCACCGAGCTGAGTTGGTATGAGTGATCATGAATTCATTCCTGTGGTCTACGCAAAATGACCCAATTGAGAGGCTCACGTCAAAGTGCGGATAACAATTGCACAACTAACTACCTACAATCTCCGTAGTTAAAGAATGGTATGGAAAATTGCGTCGCATCTATTTACCTGAGCCACCCTGAGCTATATTTCACCCTCTTCCGTCTCTTAAAAATAGATGAATTTTATACAGGGTGGCAGGTTAGACAGTGGAAATATTTAAAGGGGTCATTGTACTCATCATTATGAACAACTTTTCAATGGGACCAACCCTGAAATCGCGAAAAAAAAATCAGCTGTTCCATACATTTATGTTCACATAACTCGACAAAATGTATGGAACAGCTGATTATTTTTTCTCGATTTCAGGGTTGGTCCCATAGTAAAATATGTTCTTAATCATGAGTACAATGACCCCTTAAAATATTTCCACTGTCTAACCTGCCACCCTGTATATTTTTCGAGCAACTCGCGTCTCGTGGTTAATATGGTAGCATGTTTTGGTAGGATTTCTGTGGTTTGGGAAGTTGGTAGAATTGTTTGTTGCAGGTTTGGATTGATGAAAAGGAGTTTAGCATGACGAAAGGTAGTTTTTAAACTTTGGCGGCAGATGAGACAGCAGACAGACAGCATTTGACAGCATTTGACAGACAGCATTTGACAGCAGATGTTTTTCAATTATTTTATCCCCGAAAAATGTACGGTGGTAGGTACTTGTGGGATAAAAATCTTTTTTTTCCTTACAACCACGAAAGCAAAGCTGCGGGTAAAAGTAATCATTAATAAGTAATAATCTTAAGTCTTACTAAACAAGAACATAATTTAAAAACTTCGTCATTTAATCTGGTTAAGAAGTGTTAATAATGTTACTTTAAAATATTTGAGCCATCACCTTAGTTTAATATGTTAGCAGTTTTGTAAAAATTCTAATTCTATTAAATACCTACCATGTAAGCTGTTGTAATTGGTTGAGAGCCAATCAAATTCAGAATTACGCAGTAAGCAACCATGGTAATCTTTGTTTTCTCTGTATAGATAATAAAGGGCCTTTTAATGGTCCAATTGACGCCAATGCTAAAACCGTACCTATTAAGTTGGCATTCTTATTCTACTCGCCCTCTAAGACAACTGTCGTGACGTCGTCGTAAAGCTAAGTGCAGTCCCCCTTCGCACCTTAACGAAGCAACATAGGGTGTAAGACCCAGTGATCAGCGGCAGATGTGCACACATCTGGACTGTCAGTGACCTAGCGAATGCTTTCTTTTATAGGCGCCCGATTTTTTAAGATGATATAAGATATTGTGCGATTTTTATTGCATAGGTACTATTTTGAAATTGTTTTTTTTTTCAAGCAATTGAAGGTTAGAAATTAAATTAAATGATGCTTTCATGTAATCTTTTTAGTGTATTTCTTGCAAAATTATAGACATTATACAGTTTTTGTTTAATTAGATTTTTAAATAGATAGAAATCACACGACACGCCACACTATAATAAAACACCCTTTTAAACGATTATAAGGTAGGTATTTTTGTTCTGCAGTTTATTTAACCATGCTAGGCTGTTGTTGCATCTGGTCAGTCAGAATGTCGGCTTGTCTAGTAACTAAATTACTACTTTCTTTAAAGCCCGTAAAGCTACAAGAGGACTTTTTAATGGTAATTCATTTCATACGCTTAAGGTTAACTTTGAGATTAAAATACTGATTAGGTACATAAGTCTTCGTTCGTTTTTTAAATGTTTTTTATTTGTTTAATAAAAAATGCTCTTTTGTTTTCTTAGCACTAAGTATTTACCATACAGTTACCTACCTATTTATTGGTTATGAAATTCAGTTAGGTAATAAATTGTTGACAATAGGTAGGTACCTAGTTGTTTTTTTAATGATGGTCTTTTATTGACCAAAATCAACGTGTCTAAAGGTGAATTAATGCATTTCTTCGTCAATTTAGTGGTGAAATGTTTTTTCACATTTTTTTGTACCTACCAGTCTAATTTTATGCATTTATAAATAAAATGTTATTGGTCGACGCATCTGGACTATCAATTGCCTAGCCTTTAGGTTAGTCAAGTAAAATGCTTTCTTTACCTATGATCGTAAGCATTATGTTGAAGTTAGCATTTTTTAATGTCAAACGAAACCTGTTTAACCTTCTGGCAGTCTGGCTTTTATTTTTTTAAAGATATTTTTTCTGTCCAGTGATCATTTAGTGACTATTTTTAAATAGGTATGTGATGAAACTTTTTCCAATATTATTTTTTGTTTTCTGTAAAAAACTACTGTTGAATGCATGTTAGATACTCAAATTAGATTTATTATTTTTTATTGAAATTGGAATAATAATATTTTTTTTACTTTTTTGCCTTTATAAAGTAGGTAGTATCAAAACTACATAGATGTCATAAACCTATTTTTAAGTAAAGGCTATTACTTACCTAATAAACTATATAGGTACTACTGCATTATTAAAGTTACACGTTTTTACTTTCATTGCATTTTAAAGTCATGCTATAAAAAAAACTTTTTTAACAAAAAATAACCGACTTCAAAAAGCCACTACAAAGAAAATAATAATTTTGGTTTCGGAAGTCGGTGGCTTTGGTTTTTGTTTGCTTTTTTTGCCACCGACTTCCGAAACCAAAATTATTATTTTCTTTGTAGTGGCTTTTTGAAGTCGGTTATTTTTTGTAATTTTTTTTTTTTTTCCCTTTTTAGTTCTTTATCTCGCGTTAGATTACTTTGACGACTTCGTTCAACAGTAAATCTTCTACGTAGTGTGTACATTTATGCATATAACTTTGTACATAGGAATGATTACCTAATGAATTATATACTAAAACCTTCCTCAAAGTATGTAGATTACGTTAGTGAAAACCCCATCCAAATCGAATCAGTAGTTTTTGAGAAAATCGCGCACATACAAACATACATACATACATACATACGGGACGAATACAGAACCTCCTTTTTTGAAGTCGGTTAAAAATACACTATGTTATGTCATACGATATTATCTCTGTTTGATGCCGGTAAAATTAACACTGCAGTACTTTTAGCGATGTAAAAATACGTCATTCCTTACTATTGTATTTTAAAGTAGGTAATATTACCATTTGACAGTGATGCGTTATACTTATCCATATTATAGGCACATAATAATTATACAAACGTCTATCTGTTTGTCTGTCCATTATAGTTCGAATATTCCATTCCATATAGTCCATTAATGTTCGGTATTTGATTTTTGTGACCCGGTACCGGGTCGCGACCCGGCAATTGGGAAACGCTGGTCTAGTACACACTCCACGCGCTTGTCGCGAGCAGCAGCGCGATTCTGTAACCATCTCACCGTGAAAACTTAGGTGAAGTGAGCGTGGAGTGAGCTGTCAATAGTGTCAATTCCTAGCAAAAACAAACTCACTTCACCTAAGTTTTCACGGTGAGATTTTTACAGAATCGACCGGCAGAGCTGCCAGGCACAACTTGTCTCTGAATCTATGTTTCTGACTGTGCCAAAACAATCGAACGTTGCAAATGATCATCTAAGTAGTTTACACAATACTTGTCAAACGTGACAACAGTCTTGACTTCTTGATCTTCTGTACATTACATGGACCTCTTAAAGTACAACAAGCTGTATCCGGTACTTACATTTATTTTATTTTAGTACTTAAGACCTTATAAAGAATAATAATGGTTTTTAAAACGAAGGAGCTATTGGGTTTATAAAAATAATCGAAGTTATTTTTACGATCGATTATAAAAGTACTTTATAAGACTTTTTATTTATATTTGTTAATTTTTAGCTTTCTTGACCAACATACAGGAAATAATGACTACGTTCATTTCCAATAAGAACATCGAATTACCAAAAAAACAAGGTGTAACCCCCAATTGCGGTTACATGCGGCTACTACGATGATATTACGTAAGTTGTGATCGATCGCACCTGGGCGCCCACCTGCCGACAACACGTGCTCTCACCCTGCCCAAATTATCCGTAACTTAAAGATCACTTTATTTTTGATCATGTTTATATAAGTTTAAAAATGATTATGATTGTTTTAGTTGGTGTTTGAAAAGGAATCATGATAATTTACAATTAAAATGTATACCTATAAAAACTAAAACAGTTGGTAGGTATCTACCGTGAGTTGACTGACTGACAGACAATGTAAAACAAGCGCAAGCGTAGGAGCCGTCACTGATTTTAGTCATACTTTATCTCTTTCTTACAAATAACATTGAAATTTGACAGAATATACCTGCAAAAACTGTCAAATTGTAATATTTACGGGAAAATACATAGTTGCGACCTGTGGCTATGGTCACTAAATTCACGTTAAAAATATGCAAGTGGCCTAATTTGGCAAAACTATATAATATATCTTCAATACCTTTCTCATATTTTTGTTTAAAAAAAGACATAATAATACTAAATTAGTTTAGGTTGTAATAGAATCGACACCAATTTCATTTATGTTTTTTTTATAGATATCATAAACGTTAAACTTGATAACCACAAATTGCTGCAACCAATACAAAATACTTTTACAAAAATATAAATGTTGGTATAAATTACACTTCAACATACACCCTTGCATTGACATAAAAATGAAGACAAAATAATTATAAGTCTTTAATTAAAACACATTACCTATTAACTGAAGCCGGCTTCAATATGATCACACTAAATGTCCCATAATTGAAAGTCGTTAGTTTCAAAACGGCTTGAAATGTATGGAGTATTAATAAGACGAGACATAAGAAGTCGGTTAAAAATGTATGAAGTGTCCAGATATGTATTTATGAACAGATGCGCGCGATTCCCTATTTGGTGCTCTCTTGTGGTATTACTGACAGTTATTGCAGTGTAATGAAAGAAACGTTAACATGTCAATTATGTATATTTTCTTATTTTAAAATTATATCAGCGCCGCTCGAAAGAAACGTCTGGCTAGGTATTACGAGGTGGTTTAAATGAATGTGCAAGTGACTCCCGCGACCCAGACCAAAGGTGAACACCATGTGGACTTTAGTAAGTACGAGTCTTCCACCCGCCCCGAGGTGGAAGATATCTCATGGATTTTCCACACAAAAAAATATATTAAAAAGTAATTTGTGGGAGCGAATAATACTCCCTAAGACTTACCCTAAGATGTTATTGGTAATGACGATGGTAGGTAATAATCAAATCGCAGTAACTAAATGGATTACTAGGAAGAAACAAGTTTAAATAATTATATCAAATTAGCGGCCGAAATCACGAAATAGAAATAAATTCCATAATTAACAACAAATCTAATTATAGCCCACTGCTTGCTACTGAACAATTTCTTTGCTCTTACCAATTTTACATTTGAAAAAACTGCATTTACTCATACAAATTCAGCGATTTAATTTGCATAATTGACATGTCACAATAAATAAAATGTTCGGTTGTTCTAACCCACCAGTCGATCAAGACTTATTATTATTATACATTATTTTGACAAAAAATATCAAATCAAACCTTCTACGTTGTCTTAATCATACTTCAAAGTTACAAGTACACATCCAAGTCATAACCGCCGTAACGTACTTAAGGCATGTCGCAGGCTGTGACGTCATGATCCTAACGTCTTGCATTATGACGTAAATTGATGCGAGTGATGCGACCTCAAAGGAACGCTTCAATGAAAGGAAAGGATGTTACAGTTTTAATTTCTAACAGTTACGCAATTTATTGAAAACCGACATACAGTAATGTCAAAAAGTTCAATGAAATTGACGCTACGGTTCCTGATTATGATGTTGCATTTTAGACGACTTAAAAATATCATTTGCATGTAAAACTGCAGGATTTCTTATTTATTAAAAATAATTTATTTTTTAGTTCGATACATTTACTTCTTTAGATTAAAATTACTAAATTTTTTTTTGTTTTTTAAGATTTTTTATGTCATTTTATTTAGGATTTGTTGACGTAGATGTGCTGAATTTGAAACATGTATCCTACCCATTATAGAATTGTCACCAAATAAATATATTGGTTATTATAAAATAAATAAAAAAACCTTTTGCGAAAAATAGTAATTTGACAATTTTGTTCCCTGAAATGAAATGAAATTATTTAAAATAAAATAACCAAATAATAAAGACATTATAATCATACAGTGGATGTTAAGTACGTAGCATAAAATATTTTATTGTAATGTTATTAGCAAAGTCTTAATGTTACAATGATCAAAGATAATGCTGTTCTTTATAAAGGCATCGCATTTCACTCATGCGCAGAAACAAAGGCCCGCCCGGAGAAAAGGTTGCGCTCGCGCAGCGGGAAGCACCTGTTTTTTGCAATGGAGCTGTCCAGGAATTTATTGTAGATTTGTCTTTTTATTGTATTTTCTCTAAGCTAACATTTGGTACCTACTTACTATATTATTATAGATTTTTTATTTATTTGTTTATGTACTACACAAAAATAAAAAATAATAGTAAGTAATATATATACCTAATATAGGCATTTATAATCTTAAAATTAAATTGTATTTTTTTGTTATAAAGTTAACTCTCATAAAGTTCTTTATTAAATCGTCTTATATTTTTATGAGAATTAATATCTTATCATAATACGTGACTATGTTTTTATCGGATATTTTTTTCACTCAAAGATTGATACGATCTTTTTTATAGGATAACATTATTATAACTTTACTTTTTATTTACTTGTCATAAATTGTAATGTACTTATGTTGCATTGCATAGCATCATTATAAAAGTCAGAGTAAACGTAATTGAGGCCAAGAGTGGAAAGAGTCAGGCATTGATCTTGAATCTTGATTAAAAAACGAATAAAAAATAAATAACGGATCAACACATGCGCAGGTCGGTTGAGAGGAAACTGGTGGGGTTGGCAACATTTTACTTTTTATTGATGTTTTTTTAAGAAATTCTTCTCTTACGGAGAAGGATTTGATGCCACTGGAAATTCTGCTCCAAATGCCTTAATATTAGAAAGGTCCATGTGGGTTTTTAACTTATCTAGTAACCATTTCGCCTCGTATATGATTTAGATATTGATATCAGTGTTTGAGATAAAAACGAGACATTTACATGTCAAATAAATTTTGTACCAACCGAACGTTTTTTGCAAATAAACTATTTTCAAATTTATTTCTACACGCTACTGCCCAAAAATGGACTGTTGTGTTTTCAAGGTTCTGTTATATGTCAGATTATTTTTATTCGACCCTAACTTCTTATTAAACAAATGTTGTTGTTTAATAAAAGTGTTCTATAAAATTCAAAGCAATTCTGCTTTGAATTTTGCAGAACACTTTCATTTTCTTTTTAATTGAATCAAATAAAAAGATAAAAATTTCTGGAACATCAGAATTGTCCTAAAGCGATGAATAAAGACATGAATTTTTTCTACATCGAAGTTAGCAAAAACACCTAAGATACTCCTTTAAATACTACAAGATTTTTCTCGTATTAAACCGTCAAAATGTTGAATCCTCCTGGCGAGGGTGTAGGCACCTGCGCCCGGGCACGTGCCAACTGTCCCGTGTCGCCCCGCCCCCCGCATCTCTCCGCACCCCCGCACCACCCCACACTGCTTCCGCTGCATCCGGCCAAAGCCTCCTTGTTGTTGTTATTCTACTTTTTATTGGTATTGGTACTTTTTAGTTTGATTAAAATAATGTGGTGGTGATTCAATATATTTGGAGCATGGTCTTGTAGGTACTTTTTGTTCAGTAATTTGAACTAAATTTTTTAAGTATTTTGGCTCTGTGATTTTTTTACGGTCTCTTTCTCGATGATACTGGAAGGAGTCGATAAAGCGTTAAGTGTGTAGTGCGTAGGTAAGATGTTTCATACATCTTCTCTCTTACAGACGATGATAAAATTAAACGGCTCCTGTCAATTGGCATCTCTAATAGGTATTCATTGTCATACAAATCACAAGGATAGTTGTAGATACCTATATTAATTCAGTGGTTAAAGTTAAGAGGCGTCTATAAGTAAGGGGGCTTATTTCTTAAAGACTAGTAAAGTCTCCAACTACTACTTCAATTCTCATTTAAAAGGACGACTATATTCAACTTCAACCAACTTTTGAATGGCTCTCCTAAATGCAAGCTAGTTAAAATAAAACTACTAACTAAACTAAACTTTCACATAAGTAAAATCCATGTATGTACAGGGAATATGTACATGAATTTTCCAAGTGTGCGTGGATTTTTTTTTTCAAAATCAAACTTTATTTTTGGTGATTCAAAAATCTAATGATTCAGTTGTAGTTTTCATCAAAATCGGCTCCAAGACTCCTTTGAGTATTTTTCGCTTTTCCTTTTAGTTCCGGATTTTGCCATCCACGCATCCTGGGAAAATTCAATTCCTGGGAATACATCACAATACATCCACATTTTTGTTGTTATGTTATAAGTTGCATGTATTGGGGGTGCGCTATTAACCGGACAAAGATCCACACTTCGGGCTGTTACTCACTAGGTACTGAAAATTTATATCTTCGAGTACAATCTTTTCATACAAAAATGATTCTAGTAATTTCTCGAAGCAAAATATTGCAATAATACGGCCAGTTTTTATCAGTAGGTACGTCATATATAATGCACACAATTTTCAACTGAATTACATCATACTTAGCTATTATGTATAAACACATAGGTATATATCATCAATTAAATGACTAATGATTATGCTACCTTTGTACAGTCAAATACTGCAGTGTATATCCTGCCAAAAATGTCAGTTTTGGACACCGTTAAAACATTTTTATTTCATCGTCAAAAGCAAACCAACAGTTCTCAACTCAACGTTCAATTTCAACGTTCAGTACTCAACACCGCCAAGACACCCAATGCTCTCAACCGTTACACCGCCGCCTTAAATACTATCGGCAAATCCGTTGGCCAACGGTCGAAATGACCAAACAAAAAAACTGTATCAACCACCTTGCAGAACACAAAGCGAATCATTAAAAAGAGACCACTGCATTGTCTAGCAGACAACGGACAAACTTTCCCATATCCAACTAAAAGGACCATGAATCCTTTGTCCTTCGATACAGTTTTGCAAAGAAACTAGACCGTTCTCACGCAACGCCAAAAATTTCGCCGATAGACAAACGTCCGAAAATAGGAACTGAATAGATGACGAACAATAAAATAGATTCGCGAAAGGGATTACAAATAATGCCTTGTAAGAAAGGGGTGGTTTTGTAAAGAAGGGTCAGTTGGGTCATTTGAGGCGTAGGGCTGACCCTATAACTCACGGTGCAGCGATTTCGGGGTGTTTAAACTGGCGTAAAGGGTTGTTGTGACCTCTGGGACCTTTTGTATTGTCTGTGCGGGTCAGCACGGGTTGGCTACCTGGACCGGACGGGTCGGTTGACCCTGCCCAAGAATGGACAATTAAAACGAGAACGGTGCATCAACGGTAATTTGGAAAATCGCGATAACCTTTCTCTTTTATAAGGTATTTAGTTGATAGTTTTGTGCAGCTATTTGTAACGTTTTATAAGGAATACTAGTTCGAGTAACGACTGAAAGGTATGGCAGTTCAGAATTTTATGTTGCTCTTAAATTATATGGTAATGTTCTGGCGGTTTTCAACGGTCCAATCGAATTGTATGCTCAAAAGTCAATTGTTTTGTTATTGAAGCTATAAATACACATCAACTGCAACCTTTCTTATGCTAACCTACTTTTGTTACCTCTTCTAGAACGTTTATTATTTCAAAATTCAATTTTTCCAGTCGTTATAATTTCTGGTCTACATATTTCTAGAAAAACAACCCTTTCAAACAATCTTGTCTTAACTAGCTATATATACTGGCTACCGTACTATTACTTGCCTGACGTATAACGGTCATAATGTCACAATAATAAGCAATACCGACCATTCCATTATGTTCACATTATATTAAAATCACATAAACATTTGCCAACGGCGGACCCGTAGGGCGTTGATGGACAATGCAAAAAATAGAGCATAGAAAACTATTTCCCATAAAAATCGTAGCGCGAAAAGGGTTTGGTCATACAAGCCGTCTTTGTTATGGCCAGTGAGAAATTTTGCGCAGGCTGAATGGGCTACAGTTAGAAATGGGTCAGTTAGACCGGCAGGTACTCGTAGGATAGTGTTGTATTGTTCTGCCGCATCGCAGGGTTATGCAAATTGGTTGGTCATGAACAATGGGGCGATCTTTGTGAGATGGGAAGATGGACGAACTATGTATATTGATTCCTTGAGATATATCAAGCGTTGCTGTATATATTTTCACATAATCTGCACGAACTTACAAACACTATGACTGATAGTGTTTGTAAGTTCGTGCAGATTATGTGATGTGGCGTGAAAAGGGTGGTGTTTTATTTCTTTTGTTTGTATAACGGTCATTTCTTAATAACTTGTGAACTTTTTTTTGCCTGGTTACATATAGTTACATATATTTTGTTAGTTGCATTTTCGTCTCATCTGCGTCCACCATCTTTCATTTAGATAGATCTCTTCCATAAAATAATATGCTCTGTTAGTCGTATCAAGGTACTGTCCGCGACTTTTCTAATGTCAACTCTTCTTGATTTTTCCCGCAGGATGTTCTTAATTTCGTCTTCTTTGTCTTGGCTATCGTTCTGTTAAAATCTTGCCCCATCTACCATTTTCTCTTCCAGCAATTTGTTCTGCACTTCCATTTGAAAATATTCATCCGCTTCTTATATCATGGACCATTTAAATAATAACTAACCTGTAAAACCGTGAAACCCATGTGAAAGTTTGTGAGGATGGATGGATGTTTGTTTGTTACTCTTTCACGCAAAAACTACTGAACGGATTTTGATGAAACTTTACAGTAATATAGCTTATACATCAGAATAACACATAGGCTACCTACTTTTTATCCCCGAAACGCGGGCGAAGCCGCGGGCGGAAGCTAGTATTATAGTAGTATTATAGCGATTATCTTAGGTATCTACAAAATTTTGTAAAATGAGTAAGAGTGATTTGGAATTAATCCTTATTAGTGTTATCTGATTAGATTCTAGTTTATCGTTCCCAGTTGGAAATTGATTCGAGTTAGATTAATTTTGTAAGGACAGGCGTATCTGTAATCAATGTTGAAGATGATAATCATTTTACCATTCTTAGGCTGGAACTGGAAAAAACTGTTGGAAACTTAATGATGAATGAGGCTGTATTTCTTCCTTTATATTTGTCATTTAGGTACAATTAAGCACCTTTAGCATAACCAAATCGTTACTGTAGGAGAAGTCGTTAAAGTATATTGGTCAAAGAAATGTTGAGAAGGCCACCTTATTAGATTCTTCTGGTTTACATGTCTATTGCAAGAAGAAACAGAAGATAGGTGTGTTCCACATGCGACCAATAAAAACTTGGTATATCGTAGTCCAATGCTGGACATAGACCTCTCCCAAATTGCAGCACAACGGTTCCCCGCCTTCCAGATCCAGACTATTCCGGAAAACGATGCACGAATGAGTGTAAAAAGTCTACTGACTAAATTTTTAAAGAGGAAAAGTTTATGTGTAAATCTCCGGAACTACTAATCTGATTTTGAATTTTTTTTCACAAATACAAAGCTACTTTATCCCTGAGCGCTATAGCTTACTTTACTTAATTACTTACTTATATTTACTTACTCAAATTACTAGACGCTACGATACTACGATAGTACCTGCTTAATAATTCCAACCTAGACACATTTTTAAACTAGTCTAATGACCAATGTCAATGTCATTTGTGTGATCGCTACACGGTCAACTACGAGCACGTAGGAGCGATCAGAGGTTAAGTCAGCATCTCGCCGCTGACTCACGGTTCTCGGAAACGAGATGAATGCCCGCTACAGACTGACATTAGAGTTCATAGCTGTAAGCACAAACTGCTGTCTATAGGTAGGTAGAGCTGCCATCACCTAAATTGCTGACGCCGGACAAAAACTTTAAAAACCCCGGACACTTGAGTGAAATTTTGTAAAATGAAATGAAGTGAAATGTTGAAAAAAATGTTTCATCAATCAGGATTCCCCTGACACAAAGTGTCCGGGTTTTAACCACTTTTTGAATTCCCTACCGGGCGCTCCCCGGACGCCCTCTAAACTAGGACAAATCCAGGGAACCCCGGACGGATGGCAGCCCCTATAGGGTACAGGTGTAATTAATATCTAATAATATGCCATAATAATAGAAGCAAAGAAAAATAAATTTCAACAGATGGCACTCGGGTGAAGTTTTTGTAAAGAAAGTAGAGAAAATAAATATTTTGGTTGGAGTTTGTAGGTGAAGTCTTTATATAGGTACCTACCTACCTATAGAGTGAGTTTAATAAAACGGATGGTGGTTTTCATAATTTTTATGGATCTTTAACTTAAATGGAAAAACGAAACCTTTATACTATAAAGGTTTACTCTAAGGATCTAAAGGGTCCTACTTAATAAGTAGGATCACTTTGTTGTCCGTCTGTCCGAGTTTGTAGCAACTTTAAAATAATGTCTCCATACAAATTTTCCATCGTTTTCAACAGGATCAAAGTTTTACTAACATTTATTTTTCACATGTCTGCGATTATTTATACAAAAAAGTTCATAAAGTAGGTATGTAACATTTTAACATTCGTCGTTTGCCTTGTATTGTTAGTGTTAGGAATTACTTTATTAGAACAGAAGATAGGTAGGTACCAAGAAGTTGCAAACAAACAGACACAATTTTGGATTTAGTCTATTTATCTTAGTGAATTCACAACGAAAGCATTGTTTGTGATAAAGTTATATGTACTTAGTTTAATTATATATCGTATATATTATATATGTATATATTTGCCATCCAGCGTGGCAATGCCGCCAGTCTTTTGGGCACTTTTCCCGCTGACAGCGATGCGGACGAATTTTTTGATGCCCTATGAGCTCTTTTTTATTTTATTTTTTATACCTACTTGTACATAGTATAAATAATTTAAGTTTCTTTTAGTTACCTATGTATTTGTAAGTATTATATATCTATATTAATAAAATGCTTTGTCCTGACTGACTGATGCATCAACGCACAGCCTAAACCGCTGGTCGTAGAAACGTGAAATTTGGAGGACATATTCCTTATATTCCTTATTATTCCTTATATTATGTAGGCATCCGATAAGAAAGGATTTTTGGAAATTCCACCCCCAAGAGGGTGAAAAAGGGTGGCAAAGTTTGTATGGGAAAACGTGTTTACCTGGTCTGATCAACTTTAAACTTTAAATTCTTAAATATAGAGTTCTTAATTCAATTGGTTAGAGAACTGAGCAAGGACTTAACCTGAATGCCCATGTACCCAAGCCAAACGCGCGGAAAAAGCCGACCGAACCAAATTTTAGAATTGTTTGTATGAAATCCTATGAAACCTCGCCCACCTATCCGCACCGAATCGGAAGAATTTGGAAGGTCCTCAAAATTCTGATGACGTCTTAGAATTTGTACGAAGCGCCTGGTATGCCTAAGTAAGTAAGGAAAACAGCACATTCGTTTTCTTACTATTAAAGGAACTTGCGGTATCTAACCTATTCCATATCTGTGTTAGATTCGGTTACTTCGGCGCGGATAGGTGTGCAAGACTTAAGAAAATTCGGTTCGGTCGGCTCCTTCAGCGTGTTCGGCTCGGATAAATGGGCGTTCAGCTTTAGTATTAAAATATGTGACGAACTATTCCAAATTCAAATAGATATAAAATTTTAAAAACAATAAGTTTACAATTCGAAATTCAACTTCGTCTGCTCTTGAATATTTAAATCGAAAAGTTTCATTACCTATTCCATATCTGTGTTAGATTCGGTTACTTCGGCGCGGATAGGTGTGCAAGACTTAAGAAAATTCGGTTCGGTCGGCTCCTTCAGCGTGTTCGGCTCGGATAAATGGGCGTTCAGCTTTAGTATTAAAATATGTGACGAACTATTCCAAATTCAAATAGATATAAAATTTTAAAAACAATAAGTTTACAATTCGAAATTCAACTTCGTCTGCTCTTGAATATTTAAATCGAAAAGTTTAATTACTTACAATAGCCTTGATTTTCCTTCCAAAATCCTACTATCCTACTAATATTATAAATTAATGTGAAAGTTTGTGAGGATGTATGGGTGTTTGTTACTCTTTCACGCAAAAAACCACTGAACGGAATTTGATGAAACTTTACAATAATATAGCTTACACATCAGAATTACACATAGGCAACCTTTTATCCTGAACAACGCGGGCGAAGCCGCGGGCGAAAGCTAGTATATCTATATTTTGTTATTTCTGATTCCAATAATTGTTGACTTACCTACTCTCAGTTGAATACGTACAATGTACAGAATTAACACACTTATTTAGGTAGTTGAGACATTAACTTGCTTATCTGCCCGCATAAGTGTCAAGTCGTAACAGTCACGCAGTCAACGAGCGAGACGGTTTCTTAATGTTGCGTGGATCAAGGTTAGGTATGTTATAGTCTGCGTGCAAGAGATAGGTACTCACACCTCCATGAAAAATGTTCAAAATGGATTTTACGATAAAAATGACCACTATAATTGTTTTTGAACTTTCGCGAATTTATTGTAGGGTCAGGGAAAGGGATTCTTTAGCAGGTTCACTATCATTCATAATTGGTCGTATACTCAGATCATAGAAACAAGGAGATGTGCCAAGGTGCTATCGAGCTTGATGCCTGATCTTGAGCAAATTGCTCATATTAAAAACGTACGCGCTGGCGACGAACCGAACACGATCGATGGTATAAATACAGTGTTTTAGTTTAGTGCTAGTGTTGAGTGACGATTAACAGTGTTAGATTGAGGGTGTGCGGAATGTTCAATGCGTGGGAGATCTTTTTATTCACAAGGAACGCTTAATTATGCGAGTAATTGTGTCGAAAAATGTACTAAAAGTGGCATCAGTTGTTCCCGTACTAATTTGCTATGATGGCATATCTCCTTGTTTCTATGATCTGAGGTCGTATACCTACCCTATTCAAACTTCGAAGCAATTCGGATTCGGATTTGCTTCGAAGTTTGAATATAGGTATGTACGACCAACAAATGATTTTTTGCTAAATAAATGAATCTGCTAAAGAATCCCTTGCCCTGACTGTACCTAAACATCATTTTAAATTATATCAGGACTTTTTTGCGCACAGATTTGATAAAAATATCAGTATTTTGACTAACCTCGATGTTTCGATAAAGTTCGCGGTCACAAGAAGACTGACCGACTGAGTCTACCTCGTAGTTCTCCTACCTCAAAACCTAAACTTCTAAACAGACAGATGATGATTAGGGATCGCCATTCAGCCTAACAGGAGGTCTATTTTTTTCAGCACAATTATTTGCTCTATAAAAGTCGTTAAAAGAATACACGTAGAAATCAATAGGTAGTTAGACGGTTGTCTTCACTAAATCCACATCTGCTGAGCTCACTGAAGCGTACTGATAAAGCGACATGTTTCCCCGATAAGTGCATGTTTAAAACATACTGAACATGCTTTATATAGAGCTAACACAAAGGAAAATAAAACTAGTAGCCTTAGATATAAGGTTCAGGTGGGCAGCAAAGGTATACTTGCAAAGATATCGGTACCAAGCGAGTGTACAATTACATATGCTGTGAGCATCCCAAAGTTAATGATACACCAATATTTAAGGGCGTGGCTCTTATTCTTCTAACTTAAGGTTCAAAATTGCTTGATTTTGGTTTTTTAAAAGGTAAATACGTTAGCTATTGAGGTCAACGATTCGCACCTTTGAAGCTCATTTTGTTATCAGTGTGTATAAGAAAATGGGGAGAAAGACGACTGTTTCACTAAATGTGCGGGCAATTTATACATGAGAGAATACCTTTTAAATACCCATTTAAGTACATGAGTACACGATAAAAACGTAGGCAGTACCTACAGTAATTCTAAATTACGACTTGAAGGTGAAGGTTTAACTAATGTAAAATAATTAGTTAAAGAGAATAAATCTTGAGAATAAGGCTCAAAACAGACGCCCGGCCGGCCATCCGGAATTAAGAGAACAAATGAATGATATCGTTCACAAATTGAACGATATCGTTCATAAATTGAACGATTCCAGCCGCAATCGTTCAATTAGACGTAAAATACCTCATTCATCTTCTCAATTTATCCGGACGTCTGTGATGACCCTAAAGCCGCGTCTCCTGCGCCCTGTTTTCGTGTTCGACGAACATCGAACAGTGAACAGTGAACGATAAAGGGGCGTGGTCTACGTGTTTTGACGAATAAAAACACTGAAAACACGTAGACCATCGTTCACTGTTCACTGTTCGATGTTCGTCGAACACGAAAACAGGGCGCCGGAGACACGGCTTAAGTATTGACTCTGGAATTGAATGGTCTATTAGGTACTGCAATTGAAGGATTCCGCGAGATAGGCTCAACCATAGGAATATATAGGTAGGTAGGTAGTCTCTCCTTATGGTCTCTACCTTAAGGAGAGTTTACGTGTGAGATTTGTCGTGCACCAAACGCACAATAAACAAGCAAGCCAATATTTACGCTCTCATGAGAAGAACCGCCAAAAATGATAATTAATATCCCGAACAAAACACCATTTTGCTAACATCCGGCTATTTAAGATCATAACATTTAACCCTAAGGCAACCCTTTCACCGTCCATCTCAAACAAAAATGACCCTGTTTGATCTTCTCACTGTTAATCACCTAACCCTCCAAATGCGACGGTCAGATCCGCAGGTAACAAAAAAAGAAAACAAAAGGAACGATTGTGCAGCGGTGTCACGGAACTATAGGATCCGACAATTTCCGGATAAAACCGGTTTTGACTGGTTCCAACCGTCTCATGATGCGTTGTTTATGGTAATTTGGACGTTTATTGTTAAATATCTTTGTTTTTTTTTGGACGTGAGACTCGGAAGCTGACTTGTCGCAAATGGGATTAGCGGTCGTGTTCTCTCGGTGATTACAATGACGGATTTAAACGCTTCAAATAAAAGACTTTAAGTTATGATTTTTTTTAGTTTGTTTCTTGTAACTACCTCAATCTTTGCCATTTTGAAGCAAAGACTTGTCTTTACATGTCCAATCCTAATAAAGCATCTAGTTAACTTTTCTCAGAAAAAGCAATAATGCTCAATTGCGCATAATCTTGTTATTTTTCTCAAGAGTGTAATACAGAATGCGAAACGATCTATGTTAAAGCAATTAGAAATTAGGTAAACCTATGCTAGTCATAAAATTTTACAGCATTTTGTATAACATTTTCACTCAAATAAAGAATAATAAAATAAATAAGTAAGTAGTTGTTAATCTATTTTACGTATACCTACCTACTCTATCAAAACACATAAGTAGGTAATAAAGATATCTAAAGAACTTTTCCAACAAACTATAACATTACAAACGCAAAATTGGCAACAGTTTTTATATAAAAATATCTTAAACATTGTCGATAGCCCAAAACAATTCCTTCACACTTTTTTGCAAGTCTTCATACAAACACAAGATTAAGAAGCTTTACTTCTACGTCCCCTTCAACTAGCATGACCACTTATAATCAATCATAATCCGTCCCTTACTGTCCTGTCTTTTATCTTTTTGCAAACGTTCCTGCAAGCGTTTATGCAAATTTTGGCAATTAAAACTTTGCGCGTATAACGGTCTTTTGATCTTTTGTTACTATCTGCAGCTGACGGTTAGTTTTTAGATAAAAATAACATTGGGATGGATGTTGGATGGCCATTTGTTGTTTCTGTGCGAAGCTGGAAAACAAGTTCCCATGTATGGCGAAACATTAATTTCTTAAGTCTATGATTAATGAAAAGATTCTACATGATAAATCTATGATATGATATGATAAATCAAAATTATAGCAACAGCAATGACAATGAGTAAATCAAACAATCGCAAATCGATGTTATTATGAAAGGGCCGCGGGACCGGTGCTGCTGACCACCCAATCATCCAACATTTCAAAGTCAAATAATTTATATTTGAATAAGAGCATTTATAGATACTTTTGAAAGTCAAGATAATGCCCTTGGGAAAGCAAGAGCAATTGCTTTCTACGTTACTAGTGATGTTGACCTAAAAATGTTTGGTGTGGTCCAGATTTCTTGCGAATGCAAATTATATTTTAAGTAGTACGACCTTCATGGACAATGGTTTGTCTTGATTGATTGGTTAAATTATGGAGGATCACGTTATTGTATCAATTAAGAGGCTTAGAAGTAAGGAATAAATAAAAGAGTATGTATATGTATTATGTACCTATAGAAATCGGCTACCTGAATGGTGAAATAATTTGAACTGTAGCTAATTAAATGATCGTAATTGCTACGCCTATTAACGTTCCATAAGATTGCAGTTTATACATACTATTGCAAAAGACTGCGTGTGTTAATTTATTTTTTTATTATTTGTTTGATAATAAATTATAATCAATTTACTATTTCAAACAATCTACCTACAATAAGAATTGTCTTCAAAGCAAGCCGTAAGAGATCTTATTTCCGACAAAATAATGTTTGATGTTCACGTGTTTCTAAGTTTATTTGTATCTATGTTTGTTATTCAATTATAATGGCTAGAATGCTAGATCATTTGGTATGAAATTTAGAGAAAAAAATATCCTGTTTATTAACAAAACTTCGATATTTGAAAAAGTTTGACACGTGAAGCACGTGAACACAAAACTTTCAATTATCGAAGAAAGAAACAGTAGATATGTTGGCCGATTTTTAATAAAATTTATAAACTGCAAGTGAAATGGAATAGAAAACTTAGGAAGCAATAAAACCTGATTACATTACACGCCACTTTAGATGTCTTCAACAGCGGTTATAATGACAGATCGATATCACAGAAAATAATTAAAAATGTTTGTATATTTACTTCTACTGATGCCAACAGCTATAGAATCAGCATCTTTACTTATAAACGAAATTACAGTGAAACATGTAAAAACCGACGATGACATGTTATATAAAATATTAAAGAACACAATTCTTAATGTTACAAACGCGACAGATTTAAGAGCACCAAAAAAACCTACAGACGCTGCCGAATATTTGGGAGAAGGATTTATGAAACCTAAATATGAAAACTACGGTCAAACGTGATATAAATAAAAAACTTTTTTAACAAAAAATAACCGACTTCAAAAATCCACTACAAAGAAAATAATAATTTTGGTTTCGGAAGTCGGTGGCTTTGTTTTTGTTTGCTTTTTTTTGCCACTGACTTCCGAAACCAAAATTATTATTTTCTTTGTAGTGGATTTTTGAAGTCGTTTATTGTTAAAAAAGTTTTTTATTTTTCCCTTTTTAGTTCTTTATCCCGTGTTAGATTACTTTCACGAATTCGTTCAACAGTAAATCTTCTACGGAGTGTGTACATTTATGCCTATAACTTTGTACATAGGAATGATTACATAATGTATTATATACTAAAACCTTCCTGAAAGTATGTAGATTACGTTAGTGAAAACCCCATCCAAATCGAATCAGTAGTTTTTGAGAAAATCGCGCACATACAAACATACATACATACATACGGGACGAATACAGAACCTCCTTTTTTGAAGTCGGTTAAAAAATAAACAATCGGGATACACATGGAAAATATAAAGTGGGTATGCGAACTGCTAAGAGGATTGGAGAGGATCCTTTGGTCCTCTTAAAGAGTCCTGTTGTTCAATTATTGGAGTATCTGCCTCCTTAGTTTATATTCCGCGCAAAGAATCCATTGTGACATTACTATAAGTAATACTATGACCAAAAAAATAAGTGTCTCAGAGCAATACTTGGACCGCAAATCATATTTATCATCATCATCCGAAACACGTGCACTGCTGGATATAGGCCATTTCAAGCGTCGTCGCCACAACGACCGATTTCGGGAAATACGCAAATGTTTAAAAATAAAGTCTTTTTTGCTAGATATGTGAAGCGTTTTTAGTTTATGTATAAAGCCTATTTATTAGATATTAGGTAGGTATATACCATTTCGTTATTTCATAGATATGGATATGAGTAGGAATACTTATAGCTTTTTGTAAGGAAAAAAAACTTTATTCCAAATGTCTAAAAATAAAACTAATCCGTTCATAAGACAAGAAATAACATTGTATAATTTAATTGAATTCGTCTTATTCGTAATAATAAATCTTAACATCCAACCTCACGTGGGGTAAAGCTTACCCCACTCTTTTTACTGACCACTCATTCAAATCACATTGACCCTTCTCAAATAACACTGAAATGCGACCAAGGGTCATCTGGACCAATTTCGGACAAAGGTGTGATTTATAAAAAAACAGGGATTGGTCAAAATTGACAATAGACTGACCCTTAAAATTAACGAGTCTTGACCCTTAGGGTCATGGCGTATTGAAGGGTTGGGATTAGAGGTGTAACGGATGATGATGAATGGGGTAACAGACGCCTTATTCTTTAGGGTTTACAATGAGCTGTATTGAATAAAAGGTAGTTATTATTAGATGTACGAATATCTTGACATTTGAGAGGAGTATGATTGACGCGGATGGACATTTTGGTTTTATTTTATTTTTGTCTCGGATTTCACAGTCTCCACTAATAGCGAGATTCATTTTATTGTTTTCTTGCAAAAAAAAAATGTCTTATGAAATATGAAAAATTCTCTCACAGTACCTACCTATAGAAAATAATCTTAAGAAAAGCATAGGTATCGAAAAACCTCAAGTCAATTATTTTTCATAAATATTAGATACTCTTATCAAACAACTGGGCCTAGTTTGTGTAACAATAATTGCTTAAGAGCGTCCATTTCACGACTATGCTCTAGAATTCTAGATCATAACTAGCTGGCACAATTACACTATTAATTACGTATCAGTATAAAAATATATTAGCTACAGTTAAAGAAGACACGTGAATAGACAAAGTTTTCAGATTTTGATAGATATGGTGTAATTATCGACATACTAATCAAAACAAGGCCAGTTTTTTTACTATTCTCTAGAATTGGGAAATATAATACCATTCTCTGAAATGGAACATAATTTTCAATTAGCATTAAGTATAATATCATTTTTCATTCATTTAATTTACAACAGCATTTTAAATAAATTAAAAGTAACTACAAGTAGGCTCCTAATTTAAGTCATAATTATAATAGCTGTTATTTTTTTTTATACAACATGAAATTTTTGTGATTGTTTTCCCGCAGCAGAACGATTTGCCCTCAGTAGTACTATCGAAACATAGAGTAAAATTTTAATAATTACCAGAAAATTTTTTTTTTTTTCAATTTCCACGTTTTTAAAACGGTCTAAAAAGTATAAAACAATTTCTAATGAAATAAAAAACGTGGAGCGCATCCTACAATTATGCATCCTACACTTTTCATTTCATTAGAAATTATTTTACACTTTTTAGACCGTTTTAAAAATGTGGTTATTGAAAAAAAAAATTTTTTTTCTAATAATTATTAAAATTTAACCGTATCTTTCGATAGTACTACTTAGGGCAAATCGTTGTGCCGCGGGAAAACAACCACTAAAATTTCACGTTGTATACTTTATGCCTTAATTTTAATAAATAATAATTATGTTATTTTTAATTTCTTGAATGATTAATGCGATGCGATATGAATAGTTCGATGACACTTAAATGTATTACAAATTATTGAATTCTATCTAATTCGGTTCGAGCATCAAAAGAACTAAGCTAGAAAGAAACCACAGCTATTGAGAGCAACAATTTTGAATGAACAGAAGAAAAGCGTTTAAAATCGGAATTTTAAATCAATTTATAAACTGCAAGTAAATCAGCATAGAAAACTTAGCGAACAATAAAACCTGATTACATTTCACGCCACATTTGATATCCCTAGTAGCAATTAGGTATCGATAGATCGATGTCACACAAGAGAATTGAATATGTTCGTACATTTACTCTTACTGCTACCAACCATAGAATCGGCAAACTTAGTTATAAACGAATATTCAGTAAAACAAGTGAAACTTGATGATGACCTGATAAATCGAGTACAAAAAAATGTATTTCCTAAGGGTATGAAAGTAGCAGAATTGAAAGAGCTAGAATATGGAGAAAAAGAAGATACAACAGACGATTACGCAGATCTTCAAGGTGGTGGATTTATAAAACCAGAGTTTGAAACAATCGGACAAACGCGATTTAAGAAAGTAGCTAACCGGGGTAATGGTGAAAAATTTAACTTGCATAATACTAATATGGGAACTAACTTCATGATGAAGACTGCTACAGACCCTTTGCTGCTGTTGAGCAGCCTAGTTATTAAATTGATGGAGTATCTGCCTCCTCCAATCAAGCCACCGGGAGAGCCGACAGTGCCGGTTAACGAGCCGACTAACAAGACTAAAATACCAGTTTTCAAATTAGTGAAGTAGTACTTAGACAAGACAAGAATAATTAAAGTATAGTGAAGCAATGCCAAGTGCTGGAACTCTTGGGTGGAACAATAATAACAATGAACTCGCCAGAAGTAATATTTTATAATTATGTCATTACCATCGACTCAGTGGGTTAATCGCATCATTGATTTTAAAGCAACAGTTTAAATAAAGTATGCGTTAAAAAGAAAGTTCTATCATAATAATTATACTCGTGTATTTTATTATTACAAGTAATAATAGCCGCCATTTTCTTCATACTTAGTTGTAAATACTTTAAGACCTACTTATAATAAATAATAAGTATGGTGTTATTTTTTATTTATTCCTTTGAGTGATTAATGCCATTTATTAATACTATCAATTAGTTCGATGTTCGATGGCACTTCAGTGTAGGTATTGTGCTTTGAATACTATGAAACTAAAACGGTTTAACATCAAAGAAACTAGGCTAGGCTGGATATAATATTATAAATGCGAAAGTAAGTTTGTTTGTTACCTTTTCACACTTAAACTATTTTACATATTATACGTATAGTTTAAGTGTGAAAAGGTAACAAACTAGGTAACTAACAAGGTACATCCACGAAAAAAGCACTGTTCTCGAGGGAAAGAATGGACGTCGAAAGAAGACTTTCGACGGTCACAATAACTTTAGGACGCTAGATGGCGCTACATATGTGTCAAGCAGGAGACGCGGACAAAGTCGCGGGAAAAGTGTCTTAATAAAGTCATAAAACAGGTGCCTCTCATTCGCCACGAAGAAGTTAATCAGTATTTGTGTGTGTGATGTCTAGAATTCAAATAGTAATAATTGTAAGTGTTGACAAGTTTGATGGATTTTTGTTTTAAGGATTGTGTAGGACAACACATGAACTCCATTTAGATCCAGGTACTTGTCATGTTGTTATGTCTACTTTCAACCAGCTAATTTTAAAAGGAAAAAAAATGCTGTGATTTGATTTGAACACTGGCAATGCATTTAAGAAAAAAATAAAAAGAAACAAGACAGTAAGGCGCCTTCCTCATAGGGTCGGTGCGTTTTAGTAGACCCTGAATGAAACAGCATCGAAGAAAGATCTTTTCATGACCTTTGGGTACACCAAGTACATACATACACGCATACATACATACATATACTCGCGTCATCTAGTTCAATCTATATCTATGGTACCGAGCTACTTGCCCGACTCTCGCTAGCAATCAAAAGAAACGATACCGCACCGAAACTGAGCTGGTCAAGAAGTGGTTCTCAGTTAAGAATTTGTACCGAAATGACTCAGTCAGGAAGCTCTCATTTCATTCTATGCACTTGGTACAGAATCTGTACAGGTTAGGTACAGATTCGGTACAGAAACGAAAACACACCGATCCGGTGAGAAAGACGCCTAAACAGACCAAAATAAAATATAAGAAATTAAGAAATAATAAATTCGAATACAATACTAAAGTAACAATAACACGTTAATACATATACATAGCGCTACATGGGACATTATTCAAGGGTGGGTAAAGCCTCAGGCTGCGAAAACTGAACGACCATAATGACCCTCTCGGTCATTTGAGGGTTAAATAAAAATGTCTTAATTATTTTATAACGTCTTCGTACCGTTTTAAATTGAAATTTAGAATGGAACTACATTTATTTCATTCTTTAGATATTTAAAATCTTGTCACCCTTACCACAAAAAAGATAGACACACATATAATAATACACGCTTGTTTTAGACAAGTTAGTGCTAAAACAAGTGCGTATTATTTTTGGTAGCATTCGCGTTTAACGTGTGTCTATCTTTTTTGTGGTACGACCCTGTAATTTTAAGTTTCTGTTTAAAATTTGATTGACTTAAAATTAGGAGAATATCTTGGTAATTAATATCAAAGTATGCATTAAACAAGATAAATACGATATTTAGAAAAACAAAAAACCTAAACAATTTATATTACCTATCTATTATAGGTAGGTAGTAGGTAGGTACCTTATGCCTCTAAAGACACCTCATAATTAAGTTGAAATCAATCAAGCCATTTATTTAGGCTTCAGAGCGTGCCAAGAAATAGACATACAAACATACATACTTAGGTACTATAAGTATATCGAAAAACATTATACTTATTTTCTGGCAGTCAAGTAAAAAGTCCCTCTATTTATTTCCTAATCGTTTTACCTGTATTATGGTTACATAATATGATAAAAAAACCTCCATGTGTGCTTAACTCAGATCATAGAAACAAGGGAGATGTGCCAAGGCGCTATCGAGCTTGATGCCTGATTTTGAGCAAATTGCTCATATTAAAAACGTACGCGCTGGCGACGAACCGAACACGATCGATGGTATAAATATAGTGTTTTAGTTTAGTGCTAGTGTTGAGTGACGATTAACAGTGTTAGATTGAGGGTGTGCAGAATGTTTAATGCGTGGGAGAACTTTTTATTCACAAGGAGCGCTTAATTATGCGCGTAATTGTGTCGAAAAATGTACTAAAAGTGGCATCAGTTGTTCCGGTACTAATTTGCTATGATGGCATATCTCCTTGTTTCTATGATCTGATGTGCTTAAATTAAAGTGAAGGTTTATAAGTACTAAGTAGTATCAAACTTTTTTGAACGAAATTAAGTACAAAAAGTTGAGTGTTTTTAAAAGCGACGTTTCTGTATATTTCCCTCGAGATGGGGTTGAAGTTGAATAGATGTTTTTCATAGAAGAGGTGTGTCTGTGTTTCAGTTCTGCCGCACCTATCTGACGTTATTAATTGTTTTTTTTCGACAGAAACGTCAAAAATGGTAATATTATGTAAAGGGGCTTAGGTGTTAATTATATTTTTTTTTATATTTTGGCACTATTATATAAATGATAACTTGTATAGTGAGTATTCCGTGTTTCCCAAATAATTTTTGATTATGCACTATAAATATCATGTTTTTTTGTTTATTTGACAATAGGATTGCGTTTGACCGCCATCTCGCCATGATGCGGTCTACGATGGAGCACGCTTGCCTAGAAGAAACCGATGCACTCGCGACTTGAAGACAGCCAGGTTGTAACCATCGGGTAAAACCACTCTGGCAGCGCATTCCACTTGTTTCCACTGTATGGCGGTTCTAAAAATGAAGGTGGAATCAAAAAGATATCATGTAAGAGTTTTGTCGATAAATGCATCGCACAGAAGGAATATGCATAAATTACTGTGTTAAATGTAGTATTATTCTAAACTATTTAAAAGTATCATGTGTGATATAAAATATAAGCAATCTACTTGAATTATCACTTCATCACGTTACCGCTCTACTTCGCATCCATGTCGCATTTAAATATTTCTTAAATAAACATTGTTAGAATATTTAATTTATATATTTTGTGAGCCTAAAAAATTGCAATTCTTACATCATTTTATAAAAATAAAATTGTTTGTGTATTGAGTACCTACTCCTTTACTGGCTTGATGACTGCTTCGCTGGTCTAGTGGTGCCAAGCGCGATTGCTAAGCGTGGGGTCCTGGGTTCGATCCCCGGGTTGGGTTATTAGGTTCAATAAACCTCTGGCAATTTGACCGAGGCAATGTATCTGGAAAATGGGCATACATGGCTTATATACTTTACAAGGCAGACTTTCTTACACGCGGTCAAGTCTAATATTCACAAACATCTTTGTCTAATCACTGCATCAGCATTTCGACAACTTTGGTTTTTGATACAGTTTTATAGACAGTAGGAAAATGCAATAAAAATCCATACTTTATAGTGCATTTCTTAGTAACGCAACACTAGGTACGCGCAGAAACGTCAATTACTTATGCAAAAGTTACGTATTACACGTTTTTGTGCATGGATAAGTGAGTAAATGGAGTGTGACGCGTCTTTGTTTGTGGAATCAAATAATATATGCACATGCGCGCTAAAAGCCTCACAAAAAAACCCACATAACTAAATTAGACTGATTAAGCATCTCGTTTTCATGGACGGGGTTTGACTTTTATTCCACGAAAATGCTTTTAATAAACCACTTGATACGTTACAAAAATCAGTCATTCGGCAACCGCAACACGTATTTATCATGTCTTGAAAAAGGCATTTTACCATTCCAAACGAAGGTAACAAAGGTAATAAAGAACAGTGCCAAGACTGCATTTTCATTACGCCGATGCGCAGTACTTTAAGAGCCAGCGCGTTAAATCGGCCGATAGCTTGATCGGTTCGAGTCAGTATGAAGCTATATGTTTAAGAGGTGCGAATTTACCGTTTAAAAATCATGGTATTTTTAGTTGCAGAATAATATTGATCAAACTATCGCCCACCTTAAAGTCTCCATAGTGCGCGCTAGCTCTAAGACTTCGATTGAGTAAAATTTACTTTCACTTACTTATAAAGTATTTTCTTTTGCTATAAAGCTTAAAGAAACTGATAGACAGTATCGTGTTGCTGCGGAGTTTGCTGCGCCGTTTCTTCTTCGCAACAAAAACACTAGGAAGCGGTGAAGGACGGGCATTTTTAGGGCTGTCTTTTGTATATTGACGTTCAAAAAGTGCTAATTGGCTTTAGCCCACTTTGAAAATGATTTTTGACTTTGGTTTTTTTTTTATTTTGATTTTCTTTTGATTTTGATTTTTGAACTATCACTCCATTAGTTACTTATCCACGTTCAAAGTATTTTCTTTTGCTATGAAGCTCAAATTGTGTTTTTTTACCACGTTTTTATATTTCTTCTCCGCAACAAAAACACTAGGAAGCGGTGAAAGATGGACGTTTTTAGGGCTGTCTGTCTGCTGCCCACTTTGAAAATATTTTTTGAATTTGATTTTCATATTTGAACTATCACTCCATTGTTTACTTTTCCGCGTTTTCATATGATTCAGTTCAGTTTTGCATGGGAATGTGTCGAGATGAAGTTACGTCGTCATTGATATGCGACTGTCTGCTGTTTTTACTAGATCTACGTGGAAATCGTTGTAATCGACCAGTTTGAAGGAAATGTTTATCTAATTGATTAGAAAACGATTTTCTCTTTGACAGATGTTTTTATTTTTTTGTACACCGGACTGTGTTATGTAGGTACACAATAATTTTATCGTAGATAGTGCTACTAGGTAAACAAAAAGCATCTTATTTTAGGTATTACCAGCACCAAGCAGCGAACATCACTCCAAGCGCCAAATGTAATGATTACAGAGAGATTGATCGATAAAATCAGCCCTTCATTTGTCTGTATTATTTTGAACCATAATATAATTTACGTTTCTCCTTTTCCTTTCATATTTTTGTATCAGTTTGAGCCATAATAAATCTTCTTCTTCTACTTATCTTTTACTTTACTTTTTCCTTCATCTCTTTCATCTACCTAGGTATTTGATAATTTTTATCCAAAATATGCAATAGGCTCACCCCCGATTACACGGGACATAAACATTATAAAAACATGGGATATCACCCCGAGAACTGCCAATTTGTTTGCGAACGTTCGAGGGAGAATGTCACGGTGAGATTCTCCCTCGAACGTTCGCAAACAAATTGGCGGTTCTCGCGGTGATATCACGCAACGTGTCGGTACAGAATGGACAAGGCAGAGCTCCAGCGAGAATGACCTTCGAACAATATGCGTGCTCTTTCAGCATCATACTATTCATCATCATCTGCCTAGCCTTTTCCCAAATTATATTGGGGTCGGCTTCCAGTCTAACTAGTTTCGGCTGAATATCAATATTTTACGAGGAGCGACTGCCATCTGACCTCCACAACCCAATTAATGGGTAATACCGGTATTCGAATGTTAGACCAGCTGTCAGACTTTTAGGGCTTCTGACTACCCGTAACGATTGTCAAAGATATACCTATGACAACCGGGACCGACTGCTTAACGTGCTCTCCGAGGCACGGAGGGGTCTCGGTGTGTAAACAACGGTCACCCATCCAAGGACTGACCGCGGCAAGCGCAGCTTAACCTCGCAGATCGATCGATCAGCGCGGCTGTCATTTAGCCACGAGCCCCTCAAACCGTAACTTTCAGTATCATACTATTGACCCAACTAAACCAGTGTCTGTAGTTGCATTGATCCACTTAAATGGTACAATAATATAACATAGCATAATCGGCCTATAATGTTCCCACTGCTGGGACACAGGCCTCCTCTGTGAGAGGGAGTGGGCCGTAGTCCACGCGGGCCCAGTGCGGGTTGGTGGACGTCGCATGTCTTCGAAGTTTTGGTTCTAGGACATGCCGGTTTCCTCACGATGTTTTCCTTCACCGTTAAAGCAAGTGATAATTAATTTCTAATACGCACATGACTTCGAAAAGTCAGCGGTGCGTGCCTCGGGATCGAACTCGAACCATTCGCCGTGGGAGGCACATGGTTAAACCACTAGGCTATCACTGCTTCAATATAACATAATCGGCCTATAATCTTACTGGTGGGACGCGGCCGCCTCTCTGTGAGGAAAATATGGTACCTATAGATATGTATAAAGGTTCCCAAAAGCGCAGGCGCGCTCAACATTGATCCCACAGTGTCCTATTTACACCTGAAGATAAAACACACAAGATAATATATCTCCACCGTATTAACCCTAAAATGCACCCTAACATACATATCTCAGCTAAATAAAGGTGTGTCTACACAATACGTATGCAAAGTTTATCTTGTTAGTGCCTATGTGTTGTGTATGTCGGTGTATGATTGTGTATGCTCCCCCGAGACACGCGTGTCTCTAGTCCGCGCAGTGAAATATTAAAAACAACACCTAACTGCCGATGGATAGTACGACTATCTAGCATTGGCCGAAAAAAATACTTGAAAACAGCCACTTCGATTAGAACAGGTTCATCAATTTCTATAATACTAATAACTCATTATCAAACTCGAGATAGATGACAGAAGTATTTTGTACTAGCATTGAAAACAGAGTACCTACCTACGGTAGGGACATAGAAGGTAGATTGAAAAAAATCTTGCAAAGTATCTGCTATACTCAAGTATCGTAGTTTATTTTCTGTTGCACGAGAATCAATCTATTGGTCAATGGGCTTAATGAATTAACTATTCAATGCAATGGTGTGTCAACCTACACTGACAGGGTTTGCCGGTTACATTATCAAGTAGGTAGCAACTAATAGCAGCTATCGCTATTTACCAGAACTAATTGGTAGGTACTAATACTTTACTAATGGGAGTAATAGGTACTAATACCTACTAATACGAAAAAATTTACAAATAAAAATACTTTCCTATTAAAGTAATTTTCTGCAAAAGTTATTTGACATTAGAGTCAATCATTTCATCGACTTTCAAAATATGTATATTTGGTATCAAAGTCAATCCCACACATTTGATTACTTTAAGGTTATGCAATAACATGACGTAACAGTGATGAACATCGAAAACAGGACATCGTAATCCGCAAAACCGTGCAACTACAAAAGACTACGACCAATAAACCAACATTTACCTGGACATCAATTAAAAAGCTCTAATAACTGCCTTCGTACGCCAATTTAGATCGCTCGTCCTATAATGACAGACGCCATCGTGTCTCGCGCACACACAGACGTGAACACACACACATGCAAACAGATAGCGATTGTGAGTTTGTGACTCACCTGAGGGTGTGTGTGAGGTGACCATGAGAAGTGAAGGTGGACCAGGATAAGGATAGGGTGGTGAAAGGGTTTATGAGTGTAGTAATACCCATTTTACATCTTTATATTTTTTTCAATGTGAGTGATGCATTAAAATTGCCTACATGAGTGGCAAAACTAAAATGTGTGTCCGGCTTATCTCGGGCAGTTAATCCCACTACAGTTAGGTCAACCAACATTTCTTGAACGCTCTAAAGTTAGCCGTTTGGCTGCAATGCATTTCACATTCAAAGGCCAAGCAATATGACCGATCCGTAATACCTTACTGACTGACTAATATTTTTATCACGGCATGAGCTATTCATTACGTCGCATCGACGCAAGAAAAGGAAACATAAGTATGCAGCAAACAAATTGATCCATAACCGATAAGATTAAAATAAACTTGACAGGAAATCCAGCCTTCATCGCTGTAAAATTGTGAAGTATGGAATATTTTCGAAGAAATCTTAAAGAAACCAATATGATTGTACTAACTTTAAGTAGGTACCTACAAAACTACGACATCACTTTAGCTTATCATCACTTATTGAATCTGGAGTCTGTAAGACTCACTTCGAGAGAGACAAAACGCTCGATGCAACAAAAGCTGTGCTTGGTGGGCTTTTTGGAGGCTGTTTATGGTAATTTTTAGTTTCCGAGAAGTGCTGATTCTCCGAGTTTTGATTTTCAAAATCATAACAGCAACATTCCGTGGAAATTCGTAACGCGTGGTCACTACAGGTGTACATTTTACTTGCATATCGATTCAGCGCACTCCCCCGGCGCCAGGGGGGGAGTCAGGGCGCCGAGGGGAGACAGAGCACCCGCTCTTTTTATGTCCGACTCCTACACTGGATAAATGCGGCTTCCACTTCCCTGAATTGTGGACACCGTATCATTTTTCGGAAATGTCAGACATATTGGATGCTTTTTCGTTGAGTTTTCCACTGGAAGTAAATTGATGGGATGTGTGTTTTGTGGAGAGGGTTTTTGTAAATAATGGACGTTTCGGAGTTATTTGATTGTACAAGACAGATAGATAGAATATTATATATTGTACAACAACTGGCCACACAGAAACAGTACATTATTCACAAATATGCGGTAGTACAATAGGGAATCTTATCGCTAACAGAAATTGCATTGAAATAGATATTATACTCAATCAAAAAGCAAAGACTATTTTTTACGCGCATGTGAAAAGGGGCGGCTTTACCAGTTTAGTACCGTACCTACTTTTTTCTATTTGCTAATAGCTACGTGATGAGAATTTCAATCTCAGGACCTTGATTGACTTACTTACCTTACGTATCTACTTACAGGTACCTAATTTACCTAAAATAATCCATTGGCTACCTCTTCGTTACAGATAACAAGAGACGATCAAGTACCTATTTATATTTTTGCTTCACAGCGCCATCCTCCGTTCCACCAATTCAGAAACAAAGCACAACCGTCATTTGTTTCTTAAAACCCAACATTATCCTACTTACTAGGTACTTCTTGAACAAGACATAGTCGGTACAATTGGCTGGGACAGACGCGTGGGATAACTCTCGACCACCACTAATTCTATTATCTGAGCCATTCTGTAGGATTACACGTCACGCAGATATCACCGTGTGTGTTTTCCATTGATGTCGACACACTTATGTTTGCATTGAAATTCAGGAAATCTTCATTGTTTACCTATTTTTTTTTCATTTGATTTTTGTCAGATTAACCAACGGTAGTTCGGTACAGAATAGGCAGGCTGATGACGTTGCAAGAACGGATAGTTACGGAGGGCGGAGATCATTAACTTGTGTCTCAAACTCTCAACGCAGGAGAACCCTATAGTCAAGCGATGGACTACCTAAACTCAGTCGATTGACTGATTTAATTTTATTGACATTAATGGTCCTTAGGTTATCGAATGACTAGAATGCTAGATTAATTGCTGTATTATTAGTATTCTATACATCTTTAGTTCAAGATTATTGTCATCACGAATCGAACAAATGTGCGGTATAAAATTCATAAAATTTTCGACACAAACCTTCTCCTAAAGAAAATTTGCAAATTAATTAAAACAAATTTAAAATTAGGTAGCATTATTCACGTCTCCATTAAATAAGAACGTCACAATATGACATACATATGTAATACAATAAATTAGCAAACAAACGCATCGTTGACCGCAACTCCACGCCAATGGAAACGTTCACGAGCTAACGGTAAACTGATTTGCGTACGATTATGTGTCATCGTTTTTTGGAGGATCAAATATTTGTCACTGTACGTATTCTATTGTAAGATCCTAGCAGCGATTCATGGTATGAAACACTAAAAGGCATTTCTTCGGTATATGGATGAAAGAAATACAAGGAGATATGTTAATTGTATCATAGTAAATTAGTACGGAAACCGCTGTCGCCATATTGAAAGTGCGAGAGAGACCACGCACAAATTCCACAATCAACCTATTAAAATACACCCTCAATCTAACACTGTTATTCGGCATTCGTCACTCACACTAAGCTAAAATACTGTATACAAATCATCAATCGCGTTCGGTCTGTCGGCAAAATTATCACATTAATCACGTCAAAGCGCTGCTACAAATATCCACCAAAACTACGACCCCGAGGATCAAAAAACTATGAACTTCCTTCTGTTGAACTATCAGATAATCGCATGAAGGAAACTCTGTGTCGACACAAATGGAAAACAACACGGTCGTATGTAAACTACGCTTTTACGTAAGCTCAGTATGTCACAGAAGTGCGGACAACAGGCTCTGTTATTCTATTGTTAGGAAGATTGTTAGCTATACTGTACTGTACTGTGTACTCTGTGGCTATGAGAATATTGTAAGATGAATAGGTTTGTGTGTAAGTTGGTACCCCCGAAATAGGTTACTTAGATATGTACTTGTTTTTTCATTGTGAGAATCGCCAAACAGCGGAATACGCTGCCGGAGTGGGTGTTCGCTGAGTGAATTGGTTTCTTCTAGACAAGCTTCTTTTTGTCGCTTATCATCGGGCTAGATGGCAGTCAAACGCAAGCCTAGGATTTTAAAAATCCTATGAGAGAAAATGATTGATATGTCTATATTACATTGTCATATATATGTATGACCGATAGTGTAATATCCCTCTTAACCTTTAATCCATATTATATGTACCTATACCAGTAACGTCACATGGCAAAATTCTCCGCATATGTCCTACATACTTGGAGGTATTAGGTGTCAGCACTTCTGCTCAAAGAAAGGTCGGGACATTTTGGCAGCCACCATATTGTTAGTCCAAAAACCGTAGAAAGCTATGTCATTATGGTGTCCATTGTCCCATAAACAATTGAGTTGGTTGAATTATTACAATTACTCAGGGCAGGTCAACTACCTTATTGTTTAATTGCGAGAGATCAATGTACTGCTTGTTTAGTTTCAAAATTGGTATGAGAATCAACTAAAATTATTATGTGACGTCGAAAAAAGTATCATACGTGTCGTCAAGCGTCCAAGCATAAGATACCATTAAGGAAAGAAACAGCATTTTCCTAGCAAGAAAATTCTATAGAAAATAGATGAGACCTAAAGAATTTAGAAGAGTCGAAGGGTCAATGAAGAGGTAAGCCGAGCAAAAAGTTTACATAAGACAAGCGTGACGCCTAGTAACTCTACAGCTATGGCTGGCTTCCTGGCTTCAAAGTCTTGTGGTACTAGAATATAGTAGAATTAGTAGCCACTGGAATACAGTGAAATTTATTGATTTTGAAATATTTAATAGCCGTATAAAGATTATTCAACTGTTCCGTTCAAAAATAACGATATCAGAAAATGCAATTATTGTTCTCGATTTCAAAATTAATCCTGTAGTATCTAAATCAAACAAGATTGGAATATTGAATATTGTAGAGGTCCAACGATTACTCCTCCTACAATTACATCCCTCGGATGACCAATTAGCCTGTGTAAATAGGTATTTAAAGGGTTCGTGACTAAATGACAGCCGCGCTGATCGATTGATCTGCGAGGTTAAGCTACGCTTGCCGCGGTCAGTCCTTGGATGGGTGACCGTTCTTTACACATCGAGACCCCTCCGTGCTTCGGGGAGCACGTTAAACAGTCAGTCCCGGTTGTCATAGGAATATCTTTGACAGTCGTTACGGGTAGTCAGGAGCCCAAAAAGTCTGACAACTGGTCTAACATTCGAATACCGGTATTTCCCAATAATTGGGTTGTGGAGGTCAGATGGCAGTCGCTCCATATAAAATATTGATATTCAGCCGCAACCAGTTAGACAGGAAGCCGACCCCAATCATGTTTGGGAAAAGGCTAGGCGGATGAAATAGGTATTTAAAAGCTTTCTGTTAGAAAATCTAGTTCAATATAATCGTGTAGGGATACAGATATTAAATAATAATGGAAACTTCCTTGAAAACTCACAGATACTTTCTCCCATAAAATCTTAAACAGCTGTAATTCAGCTTGAACTAGATTCCAAACGTTTATTGGATACAGACTCGCTTTGTTCTAAATAAATAAAAATATAGATTACTGTTAGTTTTCATGTGCAATGGGTATTATTTTTAACCTAGAAGCAGTTGGTATTACGTCAGACTATTGTCTGTCTTTGGTTTAGTTATTTACTTGTATTTTTTTATAGAAATGGAAGGTGTAATGACTTGCACACAAAGGCTGTTGTCATACACACATAAAAAAAACCGGCCAAGTGCGAGTCGTACTCGAGCACCGAGTGTTCCGTATAATTTTTGGACGTATAAAGTGAAAAAAACCGGACCGCATAAGTTTGTTTGTGAAGGAATTTTGATGATTTTGAAAAACTGTAATAGTTAGGAACATCGTTTTATTTTTGGTGCAATATTTGGGTCAATTTCTATCAGTTCTAATTATTTCAGATTTTTTGCTCCGCAAACTTCGCAGATAAGGGGGGGGGGAATGGTATTTTTTCAGTCATTTTTCATCATATGTCGAAAACTGTGAGACATAAAATAAAATGAAAATATATTTTGAAATGTGCAAATCAAGCCCTTTTATATGATATGCCACTTGACCTAGTAACCCCACTTTTAAATTTCGGACCCCACTCCAGCCCCTTTTACAATGAAAATAAAAATATTTTTTTACTTTTTTCATTTGCAATAAAGTTGGGCAAGCATTCTTTATAACTGTTCCAAATTTCAAGTCAATAGCATAAGTAACTACTTATGCTATTGACTTGAAATTTGGAACAGTTATAAAGACAATTTCAGCAACTGCTGAAATAAGCAGGTGTGACGGACAGACAGACAGACGGACGAAGTCGCACCATAAGACCATTTTGGTACGGAACCCTAAAAAGGTTTAGTGTCCGTTTATCTAAGAATGAAGATTTGCAAATTGGTCCTCGTTTAGTAATAACTATATTATGAAGAAGATCACTGGACATGGCACAGGAATTTTAGACATTTTATCATGTGTGTGGACGGAGAAGAAGTTCACCACACGGTGGGCTTAAAATTCCGGCCCGAACCCTTATGGTGCGACTTCGTCTGTCTGTCTGTCTGTATAAGAGGGGCTCGTGGCTAAATGACGGCCGCGCTGATCGATCGATCTGTGAGGTTAAGCTGCGCTTGCCGCGGTCAGTCCTTGGATGGGTGACCGTTCTTTACACATCGAGACCCCTCCGTGCCTCGGAGAGCACGTTAAGCAGTCGGTCCCGGTTGTCATAGGAATATCTTTGACAATCGTTACGGGTAGTCAGAAGCCCTAAAAGTCTGACAGCTGGTCTAACATTCGAATACCGGTATTACCCATTAGGTTGTGGAGGTCAGATGGCAGTCGCTCCACATAAAATATTGATATTCAGCCAAAAACTAGACTGGATGCCGACCCCAATATAATTTGGGAAAAGGCTAGGCAGATGATGATTCCGGACGTTTGTTTTGGCCCTAAAGGTGTTGGGAAACTACATTATATTGCAAAAATCAGAAACATCTGAGATCGATTCCTAATAGCCAAATGTCCACCGAAATATGAGAACAAAAACTTATCCTAAATATTTGTAAAAGTATGCTCCATCTGTCTACATCTACAGCAATGCTGCAGTGCAAATGTAGTCCCTAGTTAAATGATCACTAGAAACAGGAAAAATTGAAAAATTAAAAATTTAAAATTGAAAAAAGTTTTATTTCAATATAAGCAATTAACATAAACATAACACATTCTTAGAGATCAATTTATAGCAATTAACATAAGCATTACACATTCTAAGAGATCAGTATGAACTAATACCTACGCGAATTCACTGTGGTCCCCACACCAGGCATGCCTGTATCGTGGGGTCCCTAGTATCACTAGTGTTACAATCAAAGTTTAGATTCGCCTCCAGCACTACACAGGGTAAAAATCAAACACTTTAACAAAGTAGTAATACTTAGAATAGGTACTTAATGAAAGTTATCCTAGTATATATAAAATATATGTATGCATGGAAATGTTTACTATAGTATCACTGGTGTTACAATCAAAGTTTAGATTCGGAATAACAGGAATAACATTCTTTCCACTGATGTTTTCTAGTAGCAATTCCCTTTAAAAACAAACATAACTTAGTTTTTTCCATCACAACAGTGGCAAAGTGCTGCACTTCCAAACCTTTTGTCTCATAGTGATTGTGGATTTAAGAGGACGCAATCAAGTCAGGTGGCCGCCGGTTTACGGCCGGTTTAACGAGGAGATAACGTCTGTCTGAGCGTCACATACTCGAGAGATGAATCCAACATCCCTGGCCATAGACTCGAAACGAATAGACCTGACCTCTTCTCATTTAAAAACATTAAGGAAATATTTGGTGTTTTATTAACCTTTGGGGTGTTTTGTGAGTATATTTGCGGATTCTTAATTCTTCTTTTCTTGTTTTGGTTTTGTAAAAAGGTCATACAATCATGCCGTTGTAAAAATATTTACCAGTAAGGTAGTGTGATGGACGTAATAAGTATCTCTCGTTAAGCCTATTTGACATAGGCTTAACGAGTAGTAGGTACTTATATGTACGTCCTTAATCAGGTAAAAGTACCTAATTAAGGACGTACATATAAGTACCTACTACTCGTATTGTTTATTATTAATATAAACAATGTCACTCTAATCCAAAGATGTGTTTTTGCTTCAACCA
Source organism: Thalpophila matura (assembly GCA_948465475.1). NCBI lineage: Eukaryota > Metazoa > Arthropoda > Insecta > Lepidoptera > Noctuidae > Thalpophila > Thalpophila matura. The sequence continues at coordinate 6,537,928 of OX419198.1, read as the reverse complement.
TTTTTCTTTTGGAGCAGCAGATTACATTTGCGAAGATGATAATATCCTTTTTACTTACTAGGTATTCTGATTTAACAAGGAAGCAGTGGCGAAGGGTCCCTACAATACGATTCCCTTACAAAAATAGCGCAGGCAGTATTGCCTAGTTTTATTAATTAGCTTTTCGTGGCCAGGTAAACATTTGTAGCTCCGGCTTACCTTTTACTAAAACTGACCCTTCGCCACTGCAAGGAAGACATAAAACCAGTTACACCATGGATGTATTAAATTAGTGTTGTCCTTGATCTGTTACCCAAATTAATCAGATTTATCTCCCTGGTTGTTTTTTAGGGTTCCGTACTTCAAAAGGAAAAACGGAACCCTTATAGGATCACTTTGTTGTCCGCCGTCAGTCACCGGATCATAAGTGGAGCCATGTAGGGCACGCCGCAATAGCGGCGGTAAGACCCCTCTTTGAGGAGTGGCTAGGGAGACGTCACGGCGTCCTCACCTACCGCCTGACGCAGGTCCTCACCGGACACGGAAGTTTCGGGAGGTACCTGCACATCATCGGGCGGGAGGAAACGCCCGGGTGTCATCACTGCGTTGATCACCCCGAGGACACGGTGGAGCACACGGTGGGGGCCTGCCCTGCATGGGCGGAGCACCGCCGTGTCCTCGTAGAGGCGATCGGCAGCGGCGGCGACCTCTCGCGCCCGGCCCTGGTTCAAGCCATGGTCCGGGGCGAGGGGGAGTGGGAGGCAGTCGCCTCCTTCTGCGAAGCAGTCATGCTAGTGAAGGAGGCGGCGGGACGGGAGAGGGAGATATTCTCCCGTCCAAGCCGCCGCGGTAGACGCTCCGGGCGTCGGGAGCCGCGTGACGGCTCCCAGCCACCGTAGGCGCGGGCCTGCGGGCGGTGAGTAATGGGTAGCTCACCGTCCGATCAGGACCAGGCCCGTGCCGAAGGGCGCGTACGTACTGCCGGGAAAGCGGGATCGTCCGGAAGGGATACCGCTGACCCGGACAAAAGGGCTAAGGAAGGAACATGGGTGGGTTTTAGTCAATAAGAGTCTGACACTCCCTTCCGCTCCGCCCAGAGCGGGAGGGGTCATTTGATGATTTCCCATCCTCAAAAAAAAAAAAAAAAAGCCATGTGCTCATAGATGACACCACTAGAAGTATGCAGTAGCGCCATCTATGTTCTTATTTCGGAACCCTTAGGGCGCGAGGCATACTCGCACTTGTCCGGTTTTTCTACAAACAAAAATCCCACTTACCCCTTCTACAAGTTCATAGTGCTTTATAGCTGGCGCGTGCGCACGATAATAGCGACATTCCCGTCTGCGCCTGCGCGATAATGACTAAAACGTTTGTCCACACCTTTAGATAAATGCTCTCCACACATCTCACCAGTATCGCAGGACCACAAAAACGGTACCGTATTTATTCGATGTTTTGAAGTAAATGTCAAACTTTGTTTAGTCTGAAGTAAGCAGAGTGCTAATAACTACTAAAAATTACAGAAATATCTAGTAGTTTTATTAGATGATGTTTATAAGAGATTTTCAAAAACAACTGACACAGGCGGGGTTTGACACCCGCGACTGCCTCTGCCTCACCGTGGTAGTTTTAATGGCAAAAGTGTTCCTTTCTTTTTATGTGTGCTAATTACGATATACTGTGATCAACAGTAATACCAAATCTGGTGATTATGGTGAACTTTATTCCGCTTATTGTAGACGTTGATGAATGGCTCATTTTTTAAAACTAAGGTCATGCAGGGACATTTTTTTTTAAATAAAAATTTATTTAAAAATATAAAGTGACAGAAAAATACAAAAATCTCTATAAGGATGCTGACTTTCTATATTAAATTCAGCTTTATAACAGTATCCTTTTAAAAATATTGCCAAGCAACCTTCAAGCATTCCCAAGACCAATAAAAACTCATTTTTATTAGCTACAAGAACATTCTTCAAGTCGGCATTCTTTCTTCTATAAGCATTGAATTAATACCAAAAAAAAAACACACGATTCACCTAAATATTTCGCAAAGCAAGCTCACGTCTGCTACATATCTATATGATGCGCTAAACATGATAATGTGTTCATTTAAATGTCGATGCATCTCGGCATTATTCGATGCGCCTCATGGAAACAGTAGCTGAGCGGCGTATGGACGCAGAATACTAAGTGGTTGGCCGGGAGCCTGACCTGGCTTTTGAGATCATATTTTAGACTAGCACTTTACCCGCGACTTTGTCCGCGTGACCCACAGTACATTTTTCGTAACCTATAGCATTCTGTGATAATGCAGCTTCCTATTAGTGAAAGAATTTTCAGAATCGGATCAGTAGTTCCGGAGATTACCCCCTACATACAAACTTACAAAGGACGTTGGTAGTTTTGGGCTTGATATGGTACAGTAATAAAAGCTTAACTAAAAATAAAAATATATTTTAATTGTTCTTTGCCTAATTTATCTTAGAGATTAAGAATTGGAATCAAAAATCTAAATAAATAAGAAATAAAATTATTATGCCGTTGAAATTTTGTAAAAACAAATAAACAAAAACGTGTGCATGCTGGCTGGCGCGTGCCTCCACAGAATATCATGTCGACAGCAATTAAAACCTTTGAATTGAGAACTCATTAGTCGGGCTGTACTTCATTGGATCATTCACACCATACTTAACCTCACTGTCACAAATACAAAGATTTCTCTTTAACCCAATTACGTACAAAAACAAAAAAAATGAATTTAAATACTCTTGAAATACTTGATCACATCAAACTAATTTCATATTTGTACCGACATACACAATCTGAAGCCCAGCGTTCTATGGGCGTCTGTCAGTGTCCTTTTACCTCTTTATAATATTAGTATAGATTATTATGACTCATTGTTCCTGGCCAGCTTCGGATTCGATTAGACGGGACTATTCTAATGTTTGTTAATAGAGTAAATTCTGGTCTTCGTAACTCAACTAGTGGGATATCGGTCTTCAATCTTTTGGCTACCGTCACTCACTTTCATATTTACAGAATAGCTAAAATTCTCTCTCTGTAAGGTTTTTTTTAATGTATAGCGCTGTATCCTCCGGTATGACAGACTTGGCTCCTAAAAATCTTGCTTTTGTTTAGAAAAGTACATGTCAATCTAGTTAATGGTAGAAGTTTCTGTAAGTCTCACCCTGATGGCTGTTTCTACCATCACCAACCCGCTTGCCGAGCAAATTGCCAAATTGCAAAGCCATTTTATGCTTCTCTTAAGTTATTAAATATTTAAGAGATTCTCAAAAATTCTCATAAGAGGCGTTGCAAAGGGATCTCAAAGTTCGAATTGACCAAGCAGGTCGCGGTGGCTTAGCTGGTAAAGCGTTGGCACGGTTCGCCAGAGATTGCAGGTTCAAATCCTGCTCACGACATTAGATTTTTGAGAATCTCTTAAATATTTAATAACTTAAATTACATTAACACATAACAACGCGTCTGTATTCCCTTCTTCGTTTTTTGTAGCCTAGCTCCCGCTCTACAAAAACCTACAAGCATATTGAGATGCTCTATAAATCTAACAGACATATTTGTCGCCACTCGTGTTATCTCCCGCCATCGCCACCAAAAAGGTACGTACCGCCTTTGTTTTCAACCAGTTTTTATCAGACACTACCAACCTTTTTTTTGCTGATACGAAAACTTTTGTCAAACGAATTTGAAATTTATTACATCGAGACAAGATTTAAAGGTTGTTTTTAGAGTTGTGTGTTGGGTATTCAATTTATTATTGTTTAATCATTTTAATAGAAGTCAATGCTCGATGTATAGCATCTTGTTTGTATTAGTCCTAATAGAAACATAGTACGTGAATAGAATTTTTAATATATTGTAACTATGACGTTAGTCATCATTACTTAAGGTTGTAAAATGATTTAAAATATGATGCGTATATGGACAATTGAACATACATGAATATTATTATAGCAAGATGTGTCTATTTTACTCATGATTCTTTCCTTATTCGTTTAGTCGGATATCAAGATTAATCTTTTTCTTCTATTAAAACTACCACACATTTTTATTTTAGAATACCAGTTACGTACCTATTTTTGATAATTGTAATATGTTACAATTACAATATTACAGTCCTCAGCACGAAAAAAGAGGAAAATGAAAGGTTATGCAATTTCTAGAAAAGTGCCTATTTAAGCATTTCCGAATAAGTTCCGACTAACTTATCAAACAGATAATAATTTCATAAAAATTGTGTCCCAATTTTAATCTAATGGATAGAGCCACAAAAATCTAAATAATACTGACCAGTGACCATTCTGACCGATAGAGCCTATCCGACCGAACACTATGAAAAAAATAGGCCCTCAGTGATTTATAAATAAAAGAGTGCTACAAGTGCTACAACTTTCGTAGCCGTTTGCTACACAACTGGGTGGTGCTACGCGTTATCATACCCTCGATAATATTTTTTCTTTACGCCACCCTTACAATACTTCCACTTAAGATGGTTTCTAATTTATTTTTCACGCCGGAGAATATAGAAAAATGCCTAAAAAAAGTAGTGTAATACACTATTTTTTTTAGGCATTTTTCTCATCTCATCTCATCTCCTCTCGATTGGCAGCAGCTGACCGTTATCGTCGCAATATTTAAATTCCCGAATTGATAAATTGTCTTTCTATAGTCTTCTAATGTTTTTCCGTACCTACTAAGTGTTTGTGAGAGTGCATGGTGTCTGTAATACTAATACAAACTAAGTATACCAGGAAAATTCTAGTCTAATACACAATTAGGAGACATAATTTTGATACCTTTTTTATTTTTTTTGAGGATGGGAAAGCATCAAATGACCCCTCCCGCTCCTGGGTGGAGCGGAAGGGAGTGTCAGACTCTTACTGACTAAAACCCACCCGTGTTCCTTCCTTAGCCCTTTATGTTCCGGGTCAGCGGTACCCCTTTCGGACAATCCCGCTTTCCCGGCAGGCTTGGGCCCTAGTGGGCCTCCTCTTCGATGCTGACATCTCTTTGAGGCGCGCGTGGAACACGTACGCGCCGTTTGGCACGGGCCTGGTCCTGATCGGACGGTGAGCTACCCATTACTCGGGAGACTCTCTCCCTCTCCCGTCCCGATAATTATGATACCTGGAATACCTAAGATATCCTTTTAGAATTCAACAACTGCTTCTTGCATGAATAAAACTATAAAAAAATATTAGCAGCATTCTAATACAAATATGCAAATTACAATATTACTTAAATAGGTGTTAAGAACCAATAAACTCAACTACGCGTAAACGTTTTTGTAACAATTTCATATAAAATAGCGTGACGAACTAATTTAAGGGTACATTGTGTAATATATAAAGCGTTAAGTAAATAAGAATTAGAATCAAAATCTTAGGTAAGTGGGTCGCGCGTAAAATGGAGAGGAGTCGAGGCGAGGACATGTTACATGCTGTTGTGGGTACACAGCGGAATCGTTGGTTTGGGGAAATTACTAACGGTAAATGGAGAGGAGACGAAAGACAAGGATGGTTATTCAGCAGTAGAGAGGTAGTGGGATATTTCGCTCAAATCTGGAGCAGCCTGGCTAGGAAATACAGAATTCTACAGCCTTGTGTTCCTTAAGCTGTCGGCACAGCAAATTTTCATTTTTAAAGGGTCAGCAACGCGCGTGTTACTATATTCGGTGTTGCAAGCGTTTCATAGGCTACGGAAATCGCTTACCCTCAGGTGGGCCGTAGGCCGGTATGCCGCCAAGGTCATACTTATAAAAAAAACCGGCCAAGTGCGAGTCGTACTCGCACCCCGAGGGTTCCGTATCATATTTGGACGTATAAAGTGAAAAAATCCGGACCGCATAACTAAGTTTGTTGGTGAAGGAATTTTGATGATTTTGAAAAAACTGTACTAGTTAGGAACATCGTTTTATTTTTGGTGCCATATTTGGGTCAATTCCTATCAACTCTAATTATTTCAGATTTTTCGCCCCGCAAACTTTGGAGTTAAGGGCCCCTGGTATTTTTTTGGACATTTTTCGTCATATGTCGAAAACTATGAGACATAAAATAAAGTAAAAATATATTTTGAAATGTGCAAATCAAGCCTTTTCAGATGATATGTCACTTGACCTAGTAACCCCACTTTAAAATTTTGGACCCCCACTCCGGCCCCTTTTGCAATGAAAATAAAAATATTTTTGGACTTTTTTCATTTGCAATAAAGTTGAACAAGCATTATTTATAAATGTTCCAAATTTCAAGTCGATAGCATAAGTAGTTGCTGAAATAAGCAGGTGTGACAGACAGACAGACAGACAGACAGACAGACGAAGTCGCACCATAAGGGTTCCTTTTTTACCATTTTGGTACGGAACCCTAAAAAGGGAAATTGGCTCAAGTATTGGTTTTTTATAAACGGTATTATCCAAATACCGTATAAACTCTCAACGAGACATTTCTCAATGAGGTTTATTTCTCACTTTTTCGTGAATAAATAATGCCATCATTATTATTTTGAAGTTTAAGAATAAGTTGAGACGAACGCAACAATTTCTAAATGTCCAATTTCCACATTGCACCGCGACATGTTAATTAGAATTAATTAAGTTATGATGAATTGCTCAGCATACTGTTTAGAGGTCGAGATGGACATACTCTTATTACTTAACATCACTAATTCACTATGTTTCGTAATATTATGTGTGGAACAGATTTTTGATAAACAGGTATTTATAGTATAAACACGCATGAATTTTGGATGTAAAATGTATTATTTCGCCATAACTACCGGTTCTGCGCTGCATCCTGCGGATTCTAGCGACCTTCGCCAGGTCGCTGGTCTACCTTGTTGGCTTTGATGCTAAGGTAGGGCTGCCATACGTCCCGGTATATTGGGACATGTCCCGGTTTGAAGCGTTGTGCCCCGGGGTCCCGGTCAGTAAATCAGTTGTCCCGGTTTGGTAGTTAGACATGCACTCGAAAGAAAAGCAAATAATAATGTCTTAGGTTTTTGCGATTATTACACATTATAATAAAACACTTTGCAGCATTCGTGGTCGCAGAACCACGTCCTGCGACCACGAACGCTGCAAAGTGTTCGAAACGTCAGGAAAAATCTGTAATACCTATACGCGATTTAGGACGGGTTGCTTCAAACCATCTGTATTCATAAGTCAGTACGTAATCGTTAAGTCAGATTAGAAAAGCAAATCTTCTCAAAATAGGCCAATCAATCATTGCAACCACAGGCCATGCACAATGCTGATTTGGAACGAAGCGAACGGGTGTTTTCGTTATCCTTGAGATCATTCCTTTTTAACCCTATAAATACGACATTACCATAGATAGCCCCCTGTGTGTACTATGTATTTATAAACATGTCAATACCCATTTAATATTCCTGACTAGGTCACGTGCTCGTGCTAGAGCGAGACAGCACGAGGATGGCGCGTGCCCGATGCATCACGAAGTGCATCATGACGATGTGATCGTGTCCCACCCGCGTTGTAAAGGGACCTGTCATATGATTTTATCAGATAATACTATGAAAGAAAAATTAAAAACCACGAGTATACGGCGGCAGCGTAGGTACCTCAGATCATAGAACTTGTTTCTATGATCTGAGGTAGGTACCCTGGACAATTAGCACAGACCTCTAACATCAATGATTTCCTCGTAAGCTCATGCTGTCATAAGAGGAGATGGGATAGTCAGGGTAGAGATATAGCTATCTTTGCATCAGTATCCTGCTATCTGCAATTAATTTGACCGCACGGTTGCCGCAGTGGCTGAGAGATTGGCTGCTGCGCGACGTGTCGCGGGTTCGATTCCCGCATTGCACACTGGTCTGGCTGTTTGTGTATGTGAAATTTGTGTTTGTAAACGCACCCACGACACAGGAGAAATCCTAGTGTGGGGCAATGTTTTTAAAAAAAAAAAATACCGCAAGATGGGCAGTCTCATATTCAGCGTTTACGGTCTGACCTGAGATCATAGAAACAAGGAGATATGCCATCATAGCAAATTAGTACGGGAACAACTGTCGCCACTTTTAGTACATTTTTCAACACAATTACAAGCGCCCCTCGTGAATATAAGGATCTCCCACACATTAAAAATTCCGCACACCCTCAATCTAACACTGTTAATCGTCACTCAACACTAGCACTAAACTAAAATACTGTATTTATATCATCGATCGTGTTCGGTTCGTCGCTAGCGTGTACATTTTATATACGGTCAATGTGACCGTATCAAAGCGTCAATTTTAGTAGCCTTGGCACATCTCCCTTGTTGCTTTGATCTGAGGGTCTGACATATTGACTGAGACGTGCTAACTAGTACTCCTATGTCCTAGTGGGTAGGTGTGATGTTGGAGCGAGACAGCACGCGGATGGCTCGTGCCGAGAGCATCACGCGGCTGCATCACGACGTCCTCTGCGACAATAATGTCGTGATCGCGCTCGCGTCGTCGGTGGCGCCTGTATGTGTGACAAGCATTTATTACTCAGAATATTATAAGTGTATGCAAGTGCAAGTCCATCAGTAAAGGGCTTGTTTAAGCGCAGGCCACACCGCCAGCTAGAGAGCGAGCGAGCCGGGCGAGGCATCGTTCCACCGGTTTCACCTCTTTACATACTTCGGTTCACACCGCGAACTACAGAAATTAAGATACGTCAGCAATTCAGCATATGTGAAGCCCGGCTTGCTCGCTCGCTCGATAGCTGGCGGTGTGGCCTGCGCTTGAAAGATGGTTAGGTGATAGTTTTTAACACTTTGTTCTCCGTGCCTCGAAAAAAACAAAATCATTGAAATTCTCGAATCCATTGTAGCCCTTTATTTGTGCCCTTTAGTTGTGAAGACAGCAGAAAGTGATAATAAGTCTAATGTAAAATACCAAGTACCTACCTACTTCAATTACAGAAGGATCGTGTTTTAGCAGTTTCATCGAGCTACGTTTTTCCGGAATAAACTGGCCTCGCGTTGTACGGAAAGCCTGCATAATACGAGGCCAGCTTATACTGGAAACGTATAGCTGGACTAGCTTCCACCCGCGGCTTCGCCCGCGTTTTTCGGGATAAAAGGTAGCGAATGTGTTATTCCAGACTACTTATATTATATCTGTGTGCAAAATTGCATTCAAATCCGTCCAGCTGTTTTAACGTGAAGAAGTAACAAACACACACACACACACACACACACACACACACACACAAACTTTCGCATTTATAATATTAGTGTGATAGTAGCCGTGTTTACTATAGGCCAGTTTCTCCAGCTCTAGATAATTTCAGTTTAATTTATTTGGAAAATAATTTTATACAATTTCTGTTTCATTTTCAAACATCACTAGTGAAAGTGCTATTCCGGAGACTATGAAACAATTCTTTAGTTAGAAGCTAAATCCAAGACCAGACACTGACAGCGCACAAAAACCAACCTCAATTTCACCCAGAAAATCTAAAGCCAAGCTGCCAATTACAAGTTTTTTTCCATCCCATTAACCAACATCATTACTTTGCTTTTTACCATCATATTTAGTAGTTAATCAACCACCCTCTGGATCAATGATCGATGTGATTAAGTTCATCTGCGCGTGCGCACGCGACGAGGGAGCCATCTCACCTTTATGAGGGGTTTGATGTTTTATCTGCATTCGCTACGGATTAATGGGTGATGATTCGTTTATGTTGGCGTAAATGCGTTTTCATGGTGAAATGGGTATTTATGTTACCAGTTTACGTGTCAGTAAATAGTCAAAATTTATCAAATGACAAATGAACAAGATTGATGGAGTCATCTTATTTTTTACCACGATAGTGCCAAACACTCGTACCGCCCGCCTGATGGTAGGTAAGTGATTGCCATTTTTCATGATGATCGGTTCAGTAGTCTAAGCGTGAAAAGGTAACAAACAAACAAACTTACTTTCTCATTTATAATATATAGTTAGGATTGTTTTACCATTTTACCTACGACAAAATCATGCCAATGTCAGGCAAAAAATTGTTCCCTTATTGATGTAATATTTCATTACCGCTGATTAGAGCTGGGTATCACGATACAGCGAGCCCCATCCCCATCAATTTGCTCACCGGTCGGTCGCCAGCACAATCAGTAAATTGGTCTGCATCAACACAAACACGCGCAGGACGATCGGGATAATACTGTGGGTTCTCGATATTGGGGTCTGTGAGTTTCGTGTATTATCGCATTTATGACATGATGGAAAGGAACTAAATAAGGTACTTATTACAATGATGATTATTTATTTTAAGAAAAGAAAACTGCTTCTGAAAAGAAATGGAATGACCATCCAGACCATCTGTCTTCTACTTCTACATCTATCTTCATACCTTTTTAACAGTAACGTGAGTGACAGACAAACGCACAGCTTAAACCAATGGACCTAGAGATTTGATATTTGCTATTAATATTTCTTGAGTTGGTACCTACCCTAGAGGTGTACTAAGGAAGGATTTTTTTTAAATTTCAACCCTAAAGCGGTGAAAAGGGGTGGTATAGTTTAAAAATTAAGAAAATAACATTTTACATTTTGAGGGCCTGTTTTTGAGTTGATAGTGTACTTAAATCAAGGTCTACTTTATTTTGCAGTACATAATGTGAACTGTCATTAGCAAACAACACGATAAGTTTCAGAAGTCAGGCTCCATGAGAAATCAACGTTATATTTAAAACGTCATCAAGTAGCTCCGGTTCTTATAATAAAAATCAATAAATCGTTGTTTATCGATATTTTCAGAACAGCAATTTATTTTTTATGAAACTCGAAAATGTATCGCCTTAACCATTGAAGACCGTAGTAATGGTTGTTTAAGTGCGCAAACTGTAACTGTACACGCGAGCGGCGTGAGATCGTATCGCATCCCCACGCCCAGCGGTGAGATAAACTTCCCAAAGCACAGGAAATTAAAGAAATTAAACGAGATGGCGTACCTAATTAGTTAATTTTGTTGATTTGATCAGCTGGTGTTGCAGTTCTATTTTCAAAATTTGGTATAAACAAAAGATTAGTACTTTAGGTATATGCTAAACTAATTGTTGATCAAAAACTTTTACGATTTATCTAAGCGCGTACGAAGATCGGAAATATTGTAGCAGCTTTAAGTTTGACAAAAAAAAAACTTTGCGCCTTACTAGAAATTTCCCTGTATGACGTAGGTACACCGTTTACAAACACGAACATGTTTTCGTGCGGGAATCGAATCCAAAATACGTCGCATCGCGCAGCAGCCAATCTCAGTCACTGTGCCAACCGTGAAGTTTAAATGCTTTAAAAAAACATACCTACTCAAAATTACTTGTAGATTCAATTTTATTATATTTCACAAGCAATGAATTAAATAATGTTCAATAGTAACGATTTCATACAATAAAAGACAATGAAAGATAACCCAAAACAATAAAGACCTTTGTCCAATGACGTTTTAAAAGTGAATCACTTAATTGATGAGAACTACCTCACAATCCATTTTCAAATGTCGAACGTCACTAAATGACATTTGTTACGTCATAGATGTCGCATTTAGTAATGACGTCATGGTAATTGCGTAGGCACTTATGCTGATGTAGAGCTAATCGCTTTAAATTGGCGGCGATAAAATATAAATTAGATAAGTGATGACTGATGACGTTTGATTTGATCTTTGAATAATTAAATTAAATGGGAATGTACGTAGGTGTTTTAATGAGTATTTGATTTTTCGTCTGACCTGTGGGAAATTCTCATGATAAAGGTGGAGAGCCTCATTGATTAAGCAAATAATAAACTTTGCTAGATACAAGATATGAATAAAGTACCTGTACCATTTCTATTAAAGTAGTAGGTATGTAGCAAACGTATACTATCGATATTTTATCTGTTACCTGAGTAAAAGAAACACATTATTTTAAGTATTATAATATTATCCCTACCTCCTCTAAACAAAATAACACGCAACTTGTCCCCCTTGTCCACCTCAGTCCTCGGCACCCACGCAAACATATTGACTTAACACAAACATACACCTAGTAACAGCGGTATAACGATGTTTGCCCACTCTCCCCCGAGATATGACCTGACGTTTTACGGGAATTAAAAACGCTACCCCGATCTCCCCTTTAATATCTTATGTTTTGCTGATTAAAATCTCTTTGAGAGGGCGTCCGGTAATTTTGTTATTAGGTATCATGTGATGTAAAATTATGATCAGGGTTTGTCTATTTTTAACAAATTATAAGAAAAATATGCGACCAAAGTAAGAATAGAATTAGCCATATCAGGAACAACTTGGATATTTTAGATACTTTAGGTATCGTTAGATATTTTAGAGGGTTATATATGGAAAGCGCGCGCCATCATTGACTAACTCATCGCTTAAAATCAGGGATAGGTATTGAGTTGATAAACTCGAGAATATCCAATAATTAAAAAATCTTTTTTTTTCGACATAAATCTGAAGTTATAGTGACAGCTAAAACGTCATAATATGGCGAAATAACAGCCCTATTTTTAATTTGATCTCATAGGTAGTAGCTGGTTTGACTTACATGAGTTACATGGCAATGCATAGCATTGCCATGTAACTCATGTAATGCTCTATAATCGACTTAATAGATCAATGTCTTTATAGTCGTTGGACGATAATGTGCGTCATACTCATTACGGGTCATCGTGCTGAGAATCCAGTGGATTATTAATAAATTATCTGTTATTAAAGTTAATTTTCTCCTTTTCCATTCATAATCATTATCTATTGAGTTAAATATAAATTCCCAGTCCATAATATGTACGATAACCTTTTTACCTACAAGCCAGAACTGAATGTACATGAGGTTACATTGCAGATCTATGTACCTACATTATCAAATAAATTAATATAGAAACAAACAAGTATGTATCAGTTAATAATAAAAGCGAGTATAATTTTATTCACTTCCTGACCACCTGGTAATCAGTGGAACAATAGTACCAAATTTCCGAACGGAATAAAAAATGATCTGTCAAACGGGGAGCTTTCCCGCCAATTTGGCGGCGGTTCGCGCCCTCACCACTTAGGGTTGCCATTTGGTTGAATAATTATTGTTGTTTTTTTTTGGGTTATTTGATTATGATTTGATTGTTGATGATAATGATGATTAAGTACCTAGGTACATCAGTTTTTTTAAAGTAAGTACCTATATATTTTATTTTGTTATGAAGATCGTGGTACCTTATATACTTAGTATTTTAGTTAATGAACCTTTTAATTGTTTATTTAACCTATTTAAATTAACTCTGAATAAGCTACATATGTCTGCAGGATAATTTATTAAAAAATAGCATTAAATAGGTAACTATTGTACAATTTACTATAAGAAAGAAAGAAAAAATATTTATTAGACTCGCAAAGGTACCTAGTTAATAATGCATTCATCGGTCGATTACGAAAGAATGATTAATAATCACTATTACCTATTATCAAAAACATCAGAAAGTCCTTAATAATACTTACGCCCTATTGCGTAAAATCTAATCTCATAAAGCTCTGGTTACCCTACAAATTCGGCACGCCCTCGCTTCGAGATTAATAGGGCCGTGTTTAGACCGCCGTCACCATGGCAGCGGGGTGATTGTCAATCTGTCTGTCCGCCCCCTAAGGGCGCCTAAATACCACATCTCAGGGGGAACGTTAACTTATCTGGCAACACTGACATTTAGAGATGGTGAAAGGTTAATTGAGTTTTTATTATTGCAATTTTATATTCGCATTATTTTTTATCTTATTGAGATTAATCATATTGCGAATGAAATGATAAAGAAAATTAGATTTATATTAAGGTTACCAAAGAGGACAGACAGAAAACTTTTTTATAAAGAAAAGAATACAAGCAGAGGACAGATAAAAAATAATGATAGATAAAAACGTCTATCAAAAATAAAGAAAATGAAATAGAAAATTATTCAACACTACACAATTATTATTCTACTCTTTGCAATTATTTCTAGACATCCACACCGTCTCAAAAGCAAAAAAAAATGTCTTCAAAACCGACCAACAAGCCATCCAAACAAAACGACCATGCAATACAACGAAGACAGAACATTCCCGTACAGTTAACGGACCTGTCCATCTTCGACAATACCTACGCCTTCATGAAAGAACGATTTGCCCAGGAGATGAGGCGGATAGAGCAGCAAATGCATAAGTTCAGATAAAATTAAGAGTTCTATGGAAGTTTTACCTACCTCTAGTGTCATAGTAATCCAGTAGTTAAAAAACCCAAAAGCAATCCACTAGGTTTCATGTGGTTTTAAGAGAGGTAGGGCACTTGTTTATCTAGCGGCACCAGGTCTCTTTGGCGGAATGAAGAAGACGAGGGGCGGGCGCCGAGGCTGCACGCGATTGGTTCGTCAGTCGATGCTCGTCGTCTATTGGACTATTCTCTATTACGTACTGTCAAAAATATCAATAAAATAGTCTATTGTCTATTGGGCCGAAAATGTACATGCCCGATCTGTGATCATGATTCCTGCCGGTACCTATATCTAGTCGTCAAAATGAACTGTCCAAGCTGACTCTGATCTTGTCGACGCGGCTTTTAGGAGTGGTTCTTCAGAGTGCATCTTCAATTCAAGATGATGGAGCGAGTAGAGGTCACTCATAGTCGAAAGCTGAAAATTTTCATTAAAATCCCTAAATATTCAACTTATCCAGGAAAACTACCTGCACGTGTAGCATGACCAATTCTATATCTATTCTACCAAAGAATAGACAAAGTTCTTTCTATCCAACTTATTGTTTCTGCTACCCGTTTGCCGTTTGGTCTACTGAAGAGATTGTATGCATAAAACGGTAGTAATCTTTCTACAATATGTCATTTTGTCTAATCTTCCCTCGACAAAACCCGTTTCTATCGTGGTCATAGTACTAGGCTAACATAGTAGAAACGTGTGATTTGAATTCATCTGCATTCCTTTCAGCATGGATCTAATGCAATGCTATGGCCAGTCCTCCACAGTACAAGCTGGCCTGATGTCCTCAAGACCTGAGAACTTAATCTCCAATTGGGAAGTCCTCACCAGCTCCCCTCTGGTGCAAGGCGAAGGGGAGGATAAGACCATGAAGCTACAGTTTGATGTCAGCCAGTTTGATCCTACGGAGGTACAGGACCTTAATATTACTACAAGGTTACTTTCATTTGGTTGCAAATGATCTCTCTCCTACATCCCCTTAACGGATTGCCGTCAAATTAACTGGGCCCCAAGTCTGCTATTGAAATTATCATAATCGTGTCAGAATGGTCTCGTAATGACATCGTTATTGTTGGTTTTGACCAATGACCAAAGAGATAGTCTTACTCTAAGCCAATGACCAAAGGTTTTGACTTAGGATTTGACAGTTATGATGTCATTATGAGACCACTCATAGCAGACTTGGGGCCCAGTAACATTGTATATCATCACAATAATATCAGCCCAAATTGGCAACTGATCATGGATTTCTGAACTGAAACATTCTGACTAAAAAATACTATTTCCAGGTAAAAGTGAAGATCCTAAATGACCTGCTAGTCATCACAGCGAACCATGAGGAGAAAACAAACGACACCACAGTCTACCGGGAGTACAACAGAGAGTTCAAGCTACCTCCGGGGACTGACCCCGAGCTGGTAGTATCCTCGCTGTCCCGTGACGGGGTGCTGACGGTGCAGGCCCCACTACCGCAGCCTGGAGAGACTATCAAGCAGGCATGATACAATAGAATAAAATGTAGACAGAATACAAGAGTTACAATAAAAAACATGTTGGATAATGTGCTTTTTTCTTCTGTTTTTTTGGCTTTTGGTCTAGGACTTGTATTTAAAAAAACCTCGCATGTTGGTTTTGAATGATGATTGCTGAAAAGCATTTATCAGTTGGTATGATGCTTCGGATTCATCTCCTATGAGAGCGATTTAGTAACATAGATGTAGGAGACTCGAATGATTTTAAAGGTTTCGACCAGCGGATAGTAGTACCTAAGAGAACTAGTTGAGACATGTTAAAATTACTATACTTACATACATAAACTCACGCGCTTTTAATAATAGCGCTCTCTGAAATTACAGACAAAGTTACTACGCAAAGTTACTTTTCAGGAGTAAAGTAAGTAGAAGAGGACCTCTTCTTTAATTTATCTAATAAAAGCCACATCATTGGAGCTTGCGATTAAAATCGGCTATATATACACCGTAACAGTGATTTAAATCGCTATTTTTCTAGAACAAAAGTTGTTCAGGCTATAGTAACTCTGACTGCTGCCTCTTCGAAATTAAACGTGCACGTTATGACATGTATTTTTAAACCATACACCCTCCAAAGAAAACCATTAAAGCTCTCAAGCCAAACCCCTATTATAATTCTTCATAAAATCGATAAGACCGACACCTGAGGGACATCCGTAAGCAACCGTAGCATCGCTAATATTACCATAACAAAGAAAGATTTGTAAAGTTTATCGAAGAACAAACTAGTTTGTCGTACAAACTTTAGGCTTAACTAGTGTGGCCTAGCTAGGCCAAATTGATTTTAAATTATTAATCTTAAACTCAGTAAATGAAATGAAAAAGCGACCTTATGGTCAACGTCAATGACCTTGAGGTCAAAGTAAAGGTCTAGGACAATGAGAGCCAATGAAACAAACCGAGTCTGCGTGCCCTAACTTTGGAATTGAAACCTCTCCGGCGCTGCGGAAGAGCCGCCTCTCGCCCTTGCGTTACAAAACGCAGGCATCCATACTCGTACTCGCCTCCGCAGCTTCGGCGGCGGCTCGTGTGCCTACGCTTTATTTCGGCGGGTGGAGGCTGCTATCCCTGTGCGTCTTGGCTTTTATAAGCACTCTATAGGTAGGGCGGACAAGTACCAGGTGGAATTTGGATTGGCTAGGTCGGGTCGGTAGCCTGTTCTATAGAATTATTACAGCATGTGTGGGTGAAAATGATTGATCATTAATCTTGTGCTTCAACATAACTGGCGAAATGTGGGTGATATTAAGTTGTCAATCTAATGAAAAATGGTCATCTATACTAATATTATAAAGAGGAATGTTTTTTAGTTTGTACCGAATAGGCTCCAAAACTACTGGACCGATTTAGTCCTATAATATTGAGAGTACAACATTATATTAATTTATAATAATTATATCCATGATCTAAGTCCATAACATAATATACCCAGCTCACTAATGTACTTAGTAGATATAGGATAGTACGAGTATATGACATCGGTGACGTGGCCCCGCCAGATAAACGCCGACCTGAAACACGCACACTAGCAAATTGTGATGAATAAGACGAGGGACACACCCAGGATTATTATCCTATAGTAAAACTAGATGTTGTTCGCGGGTTTTCTCGTATCTTAACTACTCCATGAAGCTAAAAAGTCAATTCTATCTCTATACAAATTATATCAAATTTGGATAAACGGTTTTACCGTGAACGCGTAAGTTATAATACAGACGGACAGAGTGACTTTCGCATTAGTTGTTGTGTTGATGTTAGTTGGGTTTGTGGATTACTTAGAATTTTTCACTGTGGGATTTTCCTCAGTTTTTCCTTTGTAAGTGCAACTGACAAATAATTTCTAAATTTGCACTATTTCGACTTCAATGTCTTCAATAAAGGAGGAGGTTCTCAATTCGTCGGAATCTTTTTTTTTTTGTTGGTTATAGCTTAATAAGAAATAGTGGAAATAGATAAGAAAGAGGCAGAAACAAGTGGCACCTAAAGGACGTTGGTAGTTTTGGGCTTGATATGGGTACAGTAGGTAAAAAAAGCATAACCAAAAATAAAAAAAATATTTTAATTGTTCTTTGCCTAATTTATCTTAGAGATTAAGAATTGGAATCAAACATCAAAATACATAAGAAATAAAATGATTCTGCGATGACATTTTGAAAAAAACCAATAAAACAAAAACCGGTGCATGCTGGCTGGCGCGTGCCTCCACAGAATATCATGTCGACAGTAACTAAAACCTTTGAATTGAGAACTCATTAGTCGGGCTGTACTTCATTGGATCATTCACACCATACTTAACCTCACTGTCACAAATACGAAGATTTCTCTTTAACCCAATTACGTACACAACAAATAAAAAATGAATTTAAATACTCTTGAAATACTCGATCACACCAAACTAATTTCATATCTGTACCGACATACACAATCTGAAGCCCAGCGTTCTATGGGCGTCTGCCATGTCCTTTATACCTAAAAACTTAGGCAAAAATGTGACATAATATTAGTTATTCTAGATGCTAACTGTAAGAATTTTCTGACCACTCTGTCCACCTCTTGCAACATTTTTCTTTTCAGATGGAAACAAAACCTCCTTCGTCAACCTAACTCCGCCTTCCACGGCTAGCCTTAGAGCTGTTGTCTCATACAGATATCGGCTTTTAGATAACTTCTCCTCAGTGCGTCCCTCACTTTACGAGGTCACCTGTACATTCACACGGCTGCCTGTGTGCGCTTGTGTGGATGGGCGGCGTGTTGATGCGGCGCGTTGCCATGGCAACCGCCCGGCTTCCCAGAAGAGACGATGTGGTTTAAAGTAGGTAGGTTTTAGATTATTGCGGATTGCTCGTTTGTAGGGCTGGAAGTTTCACGGCTTTTTCAATAAATGTGTAGTTGAAGATCTCCTCTGTCTAGTTTATATTATGGCTCTATCGCGATTTCTCGGAGGCTTCTAAGAAAGCCGCCGAATACATAACAAAATAACTTTGACTAACATGTTTTTATTACTTCTATAAATATACATTTGCCTCTTTTCATATACATAGGTACTTACTACGAGTCGATTACCTCTTCCTAACCTTTTAGGAAAACAGGCGTTCATCTGTGCTTTTATAAGATTTTAACATCACGCTGCAATTTCTATTGATGTCAACAGACTACAATTAAAGCCAAAGCACGTGATTATCATCCAGGCAGAAGAAATAAACATACAGTACCGCTGAAATGAAAATTTCGTCCTTTTTTTGAATATGGTTAAAGATCTGAGACTAACGTAAGATCAATCGTAGCTTAACCACGGAAGAGAGTTTAATCTCCCGTCTTTGATTGTTTCTTGTTTTAGTTTAGGGAACAATCGACGGGAAATTAAACTCTCTTCCGTAGTTTAAGCTACGATTGATCTTACTTCTTTATGGGCCGTAAGATCAATCGTAGCTTAAACTATGGAAGAGTGTTTAATCTCCCGCCTTGATAGTTCCTATTGTTTCATGTTTAGGAAACAATAAAAGACGGAGATCAAACTCTCTTCCGTGGTTTAAGCTTCGATTGATCTTACGGCCCTTAGCTTTATCCATTGCAACCATGTGTAAAATCGATAGGTACCTACAATAAAACGATCACCTGTATCATTACGCTTGTTGCCTACAGGGGGCGCCACATATGTCTGATTTACCTTTTGTTGTGTTGATAACTCCCCTCGGTCCATGGCGAATCGTATGGTAAAGTCGAACGCACCCCATGAGATGGTAATTAGTTCATAAGCTGCATTTTTGATTTATTGTTATTTTGGTTTTGACTATGTAACAAATTGAATTGCGTGTACTTCCAAAAGGGCCTACGTTTTCGGCGAATTCATTTTAAGAGTAAAAAGGCATTTTAACTAATTATACAATTTTTTAATCAAGCTTGCCTAGAGTACGTATCTAATACAATACTAAAAGTCGATTTCATAGAGCATATTTAATTTAATCCGCTATCAAATCTTTATCAATTGATTTGATTGGCTGTTGTGAATTCCGCCAACCAATTACAAAAGCTAACATGCGATTAAACAGCCGATTAACTGATTTGAGTGCCTAGTGTAAGTTTTTCTAACATATTCGATCGTGTTAACGAAGGTCATAGTCAATGACCAATCAAACATCGATTCGTGCTCGAAAGTGAAGACGCTAACGCACGTGATTGGTTGTACCCTCAGATCATAAAAACAAGGAGATATGCCATCATAGCAAATTAGTACCGGAACAACTGATGCCACTTTTAGTACATTTTTCGACACAATTACGCGCATAATTAAGCGCTCCTTGTATATAAAAAGATCTCCCACGCATTAAACATTCCGCACACCCTCAATTTTACACTGTTAATCGTCACTCAACACTAGCACTAAACTAAAACACTGTATTTATACCATCGATCGTGTTCGGTTCGTCGCTACATTTTTAATATGAGCAATTTGCTCAAAATCATGCATCAAGTTGTACCATTCACTTTGAGAGAAGTTTATCGATTAACGCAATGGTTTGCAACTAGCACTCAGCATTCAGAGCCTAGAAACCAAAGAGTAAATCTAAAGCTACTCATCTACGGTAATCTTTTTAGTAATTAAATTTCTGGTAACAATAATAACATTAACAGATGATTGAGTGACAAACAAGCTGACGGCAGACCTGGGTTATAATGAATCCGGCGTAAATTGTTGCCGGACCAATGTCCGGTGCGTGTACACACATTCATTATAAACCATACACCACCGCGAATCCGGTAAAAAATCGGTCCGTTGTCCGGAGAAAAAAACCAGACGTCTACAAGCGCCCTAAGACTATCTCTTTGGTCATTGGTTAAAACGATGTCATTATGAGACCATTCTGACACGATTATGACAATAACAATAGCAGACTTGGGGCCCTGATGGTAAGTAGCCACTACCGCCTATGGATGCACATCTGCAACACTAGAGGCATCGCAGGTGCGTTGCCCATCCTAAAGACTAAGTTGAAATATCTCATGTATCTGTAATTACACTGGCACCCATATCCTTCAAACAGCAACTCAGGGACCTACATAATAGTGTTAGCTATTAGACAATTGTTTATATCGCTACCATGATTCTATGACCCAAGTCGTAAACTCTCGCGTGGAACGACTGCAAGAAGAATATAATAGCCAGATTGTGGCTGAACCTAAGACTTTCTTAAGAATACTAGGTATAATCATCATATCAGCCGAAAGACGTCCACTGCTGCACATAGGCATCCCCCAAACACCGCCATATCAGGTAAATCTACTTTAATTGCACAAGTTTCCTCTCAGCTCCCACCCCATGACCGCTCCAAGAACACGCATACAATATTACCATAGCAACCCGCTGATTGTAACGAGCGTCCCCTAAAGGAAGGGTTCTCACCGGAAATGAGGTTTTTATCCCCTCCCCGGCACCGGAAGTGGCGCGGTGAGTTTACGCCATGGGTGACTATCTTAGCCCTAATGTGGGTAGGTAAAATATGCGTAGCTGTGGTAATGCAAAAATTTAGTTTTTTGGGTAGTTATGGGTGTTATTTTTTACTAGCTTTTGCCAGCAGCTTCTCTGGCGTGTAAGGCGGAAATAAAAATTTGAAAGTTTGAAGTTGATCAGGCCAAGCAAACACCTTTTCCCATACAAATTTTGCCACCCTTTTCACCATCTCGAGAGTGGAATTTTGGAGGTACGGAACCCTAAAAAACCACCTATTCTTACTCAAGATTGACAGCAAAGAATAATGCAAAACAATCTCAAGTTAAACCTTAATAAACGACAAGTTTTTCAAATAATCGAGACTATTATGACTGATCAGTCATTTGTTCTTCATGTCTGTTATTATTACG
Source organism: Thalpophila matura (assembly GCA_948465475.1). NCBI lineage: Eukaryota > Metazoa > Arthropoda > Insecta > Lepidoptera > Noctuidae > Thalpophila > Thalpophila matura. The sequence goes on along the minus strand of OX419198.1, from coordinate 6,516,311 downwards.
GCTCGTGCGCAACTCATAACAATCGAGGAAAGATCCGCGCAGTGATAATATTTTCATTTTCATCACTGTTTATATATTGAGGGGATACATACATATTGTTTATCAAGTATACTTTATATATAATATAGTGAGAGCTGATATATATAAGAGGTATATATTGTAATCGTAAATAGGTGCGTAACTATTCTTTGTGTCGTGTCATGTGGATTCTAGGCAAGAAATGGTCTTTGGCCATCTTAGCTATTTGGTAAAATCGCGGAATGTTCCATAAGTTGTGTTCTGGTGTGTTACAGATTTGGAGTGTGTTATTGTGTGTTACATGTTCTGTTGCGTTATAATAAGTGCAACTGGAACAACTAATATTTTATAGGTATGGGTTAATAGTGTGTTACATGTTCTACTGTGTTTTAAGTAACTTGTAACACACTCCTAATCAGTAACACACCCGAAAACAACTTTCGGTGATTTAACCCGTTTACTAATCAGGTCATCAAATAACAATAATTTGCGACACAAATACGAGGACCCCTTTTTCTTATTCTCTTTTTATTTTTCTAAAAGAATTGTTTTATTTGTGCTTGTGCCAAAATTATAAACTTCTATCTTTTATTAAAACTTTCAATTAATTTTAAATGTCATTTATGACATTTTAGTTAAAACTAATTGCAATTTATGAGCTTATACAAAACACCTTACTATTCATAAAACAAAATAAAGTACATGCAATTTCTCCACAAAGAATTAAAATCGATTACAATAAATAAAGTCGGTGTCATCTTATAAGTGACATTTTTGTAAAAATTACCCTTTCTAGCCAGGTGTAGAAATAAAGTGAAATCCAATAGATCCTGTGCGCGTGCGACGGTCACGATTCACGATGTAGCAGTTAAAATAACCGCCCGCTTACGAAATTAACTATTAATATTCTGGACAGGGAGATAGCTGTCTTTTAAAGGTTCTTGGACACTTAAACGAAGTGAAATATAGTGTTTGTAAAAATACTTACATTAAATTATGTAAGTATGGGGGTGAATAAGTGTGGCGAACAAGGGTGTTAATTATGGGAAAGTAAAATAAATCCTCTCTTTATGTAACGTCACTCTGTATAGAAACTATAGCCTTTCGCTTTCAGTCAATTTTTTCCCCAATTAAGGATGTGACGCTTTCTATGTCTAGAAATCAAACTATGATAGCTACTTAAACGAGTAACCTAATTAAATAATTAGGTATAAATACAAATAATAATTTAAAGAAATGTTTTAATAACTCTATTGAGTTTGTTGCCCATTATTCTCAATATAAAACATTTTGGAAATGGCAAATCATTCTCTTTCTTAATTTTTAACTTAAAAAAATAACCCACCATTTTTTTGCATAAGCTCAGATATCTATGAAAATTAAATGATTAACTCTCTCTTATTTGAATACCCAACAACAGCTAGTGTACAACCACCGTAAGGTAGTCCATAGCATTAATTCGTGTATAAAAAGTATATCGTGACACGTGAGGGTCTCTCCCCCGCGGCCGCCATTTTTTCTCAAAGGTGACGCGCGTACGCACCTGTCGTATAGAACTATGAACTGGTAGAGGTCACAGGGTTCAACTTTTTGAATTGGAAAGATCACTATGCGTCCTGCAATTTCTCCAAATTGTAGTTTTCTTCAAGAAATATTTTTAATTGGTTAGCTCCGAAACATTCTAAATTAATCACTAGATTAATAAAGGATCTTGAGAGTACACTCTTACATTATTAAAAACTGAAAATTAAAAATCATAAGTTTACTTTTCGCGCAGACTAGTAGGTACTAGGTACTACATCCTACATCAAAGCAGCCTCACTCAAGTTATTTATAATTATATTTACAGATAGTATGTAACTTTGCACCAGGGATGTTACGAATATCCACCTCCACTTCCACTTCCGCACAAAAATAATGCGAAGCTTTTGTTTGCAGATGTCAGTTGAGCAAGTTGCGAAACTAAATTCTGGGCAAGGCTAGAGCGTGGCCCGAGCCGCGTGCGTGCTGTGCTTGTTAATATTTGATTACTTACTACCTACCTATCTTTGTTTATTATAAATCAGATTAACTAAAAAGTTCCAACTTTTTCATTTATTTGTGTAAATTAAGAAGGTATCTATTAAAAAAGCTTGACTCCCGCATCCGCGTTGGTTAGAAATTAATTAGAAAGGTCAGCATCTGCCTCCGCAGATCCCGCAACAATGCTTTGAACGACGACCGACTCGGTCGAGTGCCACCTCTACACATTCTACAGACCCGTCTCAACTGACTGCGCACGCGACTACAGAACATCCCTTTCTCAGGAGACAGTTGCGAAGAATCGACCGTTACACAGTACGCGGGCGATTTATAGCCGGAGAGCTCCACACGTTCCTTCACACTACCTATTAAATAGAAGAAATGCAACAATTAATTTAATTGGATCTAGTCCTGCTCCACTTAAGTATATCTCTGTAATCCTTAGTTCTATTGATAGTAAAAAGTCAACTTTAATAGGACGTATCATCTCGAAATAAAACTGACTTTTAATGCTCAACCTACCTTTTTCTAAACACATTTGAGAGATATCCTGCCATCCAAAAGTTAAAGTGACCATAAAATTCTCTCCTTCCCTTTTTCTTAGCATTTTGGCGTCAGTCTAGCTAGACTCCCTTTTAAATATGACAAATGCTTTTTACTTCTTAAAAAACTGTCTCTTCTATACCATAAAAGGTCCGTCTCAGTCGATTGCGCACGCGACTACAAACATCCCTTTCTCGAGACAGTTGGGAAAAATCGACCGTTACTCAATGCGCGGGCGATTTATAGTCGGAGAGCTCCACTCGTCCCTTTACATTATTATTTTTATGGAAGAAATGCAACAATTATTATTTTAACTGGATACTACATCTAGAAAAAAGGCCACTGATAAACGTCTGGGCTCACTACTAACTTTAGGCTAAAGGAATTCAGAACATAATTTTACTTGGTAAGATAAATTTTAAACTCCGGTTAAGTAAGTGGCTATTACTTAACAAGTTCTAGCCGATGTACAGCTGATAATTTAAGTCATAACTTTGTAACTACGAAAGTAGCAGTGAAATACAATCTACTATATAAAGCGGATTTATAGTCGTAGAGGTCCACCTTCTACTTATTTAAATGCGACTTCAGAGTGTTTTATTGATGGAACTCAACAAGGGCCTTCATTGGTAGAACCATTTAATTTAAATTTATAAAATAGTTTAAAACAAAGTCGCTTTTCGTGTCTGTTTGTATGTTTAGTTCTTCTAAACTACCCAATAGATTTTAATGGGATTTCCACCACCATTTAAAGAATTTATTCCGGAAGATACCCTATAATATAGGGTTTGCAACAACAGGAATTGAAGAAAGGGAATACTAGGTATCTATATTATACATTATATTATAATGTATAATATAGATACCTAGTATAAGTAGCAAATTTATAATCTGTAGCAGTGTGTAGGTACTTGTTTGCTCACATTCCAAACTCAAGTCAATATCTATACGCGAAGACTTGTCATTGGCTTTGTGTTGATATGCTGTTATTAACTCAGTTTTGTTGTAGCTGTAAGTCTTCCATGTTTTAAATAAATAAAAAAAAAAATAAATAAATAAAAAAGATTTATGTGTATATTACGTTATTATATAACTTAGATACCTACAGCACAGAAATCTCGATGTTTTGACGCCACATTCGAAGATTGCACCCGTACGAAATAGGAATGGGTCGCTATGATAAACATACAAGACTGCATAGTTTAGTTATAGTTCTGATCCTAAAATTAATTAAATGATCAAATGAACAACAGTCCACCTTCCCTTCCTTCTACAACAATATTCGAACAAAATAAACAGTGAAACTCATTGACTGCCAAAATAAGCGACACCATCCTAAAGGTACCTATTAAGTTCGCGTGACAATGTACTTACTGCCTTTACTTTGTCAAAAGTTCAGCTGCATTTAAAAAGTGTTAGTAGTTCTGTCTGATCTTAAATTATTTATTGATGTTCATTGTTCACTACCACTTTTATTGCTTGTGGATTATGTGCAAGCGACTTGCATAGAGTAATGAGAAAAGTGACATCTATCCATGGTTTTATTTCGGATAATGTTAACATAGATTCGGTTTTAGTTTCAAGAGCTTACGATTAATCTGGAAGAGTTCTAACGGTTTGTCAGTTTGGCAAATATTAATACGAAACTATTTTGCTAGAAAAACCTAAGAAAACAAAAGAAAGCTTCAAGACTTTTTAGACAGAAAGAATAGGTATTTAGGCGAATAACTCACGGAGCGATGCGGCACCGCCTGCTGCTGCGATGAGCGATTTCCGCGCGGAGTTGCGGTGTCAAGATTAAATCGATTAGGTACTCTTTTACCCCTCTTTCTAAAGAGGGGTAAAAGATTTTGATCCGCTCGACCGCGCGCCGCTCCGTGTTATTCGCCAGGACCAATGATATGGAAGATACCTACGAATACCATCATTTATGTCATTTTAATTTGTCCAACATAAAATGATGACCTAAGAACGACCCAATCTGAACCCTAACTCTATTTGCACACAGTAAGAATTCGATAAAATTACCATCAATAAAATAAAGTCTCGAACTTTTTGCTCGCATTCAACTCGAATCAAAGCTTTTGTCTCTGAATCTGAACTGTTTGAACCAAGCGTTAGTAACAAAGGAACCATGCACGGCCCGGCCTTGAACTTACACTCATCGACCTGCTAGATCTCATATCTGTACCATTACGAGTTAGATGTGGACGGATCTAGAGATTGTGTCATACCTACATAGTGTTGATTTTAAAAACTTCAGTTATTTATCTATGTTGTGTTTTTCTTATAAAACTTGGAGAAGGTACTTAGGTTCATACAGAGGTTTTTTTAGAGACAATTTCATGCTACGCTTTAAAGTCATTGCTAATTCGCGATACTATACAGGGTGGCAGGTTAGACAGTGGAAATTTTAAGGGGTCATTGTACTCATCATTATGAACAACTTATACTATGGGACGTACCCTGAAATCGCGAAAAAACATGTGTGGCAGGTTAGACAGTGGAAATATTTTAAGGGGTCATTGTACTCATCATTAAGAACAATTTTTACTATGGGACCAACCCTGAAATCGCGAAAAAAAATCTGCTGTTCCATACATTTTGTTGAGTTATGTGAACATAAATGTATGGAACAGCTAATTTTTTTTGCGCGATTTCAGGGTTGGTCCCATAGTAAAAATTGTTCTTAATGATGAGTACAATGACCCCTTAAAATATTTCCACTGTCTAACCTGCCACACATGATAAGTGCTAAGACACCGGACTTAAAAAGAAAACCTTGACCCTAGATTGCCCTAGAAGGCCGATTCTCGTAATTAATTTAGCACTATGACTGATAGTTAAGGTATGACATTAGATTTTGAATTGTCTAAAAATGGAATTCTGCTAATCAGTTTTATCGTTAATTGAAGCACGAGAATAATATATTTTTTGTTGTTGTACAGTTCCATTCATACCTATAAAACAATTAATCGAAGCAGTTCAGAATCTGCAGCTTTTGTGTTGATCAACTTTTGGTCAAGTTTCACGTTTGTCGTTGTTTATCAGAAGAATAACATTTATCACATGATGACACTGAAAGTAGATCGAAACTATATTTTGAACATTTTAATTAGGAAAATTGCCCTTCTGATTTATCCTTCGGCGTTTTGGTTTTCTCGGAGAAAGTATAGGTACCTCCTTATCGCATCGATGTTCCTATAACTGCAAAGTTTAAGGCATTGAGTTGGAATCTGTAATACCTAAAAAAAAAATAGAAAAAATGTTTATTTACCTAGTTTCTGATAGATGTCGCCAAACGCTCATGAGGCGTTACAAAGGGATCTCAATTTTCGAGTTGACCGAGCGGGTCGCGGTAGCTCAGTTGGCAGAGCATTAGCACGGTACGCTACAGGTCGCAGGTTCAAATCCCGTTCGCTACATTCGATTTTTGAGAATCCCTTAAATATTTAATAACTATAGGTACTTAGTTAAAACATTTGGCAGTAATACGAACTAAAAACCTATACGAAATAATTGAAAAATGAAAAATCTTGGTTAAAAAAACCACTAGCACAGTCATGAAGTAGGTATCGTTGAGTTTTGGAAGGATAACTACCTACCTACGAGCTTATAGTAAGCTCACATCTTTGCTGTTAATTATTAAAAGAGAACTTAAAATTAGTCGAAACACAATATCTACCTAGGCATTAAAATCTGTCCAACAGTTTCCAAAACCTACCTCTACATAAATATGACTTAGGAAATCCCTCAGCTTTTAATAGTCCAGTGTATAATTTTAAGATCTTTTAACTTAAAATTATACGTGTTAAAATATAAACCAATCCAATTCGTTCAATAAACCTGCATTAAACCGATATCAACCTAAATTACACTACCTAATTACTTTAAACAAAAACAAACAGTAAAACAATCTCTCTCTGCCGCCATTGGTTCTCAATTCAAAATAAAAACGAACGACGCGTTCGAAGTTCAAAGCTTTCGGATAAAATATCTCTGTTACGTCTTGAAGCGAGACGATCCTGCGGACATTTGAGGAAAGAGATAGGTATATGAGACGTCATACGTGTGAGAGGGACAGGTGCTGCGCATCTCGGCGGGATGCCAGAACGGCAACGTCGCGTCCACCAATCGACGAACGCTCATCTTGTTTGTTTTCCAATTTATTTATTTTTTCTGTTTTGGCTACCGAGACTTGTGAATAGCGTGGAATGGGTATCGATTTTGGTACCTACTGATATCGGGAAATGTTGAAAATTTGTTCGGGTGAAAACTATATTGGAGTAAATGGAGCGAATATGTCACTTAGAAAATTAAGGCGCTCGAGCTCTGTGAGAAGCAAACTTTGTGGTAATTAAGCGATGAGTTTGATGTTAGTTGAATCGAACGGCCGGATAAGTGTAATTTTTCAGTTTTAATTAAATTAAAAATAAATACACGGCTCAATAATTTTTGGTACTTCTTTAGTCGATTATATTCCCTATATTAACATTACATAAAATATGCCAGTTTACGCTCAAAATTTTGAGAACTATGCGACGAAAAATATTTTTTGAGTTCTGTTTTATGATTTTTTTTATTATGATCCTATTTATATGAAAGCATTTGACAATACGCTCAATTTTGTCTGGCTTGTAATAAGTACCAATACGTCTAACTGTGCGACAAAAAACTGAGGGCCTTACCACAAAAAAGATAAACATCTGTTAAACACGAATGCTAGGTACCAAAAATAATACACACTTGTTTTAGACAAGTTAGTGCTAAAACAAGTGCCTATTATTTTTGGTAGCATTCGTGTTGAACGTGTGTTGAACAGATGTTTATTTTTTGTGGTACGGCCGTGAGCGTTTTACGGTGTCCGTACGTTTGGGTAGCGCCTTAATATTGTGCTAAAAGCTTTATGATATCTTTCCAATAAAATAGGTATTCTCATAATTTAGGTACCTACCTATTTATCATTGTAATTTCGAAACTATTTTTATATTTATTTGATGTTTTGCATAATAGGCAATCATCAAATTCATTTCAAATAGTTTTACACACGTTCAAGGAAAAACTCAATACAGCCACAGATAATATAATACTATACCTACGTACAGATGCCTCATCTCATACAAAGAAATGTGACCGATTTAGCGCGGGCTATCTTCGGGCTATACATTTTTCCGTGCTTAAAGGATTTTCCAAAATTTGAACAAATATTTTTCATGATGAATTTTTTCATGTTTACATAAACTTCAATAACAAATCAATACATATAACGCCATCTATTATGAGTTATTTCAACAAATGTTTCTTTGTTCCTGATGAGACCCCATGATACAGCCTACAAGTTACAAGTACCTACAACGTCCTACATAATTCACATATTTTCCTTCGAATACCAAGAAGTATGAATACGTGGCATAATACGAAAACAAAATTAATCGTCAACAAAGCGGAGATAACGAAATAAATATACAATTACACGAAATAATAACAAAAAATTATGCCGACACGGCGATCGCGTGACAAAACGGAACGCGGAATAAAAAAAAAGCAGATACTAAAATATTTTTTCACTCGCCCTTTCCCGCCATTTTAGCTGCCAGTTCATTTGGTCTTTTTAATTAAACAAAGAGCGAAACAAACGATTATAATTAAGATGAAAGAAGTACGAGAAAAACAAAAAAAAGTTATGGGAAATAAAATGACGAGAGTTCATAAAAAAGCTCTAAGTACTTAGAGCTTTTTTATACTTCTTAGTACCTACTTAGAGCTATATGAATAAAAATGTGAGTCTGTAAAAAAATTAAAACCTTTTGATTTTTTCAACTGTTTAAATAAGTAGGTACCTATGGTATGTTTATTAGTTTTGTTTTTGTTTTTACTCAGATAAGTTACAAAAAATTTCAACACAGATAAAATATAAAAACTAAAGTCTACGCTAACATTATTCATTAACAAACAAACAGACATTATAATTATGTACAAACCTCATTGACTACGTCCAGTAAGTAGTAACACACTACGTTCAGAACCGTAAACGTTACAGCGTTAATTAAAATATGGGTTAACTGTCTGCATAATGTTGGCGGGAAAAAAGATGGCGTCCTTTGTCGATTGCTTCGCGACAAGCTTTCATTTAAAAATGTATGATTGCGTGAAACAACATGAACTTTAGCGATGAATACTTATGTGAATTTTAATTCGCTGTTATTGGTTTATTATCATATTTTTATTTCAAAGCTAACCGATATAATTCATTTTACAGACGGTGAAAAAACTAAAAAGTTGATGTAGATAGTAGATACACATCAACGATAAAATAAATAAAAAATGGAGCTTCTTTTATTGATACATATTGCGAAGTGATGAAACCTAGATCAATATATTTTGTGTACGGTCAACGACTTATATGTCGCTGATCATTTCGGAATTTTAATAATTAATTATCGTAGAACCTATATAATTTATTGTTTTAAATACTAGTTTACAAAGTATTATCTCCTCTTCAATGATTTGTTACAAGCCAGTTTTCATTCATAAAACTTTCTCAAACTATACGGTCCGATGTCGCTGAGTGTACCTACCAGAAATTAATAAACCATGTGCTAACCAATGTGCTAACTAATTATTTGTACCTGTACACAAATAATAATGATCAAATGAAATTGATGAAAAATCAACTGTCTGCAACTCTGAAGAGTCACCGTTTCCCATAGTTGTGTCCAATGTAACCTTTATATCTGTATCATATAATATCCTGTATACATAGATACTCAGCAAAAACAAAAGACATCAGCTCGCTTATAACCTGTCTTCATAATCGTAAAAGCTGTGGGCTGACCCTCGCAGCCGGCCAGCCGTGACGATTCATCTCTGCGTGGCTCCCAAGCAGGCATTATTATATTTGTTGTGTGTCATCCTTAAACTCTTTGTTCTCATTTCTTCGGTTTCATGCCCAAAAGAGAAAGGTTCCGATGGCTTTCCGTAGTATTTCAGTATCAATGTATATGTATATACTTGTTCTTACGCAACCATTTACTATCATAGTTCAGAAAAAAATTGCGATGCCCAAAAAATCTTGTTCGTTTATGGATTGAACTCAAGGTTCGATTTAGATTCGATTCGACTTAGAGGTCGATTTATATATTTCAAAGTTATAATGGGCTTGTGACCTGTTAAATAGATGTCGTTACTATCAGCTTTGACCTTTGTGATAAATTTGTAAAATTAATTGATTTATTTCTTATTTCTGTTCACTTATCATTAATTATTTTTGAAGACTAAATGGACTGTGGACTCTCTTTGGCGATATTCTCTCTTTCCGGAAAGTATTAGTATTAATATAGCTTCAACTTTATTAAATGCCTTCTTAATATGTATGACCCACGTAGCAATGGACAGATGTAGACTAGGTCCCGTGACCCAGCCAAGCGAGACGGAGTCATCTCCCTTGCCGCTCCCAGGCAAAAACTTATTATGTCCTGTCCTTGGACTTGCAAATTGCTGGGAATAAGTACTGGTCTTTAAGACCTATTACAGGAGTATTTGTTAAACTGTGGTATTAGTCTATTTTGCTCTTTTGTGAAATTACTTTGTGAACAGTTTGTTATTACAGCGTCAAGATTACTAGTTCGTGCAGTATAGGGTTTCTTATCGAGAAGTCTCGAAGCGGGAATTCCCGGGAAATTTGGCCTTAGTCGAGACGGGAAAAAAGGGTCGAGTACCCGGGAAGTCGGGAAATAAAAAAAAAAACAAACAAAATAGCAATTTGACCTTAATTCCTGTGTTACTTATAACAAAAATTATTTCCTCTATCTCCTCTCCCCTTTTACATCCTTTTACTACCCAATAAGACACCCACCTTCCGCCCGCCCCACCCCGTGATCTCTCTGTTTGTTTAGTTCAGTCACTCGCAAACATATTTGACCGCGTAGCTTGTGTCGGTGCGCCTACCTTGAGTCGCCGGAGACTTGTGTTTCAAATATCAGCCTTCTCAATAATCGTAACTCCCTCGTTATTATTACAAAAGTTTTATATAAGTAGGTATATTTCATAAAAATAATTATTTATTCTAATGAAACATTTTGACTTTTGCATAAGGTATACATACATAATTATATCAAAGTAATCATACTTGCCAGTAACAGCTACTTAATTATAAAAAAAATATGTCTGTGATTGTTATTTTTAAAGGTTTTACTAAAATTTTATTCTAGTTTTAAAACTCTGTTATTAAAAAGGTAATTAAGTAGGCATATTTATTGGTTAATTGACCAAGACTGATTAAAATGAACATATTGTTGATTACGAAAATGTGTTTTTTATTTTAAAACCTTTTTCATACATTTTTATTGAGGTTAATCAAATTCCGACTTCCCGGGAATTCCCGGGAAATGGTGCTCGAGAAGTCTCGGTATCCGGGAACAAAAAAAGTCGGGAAATGAGAAACCCTAGTGCAGTAGTAAAATGTAGGAATGGAAATTATTGCTTTTTTAGATAATTTCCACTAGACTTTACATTTTGTATAAACGTATCGAATCGATCGATAACGTATCGCTATAAGAGACGTATCGATTATGAATAGTTGTTACAGCTATTCCTTTTGAACTGATCAAACTGGAGCCGTAATTAACGACTATTACAACAATAAGAACATTTTTGGAAAAATCCACTCCAGGTATGATACAATGCTTCATGATATAAGATGAGGGTATTGGCCAGGGTTTCTATATTGCGATATTAATCATTCGATTCACGAATGTTCGGCTAAATCAGAAAGCTGAACTTAAGACCCTTTACACCGACAATAGTACCTACATATTATTGTTATTATCACCACGAATGACAAAAGAGTTCTTGATAGCACTGTGGTAGTTACTAATGTAAAGATCCTGCTTTCATTCCTCTTGCTTGACGTAACCAGCTAATTCTATTATCTTTTTATAGCTGCATAGTTCAGAATCAATCTGATATGTGAAATTTTGCAAAAACATGCGTACAGTAATAAACCTAATTACCCAACGATTACAATATGAATCTCACATAAATTGGTATCAGATGATGCATCTTGTGTATCGTAAGACTTATCTTAGGATTTGATCGTTTTATGTAACATGGTGTGTTATCGGGCGCATTCGAGCGACAAATGCATCTCGTAATTCCAGGGACGGAGTTGGGTAGATGGACGATGTTGTGTACTACATATCTCGCGTACATTATGGTCCATGCTGGTCCATTATGGACCACTTTGGTGGATATCTTGTACAAATAACCACAAAAAACTATCCAATTGTTTTAAAATCAGCGTTTAGTGTACCGAATGCATCTGATTGCATGGCAGTTACAGATCTTTTAGATGGAAGAAAATATTCTTATTAGATTATCTGGGCATAATAAAAAAAAAATATTGTCTCTTGCAGGGTTTATTGGCCTTAATTTTTCTCATGATTTACCCGTGATTTTAAACTGACTCTTGTTTATACTATTATCCACAAGTAAATGTACGCTACTGATCTATTCTCTTAAGAGTGCTGTAAGCAATTATCTTCATTTGCATTTACAACTTCCTTGGATACTAAACTACTGATAACCGTACTCTTCACGTTTCTTTGTTCCCTGAACAGGAAATACAACGATGCTTTAGAATAACTATTTAAAAGGAATGTTAGTAGCTATTGCTGAACATGGCTCTCTCTAATAGATTTTATTGATTTTTATTTATTTATTTAAATTCTTACAATGCTCCCACAGGTTTACCCCAATATAACATTGTAGCAACTATTATTAAATATATATGAATAAATCATGCTGATACAGAGGACAAATAATTAAGTGTCACTTTCTCAAATTCCGCCAAAGAACAAGTAAAAATATCAAGCCGTTGCGGGACACTGTTGAGTATCCTTAATGCTCGAACAACCGGCGTGTACTTTAGTATATTTGTACGGGCTACCGGTACGTCCAACAGTTTCCATCTCGGTCCCTGCCGCAGCCTGGTGTTAGGGACGAGCAGTCACAATGACATGAGAATTTGTGGATTATCTAGTTTACCACGAAACACGAGAAAAATGTATTTAGCTAGAGCTAAGTTACGCCGAACCTCCAACTTATAGTAACCAACCATTCCTAATACAAAGAGGGTTGGATACATAAGTATTTGTTATCTGCAGCCTGATTCTATCCATTTTCAAATACAAACATTTCTTTGGTGATATCAGGTTGTCTTCTGCTAATTGTATTCTCATAAATCTAGTGGTTTTATTGTAATCGACCTATCTCATCGTTAGATGTAATAGATAGCGATGTCGTAGACACCAATTACTGCGGGACTATAATTGATCTCATTGTTTTTATATTTAGATGATGCTGTTGGACTCTTTGATGTCTGATAATCTTTTACGACAAAACATAAGTTGGAGCACCGTTTTTTTATCTTCTGCATGTCCTGTCGTTTCCAGGTTTTGCTTTTTAGTATTTTTTTCCCCATCTGGGTCTTTAACATATTCAACTGATTCATTAACTTTAATAATATCATCTTTTATAACAAGTATCTACTGACAATCTTCCGCGGCCCCACTAATCTTTAAATGTAACATCTGTTCCATTTAGATTCGTCATCATTGGTACGCAATTATAATATCTAAATAGTTTGTTTATTAACGATGATAAGTTGTTTGTGTTATCAACTAACTAATAGAAATCATCCACGATTTGGATGATGATACCACGTCGGGTCTTAAGTATTTAACTATATTTATTATCATAACAATCTATCTAAATTAGGTAGCTACTTAGTGGGTATTTATAATACATACCATTTTAAGGTAAACTTTGATACACTGCTAACGAAAATACCAACAACAAGATAAATTCTATAGTTTATTAGGGGGCCAGATCAAGTAAAAATTCAACATTTTAATTTTAACCTAATTAATAATGATGTAGGTACCTAAGTAGCAAATTCTCAAAAAAATATATACCATTGGCTTTAAAAAAAAATTACGAAAAAGATAAATGACCAAAACTAATACCTAATTATAGTCCAGTATTGCTTCCGTGACTACTCCAAAATGTGAACTTGATGAAGACCTAGTTTATCTGTAACAATGACCAAAGGCAGTCTCAAACTCTTCATCAGACTTTAATTGCGATAAAGTCTTAATTTATAGTTTAAGGGCCCTTTAGCTGGATGCCCTTTACAATTCTGTTTCAAATCCGCACCTGCAAGCATTACTTATTCAGAAAGAACAGCTCCCTGTTCTCACGAACTGCGTACAACCCATGTATTGGAGTAAAAAGGTTACAAATTCATCCTCTCAGGGACAACTGACCCTTCATTAGAATCCCAACCTTATGATTTTGACATACAGTTGAATTTTGCGGAAGAAGTTATTTGTTGGTTAGACTGTTGTGTAGGTGTAGTGTAGGTAATTTATTTCATTAGGAGAAGGCAGGATACGTGTCCCTCGATGTCTTCACGGGCCAGTGGCTCTGCTGGTCTGAGCATGTCGAGACGGGAGGAAAAAACATGTTAGTCCAGCAGACAGACTCAATTCAGAAAATATTATATAGTTCTCATACTGGCGATGTTTTTAAAGTTTTTTTTTCGTCTTATCAAATTTAAAAGGTTACTTATATAAATGCGAAAGTGAGTTGTAGTTTCTGAAATTTTAACTTTTTTTGGTCAATGTCAATCGCAACGCACAAGTAACAGCTTGCATTGTATTCAGATTGGTTTTCAGAAAATGGTGAGTTTGCTGTCTGGTTGGTATGTTTTTCACGATTTAACTACCAAACTAAGTTTGAATAAATTGTTTATTAAGCTAATGTAGGCATTTCGTTTAAAAATGTTATAACAATTATATGCTAGAGAGAGAAATCAGGTTCTTATCTTGCACAATAATTAAAATTGTAATTAATTGAATTACACTTACTCAAAAGTACGTAAGCGTTATCTTGCATCATTAGATAAAATTATCGATTTAATCATGGAATGGATAATTTATCTCTTCACTATCGTATTTTTTTATTTCGAGAGCATCTAATTGATAGTGGACTTTGGTTTTGCAATTACATCTAGGAATAAGGAACAATTAAATAAAAAATTGCTTATGACACGGCGATGAATTAAAACTGAAAAATCTACAGAAAGTTACCAGAAATATTTTCCGTCAATTATAAATTATTATGACGATTCCACTTTGCAGTCATGTTTTTTTGCAATCTATTTATTTTAATGTTATCTACCTTAAAGCAGGGACACGTCTTTTAATCCATTTTAATTCAATTAATCATTCAATAATGGTCAACGAAACAAAAAAAAAAAACGATAAAATGCATTTTGTAACAGTTGACTCCTAGCCTACGTAGCCCCCACATCTTAGTTTATATATGCGAAACCGCCTCGCCGCCCATTACTGAGGAATGGAAGAAACAAGTCATTTTATCTTTAAACTTATTTCCGTTCGCATATATTAAGTAGTTGACAATATACGTAATTCGGCAATGCCATGTCTCGTTTAATTAAATTATGTAAGTAAGTACCTACATTTCTTGTTATTCTTTTTGGCATGGCCATTATTTTGTGTCCAGTACATTAACTTGATATTGTTAATTTTATTCGGTAAAAATAAACTGCTGCAAGGTGGTAGGTAGATAATTAATTTAAGTAGGTATTGGACATGACAATATGTACAGTCAAAGACTAAAAATGTCTACCACCTCAAGGTCCTTAATTTGCCTTTATATTTCTGGTTCAAAGAGTTGCTTGCAAAAAAATATACAAAGTGTTTGACATTCGACCAACCCCAAAATTCCTTGATCGAAGATCTTAAAAAACAATAATTAAAAGATTCGGGCACCTCACATGGCATCCAGTCATCACAATATTCACATCTTATTCATTATTCTTCATTTGGACATGTGATTAGATTGACATTGCGTACGCGCATCTCTTGAAGCGCAACTCTTAATTCTTTAAGGAATAGGACAAACATTTTAGCTCTGTGGATGTGTTTATAATTTTTTTACTGAATCGATTGTAAAAGCTGTATATAATGTAAAATCAAAGTTAGTTATTCGATTATGAATTATTGTTTTTTTTATCATTTAACGCTTCAATGTACGCTATAAATTAAAAACTTGGAAAAAGTTATTTATTATCTTTTAATATGATAATATAATAGAAAGTTATGAACCTTATGGTTACTGATAATGACTATCGATTCGTGCTATACAAAAAAAAAAAATAGGATGTTTTTTGCATAGGTGTCGGTTCGATGACTCGCTGAGGCAAGCGATTAAAAAAAAATGCTATTTCGCGTTATATTAATGCAAAAGTTTGTGTTAGGGTATATTTATGTGTGTAATTTTGTTACTCCTTCACGCTGAAACAGCTGGACGGATTTTGATGAAATTTTACAAAAATGTAGCCTAGGACCTGAAAAAACACATAAGTACTTTTTATTCATTTTCATGCAAACGAAGTCGCAGGCTGAGCTAGTTCATACATAAAAAATTGTTTCCTTTGAGCAAAATTTAGAAACATCAATATTTAGTTTACTTTCCCTTTAAGATCGATCTTTCCAGCCTGTATCTTTAAATGATGCTTATGAGCAGAATTTAAAATATTTGACAAACTGCATCAAATGTGACATTATTGCGGTGTAAATTCTGACCCTAAAATGGAAAAAAAATTACTTTGACTGGATAAAAAGTGATTAACAAATTAAGGTAAAACGCCTAGGTAATGTAGGTGTGTCACACAAGTAGGTAATTTAACATAATACAGACCACAATAGACGTCATGTAAGTACAGAAGTAGGCACGAGAATGATGACTTTCGGTGTTTGTGGCTGTTGCAGGTAAATCCATACCAATTTATTATATTAATAATATTTATTAATCATTTGTATAATTCGTTCAAGTCACGTATTATGTTTGTTGATGTAAATTGAGGTGGGCATTGATCTTAATTTCCTTAAAGCCTGATCCATAATGACGTAGTGGCTGTTACGGGTTAAACTAAAACTCGCGTACAGTCTTGGGCTTGATATGGTACAGTAATAAAAGCTTAACCAAAAATAAAAATATATTTTAATTGTTCTTTGCCTAATTTATCTTAGAGATTAAGAATTGGAATCAAAAATCGAAATAAATAAGAAATAAAATGATTATGCCGTTGACATTTTGCAAAAACCAATAAAACAAAAACGGGTGCATGCTGGCTGGCGCGTGCCTCCATAGAATATCATGTCGACAGTAACTAAAACCTTTGAATTGAGAACTCATTAGTCGGGCTGTACTTCATTGGATCATTCACATCATACTTAACCTCACTGTCACAAATACGAAGATTTCTCTTTAATCCAATTACGTACAAAAGCAAATAAAAACTGAATTTAAATACTCTTGAAATACTCGATCACACCAAACTAATTTCATATCTGTACCGACATACACAATCTGAAGCCCAGCGTTCTATGGGCGTCCGCCGTGTCCTTTCGTGTTATGTAATGAGCCCGCTGAAGTGTTCACCAACTTTTTTTATTACTGTACCTTCGCCAATATTAGAGCGTTGTTTTCATTAGCATGAAGGAAATTTTCTTCCTATTACTAATACAATTTGCGGCTAGGATCTTATTCAAAGGACCGGTTAGTCATTTTACCTAGTCATGATTGGAAGTTTAACGAACCTTTTTAGACTATAGGTTAAAGGAAAAACTTGTGTTAAGTTAAATCTATTCTTCTATAATATTATTATTAATAGGTAAGTTTGTATGTAGTATAAGGTAATCTCCGAAACTACTGATCCGATTCTGAATATTCTTTCACTAGTGGGAAGCTACATTATCCCCGAGTACCTACTATAGGCTACTTTTTATCCCAAAAAAATGTAGTGTGGGTTTAAATGTAGAACATAATCAGCCTTTATCGTTCCCACTGTTAGGACTTGGGCCTCCTCTCTGTGAGAGGAAGTGGGCCGGGCTTGGTGGATACCAAGCAAGGTTTTGTGTTTCCATGCAAAATTGTTTTTTTACAATTAAAATTACATCAGTCTACGTCATCAACGTTGCAGGCACATACAATTATAATGTTTTCGCAACTTTATTACGAATATGACATTATCTTCCAATGAATCCGACTTCGTCATCACTCCTTCTTCACCATCGTTACCATTCTTAAACGAATCTCAATTGTTTTTATTTAAAATAACGTCAATCCACGTCGTCAACGTTGCAGGCACATACTATTATAATATTTTCGCAACTTTATTACGAAGATGACATTATCTTCCAACGAATCAGACTTCGTCATCACTCCTTCTTCACCATCATTACCATTCTGACCACGTTCGGTGATCTTTCGATACGCAGAATCCGAATACAATGGGTCGCGGTGAAATCGATGTGTGTCCTTATTCTGTAGAGTAGAAACTACATAGTTATTAGTTATGTATGTAGCACTCACGAATTTTTATCCATACACTTTTTAGGTACGTGAGCGGTTGGATCTCTAATCTTGGTGGGTGTGCAGAATAAAATTTGCGATAATTTTTGTGTTAGTACCTAATTGTTCACACTTTTGGTTAACTTTTGAACTGGTTGCGGTTGTTTTGGGTATTTTTTTGATGCTCAATCAACGGGTACATGTAAAAGGAAAAGGCCTGACTCACTCGCTGACTGGCACATCAACGCCCAGCCCACACTCTTGGACTTAGAAAGCTGAAATTTTGCACAGAGGGTTATGATGTTG
Organism: Thalpophila matura; assembly: GCA_948465475.1. NCBI lineage: Eukaryota > Metazoa > Arthropoda > Insecta > Lepidoptera > Noctuidae > Thalpophila > Thalpophila matura. Next base: position 6,497,981 of record OX419198.1, on the reverse strand, counting down.
ACAAGTACCTAATAAGGGCCCATTTTTCGAAATTCCTATGTGATACTAAAGTCCACGCGAATGAAGTCGCGGGCAAAAGCAACCTACGTAATAATTATATTTAATACATTCCAAAATGTAAAGTCAGATAAAATAATAGACAATGTTGGGCATGGCAGCAAGTGTAGGGGGATTGATTTGGTCGGTAAAACAATTATGACTGTCCAAAACCACAAAAACAACAAAATTCATAGCTGTAAAAATATCTACTTCCTTCTTGCTTTACCTAACGTTATTAATTATTATTAGTTTATTTGTCCTGTTCTAGATGATCGTCATAATTATTCATTAGTTATTGACAAAAATGTGTTCATCTTTTACAGTCCAGATTCTTTTCTCAATGTTTCTAGTTTCCTAACTACCTACTAAAACATTAGGTATCTTTATGAAGCGACCATCATAACCAGAACCTTTATCATTACAATATCGCTATTGCATGACAATAGTTAACCAGAATAAGTAAAGATCTAGATTTAACCGGAAAACTGTGGTTGATTGGTTGGGCAGTTTTTGGGAACTAAAGTGATTGTCACTATGGAAATTCCCTCTTAATTTTTTCCCTCTTTTTAAGACCTATGATTCAGTGACCCTCATTGTTCGTATTGAACCTAAATACCTACTTTAAGGAGAAGAATAAGTGACTGTTACTTCGCTTTGCTTATGTGTCTTTCTGGTTGCTGCGTCATAGGTTAGCGGGTCAAGAACCGCGGATGGAAAAACAAAATCTTCTTTATTTTGAAATCTCTGGTTAAAGAAACTGATTTCTCTGATTGGATTTTTAAAGCAGTTTGGCAAAGCACGGTCAGCGCGAGCTCATAATTAAGTCGGTTAACATTTCTACTTTAAGACGCTCCCCACACAAGCAACTTTGATCACCAAGTTGTGGCAATAGGAACTCGCCAGCTCGCCACTAGCTGTTTATGACGACTGTCAAATAATATAAAAAAACTTCGCAGATAAAGCAACTCTAGTTGTGTATTTCGAATATCAGCAACCGTTTTGTTTTGTATCGGAATCTTGTAAAAAGTTGACTGTGGCTTCAACTCAAGTTGCTACATCTGCAGAGCCTAACATCGCATCAAAATTGACACAAAATTACTACATATTTATAAATAAGTAGATACTTACATTGGTTTTTTTTGCGTTTTATGTAATAGTCAAGTAGTTGCATCTCTTCCATCTGTTTTTGTTTTTTTATTGTGCTTTAAAAAACTGATTTTTTTGCGGATTTTTGTCCTTGACTGTACCATATAGATAGCTTTTTCTTTCAACTGCTTACTGTACCGCTGCAGTGCAAATAGGTACCCTTGCCTCCATAACAAGTACCTAGTTCTAATTTTTGAATCATCAGAAAAAAGACGAAACCAACGTCATCCCGAAGTTACCGAATAGCTAACTATAGTTTGTAAGTCATGACAATTTTTGACATTTCGTAATAAAATAAAATACCTTCATAAATAGAAAAACCCAACAACACAATTTAAGTAGGTACCTACCTAGTTATTACGCAATGTCAAGGAATAAAAGTTCAATAACCAGATCACAAACAGAAACGTACATTTTTCCTCAAAACTTCTCGCGAGATGCGCAGGAGTCGATCCGAATGCGCGGTCGATGCGCGGGTGGGGCGTGCTGGCATGCGTTTGCGCATATCATTACATGAATCCCACCGAGATGTGCTTTTGAATTATGTTTCCTTTTTACTTCTTATTTATCTTTACTAATATCAACAGCGAATAAATACGTGTGGTCTTCTTGTATGGATTCACCACCCAAACTGTCTCCGGTAGATTCATTTTTAAATCTAAGAACATACTGTAAAAAAAAATGATTTACGTTTAGTTTGAGGTGCCGTGTAGTCAATTTTTTTTGTATATTTGAATTGTAATTACTTAGTAAAATGCTTATAGTCGAGATATTGGTAATCTAGCGTTATGTTCAAGTAATCTCCCCGAAAAATAGCAGATAGCATGACTTTCTTTAGCGAATACTGTCTCACTAGTTGGCAAATGTGAGACCAAGTTCCAGGTACTCTTTTCGTGTGCCACATCGAACCTACACTCGCGGTATGCGTCCATGTGGTCATCTCGCTACTGACTCCAGGCCAGCCATAAAGTTTATGCAATCAATTGTTTTTGTCTATTTTTGTCCGTTAAAATCCTGCAAAATTTAAACCAACACCAGGGGAACTAGCTAGTGCATCATAAAAGGATGACTTAAATAAATCAGTTTGAGATTTAAACAATACTTCAATGTAAATCATGTCAATATCTGTATTCGGTGCAGGCGCATTCCAAATATTTGAGAATTTCATTTGTTTATGGGTTTGTTGACAATACCGTGTGAATCTTATTTTATTTATTTTTAACATAAAATAAAATCTAAAGGTTCGCCTTTACTAACATGATTTTATTTTCTGTTCAACACACGTTCAACACTAATGCTACCAAAAATAATAGGCAATTGTTTTAGCACTAACTTGTCTAAAACAAGTGTGTATTATTTTTGGTAGCATTCGCGTTTAACGCGTGTCTATCTTTTTTGTGGTAAGGGTGAATATGTTTAAAAATACTTTAGAGGCATTAATTAGTCTAGAACTAGACATAGGTAATTCTCAAAATAGAGAGAGTGTTTACAACTTTACAACGGTACAATGCGAATGTAAATTGTACTATTTTTCGAACATGCACTAACTCTTATAACAACATAATTATTCCACTTCTAGAATATTTAAATAATATATCTCCCAAGTTACGCTACCACATATTTTTTCTGCCTTCCTCATCCTTCCATTTTATTCTATATCTATGAGTGTACTATCAGTTTTTTCTTCAGTATTATAGATTTTCAATCCAGAAAGTGGCTCAGTCCTGCGCAGGCGCTCCTCTTACAAGATAGCTGAGTATGCAAAGAATGTGTGAGTGTCGTGTTCGTCCATTGATAACGGCGGAGATGTTACAATGCAGCATTATGTGATACCGGGAATCAATGTTTACGATGTAGGTTGTTCCACTGTGGGCTGAGGTATCGATGCTTTTCCTTATCGATTCAACTGGGTAATTGGGGTTTTTTATGCCTATTGGAAGTTTGCCAGAGTTTTGATTCGTGTAGTCATCTACATAAATATACAGTTTTTCACAATATACAATTCCATTATTAAATTGAATTATTGATCCTTAAGTTATGAACCTTTTACGGCGTCTATCTATCATTTATTATACTATTTAGTAAATACACATACTAGTGAATAGTATTTACTATTATAAAAAAAAATGTAAAAAAGCCGTGTCTGTACATTGAAGATATTCTAGAAAATGTAGTCGGGATAGGGTACTGGGACGTAACCATGCTTGAAAAATTTTATTTTGAATTTTTGTCTGTTTGTCTGTAGTACTGAATGTAATTTTGATGTGGTTTTCACTGTGGTTGGCAAAAGGCAAAAGTTGGCAGGTGGGCAAAAGTCTAGTTTTTAAATATTATTGATGTTACCTTTTATGGGATACAGGGGCATAAAGACAGTGTCTTACTCCTATTTAATTCTCTACTGGGAAACCACCTGGCTTTATGTGTAATAACCTACTATTGGCAGTGGCTATAACATTCTTGGCACGTCACATCCTATTAATTTATTCTTGCACAACATTTACTTTTGTTAATTAGTTTGCTCATTCCTCTTGGCAATCGATCAATAGTTTACGTAATGACAAGAAGAGTAGAATTATTATTACTATTAATTTATGGTTATTTCTGTATAATTTTCTACTTCACAAAATTAAATATCCTAACCGCTCAGCCGCTGTGCCAATCGTGCCTTCATTGGCTTTGGATCCCACATCCCATACCACCGTGAAGGTGCAATTCCGACATACTATCGTGAAGGTACAATTCCAACATACCACTGTGAAGGTACAATTCCGATACTAGCGACGGCGACTGACTGCAGCTGCAGGCAGCAGTCGTACAGAACACATATACTAGAGGCGACAAGCGACTGTGTCGCCGCGCTCAGGATATACCTTCATACAATCTCATAATGTATAAGAACCACTAGTGTCGGTAAAGTCGACGACAGGAGCTTCAGCAGCGGTCGTTTGTTGTCGCCGATGTCGGATTTTTTTATAAAAATAATACGCTTGCGTTTGACCGCCATTTCGCCTGATGTTTTTATTTTATTTTTATTTATTTATTTGGGACTAACAAACAGTTACAGATTAGATCTTATGAACTAACTTACAAAACAGATACATGATACAAATGTGGAACTAACACCGTTATCCACAATATACAAGACAGAATATTTATTGTTATGAGCAAAACGAATTAAAGTTAAGAAAACAAACAATCATTAAACAAAATGTTAAGAAATAAATGTTAAATGTTAATTAATGTTAATGTTAAGCGATGATGCGGTCTACGATGGAGCACGCTTGCGTAGAAGAAACTGATTCACTCGTAACTTGAAGACACCCAGATTGTAACTATCGGGGAACACCCACTCCGGCAGAATTTTACCTTTAACGTGGGTGCTTAGTTCGCTGTAGGCAGCTCTATTTTTATCGGTGCAAGGATCATTGGTACGATCCGTAACTCGTAAGTTACGGATGGTTAACTACTGGCTAATGATGATAAAACCTTTTTCTTTTTTTTCGAAGGGGCTATCCCTTTCGTCAAGTGCGCATCATATAGAGGTAAACGGAACAAACCAGACTTCTCTTGGGAACGGGTTTTAAATAACTCTCGTGTACTAATATTGATTTTGACGCCAACGATCGATCTGTTATCAATACAGCTTATCAGGAATAATAACTTAACGTTTATAAGAAGTGGACATTTGACGCCATCTAAGGATAATCTTACAAGCTTGTCCTGTTACTTGAAAAAATACTGCTTAATATTCAACTTACTCTCATTGGCTTTGGTTGTAAGGATTATGAATAGACGTTACTGCATAGGTATAACAGTACCACAAGAAAACGGAAAGACGTGGATGGTCTACGCGTTTCTTGGCCCTTGGAAAATAAAAAACAATCGTTTTTAGATTTTTAATATACTTAATTAGCTGTTGCCCGTAAATGTTGCTGAAAAGTAGCCTATGTGTTTTTCCATCCGTCCAGCCATTTCAGCGTGTAGGAGTGCCTTATACACACACCCATACACCCCACACATACACACAAACTTTCGCATTTATAACAATAGTGTGATAGTGTGTTTTATTTTTTGAGCATTGTAGCTAGATCTTGATAAAGGTTTTCAAAAAAATATAGGTACCTAAAGTTATTTTGGCTTTTAAAGATATGGCGCTTCCTGGACCCCAGGCTACATGCGCAGTATACGTAAAGTCACCTCTTTTAATAAAGAAAGTAATTTTTATGCTAGAGTGTGCCAGCTTTATTTTCTTCACAATAAATACGTTTAATGTCTTCATAAGTACTTGATTTTATCACATTTCTTGTAACTATTACCATCCCGTGTACTTACAGGCTGGCCAGTAAGTCTTGACGGCTCATGGCGGTGCTGTTTGCTAAGCCAAGTGTCAATGATCTGTCAAATTCGATACCTTTAAATGTAGAAACCTATCTCACCGCGTGTCAAAGTATGCTGGGCGACTGCACTCGTAATTCTGATCACAGCTGTTGACCGCTCGAACTTGACACTTAGGAATTTTAACACCCGAGATGCGTTCTAAACGGATGATAATGTTATTTATATGCAGATGAAGAAATTTCTAAAAATATAAAATGAGCTATTAAAAATAATGTTTATGTCTTCGTCTTCTAAGTGCAATGGCTTGGGCAATTTTATTTCGGAAAACTCACAATTTTAATGTAAGTAGGTAATGTAGGTAAAATTTTCTTTTGGTAAAAGCAAAGCTGTCTAGTCCATTTTCTCATTTATCCTATAATAAGGAGTAAAAGAGGTCGTATTTATAATCAAATTAATCAACGGGCTGCAGGAATTTGACATATTTTCTAAAAAATATTTGTTGTAGTATTGTTTTCCAAATCGCTATAATAACAGGTGTAATATTATTTCAGATTTCTTTCAACTATGACACCTTATCCCTGTTTGTCTTCCCTGGTAATCTCTCCCACACGATCTATGTCGCCCAGAGCCTGTCAAGTCACGCAGTATGCTAATACCTCTCCTCTCACGATCCACGATCGATCATTAGCATCTCTCGCTCAAGATCATCAGTATGGGCACAGCGTATGGAGGCAACGGCCGCCGCTTCCGCGCGCACGGATTTTTTAACTTCCTTTGGTGAGATGTGCGTTTTGGTTTTATTGTTTTTTGTTTTATGGGAACTGAGTTTGCTAAGAGTTGGTCGGATGTTTTAGGTAAAAATTGGCCTGTGCAATCAACCGCTTGTCCAATTCAACTTATACCTAAAGCGTCTAATTCCGATGCTACTGAGAGAAAAGACCGATCCGCATTTGCCATCAGCGCCGTTCTGGGCATGAATAGCTTTCTTTTCTCATTGCGACCCACCCCCATGGCTCGGAGAGCAGGTTTCGCCAGTACCGGCTATCATATGAATACCAATGATATCCTTTTTGAAGATTGGTATCGCGCTTTTCTTGGTGATGGATTGTGAAGGCTAGCCGTCGTTCCGGGTAAAATATTGATTCAGCAAGCATGGCTTGGTCAAAAAGCCTAGTAGTAGCTGATAAGTCTATAGATTAAGAGGAGAATTTTCATTTAAACGTTGAATAGATTGACGCAGTACTTACGTTTTTTTTTTTTTTGAAATGGCCTCTCGCAGTTAGCTTCTAACAGCCGTCACTGCTTAACGCGGACTTCTGGTGAGGACTTACAAATGCCTCCAGCCAGGCTTAAAACTAAATAAAAACTACAAACTAAGCGACCACACGCTGAGGGCACCGCCTAGTGGGGTACGGGCCTCGGCTTAGGGTGTCGCTGGGGGAGGGCAACTAGAGGGAGGGACTACTAGCTGGATCGGTTCATAATTTTGGGTCGAATTTAAATCTACAGGCTCAGCGCGGGCTGGCTCGAGCAAGGGTCGGTTTGGGCAGTACTTATGGCGTTCATAGATGCTATCCACTTCCCTTCCCCTGGTCTGTTGGTACTACCAACTTTAAAGAGAACCTTTAAATGTTGGAATATATCTACCAACTGATATAATGACACTGCTGGTCGTCTGTCACATAATTTGGCAGACAATGGTTTCTCCGAAACATTGGCGACAATTCGCATGCTTAAATAAATTGTAAGGATAGGCTTAGCATTTCTAATACCTAGCACGTGCGCAAGCAGCGATTTGTACCAGAAATAACAATGCGTCGGTAATTTTGGTACATTCAAATCACGCTATAGAATTTTCGTCATCTTCAGTATTTGATGTTGCCGATTCGGTTTTAGATTGATAGGTATTGTTTATGGATAACGTCAACCGAAAGATTATTATGACGATTCATTGACTGTCATTTTTTTAAGAGGGCAAGTTTGCTTGCGTCTTCCTTACAGCACTTCCACAATCTAGCTAATAAATATTCCTTACAGTCGTTCGACGCGAGAGTTTTCGCAGTTCAATCGTGCCGGGGTTGCGAGGAAAAGCGGATCCCCGACTGTCATACATGCAGGACCATTTTAATCCAGGATCTTTCACTTTCTACCTATATGCCAATTTTTATACCTATTTCTCAAGTCCTGTCAAATGTGTAGGCGATGAACTACTGTAAGGTCTATAAACACTGCTGTTACTGGTGACCAAAATTTGTTAAAAAACTGACAATAAATCGAAACAAGGTATCTCAGGTAGAAGCTTTGAACACTTTCATCATACCCAACAAATATAGGTTTCAACTGAAAAATCGAGGGCAATCATTGGAATTTTCGTATCGTACCAACGCCCATTCATACAGACAGTACGTGCACATAGCATCACTTCGAGGAAGCGATGCGGACGAGAGCTGAATCGAAAACACGTCTTCTTACACTGCCCAGATTCACCTGACCTCCCTTTCCCCCTTTTCACTACCAAAAGAAAGATGATACCAAGGTTCTAATGTAAGTTCTAGAGCTCTGTTTAAACTGGTCGACAGTTGATAGACCAACATTACCGTTATGCGATGATCGACTCGGTGAATGAAGCCATTCAATCGCTTTAGGGAAATGTAGCGGGATATTTTTGTTTTGGATGCATCGCGGCTGGTTGCAGTTCGAGGAGATATTCTCTGTCAATAGGAATCGTCGTGACGTGCAGTTGTAACGTCAAAGATATTAAGTGAGAATATGGAAATGCATGACAATAAGCTATTAAAGGCAGTTGAAGAGGATGTGGTTATAATACATAAGAGAGATTATTATGTCGTTCGATTTGTTTATTTTTAATGGTTTGTTGATTTGTAATATTGTAGTAGTTTTGTAATAATTGGTGTTGCGAAAGGGCGATTATAATCGCCCCCTTTTATTATATTTACATGATTCTGGAGATAATAGTTTGGTAATTATAAGCCACCAATCTTTGTAGATAATTTTTCAAACTTCAACAGACAATTTCTCGATTGATGATGTCAATCTCTTCCAGTAAATCTGTTATCACTGTTAGTTCTGTTTTAGTCAAACAGCGATAGTAACAAGTGTGAGTGCAACAACATTTACGCATAAACCTAATGACATAACGACACTAGAATCTGATCACTACGCCTCGGCAGGAATTCGCCGCACAATGAATGAATGAAACGAGTCGTGTACTTGCTAATTGCCGTACGAACAATTCTGCTAACTAAACACACTTTCCACTTACCTATGCACCGCCACGTGACCCAACCATTCACTGTATTGAAATCAATCACATTGCAATAGGTCAATGGTAGTAATTTAGCAAGCGCTGTCTTTGGGTTTAGGGCATTTTCTTTAAGAAAATTTATAAGCATTAAGGGTCAGTTGTATCATCTTACAGTTCTTCGTCTTGGTTGTTCCCTCACTACTGAGGATCGCGACCACATACCAATACAACGCGTCTCCAAGCTATGCTGTCTTCCGAAGTGTGGACCGCTCAGTGCATGCTGCCTCCAACAGCCGTCTTGATCGCGTCCAACCACTTTGCCTGTGCTTTGCCTTCAGCACGTTTACCTTCTATCCAGCCCAGTATCATAACCTTTTCCTGATAGTGCCTAAGCGAACGCATAATGTGTCCTCATAACGCTCCTGGCACATTGCAGGTGCTTGGTATTTGCAATCATACAATTATGTGTCTATAATCAGATGAAATGGCGGCCGGAATGTTTCATACTAAATGATATTTATTCAGCAAATGCGCTTTTATAGGACTTTCCCTGAGAGCCTCCAATAATGTAGCCGGCGCACCCAGGGCAGTCAGTCTCACTGCTTACCTTGCTTACTCACTGTCTACAATATCATAAAACTAGTGGAAAATTAGTGGCAGCACTGAAGTTCAAAACTTTTGATCAAGGAAATAAGGAATTGGGCCTAATTTTATGCGTCTTCTTATTATCTACCCCATCTAACACTAAGGAATTTGTCTCACGTGCCAGAAATTCTACCAGTACCTTTCAAAACGGAAAACAGCAGGAAAAGAATTAGTATATGATCCATACTTTACTGGGAAACATCCAATTTACTTTATTTATATTTACATCATAGCTTATGTGTTACATAGAAATGTTACCTACGTTATTTCCAAGAAAACTCAGATAGTGAATCTTGGCGCACATCAAAAGTACTTTATCTCCTAAACCGGGTTAGTTCGTTATCACTTATCACGATAATGGTTCAATAATTCGTTTCAAGATTATCTGTGACGGACTTTGTTTGTGCAGCACTCCTAGTTTCAGATATTTCTACGTTTATGTAAGTGGACCAACCCAGTACTTGTTTTGGAGATATTTTAGTCTTTAAAGTGGTATAAAGCAGGGTTTCTCAAACTTATGAACCCATGTACCCCTGTTAAAGCTTCCAGACGACTACGAACCCCCTCCTGCGATCGCACGATGCGATGCGTGTGGCACCCGCTTGCCAGCGAGCTGCCTTGTCGCGAATGGTCTACAATCAAATGACGAACCCCATAAAGATTTGCGTTCCCCACTTTAAGAAACCATGGTATAAGGTATTCAAAAGAGAGATAAGGAAGAAACTACAGCAACAACATACAAAAAAAATATTGCAAATTGGTGCAATTCTATAAGACTGAATTTTATAAAACAAATTGATAATGTTCATATTATTATTTGGCCATCCTGTACAATTTACTTTGTTTTTAAAATCTAAAAGGTTGGGAACCATTGTATATACAGTGAACAAACAAGTAAATCTTCTACGGTACTTTTATAATTGATCGTACAAAATGATAAATAATTTTCATTCCTACTAGGTCATTCCGGAAACCACTTGAACTAATATGACACACGAAATTCCTATCGCGGTTGATAACTACTTCTCGTGCGTCGATTAGCTACTATTTAAGTTTATCTAAAGTGATGGAAGTCAGGCATCTTATCGAACACTGGCATACTTTGTTCACGTGATCTTATTCTGAAATCGACACTCGATGAAAATTTTCGATAGTCCACCTCATCGCCGTATCGTCTTCATGGTTATGAAACCGATAAAGAAAAAGGTATTGGGGTTGTTTTAATGTGTATCTTGCAGTGTGTGGTGCAGTAAGGTAGAAATGAGGGCAGGAATGTTCCCGTTTAAGCACCTGATTATTGAGCCAATGATATTTCAATTTCAGGTTGATATTTAATTTATTTTTATAAGGATTTTTAGATGGAAGTACTCCTACTCCTGCAGGCAGAATAGGCTTATAAGCTTGAAATTTTCAAAATGCGAGAAAATATTAAATTTGCGAGATTAGATAATAAATTAGATAATTTAGCGTAAAGTAATGTCCTCTGATAAACATTGCAGAGGTCCATAAATGGCAGTGACCAATTACGATCAGGGTGCCAACCTGCTTGTTTGCCACTTTCTCACACAAAATTCAGTATATTTCTTCGTATCTTCAGTACCAGCTACTATAGGTAATATAGCAAATGCACCATAGAGATTCACTTCCCGAATACGGCCACACATTTGGCAATCTTACAACAGTCCAAAATATCTGATAAGCGTGGCCTGGAATCCTAAGATACGCCACAAGTGGACCGTGCTGTGATAGGATTTTCATGCGATATTGATAGCTTGATAATGTGTTATCATTCCTGAAATAGGTAGGCAGAAGTGCAGCACCTGTTCAAGATAACAACAGATTAAATCTAGAGTTGAGCTAGTTAAGTTTCAGTTGATTTTACAAGATTTAACTGAAGGGATATTTTGTGTTTTATTTTCATTATTTATTTTTTTAATGAGTTTCTTATTGTAAGTTCTATGTAATATAGGGCGAGCCTAATTGCCATCAACCGGAACCAAATCCAGACTTTGGGCTGCTATTGAGAATTTCCTAATGGAAAAACTCAATGATACCTTGCCCGACCCAGTGATCGAACCCAGGATACTAAGCTCAGCAGACGCGTATACGACCACTAGACCAGCTGAAAATCTGCGTTATGTACAGTCCGCACGTTATAACTTGGGTGAGGTAACGTTGGCTCACCGAGACATTCGCGCATTTACCTATAGATCAACAAACTTTTCTGGCCCGCTCTGAAGTTAGCGGTTTGTATGCGCAATAGATTGTTTAGGTTATGAATTGTTTATTGCGCAGCCAAACCGCTAAGCAACCGCTCAGAGCGGACCAAAAAAGTTTGTTGATCTGGAAGGTGTCACACATTCACTAGCACTTTGCCCGCGACTTCGTCCGCGTGACCCACAGAACTGTGATTTTTTTCGGGATAAAAGTAATGTATAGCACTCAAGTATAATGTAGGTTCCTATTAGTGTAAGAATTTTCAAAATCAGATCAGTAGTTCCGGAGATAACCTCATACTTACAAACTTACAATAGTACCTATAGATAATGAGCGTTATGAGCTTATGAAGCATGCACTTTTGGAATTTTCCTTCTTCTCAATGAAACATTCCAAACTACAGGAAAATCTCTTGACAATTGTCTGTCTAGATTGTAGACCGAGTGACGTATCCCACTAACGCACATTTCCTTGTAACTACTTGTGACGTAGACTGTCCCGACAGTGGTCGATAATCGACAATCGACCCTTTCGCCTTTCGCTTTTGTCATGTCTTTCCTGGCGGTGTCATCACTGTTCACCTTACCTTACAAGTACCGTAGTGAGTATGACCATAAAGTTGCTTATGAACGACTCATATGATGCCCGATTTATAGAGCCAATCAGGACGAGTATCGACAGATTGGCACGTTACCGTTAGCCCGACTTACCTATTCACGTGCCTATTTGTTGAGACTTGCCTGGATTAGCTCTACAGATCGGGCGTCAAATTGCGTTGTTCGTAGGCACCTTAACTTACCCGATTTGAACTATGATACGAGGAAAAATCTATCTAAGTATAGCTAGCTGTACCAACTTACTGACTTTGAGACAAAACATAAACAATGGAAGTCTGACCCTACTGAATTCAAGATCACGCGATGCACGGTAATTTGTTGTTTTAGTTCATCATCGTCTGTTTAATAACAACCTAAACAGCCATTATTACACTAATAAGTAAAGATGACCCACGGACATCAAAAATTTACAGTGTAAGTAAGGTGTGATTTTGAATTCAGTCGTGTTAGACCTTCACCCCCTTACTTATACAGGGTGGCAGGTTAGACAGTGGAAATATTTTAAGGGGTCATTGTACTCATCATTATGAACAACTTTTACTATGGGACCAACCCTGAAATCACGAAAAAAAAACAGCTGTTCCATACATTTTGTTGAGTTAAGTGAACATAAATGTATGGAACAGCTGATATTTTTTTCGCGATTTCAGGGTTGGTCCCATAGTAAAAGTTGTTCATAATGATGAGTACAATGACCCCTTAAAATATTTCCACTGTCTAACCTGCCACCTGTAGACGATGATTAAATTAAACAGCTCTTATATCCGTCTCGTCTAGGGGTCATTGTTCATGTTTTGTTTCAAAGCCAGTTGAAATCGTGTCACATAGAGGTCACATAAAGAAGCGAAACTCTACTACTTCACCAATATACCTATGTACGTAGTTTTCTAGGGAACACCGGAACCCGTATGCGCAGGCGCGGCCCTGACTCACAGTATCTAAAGTGAGGCGTATTCTGCAATTACTAGAAATACACTTAGCATTCAATGTTCGTGAGCGAATACGGGAAGATTTTCCTTGATGAATTGAAGGCCCAGATTTTGATAGCGTTCAATGATACTAATATAAAGTGAGTTATTTTTCTTATAGTTACATGTAAAAGCCCTTATTTTTGATTATCTGATGGCTTAAACGATTTTTTCCTTGATAAGCTGAAGGCGGAATGGCCAGATTTTAATTTTCCTGACATTATTATAGGTATATGAACAGTGGGTTATTTTCCTTATATTTAGTAACATTTACAAGCTCTTATCTCTGATGGCTTGTAAGTAGCTTAACGAATTATTCCTTTTTTCCTTGGTAAGCTAAAGGTGGGGACGCCCAGATTTTGTTAGAAAGCATAATTATGACGCTATCCCTATAGGTACCAACGGGTTATTTTCCTTACGTACTTACATGAGTATAAAAAATATATTATTTTTACTTCGATAAAAAATAAAACAAAAAAATATTAATACTTCGTCCTACAGAAATGACTTCTCTCTGTAAAGTTTCACCAAGTAGGTAATGAAAATATACATTGTAGGTACTCATAGTACATATTTATTTATAGATTCATTTTAGACATCATGCTACGAGTACTTACTAGTACCTAAAAGTGTGTAGAATAACACTGCACTCGCTTATCAGCTGAGTGGTCGAGCTAGGTGACTATTTCACTTCCCCGTTCCATCATGTTATCTATATGCCGCACTAGCTCTTATACTATATGAGTACAAGTGTAGCTATGTAGGCGAGAAGAGACTGTTATTAGATAGCTGTAACTGATTTATGATAAACTTGCTTTTGTTCGCGGCTTCGCTCGCGTGGAGGTTGAAACGGGAACGTACTACCGAGATAAAAATGTAGCCTATGTCACAATCCGGCTCATAAGCTATCACTATGCGAAAAATCCTAGCAATTTGTGCTCCGTTGCTGCGTGAAAGGACAAATCAACGAACACACTTTTCGCATTTATAATATTTATTTACGAGAATGCAGTGCAGTGATAGCCTAGTGGATTAACCATGTGCCTCCCACGGCGAATGGTTCGAGTTCGATCCCGAGGCACGCACCGCTGACTTTTCGAAGTCATGTGCGTATTAGAAATTAATTATCACTTGCTTTAACGGTGAAGGAAAATATCGTGAGGAAACCGGCATGTCCTAGAACCAAAAATTCGAAGACATGTGACGTCCACGAACCCGCACTGGGCCCGCGTGGTGGACTACGGCCCACTCCCTCTCACAGAGGAGTCTGTGTCCCAGCAGTAGGAACATTATAGGCCGATTATGCTATTATGCTATTTACGAGAATATAGTATTAATTGCCCAAAATTACGCAATAGGTGCGACCGTATAAGTCGTATTCGTGTTTTTGGGAACCTAACTTCGTTTACTTGGCATACTTGTTTCTTTTGTGCGAGAGAAAAATAAAACAATTGAAAGAATCTCAATTTAGAAAAAGAAACACGCGACACATCCGAGCGCGTCTAAGCGAAGACTGGAACTAAATCACTGACTTGTTGACTTGCGACCAATACCGACTGAAATCGCGAAAAATTTACTATTCTATATAAAAATATCGATAAAATGTATGGAACAGCTGATATTGTTTACGCGATTTCAGGAATGGTCCTGAAGTAAATTGAAGAAGATTCGGATATTGAAAGACGTCCCTGATTTTACCAGTCACCCTGTATATCATTCTCTATACTCACTACCTACAGAATGCTTCAAACCCACACACATTTACATCCCATTCTGAATACAGTTCAACTCACACATACAAAACTTACAAAAGAGTATACTTTCTCTTAACACCAACCCACACATACACTCGCTTTGTTTACAAAAATACAAACCCACTCTTCTCAGCTTCACTCACACTAGTAAGCTATGCTTTGTGTATAGACAGTGGGGACGCGTGTGTGAGTGCCGCCCGCCCTGGCATCTCGCCCGCCCTAGCCGCGCCTACAGAATGATGAATGTTGTTGCTAGGTAAATTTTCTTTGTTCTTGCGGATTTGAGGGGATGCATGGGGTACATGTTTGTGTTATATACAGGGTGGCAGGTTAGACAGTGGAAATATTTTAAGGGGTCATTGTACTCATCATTATGAACAACTTTTACTATGGAATCAACCCTGAAATCGCGAAAAAAAAAACAGCTGTTCCATACATTTATGCTCACATAACTCAACAAAATGTATGGAACAGCTGATTTTTTTTTCGCGATTTCAGGGTTTGTCCCATAGTAAAAGTTGTTCATAATGATGAGTACAATGACCCCCTAAAATATTTCCAGTGTCTAACCTGCCACCCTGTATATGGGTATAGTGATATTAAGGACCGATTATCATGTAATTTTCCAATTTTCCGGGCAACTTATCCAATTTTTCTTTCCCTAAAAACCTTATTCTGATTATTACGAATATTGAAAAAAAAAAAACAAAATCGGTCCAGCCGTAGGTACCTACTCGAGTGATGCGCTGACCAACAAACAGCATTTTTTTTTCATGTAGATTTCAATAGTAGGTATAGGTATATCAAAGGTATAGTACCTAATATACCTTTTAAATACCTACAGTTACACAAAGGTATGTAGTATCGTATTCGTCCTTTTAGAAATACATACGAGGAAAATCGGCAATGTACCACGCATAGCACGTTTTCCATCACTATTATTATACGAGACTAGTATTCAGAGCAAATCGATCTTAAACAACCGACCCGACATCATAAAGTCATAATTAACACCTTATCACAGGAAAATAAGCGAATATTAATTCAAATTTAAAGGAATAAGGTTCAGTATTGCGTGTGGTCTCTACGGTTTTTCCCTAGAGAACCATCTTTGCTCGTTCCATATTAAATTGTTCTATAATTTTGTTAGCTTCATTCCAATTTAGACTTAATCTCCCACTGCTACGATTCAATTTTAGATAACAATTCTCATTTTAAGAGAATCGATCTCGTTTCTTATTCCTTTTTTGAATGACCTAAACGACGTTGATCCTTGTTATTTGAATTTGAGCTGTATTGATGCGTATTTTAATGAGTTTAGAAACGAGATTTGCTTGAGATGGAATAAGCAGGGAGTTTAGTTGTATCTCTTGCTGCAGAATGATTTCATTTAAGATTGAATGCGGACTCCGATTGGTGGAGAGGGATGTGAGGGAGATATCTTATGTAAGTAAGATTAACGGTTATATTATGTACCGACCTATGGATGTATATAACAATAAATCAATAAAATTTTAAGATATGTTTCGGTGTTATTAATATACGCTTACAGTCTAATTGAACTAAAAGACTCAAATATTTTTTCTATTACCTTCTTCTGAGCCTTTATATCCTTTTAAAATCTTTCTGCAGTTTGTCATTTTTACAAAACTGCATTGCAGTTCACAATGCACTTTGACTAAATTAAAATTATACACTGTACCCATTTTGTAATCACAGGGAAACTTTACTGCTGGCTACATAGTACCTATCCAGCAATTTCTTTCTGGACCAGATGTTTTAGTTCTCGCAAATTTTCTAGATAATTATGTTCTAAGCTATAATTTGAAATCGTGCTTCTGTAATTTTTGCTTGTACTACTATTAATGATGCATCTTTGTGTTAACATTTTCACAAGTAAAATGGTCTTCCGTGTCGACAAAGGACCAATAATTACCAACATAGTGATCGGTATATTCGGTATTATTTATTAATATTAACTATCCTATTATGATTTAGGAACCTGGTAGGTACCTATTTGTTTTATCAAAGTTTCCACACATACAATTTTCCACCTTTCGCATTCAGTCTAGGCACCTTATATACCTATGGGTCTTAGCCCGGATATTACACTATTACGTATATCTAGGATTATAATCATATCTTTTATCAAATATTTAGTAGAAAGGATTTTAAAAATGACCGCACGGTTGTCGCAGTGGCTGAGAGATTGGCTGCTGCGCAACGTGTCGCGGGTTCGATTCCCGCATTGCACATAGGTCTGGCTGTTTGTGTATGTGAAATTTGTGTTTGTAAACGCACCCACGATACAGGAGAAATCCTAGTGTGGGGCAACGTTTTTTTTTAAAAAAAAAAAAAAAAAACTTTGAAGACAAATGATTCATAATATATTATGTCTACAGTAGGTACATTGTCATAAAACTATGACTCAAAGATCTATGATCATTATAATTTAGATAATGTAATATCCCCCTTAAAGAGAATTTCAAAACAAAAACCTGGCTATTAATTTCACTGGCACTTATACCTTATTAGCTTCCACCCGCGGCTTCGCCCGTGTTTTTCGGGATGAAAATTCCTATGTGTGATTCCAGACTTTAATCAAATTTCATCCAGATCCGTTCAGCCGTTCTGGCTGATTCAGTAACAAACATCCAAACATTCGCATTTATAATATTAAGTATTGAAACCAGAATACAGCAACGCTGTTTACCACCATACCTATTTCTGCCGTTGCAGAAATAGGTATGGTGGTTATATTTTCTCCCATAACTGATGACTCATCACGCCATGAAACGCCATGAAACCCCTCTCTTTGTTAGAAAAGCCTTTGTTCTGCGCCTTCTTGTTCAAATCTTAGTTTATAGTACAGGAGATAGGGTGAATGTTATACAATTTATTCTAATACGGGATTAGTGTTTTATGCAGATGCAGATTTTAGTTAGATTAATAAGTTGTTTGGTGTAAGGAACAGAAATGTTTTTGATATATTTTTAATATTTTTTTGGATTTTCTGTTAGTTATGTAGATGTCGGGTAGGTACATCTTTATAACAGCGTCATACACAATCATTAAGAAGGGTAGGTAATAACTTAAAAATATTGTCTCTGTTACATCGAAAAAGAACTAATTCTTAATCCACTTTCAATAAATGATTTAGAATTTACAAAATCACACCTAACCATGCAGAGGAGATCAGTAAATAAACATTGCAGACAAAGAAATTATCTACGTATTTCTCCCACTACACCAGCCATATAATCCACGGACAATCCTCCCTCCCTAACTCCTAAACCAGGAGTATTGGTGCCAGGCGCTGTCTCAGGAGCTCACCCCCCTAATCCCCTACCTAGGGGGTGAGGGTGGCGGCGATAATTAATATTCGAGCCTTCACCCCCACTGACGCTTTCTTTGTGGGTTTTGTGAGACGTGTCTTGTAGGTAGCTTGAAAAATGTAAGAAAATAATTGTGAGGAAAAAGTCTTAGAAATTATGTCGAAGGAAAATTGTAGAATATGAGATATAAGACACTAGGGCCACGCCCTCTCGCTACCCTCAATATTTTTATTGTTAAAATGACCAAACTATTAAAACACTTTTTTTAAGATTGTAACTATCGGGGAACACTTATTTTAGCAGCGCATTCCAATGTTTGGCCGTTCTCACAATGAAGGTGGACGTTTTCAAAATACTCCACCGAAAGGGGTGAATTTTTTAGGGAATAGAGACGTAAGACACATCACTGTATCAACATAGGTCTCTCTTTGTAATAATAGCGTAAATAATTGTTCAAATCACACTTAATTTAACCTTCGCGTCGCTCCTATTCTATTTTTGAATCTATGATGTACACATTCATAGGCTGATCTTATGAGTCATAAGAATAATTTAATGCCTAAGTATTTATGACGTTTAAGAGATTGATATCTAATATGTTATTCTTAGAAAGTAGGTATATTGTGTCTGGCATGTGGCGAAGTAACGTTTCTGAACAAAGGATGTAGATTGTAGGTATGTATTCATTCAAACTGTATTGCCAGACGTTCTTTCTTCTATCTTGCACCTAAGTTGAGTAGAAAATAAAACAAAGAACATGTGGGTTATGCATAAAGAAGAAATTACGTTACATTCTATACTTTCATGAAATATGTTTACTTGCTCTTTGACTATAAGTCATTTGTGAAAATTATAAAGATAAACTAGTTGTTTGTTATTGGCCTCGTTCACCACCTTTTGATTATTTATCTGGCAGATAATTTATAACAAATTCTATTTGTAGGTACCTACCTACTTATTTTTTTGCCTACTACTGAAAAAACAGAGGGCTATGATTTTAGCAGTCAATGTACATACCTACATAAGTCCATCTGTTCTCTAATTGCTCCTAAATTATTTGACTAGACGTATTTTTAGGGTTCCGTACCAAAATGGTAAAAAAGGAACCCTTATGGTGTGACTTCGTCTGTCTGTCTGTCTGTCTGTCACACCTGCTTATTTCAGCAACTACTAATGCTATCGACTTGAAATTTGGAACAGTTATAAAAAATGCTTGTTCAACTTTATTGCAAATGAAAAAAGTCCAAAAATATTTTTATTTTCATTGCAAAAAGGGCCGGAGTGGGGGTCTAAAATTTTTAAGTGGGGTTACTAGGTCAAGTGACATATCATATGAAAGGGCTTGATCTGCACATTTCAAAATATATTTTAATTTTATTTTATGTCTCACAGTTTTCGACATATGATGAAAAATGTCCAAAAAAATACCATTCCCCCCCCCCTTATCTCCGAAGTTTGCGGGGCGAAAAATCTGAAATAATTTGATAGGAATTGACCCAAATATGGCACCAAAAATAAAATGATGTTCCTAACTAGTACATTTTTTTTCAAAATCATCAAAATTTCTTCACAAACAAACTTAGTTATGCGGTGGAAACCATTTCTGCAAATGGGCGATTTGCAGAAATGGTTTCCTCTTAAATAGTCTGCTAATAAGGAACTGCGATTACCAATCAATCTGCCAAGATGGCGACTATAGCAACATTGATTGCAATACCGATAGTGTAGATAGTGGAGATGCATAAGTGCACTAACATGCTGCATTTAGTGAATCACTTTGGGTATAACCAAGGACGATGCCTTTTATTATCATTATTATCATGAATGCGTTTGATTGGATGTTTAGATAACGGATATTTTCTTGTTGCATTTACGTATGTATGGTTCTGTTACGTCACTATACCTATATTTTATGTATCTATACACTTCCCAGTCAGGGTCTCGTCAGGGTCTCGTCAGAGACGGGAAAAATGTTTGCTTGCATACCTACATCTTGTATGAACTTGTTCTATAGTTTCGTGTCAGGCGCATCCGTGTTGTCAGTGTCTCGGAGCATAGGTAGAGACCGTTCCACGTAAGAATTCCCCTAGAAGTTATGTTGGCTGCCCTGAATCTGAATTTATTACAACGTTTTTAACGGTGTTGGAAGTTTTCTTTCAGCACCAATTCACTTTCATCACTTTTTAACGTCCTAAATATTATTAAAAAACATAAATCTACAAAAAACACAAAACGATATGACCTAAATAGGAATGACAAGCAGGGGAGCCAACATAACTTCTAGGGGAATTCTTACGTGGAACGGTCTATAGGTACACTGATGTACGCACTCTCTATCAGTGCCATCCGTTTTTTGACGCCAAAGGGACGACATCTTGTCCGATTTTGTAGATAGGTAAAATTGTCAAAAAAATAAAATTAATCCTTGAATAAAATTATCTGACGATAAAATTCGGCGTCTCGTCTACACGAGCACTAAAAAGGTGAAAACGAGTAGTAAAATTTATACCTATATGAAAAACATAACGACATAGTGTTGTTTTCCAACATCCATGCGGATGGAGTTGCGGAAACAGCTAGTTAGTTGTATTTCTTACATTTATTTTAAGGACTTTAATCGTTTTTAATTTTCTAATCCTTTAATTGACGTAACGGACTTAGGGCTTACTTCTGATCCGTATCAGGAAGAATTACAAGTTCTGTTAATTGTCAGTTTAATTACATTGGCTTTGTTGCTTAAATGTTAACGAAATTCTTTTTATGTTCCTAATTCATCACGAAACAACCTCTTTATCCTCTCTCTCTTAGCTAATTGCCTGGAATTCGAAAGTAATTGAAATGAAAATCAAATGTAGGATTAATTCAGTTTGCTGGGAGGTAGGTATTACTAGCATAAGGTCAAACTTGCATAAAGTCAAACTCTCTAGTACTGAAAAACAAAAGACATACAAATATGTCCCAAATAGACAGTAAGAGCTTTAGGTTCAAAGAACTTTCGTGCCGCGTCGGTATAATGTAAATAATTGATTAGTTAAACGTACGCTGATCAAACATAACATTCTAAGCAGATATTTAAGATACGGGACTTCCCGGTTCATAGATTGGACTCGTTATAAAATTCACTAGATAACTCGATAATGTACGTGTAGAATCATTATCTTATCTTAGTACCACATCACCTTTCTCTACTTTGGGAATAAGGAAAATTATAATTAAGTATTAGAATTGAGATACAACCCAGCCATATTTACGTCTTACACCCGGATTCCGAAAGGCTGGTTTAGCCTCTGATCAGTTAATCTGCTGTCAAATCTCATGTCAGCTGTTGTGATTGTACCTATTGTTTGCATGTCAAATGTATGGCTATGTATTTGGGACTTTAATTATACATATATAGAAAGATCTACATTGTACCAATACTTATTGCAAATAAATGATTATGATGATTATGATTATGATTGGTTGACCAAAATAGCATTGACCAATCAGATCCCTTGACAAGAAACTTGACAACTGATTAAATTTAATAGCCTTTCAGCAACTAGCGGTAAAGTCGGAAAAATGATTTCTGAGACTAATCTAGACATACCAATATAATAAAAAAAAGAAAATGAAGTCCTGTTTTTCAAATACAACGTAGAAAAAAATTGTCACTATGAGTCAATGTCACTATGCCAAAAAATTTTTGCACACATGCTAATTGTGCAATATCGGGGTTTCCCGCAATTCTTGGTAGAGTTTATCGAAATTATTAGATAAAAATAATACACTATGTAATTAATATTTCTTGAAACCGGTCAGATATTTCGACTGATAGTCAGACTGCATCGTCAGATAAACTTCTACTAAATGACTAACCTATCTGGCTCAGGGACTCGAATTGATTCATGGTCTTTAAAACTCAATGCTTCGATCTCTTGGTCTTTAAATGTTATTTCTCGGCGTTCACTAACTGAACTACAGAATACAAGGTGTATTGTGTTATATTTTTCATTTCATTTCAGCTGTAGGTACCTAATCAAGTACATTCTAATGCCCATCTATAATTCATTTTCCAATCTCCATCCTCGCAACAACCGCATACCACAACATACCTAAAAGATTACATACCAGTACATAATCTCCAGGCTTAAAAACTCACTTCAAAACCAGCCTTATATTAGAAGACTTAAAGTCGAAATTAAGTCCAGGATGCGGGTAGTTCATCTACATCTCATGAGCGACAAGGACGCAAGATCCCGTGGAGATTAGAAGCCAGTCTGTATTGATCGCAGTTCCCTGGTGTGGGGGAAAGGGAGGGAGGAGGGAGAGTCCATTTTGTTAATCTCGCTCCATGTCTGTTCGGGGTGTATATTTGAAATGGATTTTCAGTAGATGGGATGGGGGACGATTCATTCTGTATTGGTGGGCTTCACACTTCTGTTGGGTTTTTACATTGAGTGGGAAATGACGAAGTTTTATTCGTGTAACTTTTAATTATAAAGTGTTTTAAGATAGGAAGTACTGAAACTGGTGACTGTACATGTTATAAGTAGGTATTTTTAGCAATCACGCTTGTATAAAAAGATTCCCGAATAATTTATGAAATACTATGAAAAAAAATTACAATCATACTAGGTGGTGTTCTGCTTACCCCATTGGATAATTGTTGTTATGCAGTAGTTTTCATAAGATTAGAATATTCTTCTGGGTAAATTCTTCTCGGCCATTCCATGACCCAATAAATTTTCAGGGCGTGGCGGTTTCAGGCGCTCTTCAAGTCTTCAGTTACCGTTTAAACAAAGTTTGATCTTCTTGATGGCAAATAATTTTGATGTCGCGTAAGTGAATTTTGAAATATATAGGAAATACATCAGTCTTAATTGAGTGCAATTTTATGCAACATCTATATACCTACTTACTAATATTATAAAGCTGAAGAGTTTGTTTGTTTCAACGCGCTAATCTCTGGAACTACCAGTTTCCCCCTCCTAGAGATTAAACGAGCGATCGGAAAAATTAGATCTCATTAGATTTGTAGGTATCAGGTGTAATATCTGGTACCAGATAAGATGTAGGGCAACAGGCGATGGGGGTTTTTATTTATTTTTTAATTACATTTTTTTTAGAAACAACCCAAATTCAGCAGTGGTCGTTGAAAACCTAATGTTTGCTAGCTAATAATTTCTTTAATACTTCAGCGCACATTTCATGACTATTTTGTAACAAATCGATGCTTATTAGATCGTGTAAAGTGAAGCACTCGTTGTTCGCAGGATATAACGCAACACATAACTAGATTTTAGTTTGGTGATGTCGGGTAAGGAAAACTGGGGCCCAAGTCTGCTAATGCAATTGTCGTAATCGTGTCAGAATGGTCTCTCAATGACATCGTTTTGCCCAATGACGAAACAGATAGTCTTACTCTAAGACAATGAGCGCTTAGGTTTTGACCGTTATGGTGTCATTATGACACCATTCATACACAATTGCAATAGCAGAATTGAGGCCCTGGTGTATTGGCAATATTGAGTGCGGTTGGCGGATGAGTTTACTGAGAAATTATGTGTTACAAAATTATCACGACTGTTTGCCTTGAAGGTGTAGGCATATGCCGCATATGTGTATCATTACACCCACGTTTTGCCAGATACAGTCATCGGGGGCGAGTATAGATGGGCAAAACACCCGGGTGTTTTGGTAAACACCCGATAAGCACCCATAATCACCCAAATTTTGGGTGTTTACCAAAACACCCGGGTGTTTTGCCCACCTATAGGGGCGAGCCTATTGGGCGCTTTTTTAAAGTACTGTAGCACAGCACGTCACGACGCGACACTTCTAATTCTCCGTTGGCCGAAACGGGTTTAAAGTGTACTTGCTAACTACAAAAGCCAGAGCGATTCATCAACGGGCTTTAGTAATTACGCACCCAAGAAACAGGATAACTTACACTAGTCCCCACTAGTAACTTATCCTGTATCTTGGGTGCGTAATTACAAAAGCTTGTTGAAAAATACACTTCAGCGTACCAATCCATCAATCATTACAGTAATTTCTCGGTACATTTCACGTCTTCAGTTTCCTTCGATTGAGCAAAGCAATTCAGATTGTTCAGGAATCACAGTCCAATGAAACGATTAAACGAAAGAGCGTCGCGTGCAGGCGCAGGGTTACACACATCTTGCTAAATTGATAGCTATGCGTACCATTTCAGTGTAGTATGTTACTCTACTTTGATAGCAACTTAATTTGGCCGTGCTATAAAGTAAATGGATGGTACGATTTCTCTCTTACTGAAATGATGATGATATAATACGTTTCACATAAAAAGTCCCTTCGACGCTATGTTGGCTCCTCTGTCTGTCACTCGGTCTAGGTCTTAACGTTCTATTTTCGTTTCGTTCGTTTTTCTTAGATTTAAGTGTTAGTAAAGCCTAGGACACTAAAAATGGTGAACGAGAATTGGTGCTGAAAGAAAACTTCCAACACCGTTAAAAACTTTGTACCATATTGACATTCAGGGCAGCCAACATTGCATTGAAGCCACATTCATCTGAAACGTCCTTTACTTCTTAACGACCAAAAGACGTTGGTAGTTTTGGGCTTGATATGGTACAGTAATAAAAGCTTAACCAAAAATAAAAATATATTTTAATTGTTCTTTGCCTAATTTATCTCAGAGATTAAGAATTGAAATCAAAAATCGAAATAACTACGAAATAAAATGATTATGCCGTTGACATTTTGAAAAACCCAATAAAAGAAAAACGGGTGCATGCTGGCTGGCGCGTACCTCCACAGAATATCATGTCGACAACAACTAAAACCTTTGAATTGAGAACTCATTAGTCGGGCTGTACTTCATTGGATTATTCACACCATACTTAACCTCACTGTCACAAATACGAAGATTTCTCTTTAACCCAATTACGTACAAAAACAAATAAAAAGTTAATTTAAATACTCGATCACACCAAACTAATTTCATATTTGTACCGACATACACAATCTGAAGCCCAGCGTTCTATGGGCGTCTGCCGTGTCCTTTAAATGTCTCAAGTGCCTGAAACTACGCCGGGAACTAGGGTTAGCATTACTTGCTCTGAATAAGAGTCCAAAAAACCCCTGTAATTATTATGACCACGCATTTCTGTTACATGTTGTATGTGTATAAATTCCTCAAAGTCTAGACTTAGTACTTACCCACTACCTTTACCTTACCTAAGTGTTGTAAGTTATTATTACTTTGTTAAATTGTTTAATTATTACCATGTGCAGTGCTGGAGGCGAATCTAAACTTTGTAGCACCAGTGATACTATAGTAAACATTTCCATGCATACATATATTTTATATATACTAGGATAACTTTCATTAAGTACGTATTCTAAGTATTATTGCTTTGTTAAAGTGTTTGATTTTTACCCTGTGTAGTGCTGGAGGCGAATCTAAACTTTGATTGTAACACTAGTGATACTAGGGACCCCACGATACAGGCATGCCTAGTGTGGGGACCACAGTGAATTCGCGTAGGTATTAGTTCATACTGATCTCTAAGAATATGTAATGCTTATGTTAATTGCTTATATTGAAATAAAACTTTTTCATTTTCATTTTTAAATAAGTCCTTGATTGAATAAAGAAATGAGAAATAATTGTAGGTGTGTAAAAAGTATTCATTATTCATTTAATGCTGTAACGATAGCATAACTCATCGTTCAAGTAAAGTGAGGTAGAGCGCGCGACTCTCACCAGGGCTGTCCAAACAGTAAAATTAATTTCCAATGAAACTTTATTTCTACAGGGATTTTTTGCTCTTAGTAATTTAATTAACATAAAATACGAAGTAAACCCTATCTTAGAATCTAATCTACTTTTGTAACATCTTACCAACCTGTGCAAATAAATGAATTTGATTTGCTTTGAAAACGGATATTTTTTTAGCTTTTCTGTTAGTTATGTTGATAATTTGATAATAGGTAGGTACCAATAAAGAAATCTATTTTTTTAATCGTGGTGACAAAGTTTTTACTACAGAAACTTTGATTTAAAATCGCTCCATTTTTTATAAAATTCTCTCTAAAGACTCATATTTAGAAACAAACCTATAAACACAAACAAACGCAACAATAAAACCTCACACCCACCAGCCCTAATTGCCAGCCGCTTCTGAGCTGCGCGGGCGCACAAGATTTGCATAGCGCATACGCAACGTGTGGAAAAGTGGCTTTATGCAATTATACAGACGACTTGCTCTTGTGTCGGCTACAAGCTTCTTTGTTATTATTTTATGTAAGATAACGTGAAATAACAAAGAAAACATGTTTGATTTGTGATTGAAAAACAAAAGATTAAGAGTGGAATAAGATTGTAATGTGACCGTGGGTTGCAGAAGTAGGTATAAATGTTGACATCGAATAGGATATTGCACCCTGCGCAGAAGCAATGAAGCTATTGATTAATAAAACTAAAATAACACCATAAAAATCAGCGACAGCATCACTAGTATGAATTATTTTAACTATACAGGACTAACGTAACCTAACCTTATCTACCGTCAACATGCAGCTATCTCATATTTAGTTATTCTTTGGTTATTTGAAATAGCCAGTTTTTCAGCAGCCACTGCGACATTTGAAAAAAATCATCTAGGAAACTATTTCCTTCATATTTTAGGAAACATTTTGGTAATGCTACCATTACCAAAATCTTTCCTAGTACCTAGATACGCGTTCTACTCGTATATGGTACTCGAATATGAATCTATCTCTCCAGCCAAAAAAGCTCCTCCAACAGATACAAATGAATCATGTTAATATACAGACCGGTCGAAGTCTTAATTGATTTCATATTTCGTCTTTCTTTTCCCACCAAATTTTTCTTCGTAAGATACTGCATAATATCTGGCTGTATAAAGTGCCAACTAGCTAGGTACCTATAGAAAGTCATTAAAATTCTCACTTCTTAATCAATTCCAGTACTTATAAACGTCTACAAACAACATATCAACTGGGCTGTCGGCCACCATAACGTTCAGTCTGCGCGCGCGCATTGTATTCAAATGCGTGTGCGCGGGTCGGACACGATCAGAGTCGAGACAGGTGACCCCAGCCGCGTCACGGAATTAA
Organism: Thalpophila matura; assembly: GCA_948465475.1. NCBI lineage: Eukaryota > Metazoa > Arthropoda > Insecta > Lepidoptera > Noctuidae > Thalpophila > Thalpophila matura. The sequence goes on along the minus strand of OX419198.1, from coordinate 6,470,549 downwards.
CTCGATTGTAAGCTGTATGTAATGGTTCGTAATAATTGAGGTAGTTAAATAGCATAGCATAATCGGCCTATAATGTTCCCACTGCTGGGACACAGGCCTCCTCTGTCTGTGAGAGGGAGTGGGCCGTAGTCCACCACGCGGGCCCAGTGCGAGTTGGAGGACGTCACATGTTTTTCGAATTTTTGGTTCTAGGACATGCCGGTTTCCTCACGATGTTTTCCTTCACCGTTAAATCAAGTGATAATTAATTTCTAATACGCACATGACTTCGAAAAGTCAGCGGTGCGTGCCTCGGGATCGAACTCGAACCATTCGCCGTGGAAGGCACATGGTTATACCACTAAGCCATCACTGCTTTTTGGTAGTTAAATAATATAGTGTAATTCGGGGTTTTGACTACGGATCTCTATATTTCTGTACAGATTTGTCGTAATCCGCGAGTTACATAGCATATTTTAACTACTGGTTGGTGTACCTCATTCAACTGAGAAAAAATTATAGCGGTGAGCACTTTATTAAGATTAAACCAATAAATTGCACATTACACCACTTTCTTTAAAGAGTCCATAAACCACTTTCTATAAAGAGCCTTAGTTTAATTTTAGGATGCTCATAGATTGGTAACTAAAATAAGCCTAGCGGATAGTGTCAGAAGGATGGGCAGAACTAAATGCTTTGTCCTGTCAACGGCATGCTGTTATAACCAATTTCGACAAGTGCAGTGAAAATTATATAGGTACGGTCAGGGAAAGGGATCCTTTAGTAGGTACGCTATCATTCATATTTGGTCGTATATTCAAACTTTGAAGCAATTCGGATTTGGATTGCTTCGAAGTTTGAATATACGACCAAATATGAATGATAGCGTACCTGCTAAAGGATCCCTTTCCTGACTGTACCTACATATAAATATATTCATCGCTGCATCATAAAGAGGCCCATATAAAGTGTGAATTTTCAAAGTGTGCGTAGATGGCCCAATCCGAAGTTTACCAGACGTCATTACTTCTTAGAATTTCATCCATTTGCAACACTATCGAATGGTGCAATAATATAGTGAGTGTGTTTTTTTTCCAAAATCAAAAGATACGATAGGATAATTGATATTTCAAAAATCTAATAATTCAGTTTTCGTTTAATCAAAATCGGCCCCAAAATTCCTTTGGGTATTTTTCACTGTTTCTTATAGTTTCGGATTTGGCCACCCACGTACATCTGGATTAGTGTTGCCCAAAATCGGTCTTGCATCAATCATTTTCGCAAGACCAAGACTCATTACAGCAAGACTAAGGCCAAGACCATGACTGAATGCGCAATACTAAAACCAAGACCACGACTATGGGTAGGTATTGAATTGACGCAATACCGAGACCAAAAACTGAGTTAGACACGTCTCGGTCTTGCATTTGGGCAACACTAATCTGGATACCCTATTTATATTTGAAGTAAGATGAAGGGGGTGTCAGTCCCTGACTCCTATAAGTCACTTTGTACTGCAAAGATCTATTGTGATGCCTTCAAACATTACAACACTTCTGCTAGTCCCAAGGTTATAAAAAAATTAACAGCAGTCCTAGGGTTGGGGAATTTGATCTTGTCTGGCACGGTAATATAGCCTCCAAGATGCTGGCTGGGAGGTCTATAGGAGGATAGCCGTTCAAAAACGTGCTGATTGCACAACAAAACTAAATAATAATTGATAGATATTTCAGAAAAGCTGAATTGGTCACATATAACTGTTTGTTCTCGATTCTTTATCTTATCAATTTCAGTAATTCGTAAATAATACGAATCGATCTCATATCGTTGATAACGCTTGTGTCTGAACAAAATATTTTCTTCTTATCAGATAGCGGGATATAATTTAACACAGAATTAAAATTTAGATTGGTTATAAATAGCTGGCAGTGGTCATCAGTGGAGAATAAATATACTGAATCGAGTACTTAATTGAATTACGTATATTTATACTGCAAACTTGTTTGTGACATTTTGTTTGCCATGAAATTGTGACTGTATATTTTAATTTTGCGATATTTCGTAGGCAACTTAATATTTTCTATGCTTTCAGGTGATCTTTTTGTAAAACATCTGTAAGTTTACGCTGTATTCACAAAATAAACACATTGAATTTAATAGATTTTAAATGGCAGTTTGATAGGCCACGATAAAATAAGAAATGTGCCAAAAGGCAAAGAAACGGTGCGTATCACTGATGATTGTGAACCCTCATATCGTGTGTTTTAATCAGCAGAAGGCTGTATAGCTGTCACACCCTTAAGAGGAGACTTTCCAAGGTAATTTCTACACGAAAAATAATGCCCAAACCATTTTACAGAACTGTCATAATAAAGTAGTAAGATTTTAGGCAAATAGTCAATTTTTCAATCTGCACAATTACGAGTAATGCTACAGGGAGTTCAAATTTAAAACACCTACGTAGTAGGTACGTAGATACTGGATGACTGCTAATGCATAATATTCACAAATACGGGTTGCTGTGATGTCATTGGCAGAACACCTCGACCTGTGCCCCTGGAATATAAATAGGTCTTCATTATATTATCATAACTAGCTTCCACCCGCGGCTTCGCCCGCATTTTTCAGGAGAAAAGGCCTATATGCTATTCTGATATATAAGCTATATTACTGTAAAGTTTCATCAAAATCCGTTCTGTAATTTTTGTGTGAAAGAGTAACAAACATCCATCCATACATCCATCCTCAAAAACTTTCACATTTATAATCCTAATCCTAACTAATATTATAAATGCGAAAGTAAGTTTGTTGGTTACCTTTTCACGGCTTAGTTCTCTGTAAAGAAACTTTCCACTAACATTTTTTTTAGCTGAGAAACACTGGTATTGATTGCATGATCTAACAGTTCTGAAGAGAGTCTTTTAAACCCTCTGTAACGAAACTATACGTGAAAAAAACTCATGATAGGGGATCATGAGTTTTTTTCACGTATAGTTTCGTTAACGTAAGCATATTTTGAATTTAAAATACAGCAGTCCTGGAACATTTTGATAAAGTTTTATCCAATTTGCTCATTTTAAAAAATACAGAGAAATTAATTAAGTATTTAATTTTTATAAATATTGTGTAACAAACGTGTATTTTCAATTCAAAATAAGCTTACGTTAACGATACTACACGTCAAAAAAACTCATGATCGGGGTACTGCTCACATGTATTAAGACCTTTGAGTTTGTTTCGGTGTTTCTTTTTAAAGGTAGTCATATAGGAAACACCGACCTCGTCTAGCTTAAAAAAATGTTTTGACGTATAGAAGTGTTATTTTTAACCTATTTACAAAATAAATATCATTTATCATTTATAACTAGCACTTCGCCCGCGACTTCGTCCGTGTGTCCCACAGGAACTGTGCATTTTTTCGGGATAAAAAGTAGCCTATGTTACTCAGTGATAATGTAGCTTTCTATTAGTGATTTTTTTTTTAAATCTGTCCAGTAGTTTCGGAGCCTATTCGGTACAAACAAACAAACAAAAAAATCTTTCCTCTTTATAATATTAGTATAGATGAGTTCTGCTTTTGTTCTTTGGAAGCTGTAAGAGTAAAAAGTGGACATAACTGTCAACTACATAACTTTATTTTAGATATTACGAATCGCCAAAGATGTTACGTTACGAAAAATTCGATCCATTATTTAGTTAAAGATTTACGAGTCGTAAAATTGACATACTAACGATCGGTAATAATACCTAGGTATACAGGAACTCGACATATCCAATAATCAGAGAGGCATTAATTTCTACAAGATTTATTATTCTGTATCTTATAGAAAGTTTTAATGTGAGAAAAAGGGCTCATCTTCTTATAAAATGTTGATCTTACTCGGCTTTATAACCTCCACTCCGATTCCTCTCAAGGCCTTCTTAGGCTAACCTGCACTGTCTATACATTTACATAATCTAATTATGAATTTTATTGTCTTGAACTCTTGACCAGTGTTTTACAACCTTCTAGAATACACGACCCCTTTTCAAGTAAATAAATTCTGTCGACCCCTCAGGACCGTAATAAAATTCTTTATCGCGGAGAAAGTGCTGGAAGGGTTAAAAAAAACAGGCAGTCTTCTCACTGAAATTGTTATATTTTTATTTTAGTGTTTTTACTTAGCTAGCTTTCGACCGCGACCCCCTCAGCAAGTATTTGCGACCCCCCCTGGGGGTCCCGACCCACAGGTTGAAAAACACTGGTCTAGATTTTAAAAGTGACTTTGAGTTTGTTTCGGTGTTTCTTCTCAAAAGGAGAAAGGAGACCTCATCTAGATCATGTCTATGTTATTTACAACCATCTTTCAAAATAAATATAATTTATCACTTTTTAGCTGGTGACGCTGTGTATTTTAGGTTACCCCAGCAATTAATCAGTCAATCAATGACTATCCCAATCACGACGTATGTAGGAAAAGGTGCGTGAGCGCATGCGTCGGTTGCGTGTCGCTCGCGCATCCTGATTGTAGGCGCGCCATATCTTCACCCGAGCGGCTACTCGGTGTTGACATGTAAAAAAAAAGCACTGTTAGAGAAAATTTAAAAAGATGATAAATACACTATATGGATACTAACACTTATATGGATTTCGGTCCGAAATAAATGCTTATTTAATTAATTAAAATAAAAAGTTAATTAATTAATTAAAATAAAAAAAATGATTTTGGAAACAGTTGCCGAAAAAAATGCGTTGATTTCTTTTGAACCTCGTAGCTCGCTACGTAAATCATGGGAGAATAATAATTTATATCACCATTTTGTTGTTAAATTATGTAAAATGGTAATTACGTTTCATAATTCAGGTACGCTTACCTACACAATTATGTAGGTATAATTAATTGCTAATAGTGATGAATTATTTTTTATCATAAGAAGAGTTGTAAATCTTGCTACGAACTTCGTAGTCGACTACGCGTTGACTACGAATCTCGTAGCACGCCTTAAAAAACCGATCATTCCCGCTGTCCCCTACCCGCTTGTCCTCCACTGGTGGACAATGACACGATTTTTAAAACTGCGTCACTGTCCTCCAGAGGTGGCCAACGGAAATGTTTTAAAAAACTCGTGTTACTGTCCACCAGTGGTGCCTAAGGGGATTAATTTGAAAGGTTGTATGATTGCCCCCTAAGAGTTATAGACAGCGGGAATGATCAGAAAATTCTCAATAGCAGCCTAGTCGTGATGATCTACAAAATACACATATAAATGAATAAATAACAATATTCAATAAATTAAACTAAATTCGCACCACAGAGCTGGCAACTCACACCACAAATCACTGACATCGACAGGGTGCGCGGGCGCAGCGCTCGCGTTACGAAAACGACACGATTTTTTCACGACATTTCGTGTTGGAGCCGACATTTCCACATCAATCACGCTTCACTGGCTCCTGATTTATTATCTTCAGTAACCGGTGCGGTTAGATCATTTACTTTGTTCATGGCAAGTGCCGTACGGGGCAAGGAAAAACCTAAATTGCTCGACAAAGAATTAAAAAGTAAACGTATTTGAATACAGTTTGACTGGTATTCGTTTCTCGTTTAATTTATTACGGGACCAATTTTGATAGCGCAATAAAAATCAACTGTTTCATACAAAATATTACAAAAAGGAAAGATCTAACTGAATTATTTTTAATTATTATAGGTACTCTAACATCTGAATCTGGCGGATGGTTAACTTTTGGAATGATGTACTTCAGAGATAGAAAGATACCTGTGACGGTTACCATATACAAAAGCATTCCCAAAGAGAGTTGGCGTCAGGCAGGCGGCCGGTCGTAAAACTTAGCTAAAACCTATTGCAGTATGACAAATATTGAAGAAGAAGTATGTTTAAGGCTAGGGCGTACCCCCGAAGCGACGCGCAGAGGCAGCACCCGGTTACTGTGAGAAGTTGACAAGGGTTGTCATACCACAGCGAGCGGATGTGACGTAAGAAGCTAGCTCGAGGTGTGAATATAGAAATGTATGGAAGAAAAAGACATGCTGCGGTGACCCCAAATAAATTGGAATAAGGGCAGAAGGACGATGATAGGTACCCTATGTTACTCCCACAATGAAGTCGAAACTAACTACATCTCATTATGTTGAAATCCATCAAGCCTTTTAGGCTTCAGAGCGTGTGATCCTGTAGTGAGTAAGGTCGCCAGAGATCCTGAGAATGTGCTGTATTGACAGTGCGGGATCTGCTTATCAAGCTGTCAGCGCAACGAATCCTCATTTTAAAGGGTTGACAATACGCATGTCGCACATCGGCAAGAAAGGTGTCACAACACAATGAATGTAGTTTTTGGGAAATCACGATTTTCTTTTTTTTAGATCCTAGAATTCCTTAAAAAAAAATCTGTATTAAATGCCAGGAATCGCACTATAAATAAAAAATAAATATTGTAATTGCCTTTCAGATGGCATACATAACTCAATTTCGTATTATTATGTGTTGTAACACCTTTCTTGCCGATATGCGATGTGATACAGGGTGTTGCGAGCGTTTCATAGGCTACGGTACCCGCTTACCATGGCGGGCCATACGAGTGTTAACCATCATCGTCGTACAATAAACAAGTGTAATTAGACCTCTGCGGCCTCGCATTAATCCAAAGCAGGATTAAAAAAATTAATGATTGAATTATTTCATTTTTTTTTTGTTTTTTTTTTCGACTTTTATTAGTTTGATGCACAGTTTGCGAGCCGGCAACATTTTATTGTATAATAAAATGTGAATGATGATAAGTGGTAATACTGAAATGCCTAAAAAAGGCTGAAATGAGTGCTGAAACCTGATTCTGAATTCAGTTCCACAATCAAGTTAAAATCGTGATTTAAATCACTCAACCCTGCCCCTTTCTTTCAAAAGTCTAAAAATTAGCAAGTCAATGATCTCTCATAATCAATCCGCACTAGATAACAAGTATAACAACCTAGTTATGCCGTGCATATGTGTAAATGACTCCGGCCGTCACGCCGGTAAGCCCGAGATCGAAACTGCGCGGGCGCAGTTAGTCCGACGCTTTTTATTATTTACTAGCATTATGCTATGTTTCACTACGACGATCTTTATAGTATAGAAAGTGATAGTTTACGAGATTATTTGCTTATTATGATATTCTTGCGATTTAATGTTTGAGAAACGTGGAGGTTCCTTATTCTTTGGTGTGTTTTTATTTACCACGTTTTTTTACTCGCTTTCTTGTCTGTCTGTCTGTCTGTTCGGTACAAATTTTGCAATTCATTTTTCACACACTTGCTGGCATCGGACTAAGCTGAAGCTTAGTATACCTATGAAATTTGGATGACAATGCAAATAATATGGACTAAAAAGTATAAAATAATTTCTAGTGAAATAAAAAACGTGGGGCACTGCAGACAATAGTAAGATGCGCCCCACGTTTTTCATTTCACTAGAAATTATTTAGAAATGATATTTTTGAGACATAACATAAAACATCCCAATACAGTGTTTTAGTTTAGGTATTGAGTGAAGGAGAGTGTAATTTTTTGTGTGATGGGAGATCTTTATATTCACAAGGAGCGCTTGTATCTAATTGTGTCGAAAATAGATCTAAAAGTGGCAACAGTTGTTCCCGTACTAATTTGCTATGATGGCATATCTCCTTGTTTCTATAATCCGAGGTGATATTATTATAGACCTGGAATAACTGATTATTTCAGTAGCCGAAAATATCGAAGAAAATTTGGAAGAAAATGTTTTGCAACTAGCAATTCTATTCGAGATACAAAATACGTTAGATTGAAAGACGCTAATGTAAACTTACACGGAATAAAGTTATTCCTACAGTGATTAAAGAACCATGTTTATTCCTAAGGGGGTTGATGTTTATGCTTGTCACAACATTATTCCATGTTTATTTGTAAGGGAGTTAGCGTTAAATATGCATATCTTCGGAATAACTTTGATGACTGGTGATTTACTGTAATTTTTAAGAAATATCATAAACCCACATTGTCGATACACCGAAAATCAATCATTCTAATCATGTACAATGACCGTTGGGCGTTCCAATTTTAAAATCAAAATCATACCGCAAGATGGACGTCAGTGAAAGCGCGGTCATTGGTCGTTGGCAGCCTGCGTGCGCATCTATACACAAATACCAACATCTCTTTACATATTAGTGGCACCTTAAATTGAAGGATTAGGGTATAATTTTCATTGATTGGGTTTTGGTAATTATTTTGTTGTACACTACCGCTCTGCGACGCACGCGCACGACGTCAAATGAGAGATAATTGTTCTTTTGTTTATTTGTTTATACTTTACGTTCATTGCTTTGTTTATTGCTCGTACTGTGTAAAGATTATATTTTAATTAATTATTATGAGCAAATTATCTTACGAGAGTCGCTGCCGGTGATTGTAGAAATAGGTACCTAATTATTGAGGGCATTTTCTTTTTACACGACTGCCTAAAAAAGGAGTGTTATGTTTTTGACTCATACTTATTGGCCTGGTTATAGGTTACAAGGCTCGCTCCCTATTTGGTTCTATTAAGACTGCCCGGATTGACTCTACAGATCGGGCTTCAAATTGGCTAGTTCGTAGGAATTACAGAAATATAAATAACAAGTCAATAGACGTCGCAAAGGCGCGTGACCTTGTCGCCGCTTTCGAGCAAATTATGTAAGGCACGTGATGTGTTACCTACACGGCACCACAACATTGAGAACGCGTATTCAAAAATGTGCCGTATGTGAAATTAAATTAAATTTATACTTATTACGTTCGAGTTCAATCCCGAGGCACGCACCTCTGACTTTTCGGAATCATGTGCGTATTAGAAATTAATTATCACTTGCTTTAACGGTGAAGGAAAACATCGTGAGGAAACCGGCATGTCCTAGAACCAAAAATTCGAAGACCTGTGACGTCCACCAACCCGCACTGGGCCCGCGTGGTGGACTACGGCCCACTCCGACACACAAGCCTCCTCTCTGTGAGAGCACAGAGAGGAGGCTTGTGTCCCAGCAGTGGGAACATTATAGGCCGATTATGCATGCTATGCATTGGACGCACTGACATTGATTGCGAACCGGCGACACGCATCCGGTAGTAAAATGTAGTAAACAAAAATTTTACTACATTTAATACACAACAATATTTCTATTGACTTATTAAATTAGATTTCCGTGCTAGGCACCTTAACTTGACTGGTCTGATTCTGATACCAAGCCCTCTATAACTTCGCGCAAATACAGTCGGTTAAATAAGGTTTCTAACTACTGAACCTTCTCCACATTTATTCTGAGGTAAAATTCTATCGAGATACGAAGTAGTAAATACTAATAAAGTCTAGTTTATCGATAGTGTTACATATATTGTAGTATCCCGGTGAAGGATGTTTACTTAGCCACGAGCTCAGGTGTGCCGCTCTGCACTGACCGCGTGTTGATTCTGCACTAATCTAGGGTTGCCACGCTTGAGAAACTAGGATTTTTAGTTTTGTACAATATTTCAATATCAGTACTACGATACCTACCTAAGTATCATCTGCGCCGACACTAAATAACTTGGGATCGAGGCAGGAGGATGATAATGATACTCATATTTATATCGTTGTAAAAATATCAGATTAAAACACGATTTATTCTGAAGATCTTTTTTAATAAGACAATTTATTATTCACTGCGAAAAAACGAGCATGTAAAGATTTCAAATGATCTCGTCGCTCTTTTTCCATTGCTACAAGGAACTTTTTAGCAAAAGAATATTGCATACAACCACGCTTGTAAAGATCGCAGCCTACTGCTGCTACCCAATGCTCAGCCTTTAGTCAACTTGTACATTATCAGTATCTACTGGTACTGGTATTAGTACATTTACTTGCATATGCTTGCATAATGCTTTAATGAATTTGTACCACACCGCTCTGGCACTGGGTGTCGGCGTCGGCACTGCCTATTTAATGCCACCACCATACATACGGCTTACCCTAAAATAATATTAATATAATTATCAGAAGACTGTCTATTTCCCTTAAAAGAACAATATGAGTGATATTTTTATTATAAGGAAAATAGGCAGTATTTTGATAACATCATAATCTTATCTTTTATACATATAAATCTTAAGACTGATAGGCTCTGCTTAGTAAATATCGCCTAATAAGCACTGCAGAATATTTTTATCATACTAAATTACTGTATGTATGATTCTTTTCTTGTCTAAATATATCACAATTATACATACACCTAGATATCAGATAAGGCTGGGGATTTTTTTGTGTTTTGAATGATAAGTTGTGCCAATTCATTGCCACAACTTATCATTCAAATTCATCATCATTAAATCAACCGAAAGACGTAAACTACTGGAAACGAACCTCCCCGAAGTATCGCCACAAGGCTGCGCCTGCGCTGCCCGCGTCCAACGGATTCCAGCGACCTTCACAAGTCGTCATACTGCTTCATTGTTTTTTATTAAAGTTGCCTCAGTCACCATCTTCCAAAAAAATCAAGATTTTCGGAACGAAATAAGATGCAGTGCAAGATATAACTTTATGAAAATTATTGTTACTAAAATTAACCATTCACCATTTTGTTGACGGGGCTGACTTCTCAGGGTGCGCTGAACGTACCTACATAAGCATACTATTTTTAAAAATCTCTCAAACATTAATTTTAAAAATTGGTAAAATATATTCGTGCCTCATCCAGAATAAAATTCCTTGTCCTAATTTAACTAGAGTGGTTGGGCCAGCCCTAACGCAGATCATCTCACACATTCCGGTAAACAGTTACCGTGAGAAATATTGTTATACACGTGTTATACGTATAGTACACAATGGTTTATCTGCCGTACTGTATACTGGACACTTTCATCAAACAACCTTGGGTGTATTGGAACATCCACATCAGCGTTTCTTGTAACCTTGCTGACAGAACATTTTTTAATTTACATATAAGACTGCCTCGTTGATCTAGTGTTTGCAACGACGACTGCTGAGCGTGGAGTAGGTACTAGGTTCTATTCTTGGGTTGAACAATGGTTTTAAGTTTTTATTTCAATTAATAGCAATTCAGAATAGATCCGTTTCATGGCAATCGCTCAATAAGACTTAACTGGCGAATGTGCGTGATCTGTCTAATCCTTTGGAGAATACGGGCTTGATGGTATGTTCTAAGACTGGCTAGGCGGAGACAATGCAAGACATGGGTGAAATGGGTGGGGTCCCCTTATCGGCACAGTTTGTATGAAGAAAATAACGACATTATTAGGTAGGTACTATCCGACTTCCACGCGGACGGAGTCGTGGCAGTGGCGGTCCGAGGAGGTCGTAGGGGGGGCGTGACCCCCCCCCCCCCTAAATCATACACAAATCTGCGAAACACGATAATACATGGTATAGCACGTCGGCATTAATCGGTATGACCCCCCAAAGTCATCGGCTGCGACCGCGCCTGAGTCGTGGACACTATTAGTTGACCGTATTGAAACAAACAGCAACAAGATATCCCATAGTAATCAAAAAAATCCCGTGTGAATTATCAGATCGAGTACCACGAATGGTTTCCTGCCTTCATACAATTCTCGTACCGCCATCTCTTTAAGACGAATCAACGTGAACACTCGATTCTAAGAACATGTATTGTGATCTCGGCATTGTGCAGTTTTGCTAGAAACACTCATTGGCCACGGGAATCGTAAAATACCGGGTTTTCCCACGACTATGGCTACTTACCGAAATGACTAATTGATTCATAGTATTTCTTTCTGGAGATCTTTTTGGGTCATGTCATGACGTCAGAGAGGCGACTGTAGGTAGGTACTCGTTAGATGATTAAATTACGTTTGCTTTTGTTTTGATGCTGTTTTTAGGGCCGTACCTACCTACCTCTCCGAAACTCCATGGCGACGTCGGCAAAGAGATAGAAGATTTTATTCCGGAAAAACGGTTCCTGTTGGATAGATTTGTAATTTCTACGAAGTCTAATTTGTAATTTCTATGTAATCTAAGTTCTAATTTGTACGAAGTCGTGGGCTCAGCTAGAATTGCATAAAATAATGTGGTATTTTTTTATGATAGAGGTTGACAAAAGTTTGGTTAAGTTATGTATAACTACAATATTCTTTCAGTATATCCCGTCGGTACGTGTTCTTGGGAATTATAAAGTCAGTTGGTGTTGGATGTGTCTCATCCCTCAGGTTAGTTCTAACTTTAGGTCACGATAGGAAAAGGATATAATAGAACTTATAGTGGATTTCACGAGAGGTCATTATTATAAGTAGCATGCTCAGCAGCTGGCGCGTTCATCACACTCATAAGCATGTTTGATTCTTGGCGTGTGTTCACATGCTCGTAAGTAGCATTTGCTCGATAGCAAACTTTCATGCTTGTGTAATAGTACCTTAATTACAGAAATAAGATAGTAAATTATCAAGAATCGAGAACATGTGTCAATTGTAAAACACAAACAACGTTAATTGACTTGTAAATGAATTTTATACAGGTACACATATAGATATCAGCACAATGTGAATATGCTAAGTCATAATTATATGTTAAGCTGAATGTCAATCGATTCAGAAGGGTCACGGTAACTGGAGACTGCGGGAAGCTCACCACCATTTGTGATAAACAACATTATTGTGATTAGAGCAGCAATACTCAAACTTTTTAGGCTTTCGTACCTCAAAAGGAAAAAATGAACCTATAAAGGATCACTTCGCTGTCCGTCTATGTGTCAAGACCCTTTTTCTCAGATACACGTGGAGGTAGAACAGGGCCCCAAATCTGCTATGCAATTGTGTAATAATGGTGTCATAATGACATACACAAAACCCAAGCGGTCATTGGCTTAAACCTTAGAGAAAGGCTATCTCTTTCGTCATTGGTGAAAACGATGTCATTATGAGACCATTCTGATACGATTATGACAATTGCAATAGCAGACTTGGGGCCCTGACTGAAAAAAAAAAACGTGTGCGGTCGGGGGACCCCCGTCAGGTACGAAGTTCCTTACACTTAAGGCTGCCATCACCTAAATTGCTGACGCCAGACAAAAACTTTAAAAACCCCGGACATTAAGGTGAAATTGAGTATATTTCCCGGGTGTCGCCGAAAAAAAAAATTCATCAATCAGGATTTCCCTGACACAAAGTGTCCGGATTTTCCCTGAAACCCCTACCGGAAGCTCCTCGGACGCCCTCTAAACTAGGACAAATCCGGGGAACCCCGGCCGGATGGCAGCCCTTTACGCTTCGTTTATAATAGAAAGAAAGAGAAAGTCGCATGGACATAACGCTTTTTCCTTACATGACAATTTCTACCAGCCAACTGCTACCGCAAGTCGTGTTAAGGAACTTCGGTCCAATAAAAACATCGGATCAATACATTTCGTAACTGAATACTTAATTAATACTGAAGTAGGTAGGTACATCTTTGTATTGTATTGAAAGACGTAATAAAGATGGAGTTGCATATTCATAGGGACCTAGACCGGCCGGGTCAGATCGCGTCCGCCCGAAGGCACCCGAAGGAGACCGAAGAAGGCCGATTGTTACGTATGTGGAGTAAGAACTGGCGCAATTGAATACTGAATCGTAGTCGTTCGACTGTTTCCGTGAAAAGTCGGACAAGGAGTCTTGAGCAGCGAAATAGCGAATACGATTAGCGATTGAAAATCCGTGTAGATACATGAAAAAAAACCTGCCGAATGCATGACTTCCTCCTTTTTTTGAAGTTGTTTAATAAAAGGAAGATCCCTAGTTCTAGACTCAATCAACGATACCTACCTCAAACATCAATTTCCAAAACGTATAATTACTAAAAAGTAGAAACAATGGTTCGTTATAATAATTAATTACCTATATCGAAATATATGAGGAGAGTCAGTCACCTTTTATTCATCTACTAATTGAAACTACATAATGAACTCCACTAGCAAACAATCTCTGTTCTATATTTAAACCACAATTAAAACTGATTGCTTAACACGTATATTAGCGACATTAACCGATAAAGGAAAGCGCATTACTTAATTGTCAGAGGGCCCGTCAGCGAGAGGAATGTTAATCGCCGCCTGCGCAACTAACTGATCATTATCAATTGCTAATTGATCGCCACCTGGCGGATGAATCAGGTGGAAAGTTGGCAAGAGGACCGATGGGAGGGGCAGAGGTGAGTTTGTCACGTGACTGGGCCGGCCATCCCCGATTTGTGACATAAGATTGGAAATCTCAGATGTTTTTGCAGAAATATTTTTTTACATTGCGTATTAGATCATAGAAACAAGGAAGATGTGCCAAGGCGCTATTGTGCTTGACGCTTCACGATCTCATCAAAGTGATCATGCTGCCGACGGACCGAACGTGATCGATGATATAAATACAGTGTTTTTGTTTAGTGTGAGTGATGTGATGAGTGACAATTAACAGTGTTAGTTTGAGAGTGTGCGGAATTTTTTAATGTGTGGAAGATATTCACAAAGGAGCTTTTGGAATTGTGAGGCACACTGCTTTAAAAGTGGCGACAGTGGTTCTCCTACTAATTTGCTATGATGCCATAATATCTCTTTGTTTCTATGATGTGAGCGTATATCTCTCTCAAATCTGGAGCAGTCCGACTGGGGAAGTACTTACCTCCACCTTACAGTATGCCTACGACCGCCAAATAACCCTGCTCTTTAGTAGTGTTGTGTTTCTATGGTGTGTGAGGTCGCCAGAGGTCCTGAAGATGCGCTGTGTTGACAGCGGGGGACCTGTTTGTCGCCTAAGCTGTCGGAACTAAATCGGTGAATCCTCATTTTGCCTAAAGAGTCGGCTTGGCAAAGCAATGCTTCTTAGAGGCAGATATAGATATCCATTGGTATCTTCCTCGAACGAGCTCTTTCAAAACGCTCTATTGCTACTATTGGATGCTCTATTGGAGGCATCGCCATTTTCAATCCCATTCTTTATCTGTGCGGGTTGAAAGGTCACCTACCGCTCTACAAATTGGATAATGTAGTGCGGGAATAACAACACCCAATAATACTCTAAGCAATGATAATATCTAATAGACTAATTTCAACCTATTTCGCTTTGTAGAAGTGATAGTTTCTCATGATAAACTCTGTAAATTATACAATTACCTACTTGAATTCACTGCATTTGACTATTTTTAAAATTCGTCTTAATAATTTATTAGGTAAAGGGAAATTATGTAAAGGTAATTAATCATAATAGTGAACAATTAGTGACTAAAACAAAGCTATCTAAAATTGACAATAAAAGCCGCGGTGCTTGTGGTTTACGAAGTTTATACAATAAGGAAGGAAATGAAATTAAAACAATATTTGTTAAATGCATTTATTTGGGATTTTTAAAACCACCAGTTGCAATGATAACATTATTGTGAAATATGACTACCTATTACGTATATTATTGTAGGTATATTATTTTAATTTTTTAAACAATTTAAAAATTAAAATTTAAAAATTGACATTTAATTATTAAATGACAATTTTATAGTCTAACCTAGCGTAGCGTAACAAAAACTCTGAGTTCAGTACTTAGGTACCTTATTTTGAACTCCTCAGACTGACTTCTTTTTTTTTTTTTTTTTTTTTTTTTAATAAAAATACGACTTTGTATGTTTTACGTTTAGGGATTCAGAATAAGGAACTGAACTCATAGTTTCAGTTTTCGTTTTTCAGTTTCAGTTTTTTACCCCGTATTACAAGGTTTCTTAACCTGTGATCCATGGACTCCTGAGGAACCCATGTCATGAGTGCCGGAGGTCCATATCTAGCCGGCCTAACATCATTTATTAAGACAATAATTAGAATTAGGTACTACCTAATTAAAAAGTATTTTTAGATTCCCTTGTTTTCTTTTAAAGGGTCGCCGGTCGGTGGGGTTTTAGAAATGTTGAACGTTGTACTACATTAGGGTAAGGAAACCCTGCTATATTATAAAGAGGTAAAGTTAGTATGAATGAAATAATCTCCGGAAATACTGATCCAATTGTAAAAAATTCTTTCACTAATAAGAAGCTACTGCCTGAGTGCTATAGGCTAATTATTAACCCGAAAAATGCACAGTTCCTTTGGTCACACGGATGAAGTCGCGGGCGAAGAGCTAGTGAATTATTATTAATTTCACTTACTTTTCTAATCCAATCAAATCGAATAAAAACATATAATGGAATATTTTCTCCAAACAAATCTCTCCGTCCGCCGACTTAGGTTGTACGTTGTCTGTCAGTCAGTACCTAAGTTAGTCACATTACTGTTTTATAGGTATAGATTAGTATAGTACATAAATCTTCTGTCATACATTATTACGTGTCTGATCAGTGTATTCGCCGTTTTCCCTGGAAAAACACTAATTAATTATAATATTATACAGCACGTGGGCTGCCTATACTTGAGTGTCCGACGGTGTCGACGTGGGAGGTAAAAGTAATTACCAACATAAATTAACGGAGGCATCTCATTAGTGTCTTAGTAGGCATATTAGAGTGAACAGCGGTCGTACCTACTATGATGTGTTCTTGACAGCATTGTTTCAGAATCCGGTGTAAAAGAGATGAAAATGCACAGTAGTAGTAGAGCCTGAGATCATAGAAACAAGGGAGATGTGCCAAGGCGCTATTGAGCTTGATGTTTTAATTTGAGCAAATTGGGCGTATTACAAAAGTACACGCTGGCGACGAACCGAACACGATCGATGATATAAATACAGTGTTTTAGTTTAGTGCTAGTGTTGAGTGACGATTGACAGTGTTAGATTGAGGGTGTGCGGAATTATTAATGTGTGGGAGATCTTTATATTCACGAGGGGCGCTTGTAATTGTGTTGAAAAATGAACTAAAAGTGGCGACAGTTGTTCCCATACTAATTTGCTATGATGGCATATCTCCTTGTTTCTATGATCTGTGTAGGAGCCTCAGATCATAGAAACGAGTTTCAATGATTGTTTCTATGACCTGAGAGTAGAGCTCTTTGTGAAAGAGCTTGTCCGGAGAAGTACTACTAACATACTATTTCTACCACTAATCAGCATTGTTATGTTTCGGTTTGAAGGATCTGGGCCTCTACGCCAGTAAAATATAAGAAATAAAAACAACCGAACAATAAACAATATTATGACTACATATTTAAAGCATTTGATGAATTTAATTTACATTTTTTTTTATTTCCTACAATCGGCCGGACCCAAGAATCAATCGTTCGAAAATTCCTCTAGAGAAAAGTTTGACAGTGCATTAGCGATGCGCGAGCGCAGATCGGTACGCGCAGACATCCGGCCGCTTTCGCGTGGACACGCGGACGACACATTTCGGAGGTTCCGTCCATGGCGGCCGGTACTTTGTGTATGGTATGGTTTCGTATGGCAAAAGCTTGTATGTTATACTTAACTCTAAAGAGTTAAGTATAACATACAAGCCTTTGGGATTATTTATTATATGACAATGTATTTCGACTTATTTATAACCTACTAATCAATATAAAAATCATCAGCATTATACTTGTATATGTTGATGATTTTTATACTGATTTATAAGTAGGTAAGTAATAAATTAAGTCGTTAATTCGATTTTGCAGATAATATTCTCAGTAAATTGTGCCATAAAAATTAAACATTATAAAATCTAGTTTCCTTTAACATTCTTCAAGGAAATAAGCAATGACAATAGAGCAATAATAATAGAGTAGGTACATTTTTATTTTATTTTTATTTCTTCAGGACAACAAACAATTACGTGATAATGCATAATATTACAAAAATCTTATAAAAAACTTAAGTAATCACGCAACCAACACCGTTATCCACAAAATGATGTAGTGAACAATATAATAAGTAGGTACCTACAAGCAAACTTTAGCAAACAATGTTTTTCAGGATATCAACAATGTGACTTAAACAAACAATGTATGACAAATTATGGGAAATTGGGAATACAGATGGCAAGAGAATTACAAGTAATATTTTTTTTCAGAAATGAGTCTTTTAAATTGTGTGAGTGACAAGACGAATAAGTCAACATCAGTAGAATTATCGTTGTAACTTTTCATTAATCGCCATAAAGGTACATGAGCAAAGTATTGCAGTTGTAATAGGTAGAGGTTACTGCAACACCAGACTATCTGCCAATTTTGTCATTGAAGACGATTTTTTTTTATAAATTTAGCCAGAGTCCATTTTACCTAAAGCTAAATGCTAGCTAACACTGCGAAGCTACTCGTATTATTGCTAGCATTGCGAAACAAAACTTAATCCAAACTCTACATCCTACATGAAAATAGTACTTGAAGTAAACTACAGCACTACACGTATCTAACGCTAAGGTATATTACAATTGTAAATTAAACGTATCCAAGAAAATGCCGTACCTAAAGATGAGTATATAAACAATACGCAGAAACATCTGACAGGTTGGCACTCAGATCATAGAAACAAGGAGATATGCCATCATAGCAAATTAGTACGGGAACAACTGTCGCCACTTTTAGTACATTTTTCAACACAATTACAAGCGCCTCTCGTGAATATAAAGATCTCCCACGCATTAAACATTCCACACACCCTCAATCTAACACTGTTAATCGTCACTCAACACTAGCACTAAACTAAAACACTGTATTTATATCATCGATCGTGTTCGGTTCGTCGCTACCGTGTACATTTTATATACGGTCAATGTGACCGTATCAAAGCGTCAATTTTAGTAGCGCCTTGGCACATCTCCCTTGTTTCTATGATCTGAGGGTTGGCACGACGCCCAAAACGTTAGAAACATACTGGCTCATAAAACATCGCCATAGCCAACAGATTCTATCATACACATAACATAACATCACGCCTGTGTTCCCCGAATGGATACGCAGGGGTGATAGTACACACACATTTCGCCAGTAATATTTTTAGTCCCATGACTCCATTGGGGGCAAACGAGATCCATTCGAGATCTCGTCGTCGTGCATCGTCTTTGTTAAACAAAGTTGTGACTTTATGACATCTCATGTAGAACTAAGTTTAGCACGCTTGCACCCCGGCGGGTGTGAGTATAGAGAGCGATAGTGTGACAGCGAGAGGTGAAGAGAGGCGACGCCGTTTTCAATCCCATTATTTATCTGCACAAGTTATATTTTTATTTTACGTAGTTTTGTCTGCCAACCAAAAAAAATTAAGAGTTTATATTTATTGATGCCGACTTATACGCTTTTCCCTCAAGTCTTTTCAATCAAGTCCCTGCGCCCATAATATGCGCTGCCCGAGTGGTGTTCCCCGACAGTTTCAATCTGGGTGTCTGTAAGTCACGAGTGAATCGGTTTCTTCTACGCAAGCGAGCTCCATCGTAGACCGCATCATCGCTTAACATCAGGCGAGATGGCGGTCAAACGCAAGCCTATTTACAAATAAATAAGAAAAAGTCAAAGCAGCTGATGTATGGGTAAAACTATAACCATCTCGAACTAATGGGGTCAGGCATTGATTCGTTACGTAAGTATCTCACGGTGTTTCTATCTACAATTAGTCATTTATAACCATATGGCTTCGGTAGGTTTCCCTAAATTATCTCGAAACCACCATAGGTGCGTCAACGCATTGTGTTTAGCGAGCATTTTTCCTCTGCTACAAAAAGATTTATGAATTTAATACATCTCGTTTTTGTCTGGCGATAGAATTCGCTTCATGCCCTTGTGATTCTGTAATAAGATCTACAAATATTTTAACACTAAACATTATTTTTAGTTAAAAAAAACACATAAAAAGTAAGTTGCGTTAGCATGACTAACTAAATACAATTAGCATAACATCACTGTATTTTGTCATATGAAAAAGATAGTTTTATTATACTTACATTTTTATTGCTAATTGTTATTGTTCAGCTGCGTCGGACAAGCTACTTAATTTAAAATTTTAATTTTATCCAACAAGCTCGATTTCAGTACAAAAGGCGACCAGCTAATGTCTGTCGTTCGCGTTAGCAGTAGTTCACTTTTTTTAGCCTTCTCTCTGACTTACCACCGACAAAAATCGGTCTGGTTCGGCGAAAATCGACCAAACTTGCTTTGATTTTAGTAGGACCGATTTTTCGTGGTTTGCGTTAAACTAACAAATGTCATTATGTTCTATTATCCCCTACTTTTGTCGGACCGGTCAACATCGATTGCCAGCGATACCTCTGTCTCCTCTTGGCTTTGTTATAATCAGTAAAATTTTAAATGGCATCTTCAATAACGCCAAAAGATTCACAAAAAAACTGTCTACCAATATATTCTGCACACGTCCTCTCAAATCTAGTATCTATGTACAAAGGAAGTGTCTTCGTGATCATAATAATGTGTTAGGTTAAAGAACTTCGGAACTAAAAATATACCTAAATACACATCAACAAGTGTGACATCGGTGTGATAGGTTTGAAAATGCACACGTCACAGGATGTTTGATTTTAGCATCCGAATTTGCTCGAGTTTCGTAGTTTTAGTAAAAATACACGCTACTGTTGACGGTTGGGAGTATTTCTGATGATAGAGGCTATATTATTGGGTATTTTATTATTTATTTGTATACCCTTTAATGTAGGTACTAAGTAGGTAGGTAGGTACACAATAAAAATAATTTACAGAAACACCAAATCAAAAATGCACAATGGGCGGCCTTATCGTTCAAAGCAATCTCTTCCAGGCAACTAAATTATAATTAGAATTTATTAATAATTATGCTGGATATAGATATAGATTGTCTTTCCCATTTTCAGCCATGACATTCGGTGCTCCACCCCAGCTACTTTCTTTATGTCATCAGTCCGCTATTTCATTTCATACTTATTGTAACTCACTGCTATTTGTAAAATCTCCGAAGATACTTAAACCACTCTTATGTTCTTCAGAAAGAGCGAGTTGTTTTGGCGACAGCCGTAGGTTGTAGCATACTCAGTTGTTAAAGAGTCTCCTTTTTTAAAGTCGGTTAAAAAAAGTTTGTATTTTTACATCAGTTTCTTTGCACAGTCGCTTGGCTCACCTTCAAAAAAATTGATGAACACAGTAGGTACTATAACATAGCTAGTATAATTATTGTTAACCTAAGTAGGTAGTTACGTGAATACCTAAATGCTACTTTAGTACAAATAAGTCACAAACGAGTAATTACGAAATAATTGAGGGTTT
Organism: Thalpophila matura; assembly: GCA_948465475.1. Classification (NCBI taxonomy): domain Eukaryota; kingdom Metazoa; phylum Arthropoda; class Insecta; order Lepidoptera; family Noctuidae; genus Thalpophila; species Thalpophila matura. The sequence continues at coordinate 6,449,407 of OX419198.1, read as the reverse complement.
ATAAATGTTACTATTTTTGGTAACAAGTAGATAGGTACCTATGAATCGTATTACCATTTACTTATCTCTTTTTTTTGTTTAAATCGTCTTATTTAGTTTATCGATTATTATAGATAATTGTAATTTAAAAAGGCACATTTTTAATACAGCCGTTTTAAATTAATTGAAACGTGCCTATCAAAGTGTTCATAATTAAATTGGTAGGTATATTCCAATTTTTTTACCTGGATGATATCACTTGGGGTGAACAAAGTGGAATACAAAGTTGTTCACCTGGGGAATTAAATCACCTGGGTTTCATTCAATCAACCTGGAATATTTTCAAATCTAGGAACCTGTCATTGGATTTTCCTGTTACGACGTTATTCAGAATTGTACCGAAAATGGAAAATTGCTACGAAAATTATTTACTGTTCTACAAAACTAATAATTTAATTTATTACCTCTTCGGGGAATAAATACAATGTATTTATTAATAGGTACCTACCTAACATGACCTTTAGATTATTATTAATATTTTGGCGCGAAAAATCTTACATAAAAAAAATAATACAAACACCAACGATGTTGCCACAACAAACAAAGCAGCGGAACTTGCCACAATAAAAATATTAGGTCCGTAACTAATATAAAAAGGTTTGCTAACGTGTTAATTAAAAGAATTTAGGCGTGAATTATAATTATTTACCACTAAAGAGGTCATGACGTAATCATGACATGACACTGTGTTTCGTAAGATCGCGAGATGAGCTTCAAATGTAACGCTATGAGTAGACCTTGTTACTACTTAACGGGCGATGAGCACGACGAAGATGTACAAAATTTGGAAGAGACTATTTTACGCCACTTTTAAAGAAGTGTGTGTCACAACTACAAAGGCTCCTTTTGTAAATATAGAGCTCTCCCACACATAAAAAATTCCGCACATCCTCAATCCAACACTCCGTCACTCGTGACTCACACTAAACTAAAACACTGTATTAAAATCATCGAAAATGATCACATTAATGATTTCAAAGTGTCAAGCTCCATTTCTATGATTTGATATTTTAAGGGTGTCGAACTACATACAATCAATCTTTTTAGCCAACTCCCATTCCTTCGCCTCGCATTGACCATGAATAGTAAGTAAAAATTTACTCGCTTTTTATTTTCATCAGCCGGGCTAACATGCGCGCCGCGACTAAATTTTGTCGACCGTTTTGTCTCGCTCTTTCTCGTGCAAATACGAGACAAATGTACGATAAAAGCGTAGACAAAATTTTGTCGCGGCGCGCATGTTAGCCCGGCAGATGTATTAGCAGTGACTATGAGTTAGAGTCTGTTAGTAGTAGAGGGAGCGTAGTAAAGCAGTTTAGTTGACTTACTTTTTTCGTTATAAAGCAGCGGCACACGCCTGAAAACTCATAATGGATACTTAAGCATGAATGCACCATCCAGTACCTCTAAATCTCTATTAATAACAATATGCGAACGCATACCGAACGCAATGTATTATTATAATTATTTAGTTAAACGTTTCATAAGGTTTCGTGAATGTGTTATCTCAACAAACGAGTAATTATTATCTATCTCAACATGGTCTGTTCGCAACTTTAAAATACAAAATAGATAGGTACAGAAGGCCGACTCCATGACAACGAGCGCTGACTTTTTATATAGAAAAAGTTAAGTAAATATTTTAGGCGATTCGCACACTGCCCAGCATCACGCAGCGTAGCGCGGGGGTGCGTGATGTTCCGTTGTTTGCAAGTACCTATATTTGTATAGAAATCACTCATGGTGCAACACACTGAAAACGCATTCACGCGCGAGATTTTTGTTCCGTCGCCACGCACCCCGCCGCGTAGCGCGGGGCGGTGTGTGATTCGCCTTAATGTTTATTTTATTTTATTTGGAAAACTTACAGCTAGTATAGGTACTCACAAACCTAAACTTCCTAGCAGTTCATGGCACTCTATAATCCATTATTTTGCAATCTTTAAAAGATATGTCATATATCTGCAATGCGTCTGCACTCATACCGCACTATGTAATTAGACGTAGGTATATTTCTGCATTTTATAGTGTAAAAAGCGTAGAAATCGCTTTTGGATGCGCTCAATTCTGTGTAGACATTATAATTTTTATTTATCGGACTGTTATGTTGTCGGTGAAGTTGGCCCTATGTATATGCGTGCGCCTGTTTCACACTTTGTAAGGAGTCAGACTTCTGTAACTATCTATTATGTGGTAAAGGTAAGTGATATGATGCTAATTATAATGAAAACCTTCTTGGAAGGTTCGTTAAACAAAATGGTTGATTATCAAATTTTTGAGATGGTAGGTATTGTTGGAGATAAAAGTTGCGCTATAGGTTATAATTAAATGAGTAAATGATTATGAAGACGAGATAACGAGAGGGAATGATTGAAGCGTGAAGTTCAGCAAAGATGATTTCTGTATATTTAACTGTATTTTTTAAAATTAGAAATCCGAGATCATTCAACCTCCATAAATTTTTGGAAATATGTTATTATCCGATAACTAACTGGAGTCAAAATTAATGTCCAATTTAAAATAGGTAGATAGATAGTCAACGCATTTTGTTCGTTTATCGAAAAATTATCAAAATAACTATACTGGTATAATAGGTGAATGAATACATTCACTTAGGGCGGATTGCTTCAAACCATCTGTATCCGTAAGTCAGTGGGTACGTAATCGTTAAGTCAGTATGAAATTGTCGTACAAGCCGCCATATTTGACGGTTACAGATACGTAACTGTAAGATGAAACAACATGGCCTTATTGTGCCACAATTGATTATGTTCTCTGGCATTTTATTACGGTTGTACTTATAACTAAAAACACCGAATTAACTATTTTTGAAACTCGTGTAACAGAGCAGAGAATGACCCTACAGCTTGACGCCCATAGGAAAAAATAAACAGAATAACATATTCTATCAGAAAACAACCAAATTTTTGTTTGGTTATTTTCCGGCACTTTCAGGGTTCGCCCAAAATGAGTGATCTGCGAATTATGCAACCTTGTGATGCGGTCTCCGTCGTGCTCATACAAAACTCTATCGTCCGGAAGCTCCCACGAGAATCGCTCTATTATCACCATCAATACGTAAATGTGGTCTGGGATAAAATGATGCGGTATTTTTTATCTCGCTCCGATTAAAATGTTGTTTATTTTTACACATCTCTACTACTTATAACTTTAATTTAGTTGAGGTCTTCATTGGTTTAAATGTGGCGTGTAATGTGAGATGAAATGTTAAATTATATCGTTTTTATTTTGCAGGTAGGTACTACCTAGTAGGTAAGCTGTTCGTTAAACATGAAAATCGAGACTAGGTTTATCTGTGAATATACAATTAAAGTATTACAATTATAGTAATTTTTTAGTAAAGGTCATTGAACTCATCATTATAAAAAACTTTTACTACCCATGGGATCAACCTTGAAATCGCGAAAAAAAAATCTGCTGTTCCATACAAAATTTATGTTGACACTAGCTTCCGCCCGCGGCTTCGCCCGCGTTTTTAAGATAAAAAGTAGCCTATGTATTATTCTGAGGTATAAGCTATATTACTGTAAAGTTTCATCAAAATCCGTTCAGTGGTTTTTGCGTGAAAGAGTAACAAACATCTATACATCCATACATCTATCCTCACAAACTTTCACGTTTATTATATTAGTAGGAGTAGGATAAGTAACTCAACAAAAACTACAGAGCAGCGATTTTTATTTCGTGTTTTCAGGGTTAGTCCCTTAGTAAAAGTTGTTCATAATGATGAGTTCAATGACCTCTTTTCGTATTGTGAGTGACTAAAATTACACATTGTATACCAGATAGACAGAATTTCAATTAGCGCCATTATTGAGATAGGCTGCGATCCAAATAATTGTATCCGATGAAATATCAGTACCTCGGTCATTCTCAGGAATCTCATTGTTTGGTTTATTTCGATAGCACATTTTTTATTTATTAACTGGAACATTTTAAAGGAAATACCTGTACCCTCTGCCACCAATACTCTTTAAGTTAAATCTAGATTCGATATTTCCTGTTAAATTGTCCTAATTAACAGAAAAAAAGTGCCACCGAAATCAACCAAATAATGGCACACCTGTGAATGCCCACCTACTGGGTAGCATGATCAGCTTATAATGTTTCCCGTTGCTGGGACACAGGCTTCTCTTTGTGAGAGAGAATGGTCCGTAGTCCACCACGCGGGCTTAGTGCGAGTTGGTAGACGTCACATGTCTTCGAATTTTTGGTTCTAGGACATAGGTACCGGTTTCTTCACAATGTTTTTGATAAGAGCATAGACTAATTTGACACTTCTAAACATTTTCTGCCCTTTTTCAATGGATTTGTAAGAAAGAGATAAAGTGTGATTAAAATTAGTGCGATGTACAACAGAAATCAGAATGAACACCAATGTTGTTGCTAATATAATCCTTATTAAATTGCACAAAAGTAAAAATGACTGGAAGACAATCTTTGTCTGTTCTGAATATTAAAACAATAGTTGGTCATATCAAGTGTAGCAGTTTTCGGGTTCAAGCACAACAAACGATCGAACATGTATTGTTCCTACGGCCTACCATAGAAACATTAATAAGACATTTTTATGAGAATAGATGTGGCATCGATAGGGTATTTTTAAAGGTTGGTGCTACCAAATTTAAATGTATACCACCTACTTAGATATAAGTTCTATATTATAATTTATTTACATAAATAAATGCAACTATTCACCATGTCAATAGTCGTACTTACAGATGGTTGAAAATTTCAACCACCAATGTGACCCGTTAATGGATAGTGTTTCGAAAAACTTCATATTTTTCAGGTTTTATGTATTTTTTTTACACGACTACCCATAAAAGGGGCGTTGTGCTTTCAGAAATCATGTAGCTGTATGTCTGTGTTGTTAGTTTATTTTTTTAATTTAAGTATAAGTAGGTATTTAACTTAACATTATTTTGGACACTAAACATTGTTTTGGACACATTTATTTTTTCTGATAGCTACGCTACATTTGTCCTTAGTGACACATAGATGACCGATGACCACACCCTTTACGTGAGTGCCACTTCTATAAACTTAATCTGATTCTGTGGTAGACGTTTTTATTACACACAGTCTGGCATCGGTCATTTACTTGCACATGACAATTTGTCGAACAATGCGCATCGTGCGAAGAAACTATAACATGATTGTATAGAACTAGAAGGAAAGTGAAAATAATGAGATCTAATAAACTTAAGTATTGATATATTACCTTTTTTTTAAAGGGCAAGAGTCTGTGATGACTTCTTTCTTGTGTTTTCTTGGACAATTTCTTCTGCATGTAGTAGGTATATAGCATGACAGCATAAAGCAGAGACAGACTGGTCCCACGTACGTGCTCTAAAATCATAAAAACAAAGGAGATAATATTAACATGGCAAATTAATACTGGAACCGCAGTCGCCAATTCTAAGGCAGCTTCCGTCACAGCTAGAAACGCTCCTTTGTAAGTATAGAAATGTCCCACACATTGAAAATCCTGCACAGTTGCACCTCAATCTGACACAGTTGGTCACTCGTCACTCGCACTAAACTGAAGTCCCCCTCCCCTCAGGGGGTGAGCCTATTGCCATTAACCGGGCACAAATCCAGACTCCGGGCTCCTACTGAGAATTTCCCAATGGAAATACCCAAGAACACTGATTGGCATCAAATTATACATTAAAATTTTCAAGAAATCTTAATACAATTATAGTTTTTGGCACTAAATAAATGATAAAATAATATTATAATATTGACAGGTGAAAAATCAGCAAAACGATCACAAAAAGGCATTACCATTTTCTTTCATTTACGGTATTTTCCATCTACCATTTGCACGTTTTTCTTGGCATACATGTGCATTTAATTATTTATAAAGCGGTATATAAGAGGTGAATGTATTACAATTCAATAACAATCAAAACACGGTGGCACAACAGATGTTCTCTGCCCGCCATGTTTGCACAAGTGTCGTATTTATGACGAATAAAACTGCGTAGTGTTATCTCTTATTTATCTCATTGGTACAAGTACTGTATTAAAATAATAAGATTTCACGGCCTTTGCACGCTTTAATGTCATTTTCTAATGCTGCGGCCGTTGCCACACGAATGTCTCGAAAATACAGGTACATACTAAATTGACTGGTTGTTGCTCTAAAACGGTGAAGGAAAACATCGTGAGAAAACCGCCATGTTCTAGAACAAGGCTGCTCAACCCTATGCGCGGGCCAAAATTCCTGTCAAGTCAAGAAAGTCACAACAAATACCGCACATCACTAACTGAACAACATTTTGTAATTTATTGTTATTAATCAACTTCTGATTTGACGGCAAGTAAGTTTTAAGTACTTAATTAATATAAAAAAAACCGGCCAAGTGCGAGTTGTACTCGCGCACCGAGGGTTCCGTATCATATTTGGACGTATAAAGTGAAAAAATCCGGACCGCATAACTAAGTTTGTTTGTGAAGGAATTTTGATGATTTTGAAAAAACTGTATTAGTTAGGAACATTGTTTTATTTTTGGTGCCATATTTGGGTCAATTCCTATCAACCCTAATTATTTCAGATTTTTCGCCCCGCAAACTTCGGAGATAAGGGGGGAGGAATGGTATTTTTTTGAACATTTTTCATCATATGTCGAAAACTGTGAGACATAAAATAAAATGAAAATATATTTTGAAATGTGCAAATCAAGCCCTTTCATATGATATGTCACTTGACCTAGTAACCCCACTTTAAAATTTTGGACCCCCACTCCGGCCCCTTTTGCAATGAAAATAAAAATATTTTTGGATATTTTTCATTTGCAATAAAGTTGAACAAGCATGCTTTAAAACTGTTCCAAATTTCAAATCGATAGCATAAGTAGTTGCTGAAATAAGCAGGTGTGACAGACAGACAGACAGACAGACGAAGTCGCACCATAAGGGTTCCTTTTTTATCATTTTGGTACGGAACCCTAAAAAGGCCCCTATTTTAGAACGATGCTACGTATAAATCTCGCTTGAAGAAGAGATAAATATTATGAAATCTGACAGAATCTAATCCAGGTCCAAAATCGAGCTCCGTGCTAGATTACGGCCTTGCTGTGATTATTTAAATTATTTTTTTGCAATGTGTCTTACATAATTTATTACGTTTGATTATTTTTCATAATTCAGTGTATGATTTCAGCTGAATAAAGAGTAAGCAACTATGAATTACAACTTTAGATATTAGATGGGTATTATAGAGTTCTTTTCCTTCATCTTGTTGCAAAAGTAAGGTAGTCATCTTTTTTTGGAACTATAAAAGTACATTGATGTTTTGGGATAGCCCAAATAAAGTACTTACGATGTATTAAAAAGAGTAGGTACTTTTATTTTTTATGTTTATATATTGTACACATATTTTTCATCGTTTCCAGATACTTTTTAGTAAATAAACATACATACTTAATAGTTTTTCTTGAATGCCTTCATTGTATCTTTATCGGTCGGTTGCAGAAAGATAATTAAATTTTAATGGAGGCATTAACCATACAATTTCTATCGTTAAAGTCGCCTTTAAAACTTAATGACCTTTTCTGCAACTGAGCGTATGTCAGGTAAAAATAACATTTTAGCGTACCTACTTTATTGCTATCGTAGATAAAAAAGTAGGTATGCCAACGAGAAATAGAGTAGGTACAATGATCTACAATAGAGTACGTGTGGCAACCCTACAAACGAGCTGTATAAGTAGGTAGATATAGCTTATTGATAGCTTACCCTAAATATCGTCACTCAAGGCTATTTAATTTACCCCCAAGGGTAGATGATATGGCTAGAAAAGGGTTAAATAGTGCGATAAGGGCTGATAGAGATGCGTGGAAGAAAACGACATGGTTCGCCGACCACAATAAAATTGAAATAACGACAGAAGGACTTATGGCTAATGGAATTGCGTATATTAAATTGCTACCTATAAAAAAACACAAATATTATAGGTATAATGTGTGTATCTAAGTATAAAAAAAAATCTTTAACCCTTATCTTCCCAGTGATCCATTTTTGGAACGGTAAAATTGATATTTTTTTTAAAACATAACAATTGCGAATTAGTATTCTTTTTTTACGTAGGGATAACATTAAATTAGTTGTCTGTCAAATTCTAATGCCACAAAGTGCATTGGGCGCGCATTTTGATTGTCAAATAATTGTTTTGTAATGAGTAATTTTCACAAAAATGATGTCACACATTCGGTAAGTAAAATTTATTTGTAATTTTAGTAAAATTAAATATTTTCTTGCAAATTATAATTGGATTTACTGTTATTTTATAATACCTAAAACTAAAATAAATATATATTTTGAGTATATAGTGCTTTTGACATGTTTTCTGACACCGTTCCATTTTTCAAACAATGGGAACATATTACCCTGTTATCATTGAGAAAAAGTATGAATACATTCGGCTTCATATTGCTTGTTTTTTGTTTTAGGTTGACGGTAAATTACATTATTTCGTATTTAGAAGACGATGACGATGTGCTGGAAGCCGCAAGGGTGGATCCAGCCTCGAGTCAGGGGGAGTCACTACGTGTACTTTACTATAAAATATATTTTTTTTAGATTAGAAATAATATATTATAAGTGTTCGACCTAGGGCACGTTGAGGGGGGGGGGATCATGACCCCCATGCCTCCCACCCTTGGGAAGACGTCGTATATATAAACACCCCCGAAAGAGCGCAACTAGGTACCTACTTGTCTGAGCACCAGCTATTATTAGCAGAAGTAGAACTTCGGCCCAATGTATCTGTATAGGGATGGATACAGGAACTACAGCAGCAAGAATCCCAAGAGGAAGACCCCATCCCAAGCACCAGCCACGCTATTTTATAAATATAGATAATAAATATATGGGAGGTGTAGATTGATTAGATCAGAAAGTTGGCTGTTATAGAATCGGCATAAGGTTGAAGAGATGGTGCTGGCAACTACTCATGTTTCCTCTCAACGTGTGTATAGGTAAACAACGCTTATCAGTTTTACAGATTGTCGCCAGCTGCAGAGGAAACGATGCACATGACATACCCACTATCCTTTACCTTCGTAGTGCAGTCGAAATTCGTAACGAATGACACTACTTCATCCAATGGTGCTATAATAATATAACGAAAATGAAGTACCTACCTACACAAATCACCTTTGGCTGTTATGAAACGGGTTCCCTCAAGCGTTAGATAAGATCGAAAGGACCACTACATAGTGGATAACAGTAGGCAGAGCCAACGTGGCTTGTGTCATAAAAATACCACGAAGAAATGTAGCAACTATGTGGTCGCTTTGCATTCTAAATGCTCAGTAGTATTTCATATAACCCCATAATGTTACGGCATATATAAATTTTACATATTTTATAATAAACTTGTCTAAAATACCTACTCTTTTTACAAGCTTTTATTTAGTCTCCTTTCCATTCATCTCTACAAAGAAATTACATAAGCGTATGTTCCCACTGTTCCATTATTGGATCGGTACTGTAATTCAAAAGGTCATTGACCGATATTTTTTTTTATTGTGTCTATTTAATACTTTGCCCAATAACATGATTATATGTAAACATAAAATAAATCGGGTTAGAAATTATAGTGTTGGGAAGATATGGGACATCAAAGACCAGCAAGGTCGTTTGTGTTTTTTTTTAAATCACCTACAAATCGAATCCTTAGCTAGTCGAAACTACAGTACAGAGAGAGGTTATTAACTTTTGAGAGGTTATTTTCAATAAGATACCAGACGGATAATTACAATAAATAGGTACCTACAAATTATATTACTATTTGTTTTAAATGTTATCATCATCAAATATTGGAACAGGGTCTCGAATTGAATTAAATTCTTTTGCAGTGACTAACATTCAGTAAATTCTGTTGCTACCGGCTACGTAAGACATCGAGACTTAAAAAAAAACTTCAAATTTTGATTTGCTGTAAAAAATTGGCGAACGTGATTTTCCAATTTTTCAAATGATTTCAGATCAAGGCGCGGTCGCAGCCGAAGACTGGGGGGAGTCATACCGCAGCCGAAGTCTTCGGGGGGTCATACCGATTAATGCCTGCATGCTAAACCGTGAATTACCTACCGTGTTTCGCACATTTTTGTAATGTTTGGGGGGAGGGTCATGACCCCCATTACCCTAAAAAATAAAGGAAGAAAAGTTTCTTCAATATATGTAGAAGGAATGTCTCCATTGCAGTAACTATTATAATTAAATATTATGTGATTAACAGAAAGAGCAGAAAACCTGAAAGATATCAATAAGAATGAGCTAAATCCAGCAATGGACAAGGGTATTTCATAATATCAGCCGAAAGTCATACAGTGCTGCACATAAGCCACCCCAAGCATCGTTACAACGACCGGTCTTGCACTACACTGAAGCTCTTATGAGTCTCAACTAAATTCATTTTAAAAGATTTCCTAGACTCCTTTTGATATAGTTAACTACTCTAATAAAAATAAAGATAACTTAACTTTAAAAAGTTCGTAAAAACAAAATGAATTACAAGTATGTTTAACGTATGAGAGATTCGGATCACGTGCAATGCACCGGGGTCAATGCCCGCTCTGACAATATTGACGCTCAAGAGATACCGAGTCAAACAAACAATGTGGCCAAATACGATAGATGCGATCGGAAAAGGTCCTTACTATTTTTGTTTATGGTCCAAGATATTTTTATATAGAGCGTAGGTACTTACCTATGGCTATCTTGAAAATATAAGCTCTAAATATTTTTTTAAATAATATAATGATGAAAACCATGGTGATAGCAACTGTGTCACAATTTGGCAGTATAAAAAAAAATGTCATATGTATGCATTAACCTCCTTACTTATAGACGATGATTAAATTAAACAGCTCTTATGTCAATTGTCATCTCTATTCATTGTCATACAAATAACAAAGATAATTGTATATTTAATCAGTGGTTAAAGTTAAGAGGCGTCTATAGGTGGGGAGGTAAGTGTCATAAAGCGCTTTGGGATATTGCGACTAAAAAAATACAAAAATATTAGATACATTAACTGAATAAATTAAATTAATATCTAAGTACGTTAAATTCAAAAATTAAAAACAGTTATAAACATTCAAATAAGATTATTTTATTGTCATTCAAAGTTACATCAATTGTAGGTATCCTTGTTTCTCGACGGTGTCCTGAATAATATGGCATTTGTTTTACTGGTGTTCAAGTTGTTGATAGCAAACCAAGAATGAAAAAAAAAGAACCAGTGCCATATATTACTTTGTACTCTTAAGTTTTTCAATATCTTCAGCTGCTATTATAGCATTCGTATCATCAGCAAAAAGAATATGTTCGGTATCAATTTGTTTTTGCGTATACTTAATTAAATCGTTAATGAACACGATGACAAAAATTGGCCCTAATATTGAACCCTGTGGAACTTCTTTTCTTATTAATTTAAGTCTCGACTTTTATACACTTTATCACGTTTTTCATAAGTCACTTTCTACATAATATTGTTTCCGATTTTCTAAGTAAGACTCGAATAGGTTTAGAACCGGTCCTCAATACTCCATAATATTCCATTTTTGCTAAACTTGTGATTAACTGTGTCAAAAGCAGAGCTGAGGTCAATAAATAATCCAACGACTTTTTTTCTTGTGACTACTTCCTCCATAGTATCTAGGTATTAATTGCGTCATTTGTTCGCACATATTTCTGATAGCGAAATTGTCTGTGATTAAGAATGTTATTACGAGTTTACGACTTAAAAGTCGTAGAAGCCTTACTTTAAGAATTTTCTCAAAAACTTTTGATATGTTCGGTAAATTTCGGTCTATAATTTTTTATAAATTAATAAGACTCAGGCTATTTTGAGTTGTTCAGGGAATATGCTCATATCTATCCACATATTGATAAGATGTGCCAGATAAGAAATAATAGAACATACCTGCTAGGTAGTCGTAGCATTAATTAATTTATTTCTTTGGTAAATAAGTATAATAAAAAATATTAATGACTACTTACCTATCTATCTACTACTTTTACGTAACTTTAAAAAAGTATATTTTTGTACAAAGTCTAAGATTAGACTTTTCTGTCTTGAAATTCAACTTATTTTTAGAATTTTAACATCTAAAGACTGTCTGAGGCCCGCAACAGACAACCGGAATGCCCTTCCGGAATTAAGAAACTGAATGAGGTATTTTACGTCAAATTGAATGATATCGTTCATAAATTGAACAATTCCAACCGCAATCGTTCAATTTATGAACGATATCATTCAGTTTCTTAATTCCGGAGCGGCATTCCGGTTGTCTGTTGCCTAAAAGGATGTCACCATAAAAATATGATGGAAAATCCTTTGTGCATCTACATAAATAAAACAAACACTAAAATTACTATTTCTGTTACCTGCGCACAGCGCAAAATATGTACGTAGATGCATATCATGCGCAATTCAGTCTATCGCATTATTACATTGGCATAACAGCTGGTTGCATGACATTATTCTCTTTTTTCTATGCTACGCAGCGAGCGGTAACAGACACTGGCCGGTAAATGTCCCGCGCTAATAAACGCCATTAAGAAAAAAACAAAGATTCATTTTCGCGCCAACAACTCTTCCGCCATATTGGTCGCGTGATGAAAATGATGTATTTACGCGACTTTCATTCACTTTCGATACAGAAACTGTGATGTTCATCATGTTTAGTGCTCTTCCTAGTTCGTTTCGTTCCATTTTATAATTAGTTGGATTTGAAAATATGTTGACTGTATTTCCTGCTCATTAGCTTATATTGATGTCGTGATTCGCAGAAATGGCTGGGAATAAAAATACTGGTTTTATCCTATTGAACAATAAAACCTCTTTATACCTACACTACATTGAACTAATAATGAAATTAAATAATTACATGAGCTTCTTTGATTAATTAGGCAAAAGCATACTACTTATAGAGATGGATTATAATATAAAATACGAACTCAAAATATTGGTCCAGTGACGTAAGAAGAATATCTATTAATATTCCTAAACTATTAAATCGATTAGCTATAGATGGTTTTGATTAACATCTATTGTGTTAGGGATTCGCAGCCACCCTAGTCTATATTTTGTAAACTAACTGCCCGAACATCCCGTCCATCTATTTTTTCCGTTGACGAAGCCATGTTTGTAAACGTCTATGTCGGTTTGTGAATGAAATTCGCGCGGTTTCCGCGATTTGGCGGGAGAACGTGTTGGTAGACAAACAACTTTATCTAAACGTTGTGCAGACTTAATATAAACCTTATTATTAATGTGATTGAGTCTTGATCGAGTCGTACAACTGTGGTACGATCATAAATCGCGTCAGGACAATGACTCCATCTTTGAGACTGTCCAACCACACATGACAATAATTATATCACGAACCTAATTATTATTAAATTACTTTTCTGAAATCAATCTATCATTAAAATTTCATTTGCAACATTCTCATTGTTAAAATTAGAACGTACCTAATTCGTTTATTAAGTATCAAACTACATACACCATCATTCTATCCAATTCCTAACAAGGTTGGAGTCGGCTTCCAGTTGCTCCAGTCTGAAAAGGTGCGTCTGAATATACCCTATATCAACAATTTACATGGAGCGACTGCCATCTGACCTGACATAAGCACACATATACCTACCTAATATGAATCATAAATATAATAGGGTAAAAATTAACCTCACCATTTATTTGCAAAGTTATTATTATTTTAATTTCACAATAATAGGTACTAACTACATATAGTATAAATATATTGCTATCTAGAAACCACGCGTGGAGGAAGAGGCAATTCATAAAATTAAATCATGGTAAAATTATACATTGTAATATACGTAATACAAAACCATGAATTAACGAGAATTATTGATATTCGTATGAGTCAGTTAGGTAAAATTGGCTGCTAATATTTTTTTTTTAATATTACTATTACTGTACTTATACTTATTACATAATTTAAAGAAAAAGAATAAAGTCTATCGAAATTGGCCTTCCTCCGACCAGTCAGAACAGAATAACGGATTATTTTATAATTTTTTTTATTAACCGACTTCAAAAAAGGAGGTTCTGTATTCGTCCCGTATGTATGTATGTAAGTATGTATGTATGTATGTATGTATGTATGAATGTTTGTATGTGCGCGATTTTCTCAAAAACTACTGATTCGATTTGGATGAGATTTTCATTATCGTAATCTACATACTTTCAGGAAGGTTTTAGTATATAATACATTATGTAATCATTCCTATGTACAAAGTTATATGCATAAATGTACACACTCCGTAGAAGATTTACTGTTGAACTAATTCGTGAAAGTAATCTAACACGGGATAAAGAACTAAAAAGGAAAAAACTTTTTTAACAAAAAATATCCGACTTCGAAAATCCACTACAAAGAAAATAACAATTTTGGTTTCGGAAGTCGGTGGCAAAAAAAAAGCAAACAAAAACCAAAGCCACCGACTTCCGAAACCAAAATTATTATTTTCTTTGTAGTGGATTTTTGAAGTCGGTTATTTTTTGTTATCTCTTAATTAATACTAATTACTAATGTCCTAATTGGCTGTAATTAATTCCCTTCTAGCTTTTCCACTACTTTTAATCATTCTTAAAGGATTATCAAGTCCTTTTCTCCAAATTGTTTACGACCACCTGAAAGGTTCCATATTTTGACCATGCTGATTTTCCCCAACTTCAATTAAAACATGGCTTATCGCATGAGAAGTTTAGGTGTACCTAGGTAGCTAGAAGCATGTAACTTGTTAAGTACAGAAGATCTTATAATCAAAGTTATATCGAGTGTGACCCAGTAATTGCTAAATAGATCCAGGTTGTATAAATAATAGATAAAGTATTGCTCCAAAATTATCATTCGCACCGAAATAATGAGTCACTGATAAAATCGTTAACAATGCAGAGGTAAGTATTGATAACACTTATGTTTTAAGAATCAATTACAGTACTTAATTTATTTAGGTAGGTAACCTACCTTTTACCCTTTTTTTTGTTGTGAATGCAGCAAAGTACACTGGCAGACGCCCATAGAACGCTGGGCTTCAGATTGTGTATGTCGGTACAGATATGAAATTAGTTTGGTGTGATCGAGTATTTCAAGAGTAGTTAAATTAATTTTTTATTTGTTTTTATACGTAATTGGGTTAAAGAGACATCTTCGTATTTGTGACAGTGAGGTTAAGTATGGTGTGAATGATCCAATGAAGTACAGCCCGACTAATGAGTTCTCAATTCAAAGGTTTTAGTTGCTGTCACCATGATATTCTGTGGAGGTCCAATGAAGTACACTCCGACTAATGAGTTCTCAATTCAATGGTTTTAGTTGCTGTTGACATTATATTCTGTGGAGGCACGCGCCAGCCAGCATGCACCCGTTTGTTTTATTGGTTTTTTCAAAATGTCAATGGCATAATAATCATTTTATTTCTTATTTATTTCGACTTTTTATTCCAATTCTTAATCTCTAAGATAAATTAGGCAAAAAAACAATTAAAATATATTTTTATTTTTGGTTAAGCTTTTACTATTGTAAGTACCATATTAAGCCCAAAACTACCGACGTCCTTTTAGAACTTTCAAATGCGTTAGCTGCCGAGTATTTTTTTGGAAAAAAAACAAATGACGAAACTGATAAATTAAAATAATTATCCATTATATTCCATTGCATCGCATTAATCGCGTTTTACGACCACGCCCCCTACCTTTTCAATACCCATAGACAAAACTAGACTGGTAGTATTGATTTACATTATGTCACATCACATAATTTTAACCTTATTATTTTACGTTAGTTATTGAACTTTGTTACATTTCTTTGCATAGTTCCTACCTTATCCACAGCACGTTTCGATGTGTCAAGGAGCTAAAAATCTTGGGTTTTCGCCCACAATTTGTCATTAGGAACTGCGGTTGCGCACCAATTTCAACTGCGTCTCTGATGAATTTGTGAATGTCCCTATTTGGTCAGTTGGTCACATACCTAGCCTTTGTGAGTTAATTCACTAATTAACTATAATTGATTTTTCCTTATCAATGAGTAATGCATGATTGATGTACGTCATGCGCTTGCACCGCGATTTGATCTGTTATCCTGTACAGAATAAAAATATCATGAATTCATTCGGGCAGCTTGCGTCATTCATTTATTTTATTTTATTTATTTTGTTACTACAGAAAGCTTACAGCTAGGATACAGATAGTAAAAAACATTAGTGAAAGAAGGCCAATTACAAGCTTTCCAGATAATTATGAGAGTAGAACTAGTAGACAGTAGACAAACAAGAAAAAGTAAACGTAAAATCAGTCAGGAAGAATTCAGAAGACAGGTTTCAATGTTCATCGAAGAAATTAGTACACAACAACTTTTTCAATTTAGGGAATTTTTATATGAATAATTTAGATGAATAATGTTTATTATTATTACTTATTGTTTCTTAATCGCCTAATATCGCTTAATTTACGTCACTAAAGTATTGGTATCTGGTAGGTAATGAAGTTAGTTGCGGCCTGAAAAACAAAAATTATAAAGATAAAATAATTAGGTAGGTATATGCTTATATTTTCTTCGTCGAATTGCATTACGTCATAAGGTGTTGAAACAGCCTTATCTGTTAACGGAACATCGTTTAGGAACAAGATTTTTGAAGTATACATTATATCTAGTGCTAATGGACACTGAGTAACCGAAGATAAGATCCCTCCATCCGTGTGTTGTTTGTTCAATAACGTTGCTATCAGATAATAATTATTATAGTTTCCTATACTTTAAATAGTGTGTTAGAATTATAGTGCTCTCGATGCCAGTGCTGTTCTAATCGATAGATTTAATAATAAGGCCAAACTACGGAGTTATTGATTACTCAATGACAATGCTAAATTGCAAACTGCTAATCACGTTTGGTCATGGTATGGTTAATAGAAGCTTTCAAACTGATATGGTAATGAATAAAAAAAATACACGTGTAATAAAAGGCTTTTCATAATGCAAAATCATTTTAACAATTGCCCTAGTTTAGAATGATGAATGCTTAAGGGCGCTCTCGGACTTTTTGTCTCCTCTCTCGCTCGCACAGAACCATTTTTAAGAATGTTGAATGAAAAGATGCAGTTTTGAAAAATGTAATCTGATAGTGAACTACAAAATAATATTAATTTTACAGGTAAATAATTAAAACACATTTCTACTGTGATATCTAATAAATAAACTTAAAAAACAATTATGATCTGTTTCTGAGGTTTGTTTAACTCATGTGTTTATAATAATTACATTTGATTTTATAATATTATAATTAATATCATTTTGTAGTTCGCTATCAGATTAAATTTTTCAAAAATGCATCTTTTCATTTAAGATTCTTAAAATATATGGTTCTTTGCGAGCGAGAGAGGTGCCGAATGCGAGAGTCCTCTTAAGCTGCATTTCAATAATAGTGACTATTCGGCCAAAAACTTAATTAATTTGGGAGAAGGCTGTTTTCCAGAAGACCAAGTCTTTAAAATCGGATGCCAATGTAGTAGGTACGTACCTAAATCGTTTGTAAAAATCGATACATCGACAACACTAACGCTCTTCCATCTCTTCGATAAACTCACTTTTATGTCGTTTCCTAATAACCGATCACGTTTAATGAAGATTAGTAAAACAACCTTGAAATGTATTGAAAAACAATATTTTATTGTTAAAGATCCATCTTATCTAAGCGTACGATATCGATTAATGTCATGGCGTTCCGGCGACAGATAGACTTTGTATATAATTTTGAAAGCTGTCTGTCTTTGTTTTGTTTCTGATTCAGTAACCACATAATCTTCTTTCAAAGACTAGAAATGTTAAATGTTACTTGAGTCAGCACCATGATTTGCCTAGCCTTTTCCCAACTAGTTTGGCTCGGCTTACAGTCTGACTAAATGCGGCTGAATATCAATATTTTGCATGTAGCGACTGCCATCCGACCTACACAAATCAACTGTCGGGTAATATTACATTGAATTTACATTGTCAGATTTCCAGGCTTCTGTTGTTGCTTGACTATGTCCATAAAAAAACAATTTTATGTAGGTATTCTGCGATGCATCTGTTGTTAGTTTCCTTCCAAGTAAGATGTTCTCACAAAAACTGTCAGTATGCGTATTCTTCTGTAATACATCATCATTATCCCTGAAAAATAGAATTTTGTAAAATTATCATGAGTTGCAAGTAAATTGATGTAATTGCCATAGTGTGTCCTTCAATTGCAAATGATGGGAACGATTAACAATTGCATATTCCGGTTCTTTGTAATCTCATTCAGTAAAGCAATATCATTCCTTTACCCTTCCGAAGCTCTGTCATCTTTTTGGTAAAAAAAAAGATAAAAAACCGGCCAAGTGCGAGTCGTACTCGCGCACCGAGGGTTCCGTATCATATTTGGACGTATAAAGTGAAAAAATCCGGACCGCATAACTAAGTTTGTTTGTGAAGGAATTTTGTTGATTTTGAAAAAACTGTACTAGTTAGGAACATCGTTTTATTTTTGGTGCCATATTTGGGTCAATTCCTATCAACCCAAATTTTTTCAGATTTTTCGCCCCGCAAACTTCGGAGATAAGGGGGGGGGAATGGTATTTTTTTGGACATTTTTCATCATATGTCGAAAACTGTGAGACATAAAATAAAATGAAAATATATTTTGAAATGTGCAGATCAAGCCCTTTCATATGATATGTCACTTGACCTAGTAACCCCACTTTGAAATTTTGGACCCCCACTCCGGCCCCTTTTGCAATGAAAATATAAATATTTTTGGATTTTTTTTATTTGCAATAAAGTTGAATAAGCATTCTTTATAACTGTTCCAAATTTCAAGTTGATAGCATAAGTAGTTGCTGAAATAAGCAGGTGTGACAGACAGACAGACAGACAGACAGACAGACAGACAGACAGACGAAGTCGCACCATAAGGGTTCCTTTTTTACCATTTTGGTACGGAACCCTAAAAACGGTCAGCACAGAGACGTTGGCCACGTGTTGACAGATGGAGGGAGCCATGTTTGCATACGTTCGGCTGACCGATACCAGAGGTCGGCTCTGAGATGGGGCCCGAGTACGTTTGATGGCTCGAGTACGTTTGATAAATAACCGATTTTTGTATTGAAGCCTATCGCCTCTTTTAGGTAAACAGGAGGTTGAAGCACCTTTTAGATTTGTATCCTTATATCACAGATGGTAAATATTATTAGGTTATTCTGTATTTTGGAAGTATAAAAAACTGTTATTACCACTTAAGTAACGGTACCTAACCACTTTTGATGTAAAAAAAAATTACTTTATTAAGTTTGATAAATTCTCATTATTAATGGTGATTAAAATAAGAAGCTACAATCAGAGTGGGTAAAGTATCTATATTTAAACCAACGGTAATGTTAGATAAAACACCTGTCTTACGTCAATTAAGCAAATATCTACAGTAAATATGTAAAGCAGACAAATAATAATGAATGATGCGTAGGTACCAAACGGATACTGTACGATTTTTTAATTTTGTTAGTCGAAATGCTAATTCTAACTAGATTCTGGATAATTATTCCAATTCAAGAGCACTTTAAATTGACAGATAACATAAAAATTAGATCGTCCATGAAAGAGTAGTAAAAAAGCTGTCTATTTTTATAAATTTGTTAAAAAGTTTCCTTCTTTAACATAAATTATAGATACGTATTTTTATTTAAGGTCATCAGTAATAAGCGTGAAGTAGTAATTAATTTAAACAATGCAAATATACATAAGTAAGTAGACAAAAATTGCAAAACTGACGCTTTTGCAATCTCCAGCGCCATCATTTTTTTAAATTGGGCGCGAAAATAACTAACGGCTGTTTTTAAAATTTGTATTTATTTCTGCAAATATTGCTATAATCTTGGTTTAATAATAACAAATGTGTCATAGTCAAAGTGATCCGAGATACATAATAAACAATAAAATATAGGGCAAGTGCTAATTAAATACATAGTCAAATGACAATATTTACCTACTCATTGATAGGGAATGAGAATTAGTTACAAGAAACATGTTTTAACAACGATAATTATTTAGTCATCTATTCATGTTCTTGTAGATTTTGTGTTATGGACATTGATATTTTGTAAGTACTCCTACGTCTAAAGATCTAACTTATAGAGCATCTAAAACAATTATTTAATTCAATAATCCAAAACAAGGCAATTCTGACAAAATACTTTTTCATCAATAAGTATAAAACAAAGTCGCTTCCTGTCTGTCTGTCCCTATGTATGCTTAGATCGTTAAAACTACGCAACAGATTTTGATGCGGTTTTTAGGGTTCCGTACCAAAATGGTAAAAAAGGAACCCTTATGGTGCGACTTCGTCTGTCTGTCTGTCTGTCTGTCACACCTGCTTATTTCAGCAACTACTAATGCTATCGACGTGAAATTTGGAACAGTTATAAAAAATGCTTGCCAAACTTTATTGAAAATGAAAAAAGTCAAAAAATGATTTTATTTGGGGGCCGGAGGGGCCGGAGTGAGGATCCGAAATTTCAAACTGGGGTTACTAGGTCAAGTGACATACCATATGAAAAGGCTTGATCTGCACATTTCAAAATATATTTTTATTTTGTTTTGTCTCACAGTTTTCGACATATGATGAAAAAATACCAGTCCCCCCCCCCTTATCTCCGAAGTTTGCGAAGCAAAAAATCTGAAATAATTAGAGTTGATAGGAATTGACCCAAATATTGCACCAAAAATAAAACAATGTTCTTAACTAGTGCAGTTTTTTCAAAAATCATCAATATTCCTTCACACACAAACTTAGTTATGCGGTCCGGTTTTTTTCACTTTATACGTCCAAAACCGATACGGAACCCTCGGTGCGCGAGTACGACTCGCACTTGGCCGGTTTTTTGTAATAGATAGAGTGAATTAAGAGATAGGTTTATAGCACCCGTGCGAAGCCGGGGCGGGTCACTAGTTAAGTATAGGTATACAGAAAATCCTATGTCACAGCCATGAGTCATAAACTCATAACTTATCATAATTAAAAAGACAAATAAAAACGAATAAATCTGGGGATAAATTAAAACTGGTCGATTTTAAAGACAACCTGCCCCACTTAGGAACCAATTATCCTTTCGAAGGAATAATAAATAATTAGCTAATGATTTCCAATAAATTCTTAAAACTACAACAAAAAGTCTTTTGAAAAAATAAATTGTGATGTGTATATTCTACAAAATAAATTGTAGGAACTTACGTACAGTTCTTGAGATAAGCTCAACGCTTGGCTTAATGTCATTCAATGTATCTACCTAGTAATAGTAGGTAGGTATAAGTAACTGGTAGGATGATCATGTATCAG
The DNA here is from genome assembly GCA_948465475.1 of Thalpophila matura. NCBI lineage: Eukaryota > Metazoa > Arthropoda > Insecta > Lepidoptera > Noctuidae > Thalpophila > Thalpophila matura. Next base: position 6,427,948 of record OX419198.1, on the reverse strand, counting down.
CTTACGTCATTTTTAGCGTAGGTACACTCCTTTAAAAGCAATCGTTCTTAAGCCGTGTCTCCTGCGCCCTGTTTTCGTGTTCGACGAACATCGAACAGTGAACAGTGAACGATGGTCTACGTGTTTTGAGTGTTTTTATTCGTCAAAACACGTAGACCACGCCCCTTTCTCGTTCACTGTTCACTGTTCGATGTTCGTCGAACATGAAAACAGGGCGCAGGAGACACGGCTTTAGACTCATCACAGACGTCCGACCGGTCATCCGAAATTAAGAGAACGAATGAATGATATCGTTCATAAATTGAACGATTCCAGCCGCAAACGTTCAATACCTTATCACCTTCTTAATTTTTCCGGACGTCTGTCATGACCCTTACGATGCTAATAACAAGTCACATAATCTCATGCTTCTAGAAGACGAGTTTTTTTTTATTAAATGATTAGTCTCAATACCTACTCTCAATGTAGGTAGGTATCCTACCTACCTAATTGTTTTGACAAAAAAGTAAAGATAAAAAAACGTTTTTTTACGAATCATCTAGATAACTTCGGGTAGGTACTTATTCGTTTATCTTAAATATTTTGTAATGATACTACGACGTTTGACGCATTTCTTTCTATTGGATATCGATCACCGGGCTTATTGTCTGTCTACTTTAAAATAAAATTTTCCGATAATGTATTAAAATTAAATAGGTAAATACAAATTTAGAATCAATAAGGTAGAAGTACGTATTTCCGGTAGAGTACCGGTAACCGGTAAATAGTCAGTTTTTTTTGTTTTTATACCTTTCTACCAACCATAATTTAAAGTTTTTGAATGGCAATACATTCTTGGTTATATTTTGTTCAATTGTATTGGAAACACAGACCAATAAACGTTATGGCGCCGAAGTTGTACACATCAAAAGTGTAAGGATCCAAAAATATTATAAAAAGTCAAAGTTCTGTTAGTGAACAACAACAACACCACGTAGTGTTGGTTAGCTTGCCATGCTGCTGCGGATAACGTTAGGGTAAGAGTGTTATTTTACTAAAATATTTAAGTGAATTATCTAGCGATATAACCTATAAATTTAAGTGAATCTAATTGAAAAGTAAATATATTTGCATATCACATCTATTGGTACTCACAAATCCCTACTTGACCTAGTACCCGGCAAAATCATAAATATTTTTACCGGATATTGGTACACTCATCAACCCAGTAATACTCCTTGTACCGAAATCCGTTAATGTATACTTATTGCCTTGAAATAAATCTCATTTTTCTTTGAAACTGTAGTATATATTTCTGCCGGTTACTGGGACATAGGTACATGAACGTTGCATCTAAGCCCGTCATGGTTCTTATTGCTTTGAGTTAAGTCTTATTTTCCTTTGACTCAATAGATTGCAGATACTTTAAACCTTGTTTGTTTTGTAAATTTGTGGATTTGATTAGTTTTTAACCAAATTCAAAAAGGAGGCCCTGTTGTTTCGGAAGTCATTGACTGCCTTTGATGCTTTTGTGCCATCGACTTCCAATGCTGGTACTGGGAGTTTCTGGCCATAAGGCCATTAATAAAGCATCATAAGTCAAAATGTCTATAGTATTTAGTTTTTGGTTGGTCGCGGTTGTAATCTTCAGGTAATAGGTACTTGTATTATGGGAGTATTTGGCGGTGTCTTCATATTTTCGGATGTGTTGCTTTTACTTTGTGCGTAGTCAGGAGTTGTCATTAGCTATTATTGATTTCCTTTAGAAGTATCGGAGATGTCTTACCTGGAGGTTTATATGAACGGATTCTTTGCTTGAAAATGACGTTTGAGTCATAGTTGACAGAACTGGTGTCTTTGTCTGCACTAATTCAACAGACGAGTCCGTGAGGAGAACGATGGCTGTGTCATGGTGTCAGTCTCAAACAGACTTGACGTTGTTTCTGTATTAGGAAGAGACACTGCTGATTCCAGTGTTTGATTTCGAGGCTATTGTCCGGATCACTTGACCTGTTAAATGGAATCTTTTTGGAGTTTCTTTCATTGGAGTTCAGAAAATTTGAGTCCAAGATGTCAATAAGTCCTATGAAGTTACCAATATTGCCGAATGATGGAGATTCGTTGATATTAGACGTTTCTTGAGCAGATAATTGTGTTAAACTCGTAGAACCATTAGGTATTGAATCTGTCTGAAGATGAAAGTGGAAATCCTAAATAATGGAAATCCTAAATAATGAGCCTTCACCGACTTTGGTCGAAGAAGAAAAATCTGGTCCTGGAAAAGAAACACAAAAAAGACCCTATTTAACAGGTCAAGTGATCCGGACAACAGCCTCGAACCCTATATATATCACTTCTTGCAAAATAATTAAATCAAACACTGGAATGGCATCAGCAGTGTTTCTTCCTAATACAGAAACAACGTCAAGTCTGTTTGAGACTGACACTATGACACAGCCATCGTTTTCTTCTTACACGAACTCGACTGTTGAATTATTGCAGGCAAAGACACCAATTCTGCCAACTATGACTCAAGCGCCATTTTCCAGCATAGAATCCATTCATATAACACCTCCTGGTAAAATATCTCCAATACTTCCAAATAAAATCGAAGCGACATCTCTAATAGCTGATGACACAACTCCTGATTACGCACAAAGCAAAAGCAAAACATCCGAAAATATGAAGACACCGCCACATACTACCATAATAGAAACATGAACAACCTATTTTTATAGTATTATTACCTTTAATTTGTCTAAAATACATTTTTATTAAAAATTATGTGTTTTCTTTGGATAGGTATAACCTACGTATGTACAATTATATTTTTACTTGCCTTTGTTTTAAAACACAGAAATAAATAAATAGGTAGGTACTTTGAACTTTAATGTCAAGCAATAGAGTTCAAATTCGCGGTAAAAATTAACGGATTCCGGGACAATATAACGTTTACTAGTACAAATCTACCGGGTACTGGTACAATTGGCCGTTTTTTACATTTTTTTGTGAAATTGTGTATTAATAATTATATGATTAAAAAAACAATTACCACACAAAAACTAGAATAAATTAACTATCTAGTCATGCAAATTTCTTTTTTGTAAGTTAACTAGCTTTTGCATAGCAGACCTGCAAAGTCAGCGAAGTTCAAAACTTCACGGATACTGGGCCGTTTACCTTAACTGCTATCGACGTTCAATTATGTTCCGAAAAGATAGACTACCAATAAGCTAAAAAATTATAGATATTAGAGGTATTTTATATTTGTTAATTTTATCTCTATGATAATCTTAGTTGATTAATGCATTTTTTAAGTAAGGTTACCTATTTAAATGTACTCATTTTGTAGGTAGTTAGGTATATATGTTAACTAGTTTCGCGTTTCATTATTTCAATACACTTAGGTATTATTTAATTTGATTAAATCAATAATAGTTGTATGTATTTAGAAATTAATCCAAATATTTGACAATTAGGTATATCTGTCCGTGACGCTGAAGATTTGAATTTTAGATAAGTAAAAGTTTTATGAGTAAATTACTTAAAATATTGTATAACAGTGAGGTACCTATGCAAATAATAATCATCCGCCATCATTGTTCTAATCGCAAAGATAAAGCTAAATAAAGATTCGATAATGACGGAACCACTCTGTGCGGCATCTCCACATTATTATCATTGCGCGCTCTCGATGGTGATCCACCTGAACTCGCGCGGACAATCTCGCCCGGCCGACGAAACGAATGACGCTAGCTGTCTCGCTCGTTCGCAGCCCACGCGAGATGCGCTCTCTCCTTCTCCCCGCGCGCCCGGCCGCCGCTCTCGACCAATCAGCGGCCATCTTCTGCTCCCCCGAGAGCAGAGCGACAGTGCGTACTCTCATCACGATCACAAGGAGACGACATCTCGCCGCGCGAGGTTGTCGTTCCCGCGCGAGATGCGACACACGTTCGACGCGCGAATTACTTGAATATAGTGCCTTACAAATATTGAAGTGTTTGTAAATATAAAATAATCCAAGACTGTAAATCTGTGCTCAAAATTAATTAAGGTGTTTTGTGAGAGACTGGACGCTGTTTCGTGTGTTGTTGGACTATTATTTTGTATTATTTCGGGCTTCAGCTGATATCGCAAAAATTATCCACCATTGGGTAAGTTATTTCGATTAGATTACGATGCAAATTATCGTTTGTGACGGCGGGCGTCGCCCTGTGTTTTAGGTACCTCTAGTAAGTAATTAATATCGAGTGGGCTCAGTGCGATACGCGACAGTCGAATGTTTTGTCGTCTCTTGACCCTTGAGCCCTTGAAGGTGACTTGTGTTTTAAAAACAATTGCAGAATATCGCTTCATCTATTTTAAAATATTTTTTTCTAAAAATTCGCTATTAATGGTGCGCGAAGAATGAAACGTCATTTCGGCATTCATTTGTTTAATTATTTTTTGCGAAGAATTTCGTGTAAATGAAAAAAGTGATAGTTTTAAGTGTTAATTTGCATCGCATTGCAATTTAATTGTTTAAGTGTTTTCATAATTGTAGAAGAAAAAAATGCAAAAACGATCGAGTGCTAGAAATCTCTAAGTCAATCATGTAAAAGAAGTCCAGTCGCTTTACGAAGGTAATCCGCCTTCTCAACAAAATCGTGCTTTGATTGCTATAAAAAATATATTTAAGTAGCTACCTACTACCTACAGCTACCCAATAAATAACATAATAAGATCAACTTACCGAAAACTGTGCTCACCTACCTACTATTAACTTTAAATATATCTATAGTAAAACATAACTAAAAAATGGCAAAGTAAAACATTTTTGTAACGAGATGAAAAATTAACACTTTCGCCGTCGGACGTTCTCAAGTGGAGCTTAATTGTTTGCTAAAATTACGCTAAGTGCAAATCAAGTTGATTTTTTTATCTAAACTTTACAATTATCATTTTAAGCTGCAGATTGTGATTTAAAGGCTTAATTGTGTAGTTATAAACTAATCGCAGTTTAATTTAACCGCAGGTTGTGTTTTTGTGTCAGTTTTGTTTTTCAAATTAATCCCAATAAGAATATTTTTCGGCAACATTCTATTTGATATAATATATTATAAAAGATAGTGTGTTACCTTTTGTTACTTTTTAATCGGATTTATATAAATAAGTAAAAAGTTAGATAAATAATTCAAGGGCTATTTTTGTAATGGGTATAAAAAAGCTTAAATACCGTATCTAAACCGCAAATTTTTTGCATTATTAAGTAGGTACTTTAAGCGAAATAACTATATACTTTATCTTCTATTTAAAATTAAGCCGTAACAAATATACTTAACACAACTCAAAGCAAATAAGGTAGGTACCTACGTACACTTTTTCTTAATATTTAATTATTTTTCTCTGAAAACTATAAATGATCAAAAATAGAGAAGCGATATTCTGCAAATTATAAAATTTTACACACCCTGCGTCGAACGCGACGGAACAATCCGCAACCCGAAATTCTGTTCCAAGGAAAAAATCAAGCCCAATTTACATGCGCAATGTTAATGTTTTCCAGGCAATTGAGTTGCAGCAATCACGCTATTTACTAATGGTTGACCAAAGCATGTCATAAACATATAAGTAGATATTATAGATAAATAATTATCATTCATTTAATCTAAGCAGATTAAAGCTGCGAATTTACTGTTTTTTTTTCAGTTCAACCACTGTTAGAATTTGTAACTTATTAAGTTATAGAAAGGATTATGTACCTATTTAATAACGACGTTCTGCAGTCAGTGATCAACTGAACTTGGTGAACTTTGAATCCTGCAATTTTGCTATAGGTAATTATCTAATTACCTATAGCAAAATTGCAGGATTCAAAGTTCTTGATAATAAATTTGAAAGAGAGGAAAAAAGAATTAGCATGGATTCTGATAATTATCGAAATTAAATAATTATCTTCATAATTTGGAGCCCTGCAAAATTTCCTACGACTGTCTATTGCAGATTGCAGCGGTGATTATGAGCAGTGATGCGGCCCATCTTCAGTAATAATAAACATATACAGGCAGAATATTTATGATAGTAAAAATGTATAAAAAAACTAACTATGTATAAGATAAACCATCAAAATCTACATAAAAATAATAGTCGAATAGAAAACCTCGTCTTTCTCAAAGACATTGATTACATACAGGTACTTCTTAAAATCTATCCGAATGTCATCATCAATGTATAAATTACAAAACAAGTGAAAGATCTTTTATCTTGTGAAACAATGATACAAGTGAGTCTCTTATTAGATACAGTGTTCAGATAAGTAATTGCTAGATAAAGTCTCAATCTCATCTCCCATTGAGACATTTGTCGACCATTATCTCGTAATGTCTTCTATCTCAAGTGTCACTGATAGCCATGATGTGCTCTTGAGACAATTATGTAAGAACGGCGCACATTATCGACTAAATGTTGCGTAGCGACCGTTTGGTAACTTCTTTAAAGCATAAAAATCATTATAGGTATTTCTCCTTTCTTTCTCTTCATTATCTTTCTCTTTTTCCAAAAGTTAGCGTTAGTCAAGACGCGATTGATACCTACATTGTGATTTATTTTAGTAAAACACTAAATTTAAGGATACATTGAAGATATTTTCAGGTCATCGGCTCAAAAAGAATTATTTCGAACTCACTACAGCAACTAACTAATCTACTGTTTCTAGTTTATTTGACAAAAAGTCACAAAAGCTTGTAGATATCTTATCAAAAACAATATAAGATCTCCATTAATCTGTAGATTCTTAAGAGATTCTCATTAATGCGTAGAATGATGTACCACTGAGTATTTCATTATCACGCTAAAGAGGGTTTCTTAGAATTACAAAAATCTAAAATTAATTGTCAGTATTATAATATTATAAAGCTGACAAAAGCACGCAAAAAGTAGCCATAAAAACCCGTAAGTTATTTCTACTCGACTAATCGCAACTTATATCTACAAATCGCAATCGTGCTCAAACCGTTGCAATCGCTATCGATCGAACAAGTGTTTATCATCATCTGCTGTAATGACCAGATTGCGTCAACCAGCCTCTTACCATCAAGATGTTACAACTAAATCACGGACCAGCAGATAAAACATTCTGACAGATGTTATATACCTAGGTATATATCTGGTAATTGTCGTTTATTCCTTTATGATTGTGATGTAAGGTGTTTTTTTTATCAATATCAGTCTAAAATTAGAGATAAAAGAATCCTTAGCTGTTGCTTTTACTCTGATTAGAATTTGGCCTGAGGCTTCAGGGGTTCTAATATCTATCTAGATCTTCAAAGCTTATTTTGGACAGCTCCTTACCTACACATTTCAAAGTCAGTAAGTTCCTCAGATAAATACTATTTTAAAGCCAACTAGACTTTTGCCCGCGACTCCGTCCGCGTGGACTACAGTGAAATGACCATTTTAAATGACCTCCGTAGTGTAGGGTGGCTAGTACTACCAAGAGGTCAAGCTGTATCTCTGGTTTATCCCACCGGAATTAGATGAAACGTAGCTTAGATTTTAAGTTGGACCCCAAGCTATCGAACTGTGAAAACCACATCAAAATCCGTTCAGTACTTTTTGCGTGATGCGCGCACAAACAGACAAATAGATAAACAGACAAAAATACAAAAAAAAATATTTTTGGGTATGGTTACGTCCCAGTACCTTATCCCGACTGTTTTTTCTGGAATATCTTCAATGTACAGACACGGCTTTTTTACAATTTTATAATTAAATTAAAAAAGCCAATATCTCCAGTTTAAAGATAAACATTGACTTCGCAATGTGGTTGTTAGATAGTTGTTAGATGTTAGAAGTTATTTCACACCGAATCTGTGGTGTTCATCTCATAATAGATGTGATGATGATGATGATGATATTATTTCATATTATTCATTTACTTAAATTGGAGGACAGACAGGGAAAGGGAAAACGACGGAGCTTACTTTAACTTGAATTATAACGTAAACTAAATATACTTATGGGTTTTATTTTTATATACGATAATCGTATATTTTATTATCCCAAAAATATTTTATTATCCCAAAATAATGTTACCGAAGACTAAAAAGCCAGAGACTATAGAATATATTTGATACGAGCAAAAAGTATTAAAGAAACCTTAAGAAATAACCAAAACCAACAACAAAAATTACATAACAATCGATACGTGATACAAATCACCTTCCCAATGAAATACTCAATCTACTTGACAAAATACATGTAATAATTAGTTAACTATAGGTAGAGATTAGAAGCAGACATCGGATCACGTCTACCTACACTGATAATGAAGAAATCCTTGTGTTTCGTGATAACAGAATCAATAGGTGCTTTATTTTATTACATTCTTAATGGACACATGGAAAATGTAGACATGATTTTCATTTATGTATCGGAAAAATACCAAAAACAATAAAAATGTTAATCGTTTATTTTATTACATCTTTATTATTTTTGAGAATCACCCACCACAAAATAAGTTAGATTGAATTTTATTCTAGTATTGGCAGAAATATGGAAATTATGGAATGCATATTTTGAAAATCGTGTAATGATATTGGTAGCATTTTCTTACTTTTATTATTTAGATGTAGGTAATTAAAAGTTGAGTCGTACTGAATATTTGAAAACTTGATTGCAGGAAATTAACTATGTATAATTACAGCTACGATAAGTCTTCGTAGCTGTAATTAGTCTTCAGGCCAAAAACTAGTTAGAATCCAAAAAGAAAACTTGTGAGAAATCCTTAATAATAAGTAAGTAGGTAACTACCTAAGGATTTAAAAAAAAAATCTTTTAGGATTCTAAATAACTTTGCAAAAAGTGAGTGTTTTTCAAGAGGCGGTTAATTTTGCCTTAGTGGTTGACAGGTCGATTGATTGGTACCTCTGGTATTAAATAAATTTTTCTTTATTTTCTTTACTAGATCCTCTTCAATATCTTCACCAAAATCTAATAAGTATTGAATTTGAATTACTTAAGTATATGCGGCAATTAACACTTTCCCGGATAGATACATGCTGAGGCGCCCAGTTAGAGGATTCGGCGCATATGATAGTCCAGCAGCCTAATTGCGTAACTCAATTTCTTTCGCCATGGCTTTCATTTTGACAGTTCAACAACATCCATTGCGGCGTTGAGCTAGTTACAGAGCACGGATTAACAATTATACGGCGTAATGAATGTCAAAAACAATGCCATGGTGATAGCAATTGAGTTACGCAATTCGGGTGCTGGTGTTCCAAGCATTCCACAGGCTACGGGAACCGCTTACCATCAGGCAGGCCATACGCCTGTTTGCCACCATTGTGGTACCAAAGAAAATGAGACATCAGACACAAAAGAAGTTTTATTGTAAAAGCTGGTATTGCTCTTCTGTAATACAGAAAGATGTTAAAACACCAACAAAGTTCTACAGAAAATTCACAAACCGCTGACTCAAATGCAGCGATGAATAATCAAAATCAGTTCTTGTAGATAACCACAAGTCCGTGTTCAAAGCACGCCGCCTACCAAGATAAGTAATATATTGTATTACGTTTCCAAGTAAACTGTAATCCTGATCATCAAAGGCGCCGATGAGAGTCGTTTTCAGTGCATTTAGCGTATTAACGAAAGGTGAGACTTGTCGCAAGATTAAAAGTTTCCCATCAATGGAAATTATAAGATATAGCACTTTTCCCGCGTCTTCTCAGTCGTCACACACAGGAACTGTACCTATATTTTTTCGGGATAAAAAGTAGCCTATGTTATTCAGTGATAATGTAGCTTTCTATTGATAAAAAAGTGATTAAAATCGGTCCAGTAGTTTTGGAGCCAATTCGGTACAAACAAAGTAACAAAAAAATCTTTCCTCTTTATAAATATTAGTACAGACTAGCGACCCGCCCCTGCTTCGCACGGATGCAATCTACTGATGAAATCTGTGCTGTATCTAAGTTCAATAATTAGTATAATAGCGTACCTATTATACACATAAACTTTCCGGAATAAATTCTATAAACGGTGGTGAAAACCGCATTAAAATCCATTGTGTAGTTTTAGAACTAAGCGGACAAAACATACAGACAGACACCAAAAGTGGCTTTAGGCTGTAGGCGGAATATGAAGAACTAATGTGTACCTATGTTTATAAAATCTGTAAAATACCATATTTCAGGCAAATAAATGAATCTATCTATCTATCTATCTTTGTTTTATACGAGTACCTACTATCTATAGATAATTCTTATTTTCCACCCCTAGATTATTCCAGTAGATTTGGCAGATAAAAGAAGATTGGGCACCCAAGTATCTGAGTCGGGAGTCTGTTTTTCCCCCTAATAGCATTAAAATATACACCAATGGACAGAGCTCCTCAAGGTGAATATTTGTTATTATTACGACTTGTCTCAATTGTTAGCCCGTTCGGAGTTTCGGCCCTCTAAATGTGACAACATAATGTATGTATGTATGTAATATCATAATCTTGTAGTTCGTCAAATAATTGTCTGATTAATGAAGACCCTAATAAAAATCATTTTGAAAGCCTTTAAAGTCTACTTTTTAACACTGGATGCCTAGTTGCATGTTTAAAAAAAAGTAGGTAGTCGTACCTACTGACAGCATATCTGCCGACCCCCCAATAGCATTAAGATATAGGTAATTATATCATAAAAGAGACGGAGAATATTTTTTATTATTACCAAATTATTATCACGATACAAGTTGACGAAATACAAGATTATGATATTAATTAAGTTGTCACATTTAGGGGGGCATAACTCCGAACGGACTAACAATTGGGACATGTCGTAATACTAACAAATATTCACATTATAGAGCTCTATCGATTGGTGTATATCTTAATGCTATGAAAGGACATTGAGCAAATCTGCCTTACTCCCCAGGCAGATTTGCTCAATGTCCTTTCATACAGCAAATTCGGTTCCATTTTTGAAAATAATTAGTGCCAATCTGCCTGTATATTCTGTACCGACAGGCTGAAGACTGAAACTAGGCCGAAATGAATGAAATTAAGTGGAAGATCTCAAATTAATTTTGTTGTTCTTTTGGGAATTGGACGCGAAAGGATAGTGTTCTAGAATAGCCCACAATTACCATCTATAGACTGCAGGAACCAAACAACGCATGGGTACTAAGAAAAAGCGCAAAAGCGAAGTTAATGGTAACAATAAAGTAAAAAGCATAAAGCCAGAGACTAAAGCTTGTCTGTGTTTTCCTTTCTTCCTGAATTTCTCCCAAATAAGCTATTAGACCCATTTTAATTTACCAAACCATTCCACTAGTAGGCACATAACCAAACCAAACTTAATCCTGTTTACCCAAAACCTACCGAACAACAGCATAACGCTACTGTACATTAAGTAACAGCAGAATGGCAGGTAACGCCGCAGGTACAATACATAACAAGTCACATACCAAGCCGCGGATTATTAGCTCGCATTGTCTGGACTATAATAGGTCAGACGCGCGTGCGCAGCACTAGTGAACGGAGTAGGGTGGCCGTGCGTTGTGGGGAAAAAATGGGACATAAAAAAATTTTTGTTTAACCAGGAGGCTGATGTTTTGAAGGAGATTAAGGGCGGGTTGCTTCAAACCATCTGTATTTGTAAGTCAGTACGTAATCGTTAAGTCAGTATGGAATTGTCGTACAAGCCGCCATATTTGACGGTTACAGATACGTAACTGTAAGTTGAAACAACATGGCCTAAGTATAAGATGTTAAAAATCTGCAAGAAATATAACTTTTTTCATAATTTTTATGCAAAATAGTGGGGCATTGAATTCATTTAAACATTTTAATCAATTGGCTGCTTAACTTTAACCATTGGAATACTCAAAGATTACATTACACTCAGATGCACTAACTAGATCGGACAAACAAATGTGACAGTTCCAAAAGTTTTTCTTTTGTACTTTATAATTTTTAGGATATACTATTAGTAGATTTAATACCTATCTCAGCTTTTTGAAAATGAATACGTCCACTGAGGTAACCACTACATTTTAATGTTAAAAATAACTTCACTTAATGTATGGTGCCTTGTGCACTACATACGGTTCCGTGTTTTTTCGAACAGTTTTTTAAGAATCGTGAAGACAATCTATGCGGTGGCATAATATAGTAGCATGCCAGTCGATTGGGTTATTAGCATACATTGTCTGGATTATAATAAAAGGCGAGTCGCGCAGGCGCACTGAACTACTGTCCAGCTGACGGAGTATTGTGGCTATGATTTGAGACGAATAAAGGATATTTATTTTATTATTTTATTTTTATTTAGAGAAGTACCTACAGATATTTTGATCCTGTTGTATTTTGAAATTGATCATTATAAACATAATTATCAATTTCAAAATACAACCCCATTGATAAAATTACAAATATTTATTAAACAAATTAAATGAGTATTCAAAAATTAGTAATCTTTAAAGGTTTTCCATGATCTGACCCGATATTTTGGTAAATAATTATAGGCTCTGATTATAAGCTTTCCATTTTTAGTAGTAAATAATTAAGTTTTCACCATTCATCCATTAAAATGAACACAAATTAGGTATTTTGTACATATAGGCTCGTATTACAGAACGATGCTTGAGCACAGATCTCTGCTTGAGCATAGATTGAAACTAGTTGCAACCAATCAAATGGCTTTAAATCTATGCTCAAGCAGAGACCTGTGCTCGAGCATCGTTCTGTAATACGGGCCATAGATTACCTAATCGAAGCATTACAAAAGATAAAAATAGGTACCGTACCGTAGTAACTAAACGATTATTTACATACCGTACTTCAAAAGTCAAACCAATTAAAACTCAAAACAGGACAGTCTTGAGCCAGTTCTTAAACCTGGTGGCCCCACCCAGCAGATACGTGTACGTAGATTAGGTACCCTCATTTCTCGTCGATCGATGATTAGCGTCAAGTGCTGCAGGAAGCCGCTGATAGCGCATGCTTTGTCACTTCCAAGCCAGTTTTATCGATTTTTTTACTTAAGTTTTCAATTATTTACTTTATACATATACACTCACGCGTGGTAAATGATAAATGATGATGATATTTATTTTGTAAATAGGTTAAAAATAACACTTTTACACGTCAAAACATTTTTTTTAAGCTAGATGAGTTCGGTGTTTCCTATATTATGATATTTTGGATGTGGGCAGAAACTAAAGAACGCAACGCTATGATTTTCAAACGACCAGAACATGGTTTTTCTTAACGTTTGGTTAAAATCATTTAAACTGTAATGTTCCATTTTTAACTGTTGAGTGAATGTCTTACAATTCTTCCATAGTTCTCCGTTTTATCTAGAATAAAAAAGGAAGCCTCGAAAAAAACCTTACGTGGCGGATTGTATCATTTCATGCACAAATGCTTTAATGTATCTATAACGTGATCATTGTGTCAATTAAAAAGCTTCTTGCTATAAAATAAAAAGTCACATTTATCTTTTTATTGTTTTTTATCAAAAAGTATAAAAAAGCGATTAAGAAGACCGCACGAGCGCTTGATAAAACCGCTTTAAACATATAATTAAACCATTACACATACGGGTATACTACACATTATTAAGAATATACTGTAAACTGAATGTGTTAAGAACATAAAAATTAAATTAAATGGAACTCCAGCCGTTCAATTACTTTTATTTCATTTGACTTCACACCTGCTTTAAATTACGTTAACCATCAACTGTATGTTCACGGACAAGTCCTGAAATAAAAGCATATATTATTCAATATTTATTTTTAACTCGGAATTTCATAGATTTATGAAGTTGATATTTCTGTAATAAATTGTCTATCTACGTACTTATACAGTGTTTATTTTTTTCTTTGTGGCTCACAGTCCTATTAATTTAATTCTGATTTGGTTTTTTTTGTCCATATAGGCGCAGGCGAGGTCGACCGTCGCGGGCCATGCAGGGTGCTGCTAGCGCGCCCGCGCCTCCCGCGGCCGAACCGCCATCTTCGCAACGTAAGTACCTACCTACCTGTTTACTTAAAATAACTCGAAGCCTGCTTACTTCTACATAATTATAATATACCGTTGATCAAGTCAGACTATGCATACAAAGTCATTTTCGACTCGCCATTCAACATTATCCGTCGATTAAGATTGAGACCGCATTCATCGCATCTCCGGTGCAACAAGATGCTTATGTGCTTAATGACAGCAACTTGACGACTGATGGCGCGCACGCGCGGTATCCGACACCCGAGCATTTATATGACTACCCTCATATTTTATTACAACGTTTTAGAACAGCTGATAATGTTTATGACTTGGCATCCGGTATTGAGCGACATATCGCCCGGATTCTTCATTATAGTTATGTAAAATAGCCGAGGCTTGCAAGCAAATTTTATTGTTTATTTTATTGATACTTCAAATAGAAGTAATTAAACTGAGTATATTCTTCTTATCTGTGGCGTGCCATCACAGGTGTGTATCTACAATTGTTATTTCAAATAACATTTACAGCACTTAGAGGACACGTAGCTAGAGTTCTGTTCTTACATAATATTATTTTAAAACATTACTAGTTTATGGTAACTTATTTTTTAATATAACATGTGTCCTACCTAGTACCAAGAGCTATACTTATCTGACCATGCTAGTTTATAATTAAATAAAAAATAAATCTCTAAACCGGCACACATGTTACGATAGTAAATCAGATACTTACTTACCTACCTATTTACTAAACATAAATCAATCAAAATCTACATCGCGTCCGTCCTTTAAATTCTAAAACGCACACGGTATAATAAAGCACTTTAAGTGTTAAGTTTTGTTAAATCTTGCTGTTTGTACTCCTGTACAAACAGCAAGATTTAACAAATCCAAGGCGAAGTTTCGTAAGACAAACATGACACAAAATATCTCATTAGAGACTCATTAAGACAATCGGACACGGAATTCGGTTTGCTCAGCCGAAGCGGCAATCTTGAGAGATATTCTAACATCCTTTTGTGTCGCACACTTGTGTCAATAGACATCTTAAGGCTATTCATGCAGACAACGGTACCTTATACCAATAGATTCAGTGATATCTAGAATGGAGCTTCGAATTCTTGTAAACAAAGCTTTATTTTTATTTTATGTAAACACTGGAATACGTCACTCACAACTAGGATTTTTATCCTAAAGTCCATCCTAGTGTGATTATTTTTTCTTTATCTCTAGTCTAATTTCTATAATTGGTTGATAAATATCACATACTCTAATTTAATCAGTTTTTAATATATGACATGGCCTGAAAACAATTTTTGTAAGAACTTGATATTTTCCGCAGTGCTTTTCTTAAAATTAGTTCAAACAATACTTTTTTGCAGCTTTGCAGTAAAATCAAGGTCTAGACAAAGAAAGTAGAACACGAATAAGAGTTCTTAGTATGTAGTTAGATAAATATTTTAACCAATCTGACTCACTAAAACAAATGCTTGTGTAGCAGTGTTAGGGAATCACCAGTATTCTCTAGATTAGATCTTCTAATCTACTTCCTTTCCGCTTTAGCATGACTATCATCTTAAAAGGAAATGTGAATCAATTTACAGCATGACACATTTTTCACATTCATATCAATTCTTGTTTTACACGTGCCATTCTCAGCTGTCATTAGAAAAAAAAAACTAAAATAAAACCTGATACGACACTCGATACGTCGTTTAGGTACCTACTTTTAAAACTAAAATAACTCTAAACTTTTCGCAACATTCGCCTTTCCAGCTACTTTTATCAGTAACTAATGCAAATAGGTATTTACCAACAGTTAATGTCTCACTTACATTTTTACGTGTTCTCAATGTCCTCTGACCGATTAGGAGGTCTGTCGAAGGTGTAGCACTAACGGTACTTTATCTGATAACCCATTTGTGTCGTCTTCCGGCCCTAATTGCTGTTTGTAAATACAAAACGGCAAATAATGACAAACCCGCAAAGGACTGTTACAATTTCTGGTAATCTTGCATGGCCCATTTTAAAATACCTTGGAATTAAAAAAAAACTGCTTTAACTTTTTTTGTTTATTTATTAAATTAACGATAGCATTATCTCGAGTCCATACAAGACACAATCTGGCCTATAGCCAATTAAATTTCAAATAAGGAATTGATAGAAGTCACTGGCTGATAAATTAAGCTGAGCTCCAAAGAGCGCCCCAATACTTGCCGCTGATACTTGGACGAATAATAATAAGGCATTGTTCTAAAATAGTACACATTTAGATCATTATAATTTGTCACTGTTAGGTCATAGATATAGGCACAAGACCCACAGACTAACACACTTTTTAATTGGCTATAACTTTATACAAGTAGGTATGAAACAGCTGAACAAAATTTGTATTTTTCTTGTTTGTTAGGTAGGTACTACCTACTACTAATTTATTTGTTATCACAAGGTCTAAACTTGAGAATACTACGTCAATGAAACATCTGTGTATTACTCTTAATTAAATCAATAAGCTTACACGTGTATGCAAAATCTATTATCGGCAATTGAAATAACTTTACTACTTTATGATCATGAATACATAAAACCATTACACCTAGTACAGGTTTTATGTATTCACATCACATTTTTATGGACAAAAAAAAACAGTATAATTTTTTTATCTTGTCCCGAAAATTTTAAGAAATAGTGTCACTATAAAAAATAATGCAAGAACAAAATTACATCTTATCTAATTATATTAATATAGTTCCTTTTAAATCAGCATTATTATTCAGATTTAAATACAGAAATAATATACCTATCTGTCTAGATTATCAAGCATCAATCAAGGTGGAGTACTTTGACA
The DNA here is from genome assembly GCA_948465475.1 of Thalpophila matura. Lineage (NCBI taxonomy): Eukaryota > Metazoa > Arthropoda > Insecta > Lepidoptera > Noctuidae > Thalpophila > Thalpophila matura. The sequence continues at coordinate 6,411,140 of OX419198.1, read as the reverse complement.
CTGAGTTAGTTTAACTCAGTGTCAAAGTACTCCACAAGAAATATGTGGCATCGCTTGTTAATCAGCTCACGAACACCGGGTCGTCGGTCCTGCCATCTCTCGGGCCCTAAACGAATTAACATTCAATTATTCACATCTCTACTGCCCAGTACCTCCTCCCCCCTACCCCCCGCGTCTTGCGTATGCGCCTAATTGGGACGCTTTTCCGTTCGGAGAAAGCGAGCGATCAAGTGGAAACCATTTTTGGGCGTGCGATTGATCGATTTCGTATCGAGATTTCGTTTTATCGGATGACGTCAGATTAGAGCTACAATGGGATCTTTGTTGGCTGTTTGTTTTGTCATAAGTGCTCTCGAGATTAAGTGCTCAGTAATAGAATAATAGTTCTGAGTGTGACACACAGCTTAGATTTGACGTAGTTTGAAAGAAAACCCCGATATTGTTACGCAAGAAATAATTTCTATTTCAGGAACATCAATCAAACGAACCCCAAATTCAAAAATTGTACCTATCCGGTCTTGCATCTTCATACTTATTTATAATCCCATTTCTCCTTCTAATACTATTGGTACCAAAACAAAACAGAAGCGCAACGATATTAGTTAACAACGTTAATTGGATCACCTTCTAATCTTCAACATAATGTCAAAATACGTCTTCGCGTAGGCATTGTAACAAGACACCTGTAACGCGACCCATGTTCTGCTAACATCAACATTATTTCATTCATAAATTCCAACTACACCGAATGACCGAATGTCTATTTTCTTTGGAATAACCCACGTTGGCTTAAACACTAGATTTAATATACCTACACATTAATGATGAATATGATACTTCGCCACGTTCTAATAACAAGGTTATGTAATTAAATCGCGACTTCCTCTGAAATGAAAACAAACTCATTTCATAATGTGGAGATGTTTAATTTTAGACAATTTAGAAGTAATAATATGCACGAATAAAGATGGGTCCTCGATTGGAAACCTAAGAGATCTTAATCTAATCGTAGACTCCGTTGAAATCCATTGAGATTGTAATATTGAATGAGAGAATGAATAACTTTAGTGCTTGCTTATAGCCATAAAACTAACAGATTCTGAGTTCTGCTCTTCTTGAGTAGGTATGATTTATAGACACCACTTCTTTGATCACTATATTATATGTAAACTAGCTGACCCGCCCGGGTTTCCCTACACCTACCCTATACCTACCCTACACCTACCCTACGCCTACTCTACGCCTACCCTACGCCTACCCTACGCCTACCCTACGCCTACCCTACGCCTACCCTACGCCTACTCTACGCCTACCCTACGCCTACCCTACGTCTACCCTACGCCTACCCTACGCCTACCCTACGCCTACCGTAGGGTAGGCGTAGGGCAGGTGTTTGGGGTGTAGGGTAGGTGTAGGGTAGGCCTACGCCTACCCTACACCTACCCTACACCCCAAACCTCAAAAATAAGTTTCAAGCTTCTAGCTTAAAAAAATATGTAATTTCCATACAAACTTTTATCCCCTATTTCAACCCTTTACAGCCCTTTTTTTACATTAAAAAGTAGCTTATGTCCTTTCTCAGGCTCTAGACTATCACCTACTACCAAATAGCACCAAATTTACTAATATATAATAAATATAATATATAAATATAATAGACTACCAAATTTCATTTGAATCGGTTAAGTAGTTTAAGCGTGATTGAGTAACACACAGACAGACAGACAGAGTTACTTTCACATTTATAATATTAGTAAGGATTAAGAAGGTCCTTGTCTCTATCTCTCAACCTAGGAGCGACATGTACCCAAAACAGCCCAGCCGGCCTAGCATGACCACGATAGAAACGGGTTTGGTCTACAGAAGAATAGACAAAGAGGCAGATTGTAGAAAGATTTCTACCGTTTTATTCAAAGTCAAAGTCAAAAGTCAAAGTCAAAAACATTTATTTCAATTAGACCATTTACAGGCACTTTTGAAATGTCAAACAATATTACAATAATTGTCAGTCGGTTTGTCCGTTAGTTGAAGCTAGTTGTCCGTTCCAAAACGTAGATTCCTATGGAGAAGAACGGACAAGAAACTCCATGGTTACTCTTTTTCAATAAATTCTGTTACAATTTCTTTGATTACAGTGATGCCCTAATATGTGAGAACTATGTTTAGTAAGGTACAAAATAATAATAATATCAACTAGACAAGTGAAAAAACATTGTTTAGGCAGGTCAAGAGATGACCAGCACCAACTGACAGCGCCCGTTCACGGACATGACGTGCGCATCAGCACCGTTCAACTCAACCATTTTGGAGGGAATCGAACGATCCAATACACACGCCACCATCAGCGGTACATTTAAGCGAGCATGACATGCTCTCAACTGCCATACTATAAGCTTAAAACTTAAATAGCTAGGTACGTGGCACTCACATTCACAATACACAAAGAAAGTTACTCAATTACAAAACTAACGTTATTCATATGCGTACAACAAAACCAAACTTACTATTGAAAATTATTATATTAATTCAATGTCAATTTCTGAATAGATTACCTGTAGGTATTCATCGGTACAATAAAGATTAGAGATGTTTCTATTCTTCAGTAGACAAAATTCTAATAAGCCAAGCACGGGTCGCCGCGTGCTCGGGTAGAAGAGATAACGAGTTGGATATAAAGAACTTTGTCTATTCTTTGGTAGAATAGTGATAGAATTGGTCATGTTAAGCCGGCAGGAGTCCGAAACGTCCCAGTAACCAACAGAACTATAACGTCCTATAAAATATTGAAGGCAGACACCAACGTGGCATCATAACTGCACCGTTACTGCGGAAGGCACGCTCCTGACTTGCATTAATCAGGACGCCATCTTAAAACCATAAACAGTACGACCACGGAGTGATGATGAGGTATAAAAGTTGTTTTGTTGATTTTATTATTTTTATTTGTATTTCTCATTCATACACGTGGAAGTTTTGGTTGAAGGTGGCTTTAGAATTGATTAATTTAAAAAAATAATCATAAAAGCTCTTTGCTAGAGTTGCATATAGCATTGAATTGTGGAATGTTTTTAACGCAATAAGCATGCAGGCATTTTAGGAAACAGCACAAGTACCTTTTGCAATGACAAATTGGTTTGACAAATAGAAAGTATCTCAAATACTCAACCAAAATGTCGTACAAATTGCATAAACCCATAATTAAGTTTCCCCCAAGATCCGAAACGAGTACAACGCTAACAAACGTACAAAATGAACGTCCGCGCACCACATTATCAATTTCTAGACAATAGCCGTCTCAGTTGTCACAGACAAACTTAACTTTGCCGCCAGGAAAACCTAACTAGACCACAATACCGTGCAAAATACTCCAATTTCCCAGCAAAACAACAGTTGCGAAAGCAAGCCCGTATGGTCAGGTAATTGGCGATGGCGACACCATAAATGACGGCTTGGAGATACTACATGGTGTAATTCAGTACCGTTGAGGCTCATTGGAGTGTTGAAGAAAGCAGCGGTACTGCGCGACGTCCCCGACATATCAATCAAATAGCTTATAATATGCGCCGCCCACCGTTAGAAAGACAACCATCTTATTATGCAGACAATAAGAGTTATTGTCGTGCAACTTCGGCAGTCTTCGGGACACTTCGGGATGGCGATAGGTCGATTTAAATTCCGAATAAGCGGGAAGGAGGAAGTCACGGTGCGCCAGCGCTTCTATGTCACACCTTTTCTCCGTATATGAAGTTATTGAACTCGACTGTACGTTGAATTTGGATGGTGTTTATTCCGTGATTGTACTATTTTGATGACCCTTACACGTGTTACTGGACTTTGAATATTAAATTAAAATTCTCTTCGGTTATCCGGTGGTCGATAAAAAAAATTATTTTTGCTAAGGAGCCTAGAGACGGACGTTTGAATGGAATCATCTGGCTAAGCAATATCAGATGTATACTGAACCTCCTAGGATGGAAAACTATGGTGTTGTGACTTACGCTTCCCTAGCTCTTGATAACACTAAAATAGCATCATGCAACTATAAATACGGTAGATCAGAGCGAGAGCTGTTATTTTCTACCCTGCACGCGTAGCATGACCAATTCCATCTCTATTCTACTAAAGAATAGACAAAGTTCTACTAAAGACTCGCGTTTCTATGAAGACAAAAACAAATATTCTTTCCATAGCAACGGGTAAGAAACAGTAAGAAATTAATCTATTCAACTAACACAAGCCTGTTACAGGTGGAAAATTGAAAAGTCCTGACAAAAAGCCGAATATTTCAAAATCGTCATGCTTGGCGTTGTAGACTTTGTCGACTGAAGAATAGAAACATTTCTTCTCTTCAACTTAGACATCTGCATGCATGCATCAGTAGAAATCTTTCTACAATCTGTCATTTTGTCTATTCTTCGGCCGACAAAACCCGTTTCTATAGTGGTCCTGCTACACGTACTGTATTATCATCATCACCCGAATTCGAATATGAATCAGTACCTATACCTAATGAGCAACTTTTCCTCACCACGTCTGACCTAATATCTACCACATTTGGCGCTCAAACGTCATTCTTCCCCGTCATTGTACTGTAACATTACCGGTTACATCCATTTATTGAAAATAAATCATAATTTCATTGGTTCGTTGAACGCGTGCTACCAAAAGCGTGCATTTAGCGCATTTCAGATCGTTTCCGAGAATAATACGTTTTCAATTTCGACACATTTGCGACTAAACTTCACTTTTATTTTCCTCGTACATGTTGCGTAAAATGTGGTTGTAGTCACACCGTCACGGTACTGTATGGCAATATTTGGTTAAAAATATTGGTTTAATCTGTGGTTCGCTTGTTGTGTATAATTTTCCGAGTCTGAGAATACGCAGGTACTTATAACACTAAAATTAATATTCTGCTACGAAAGCTTTTCTAGTTATCACGGAATTATAAACAGGTTTAAAAATAATTAAACTCAATTTTTATTTAATTAAAACCAATACAAAAGGATCACAAATTGTTAGTTACACTCCGGTGTAATATCGGCCAACAATGCGCGCACGCATCAAGTTACAGACAAGATTGCGTGAAATGATTATTGTTAAGAAAACCCGACACGATACATTTGCTTGCTCATGTTTTCTTCAAAAGCTTGCTAAGTGAACTGAGTGGCATAATGTCAAGAAAAAGGTATTATGCAATAATAAAGTTTATCAAGATCATGATGGTGTTTGTAGATCTCCTCATACTAGAAATAGCATAGCAGCTAGAAATCTTTCCTGCAAATGATTCAAACGTAATTTCAATACAAAAAGTAGATGCATATTAGATATTTTTATATCAAAGTTACCAAAGGGACTATAAGGGCCGTAAGATCGCCGCGGTAGACGCTCCGGGCGTCGGGAGCCGCGTGACGACTCCCGGCCACCGTAGGCGCGGGCCTGCGGGCGGTGAGTAATGGGTAGCTCACCGTCCGATCAGGACCAGGCCCGTGCCGAACGGCGCGTACGTGTTCCACGCGCGCCTCAAAGAGATGTCAGCATCAAAGAGGGGGCCCACTAGGGCCCAAGCCTGCCGGGAAAGCGGGATTTTCCGAAAGGGATACCGCTGACCCGGACAAAAGGGCTAAGGAAGGAACACGGGTGGGTTTTAGTCAGTAAGAGTCTGACACTCCCTTCCGCTCCGCCCAGAGCGGGAGGGGTCATTTGATGATTTCCCATCCTCAAAAAAAAAAAAGGGCCGTAAGATCAATCGTAGCTTAAAACACGGAAGAGAGTTTCATCTCCCGTCTTCGATTGTTTCCTATTATTTCATGCTTAGGAAACAATCGAAGACGAGAGATTAAACTCTCTTCCGTGGTTTAAGCTACGATTGATCTTACGACCTTAAGGGACACTATTGCAATGAAAAGAAGATTTTATCTCCTTTTCAGCGCAATAGTGTAGAAAAACTGCATTGCTTTCGTCCCGAAATATGTAGCTTCTGCAGGTTTAACATTACAGTTTAAGAATACTTTTAAAATTCGCGTCTACTCCCTCTCTCGAAGCAGATATATGGTTGATAAAGCCCAAAACGCCCACTCTACCTTCCGCCTGGCTGGGGCAGTCTGTCTCCCTAGGGGGTAATCTCATGGGCGTAGCCAGGGGGTTTTATAGGGGTGCAAATCTCCCTCCCCGAAATCACAAATCCGGGAAAATTTGCAAACGAAATTCGCTCTTATGTAGGGACATTCCGGATCACCACAACTAGGATTCTCGACTGCGATTTCACAAGTTTCTCCATATATATGTATCAGCGAAATTCTGTGTAATTCGAGCCTCAACGGATGTTTTTATCTAAATACGCGTGATATACGACGTAAATTGTAATTTAGGTGAATGCGCACATAACTTGGAGGAAGGTACATACCTATCGAGTCTTGTACCTACAACAATATTTACAGTATTCATTTTCGTATCTTTTGGAATTTTCTTCGTTTTGAAGCACAGTTAAATTTTTCTTGTGAATAACAAATGATAACAAATTGAAGTTGAATAAAAATATCACATAGGATGAACCAATACCTATACCAAGGTTGGCGATTTCAGTTATTTAAAATAGGTTCAGATCATAAGATTAATTTACAGGAAAATAAGTTTCTATAGCTAACATTAATTCAAACTAATATAGATAGAGAAAATATTTCATTAATAGGTATATAGGACAACGGACGTAATTCTGGCTGGTGATGTTGATGCATGTAGGTACCTACTACATATTTAGAACAAACTTTTCCTTACGGCCAAAACACGGTAAATATCAATCAGTTGTACATAATAATTCCATAATTGGTAAAATAATATTGTGCATTGATTAGTAATCTCGTATGTAGGTTAGTGACGTACTAATGAGTCAGATACATTGTCCTGTTCGGGAATTACATACATGAGCTGGTGGGCTAGGGATAGTCGTCACTCGTCATGTAGGTATCGCGGTCTTGTTTCGGCTAAACATTCATGAAGAGCTTTATACCATTGACATGCCGAAAACAATTGTTTATAATCTGTATACTGATGTTGCCATAGTGCTGAACTTTACGTAAATTTCAGCGCTGCCAGATAATGTAGTGGAACTAGTGGATAGTGATAAATATGTGTTGTTGTTATTTACCATAATAAACTAAAGGCGCCATGAAACTGTTTATCTGGAATGAATACTACGCAATTTATAGACACCGTGGTGAGTAGAGTTGGTGATAGCCAGTTAGGTACCTATAATAATACGCAAGTGATTCAGTATATTTTCTTTTAAACCAAGTAGAGAAATAAAATACCTACTCTTGTGACTAACCTACCTCAAGAAACGTAACGATAATGTCGTAGCATGTAATCATTATAAACCCATGCTACTGTCTGGACTTGGCATAGAGTAATCGCATTGAAATATGTATCAAAGATTCGTGAAATAAGGTTCTATTTTAATTATCTTAAATCATCAGTAAAATTCAGCCAAATTCAAACGAACATTGGTGCGAACTAATCTCAATATAGATATATAATCTGTATTTTACCAGCCAAATATATGAAATTATTCACAGCACGTTCATTAAATATGCTACAAATGCTACTATTTCACAAAAGCATCTGATAGCCTTATTCTAATCTACCTATCTTTCTTAGAAATCGGAGAGTGAATGAAACAAAAGACGATGGGTGTTATTGAGATAACGCTTAGCTTACATAGTAATCATTATGTGATTTTTGCCCTAAATCTCTTCAAGAATGTGTTAAGGGTCGGAGAAGTTCGGCGTCCCTCAAGGTACTGTTTTGGGACCCGTAATAAAATTTTGTCAGAAGAAAGGTGATAGTAATTTCATTAAGCACAAGGAATACCTATGTCAAAAGCATTTAGGTGGGTACGCCTCTGTTGTTTTATTGTTTAGTTCTATTTTTTTTTTTTTTTTTTTTTATTAAATGAAATGTCTTTTCTTGAGAGTTTTGAACTAAACAATTTCATTCATAGGTACATCTTGTGTGTTTTTAATATGCAGGTCTCTTTATTTTGATACTCTCAAAATGTTTTGAATCCCTTAATCATGAAACTTGAGCGAGAAGCTTATGGAAATGCCCGTCAAATATATATGTATTTATTCATAGCACGTCCCTAAAGTATCTCACAATCGCTACTTTTCACAAAACAACGATCTGATAGCATTACGTGACTCAGTCGCTTGCCAACCATACATACTCCTAGCTATAACCCACTAGGTGTCAGTCTTATTGATTTTTGTGCCCTATAGCATCAGCGAGGCTCACTGGAATGGTATCAAGGAAAAATATGCTTTATTTTGTAGAACCTAGAACGGCTTTTTGATCGAAGCTATAGTTATTTTAAAACAAAAGATAGTGTGAATCATCCGTCGAGAACTTTGTTGTGGTTTGAGAATTTTAGGGATGGATACTGTTGGTGTATTTTGATTCATATTGCTCAGCAGTTAAGGTTTATTTCATAAAAATAAAGATCGATATCTTTATTTTTTAAAGCTTTTAAAGCTTTTTTTTTAAAGCTTTTTAGGTTTAAGTTTACTTCAATGATTCGCTATTTCGGTGATTTTTATTGTTTTGTTAGATGGAGAAGATAGCATTTACTTGCGCATAGATTACTGCAACGCCAAACAACGCCATCTATTATCGAGTAGCGATAGAAAACCACGTATTAGTTAATGCATTAAAAAAAGTCTATTAGCAAATTGTAGCTAGAATTAATCTACCGATGATAATAATATCTGATTATTATTATTCTAATACAGCGACCTCGCACAAGTGAATTGCCTGACTCATCTATTGTCGACTTTTCTTGGAATTGTAAGAAAGCGCCCCGCGTTATTCAAACATACAATCCGTAATCAATTGTAACATGTACTCGTTTGTTACAGAAATCAAAACAGAGGAGGTCATCAGTGAAGCTAAAATCGAGGCCGACGAAAAAATGGACGGCGTTCAAGTTGAAAACCAAGAGCTCCGAGTCACTAGGACGACGAGCATCGACAGTGACAACCGATCTGATAGGAGCGAGGAAGAAGATTTAAGGCGAGCGCGCAAACGAGCCGCGTCCACCTCGCCATCTCCCATTCCGATGGACAAAAGAACAGCAAGATTCGAGTGCCCCAAGTGCCGGCAGCGATTCGACTCGGTCAACGCTTTCGACATCCACCGATTCAGTGCGCACAATGACGACACTAAGACTGGCTTCGACGATCTAACATTCGTTGATTTTTCCAGCAAAAAGTTCCCTGAAATTGCCAGAGGAGTCTGCGAAAGGAACCCTCACGTGTCAGTGACAGAACAGCGTTATAGATGTGACATGTGCTGCAGAGACTTCCCTTGCGGGCAAGCTTTGGATATTCACAGGAAATCGTGCTCCCCTACCACCCGGATCCCTAGTCCTGAAAGAGATCGCAGGGAAGATTTCTTTGCCAAATTAGATCTTAGAAACAGGTCCTTTGGTATAACCGGTACGTTGACTCCACCAAAGGATAGATTCACACCCAAATTCGATGATAGCCATCTTACCAACGGCATAAGGCATATCGATGCCGCTCGCGACTTGGCAGATATTCAATCGATATTAAACGTCACGTCAGCTGGTGGCCTTTTAGAGAGGCTCACTGGCACAAGAGTGGCTTTAGAAAGTTCGGTATTAACCCCTCCTGACACTATTACCAAAGACAGGGATCAAGAGGAAACCCAAGACAATTTCGCAGCAGAGTTCAGACGAATGAAACTGCGTGGAGAATTCCCCTGTAGGTTGTGCCCTGCCAAATTCCCCAACCTAAGAGCTTTGAAGGGACACAATAGAGTGCACTTGAGCGGAACAGGCCCGGGACCTTATCAGTGTAACATGTGCCCTCATGCCTCTTTAGATAAGGCAGCGTTAGTACGTCACATGCGCACACATAACGGGGACAGACCGTATGAATGTGCCGTCTGTAATTATGCTTTCACAACCAAAGCCAACTGTGAGCGTCACTTGAGGAATAGACATGCTAAAGTCACCAGAGAAGATGTTAAACGCTCAATCATTTACCACCCGTCTGAAGATCCTAATAATGACGAAGTGAACTCAAAACTTGCAAGGGATGAAGTTAAAAGATCACTAGCCTTCCACACTCCTGACATCGATCGGCGAAACGAAAGTACAGGACGTGATACGCCACTAACGCACTTCACCCCAAGTTTCATTACTGACAGACATCCTATCACAAATTTAACGACAAAACCATTACCGTTGCCATTGCCTGAGTCTCCTTTACCATTGCCTTTGCTAAGAGACGCAGAGCAACCACCGCCTCGAATCAAAGTGAAGGGTATTGGTCAGCTAACGCAGATACCTGAGTTTAGGCCACCAGAAATCACGTATAAGCCCAATGAAATCTCACACGATTCGTACGATGAAGATGCTCCTGTAGACTTGAGCACGAGTGACAATAATAGTTGTGATGTTCTTGATCTCAGTAAGAAAAAACGTGACACCGATTCTGAGGAGCCTAAAGCCCCACCACGTCCATCTTTCGAGCCTGACCCAGCGAGCGTCGCCGCTTCAGCGTTCGAAAACACGAGATTCCTCTTGGCTTCGCAGAGACTTTTCGAAAACTCCCTCCCTAAAATCGATCCAGCTTACTACGCTACCCAGCTTTCGCAGCTGTACGCTGGCACTGTTCCTGGAATCCCTGGTTTACCTTTACCACCATCCTTTTCTATCGCCCCTTACTTACTTCAACCTCCGTTTTTTCCTCACCCAACTGACTCCCAGGAACTTGCCGAAATAAAACAGCACATACAAAAAGAAATAATTCGAGGCTTGAGCATGTCTGGTGGCAGACTCTTACCTAATGATCAGGAGAGTCAGCCTAAACTTGAGCCTGAGGAAGAGGAACAAAAACCACCACCATCGATCTCTCCGATACCTTCGCCACACCCTGAATCTCCACGCCCACCGATGAATAACACGCTCGTTCCACAAACGGACTCTGTGAAAATGGTCATAAAGAACGGTGTTTTGATGCCCAAGCAAAAACAAAGGAGGTACAGAACTGAAAGGCCGTTCTCTTGTTCTCAATGTTCCGCACGGTTTACTCTCCGGTCTAATATGGAACGCCATGTAAAACAACAGCATCCTCAGCACTGGAGTGTCAGAAGACCCGCCCCAAGGGCGCCACCACCTTACCCAACACCTGATTCACTGACTGACCGCATGAAATTCGCCTTACTAGCTCGCCACCTTGAAAGGCCTTTACAGCAATCTGAGCGCTCGCCCGTGCGACGAGATTCTGATGAAGTAGCCGACAACGAGGAAGATGAAGAAGATGCGCTGGTAATAGATGAGGAGCCTGACCAAGAAAATAAGCCTGAAGACCACACTGCAGCGCGCCGTGCGGCCGCTGAGATCCTAATGGCGACGTGCCAACAGGAAATGACTAAAGATTTCGACCTAAAAATTGCTGGGAACTTGATTAACAAACCCGTTCCTATTACCAATGATAAGACTGAGTCTGGCACTAATTCTGTGTCACCGACACAAGAGCCATTGTCTGTACCGGTGGTGCCTACTCGCAGCGATGAGGAAGAAGATGAAGAAGGTTTGGTCGCTTCGACAAGTGAGGGAAATAACTCTGGGAGCGATGAAAATAAGTAAGTTCACATTTCCCTTATTTTACATCGTTATTCCTACAATACTTATGCTATTATGATATTAACAAAATTCTATCTTATTTTCAGATCGGAGACAGACACGGCCTTACCACCTAAGAAGAAGTCAGCCTACAGTCTAGCACCCAACCGAGTATCGTGTCCTTACTGCCACCGCAAGTTCCCCTGGTCATCTTCCCTCCGTCGCCACGTCCTCACGCACACCGGGCAGAAACCATTTAAGTGTCCGCACTGCACACTTCTCTTTACCACCAAGTCGAATTGCGATCGCCATCTATTAAGGAAACACGGAGGTTCCGCCAGAGCCATACTGGCTGAACCAATCCCTGATACTGTAACTCCACCGCAGCCAGTGAATGACACCAGAGCAGTGCCAGAAAGACCATTCAAATGCGTCTCTTGTCCAACCAGTACCTTTTCGTCGCTCGAAACCTTGAAGAAGCACATGTCTTCGAGACACGGGACTGACTCTCAACCGGGCTCCCCTAACCCTGAAATCGTGGAAGAAACGAATGAAGGTGGTCTAGTCTTCAAGTGCCATCTGTGCGAGGCGTCTTACGGAGACAGGACTGGAGCCCTATCCCACTTGGCAACGGGACATACTGCCGAATACGAGCAGCTGGTCAGTAAGGGTGCTTTGGACGCTGCCAGTGACCGGAGCGAAAGCGCTGATGATGATGAGAGAGGGAAGTTTCCTGATCATGCTAATAGAAAGGTAAGATTTAATTTTATCAACTTTTCTTTACTTTATCCTACTTAGTAATAAATAAAAACAAGTTTGTCATCACGCAAATAATTTTAACGCAAACCTCAGTCTACAATGTCTTTATTTTTATTTCTAGGTGGTCTGCGCATTTTGTATCCGTCGTTTCTGGTCAGCTGAAGACCTCCGTCGTCACATGAGAACGCATTCAGGAGAAAGGCCTTTCGCTTGCGATCTGTGCCGACGTCGATTCACCCTGAAACACAGCATGCTGCGACATCGCAAGAAGCATAGGGAAGAAATCACTGATGATGAGGAGGCTTCACCGCCCAACACGCCGCTAGAAGATGCTGTGACTAATGGGTAAGTAAAATCAAGCAAATTTTTACATTGTGATTTAGAAAATTCCGTAGTACCTATTTAACTTTGAAACATTTCGGTTGAAAAATCCATGTCGTATAACTTTTAAAAGCTTATTATTTCGAAACTGCCCCAAAATAAAACACCAAATTTCGACCGAAATCGCAACTAATTTCTCATATTATTACAGATATCGCTACCAAGACGACGAGGGCTCAGGCAGTGAGATCCCGAGCAACGTCAACAACAACAATTCTCCTCCCTCCGCTCCATACGAAAAAAAGCTCAAACTCGACATGACATCACGCAAATACTCCTCAGAGGCCGATAACGACCCGGAAAACAGCGACCTCATCGGTAAACTGCTTGGAATTCCCGACAAAACTATCAACAAACTACTCTCCTCTGCAGACGAGGCCGCGAAAATCCTTGGCGTGAATAAATGAGAGTACGCTATAGTCCTCGTGACGCCCGCTAGACTTATTCTAGCACCGCGGGGACTAAAAATACCGTTGCAAAACATGCAAATTCAAACGTCCAAAGCTATTGAAAACGGTACAACGCCATCTAACAACGAGTAAAAGTAATTTAATGTACGTTTGCGCAAATGTTGTAAATACTTTTCTAGTTTTTAAAAATGGAATTTAATCAAAGTAAAGCTTCAACGAATGTAATTTTATAACAACGCCATCTAGCAACGAGTAGAAGCATTAAAGTGCTGCCATTTTGGTAGCGATCACTTCAATGCAAATAGCGTGTAAATAATTGCTAGTTTAACTATAGGTGCCTTTAGCTGCCTTATTTTAAAGTATAAACCGTCCTATTATGCCTTACTGTACTATTTTATAGCTTAAAAAATGTGGGTAAACAACAACGAAGTTTTATTAGTGCCAGTTCTTAAAAGTACATTGTATATTTGTTTTTTTTTAGTAAGTATATACCTACTCATGCTCTTATATTTTAGTAACTAACTTAGGCGGTGTAAGCCAGTTTTTACTAAGCTATGTACAGTAGTAGAGTCAATTTAAGATCGTGCTTTTTTATTGTTTTTAAGTATTTAAATTCTATAATATTCTTGTTGACTGAACGAAATAGACATCTTAGTATTCAACTAAGTACATATACCTACCTACTTACCCAGGTATCTAGTAGATCTCTTGAGATTGTGTTTCGTCCTTTAAAAGCAATAAAAACACTGATCTTCAATTACTTAACTTCACCTTATATTTAATGCACAGATTTAGCTAATATCTAATCTATCGATGAGCAACGAGCCGATGAATTTTGCATTTCCATCTAGTCGGGTACTATTTTTCATACCTTTTCATGTAGGTACTATAAAACACCCATTTTAGTAATAAAGATCAGCCAAAAAAACGTTATTTTCGCATACCCAAAATTGATCTAGTCAACTTTAAAACGATGTTTTTTTTTCTTATTCTAAGCTATAATACCAAAATATCAAGTTTACATTCTCTTACAGTTTAGATATTATTCTAAGATTTAAAGTTAAACCTCCAATTGTACTACCAATGAATAGTTTTTAAGCATGTATTACAATGGTTTACCTAAATAATTATAATTAAGAAATAGTGTAGATTCTGTAGACGTTTCTGTCTGAAATAAAAATACTTACCTTTTCTATACCTAATAATAATATTTTCTTGAATATTTCACCCTGTCTTTGCCTTAATATATACTGCTAAGCTCTATTTCTTTCTTTAGACATAATAAATATATTACGTAACAATGTTATAGATAAGAACTTGTACATAGCATTTTATCTCAAGGGGCAGAAGCCAGTCTTAAATGCTAATCTAGTATTAAGGTAAAACCTATGACCTATATCTAGTAGGATCTTTAAAACTTTTCTACGACCTTAATTTCTTGAAATGTGAATTAATTTATATGACATTTTGTTTGCTCAAATTCATGGCATTTCTTTACTGACAAAGACTAGAGGATAGAATAAATTTTAAGGAACAAGGTTAGGATCTCTTAGGTACTTATTATATGTATAAATTCTGAATAATTGTGTTACGTTTCTAACCCATGGCTATGGGTGGGACCTGTTACCCAGATTGGGAACAAATTTTATTGGAAATAAAATATTTAGTTTTCATTCAAAAAATTATTCGAGTATTTTTTTATTATTATGTGTGATTATAATTTTAATCGGTATAATATCGGTGCAGCAATATTTTATTTTGTAAAGGTTAAAAACCTTATAGGGTAGATATAGGATTTACAGTCTCCTTTGTGGATTGACGAATCATACGCTAGAATATACCTAAGTTCGAATGTGCTTTGTATATTTGTAACGCTACTATATACCAAATATATTTTAATAGTAGTAGGTACTATTGTAAGGTTTACTATAATAATTATTAGAATATAGATTTAATAAATATACGCTCTTATTAGAGCACTTCGTATAGAAGTCAGATTTAAGCAATAATTGTCTAAATTTATTTGGTTAATTCTAGGGGCTCGGTCATAAGAGAAACAATGTCAGTGCACTCTAGAGTGTAAAACCTAATATTTGCTACAAAGTATCTAACGGAACAGGTACAAGTTTTCAGGAATGCAAATGACTTTGATTCACTGAAGACAGTTCCCCAAATAGACTTCGTAATTATTACTCTTAAATATTTCAAAGATAGACGTGACTTTTCTTAAATTATATCTAATATTTGTTTAATACTAAACGTATACCAAAGTAAGTTAAAATATAAGTGTATGTATTAATTTAACTGAATCCTGCTTCATGTCAATTATAGTTAGAAAAAAGCGAATGATTTTGATATTTGTATTAATATTTATTTAGATTTCTTTTTGTATAATTTGCTTCGTCCAGTAGGCCAATAGGTACCTATGAGTTGCTGTTTTAATAACATTGAAAAATAATGTTCCATAATTATAATTAGTTTATAGGTAGTAATCTCGTACTTACTAGTTAAAGTAATTAAGTATAATTATCTACTAGATAATAAGGATACTGTGGCAACACCGCTTGGCCTTTTAAATGTAGTGTTCGTGTGTTTTAAAATATGCTCTCGTATTATAAGTAAGTTAAACTAAATTTTACCATTATTACGCATGATTTTAATAGTAATTATTATATGTATAATAAGATGTTACGATTCACCTTTTGCCTCTCTTTCTTTATGCAATATGAGTGTCGTTTTAAAAACGGTTTTTGTCAAATAAATAATGGTGTATTATTAAAATAAACTTATTTTTTATTTATACCCGATAAAATCTTGCTTAGCCTTAGGAAGCCTGGCGTTTGTGCACTTCATATTTTTACGATCCGTTTTTTTTTTCATACTTACGTACATTATAAAATCGGATAGGTATCGGATGTTTGTAAAATGGCACGTCAAAATACGAATACGAATTGATTGACGCACAAACGCCCTGGGTATTCTCAATTTCCATAGGCACGAAGGGTACCTACAAGTTACTTAGTAGGTAGGTACCTACTGAAGTTTTTTCAGAGAAATAAGTAAAACTATTTTTTATTCAAAGTACCTACATACCTACAAATTCAAGATCAATGTGTTTTCAATCCTGAAGTTATATTATGAGTTAGAAAATTTGTATTCGAAAAGAACCGCTAGAGGGCCACCACAAGAATAAAAATTATTGAAGCTGCTACTCACCGTAAGATGGCGTTAATATTTTATCAAAACTTTTTATTGTTTAAAACAAATCAATCCTTCGAATATTTTTTATAACTTTTTATAGGAATAAATTATTTAAAAAAATATTGTTTTTAATTTCATAATCAGTTTATTAATATTTCGTGTTTGAGTTTATAAATTATCAATATAGTAACCATTTTTTTTTAATTGAACGAACGCATCTAAACGTTTTAGAATGAACGATGGCCAATGAATGATTGGGGATACTGTTGTTGAACTTTACCCACATAAGAAGGCAATTTTACTCATATTTTATAAATATTAATTTCTTGTTTTTGTTAATATTGACAAGAAAATTAGGTATTGTTAACCGGATTGCTAAAAGTTTATTGAATAAAGTTGAATTATGTTAGAATGCTTAGAACAAACGAACTCACCTCAACTTATAACTTCTTAATCTTCAGTAGGTATGCCATTTCTAATCTATAAACCTATTAAATTCAAAAAAAAGTTGTCTTTTTCCTTACGACATCTTCATCCATAGACAATAATCTATAGACAGAGCCTAAGAACATAAAGCTTCTGGATATGTATTAGTGTGCGTGATTATGGAAGAGTTGACGCTTCAAAGCCACCAATCACACCGCAATGTTTTGATACCGTGACGTCACTTCACAGTGACGTCACTGTATCACTGTCAGCGAGAAATGAGAAATGACAGCCTTCACACAGTATACATACACGGTTAGACTACCTACAGATATTCTTCCTCCAAGTCTTCATCACTACGATTTCATTTCACTCGCTCAAGTATGGGTATGGTCAAAGCGGTATTTGACGATGCAACGGTAGAACACAAAAAAATCAGTGAAATCGAAAGCGTTGTTTTGATATTACAAGTAAATTACTATAAAAAATTTGAAAGACCTATCTTTTTGATATTGTTAGTAAAGAAATCGATATTTATTAAGCACAAAAAGGATAAAAAAGGGTTTCATTAAAAAATATTTACCCATCAAACTTTTCTCGCCAAAGCACAGGCAAAATAAAACTTTAGTTCTGGCAACTCCAACTAGGTGAATGAAGGAATTTTTAAGAAATAGAAAGAAGTCGCTAATTTATGCGAGACAGCGTCTTTATTTTGAGATTCAATTGCTTAACTTTTTGTGATAGTTTCGAAATAATACGCGGTGCCATTGTACAATAAATACTCCAAGTTGGTCTAAAAGGACCGAATTTGAAAATAATTATTGTAACCAAGTGATCTAGGGTAAGCATCATTTCTATTGCAACTATTTAGTAGTGACGTAGGTAAACGATATAAAGTGCACTATTTAATTGTGAAGGTTTCATCTAAAAACTGTGATTAGAATCGTGCTAGCAACTCAGATTTTACCATAAATGTGAAAAGTGTAACGTTTTAGATACATTTCAACAGTTTGATCGTGTTTTTCAGTGTAATAAAATTCCGAAATGGGTGATCAACAATTCTTCCTCAAATGGAATGACTTCCAGACAAATATGGTGACCTCTTTCAGGCATTTGAGGGATGAAAAAAGCTTCACAGACGTGAGTACGGCGAAATAATGATATATTTGTGTACAAACAAACTAATATAACCTAAACAATTATTGTTGTTGATAGCTTCTCTGATCTCATCTGCTGAAATCCTGCTACATAATTATTTAGACCTAATATGGTTATGAAATTGGCAAATACATCAAGAATATACATCCTGTAAAATATATAGTGCTTCTACAGGAGGGCTTCCAAAAGTAAAATGTATATGAGTAGGTATATTTTTCATAATCTGGGGAGGCTCAACATAAAATAGGTTGAGAATCCCTGATCTACAGGGTCCAAATGTCTAACAAACCAATTTCAGTAAAATGTCTATTGGCATTTTTTTTAGGTACCGTACCTAGGTATCTATTTTAAATAATAAATTAATCCTTATTACTCTTTTCAAATATTTTCAATAATCTAACATTAAAAAAGTGTTCCATTTAGATTTTTATCAGTTGATTGTTACAACTGCTGGTCATTCTCAGTTTTATTGCACAATTTCTAATTTTATTACTTAGTTCGCTGTTAAAATATTTTTTACCAAATTCAAATACTCAAAAAGTCATTTATTCTAAGTGAGCTAAAGCTAATGAGCACTTTTTGAACATCAGCATACTTAAGACAGTTCCCAAAAACGCCTGCCCTTAACCATTTCCCAGTGTTTTAGCTGCGAAGAAGCTTTCAATGTGTGTTGAAAGTATTACTTGAAAGTAGAAAATATATTATATTCGGATATAGCTGAATACTATGATAATAATTATTATTCAACTATAATAATACAAGATTATAGAAACCACCCTAGCTACTATGTAATTAATAAATATTATGCATCAATATTCCAGGTGACACTAGCTTGTGAGGGCCAGACGTGTAAAGCACATAAAATGGTCCTGTCTGCATGTAGTCCGTACTTCAAAAGCTTATTAGAGGTGAGCTAACAGAAGGTAGCTGTATCACGTTTTAATGACAATCTTTTATACACCATGACATTTAAATCTCTGTTTTTCCATAACAAACTAGGTTCAGACTATGGTTTACTACAATTCAAATATTGTTTTAAAAGAAAAATAAATTAGTTATATTAAATAGCATACTAATAAAGTAATTACTGTTAATAGTGTATCCAGCAGGCGCGTGCAGTGCCTATAGGCAAGTAGGCAGGGCTGAAGGGGATAGAGGGCTGAAGCCCCCAGAAACTTAAGTTTTGACAAATTTCGGAATAGATTAGTTCTTTTATTTCCAAATCTTAGCCCCCATGAGTTTTTGCATTAGGACATTCTCAGTAGCTGCCTCTGGATTAGTGCTTTGTTAATGTCAACAGACCTCTATGGGACCCATAACATAACCAACGATTATGGGTGTAGTGTTTACTGCCTTGCCTACAGAGAATATGGGTGTGATGTTACATATAGTCATATTTTTTCATAGAAACGGCAGAGAATCATAAAATATACCTAGCAATCAGAATTCAATAGATCATAATAGATATTACAGGAAGTCACAGCAATATATCGTCAATTCGGCACATCTAACATGCGAACATCGGCCAGTGTCGTGTTACCAGCTAATTTAGTCAAACATCCTGCGTAACGCATATGTTTACCATTTGTATCCGTAACGCTCATGTTTTTACTGTCAGTGAAATTAAATACTTCAATAATCTAATTTTAATGATGACTTGCATTCACACAATTTGTGTTATTTCAAGTGATTCAATTAGCTCATATGAAATATTAATAATTTTGATTTAGATTGCTTCATTAGTCTAGCCGGCTTAGCATGACCAATTCTATCTCTATTCTTCAAAAGAATAGACAAAGTTCTATCCAACCCGTTATCTCTTCTGCCCGAGCACGCGGCGACCCGTGCTTAGCGTACCAAAATTTTGTTTACTGAAGAATAGAAACATTTCTTCTCCTCATTGTATGCATAAAACGGTAGAAATCTTTCTACAATCTGTCACTTTGTCTATTCTTCTCTAGACAAAATCCGTTTCTATCGTGGTCATGCTAGGCCGGTAGGTGTCGCAAGCGCAACTGCTGAGGGGGCGGTGTCCTAGGTTCGATCCCCAGGTCAAGTGTCAGTAGCAGCCCGCAGTCTGGATTAATTTTGGATTTCGTTGACAACATTTTGTTATATTTTTGTTTTGATTGATTCTTCTCTCGTGTCGAGCACCTCCCCCTCCATATCCGCAACTGGTCACCCGCGGAAACTTAATACACCCCCCAATTGGAGGACATCATTGCTGATTGGAGTAACTGGCTATTGCCAGTTACTCCAATCAGCAATGATGTCCTTTTTGAGTTATGCTATAAACCCAAAACCACCACTAATTCACTCAATCTTCGCAGGAGAACCCATCAAAGCATCCGATTATAATCCTGAAGGATGTGTCGTACCTGCACTTGCAAGCGATCCTCGAGTTCATGTACGCGGGCGAAGTCAACGTGTCCCAGGAACAACTACCCGCGTTTCTCAAGACGGCCGCTCGGCTCAAGGTTAGAAAGAAAATGTAGTACATAAAAATTTTAAAGAATTATTAAAGAAAATGTAGTATAGATTTAAATGTTAGTTAATGTAGTTAATGTAGTTTTTCTTTCTAAATATAATTAGAATTACTCAAATAATAAGAAATATATTAAAAATAATAAAATCTGTAAAGCTTACGCTAACCCATTTTTACGATACGATATATGATTAGCGTAAGGTTTACACAATTAACACATAATCTTATTGTTTACTAAAATCTGGACCGTGTACAGTGGACGTTCCCTCCAAACTAGGAAAAATCCGAGGATACCCAGAATCATGGCAACTCTACTATAAAGCCTACGTTCAAAAGTACTTACCTAATTGGGTTTTTCTGTATACTTACCTTACATTGACTTTTTAAGTGGTAGTCGTGGTAGACACAAGACAGCAAAAAAATAATTTGCTGCCATATTGCAATTTTTTGCTAGACATAGTACCTATAGTAATAGGAGATTGCCTAAGCATATTTTTGTGTTGGTACATCCCAATTTTTTACAATACCGTGAACTACTTAACAGTTTTTACAGTTTATTGATTTGTGTGCTTTTTTTGCTTATTTTCGTTTTTACGCTTGTAAATTGTTCTTGTACCTACTTAATTGATTGGTGTGTGAATCGCACTCTGCTGCGGAGGCGAGTTAGGCGAGAAAGGCCTAAAGTATTTACAAACTAGTTTTCATCACATCTATTCGAAAAGGACGGGTGTTTTCTATAAGAAACTTTTAGCGGGCAGAAATAAGTTCTTCATCGTCTTTAGATGTTCCAAATTCAATAAGTGCGCGGAAAAGATAATTGCCGCGCACTAAACTTAGAGAAATCAAGTGAGTTTAATGAATGCCGTGAGTCACACGTACGTAATGCGCTTGCGCGAAGTGAGAAATTAAGTGAGTTTGCTGAATGCCGTGATATCACGGTGAGATTCTCCCTCGAGCGTTCCCAAACAAATTGGAGTAGCGCGCGCGTTGCGATGACAACCGAAGTGAGTTGGCTGAATGCCGTGATGTCACAGTGAGAATGTCACGGTGAGATTCTCCCTTTGCGTGGGCGTTGCCATGACAACCGAAGTGAGTTTGCTGAATACCGTGATATCACGGTGAGATTCTCCTTCGAGCGTTCGCAAACAAATTGGCGTAGCACGCGTGTTGCGATGACAACCGAAGTGAGTTGACTGAATGCCGTGATATCACGGTGAGAATGTCACGGTGAGATTCTCCCTCGAGCGTTCTCAAACAAATTGGAGTAGCGTGCGCGTTGCCATGACAACCGAAGTGAGTTTGCTGAATACCGTGATATCACGGTGAGAATGTCACGGTGAGATTCTCCTTCGAGCGTTCGCAAACAAATTGGCGTAGCGTACGCGTTGTCATGGCAACTGACCAAATTTTAATCCTCTTTAGATGTCATGTGAACATCTTAGCATTCAGCGCCAAAGAAATCGAACGCAAATATTGTTTGAATAAAGAATGGCTGGTACTTTTTCTCATAGAGGGTGATGAATAGAATAGTAGAGTGTATCACTTGGACGCAAAATATATTTTTGGCTTGGGCGACGTACTTTGAATACCTCACTTCGCTTTGGATTCAAAAAAGCGCCCTCGCCGTAAAAATATCATTTTGCTCCCTTATGATACAATCTACTATTGTTCTAGGATAAACTGTTTTGGCCTAGGACGAACTTGAAATCGGGTTTGGCTTTAACTTCATACCATTCAACTTTGAGCATATTGTACGTGGAAGATGCGACGATAAATCTCTTAATGTATTTTATTAATATTTTGAATTTGTCTCCGTTCCAGGTGAAGGGCCTGGCCGAGCCCCCACCACAGATGCCCAGCATCAAGCGGGAAGGCTAGCCCGCAGTGAGCAAGTGCCCTAAAGACTATAGTGAACATATGTACGAGCAACACCAATGTAACATTACTTACACATAGACGCATACATTCTGGGATGAGGTTGGTTATTCACTCACACATTGCTTAGTGTAGAAAAACATTTTTTTTAAGCGTTCCCTACATGATTATCGATTATAAATGTAAGGCATATCATGCTGCATGAACGTTTAGAGAGCGCTTTGAAATCGCTCTGCGGTTGTGTGAAAGATTTTTCGATATTGTCCACTCGCTGAACCGGTGTGTCCCAATGCGTCAAAGTTTCTAACAGACGAATTGAAGTGCTTAAATATATCGTATCGCTAAAAGTATGGCGTTGCAAAGCCCATCCTTTGTAATTGGTTATTTCCTGAATGTTGAATTTCAAACCGCATAATTAGGGTTGACAACGGTAACCCACCGCATTAAAAATATCGATATTTCCCTTCTAAATTCTTCTGCACTTACTAACTATTGCATAGATATCGATATTTTATAACTTTTTGCCAGTTGAGAGTTGTGCCTTAACTAATTATTAGTCTGTGGTTTTGTGACTACATGATTATTTAAATAACAATTCCAAATCTGCGATGTGTGCGTGAATACTAATCTTTGACGGAACGAATGACATCTATTTGTTTCAGTTTTAATAACAGAATATCCCGTTCGCACTATATTTTAATTTTCTGTACCAGTGTTGTCAACAAAATATATAAATAAAGGAATATCATTATCATAATAAAGTAATAATAGGCTGTGTCTATTTAGCTATAGTCAGAAATATTACATATTTATCTCAAATAAGGAATTCCTTTAAACTCCACACATTGGCCCGCCAAAATTTGGCCATCGCTCGACTCATATAATAGGTTTATCGAAGTACTAATAAAAGAGCGTTTGGACGAAAATGTTGGCGTTGGCCGGCCAATGTTGGAGCTCAGAGACCAAGCTCGTTTGCCGCCAATTTTATTTTTATTTTCTAATTCAATTTTGGCAACACTGGTCATGATTACAGCTTATACAGCCTCGTTTTCTTTTCGTTTTATGACATAATGAGTTACGCACTGCTTTTTATATCACATTGAAACTGGTAGCGACCAGGATCTCATCTGATTTGGGTGTTTCTTTTTTGTTTGATTATGTATAAGTATGAAAGAATCCGATGACTATAGTGTTCGCGAAATGTGTTTCATATATTGTAACTTTTAATACGTGCTTTGGCAAATCGTGTTCATTTTGGCTTGCGATTGCACTGATTTTGATTGGCAAATAAAATTCTATATTTCATTATATTCAGATAAGGAAAAGTTATAATTACAGAAATTATTATAACTTTTTGCTTTTACACAAATTTGAACCGTATCCACCAGAAAATTAGGTCAAAATTCCCAATACGACTTGCCACAGCACTTGATAATAGTTAGTATCTCCATTCAAAACATTGATATGACGGCGTCAACATAATTCTCGGCTACGCTCCTGCCTTGCTCCGTAAGTTACCTAACGACCAAAGTAAATTAGTATTAAATAACACCACACCCTTCATTTAACGTCCAACGGGGAGGGGAAATGTGCTCTAATTAGACGAATAAAGTGCGAAACATAGAACTTGGCGCTTTTGTAACTCATTATTAAACGAGAGATCCTAATAATCGTATCATAATCGTAATAATAATATTGCCGGCTTATAACTTTTGACCTGCAGGGCAAACCTCCTCTTCTAGAGAAGGAAAAAGTATACAATTTTGTTTTTATTAGTAAGTAACTAAGAAATGTCTGAAATACCAATGCCTAATAAGGAAAATAACTATTTTTCAATTCACCAACCAATTAATTTCTGTTCACTGTTCAAACTCTTTCGCGAAACAGTGCTGACGTGACAATAGTCACCAAGAGCTGAAGTTGACTAAACGCTATTTTAGCTGTAAGACAAATAAGGATGGCTGCATAATTTGTCAATACAAACTGAAATATTAATTATTCGGCAGTTAATTCTCGAAATTTCTCAATATTACCTGAGCGCATTTCCACTGCCGCCCGTTAGACGAACACGCACCAAGAATTAAACCACGCCTTCATATCAATGTCTTAGACTATCCACTCCACCAACGGTTGCCTTACAGTTGTTTAGTCAATGCAATACAGAGTGGGATGTCGACTTCTGGTAATACTGCTGTTTAGGGTACACTTCTATGATGTTTTCAATATACGTGTCATATTAATTGCTACATTTTTACCCACCTGCCTCAAGAGGAGGGTAATGTTGAGTGTGTGTATGTGTGTACCTACGTCAATTTTTTTTTAAGCACTGCAGCCTAAACGGTTTGATGGATTTCAAATATGAGGTGTCGTTAAATTTGTCTTCATTGTGGGAATGAAGGCGAATACAACTTAAATATTACTCAGTCGGGTTTTTTTTTTTTATTAATTTTGTTTTCTTTTATAATACCAACTTATAATAAAAACAAATTTTAACGGATTGTGTATGTATATTATTGGATTTTGGTTTTCCTGGTTTTTAATTATTGTCTGTTTAACTTAAATATACTGATCCAATGAGGGGTGAAATTTTAATCCTATTCTAGTGCAGCTCTATAGCCTCTGAGGAACATTTTCAATGTCTATCTTCGGTGGCTTATGCTACAACTTGTACGTCAGCCAGTCAGTCGTACGCCTATTTATATGACATATCGGTAAATAAATATAGTAAAAGCATTTTTTTAGGCTACAGAACTTACACATGACCTATTTAAACCGACTTCTAAAAGGTTTTAAATGTTTCGTTAATTTAGTAATACGGGGGTCGACATACAAACTGTATTGCAATATGTATGTGTAACAACAATGCTTTTAGATATATTAGGTGTTTGTTGATTTCATGTATAAAATACACCATATTATGCCCATAAAGTAAGCAGATATTATGTCGGGCCAAAGCGAGATCTGTTTAAAAAGGCGAAGCGTACATAAATATAAACTTTGGGCATTTTATGATAAGGTACGCTACAGTATCGATATGTATTCTAAAGTCGGCCAACTACCGGTCATTTGCGCGTGTTATGTTGTTCCGTTGTGAAAAAGAGATGGTGCTATCGCTGTATATAGCTCCATTTCTCTCTTACACCGACATACTACGTCCATAGAATTGTCTCATGAATATCGCGGCTCGCTCCGCCCTGACATAAAGTGCGGTGGTTCATTTTTAATAAGATGTTCGTGCTGCAATGCGGCCTAGTGTACCCTAAAAATTTTTGTATTCTCATATCTGAGTAATGCCAAGCTTCCAAGCTTTTTTTTTACGTTTGATTGATCCTCACGTATGAGTGAAGTATGTATTTTCGCAATTTAAATCTTACGTATGTATGTATTGAACTTTTTTTTTTCGAAATCAATGCAATCCATTGTTTGTCTAGTACAAAAAATCTTCGGATATTTGAAAGAAAAATATCAAAAATAATATTACTCTAAAAATTATAATTACAACATCACACAAAATAAAAATTTGTCGACATTTTCGCGGTAATTCCATTTTAGCGCCATTTAGTTTATCGTTCGAGTATTTTCTAGAACGAATTTTCCCGAAATGAAGTTTATCTTGTGTGAATTTGTAAAAAAACTTTGAATAGGTTTCTTTGACATGTCTTAGATTAAAATAGGTGCAATTTTACATTTTGTGGCGTGTTTAGAAATATTGTTAGTATTTTCATTTCTGTTTTTTTTATTTATACTATTTTCCATAATAGTTAGTGCTTATTGTAGATACTTGAATGTCCATTGTATTAACAAGGAATCTAACACCACCCGTATTCATAAACATTATTATGAGATCTCAAACGCACAGTTTACAGAAAACTCAGACGAATATGAACATTATTCGTATCAAATTAAGGTTCATATTCGTATAAAGGCTTGTGTATTTTCGCTTATACGAATATGAATAAAATCTTGTCATAGTTATAAAATAATTTAGCACCGGACATTACAGTGTAGCCAACATCAGAATTTTACACAAGTTTGCATTGATTTTTAACATGTATTTTTTAATAATTTTATATCAAATCGCAAAGTTTTTTTTTTATGAAATGTTTCATGAACTAAACAAACTTATGAACTAGGCACGTTTTTGATATTTTAATGAAGATTTTCTTTTTCGAACAATTTACCTTCCTTACTTTTTTAAAATTAAAACCAATATTTCTAAAACACGCTGCATTTATACTTAGCTTAATTAAGTCAAGTTTTTCTTAAAAAGTTTCTCTTAGTTACGAATTCAGCACAGTTTGTTTGGCATTTTTTTTATTATTCTTATATAATTATTATCATCTTTAATTATACTGACTGGATATGAATACTTGTGACTATACGAGATGAATATAATATAACCTTTATCGTACACTAATTAAGCGATACCAGTAAAGTGTTTCCTACTCAAAATGTGAGCCTTATTTAATTTATTACCTATTCAACCTTTACTGTGCATTATTGTGAATTTACACCCCCCGTATTCACGAACAATAATAATGAGGACTCATAGCAGTGAACAAAAAAAACTCACTCCTATATAAACTTTAAATGTATCAAATTAAGGTTCATATTCGTATGAAGCGCTTGTTTATATTCGCTTATATGAATATGACCCTTATTTTTATAATTATAAAGTTAATATTCGTATGACTTTTCTGTACACTGTGCGTTTGAGCTCATAGTATTGTTCGTGAATACGGGGACAGTGTCGATTAAGTTATCACATTAAATAATACCACGTAACTACAGGGCGTTGTTAGAACAATTCCATTGAATTTTATTCGATTAGGCTATCACCTGACGAATGAGTACTAGTAGGTCAAAGACCCTTGGCCGGCGAAAATAGCTCAACCCTTGCCATTCTGTTTAAAAAGTTATTTTAACCGAAATATATCAACTTGTACTCTGTGTACTATTTTATGTGATAATCTCATCGGCATTGTGTATTTTCTCTCAGATCTCTATTTCCGTAAATATTCAGTACGTCATAAAACTGGTCAGTAAAAGCATTTCAACTCGACTGCCTATATTTACTGTTTTCTCTCCCCCCCCCCCTCCCCATCCTTGCCCCCAATTAATAACCTCAATGTTAATCGTTAGCGAATGTTGTAAAAATGTAAATCTGATATTTTTAGACGACAAAGTTAATGGTATGTGCTGAATAATCACGTGGTAACTAGTTATAATGATTGAAATTATGAAAGATTTGTAATTTTAGATAATACAGATGAATTAAAATACTCTTTGACGTTTTATTTCTTGGTGTGAACCTCTTTTTAATCTAATCTGCAGCCTCGATGAAGCATAACAGCGGTGACCATGGCTATAGATAAGCTTGGATTGCTTCGATCATAATATTATATTCTATAGATATTATTATAAGCTCGCCGCTCGAACAGTGGCACCGAAGAATAAGGCTTGCGGTCGCGTGAGCCATTTTTTGTATTAGTAATATAACACGCGAATTGTTTGGCCACAAATTAGTATCTTAGGTGCTTGGAATAAATATTATTTTCGACTACATACTTTTTCAACGTCAATCTATAGCTATGTGTGAGTGTAGCGGTGCCATTATTTTTTTACTTTGAATTTGTACGAGAGCTTGCATCTATAGAAAATATGATCGAAGTTGGATTGGGAATAACGACTGTTTCTCCAAGAGTCCGAGACGCCCCAAAGGCGTGTGCCACTGCCTATGACCACTAGTATGCGTTTCACCTGATCTCAGACTCTTCCCCAATCAATCTGAAACCTGTTATCTGCCAAAGCCGCTATCCGCCCGCTATCTGTCTTGCGTCAAAGCATTAGCCCTGTCGCCCTGTCGTGTAGAAACAAATTTTAACCGTTTTGCAAATGTATCCAGTGGGCGCGAAATAAGAGATCCTGTAAGTAGGTATACAATCGGATTGATGCGACGCAATGGTACAGTTCACTAATGGTCGCGAGTTCGATTCCGAAAGTATCAGTTGACATAATATTTAAACAGTACAAATCGCAGAAATGGGTAAATTATAATCTGTAAACCAAATAAAATATTTTTTTAAATACTATAAACATTTTATTACACAGCATTAATAATTTATCGATCATCAAACATACATTTTAATTAGCACCACAATAAATAAATAGACAAAATAAACTCTTTATTATAATAATTATAAATAAGATTGCAAGTAAATAAGGAATGATAAGTTCACAGTTTAACGCCGAAATAAACAGGCAACGTCTAAAGATTTGGTATAACTAGCACCTAAAGTTTAAAATGTATCAAATATTACAGGAGATGGCATAAAACAAGAGCCTACATTGGGGTTCCGTACCTTTCTTTTTAGGTTTATTTTGTTGTCAAATGTCAATCAATATCTATCAGTCTGTATGTTAGTCCTGTTAGTCACTGTATTAGGTAGTTAGTATTTGATCCAAAACCGACAGCCCTGTCAGTCAGAAATTGTTAAATCCATGCGCGTTTTAAATTCCTTTTAGAAACTGGGATTATATGTCATTCTGAATTTCTGACATTTGGTTTGTCAGTTAGATTGAAATTAAAATGCCAGTTTTTTTTGACAGTTAAGGTCAGTTTGTCAGTTAGATTAGTCCAATAAGTCAGTTTGTTAGATAGTGCAACATATGATTTACCAAGAAAAAACTTGGTTGCCATCTCCTTTTGCTCAATGCACAATATGAAATAAACATTAATTGTAAACTAACACATTTTTAATATAACGTCTAAACTTAATAAATACTTAATATATTTTTAAAATAAAAAATTTTCAATAAAATATTTTCTTTTTTTAAAATCACTGGTAAATGCTTTGGCATGTATTTGGTATCGCTTTGGTCCTAAATTAGGTTAGTAAATATAAAAATACATTGAATTACATAAAATAAAATTATGGCAACATAATAGGAACGACTAACATTTGGTAAAAATGTTAATCTATTCGATTTTGTAAACTATAATGGCATTCCTACACTATATTTCTATATTCCTGTGGTATAACATTGCTTGAGCGGAAGGCGTAGCAGCGCGACATAACATTCATCATTAGACATTTGATTACCTGACAATCAATCAGACATTTCTGGTCTTCATATATTTTTCAATCGTCAGTTAACTTTATCCAAGGAATAATTTAAAGTTGAAAACATAATCTGTCAAAAGTCAATTTTATTCCTTGGATTAAAAGTATTTGACGATGGAAAAACGCCCGCGCCGCATTTCCCAACAGCTTCGCACAATTCAAGGGAATATTACACTATCAAACATCTAGGATCATATCTTTTATCCTACTTAAAATAGAAAGAATTTTAAATCTTTGAAGACAAAATGATTGATATCTATATTACATTGTCATAATCTACTATATAAAAATAAGTCGGGTTTTCCTTCCTGACGATATAACTCCAGAACGGACGAACCGATTTCCACGGTTTTGCATTCGTTGGAAAGGTCTCGGGCTTCGTGAGGTTTATAGCAAAGAAAATTCAAGAAAATTTCAACAGAAAAGCGGGAAAATCTGGTGGCGAAACGGAGTTCGCCGGGTTTGCTAGTTATCTATAGATTTGATAGTGTAATATCCCCCTTATAAATAATTATATCACCTGTTATTATTATTACATGTATGGCTCTACCTTGAACTATATTATAAATTGGAGTTTTAAAATTGCGTTGAAATACGATTCGTATTTAAAATAATAAGTAATTCTTAGGTTTCTATTTTGGTTTCTTGAACTAGCTTCTGGTTGAGCTGACTTAACTTTGTTTAAATGGTATTTTAACATTTGAAATGACTAGTTTTGGTCATCTTTGTTTTGGTGAGCAATCTAAGGGCTAGATTCACTGACCGACTTAAACTTTACTTTGTTAAATAAGCGTTTCATACGAATATGAAGCTTATTGTTAAGAAAATAATGTTCATATTTAAATGTGAATACGAATATGAACCTTAACTATACAAAAATAATGTTTATATTATGAAACACTTAGCAAAGTGAAGTATAAATGTGGTCTGTGAATCTCGCCCTATTTATGTCATGCGATGCGAGTCTTGCATTCTCAAATCCTTTTATGGGTATAACCACACACTTATGGATACACCCTATAATAAAAAGATGCCCGTATAGCATCACTTTGCTTTCAGACTGTCTATCTGCAATATTCAATAATCGGATAACAAAATCCCAATACCATTGAACATACTCACTTTCCATCAAAAATTCCCAAAATCACCTAACATGTCATTGTACCATCAAAACAATCAAGTCAGCTCCCCCCCTACCCTTTAACTCGTCTTGAACCCTTGAGGGTTGTTACTCTGCCATCTCCACGTGTCCGCGCACATGTCTTCCAAGGTCCTAGTAGCTCGCCAGGCCAGGAGCCGATGGGATAGCGATACGTCTGCGTAGTTGGCTGCAATGTCACCTGCCCTACGTCCTACGATGCGGTAGGGCACCTCGCGACCACTGGCCGCCTGGAAGGCTGCTACCATTTGCAGGACTGAGTAGCCGGTACCGGTACCTACAAGATATTTAATAATACGAGATAGATAAGCAACAAACATAGTATAGATGATCTCTCGAAGGTGGATTGCTCTTGTGTGTGTAGAATTATAGATGCACGTGCACACTGTTTCTGTGTGCGCAAAAGCGGGTCGGCCAATACTGAGCGCTTTCGAGCTTGCGCACATAGAAACAATGGTGCTGATTCTGTCGAACATCGCAGAAACTAATTTTAATCACACTATATCTCTTTCTTACAAATATCATTGAAAAAGGACAGCAAATATTTAGAACTGTCAAATTAGTCTACGCCCTTGTCATTTACGGGAAAATAGTCATGACCTTTTGCGATTACGACTAAATTGACATTAAAACTATCAAGTGGACTAATTTGACAGGATTAAATATCTGCTATCCCTCTCTCATGTTTTTTATTATAAAGAGACATAATAAGACTAATTAGTTTAGTTCGTAAACAACAGAATCGGCACCAATGTGTACGTACCTTTGTGATATAGAATTCTTGTGTATCACAGAAATCTAAATAATAGAAATGGCGTCTACTATATTTTATTCCCAGACGCCTGCCGTTCACAGTCAATGTCAAAGCATCCAATGCAATACAAAATTAAACTTAATTCCGTTCACATACGTCATATTTTTAAACGCGCACTCTCGTGTAAGACCCCTCCTGCCTTACATAATTTGCTCGAAAGCGGCGACAAGGTCACGCGCCTTTGCGACTTCTATTGACTTATTATTTAGATTTCTGTGACAAAGACCAACGCGCCTTCGTGAGATAGAACAGTGTTCAGCAAAGCGTGTGCCGCGGCACACTGGTGTGCCGTGGTCATTAGTTAGTGTGCCGCGGCAATCTCCTAAAGTTAAATTCACAATGCGTTTTGTTTTATTATTATTGATTAAGTTGTATTAAGGATGTAAAAAATGATTTTTCATTGATGGTGTAGGTACCTCCAAAATTTTCTGGTTTCCTAGGTGTACACACGGCTACACATCAAGCTATACATTCCCAGTTTACACTGACCTCTCACTGTAAGGAAATCCTATACAATGCGAGATCAGCTTATACTGGAAATGTATAGCTTGATCTGTAGCCGTGCGTACCATGAACACAAAAAGTTTGCGGAACACTGAGAGAGTATCTATAAATGATAAGCAGCTGTGTATGTAACATAACTCACCCAAGTTGACAGCATGGAAGCCGCTGAAGCCGGGCTGCTGGAACAGCTTGACGGCCTTCACGTGGCCTTCGGCCAGGTCCTCCACGTGGATGTAGTCCCGCACGCCCGTGCCGTCCACTGTGGGGTAGTCGTTGCCGAACACCATCAGCTCTTGGAGACGACCTACTGCTACCTGCAGGACGAAATACAAGGTACAGGATATCCAGGAAAGGAGTTGTTTCAGAAATGTAAGGAGCCTGGGAGGGGTCTACGTACGTAAGTATTATAGCTATACATGAGAGTAACCGGTTCCTAATGCTTATTTTCTATAATATTACTTCGTTGAATTGTAATTCATTATTTTCTTTGTCAAGGAGAGCAACACAATACAAATATGGTGGATCAACAATCGACAAATAACGAATTAAGTGAAACGTCATTTTGACAACTGTTGTTATGTTAATGTCAGTCAAAATGGCAACTTTCAATCCACCACGCGTACGCAGAACGACTCAAACGTCACGTCATAAAACAAAACTGTCAAACTCAACTGTCATGGCCGCCCTAAAAATAGGGATATCACAGTGAAAAACTTCATCTCAAATCATTCTCTTACAATTGTAGGTACCTACTCTTCTTCAAATGAATTTAATAATACACACATCAAAAGTATCTAGGGATCAACATATATTTTTGCAATAACTTTTCTCCTGATTGATATTAATTAAAATTTTCTTTAAGGATTCATCAAATAAAGTGTTTTCGTTTGTCACAGTAACGATAAACCAAGTCACCTTTGCATTAATAAAGAAATTTGCCATTTTCCTAATAAAGGGATTTTTGACATTTGAACCACTAACATTAAAGTTCGAAAAAAAGACTGAAATAACAGTTTTCTTTAAAATTTTATTGGGTAACTTAAACAATTAATAATCCGTGTTTCTACCGCGAACACTAACAACACAAGAACATCGGTTTGGCATACTCAAAATGAGTTCATCCAAATCACGCTGTGGAATGGCCGCCCATGTTCGTTGCAACAACAAAAAAAGGTCTTCTTGCGACTGGATACCCTCCATATTCGGCAGAGCTCTTCTCTGTAGCATATCCCATGCATGCTCAATCAGGTTCAAGTCTGGCGACTGAGCAGGCCAGGGCAGGACATTGATGTTAGCTGCGGCGAGAGTCTGTCTTACAACTCTTGCGGTGTGCGGTCGTGCATTATCATGCATTAACTGAAATAAGGGACCGATTTGCACTTGTAGAGGAACGATGACGTCTGATACAATCGTCTCAGCATAAATTTGAGCGTTGAGGTTGCCTCTGATCCAAATCAACTCAGTTCTTCCGCCGATCCAAATACCCGCCCATACCATGATGGTTCCACCACTATAAGGATGGACTTCCTGGCAGGATTTTAATCGCTGTTGGCGTCCAGGGGTTCTCCAGTGTCGTATACGTCTTGTATCCGGTCTCATACCAAAACGAGACTCATCAGAAAAGCACACGAAACGCCATTGTTCTTCTGCCCAATTTCTGTGTTCAAGAGCCCATTGATATCGAATCCTACGATTGTGCATTGCTATAGGTGGTACCCGTAGCGGTCTTCGGGAATGAAGGTTCACTTCATGCAAGCGGTTTCTGACTGTTTGGTCGCTAATTAAGTTCCCTGAAGAGTGATGAAGCCTCACGGCTAACATCATGGCGGTTATTGTTGGAGCTCTTCGAGTTAAGATTTGAATGTATCGGTCTTGTCTCCGTGTGGTGCAGCGATACCGTCCTCCATGGCGCTCAGCCACGGTACCAGTGCTTCGGTAACGTGTCCAAAGTCGACTGATAACACTCTGACTTGTATTCAGAGCTAAAGCTACAGTACGTTGCCGGGAACCAGCTTCTATCATTCCCACGGCTCTGAGCATTTCTTCCCTGCTTAAATGACGTCGCCGCTCCATAATAACGTTGGTTTTAATCAGTAGTAGGGAAACAGTAGCACTAATAATGTCTTCAATGCGTTGTATGTTTTTATAGGGAAAATATTGACAGCTTATTTTCATCTTTTACTCGAATTTGATTGAGAGTTCCTGATTCAAATTATGAAATGCACCAAAAAGGATCCATATAAATTTATAAAATCATAAATTTATTACAAAGCCACATCTCAATCTCAAGAAATCCGCATAAAAATGCTTGATCCCTAGACACTTTTGATGTGTGTATTTTTATGTAGATTCCCTATTTTTTTCCTATTTTTCTATGTGGCGTACGTACCAGTTCCAGGATGAAACATCTCCTTTATATCATTTTTTTTTTCAGGGTGAGGAGTTTTTAAACAGAAAGGTAAGAAGTTTAGTTTTTTGGTATCTACCGGAAATTTATACTATATTTTTTGTTCAGGGTGAGGAGTTTTTAAACAGAGATAGGTAAGAAGTTTTGTTTTTAGAAATCTAGCTTTAGTTAGGCTAAGTTCACATGACCGCGCGAACGACTTAGCGCGTGGTACAAGGAACTATGCGCGGTGTCCCGCGGTCATGTAAACTTAGCCTTAGTTTTTCAAGTGTGTTTTAAATAATAATAATAAAAAAATGTGATCCTAATAAATCTACAAAATTAAGTATCGCGTAAAGTCCATTCGCTCATTTAAAGCACTTTACTTCGTATGCGAGATTCCTATCGTGCTTAACCGGTTTTTAATGAAAAACATAAAACATCGTATTTAGCTACCAGTAGGTAGGTACCTACCAATTTTACTAAAAAAAATCCTCTCCACTGAAACGAAATTAAGTGAACTATGTATAAAAAGTACCTGTGCTATAAAAGGCATGAGGTTGTTGGGTATGCCAGCAGGGTCCTCCCCGATGCGGCCGCTGCGGTGAGCACCGACAGGGTTGAAATACCTCAACGATATAACCTTCCATTTCTGTAACGAAAATAATATGTACAATTAACGGCAACAGTCGATTAAAACTTCAGTTTTTGAAACATAATTGAATTGGTTTCAGCATTAAAAAAAATTACGGGATCGATGTAACATTCAAACAACAACTCTTGACTTACATAAAATGCTAAAAAGCAGTGCATCGAATAATTATTCTGTATCAATTTTGATGTTACGTAAACTTAACAATGTTAAACGTATGTAACGTGTTAACGTATATGTTCGATACACTGCTAAAAAGCAGTGTATCGAATAATTATTCTGTATCAATTTTGATGTTACGTAAACTTAACAATGTTAAACGTAGGTATGTAACGTGTTAACGTATATGTTCGATACACTGCTAAAAAGCAGTGTATCGAATAATTATTCTGTATCAATTTTGATGTTACGTAAACTTAACAATGTTAAACGTATGTCGCTGATATTATGTCAATCAACAAAAGTTTATTATGCAGTCAAGAAACAAACATGTTTTTGCACTATAGATATTGTTACCGCGTGCGTAATAACTTGTTAAACAAATGACGCACTCTGAGTGCGTCATTTGTTTAAATAGTTGTTATCAAACGGCTGATGTCAAACATCTGTTATACATAATTCTGCAGGTATAGTAGGAACCGTATTTCAGAACCTAATTCAAAACTCAAGCAGTACTTGAGACTAGTGTTATGAACTGACTGGTTGAAAGTAGTTTCAAGTAATGCATAAGTCAAGTTCTGTAATACGACCCTAGGAGCCTTTCCACTTTGCAAGTAGTTAATAAAGTAATATTTTAAACTTATGGAAACTTGCACGAAATCTAATCTTTCCATTCTGCAAGTTAGGTACCTGTTAAACAACTTGCAAGCACGCTACTCAGTATAATGGAAATGTGGACTAAATTATTTTCCTTGGAAAACTCCGAAACTTCACAAACTAACTAACAACTAACTCCGAAAAATCACATTTACAAGGGATCCGTCAAGATAACCCTCAAAATTAAACAATCTTACGTTTTTTGCAAATTGCTGCACTGTTTTTTTACGTTGTCGGTATATTGATCAACATTCAATACGCGACAATGATGATAATATAGTTACTAAATAATATTCATTACAATCATCAATATAGCTCTCGAAAAGATTATTATATTGAAGAAAATCGTCATGCTTTCACGAAATAATCGCATTTTCCTCAAATATATTTTCGAGTGTTATAATTGTTATAAATAATATTGACGATTTTATTTGTGTCTGTGATAGTATACATCATAATAAGATAAGAATTACCTGTTCACTAGTACAAAGATCCTTCATGATCTCCTCGCAGAAGTACTTGGACTTGCCGTAGGGGCTGGTGAGTCCGCGGCCGGTTTCGTGGCCCTCGTCGATCGGTAACCGTTCAGGCTCCCCGTACACCGTGCAAGATGAGCTGTATACTAGTTTGTAGACCCCGTATTTGCGCATCACCTGGTGAAAAAGGTTTTTTTTAAGGAAAATGTTTGTTCACGCATCATACGCGTGCACCAGCAGCGGCGCGGGACGCGCGGGCGGCGGGATCACACAGCTGATCGAGCCTCGGCCGCGCCCCCACTACTCGCCTACAGATACGGTCATCGGCGGACGTACCGCGCGATCTCATTTGAATTTAAATATTTTGTAACCGAAATTATTATCTGTATTAAATAACTTGTATTGCAAAGCGAGTCGCATTCATTTTGAATACCCAACAATGTTTAACGGCACATCAAAATTAAGTAACGCACATCAAATGTTCCCATCATTAAAACTATTATAGCACCAATTATATGACTATTATCCTACAAATGAACAAATTGACCATTAAAACCTAAATATTATTGTACAACAAAAAAATTAAAAAAAGGAATCAAAACATTACATCTAAAATAATGATATCATACGAAATATACTAATTGCACAGCAGATTAACTAATCTTTCAGCAAGGTTTGTATAAAGCATGTTATTTCATTTTTTGTGTGTCAACTTTGTTGATAAGATAGTAATGAATAAGTTGTGACAAAAGGGACAGAACCGAATTGGCCAACCCCGACTCCACGTGGTCTTGTCTGCCCTACATTAGAGTGTTTTATGAACCCGGAGGCGCGGAGGGAGAGCAGCCCTCGCCCGCCGTAACAAAGTGTAGGCACCCGTGCGAGCCGGAGCGGCTGAGGCTGGTCACCAAAGGCGACCAAAAAGCCGTAGCTGCGAAGGTGAGCCCGGATGCCTGCGATTTGTTACGCAAGGGCGGAGGGGCTACGCTTCCCGCAGCGCCGGAGACGTGTATAAACCAACTGGATACTGAATAATTCTACGTAAATATGTAAAATTTCAAAAAAATGCCCGGCGAGTGCTAGGTACGAACTGCCGATACAATTCGCCATTTATTTTATATCCTACAGGCAGATGAAGTAAGAATAGGTGGTTAATTCTAAAAAAATGATATTTAACTTTTGTAGTGTGTCAAACAAAATTTGATAAGCATTCAGATATTAGTGATGGTCATTTCACTTAATAGTTTTACTTGACGCTTAAAATATATGCCAAATTTGATTTTTTTTGGTGTGCATATTTTGCTGTGCAATTAGTATTTTTGATAGGAAACTAGTATATTTTGTTGGAAAAATTAGGTTAACACCAGGGATATTCTGATGTGCGGTTAAATACTACCCTTTTTTTAATTGTGTGGTTAAGCCTTTGGTTGACAATAAGTTATTAGTTCAACAGTAACCTATTTCTGTTATCGACGACGTGTAAATAACAAACACCTAATAAATTATAATGTAGGTATAGAACGGTAAGATTATTGAGTGAATTGACGGAATATGTACTACTGAGATACGAATATGACGCCAAATTTGGAATCATATGCTTAAGTCTGGCTCTAAAACCATTTTTTTTTTATTAATCGTCAGGTATTCATCAGATAAACTGACCGTTCCGGACTGACAGAAGTACACTTCAATTTGTGAACGATCGATTTTTTCCTATATTTACCTCTAAAAGCGTGCAGGTCCCAGTGATGTTAGCTTGATAGTACTCTAGCGGTTTCTCCACCGACTCGCCAACCGCCTTTAGCGCCGCGAAGTGGATCACACATTCTATGTTGTGCTGCAAGTAATAAATAAAGCATCGTCAAATGGCATTTGTTACGTCATAAGTGTCGTAACGCTTCTAGTGTTTAGGTGGTTATTGTAACCAGCTCGGGTTTTTGGTGAATTTGTACAGAAGCCTCTGATGACAGCAACAAGGCATGGTGGCAATGGAAACAACTATTCTTTTCACTATCGGTATTGTAACAAAATATTTTCTTTTTACTCACTCTCTCAAAGACCTTGCTCAACCCATCTTTATCCCTGATGTCCAGCTCATAGAAATGTATCGTCTTGTTCGTCAGCTCTTCAATAATCCTCAGAGGCTCCGGTTTCTTCTGATCTTCGGCCCTGTAGGCGTTGGACAGGTTATCTACGACCACTATTTCAAATTCTGGGTGCTCTGACTGTCTTTCTAGGAGTGTCGTCACTGTGTGGGAGCCGACGTAGCCTGCGCCGCCTGTCACGAGAATCGCTGAGGTCATGGTGACTCTGGAACAAAAGATTTATTGCTTATGCAGCAGATATTTAAGCTAAGCAAATCGGAATTCAGAAGGCATTAAAATATAATGTTTTAGCGTAACTTTGGAGCTTCAATTCAACCGCGGATGCAAAAGCGGAATTGATTGATAAAATATTATATTTTTAGACGATGGCGTGTGTTCAAGGGCCGACTGCCTTATCCTGAACAGTGATAGACTAAACTGTAAACAATTTTAGAATCCTCTGTACCTCAATAATACAACTTTGGAGGGATCAATAGCGGATGCAAAAAGTGGAGTTCATTGATAAAATATATCTTTTTAGATGATGGCGTGTTCAAGGACCAACTTCCTCATCATAAGTAATGGTAGGCTGAACGAGGTTTGTCATGTATAATGTCGGAACCCTCTTTAATTCAAAGATAAGCTGGTTTAAACGATTATTTGGTTGCCCACTTCAAGAGATATCTACAGCCCAGTCCTTTATGCCGGTGACGTAATTAATTGATAACTATTCTAGTAAATCATAAATTAATAAGCGTTTATGTAACGTGAAAATTGTGTAACGTGAATGCTGTTTTTCCTGGTTAGTTTCTTATTAAATTGAAATTTGCATGCTAGCGTATTATGAGTATTATGACTTCATGGTTTGCAATTTTCTATTCATTAAGAAAAAATGAGATTTTGAAAGAATTTATATTATTTTATATATATGTATTTTCTTGAATATCATTTGCATACAAGCTTGATTCTAATCAAGCTTGTTATAATGAATCTTATTGTACCTATACATATAGTCTGAACTTCTGAAGCTCCGAAGTTCGATTTAGGTGAAAATAAAGTTTTAAATAGAAAGTTTGCAAGATACATTTGTGTAAAAACTGTTAAAAAGATTGTAGAGACATAAGTATAATTAAAGAAAAAAAATTAGTACCAATTACTAAGTTAAAAAAATTAATAAAGTTATTAACGATAAACACTCACATATTAGCAATCTTAAGTACCTTCGGCTACAAGAGTGTTGCGTAAATGTCAAACACGATTATTATATACTAAGCAAAGTAAATATTATGTTTGTGTTTATGTATCTGTGTATACAACATGCCGATACCGTACAAATAGTACCTATATTGTTCATGGCGATGTTTTGTACTGACAATACAATAGTGTTTATGTGGCATTGGATTTATTGATAATTTGTTGTTTTAGCATTTAAACTAGACTTGCGTCACCTAGCAGAAACCAGACCACTTATTCAACTGCTGCTTATTTATGCTGTCAGCCTGGTTGAAGTCCTCCACGTTTGTGCCTCTATGGTACAAATGTGTGGATGATACCTACCAAAAACTCACATACTTTTTATGCAATAAATTAAGTTATTACCTATTTTAATTTATTGAGCAGCGTAAATGGGCCAGCTTCCCCATTAAAGAATTTAAGGCTGACTGTTCACTGGAGCGAAGAGTAGACAGTCTGCCGAAGATGGGTAGACCTCAGACACATTAAGATTTTTTACTGGGGTGATACTTAGGTTAGAAGACCAACCATAATTCTCATCAATTACACCGGTTTATCTAAAGTCTTTAAAGTAAATATCGAACTTATCGTCACGTTTGCGTAGTCAGAGCAAATCTTACAATTTATCTTTCAAACAATTATACGCGCTAGGTACCTAAGAAGTCAAAGTATAATAATAATTAAGCGTGCAAAACGAATTCAGCAACAAAACGTTTTAGGAACGTAGAACCTACATCATTAAATCCAAGGTGCACCTGTGATAATATTGTTAGGAGTTAAGACTTGCTATTCCAATATTTTCTTGAGGTTTTTCAAGCGGTGCAGTATAACATTGGGTCAAAGAATAAACAACTGCGTCCGAACTTCCAAAGATATTCCTAAGTTCATCATTCGTGAAGAGATTAGTTAATATAAGTTCGGCCTATTTTGGAGCACAACCCAAGATAACAGCCTAGGTGAAACTCAGAATTATGAAAATAATCAGCATAAACTTATTTTTAATTTATTCAGGCATAGTCTTATCTTTTGGTCAGTCAATTAGTTAATCACGAAACTGATTATTCAGACAAAATTATTATTGCACTTAGCGACTTTAGCTAAGAAAATATTGTGATGCAAATGTGACACTACTTATTATGTCAAATCCAAATCGTAAGATTGCAATCATATAATTATGCGTGGGATAGGACTGTACCTAATGCGTAGGAGAGTCAATGAGAGGGCATCCGGGAAGTTCACAGTTCAACTAAAATTAGAGTAAAACTATGTAAGGGATTGGGTACCTACCTACTGTCTCCGATAACTGAAGATAAGTTGGTCCTATTACATGTAAAATAACTTTTCGCAAAATAATCTTTATTTATGACTGCCATCAACTTTCCAAATTCGGATTTGGTAAGATGACCTGCAAAAAGATTACAATAATGTTGTATGAAATAGTTTCGGAAGTCGGTGGACTATTTTTATTTTTCTATTTTGAGTGATAAAACACACAATAACAGCAATAGCGTGAATTCATTACCAATAACCGAACCTACATGCCACTTTTTAGGGTTCCGTACCAAAATGGTAAAAAAGGAACCCTTATGGTGCGACTTCGTCTGTCTGTCTGTCTGTCTGTCTGTCTGTCTGTCACACCTGCTTATTCAGCTCTACTATTTCTAT
This sequence comes from Thalpophila matura, assembly GCA_948465475.1. Classification (NCBI taxonomy): domain Eukaryota; kingdom Metazoa; phylum Arthropoda; class Insecta; order Lepidoptera; family Noctuidae; genus Thalpophila; species Thalpophila matura. Next base: position 6,369,885 of record OX419198.1, on the reverse strand, counting down.
TCGCTTCAGCAACTACTAATCCTATCGACTTGAAATTTGGAACAGTTATAAAGAATGCTTGTCCAACGTTATTGCAAATAAAAAAATAAAAATAAAAAATATTTTCATTGCAAAAGGGGCCGGAGTGGGGGTCCAAAATTTCAAAGTAGAGTTACTGGGTCAAGTGACATATCATATGAAAGGGCTTGATTTGCACATTTCAAAATATATTTTCATATAATTTTATGTCTCACAGTTTTCGACGTATGATGAAAAATGTCTGAAAAAATACCATTCCCTCCCCCCCTTATCTCCGAAGTTTGCGGGGCGAAAAATCTGAAATAATTAGAGTTGATAGGAATTGACCCAAATATGGCACCAAAAATAAAACGATGTTCGTAACTACCACAGTTTTTTTAGAAATCATCAAAATTCCTTCACAAACTAGTTTTGCGGTCCGGTTTTTTTCACTTTATAGGTCCAAAACTGATACGGAAACCTCGGTGCGCGAGTACGACTCGCACTTGGCCGGTTTTTTTAAAAAGCTACTCAACCAAAATTAAAAAAAATATAAATGTATTTATATGGGACCACTGCGCGAGCTTCCTCTACCAAATGAAAAGAATCATTAGAATCGGTTCATAATCGGCGCAGATATCTCGTAGGTAACAGACAAAAAAAATAAGTCGAATTGAGAACGTCCTCTTTTTTTTAAGTCGGTTAATAAATATTACACCGACGTACCATTGTTACAATGGGATTTTTTTTGGAAAAATGTATAGATAAGACTATCAGTACCAATATTGTATCTTGTAATTGAGAAAACGTGTACGATTGTACAACTGATAGATTGTTAGGTGTATTATTTCATTGTTCTAATGGATTAGTGATGTTTTATTAGAATTAACGTAATCGCGACGTGATTAGATGCTTTACAAACGGAGGTGTACCTACGCGCATGCAAGTAGCTGCAGAGTCTAAGCTTGCCTGATGGTGTACTAACTTGTACCGCCGCGCAAGTATGCATAACTTTCCGCAACGCAAGCAACTTTCCAATCAAGCTGTAGATTGGGTGAAAAGTTATACAAGTTACTTGCGTAATGGAAAATTGAGTGCAAGTACCTTGCGTAATAGAAAGTAGGGCACAAATAACTTGCGTAATGGAAAGTTGGGTACAAGTAGCTTGCGTAAATAAAAGTTAGGTGCAATTATCTTGCGTAATCGACACTTGGGTGCAAGTAGATTGCATAGTGGAAAGTTCGAGTGACATCCCCGCTTGCTTGCAAGCTGTAGGGTGCAAATTAGCATTGCGGAAACTTATGTGCACTATAGTGTTAGGTTTTGTTCTTATTTATATTAATATTTGTAATAATATGTTCTAATATTTTTAAAAAGAACTATGGTTAAAAATAAGTCACTTTGTTAGGATTTGGTTTTAAATGTTTAAACAATCTCACTCAACACTCAAGGATTTACGATATTGACATCACCCGGGCCAGAAATGGGGCGCAGCCCATTCTCTGCTGGAGTGTCGATCGAGACACTTGTTTTAGGAATTGTTCAGTAGCTTGTAGAATATTGCCTCTTTGTCATTGTCATATAAAATATAATAAAACTAAGTGAAATTTGTGTTTAACTTTACTTGTACAGTATCCCCTAGTTTAGCTTAGTACCCTCTGTGAGTCGTGGCCGCTCAGTTCTTATACTTCAGAAGTGACAAGCGTAACCAAAATAGTAAGTACACGCCCAAATTATTTATACCTATTATCTACTTTGATGTGGTCGTAGTTACGGACCTTGCCTCGAAATTAACGCAAGACCCACTAGTCTTAAATTACCTACCAATACACTGTTGTTTATTTTTAGATTTTACTATCATCAGTAGGTACTATTGAAAGTTATTCTTTTGAAATCTTGTAATCACATTTTTATCATTATTACCTAAAATTTTTAGAGTCAACAGTATATTTTTAACCGACTTCAAAAAAAGGAGGTTCTGTATTCGTCCTGTATGTATGTTTGTATGTGCGCGATTTTCTCAAAAACTACTGATTCGATTTGGATGGGGGTTTCATTAACGTAATCTACATACTTTGAGGAAGGTTTTAATATATAATACATTATGTAATCATTCCTATGTACAAAGTTATATGCATAAATGTACACACTCCGTAGAAGATTTACTGTTGAACGAATTCGTGAGAGTAATCTAACACGGGATAAAGAATTAAAAAAGTTTTTACCACATGCGTATTTTCTTGAACCTTAGCCCGTTCACACCATTCCATGTTGTTATTGTGAACGACATGACGGCACAAATAACTGACGTAGGTATCAGTGGTCAGCAGTGGTCCGGGTTCGAGTTCCGGTCAGTAATCAAACCGAGAATCTACAGTCGAATTAGTAAGGTGGTTATTTGGCTACCCTAGCACGGAGTCTCACAACCAAATTTAGTTCATACAATTACCCGTTTTTTTTATATATACCTAATCAGTTTATTTGATTTGTAATGACAAAGAGTCCCGGGTTTCTGACATAAACACCAACTATAGGCTTCGAGTTAGGTAGTTATTTTCTCGAACTTAACCAATCTTAAAATACTAGCAGGTCAATTATTACAAATAAATTCAAATTGCGGGACTCCATCTAAAAATAGTTAGCAATACAGAAAGAACATTAAGTTGTTAAGTTAACAGTCAACAATAAGTGGTGTTGTAGTTTATGGTTAAAGATCTTTAGAATTTAGCCTTATCGATGTGGGATGACGGCATCCAAGCAGTGTGCCACTCGACAACAAAGCACTTGACGCCACATTTATCGCTGTTGGACTCGAATGTTTACAATTTGGAACAAAAAGTGCCTATGTTTTATTTTTAGAACAGGATGAATTAAGTTTGAATGGTTTACATAAAAGAAAAACATATCGACAGTGAATTCATTGTAAAAGGAATCGTGTGTATAGAGAAAGAAATATTAACTTGCTAAGCAGATATTATACTCTATTATAAAATCGATACTATTACTTTGATCTACTTAAATTATTCTGTTCTCCAATGGTATAGGAAAGGTTAAATGGAAGCTTACAGTTTTTTTCAGTCCACAATCACTAACTACCTAACAGGTTACCACTTCAATATACGGCTCTCAAGTTTTTTTTTTCTTGCCGCGAGATTTCAGGCTATGTCGGAGTCGCCGGGTCAACGAAGGCTCATGATTCCGGGTCGCGGAGAACCCCACTCAGCCACGCTGAGCCGAAGTCGGCTGCGAGGTCGAGCCGATAGCCCCGAGCCGAACATCGAGATGGGCCGTGAGCTACTTCGAATGCTGGAGGATGAATTACGGCGAGAACGCAACCGTGTTCGCGCCGCCGAAGAGCTGCATCACGAGTCGCGTCGTACCAACGAGCTGTGAGCGGACGGCTGTCACCGCAGCACCTCCACATCGGCGCGGCGACGGGACGCCGAGCAACGAGCCACATCGGCGCGGCGCTGGGACGCCGAGCCACGTGGAGAACAACGAGCCACATCGGCGCGGCGCCGGGACGCCGAGCCAGGTGGAGAGCAACGAGCTACATCGGCGCGGCACCGGGACGCCGAACTACGTGCAGTTCCACGTGCCACATGGCGCGGCACCGGGGCGCCGAGCCACGTGCAGAGCAACGTGCCACGTCAGCGCGGCGCCGAGACGCTGAGCCACGCACAGGGCAACGTGTGGAGCGTGCACCACGGCAGCACAACCACGAAGAGCAGATTGAAAGGTCATGTAGCACTTCTTTTTCGAAAGGAGATTTATTTGATATCATTAAGAACTTGAGGGATGGTCTAGCATTGCCACTTATAGTGAACCAAAGCGCACCACAACCACTACAGAAAATTGATCATAAAATATATTGTCAAACATTGATCCCTCGTCCAAAAACCAACGACTGGACGTGTGGTTACGAAAGGTGAATAAGTGCGTTTCGGTATACAGTTGGAATGAAAGAACCACCACTCATTTTGCTATGCAAAAGTTGCAAGGTCTGGCCAAGACGTAGTACGAAAGCTTAAATACTATCAAATTTACTTGGAAAGTTACTAAATACGTTTCCATGCGAACAGAACTACGGCCAGACCTTGGAAGATATGATTAACTGAAAAAGTATATAAGAGATAACGAATCCATAAGTTACTATGAAACATTTAGGGCGGGTTGCTTCAAACCATCTGTATTCGTAAGTCAGTACGTAATCGTTAAGTCAGTATGAAATTGTCATACAAGCCGCCATATTTGACGGTTATAGATATGTAACTGTAAGATGAAACAACATGGCCTAAGTCTAGTGAATCAATGCGATATAATAGGTACCCGCGTAGCATAATGCACGGCATTACAAATAAGACACTTAACTTAATCAGGAGCTTTAGTACTGCGTTGCACCCACCTCTATCAGCTGTTATAGTATTTACTCATTAATAGGGACTATAATCAACCTGGTCTGTTCCGATTTCATGCTAAGAATAGGGATTTTGATAATTTTCACATTCCTGATACAACGAGCGCGAGGCTCAGTGCCAGACCGAGTCTCTTCAGCAGATGTTACAATTGCAAGGATCAGGGATATAGTTTCTTGTACTGCATTAAGCCGCTGGTGAAGTGCACATGTTGTAATAGGATCGGTCACACCGCGGAAAAGTGTTACAATAAGTTAGATGACAAAATACCAAACACTAGTGGTGCAGTGCAGAAGGCTATGAAAATCTATTTTATAAACAACGAATACGCGCATTTTCGGTAATAACCCGGGTTCTAAAATTAATAAAGAAATAAAGGTCAATAATTGTACACTTAGGGCTTCTATAGAACTCGGAAGCGACGTCGCCCTAATCTTCCAGAGACCTGGGTATATCTCATGATAGTATCCCCAAGAGAAACGAACACACAAGTACACTGATAAAAGAATTTCGCAATAGCCTATTCAAGTCGCTAGGAAACTTTATTCTTAACATGTATGTCGATGAAGTAGAGGCAAAACTTGCCCGCAATGTCGTTGCTGACCATCTATTAAAGGTCCTTGTATTTAAGGGACAATCGTTCACGGAACAGCCTCACATATCGGTTTATAGGAGCAAACTATAATTCTATAATACTATGTCTCGTTCTGAACTTGTTGATGACAGTACCAATGTTGAGGTTTTCGCTAGCCAGTAGGTACACTTTGATTTTGATTGATGTATGATGATTGATGGTGCAACATCTGTTAGGATGGAAACACAACCTGTGTTCAATGGTAATATTCTTGTGAAAAATAGCGTAGCGGGGGAGCCTAATGGTCAGTAGGTATTTAATCGTTGGAAGACTTCATCGTTCGATCAATGACACATTAACGTATTGCTCGTGCCCCGTTCAATTAAATACTTTATTTCAATCTCTGTATTTATTAAAATGCGCAAATTGTATAAAATTTTATCTAAATGTTCTATGACTGTTGTATTTTAGATTCGATATTCGCTTACGTTTACGATACGATACGTCAAAATTGTTCGTACTAGGCCCACAGGTCGTCTTTTGCCGTGCTGAGAGAGTTAACGTTGTGAATCGAGTTTTTAGTGAACCGTTAATTGAATCACAAGTTGGACAGGGATTTGACGAAAGAAAGTCAGGTGCGTGTAGGTGAAGGAATATCTGAAGATGTAACGCAAACTTTGATGAATTTTCTCTGACCCGAAAACGTACACAACCATTTCTAGGCCTGGCCAACTATTTTCGTAAGTTTATAGAAAAGGACATGGAACAGCTTGTATGGGGCGTTAGGCCCAGGCAAACTTAAGCTGTCTGAATACAACCTAGGTTTATTTCAAGTATAAAATTATGAACTACATTAATCAATTTATACTACTTTCGCAAATAGAAGCGTTTTTTTTTTAAATACATATTAGATTTTTAAAACTATTAACTCAAAACACTACCAACGCCATCTATCGGATTACAGTAGCAAACTATAATATAAAAAGGTGCCACCAGAAAAGAAGTTAATTTATAATATTTTTATTATATTTTAGTAATTTCCGCTATCTTAAAAAATACATATAAATAATTAAAATAATAATCATTTAGATTTTTAAAAAAATAATAATTGTATAAATATAAATGACAACAATATGGCAGATACATTTTATTTTTACAAACGCTAAACAGGTGGACCCATTTTGTTCAATGTCCTTTTGCCTAAATTTCGTTCCCTCTAGCAAGACAGCCTGGGAGTAGAACAAAGATCAAGAGCGGGCGTTCAAGAGGCTGAAAGCGAATTTGGTTAATAGGCCGGTTTTAGGTGCATAATAATGCTGCTATACTAGAATTCCACACGGATACGAGTAGGTTAGGAATCGGTAGGTTTATTCTACTACTACATTAGTAATTTTACAAGTAGGTACAACGAAAGCAAGAGAATTTCCACTCTTATGAGTTGGAAACTTTAGGTGTGGTTTGCTTGCTTCATAAGTTTGCAGTTTCTATATTAGGAAAAGGATCCAAATTTATTTAGTTCTATGGTCGAATATAGGGCTAGAATTAAAATGAATCACGTTGACGCATTGTTTTGAAATTTCGTCGAACCGTCCGAATCTCTCAAAGATCGGTTTCGGTGATAATGATGATTAGTAGCGAGTATTGTGCTTCATACGCTTCAATTAGGCGACTCTGAGTTGTGTAAGATAATGAATATTCTAAATAGTGATCTAGATGAAAGAGGAAGGTACCGCGAAGACAGAAAACCCGTGCGCACCTACAGCGAAGGCGAGTTCGTGAAAATTAAAAAATAACTTGTTTTAGTAACGATGGACAAAAAAAAAAAAAAAAACTTATTCCCTTTTCCAAAGGACCGTATTGCGTTAGCAAGGTTCTAGGCATGGACCATTACATTGTAGCACTGATACCGAGACTGTCAATACAGAAAGCAGATGCACAACAACCGTAGATTCGTGTAACCGACTTAGAGCCCGATAAAAATAATGTCAATGATAGTTGCGATAGTGACAACAATAATACTGGCAGTGATTTGAATTAGAATACGAACACCTTACTTGTGTCGAATTGATTTAACTATTTACAGAATATTGTTCTTTGTTACAGATCAAGTACGCGAGAATCGATTGGTTCGCGGCTTGATAGAAAGAGCGTCGAAGCAAGTCCTGTCGGCTGCCATCACGAGCATTAATTGAGCGGCTCGTGCGGGCGTCGCCAGGCATACTGATTAAGAGATCGTTCAAGAGGCCAGGTACACGAGAATTGATTGGTTCGTGGAACCTGGTGGAACGAATACTGATTGAGAGATCGTTCAAGAGGCCAAGTACACGAGAATTGATTGGTTCGTGGAACTTGGTGGAACGAGTATCAAAACAAGTCCTATCGGCTGCCACCACGAGCTTAATTGATCGGCTCGTGCGGGCGTCGCTAGGCATCCTGATTAATTGATCGTCAGGATATTAGGGCACCCTGTTGAATCGTTGGACCAGGGATTTGGTTTGTTTCACGACTTAATTGATCGGTCGTGAACTTACTCTTAGATGTTTTATGACCCAATTAATCGATCGTTGGGTTCGATCACCTTGCTTCGATCCGGCTAATCGATCGCCGATGGATATTGTTTAGTGAAAATAAAGAAATGAATTATTATTTTTTTTAAGCTAATACCTATTTCCTTCATTCTTACTATTGTTCATTTGATGTCATAGTGTAAAATTTGTCTAATGTAGCTGATATTTGTAAAAACAATAGTGCATAATAAGGGCCAATAATGCTATTTTGTCTTCACTAGATATATCGTTTGATTGTTGTTAGTTTGAAAAATGTTATTAATAAAAATTTTATAAGTTCAAACAACTGGCCCGGAATGCGATTGTTAGGCGTTAGGTTCCCACCTGGGGCCGTGTGCAGGGACGCACACGATGTCAGGACGGACGATTGTTAGGTTTTGTTCTTATTTATATTAATATTTGTAATAATATGTTCTAATATTTTTAAAAAGAACTATGGTTAAAAATAAGTCACTTTGTTAGGATTTGGTTTTAAATGTTTAAACAATCTCACTCAACACTCAAGGATTTACGATATTGACATCACCCGGGCCAGAAATGGGGCGCAGCCCATTCTCTGCTGGAGTGTCGATCGAGACACTTGTTTTAGGAATTGTTCAGTAGCTTGTAGAATATTGCCTCTTTGTCATTGTCATATAAAATATAATAAAACTAAGTGAAATTTGTGTTTAACTTTACTTGTACAGTATCCCCTAGTTTAGCTTAGTACCCTCTGTGAGTCGTGGCCGCTCAGTTCTTATAATAGCGAACAAGGTCATGGAAATAGCTTGAAATCACAGTGATATTGACTGATATCTATCTGAAGTACCTATTCTGAAGGGTATGATTGCAAAATGTTTACAAAATGCAACGAGGTTATCAGCTGTCTCGCCAACTTTGTTTGTCAATAAAATGTGCGATTTGATTCCACAAACGAAGTCAAATGAATGAACTAATTTATCAGTTAGTTACTGTACCTACCTACTGGTTTCATTTGAATAAAAAGAATAAGTAATGGAAATAGGTAAACAAGACCATCCATCATGGCCTCCTATGTGCAGGGCCGTCTTAGAGCCTGTCCAAATGAGGCGTTTTGCGCGCGAGTCCACTCGCGCGCTTCAATTTATGTTGCGTCCAGATGCTGCGTTTTACGCACGTTTGTACGCTAGGAGGAATTCCCTGCCAGTTATAAAAATGTACTTCCACACGCCACGGACTCGCACGTAAAACGCGCGAGTCGAGAGTCCCGCTCATTGCAAGCGTTTTACGCGGGAGTGAGGAAACGCGCGGCAGCATCTGGACGGGATATATGTAGCTCTAGTATATCGGGTACGCACGAGTGGACTTGCGCGCAAAACGCCTCATCTGGACAGGCTTTTAGGCCATGCAGGGGCCCTCAGGCACACAGAGTTTAGGGGCCTTGTAAGAAATTAAAAAAAAAGTTAATGAAAACATCAGAATGCATTTTTATTTAGTAACTTTTGCCTTAAGTTAAAGGAATCTTCAGCCGGACACACTTTTGCTGAGTAACCCTGGCTACCTGGGTGCTTTGTTAATGACGCGCGAAAAATACATAGCCACTGGGTTTCAGCATTTCGGGGCCCCCATCAGGCCGGGGGCCCTTGGCTTGTGCCCCACGTGCCCTTATCGTAAAGACGGAACTGCCTATGTGTGAGGAGTGAGTCGTAACCGTACCCTACGCGAGCCCAGTGCGGATTGGTAACCACTTGGTCATTTTACGTATTGGGTAATTATTTTTGGCTGTTTTAAACTCAATTCGAATAACTCAAACTGATAAATATCGTAAACCTCGTTAGGTTTCTGTGGCGATACTTGGGAGTGGCCGATATCCAGCAGTGGACGTCTTCCAGGACGCTGATTATTGTAAACCCAAACTCATAAAAGAAAATAACAGTCAGTTTTAAAAAGAAGTTTTATCTATTTGATTGAATAACTATTTTATTTAACGTCGAACCAAGAATTATACTTTCCGCAAAACTAACATTGAGGAAAAATATATCAAAATCTATCCGCTAGTTTTTAGGGTTCCGTAGTAAAACTAGGAACCCTTATAGTTTCGTCATGTCCGTCTGTCTGTCCGTCTGTCCGTCTGTCACAGCCTCGTTAAATCTACAGTTCATAACCAATTTGTATAAAACTTCGTAGGTAGGTGTCTTTTATAAGCCGCCATAAAGGCCTGTAGTAATTACGAAAAATAAAATTATTAGGGTGGGCTCCCATACATGAAACTGAGGGATGAAAAAAAATATTTTCGCATAGGTACCCCATCATGTGGGGTATATGACTTTTTTTATTTAAGTGCATATTGAGTGAACTACGAGCTCCGAAAGTCGTTAACAATGTGTCCCTGTAATTTTCCAACCGCGCTATCGAAAAATCTGAAAAAAATCAAGCTTAGGTATAGCATCTAAAAAATAATTTCGATTAAAATTGGTTTGAATACGTCAATAACTTTTTGAAATCTTCACTATTTTCAGTTTTGAGTTTGATAACCGCAAAAATTACTTTGTTTTTCATAACATTCTTATATTTGCGGTTGAAACACTGAAATACTTCTTGCTACGGAACGGAACCCTACACTGTGCGTGGTCCGACACGCTCTTGCCCGGTTTATTTCAGTTTAATTTACACATTGAAAGAAGGCGGTATACCTACTACAATTTATACCTAGAGATAGCTCTTCAATTATTATAATCAATTATCATCGACTTGATAGGATTAGTATTTTAATCAGGCAATAAAAAGTTTATCTTACAGTTTATCGGCTGAATAAATAGTAGGTATCAGTATTTCGCTGCCTACTATGGCTAGATGGACATTGTCACCAGGCTTCGTAAATGTCGTGCGACCATGTATGACAGACTACGCAAGGTGCAATCACATCGTGCGACATTATATATGATGTATCAGGCACAGGCACAAGTTCCAGGATATGCTGAGCCAAGCCTGGCGAAGTCGCGTGACGTCGCCCAACGTCTCTGGAGAACGAGATTTTTTTTTGTCCTCTTGTGTATACGGCTTTATAATAACTCGGATAGTATCGAGCTTTTATCGCGGATCAATCTAGGACTGCTTTCTCCAGGTTTGATATGCGGATAAAGAAGGTTTTTGATTGAATCTCGCATAATTAATATGAGTGTGGGAAAAAGTAGATTTAAAAGCCTCGTAGGGCCTAGTTCTTAATCAAGGATAGGTAGATAGGTGGCCAGACTGAAGATCGTGCGAATGGCGTCGGCGTCGCAACGTTTCTGTGTATTTTACATGTGGAGAGCCTGGTTTCAGGCTAGTCAAGTAAGGATGATTTCATGACGGTCAGCGCGACTATGAAATCACCATTAGATAGCGTATGCGCTATCTAAGGGTTTATCTAAACGTTTTATTAGATAATATTAGATAGATCTAACGTTTTATTACGGTAGATTTCTTGACTACAGTATGCTGTAGTCAAGAAATCTACCGTTTAATATAAAACGTTTATTATCAATTTATCAGACCATCCGGTTGTTAAATAAATAATTGTGCACGTTTTCAGAATATTTTCCACTGAATATAGATAACATAGAACCAATCGGAATTAAATACAGTTAATTGAAGCGTAAGTAAGTATAATTAAACGTGGAATGAAAACCATTCCTACAAATAAGAATAACCTTTTTAATTAAAACCTATTTGGTCTTGAACATCATCAATTCATCACCTACCGCTCTATTTTAAAGCGAGGAACACAATTAGAGGAACTCACATATTTTTTATTCCACGACGTGATAAAGGCACGAAGCACACGCGAGCCGGGGAACGGCTGTGAGGTCACTGAGGAGAGTTCTTATCAAATTGTACACTATGTAAACGCGGAAATATATTGAGTATACGACACAATGAGTGACGTAGGCGCACTGTTTGCAGCGCACGTGTACGGAGGAGTCATTCAGTTAACTAAACATATGCCATGTGGCAGGATATTGGTATTATACGACACTGGATGTCGAATGTCGGGACCTGAAGCCAGAAGAGGCCTATCTAGATTATCATGCGCTTGAGTTAAAAAAATCGTTACTCAGGAGGAGCAATCCTAGTTTTTACTTCACAAGATTTGATTTGTTGTGTCTGGGACTAGCGATAAGACGAGATCTAAAAACCTCTCAAAGAAAATCTATGACACGTTTTGTGAGTATTTAAGGCTGCTTTCGTCTTTCGTATCGGCATGCTAAAAATATCTCATGTCGTAACCAGCAAGGTGGTAACGGAGCTGACCGACCAGGATGCGCCGGACGGTCTTCAGCTACCTGTCTACCAGAAACGTACGTGCAAAGTAGCTAAGAGGAGCGAGAGAGCAAAGCTAAGCTTTAAAACCATGTAGCTCTTTCTACCAAAACCAATTGGTGTAATATGACGGGTTGCGCGAGGTAGCTGTGCGAGGAAAATGTGCGATGCAGTCTACTCTTTGAGACATACACATGCACGGCTACCCAGCTCCGCTCCGTGCTTCACATAGCTACACCACTCACATCCCTCGCTCGCATGAAGCATCTCTCGCTTCAGCAAGTAAATAAAAGACGCCTCAATAAGCTTTTTTCCACTAAAAGATGAGCTATGAAAATGAAGCTATTTTACTGGTGGGTTTGACACATACCCCTTGTTACGTAATCTCGCACATCACAGTTGAAATGTAAACTTTCTGTTGAGTGTCTAGGCCAGCGGTTTTATGCGAATTTTAGCAATAGCCTAAAATGAAGTCTCTATGATGTAATACCGTGGTTAGTAACCGTTGATCCGCGGACTAACTTTGGGTCCCCGCAACAAACGAAAAAGACCTAGTGGTCCTGGTCAAAAAGTTTGAAAGCCCCTGATGTAACATAAGCTCAATATGTTCCATAGTGTACTATTACAAGTAGATTACATTATCAGCACTTGTATTAAGTTATTGAGCTATGTATTTTGTAATACTGCCTGTCATATTTAGGTACTGGCATGATTGATTTGTTTTAAAGTAACTGGTGTATCTGGCTAGAATGAGGTTCTTCTGGTTCTTGATTCTCTCCTCAATTGGGGCATTGGTATTTTTGGTATTTTTTGGTTTATGGTATTTTTTCTCACTTAATTATTATGTAACTCGCAATGGCAAATTTGCTATGGAACCAGTTTTAAGTTTTAATTTAAGCTGGCTTCCCACGCTGGCGCTTTCAGAAATACGCACGCACTTTTCAGAAGCAAATTAAGACCGGAATGCAAACATAAAGATCGAAATTAAAGTAAAGAATAAAAAAATATTGTAAAGAGGTATTTGTGTGTAAATAGGTTTGTATGTAGTATGTGGGTGGTAATCTCCAGAACTACTGACTGATTTTGAAAATTCGTTCACTAATACTGTTTTATCTTTCCTGACAAAATATGTGCAACTAAACCAAATTATATGTTATACCAACTGATTGTAATGCACCATACTTCAAGAAAATAAATTTTCATTCATTCATTCATTCAATAGAATGCTACATTATGCCTGCCGTGAGTGCTATAAGGCTACTTTTTATTCTGAATAAATGTACGGTTCCTGTGGGTCATGCGTACTAAGTCGCGGGCAAAGTGTAATATAGTATAATATAACACGGAACTTAGGTCCCGGTCAATCAGTTTTAATTTAAGCAGGCTTCCCACGGAGTGCTATTTCAAGTAAACACTCACCCGTTTCATAATTTTACACCAGAATACAAACATTGAAGAGAACGAAATTTAAGGATGTGTATAGCAAGTTTTCAACATTGCAGAGATGCAGACTATGCCTTTAGGTGTAAGTCGCTTGTGAAATGTGAATGCTCATTAAAATTTGTAAAATCATGTACAGTGAGAAGCCAGCTTTACAGTGCTTAAGTCACATTTACAGGAAAAAATTGGTACCTGATAGTACCTATACACATAACACAATGCAAATAAAAATGAGGTAAATAAAGAAATTAATATTAAGTGAGACACCCAAAATAGAACTGTATGAAGAACAATGTCAACTTTTATGTATAATACCTAATGCCAGTCAGTGTTCATAAAAATTATTTTGAAAAGATATCCAACTTTTTATTCTCGACTCTCAAGAAACACAATCTGTCTAATAAATCTATAGGTACTAATTTATTGAAGCTAAAGAGTTTGTTTGTTTGAATGTGCTAATCTCTGCCATTCTACAAGATATTATCACCATCATTTAATTAACAGGACCACACAGGACTGTCTCTGTGTGTGAAATGGTAAGTGTAGAGTTGGTTGTTTCTGCAATAATTACAATAAGGTGGGCTGTAGTAAGCAGGTGGTTCAATCTTGGCTAAAATAATAAGGCAAATGAAAATGGTGTATTGTTTTTTAATAAACAGAAGTGGAGCTGCTTTAATCAGAGTCGCCTTATGGTGAGTATAGACAAGAGCATTTACTTGTAACAAAACAACGAGCATTTACTTGTAACAGAACAACAAGCCGCTCTATTACCTGTATTGTACCATTCGTAAGAATGTTACATTACATAGAAATGCTCGAGAAAATGCTCTAGTCACCCTTAGGCTGACTGTCCACTGGAGCCGAGCGGAGAAGAGCAGAGCCATATTAACAATGAAATTGCAAAATAAAATAATAATCCACGCGCGGAGTTTTTATGCAATTCCATTGGTTATTATCACTCTGCTCCAGTGGACAGTCAGCCGGTTTAGTATAACATGTAATAAAATAGAATGAAATACTAATACACAAGCACTTACCCATTTTCAGTGGGTTTCATTTTACACAGCTGTCTTCAACAGGCGTTGCGAACACTTCAAGGTTTGTTTATACAATATTCAACGTTCATTACCTACGCTCAAACACTGAATAAACATTTTTCTTCACCCATTACTTGTTTTTGTAGCTATTGTATATCCGATTTGAATTTTAATTGGATTTAAAAATAAAATCCAGCTATTCACAAAATAAACTGTCCTATGAAGCGATCTTACGCACACGGGACAATCATACGTTTATAATGAGAACAAATAAATATTTAAGATAGGTACACAATTAATTTACTTCATGGAATAAATCATTATTTAATTAAAATTATTCGAATTAATAAAATTTCTATGTTTACGAAAGCCGAAACCTGCCGGAAATCCGGATCAACAGTCATCTGTCATTGTCAACTGTCAATGTCATTGTCAAAACCAAGTCAAAAACATTCCAAAACTTTTGTACAAAATGTTCTAAAAGCAAGCTTGTAATACCTACATACAAAATTCAACTTAAAATTATTTAAATTTTATAGAGTATAAAAAACGTGAAAAAGGTGAGTACTTAGCTAAAAAAATAATTAAAGTAAACCAAAGAAGAGATTCATACAAATAATGTCCTAATCGCGTTTTCGAACAGGACTAAAATTAACACTGTGTGCTGCGTTCAGAAACGAAACCATCATCACCAAGATCTTCTTGATCATCACCATAGATAGTTGAGTGTAAATACTTCCTTGAGTATATAAATAAACAAGATAATGATTCATTAAAAGTAAAAAGAAATGCTTAGAATATTATTTTAATTGCTAATTAGCTCTAGTTTCTGAACGATTAAGTTAATGTTGCCATAATCCAAAAAGAATAATTAATGGGAAAAGCATGTCTGGAATATTGCTTGATGGGAAAAAAAAGAAATATAAAACGCTAAAGTACAACCATCAGTCCATCACGTGAAACAATTTCATCGTAGCAAAAAAAAAATTAGGCATTAACTAGAGCATCTATCATTATGTACTAAGCCTTAGAGCATTTCTATGGTCTAACTCCAAGAAAACAAAGTCATTTTTCTGTGTATCTATTGGCATAGAGACTGCTTAAATCATAACCAAAAATCATGGGTCAAAAGAAATCGGAGTGGTTAGAAGTCTAATTTTAGTATTATATTTTTCTTCTTTCCTCTATAAAACGTTGACCACACTTGGATTTCTCCTATAACGTGCGTGGGTGCGTTTATTAAATAAACACAAACACATATACACTCAGAACTCAAACAAATATTCCGTGCCGGAATTTACGTTCAAATACTGCAATACGTCGCGCATCAACCAATTGCTCAGCTACTACAACTGACTGTGTGAACTGACTGTGTCATATTTAGTGATGGGTTTCTGCCTAGGCAAAAACCCTGAAACGGTTTTTTGCCTAGGCAGAAACCCAATTGTAGATGGGTTTATGCCTGGGCATAAACTCGAAACGGGGTTTTTGCCCGGGCAGAAACCCATCACTAGTCATATTGATTGTTTACGTTTAAAAAATGGGATACTGAAGCATAATATTTAATAGAATAATTAGAATTTTATGATATTGTTTTAACATAATTTTTATCAATAAAATATGTAGTTTTAGTTTGTATGCTGACAACACTACGCATCTATCTCTTTCTCTCCCGTATAGTTCTCAAGGTAGCTGTCCTAATGAAATTTTAGATAAATTTTATGTATTTAAGCGTTTTGTTAGACAAATAATTACTTTTTCTATTTCTATAATAATCAAGTAATATATTGAGGAGAATAATTCATTGTTAACGGTAAAGATTACTTAGATATTTTGTGGTGACAAATCCGCTCCCTCGGTGTCCAACGTTGTTTTGGTTTCTGAAAGTGTAAATTTGATAAGATTACTGCTAAATTGTTACAAAACGCCTAGATATACCGTGTATGTGCTAATGTGGCTGAGTTTTAAAGTGAAAGTTTCATATAAAACGTTAAAATCGTGAAGTAAAGTTTCCTAACCTCTAATTTCGGAGTGGTGTACTGTATTGGTGTTTGTACGTTGCAGATGAGTACTAAGATCATCAAGGCGAGCGCGGCCGAGCCCGATGTCTTCGAGACGTCGATCTCACAGGCCCTGGTCGAGTTGGAGACCAACTCCGATCTGAAGGCGCAACTTAGGGAGCTCTACATTACTAAGGCTAAGGAAATTGAACTGCACAACAAAAAGGTAAGAAGAGGAACTATCTTAGATAAACAACAATCAGTTTTCATACTTTTCTAAGGAGTACCTACATAAAATTAAGTTTTTATTGGAACAAAATGACAATTTCCATGTGTTTGGAATGACATGTCAACCCAGGAAATGGTACCTATCAGTATTCTTGTAGTTTGTATGTATTACTAAATTAATTATACAGTGTTGCACTTAATACTGTGTTAGGGAGAGACATTTTGTAGACTAACAGGCTCGGGTAATGATTGCGATGAATTGTCAAACTGTATCTACATCAAAACATAACCTAATCCTTGATTTTGTGTGTAGGAAGTTAACAGCTGTTATGCAGAATTATCTTATGATGCACCATAAACTGTGTTGTTGAATCAGATAATCTACTCTGAAAACTAATGCAACCATTTTTTGCAGAGTAATTAAATATTACGTAAATCATATGATAATTATAATTTTATTTTTATGAAAATCTTTAATTATTTCAATTTGTAATTTTCTGTTTTCAGTCGATCATCATCTATGTGCCCATGCCCAAGCTAAAGGCATTTCAGAAGATCCAGATCAGGCTGGTGCGTGAATTGGAAAAGAAATTCAGCGGCAAACATGTTGTGTTCGTCGGTGACCGCAAGATTCTCCCCAAGCCCAGCCACAAGACACGCGTAGCCAACAAACAGAAGAGGCCCAGATCCAGGTAAATATTATATCATTTATATTCTATAGTAAAATATAAAGAAATAGTACTAAACAATAATTGGCCAAACACTAGTTGGACTCACCCACTAAGGCCGGTACCGCACTGGTACGGCGACAGCGACGCGATAGCGATTTTGTGAAAACAAACTCATATAGCAGCAGCAGTGATAGCCTAGTGGTTTAACCATGTGCCTCCCACAGCGAATGGTTCGAGTTCGATTCCGAGGCACGCACCGCTGACTTTTCGAATTCATGTGCGTATTAGAAATTAATTATCACTTGCTTTAACGGTGAAGGAAAACGTGAAGAAACCAGCATGTCCTAGAACCAAATATTCGAAGACATGGTGGACATCCACCAACCCGCACTGCGCCCGCGTGGTGGACTACGGCCCACTCCCTCTCACAAAGGAGGCCAGTGTCCCTGCAGTGGGAGCATTATAGGCCGATTATGCTATGCTATAAACTCATATAAACATAATTATGTCAGTGGCCACTGCAGAAACAACAATTTGTTCATATCGTCGCTGTCGTCGTACCTGTGCAGCCCCGGCCTAAGGGTTCCCTTGCGGATGTATGATTGGTTCTTTACTTTTTATTATTATTTGCTATGACAGCAGCTGTATTACACATATTCGGTGCAAATTTCAATAGGCTAGCTATTATAGTTTATAAGATACTGCACTGTAATGTAATGGACGTACAGACTATGTACTAAATAGGCTTAGTAATATGGTCTCATTGGCATATTTGCGCACACAATCAATGTAATTAGGTAGCTAGTCTTCCATGGTATGTCTGCTTAGTAAAATTGCTAGGCACAACATCGCTTTGAATTCCCAAAATTATTATCATAATTTTATGCTTCAGTTTCGATAAATTGCAATATTATTATTGGAACTCCAAAAATTCATAGTTTTAAACCGATTTTTATAATATTTGGTGTTGCGATAATACACACACACTGCCCTGATAATAACGACGCGATATCAGGAGAACGCTTGCACGAAATACACGCTTAGTCGGGAAGTTGCGGAAAACAGCCTGCTATACCATACCAAGTAGAATGCTTGTGATATTGCATCCTGTGGTAATTGTTCTTAGTACATTTTGTAATAGAACACATGCGTTATTATCGCAGCAACGCTATCACGTTGGACATATCGGACGATATATATAACAATAACGCACTGTTAATACAGTGCGTTATTGCTGTAATGCATCCCTGTCCTATCCACAAAGCTGTGTCCTAGCCGTGTCCCTGTCCTATCCACTAGGTGTTTGTGATTAGATAATTCTAATCACAAACACCTAGTGGGCAACAGATAGTATTAGAAGAAGCAAAATCCCACTTCAAAATATCACTGGCAATAATAATGAATTAATGATTAAAGAATTTCCTTTGCTAGCTGTTCCCCGTGGTTTCACCCTGGCTCCTAAGGATCGTAGCGTGATATTAAATAGCCTATAGCATTCCTCATGAATCTGGCTATCTTAAGCAAAAAGTATTTTTCGAATCCGACTGGTAATTCCAGAGATTAGCATGTTCAAACAAACAAACTCTGTAGCTTAATAAATAGAGCTTCCACCTATAGGCCAGGCATTTTAAACTGACCTATCCCCACTCGTTTTCAGGACACTGACGTCAGTATACGACGCCATCTTGGAGGACCTCGTGTTCCCCGCAGAGATTGTGGGCAAGCGTATCCGGATCAAGCTGGACGGCTCCCAGCTGATCAAGGTGCACCTCGACAAGAACCAGCAGACCACTATTGAACACAAGGTGAGTGTGATACTGCAAAAAATAAAAGTTTTTGAAAGAGATAATGTGTAAGTCAAAATCTGGCAAAGGCTTGCTCCCTATTGCATGGAACTTGGCGAAATGTGGGTGTACTATACACTTCTGCCTAACGGCCCGGCCACGACTTTTGGCTTAGCGGCAAGTGGCGCGGTGTCGGTAGAATCGGCGTTGCCGCTGCGAGGGATTCTTCGTGGCATGGTTTTTTCGTATTTCGCATTATATAACGCATTTTCGTATTTTTGTTTTTACCGCTCGCCGCCCCGCATTAAGCTACCGCTGATAGCGGCAAGGTCGTGGCCAGGCCGTTCAGCCGGGTATACTGCGCTAGTTTTGCCCTACACACTACACAAAAAATCTACTTGAGATCGGTAAAATGTGTCAGTGAATTGAAAAGAGATATGCACCTATTTTTTTGAACATTTGCATCAGTAGTTCAAAGTCAAAACTTTTTTTTCAATTAGACCAATTTTACAGGCACTTTTGAAGTTCATCTAGTTCAGTAGTTAAGCCCATTGTCTATCACTCATTTGTATCAGTAGTTCATCTAGGCTAGGCAGCGTTTTCCAATCAGCATAATTTGCACTTCTTGATGACAACAAATTCGTTTGTGGGATATGTCCATAATTTAGTCAAACACCTTGTCCCTGTTGACGTTTTCAGAAGTTTCCCAACATTAGTGAAACTGTATTTTTGTGTACATATCCAATTTTTTCATTGTTCACAGGTGGACACCTTCCAATCGGTATACAAGAAGCTGACGGGGCGCGAAGTTACCTTTGAATTCCCCGAACCCTACTTGTAAACTTAGGAATATGACTTTACAATAAACATAAAAAAATATTCTGACTTTAATTTACAGTAGGATAACACTCCATGTGCACCCAAGCTGTTGCTTGAAATTACTCAGATTTGTGCCCATATAGTTTTCAAATTCATGAGCATACCCACCCCCCCCCCTAAAAGAATGACATTGGTTTTAATTTTGACCTACTTTAAAACAGTTTGAGAAACCCTGGTTTAGAATACAATGGAACAGCGGTTCTTAACCAGTGGTCCGCCGAGCATTGGTTCAGAAAAAAATAGCAAAACCTTTTCTTGAGTGAAAAAAAAAACAATATCACGGATAAATAATTTCGCCTTAGGAGGAGGAACTTGTTACGTAAAAAAAACAACCAATATTCTTTAAAATGTCTACTTTATTCACTAAATCAGTCCATCCCAAATTCATATTTAATTTTTCATTGATAAATTGTATTCAATATCCATAAAATGATTTAATTGTATACGTATAAGAAGAGAGCTTATAAATATGATTATTGGTTACATAAATCACGTGCAGCAACTGCGTCCAAGAATTCTGCGTTCCTTTTAAAAAATATCTTGCATTCATGCGATTACTGGTGCCATCGAATTCCACGCAATTAGTAGGTACTCTTTAATATCCATAGAGTAAAATTATGGCAAACTTATGCGTTTATCTGTGGTTGGTCGGTGTTAAATTAGTGTAGTAACAAAAAGGTTGGTGTTAAAATTGGTCATACAGAAGATTGTAACACCTCGTTTCCAATTAACTTATTTGGTAGGTATGTATGGTCAGGGAAAGAGATCCTTTAGCACAGTGTTTTTCAACCTGTGGGTCGCGACCCCCTGGGGGGTTGCAAAACCTCCATAACGGTGTCGCGGAGAGCCAAGAATATGATTCACATCAATGGCTAAGTTGCACCCGTTTTTCATTAATTGTGTTCTCCCATCATGGATCCGTCTTTGCGACATGTAGAATCAAATCATTTTCTAAAATGCGATTTCTCTGTTTGCGTTTTATTTGAGCCATTGACGAAAACGTCCACTCACACAAGTAGGAGGTGGCAAATGAAATCCAACACTTCAAAACTTCTGTGGCTAATTAACGTAACGTTGTGCGGATTTGATATTTTGTCATCATCATCATCTGCCTAGCCTTTTCACAAATTATATTGGGGTCGGCATCCAGTCTAACTAGTTTTTGGCTGAATATCAATATTTTACGTGGAGCGACTGCCATCTGACCCCCACAACCCAATTAATGGGTAATACCGGTATTCGAATGTTAGACCAGCTGTCAGACTTTTAGGGCTTCTGAATACCCGTAACGATTGTCAAAGATATTCCTATGACAACCGGGACCGACTGCTTAACGTGCTCTCCGAGGCACGGAGGGGTCTCGATGTGTAAAGAACGGTCACCCATCCAAGGACTGACCGCGGCAAGCGCAGCTTAACCTCACAGATCGATCGATCAGCGCGGCCGTCATTTAGCCACGAGCCCCTCAAATACGCGCGCGGATTTGATATTTTGTAACATAATAAAATACAAGCTAGAGACAGTGGAAGATAGGGGGTCGCGAAATATTTTAACATACTAAGGGGGTCGTGCCATGAAAAAGGTTGAAAAACACTGCTTTAGCAGGTCCACTATCATTCATATTTGGTCGTATATTCAAACTTCGAAGCAATTCGGATTTCTTCGAAGCTTGATTATACGACCAAATAATATGAATGATAGTGTACCCACAGAACAGAAAAAACAGTGTACCTGCTAAAGGATCCCTTTCCCTGACTGTACACTTTAAATAATTTCTTTGACACCTACGGTCAGTTGCACAAAAATATACAATTACATACAATTTCTATCGTTAAAGTCTCCTTTAAAACTTAATGACCTTTTCTGTAGAGATGTGAAAAATGTTATTGACTAGTACAAAATTATTAATGTTATAAAATAATTATATAAGTAATGTAATTATGTTTACAATTTCATTATTTTAACTGTCGTTTATTCCTGGCTGTGGTCTGGATAATTTATGAATATTAAAGTCTCTTAAAATTATGTGAAAAAGTACATAAATAAAATAATCCGATAAATATCTAATCACAATTTTAAAACAATTTAAGTTGGTCAACAAAATAAACTGCACCTACACCATTCCTTTTTTAAAGCTAAGAAATTTAAAAATAGCGTTGAGACATAATATTGGTAAAATGCTTAATTATGTAAATATACACCTACGTTGATTATTTATTAGGCATTTGTAATCTATGTTGACTTATTATGTCACCGAATAATTGTTAAGACTGGTAGTTTACAATAAATCTAGTGAGATTGTAACTGGTGAAAAATGGTGAATGGAGCATTCAGTCCTGCAATCAATCAGCGCGCGATTGGTTTAACGGGTAATAGTATCTCAGAAAATCGGATAAATTGTATAACTATTATAGTACATGTTTATTTACAACTTGACGACTGGACACGGAGAGATTATTATTATTATACTATGTGAAATTCATTTTACGCATAATAACACAAATAAATTATACAATAAAGTAAATTGAATGCTGCATCCACAATTTCTCGCCAGTTTACAATCTCGCTAGATTTATTATAAACTCACGGTGATAACAAATAACCGATGACATTTATATTATGTTGTATAGCTGTTGCAAATCACGAGCGCGTGTGACTTTTATATACATTGACATAAGGTTCAAATTACAAAGATTAACGCGCGCTCGTGAAATGTAACAACAATCTGTAATACATAAAAAAAAAATCATAATCACTATTAACAATTCATCAAAGATCATCATACCGCAACCTTTTAAACAATAAATTGGAATGAATATCTAATCGAAAAGAAACGCTAGAAATACCTATACAAATATACATTTAGGTAACGTAAATTATTATGGAAAATTATAAAAATTCTCCGAAGAATGACCCGCTACGTTTGTGTGAGTGGTCGCCGAATACTGTTAAGCCGTGTCTCCTGCGCCCTGTTTTCGTGTTCGACGAACATCGAACAGTGAACAGTGAACGAGAAAGGGGCGTGGTCTACGTGTTTTGACGAATAAAAACACTCAAAACACGTAGACCACGCCCCTTTCTCGTTCACTGTTCGATGTTCGTCGAACACGAAAACAGGGCGCACGAGACACGGCTTTAGAGCGTCGAGCACTCATACATACACAAAACCTGTGTCTGTTCTTCCTAACTGGCGGAAATATCTGCAGATTTTTGCTTATCCCCACTCTACTCGCTAGCTCGGGTGCCTATCGTACTTGAGTACTCATGTATGGGATGATAAAAAGGGGATTAAAAATGGTGTCGCCTCTATTAAGCGCAGGCCACACCGCCAGCTAGCGAGCCGGGCGAGGCATCGTTTCACCTCTCTTCATACTTCGGTTCACACCGCGAACTTATCGTCAGCGTGTGAAATGCCTCGCCCGCCTAGCCCGCCCGCCCGCTAGTTGGCGGTGTGGCCTGCGCTTTAACCTCTCGCTCGCACCTCAGCGGGTGTGAGTATAGACAGCAACCGTGTGCAAGCGAAAGTTGAATAGGGGCGACACCGTTTATAATTCCATAGTACATACGCACGTAAACATAACTCCTTATTTTGACGGTGTTTGGTGGGGGGTACCTACTCAGTTACCATGGCACCCTAGCTATAAGGGTCAAAACAGACGCCCGGAACGGCCCTCCGGAATTAAGAAGGTGAATGAGGTATTTTACGTCAAATTGAACGATTGCGGCTGGAATCGTTCAATTTATGAACGATCAAACGATATATTCAATTTCACGTAAAATTACTCATTCGTTCTCTTAATTCCGGAGGGCCGCTCCGGGCGTCTGTTTTGACCCTAAAGCCGCGTCTCCTGCGCCCTGTTTTCGTGTTCGACGAACAGTGAACGAGAAAGGGGCGTGGTCTACGTGTTTTGAGTTTTTATTCGTCAAAACACGTAGACCACGCCCCTTTATCGTTCACTGTTCACTGTTCGATGTTCGTCGAACACGAAAACAGGGCGCAGGAGACGCGGCTTATGAAGTAATTTTACAAAACGGCTTTATCATAAATGCCATTAAAGTAAATAATTAAAATTCTTGAACATTCATCTGACTGTAAAGTACAGTTTGGGCCTCATGGTCAGAACATGGTATTAAACTGATTATTGTTATTTTAATACGAAATATTGCGGATGCACTCAAAAAGTGCGCGCGTTTTTATATTTACTTTTTTCCTATATTATTAGCTGTCATCTTGTTATGTACATCAAACCTCCGTACATTATTATGTACTAAAAATGGAGGTCTCAGTTATTAACCGTTTCACTTTCACAAATTGTCAAGTCTTATTTTCCAAGTCTCTCAAGACTAATAAAAAAGTCCAGTCAAACTGGGCAAAGGCTGGTACAGCACACACTTTTACAGTCTTTTCATTTCAATATAATTATCAGTTTCAACTTGCAAGTGATTTATTTGACAGTTGGTCGAGCATTAGTTTGACACCCAGGCTTTTGGGTGGTATCACAAATACGATGTGCTTACTCCATATATTAGTATGTGTTCCATTATATGTATGATCTTCCATTTATTACAGAATATTGTTCTAACCTACGGACCTACCCAGTAATGTGCTACACTACTCTAAATTGCATGTCCCAGAGAAATGCATTGTTAAAATCGGAAGACAAATCAACCACAGCACAGATAATATAATACTATACGTACAGATGCCTCATCTCATACAAAGAAATGTGACCGATTTAGCGCGGGCTATCTTCGGGCTATACATTTTTCCGTGCTTAAAGGATTTTTCAAAATTTGAACAAATATTTTTCATGACGTATTTTTTCATGTTCTCAATTTTACACAAACTTCAATAACATATCGATACATATAACGCCATCTATTATGAGTTATTCCAACAAATGTTCCTTTGTTCCTGATGAGACCCCGTGACCACAGTATAGAGTAAGCATTAAAAAATCCTAAACCGTCAAAAGACCATCTGATAATTTAGTCACGTTTAAAACTATTATTAGGATTATTGGGATCTACATTCTGATTTAAAGGTCCGTCCTTTTTCTGCGTACTTGGGTATGGTGCAAGGACTTTGATGTAATCAGCTGGTACTAGACCTGCGGTTTTACCATCGACGGTCGCCATCAGCCAGCCGGTGGTCATCAGCTGTTGCTGCAGGTGTGCAGGTGCTACCGTGAAGTTCTGTTTCTCTAGGAGAGAGAGTTCCTGAGGGGAGGAGGCTGTGAAGTTGTACTTGGCGACGGCTTGGTGCGGCTCGCACCATGTGGTCGGGTCGTATACTGTAAAGAAAGAATTTTATTTGTAACTATACTACATTTATTATAACATTAGACAAAAAACGGTTATAACTGTTTCGTTATTTGGATGTAGACGTCTAATAAGCATCGTTATTTCAGGATATATTTAAAGCTATGTAATCTATTTACTATTTGCAAGTAAATTTAAACACAAAAACGCAGTCATTACAACAATATAATACAATAACTATAGTTATTTTGCCGTTATTTTTCTAATGCTATAGTAAATGAAGTATAGCTGTGGCAGGCGGTTTCACCCCCGTTCCTCGGCTTCTAAGGATCGTAGCGTGATGTTAAATAGCCTATACTATTTATTCCTCATGAATCGAAAAATATTTTTTCGAATCCGACTGGTAGTTTCAGCGATCAGCGCGTTCAAACAAACTCTTCAGCTTTATTATATTATTAGTAATTATAGAAGTATAGATATTTATTGATTAACTCCAAGATATTCGGAGACAAAGTTCACAGACTGAGCAGTGGCGACCCAGTGGTAACGGTACCGACTTACAAGTCATAGGTCATGGGTTCGATTCTTTTTTTTGCAATCGAATTTATTTAAACCATATCTCTAAAAACGGTGAAGGAAACCGACATGTAGGTACTAGAAGCAAAAATTCAAAGACATGTGACGTCCACCAACCCGCACTGGGTCCGCGTGATGGACTGATGGAATACCGCCCGACTATTCCCGTTTTAAAATTTGCTGTAGATACTATAGAATATTATGATAAATGTATGGATCACGTTAAGTTAATAACATGATATTTTGATATCAACAAGTCACACTATTCTACATCAAATCGTCAACGTCAATATAATCATCAGCTGATCTAAATAATCTCATTGACTGTATCGTGCAGATAATCTCATACTGTGACACAAAGATATGAGTAAAACACGTGTCAAGCTGCTTGACACGTGTTTTATTCATATCTTGACTCAAGCACGAGACATTAGGTAATTTCTTTTTTAGACATTTTTATTTAAATAATGTTTTTGCTGGATAGACTGATTCCACTATTTCAATTTGATGCATTGGCACATCTGTGTCCAGTAGTATTAGAAACTTTTTATTCATTGAACTCTTTAGAAATTGCATTAGTTCATCATTTAATGTTCATGTACCTTTCTTACTAAACCTTATCTGCAATACAAGTGTGGCAATACCAGGCTTGGCGAACTTCGAACTTCAGGTAAAAAGCTACAAGTGTATCGGTGTACCTCTTCGGGGAGGTAATTCAGTAGGTTTATACCGCGTCAGAAGAGATAGAGTTACGCGATAGAAAGAGACTACCTTGTTGGTTAATATAATTTTAGGCACGCAGCGCTGTGCGAGCTGAATTACACTTTATTGCGTTGTTGCAACAGTCGCTATTTATTTAACTGTCTTGGCAATACCTGAAGTTTAGTCTGTACATAATGGACTCGTGAACTATACAGTGTCATATACTTACAGTTCTCGTGTATGCTCTTCGTGAGTCCACTGACCATCTTGTACACTAAGTAGGGCGCGGCGGCCACCACTCCGAAGAACAACAACACCGGCCAGCCGGACGGCCGGTCTCCGGCGACCGCAGGGGCCGTTGACCCTACGGCTTCAGCCCAGGCCTGGAATGAGGAGACGTATTGTGAAGATCCGAATAAAAAAGCACCTATAATTAAGTCAACCTTGTTCGCGGCTGGAACCCGGGGGAAAGTATGTATTATGTTTTGAAGATTGAATCTCTGGGTACCCAACTTTAGCAGTGGCCCTCAAAACCAACGACATAGTCTAAAACCGGACAAGTGCGAGTAGGACGTGCGCCATGAGGGTTCCGTACAAACTTAATCATGAATGTTGTAAAATAGCGTCCCGTAGAATTTAACCTTAGGTCAGCGCCCTGAAGCAGCGGACCCTATTAATTACAGGCACATGAGAAATTTCAACTTTGAGTGGCAACGCACTAAGGATGCTTCTAGTATTGCAATGTTTTTAGGCGGCAGTACCTAGTACTTCTTTACCACTAATTACCGTAAAAAAAGGTTGAATAAGAAATAAAATATCTTCAAAAATTCGAGTGGAAACTTAGATCAGCATAGTATCGTTAGTACATACTACATACCTACGTATATTCATCAAAATGATAAGAAACAGATATAAAAGATAGTGACTTTTAGACACTTTGGTTGATAACTAAATTTAAAGGAAACATTTTGTGTTGTAAATGCCTTTGTTTTATAAATTAACTTAGGAATACGACATTCGACATTATTTTACATAATTATGTTAAGTATATGATTTTGAGTCCAGTGACGTCTAGGTATTTGTAATGTAGGGTTAATATTTTAGATTACTAATTTGACCAACTGAGGTTAGAGCAGGTTACCTACTACTACTACCTACCTACTAGAAAAATTAAAAATCTCAATAATAATTCTTCATTAAGTCTCGCCCGCGGCTTCACCCGCGTTTTTAGGATAAAAAGTAGCCTATGTGTTATTCTAATGTATAAGCTATATATTACTGTAAAGTTTCATTAAAATCCGTTCAGGAGTTTTTACGTGAAAAGTAACAAACATCCATCCATCCATCCATTCACACATACATCCTCACAAACTTTCACATTTAAAATATATTAGTAAGAAGTAAGATAGAGTAGTTACTAGCTAGTTGGTCAGTTGTACTGTACCTACGGCAAAATCAAAAATATGACGCTATTTTTCTTGTCGCTCTTCAGGTTGTTAATAGCATGGGATTTCTTTGGTAACATAACATCACAATATTATGAATTAAAAATAAAGTAGGTACCTACCTACGCATCATAAGCATAGCATAATCGGCCTATAATGTTCCCACTGCTGGGAAACAGGCCTCCTCTCTGTGAGAGGGAGTGGGCCGTAGTCCACCACGCGGGCCCAGTGCGGGTTGGTGGACGTCACATGTCTTCGTATTTTTGGTTCTAAGACATGCCGGTTTCCTCACGATGTTTTCCTTAACCGTTAAAGCAAGTGATAATTAATTTCTAATACGCACATGACTTCGAAAAGTCAGCGGTGCTCGGAATCGAACTCGAACCATTCGCCGTGGGAGGCACATGGTTAAATCACTAGGCTATCATTGCTATTATACCTACCTACTACTACTACCTACGCATCGTAAAAACAATATTAGCGATAACTTGATAAAACGTTAAGCCTGCAATACATGTTGGCCGAGCGTTGTCGAGTGAAGGCCAATACCAAAATGTAGACGGTATATTTGCCTTGTCTTGCTATCGCTCGGTGTCACTTGCCTAGTTGGTTGAGTATAGACAAGCGCCAACGTGTATAGACCTCATAGTGTTCACATGTTTGTCCGCGCGCTATTATGCGGTTGACGCCAAACTTGCCGAACGTCTAGACAGTAGCGCTTGCCTTGTGTCAATTTGTCTAGGCTCGCGTTGGTCTAAGCTCGGCCAACATGTATTGCAGGCTTTAGAATAAATATATTTTATAATAATAATTGGATTATAAATATAACCTTTTGTTCTGTTATTTGAACTTACTGATAAAATCATAAGTATCACTTAGATTTTTCTGTAAGGTAATTGAAAACATATTCTATCTGCCGGCCTAGCATGACCACGATAGAAACGGGTTTTGTCTACATAGAAATAGACAAAGTGACAGATTGTAGAAACATTTCTACGTTTTATGAATGAAATCTGTCACTTTGTCTATTTCTATGTAGACAAAACCCGTTTCTATCGTGGTCATGCTAGGCCGGCTGGTTTGGTTAAAATACTTAAAAATTAGGTACTACACTACTACACTACTGCTACAAAGATGGACCTAGTCTCATTAAATACTAGCAACATTAGACCTAGAACAAGCTTACCTAATAAAAAAAGAACTGATAATTCAGCACATTACTACTTACCTTAAATTCATTATCTGTCCTTATTCCCATGATGACCAGCAGTTTCCTGACTATCCAGTTCAGGGTCCTCAGCACGGCAAATGTGGACCAGAACTGGGCGAACAGGGACCTCAGCCGGCCGAAGTTCTCTGCTACACCTGTGAGTGTTGAAAGGTTTGTTTGTTGGAAAATTACGAACACCAAATAAGTTCTGACAGATTTCAGATTAGTGATATTGTATTCTGATTTCCAACCCTTAGCTAGAAAAGCTTATCAATTAAAATAATATTTGCTGATTTTAATTTGCTAACCATTGTAATAACCAAACAAGTAATTTTTTGTTTAAGTTTTGTATCTTGTTTGCTGTTTTAATTTGTTGACCAAAATAATCAAGTAACCAACAGTAAAGATGGGCTTACAGATTATTTTGTTGACGAAAATAACCAACAGTGTAGATGGACTTACAGAAACTAAGGGAACAGCACTTAATTTATAATTCTAAATGAAATTCTTACCCAATATAGCCCTGAATGAGCTGGTAATTGCAAAGAATGTGTTTTCCAACATCATGGCCACACTGCCAACAGCGTTCACCAAGCTCTGTATGGAGTCAAACGCTGGCCGTGAACCCTCCTCTGCCATTCGTATGAACCTGCAAGAGATTATGGCTGAGTACTTTTGTGAAGGGAAGAGAAGTAACAGTCCCAAATAAGGACTTGCAGATACTACTTTCTTTTTTATTTCAGGAGTTGTACAAAAATATTCTGCTATAGTGAAAAATTATGCAGTCAATAGAAAACATGTTAGAAAACCATCTAAAATTCAAGCACAAAGGATGGAAGGGAGGGTTTTCGAAGGTCTCAATGGTTTGGGTATTAATTTATAATATTGTTCATTACAAAATTGTTTACATTACACAACATTTTGTTTCACAAATTATTACTTAAAGGTCATAAAAACTATGAATTCTATTAGCATAACTTTAACCTCCTTTTAGTATAATGTGTTATTGTTAATAATATACTGGACCATTTATTAGGCTGAATTCTTCGTAACAAATCTGTGAGAGATAGTCTGTGTTGTAAAGAGATACCAAGGGACATCTTAAGCCTGGCACCTTAAACATGAGCACATACAATGTTTCCAACTGAATGTCAAAGACCTACTGAAGTAGAGAAAAAAGATAAGGAAGGCTTACCCCAGCACTAAGAGGTATCAACAGACGGAGAGAAAGAAACAGGGGAGCTAGGTGCTACTTGCAGCATTGCAAACTGTAACAATACATGTATCCTATCAGTGGCGAAGGGTCAGTTTTTGTAAGAGGTAAGCCGGAGCTACAAATGCTTACATGGCCACAAAAACATAATTAATAAAAGTAGGCAATACTGCCTGTGCTCTTTTTCAAAGGGAAGCTGGTAGGAATCGTATTGTAGGGACCCTTCACCACTGATACCTATGTAGATTAGGTAGTCAACATTTACCTGCTTTCAATGTCTCCTGGGTTTGGTCCAAGTCTGTTGTATCCTCCATACATTCCACCCATACCGCCGAGTCCTCCCATTCCGTAACCACCGCCGTATCCGCCGTATCCTCCCATACCATAGGACCCCATGCCCATTCCCATTCCACCAAACGAACCCATTCCACCATACGAACCCATTCCACCATACGAGCCCATCATACCATTAGCAGGATAACTGGTTGGTTGAGAAAGATAGTTTAGGTCTATTCTGGGTGGAATTGGAGGGGGTAAGTTGCTAGTTCCAGTTGATGTCGAAAGCATATTCCTTTGAGACGCATATTGGCTGTCATTACCCTGGTACGGGATACCAAAACCAGGTGGTATACCCACATTACTCATTGTGGGTGCCGTGCTACCACTGTATTGCATATTTGGTTCGCTCATTGTTATTCTGACTTAATAATCACTTCGTTATACGACACACGCACGATATTCTTTTATGAAGGACATAAAGTACACCGGTTCACTTTACTGATAAGCGATGCGCGCCATCTGAGCACTTTTCTACGATATTATCGAATTATTGATTTTCTTCGCAGATTACGCAGCTGCGCAAAGGGCAGCTGAATTTTATTGACTGTTTACGACATGACATGTCGACATTTGATAGTTGACAGTTGACAGCAGGTCAGCAGGTGTCAATATAAAAGACGTAAGAATACCGAGTAGCCAGTCTCAAAAATTCACAAAAGTTCTCTTCTAGCTGGGCCAACCAGTGGGTAGCGAAAAATACCGAGTGGTACCGGTATGCAGTACCAGCGGTACCTACTCCACCTCCACTCCACCTACATTTGTATAAACTTTTTTTGAATGCGCAACAAACCAGCTGCAAACATAAAAGGCGTGAGGCTACAAAAGCAAAGGCATTTGGAGAATCATATGCACCATAAACAAAATCTTGGTTACTTTCTCTTCTATCAATAAATATTAAAAATAATTATTCAGGATTATAATAATTTTGCCCATGATTATACTAGCTTCTGATAACATAAAAAAATATTGTAAGTTATTTCTAACCTACTGACTTACATACATACATAATAATGTTTTAATTGTATTGCAAGTGATGAAAACTCAGTTGACTTGAACTCTATGACCTAGTTTTAAAAACGCAAATTTTGTCTATGTTCCTATGGGTGTCAATAATTTCGATAGTGCACTAAACTTTAAATGTTATTGTTTTATTTATGTACAAGTGTATCCTAAATCTATAAGCAATAAATAGTAGGTCTCAAGTTGCATATTTTAAACGGTAAGTAGTATTGAAATGTTCAAGCATTAACATACAATTTTCAGTGTTTCTTTGACGAAGTAAGTGTCATTTTTCCATTGCTCGTATTTTAATGTTTTCTATGATTTGTTGTTTACAAAGGGGTTCTGTTTACATAATATTGCGTGAAAAATGATAGCTACATTCCGTATCAACTATCTGTGGCCGTATAATAACATTTTTTATAGAATTAAATGGCATTGGAAAGGTTGCTTGTGACCGGTTTGCGGAGGCATAACATACCGGGGTTACCGCCTAATCAGAGTCAATTACCTATTCTGAGCTAACAGCTGGAATGACACGAGTAATGACTCGTAATGAGCGTTCATTGCTGACGCTGTGTACTTATTGTGAAGCAAGCTACAATTTTGCTGACATTAATACCTATTTATGGTGTAAAGGAGTAAAATATAATAATAATATAATCTAGCACACACTCTAGTGGAGTAGCTATTTAAATGCATGTTCCAAGTTTTAAATTCTAAGCAGTTCTATTTTATGTGAATCCAAATAAATCCTAAGGTAAGTAACTCATAAGCCATGTCCAAAATTAAAATTTATTAGGACTAAATAGATAATTTATATGGAAACTTATCGGTTGTACTCATTAGATTTAGTTTGATTAAATCATTGTTTATAATTTACATTAAGTATATTTGTTGAAAACTTTCCTTCATGATAATATTTATAAATCATGACCTATTCAGTCAATACAATTTAAATTTAAATACCTAGGTAAGTATTGTAAGCTTTTTCTTTTTTTAAGTTTTCTATTATTTTTTGGTTAATTCTATAAAGCAAAACAATTATTATTAAAAGGCAAATTATTCGAACATTGGATGATTTTAAGTAGTACCGCCTACAGTCAAAATCTGTTATAACAACATCGAAGGGACCACTCATATTTGGTTATAAAAACCGATAGTCGTAACAACCAGCGGTATTTTTGAGGGAACAGTCAGTGAGGTTCTATGATTGTGGTTATTATAACTGGTATGTTGTTCTAAATGATGTCATCGTAAACTGTTTTAACTGTATTTAAAATCATCCAATGTTTGTGCCTTTTATTATTTTTACTTTATCTTAAAAGCAAATGGTTTATTTTTATCTTATCTAAATATCTTAAGAAGATTGGAAAAGCAGGCTTAAAGGTGCTTGCAATAAAATGTAATATTACCCAAATAAATTATCTATAATTTCTCCTTTCACAGACCTATAAAAGTGCTCATACCTTTGTACAAATTTTAAAAATTTTAATGTTTCTGCTCTATATTTTTTTAATTAGGTATTATAAAATATACAAATATTAAATCAGTAATGTAATTAAATTATTCCGAGGTAAGAGCTATGTCAGCTGTTAATATAATAACAATATTAAGTAGTATTAAATGTAATTTGTTTTGTTTAAAATTTCGAATTTCCCATGTCACAAATGAGATAATTAAATAAAAATAGATAAATGATGGTTGCCTAGTGTTGTGGTCAGTTAAGGAAAATAATATAAATAAAACATAATAACAACAATCATGTGTTCCCATTTATGAAATGAACACCTCTGTCCTGTTTAACATTCTTCCTGCTATTCTATGAAACAATTAGGATATTTATTTTAATTCTTGACTAGGTACTACTTAATTTACTAGCTACTAAATTTTCTAGAATATTCAAACACCTCATTAAACCTCTTTTTCGTGAACTTGTTGGGCAAACAATCATACTATCAGTCCACATATTGTTTTATTTTCCACAAGATTTTTGACTTTTGGGTTAGGAGGAGGACACATTTTCTTAAATGGATAACTGGTTAATCTAGTTATGCATGTGAAGGCAAAAATGAAGGCCCAATTCCGTGCGACTGCTGAGGTACCTATCTGACTTTGATTTCCTGATTTTTTGCACTCCCAAGTGCATTGAGTAAACATCTTGGCAGTCATATTAGTTATACCCAAAAAGTTAACAGGAACAATTATGTGCAAAGCCTGTCTTAATTATCCGACAAACTACGACGAAATAAAGCGTCATAATATTTACTGCAGCACTTCGAAACAAACCTTGTCATGAACATGTACACGAACAACAAAGGCAGTGTTAGTTCCCCATTTTCCCGCAACTCAGGAAGGCGGCAGCACTGTCGCGCAGGAAGCTGTCGACTACCTCCCAGGCCTTTGTGGAATCGTATCGCGACACCGCCGCTGCACCGTACCAATTTATTTTGTAGTTTGTGATACGAGAGTAATGTTCTACCTACTGAAAACTACATTTAAAAGCCACATTACATTATCCGATTTGCAGATCGCTTGGTGAGCTAGCGTTCTAATTTTGTATAGTGTAAAGGCTGCTAGCGCTAACACAGCTAGCGCTCCTTTTACCTATCACTGCTGCACTAATCTAAGGTTGTCATCCCCAAATTTTGAAAACCAGGATTTGGAGGTGGAAATACCAGGACTTTTCGGATTTAAAAACAGGACGCAGTATAAGACCAGTAGTTAATTGTAAAATAAGTATCTAGCAATAAGAAAGAAATAACGAGCAGAGTGCACGTTGCGTCTAAAAGTGGGTACGAACGAC
The DNA here is from genome assembly GCA_948465475.1 of Thalpophila matura. Taxonomy (NCBI): domain Eukaryota; kingdom Metazoa; phylum Arthropoda; class Insecta; order Lepidoptera; family Noctuidae; genus Thalpophila; species Thalpophila matura. The sequence continues at coordinate 6,335,481 of OX419198.1, read as the reverse complement.
TCGACACCTAGTCCAGCTGACGTGAGGCCGACCCACGGAAATAAGACAGGGCCGACCGAAATGTAAGGTCTGCAGTAAGAGCGCACGAATTTTAAAACACAGGACCCTATCAGGACCCTTTAAAAAACGCCCCAGGACACCCCAAAAACCAGGACATGTCTTGGAAAACATGACGGTGGGCAACCCTACACTAATGTAGCTCTATCTCGAATTTATTCAAATTACATGGCTGGGTTTGTCAAACTTATGACCCCACGGGCCACTTACCCGAAACGACTGCGAACCCCCTCGAATCCACATTTTAAGTCGCGCGCGACAGTGCCGTAACTAGAGCGGTGCCCAGGCACAGGGCGCAGACCCCAGAAGGACGCAGAAATAACCAGATTAAGACCAAGAACGAAAAGCAGAATAAAAGGCAGTCAGCCGCAACTTTGAGAAACCATGTTTTGAGACACTAAAACTGATCAGAATACGGTAGTGGCCTACTATTAAAAAAGTACAAATAAATTATTTTATTTCAAAGAAGGAATAGGCACAACAAAAAAGTAAAAGCAAAAATAATAATTTATCACAAAATGGAAAACTTTATGTTTTCCATCGATATCATATGATCGCATCGCTCCGTCTTTGTCGCGCGAAGCGGACGTAGGTGGTGTTACGTCACTAGTAGGTAGTGCCGTCCGTGTCTAGCAAATCATTTTAAAACGCTTATAACTTTGCCAATTTTGTAGATGTTTCATCGTTTTTAGGGTTCCGTACCAAAATGGTAAAAAAGGAACCCTTATGGTGCGACTTCGTCTGTCTGTCTGTCTGTCTGTCTGTCTGTCTGTCTGTCTGTCACACCTACTTATTTCAGCAACTACTTATGCTATCGACTTGAAATTTGGAACAGTTATAAAGAATGCTTATTCAACATTATTGCAAATGAAAAAAATCCAATAATATTTTAATTTTCATTGCAAAAGGGGCCGGAGTGGGGGTCCAAAATTTTAAATTGGGGTTACTAGGTCAAGTGACATATCATATGAAAGGGCTTGATCTGCACATTTCAAAATATATTTTTATTTTATTTTATGTCTCACAGTTTTCGACATATGATGAAAAATGTCCAAAAAAATACCATTCCCCCCCCCTTATCTCCGAAGTTTGCAAGGCGAAAAATCTGAAATAATTAGGGTTGATAGGACTTGACCCAAATATGGCACCAAAAATAAAACGATGTTCCTAACTAGTACAGTTTTTTCAAAATCATCAAAATTCCTTCACAAACAAACTTAGTTATGCGGTCCGGATTTTTTCAGTTTATACGTCCAAATATGATACGGAACCCTCGCTGCGCGAGTACGACTCGCACTTGGCCGGTTTTTTTTTGTGTTAATTGTCTTTTTAACCGACTTCCAAAAAGGAGGAGGTTCTGCATTCGGTTGGTTTTTTTTTTTTTTAATGTATTAGGTTGGGGAAAAAGTCTTTTCGCATTATAGTATGTATGAACTTGTAATAAAATCTCTTTGGCTATACTATTTGTATCTGGCTGGTTTTGGTATCATTGAGTTTAAATTTTAAAGAACATAAATCCAAATTCAAATTAGTAAAATGTGTGATTTTCATTTGTTTTTCTTACCATCAAGATGAGTGAATCTAATGAAGAAATTCGATACATTTTAAAATTTTACTACAAAAAAGGTAAAAATGAAACGCAAGCCGCGAAAAAAAATTGCGATGTTTATGGACTTAGTGTAGTGTCTGTGAGAGTAGCAAAAATTTGGGTTAAGCGTTTTCAATCCGGAAATTTTGATGTCAAAGATGCACGTCGCTCTGGTCGCCCTATTACGGATAAAATGGATGCCATTTTTGAAAAAGTAGAGCAAGATCGGCATACCAGTAGTTACGACGTAGCTGAAGAACTGGAAATTGACCACAAAACAGTTTTGGCGCATTTGAAAAAAACTGGGTACACAAAAAAGCTCGACATTTGGGTACCTCACGAGCTCACTGAAAGAAACCTAATGAACCGTGTACTCATTTGTGATTCTTTATTACGACGTAATGAAACCGAACCATTTTTGAAGAAGCTGATAACTGGTGATGAGAAGTGGATCACGTATGACAAGAACGTGCGAAAAAGGTCGTGGTCAAAGGCCGGTCAGGCTTCACAGACTGTGGCGAAACCCGGGTTAACTCGCAACAAGGTGATGCTGTGTGTGTGGTGGGATTGGAAGGGCATTATTCATTATGAGCTGTTACCACCAGGCAGGACCATCGATTCTGAAGTCTACTGCAAACAACTGATGAGATTAAAGCAAGAAGTTGAGAGAAAGCGGCCGGAATTAATCAACAGAAGGGGTGTGGTTTTTCATCATGATAACGCTAGACCTCACACTTCTTTAGCCACCCAACAAAAATTAAGAGAGTTTGGCTGGGAGGTGTTAATGCATCCGCCGTATAGTCCTGACCTTGCACCTTCAGATTTCCACCTGTTTCGGTCTCTTCAGAATTCTTTAGGCAGTGTCAGGTTAACATCACGAGAGGACTGCCAAAACCACTTGTCGCGGTATTTTGACCAGAAGTCCCAAAATTTCTATAGCAATGGGATCATGTCCCTACCTACAAGATGGCAAAAAGTTATTGAACAAAATGGTACCTACATACTTTAGTTAAATGTAAATAAACTTTAATAAAAAATGTTTTGAATTTTCTTAAAAAATGCGAAGAAACTTTTTCCCCGACCTATTATGTACACCGATTACTCTGTGATCTGTGAGCCGACTTACGTGATTTTTTCTCATATGGTAGAAGAAGCTCGCGAGGTGGTCCCATATAAATTGTATTAACTTAGGTTGAATAGTTTTGTAACCAGCTTCAATAAACGGAATTTTTCGTGTATATCGATGACATCATGACGATAATAAAAAAGTCATATTATGTAGGTACACGAATTCCTGGACGCAATCGATCTCGATATTATACATGCATAACATCACGCTAGTATTTTCCGCAAGGTTAGGCAGAGGTGTATAGTACACACAGCTTTTTTTAAGTTCAAGTCTTATTTGATAGAAAGTTAGGGAAAGAGCCTATTGCTGAAAAAACATTGTTTTCGATTACTGAAACGTACGTTTCAGTAATCGAAAACATCCATATCCTTGTCCATAAATATCTTAGAAGGTAAGTACCTATTTAAATTTGTGAAAGCAATCGATCTCGGTAAAAGTACATACAAAATGTGTGTCAAAGGCAGTATATTATTAAAGTCGCTCTATCCATGATTTTATGGTACTTTTATATACGTAAGGTATTATTATAAAAAAAAAACATGACATGTTACACTACACTAAAAAGTTAAAAATAAAAAACAGGTTTTAAAAAAACCGACTTCCAAAAACTACACTAAAAACTATGAAATAAAAAGTTCCATAATTAAAAATCTAAATGTATATTAAAGTCGGCGGGGCCTAGCATGAAAATAAGCAAAATTGCAGATGAACAAGGAATAAAAGGAAATCTTAATTTCCACGTGCACACACTGCGCACACCCTTCCTGTTTAAAGACTGAGAGGCAAAAACCTGAAAAGGCCCCGCCGGCTTCGATATACATTTAGATTTTTAATTATGGAAGTTTAAACTTTTTATTTCATAGTTTTTGGAAGTCGGTTTTTTTAATACCTGTTTTTTTTCAAATAGTTTACAGATTCACATCATTCATCCTAATAGGGATGTTAACTACTTTTTTTTTATTGTGAATCTGTAAACTACACACATCAAAAGTATCTAGGGATCAACATATATTTTTGCAATAACTTTTCTCCTGATTGATATTAATTAAAATTTTCTTTAAGGATTCATCAAATAAAGTGTTTTCGTTTGTCACAGTAACGATAAACCAAGTCACCTTTGCATTAATAAAGAAATTTGCCATTTTCCTAATAAAGGGATTTTTGACATTTGAACCACTAACATTAAAGTTCGAAAAAAAGACTGAAATAACAGTTTTCTTTAAAATTTTATTGGGTAACTTAAACAATTAATAATCCGTGTTTCTACCGCGAACACTAACAACACAAGAACATCGGTTTGGCATACTCAAAATGAGTTCATCCAAATCACGCTGTGGAATGGCCGCCCATGTTCGTTGCAACAACAAAAAAAGGTCTTCTTGCGACTGGATACCCTCCATATTCGGCAGAGCTCTTCTCTGTAGCATATCCCATGCATGCTCAATCGGGTTCAAGTCTGGCGACTGAGCAGGCCAGGGCAGGACATTGATGTTAGCTGCGGCGAGAGTCTGTCTTACAACTCTTGCGGTGTGCGGTCGTGCATTATCATGCATTAACTGAAATAAGGGACCGATTTGCACTTGTAGAGGAACGATGACGTCTGATACAATCGTCTCAGCATAAATTTGAGCGTTGAGGTTGCCTCTGATCCAAATCAACTCAGTTCTTCCGCCGATCCAAATACCCGCCCATACCATGATTGTTCCACCACTATAAGGATGGACTTCCTGGCAGGATTTTAATCGCTGTTGGCGTCCAGGGGTTCTCCAGTGTCGTATACGTCTTGTATCCGGTCTCATACCAAAACGAGACTCATCAGAAAAGCACACGAAACGCCATTGTTCTTCTGCCCAATTTCTGTGTTCAAGAGCCCATTGATATCGAATCCTATGATTGTGCATTGCTATAGGTGGTACCCGTAGCGGTCTTCGGGAATGAAGGTTCACTTCATGCAAGCGGTTTCTGACTGTTTGGTCGCTAATTAAGTTCCCTGAAGAGTGATGAAGCCTCACGGCTAACATCATGGCGGTTATTGTTGGAGCTCTTCGAGTTAAGATTTGAATGTATCGGTCTTGTCTCCGTGTGGTGCAGCGATACCGTCCTCCATGGCGCTCAGCCACGGTACCAGTGCTTCGGTAACGTGTCCAAAGTCGACTGATAACACTCTGACTTGTATTCAGAGCTAAAGCTACAGTACGTTGCCGGGAACCAGCTTCTATCATTCCCACGGCTCTGAGCATTTCTTCCCTGCTTAAATGACGTCACCGCTCCATAATAACGTTGGTTTTAATCAGTAGTAGGGAAACAGTAGCACTAATAATGTCTTCAATGCGTTGTATGTTTTTATAGGGAAAATATTGACAGCTTATTTTCATCTTTTACTCGAATTTGATTGAGAGTTCCTGATTCAAATTATGAAATGCACCAAAAAGGATCCATATAAATTTATAAAATCATAAATTTATTACAAAGCCACATCTCAATCTCAAGAAATCCGCATAAAAATGCTTGATCCCTAGACACTTTTGATGTGTGTATTTGAAATATCAATTTATTTGAGCCCTTTATCCTCCGGCTACCAATGAATATGAATATTAAACGACCGCCTTCTTTGGCGGGAGTTAATTAACTGCCTATTGCTGCATTTTAATTACGATCAATACTTGTTGACTTAGTTTGATCGTTTTTCACTCCATAAGCTGCCCGATCGTACTTTTCAAAACACGAAAGGAGCTCTAATAATATTTCTTTTATTCTTTTATGAACGCCTTTAGAGGTCTTATTTATCAACTTTTTTGCCAGAGCGAAAAATTCCTTGTGAACTTTTTAGCATACCGGTGCGGTCTCATTTATTGGATCCTTGTACATAGGTACCTATTATTTTTTAAGCTGGAGCATTTCACATAAGAATTCCATTCGACGCTATGTTGACTCTCCTGACTGTCACTTTGTTTAGGTCTTAAACGTTCTGTTTTTTTATTCGTTCGTTTGGTCGTCATTTTGAACTGGTCGACAGATGAACTATTAGGAAGATACGCTAAATCATTCTCAAATTGAGAATAATTTAGCGAAACTTCTTGCGCTTGCGAAACTTCTTCAGCTTAATTAAACACTACAAGCAACGGAAGACTTTTTTAAGTTTCATAACATACTTAAGTACCTATATTTCTTTTTCCAATTTCAAAATCCATTATCCGAATATATAAAATATAAGTACTTAGTTTTATAAAAATACCGGCTGGTTGTATGAATGGAGTGCGAATCGTGTCGGTCGGAAGAGTCGGCGGCGTCATTTCCGGCAACGTCCCGCGAACGAAATGGTCCACCTTGGAAATGGGGCAACGGGACAACCCTGTTTGACGTCAAGTTTTATTATTTATTTTGTTGTTTGTTGCATTTGTAGTGCTCCTTCACTGCTAGTGCTTCGTTTAGATTCTAGTTACGAGGCTATGAACTTTTGTTTAGGAAAACATTAGGTACAATTTATAATTTGGAGACTGCGTCCTAATTCATTGCCACATTATAACGTAACCTGGGCTAGTTAACTATTTTGTATAGCTGTTTTTCCATTACTAAATAAATATACACCTTGCCTGTGGCCGGAAACCTTTAACCAATCATCAGTAGGTACCTACCTCAATCTTGCGCCAGAACATTGCGTTGCAGAAATCAAATCAAAAGAAATCAGCAGCAGCCCGAAACATAAGTGTAGGTAGTCAAAAAAGTTTCCATATTTACCATGTTTAAAGTGGAATCAAACAGATACATAATATTATCGTTCTGAATATCCTTGTCTAGAACCTTACCTACGGTGCCTAGTGCCTACTTTAAAATACGATAGTCAGTCGATTAGTCACCCCTATTTTTACCAGTTGTAACCATGTTACTCCTTCAATTTTCACCAAAACAATTTGAATTATGCGCGTCTTTAAAAACCATAGCAACATTACCTATTTGGTTTTCTTATTCCGGAGAAAGACTTTTTATCTATCTATACTAGTATAAAATTGTAAAAAAGCCGTGTCTGTACATTGAAGATATTCCAGAAAAAAATATCGGGATACGAGACGACTGGGACGTAACTATGCCCGAATTTTTTTTTTTTGAATTTTTGTCTGTTTGTGCGCGCATCACGCAAAAAGTACTGAACGGATTTTGATGTGGTTTTCACAGTTCGATAGCTTGGGGTCCAACTTAAAATCTAAGCCACGTTTCATCTAATTCTGATGGGAGGAATCAGAGATACAGCTTGACCTCTTGGTAGTACTAGCCAGTCTACACTGCGGAGGTCATTTAAACTAGTCATTTCACTGTAGTCCACGCGGACGGAGTCGCGGGCAAAATCTAGTTTTTAGAGTACATTTAAGGATACGTAGATAACTCGATTTTACAAAAAATGTTCATTGGATCTTTTCTGCTTAACAGGGTCCAATTATAAAGTTGATCATTATGGACCCTGTCGGGCACAGCAACTTAGGAAAGAGGAAGAGGGCTCAATCTACACCGCCCCAACCACTCAAGGCCGCTGGCGTATACCGGGGCCCTAATAATATTTACCACATCTATCCGCTATAATAAGTGTTTAGAGAGCTACTCGAGAAGTTCGCGCTACCGTGTTTAGACCCGTCCTTCAGTGAAGTGTCTGTCACCACCTATGACGGATACTAATGGCTTGCCTTGTTTACGGGCCCTCTAACAAGAATATTGTGTTTCTGAGCCGGATTTTAGTCTATAGTTAAAGTTGGGTGGAAGGGTTCTCTGTAACTTTGGGTCCTAATTTCTAAATGGAGAGGATAGATTGGTTGATGGTTATGTTTTTATAAAAAGTCAAATGTGATTGTATCTTGTTGCGATTAGCACTCATAAATACATTTGCTCGGATATCATTACGTATATTATATGCATGGTACGAAAAAAAAAACTCTTCAAGAAGTAGCCATCACCATCACGAAGCCGATGTTCCAAATAATTGATGCCAGAGCGGATAGTCATCCTAGTAGGTATAGAGACTTTAGCAGTAACGGCAATAAATTATTGAACCAATTAATGTATGATATGAATCAATCAATCTTCAATGAATCAATCGATCTATCAGTACCTATAACCTGAGAATCTGAAATATTATTTTGACAAAAACTTTTTTTTTCAGGTGCCATATTCCTGTAACAACTCGGTCCAGTTGGTAAGTGAAAACAATTTATACTAAAACGAATGCTGTGGGCGTCTTTAAAAAAACAACATTTTTTCTCATGATTATTTTATGAGCTAACTTCTATTAAAATTGTTTTCGTACCCGGTTGTTACGTTTCTTCAGTCTTGTTATAAAAAATAAAAGTAGTTTAGATTTTTATTATAGTTCTTCTAATATTTTTCTAGACTTTTTATTTGTGAACTGTTTTTATTATAGAGGCAAATTACCTGCATTAAGATGTAGCTATTCACAGCTATTATTCGTCACTAGATGATTAGTAACAGAAAAAACATTTATTTTGCGTTTCTAGAACTTTCTGGGTTTTAGTTATTTTAATTCACATATTTTCTTAGAATTAATTTAATTATTAATATCGCATCGACATGACTGTTCCCTTTGCGTTGCCAAAGCAAGTGAAGCGAAAAATTGTCATTACTTTGAGATTTTAATGAAATAAATCATGTAAATCCACTACTGTATCATCAACACAAGAAAACCTACCAAAAACTCTCACCGTATTCTGGCATTTCCATGGCATCTCCAAAAAATCTATACATAATCGTATCGAATCATATTCCTCTAACCCTCAGAATGTTTCAGAACATACCTACACACTTCTTAAATCCTGGTTAAATCACACTCCAACAAAAAGGACTACAGAGCAACATAACACAATCCCAACTCGCAATATCCAGCAGACTAGTTTCAAACTGCGGTAGCTTTTTGCTCTGTGTAGCCTAGCCCGAAGCCCCATATTCTCGTAACCCGTTTGTAATTAGGCGCTGGCCTGTTAACCTATAAAAAAAGGCTACTTGAACACGCGCTAGGCCAAGATTGAGAGGACTTGGGGCTTTTTCCAGAAATGTTAGGCAAAAAATTGGATTCAAATCAGTGGTAGCGTTTTCGAAAGCTCGTAATTTTATTTGAGTTAACTCTTCTTGCTTGCTTTTATTAGTAATAGAAGTAAAACTAGGAAATGCTAGCATAGATTAACAACTTAGTTTGAATCTTCTTGATTTGGGATTCACATACTTTTTTAAGTTAGTTGCCGCTTTAAAATTTCAGGTTCCAGAACTTTGAAACTGTTTCGCTGTTAACTAATGTGAGCAGATTCAAGAATATCAAGAAAAAACCTTAAAACCTTGCCTATCCAAAAAAGAGAAATATAATTTATTGGATGTTAATTTAATGCCTCAAAAGGCCAATATGGATGAAGAAATTCCCTGAATTTTTTTCAGACTAAAACCAAGGTCTGTTTTTAAAAACAGAATCTACAAGAGGCTGAGTAATTTAATAGTTTCTTCTCCTCAGATATCACCAGTTAAAAAAGTCACCTTCTGCATAATTTTACCGATCACCTAATCAAAGAACTTTTTCTCATTCTGAATCTAAATCGATAGATTGGATTACAACAACTGATGAGCGGACGTAAGTCACGCAGTTCTTTGTACCGCATTGATCGATTTGTCATAGATTCGATTCGCTCGGATAACCATTATTATTAAACATGTGTCATCCGTTGTTTAGATTGCGCTACGTGATAATGATAATAAATGCGGGCGGAGTGAACTGTATTTGATAAAAAGATTTTTTTGTGCTGGATTTAGGGATCCTGCAGATTTATATTGTTGCAATATAGAACAGGCGACCCGGATGTTATTTTATAGACAGTTCAGAAGATTTTAATAAATGATAACAAACAATTAACATGCGGAAACTGTTTTCTCCAAATCCGGTCAAGTCCGGTGCATCCTAGGCACTAGGCAGTCAGTTCTGTTAGCAACGAGTTATAAAAATAACCAATCTTTTATGAGATAATTATGTTGTATTTTTTATATTTCTAGCGAAGCTCAAAATTCTTATTCAAAAACAATATTTTCATGCTTGTATATTGCTTTCGACTTAGCAACATAATTATATAATATAATTTTTCATCGACAAACTAATCTTTTCGAGCTGGCTGACACTACGAATAATTTAATAGAAGTATATTCCAGTTCCTCTTCAACTAGAACACTATCATTATCCAAGTCTAAAATTAAAAATGATAGACTACTAAACGGTTCTATAATTGTGAAGGTCCCTGATTGCACAGGTCAGCGGTACATCAAATTATATTACGTTTAAAGGCCCGACGATTGTTAGTCATCTGTTTGACTCTGAATGGGTACAGATTTAGTATAGGTAGGTACGTTACGATATACAATAATGGTATATTGTTCATCATAATGTATAGAATAGAATCTGTTGATGAAATGGAACATAAAAGACTCATCACACATCCTGTGCAGTGATACAGATACACCATGTCCCACTTGCTAGAATGTCTCAAGGGCCTGTACACCTACTCTTTAGATGAGGTGAATGCCACTAACATGGCCACTTACTGGACCTGAACAATACAAGGCACAAGGAACATGTCAATATAAAAAGATGAAGAACCCCGTTGACATCGGCCATTTCCTAGTTTTTAGGAAGGAACTATGATTATACGCTGCAGTGATAGTGGTCTAACCACAACTAGCAGCGTCAGCTAGATATGACATTCATTCTGCAAAATTGCAGTGTGTCTAATGTGCGTGATTATGACACCGTATATGTGAATATGTCAACCTTCCACGTAGGGGCAAAGTATTTAGAAAAACATGTTAATTGACTGCTCATCTAGGTCAGAAAGAATTTTTATGAGGTCAAATAAGTGGGTGTGACAGATTTATTGATAAATGTTCCACATAATATAACCCAGTTAATGTCATTTGTTTAAGAAGTTGTATTATTAGACACGGGCAAAGAAGTTTTGGTAATTCTATACAGTATACATTCTTTGAATCACGGTTACCGTTATTTAATCCTAATATGGTATGCGGCAGCCAATTCACGTATATTGGCACAGTTCCAAACTTTGGGCTTACATACAACTGAACTTTTTGTCAGAAAACTACGTTGAACTTTTGTACGGACTACAGACGTCCGGAATAAGTACCTCGAAAGCTTCCGAGAATGGCCTGGCGTCTGCTACAATATGCGCTGTGAAGTTTTGGAAAGTTTGAAAATGTTAAAACAACTCTTTATAGGATAATTTGAAAGACCCGTTTAAATTTTTGAGGAGCATAGTTGATCCATGCACGTCACCTCTACGCTCCGATTTAAATTAAGAAAGACTGAAAATAAAGACTATTTCAGCGCCTCATCTTGATTCCTGATCATCTTTTTTTTTTCAAACGTTATGGTCCACATTTGAAAAGTAGGCTATTTATTAGCTGACGAATAGAGAGCGGTTCTCATGACCATTGTCTTCTTTATCAGCCCTTTCTCATCAATAATATGCAAAAACAACTGCGCCGCCAGAGCTTTTCGCTTTGTTCCTCAACATGACAAGCACTCACAACGCTGGTGACCTCATATAACATACTCATCGGCTGTGTGACGATATTATTAAAGTTAATCACTTTAATTACAGTTACTACTACAATACACAATGGTAAATACTCGGTAACAATTCTCACGGTTTTTTGCATCCAGTAGCTACCAAAGACATAAAAGAGTAAGTACCGCAGATATCAAAAGCAAGAGAGATGCCTAAGTTGTCAGTTTTAGTAAAAAAGTTCTAGTCTTTATCAAAATGACAAACACTGAAATGCAGTCTTAAAGCCTTTGACTCAACAACGGCCTAACCTTAACTGCTGCTGCTTTAAGTATTTTACATATTTATATATAAATATTTTGTTTGGTTAAGAAAAATCTACGTTCGCCATTGCCTCCTCAATTTATACCTATATAAAAGGTTTTTTTTTTCTTCATCATAACCACTTGACTACACGTTATCGAGTTCATATTCTTAACGATTCACTCGATTCTCACTTCTACATTGTCAGATTTTTTATCCTATGTTACGGCGCCCATGTTTTCTTAGCGTATCCACCGTTTTTCTACAATCTGAGATCTTTATTCATTATTCATCATAAGATGCAGCGGTAAACGTAGCGGTTGTGGTAGATTTGTGACCACTTCTTGCCATTTACCACCGTAATGAGTTGTCATTACAACTACCGTATTACAAGATAGCAGCATAGCTTAGGGATGGGAAACCTATGACACCGATGACACGAGACACGATGTTATTGGCAATTTGGCAATCAGTCGATTATGGGTGTAAATATTATGTGTTCGGTACTTACAGTGTGTGTAGATGTCCAGTGAATAATGACTAGAGAAATATTTCAAACTACAGCTGAACTATGACAGTTCATTGCTATACATACATAGCCTTCTTTACCGGCTATTCCATCCTTCCCATTTCTATTCATCCGAGATGGCTCCTTCAAGTCTAATAATATAACTAACTTTATTTTTCAACCCCGCTATGACTGACACCGCCAGCTTAGCATAATTGCATTTTCTTTGGCTCGTATAATTTTTATAATATCACAAGCCGTTAAAGAGGTGTGCGGAGTAAGTACGTAGAAAAAAGATGGATGGTGGCAGTTATGAGACTCGGTAGTGCAGCTGTGGTTGAAATTATGTGGCACTTAGTATAATGTTGCCATGTGGTTGATTTTAGTAGTAGTGTGTTATCTGTCGAATCTGGGTTAAATTGGTTATGAATTTCAACAAAGACTGAGTATGTAGTTACTATGGTTAGGTATAGTTATATTTTGTTCTGAAATTACAGTAAAAACACTAAGGCCATGTTGTTTCAACTTACAGTTACATATCGGTAACCGTCAAATATGGCGGCTTGTACGACAATTTCATACTGACATAACGATTACGTACTGACTTACGAATACAGATGGTTTGAAGCAACCCGCCCTAAGAAAGGCCCGTATTACAGAACGATGCTCGAGCACAAATCTCTGCTTGAGCATAGATTTAAAGCCATTTGATTGGTTGAAATCTATGCTCAAGCAGAGATCGGTGCTCGAGTATCGTTCTGGAATAGGTACGGGCCTAAAAGCTACTTCTATTATTTGGCTCTAAGTTCTGAGGCGTCCTTATAATATTGCTAATTTAGAGAACATTATGAGCCCTTTACTCAAAAGCTCAAAATGTATCTGCTACATTTCTACTCACCAAATCCAAAAGGATTTTCAATCTAAAACAAACATCAAATTACGAGAGCCCTTAACAACAAATAATTAATTAAACTCCGAAGTCGAAAACGTAAATATTTGTAAAATTATCTCCAATCAGAAGCTAACCGCGGGTACCGCATCCTTAATCTACTTATTAAAACAAAATGGGGAACAGCTGACGGCCGTTATCGTTCGAACAATAATACTCAGCATGCATAATGGTACAGTGAATTAAAGCTTAATTGCCTCGTTTTAAAGTGCACAATGCAATGTTAAAATTAATGATGTGTGTTAAGGAGGATACTCATAAGCTTGCGCGGTTAGACGGCGCAAGAAAATTGTAATCATGCATTCACTTATTGGAGAACTTTGTGTTGATCATACTGATATGGGCAAGAAATCTGTTGACAAATCGATTCGTCTGCCTAATGCCCTTCAAGATTAGATAGGACAGGACGTCATGGAGTTAATAGCATTCACGCGGACAAAACCGCCAGAATTCTGGTACAATTGTAATTGTATCCAAATTAAAATCAATTAAAATATAATGTTAAAGCAAGACTTACCATTAAGATCTTAATCTTACTACTGTTGATATAGTTATACTATAGTACTTATTAGTTATATTTGAAGTTTCTGCTTAGGCTTGTAACAAAAAATAGTGAGTTTATTTATGTACGTAAACATGAGCATTTATTAGGATGACATAAAACTTATGTGCTTGTGAAAAACATCTAATAATGCAGTCAGCTTACAAAAGATATTAAAACATTCTTTAAACAAGTCCCTGTCTCCAAGCCTTTTCTCACTGCTTGCCACATTATTCGGCTCCAAAATCTGCATAGTTCTATAATTCTACCAATGCACAACCTCCTTTACCATTAGTTTGGTCTACCATTCCCACGGTATCGAGGCATAGAGCGGAACAAGTCCTCTCTTTTACCAAGGCACGGTGCGACGAGTCAAACGCTTTGTGCGAATCCAGGCGACACAGTTTAAATGCTGTAGACTAATTTACTATCGCGGTTAATGCGTTCTCGGAATTTTGCGAAAACATGGTTTGTTATAAATAAGATGATTTTGTGGTCATGTGAGATTGGTTGTTTGTGTATAAGAATTTATGATGGATAAAATTATTGACTGTGGATCGAATCAGAGGAATTTACTCTGACAGGTTATATAAAATTTTCATTACTATTAACTATTACTAGTCAGCTATCATCCACCACTGTAGAGAATATTATAATTAATCAATTCAGAATTTCTTCAGTGGTCCTGAAATAAAAATCAGTGATACACATTTACACAGTCACATCACATACTGCTCTGACTTCTCTAAAATTGCCATTTTAGACTATAGGATCGCGAATTGCTACTACGTATCCTATTTTTATTCGCTATGTATAGATAGATACTCCGCTCTACGAAATGCAATCTCCATATAGCTTCATGCAGATCGTTTCTCCGTCAAATGTGAAATGTTTTGCAAACATGTAGGATGTGTTGTCAGTAATACGAGCCGTCTCGTGTTTGATATTGAAACAAGATCGTTCCGATCCGCCGACGATACGGAACGTAGGTACAAATAAACGGATAGTAAGTTAATATGAGGTTCGATCAGTTCCGTAATTAGATGGATAGAAAGTTATGGGAATTAACTGATTTCTAGATTCTAAACAGTGATGTGATCGTTCAAGGAATCGCTAACTTTTACCTAGCACTTCTATCAACTGATAGATTTGATTTTGATTTAATTTTGGACAGATCTTAACATAATGTTTGATAAAGTGAACTTTACAGTTACCAAGTTTGGCATGATCCTTATAAGCTCTATTGAGGAGTTACCGGAGTTGATTATAATCCAAAAGGAATGCAAAGATAAAGAGGGGTACAAAATATAAATTGTGGTACTTTACAAAAAGTTATTGTAACTTTGATCTGAAGAACATGGAGAATTGACTCTGTTTAAGCTGTCAGTTTTATTATGCAACTGATCCAGGTGTGGTAGCGTGGGCTTTAACTGTGGGTGTGCTCATATCCTTGCCATACGGTGAAACAATCTGTACCTAACCATTTAGATTTTCTTTTTTTTCTACCGCTTTAAAAAGGAGTTGTTTTTACTTCGGCGCCAACATATTCGTTTCCATTTCCTGCCTTGTAAACAATGTTGTCAGTTTTTAAAGTTATCACTACGACACTACGTGCGCTTTGGAGGGGCCGTATTTTATTGTGCATAAAAATTCGTGTCCTCTACTTTGCAACATTTTAGCGCACCAAACACATATAATTTAAAAAGAGGAAATTATGGTAAAAGGATTCCATATTTTTAGCGTTTATAGCCTGTTTATTGCACATGTGCCGTTAAAGTATCACGAGTTTTATACGATTGCCTAATGAAATCCGAGATGCTGATGCGTTCCAATATGCCGATTTGCTTATTAAAATTACGCTTCATTTCAGAATCAACTTGCGCGAATGTTGTTGGTGAAATTGTCGAAAATTTTTGCATCGGCCGTTTTTGTCTCGTGACAGGAGCGGAGGCGGAAAGATCTGTTGTCCTGTTCCAGGAGCATCGATTGGAGCACTCCGGTAACAGCACGCGAGACAGGTCTTTGTGGCCTTGTGTTTAGGGTGTTTTCGCACGTCCTTGTCGGGAGTTAGGTCGTAAGGTTTCGGAGCGGTGCGGGCTCCACGCGGCCGGTCGCTCGCCGCAGTGCCACGCCGGTCGCCGGCACCACCGCCCGCGTCACTGCATCCTCATTCGGGAATATTCGTTCGATAACAGGAGCCGCGTTGCGGTAGGTTTCGTATGACGAACGTTCCCCGAAGGTTTAGGCATTCGTGCGGGAAAAACAGTGTTTTCAAAAATTATAAAAAAAATATCAGTGTATAAAGTGCTGAATTTTTGTATGTCGCATTTAACGAAGTTAGTGCATAGTTTAGTGAGTGTGTGACGGAAATTCAAAGTTTTACGCATTGGTTTGTTTTACTTTTAAATGAATTTTATACAATAGCTTACATTTTCCCGTTTAATGAGTCCAATTTTTGGAAAATTAAAACTATATTTTCTTATACCTAATAAAAGGTATACGAAGAGTTTCACTCGGAATTCGTGCGAATAAAAATATTTTTGGCCATCTTCCCAGGATTTCATTGGTAATTTAATAAAACCGGTATATTTGCTGGAAAAGCGTTTTCACATGAGTTGAATCACTTTTTTCTAAGTTGTAAACGTTGTCTTTGGAAATGTTTGTTTAACTTAAGGATCGATGTCGGAGTCGTTAGTTTGGAATAGAGGGGTTCGTCTGCGGTTTATTTTATTAATTAATTACTTGTTTGACGAAGGATCGGATGTTTACGGGGTTTCGGCAAACTGGCTTATAAGCTTTTAACTTTGAAGTTAGAATCTATTCAGAAGTTCAACTGAATTAAAAATAATGAAAGGGTGATAGGTATTGTATTAGAATTGGTTTGAATTTATTATTGCATGTAGAGCAGATTTATTAATATCTAGCATATTAATTTACATGTAATAATTCAATAAAACTTAGGTATAACGTGACTTATATCAGGAAAACCTGATGTTTTAGTCTCTAACAGTCTTCTCGTGACCTCGGTCAAACTTGATCGAAACGTCGAGGTTAGTCAAAATTCTTATATTTTGATTAAGATTGTGCGCGAAAAGTCCCGATATAATTAAAAACATGTTATAGTCTCGTTTGACTTTTAGTTGGTCATATTTTGTCTAAATTTTAATAATAGGATTGGTTAAACAGCTAAACAATTTTATTTCAAATGACACAATAGTTTCAAAGGGTTCAACATTAATTTTCTACATATTTTTTGCGAAGTAAATTAAATATAACGGAAACAATATGGCGGTATGTTATGGGTCGGTATTATTACATTACACAATTAGCTATAATCCAATGTTTTTTTCAGCACTTAACCGTAGAGGCTGTTTCTTTGTTAAGTTTTAGGGTTTATTTAAGCGTATTTATGGACATATGTAATATATAAGGATAGGTAAATGGTTTCGAAAATTATGATTTAGAAGTTAAGTATTTTGTAAGGAAAAATGGCATATGTGATCCAATAAATAGGTACGTTGTGATGTTACTACCAAATCTTGCGTAGGATTTACGTTAAATGATTCATCTACTTAGTTTAACTCATTTTTTATTTACTATAGGTTTTAGATTAGAAACTTATAAGCTCATAATAATATTAATATCGCAAAATTGGTTTTTGGATGTACTTATTGAGGATTTTACAACTATTTTAGTAACTCTACCATAGATTAGACCACATTATCATCATATATTTACGTTGGGGATGGGATTGGGCAGATTCCGGCAAAAACTGGAATTACTCAATCCAGGTTGTGAAAGAATGAAAGGTGACAACAATATTAACATAACACCACGCCTGTATTTCCCAAAAGGGTAGGCAAAAGTGTATAATAGGTACTACCTACATTTTTGTTAACTCTATTAAGACTTCGGGGCTCTTCTGGTTGCTTTTAAGAATTTCCTTATGGAAAAATCTTATAATACTGTCTACGCGCTGTTCGAACTTCGGATCGCAAGCTAAGCAGTCGCATTTACGACCACTAGATCAACGAGGCAGTTTAATTCTATAATTGTACGATCATTGACAACAAAATTTACCTTTACAAGCAATTCATGTTATTGCTAGGCTACCTTGTTGCCTTTGTTGTTTCCTTTTTCTAACGTTATCGCTCTTGTATGCACATTACAGTATCTACTTATTAATAACAATGCTGATTTATCCTGTACTATGTCATAATGTGTCACGTCCGTATTATCTTTACTAAAGGCGCTCGCAGACAAACTGCAAAACAACATTTTTGTTGATCGATAAAACTTAAAATTGAAAGGAATGCTTTGAAATGACCGCTACATAATATTTGACGGCCGTAACTCTTAAAGTTATGATATGAAAGTCGTAAAGAATAACTCTGATCATTAATAATGTCGATTGATATAAACGACTGTTTTTTTATTACTTTTTATTAGGGAATTCCATCAATCAATTTTAATTTGTTCTTGCATTTTTCGATGATTAATGATTGGGTGTAGAATTCCGTAATTTGACCGTATCTTTAGATTCCATGTCATCGGATCTGATATGATCATTATCAGCATGGTAAGCTTCTTGTACTCGATATTTAATTAGTTGAAGTGCTAATTTTTGTGCCATTTATTTTTATCTAACCCGTAGTACTTTTGTACCGTCTACCCTATGACTTGGCCAAAAAAAAATTCTATAACTACTCTAATAAGACGACCAGCCGGCTTAGCATGACCAATTCTATCTCTATTCTACCAAAGAATAGACAAAGTTCTTTCTATCAAATTGTTATCTCTTCTGCCTGAGCACGCGGCGACCCGTGCTTAGTTTACCAGAATTTTGTCTACTGAAGAATAGAGACATTTATTCTCTTCATTGTATGCATACGGTAGAAATCTTTCTACAATTTGTCACTTTGTCTATTTCTTCTGTAGACTTAACCCGTTTCTATCGTGGTCATGTTAGGCGGAAAAATCGATCGATCAAAATGCAATGCAAATCTGTAAACATCTCAACCACGTAAGTATATTTATTAGGGGCCGTCCATTAATCACGTGATGTTTTTTAGCAACTTTTTGACCCCCCCCCCTGGTGATACGTGGTGAGTTTTTGAATTAACCCCTCCCCCCCTACCCAAGATCACGTGTATTTTTTTGGTACAAATTATCTTAATTTTTTTCAGAATATTATCTTTAAATACAAAAAAAAAATCGATTTAAAAATCGCACGTTCTATGAAAAAATAAATACACGTGATATCTCACTACACCCCCCCTCCCCCATTGTGATATTTCGTGATTTTTTCCGAACCTCACGTGATTAATGGACGGCACCTTATGGGTCGCGCGTGTTTTTATAATAGGTTGGGGAAAAAGTTACTTCGCATTTTTTAAGAAAATTCAAAACATTTTTTAATAAAGTTTATATACAGTTAACTAAAGTATGTAGGTACCATTTTGTTCGATAACTTTTTGCTATCTTGGAGGTAAGGACATGATCCCATTGCTATAGAAATTTTGGGACTTCTGGTCAAAATACCGCGACAAGTGGTTTTGGCAGTCCTCTCGTGATGTTAACCTGACACTGCCTAAATAATTCTGAAGAGACCGAAACAGGTGGAAATCTGAAGGTGCAAGGTCAGGACTATACGGCGGATGCATTAACACCTCCCAGCAAAACTCTTAATTTTTGTTGGGTGGCTAAAGATGTGTGAGGTCTAGCGTTATCATGATGTAAAACCACACCCCTTCTGTTGATTAATTCCGGCCGCTTTCTCTCAACTTCTTGCTTTAATCTCATCAGTTGTTCGCAGTAGAGTTCAGAATCGATAGTCCTGCCTGGTGGTAACAGCTCATAATGAATAATGCCCTTCCAATCCCACCACACACACAGCATCACCTTGTTGCGAGTCAACCCGGGTTTCGCCACAGTCTGTGAAGCCTGACCGACCTTTAATCACGACCTTTTTCGCACGTTCTTGTCATACGTGATCCACTTTTCATCACCAGTTATCAGCTTCTTCAAAAATGGTTCGGTTTCATTACGTCGTAATAAAGAATCACAAATGAGTACACGGTTCATTAGGTTTCTTTCAGTGAGCTCGTGAGGTACCCAAATATCGAGCTTTTTTGTGTACCCCGTTTTTTTCAAATGCGCCAAAACTGTTTTGTGGTCAATTTCCAGTTCTTCAGCTACGTCGTAACTACTGGTATGCCGATCTTGCTCCACTTTTTCAAAAATGGCATCCATTTTATCCGTAATAGGGCGACCAGAGCGACGTGCATGTTTGACATCAAAATTTCCGGATTGAAAACGCTTAAACCAAATTTGTGCTACTCTCACAGACACTACACTAGGTCCATAAACATCGCAAAGGACGTCGGCAGTTTTAGGCTTGATATGGTACAGTAATAAAAGCTTAACCAAAAATAAAAATATATTTTAATTGTTCTTTGCCTAATTTATCTTAGATATTAAGAATTGGAATCAAAAATCGACATAAATAAGAAATAAAATGATTATGCCGTTGACATTTTGAAAAAACCACTAAAACAAAAACGGGTGCATGCTGGCTGGCGCGTGCTTCCACAGAATATCATGGTGACAGCAACTAAAACCTTTGAATTGAGAACTCATTAGTCGGGCTGTACTTCACTGGATCATTCACACCATACTTAACCTCACTGACAGAAATAAGAATATTTCTCTTTAACCCAATTACGTACAAAAACAAATAAAAAATGAATTTAAATACTCTTGAAATACTCGATCACACCAAACTAATTTCATATCTGTACCGACTTACACAATCTGAGGCCTAGCGTTCTATGGGCGTCTGCCAGTGCCCTTTTTTTCGCGGCTTGCGTTGCATTTTTACCTTTTTTGTAGTAAAATTTCAAAATGTATCGAATTTCTTCATTAGATTCACTCATCTTGACGGTACGAAAAACAAATAAAAATCACACATTTTCCTAATTTGAATTTGGAATTATGTTCTTTAAAATTTAAACTTTCAATGATACCAAAACCAGCCAGATACAAATAGTATAGCCAAAGAGATTTTATTACAAGTTCATACATACTATAATGCGAAAAGACTTTTTCCCCAACCTAATATGTAAGTATAGAAGTAATTTGCGTTACAACTGTAACACTTCTAGCTACATGGCACGTGTTTTGTTATTAAGCTCATTGGGTGACCGACGATGTAGGTAACTACGTAATTTAGTGCCCGATGACACGTCCTGCAGCTTCTTACCAATTTGTTGAACTGTGAAGACGTAGCATAGTTATGTATGTAGGTATAGCAGCTGTACTAAGTATTTTAAAAGAAAGCTTCACTGAAAATCTACAGACATTAACATTATTAGTAGGTAATCAGTAATCACACGTCATTTTAATTATTTGCAAGCTGCAAATAATTAAAATGATGTGTGAATACCTGATTACTAAATGTTTTGTTTGCAAGCTGCAAATAATTCAAATGACTTGTGAAAAGAACAGAAAATAATGAACACTTCAGTAAGTAATACGATTATTGCTCAAACTAAATCATGATGCTTTTCAGTAGCATACATAGTTACATACTGCGTATCTAACTCCCGCGGTGGGTCATTGACCTCAGTAATGATACAAACTAATGTCGCGGTTTTAGTACCTACCTAGGTTCAGCTTTAATTATTATTATTCCAGGCTATTTGTATCCATGGTAGTACTCATTTAATGCCAGTATTAATATACATAATGCTATAGTAGTTCTGATAGCTCTCGAGATGGTGATTTCATGATTTGATTTTGGTAAACACTTTCTTGTTATAGTTGGTTTCTATTTTGACAGCTGATTACGTCTTATCAAAATTATTCCTCGTGTTGTGATGTGATGTACCTACCTACCTACCAATTTATAATTTCGACTTCAAGCCAAATATTGTAGAAAATGCAATTAGTAATTTCTTGTTTAGCTGCTATAATAGTAGTAATAGTATTTTTTTATGGCAGACTGGGAATGCTCAGCGTTCCTCCATTACCAACATTTAATCGGATACAGATTGTATCGATTATAAAATGGAGAACGGAAAGATAATCGCAGCCATATCAACCAGAGTTAAATATTAAATGCTCAATATCATAACTTCTCTTGTTCGATATTATTATTTCTGGCTGAAAACAACAAACAGTCGTATAATATTTAGTATTCATACTTACATTCAATAATCAACATGCGAAAACAGTATTAATATTCCAACAATAAACTTTTACAGCCTACAGTGTTGTTGACTGCCAATCCCTGCCATTACTAAATTGTATTCTAGGCTCGGAACCAGACATCTTTTGTACTCAATTTTGTAGGAATTCTGATAGAATTAAATTAATGAGGTTGTTAAGTTATTCATAATTCTTACAGTCGAATGGTCTACTGGACAAAAGTCCACCATATTTTTTCTTTCGCATATTACTGCAGTCTTTTCGTTGATTTTTGGCAATCTCTACGTCGAGGTCTAGATTATTATGGGAACCTTATGATTTTGTGTTTGCGCTCTTTTTGAGGCACCTACCTCCTGGAGATTTTAGCTATTAATTTTTGCCTTGGCAGCTATAGTAAAGTTGAAAAACTTGCTTTTCAGTTGCAACCATGTTGATATGAAGTTGTTAAGGATAAAGCAGTGAA
This sequence comes from Thalpophila matura, assembly GCA_948465475.1. Lineage (NCBI taxonomy): Eukaryota > Metazoa > Arthropoda > Insecta > Lepidoptera > Noctuidae > Thalpophila > Thalpophila matura. Next base: position 6,313,180 of record OX419198.1, on the reverse strand, counting down.
GTAAAGTTAAGACGTTACGAAACTGTTCTATATCAGTTATTGCATTAATTGAAGCCATAGTAGGTCAAACAATATTGGCATGACAGTTACCTAACTCTAAATTGCAATAAACGAGTTTTTGACGCTATGACCGCTTCAGGCGTTAATGTAACCCTTGCGGTCCTTGACCAGGCTTGATTGGTTGCTAAACTTGTATAAATTTAAGCTTGGAGCAACCTACTTTTAGGTAGGCCAATCATTTTCTTGCAGACAGTAGGTACAGTAATTTTTTTTTAAGTGCCCTAAAAGATAAATACTAATTAATACTAAATATAAATTACCATTTGTATATTTGGAAGTTTTTAGTCTTAACTAGTTGAAGACCAAGTAGATACCTATCACCTCTTCTATCACCTATCACATTTCTGCATTAGTTCCGTCTAGGGAATGCAATCTCGCGAGATTTCCGACCAAGCCGAGATCTCGCGAGATCATTAAACCAATCTCGCGAGATCTCGTCGTTTACGAGATCTCGCGAGATTGAGTATTTTTTATTGAAAATGTATGCAAATTATATTCATTCCATTTACTGATTATCAACATGTAAGATAAAAATAGATAATGCATGTAATGTGACATATTTATATCCGTTTTATTGCAAAATAAGACATTACCTCCCTTACTAATAGAAGATGATTAAATTAAACAGCTTTAGCGTCTATTATCATCTCTATTCATTGTCATACAAATGAGAAGGATAGTTGTATATTTAATCAGTGGTTAAAGTTAAGAGGCGTATACATAAGTAAGGGGGTAGTAATATATTTAACCATCAGGTTATAATTTCTGTCTTTTAAAAGTTATTTTTGAAAATAACTTCTCAAAAAACAGCACATCAAGGGTTTCATCTGACAGACGGTGACTCCTGACTTTGCAGGCCAAGTAGGTACCTACCTACCCTGCGGCCGAAAATGCTCGTTCTGCCTCAACACTCGTAGGAATCACAGACGATAGGCAATTACACACACGGATTATGCTACTCCGCTCAATCTCGGCAATCTCGCGAGATCTCGTACAGAAATTGGGCGAGATTCAATCTCGTAAAATATGGCGAGATCTCGCGAGATCTCGCCATATATCTCGATATCGAGATTGCATTCCCTAGTTCCGTCCGTACAAATTCTGTTCCATTTTTTAATTTACCTACCTGATGGTAAGTGCCAATCCACCCTATCTCTTCCACTAGCTGAGACCTCTCGGTAATTTGTAAATTGCTGGAAGTGATAGTCCAGAAGTTGAACATTTTCCAATGTTAGTTACTCTCTTAGATGCTTAATAATAGCTTGGTACAATTCCTCATTAATATCATCTTAACAAGAAGTAAAAAATGAGGTCTATTGAAAACAATAATACAAAAGCATTACAAAAGGTATTAATTCCACTTCCATCTCCCGGCCTAAGTGTATCATTAGCTAATATACGTTGATGAATCATTCATGATTGTAGCTCTCCGTTCTAAAGCATGGTTTATACTAGACAAGCCGTGGGCGCTGGCGTGATCACAGCCTTCCACAGATTATACAGGGTGGCAGGTTAGACAGTGGAAATATTTTAAGGGGTCATTGTACTCATAATTATGAACATATTTCACTATGGGACCAACCCTGAAATCGCGAAAAAAAAATCAGCTGTTCCATACATTTTGGTTCACATAACTCAACAAAATGTATGGAACAGCTGATTTTTTTTTCGCGATTTCAGGATTGGTCCCATAGTGAAAGTTGTTAATAATGATGAGTACAATGACCCCTTAAAATATTTCCACTGTCTAACCTGCCACCCTGTATAAAGCATTTATTTTCAATTTTCCGTCACAAAATGGCGGTTGTTGACTCTGTGAATTGTTGCTTTGGTTATTAATAACTGACTTGTTATAATAACAGGGTGTTTTGTATATGAGCTTGTTTAGATTGGTAGGTGCTTAATTTTAATGAGAATTGTAGGCAATTTTGGAATTATTGTTATGTAAAAGCCTTGAGATGAAGACAGTCATTTAGGTATACACTATTAAATAGCTTGTAGGCTGTTTTAAAGAATGTCTGTCTCTATTTGTTTCTGTTCTTTTTTTTATCCGCAGATGATTGGATAAATGAGTGAGTCAGTACCTATCTATAATGTTTTTAAGCATATTTAACATAATAAGTGGAAAGTAGTCTCTACCTACCCAATTGAAGTCACACCTACCTGCAATATCTGGCGTAATTATAAGTTGTTCATGACTTACCTAGTTCATACGCCCGAAACAAATTGAGTAAGGCCGTACCTACTAAGACATTTGTTATTTTGAAAGCCTGTGTAACGCCTAAAATAATATTCAATTTTATAGTTTGCAAAATGTACCTAGGTACCTTGCAAAAACAGGTAGTAAAATATTAAACGCGCTGTATGTAGATCAAGCCTACTTTCACAGTAAAAAAAGAAAACAATATCGATACCATATTCACAATTCCATTCCAAATTCAAAATTTGAATAAAGTCGTTACTTACTAACTGGCTGGCTATAAACATTGCGGTGCCACATTTGCATGACAACGGTCGTCGGTTCGGCGAGCCCATTCAACTGTGTCTGTACGTCCAAATTGAAATTCGGCCTTCGTCCTTAGCCCTCACAAACAAGACTACAGCCATTTTTAGCCTCCGGTCCGACGGGCAGCGTGACATCATCGGAATTGATGTCAGAAATGCAGTTATTTACGTCGAAACGACAACAGATTACTGTTTTGTATCGCTTCTTATTTTATAATTTACATGCATAATACGCGAATGATTCTTATTGGATTAAGCAGGATAATAACTTGAGGATCGGCAGTAGCGTCTTCATCAACGCCAATACATTGTAATGGTCACCAATCGGTTTACCAAGTGTGATTTTATGGCTAAACGCAAGACCTTGTAAAGGTTTATGGAAAGGATTTTGTATCTGTGATAGAGTAATGTAAGTACGGTGGACATTTATCTGATTTATTGTGCCATGTTTCGTTTACCTAAGTAGGTACTAGATATCCCATGATGGACTTTTAGTTACTTAGCTCATATTTTTCATTTGCATCTAAACCTGCGTAGGTAGTAGTACCTACCTGAATAAAATACGATGAAAGAATATTTCAAAACATTAACACAGCTCGTTGAAGTTTTCTGCAGATTGTCGTAGAGTTATTTTGTGTATTAGAGTTTGATCGGGCCTGTAATCCATAGGGTTTCACTGTGCTACGAGAGCAAGGTAAAATTGTCTGGAGTTCTTTTCCGTGTAATCTTTTTGCTGAAATGTCTTTGTTATCTGTTGCTTTGAGATGCGGAATAAAATTTTGCGTTAACTATAAAATATCATAAATTAATCTCGTCTGCTCCACTTTTCGGCTCAATCGCCATTTAGTTCAATGATCAAAACGTTAAATTATAATTAGTCTTGCTAACCTTAACTTGCTCGGATAAACTCTTGGTATTTGGCCGCTTACGAATAGTTTAACTCACAGTTATCGGCAAATCAGTTCTGTCCGTCGATAAGTTGGCCACAAAGGTTGTCTTGATAATATAGGTATTTGTCGTTTGCCGATCCCCTTCGACCTTTCGTTATCTGTATCTATTGCCGGCACGAATTTGCATGTGAACAGTCATCGGATTGGATAGAACGGCACGCTTTCGTTGTACAGGCGTGACCGACAGCCATGCCCAATATGTTCTATTGAATATGCAATTTCGCTTTTAGTTACAATGTATGCTTGAAAGTATGTCAGCCAGGTACCCCGGAATTTTAAGCTCATTTAGCAAATGGCTTGTTTCCTCTGTCGACGCTGTTTGCATTTTTTGTTGTTAATTCACTGATGTTCATCTTAAACATTTGAATGGCTACGTAATTGAAGCACTTACAATATTAAAACATTTCTGGAATAAACGCGGCCATTTTCATCTTTGCGCAGGTGAGAATTAAGCTCGTTTCCGCCATGACAAAAGCTTCGTGGAAGCACCGTTTTGTTTCCTGCCCCTAATTCTATAGTCGTCATGAGCATTCGTGTTCATGTCCGCTCTCTGTAATTTGCTAATTATGCTGTCGCTTGCAAAATTGCCCTTTAGCGTCGTACTTTCACTGCTGTTGCGAGTTAAAGCTATCGTACTAAGCCGATGTTCCAGGAAAGGTCTATCGTCCTTTAATATCTGTCCAAATTGATAATCGTGCAGTCCTAGAAACTTACTAACGAGCGAAATAACGGTATTATGGCTGTACGTAAATCTAGCTATTGGCTGGCCTTCAGGTAGATACCATCTGTACCAATTGTGCAGCTCTCCATTCCCACGTACCTTCTACTTGGGAACATCTGGTCTTATTATAGTCACATTTCTAGCAAGTTTAATGCAATCTTGCAGTGAAATATGCAAGGAGCTCCGCAATTCGACGTCTCAAAGTGGAAAAGTAAAAGATGCTTTTCGTAGATGAATTTTTCAACGCCTTGTATTTCGGATGCATATTGAAATAGCTTTTGCCTCTGCACATTGCAGCCTCCAAAAGAGAACAGATGACGACGCTGACGTATTCATACTTTTGAAATACCTACCTAAAAGTTGTTTCACATTTAGATATCTACCTCGGATCCCTTTCACACAAACATGGCAGCTCTTGGAATTGCTTTTTTATTGGAAGGTGGCAGTTTCAATAACCGTTAAACGTGAAGCGATCGGTAAACATGGCGGTAAGTTCAACCTTTTTAGATACCACGTCTGATTACTTGACAAGGGTGTACAGGGGTCCAAGTGATTGGGTTTGTTTTGGTACAAAATTGACTGTACCGTGATTCGGGATTTCTGTTTGTTGGTAAAATGATATTTAAAAAAGGTTTTCGTATTGATTATGGCTCGGTGGCTGTATCGCCTTTATTCTGGATAGCTCTAGCATTCAAAGAAGAAATATTGAACACTAACGATATACTACGTAAGACTCTAGAATTTATCGGAAGTAAAGCATGATTTCACGATATTTTCCTCAACATGAGTGAAATGGACTTTAGAGTAATGATTTATTTAGATCTAGAATATAGCTTGCAGTTGCCAGCACATTCATTCAAGCATAATAGTCCTCTAGGGTCGACAAAAATAGATTTATTACAAGAATCAAAACCTACAAACCAATAAAATATCTTTGCCTTCATCAAAGACAGCGTTCATTACTAGATTTCTCCTGACTAGACTAGACTTCGCAATGTAATGACAGATAATGGTTGGCTACCAAATATAGTGCCCGTCGTGTTCTGAACTAAAAACTGCGTTAAAAATTGTTACGGTGTGAGCACAGAGGATTTCTGTGGGTGCGTGTGAGCTTAGTGCTGAAATTTTTGATGGGTTTCTTAAAACGAATAGAAAGTAGGGAAAAATAAATTATTGTACAATATTCCGGAGACTTAAATAATTTAGATCTTAATATCATCATCGCATAAGCAGTAAGTGCACTGTTCTATAAATTACCTAAGGCTTTGTGTACATCATCCTCCTGCACTTATCCCATCTATTTGGGTTCGCAGCATACCTATCCTTTTCTTCCATAATTGTCTATCAGCCATCATCTCATTAGTTGCTCCTTCTGGCCATAACATCTTTCATTCAATGCATCCAACGTTTCTTTGGTCTTCGTCTATTCTTATGGCCATCTACATTTATACTCAAAGGCATCCACATTCATACCTAAGGCTTGATCTAGGGAAACCTGTTCGTAATTGGTATAATGTGCCCCTAACTCGCAAGCAAACAAAAGATCAACACCACCCATTAGTCCAACAAGAAACTGCGGATAGTGCTAACAATTCCAGCTATTACGTATGTAAATCTGAATCCCTCTATTTTTACTGACTAGAGCAAAATTGCAGAACACGTTTACCAATTTCGAAGCTACGGTCTGCCAAGTGTCGGTACGGTCAACGCAAACCATAGACGGGACGGGGTGCTTTCAGACTAAGAAACGGAAATTCTTATAGAAGTAACATATTCGGTAGCATACGCTTTTGAGGTCCAGGCTTGAGGATCAGATGTGATAGGTACTGTATTTATGATGTAGGTCACATGGTTGACAGTGGATCACTTTTTTTCAGACTTCTCTAGATGATAAACCGATCGTCGGTTTTGTATGAAAAATAGACGTGAGGCTTGGATATTTATCGTATATCAATAAATTTTACCTTTTATATCTTCAGGTGTTTATTTAAACAAGTAATCGAAAGTTTTTTAAAAAATGGGATTTGATCCACTGTGTACTATGGATGGTAAACAATGGATCGCCCCATGGTGAACAATGGATCAAGGGGTTTATGAGGCGTAATAAAAGACATTTCGTTGCGAATCAACTTACTATATTAACATAGAACCTCCTCCTTTTTGGAAGTCGGTTAAAAATAAAAACAAAATCAACATTCTGTTGTTTTTAAAAACATAATTATTATTTTAATCAAAGTATTTTTGTGATAACAAGGCAGAAGCAATAGAAGCAACATTTGCATCTAGGTTAAGAACAAAGGAAGCAAAAACAAATCAAAACTTTTAAGAAAAAATAATAATTAAAGATCCTATTTGTTATTTAGTAGGTATTTTTTTTTGTTAAGGGTATGACTACCTCAGTATATCAACTCTATAAAATCTCATAAATGTCCTTTATATAAACTATTAATGACTCAACAACCAGCTGTTATCGAGCTGGTTGTTGAGTCATTAATAGTTTATATACACTTTGACATTTTTACTTAAGGCAAGTGAATACTTGTTGTGAATACTTTTCGGACTTTATAGTTTGGTGTCAGGCGATGAGCATCCCCCCTTTTATTGTACCTTTGTAAAGTAGTGAAGGCGATGTTGAATTCTTGGGCCGCTTGTCTTATACTTTTCCCAGACTTTATCGCATCTAACGCATTTTTCATTTGGTTCTCCGTATGATTGTCTATTTTTCTGTCCGTTTTCTTTCTTCCCATTCTGTAAATTTAGTTTATTTCAATATTTCAATTTATTAAAAAACATTATTTAGCTTTAAGAATAAAAGTAATTTTAAACATCATGGCCTTAAATTACTTATCACCAAGTACACAGTGAATCGCGATCCACGGTGTACTCAGTGGATCAGATCCACCGTGTACACAGGGAATCAGATCCACCGTTCACCTTAGTGGCGTTTCACACAGAAGCAGGAATTTACACGTTAAATACAAAGAGCTTGTTAGTTATTATAATGATAAATTACAGCTTATTGATAACGTCAAATAGTAGCAATATAATATCATCGAAATTTATAGTAGTTTTGCAAATATAAACAGAATATCAACTCACTTTTTCGGTATTTTGAGCCAAGTTGAAATAAAAATTCACTGTCACACGTTGTTACTTGAACACAGCCGCTTGCGAACTAAGGGAGCGTGGATTACGTGCGGGGGGGCGTCTGTAACCGCTAAAATCTTATCGCTACCTATACTAGTTTCGCCAATGTGTGGGTGGTCCAGTGTACCCTACTGATCCACCGTTAACCATGTGACCCTATACCTATAGTCCACAATAAAGATGATTTTGATTTTGATTTTGACTGTATCTGGCGTTTGGTGAACTTGTAGTGTGTGCAATTGAAGACGATGGATATTATAAAACAGCAATGGAAGTCGAGAGTTTTACTGCATGCAGTGATACAATAAGAATTTTGAAAACCAGATATTTTTTATCCCAGAAACACCAAACATGGGTTTTTTTATTATCTAAAATTTGAATAGTAGACACTGTAAAATAAGTCGATAATCGATATGTACCGTCTGATATATATTTATAAATGCCAATTGCTTACTTTGTCGCGAACACATTTGGCCTATATGCTACACTTGCCATCTGAAGCACCTTTACCTAGGTCGTTGAATCACGCCTGTGATTAGGCACGTACGAGCCAAATAGAGAGAAATGGTTTCGAGGGACGCAGCTTTATTAATCATTGTTTTGTTATGTTTTATCATTGGTATTATTGTGTGAGAGATCACGTGTGGCGGACGTACGCAACTCAGGCCATAGGAAGTATAGCTAGATGCTCTAATTAAAACACTATTGTTGTTGTTTTATTATATCGGTAGTTATAGAACACTAATTGGTCTTTATACCTATAGGTTTATATGCTCCGCCTAATCCGGTCGTTAATTTGTTGATTGACGTATTTACTTGTTACGACTAAAGCAAGCTATCCAATATAATTAAAATGGTAATTTTAAGTAGGTACTTATAGGCAGTTGAACAAAGTTAATCTTGAAAGAACAAAAGCTTTGCTTCCCTTCATTCAAGAAAATAACCACGTAGACCAAACACAAGATTCACCGTTCGCTCCAGTCTAAAATGTTAGTGCACATCTAAAATGGAGTTCACTAAACCTATTACAGAGTTTTGTCTTACTTTTTGCCTTTTTGGTCGTTCAGTAGGTAGACACGGGCACGGGCCCGACACGGTTGGTATTCGATCTATCGAGACGCCGCTTTACCGAGTCATCCAGGAAATGAATTTAAGAAGGAACAAACGATTCTACTTCAAATCGAGTTGACAATCACTAAACGTCTCGAACATTCTAGCAAATCCTTTATTTTTACTACATAGTGTAAATCTTAAGGGAGCTCCAACTTAAAATTTCAACAAACAATTTTGATTAATTTGACATCGCCAAAATTGTTAAGCATATATTTCGTTTTTGCAAATTGTACAAATTGTACCTGCATAAAAATATTCAAAAGTTGGTGGCTCAGAAAATAATGAAAATAATTTGCAAACCGAGCAGTCTGGTCCCTAGAGAAAGTTTTCTTTTCATAGATAATTACTTCCATCGTTCGTCTTTTGCCTATGGTTCGCTCAGGTAAATTAAGCGCGGTGTTCACTGTAGTAATTACGGCAAATTGCTACCATTGTGCTCCGCGAGCTCCGCCAGTCTACCGATTAAGCCGCCGTGTTGGGGCTTCACTGGGTCCTAATGGAATCTCTGCTTGATTTATTTAGTTGTTTGCGGAATGGTATCACGTTTTAAATAATCATGTCTCCCGTTTTACACGTTATTACGGAAGTAAAATTATCTTTTTGTGTTCTAATAGCTAATACATACCCTTTATGGTATTTGCGCTAAGTTTGATATTGAGTAGGCCTGAAATACTTAAGTACCTACCTATAACATTGGAGTACAAAAAGGGCTAAAAAAAAACTAGCAGTAGCAACAACTGTATTGAGAAAGTTGTAATCAATGGGTGCAAACTGTTGCAAATGAAAGCAAGGTACCATACAATAGCAATTAATCAAACATCCGAATGGTTAAATAAAACAACATAACATTCCTTAAAAGTTACAAGTCCATATGATCAGACTATAATTCATGTTTCCTAAAATATATAATAAACAAATTGAACGAAACAGCACTTGATGAAAGCACCAATTAGTGCCAACAATAGCACTTGGACGCAGCGTAAATTAACACTGTCCGTTCGTATTGTTGACGGCTAACTTTTCAATGGCTATCCATGTGGATTTTGAATGAAAAATGTTTCAACCAATGTTTGTACAACGCTGTTCAATTAATGGCGGTTCGATAACAAAATGAAGGTTGTTTGCAGCGTTCCATGCATGTAAAGCATGAAGTTTGTTCAAAAAAGGCACAATTTTATTTTCGAAAGCCATATTTTCGTTTGATGAGTTGCAATTTCAACCTTGGCCTATTGTAATTTTACTAGCTTGTCTAGCGTGATAACTACGATAATAAATTGCTTACCTTTTTAGATATCTACCTACCTACCTAAGTAAATCCATATTCCGCAGTAGTCTATAAAAATGTTTAAATAATGTTAGGTAGCTGTATAGACAAACAGGTAACACTCTATAGTCTATACAATATTTAAATAATAACACCAAGCTTGTCTTTTATTAAGTTTGTCTATGAAAGTAGAATTTATGGGGATTCGGCCCTTGTTTTCAATTTATTGACGCTTTTATTCTTGTCCAGCCAATGTGCCCTCATCAAATCAAATTTATCATGAATTGGGTACTTCCTGTGTAATGACGACCATAAACTTAATTCTTAGGTAAGTACAACTTTTGTATAATAGAGGATAACTTGGGAAGGCACCACATGAGTAGATAAACGTTTATCTACTCATGTAAAGGCACTATCTAGAAAAATACAACATTTAAAACAATATCAGCCGTTGCCGAATTCTAAGTACCAATCGACTATGATTTTCTTGGTTTCGTGAATGTTTTATTAATTATTAAAAGTAATAAGAGAAAAATGTACCTACTTGTTAAAAAAACCGGCCAAGTCGTACTCGCGCACCGAGGGTTCCGTATCATTTTTGGACGTATAAAGTGAAAAAATCCGGACCGCATAACTAAGATTGTTTGTGAAGGAATTTTGATGATTTAAAAAAAAAACTGTACAAGTTAGGAACATCGTTTTATTTTTGGTGCCATATTTGGGTCAATTCCTATCAACTCTAATTATTTCAGATTTTTCGCCCCGCAAACTTCGGAGATAAGGGGGGGGAATGATATTTTTTTGGACATTTTTCATCATATGTCGAAAACTGTGAGACATAAAATAAAAATATATTTTGAAATGTGCAGATCAAGCCCTTTCAAATGATATGTCACTTGACCTAGTAACCCCACTTTGAAATTTCGGACCCCCACTCCGGCCCCTTTTGCAATGAAAATAAAAATATTTTTGGACTTTTTTCATTTATAATAAAGTTGAACAAGCATTCTTTATAACTGTTCCAAATTTCAAGTCGATAGCATAAGTAGTTGCTGAAATAAGCAGGTGTGACAGATAGACAGACAGACAGACAGACGAAGTCGCACCATAAGGGTTCCTTTTTTACCATTTTGGTACGGAACCCTAGTAAGCAGCAGTACGATGAGAATTCACATAAATCTTGAGGCTCACAAATGCCAACGAGTTTCCAACATGCTAGCTTGCGGACTAGGCTTCATAAATTTGCCATAACTCTGCGTACGTAGCATGCAGTCTTCTGCCGGATTAAGCCCATATTTTTCGTGGCAAACGTGCCGTATCGCAGGCTATATTCTAGCTCGGTTTTCACTATACCTAGTACATTATACATATTTTGTGTCTACTCCACGGAGGAAGTCTCTGTTACATTTAGTGATTGCTGCTTCACTTTGGAATGCAAGTTGCATTTTGCAATATCGTAGACTTACCTTATTTGAGCTCCAATAAAGTTATGTTAGCATTAAATTGAATTTTCATGTCTCCAACTTTCGGTAGCAGCTGCCTAAAGAGAATGCGTAGCAGCTGTGCTTACAGTATGCAGTCGAGTGTTTTATTAAGACTTTGAGAGTACAAACGCACCCGGCTATACTACTAATAACGTTATCTAAACAAAGAAGACGTAATCATAATCTGTTTATAGACATGGCTAGTCGACAATTCTAGCAGCGGTCACTAAACAAACGATTTTTTAGTTCAGCCAGAGAAAGAGAATTAGGCAGCAGATAGGTACTCATAATCTCATACAGTTCAGAGCTAAACTAGTAAGTTCAGATTTGTTGCCAGTATAAATAGAATTTTACTCGCATTTTTTACAACTGTTAGTATGGCGTGCTACCACAAATATGGAAGCAATTGTGGCTCTAATCGCCTCGGGCGGCGGCATGTTGCGAGATCCTAACATATTAAATTTTCTTGATCATATTGCGTTTTTATTTACTTCGCTACACGTTTTCACAGAAAATAGCTTTCAATGCTTACAAAAATTGGTAAATGAAACGTTTAGTATTAATATAAATAAATGTTTTGCAGCCAGTGCCATAGAACTAATTAGTGCTTTGGACCAATTTAACTTCAAGCCTTGTTGATTGATGTGTCCAGCTTTTTATGACATCTCTACAACATCTAACAATAATTAGGTACCTACTTATGTTATGTTTGATTTGTTTTCTATTTTTCTATAAAACCGAAATTTCTAAAAACATTGCCAGGATCATCCATTATTCTACCTCTGGCTTTTACCCGTAACATTTATATAACTTTGCCGAGATGAGAAAAGGTGGCTCATGTTATTGTTATTCGTTTTTCTTCCGTGCCATCGTAACTGCTATTTATTGGGTCAGTTCCTCCTGGACCTCACCGTTTAGTTGTGGAAGAACTTTTAAATAATAAGTTATTGTTCGAAGTATAAGCTATTACTTAACGGTACGCCTTCAGTACCTAATGTTTCAATATTAGGAGTTTTTTTCTGTCGAAAGTTTTGGTAATAAGTACCTACTTTTCTTTGTACTTAGTGGTTCGATAGGAATGCGTAGGTACTCCAATACTATTATCAAGTAAGTGTACTTTCTTTATGTTTTGGCAAATTTCAAATGTTTCACAGGCCGAAATAATTATTTAGACTTCAAAACAAAATTTATTTTCTCGTTGGTTGGAGATCGTCCTACTCTCCATTAAATAAGAATTTTATTCATATGGCTATAATTATCTACTCCAAAATCAAGTCCTTCCTAACTAAATCCTAACTAGGTAGAAAATAGAACGAAAGGTAAAACCTGCCATTCTAAATTATTATTATGAAAATATGTTTTCATATATACTAAGTACAGGAAACAGGCCTTTATGTGGTGATGTTCCTGTCTTTGCTGAGCTATTAAAATAAATGTAGTAAGTACATGAAGCAAGCCGCAAGTGAATGAAGTAGGTAAATTATGTGTGCAAAACTCTGGGTGAATCGTTATAGGCATGCCAGTATTTTCCCTGTCTCTCCCGGGTATCGTGCAGCTAGCGACCGACATAGTTTGTGCAATGTTCATTAGCGTTCGTTGCATGTCCTGGGATTAAAGATAAACAGACAATTAGCTGCTTATTATTTCGGGTCAGGTTTTCATTTTAAATGTTGGTTTGCTTCTGGGAATTATAATGTACGTCATCATATTTTTATGCAAGTTTTTCAGCAATCCATTATTAGTGTACCTATTCCTTATTAATAACGGAATAGACTGTGTTCAGTTTTCCTTTATTTATTTATATTTTTTTTTTTTTACTTTATTTATTATAAAACCTTTGCTAATCCTTTACAGTACAAGTGGATCTCTCAATAGTAATTGAAGGCTATAATATAGGTAATTTGTGATAATTACAGACCGTAGTGACCGTTGCATGAGTAAAACTGAAACTATCGTATCTTTTCCAATAACAAAGCTTAGGTTTCGGAGCTGACATTCCGAAGAAGTTTAAATTACTTCAAGAATATTTTTAAAGGGCCAGCAGGAATTAAGTAGCACTCACAATTTTCTTTTTTTTTTTTTTGAGGATGGGAAATCATCAAATGACCCCTCCCGCTCTGGGCGGAGCGGAAGGGAGTGTCAGACTCTTACTGACTAAAACCCACCCGTGTTCCTTTCTTTGCCCTTTATGTTCCGGGTCAGCGGTATCCCTTTCGGACAATCCCGCTTTCCCGGCAGCATTGGGCCCTAGTGGGCCCCCTCTTCGATGCTGACATCTCTTTGAGGCGCGCGTGGAACACGTACGCGCCGTTCGGCACGGGCCTGGTCCTGATCGGACGGTGAGCTACCCATTACTCACCGCCCGCAGGCCCGCAGCACTCACAATGACAATGTCTTTCATTCTGTCAATGTAAAATATACATTGCGTTTATCTAATTGTTTAGCTGACGAACTTTGGAAACACATGAAGTGAAGATCAAAAATGAAAGTATCGCAGTAAACCATTTCGAAAAGTTACGATTGGTAACGATTGATAACAATCCGTTTTAAACTTCAGAAGCAGCGGTCCAATGTAATGAAGGCATGAGTGTGGTATTTAGGATAGGAACTGTAGCAACCATAATAATTATGCTCTATTCTATACATATTATAAGCTATGTAAGAATCGTTATACTAAATCTACAAGAACAGCAATAACAATACACATAGCAGAAACTGTTTATTTTATACCTATTGATACATTTTTCCTGGAGACTTCATTGGAGGATGTTTATGTATTTTATTTTTAGTTTATTATAGGCAGTCACAGTTTTATCACAGAACTTCAGAAGTTCTACTGCGTTGTTCTAAGTAGAAACCAGCTATTTATTTTTAATTTCAGTGCCACGTTTTTAAAACGGACAAATAGACAGACAAGTGAAATGAAAAAAAAAAATATGAACTGAAACGGAAATTGTATCAAGTGCAGTTGGTTGGTTTGGTATTGTAGATAGTTACATCTATAACTATGAATTGGTGTGATTTGTTGAACGTTTTAAAATATGTTGTGAGTTGCCAGCCGCAATGGGAAGATTCTCTTGCTCTGAAGCGAAAAAGTTCAGGTAAAGCAACTTATGTAGCTTCAGATAAAAGAAAGATAGGTCTATCTACAAACGATAGGAGTATAAAATTATCTTCTTGTATTTGTTTATTTATCTTTGTTATCCAATAAAGCTAAAGATGAAACCATAGATCTTGTCATTAACCTTCGTTCTTATTCCGCAACGCACTCGCAATCACAATCGCTGTCATTTTGAAAGTTCAACAACAACCAATGCGTTGAGCTGATTGTCGTAAGTGAACACGTAATTCAAACGTCAGGCAGACTGGCCCGGCCCGGACCGGACCCGCTTGTGAAGAGGAGTAAATTCGATTAGTGTAGGTAGTAAACTTGCAACCAAAAGCCACGGGCGTTGGACCTGCCTCAGACGTCATTTCAAAACATGTGCCGTATGTTTGCAGCCGTTTCCATAGACATTGTTGAAACGTCAAAATGAAAGCAATTATGATGGTGAATGCTTTATGAATGTTTAGTACCTACCTACCTACCATATATTGTTGGGAAAGCTATTGAAAAAGACTGAAGGCAATTTGATAACTTTGTGCTTCGGTCATTTTATCTATGCTTAACTTTCAAGGGAAGAAGACTTTATGATTTTGTTAGTTTTAATTTAACGGTCGATAAGACGCGAATTGTACAAAATGTGATGTCAACTGCTTTCAAATATAAACCAAAGGGCTTGGATACACAATTTCTAAATACCGTTGCTCATACCTTAATCAGTCCAAGTATAAAGGTATGACAAGACTCTGAATGCTCACTAATTATGGCGTAAGCATAATAATCAAATGAATTTTAATTAGGTATAGGTACGTGTTTGATAGTTATTTAGTTTATTCACACTTTTCTTCGTTAGAGAAAGGTCACTGAACTTTAATTTGACAGCTGCAGTTGTTGCCATAGATAAAAAATATCCTGATTTTGCTTTTTTTTGGTAGTTGGAAAGTCGCAGCACGGTTACATTCAGTCTATTCTAGGTGAAATTAACTGTAGGTACCTATATCAATGTTACTTCTTATTTTCTGCTACCTATTTAGTACAGTTTGAAGCAGAAACTTCTACGATATGAACGCATTTATTAACATTGTTTCAATAACAATTCATTTTTCTAACCTACCTAAACCCTATTTCCATTACAAATAAGCTCGGCTAGACATAGGTTGGTTAGTGTTCCCTGGTAGTAGAGTCAATGGCTTTCTATGCCGCCATGAAAACAATGATGTCGTAAGTTTTTATGTGATGCCCGCAAATGTCTTCTTCAACATCGCTTGACTGTGAATAACGGTCGCTATCCCTTTCACACACATAGATAGGTAGGTACATAGGACAATTAAAAAGTAACGTCGTAATTTTTTCTATAAGCACCTAAAACTGTTAGAAATTAAATGGTGGAATGAAAGTCTGATGTGTTTTTGTCACGATTTTAAGCTTTTGCGTCATGTTTTTATTCTAAATTGCAGACATTTGTTGAAGAATTTATGCCTAGACTTTGCTGAAAATTCTTTTCCTTTACTCGACAATACTTTTAGAAACAAAATCTGATTCTACTCACATGTTTATGCCACTATTTCAGCTAGTAAACGGGATATTTATCTAAATGGTTATCTAGAGACAGCCCATTTTTTATCCCTTTGTGTGGAGCAAAATTTGTAAAAAGAAAAACCTGTACCTACCAAACAGTAACAAAAATAGCATCACGGAAAAAAAACTAAGTTTACACAAAAACATTTTGGCACATAGGTACCATCCTTAACAATTTAGGCACAAAATATTTGACATGCCAATTACTTACCTCTCAATTATTTGCATCAACAAAACGATCGTATACCTACTAATGATATTATCACTATAGAGCACTCCTATTATCGGCCGCTATTGTTCATCTCGGCGCTTTTGGAGGAATGTATAATAAATTACATATAATCGGAGAGTCTCGGGACCTGCGATACGACATCCAGCGTCGCAAAACGAGAATTCTAAAGAAAAATCTGAAGGGTCTGAGGAAGTTTGCAGTGAAAAATATTTCTTTACCTACTAGCTTTTGTATGTATGTTTGCGTGTTTTTAGTTGTATTGTAAGTCTGCGGATTAATAAGGATACTTATATTTTTTCCTTATTTTCTTTAATAACAGTATAAAATATTGTCACTTTTCAGTTTGAAGTCATTGTGACGTTATTAAGTTAGTAGATCTTAATCTTAACTATCGTATTTCTATCGATCTACCTACGTCTATTTCCATAGTACCTACTACCTACCTACCTATTTTTACTGACAATAATAAATTATGTTTAAAAAGAAAACATTTCTTTTTTCTCTAGTAAATATTTGCTTAAGTCCATTTCCATCATTATTAACAACCAATCTTTCGCATTAATTATTTTGGTAGGATTTTATCTCGTAAAATGTCGTGATTCAAGGCTCGGTTGATCATTTCGCGGTAATTTAACGGGTTTTATGTTTCCCGTAATGGCACAGTGTCCTGGTTAATAGTGTAGAACAATTTATGGGAACGGCGTGCACACCTTTTAATACGGGATTTTTTCTCTTTTACTACCTTTTTCGTGACTGTTAGCATGGTTAGTCTTGATTTCATTATATCTACAACTTATTTAAAGCAGAAGAGATCTTCTGCGGTCGACAAAGAAAATAATTTTTAGTTTCTCGTTTAACCTTCGTTGATGAGATGCAAAAATTCTTGACGTAAAATTCTGTGCTGTAACAACAGCCCCGAACTAGATTTGGCTGATATTTGCTAAAGAGGGAGACATTACCCGTCTTTCTTAAATGTGGTCAAAGTAGACATTTTTGCCGTTTCACGAACGCTGCCACCGAAGTCAAGACATAGGTTTACGAAGAGAAGATATTTTTTTTATAAAGCTTAATATTTATGTTAAGTTGTTTATCTTATCATAGTTAGCTCCAGTAATATTATTAAACCAGCTTTAAATTATTCAATGGATGATTGTCGAAGACCTGGCAAAATTCGCATCAAACTAACATTAAATTTTATACGAGACAGTGCGGCTAGTATACAATTCTGTAAACAGAATAACAAGTTACGATTTTATAGTTATTACTTAACGTACGTAGTTATTACTTACGTGCTACAGTCACGGAGTAATTAGTAAATGGAATACTTATGATACTCCATAGAACCCTACTCACCAAGACTAGTTACTAGCCGCCGATCACTGCTGCCGCAGCAGTGATCGGTGGCTAGTGACTATACTCCATTTATTATAGCATTAGAAAAATAACGGCGAAATAACGATAGTTATTGTATTATATTGTTGTAATGACTGCGTTTTTGTGTTTAAATTTACTTGCAAATAGTAAATAGATTACATAGCTATAAATATATCGTAAAATAACGATGCTTAATAGACGCCTACATCCAAATAACGAAACAGTTATAACCGTTTTTAGGGTTCCGTACCAAAATGGTAAAAAAGGAACCCTTATGGTGCGACTTCGTCTGTCTGTCTGTCACACCTGCTTATTTCAGCAACTACTTATGCTATCGACTTGAAATTTGGAACAGTTATAAAGAATGCTTGTTCAACTTTATTGCAAATGAAAAAAGTCCAAAAATGATTTTATTTTCATTGCAAAAGGGGCCGGAGTGGGGGTCCGAAATTTCAAAGTGGGGTTACTAGGTCAAATGACATATCATATGAAAGGGCTTGATCTGCACATTTCAAAATATATTTTTATTTTATTTTATGTCTCACAGTTTTCGACATATGATGAAAAATGACCAAAAAAATACCATTCCCCCCCCCCCCCCCCCCCCCTTATCTCCGAAGTTTGCGGCGCGAAAAATCTGAAATAAAGAGTTGATAGGAATTGACCCAAATATTGCACCAAAAATAAAACGATGTTCCTAACTAGTACAGTTTTTTCAAAATCATCAAAATTCCTTCACAAACAAACTTAGTTATGCGGTCCGGATTTTTTCACTTTATACATCCAAAAATGATACGGAACCCTCGGTGCGCGAGTACGACTCGCACTTGGCCGGTTTGTTGTCTAATGTTAAAATGGAGTATAGTCTTGGTGAGTAGGGTTCTAAGTGCTGCCGCATAAAACCAAAGTTTTTTCGTTATGGATTGCTAATATGGTTCTTTCATTTACCCGCACTTTTAACTCCATTTCCACTTTCTCTATGGCTATAGTTCATTGATCCACTCCGATGGTCGCTAGACTGTCAGGCGACGTTTATTTGTGCAGTCTTGTATAATTCATTAACTAAATAACGACTAGGTACTTCAAATCGGCAACGAATTAAAAAGCAGACAGTCTGATGTGAACATGTTCGTCTGAATGGAGTTCCAATTTCGGTTTTATTCCAGTGGGAGTTAGGCTGTGTCCACATGAGCGGACACGTGTAGGGGTATAGAAATGCAATGGCGACGCTTGATTTTCGTGTCTTTGATGTGGCTGGCACGTTTTAATTAGGAACGGGGTGTATCAAGGTATCTACCTATTAAACAAAAAATGAGACTGAGTTTCGTTTGAACTGATGTGTTTTAACTTTTACACGTATGTAGAATAATTTGTTCTAAGTTCATGGTTACAGAGACGCGCATATGAGTACCGTACGAGTACCTTTACTGTTTTTCCTAAACCTACGTTTGCTCCTGTTTGCTTATTTTATATTATTTATTGACTATTAAACGAGCTCTCTTGTAGACTGTTAGGAGAGCACTGCATAAAAGAGGTTTTAATTGTGAGTAAACTGCAAAGAGCAGTTACCATATTTATAAAATAATAATGACGCAAGAACAAAATTTTAATGGTCTTAAAAAATCGCTTGAATTTTTCGTAATTCATCCAAATGAACTTGAAAAAATAACGTTTTAAGTATATATTTAAAATACGAACAGGAACTTTAACATTATTTTTTTTAAGATTGTCAAACAACGATTAGGTATTTAAAATGAGCCTAATAAGCGGAGAGGGTTGAATGATTGCGTGTTTCACCCCAATTTGAACAAGTTTGGCTGATTACTCGATATGAATACTTTATTACCCGAGTAAATCACAAATTGCGTGATAATGCTCAGTATTAACACTTGGTTAAAATGTACTTACGAATTCGGATTTGTTTTGACGCTTTACAAGGTTTTGGATACGGTGTGACAAGCAGAGTTTTTTTGATGATTAGAATAGTACAAAAAAATTAGTTTTCGTTAATTGACATAATGAAAACTACGTTTTTTAAGAGCAGTGCCATGTTCCACTTCTAAGCGAAGGTTCATATGGATTTTTTAATTCTCAGCTGTCGAAGGCAGCAAGCTACAGTAATGCATCACTTATGGCACTGCGCCACTGCTGTGTTGTAAATGCAATGAGATCAGTACAAGACAACTGACACTATGTATGCCATACATTGAAACCTTAAGGCTGTGTCCCCAATAGGCAAAGTGTTAGCGGCCGACTGAGTTTGCGGCGTATCGGCTTAGTACGCCCTTCCATATATTTGAAATGGAGTATCCACAGTTTGCTAGTTTGCGCTAACAGTTTGCTACTGCAAACTGTTAGCGCAAATTCAGTCGGCCGCTAACAGTTTGCCTATTGGTGACACAGACTTACTGCATCACAAACTGCACATGCCCTGGAGCAGATTTTTGAATTTAGTTTTTCTACTCCGGATGCTCTGCAGACGAAGGCGATACTAAAAAGTACCTAATAAGAGAGATTTAATAACGAACTGTACCTATTTCATTGACAAAGATAAATCTCACCTTCGAAACCCACGATAAATTTTCAGACAACGCAACGTCATCACCAAAGTAAATCTCAGTTCAAAGTTAGTCCCCGTGACTTCAAGACTGCTTTCCTCAGCATTGAACGTCAGTTGGTAACTCCCAAACTAGTTCTCACGTAGATTCGCTCTGTCACTAGATGCGTCCGCCCGAATAAATCTGTTCCCAGACTTTATTAAGTTTCAAACATCTTTCATATTTTTGGTAGATATTCGTGACCCGTTTCCTTAAAAGCTTGTGCATCTAAGTATGTCCTCCAGGTCTCGTCTCAGCTTTTATGTAGGATTTTGGATGAAATATTAAGGTGGATGAGAGTTACTTCTGTGATTTTAAACCCTACGCGCTTGAAGTGTTTGTAAATTTTATATGCTCTTAGTGGAGATAAGGAATTAAGTAAGACTTCTTGTAAACGCGTGAAAATACAGGTTCTTTATAAGACAAGAATGGCAAACAGGCGCACGGCCCGCCTCATGATAAGCGGTTACCGTAGCCTATGAAATACTTGCAACACCGATTATCACATAGCGTTGCCAAACCTTTAACCTTTACCTTCAGGATTCACTGTGCCGACAGCTTAGGGGAAAAGGAGGTCCCCTTGCTGTCAACACAGCGCATCCTCAAGAGCTCTGGTGACCTTACTCACCACAGGAATACAACACTGCCGAAGAGTAGCGTTATCTGGCTGTGGTATGCTGTAAGGTGGAGATACTTAGCCAGTCTGGCTGCTCCAGATTTGAGGGAGATATCCCGTTATGCCTTACCTCTCTTTAAAGTATTATTAGTTATTGCACGTTCAACTTTTAAAAATCTATTAATAATTCGAGAAAGTTTGACACCCATTATTTACCTTCACACTGCAGTATGTTAATGAATATGTTAACACCACTTAAAAGGTACGGGAGTCCATCAAATATTTATTAACTTGCCTGACTGGTACTTAGCCGCAGTTACCGGCGGCCACAACCAAAGCTAACCGTCTAACTGTACCTACAGGTACCTCCACAAAAATTCATCAATAAAGTATGTATGCCACGTTGTTCAGATAAAATGATTTCAGATGACATTCGATAGCCGCTTGCGTCTATAATGATGCCGAAATAAGCCCTAATTACCCATGTGTGGGGTACCCGTTGTTCAGACAGGTCATTGTTCGTACTGACTGTTTAAGTCGGCACGCTTTTTGGTATTCGCGACGAGAACAGGTGGCGTGCGTGACACCTGCTTCCGGCGATGCGCGTACGCATATTTGGGATGTAGAATGCATGTCGCGGACGCTTTATTGGTCAGTTGTGTCTGGACGTTCGATGCGTACACATGTCATGCACGGCGCCGGTATCGCATGCTTTCGAAACAAGGTTCCATATTGGTCGATGTCTGTAAATAAGTAAAAATATAAAAATAAGGTTTACGATTGATTCACGTGAAATTTACTTATGGTTATCATGTTTTGGCGCTCGTTTTAACTATAAGCTAGCGGCAGTTTGCTTGTGTTTGTAACATTATTTGGAAAGTAATATTTAGTTAGGAAGCCCCGTATGGCGTGCACAGTGTTTTGTATGTATGTCGTGTTTGTTATCTCTGCCGGAACAATTGTCCGCCGCCGGATGCTGCCGACAGACCCAACGGCTAAATGATAATGTATGCCTGTGACTGCCGCTGTATTTTTAGTATTTTGCACAATATTTTTTCCGTGACGTTATAGGTATATACATCATATTTATAAGACCGATTACTAATTTTAATTAATAATTTTTTTCACTATCTATTAAATGATTCATTTGCCGCAAAAAATCCCACACGTATTACGAGTGAAACTGTTTGAAAAATTCCGATAAAGAACTCAAAGAGTTATACGTTTTCATGTCTTCCGAGTCTGTTCACGTCAATCGTGTGGATAGGACGCATTGAAACTTGAACGCGAAAGGGGACGATATCGACGTCTCAGTAATGACAAGGGTAGTCGAGCCGAGAAAGGAGTCTTTTAGCGCGAAGGTCGGAAAACGTGTTCCTGAAGGCTTTTGTTGGCTCAACATTTGATACCGATTTGTTCCAGATACGGGGAAATAAAAGCTATTGTGATAAACTGTGTTTACGTAAACCGTTGCGCAAAACTTGAACAGATTTTCTTCTTTTTCAGAGAAGCAGGTTTATAATATTCTGCCAAATCGTTGAGAATCCAATCAAAAGTGGACTGTGATCGCCTTTTAGGCGTTAAATTAGTAGTTAGTAGTAGTAATAGTGTAAAATTAAGTGCTTCTTTACCAAATATTTATTACCTTGTAACCAATCAATCAGCCTTAACTATAGATCGAAGTCACCTTAAAGGACCAAAAGAATTTTTTAAACTTTTTAGTAGTTGACGATCGCCTTAATTTTTTACGGGATTCTAGTGTAAGTGTAAATAAATGAAAAACAGTGGTTAGAAACCTTTTTTACCGAATCATTTTGTACGAAATCAACGAATCTTCGTAGAATGGTACATGTGAAAGAATGTGGTTTGTGGTGGTCCCGTGACAACGTGAGGTGGTATTAAAACAGTGAGAAAATTCTAGAAAGTGGTGATCATGGAGCGGTGCGATGGATTCCTGGTCTACAGAAAGCCGGTGTACAGGGTCTTCCAGTATTTGGAAACGTAAGTATTCAATCCTTACCAGGTTTATAAGCAGAGGCTGTGATTTCAATGACGTACTGATCTGATGTCGTTTTGTGAAGTATCAGGGAGGACCTAAAAAAACGTTCTCACGAGACCATATATAACTTTAAAAGTTATTTCTATCTGCGTTTACGGATTTTGGAAAAATGGTAAGTAAATGATTAGTCAGAACAACTCAAGTTTTATGAAGGCGAGAGTTAAATATCAAAATTTTAACGGAACCGACAAAGTCGCTAATAAACAAAGGTATTCAAACGACCTTGATGTATGCTAAGAATTCCTCTAGGCCCATAAATGATGAAACGGCCGCGATTTCGCTTTCAAAATTAGCGGATTCTAGCTAACTTTTTGTGGCGTCAGCGTTTTAAAAAGCTCCGCAATTAAAGATATAAATGAAAGGCTTTGTAAGTATTCAAAATTAATGCTTCAAACGAATATTTCCAAGAGGTTGTCGTTAAGATTTGAAACAGTAATATTTGACCTTCCTTGACATTGATATTCTGTTTGCCGGCAGGATTTGGCAAATGGAACTAAAAGGATACTTTTATAAAGGGCAGATTAAATTAATGATAACATTTGCGGCCTTTGATGGCCTTACGATTTCCAGGTAGGTTTTGGGAGTAAAAAATCTTTTAAATTGCTTGGAATGATGAGTTAGGTGGCTAAAATTAGATTTTATAGAATTTGAAAGATAATATTATCAGAAAAACAGCCGTAATCTAAACGGAATCATGTTCTGTATACATCGTAATACTTAACTATATTATGTCTTCCATTTCTATACATATAGGTAAGTGCTGTAGCAAAACTTGCACATACCTTCCTACCTTTGGAAATGCTAAATTCTTCATAGGTATCACATAAAACAAAAGCTTGTCAGAAACCTGGCCTACCTATCCTATACCAAATAATGAATGGAGGTTACATCTATCTTTTACCTTAATATCTCCACATAATGAAGAAGCCGCCGCATATTCAGTGGCTCGAACTAATCATCTATTAACCAGATCGCTTCCCAGATTGAGACATTCTGGCAAATAGCGTAGAACACTTCGGTAGACAGGCCTGCATGTTTGATGAACCACTCTCCTTCGAACCCGACGGGCCAATCAATCACGAACGAGTACTCAATGTTGAATCCTATACTAATGTTAATAGTGTTGAATTTTGCTGAAATGGAATTAGAAAGGATAAGTAGCCAGAAATTGATATGGTATTTAGAAGGGATATTAGTTTCGACGTTGCATATTGCGTTTGATATCATAATCTCTCAAGAAATAAGACATGGTTTCATAAGGTTTTGTTAGTTTTATGTTAACGATATTGTGTTAGATCTCAATAAAACACTCCTGTAATTTGGGTGTAAGTAGTATTAATTTAGGTAGATGATAGAAGTGCAAGAATAGAATCTGGGCAAACGCAGCATGATGACAATCGACACGAAAGTATTTAATGAATGACGTATCAATTTACCTCAAAAGTAAGCCAACCACAGCAAAACGTTAAGCAACAAAAGAAAAACATACTACCAAAGACACACACGCTAATATACCTAGTAAAATCTGAGGTAGGTACCTAGCCAAACAAAGTAAACATACCTCCGGTCTCAAAAACCAGTAACCGTCTTCTGGTCTCGTTTTCAATAGAATCTCGTCTCTTGATATCGACAGGGTAAACGCCATTGAATCGTTGGGTAAATTCGCGAGGAACACAATAGGTACAAGGTATTGTCAGCCACTCGACCCACACATTGGAATACCCTAAGAATAGCTTTGACCACTGGATACTGCAAATAAAGATTTCTGAAGTGTGGGTTTTGAAATGTGTTTTTTGTTTTAACCCTGCCCATGAAAGATCGGTGTTCTACGCTTCAAGACAGAATTTCACTATTTCACACAATGCACCGAGACGGCAAGAATGAGTAAATTATGTACTTAAACCAGAAAATTAATATGACCACGTGCTATGTAATAAAAAATAAATACATTGTCATGCAGCGGTGTACGTTATGAATAAATTTTACATAAACAGCGAGCGGACCGGTGTGAGTTGGAGCAAGACGTCGAAATTTACATAAAACCACAATATTTCACGAATGTACCAGCCGGCATGAATACCTATCCAGTGTTACTATTGACCTGCCTTTAATTTTCAAGTTCTCTGCATAAAATATCTACAAAATGTTTGCTGCCTCTGTTTGTGATGTAAAATTGTTGTTTATAACTGCATTGGGACTGTAAGAGCTGTAAGAGCTTTAGCAACCGTAGCTTCGAAACTGGCCGATATCTAATATTTTTTTATTTCGGGAATCTCTTCTAGTGCTTAGAAATGCTGGGCAATGTATACTGAACCTTCTTACTAGGACCTCATAACAAAAACTACCCGAATGGATAAGTCGCTTAGCAACGAATCCATCTTCAGAATATATTATAATAAGTACCCTACAAAAGTGAGGTCAAGAAGGACTTTCAGGATTTGTGTCCTCCATAAAGCACTTCTTAAGTGGAAAACAGCTTTATCATCCTCAAAATGTACTCGACCTCTGAAGTTAGGAAGATCGGACGACATCCATTTTATTTTGGTCCTGAACTCCTGACGTATTAATTTATAAAATTTGTTATTTTCATAATAAATTTAAAGCTCTCATTAAAAGCGGACTCTGGAAATTGCCAAGAGAAAGAGGGACTTACGGACCGCGGGTTGGTCGAATAAAAACGTAGAGTACCCTAACCTTAAAGTGAAGCGGTAATGAGTGGTTTGAGGACTGTGCTTTTTAGGGTTGTTTGGTAAAACAAGAAACTCCAACATTTTAATCGAATGTACCTATTAATAAACCTTAACAATGCACATTTTTTTTACTAATTGCAATAATATTTAGGTTTCCAATTTGCTCAGTAGAAAACATTGCCATAGCACGAATGTCTTTGTGTTTTGCAAAATAAATAGATTTTTCTATTTCTTCTATCTTCATGATAGAATAACTCAAAAAAATAATAGAAAAATCCCTACAGACCCCTACAGAACCCTTCTGAATAAGTCCGACACGACGTATTATGTATTTCCAGTTTTTTTTAAACTTCCTAGCAAAGGGTGGGATGTTTTCCTAACGCATTTTAAATATAGCGCGTCTAAAAGGGGAGCTAAGTGTTTTAAAGTGCTTAGTATGTTTTGGTACTTTTTATAGAACGTTCCCGTTTGTTTAGTTGGTCTTAATACGGCTATAAAATTTAATGATTTGTCTCGGAATTGTTCTCGTATAGGCGTGTGTTGATGATCTTTGTTATTGATTGTCTAATTCCAGATAATATTTGAGTTATGGTAGGTATGACTTGTTGTACAGCGAAGAATATTTTGGGAAACGTTATGGACGTTTAATTTTTTTTTCGTGGACAAGGGATGTTCTTTTTGGGCATTAGGTAGTAAGCAACATTTTAAAGTTAACATTTTACTAACTATAGATTAAAATAGGAAGGTACCTACCTAACTGTCGAACTTATAGGTAATACTTAATTTAAATCTGTGTCTAATGTTTTATTTCGACATACAGGCCTGAATCACATCTATCGGCGTCGATTTGCATTTTATCTATTGAAAATAGCTATTTTGTAAAAAGATGCATGCGTATGCCTCTTCATATAAAATGTTAAGATATTCAATAGATAAAATGCGAATCCATGCGATTCAGATCTTAAACGCCTAATAATATGAAGCAAAAAGAGCTATTTTAAACTCTACAATAAATAACATTGCGCTACAGATTGCGAGTGCCCAGCCTACTGTTTAATAATTCAAACACTCAGATTTATTTGATATCTGCCAGAAAGTTCTCATGTCCGTACATTACTGCAACTCGACCGTATCAAATAGATTGTCAGCATTCGGTATCGTAAGATATTTGATCGGTTTCTGTTGCGAAAACTAATCAAGAGTTTCTAGCTCTAGGCTCTAGCGACTGTACAACTACATTTATATCTAAGTAGTTTTGTGTCTAGTTCATAAGATTTGATTGAAATGAGTCACTGTTCGCGGTCTGTATAACTTCAATAAATTAGTTAGGATAGACAAATGAACGGCGATAAACAAAACAAAAACAAAGGAACTTCGTTTTATTGATTTTTCTTTCCCTTGTATAAAGTAGGAAAGCGTAATTTATTAGCGGTCTACAGGCCAGATTATGAAATAAAGCATAATAAGTAATTATAAGGGGTTTGTATGGTCAAGAACGCTCGTGCAGGTTTCTGAGAAAATAAAAGGTAGGTATTGCAAGCTCGAGTCGCGCGAATTGGTAAAAGGACAGTATAATTTATTGAAAACCGTTCAATGCACATATTGTACATCTGTCCATCTAAGTAGGTAAGGGTCGTGGCCTTGCGAGGAATTGGTGTGATTGCAAATGTTTCCTTACGATAAGTTAAGATAGTTTAGGAGATAATGTAAAATGTAGAAAATATGCAAAATAAATAAATTGAACTCACGACCGGCCCAACGCTGTTAGTGTGGTGCGGGGATCGAAGTGTATGGGACAAATTCCAGATTCCGCGTGGCAAAAGCTAGCCACTTATAGCTACATGTATCAGAATAATAAAGTCTTCGACTTTTTGCAATATCTAGCAAAGAAAAATCCAGACCATCAAAGTGATCTTCCTCAAAAGATTTCCAAATCAAACTGCTCACAGTTATAAACTGACAGACATTCTTATTTGTTAGCTCTACGTAAAACGAACCAAGGTTTTCAACAGAGTTATATTTCATCTCCTAAGTGCATCTCAGGTTATCATTTCAGGAACTCGGCGCTTGAGTAAATGAAATCAAATATGGCCGGTAAGCTTTCACTTAAACAAGTTATTTTCAAGACGATGCCAAATACGGTTGTGCTTAGTTATTCAAGATGTTCTTGCTATATAACGTTGTTCTTATGTGACTTTCCTACATAGGTTGCGATTAAAGCGCTCTGCGTTCCTTAATTAATTGGTTCGCATAACTGGAATCCATTCGAAACAAAAACGCAGAACAGTTCTGTATTCGCGAGTCATTACTCACACACTGTTTCGGATCTAAATTCCCCAAAAAAAATGAACCAAAATTATCTACGGCATGTGCCACGTCATCTCCCCTATTGCTACCGCTAAAATCACATGCGCTTATAGTGTACAAAACGCCATAAAAAGTAGAATTCAATACGGTAGGGTACGGTCGCCTTTACCCCTGCAAACGTAAACATTTTTAAAGGATTCAAGCAGGGGGACGAACTCCAGTAATTTTGTTAATGGACGTTGAAACTCCGTCTCTAATTAGCTTTCATGAAAATTATCTTGAAATGTTTTTATTTATTGCTTCCTTTAAATATTTTTCTTTGATGAGTGTTAAGTGAGTGGAACGAAAATATGGCGGGGGTGAAAATATTGAAGGTTTTATAAGTAGGTACCTACAAGAGTTGATCTCATGATCTGTATAGAGTAGGTAAAGTACTTACTTAAGTAGCTACAATTAAAGTTGATATAGGTACCGTACCCAATAAGCAGATGATAGGTACGTTTCTGTTATAAAAGAGATTAGAATAAAGCGAAAAAGTGTATGAAATATGGATGTTTGAAGGAAAGTAATTAAACCTTAATTCCTACTTTCAAAAACACACTTTGGAGTGTATCCAATCTTTATTAGGTACACTATTAAGTTATTGGTTAAGGCACGGTCTATTATATACGGAATCGTCTCTATATGAGCCCAACTAGCACTTGACCGGTTTAGTGTAATTGATAGCTAATTAACTGACAATAGATTTGGCCTATTATCGAACAATATCTGTGGAGTCGTTTAGTACAGATTTCCGGGTCAGAGATTCGTAGTGTACTTGTTAACTTACTACTTACTAACACTTTGCCCGCGACTTTGTCCGCGTGACTCACAGGAATTGTGCATTTTCGCGGGATAAAAAGTAGCTTAAAGCACTCAGGTGACTCAGGGATAATGTAACTTTCTATTAATGAAAGAATTTTCAGAATCGTATCAGTAGTTCCGGAGATTACCTATCCTAAACATACCTATACACAAACTCCCAAAATTCGCACTCTCTCTTTATAATATTACCTAAGTGCCTACCTATAGAAGTTTAGATAGTATAACTCGCCTTCAATGGGAACTATACTTTAATTATATTATTTGTATACCTACTTACCTGATTTTTTTGTATAATCAAAACATGAACGGAAACGTTCCATAAAAATATAATCCTGTCTGTTATTCTCCCGGAAAAAAATTTGACAAACAATATTTTACAAAGAAAAACAATTTCATACACACTTTTCCAACACAGTCCTTTCTTTGTATTATTTCTAAAGCGACATGTAGGTAAGTGGTTCGGCTGTAGGTAGTCCGCGAATTTATGGCGAGACGAATAATCGATCGCCGCCCCCGTCGAGTGGAAACTACCCTCGCTACGACTGTTATTGTTTGTGGAAACATACATGGGAGGGAGAGTGGTTTTATAATTGATATTGATGGGGATTTTGGTTACCTATCCAGTTGGTATGGTTCGGATAAATAAATTGAGCAAGATGGATTTTTTTTTAATTTGAATACGTAGGTATATGTATGAAGGTATGATTACAAACAATGATTTTAAATGTATTACCTATGTAGATTACACAACTTGAATTCAATTACCTATAGAAAAGAACAAACATCCTTTTTTTAATTCGATTAAAAATATATGATTTTAAATCTGTTGAAATTCAGGCATAGAATAATCTTATTCTATGGTCCATGTAAAAAATTATATACCGTACCTATTTCTATTTCAGTTCTTGTACAAAAATAATTCTAGGATACGTAGGTATGTACACTCGACGCCATTTACGGTCGACCACTTTTATTAGTAATAAGGGCGAAAAATGGTCGACCGTAAATGGCGTCGGGTGTACCTATGTAATAACGATATTTACCTTTCTAATTTCGTGTTACTTACGTATTTCTATTAAAATGTAGGTAGGTACCATTTAATTTACCATTGCTCTAATTACGTCATACCACACCAACATACTGAGTTCCTCAGAAGCCACATGTCAAAATTAACGTAAATCCTGTAAGACTTCCTGTAAGAATCCTTGTATATTACACGGCCCGTTGAAATGTAATCAAATTTACTGAGGCTTACGTAATTCGTGTGATATTTGTAATACCTAGATATAATATAACTTTCTGAAATCGTAGGGATCAATGCATCCTTATTTGTATGGAAAGACTCCCTTGTTTCTATGATCCTCCTAACCCTCAGGGTTAATTCCCATGTTATAGGGGGCGAGCCTATTGCCATCCGCCCGCCGGTCACAAATCCCTCAGCTGCTATTAGGAATTTCCCTATGAAAAAAGCCAGTAATCAGTTTGGCCGACTCAGGAATCGAACCCAGAGGCCCTAGACAAGTTACTTTTCTGTCAGCGTTAGCGTCAAACGCTACGGATAAAATGTATGGAAATGACATTTGTGAGTCACGTGACTTTTCCGCAGGTAATGTCATTGCCATACATTTTGTGCTTATCGTTTGGCGTGAACGCTAACAGAAAAGCAACTTGTCTAGAGCCTCAGGACGCTCAGCAGTAGCGCTTGCGACCAGACCGACGAGCCAGTTACACATAAAATGTAATCATTTTGTACACCATATGTTAGTCATATTTATTTTAGTTTCGCACGACAAGGGACTACACGCGAACTTACTTTAATTAATTAAATCCATTGTGTGCCATTATATTTCACATAATATGATGTATAGTTTAGTCTATTTCACTCGAATGACGCGATGCAAGCCCATTGAGTGTAGAGCAGCGGTTCTCAAACTGCTGAATTTCATGTGTTTAGTAAGTATTGTACTACACTACATGTATTTGTAAAAAAAAAGTATATGTATTTCCAAAGTATACCTATGTATTTCCAAAAGCAGGTATTAGGTACAAGTATTTCGGCAAACAGTGGAATACGCTGCCGGAGTGAGTGTTCCCCGATAGTTACAATTTACAATACTTATAGGTTTCTTCAAGACGCGCATAAATCGGTTTCTTCTAGGCAAGCGTGCTTCATCGTAGACCGCATCATCGCTTAACATCAGGCAAGATGGCAGTCAAACGCAAGTATTATTATAATGCATGATGTAGTCAGAAACACTAATATTGACAACTCTTATTTTCCCCACTGGGAATCTATCCTCTGATAAATTGTTGATGCGCATTACAAACACAAAATAATCGCTAAGGGCCAAGTTCACCGACAAGATAACAGTCTGGTAAATTGAAAACAGCCGTTTAACATATCTTTTTCTATATTAAAGTCATGTTAAACGGCCGTTTTCAATTTATCGGACTGTTATCTTGTACTGACAAGATAACAGTCCGAACATGGCCCTAAGTCGCGTTTCGTAAACCTATTTTCATTCTAAACAATTGTATTATAAGGCGAAATAAACCAAGATTTAAAAGAATTCTTTTGCCCTTTTTATACACTACACACAGATTTCGACACGGCTTCTAAATCACTGGGTAGTAGCTGCCTGAATTTTTATATTTCCGTACCATTTGTACGCGGTACACAAAACACAGTTACTGTAAAAAAACATGTCCGTTTCACCCATTGTCGCTACAAATAAAGAAGGCGCGTTTAAAAATGTTGGCTTACACTGGTTTCATAAATAATGCGTGTGCACCCCTACTGACGTAAATAGGGGTGCCACACACGTGTATGATTTCACACATGATTTATATTTATTTTATAGCGTCATATTATATTGCGAGGCATTCGGTTACGGGTCGAATTGGATTGGAGTATCTAGTGACGATATTGAAATATTTTTAATTAATTTTACGATAATGGCAGGCAGTGTAATTTAGGCGTGGGATTGGGAGTGATATGACAATGTTTGTGTCAATAAATTGAAGTGATGTATAGGCAAAAATAAACCGCTATGATTACCTGCAGAGTTACATTTTAAAGTCTGATTGATAAGATCTTTAAATATTGGTGATATCGTTGTCAGTCTTAAACATTTGATTATAAATATCTACACTTAGAGCCAAGTTCACCGACAAGTTAACAGTCCGATAAATTGAAAAGGGCTGTTTAACATGACTTTGGCCTTAAAGAAAAGTCTTGTTAAACGACCGTTTTCAATTTAACAGACTGTTGTCTTGTCGGTGAACTTGGCCCTTAATCTATAATCGCCCTATAAATGTATATTTTTTGTGAATTTGAAACATGTCAAAGCCATGTTAAGCTTCTATTATTGATTGATTTCTATTTTTTGAGAATCACTTATTTATTTAATAACCTATAATCGCCCTTAATCTTTTTGATAGTTTACTAGAAATATAATAGGGTATCCATAACATTATGTAGAATATTGGAGTTTCAGCAAAAATGACCAACGCAAAAGGGCAGTTTATGTTATGCCGTTATGGTAAGCAGCAAGCGTAGCTGTACCCTTTCGCATCAAATTCATGGTGCAGTTTGCATAACACGATGGGGTTTTATGACTCCTAGGAAGCTTGATTTGACGAGAACAATCGAGTTTTATGACATTTACTACGGGTGTCCTGTAATATGATCAAATCCTTTTCTAATTTTATAAGTTCGAAGACTTGTTTTTTTAGAACGAAATTCGCGGTATGAGTTGACTGGTAGAAATCGTCACATAATGAAAAAACGTTATGCTCCCTCCACGCGACTTTCTCTCTCTCTGTCTCTATTATATACGAGGCGTAAGGAACTTCATTCCTGACTGGGGTTCCCCGACCGCACATGTTTTTTTTGTCACCACCGGCCGTACTACGAAGTGGTAAAAGCTTTGAAAAAGCTTTGAAATGGTGCTATTCTTCCTGTGTAGCTCTATCTCGCTTTTACAACTGAACAATAATGGCGATAACACGTCGTAGTTCTACCAGTAAAACTTAATAAACACAGACTATATCTTAAAGTTAATTATTATCATCATTACTACCATTTCAGCCAAAAGACGAAACTCCAAGAATGGTCACAAAGTAAATAGATACAGAGGACTCCATTCGACGTGACGAGCGAATCGACGCGTCTGCGTAAAGCGCTTATTACATTTATCTGAATTTAGTCTTCCTAAATGGTTAAGTGAATTAATTCAGACAAATGTAATCGCATTTAGCAACTTCGCTGACTAGCTAAATCTGTTAGCATCCTAGTTAGAAAAGGATTTAGGACGACTTAATTCAGTCAGTGTAATAAGCGCTTACAGCGTATGTAAGCGAAGTCGCGACTGTCATTTGTTTAAGATGATTTTGAACCGTCCTGCACTTGTTAGCTGAGTAAACAAGCAAGGAAAATAAGCTGTCACTACTTCCTACTTTAAATCTAATTTCCACCAGCATTTAGATTCTTAATCAAGTTCATAATCACTAAAAGGATGGGGTTGCTATCTAGTCGCGTACTTTCTAACTCATTTTGTCGACGCGACGGCTTAAAAACTTGGGAATGTCTTAAAAGTTCTAATGTCTCGATTCCTTTTTCCATTTAGAAGCTACTTGGCGAAGTTAATTTGGGAAGCAGTGCAGCTACTAATCGAATTCCTTCGTGATGGAGTTTGAAATTATGTATTTATTCTGGAATGTCGAGTCCTTTGAGATAGCTATGAACTTTTATATTTTGATGGTAATGATCCTTACACTGATACAGCTACACGCTGCCTTCTTGTAGTGAGCCTCATGGTTGCTAGCTACAATGCTTCTGCATAACCGTAATTATTCTGCATTGAAACTTGGCTACCCCTTTCCTTGTGCCAGGCGTTTCATTTTAGGGTCGTTTTGGAAAAGTTCAAATTCACCTGTATGTAAATGGAAAGCAATTTAAGAAAGAAATCAGCTATTTCTTAGGAAGAAGTCAATATTACTCGACAAAATGTAGGGAATATTCTGTTTTTTTTTTCACTATTTCCAGGTTGGTCCCATAGTAGCAATTGGAAAAAGTCAATATTACTCGACAAGGGAATATTCTGGTTTTTTTTTTTACTATTTCCAGGTTGGTCCCATAGTAGTCATTGTTTATAATGATGAGTATTATGACCCCCTTTTTGTTCCAAATTCAACGTAAATTCACCGTGTAGAGTAGCTTATGCCGTAATATAAAAACATCCAGTCAGCACAGTTGTATAAAGCCCACGGAAGAGAGGAACTCTCTTCCGTGGGGTATACGAATAGATATACTTAATTGCTTTGAAGAGAGTTTCTCTCTTCCGTGGTATAAATCCCCAACGCATCCCCACATAATTACTACTTTTGCCACCCCTTAAAAAGTTCACACAGCAAGGTGACACTTGCCAAACTACCCGCGTCTTCGATAAGTTGGCGGGAATTCTTTTATAAATTCTTTCTCGGCGAACTTCGAGAATGTTCCATGAACAAAGTTATCCCAGAAATCGGTAGTTTGCAATCGCGAAGATATTCTGCATGTTCCGAAGTTTAATCTTACTTATTATATTTGCGTGTCGTTCGAGTTCAAAGACAGTTGTATATGACTGCGAAATGCTTTTCGTAACATATTGCTAGCTGAGAAATCGGATTACGGTGTTATGTAAATAAAGTTTGTAAGTAATCTGAGCTGGTTTTATGTTGCAGAAGTCGTAATTACCTAAGTCAAACATTAATAGGAAAATAAATGGGTTGATAACTTTAACAAACTTACGAAACCACAAAACACAAATATAACTCAATATTATTTCTGAACAGTGTTCTTATTGAATGCAAAATTTCAGGAAAATTCATAAGTGATTTACAACCACCATTCTTCGTAAATCAAGCTATAAGAAACGGAATTACTTATTGCGGTCTTCTTATACGAAACATCCAATTGGACCCAAATCTAAGCTCATCCTAGTTTTGTCACTATCTCTATAAAATACAAGTCATGACGTCCGAATTACATTACGTGTAGGCATGTACCTCAGATCATAGAAACAAGGAGATATGCCATCATAGCAAATTAGTACGGGAACAACTGTCGCCACTTTTAGTACATTTTTCAACACAATTACAAGCGCCCCTCGTGAATATTAGGTTGGGGAAAAAGTCTTTTCGCATTATAGTATGTATGAACTTGTAATAAAATCTCTTTGGCTATACTATTTGTATCTGGCTGGTTTTGGTATCATTGAAAGTTAAAATTTTAAAGAACATAATTCCAAATTCAAATTAGGAAAATGTGTGATTTTCATTTGTTTTTCGTACCGTCAAGATGAGTGAATCTAATGAAGACATTCGATACATTTTAAAATTTTACTACAAAAAAGGTAAAAATGCAAAGCAAGCCGCGAAAAAAATTTGCGATGTTTATGGACCTAGTGTAGTGTCTGTGAGAGTAGCACAAATTTGGTTTAAGCGTTTTCAATCCGGAAATTTTGATGTCAAAGATGCACGTCGCTCTGGTCGCCCTATTACGGATTATATGGATGCCATTTTTGAAAAAGTGGAGCAAGATCGGCATACCAGTAGTTACGACGTAGCTGAAGAACTGGAAATTGACCACAAAACAGTTTTGGCGCATTTGAAAAAAACTGGGTACACAAAAAAGCTCGACATTTGGGTACCTCACGAGCTCACTGAAAGAAACTTAATGAACCGTGTACTCATTTGTGATTCTTTATTACGACGTAATGAAACCGAACCATTTTTGAAGAAGCTGATAACTGGTGATGAAAAGTGGATCACGTATGACAAGAACGTGCGAAAAAGGTCGTGGTCAAAGGCCGGTCAGGCTTCACAGACTGTGGCGAAACCCGGGTTAACTCGCAACAAGGTGATGCTGTGTGTGTGGTGGGATTGGAAGGGCATTATTCATTATGAGCTGTTACCACCAGGCAGGACCATCGATTCTGAACTCTACTGCGAACAACTGATGAGATTAAAGCAAGAAGTTGAGAGAAAGCGGCCGGACTTAATCAACAGAAGGGGTGTGGTTTTTCATCATGATAATGCTAGACCTCACACATCTTTAGCCACCCAACAAAAATTAAGAGAGTTTGGCTGGGAGGTGTTAATGCATCCGCCGTATAGTCCTGACCTTGCACCTTCAGATTTCCACCTGTTTCGGTCTCATCAGAATTCTTTAGGCAGTGTCAGGTTAACATCACGAGAGGACTGTCAAAACCAGTTGTCGCGGTATTTTGACCAGAAGTCCCAAAATTTCTATAGCAATGGGATCATGTCCCTACCTACAGGATGGCAAAAAAGTTATCGAACAAAATGGTACCTACATACTTTAGTTAAATGTAAATAAACTTTATTAAAAAAAGTTTTGAATTTTCTTAAAAAATGCGAAGAAACTTTTTCCCCAACCTATTATAAAGATCTCCCACGCATATAACATTCCACACACCCTCAATCTAACGCTGTTAATCGTCACTCAACACTAGCACTAAACTAAAACACTGTATTTATATCATCGATCGTGTTCGGTTCGTCGCCAGCGTGTACATTTTATATACGGTCAATGTGACCGTATCAAAGCGTTAATTTTAGTAGCGCCTTGGCACATCTCCCTTGTTTCTATGATCTGAGGTATGTACTTACTAATCCGTTCATCCCGCAATCCAGCATCAAGCCATACGGTAGATTGCTCAAGACTGCTGAAGCTTACGCCAGTAGCGTTGTGGTAGTTAGTATCCCTTTCAAAGGTTTCGTGGGGTTGCGGTATTTCCATTACAGAGTGGGAAATGTCTTTGATTTGCGATCAACCGTTTGCCAGTCTGTCAGGCTTACACTTTGCTACACCGATATTGGAACGTTCTTGGGAGCATGAAATTGAGACCAACGAACGGCACAGCGAATGTTTATGTATATTACAAGTTATAACTTTTCATTAAAAATTGACCAATACCTTCAGTTACCTGAATGTTCAAAGATTATTTTAAACTAGCTTCCGCCCGCGGCTTCCGTCTGTTATTCCAGACTATAATCTGTATGTGTGCCAAATTTCATCCAAATCCGTCCAGCCGTTTCAGCGTGAAGAAGCAACAAACATACACATACACCCACACACATCCACACACACACACACACACACGCACAAACTTTCGCATTTATAATATTAGTGTGATACAGAACAAAATCAAAACCACCCAACGTTAATTTACTCCCATCAAATAAGGCTCCCTTTTATTCATCTATCTGCTCACCTATCTCAGGTTTGATTAACCACAGAGTCGTTGAGAGTTGAGACCACTTTGTGAGAGTATCATTTTCTGTAATAAAACAAATGACCATCATCAAAGCTTTACCCAATCTTCTCCAACCATTTAATCAGTAAAGTGTCTCAATTTCATAATGTTACTAGGATAATAATGTAATATTTAGCGTACAGCTGGCAGATTGCCCAGTGGAGTCGGCTGAGGTAGCCAAACGAGCAGTCTTGTGGCTACTGCAAATGGGAGTGCTTTTACAAGTGCACTAACAATATTTTGCAGTCTTAGTGTGAGAGATTTTTACGATGTTTCTTAAGACTATTGTAGCTTTTAAATAACGCCTACTTTAGTAGGTACCTACCTATCGCTGTGGTTTTATTTTACAACTTACCAATCATAATTTAGCGTTTTCTGCACTACTCCTTTTTGTATCAACACAGGGCCCCAAATCACTATTATTATTTAAATTTATTAACATATGTACAGTCCACATCAAAAATAAATGATAATTGTTTCAAAAGTGTTTTATCAGTTAAACCTTGCTAATATTATTGTTCTGTACATTTATTTATTAGAGGATAATTAAACTTTAAAATTTCAAATCAGTGATTGGCATAATGTTCTATTTTGAAACACCTATCAATAATGTAATCAGTTAATCACCTTTTCCCGTTGACGCTGACGGGACGATTCTCTTTGATTCTATATCGTCAACAACTAGTTATCAATTTAAGTAATATCCATATTAAACAAATACAATATTTTTAATAACTCCAATGAACGTCACTCATACTTTAAATGTATCCTCAATAAATCTCCATAATTAAACGATAATCCAACTTGTCCTGTATGCTCCAAAACTGCATCAGAACTGTTTAAATTTTAAGCAGTCCGACAGCGCTTTGTGCTTGTTGTCCAACTTTGTCTAAACTGTTTTATGAGGACTTTACCTAATAAATATTAATTCTAGTGGAAGTCACTGAAGCTGGAAATGAGAATCGAGTTTTGCTAAGGGATTTGTTTTGGGTAGTGGTGTGCGTTTCACTTAAAATCTATAGATAAATTACGTTTCCTTACCTTACAGTGGATTATTGACCATACATTTAACAGAACTTCAGAATTGTCAAAATGTATGACACATCTAAATGACTGTGTGTCAAGGTCCCGGATTACAGGTATGTTGGGGACGCTCTTCTGCAACCCCCCATACGATTGACTTGCAAAATTTACATAGCATAAATTCAACCGCCTAATTTCGGGACCATAATTTCGGCAGATGTGCAGTACCTACCATGTTCAAGATTTATTTAGCACAGCTGAAGTTTTTTAGTGATTCCGTAGCTAATGAGGACTAATATCGAATTAGTGAATTATATAATTACCCTCTTTTAATGAGTCCATCGTACCTTACACCCAATATAAATAATGTAGCAAATGAATATTACTTCAAAATTCACTAACGAACAAACTTCAAAATGATTCGTGCTTGGCCCCGTCTAGTAGGTATCGTAATCTCGAATAGCTAAATAACCTCGAATGTTTAATAAAACTTAATTTCTATAGCTGGCAGCTTCTGCCAAAAAAGTATAACAATTAAAAATTAATATCTATTGGAATACTTCCAATTTTCAAGGAAATTCCTAACAGATGTTCAGTGAAATTGTTCCGCTTTAGAATTCAAGTTGGCATGTCTGAAATATTAGACGCCATTGCGAAACCAATTTTTTTATCACTTTCTCTACATTTTTTGCGAACGTGATATCCTGGTTGGAGGGTGAAGTTTGGTTTCTGATTGGAATTATATGTTTTAATCGGTACGTTAGTGTAGGTAGTACGAGAAGTTTAGGTAAACAAATCGATTTAAATTTATTTACTATGTTTGCCATACAAAACGGGCTTAGCATAATTCATATCTTTTAGAAAATCGTACTGAAGATGGAAATCTATCTTATGTCACGTTGGGACATATATGTTGTTCAAATAACGTTGAGGCTTCCTTCCGTATTTGGCTAAACTAGACACCATTTTTCAACCAAAACAATATCACGGAACCACAATAATAGACAAAACAACTGCCAAGCTTATGACATGCACCTATTCTTCAATGCCACAAATCGTGGCTTGGTCTATGAGAAAAAGGCGGTTTACAGACTAGAAACTGTCAGACAGGCACTCGGTTGGACGAGTGATTGGCGGCTCTCACGCAACGGTTCGTGTGCAGCTATCCTTAATAACAGCATACCAGATTATAGCTCCAGGAATACTTGCACAGATTGTGGCCAGGAGATTTATTGTAATAACTAGTTTGCCTCCCGGCTCCGTCTGTGGTTCATGCGCTCGTGTAGAACTCTTGTTGGTGTTCAAGCGATTGAAGGAGACAGCGTTTTGCGTGAGAAAAAAGTATAGATGCTGAAACAGTGCCATTATTATATGCTACTGATTTTATTAATAACCATAGCATGTTTGTCTAAATCGGGGATAAGGATAAGTGACTACATTATAAAAAAATATATTTACATTTGTCAAAATACCGCGTCAAATTAATTAAGGTTTGCGGTTTTTTGAAGTATATTTTCCGGCTCGTCAAGATACAAGGGTTTGCAATTTTGAAAATGCGAGTCCGCGACCGCGTATTGCCGCCATTGCAACCGTGCCGCCATTTGACCAATAATGCTGAAGTTATTCGTTTGTATTTGTTGCTCTGTTTGTCAGCTAGTTTAGGCTCTAACAATACCCAAGTCTGTATTCCACACTAGTGTCTAAATCTCGCGGTTGACCCGTATTCGGCTATTGTTGGAGGGTTTCCAAACGGTAAAACGTCTCTCTTCCGTTTCCGTGCCAATGCTCACTTCCTCAAGCGGCGACTATTGTGGCTATGAGCCATAATATTTATGATTTTATCCTTTTACTTACCACGGTAAAAATATGTTTTGAAGTAACACGAAGTAGAAAATATGTTTTGCAAGTCTAAGAAAGTACGGTCACACTGTTTGTTACTTTTACATAATATTTAAATTGACACATAATTTTACGATACAATGTTTTACAGCATTTATGTAATACGCAAGAGTTTGTGTTTATTGTTAATGTTAGGTACACCTCTTTAATTGTGTTTTAATCATTTTTGCTTCATTTTCGCTTTAGCTACTTTTGTCGCTGACTGTACTTATTCTTCGGTGAGTTTCGTATACAGTAGGTTCACAAAATGTAAACCCTAATTATGGAGTATTTTCGTTTTAAATAATTAATTTATTGCGTTGATTTCCAAAGCAAATACGAGTAGATTATGCCATGTTGTTGTGATATGCTGAGTTTGTAGATTTAATTAAGGCAACATTTCAAGAGGATAGATCTCATGACAAATTATCACACTTCGCACTTTCTCGTTATAATATTAGTAAGTATAGATTATAACTAATTTACAAAATAAATATAAGTACTTAATTTTCATAAAATAGAAAAACTCGCCTATATGAACTCTAGCCTAATTATATCTAGACTAGGTATGTTGGTAGACAAAGTGGTTAGCGTTTAAGGGTGCAATGAACAAGAGCGTTACAGTTCAGTGAGCGCCCATGCAGTGCTCTCCGGTTAGTTGGTTCGTTATTCAGTGGCTGCTCAACGGGCTGGCCACCCGAAATATAGGGTGCGAACTCAGATTCATCGAAAAAAGGAGATATTCCGTCATAGAAAATTAGTACGGGAACCACTAGTGTCGCCACTTTTAGAACAGTTAGCGACACAATTACAAGCGCTCCTTGTGAATTTAAAGATTTCCCGCACATCAAAAAATCCGCACACCCTCAATCTAACACTGTTATTCGTTACTCATTTAGGAGTGACGAATATTACGAGGATTTCTACGGATTTTAGTGCTAGTGCACTAAACTACCGATAACCCTACTTAATGTTCAGTAGGTAATCGTTTCGTACTGAATATGGGTTTTCCTATACCAATAATATTAATGTAGAGGGGCTCGTGGCTAAATGACAGCCGCGCTGATCGATCAATCTTCGAGGTTAAGCTGCGCTTGCCGCGGTCAGTCCTTGGATGGGTGACCGTTCTTTACACATCG
This sequence comes from Thalpophila matura, assembly GCA_948465475.1. Taxonomy (NCBI): domain Eukaryota; kingdom Metazoa; phylum Arthropoda; class Insecta; order Lepidoptera; family Noctuidae; genus Thalpophila; species Thalpophila matura. Next base: position 6,272,155 of record OX419198.1, on the reverse strand, counting down.
AGACCCCTCCGTACCTCGGAGAGCACGTTAAGCAGTCGGTCCCGGTTGTCATAGGAATATCTTTGACAATCGTTAGGGGTAGTCAGAAGCCCTAAAAAAGTCTGACAGCTGGTCTAACATTCGAATACCGGTATTATCCATTAATTGGGTTGTGGAGGTCAGATAGCAGTCGCTCCACGTAAAATATTGATATTCAGCCGAAACTAGTTAGACTGGAAGCCGACCTCAAAGGCTCGACCGAAAAGGCTAGGCAGATGATGAATAAAATTAATGTAGATCTAGATTGTAGGTACAAATTGTGGTCCGTCGTAAGCGGATGAAGCCGCAATCAACATGTTTGGCACCCGGATTAGTGGTCGGCGTACGTTATTAATATCCTGGCGGGTCCTACTGTTTACCCTCTTGATATAATGAGGGATTACTAGAGATATACCTACTTCTTAAAGTCGGAATTCGTCGGTTTTTTGGCGTACCGAAAGTTAGTGAAATGAGCAATAGATTTGGCTGATTTTGGCGATCGACGTTTGTGTAAAGACACTAATTTTGACTAAGATATAAAAGCCTGATTACAGGTTTTCTCGATTTTGTTTCTTCCAATAACAATTTTGCATTTCCTTTTTCATAGAGTTTTATTCATAGGTCATTTACCTATATATGATATAAACAAAACATTAAAACGACCTATGTCGAACAGATCGACATGGATTCAACCATTTTTGACTTTCGCTGTTTTATTTCGTCAAAGTTATGAGTGTCATCGAAACGCGAAAGCGAATAAAACTGCACTTCAATAAAAATGGACGACAACGATGATAAAAACTGTGTCCGTACTCGAAATGAACGCCCACGGACATAAAATATTTAAATTTCCAGTAAAATTTGCCCGAAAACAGGATGCAACATACCGAAATAGATCCGAAATAAATAAAACAGGCGAAAATCCATCCAAAATAGTATGTACTTCGATCGGAACAATATCTAAATCTGGCTTTTCATCCAACTAGGTTAAATCTTTATTCAGTGTCAAACATCAATAACAGGAATTCCTCTCCCTAACAACTTCCGCATTGAACCCTTTCAAATCTTTCAAGTATGTTTAGACCTTACATGCCCATGTTTATTTCAAATTTTTCCACGTCCCATTCAAATTCAGACTTGATGCCACCGTTTGCATTCATACTATATTTGTATCATGCATGCGCGGAAATGAAAACACGTCTGTAACTGTATAATTTTATATGACATGTAATAGTTTGCAAACATCCGCCATGCAGGTTCTATTTCGTTGAGAATACAAAATACGAACAACGTGAGAACCTTGCATTTTCTCATGATGGTCTTGTACCTATATCATAAGCAACGGCTTAATAGGAAAGTAACTAGATAGGTACAGTCAAATTTCTGTAAATTTGACTGTACCTATCTAGTCACTAGTTACTAGAATTTAGCAAATCATGGAAATTAGTCTCTGAAACCAGTGCCACCGCAAAAGGCCAAAATTCATAGGTAGGGCAAATCAGATAAAGGATAACGTACCTATCACAACAGCAAAGTCTTGCGAAAATTGATTCAAATATTCCAAGCTTAAGAACAAACTCCTTTATCCGAGACTTCAGAGAGCAAGTGTACCGAACCATGTTCCCACTTACAAACTCAGTGATTCGCAACTGATGAGCCGTGCCAAATTTATTGCGACAGTCGACACCTATCGAATTAACGAGTTTGGAAATCAAACAAGCTTAAAATTGTCTGTACGCCGCTACCGAATCGTAATCGATACGTACACTTCAAACTCGATTAGCGTATAATCGAACACCAATTGACCTTCACCGAGAGTTTGATTCGTATTTCGAACTGTAAGGCTATGGTATTAACGCCTACAGCCAGTGATTCGTTCGAGACTTTCCATCCGAGGAGGTTGTAATTATTTCCTATTTCAGCCTCAGACGGTAATTCTAGATTACGACTAGGTTAAACAAATTTCCGACTGAGCTCCCTCGATATTTCCGTAATAGATGCAGTCGGATTTGTATCATGTTTAAAGTTAATTTCTCAGTGAATAATTCTGAAGAGTAGTCGAAATATGAGTCGGTGTTTGTGCGGATTGACTTGAACAATTTTAATTAAAATCTTTTGAAACAAACCCGCACGCATGTGGAATAAGAGACGAAAGTGTTTAAAGCCGGGACCATTTAAATATTTCACCGTCTATCTCGACAGGGGGTGGTGGTACCCCCTTCATGTAAATCGATGGGGGGGTGGAACGTCCCAGCCAGTTGCTCCTATTACTGGGTTCTTTTTCGTTTTGTTTATTCTGAAATTAATGAAAAACGGTCCGGGCCGCGGGCTAGTGTCCTGTTACGGACGGTCTCCTGTATTTTTGGATTGTTTGGAACTTTAAACACTGCATTTCCTTTTTACGTCGGCAAGTGCGCTAAGCCCATACACTTTGTGATTTTTCCCTAACCCGTTTTAAACATAAATGTGGAGTTATGTGGAGTTCCTGACATACCTATCTATAGCAGCTTCCACATCTTCAAATCCTGTTCTATATTCTTTTGTTTTTTACTTCAACCTGCTTACCTGATAGGAGCTAAGAAGGGTCGTTAAAATGTATAACTCAGCCGTCCCGCCTTCCTCGGTGAAAATCAGATTTGCTTCAATCCAATATCATGTGTTACTGATAAAAGGTTTTTTTCTCTATTCTTTTAGACAAGATGTAAGATTTCAAGGAAAGACTGAATTTAAACAAAAGGATTTGTGGATAAAGAGTTTGCTTGTTTAGTAATTTTAAACTTGTAGGTATTAATGATTTTTTTGTTTAGGTTCATGGACACTGAATAACTTGTTGTCAAATAATTATTAAAGAATGAATCTAGGGAGCTATTAAAATCCCCAATTCATAAAGAGTAGGTATCTCCGATGAAATGCAGCGGTGGCTCCTGGACCATAACTTGAGCTAGTCTCGAGGGAAACATAAGTTTTTGAAGAATCCTATCGTTATAATAATTATGAGGTAAAGCACCCAAGAGAAGTTTAAGACGCATTTTCACCACTTTTGGTTGTCCGTTGAAATGTTGCTTGATAATTATTTTCATAAAATACGATTACACTTTTGAATTTATCCCGTAAATAGTGTTAATCCGAAGACTGAAACAGGCCTTAAGGGTGCATTACGGCAAATCGTGTTATGGGATTTCAATAAGTTTATATAGAAAACGTAAAGTAGTAGCCACGAAAAAAAACGTCTGATAAGCTGAAGAGTTTGACCGCTCTTTAAAAAAATCGGTTTAAGGATAAACCTTGTAGATGAATGTAAAAAAAAATTGAAAATCTCTAAAAACGTGCAAAAAAGCCCTGCCATACTTTCATAACTTTGAAATGAAAATTTTATGAATTTGACACAATAAAGAACAGAGAACCCGCAATTTTTTTCTGTTTTACATAACAATGTTTCCGTTTAGTGTAAAAAAATCGCAATTCTTTTGACTTTTTTTCCCGAAATATCAATAAAAATCATAATTCAGAAAAATTCAGCAAGTTTGCGATTTTTTTACACAAAACAGAAGTATTGATATGGAAAAAAAAACCATCAGCTACTACTCTGTTCTTTGTAGCCTATAATTAAGTTAATTTCATCAAGTGTTTGTTCTTATTTACGCTAAAGTTATGGTTCTGCGGCAGTGCTTTTTCCACTTTTTCAATATTTTTTTTTAATTAATCTATAATGTTTATTCTCAACACGATTTCATTAGCCACTAGTGAAACTCTTTAGCTAGTCAGATCTTTTTTTTCGTAGCTACTACATTACCTTTTCTATATAAAGTTATGGTTTTCCCGTAAGCCTTTTACATGGTGCTGACCCTTAATACAATAAAAAATGTTTGTAACCATTTCAAAGCCCAACACAGTTACACACGTATTTAATAAAATCCAACTAATGTTGAACTCTAGGCACAATTTCGGGTTGACTTTAACACGGTTATGTACTTAGTACATACCATGGTACTGCAACCATGCCGTCCGTATTTATGCGACATTTGCCCGGTTTTTTTGCCGCGAGCCGGGTGATGATAAAACTCCCTTTATGGTGCGACCTGCATCCGGCCGATAGGGACTTTATCGATAATATTGCGTTTTATTTTGTTACAAAAAAAGATTTTATGTAGGTAAAATTGATTACCTATTTGTATTGTGCAGATTGTTGCGTTGGAGCTTTTACTAAAAGCGATCAAACCTTCGTAAGTCTGCTGGCTGATCTCTCATTAGCGGCTCTTATTGGTTGACAGTAATAATAGTATCACATGACTAAACAGAAGATCTAGATATAGGTACTATCTAAGTATTGAATAGGTTTTCAGAAATCTGGGGAAGTGCAAAAACATAGATTAACTTTGGCGGACACATTTTAATTTAGTCTCAGTTTTAAAGCAATTGTAGAAGACCTCTATATCTCGTACCATGATGTCTTATTGTCTCAACATGAGATTTGACGGTAAATTCAGTTAGTTTAGATAGGATTTAAAATTTTATGTAAAAGAAATAAAAGAAAGAAGATACATAAGTAGGGCTATAAAGGCTGATATTGATAATTTGTTTTTCCATAGGTGTCGCTTAAAACCCGAAAAAACCCGCTTCAAATGCGTCGCTGCTATAGTCGGCGGCCATCCATTTTTACGTATGTTCTACATACAGTACGTTCAGTTAGATGAGGCATAAAAACAACAGCGCCGTTTTACCCCAGGGTGTTAGACTTTTGGCCCGGCTATGTAGGTAGATACTAGAGAGAGCCCTTAGTGACAAAATTAGGGAGATGGGCACTGTAGCCGCCAATGTGCTCATAACTTTATATTGCTGCGTCCGTTACGCTTGGCTGGTCTCCCAGGATCATTTATTATACCGGGATTTGTGGACGGTTTGTGTACATTTACGGTGACAATATAATATCTTTACACTTAAATATGTTTGCCTTGTTCATCATTGCATGTGCTCTGGCAAAAATATTATGTGAATTTTTAAACCATCGTATAAAATTTTCTTTCAAAGGGATTCCAAGAATATAGAGAGAATATATAATAAATTATACTTGGCGATCCTCCAAAGTATGAAAAAGAGTGCAATTCCTTAAGTGCTTTTGATAACCACATCATGATTTTTGAGTTAGGGGTGACAAGAAATAAACATACCTACACACCCACTTAGATAATATTATTATCTCCTCCTTTGGGTAGTTTTGTTTAGTCTTAACAATAAATAAACAATCGGCTGTCTTATTGATACCTTACAATAATAAAACCTAAATGTAAAATTCATTTATTTTAAAATGCTTGTCACTACTGGTGAGGTCATAGCACCCGGCGGAGGGTGAAAAAGGGTGCTAATGTATAATAAATGGCCTTGTCTCCTTCCGAGACGTAATTTTGGAGTCAAGTTATATAGCCAATATAAAAAAGTATAAAGTAAAGGCAAGCAAGACACAAAATTGCCTGGAATCGAATTTGATGCTAACGTCGATCTGGCGAATGAAAGGTCTGAAGTCTTATAGCAAGAACACAGTTGTGCGATAGTTGTATCTACTAATCAAAGGAAAGTATGGAATAATCGCTTTGCAACTAATTGCAAGTGTGCGCACCTATTTCATTGCAAGTGTGTTCATCCTCTTAACGGAATTTCATCGATTTCGTGTCGTCTCTCTCTCGCGTCTCGTGTTCCGCGGTTAATAATATATGTGGTTAAGGTTTTAACCCGTTTATTGACCTAAATCTTTTAGAATAATTTAGAACAAGCGCATTAAAGCTTAGTTAGAGACGTAAGTTGGAGGGTATTTTTTAATTACGCTTGATTCTCACTAGACTTACCTACCTACCTACGTGTCGTGTCGTGAAGTCGTAGGCATGCATCAGTAGGAACATCAGAAGCCCACTGGCGTCATATATTTTTTATAAAGGTTCGCACACTACTCTAACACATTGTGCTACGTCATCATGTCGGAATAGTATGCACACCTCAGATCATAGAAACAATTCTATGATCTGAGATGCACACCTTCACACAAAATATCGACACCTGCAATTTAAAACATCGTAACTCACTTTTTAGCGAAATTGAGTTCTATACACAGCCTAACTAATAAAAAAATGCTCTATCGTTTGCGCTCACCCTCGTAGCCCAATTCACTCCCGTTATGATTTTAGCCAGCATAAAAAAATTGTAACTAGTCAGCCACTGACAGTGATAAAAAGGTATCTTTAGTTAGATACACTTACCCGTGGTAAGTTTTAATAATTTTACAAAACAATAATTGTAACTTAATATGCTATTTTTTTATTTATTTTTTCGGTGAATATAGTTATAATCATACTAAATTGCATTGTATGTCTGAGTTACAATTGTAATTTGGAAAACCGTTTTTCGTGAAATATCATTGTAAGTCACAAAAATATATGAAATACATAAGTAAACAACGTATTAGTCATACTGGAATGTAGATTATACCTTTATAGGAACAGAGTAAGAATTTTTTAAATCTTTGATTCGCTCTACTGAAAAGTAGGGAAAAATGAGTTACGATGTTTTAAATTGCAGGTGTCGATATATGAAACCGATATGCTCTCGATATATAACTGATGCACTGATTCATCACGACATGACACGCAAACCTCGTGTGAATTAAGCGTTAATTAGGATTACTAGTAATGCAATCCTACTAAAACAAGATAGGTCGGTACCAAATTAGAATTACTAACACTAAGGTGAGACCAGTTGCCAGAATTTTCGGGCCTTCTGACGGGCGCAACATAAGTTGCCGTTATGACAAATGCAGTAACATAAATATTTAGAACAAATTCCCCGTACCTGCCCGTTTTCCTTGACATATGGGTAACATTAGAGAGACGAGTAGGTTATCAGAAACAATGAGTTTCTATGCAAATTTGAGGATTTCCCTTCGTCATCTTTCCTGTCTGTGTTCCGTAATTGAACAGTGAGACGCCATTGTGACTACTAAATAACGATACGGAGAAAGAATTTAAGGAAGTTGGCAAAAGAAATATGAGACCTAGGTTTTCTGTTTATCCTGCGTTATATGAGACGAAACATTGTAACCAAGCTTTTGCGAAAGATGAATATATGCGCTTTTGTGTTAGAAAATTTGTTCTTCATTGTTATGATTTCGTATGTTTTTCCTGTAAATATGTTAAACATTTCAATGTAAATTGTTTGAATAAGATACTGAAATATCCGCTACTTTCGGTTTTGAGTTAAAGTTATTTTTGCGGACGGAAAACTGAAATACTCCCTGTTACGAAACTCTACAGTGTGCGGGGTCCGACACGCACTTGGCCGGTTTTTTAAATTAAGGTCTTCTACTTTTCCAATATTTTTTTAACGTTAGGTACCCTAATATTTCTGAAAAGTTTATGAGAATATTTAGAACGCACGAAGTAACGCTAACTTTCTTAAATCAGAAAGATTTAATATAATAATTTCAAGTTTAAAAACATTGTAAATCTTCCGACGCCGGGCAAGCTGCAAACTTGCGAACTCGCCAACTTGTGTCTTGATCAGCAATTCCGTCTATAACTTTATCTTAGTTTTAATTTGATCTCAAATTGTGTAGTAATAATGTACATCTGCGGTATCTCTAGCGGACACCATGAGATAGGCAAGTTATACAGAAGAACAACGACTAAATATCAAACCAAATATTGAGAATTGTATCAGTGAAGCGCAACCGAGCAAGCTATTATCAGTGCTTGGTATGTCCAATCATCCTTGCCAAAAATTCTTAGTAATCAATCAATCAAATAATTTAATGCAACGAATGTAGGTTACATTAAAATGAATGCTAGAGTTGCTTATTTTATGTTCACATGTTCTCTCATATCGGCACGAAATACCTATACAAGAATAGCTCATGTTATGATTGTCGCCGCGTGATTCGGGAGACGACAATGCCTAATCCTCGGGGAACTGAGGCATGATGATGTTGGACCTACGTTCGTTTTAGTAAACCTTCTGAACTATCTTCCGTACACAATGACGTAATTAAAAACTTGGCAGCGGTAGGAAAGGATGCTTTGTAACGACGCGTCAAAGTTATCTAATTTCATCTTGTTTGTACCGAGCAATGATTCGCTTTCAATAAAATGTTTTTAAATTAAAATCTCTGTTTACACTGAAGCTTTAATTAGCGGATGCAGTAATACTGAAGATTTTTTTCAATCCAGAGCTAATAAGAGAAAAACGTTTAACGTGTTTAATTAATGTCTTATTCAGGGAGATACGGATTACAGAATGATATTCTTTTGCTTGCTAAGCTAATTAGCAATACGTATTACATGTTTTTCTTTTTGGTTTGACTGCTTCCTTCCCTCTCTGGCTCTGAATCCGATGTGAAGATTAAGCATAACTAGCCTTTAATGCTGCTGGGACATAGGCCTCTCTATGAGAGGGAGTGGGCCAGTGCGGGTTGGTGAACGTCACATATCTTCGATTTTTTGGTTCTAGGACATGCCGATTTCCTTACAATATTTTGCTTTACCGTTTATAGAGCAGTGGTGATGAAACAAATTGATGTGTGCCGCTCCGTGTATTATTCGCCTAAACGTCAATTGTGCTTATAAAAGTTTCTCGTAGATAACAGCTGCAATTATAAGTCTAAAGTATTAAAGGCCTTTTTTACCGAACCCATATTCTATGTTTCCGATAACGGATAAAAAATAAAATCCTTTAATGCTGTAGGCCAACTTTGAGCTGACGAGCAAACTGTAAAGACCTCGGAGCACAAAGTTGGAGCACTAAGCTGTGTCCATTGACTCTTCGACCTATTCACTCAACTTTTATATTGAGCACTAACTTTTAGCCTCGCATCACACGGGCAACTCGCGATAGCCACAAAACGCCGCCACCAACTGTGGACGAGAGATGGGCTGGGTGATCATTTTTGGATATCAATGACTGCATAACAATGACAAAAAATATCGATGACAGAACCAATGATAAAATCATCAATAATTTTTACTTAAGTGTAACTGCTTTATGAAAGGCTTTCGCGTGCAAAATGGTCACCGAACTGCAGACTACAGTTTTCATACATTTTATGTATCTATGTAATTATATATTTAGTTTTGTGTCCTTTATTTATTCAGTTTTGTGGCTGTCGCGACTCGCAAATGGGCCGTCTGCATCGAGGCTTAAAGGATATTTTTTTGCTCTGGCCACTCTAGCAGGCTCTGTTAAGTCGTGATTGGGAAATGGGAATTTTTATTTGACGAATTCTGTGAATTTAAAAAGGTTTTTTCTTTCGATATGTTTGTGGGCATTAATATTGTAGACATGATTTTGTTGTAGACTTTTACGCTGTTCCTGATTTTTTAATGCCAATTAGGTACATCTAAATTACAACTTTGATAAGCAAATTAAACCTGTCTTTGCGCTTATTAGCTTTAAACCCTGAAAGATTTTCCGTAAGTAAATTGCTCAACGCCCATGGATGATAATTAGCAATTAAGATTTCCTTGTCGAAGCTAATATTTTCCCTTTTATAGAATAGGATTTTTATAGAAAATTAGAAAATAACCTGATGAATGATGATAACCTTTTTTAAAGGAACTAAGTAATTTAACCCCTTGTACGTACTAAGAGCATTTCAAATTTTAAATTAAAACTATGTGCATGCTTAACCAAAATTAAATACAATAAAACCTGACATCAAAACGAATGAAAATATCAAACAAAAATATGAAAAAACACGAACAACAACAAGCAAATGAAACAAGTAAAAGAAAACGAGATGAAATCCAAATAAGTATGTATGTTGGCTCAGACATTGCAGTATGCATTAAAAATATTCCCAACAAACATGACTGAGATTGGAGTCTACATTCACTTCATACCAAGTTCTGTACAAAACTGAATATGAAAGATGCTTACTGAAAATACATGTAGAACATGCTGATATTGAGCTGTATCTGGTTACTCGAAGCAGTATACATCCTGAGAGAGAAGGCTCAAAGGATACATGCGAAATATGTGGACGGTAACTTGAAGTCGGATTTCAAAGTAGACACGTTTTGTAAGGCCGGAATTGAAAATCCACGTAAAGACTTCAAAACGATAGAAATATTTTTAAAGTTGCTTGCACTTATCCATCATTTATCAATACTGTAACATGAACTTAAGACGGTAGTATTAATCAAACAGATTTCGTTATCAAATGCCTTGAAGTCAAATATAATTATATTAAAACGTGAGTAATCTCCCTGACTCTTGCGTCCATTATTATTTTACAATCAACAAGTAAACATGCCAACCGCACGATCAAATCAAACCTTTGCTCATTTGTACCTTTCACCTTGATTCGGAGAAATGAACCAACTCATTTGACCCTTCGTTTTTACAAATCCATTCTTTTCTGGGCCGCAAAGATAATGATAAATTACTTTCTTACCCTTGGCTAACAGATTGATGCTTCATTTCCTTTGTTTTTAAGTGCATTTCATTTATTTTGAAGTTAATTCTTTCCCATTTGCAGTAGTACTTAAGAAGTTCATATTTGCGTCCAGTTCCTGTTTACGAAGTAATTATATGGGTTTTAAGAATCCTTGTATTGTCTTTCAAAAGTTACTTGTCGGATAATAATGTCTTTTTAGATGACTTGGTAATTATTAACCCGTCCGTTGCAAGACTTGTATATGTTTAACAGAATGCCGAAAAAACTTGTTTCTTAAACTATCATGTTTATAGTATCTTGTCATAAACTGGAAGAAAACAAAATTTATAAATTGAAAAGTTTTAACTCACAACTTACCTTTTCAATTTATAAGTTTTGTTTTCTTCATCGTAAAATCGTAATACATTGTGATCAAAGTTCTAAGTCATTTTAGAAATGATAATTTACGTAGATTTTAAAAACTGAAGAGAGTATTTTTTTAGATTTTAGATAGGTCTGTATTTTATTAATAATATGAGCTTTTACTGTATCAAAACAGACGCCATTACTTCTCATGTTTATTGATCACAAGTGATGTCCAGGCTCTAACTTATCGTATAAATGTACCTATGTGATGGTTTATTCTGTTTAGTCTCTATATTTAAATTGGTACAACTTTGTAATAGGTGATTGTACAAAACGTTGTTCTTCTTTTTCTTTCGTATCGTCACGGCACGGGCTTAGAATATGTCGTGCCATAGTGAGAAGGATAGCTCCCTTATGAGTAGCAAGTTGTCTGATCAGGGTCCGAAACTTTCGTCAATGTAAACTCTTTGATCCATTCATCAAAAAACTTACTAATAATGGCTATACAACTGCGGTATGTTTGTAATTACGCGGCATATTATTATTATTTAGGCGGCATCTGGGTCTTAAAAAAGCTAACTTACTAATTGTATTTATTGCCCAATCGACTAAAAAAAAAACAGATTCGCCACAGTAACCATTTTCATTTCTAAAGTAACATCGAAAAAGCTCACTAGTTCTATAAACCAATAATTTTGTCTCCTCTGTACCTACCTACTTACATTATAGAATTATTTAAAAGCTCCACCATAAAAGTACAATCTACATTTTTGAACCTTCGCTACGCAAACCGAGCATTTTCCAGTTCTATTGTCAACGCCACTTCTAACTGGTGCACAATGGCCGGCTTATTGTCAGCTAAAACTTCGGCCTTATTCAACGTTTTGTTTATTTGGACCAATTTGGACGACATTTCAAGTATTCGGTTAACAGTTGAATGTTGAATGTTTTTGGCAAATAATTGTTGTGTTGACTTAAGGCTGTGTCCCCAATAGACAAACTGTGAGCGGCCGACTGAGTTTGCGGCGTATCGTTATTTGCTACTGCAATTTGTTAGCGCAAACTCAGTCGGCCGCTCACAGTTTGCCTATTGGGGACACAGCCTAAGTGACAAGATTCAATATTTGTTCTGTATTTTACTCGTGTTGGTTATGCCATCAAAGTCTTCTACACTTTTCTAGGTTTTTTAAACGGTATCTGTAACATTACCATTAACAAATCAACATGCAACGTCAACTGGGTACCTACTTTTGAAAGTTTAGAATTAACAGAGGGAATAAGGAGTTAATAACCTAGTTATGAGCAGCAAGCTGGTATTCTTTGTCTCGTAAATTAGGTACCTACTTCTAAAGGTTTTTCCCCAACTAGATTATAGTTTAATTTAAAATATGCAACTAAGTAACTATTGATCGGAATGTTCCATTGAATTTGTTGGAAATAACAATGTGTATAAAATTATTACTTTGCAACAAAACAATGACCGGAACAGTCACAGATAAACGGCATCAGCGCTCATTTATCATGCGTCAGCGCAGACTACCTAATTATTATTTTTTTCTTCATTCTGAGTTTCTGACAACTTCGATAATCGTTTTGGTGACTAACCACAAAATATGAAATACCTAATAACCATTGCCATAAAGCAGTGTCTACCTAACAGTGGTTCATCGCCCAAACATTTGACAGGACTTGAGAAATGTCAAAATTGATGACATGACTAAATTAATGTCCCAGATTGCATGTATGGCAGTTGGAGACATAAATTGCATCTGAGTCTTTTATGCACTAAATAAACGTTTTATCTATCTCATTTATACTTTTTAACTTTTCAAGCTGATCATGTTGACTAAGTACCTATAGATTGTATATCCATTATTCATTAATCACTTTGCAGCTATTTCTGTAAGCCCATTACTCTGTAGTGACAAAATGTGATTACTGATTACTTACGTGATTGCTGAATGTCAAGCGTCTTGATTAATGATCTGATAACTGGTATGCATGTAGATTTTCTGGTCCTTTTGTACTGCTATTTTAATTAGGTATGATTTTAGGTTGGTGTCGATAAAATAAGTAGAATGAGTTTTCAGCATATTTAGGCCGAATAATACCTACTTAGGTACTTCTTTCAAAAAGTTTTGTGGCCCTTTCGATTGATTAGCAATTCGCGGTGGTTGCAATTAGGTATGTTGAGTTTCTTCTGTCTATATACCTATATATATATATTTACTCCGAAGTGTACCTACACACTGCTAGAGTGCTACTTTTTGCAATGGCCCCAGGATAATTTGGTTGGTTTGCAGTTCATTAAATCATTACATTTTCTTAACCTCTTGAGAACTTGCTGTCAAAGACGGCTCAAAATCAAATTCTCCTCAGATAATCTTTTCTGAGAGATCTTTTCGGCCGCTCGTGACGAAGTGATTTTCTTTTTATGGATCTCTAATTAACTTGACACGTGTTGCAAGTCTAAAATATTGTAAGCACAGTGTTGCCAATTTCCGTCACGATGGCCCCTCATTTTGTCGCAACACCCTTCGTTTTATTGTCAGTTTGTTTATTCTACTAAAGTGTACGAGGTACAGGTCAGTCTTCCCTTGTTTATTCAATTTTGAGCCATCTGAACTTGTTTTAAATGTCTGGAAAGTTTTAGATAAAAAGCTGTTTTTGTTGTTCGATTTTGTATTAGAAATAAGTAAATTAAGAGCTTAGCCTACTATATGTATAATAATTAATAGGTAATAAAACGAACTAAAATAATCTAATTTCTATGTAGGTATGAAGTAGGTACATCATAGTTGTGTTTGAGCTTTAACTACGGTAGGCATAACAGGACAAATAAATATTTAATTTTTCACGTCTCTTCTGTGTCTTTTAAATACATTTCTTTCACGATTTTTCTTATTTCCACCAGAAGTGAAATGCAGAAAATGTTTACTGTTAAAAAAATTAAAAGTACCTAACGATCTGTACCTATTCTTTTATCATGGCAGTTAAAACAAACCATATTTACAAACAGAATTGGATATCGCCAGCGTTTAATCACAGTATTGACGTAAAATGTGTAAACATCCCAAGCAGCACGCAAGCGTTGCCGACATCAAATATACAGCACTATTAGAACTTAGAGTTCTACTGGTGACCCATAAAGGTGTCAAGAAAAGATTATTTACTTATAAAAGTGATTAAACCGTTATTATACAGCTAAAGCTGTACTAAGTTTTTATAAAATACTCCGTGTAAACTTAAGGCTTTAAAACAGAATATTTGAACTCCACTTTAAAACCCTAAGCATTTTTTGACACTTCAATCTAATGTTATCCTTCAAGCTGCATAGAGGCTGTATTTTGCATGTGATCACTTACTTACTACAGCTATAAGTTATAAAATGGTATCACTTTATACTTGTTTCTGTATAATGGTATATTAAAACTACTTTCTAAAGCTTATTATTAATGCGTAACTGTACACTCTTGTCAGTGTAATAGTTGCATAACTTCTGTCAAATATGATTTTATAGAACTATAATAATAAATGAATTCTGTAATACAGCTTTAATCTGTATTACTGACAGTTGTCCTATTATACTGACAGTTGTTATTATACTGACAGTTGTACTATTATATTATAACGGCTATTAAAGGGTAAAATCTGTGTAATGGAATCCAGAAAGTGCGTTGTAAAACCACGGAATCTATAATACTCTCCAGATATCTTATACGCTGTATAAAATCTGTCGCCATTTTCGAACAAATAACAACAAAAGAAAATATGACTTCTTACATTATTTTGAGCATTGCTGAAGTTATAGTTATGATTTTCAGATAAATAAATCATAAGTGATACCTGTTGTACAGTATTATTTAACAATCTTATGATTCTAACCTCAAAACCATAAACTTACTTACTTGTTTTGGTAATATTCCTCGTGAATTCTTCAGTATTTCGCGGGCGCGTGAATATTTTTCCACAAAACTATGCACTATTTCACAGTAAAAATAAATCGGCACGTTGAATCTACAATTATCACTACCTAAAGTCCAACATTTATCTTGACTTATAACTTCACAGTAAATTGGCGGCCCACCATATCATAACTAAAAAGAATAAGCGGTTTGTTTTCATAAATTTCACATTGTAATTCTCATAAAAAACCAATGAAGAACTATTATCTTTTTAAGAAACTTATAAGAGAATAACTATATGCCTATGGTTTTCTTCAACACCATACTACAGCTCTTTTACAGCTATTAGTACAGCCTATTTTTTAGCTATACAGCAACTATACAGCTATAATAATGCATAAGGCTGTATAACAAGGGGCCCAATTTTTACTTATAGAGGTTGTATAAGCGCTTATACAGCCCTTGTACAGCCTCACTATATAGCCTGTGGAATACAATAAAACTAAAATACAGCTTCTATACAGCCTGTCGTGCTGCTTGGGATACTGCCTAGCTAATCCCGCGGCGTCGGCTGTATAGCACGCAGCTTTGATGTATGGGTGTATGTAGGGATTGGATGAGCCATTAGCGCATTGAGGCCAGTATTGATTTTTGGCTTTGGAATTTGGAATGTATTTAAAAATAGGGTTGGTTGTTACTGTTGAGTAATTGACGCAATTTCATCAGGAATCTTAAATTGCCCAGTCTGTTGTCTACTTCATCTGCAGCTAAAGCATATTTTCCTTTACTTTTACAGTCTTTTAGAGCTTATGCTCTAAAAGACTGTTGCCATTTTTATATGGGGTCTATTTATATAGACCCCATATAAAAATGGCAACACTAAATTCTCAAGCAGTACCTAGGTATAATAACCAAAAACAAAACCGCAAATAACGTCCTCTCAAAAGGATCTTTCAAGAAAAATACAACATTGCCAACATCGGCGACCACTCGACCATAACTCCAGTGCTTCAAGATTTGAAGAGACGAGATACAGCCAGGATAGACTGCACTGATGTAGCCACTTTCGCCGGAGCCCCTCAAGTGGCCAATTTGCCCGCCTGCCAGCCACTCTGCTACACTAGCCAGGTTTTTCGCATAAAATCTTGCTTCATTTGGCGAATTGCCTGAGCTGCCTTTAAGCACTTTTTGTGTAATTGGCTGTTTGGTATTTAATGGTGGTCGTGTTTATTCACGTGCCTACATGAATGTTGGTTATGGAATTTTTTCCTGTATAATCTGCGGTGAAGAGGTTTAGTTGTAGATATGACTATTAAATTATGCTAAGAAAGATGATAGAGTGACCCATTCTTTTTTAATTTCATTTTTCCAGCGGTCATAAAAGGGTCACAAGTTGGCTTAGGATATAACATAAAAGGTAGTTAAACTACGAGACGTATGGAAGACGTACAGCAGACTTTAGCCAGCCGTGGAGAGTGGACATTAATTAACAGGCAAATTAAAGACACTAAATAATAATATAATATAATACCTATGTATAATAATAGCTAATAAACACCGATTACAATTACTGAAACATGTTAAAGTTTTATGAAACCCTTGAAGATTATTTTCGGATACTTAATTAAATTTAATCAATAATCATATAATTTACTTCAACGGTCGATAAAAATCACCTTGTTTACTTATTAGTAACGGAGTTATGTTGATTGTATTGGTACCTCATTAACAGCAAATTGCAAACCTTAACATGTAAATAATCATAACTTTACACATATTATACAGGGTTATTTAATAAATAAAAGAGATTTAAAAACAATAAGCTGAACACGGCTATAATTTGTTTAAAAATAATAAAATATGCCTTATTTATACAGGGTTATTTCACAATAACCAACCAACATTTTTACAGTAACGTACAGAAATTATACAAAATTACTATTAATATTAAAGCATATGTGCCATACATAGCCATAACTAGACTACCATTTAATCAATTCTTTAGAAAACTTTTTTGGGTAGGTACTTACTGTAAAATTACCCTGTATACAGCAAGCAAAAAATCATTTCCGTGCTCATAAAAGGTACTTAACGAACTTCTTCGTCGCAGGCGAGTGTGAACATCGCTGGGCTAATATTTCATACTTTTATACAGCCAGTGAAAAGCGACGAGAAAAAATGGAAGGTAAACACCCACCGGCCACGGAACATTCTGGAAAGACAGCACTTATGACGATAGATGGTACGCCAGCTCGTTAATCGTGGGGTCTACGTGGAAAAATTGCGGAAGTTTTACGAACTAAAAGTTGGGCAGTAAAGGGGTTGGGTCGTAAAGACACATTAGTTAAAGACTCGGGCGTTTCGTTTTAAGTTGTGGTCAAATCTTTTAGTGCTAAGACCCGAAGAACGGTGTGCTAAGGAAGCGATGTTTGATAAATAAAAATGTTTTGCTCAACAATTAGCACACGCAGATTTTCGACGACCGTTTTTAATCGGTAACGTTGGTAGTTATTTTCCATTTCCAAATTTGTTTTTTCGTGAAGATGAATTCAATGAATCGTCCGGTATTTAAACATGCGCAACAATCACATCACCCATCATTAGTGAATCTCCGTGTATCACCCATTAAAAACGGTCGTATGTGAAATCAGTTTATACGTCTTTTGTTTCTTTTATTATCGATATTGTGATAAGTCTGACCATTTACAAAGTTACAACACTATACCATGCATCTGACAATCTTGAAAGTCATCCATCATCAACAGACTTTTCACGCTACGGATCACATTCGCTTTAAAATGTTACGCTTACGTAAAACCAGTATTAATTCAAGCTTATAATCTACTTACAAATTAAAAATGTATTCTCATGAGTTGGAAAGACTTGGCGTCTGTTTGTCACCTACATTCGTACTCATTATGCAAGTTAGTGAGTATCTTCGGGAAACTTCGAATATGCCGTGTAAGTGACGTTTAAGATATTTTCAAAAATGGTTTTAAGTAACTTTTAGCATTTGTGATCATTCCTGAAATATTAAGGTTTGCCAACATTCAATCAATTTTCACAAAAACTACTGTCATGATGTGATTTATCTCACCAAAATGGCGGAAGAAAAGAGTCTAAAAAATTTGATGTCTCGTGAAACTTTTATGTTGTCCCGAAAGATCTACGAAAGCATCATTTTTCATCATCCTACGTTCCTGTTTCTTAAACAATTCACTGAAATTCATAAAAATTTTTGTAAGTCTTTGTTTATCAACATAAATCATCTTACTGTATTTTATCTGTAACTACTTCTACTTCCTATTATACGAGTATTATGCGAAAGTTTGGATGGATGGATGTTTGTTACTCAATCACGCCAGAATGGCTGAACGCATCTGGATGTTTGGCACAGAGATAGATTAAAGGCTGCAATAGGCTTATTATCCTGGAACAATGTACGGTTCCCGTGGGATAGATTTGTAATTTCCAAGCGAACAAAGTCATGGGCAACAGCTAGTAGAACATAACATGCTGCCAAAAAACGTGTTTACATTTCATCCACTTATCCACTTTCATTTTTCGCTGCTGTAAACTATTGTTTACCTTTTTTCGCGTGTAATATTAATGATGTTCGTTTTTAACTTGGCAACTCTTGAGCCGAGCCGCTTTTGTTTCAGTTAACGTGTGCCATGAAGCCGTGTTTGTTCTTTGTAATACTTTTTGATTGTTTTCTTTGTTGGTTCTGAATTTCCGATACTTGTTTCGTTTTTCGTTGTTCTTGGGATTGGGTGGATTGGCAGGTTAATTATAGTAAAATGAATCGATAACAACTGATTGTTTGGCTTATTGCCGTTCCCAATAACCGATCTATCGGCTCTTTGTCTTTACCTTACTAGAGAGTGAAAACTGCTCTGCGCTACGCTTCGCTAGATTTGCGCCACGGTGCCTCATTAGTCATTGTAGAGTACGATCAACAGTTGTTGCAAAAAGCTTATAAGTAATAATAATATTGCAAAAAATAAAGTTTTCCACAATCACCTGAAAGCCGCAAATTATTTGCAGCATAGAAACCAGTCACAGTCATCTCCCTTAGGAGGATGGCGTCAGCTCTACCCGTAACGGACACGGGAAAATATAAAATTGCAAAAGGTAAAAAAAATGGGAAATGGAAGTTAGACAGCAAAAAAAAATAGTATGTATAGGTTTAGATTACGAATACAAAATTGAGTAGACCGTAATGATAATATTTTGTTTTGTGTAATATGTCTATTAAATACCTATGTGTACTTACTTACCAATAGTTTTAAAATTTTAGTTAAAAGCTTTTTACATGTCGAGAAATGTTTGCAAAATCAGAAAAATCTCTTTATTATTTTTTATAAACGCCAGAATTTATCAATTTCACTAGAATAAGCATCCAACTATCCTCATTTTTTAACCGACTTCAAAAAATAAGTAGTTTACGTATTCGATGTGTATTTTTTTTTTGTATTTGTTTTTTTTTTTTGTAAACAAAGTTCTGATAAAATTATTAATTTGTTACAGGTAAGCACCTACCCCGTACCGTAGTTAGGTGCATGGCATGTTAAGTAAACGAGTGACATTCTCTCTGCCACGGTAAGGTGAACATGAATTATTTACATGTGCCGTTCTGGTGGTGGAAGGGGTTAAATGTTCTTTTGTATGAAAAACTGCCCTTTTACATGGTCATATATAGGCAAACCGCAAAAGTTTTAGCACGAGGGTTATCTAATCTAAATAAAGAAATACTAAGTATGTACTGGGGCCCAATTCTGCTATTGCAATATATATGAATGGTGTCATAATGACACCATAACGGTCAAAACCTAAGCGCTCATTGGCTTAGAGTAAGACTGTTTCGTCATTGGTCAAAACGATGTCATTGATAGACCATTCTGACACGATTACGACAATAGCAGACTTGGGCGGTGTACTGATTTTAATATAAAAAAAAAAAACAATATTTGCTGCTGACAGTACTTATTTTTTAATATTTTTTTATTAAAAATCAACTATGAACCTGAACTTAGGGACTAGAAGTAAATTCTTATTAAGTTATAATGAGAAAGTACCTCGGCGATTGAGCTTTGCTCGGGATTTTTTTTCTATCTACTTAGATAAACTTGAACATTAAAACATTTAAATATAAAATTTCATCCAAATTGTTGCAGCCGTTTCCGAGAAACAAAAATTCCTAATAAAGTAGATCTTTATCTGCCTTCATTTGGATTTTTCTTTGAAATTTTTCGTAAATTCTTAAATTTATTTTTAAATCAATTAGGATATTTGTACCTACTTATGTCTGTTTATTTATAGAAACCACATAATTTATAACTTACTCCGTGTTTCAATCTATAGATAACGATAGAGGTGTGCCACTATTAGGCAAGTTTAGTGTTAAAACACAGCTTACCAGATAGTTACTGAGTACATAATTTACCGCATCGCATTTTACCGCCCATTACCAGCAGGCCGATTGTACTGATAGCTAATGACTATATTTTACTGTTATCTCGACATTTTAAATGCAAAATTTACGTCAAAATTCCGTATTAGGCACAGAATGAATGTACTCCTATTAACCTTTGGTAAACATAACTCGTTGCAATGTTTGGTAGACAATTTCTAGTGATTAACTCCAGGAATCAACTAGAACTTACTGGTCTGAGCGCAAGGTATTTTAGACTTTGTTCACTTGTGATAAGGTGTTGTTGTGTGTCTGTAGTTATTGGCGTTTAATACATCACGGTTGGTGTTTACACCCTTGTAAGGGTGATGGATAATAATTACTATTGCGTGTTAGCTTGTTATTCGTAACTGTAGGAAACGCGATAGGTTTTAGTCGATTAATTAATTGAATTAATCTTGTAGATATATTTTACATTATTTTCCGTAGATTAGATTACACTGCCAAGTGAATAGATTTGTCTGGAATTTTGTAAATGTGCAGAGATATCCTGGATAGACATTTATTTGCATTCACATGTCAGAAATCAAAGATATTTTAGACACTAACACCCTTACCACAAACAAGATAGACACGAATTAAACGGGAATGCTACCAAAAATAATACGCACTTGTTTTAGCACCGATGTTAACGCGTGTCTATCTTTTTTGTGGTACGGCCCTAACATTTTAATAAAAACAATTGAATTAATAACCTCTTTCTTTATGGAAATCGATTATTTATAAACATACTAGAATAAGTTTTATTTAAGTATGTTAAACCTCAAACCTTAATTCACAGAAAATCTGGCCAAAATTTTATCATAGTTAGGCAACACTGAGCATATTAACCTTGTATATTCCGCGTAGAAATTGCTATTATTAATTTCCATAATTGAATCCTCCCGTATTTCGGTTTACAGACAATCCTGCAATTTTTTTTATTCCATTTTTAAAACAATACTTACATTCATAAATATTGCACTTTTTCCCCAACCATAGCTGTCAAAACATTCATACTGGTATTACCATATCAGACAACGTACAAAGTTTTGACAACCCTCGCAACCCTAACATGCTTTTTAAACATTTCAATTTCAACTTTATAGTCTATCATTTAGGATAACCTTTTCCTTTACACAAGATGTTGAATGAATTGTCTGCGATATGATGTGCCGCCATCAAACTTTGCTTTTATGTCATAATCTTGTTTCTCGTTTGTATTTGTTATGACTTAAACGAGGATTTGAATGCTTTCATTACTTATTAGGAAGTTTAAGCCTTGTCTATTGTTTTGTTTTGAAGGGCTGTGAAGGGATTGTATCTTTAATTGTAGATTATTTGTTAGGGGTGACAAAGTGCTTTTTAATTATCTTTATAAATGTAAAACTGATAGGTGATTGAATGATATACCTACGCAGTCTAAACCACTAAAGATAGAAAACTTCATATTTACTATTATTTACACGAAGTTGAAATCATCAATGGAATTTTAAAAAGAAATTGGTCGGTAGAGTTGACGCAGTAGCTGAGCGTTCGATTCCCGCACGGAGCAAATATTTGTTTCCTGTACCCCGATCATGAGTTTTTTTGACGTGTAGTATCGTTAACGTAATCATATTTGGAATTGAAAATACACGTTTGTTACACAATATTTATATAAATTAAATACTAAAGTAATTTCTCTGTATTTTTTTAAATGTGCAAATTGTATAAAATTTTATCAAAATGTTCCAGGACTGCTGTATTTTAAATTCAAAATATGCTTACGTTAACGAAACTATACGTCAAAAAAACTCATGATAGGCCTACTGATCTGATTATTTGTGTGTTACAAGCTTTTATTTTTATCGATAGCAATAGAATTTTAATCGGTCATCCAAAGCCCACGTTTGACAATCCGGGGTTCGTGGGCATGACGTATGACGCAATCTACCGACTGCAGTTTTAGCGTTTTCTTACTTCTTGCAATTAGACCGATATGGTGCTAAATATTCTACTTAACCCTTGCTACGCTACCGTCTAGGTTAGATTTATTATTGGTGATTAAGTTTATACTTAAAGTAAATTAATTACTTATTTCGAAACATTGTTTTTTCTTTTTATTATTTTATATCATCGCTCAGTACAGGAAAAGGAAAAAAAAACAAATAATCAATAATACATACATAGACAATAATATTTATTAACATTCCTATTGTTTAATGAAATCCTTCGTAATTGATTCATTATTTACGTAACAAGTACCTACGGTAACCCCTTTATCTTCTTAACATTTTTTTTTTGCAACTTGCACGATTATTAGAGACATAGAATAATTATTACACCTGCGTTTAAGTCATCTAGAGACTAACTCGCTGTCCTACATACACATATATTCGCCTATACACGAACCCATGAAATATGTATGCAATCTAGCTGCACTAATAATTGCGACCTGCACCTATCTCCCGCGCGGGGTAGCGGTATTGATTCCCGCGTGCAATCACAGCCGCTGGGGTAACCACGGATATTGCATTTCCACCCCCGCACGTATTCCTTTAATAATTAACTGGGGCTCGGTTCATTTGTTTATTTGTTTGCTTTTGGAGTTAATTAATTTGTTGTAAGTACTGCTAACTTGTTTTCCCCAAGGGTAAAAGTTGGACGGTAGCTCCGCGTGAAGTTTAGTACTTACACTTTATTAAAAAAATGTTTAGCACCGCTTGCGGCGTTGGGTTTTTTTATGGGAGATTTTGGAACTTCAGAATTATTTGAAAGTTTTCTTTATAATGTTTCTCTAACTGAGGTGATTTCTTACCACTTTCCACTTTCTGAATCTACCTGCCGGCCTAGCATGACCACGATAGAAACGAGTTTTGTCTACATAGAAATAGACAAAGTGACAGATTTCATTCATAAAACGTAGAAATGTTTCTACAATCTGTCACTTTGTCTATTTCTATGTAGACAAAACCCGTTTCTATCGTGGTCATGCTAGGCCGGCTGTAGACAATAAAAGGTCTGTAAGCCCTTAATTTGACAGTAGATTAGAAAGCTCTCCTTTACCGCCAAACATAGCAGTAACAACCTTCTTAGAGTCGTGGATAAGGATAAGGATAAGGCTGAAAACGACCTCGAAATAGACTGAAAAGCCCTTTTATATAATAATAATAAACGTTTATTTCAGGCAATGTACATAAATAAACAGAAAAACCCATCATAATACTAACTTATATAAAACAAAAAAAAACTTAAACAAAAACATGAAAACCCACAGCACCATAGGCAACACAATGAAGCCATAAAAAACATTTTGCGTTACGAAATATCACCAAAAACCATAAAGTGACAAAGCTGAATATTTCACAAGCAAACTTTTTTTTACAGTCGTGAACAACGAATTGTCAATTACCATATCGTAGTGTTGTGATAAGTCGATAATATTATGTGTGTTATTGTCAATATATATGTAGATAATATGTATGTTATTGTCAATATGTCGATTAAATGTACCGATTGGGGGTTTTAGATATTACGCCTAAAGCGATGCGATAAGTGTGGGACTGATTTATCGATAAAACTGCGTGTGGAAAACCTAGACTACAATTAAGCTTCAAAATAATTTTTTTTTATATACCACGATGGTGGCAAACGGCCGTACAGTTCACTTGATGGTAAGTGTTTACCGTAGCTTATAAATGAGGATTCGCTGTGCCGACAGCTTAGAGGACAAGGAGGTTCGCCATAGTCAACACAGTGCATCCTCAGGAGCTCTGGCTACCTTACTCATCACAGGAACACAATACTATCGAAGAGTAGAGTTATTTGGCTGTGGTATTCTGTAAGGTGGAGGTACTTTCCCAGTCGGGCTGCTCCAGATTTGAATGAGATATCCCACTGTGCCCTACCTCTCTAGCTTAGAAATTCTTTTGAAGCTAATTTGACGGCGCACTGTGGTTTTTGTCCCTTTGTCGGATTTTCTATAGTATTTGGCTTTAGTGCCAAAACACTTGGACACAACCAATTTCAAAATGGACAAGATCTATCTGTCTTAGTTATTTACTGAACCCGAAGATTGCTCGCTAGATACAACAGAATACTAAATTTTACCTACTATACTTATCTTCCTGCCCACGTTTTAAAACTTCGCCCACAAAAATGGGTCACAGCTTCCGAGAATTTGGGTTACTATTCATGCTATTGCAATTTTTAAGCCCAATGCGATTTATGCAGCTTGAATCCGTGCCAACTTAATCCATTATTTACACCGTTAGTGCAACGCATGGGTGATTTAGAAACACATTCATTTTAACTTGTATTTATTATGAACGATCTCAGTCCAGTGTGTAGTGTAGCTGTGTAATAGTGTAGTGTAACTGAAAAAAATAACTCTAGTAATTAGTGAATCACTAAAATTATCTATTCTAATGCATGTCTTGACACTACTGTGACAGTTTACCTACGAATGATAATTATATCAACCACACCCGTCTTAGTACCTAATCACTCGCTTCTATAGCAAAACTTTCTCTTAAAAGCACTAATTACTACAAAAAAAGGCAAAAACTCAAATATGTTCATGTCAAAATATTATTAATTGATACTCGTAGAGTACGTAAAATGTTCGCTGTGTAATACTGCTCACTAATTAATAATGTATCAATTAATTAGCTGCTACATCGATAGGTACTCATGTCCCATCACTAACGTATTGATTGCGTAATGTCGCGTCTCGCGATAACTTCGCAGCGCCCACGCTCGATTATAATGTAATCATTGCCCTGAACTGAACACGGCGCGGTGTTGAATAGTTTAACTGATCTGCAATAAACTGTTTTCAAGGGTGATCCAGTTATTTGGTGATATAATCTCCGATTCCTCTGGCTTTTGTGTTTGAGAAAACAATACCTATCTTTTGAACTGTTATGTTAGACCTTTGTATTCGCCTTCATTTTGATTATAGGCGAATACAAAGATTTAAATCGTAGATGCGCCCTACCGTCCCAAAATATGGTCACGTTTCCAATGTGGATTTCAATGACATCTGATCTCTGAATTATCAAATATCTTGCTCACTCATACCGAATATTGCACACCATCGTTCTCTGTCTAATTAGTGAGCTCACACGTTTCAATAATGACACATTTTGACAATGTAAACTGTACGGTGAGAGCACATCTACGATTTAAATCTTTGGGCCAATATGAATTAACCGCCTCTTATTTCTGAGCCCCAATGTGGTATTTTATTACTTATCTCCTAAGATACCTATGTTATGCTTTCAACAGAAACATAAATTGATGACACTTAATACACTTTGACAGTTTCAATCAATTTCCTACCGATTTGCGGACACGCGTATGTTACGCAATCGCTACCCACACGCAATCATAATCATTGCATTGAACTGAACAGCGAACATACAACTTTGTGTAAAACATGAATTGATGTTAATGTGTACACATGTGAACCAGTTTCGAGTTCTCGAGAGATTTGAGCGTTTCTGTTGCATCGATGCAAACAGGCGTTAAATCAAGCCATTTTATTATAGAAGTAAATAGGCCACGTGTTACAAAAGTTAATCCTCCTTACATGAGAAACTCTTTGCTTCTTCGATTATTTGGATTTCCCGCCGGCTGTAACTGTAACGGCACTAAAAAGTGGTGATCGAGAATTGGTACTGAAAAAAAAATCATCAACATCCAACACAATTAAAAATGTTGTAACATATTGACATTCAGGGGAGCCAACATAGCGGCGAAGGAAACCTTTGTGTGAAACGGACTATAGTAATGGGAGACTGTTGCCAAAAAACAACTCGAATGACAGAATACTGTAATTACGCCTGTTAGAATATCGATTTGTTTATTGAAAAACAATTGAATAAATATCAAAAATGACTACACAAGTGGTTTATACATATAATTTTACCGACCGTTTTAAATCAGTGACCCACGGAGATTCTATAATATTATATGACGGAACTGAAGGCATGCTTTCAATTCCTTCATCTTATTGTTAAAGCATGTTTCTCCAACCTATGATTTAGATTTATTTTTAAGGTTTTACAGTGTGTAAACACAAACAAACAGTCTATCTAATAGAGCTTGTCGTCACCTAGAAACAAGACAAAGCATAGTCTAAGCCGGAAGCCGCACTGCACGCTACAGTTCACCAAGTTCTACCTTTAAAGAGTTCATCGCAGTTCAACTGTACGGTCAACGACATACCTACTATATAAACAGTTTTATATAACATCTTAATTATACATAATTAATCAGCCTAAAATATTCCCACTGCTGAGTCTCTGTCATAGAGATAAAGACTATGCGAGAAGGAGTTGATGCACGTCACGTGTGTTCAAATTTTTGGTTCTAGGATATCCTTTTCATTTTTTTGTAGCATTATTATTGTACGTACTTCAGTTCTGGTTTAAAAGCTAAAGTGCCAACCGACTTTTGTCGCTGACTACCTACATTGCTTGCAGCATGAATTCACAAATGGATACGTGGGTGCGATGCGTCGGAGTAATATCAAGTCATTTGTGAAGAATTCTGATATGAAGTCAAACGGTGTAACTTTGTAGATGATGTTAAAAATGCTACAAAGGAAAAGTTGGACGGATCGAAATGTAGTTCGACGAAGGTAGATGATAAGTGATAGGTATGTGATATTTGGAAAAATGCTGAACTTTCGGAATCCAATCTTTTTTGAACTTTGAGAATCCTCTTCATATTCCAAAGAGTTTCTACCTACAATTGTCTGGGGGGAATTCTCATATGTACCCTTGATCCGAGAAAGGCAAAGAGTTATGTCGGACTTTTTCCAACTAAAACCACACGGTGTTCCACTGGTTGCCTATGGCCGAGGGGTTAGTTATTTAGCTATAATACCACCTTTTATCCGCATTTAGCCTCTTGATTAGGCCACTTAATTCCTGGCACAATGGCCGGAGATTTGGCATTCACCGCTACCCCGGCAGGCCTCAACCCGCGGCGGGTCCTCTGCCCAGTGCGGCCGTGTTAGCGGTCGCATTTCCACTAGAGTGGCGCGTGCGTCGCTGTCATCTCGGGAATTACCATGGGCTTAGCGAACTGCGTGTGTTTGAATTACGTTTTAAAGTGTTTTTGGACAATGTCATCTTTTTCATAATTATGCTTATTATTAGTAAGTAAGTATATCTACTGAAAATTCTTCACTAAAAATATTGAGCAATACATCCTTAGAAATTCACGGTGCAGCGGTGGACAGACTCACTAAACATCACCTATTTTAATTATTAATTACCAATTTTAAGAATAGGCCCATACTTTCATTGTAAGCCTTATGAAAATCCACCACACATACTTGTAGAGAAAAATACGGAATAAGGCACCTACTGGCTCAATCACCACAAAATGACAAAACGGAATCGATATCCTCCCACTGTATTCCCACTCGATATGCCATACTTTTAAAAACACCATTACAAAACAGTTCTGTCATAAACATTCAGTAGTGTTGCCGTACTTGCCGTATAAATATTTTGTTTGAGGATAGCCACCCACGCGAGCATTGTCTGCGCACGCGGCGCTGATAATATACTAACCGACTATAGTATAATATTGGTTGTTTCATTGATGTTTGAACATTTATATTTGTAGCTGTAGTGTTTTACACACACTTATTTCCTTTTATATCACTTATTCAACCCCCACACGCTCGTCAATTGCCTACGCTACAAATTCACTTCGTAAATAAAGTACGCTATCATCATGTTAGCTCGTAATCGTCTCCCGCTTGACATGGGCCTCCTAATAACCGCTGAAAACAACTGAGGATGGACTTCATGACGATGAGGTCATGAGAATAGGACAATGACTATGGGATAAACTTTCGCAGGTGGAGTTTAACCACGCCGAACCAATAACTCGTAGTTACTAAATGCTAAATTATTGCTAAAACTAAAAGTTTAGCGCCAATGAATAAACAAAAACAACCAACAAAGTAATGATGTCTTTAATTATCTTTGAATTGTAAATTAACTGCCAGCTCAGTCCCACAACATGCAAACCCAACCGCACATAGTTTCCTAAACTTCGCAGCTTCGGTAACAAAAAAGTAAAACATGAAGTAATGCAAAAGTATCACATGTGTTTATGCAACAGATGTTAACAATACTAAAAGAGTTTTTAATAAAATTACCCGTCTCTGGCATAGCGCCAGGCGTGCAATTGCCCGGATCATAGAGTAGACGCCAATTGTAATTGAAGACAGGACACTTCTTTGTGATTAGAGGATTGTTGAGCCATAAAATGCCATGAAATTGAGGATGAATGTAAAATTGTAAACAGTCCATTTTATTTTCTTCTTGTTTTAAGACTGACAAATTACAATCTAAGTTCATTTGATGCTCATTTATTTCATGTAGATATGTTAGAAAAGTTTTAATTTTTTAAGGGATTGGTTTGATCTTATTTCGTGACAAGTTACCTACTGGCAGATGGTTACTCTAATTAGCTCCTTTTGGCACATGAATCGTTATAAAAGAGTTGTGAGTCTTGGTAAATAATTTGAACAAAACCCTTTAAACAGTTATTTCGTATTAAAAATAAAAAATAACCTTACCTTTCAACGACCCACCCAACTTTACACATATCTCTCGAACTAAACCACTTACAGATATATTGAAACAGTTCCGTACTAAAATTGGAAAACTTGGACTGACCACTACAATCCAGTGTCTTATCTATAAACTTAGTCTTTGTACGTCGGTCGTTGACCCCCGCCTAGAATATCAGATGGCCGACGCACCGATAATGTGTATATTGTTTAGATTATCTATTGTTGTGTAGGTATGATGTATCGATCGCGTCAAGTTGATGTGTAATCGCGTAGGTAATCAGTAATCGGTAATTAGTGTGAACACCTTATCGGTTATCGGATCGCGCCATTAGGGGTTATCAGGAAGATGAGCTGTTATCTGATACTGCGATAACTAATATCAGGCGTTACTGAGATGATGCTGTCATCCTATAGCTAGGTATTCTATTATAATTACGATATTACTGATATGGCGAGTTATTTCCTAAGATAAACCACAAAAACAGATATTTTTTTAGGCAATTTTTAAGTTTTTTTTTTTGCTAATTGTACTATAGTATCAATATCAAAGATATGTACAGAGGCATACAAACTTTGGATACTTGCTTATCCTATAAACAAGACATAATAATGATGACATTCAGAAATAAGAAGGGTGACAATAAAAACTATTATTTGAGCTTTATGAAGGACGTCCTCCAAGTAGCTTTGAAAGAATGGAAAGAAGTGGAAGGTTTGATTCGGCACCGACTTGCGTTTTATCTGTTATTTTTAATATTTTTTTTCATACCTTTTTTGAAGCCTCTCTTTTTTTACCCAAAGGTTATTTGATAGAGCCTGGATTCCGAACCTGGGGGTAAGTACCCCCTCGGGGGTAAAAGGTATAAGGCTAACGTAATAAGGCTGGTAATAGATAATAAATTTTATAGGTAATCAATAATTAAAACTTTACTTATAATTAATAAAAAGCTTGCAAATGCAAAACAATACCAACATTCACACTGCATTATCATTAATTCGTCAACTTTTTGTGAATTTTTTTATGATTATTAAAGGCTTTTGTATTTTCATGTGGTAACATTTTATGGACGGGTAAAATGAGTTTTTATAATAGGTCATACGTAACAAGATTGAAAAGGTTAGGAACCGCTGACAGAGAATGCCACAAGACATTAAGTTCACCTTGTGTAGGTACCATCCTATCCTACTAATATTATAAATGTGAAAGTTTGTGAGGATGGATGTAAGGATCCATGAATGGATGTTTGTTACTCTTTCACGCCAAAACTACTGAACGCATTTTGATAAAATTTTACAGTAATAATGCTTAAACATCAGAATAACACATGCTACTTTTTATCCCAAAAACGCGAGCGAAGCCGCGGGCGAATGCTATTAATAATAATGTGCATAAAAACTTAGTCTCTTTAACACAAAAACTTAAAAAATATCTATAAAATCTTACGTAACTTAACAAAACATGTGTCCATTCATTTTATAGGTGACGGCATTCAACTAATAAAATGACAATTTGTTCCAATAGAAGGTTTTAAAACCAAAGTCAATGGATTAGCATAAAATATTTTTTATGACAAAAAGAGTATGTAGGGTGACTACATTTTCATAATAAATATATAAATAGTTTTTGAAGTTTCGTACCACCTTAATAAAGATTTTCAAGTAAAATTTCATATAATTTATTGGGCAAAATATCTGCCTTCAATAACAATTAGTTGTTACATGTTGATAATTTGGTTAATCATCAACTTAAAATCAGAGGCGGCTCGCCCTAAGGAGCGCTGGTGCAGTGAACTCCCTCCCATAAATAATTATAATAAAATTATACTCCATAATTTCATTAATAATATTACTATTTAAAATCTATTGTAAAGAACTACTGTAAATTTTATACCCGTCATCCCATACACCATCATGTCATAGGTAACGCGCGAAGCGGAGCGCTCACGATTGCGCTCCAATGAAACAAGATTCAGTACATTGCATAATACGAAATCCAACAGGAGTGAAAGAGAAATTTCGCCTTAGTCCTGCGCGTGAAACAAAAGATTTTCTATGAAAAAATAGCCAACTTTGGAGCGCCGCTCACGCGACGTTGCCGGATATTTTACCGCCCGCGCCCGCCCGCATGACCTGTGGCATGACAGCGATTGCGCGCGACGTTGCCACTCTGATATAAACAAACACTAGTCAACTTTTATGCGTGCGCGCGAATGTAATTCGGGATTTTTTAAACTAATAATCACTTAAAACGTGTTGCAATAGACTGTACTTATCAGTTATCACTAGTGAGTGTTAAAATGGACAATTATAATGTGGAGTTCATTAAAAACTGTGAAAAAACGTTACAAATTCGGCTTGAATTGAAGGCAAAGGGACCGCCACGACCTGAACTTAACCTTACGCAAAAATGTACGACAAAAACGAAAACATATACGCGTGTGTTTAAATCCGAACAATATGTGAAAACACCGTGGTTATGTGGTTGTGATGTGAGTAACAAACTATTTTGTTTTCCGTGTCTTTTGTTTGAAGCGGGCACGGCCGGCGGTACCGGACCGATTTTAAAAATTCTTTCACTATTAGAAAGCTACATTATCACTGAGTAACATAGGCTACTTTTTATCCCGAAAAAATGGACAGTTCCTGTGGGACACGCGGACGAAGTCGCGGGCGAAGTGCTAGTTGTGTATAAAGAGCATGTTTTATAGAATATCCGATGTTTCCCAAACAAGTGGTCACTGCGTGGACCTTGGCGTCGTGTGAACAGCATCGCCTTCCAGTTTCCGATAGCAGGCCCTATAAGGAAACTGAGTCGTGCTCGCTATGTAGGTATATTATAGGTATGAACCTATTTATAGGTTGTAGTAGATTATTAACAAGATTTAACATAATCTGAGAACTTTTGATAATGTTTATCGCTCATGGTGTGCTGGTAGAAAATTCATTTTTTGAGTGAAGCTGGCCTTTGTACATATCGTCAGGCCCGCCGCAAGCGGGTGTGCAAGGAGTGCACCGCACACGGGCGGCACGTCCAGGGGGGCGGCAAATCAAGTGATCGATGACGTAAAATTTACTTATCGTCATAAGATCTGACTGACCAGATTACACTAAGTTAAAAAAAAAAAAAGTCAGCGTACTTATAACAGGGGGCGGCATAATCGCTTTTGCACACGGGCGCTCAAATACCTAGCGGCGGGCCTGCCTATCGTCTCAATTTAAAACTATGTATTAGTTATATTTACAATAAAGAATCAAATTAGAATCTAAATGGTCGCGCACAGATTGGTTCCAAAGGAATTTCCTCCCGCGAACGCTTCGATTGTGGAACGAGCTTCCTACCAAGGTTTTCCCAGGAGACTACGGCATGGGGTTCTTCAAGAAGGGATTAAATAGGTTTTTAAAGGGTCGGCAACGCGCATGTGGGGTTATTCCCAACGGACCACGTGGTCGGTGCAACTCGCGAACCGACCACGTGGTCCGTTGGGAATAACCCCACATGTGATACTTCTGGTGTTACAAGCGTTTCATAGGTTACGGCAACTGATTATCATCAGGCCGGCCATAGGTACACTCGACGCTATTGACGATCGACCACTTTTCACCCTTATGCTCTTAGTAATAAGGGTGAAAAGTGGTCGACCGTCAATGGCGTCGAGTGTACCTACGAAAACTTGACATCTACCGGACTTACAGACACCAAACTTAACATGGCTTTAACATGTTTAAGATTCATAAAAATATATTGACGTATAGTAAGAGAACCTTAAGAGTACCTAAGATAAAGAATATTTCAACACAACATAACATTATAATATCTGCAATATCTATTACGTCTGCAGCTTAATTAAATATCAAAGTATTTTATAATACGTAAATACCAATAAAACAAATGCAAAGCGTTTTCCCCAAATGCCATAGATCATTAATCCTGAATCATCAAGGAAAATGTCGGGGAAACGTATAGACATAACGTATCATCATTATTATTTCTCAAACGCACGCGTGATCAACTGATATTTCCTCATTTGTATTGACAACTTAATTATCCATAAAGGAGGAGATATACAAGTCACTTCTATATGAAATATCTCATGAAGTCATGACTGAATTCTCCGAAAGAGTCAACAGTTGCGTATTTTGTACACCTCGTTTTCATCAAAGAATGACGGGTGTTCAGAAATGAACACGGGTGTGTACCTACCTAGCAATGAAGAATTCTGTGCAGATGTAGCAATCTAGCTGTTTATGACGATTTTCATTTAATTTCAAGAAACCGCGCAGACAGCATCCCATTAGCAAACTCATCTGCATACATGATGTTTTAATCATTATCAGACAAGCGTCACAATTGCGTCCATTTCCAAATAATTGCGGAATAATACTTCTCAGTCTTCCTCGAATTGGACTAAGGAAAACCTCGATAGTCACAATTCCACAGGACCCAGTAATTATGTAACGTTGCATATTCAACAGCTGATTAAGATTAATGGAATCGTTCGTTTAGTGTTAACGGTGTGTTTTGTTTACACAAGTGTAGTCATTTGGTGTAATTTTGCGGCGATTCCGTTTTATTTATTAGCAAAAATGGTAGGTAATGGGCTAGTTGCAAGATTTTTATTTCCTTACATAATTAAATTAAATTTGCTGGATGTCGGACCCATTGCTAGGGTGGGTGGGGTGTAGATGCACCGCCTTCCTTTTAGAGTATTTTCGTGGTCATTTTCCGATTTGCCATATAAATAGTGGAGCCCACCGAGAAAGCAAAATAGTGTATTTTAAGTTAGCACAGGACACCCATGTAAATAAATCAATGTAAGGGCGAATCGGCATCTGACCGTATTAATATTTTTTGTAAAACTGTCTCCGCGTTTTTGTTTTTACGTTATTCCGGTTTTTTTGTAGTCTGGTTTTAGTTTTTTAACTTTTCCAAACTATACAGGGTGGCAGGTTAGACAGTGAAAATATTTTAAGGGGTCATTGTACTCATCATTATGAACAACTTTTACTATGGACCAACCCTGAAATCGCGAAAAAAATATCAGTTGTTCCATACATTTATGTTCACATAACTCAACAAAATGTATGGAACAGCTGATTTTTTTTTCGCGCATTCAGGGTTGGTCCCATAGTAAAAGTTGTTCATAATGATGAGTACAATGACCCCTTAAAATACCACCTAATAAACACTGAAGCAAAAATCAAATCAGTAAAAAATACCAATGTTTTCTCCACAAACGATCCTTCCAGACAAACTTCTAATCATAACAAAACCTCATCGACGTCCCATTCTATTCCAGTAACTAGTTCCGTCTGGACACGCTCCTGCCGTTCATAGGAGACGGCGAAACGTCACAAGAATACTAATAGTTACTTCTGATCCTAGAAATGTCGAGGTTAGTCTTGTTGGTTCTGGCTAGACCCTGATTAGTCATGGCGGTCTAGACTACAAGTTTGGCCTGCAGGGAAATGGTATCGAATTAGCTTTGTTGCAACTTGATACTGAAAGGAAGTGTTTGCTTTTAAATTGCATTTGGTGTGGTTCATTCGAAAAAGCTTGTAATAATATCTATTTTTTTAAATATTTTTAGCTGCAAAGTGAGTTCGTCTAAACATTCGCTTAGCTCTGGAAATTAACGAATACTGGAACAACTTTCGATATAAGTTGTGTAGGCGTACTGTCAAGCAACTCATCCTATAATAAGTTAAAACAAGAAAAAAAATGCATTCGGTCATTTAACAATTCAAGTAGACGCATAAAAGTCCCAAGCAGATACATTATTTTCTAAATTATTTTAAATATTTGCAGCCTTATTATTTATTAAGTTCATATAAGGCGAATCACACACCGCCCCGCGCTACGCTGCGGGGTGCGTGGCGACGGAACAAAAATCCCGCGCGTGAATGCGTTTTCAGTGTGTTGCACCAGTGATTTCTATACAAATACAGGTACTTGCAAACAACGGAACATCACGCACCCCCGCGCTACGCTGCATGATGCGGGGCAGTGTGCGAATCGCCTAACACCTACTTCATAGTAATTTCATTTATAGCTTTCAACCATGTCTTAGGCTAAGTTCACATGACCACGCGACACCGCGCATCGGTCCTTGTACCGCGCGCGCGCTGAGTTGTTCGCGCGGTACTACGCGGTTATGTGAACTTAGCCTTGTTTATAGTATGAGTAGTATCGGCAATCGTTATTTACGTTCCAATCAGCTCGCCTTTAGTATGTAAATGGTATGGGTATGATTTAAGAGACGTCTATAGCCAGCCGTCACGCGGGCCCCGTATATGGGACGTAGTATACTTAGTAATTATAATGACGTGATTTCAATCGAGTCTTGACATCATCGGATGAAGTTCGTGTTATTTGAGTTAAGTTAGTTATCGGTAATCTATCGTTTATCGTTTAAACTGGAAAAGTATGGGTAAGGTAGGAAAACTGTGGATTTTCTTAGTGAAATAGTAATTGAAAACCAGCGTTAGGCTCTTTTAATGGGGCTGTCTGGCCCAATGGCGGATCTAAAAGTTAGGGGGCTTAAGTCGTCACAAATCTTTAGTGTTGACCTACCTGTCTTTCAAAATAATCTTTACAGTTTCGGTAATTTTGTAATGAATGGGTGGAATCTCGTTTTATACAGATGTATAGAAATTAGTTGCCCTAGCGAGACATTCTTGTAAGTCACACAAAAACCGCAATGTCTCCAAAATCGACGAAAACACATTGTGGTCCTCATATTATTTAAAGTTTCTCAGAGAGCTGTAAAACAACTCGCCTATAAATACCAGCGGACGCCAAACTTCGGCACTTCGGGACACCGAAACTGTCCGGAATAAGGCGAGCATTTTAGTGGCCCTAAAGTTTGGACCAACCAAAGAGCGATCACCCAACTTTCCCAATATCACTGAAGATTTGTTACGGGTTGTACCGCGCAAGTGTTAAGATTATGAAAACGGTATTTGGCTGTGACGTAATGGTCAAATGGGAAGTCGAACAATAGTATTATAAATGTATATTTTTGCGAATTTTAAACATGTTAAAGCCATGTTATGCTTATCTTAATGTTATTAAATATTAAGGCATTCCAAAAACAACTGACACCGGCGGGGCTTGAACCCGCAACCTCTACCGTACCGTGGCTATTAGCCTCTTCCGAGCGTTCGGAAGAGGCGTGTTATTATAAGGGATTCCTCAACAGATTCAGAGAGAAGGCACAGTATAGCTCAGTACGGCAGAGGTCGCGAGTTCAAGCCCCGCCTGTGTCAGTTGTTTTTGGAATGTCTTAATATTTAATAACATCGAACGATAGTTTTTCTTTACGTATTGTGCTGTGTTCTTTCTACTTCATCATTATGTTGAATTGGAATATTATAAAGAAAGAAACTAATTTTACATTTTGTAATGTTCATCTCCATTTATAAAAACCGGCCAAGTGCGAGTCGCACTCGCGCACCGAGGGTTCCGAATCATTTTTGGACGTATAAAGTGAAAAACTCCGGACCGCATAACTAAGTTTGTTTGTGAAGGAAGTTTGATGATTTTGAAAAACTGTACTAGTTAGGAACATCGTTTTATTTTTGGTGCCATATTTGGGTCAATTCCTATCAACTCTAATTATTTCAGATTTTTCGCCCCGCAAACTTCGGAGATAAGGGGGGGGGGGATGGTAATTTTTCGGACATTTTTCATCGTATGTAGAAAACTGTGAAACATAAAATAAAATAAAAATATATTTTGAAATGTGCAGATCAAGCCCTTTCATATATGTCACTTGACCTAGTAACCCCACTTTAAAATTTTGGACCCCCACTCCGGCCCCTTTTGCAACGAAAATAAAAATATTTTTGGACTTTTTTCATTTGCAATAAAGTTGAACAAGCATTCTTTATAACAGTTCCAAATTTCAAGTCGATAGCATAAGTAGTTGCTGAAATAAGCAGGTGTGACAGACAGACAGACAGACAGACGAAGTCGCACCATAAGGGTTCCTTTTTTACCATTTTGGTACGGAACCCTAATAAACGGACGTTCTTTGTGAATGCAACAGTTTGCGGACGGTATTCGGTTGTTAGGGCGTAACTTTATCGCCATTAATATTTCTTGTAACAATTTGATCCTTAGAAATAAATCCTCCAACAAACATAATTACAAAGGATACTTTGACCGCTCTGTGACCTTATTATTTACAGGTGTGCCAACCGAATGATGTTATTAAAGGCGCCCCTAAACGAGTTGATTATCGTAACGATCAGATCGTATCGACGGGGATCTTATCGTTCGATCACATCGTTCGTGTATGGCGGACGCGATCTGATCGACGAATGTTGCGATCTTCGATCGATCGTTCCACTAAAAGATTGGATATGATACCGCCACACGTACAATCCGTCCTTCGTTACGATAATCGCCTCGTATATAGGCATCTCTTAAGTCAGCCAGCCAGTCACATGTCCAAAACCTTATGAAACCAGAACACTGGTTGGAAATAATTAAATGGAAAGTCAAAGAGTTGCCGCGGGCTTGCTAAAGGCGAATAAAAAACGATTAATTTACACATGTAGGTATGCATATTTGTACGTATCGTCTATATAAAGGTGGGTCACGATTCGTGCTCACGATTTGAATTAGCGATATACACATAGAGAGCGAAGCTAATTGGAAAGATACTATGATGTGTTTTGAGTGTCCTTAATAATAGCGTTTCTTTTGTTAATTAGATTAGTATTTATGAATAGAATAAGGTAGGTAACGGATGAAAATGAAATATGAAAATAAAAACTAGGTAGGTATATGATTTAAGAATCTGGCATAGCCACGGAATAGGGCATAGCTAATAAAAAGAAAGCCACAAGACAAAGTACAGATGACATAAATATTTTACAGGAAGCCAAAAATGTTTGGATTATGGAAATAAACAAATAAAACACTAATTCATGTCATTTTTGTCACGGACTTAAACACACTTTCCGTATAAAATTTTTCAAAAGTTCAAATGCATATAATGCGTTTGACATTTAAAATAAGGTCAATAATTTAAACACGGTGAATTTTTTGACTATGGTGCCTCTCCTCCTCTCCTTTCTCTTTAAATCTAAAAAACTGAAAAAAAACATTATCAATTAATAATTAGACTTCCTGAAACGTCACTTTCTCAGAGGTCAACTTTATTGACCAAGACTGGATGATTTGAAATCGAATAAAATCGGAGAATAGTTAAATTTACTAGGGTGATCGTCTTCTATTTGTTTTTTGAAAGAGTGTGACTCTGCCGTGTTGCAAAGTCATGTCACACAAAAACACCTATTTTGAAAGACCACTAGGTTTCTTAACTTTGTTTCGCTTTGCCTCTCATAGCGCACGATGCGCACACGCATAAGTAAAAAGTGAACGTTCCCCATGATCGCAATAGCAATGTTTACATGAGTCATTAGGTACCGTCATCTACTTATACCATTTACTGTTACACGTCTAGGCCAACCGTACACATATTTATGAAATATTGCTGTACTTAGTTTAATAAGAGACCGATTTTTGATGGTTTGTTTGTTTGTGTTTCCCATAAAACTACCAAGTTTACATTTTCGTATGTTAATCTATCTATATCTTAAAGTTTAATTACTGTATTAGTGGCTAGTAGTATCTTCTGATTTGCTTGATTATGACTATCGTCATTAGTTGGTCTATCTTTGTTATAATAATTGGTTTTCCTATCTGTTGTCGGCGCTTTCTTTGCTTTTAATTAGCAATGAAAACGAGCTCGTCCGCTGTGTGCTCATTAACGGCCTCACTACTACCTTCATCATGTTCTTTTTAGGGTTCCGTAGTAAAACTAGGAACCCTTATAGTTTCGTCCCATCCGTCTGTCCGTCTGTCCTTCTGTCACACCCTCGTCAAATCTACAGTTCATAACCAATCCAAATGAAACTTCGCAGTTAGATGTCTTCTGTCGCCGCCATAAAGTCCTGTAGTAAATTTACGAAAAATAATTTGTTTGGTCAAATATAATGCGTTTGTTTATAAAAAAAACATTGATTCAGACAAACTTATGTTTAAATTAACGAAAAGATGTTAAGTCACATCAAATCAAACTCTACTCTTAAATTTTCAATTGCTACTTCTAAACATAATTCCGATTAAACTTGCGATCTATGTAAAATTGAAAATGAACTTTCTATACAAATTCATAAAAAAAATATTCGACAGAAGCGAGTGAGACACGGCAGCTCGGCAACTCAGTTGGCAGAGCACTTGCCACGGTTCGGCAGAGGTCGCGGGTTCAAATCCCACTCGCGTTAGTCGATTTTTGAAATCTCATAAATATAGTTCATAACCAATCCAAATGAAACTTCGCAGTTAGATGTCTTCTGTCGCCGCCATAAAGTCCTGTAATAAATTTACGAAAAATAAAATAATTAGGGGTGGCCCCCATACATGAAACTGAGAGATGAAAAAAAATATTTGCGAGCACCCTTTCGTGTGGGGTATCGTTAGATAGGTCTTTAAAAATAATTTAGAGTTTTCTAAA
The DNA here is from genome assembly GCA_948465475.1 of Thalpophila matura. Lineage (NCBI taxonomy): Eukaryota > Metazoa > Arthropoda > Insecta > Lepidoptera > Noctuidae > Thalpophila > Thalpophila matura. Next base: position 6,232,887 of record OX419198.1, on the reverse strand, counting down.
TGACTTTTTTGTTTAAGTCCATATTAAGTGAACTAGGAGCTCCGAAAGTCGTTAACAATGTGTGTCCCCCTGTAATTTTCCAACCGCGTAATCAAAAAATCTGAAAAAAATCAAGCTTATGGCATCCAATAAATACTCTCGTTTGAATAAGATACGTCAATCACTTTTTGAAATATTCACTATTTTCAGTTTTGAGTTTGACAACCGCAAAAATATGTTTGTATCCCATAATAATATTATGAAATACGAGGTTGAAAGACTGAAATACCTCTTGCTATGGAACCCTAGACTGAGCGTGGTCCAGACACGCTCTTGCCCGGTTTTTTTGTTTTATGTGCAGGGTCTAGGTAGGTATATCTTTCGTTTTCCATCTCTGCGAAAATTGGCTTAGAATTAATACCAAGTTCCAGAGGCAAATAGATTTATGCAGTACCAATAGGTAAGGTTTGAAGAGATTATTAAATTAAATCTTTATGACTGTTTAAGTGTTTAAGTATGAACCACTGCATTAATTTGTTACACCTTTTCCTAAGGTAATTCATTGCGTGAAAGGTAATCAATTAATTACACTAATAAAAAGTCAGCTAGTCAATACAGTCAGACAAATTTAATTAAAGTTTCACATACATTTTCTTTTTTGGCCTCTTTCTCTTTGGAATCTGTGTCTTTGCTCTATTTCTTAATTCTCATTAGACAACTATCAGACAAATCTTCAGTCATATCAAAACACCAAGTACAACCGCGACTAAAATCTAGTGCATTAATAATCCATAATTCATATATTTGAACGCGGCTGACTAACGGCCTCAGGTGTGAGGTTGACGTACTCGATCAGTTCCGTGTCCTGTTTATGTATCTAAATGATAATGTGATTTACTTACATAGCATTACTTTGCTCGACATTTTCAAGGTATATTTTGTCATTAAAATTCGCCCAAGAACTTACACCGTCAAACATGAGCTTATCAGAGGCAGCTACATAAAACGGTGATGGCGTTTTGCTATAATCACTAAAATCATCTTTTGCTTGATTGAACATTCATTGTTTGACTCGACTTGTTCCAGACTATTATTGGCTTTTGATCTTTATGACGTAAGTACCTACTTACCTTCTTTCTAATATCATCAATTAGCATTAATAAGCATGTTTTCTTTCTTCATCGTTACTTCTATAGTCTGTTTTAGCATGCAATATTTCCTCGAACTCTAGTCAAATCGATTCAAAACAATCTTAAACAAATCTTTAATATTGTTAACTAAACATTTTCGAAAATACATACAAGCACCGGTAACTGTGTGATCAATCCAACTCACGAACACTAAACAACACATTGTCGTTTAACCAATAAAATACTCAGTTAAGATCAAATTAACCTCCTAATCGTTCTATTGATCGATACCAAATACAGAAAAACTTAAAAAAAAGTAGAGTTAGATGGACGGGAGACCGAGTTCATAAATAAATATCGTATATATGACTTGAAATATTGGCTTTACCTAGCTGAGACCTCGCATACCTTCGGTTAACGATGGATTAAATGCATTTTATTGGTATAACACTCGCCCTCGTTAGTCATTTACTGTACCTGGTGCCAGACAACAGCAAAAAAAAAGTAGATCAACTTTATACAATGTACGATAAAGCCCTCATCGCGCCGTCACATAGCGCATTAAAAACATTGATTTCTAAAAATGATTTATATTTTATACATATTAAATCCATGATAAGCTTATAAATAAATAATGTATAAGAGATTTTTAAACAACTGACACGCGTGGTCCGGAACCGTGGCATTGCTCTTACCAGTGAGCTTTCGTGTCAAACCCGCATTAGTAAAATTTTTAAAAACTAGGTCCATTGAGGTTCTAAAAGCTTGAGTGTTCTATGGCCGTGCTATTAACGAAGTGTTAAAAACATATTTTTTCCACTGTGAAAAAAGGATGGTGCTATACGTTCTCTCTCACACTAAGATAATTATGGCAATAACACTTGAAAGTACAACCCCTGATTCGCATTTGCGTTACTTTATCGATACATTAAGTAGCAACGTTTTATGTGTGGACCTTCTGTTTATATCTATTTAGTGGTTCTGCTCTGTACGAGCAAAAACTTGAGCACAGTGCAATTACTTTTAATGTCATATCGCAGAGTGTATTGATTTTATATGGAGTTAAATAAAATCAGTAAAATGTTGCACCTATATTTTAACCCGTTTTTATCAAAAGTGATTATGATTCTTTTAATTTATTTTGCATGAATTTAAATTTCTTGCAGAAAGCGGCCAAGAAGTTCTGTAACGGTTTTAAATCAATAAAACAAATTAATATCAGCAACGGTTTTTAATTTGTTTGGTCAAATATAATGCGTTTGTTTATAAAAAAAACATTGATTCAGACAAACTTATGTTTAAATTAACGAAAAGATGTTAAGTCACATCAAATCAAACTCTACTCTTAAATTTTCAATTGCTACTTCTAAACATAATTCCGATTAAACTTGCGATCTATGTAAAATTGAAAATGAACTTTCTATACAAATTCATAAAAAAAATATTCGACAGAAGCGAGTGAGACACGGCAGCTCGGCAACTCAGTTGGCAGAGCACTTGCCACGGTTCGGCAGAGGTCGCGGGTTCAAATCCCACTCGCGTTAGTCGATTTTTGAAATCTCATAAATATATTATTAGGTATCAAATTCATCGAATTTTCTCAATTTGCTATACTGACATTGCTTACATAGTTCGCAAGTTCTATTGAAATGGACCTTACCATACTGGGTGAGTGAGGAGGGTATTCAATACTAGTTTGATTAACTACAGGATCAACATTGAAATCACAAAAAAAATCAACTGTTCCATACAAAAATGTCCATATTACTAAACAAAATGTATAGAACAGCAGATTTTTTATTTTTTTAAAATTAATATCATGACTAACTAGACTTTTCATCGGATACACCATGGTTGTTACATAAAACATCTATTTTTAATAGGTACGTTAATTTATCGATAAAGCATGTGTTAATACAACCGTACGACGCGCCCTAAAAATAAAAAGTTATAGCGCGCCTACATCGCCCGACCAACACACATAACCAGCTGACATTTCACAAAAAAGAATTCACATTTTATTTATTTTATTACTTATTATTATTACCTACAATATTATTTTGTAAATCGTCCTTGACGATAGAGCCTTGCGAAATTACGCCTCCGCGTCATCTCGAGAAAAATTACCAGCTTTCCACATCCTTTTCCAACTTTTATAAGCTTCATATGTGTGAAAGAGACGGGTGGCAAAGGTGAATGATGCGTGCGGTGTGCTCCGTCTCCAGCCAGTCTCAGGCCGCTGCGCATGCGGCGCGGACCGTGCGTTCGAAGTTTGAAATAGCGTATTGCCGCGAGTTCGATTTTCGAAATATAACGAAGTTTGTCGATGTGCTATTGTTTTGTGGTTTTCTGTGAACTGTGAATTTATGACAGGTTTTTATTTATTTTGTTTATTTTTTGCGGAGCTTACGATCCTCAGAGCAGGTTACCTTATTAGTCATTGTTTTTTGTGACCACTGCTTTCCTGTTAAAGCATGTGATTTATAACTAAGAATGCTAGTAAAATTGCCATGTATGCTGGTATAAAAAGTCTAATCGGTACAAATTGCCCATTTAATCTGACCCGTCCATTTATCTTACATCTAACATGCTAAATTTCAATGCTTTCCCAAGTGCATTTGATGCGTTTCAAAGTCATGAAAATCTCTAAAGCATAATCATAAAATCAAAAGGAAGCTTTCGATCGTAAAATTAAAAAGAATCGACTATAAAATAGTGAAAGGCCGTAAATGAATAAGTTCCTATAAAAGTACGTGCGTAATCAATTTTCACAATTTTCACTATTCGAATAGATACAGCCGTTCTTTGTGTCGATGTTTACGCGACATTTGAAAATAAACGAGACAGTTTAACTGCTGCAGACGACACTGTCACCCTTCAAGAATACTTTTATTTAGATCTCCGGTTTTATTGGACTTTTCGTTTGGACACATCTGTTACGCCCAAACTATATCATGGTGAAATGTAAGATGGTGATGCTGTAAACGTAGTTAAATTTCAATCAATAGAATAGTTAAGTATTGAAAATGAAACTATAAATTAAGTAGCAAATTAACTAACAAAATAAAAGTGGGTAACGATTATTATTTTGGTGTAAAGAACCACAATGGCGATGCAAATAAGAATTAAATAAATAAAACATAACTTACATACACTGGAAAATGAATTAAAATGTTACAAATATAAGTCCCCTAACTCCGAAATTAGGAATTATTTTCCTGTCTTAGGAACTGTAAAATTATGAAGTATTGATAAAAACCATTTATAAGGTTTCCAAGTAAAAATCAAACAAAACAATTTTACGACGCTTCTATGGTTCAAACAAATGACACCGTCACTAAATTGTGATAACATATCACCAGTTACCATCCTCTTGTTGGGATCCCACTTAAGATACAACACACGCAGGAAATGACGACTTGATCTATTCACAGCTGGGACCACCCAGCACTTGACACCCATACGAAACTCAACATCTGTAGCCCTGTAGGTAAAATTCTATCGATAGTTTTGAGGATTCTGAAATTGATATGCAAAGCGGTATCGAAGAATGCACAAAAGGTCATATAACGTTGTTCAAACCTGTAAAACAAGACGTGCCATAAAAATTATATCTTATGCAGCCTTAGCTCTCGGTTGATTACCTAGACATACATAAAATTGAAGTGTGTGGAAGTTACTGCAAGATATTTTAGAATAGGCATAGTTAATATAAAATAAGTACTTACACTTGATATAGAGGCTAATCAAGATGAAGACTTTGAAGAAGCAAAGGTCAAATTACCTAACATTAAATTAGACAAGACGGACGACAAAATAAACTTTTATAAAGACACGGGTTTACAGAAAGACGCAATTGGTGCAAAATCACAAAACAATGTCTAAAATGTGCGACCAGAAAATTCCAAAACTGACCCAAAAAAAAACAATCGCAACATTGATCAATATCTTCTAGATTTTTATCAAAGATTTATCGAGCGTGTTACTTCAAAATATTTACTTGAATCCATGTGAACTAAATTCTTGAACAGAACGGGGTCAGTCTCCGACTTCTTAGATTCCTCTAAAAGTTTGTTTAAAAGTCTCACCGACAGACATAATAGCAGTTATGTCTTCGCACTAGAATCGCAATTAATCTTTTTTGTAAATATTGTTATTAGTCGGCCGTTCACGGTTGTCATCAGCAAATGTATAATCGTTTGTTTCTAATTCTATTAATTTAACTAGTTTGATGGTACCTAATCCGTTTGAAGTTGCAGTTAAAACGAAATAGTTATTAAAATTAAGCTTTGATGTGAATTTAAAAATATTTGCTCTATTTATTGTAAAATTACTAGCAGATTCTTCTGAGTCTGATGAAAGGGCGTGTTAGCAAGACAAATAAGGATAAACGAATAAAGATAAAAACTAATCAATAATAAGGCAGTTGCTTTACAAAGAAGGTGAAAGATGTGACAAATAAACAAATGCGAAGAAAGTTGATAAAGTAGAGAGTAGACTAGAGTAAGAATAGAACAATTTTAATACTAAGTATATGGTTGAAATCAGGGTTTCTTTTGAATCCTTGATCTATGAGGCGCAATAATTATAATATGAGGTCTGGTCTCACGATTAAATTCCACATCGGTGGTATTTCCTGTCACTTGTAAACCGTGACTAATCCGTTCGAATATTTCATAATCAATTATTAAATTTGATGGTGTCAGTAACACAACCTCAATTTGTAAAATGACCAAATTTTAATGTGTTTTGAATATGAAAACTTGTTTACCAATCTATAAGAATATAGACTAGAGAGTATAATTACTTATAGGTCATCTTTTAGTGATTTAGATCTGATCTCAACATTCTAGAAACGTTAAAATTGTGATCAAGAGCTCGAAATTGAGTGCGTGAAACTTTATAAATGAATACATTCGAGATTCTTTAATTTCCCTTCAAACCTCTTAGAATCTTTATTTATATATATTCGTCGTAAACCGCTTTTCTATTGGTTGTCTGTTTGATGACGTTATTTACTCATATTTATGCGTACACGCAGCCCCGGCTGTTGTTAAACAAATCGTCTCGTTCCGTTTTGGACAGTTGAGTCACGCTCGCTAGGGTTAAACTTAGATTATAACTGACTAAACCGCGGTTAGTGTCGCGTTACATGGCATTTTTTTCTTTGTTTGTAAGTGGTTGGTATTTCTTCACTTGCAAGGATACTCAGTGAAGTGTCAATCATTATGAGTGGCTGTAGATGGTTGATACTTCTGATTTTTCGTTTTCAGTTCCTTACACTTCCAAAACATTCTTATTTATACTTAAATCAATTTGTGTTGTGTTCAATAAAATTCTTCTATCAGTTTTCATTAGACCTATTGGTGAGTTTCATACAATTTAATTTTTATTTAATATCCGTGAAAATTCCTCGCTTCTTTCTTCAAAAACTCCAATATTTCCTTAATTGTCAATTTGGCGAGGCTTTCGAGCGATTTTGCCTACAGGCTTATTAGGTCTGTCACTTTTAATATTATTTTCCGTTTTCGCGGCAAAAAACCGATGCGATCCCTTCCACGAAGTCAACACGTAATTATTATGACTATTATTTACTACAAAAGTTAACGACGAAATTCAATTTTTCAATTACCTACGACCTACCACCGACTGGCCTCCAGTCTTCAAAATAAAAACATTAAGGAAAATATGCTGCTATAGCGGCTGCATTAATTGATCAACGCATTATTATCATAGTTCCTGCATGAGATTAAAGCGAAAGGCATAATTATAAAAACGGGCCCACATGATAAGGACGACTACTTGTTTACTTAAAGAGTACATATTTACTTGTGCCGTCAAACAAGTTGGAACGTGGTATAATGATACGAGTATATATACGTTGCTGGTGTTATTACACCTGTCTCCTTGTTATTTCCATTGCGGGATGAGTGTAATTGCAAACGGCTTGTTGAAAAGTATGTAGGTGTTTAGCGACAACTTCTGCGGTTTGCATGTTCCAGGAATACGATGTATCTATTTACTTGTTTCTGATACATATATCATTCGACTCTAGTCTCAATATAATTATCTCAAACGAAACCCCTACTCTAACCTACTCTTGCGACGTATACCTACATAGAACTGTAGTCTTCATACTAATATGTTCTACTACTTATTATTTTAGCCTATCACCATCCACTGCTTTGTATGTACCTACGCCTTCTTATAAATCTTTGGCTTCATTGCCTCTTAAGCGTATTATTGCCTTATCTTTCCATTAAAGACTAACGTCTTTCGTCATCCACCTTTTGGATCTACTGCAGAACTTCTTCCCTTCTAGGCCATTGTTCCCTGTTATGTGCCCAATCATGTTCAGGTTTTTCCGACAATTTTCTGGTACTTCCTTTCGGCACTTCCTTACTTCTAAATAACCTGAGTTACAAGTATGTATCAAGTTGCCAGAATGTGTAACGAACTTCCAAAAACAGTAGAGACATTTTTTATTTAGTATTGTGTTGACGTCAGTTGGCGTAAATATTTAACTGCAAGTTTGTAGTGCATCGCGTTCGAGTGCCAGAATAACTTGTTTTACTCGATTGATTCTTACTATGAGCGTGGGATGACAAGCTACAAGATTTTCCTACATTCCTAGATAGTAAATAGACGCGAATTAATGTTTGAGCTTGTATGAACAATTGTTTTATGTTAAGTTTATGCTAACGAAGAATTTGTTTTTGAAAGTTTGCGTACGCGCATCTAAGTTTAACGAGTGATCGGACGTGTTTGACAAGCAGGCGATTATTGATATGACATGCTTATCCTATAATCTTTACGCTTCCCCATAAAAAATAGGGCTTTTTATGGCAAAGGTTATGTTCACTTGTGGTATTTTTACATATCCAATAACGATGATACTTATCTTCATCTCAATTTTTCGCGTTGATACAATGAAACGAATTCATCTATCGTTGCAGTTGTATTTATTTAAAGTCCGGTTATGTACAAAACGGATATAACATTTGACATTTACGCTAATAAAGCACAAGGATTTTGCAAATCTGTATGTACTATAATTGACAAGATAAGTACCATCACGTGTCTAAGATATCGATATCTAAGACATTCTACGTTTGCTTGAATATATATGTATTGCTTTATTATAATTACATAATCATTTATTGCCATTGAATAACCACAATTTATGGTATGTTTAACTTACACGCCTACCACTACCTACACACACCATTAGTAGATATTTATGTTTTTTTTTTCATTCCTCAAAGTGATATTAGGTACTAAACATGTATGGCTTTTATGAACGTTATGAAAATATGGACCATGTAGCGTACAGCAAATTCAAAGATAACTAAATAACTTTACGGAAACAAAAAGAGTCATCGAAGCATTAATGATGTTTGTATTAAAGCTGAACCTATGGTAATGAAAGCCCGAGTAATCCGTTAATACTCACATAATACGCGTTCATCAATGCGCCATCCTGATCAAACAGAGAACGTAATCTCTTCGCATTAACATGTTCTATGAGCTTCGCGAACATTTGGTGAATTTTGTATAAAATGCTTCAGCCGGCCTAGCATGACCACGATAGAAACGGGTTTTGTCTACATAGAAATAGACAAAGTGACAGATTGTAGAAACATTTCGACCGTTTCATTCATAAAACGTAGAAATGTTTCTACAATCTGTCACTTTGTCTATTTCTATGTAGACAAAACCCGTTTCTATCGTGGTCATGCTAGGCGGCCGGCAGGGCTAATACGGAAGTGAAACGCAATTAGAGTTAATCGTAATAAAAGTTTAAAAGAAATTGCTGTTAAATGTAAAGGCGTTTGTAAAAATGAAAAAGCCATCAATGATAATGAAAATTATCATAAAGCAACTAATTTCCATTGACGTAATAATACTTTAAATAAATATTATTAAAACAAGTGAAGCCATCGTTAAAATGATCCATTGGGTTATTATCCTAAATATACCTTCCGTGTACCACAGATAATAGCCCCAATTAAGACTTTTTTAATAAAACCTCCTTGATGCGATAAAAAATAATAGCGTTATAACTTTGAAGCAAAATTATCCTTTGTGGGAACGGCCGTTTATAATTATGATCTTGTAATTAAATATTTTTGTAGTAAGTAAGTACTTATACCTGCTGAAATTAATGAGCAAAGTCATGAATTTGATTCAAACAATTTTAATAGTTTGGAAACATTCGGATTGTAATTGCAAAGAAGGATTATAGATGTTTGTAATGTGAGTCCTTTATCATTTCAAAATATAAAAATTGGTACCTAGTTAAGTTTTGCAAAAATTTTGCTTTATCCGAAACGCTGATTAATATTGACTAATCAAGTCGAGAAAGGAGAACTAAGATAATTACTTTTAATAAGAATACTAAGCACTGTTATATCTAAATACTGGTAAAAAAAATCGCATTGTTATTAGAAATATCATCTTGGTTCACCTTTAATGTTCTTAAATCATTGTCATTTCCATAGTCATCATTTAGAAGACTTTCTTTAACGCTTTTGTCATAACAATAGCTCACTCTAACGTTAAAACTAACTACTCATCGTCCAAAAGGCTTTCGTTAAAACTTACATCATCACAATAACTTTACCCATCCCTAGCTTTAGAAAATCGTAACTCAACTGCAAAAGCTGACGCTACTTCTCATTCAAAACCATTCATGAGAGCAAGAACTATTCATATCAAAATCGGCCTAGTGTAAATTGATTGTTAAAGTTTAGCCACGCTAGTTTCTATCCTGACTTTTACCATTGACTGTGTTTGTACTCGTTCAACGATGAGTCAGTGTGTCAATTAGTATCGTTATTGACTTCACTGTTTCGTGCTGTTACTCCAATTTTGTGGTGACGTTTCACTAACTAAATTGTTACGGCTTTTGGTCGGTCAATTTTGAAATGGTCTAGGAAAATTAAATTCGTTTGTTTTACTCGATTTTGGTTTGATAATTAATTTGTTGGAAGATTGAATATAGGTGTGAATCGTAATTTGCATTATTGTCGCATTATTTATCACTGTCATGGTTTTTGTATCTTATGTTGAGCAACTCACCTGCTACATAACATGAAACCGCCTAAAAATCTGTCTGATTAAATATATTTTTAACTTTCATGCTTGAGAACACTTCAAAATACTTAATTATTTCATCAAATCAGAACGTTTATTGTTTTACTAAATTGGGTAGACTTACATTTAACATTTTAAACCTGAATTCAATTTCGTCAGTCTCGGTGCCGGCTTCTCGATGTAAATATTTCTTGCTGCTCGCCATTTGCAGGGTTTCCCATTAACGAAACGGTCTCGGCTTGTGGCCCGTTCAGTTGGTGGTCTCCTAGACGGCCATTCTGTTCCCTATTAACTGTAATTGCTCTAGGCTTTTAGACCGTATTTGGTACTACATATTACTGTATTAGTTTTGCAGTTTGCTAGAAGTGATTTCTACCAAATAATAAGCACAATGTTTATTAGGTAAAAATTGTCTTTGAGCAACATTTTCAAATTATCTCTCTTTTTTACCTTTAAATACATATTATCAAGGTCACAACGTTCTATGAGTATCTTGTTGATTAATTAATATGATCTGACATATATAAAACAAAAATATCTTTAATTTTTACAACGTTATTAAGTTACATCTCATTTTAATAAATTCTCTTTGTTTACTCGCTCTTTTTCGTCCATCATATTTTTCCTGAACAGAAATATGCTCTGAAAAATCTCATATTACGCATCTTACATCATTATTATTTATAAATCCAGGAAACTGATGTCTTAATACGAATGTGATTCATGCAGATTGTGCCAGTATTATTCTGAACGAAATTTTGTTACGAGAAAAAGAAAATTAAATATTGTATTCTTTCCTTTGTGTTAACTGCTATGCTTTTACTATTTTGTAGCTGTATGGTTTTTCGTTCTGTAAATCAAATGTTTAGTTAGGTACTTCTTTTATCCATAACTTAATATTAGCTATCGCTTAAAAATTCTACAATTGGCCATTTTAAAAGTACTGCTTCCTCTGCTTTATAGTTATTTTCTACGGAAGCTATTGATGAAAATACTTTAAAAACTCATTTATTCATTAATTATCAGTACTCGAAATACCCCAGCTCAATGACATCAGGCGCTTCAGGAATTCCCTCGTCTCCTGACTCATCGTCCTTTGGACCCGAGCCAAATCGTTAGCGCGCCTAAGTCATAACACAATTTTTGTTGAAACTATAAATTATAATTAAATATTGTAATGCTTTATTCAAAATGAAGTTTAAGACAATATTATTTGAGGCCGTTTCTCATACATAGTATTGATTATTCTGCGTGCCCGCTTGTTCGCGATTTCAGTCTAAGTCCTGAGTACTAATGAAGTTTTAAAGCCATCATCATCTTCATAGTTCCTTTGCGGGAAAAAGGTTAATTGTTCTGCACAGTTCCTTCTCTCTCTCATAGGTACACAGACACAACACACTAGAAAAATTAAATGATATTTTATTGTCTGTTTCCAAACGCTTGGGAATTGAGGAAAAAAACAGGCCTTTGTTGTATTTTAATGTGTCAGGCTTCCGTTGGTTTGTTATTTGTCATGCAATCAACTGTACTGAAGGCCGATTGGAGCAGTGATAAGATACTGTGGTGATAAACTTCATAAGTTGTAACTGCTTAGATCGGGTTAGCGTAACATCACGCCATTCCTTGAAGGATTAGGCAGAGGTGTATAATACACCCACATTTTTCCAGTTACCTAAGTTTAATTCCCATGTAGCGGCGAACCACAAACCTGGCTCAAATCCAGACTCCAGATTCTGACAGTTTCCTACTGAGATTTAGGAAAACCCAATGATTTTATAACAAGTTACATAACAGTCTGATTGGACCTTACACTATAAGGCAGAAGAAAAAGTTAAAACCGCATTCAAAAATATTACCTACAATAATGTTTCGGAACTCGACGCTGAATCAAATCAAATCAAAGGCATATCGACTTCCGAAACTGTTTCACACAATATTATTGTGATCTTTTTGAAAAAAAAGCATTGATTGCATACCTCCTTCTTTTTGAAGTAGGTTAAAAAAGATGATGATGATGATGATAAACAACCTAATCATTCGTCATATTCACGTGGCTCCGGACAAAGTATGCTTGATAAACCATTGTTTAATAATGCCGCCAGTGCCATACCAACACATTTTTCAATTGACTCCATAGTCAATTAGGGACAATTACCGCGATACGGTACAATGACTCAAAATTTTTCCATAAAACATTATAATCGTAAAATACAATAGTATTATACATACACGAACTGTGGGTAATCCTTTGTCAATAAATATTAGGTCTTTACCTATGAAATTGCCGTTCTGCAGTACTGGCCATTTCAAATCAAAATAATTTTTGTTTGGCTAAGAATTCTAATTTCAAATTAATTTTATTTTAAAAACATGGATTTTTTTTTCCAAAAGTAGTCATTTGTTTATTGATTAGTGTTACATTTTCATCGTATTTCAATCTTTTTCGTCATCATGGATACGTTAAAAATTCGAGTAATTATGGAATACGAGTACCGTCGTAGCAGCAACGCGGCACAAGCGGCACGCAACATCAACGACGCTTACGTAGCTAACACTACAAACCAACGCACCACCTGTTATTGGTTTGCTCGCTTCCGTTCTGGAAATTTCGACCTGAAAAATGAACCTCGCGGTCGTCCGAAGACTTTGGTCCACAATGACGAATTAAAGGCGATTGTGGAAGCTGATGATACACAATCTACGGCTGAATTAGCAGCAGCTTTCGACGTTAGCGTCAAAACAATATTGGTCCATTTGCGTCAAATTGGCAAGGTTAAAAAGCTTGACAAATGGTTGCCCCACGAACTCAATGATCGCCAGCGCGAAGTACGCGTCGAGACGTGCCTTGCACTGCTCAACAGACACACAAATGAAGGAATTTTGAACCGCATTGTTACCTGCGATGAGAAATGGATTCTGTTTGATAACCGCAAGCGCTCAGCAAGTTGGTTGGATCCTGGTTTAGCACCTAAACAATGCCCTAAACGAAAACTTACCCCTAGAAAAGTGATGGTCACTGTTTGGTGGTCTAGCGCCGGTGTGATTCATCACAGCTTCTTACCAAACGGGGTGAGCATTACTGCAGATGTGTACTGTGAAGAACTGAACACAATTATGAAGAAGCTGGCACATCTCCAACCAGCATTGGTCAATCGCTCGTCTCCGCTGCTCCTGCACGACAACGCACGACCTGATACTGCACAGCAGACGGTCTCCAAGTTGCAAGAACTGGGGTTGGAAGCTCTCCGTCATCCGCCCTACTCACCAGACCTTGCGCCTACAGACTACTACTTTTTCCAGAATTTGGATAACTTCTTGGCGGGAAAAAAAATCAATATCTGAGAGGCAGTACAAAATGCTTTTGAAGCTTTTGTTGCCTCCCGTCCAGCTGATTTCTTTAAGAAGGGCATCCATAAACTGCCACTGCATTGGCAAAGATGCATTGATTGCATGGGTGATTACTTCGATTAATACAAATAAAAAATACATGAAAAAAAATCGTTTAAATTTTTTCATACAAAACGGCAATTTCATAGGTAAAGACCTATTATGTAGATAAAATATATCCAATACGCTGGCCAGGTACGGGTTGTTGGACTTCACACACCTTCAAAAACACTATGGAGAACTCTCAGGCATGCAGGTTTCCTCACGATGTTTTCTTTCGCCGTTAGCAAGCAGGTGATGATTAATTTCTAATACGCACATGACTTAGAAAAGTCAGCGTTGCGTGCCTTGGGATCGAACTGGAACCTTCGCCGTGGGAGAAAGAAAAATATGTTAATGGTGCGTTTGGTGGACAACAGAATCAAGTCTAAATAAAATAATAAAGGCGACAAAATCAATATACAGTGACGTAAGAGCCGCTCTATAAATAAACAATAAAGTAATGTAATGAGGAAGGCGAACATCCTTGTTAGGTCCTGATCGTGTCCCTGATGGTGTCCCGGGGGAAAACGTTGTTATTATTGAACTACGGCTCGTAACTCGTAGCCGAGGTCGATCACCTCTATTGGGAAAGTTCCTTTTGTTGAAAATAATTGGATTTATTTAAGTAGCTCTCTTTTGAGGCAAATGTCAAGTGAAAATAATAGAGCTAGAAATCTATCAGTTTTGGCGAATAACAATGTGCCTTGTTCTACAGCAGGTTTATGGATATCGCTAAGTGATAGGGATCAACAAGCATCAAGGTGGAGACACTAGATAGTTACGACTATATTTATAGCTGTACCAGCTAAACTAGAAGTTTGTCGTATTAGTCTTACATGGGTTTAGGTCACAGAAATCTAAATACCTAATAAGTCAAAAGAAATCTACTACATCTTACTACCAGACGCATGTCATCGGTTTGCCTTCAATGACATTGCATCCAATGAAATGAAATTTAATTTAATTCCGTTCACATACGTGATACGTCACATTATTAATAATCGCGCGGACTCGATGTTGTGCTGTCATGTAAGACACCGTGCCTTACATAATTTGCTCGAAAACGGTAACAAGGTCACGTGCCTTTGCGACTTCTATTAACTTATTATGTAGATTTCTGTGGTTTAGGTCTACCCAATTTGACTGCAGGCTCTCTCTACTCTACTAGAATCGACTTTCCGTCTATTTATATTGTGCTACTATTGTGTATTTCCGTACTACCCTCACTGCGATCTCGTTACCCGCGTGTTTGTGCAACACTCGAACAGTTTGCTCGCCGCGTCAATTTACGAAACCAAGTAACTGTTTGTTTTGATATGTGTACAGCGTTTTCTCTTTGAAGTGCTGAAATACTAGATCAGTAGAAATACAAGATAAACATTTAGATATGAAACTGATTCAGCAGATTTCGGTTCAAGATGAGAAATTATTGTAACCCAAAAACTGTTTTGCAATCATTGGTGGGGTAAATTTGTATTGGTACAATATTATGGCTATTAAATAGGATGTTTTATTTTTCTTAATTTTATACGAGTACATCCGTCTTATTTAACAACCATTCATAATCTGCTTTGGTGTCTACTTTATCAATAACATCACCGGGAACGTCTTCCATCTTGTAATTTATTCTTAATTTTTGTCTATTTTATAAAAGAAGCTTGTATTGCTTAGTAAAGTTCTATTGTACTATAACACTATGTATACTTAGTATAACTTTCATCTTCTTATACCTACGTCGTATCACTAAGGAATATATCTAATAATAGGACGAACAACATCACTCAGAAACGTTTTAATATCGCAAATTTAGGTTAATGTAATTGTGATTGTAGTGCTTCATATTGCTAAGGAATAGTAAGGAAAAGGTCACGAGAATAAACATGTACCTACCTACTGTACCTATAGGTATAGATCATACATCTTTGACATCTAGGGAATAGCTCGAGTTGATTTCAAAGATGTAGGGATCTTTCTAAAAATAATTCAGCCGCTGTTTATCAAAATAAACTGTGTTTCGATTTCCGTCTTCAAAACTGTTAAAATAGTTTTAGAATAAAGATATTTTCATTTAGATTATTTGAATTAGTAGTAGAACTCTTTGACCAGGGAACTCGAAAGTACCACCATCATACCTATTGCTGTTCCGATTTCGA
Source organism: Thalpophila matura (assembly GCA_948465475.1). NCBI lineage: Eukaryota > Metazoa > Arthropoda > Insecta > Lepidoptera > Noctuidae > Thalpophila > Thalpophila matura. The sequence continues at coordinate 6,217,100 of OX419198.1, read as the reverse complement.
GGGTATCGTTTCGGGTGTAGCACGTGATACTACTCGACTTTGTCTCTACGGTGGACAACGCACCTGCGATGTCTTAAGTATAAGACATACAGCAGACGCACACAAGCGGCGGTGACTTCTTATCATTAGGTGGATTGCCTGATTGATTACCACTCAATCATATAAACATATTCATCTTATTATGCGTACTGATGAGAGTGTAACAGATATTTAATACGAATGAATGAGAGGAAAGTTGTAGCGATAATAGAGCGCACAGTAACACATTCGCGTTATTGCGCGTGTAAAAGATTATAATTTTTACGACTCTAATGCTGCTGCAATTCAACATCATTCATTACTAACGTTATCAAGTAATAACGTTGCAGTTATTAATTCAATAAAGAAACAAGTCCTTCGTGATTCGAAAGATGGAAATGACTAAAGCTCTCAACCTTTATTACAAAAGTGCTACCAATTCATCCGACATAGAAATAAATCTTGCCAAACACAAGAAGAGTACAGTTTTGTCCCAGACACTGTAACATAATCCTCTCTAATTCCTCGGGACTCGACCCACTCACGTAGATACAACAAAAATTACCAACACCTTCTCTAGTAACGTTAGTAGAAATAGAAAATAAGAGATCAATACTCAAAACCTTATTTCATACTTCTTACAATTTGCAACTCTTCCGACAAACTTCGATATTTAGGATTCTCATTTTCTCACTAGCAACCTTAATTATAATTGCTAGTGAAACCTGTGCAAAGGGCTTTACCTTCGTTTATATGATAGTATTATAGCCTGGTCTTTCTCAAGGTGTTAGTAGGTCAGTAATATTGCATTCTCAATAAATTGAGAAGAAGTATCCCTCAGTTTGTTGAGGGACTTCTTCGATAAGTCCTCGTAAGAGGCATGCCTCTCTGTTCAAATGTAGAACTTCTGCACAAATGTGTTTCCTGTACTCCCATCTTGGCCCACTTCACAAACACATTTCACAATAACCGCATTAGTTACAAGTTGTTGGAAGCACGCTTTCCACTCGTTTTCATAATGTTTACTAGCATTTAGTGGCTTAGTGCTTTACAGTTGGTCAGCAGCAAGCTATAATTACGTAACACACTCCCATTGATAACCGTTTCCATTTTGACAATACGACACGGTCCATTGTTTCTTTTATTTGTCAAGTAAGCGATTGTCAATGGTGTGTAACGCAATCGCAATTACCCAGCAGGGGCTTTAAACTCGCTATGTTAAAACGCGAAAACAATCGCGTTACCTAGTAATATCCAAATGTGCAGGCGGCAAAATAGTATACAAATTTGAAATGTACCTAATTTGACACAACTGTTAAATGTCCATAGCAAGCAGTGCCACCCTGAAACACAAAGGTATATTATATTTGTAACACGAGTTACTTGCCATTGGTCATAGCACTCATAGCGCATTAGCCCCCAGGTTGCTAATACAATGAAATACGCGTTTATCTAGTTTCGGACTGTGTTACTAGGCGAACATGAAATGAATGTAGAACATGCGATTCGACCGTTTGGGCTTTCGTAAAGACTATTTATTGTTGTGTGCGGTTCGTGTTGTGGAGATAAGTTTCTTGTCTGTTGACATAGTAGATTGTGATAGAAGGGCGGGCGTTTTTGGGGGCTGTCTTATGTATGTTGACGTTCAAAAAGTGCTAATCATTTAGCCCACTTTGAATAAATGACTTTTGATTTTGATTTTGTGTAGAGTGAAAGTTGATGCATTTGTGGACCTAAGTAGGTATCTCAAAATTAAAAATCTTGAGTCTTCTTTTATGATTATAGAGAAGGAAGACCAGAAAAGATTCTAGTTGCATGTGTCATTAAGAAACAGAAAGAAAGGAAAGAAACATTACGATACCAGCTAAAAAGATAAGCAGTCTGTTGTTATTTTTTATTTAGTAATAAAATATAAACAGCACGTGCATTTTAAAGCATAATTAAGGTAGAAAGTCGAATCACAGCATCCCTTATAGCATAAATTACTTAAAGTAAGCACATATTCATTTCACATAACGTAAGATATCGGCCCATTAGCCAATCACCAAATAAAACTAATTGTTATAGACACCACAATAACCTCACTAATGAACCAAAACTTAACACAAAATCCCTCCATCTTTCAATACTTGGCAAACCAAACTTCTAATACTTGGCACGTGCGCCGAACTTGGCAAACATACTCCCTCATTGGCCTATTAAGTCGCGTTACGAAGCAGTTTCCATTCAGCTATTGGCTAGTGATGATATTACCAAGTTTTGCTTCAGATTTGACCAAGTCATGGCTACAAGATTTTGGTGCGATTAACTTGGGTAGTTTCGAGGAGTTGGTGGTCGTTAGGGAGATTTGGTAGGTAGTTAATGTAGTACCTGATTGTGTAATTGGGAGTGTTGGTACTCAGAAAGTTAGTAGAAATAACGCTGGGATGATAGGAAATACTAATGCAAAAGTTTACTCAGACTAACGGTAAGAAATAGCTTGTATAGTGTAAAAGTAAATAGAGGAGTTCTTACTCATGATAATGATGAACTTAATGGCTAAAAACGAAGGTACAGTATTCAATCTTCACTTATTTATTAATTGCTTTATGCACAAAAAAATTGTTCAAAAGCAAATATTGGACTACTTTACAGTCACAGAAATGATTTCCAACAATTCCAGAACACATCAAAACAAAAGACTGGACAAAATTGCTTTTACAAAATCCCATGGGCCCACACAATAAAAACGGAATAAATGACATCGGAATCCGATGATATGTGGAAACAAGCAGATAAATCAGTGCTGTGATTGATGCGCGCCATCTGTCAGGCTTGGCTATGCGTTATGGAAGCCGGGCTTGCGGCTTGCAGGGTTGTAGCTGATAAGGGAACGGTACAGCATATATGCTTGAATTATTGCGGCTGATTTACGAGTTATGCTTTCGAAATTACTACTCTTATGAAGACTTGAGGCTTAAAGTCATTTGTAATAGTGATGAGAGTAATCTCTACAAGGCTTTCACCATAATATAAATGATAGGTGTTACCACTTCTAAAGCCTTTGGGCTAAACGTGATGTCTGACCAACTTTATAATTTTAATGTGAAAGATACAACACTGGCTGTTATGCGAGATGTTTACGAGACTATAAAACTTTTGAAACATGACGCAATTCAGCGCTTCAAGCGCTGCATTAGCGATAGATACGTTAATACATGGCTCGAAGAAAACCGATTAAGGACCTCTGTAAGTTGTTGATAAACCAGCAGCTAATAACTGCAAATGCAGCTTCCACCCACTTTCGCTAAACGCATTCAAATTCCTCTATTCAATAAATTACTGAATTCGTGCATAAATCTAAATCAAAGACGAACAAACTCATTTGTTCGTGTCTCAAATCACTGTTATTCTAAATATCTGGGACACTGTTGTGCTGTTGAAAATGGTCGACTGCCGGAATTTTCAGTGCAGTTTGACAAGAGACAGGTGCTGAACGAAAATAATGGTAATTGGAATTTGTTTTTGAAAGCCCTATTGAAGTTATTGTTCGTCTGATTTCGAGGAATGTTAACTAGTTTCTTAATTTTATCTTGAATTAATTGTAGTCTTTCAGAATAGTACTAAATAGTGTCAAAACAGAAATTGGGTGTATAAAAGCTTTGCTTAGGAGTGACCGGAAACCAGTTGCTTAATCATCTAGAAGAACTTAACTAAGTATTTATATACCTATTATATTATATGAACCTTAACAATTATTTGGAAAGGTATTGTCATCAGATAATCCTAAGTTTTCTAATACAAAACAGACCGAAATGCATTTCATCAAAAACTTTTCGATGCCATTGAATCATAGCACCTACTTGAAACTTCAAACACCAGTACATCCTGCAGTCAGAATGCACTTGCATTCCAAAACGTCAGTTGGAAACTTCATCAAAGTCACATCAGCTCATAATTCCCCATACTCAACGACCACCGCTGCATACGGTATTAGGACACCATGTAAGGCATCAGCCGCGGTGCCCGCTTCCGGCTATTGTCAGCCGCAATGCTTGCATCAGGGTTATTTGAAGCTTTCTTCGTATCTAACTTGAGTGCTTACCGAAATTTCTGAAAAGGTTCATTCATTGGTTCTGGTTAATGATTATTGTCATACCCTTCTCTTTTTTTGTTGTGTCGTTGTCTGCTTCTGTTATCTAGTCAAGGAAAATGTTAGGGGAAACCGGGGTTGGTTGACGATAGGGACAGGTTGACTAATAGGCAATAACTTCTAAAATATTCATCACAATACGATGTCCATCAGATTGTGAGTTCAATATGAAGCGATGCTTATTGACCCGTCTCGGCGCGCTGGAAACAGACGCATTTTAGGAGAAACGGCAACATTTTAAAAATTTTGGTGTGAACGTAAATATTTTTATCGACATATCTTTTGTTTTTTTGACTGCAGTGTATATCGAAAGGTTTTGTAGTCTTCACCCACCACCAATTTTCGCGCACCCCTTCATGTGGGGCACTTGTTGGATAGGATAGGAGCTCCGAAAGTCGTTAACAATGTGTCCCCCCCCCCTGTAATTTTTCAACCGCGTTATCAAAAAATCTGAAAAAATTCAAGCTTATGGCATCTAATACTCTGGATTAAAATTAGTTTGAACAAGATACGTTAATAACTTTTTGAAATATTTACTATTTTTAGTTTTTAGTTTTGACAACCGCAAAAATAACGTATTTCATAATAATATTATGAAATACAAACTTATATTTGCGGTCGGAAGGCTTTTACTTCTTGCTACGGAACCCTTGACTGAGCGTGGTCCGACGCGCTCTTGCCCGGTTTTTTTGTATGTCATTTATTTCCGCAGTTATAAGCTAAAATGTAAAAAACTGGTCAACCAACCCCGGTCTCCCCTACTCACTAATTGTAAATATGGCTTGGCCTCAAAGTGCACTTAAATTAAAGGCATTAAAGGCTGCTGCAGCATATTTTTAGCATCCTAAAGTGTTAATTGGTGGAATGACAAAACGGCATTTTAATTTCTTTCTTGGCATTTTTAGGACCTTTGACAATACTGTATATTTTTAATGTTACCGTTGAGGTATTAATGTTTGTCATTAAATTATATAACTTCTGTTTTCTATTTAAGAAAATATAATTATTCAAGCAGTTGTGACCAGAAGTATATCTACATTATCTAGCTGCTGTCTGCGTCGACACCACAAGTTTCGATGTTATTCACAGTCTGAAAGATTAGTGTAGTGCAAGTTTTGAGCACAAAGCACCTTGAGAAGATTACCATCAGAAGTGTCTTCCGTATTGTTTTGTTTATGGTTTCTATAAGCAAAGAATATCCAATGAAGACAGTAATAATTAGCCTTTATTTAGGACACTTTCAAAAGACTAATTTTCTAATGAAAATTCTCTGAACGTATAGGTCTGACTTTGATTCCTGAATCAAGCAGTGTCATTGGGTTTTTCAATTCGATTTTTTTTTAGCAGCCCGAAATCTGGATTTACGCCCTGAGGGTTCCGGAAAATGTCAAGTTTGTAATCGCATATTTTTTTGGGAAATAATCTCGATGTTCGGATTTTCATTTGTGCTATGAGACCTTGCTTTTCACCAATTTTCATGATTTTAGATCAACGGTAAGTACCCTATAGGTTTTGACAGACAGACAAGAAAATAGTCCTGAATAGTTTCCTTTTGAGGTACGGCACCTTAAAAAAGATTTAGCACAAATGTATTTTAAATGAGTCGGAAATGTTGTGACTTGTGACACAATCTACGGCGCGACGGCGACGTGGAAAGGTAATGATGATAAAATATCACTTTCAAGGTCCGTTGAGAATTTGAGATCCGTGAAAACGGTGTTCATTCATGATAATGCGTCACTTTGACGTAATTTATTTTCCAATAAATACTTTAAATATTCAATGAACCAATCTAATCTATATAATAACAAAATACCTTTCACTTATCACGACATCTCCGGAACTATGAAGTAATGTTAGTTAAGAAATGATTGTTTAAAATGTCAAAGGATAATACTTTCGTAAGTATTGTAAATTAAGTCACAGCGTATAACTAGTAGCTACTGAGCTAACAGAAACATAACATCATGCCTGTGTTTCCTTAAGGGTTAGGCAGAGGTGTATGTATCCACAGACCACATTTCGCTAGTTAGGTTCAAGTTCCATGTAATAGGAGGCGAGCATAATACCCAAAAATCCAGACTCCGCGCTGCTACTGAACATTTTTTAATGGAAATTAAGCTAGTGATAAAAAAAAACTATGTAATGAAGTCTTATAATAACCTAGTAATTTATGAATATTTATTTGTTTAAAAATTTGCGCATCCACTAAAAACTCTAGAGATGCCTATACAATGATTTCAACCGTAGGTACCGTTAATTCATTTAACTTTATCCGGGGTGCAATATTTCATCATGCGTATAAATAACATTATTTATGAAGGATTTATTGATACACAATACATTAATCATCGCGCCATACCTACTACGTGGATGGAGGCACGCAATTCCGCTGCGTCTGCGCATCCTACATGTTGACACGGTGCTGTTGACCTAGCGATACCAACAGCCACTAATATTGTTATAAAATTACGTACGGATGATTGCATTAATCGGTTACCCCCCTTTGCTAAAAAAAATATATTGGTGAGTATAATGCTATTGGGTGCCAGATAGCCATGGCCAATACATCAATGCTCGCAACTGCACAGAACATGGGTTGATTATAAAGATAAGATAATTATGATTAATATAAAACCTTTGTCCGGGAAACCCCTCGCGTAAATTTTCGAAACATTACCAAGAGATTACCCCAAAGGTGTACTGTAGGTACAGATACATACAAAATTAAAAGGAATTCAATAATTTAGGAAAGCATGCAAGACAATTGAATAGCATTGATTCAGAGAACCTCATAACAGGACAGTGAAAAATGATAGGGATAAATGTATTAAATAAAACTAAACTTAATCATCCCTAAACCAATGAACCTATTAAAAGAATTTCTCAGTTAATCACCAAGAAACAACAAGCTAAAGAATGTCAGACGCATCCCACACGTTGACATTACAATGTCAACAAGTATTGATTTCGTTTCGATTTCCAGAATTACTGCTCGCTGACTCAGTCTCTATTGTAATAATAATGTCATACGCATCGAACGCTTCCGTTGATTCAGTCCATTCAGACCCCTCGGTGGCTTCCTGCGACTCCTTACTTAGACTTCGGGGTTTTTGTAACATTTTATTGTTTAAGTACTATCTGAGTTTCCTTTCATCGTTAAATGGTGTTACATAAGTATTGTGGTCAGGCGCCTAGAATTTGTTCAAGAATTTCAAATATTTTGAGATTTTTTCTCTGTAATTGACTGGAAAGTATGAATCAGCTGCCACGTAAGGCAAGAGAAAGTGAGCTAGGATAAACTAAACAACGGCGTAATTTGGGAAAGATCAAACACATACACAGACTGGTGTATATTGATCTCACCAATAAATTGCGATGAATACACCGGTGAATATGTATATTAAATAGAAAAACTGGAACATTGCATCCAAAACTCGTATTGCATATTTATTTGCATTTTCCAAAAGCACTTCACTAAGTCACTCCTCATGCAAAGCTTTGTTGTTTCCACCCACGATATCTATGTACTACATCAGTACATTAGCATGCCTCTACGCACATATATTAGCGTCCTGTCGGGTGCTTCCTGAGCCAGCGTTTAGTATGCAACGCTATTCGGCGACATCCGATATTGTGGCCATTACGCCTTCACAGAAGTTTATGGCTATCTGTGCGTCGTCATAAGTCGTCAACAGTTTGTGGTTCCCCTTGTGTAAGAAGTTAAAATTCTAAAATGAATTTAGGTTCTCGCTTTTTTGGGCTATATGAGTCTCTCACGATTGTGTTTCCTAAACAGGAAAGGTCAGATTTCGTAGAACTTTAGAACTGTCAAAACGTTAAAGAGCAGGAAAATCTTAAACTATTCTTTCCGTTAGCAATTACGAGTAAATGCTCTCATAAGATTTTTATCTGTTTATTTACGCCATTTCCGTACGGAAAGTACAACAATCTTTTAAATATCCATTTAACGATATGTAGGCAGGAAAGAACCCATTAAATCTACGCCAAATGTTCGCAGATCCTGTTATAGTTTTACAAATTGTAATAAAAGACAAAAACACGATTTTTATTACAGGCGCCGCTTGGCCATAATGACCCGCGATTTTCCGGCCACTGCCCTCAATTCTACTAATTGATGTATAATTCACAAATGACGATATAAATTGATAAATATTGTCTCATTTAAGGTCAAACTCGTTTAAACGGTTAAAGTTCATTAGGTTGTGTGTAATTTGCTCTGACACCATTTTTCTGCTTTTGAAACCCGACAACTTTTCTTTTGATGTTTTATTTGGAATTTAGTTAACTATTCTAATTGTTATCCTCTTTTTAAACGATTTTAGAAATGGAAAACCAAATATTAATTAATAAAAAAACATTGGTCTCGAAGTCTCGATATAATATTAAATGTATATTTTTGCGAATTTATTTTTTATTTAAATTATTTACTTACATTATAAATTAGAACATCAAACATTGGTCTCGTTTGATATGAGAATAAAAATACATTTTACCTTTAAGGAAAATAAAAATATCCCAAAAATGTTATTTCTAATACCCTTAGCGTCAACTGTACTACCATTTGAGTCATCAAAGTAGTCACTCCATTTTTATCTACGGTTCCTGTAGACGTTTCGCATGATTGATTGCGTGGGCGCGTTTGTTATGCACTTTTCATTTCAACAACGTTTAGTATATGAATAGCTTACGGATGTAATGGACGTGTTCAGTGTTTGTCTTGAATTATAATACCGATGAACGTTAAGCTACCGTATCACATTTGAATACTTGTCTGAGGATCTTTCGCTCTTAAAAAATATTTTAAATTATTCTTTTAGCATCGATAAAGTCAGTGTTCAGTGTTCAGTGATTTGTGAAGTGACAAAACTGCAAAATGGTTATGGAATCTGGTCAACAAAATGGGCGGTTTTGGCCACTCTCGCCCCGTCTGTGGCGTCGAAGTAACGAGTACTCCAAAGTTGTCTTTGAGCCTCGAAGACCTCCCTTGTCTCCCATCGAGATAAGGAGACATGATAAATTGGATGCTACTCCAGACTTGCTCCATACGAGGAGTTTTATCAGGGATAGGTTGGATCATTTGAATTTGGAGGCAAGAATAATGGACGAGCACAGATGGAGCGTGGATTCCAAGAAGCCGCCGATTAAAGAGGCAAAGAAGAAGATAGAAGTAGAAGAAGTGGTGAAGCTAAGAGTTAAGAAGCAGAGGCAGCCGAGACCGAACAGCCTTCAGCTATTACTGTGCCCTTCAAGCTCAGGACATTATAGTAGTAATACGTGGCGATATACGAGGGTCCGGTCCAAAAGGTGAGTAGTTTAATAAACATTTTTAATCACTGTGATGCAATTTGATTGAAAGTAATCAGCACTTTCGAAAAATAATATAAAAAAATAACGCTTTGAAGTTAATCGATAATATTTGTTCAATTTATAATGCATGTATTGTTTTAAAATAATCTTTTGATTTCATGCATTTCTTATCCTCGATAAGTAGGTACCGTGGAATGGGGTGACTTTGATCAACTTTAAAATTAAAAAGCATTCTTGTCCTGAAATATGAGGGCAAAAAAAATAAAATAAAAATGCAAGTATCGGTTTTGTTTATTCTGTCTATTTCTTGAATAAAAATTATATTTTTCTTATTATTTTTGGAGAAAAAAAAAAAAAATGTCAGTGATCAATCTTAAACTATGATTGGGGTTACTTTGATACCTCCCTTTTTTTCTACGAAAATCGTAAGTAACCCTAACAAGAAACAAAATACAAAAAAAAAATGAAATTCGTTCGTAGGTTTAGGATTTACAATGTTTTTTATGTTTTTGGGGTTACTTTGACCTTGGAAAAACAGTAATAATTAAGTTTTTGTATCTTTGGACATAATTTCGCAGTATTTAATAATAGGAATATTCGGAAAATGTAATTTAATTATACTGTTCAGATGCTCCACGTAACGTCAATCGGTTTTCAACCACTTCTGTTACCGCCTGATTTAAAATCTCTCCAGTGTAGTTCCAGTATTTTTGGGAACCTAAACGCTTTTTACATATTCTTGACATGATACTAAAATAAAAAAAAAACATGTTGGTTAATAAGAAGACTAAAAATCGATGACTGATCAATGATCAAAGTAACCCCACATGGGTGATCAATGACACCCCGTGCAGAATATGCCGCCAAAAAACCAATGATCGTCAAGGTTATGATTAGCAATAAACATTGATGTTATAGGTCAATAAATTTCTGATCTGATGAAGTACATACAATTTATGTCTTTGTGAAACTCAAATTTGTAGCTTATAAGTTACACAGGCTATTAAAATTACATAAAACTTTACTTACATATTTTGCATTATTTTTTCGTCAACCAGCAAGGATCAACCCACTGGGTCTAATCATACGTTAACAGTGACGTTCAATGCCGCTAATTGTAAAAAAATAATCGGAAGAATGCGGTCAGATTTCGTACAATTTGAGTTTTATTACGAAACGAAGTTTTTATCAAAGTTACCCCAGGAATCAAAGTAACCCCATTCCACGGTATAAATTAAGGTGCAGATTTATAAAGCCAGTTTTATAACAATATTTTGATTGATATACCTACTGACAGTTTTTTGACCAAATGCTAAAACCTCTTTAATTTCAAATTGATTCGTAAAGAATGCGTGTCTCTGGTCATATAAACCCACGACATTAGGAGTGGGTACAAGAATCAATTCAAGGTGTCCAACTTAGTATATGTGATGCAACTTAAACACCTGTTGAGATTTAAATGTGTTATAAAATTCTATTAGCAATGTTGATCTTGCCTAATTTGGATGAAGAATGCTATGATAATGATAGTCGTAACATTTCTGTTGATGTAAGCTCCCTTATGAGATCATTAATTCAAACATCCAAACTTTCATTTATAATAGATATTAGCAGGAAGTAGGATTTCTTCATCGACAGTCATAATGAATATGCTAGTACATACTTCAAAACTGAAATCTTTAAAATTGTTTCATTGGTCTAGTAGTCGCGCAACGTAGGGTCCTGTGTTTGATTCCGGATCCGGCAGTGTTATTGGGTTTTTCTGTTGAGAAATTATCAGTAGCAGCCCGCAGTCTGACTTCGTGTCCAGTTAACAGCTAGCCATACACTGCCTGAGGGAAATCTGTCTGTCAGTAAATGTGCCATACATTATCAGATCTGCCCGCCAGGCACGTCTGTCAGGCAGATCTGTCGGGTAAATCTGTGCGTGTATGACTAACTTATCACAGTAGGCTTATAATAATGTAACAGGCGAAATGTGAGTGTACTATCCAGCTGCGCCTACCCTTACAGGGAATACAACCATAATGTCATTATCACCACTTTCATTGGCGCTGTCAGTTTATCGAACTCAAGATATCTCGATCTACGCATTAAATTCAAAGCGTGTTCGATAATTATCTGATGATTCACATTCATACAGTCTGAAACTGACAATTATTTTTCACTTTCGCGCTAACCGCTGTTTAACGTCGTGAAGTAAATTGGTCCAATTAGAATTGGGAGATCAACTTTCGCGCATATTTTTAAAATTGCTTCTTTAATATTATGATTGGAGTCACTAATGCCTGTAATTCGTTTCTAATTTCTGGGTTCCTCAAATACAAAACGGATAGTTTGTTTACCAATCGTTCGTTAAATGCGTGATTGGTCCTTTAACAAAATTCTGAAGGCAATTTCACTTGTAAAGATATAGCCAAGTAGTTCTAACATATTTCTAGATGTTCCTTTGTCATAAAGTGATTCAGAGTTTGTCTGTGCCTAAATACATTATTACCACCCAGTGATGGGACATGGATATTGATATTTCAAATTATAGTTGTACGATACGGCTCTCCAAAACTTTCTCGGAACTCATGCAGATAATGGTGTTCCAGCTTACGCCATCTTTGTCCGTAGGTGTCGAGTGGGTGTAATGTCGTTGACAACACCCCAACATATGTCGCTTATCGGCCCTTTGAAGTTAAGCAACTTCTTGACATAATAATCTCGCAACTTTCTGATATCAAGTCGGTTCTCTTAAGAGCCGGAAAGCTTTTAATAAATTGCAGTATCAGTGAAGTAAGCTTTAAGTGTTTATTTGCGTAATATCAGTTTTAAAGACATAAATTATGTACCTACGCATTTATAAGAATTTATATGTTTTTAATAAAATAATAATAAAGGTTAATACTTCTGCATGTATTAGTTGATTCACTTTCTTTGTGTTGTTTTTTCTATTAGCCAATCATATTGATGAGTGCTTCTAAATATATTTTCGCATAGTGCATTCACACAAGGCACAAATGATTGTTAGTAAATACCGCGTCTAGTTAGACCGAAAGCCGAAACCACAAAAACTTGGGAAACAGGTAGAACAATATTGATTCTGACTGTTCCAATATTAATGTTAGTCAACCAACGTAATTTCTTGTACTTTATTGATAGTAAAACAAATCATTTCCTCAGTATATATGAGCACAGTTAAATCATAATCCATTATGAGTTACAGTTATTACAAACTGAATGTAACAATCACTAACATTATGGTAGTAAATATGAATTGACTTTTATATTTATTGCGCTAAGGTTTTTGAAGTGTGGGCGTTACAAGGAATTAGTAATAGTGTTGGGCCGCATATTTTCTTTAGTTTAGGCGATATAAAAGCCGAAACTGTGACCTTATTCGTGGTTAGCAGCTAAAAATAGGACGCTGCCTCTCCAATAAGATATCGTAAATAGTGACTAACTTATACTTACTGAACTAGTAGTAGTATAGTGATTCATATTTATTCAACACTTGCCTGTCTATTGAAATGTTTACTGTCTGAATTTGGATTATGGAGCCATTATAATTAACCAAAAAAAAACAACTGATGGCTCTTGTATAATCATGACAAATTACTGACACAAAATAAAAGCTTCGGCCGAAACTCTAGCACATAATAGGGTTTCGGCTTCAACTATAAAAACCCTTGTTTTGTACAACACTAATTGTTAATAAGCCATGACAGTTTTTATACGTTTTAAGGCCAATGAGATTAAAATGCTTTATTATATTTAATTATGTGTCGTTCGTCTGCCCGGTTGTTTTGCATAATTTTGTTCGCTATGGCGCGGCACGAATAAATATGTAAATGTCCATGATACATGAAGTAATGATTAATTGTTTATGGGTTAAGAAGCGGTATTGGTTCATTTAATTAGATGACTGCTACTATTATAGACTTTTCTGTGAGATAAGCATATAAATATTAAATTTGTCAGGCAAACTGTCTACTAAAATTAAGAGCCTAAACAGTAGGTATCCTAATTAATTATAAAATGGAAAAAAGTCAACTGCTAAAACATGGGCCTCACAATGACTGTTAAATAAATCACCGCGCAAACGAGCTGGTCTTCGCAATTTGTTATTATCACCAAAGACGGACATGCTCAGATTCTACACCAAAAATTACACGATATCAAATAAAAAGTATTTTAAGTAAAATTAAACTATTTTAACTTTTTTTTTTTTTTTTTTTTTTTTCATATCCTAAGGTACACAAAAATGCACCCTAATCTTATTACAATCTAGCCTTTTCATTATAGCTAATAAGTAATTTAATTTTAACCTAAACTATTATACTGTCTTTACTAAGAATGTGCCCAATAGCACTTTTCTTATTGTCTCTATTAAGGCGAATACACTTTGTTCATGTGTTTTTAACAGGTAGCACTGCTGCTACATTACACTTATTCACTAACACTAAACACTAACTCGAACGGTTTTGTCCTTTTGAGTCTTCTCACTATATTCGTGTGGTCGAGAAGCTGGATTGCCTCGACGTTTACATGATGATGAAGTCTTTGTTCATGAGCTTCTGCATACTTTTTAATAACTTTATCGACGAACTCTATTTTAAGGTCCCGATGGAGGTCATCATTTCGTACGTACCAAGGGGCATTTACAATTTCCCTCAGTACCTTATTTTGGAATCGTTGGATGATTAGTATATTGGTCTGTTTGGTGCAGCCCCACAGCTGTATACCATAAGTCCATACTGGCATTAGGACTTGTTTGTATAATAATATTTTGTTTTGTACTGACAGCGTAGAGTGTCTTCCAAGCAGCCAATACATTCTTTTGTACCGTATGTCTAGTTCTTCTTTTTTCTTCTTGACGTGAGCTTTCCAGCGTAGCTTTGTGTCAAGCGTCATTCCGAGATACTTAGCCGTGTTCTCATACGGAACTTGTTTCTTATTAATATAAACTGGAGCATATTGTTGCTTTTTGTTGCTAAAGTCTATGTGAATAGATTTGGATTCATTTAATTTAATCCTCCATTTCTTGGTCCAGTGATAGACCAGATTAACAGCCATTTGAACCTTTTCCACTGCTTCTTCGTGACTATTTCCTACAGCCATTAGAGCTGTGTCGTCAGCAAAAGTCCCAATAGTGTTGCTATCTAATTCAGGAATATCACAAGTGTATAACAGGTACAGGACCGGACCTAAAACACTTCCTTGTGGTACGCCAGCTTTTATTTGCTTCAGTTCTGAGTAGGCGTCTTCTTGTCTTATTCTAAAGACTCTATTTAGAATGTAGGACTCTAGTATGTCTACAAACTGTTTTGGTAACATCTTTTTTAGTTTATATATGAGGCCTTCATGCCACACTTTGTCAAACGCTTGTGCCACATCTAGGAAAACAGTAGAGCACACTTTCTTGTCTTCAAGGGCTTTTTCTATGATGTTCGTAATTCTATGCACTTGATCGATGGTTGAGTGCTTTTCTCTAAAACCAAACTGGTGCTCTGGTATTAATTTCTTACTATCTATGATTGCTTTGAGCCGTTTGAGAAAAAGCTTTTCAAATAGCTTTGATATTATAGGTAGCAATGAAATCGGTCTGTATGATGAGGTTTCGTGAGGCGGTTTCCCAGGTTTTGCTATCATTATTACTTCTGCAACTTTCCAAACGTCTGGTATATGCTTTAGCCTTAGTGCAGCATTAATAAGGGTAGTTAATTTGACTATACCCTTTTTTGGCAGATTGTGAAGTATTTCCCCAGTTATTAAATCGTAACCTGGTGATTTTCGTGGGCTTATATTTAATTTTATTTCTCGTGCAACTTCTCTGGGTGTTACTAATTTTATAGAATTTTCATGTTCATGTGGCATCGCTTGAACCTCAGAAAGGGTCTCAGTGACTTCACCCTCATTTGGTTGGAAAATTTTTTCTAGGTGCTCTGCAAATCTCTTTGCTTTTTGCTCATTAGTAACTGCCCATTGTCCGTTTTCTCCTTTGATCGGTGAAATTTGGGTTATTGGCCTTTTTAGATGCTTAGTAGCCTTCCATAGAGAGTACTCTGTACTTCGATCATTGGTTAGCTTCTGAAGGTGGGTTTTGGTTGAGTCCTCGTTGAATTCCTTGATTTGTCTCTTGACTTTTTTTGTTAAATTATTTAGTTTTCTTTTGTCTTCAGGGCACCTAGATTGATGCCACGTTTTTCTTTGTCTTCTTTTCTCCATTATGAGTTGCTTGATTGTTAGGGGGTATGTATTTCCCTTGGTCCTCGTGTTAATCTCAGGTGTATTTTCCCATGCTGATTGTTGGATTTGAATTATAAACGTTTCTACTTCTGTATTTAATTGTTCCGGTGTCTTTATTGGAACTCTAAGGTCTATTCGGTTATCTAAATTAATCTTAAAGCTCTCCCAGTCTGTAAACTTATTGACAAGGGTGAGAGTTTTTTCTTTATGTAGAACATTCTCATGTATTTCTAAGTATATTGCAGAGTGATCTGAGCTCATATCATAGCTTTGTTCCGTTTTTATGTAACTAGAAGATAAATTCTTGGTTACGAAAAAATCTATAAGGTCCGGGATTTTACGGGGATCTGTTGGCCAATAAGTGGGCTTTCCAGTAGATTATATAGAAACTATTTTAACTAAAATAAAACTATTTTAACCAAAGCCTACGTAACATTAACTGTCAAATACCATCGACACAATACTCAGGCTGCCTACAAATGTCCTAGAAATAGCCGAACATGTCCTAGTCGACGTCTTATGGAATAAGTAAAGGAATGCGCATGATTCACACGTAAATAATAACGGCCGGCGCCAGAGGTTACAAACATTGATATTTTTGTCACATTATCGTTTATCGAGATGATTTTAGAACGTTAAATTGAGGGATGGCATAAAAATGTTCTGGTGTAGTTAAAAAAATACACTGCGCATTAGGTACTATTAGGTGTTAAATATTAAGTTGCCGTTTTGATGTGTAGGCCATCTACAACAAAACGGTAGCTTCATACTTTAACACCTATTAAACACACACCTGTTCTACTATCGCATATAGGGC
The DNA here is from genome assembly GCA_948465475.1 of Thalpophila matura. Classification (NCBI taxonomy): domain Eukaryota; kingdom Metazoa; phylum Arthropoda; class Insecta; order Lepidoptera; family Noctuidae; genus Thalpophila; species Thalpophila matura. Next base: position 6,200,568 of record OX419198.1, on the reverse strand, counting down.
ATGATAAATAGATGTATAGGCCTCAGTATCAGTTCCTTTTTAATCCCAAAAGACCAAAACTTCTGTTGAAAACCGAAAGACCAAATGTTTTTCTTCATCAATACATATAAAAAGAAAGGGACTGACTCATCAACGCCCAGCCCAAAACCCTTGCACAGAGATTCCCTTTGGATGTAGACAAGGAATAAGGCCGGATTTTTCGAAATTTCCATGGGATACTACTACTAGGTACTCTGTCCACGCGAACGGAGTCGCGGGCAAAAGCTAGTTATATCAACCATTGGAAAGATGAATAGTGTATTGCCCTTAAAAAAACATACAAACGTGAGGCGTTTTCCTAATAATTATTGTAACTTATGCATTATTTAGGTACACATTTTCGTTTATGTACAGTAACCATAATATTCTATGAGCATACAAAATGGCCGCTCTAATGAAAAATGCTCGCCACAAGACTCCTATTCCATCATGGCGCTCAATATTTCACCGCTGTGGAACATTATACCCGCCTGATACATCAGACAATTTCTCTGTTAAGCCGCGGTTACATAACTCACTGTTAGCGGCTAAGTGTAGGTAATCTAAACACTTAAGATTGCGTTCGCGCTAAAAAGCTCGTAAAACAACGTTTGGCCTACATTCATAATGGTAAAAGCTAGGAAAAAGAATAATTCACATCGGCTTAGAAATGAAGATTTATGAAATACATAAACAGTCTAATTTCGAACATTTCTCCTGATGTTGATTAAAAAGAAGTAGGAAGCAATTGGTGGCCATAAAGCTGCCTTCAGACTACGCTATACTATATAGTATAGCGCATGCTATATAGTATCAATACCTTTAGGTTCAAAGGGCGTAACCACCATTTTGAAAACAATGAGCTTTGAGCCTAAAGGTATTGATATTAGGATCAAATCTCATTTTTGCCAAAATGGTGATTACGCCCTTTGAGCCTCAAGAAAGCCATACTATACCTATAGTACTTTGGGGGATGGAGGAACGAGGTGGAATGTTCCTCCATTGAAAAGGGAGGATCCTCCTACCAGACCGGGTGTTATGGTCTGGCGGGCCACTGCCCCCAACAGTACTGATGTCGGGTTTCTGTATATATGCAGATCACTGTGAAAACTCTGCTAGCGCGATGTAGGATTCAGCCAATAGGCATCATGTAGTGACGTTCACTGTTAGCTGTCTAGCTGTGTTAGTAGTCTTCGCTGTTGTCGGCAGATGTCGCTACAGTACCTATAGCACAGTGTGAACGTGTCCATAACAATGTATGGTGCGCGCGATATTGTCGTGCTATGAGCTATATGCTATAATGCTATATAGTATAGTCTGAAATGAGCTTTAGTAACTAATTGCTTAGAAATAATTCGGTGTGTTGACTGAAAACTGAAACCCTGCATTATCTTTTAAATCCTTGTGAAACGAAATAAGACTAAGTATAGGTATAGGAAACTAAAATTGCATACGAATGACCCAATTTGACTCAACAGATTGGCGTGAATAGATAAGTAATAAAAATAAAATAATAAATAAGGGCAGGGCACCTTGAGGCGAGGTAACGGGGAGTAGCGACCCCGCGGTACCTGAGTGCTCTAGGGAGAAGTCACCGTTCCTCACCTTCGGCTTGCCTTAATTGGCTGGTCGGAGTGAACACTGACGAGGAACAGGTCTCCCGCCTCTGGCTTGCCTTAATTGGCCGTCCAGAGTGGAGTCGCTAGAGCAGAACGCCACTGCTCGAAGGGTGGATGCTGAGCGTAAGTGGTGAGTGGACCAGTGATGCCGGACCCCCAGGGAGCAAATGATCTGAGTTTAAAGTCCAGCAAAGCCTCTCCACCCTTCAGCCGCTCGCGTTTCTGTTGCCCCCTTGTTGCGACTCGAGCAACTATTTTCGGGGGGCCCAGTTAGTGAGTTGGCAAGTCTCCGTCTGCCATTATTACATGTTAATACATATACATTATTCCGGCAGGCGCCATAGGTTCCCATAGTTCCCCAAAACCAATCCACTACCATCCCATCACAAATAGCCCAAGTAGTTTTTCTCCACATGTTTGCAATAGTTCTGCACAGCTGGGGTTTGTCCTTGGGTGCATTTATATAGTGCGTACAGGGATAATCGCCAGCTGTGTCACCATTACATTTTATATATTTTAAGTTTGTTGTAAAAGGCCTCTACGTGTTGGCTTCGGCCCCACGCACGCCTTCGAAAGGTCCGGGACTTCGTAAAGTACCGCGCAACAAAAAAAAAAAAAAAAAAAGGTAGGCTTATTAACGGGAGGCCAAATCAAAACGCTCAATATATCGGAATTTATCCATCATCGATGCTCACATGAGTGATGCAGTTACGTCTTTATTCGTCGGTAATGTCGGTATAGCACGCCACAAAATGCCGTCACTGTAAGCACGTAGTGCCGCGTTTCCAATGAATATCATTACGTGGAGAAACAATTTTCAAGTTCAATGAACACAATTGTTTGTGAAAGCATCAGTCGTGTCGTGCTGGAGTGTTTTTACGTAGTCTGATGTATGAGGCTTCTGAACTTGTGTTTTCACATTTTCTCGATCGTGTATATGTATGTAAATATGCCAAAGATAAAAGTCATCTTATAGTGTGTTGGAAGTACAATAGATTAAAGTTATTTTTCGCGGGAATCCGGCGCAGGAAATCGGGCAGAGCCGAACCGGTCGTTGTAATGTTTGGAGGCATCAGATCATAGAAACAAGGAGATATGCCATCATAGCAAATTAGTACGGGAACAACTGATGCCACTTTTAGTACATTTTTCGACACAATTACGCGCATAATTAAGCGCTCCTTGTGAATAAAAAGATCTCCCATGCATTAAACATTCCGCACACCCTCAATCTAACACTGTTAATCGTCACTCAACACTAGCACTAAACTAAAACACTGTATTTATACTATCGATCGTGTTCGGTTCTTCGCCAGCGCGTACGTTTTTAATATGAGCAATTTGCTCAAAATCAGGCATCAAGCTCGATAGCGCCTTGGCACATCTCTCTTGTTTCTATGATCTGAGTTGGAGGCCCATGTCCAGCAGTGGACGTCTTTCAGCTGATATTAGGCATATAAGACCTTTTAGGTATTAACATATTACAATATTTTATATCATTAACGAATAATATCACTGTCCACAATCTAGTTTCTTTAACATTTTGAACGCCACGGCATAAACGCATCGCCGTGCCGTGTACGCCAAGCTATAAATGTCCCGCTTTTTCTGTCACGTATAAATTGTGTCGTTGGCGTCCAGGGACAGTTTTCGCTTGTCACGTATATGTGACCATGGCGCTCAAAAGGAGGCCTAGAAAAATACAGTAGCCTCAATTTAAAAATTTACCGTTAATTTAGGTAAAGATGGCATAGAGCATAGATACTTATTAGCATGTAGAATAAATGAAAAAAGGAAAAAAATGCCATAAACATATTACCTAATGCCAAAGAAATATCAATAAAGAATAATGCATTACAACCAAATTAAAACTAGTTTCACGAATGTTTTCCTCACTCGACAAAAAACCTAAATTATAGAATCATAGTGCTTACGTCATAAAGGATGCCTATTCCAAGAACTGCATGTCAAATCTAGATCTAGGAATTTACGCGAATATTCGTGAATCAGATGCACACAGATGCGTTTTTGAAGTTTTTTTATCAATTCCGGTTTGTCAGAAAGAATTATATCTACTATGCACTAGAAAATAACGGCGAAATAACGATAGGTAGTTATTGTGTTAAAGTATATTGTTGAAATGTTTGCATTTTTGTGTCTAGTTCTAGGTCCTAGACCAATGAAACAGTAAATTTCTTAATCATGGTTGATACCTATACAATGCTAATATAATCTCACAACTCACAAGTCACTCCGAACATTGAATAAATAACTAATAACATATGCCGATCACGAAGCCCAAATAATTCACACGCCATTTCTCATTATTACACAAATTCCACCGATGATTGCATGCCATGACGTCAACTGACATTTTGATCCACACTTAACGATATAAATAGTTATCTGTTATTCGTAGTTATTTATGCACCAATATCCATCTTAAAATGCAAAATTGATGAAAATGGTTACTTTAAGGAACATAAATAACGCTTTGTTGTTTTAAAAGCTTTCAACATGCAAGTAGTCAGCAGTTGTCGTAGTATAATTTCCTTGTTTAATTAGGTACTGAAAAAAAATCCTTCGTAACGCAGACCGAGAGTTTAACAAAAAAAATTAGTCAGCTCAGAAATACTGGTTTCAGCGACGGCGCCTCCACCAAAATGTAGAAGCTAGAGGTAAGGGGAACGGAAACTCGCGTCTGAGCTGAGCTAAATACACGAATATCAAGATTTGTGAGAGATTCGTGTATTCAGGAAGAAATTACAGACAAAGTAGAAAAGCGCGACTAGTTTAGATCACGGCCGATGTCAAGCCTCTCCTGTTTTTTCTATGTCACAACCTATTCTATTTTATTTAAAATTATTAAGTCATCGCTTGTCTCTTAAACGATAAAGTTAACCAGTTTATTAAGACTTCACATTAAAACCTCTACAGTACTGTAATACTTATTACAGATTAAATGCCTAAAATTGCTGGGACTCGGGCCTTTGTCCTTTGAGAGGGAGTGGGCCATATATTACACCACGCGGGCCAGTGCGGGTTGATGGATGTCACATATGTATATCTTCGAAGTTTTTGTTCTAAGACATGCCGGTTTTGTCCCGATTCTTCTTCTCTTTAGTATTTTGCGATTAGTATTTAGTTTCATAACCACTGCTGGTTATGAAACTAAGGCCACTCTTCTGTAATCATATACTTTGTGTCTATAGGTATAGTCCTCAGATCATAGAAACAAGGAGATGTGCCAAGGCGCTATCGAGCTTGATGGCTGATCTTGAGCAAATTGCTCATATTAAAAACGTACGCGCTGGCGACGAACCGAACACGATCGATGGTATAAATACAGTGTTTTAGTTTAGTGCTAGTGTTGTGTGACGATTAACAGTGTTAGATTGAGGGTGTGCGGAATGTTCAATGCGTGGGAGATCTTTTTATTCACAACGAGCGCTTAATTATGCGCGTAATTGTGTCGAAAAATGTACTAAAAGTGGCATCAGTTGTTCCCGTACTAATTTGCTATGATGGCATATCTCCTTGTTTCTATGATCTGAGGTATAGTCCTAGACCTCTTTTTAATTCTTATGAGCTTCCGTCCCCGCTCTGCGAACATTAACGGACAAAATATTCAAATAATATGTAATTATTTTTTGACCAAAATACAACATGATATAAAAGCAACTGGATTCTTTAGCTAAATTGTGAACCTTGTACTTTCAGATTTTGTATAAGTAGGTATACTAAAGATAATTTATTTTATATGTATAGGTACATGATAAGTACTTGTACGTAAGACTGCAAAGTTCAGCCCGGCCACTAAGTTATAAAACAAACGATACGCTTGCACGATTAATTGTGTCATAAATTCGTATCTGACACACTTCATACTAAGATTGATAGTTTCCATTTAACAACATTTATTTGACCCAATTACTTTAACTGTGATACCGCAGTATAGCAACCGATCCCATCAAACCCTTAACGATGGCGTTCTCCGAATAAATTAACGGCCTGCACTGCACAAAATCTCCCGTCGAATAAAGTCGTAAGTGCACTTACTTCGAAATTAGCACTTAACAGTTAAAGAAGGTAATAAAGATTTGTTGGAAAATCGACTACTCAATAACCCATAAAATTCTTAATTTTCATTGTAGACTTATGTGCACTTACGACGTTATTCATCGGACGTTCCAAGAGATCCTCTAAAACACGTCAAATTAACAGCGACCAGGCGGCGGCCGTGCTCTGAATATTCATAGATATCACTTATTGCATTCGATATTCGCGAGACCCAGCCGTGCTCATTGAGATGAAAATATACAGGGACGTTTTGTGAGCGTCCACGCTACGATTTTATTTTAAACTCAGCATAATGCAACGACACTACGAAAGTCGTTTCGTGGTTCATTTAATCCTTCGTGCTTCTAGAAGTTGAAAGCTGTAAAATTCCTCTTTAAATTAGATTGAGTCGAAGCTGGTTTTAAGGTATCTTTATTAAGTATTTTATAGTGGTTCTAAAGCTTGGATCATTACCCAAGATAAGACTTATATCATACTCAGCGCTCATGTTTTTTTTTATGTGAAATGTTTGAAAAATAATAACAATACATACCTACTGAATTCCCCAAAAGGATAAGCAGTAGTGTATTATAACATACCCACGTTTCGCCAGTTATTTTTCAAGTTCCATTGAACGGGCACACGTCCACACATAGCATAATAGCATAATCGGCCTATAATGTTCCCACTGCTGGGACACAGGCCTCCTCTGTCTGTGAGAAGGAGTGGGCCGTAGTCCACCACGCGGGCCCAGTGCGGGTTGGTGGACGTCACATGTCTTCGAATTGTTTGGTTCTAGGACATGCCGGTTTCCTCACGATGTTTTCCTTCACCGTTAAAGCAAGTCATAATTAATTTATAATACGCACATGACTTCGAAAAGTCAGCGGTGCGTGCCTCGGGATTGAACTTGAACCATTCGCCGTGGGAGGCACATGGTTAAACCGCTAGGCTATCACTGCAAGTCCACACACCGGGCTGCTATTGAAAACTTTGTAATTGAAAATCCAATAGCGCTTTTCCCGAGCCGGGGATACAACCTAGAACCTCGCGCTCAGCAGTCACGCTTGCGACTACTAGACCAAAGAGGTAGTCAATGAGAGTAATCAAATATGTATAATAAAATTAAAATGCTTCATTTCCATAAATCGACATTGACATACATATTGTAGATCATTAGTCAGCACCATTGACTAGGTCGCTACTCCCACACACTGTTAGTTTTTATTTCACGACATGTTGAGGTTGTTGGCCTGTCAATAAATGTATGATTAGCATGCAATACATGATTAGGTATGTTTGATATAAATAGTATACAATGCAATACTGATAGCACCGATAGCTGAAATAACTGTCATTATTGTCATTCGCATTATAGTATTTCATTCGCGTCTTAATGCATTGATAAAAAATTGCACCACGTATTAATTACGTAGTAGGTATGTAGCAGGTATTTAGTTTTATTTATTAACATACCACTTTCAATTAATCATAACTCGACCTATCGCAGTCCACTGCTGAACTATGCCAAGTTGCCACAACACCCGGTTTCTTGCGCATCTAGTCTGCCGGCCGCAAACGTACCACCTTATAGGAATAGATATGAATGAAAGAACTAAAATGCTATTTTTTTCGGTAAAGAAGCAACATGTGCTAGCATTAAATTACAATCCCCCTTTTCTGAAGTGTTTGAATGCGTAATGGGCACATTACCGCAAGACTGCTTTGCCATCTTTGAGTGTCGAGAATCACAATTTTAAGAAAGACAACGTTTATACTGGCCAATCAACATTGCTTAAACCATGCTGTTTTTTTTATATTTATACGTGCCTTTACGTTTTTATTTCACTATAATCCAATTCCACGATCCTATTAAAACCGCGTATGTGGCAAATATGTGCATAATTTAAAGGATGCATCGCAATATTGCATAGTAACGCTTCCAACTGGTTGTCGCTTGCAAGCGGTCGTACTATGACGCATTTTCCAGTCGCTTTTAATTAAGGCTTGCAACTAATAAAACTGAACGATACTTTTTTTATTTAATCCTCGGTTTTTTATTGCATTCCGTTACTAATTTGGAATTTATCGGTGTAAATCAATTGTATCGGTAATATGTTACTTCTTAAGTAGGTACGGCTATCAAGGGTATGTGTGTGCTTGTTTGGGTTGGCACGAAAGCTTAAATTTGGTAAATATGATTTTTAACACCCCTATTATTGAGTTACTGTATTTAAGCCTACATAATTTTCATCTTTGTAAAAAACTTTTAAATAACAAAATATTGGTGAAAAGTAGAATTTTTAAATACTCGTCTGAATTTGAAGGAGACCAGACTGGTTTCAATCAAGGTCTCTCCTATTCTTATTATGTCAACGGAATAAAGCCGTATCTGCGTTACCTCTCAAAATATAAGCCCGTATGTTTCAAGTAAGCACACAATTTGAATACTGCTATAAATATCGATGGTTTCGCCGTAACAGACAAACATAGAGCATGAATAAGCCGATGAATGGTTTACATCTATTTTAGTACAAAAGATTTATTACTTATTGATGCGTGGAAACTGTTTTAGTAACGATTATGTCTGGCAAGTAATGGCTTTTGTCTAGATCAGCCATACCCAACCTTTTTTACGCGGGCCACAAACACGTTTCAGTCATGGTGTCGAGGGCCGCAAGCAAAAATTATTTAGATCTTAATTAAAACGTAATCCCAAGTTAACGACGTAGTTACTTTATTAATGAAAAAATAAGTTTTAACAAAGATGTTGTTTTAATGCGATTTTTGATACTGTGAACATTTTTTCAAAACTTTAAAATGGTTTGTAATTTGTAACTTCACACGGGCCAATAACAAAGGCCCGGCGGGTCGATTGCGGCCCGCGGGCCGCAGGTTGAGTGTAGCTGGTCTAGATTTTAAAGCGACGGCTGATGTTGATAGCTTTTTCCGGAGTTTGATGACTTCTTACGCTTCGTTGGGTTTGGCTGCCGATTGTGGGGTCTTCTGTTCTATTATAAGGTAGGGTAACTGGGGTCTTTAGTGTGCACCGTTGCGTTCTACTTGAAATCCCGGAGCTTCGCCTTAAGGGCCTAATCTATTGGTGGATTTTGGCATACCCAACGAATCTTTTAAATATCTATTACAATAGATCTTTTTTTAGTCAGATAATTATCTGTTTCTTGCTGCAATTGTATAGCCGTGAGTCTCAACTCACGGTTATACAATTGCCGGGCTATTCTACAAGTTGCGGAAATTGTTCTACTGAGTTGCACGATATAGATTATAGATCTCAATCCATAATCTATATCGTGCAACTCAGTAGAACAATTTCCGCAACTTGCAGAATAGCCCGGCAATATTGCAATGAAATTAAATGATGATACCATCACAACATCACAATAATTAATTGCTGTACGGTATAGATCTCAACTCACGGCTATACAATTGCAGCAAGAGGTCAAAAAACTAGTCCGTTTAACAGCACCTTTAGCATTGATGTCATAAACTGTACACTGCTGATTACCTACAACCGTATACCACTTTGACATTCCCCAGAATCGGTCATTTCTGTTGCTAAGTTTAAAAATAACCGATACAGATTCAATAACATTAATTTGATTCCTCACATTTGATGACTTCGATATTTCGTTCGACAAAATTTCAATCGATTCCCAATTAGTACCGGTATTGTACATTCCGATTTGATGCAACGTTTAATTAAAACGAGCATTCGGTATTCTGGTTTGTCTCTAGAGTAAGCAAGACACGCAGCAATTGATTTAGTATAGCCACCGAGATTCCGGGAATCGTTTTTGGAAATCGGATAGCATTGTTACTTGTTACCGATTTTGTGTGATGTGTCTTCAGAGAAGCTGATTTTGTTGAATATTTGATACCATTTGATCGATGATTCAATGTTTCCAGTAATCAAAATTATTTTTCTTTGTAAATACTGTAATCCATACAGTAATCTTATTCTGAAAATTCCTTAGAACGTCAGAATGGCGTCTACGTCAATCGAACCCTTATCATAATATGTTTTGATAGACGTAATCGTAATCGTGACGAAATAGTTTATATCTATAGATTATCTCAAGTTCGACAGTTTTGTGTCACGATTTTGACACAATTTCACTGTTTGGTTTCGTCCTCGATAAACTAACGAAGAAAGTGATTAGAGCCTTTACGACTTTTACCGTTTAGAATACAAATTTTAAAATTGCGAAATGGTGTAGGTGCTATGTAGCGTAGCACAAAATAGTATATCATAGTGTAGATAAGCTTAGCACAACGTAGCTTAGTAAAACTTAGCGTAGCTTAGCAAAACTTAGCGTAGCTTAGCAAAACTTAGCATAGCTTATCACTGCAAAGTTCCACTGGTATAACACCCTTATTTTTATGTTTTTGAGGCCAGAAACCTGACTAACTGCTTTATTATTAACGCCAATTTTGAAGATTCAAGAAGAAATCTTAATATTAAATATCTCCGATAGTTTTCGCTTTCTTCACTCATGTAAGTATTTAAAGCTTTCACTTGTATTGAGCGGTGCTTAGCATGCTAATTACTTCGATACTAATTAGTTAATCAAATGTATAGCTATCAGCTGGAGATATCGGCTATTAGCATCATGTAGGTATTCCACATTAATCGTTGTTAACATTATATTTTTATTGAAGATAAGAAATTTCTATTTATATTATGATGGCGATATAGTTATGCTTTTGCTTTGAATTATCTTAAAAGGTAATCTTCTAAAAATACCTAATAATTAACCCCTGTGCAAATCAGTAATCTTTTTGTTTGTTTTATTATATTTTGGGTTCCATACCTCAAAAGGAAAAGATGGAACCCTTATAGGATCACTTTGTCATCCGTCTGTCAAGACCCTTTTTCTCAGGATCGGTTAGTTTGAATTAATATCAAATCTAGTCTACAGCCTATTCGCACTTTTCCAGTTTTTTTTTTTGTATAAAATTGCATTTGTTGACCTTTGTAAAATACCTACCTAGGAATCATTAAGAAATTCTTCGCTCAAGTACTTCTATAATTTCTCATACTCCTTTATCTTTTACTTGAGGCACCAATTAACACTTCTTATCAGAACGAATTGTACCGTTTCTCCACCTCAGATTTATCGATTCAAATCAAGTCAAATCGTCTCTGTAAATTTAACAGTACCAGCTAATTTCCTCATACAATAAAACTTTACACAAGGGTTTAATAAATATGATGTATTATCAATAAAACATTTCCTTCAATTAATCGTAATAAAACCGATGATTGACAGTGGTCAATGACTCTGGTGTTATCGACTCTACTGCCTACATCATAGGGTTCAATAACATAATCTTGTGCAATACGGAGACGTAGTATATGATAATGCTCAGAAGGACCATTCGAGACCATTTCCGATAAGAAACAGCACTCATTTAATCGCAGAACTAATCAAATAGTGATTTGACTCCTCGTGTTTCAGTAGGTAACTTTTTGTTAATTCTGACTTTAACTTAAAAACATTATAAAAAAGTCGTGACATAATTTTATTATGTAAGACGTAAGTATAAAATATCAATTTTTATATGAATCATAAGGATGTTGGCGTTCTTCAGTTCTGTTATGGGAAATGTTTTTAGGTGTGTACGTAATGTACAACTTTAATGCGGCTTTGATCATAAACTATCTTTATCAATCGATTTTTTCATTAGTTTCGCGTAAATATTTTAATGCGTTTGTGACGTAACGACTGCTTCGGTCTTGCAGACGGATAATATGTATTTACTCACATTGTGTGGAACGAACCTTCTGTACATATTTTTCTTGGTATGATGAGTCGGCTCACTGGTCTGTTCGGACATGTTCGCTGGCCTACTTAATTGCGCACCTGTTCACACCCACCAGCATTATGAGGATAGTTTATTTGTAAACATATCAGAGTTCTTACATTTTTATAGCTTGCTTATACTGTGACAAGCAAATATTTTGTTCGCGTGTGCTGCTTGTTGAGTAGTCATACTGTTATAGATGTTCTATTATTATAGCAGCAGAGATCCTCTTGACAGACAGAGAATACGCTTGTAAAGCCGAATTTTCCGCATCTAAGTCATCGCTACTCACTCTCTCTCTAGTTCTCTATAGATTTCACAGGGTACTCCTCAATGTTTATATTTAATGATTAGTAACCTATGCGCAAGTCTTTTGGGTAGATACCTCATATACAATAAATAATAATAATTATCACGACTCTTGAATGTCAGCTACCGTAGGTACAAAATTACTTAAGAGGTTAAAGTAAATACCTACTTAAAATAAATACCGTATATAATAGATGAGGCGGATTTATGAATAGTCACACTTACTGATTTTGAACATGATTGTGATGAAATAACACTTGTTAGCAATGAGAATGACAACGCAACTTAAATTACAAAGCAGATTCCTAACAATAAAAGCCAAGAAGAAAAATACAACAAAATCAAATATTTTGGTACACACTGTAAATACAGTAAATAGTAGAACTACCTGGAAAGCAGTAACGGTACTTGCGTAATGCAAACATGCTGGAATCGCACACAATGCATCATTTGCATCGCACCGTATTGATGCCAAGCGCCTCGCGCCGTCCCCTGCCAAATATTTGGGACACATTAATTTTTATCAGAAGTGCTTGGCACCCAATGTACATAATGTATTATTAACAATTGTTTTAAGAATGCAAACAATACTGTATTTCTATTATCAGTTTATCAGTTATCAGTAATGTCTCTATTGAATGCAATAACATATAATATGCTAGAGGCATTTTTGTATAACAATGACTTCGAAAGCTTATCTCAATTCTGTAAGTGTTTCTTGGTGAAATACTATAGAAAATGGAATTGCCCAACCAACAGTCGAAGTATCTAATCGTTTCTTTTTGTTAAACTGACAAGAGTATTTAAATGTACAAATAACCAAAATCTGATATTCTAACTCTTATCAGCATTAACAAACCGGTTATAAAGTTCAGCAATTTGCATGTCTAAGTGTGAAACATTCACGCCATCTGATAACGAATAGATTTCATCTTAATTGGAAGGCAAATGTTAAGTTTTGAGCGACCCGAGGTCGAGTAACCGTTTAGGCAGTTTAGATAACTTTGTAAATACTGAGCAAGCTCAAGCAAGAAGGTTGAAAAGATGTATTAATTTGACTAACCGGTAAAATAAGACGTTTCGCTAGCAGGATCATAAGACTCATAAGAAAACATTAAACTAAATGTTCAAAAGAGAAAAGAAACGCAAACCAAAACAAACCACGATGGTAGAAAAAAAGAATAAAAACGCTGTAAGCTTAAAAAAAACTCATTCTTTCGAAAACGTAGTGCGAGGAGAGAGGTTCTAAAACAATTGATTTAAAAATACCACGACGGTTCAACAACAGTACGAAAGAACTCTGATTGGTAAACCATTGATTAGACAAGCAAACTTTAACTAAAGCAAATCAACCACAAACCCAGACATAGGAAACAAACGTAAGCAACCTAAACCTAGGGCTGACAAACTTGCAGAAAATTTTAACCGACATTTCCAATAAAATAAAAAAAGAATAAATGCATAGCATTTGTTGCAGACATAGATTGACAATATTATTTATTTACTTACTACCAATCATGTTTTTTTACATATGTCATTATAGAAAATATGTAATAAATAAAGTTCAAGCAAGGAATCATTCCTCAACCACTTGGAATATTTTCTTTGTTAAGAATCATCAATAAAATACACGAGAAAAATTTAAGAATGTGAATACCAGCCTAAATATACGATCGCCAACCCTAGCATAACGTGTCTAGCTACCCGCAGTGCCTATTCTGAATGCAACGGGCATTGTGCATTTGCATGCGCCGAAAGCCGCCAATCGATGCGTGCGGGGGGGAGAGATGCGAGAGAGGGAGGGGTGGTCACCCCAACCCTGACGCCGGACAGTCATGTTGCGATAATTACGACTTTCTATGCCCATGTCCTGGATATCGGGAAGCCTAGATTTTGGCAGCGGTTGAACGGAACAGTGGATTAAGATGAAGTGGAAAGAAGAGATAATTTCGGTGTTACGATAGCTTTAGATTTATTATCTACTAACTTACTCATATAGGTACTTATTATTCTCATGTCAATGAAATAAAATAGCTTGATAAGAACGAAACACCAATAGAAGTTTATGAAAAAGATAAATTGCATCTACTTGGTGATTCATTGCATGAATGTTCGTTAATGGTGAAAACTTTACTTTGATGGTATCCTAAATAGTTTCCTTAACTCTAAACTTGTCTAGCAAAAATTGAAACTTCTAATCGCAGGAACGCTGCCAGCAACTCAAGCAAACCAAAATTGAGAATACCATGAAATATTAAGCATGAAATTCAGAGATTTTATTTTCTTGCTCCCATTCGAATTTCCTACTAGGTTCACCAAATAAAGTGAAAATCAACTCCTGCAATATGTTTCCTTTGAACTGCAGCATCTACTTCACGATAATGCATTTCTGTTTTTATTATATTAGCTTTTAGCCTTGGCTTCACTCGTCTCCATTTTTCTTGTTTTTTAATTTTCTTTGAACCGTGTTTTCTCTCTTGGCAAAGGTAGTCTGTATTTTAAGCTGGGCTTGCTTTGGACTTAAATTGAACGCAAGAATTATTTTGAGCCATATTTTTTCATAATTGTTTGTCTTTTTTCACTGCTGTTGCGTACTTTCGGGTTATCTACTCTGTAGATACGTTTTTGTGTTGCTACTGATTCCCATTTATTGTTCACTACAAATCCGTTAAGTGTGTTTTCAAACTGACTGCTATCAATAAACGATTGTGAATTATTATTAAATTTTATATACATAGCGAATTGCTTAATATTTTGGTATCCTCAACCACCACAGGAATAATTAAGTTTAATCATTCCACTGATGCTTCTCGTGATATCTAAGTAAGTAAACAAAAAGGAACTCATTTATCAATTCCTTTGAGGTTTTATTATAAAGGTAACAAAAAGCAGCGCAGCTGACTGACATGAAGGTTAACCTGATCGTAATTTGTGAGCCATAGATCTTCAATAGTATTAGTTAACTTTTGAAGGTGACCAGACCATTTGTTAATACGTGGAACTGATATAAAAAGCTTGTTAAAAACTCATCTACTTATACTAAGTATAATAACATTTTATTTAATTGTAAATGTAGGTAGGTGTTGATTTCATACATTTTAATATAATGTCATTGAATGCAACAACAATACAACTCTTGATTTTTCACTGCTGTTGTCTGTTATAGCTGTTGAAGCCACATCAGTTGATTTCTATCGGTTTAAATTACGCTCATCAACCAACTAAACTTTAAATGCTCTACAAACAATACATTGGTTACGCAAATAAGAATTCATAATAGGAACTAAACATTGCATAAAATAACTTTTAAACTGTAATCTCTAAACTCAAAGTTAGCCTCTAATTTTCTCAAATACATTGTAAACTTGCTTCAAATTCTTCGGTATTGGATCGTTTGAATCAAGTTGGTTAAGGTTCGCCTCTTAATACACTAAATACCGGAACTAAGTTAGTTCCGTTAGCATCAACAATGGTGCTGATTCCGTTGAACATCGCATTAAACTAATTTTAATCACACTATATCTCTTTCTTACAAATAACATTGAAAAAGGACAGAAAATATTTAGAACTGTCAAGTTAGTCTACGCCCTTGTCATTTACGGGAAAATAGTCATGACCTTTTGAGATTACGACTAAAATGACATTAAAATGATTCAAGAGGACTAATTTGACAGGATTAAATATCTGCTATCACTCTCTTATGTTTTTTATAAGAAAGAGACATTATAGGATTAAATTAGCTTAGTTCGTAAACAACTGAATCGGCACCATTGTCTTGGTAATGTAAGAGGGTAAACTTAGCTATGGACACAAAATAAGGGGGAGAGCTTACATTATAGAATAGGAAATCAGGTAGAAGGTCCATGTCCAAGAGTAGGTAGTAGGTAAGCTTTTTCAATAACGCTAGAGAAATACGTTTTTCCAAAAGACAATTCCTTGAAACGCTTCTAAAGTCATTATTCTTAATTTTTAAATCCCGACGTTAAAAAACAGAGGGTTATTATAAACTTTTGATACCTTTGTTTTGTTCATTGTAAATTGTGCTTAGTCGTGCTGAGTCAACACAAAAAGCCCGAATAGTGTTGTGCATAGGTACTGAAAATAGAAGCAAAATAAAATCGCCTTTTTCAGTTTTGACACAGTTACGTCAATCATTTTAGCCGGACCATTCCAGCATGGTAAATAACTTGTCAATTAAATTAGGACTGTAAGACATGTGTTTTACAATACATTTGATAATTTCAAGAGCGCTTACCGCAAGCAGTTGGTGAGCCGTTGGCTGATGTATTTTGATATTATATAATGTACTAGCTGTTCTCCGCGACTTCGTCTGCGGAAAATGGATGAAAAGTAGCCTATGTGTTTTTCCAGAAAAAAATATTGTCATTCAAATCTGTCCACCCGTTTCAGCGTCAAGAAGTAACAGACATACACACACCCACACACGCACAAACTTTCGCATTTATAATATTAGTAGGAAGTAGGATTAGTAGGATTGTACGAAATACATTTTAAGTTGTGTGCTGTGCTGGCGGGCCGTTATAATAGGTACCTTATTCTGCGTTCTGAGAACTGGAATTTCTGTACCTTCTTGGTTTGTGACTAAAGTGGTTCAACCGCCCTTAGTTTATTAAAGGGTTTGGATGCCTTGCGGTCAATTTGATTCGAACCAATCGAGGGTTGGATCGAGTCCTTTGGTCGGAATTGAAGCTATGTGAAATTACCCGAATGTTTGTATCGCGTTTTATGAAAGTTAGTATTTTCTGACATTTGGGATTGAATGTTTCAGCCCTTACCTATGGTCAAGTTCGTGAGTTAAGAAGGCCCATTACAATTTTTTTCCCTTAAATTCGAATATCTTAAAAACGTTATTATAGGGGTACTTACTTACTTTTATTAAAAGTTATGTTTATTTATTTTATATGCATACATAACAGTTTACATTCTATTGATTTTACCTCCTATTTGCACACAATTACAAACTATTTGTGGTTATGCATTTTGTACCCTGAAATAATAGATTTTTGTTTTGTATCTATCTTTGGCGTAATATTACTACTACTATTGCGTGCTACAATCTATACAAGCCCAGTGTAGCCATTTCCGATAATAGATAGCCACGATAACTAGGTAGGCAATGGTCAATTAGATACCGACTGATTGAAAGGGGTCTTTGAGCAGAACTGAATGGCTTGATTATTAGCAGCAGATCCTTTAGATTCAATACGTGTGTACTAATCTGTGGTATTAGTTAGTTAATAGTTTTTTGGAATCGTCAACGATTGTTTTGCTTACTGATGATTTATATTTTGGATACAGGATTTCGTTCAGGGGGGGCAATTTTTGTGTGATTTTAAAATTGATATGTCTATGACGAATTCAAAATTTCGAAATTGGTCAAAATCAAGTACTTCGGTCGTCAGTCAGGGGGAGACAATTGCACCCATTGCCTGCCTGCCCCTCCACAGAATCCACGCCTGTGATTTCATGAAAATAGGTTGACAACACATTGGCAAACTTTAGTGTTGCTAAGCAGCTGGTAAATCACCACCTTCAATCGAATGTCAAGTCTATTTGGCTCACGGAATAAAAAAAATTGGCTACCTCAAGCTTCAAGCAGGAAAAATCCACCACCATTTTGACGGATGTCAATATCTAAACCTTTACCTTTTTGGTAGATAGACATAAACATAAACAATGTAGAATTAATTTTGACTAAACCTTTCTCTTTTGTTTTTGTTTCTTTTAATAAAACGCATAACGTATTTTCGTTTACCCAGCATGTTTACCCCTCATATCATACATACACAACATACCTACATCGTAATCCTCTTATAAGGTAATTCTCAAAGAAATAAAGCAACCTTGTGTTAGGGTGAGTCCTCAGATCATAGAAACAAGGAGATATGCCATCATAGCAAATTAGTACGGGAACAACTGATGCCACTTTTAGTACATTTTTCGACACAATTACGCGCATAATTAAGCGCTCCTTGTGAATAAAAAGATCTCCCACGCATTAACATTCCGCACACCCTCGATCTAACACTGTTAATCGCCACTCAACACTAGCACTAAACTAAAACACTGTATTTATACCATCGATCGTGTTCGGTTCGTCGCCAGCGCGTACGTTTTTAGTATGAGCAATTTGCTCAAGATCAGGCATCAAGCTCGATAGCGCCTTGGCACATCTTCCTTGTTTCTATGATCTGAGGGTGAGTCTTAGTAAAGAAAATTCTCGTAGAAAAAGATACGATTGTTTACGTAGGTAGGCATTTATTGTTGTTTTCTGTATTCATGGTGAGTATTGATCTGTAGCAAAACGTTTTTATATGTATATAGATATACATATTTTGTACATAGATTTGTAGAGATGCTTTCTTCCTGACTTTATTTGAATTGATTAAATTGCTTGGCCGAGAAAGTATACGTGATGTGATGGGTACCTAATTAATTATGTCGTTTGTAAATTAGCAGTAAAATAGCTCTGAAATATACTTACCTATGTATAGTTGAAAGCAAAAATACCATGTTGTTCTACGATACCAGATTTTCCCGTAATAAAAGGCGTGACCAAGGAAAATAACGCGTAACCATTTACAAAAGAACCCAATCGTTCCTAAGTCCATTATATTCGTGATTTTAGCTTAACTGGTGACCGTGTCGGCGCCATATTGACGTCTGTAAACCCTTGACCAAAGCCTGACCAATTCTGTACAGGTGGAAATATTAGGTGTAATTTTACGGACGTTTTCCTTGCAATAGTTTCGGGTTAAGGTCGGCCATTTCCTTTTTCTGTGTTTAAAAACAAAAGAAAAACAAAATGGTAACGCCAACCTTGCGTTACCATTTTGTTTTTTTTTTTTCTATGAATGCTTACTTTGCACCTGTGTGTAAAGCTTAGCGTCCACTTGAAAGCGTTCCTTTGTAAACTTCTTTCCTCCTTTGTAGAATTTTCTTTTTGTTAAGTTCTGAGACCCGAATAAACCCAAACAATTTTATATGAACTTCTCTACTAATGATGTGCAACCACCAGAAATATTTCTAGTAAACAAGCAAAATTCTCAATATTCCCGGGAAGCTTACATTATGTTAGAAATAAAAAACGTCATAAAAAATCCTAAAAATATAGGTTAGATTTTACTGTTTCGTCGGCGACACTATTTTGTCGTTGCTTCCTTTACATATTACAAACATAACATTGCACCCTTTTTCGTCTCCGAAATCTTAAAATAGAACAACAGAACTGTCATTAAAATTCGTTTAGTAGTTTTTGAGTGAAGCTCCCACAAAGAATAAAAAAGTTTCTTCCCTTGTATTATGGTTCCAAAATAACTTGAAAGAGCTGTGTTCGTGTAAATTATTAATAGTGTTTTTATATTTGTTGTAACTTACATACTGAAGTATATGGGTGTTATCACGGAATTACAAAAACGAGGGTGTATCATCTTCAGCGGCTTGTCTCGAACTACCCGCGTTTAGTTTTGTGACAGGTAGCCGTGATGAATTGATCCCAAATACTTCAGTCTTCTCGTGACCACGGCCAATGCAACTTGATCGAAACGTCGAGGTTAGTCAAAATACTTTCATATTTTCATTTTGTTTGCGCACGAAAAGTGCGAAGATAATTAAAAATCATGTTTAGTTACGTTTAAATACCTCTGAAAACAAATAAGGCGTTAACTTTTGTTAAAAACAATGAAAGTTAACTGCATGATATATTTATGTTTAGTACTTATATGTATGTAGATTTGTGCTATCATACTCATGAATAATAATGTGTTATGTGTGTACCTAGCACAGAGCTTTTCGCAACGTTTACCAAGTTAATGGACCGCAAAAAGATTTTTTCACGGAGAATGAATTTTACATGTTTGAAGATAAATTAACGGCATATAAAGGGTGCAAAGTGTTAAAGTGGGTGAGTCTGGGTCCGCTCAAACGGTAATATGTAATAACTAGACTTTTGCCCGCGACTCCGTCCGCGTGGACTACAATGAACTGACCAGTTTAAATGACCTCCGTAGTGCAGGTTGGCTAGTACAACCAAGAGGTCAAGCTATAACTCTGGTTTTTTTCAGCGGAATCAGATAAAACGTGGCTTACATTTTAAGTTGGACCATAAGCTATGGAACTGTGAAAACCACATCAAAATCCGTTCAGTAGTTTTCGCGTGATGCGCGCACAAACAGACAAACAGACAAAAATTCTAAAAAAAATATTTTTGGGTATGGTTACGCTCCAGTCCCTACTGCCTATCCCGACTGTTTTCTCTGGAATATCTTCAATGTACAGACACGGCTCTTTTACAATTTTATAATAGTATAGAAAGATAACATTAGACCAGTCATACTATGATAAAATCAATTGAACATCCAACTGCTTATGATTATGAAGGTGAAGAGCATATTATTATACGTTGAAAAAAATTGCGTTATCGAGTGATCTGATGATTGCGCGCTTGCCAATCGAACAGCAACTATTTGGCTACTAAAGAGCTGACCTCTCCTCTATATTATACAGGGTCGCAGGTTAGACAGTGGAAATATTTAAAGGGGTCATTGTACTCATCATTATGAACAACTTTTACTATGAGACCAACCCTGAAATCGCGAAAAAAAATCAGCTGTTCCATACATTTATGCTCACATAACTCAACAAAATGTATGGAAGAGCAGATTTTTTTGATGATGACGAGTACAATGACCCCTTTAAATATTTCCACTGTCTAACCTGCCACCCTGTATATTTTTTTATAAAATCTTTCCAACGTAATTTCTATATTGTTACAGCCATGAGCCGGAAGGTGGCGGGCGGTGCGGGGACGGTCCGCTAGCGCGCGCCATGCAGCCCGCGCCACCGGGCGGCTCGCCCAAGAGGCACCAGTCATCTGCGCCCGCGCATGGTAAGATAAACTATTATGGAAAACTATATTTCTAACATTGCCAGATATAGATATGTACTTGAATTTAGTATATCATAGTAGTAGGTAGTATTTCCAGAGTTTCGAAAGAACGAAATAATGGGCAGGTAGTTAGTAAGTGCGCAGTGCACAAAAGATTAAGTAACATGATGCTGAATATTCGCATTTTAACTGCGGGATTTCTTAAAAACAATTTCAAAGATATTTTTAAGATATAATTATGGTTATACAAAATTCAAATTCAATTTTTTATTTTTTTTTGCATCTTTTTATTTCATCTTAGCATTGTGTAGGTACATCATAAATTGAGGCAGCTCCAGTAAGTTACTAGGTAGGTACTTGTGTTGGGGCTGTCTCGCATCTTCCCATAATATGCAGTAGATTCTACCAAAGTACCATAGAATATGAAATTCGCTATTCATAAACGAACAGTTCCGCAACCCCGGAAAAGACTGCCGGTAAAAAGCAGTCTCACGCTCGTATAATCTTCCCGTTTCTACCCTGATATCCTCCAACAATATATAACACTGAAAACCTTAAAAAAAAAAACAACAAAATCCATGCATTGCACGGTTGCACCACACTTCACCAGCCTTTTGCAAATAAAAAGTTGCCTGTTTGTTTCCTGAAATCCGATTACACGCACTCCCCTTTCCTCCCCTTTTCTCCTCATTCCTCCCTATTCCCCCGCCAATATATTACAGCTTAAACGCCGAGAAGAAGCGTTTGTTCTTTTTTAATGAGACGAGTAGGTATTATATTACCTGTGTGCACAGTTTTAATTAAAATGTGGACGCGTCACGTGTGTAAACAACATCTAGTTACCGCAGTACACGTTGGAAACTCAGAAGGAGTTTTTTGATACTCACTTTGGGGCAATGTGTAAAAAAAAATATATGCACAGATTTTTTATAGTTTAGTTCTCTACTATGTTCATTTGTAAACCATGATTTAACTTGAGAATGTTCGATAAGGGGTTAAATGGGGAAAATATTGCCATTTGTAGGTTTATGTATATTCTTACTTAGCCCTTATCCCCCCTCCTCTCCCCCTCCCTCGATAATTTCTAGACAATCACTGCTGGTCGCGATTAAAAAACCTCCGCGTTACTTACGAGGTTGCTATCTCTCCCTGGAAAAATAAAGTCAATATAATGTCCATGGGAGAAACCTTTAAACGAAAATAATAATCAATACAAGTATTATTTATGACGGAATATTGGGGAAAATACCAATAACATTTCATTCAACAATGACTATTATGAGCAATATTTCGAGTGGGTATCTATTAAACCACGGGGGTAGGGCACCACGCCTCTAACGACACTCCTCACAGCGGTATTAATTTACTGTGCGTTTTATTAACCCCATTACGTAGTTGTCATCCATTTAGTTAGTGTGAAGGCGCAGTTTCTGTGACACTGATCTATTTATAAGTGGACCCCTGACAGTATACAGGGCGATGTTTCGGAGAATTTTATATTAGACCAAAAAATGGGTCGCTTTTATTTACATACTAGCTTCCGCCCGCAGCTTCGCCCGCGTTTTTGGGATAAAAAGTAGCCTATGTGTTATTCTGATGTATAAGCTATATTACTGTAAAGATTCATGAAAATCCGTTCAGTGGTTTTTGCGTGAAAGAGTAACAAACATCCATACATCCATCCATACATCCTCACAAACTTTCACGTTTATAATATTAGTAGGATTATGAAAATCTTTATAATTTTAGTAGATAGATAAATGATAAATAATTATATAAAAATAAATAATGTACTAAATATTTTATTAAAATTTTAATTCACTTTTCTTTTATTGAAGTATATGAGTGAGTATTTGTTTGGTGTTGCTATAATTTTAAGTACCTATTATAAATTAATCGAAGAGTTATGTATGTAACAGTAGTGACACTATATCAGTGAACCACAAACTAAGCATAGCTGGCATCTTGACTTGGGGCTCTGGAGTGCTCTATAAATACAAGTTAATACTTATGCCAATTAATATTAATCTTAGTAAATAGACAAAAAATATTTTATAGGTGCCAGTAAATGTATACACAAGTACCTACCTACTTAGGTATGTTTAATTGAACAAAACATTTTCAAATAATATTTAGGTATACTACTTAGGTATTTCAATTACAATTTCTGTGAAATGGGATGGTGCTTATGTCAAATATATTCACCCCAACAAACGAAAAGAAGATCTATAACGTCTCAATATAACTTATCCGAATGCTCACGTAGAATAAAATAAAAGATCGCCGACTTTCATTTTAAACTCGATTTATCATCGATTCTCAGTAAAATCTCTCTCCATACATAAATCATAGGCACGTGACAAGAATACCTTATCTTACGGCTGTGAAAGCGTCTGCCATAAACGTCTGGGCGCATGGGAGCCCGGCTCGACCAATCAGAGGCTCGGAAATTCGGAATAGCTCGAAAAATAATTGTCATTAGGCAGTAATGATGATGTAACTCTTTGGTAACAAACTTCCGAGACTCGTTCAATGTTTTGGAGATTTTATTTATTTATTACCTACTACCCGCCCCTGCTTTGCATGGGTGCACCTTATCTACTGATGTGGTGACATGTCAAAACATCGAGATTTCTGTTCTGTATCTAAGTTAAATATTAGGAAGTGACTCCGCGACCGCCGCCGTGACCTGAATTTGCAGCCGCCGCCGGTTGCTAAATTGGCAGCCGGCGTTGACATTGGAAAAAAAGCGGGAAATGGGGTTGACAATTTGGCATAATTAAAAAAACATTTCATGTTTCATTTGAGTAACATACCTAACTAGGGTCCAAGAGCGAGCGAAGCGAGCTCGGGAATTTGGACACCCCGACACGGACAATTTAGGTTCGAAGTTGTTTTATATTGACACTGTAATTTAAAAGTCACTCTAAGGTAGATAATTCAACTTAAAACACGGCAACATTAATCTGCTGCTACGGTAGTTTGCAATTATTTTCGTCTGGTATCACCGCTACTCCAAGGCTACGGCGGTTCCCAACGGCGTTATTTTTGGGAGCCGCCGCCGGCTGCGGAGGCGCTCCCTAAATATTAACATATTAAGGCGTGTCTCCTGCAAGAAATTTTGAACAAAACATTGTTTTACGAACATGTTCGCGAATTTAAATCATTCATTCACGCGTCTCCTGCGATGTTCGATGTTTTTGTTTTGCTAAACAAGAACATCGAACAATGTATGACAGGTATGCCTAGGGTTGCCAACTATCCTATCCTACTTCCTACTAATCCCACTATTATAAATGTGAAAGTTTGTGAGGATGTATGGATGTATGGATGGATATTTGTTACTCTTTCACGCAAAAACTACTGAACGAATTTTGATGAAACTTTACAGTAATATAGCTTATACATCATAATAGAATCAGAATAGGCTACTTTTTATCCCAAAAAACGCGGGCGAAGCCGCGGGCGGAAGCTAGTACTTTATAATAACGTATCCTACTTTATTTTCTACTAGCTTCCGCCCACGGCTTCGCCCGCG
Source organism: Thalpophila matura (assembly GCA_948465475.1). Taxonomy (NCBI): domain Eukaryota; kingdom Metazoa; phylum Arthropoda; class Insecta; order Lepidoptera; family Noctuidae; genus Thalpophila; species Thalpophila matura. The sequence continues at coordinate 6,176,291 of OX419198.1, read as the reverse complement.
TTTTCCGGGAGTATAAAGTAGCCTATGTGTTATTCTAGGTCCCAGGCTACCTCCTTACCAAATTTCATCCAAATCCCTCCAGCCGTTTCAGCGTGAAGAAGTAACAAACATACACACACACACAAACTTTCGCATTTATAATATTAGTGGGATTAGTGGGAGTGGGATATTTATAATTTTTCATAAAAATAAAGTATGCGAAAATACTTTATTTTCAATTTTACTATACATGTGCAAATACATCTGATAGCTTACCAAATTTAAAAAATACATCTTTCTGATTTACTCTCTGTTCCCGCCACTTCAGCTTTTACTAAAAGAGTTTTTTCGGTATCGAATCTGACATGGCGAGAAGAGAGAAATAAATGGTCCATAAAAATAAAAAACGAGTTATTAATTATTTATTTAAATATCAATTTCAGTTGTCAAACTAGCCTTGATACTTTCAAAGACAACATACAAATTATTACGTGTGCTAAAAGTACCAACACACTTTTTTTTTATGTGAATAAAAACATACTTAAATACGAGAAATCCTTTTTTTTTCTTCCAAATAAGTTATTTTTCTCAAAAAAAGTTGGCAACCCTAGGTATGCCATTTCAAAATGAGTTCCGAAGAATGTGAGGTCATTCATTCATTCCATTCATTCCCCCGCAGGCGAACGCGGTGATGTTTTCCGCTAGGCTCGGCAAACATGTTTGTGAACGATAAACGAACAAAATCGTTTATCGTTCACTCTATCGTTCACTTTATCGTTTGTTCAATGTTCGTCGAACACAAAAACAGGGCGCAAGAGACCCGGCTTTATACACATAAACCTCCTGGAATAGATTCCCTAAATGGTGGTGAAAATCGCATTAAATCCATTGTGTAGTTTAAAAGAACTAAGCGGACAGACAGACACGAAAGTGATTTTGTTTTATACATATAGAAGAAGGGAGGAAAGTTGGAAAGCTACGTACTTAAGCCGGGTCTCTTGCGCCCTGTTTTTGTGTTCGACGAACATTGAACGAACGATAAAGTGAACGATAGAGTGAACGATAAACGATTTTGTTCGTTTATCGTTCACAAACATGTTTGCCGAGCCTAGCGGAAAACATCACCGCGTTCGCCTGCGGGGGAATGAATGGAATGAATGAATGACCTCACATTCTTCGGAACTCATTTTGAAATGGCATACCTAGGGTTGCCAACTTTTTTTTGAGAAAAATAACTTATTTGGAAGAAAAAAAAAGGATTTCTCGTATTTAAGTATGTTTTTATTCACATAAAAAAAAAGTGTGTTGGTACTTTTAGCACACGTAATATTTTGTATGTTGTCTTTGAAAGTATCAAGGCTAGTTTGACAACCGAAATTGATATTTAAATAAATAATTAATAACTCGTTTTTTATTTTTATGGACCATTTGTTTCTCTCTTCTCGCCATGTCAGATTCGATACCGAAAAAACTCTTTTATTAAAAGCTGAAGTGGCGGGAACAGAGAGTAAATCAGAAATATGTATTTTTTAAATTTGGTAAGCTATCAGATGTATTTGCACATGTATAGTAAAATTGAAAATAAAGTATTTTCGCATACTTTATTTTTATGAAAAATTATAAATATCCCACTCCCACTAATCCCACTAATATTATAAATGCGAAAGTTTGTGTGTGTGTGTGTGTATGTTTGTTACTTCTTCACGCTGAAACGGCTGGACGGATTTGGATGAAATTTGGTAAGGAGGTAGCCTGGGACCTAGAATAACACATAGGCTACTTTATACTCCCGGAAAACGCGGGCGAAGCCGTGGGCGGAAGCTAGTAGAAAATAAAGTAGGATACGTTATTATAAAGTACTAGCTTCCGCCCGCGGCTTCGCCCGCGTTTTTTGGGATAAAAAGTAGCCTATTCTGATTCTATTATGATGTATAAGCTATATTACTATCTATAAGCTATATTATAAGCTATCTATAAGCTATATTATTATCCATAGGCGAAGGGTGCGCGCTGGCAAATTATTCTCAGTGGGCACCTGCCAATCTAACTCTGGTTTGCGTTCGCCTGTTCGCAGGATGGTTGATTCCTACAATGAGACTTTTGAACATATAGACATTTTTGCATGTCCACCCTATGAGTTCAAAAGTCTTGTACTCAAAGAACTTTCTTGAACAACCTTAAATTTGTTGAACAACCTTATATTTTCCTTTTAAATATATAGACCATAGTTATTAAGTTAATTTTGTTACACACGTTAGTTAAGTAAATTGTTGTATGTATTTATAACCCTAGTGATTACTTCAATATAATTATATTCTACAGCTAATTTGTGAACAGCGTTGTGGGTTACAATATTGTTTGTTGTTTTGTTATTTGTTCCATTATTAAGTTGTATATTGTAACTGTTTGTTGTTCCTATTGAATAAAATAAAATAAAAATAAAAAAATAAAAATTACTGTAAAGTGTCATCAAAATTCGTTCAGTAGTTTTTGCGTGAAAGAGTAACAAATATCCATCCATACATCCATACATCCTCACAAACTTTCACATTTATAATAGTAGGATTAGTAGGAAGTAGGATAGGATAGTTGGCAACCCTAGGCATACCTGTCATACATTGTTCGATGTTCTTGTTTAGCAAAACAAAAACATCGAACATCGCAGGAGACGCGTGAATGAATGATTTAAATTCGCGAACATGTTCGTAAAACAATGTTTTGTTCAAAATTTCTTGCAGGAGACACGCCTTTAGCATGGGTTGAATTATTTCTTGTTTTTGTTTTTTAAACAATTTGACGGTAATTTGTGGTTATTTTTTGATAAGGAGGTAGTCGTAAATTAATTAGACATTCCTGATAGGTTGGTATGTAGTAGATATAATTCTATATTTGTGTTTTTTTGGTTTTTAACAGCATATTTTTATCCCAATGTAATAGTATTTGGAAAGTGTGATTCTGAAATTTATGAGCATGTAGATTGTAGGTATACGCACCTACATAACGTACGGATACTGTTCAAGTCTAGTTTTGCGAACTTTATTGAAAACCGTTTCGACAATATTGTATCGATCATTGTTCTCTATAGACTGAACTCAATGTAAACCAGAATATTTAAATGTTCTTCTTCCATCCCCAGGCGGCTCAGCAGGCGACCAGTCCACGCTGAAAGTCCACCTCCCTAACGGTGGGTTCAACGTGGTGCGAGCGTCAGCAGACGAGGATGTGAGGTCCGTGCTGAGGCTGCTGGCTGCCAGGCTAGCGGCCGGAGACAGGGTCTACACGTCCTGCTACGCGCTGCGGGCCAAGAGGCTCACTACTGGCAAGGTAATTACTTGAAAGATTGTAGGAAAAGTTATTGAGAGAGATCTGTCTCAGACGAGGGTGTGCGGTCCTTGCTGCGGCTGCTGGCTGCCAGGCTAGCGGCCGGAGACAGGGTGTACACGTCATGCTACGCGCTGCGGGCCAAGAGGCTCACTACTGGCAAGGTAGGTGCTAGAGAGATTATAGGAAAAAATCATATACGAGATTTGTCTCTTCTGGCAAGCTACACCGTGGCAATAGACTACAGTTGTGCCTATTCGTGACACATAGAGTATCACTAAATATTAATGTCTAAATATCTACCTGTCTGCCTATGATGTCATCTATCTTTTAGACTGATCTATTATTTATTTATTTTATTTTATTTATTGCATTAGGGAAAACAAACAGTAGTATATTATGCATAAACAGTGGTGTCTTAACAGTAAACTTAATAAATATACTACCCACTACATTTTCCACAGATTACCATAATGATTAACAAACTGTTAGCAGACGTTAACTGTAGACAGGGCAAAATTAATTCAAAAAAGAAAATGAAAACAAAAAGGTAGTACCTAACTAAAAATTACTAAACTTCAAATACGTGCGTAATGCATGATACAAGTCATTATAAAATTTAAGGATAGATTTTGTAGAGCGTATGGAACCTACTGCCGATCCTTTAGAATTTTAATTATATTGCTTTTAAAGGTATATCTATTTAGGAATAATATGTCGATTGCACTAAATCGCTTATTGTACGTGTCGACTAAGCGGTGTAACGGCGAGCGCACACCAGCATTGGATTTGCAAAAGCTGGTAGCGAACAGTCGCCTCGTGCGTACTTCCCGTCCATGGACTGTTCGAGGAACCAGGTAACACAAACTATTCACCAAGTCAGGGCAATCAAACTTGTTTCGGCATATACTAAATAAAGTCATAGTCTCAAGGAGCGTGCGTCATTATGCTAAGAAAGAGGAGGGATTATAATATTATAAATTAATGGCGTCAACTTTCGCTTGCACACTATTGCTGTCTATGGTCATAGATGGCGAGTCGTACTCGCACTTGTCCGGTATTTTTTAAGTTCTAATTATATTTCTTTCCGCTTTAGTTTAATTGTTTTGTCTTACAAGTTAACAATATAATCACTATCCTCTACAGATCCGCTGGATCCACCAGGACACCCCAGTGTCCGAGCTGCTCACAAAGTGGCCGGCGAGCGAGTGGCGGCTAGAGCTGCGCGTGCGCTACTTGCCGGCTAACCTGCGCGACCTGTGCGACGCCGACCGAGTCACCTTCCATTATTATTACGACCAGGTGGGTTTAACACTTTTTCAGTCAGTTGCAGAAAAGGTCATTAAGTTTTAAAGGAGATTGTACCTAACCATAGAAATTGTATGGTTAAAGTCTTCTTTAAAACTTCTTTTCTTTTCTTTAAAATGACTTTTTCTGCAACCGACTGTTTATCTCATGTACCTATTTCAGATCGAATTCTAGTTGACTTGTTTTTTACAAGTTCCATTGTAAAAACTCAAACAAGGTCCATTGTAATTTTCAAAATATTTCAAAAAAGAGGTTCTGCATTCGATCCGCAGTGGGCGGGGGCAATTACACCCATTGCCTCCTTCCTTCCCCCTTCTTTATCCGAGCCATCTATACCTTAGCAGTAACCTATAATTGTGATGTTTTGTATTGCAGGTGCGACACGACTACCTCAACGCCAATCATCCTATGGTAGACCAGGAGCTGGCGATACAAATATGTTGTTTAGAAATTAAGTGAGTACAACTACCTTAAACATTATGATGAATAAGTACAACCCGCGCAGATAAAGAATGGGATTGAAAATGGCGTCTCCCTATTCACCTCTCAATTGCACATCGGCGGGTGTGTATAGAGAGCAGGCACAGTCGCAGCCGACAACTTTGGGGGTCATACCGCAGCCGAAGACTTTGGGGGAGAGTCATACTCATTAATGCCGTCGTGTTAAATACATTTTTGTACGATTTTATGGAGGGTCATGACCCCTACGACCCCCTCTCGGACCGCCACTGATAGAGAGCGATATAGGGCGACCGTTTGCACAATAGAGGCGACGCCATTTTCAATCTCATTCTTTATCTGCGTGGGTTCTACCTTACATAATACCTTATATAATAGTTGTCAAGATCTAATAAGTTTATTAGATCTTGACAACTGGTTTCCCTATAGTAACCTATAGGAATGTTTCTTATTATTATCTTCTGTTTAATTCCAGATACTTCTGTAAGGATATGCAAATATCTGTGGACAAGAAGTCCAACATCGAGTACTTGGAGAAGGAGTTCGGCCTGCACAAGTTCCTGCCCAAGTCGGTGCTCGACGCCGTCAAACCCAAGGTGCTCAAGAAGGCTATACAGCAACAGTTCAAGAAGGTACCCTCATCTATACTAATATTATAAAGCTGAAGAGTTTGTTTGAACGCGCTAATCTCTGGAACTGCTAGTCGGATTCGAAAAAATATTTTGGATACGATAGCCAGATTCATGAGGAATAGTACAGGCTATTTAACATCACGCTACGACCCTTAGGAGCCGAGCAACGTGGGTGAAACCGCGGGGCACAACTAGTAATTTTATAAGATCATTTTTTATCATGAATCAATCAATTCAATATATCATATCAATTTGATATCATGCGTTTATTGATGAAGGGATAAGCAAGGCAGCGTAAACTTGGCTACCTCTGGCAATCGAAGGTAGAGTAGCCAAAGAGTAGCCAAGCCACGTAGGTATCTCGAGGGTAGGGCTGCCGTCCGTCCGGGGTTCCCCGGATTTGTCCTAGTTTAGAGGGCGTCCGGGGAGCGTCCGGTAGGGGTTTCCAAAAAGACTGGCGGTACGGTGTCTATAGTAGCTACACTTCCAAATAGGACGATGTCCGACCGTCGCTATTGTCGCCAAGTGAGTTAGCTGCCATAACTACATTTAAATATAAATTGTTTGGCTAAGCAGCCATGACATCCCGGTGAGGTACGGCCCCAGAAATATTCCAGGTGCAATGTTTATACCTAGGGATTTTTAAGGCGGGTCTCCAGCGACGTGTTTTCGTGTTTAATAAACATCGAACATGTTTAATGAACATAAAAGGGGCCGTGGCCTACGCGTTTTGTTGGCAAAACCACCGTCCACGTGACGGAAAACATATTCGATGTTCAATTGAACATCGAACATGGCGCTGGAGACCCGCCTTTATACATCAATCTTCTGTGAATTGTTTCATTATAGGTCTAATTTATAAATAATGTTACCAATAATGCACCGGGACGCCTGTAACGCGAGTGAGAGCATTAGCCTTCAGGAATTCCACGATACTGCTCAAAGTAGCTTGTAGCCCGGAGTTACAACTCCGCGCAGCTGACAAAATGTCACGTTTTTGGCCGACTTTTCAAGTACTACATATTTTTCCCCATTCAATTTCCAGGTGGCGAACCTGAGCGACACAGAATGCATGTTGAAGTACCTGGACACGATGCACACGCACTACGGGTACGACCGCGAGACGTTCACGGGCGCGCTCGGCACCGGCTGGGCCATCCCCGTGGAGCTGGCCATCGGACCTTTTATAGGTAAGTCTGGAGGTCGTTGGAGAGTAGCAAAGGATGTGCAAGGCGATGGGGACTTAGAAAAAATTGCACATAATTAATTTTTTGATGTCTTTCCAGTTATTTAGTTAGGCAAGAAATTACAAAATTATCGAGTTGCTAGTGGCTGGCACTAAGATTTTTTTTTAATGAAAAAAAAAACTTAATAAGGTTTTTTTTATGGAACCGTTATAAACGTATTCTATGGCTTTTTTTTTTCTCTGTACGTTTTTTCCTCCGATCGATGGTTTAATACCGGTAAATGCGACGGAAAGTTTTGAAAGTCCCAACTGAATCGCCTTGCACAGCACACCCTTTACTAATAAATCTCTTTCAGAGCTTTTAGTACATTTTTATAATTGAAAGTTGACAAATGTATGATTGTTTGCTTTCAGATATATCGTACGTGTCGCACAAGGCGGGCGAGCCGCCCACCTACACGAAGATAGCGTCGTTCTGTGACATCGTCGCCGTGCAGACGCTCAAATCTAACTGCACGCAGCAGTCACAAACGCAGGTCAGTTGATTATAGCTGGTAAATAGAATCAGTACTCGAAATACGCACGCACACATAGACACGCGTCTTCGTCAACTGGCATTCGCTTGAAATAGTTTGAAATCGCCGTGTACGTACGGCAATCTCGCGTCTGTGTGCGTACGCTTGTTGTCGCTCGTTGTACGGAGCTAGCCTTCTGGATCTTTTTAATTTTGTGCCAATACCTTAACTTTACCTTTTCATAATATTAGCGCAGAAGTATAGATATCTCCGGAACTACTGATGAGATTCTAATTTTTTTTTACAATAATAGGAAACTACATCATTCATAGCATGACCACGTAGAAAAAAAAAAGTAGCCTATAGCACTCAGCCGGCCTAGCATGACCACGATAGAAACGGGTTTTGTCTACATAGAAATAGACAAAGTGATAGATTGTAGAAACATTTCTACAGTTTCATTCATAAAACGTAGAAATGTTTCTACAGTCTGTCACTTTGTCTATTTCTATGTAGACAAAACCCGTTTCTATCGTGGTCATGCTAGGCCGGCTGAGTGCTACAGGCTACTTTTTGACCCAAAAAATGCACAGTTCCTGTGGGTCACGCGGGCGAAGTCGCGGGCAAAGTGCTATTTATACGAATAATTTGAATGGTTATGTAATATTCGTTTCAGAGTGGTTCCTGTGGCAAAGCAGCGCTACAGCTACGAGTTAAAGGTGCGACAGAAACGCTAACCATTACGTGCAGCAGTGTTGAGGTGAGCAATACTCTAATATAACATTCATATCTTGGTGCAGTTGCAATTCATGAACGCGCGTCATGTGACTTTTGTAGGTACCTACAGTCACAGTAAGAAAATTTTCGTCACCTTTAAGGTCTATTTTTGTTTGCTCAGTGGACGATAGAATCTGCTTCACCAACTCAGTATTAAATATTGCGTCATAATGTCAAAATCACAGAATGGCCTGACCAAAATTAAGGTTAAGTAATAATAATAATTATGTGCTAATTGTGTTGTTCTTTATCGTCGCAGGCTGCAGAAAGTTTAGCAGATTTAGTTGACGGATACTGCAGGCTGGTGACAGAATCACAGACGTCTTTATGGAATAGAACGAGTAAGTATACCACCGCCTTTTACTTTTAAAATATATCGGTATGTTGTTTGTCTACAATTCTAAATAATTACTAGAAATACATCGACATATATGTTAAGGTCAATGTAGAAATATGACTTTATACTTACTTATTTATTTAAAATTTGTTACAAGCTACCGTATGGAAACAACTCAATTGTCAGTGTAAAAGTAAGTTGCTAAGTACCTACTTATATTCAAACTTTTGAGGGACGCGACCGTAAGCCGCGGTTGACGGCCGCGACTGATGAGTGTGCACGGTTGTTAGGACGCCGCCCGCCCGATTTCTATCGGACGTCCGAATGCTCAAGAACGACCCAAGGTCGCGTCCGAGGATGTCACCAAAGGATACAGCTGTCAGCCGCTGCATACGGAACGTCCCAAAATGTGCTTGTCCCTTTGACACTAGCTCCCGCCCGCGGCTTCGCCCGCGTTTTTCGGAATGTATTATACATAATATAAACCTTCCTCTTGAATCACTCTATCTATTAAAAAAAACTGCATCAAAATCCGTTGCGTAGTTTTAAAGATCTAAACATACATAGGGGCAGACAGCGGGAAGCGACTTAGTTTTATACTATGCAGTGATTAAAATGACATTTACAAAATATCATTTTTGTTCTCTTCAACGTCAATTTAGTACAAATAATGCACGTATTTTATTCACACCCCTAATGACAATATAATTTTAGCTGAAATGAGCAGCAGTTCTTCTGAAGGCAAGACAAGTTCGTGGGAGGCGAACACAGCGACCTTACTGTCAGAAGACTACGCGGAGATCGTAGATGACGACGCCGACTACTCCACACCTGCCGGTAAAGATACACAGAAAGCAATATTTTTAAGCTACAGGTTGAAACACTAAACTTTGACAATAAAAACTATTTATTTTGTATTTATATAAAAATGAAGTGTGGGCAGTAATAAAAACCTATCTTTTGTAAAAATATATCAACCTGTATTTAATCATTTTGATCATAATTATACAGGGTGAGTTTTTGAGATAGGACTTCAGGGTTAAATCTAAAACTATGAAAAGTAGAGTTATCTACTCGAAATGTGCTGTAATTATAAACACAGTTAAAAATGTATTTTCTCGGCTAAATACGACACGATATTCGGGTAGGTAAAACACCTCGTACCGAGAAAATACACGCATCATAACCAACACATAATTTTGTAGTTTTCAGCCGTGTCCGTTTAGTGAATATTAAAATCAACGTTGAAAAAAAAAAAGACTTGTATGTAAATGTTTCTGTACTGTCATTTTTATTGAGTGTATACGTGTTGTTTCAGTTCGGGATTACGAGTTAGTACGAAATCAAATAGAACTGACCGGGATAATTGGCGAAGGACAATTTGGAGACGTACATAAAGGTATGTGCAGTACATTATTTTTAAGACTGCATTTACTTTGAGCACACAGCACCCGAGTCAACTCAACTTGACATCCGATCTACTGATTAAACGTCAAGTGGGTCGCCGTGATCGGCTCAGTAGAGTCGATCACGGCGACCACCGTGATCACGGTGGGCTTTAACAGATCACATGAAAAAGTAACTTGAGCTAATTATTTTGATTCTTGTGAGTCGCGCTGACGCGCGCATCCGCATCAAATCCGCATCCACAACATTCCACGAAGCTTGTAAGTTACGTAATCTTTAAAGAAACACAGCAAGGCAAATTGACATCCACATCCGCATCACATCCGCATCCGCATCAAATCCGCATCCACAACATTCCACGAAGCTTGTAAGTTACGTAATCTTTAAAGAAACACAGCAAGGCAAATTGACATCCACATCCGCATCACATCCGCATCCGCATCAAATCCGCATCCACAACATTCCACGAAGCTTGTAAGTTACGTAATCTTTAAACAAGCACAGCAAGGCAATTTGACATCCACATCCGCATCCACAACATTCCACGAAGCTCAACCCGTGGCCCGCGCCGCGTACCGTCCGCGCGTAAGCGTGACTGTGAAATCCCTTAGATATTTGTTCGGCATGTTTTGTTCTAAACTTACCGAGTAATTATTCTATAACGAAAACATACCGACGTGTTTCCGCAGGCACATGCAAGGTGACGTCGTCGAACCACCCGTCGCTGCGGCGGCAGGCGGGCGGCGCGCGCGAGGCCGTGCTGCCCGTCGCCGTCAAGACCTGCAAGATGGACGCCGACCTCGACACCGCCGAGAAGTTCCTCGAAGAGGCCTGTGAGTATACCACTTTGGGTGATGGAGGATGTGGAATGTCCTCCATTGAAAAGAGAAGATCCTCCTACCAGACCGGGTGTTATTGTCTGGTGGGCCACTGCTCCGATATTAGATGTCGGGTTTATGATTAGCTTATCGCTGCGAACACTGCTTGCGCGATGGAGGATTTGTGACGGTAGATGTAATATTGTGATTTGTGACATCTGACAAGTTGTCACTGTTAGCTGTCTAGCTGTGTAGGTAGTCTTCGCTGTTGTCGGCAGATGTTGCTGTCGCTACACAACCATGAGATCAACCAAGTAAGATTATGAAAGATTCGAATGGACGAGTGTCAGTGTTGCCACTTGTATCTATACATTCGGGTGTAAAAAACGTGTGCGGTCGGGGGACTCCCGTCAGGAACAGACGGAGAGAGAGAGTCGCATGGAGGAGGCATAATTCTACTTCCTTATGATTTCTACCAGTTCACCTCTACCGCAAGCCGCGTTATGGGGCTTCGTTCCAAAAGTACTGAGAAATGTTAGGCAATTAACGTTAATAAATCACTGTTTTATTATAGGTATTCACAGTAGACATTGGTGCTGATTCTGTTGAACGTCGCACTAAACTAATTTTAATCACACTACATCTCTTTCTTACAAATAACATTGAAAAAGGACAGAAAATATTTAGAACTGTCAAATTAGTCTACACCCTTGTCATTTACGGGAAAATAGTCATGACCTTTTGCGATTACGACTAAATTGACAACAAAACTATTCAAGTGGACTAATTTGACAAGATTAAATATCTTCTATCCTTTTTCTCATGTTTTTTATTAGAGATTTACGTAATGAGACTAAATTAGTTTAGTTGGTAAACAACAGAATGGGCACCATTATCATTATTGAGTCAGTCAAAAAAATCTTGAATTTGGTATATTCATATTGAATCCTATAATTACTTCAACTGCCTTAATGGACCGTTATTAATTACCTATTCATTCCAATGAATATTTTTCTTCCAGACATAATGCAGCAGTTCTCCCACCCTCATATAATCGGTCTGGTCGGCGTGTGCAGCTCCCCGCCTATCTGGATAGTCATGGAGCTCGCCACGCTCGGCGAGATGAGGGCCTACCTACAACAAAATGCACACAGGTTAGTTATCACGCTTACCACCGACAAATAATAAACGAAAATAATATTTTTATCTTATCTCTTCTCTGATTTCATTTGAAAGCTATCGATGATCCTTCGATTGCCAGCTTTAGAATCATTTGTTCCGCTTATGAAACTCGTTTATATTTATTATCTCTTTGACCGCCAATGGTGCCGACTCTGTTGTTTACGAACTAAACTAATTTAGTCTCATTATGTCTCTTTCTAATAAAAACATGAGAAAGGGATAGAAGATATTTAATCCTGTCAAAATAGTTCACTTGAATAGTTTTTATGTCAATTGAATCGTCATCGCAAAAGGTCACGACTATTTTCCCGTAAATGATAAGGCCATAGACTTGGACAGTTTTTAATATTTTCTGTCCTTTTCCAATGATATTTGTTAAAAAGACATAGCTATAGTGTGATTAAAATTAGTTTACTGCGATGTGATGTACAATACAACAGAATCAGCACCACAAAAAAATAGTGATCAAAATGGTTCGGCGCTATAACCGTCATGTTATTATATTGTTTCAGACTAGAGACGTGCACGCTAGTCCTGTACATCTACCAGCTGTCGACGGCGCTCAGCTACCTGGAGAGCAAGAAGTTCGTCCACAGAGACATCGCCGCCAGAAATGTGTTGGTCTCCACGCCCACCTGCGTTAAGGTAAGTCGCCATTTCTACTTTTTTACATAATTATCTCATAATCGTCTTTATCATGAAATAAAATATGGCGTATAAGAGCCAAATATTTGTATTCTAATTATCCAATAGTATTCTCGTTCCAATGTGGCTATAGGTATTAATTTTTTTTGACGATTCTATAATTTCGATGACGATTATTATACTAGCACTTTGCTCGCGACTTCGTCCGCGTGACCCACAGGAACTGTGCATTTTTGGGGATAAAAAGTAGCCTATGTTACTCAGTGATAATGTAGCTTTCTACTGGTGAAAGAATTTTTAAAATCAGTCCAGTAGTTTTGGAGCCTATTCGGTACAAACTAAAAAAAATCTTCCAATTACCTTCCTTCTGGGACGGTCAGATATTAACTTTTTTTTCCTTTAACCCTAGTTGGCAGACTTCGGGCTATCAAAGATGGTGGAGGACAAGTCGTACTACAAGGCGTCGCGCGGCAAGCTGCCCATCAAGTGGATGGCACCCGAGTCCATCAACTTTAGGAGATTTACATCTGCATCAGATGTGTGGATGTTCGGTACGTATCTCTAAGCATATTGTAGGGTTCCGTTCTTAAAAATGAAAAAAATGTGATAACAATGAATCACAAAATTGTTGACCGCAGTTCTATAAAAAAGTGTGCGACAGCATTATAATTATGTACCAAAAAAATTTCAAAATCAATTAGATAATGTTTAACCGAGATATTTATAAATAAAATATTAATCATTATCAAAATAAGTAGTTCCATCGTCACAAATATTTCATGAAGATGATTTTTGCAGTTTACTGTATGTTATTTGGACGTATAGTTTTAGAGATAACACGATATTATCAATGCGCGACGGAGTGATTTAATAATTTGTGAGATAGCTTCATAGGAGCGACTTTCGCGCAACTCGATTCTTGAGGATAAACTAAACTTTACCCGTGCGCAGCCGGGGCGGGTCAGCTAGTTAGTAAAATTACTTCATAAAACACATTTTTTCACAGGCGTATGCATGTGGGAAATCCTGATGTTAGGCGTGAAGCCGTTCAGCGGCGTGAAGAACAACGACGTGATCGGGAAATTAGAAAATGGGGAGCGTCTAGCGTTACCGCCGCGCTGCCCGCCGCGCCTCTACTCCGTCATGTCGCGCTGCTGGGCCTACGAGCCCAGCCAGCGGCCCGCCGCGCACCAGCTCAAGGAGACGCTCTTGTGAGTATACTGACCTTTATTTAAAGATCGAATTGATCGGAAGCTTACAGAAAACGGCAAACTTCTTGAATTTAACCTTGACTGCGCAGTAGTCGATTTTTATGGTTCCGTACCTCAAAAAGAGAAACGGAACCCTTATAGGATCACTTTGTTTACCGTCTGTCATGACCTGCCGAACATAAACACATTTGCGTTATATGATGTCTTGTATTACAGCGAGATTCTCCAAGAGGAGCGCAGTTCGGCGTGGGAGACGATGAGGCGGGAGAACAGGCGCGTCGCAGCCGCGTCCTTCAGCGATGAACCGCCCCCCAAGCCGCAGAGACCTTCTAACAACATTGCTTGTAAGTGTGTTATACAAATTCAAATGACTGGATGTTTTGTAAGATTAGTCCCTAGACTAACCTTACAAAACATCCAGTCATTTTAAGCTTGAGAATATTTATGAAGACAATATAATTCGTTTTTTTAACCGAAGTATTTATAGTATAGGACTGTTTACATGATTTGAAGACAAGAGAGCCAGCTTCTGAAAGCAACTTTTTGTCAACAGTAAGCGACACAACAGCGCAGCCCGCCGGAGGCAACGCCGCACAAACCTACATCGTGGCCCAAAACCCCCTCGTGCTGGCCCATCTGCTGCGGGAGAACCAGGCCCGGGCCATCCACCCGCAGGCCTACACCACCCCCGCCTCGGTATTCAACACCGTCTCCGTAGACTTCGCCGAGACCCTACCGGAGACCCACGACATTGTCGACAAGATCATACACCCCAGACCTGACGAGAAAATCGACATCCCCCTCCAGACTGCCCCCATTCCTGCCGCGAGTCTGCAGAAATTAGACCCCATAGTCCCCGCCCCGACCCCCTCTGAGCCTCCTGATGAGACTCTGACAGTCGTAGTAGGTGCTCGCGAGAGTTGTGACAATCTTTGTCAGAACATTCCGAGCGTCTCCCCGCGCGGAGACACCGTGTCGCCCTCACCGGCCGCTGAGCCAGAAGTGGCCGAGACTTATGCTAGCCGCGTTAGGTCCTTAGAAAGGAACACTAGAGGCACGTTATCGAGTGCAGAAAGAGCTCCCATCCGTATGGGCTCTTTAGAACGTAACGCGAGGGGTAGCGTCTCCCATCGCGGCTCGCCGGTCCCCATCGCGCCGTTCACCCGCCAGCATTCGGTACCCGCGTCTCCCCCTCCGAGAACTCGAAGAGACCAAGACATAGGACAGTTCGCCGTCCAAGGTGCCCTCAACGCTCAATTAGCAGCCAGCGTGATGAATAAAATGCGCACGCAACCCGAACCGGCTCTGGTTGAAGAGATATACGACTTTGGAGGGGACAATGTGAAGAGTTGCGTGGCGGTGGCGGCGCAGAGAGCGATGGCGCGGCCGCAGTATCGTCGCGAGAGTAGCATGGCAGCTTCACACCCCTCGGCTTCGGCCTATGGTGTCCCGGTGGGGGTGGTCCAAGGAGTGCAGTACTCTCCCGGACAGGCTCGCCCAACTAAAGTTCCACCTGGATTCCTCCGATCGGCGAGCCCGCAGCCCTTCCAAGGGCAAGGCTTTGTATCGCAACCGATGGGCGTGGTCCCCCCAATGTCGTACGGGCAACAGATATACAGCGTGTCGGGGGCGCAGCCGATGATGTACCGGGCCCAGGTGGCGAGCTCGCAGGCGCCGCAGCTGGCCGGGCCGGCGTACCGTCCGGCGATGGTGCAACCGGCTGACGCGTCCGTCATCTTCGCTTCGCGGATGGAGTGTCAGCCGGCGGTTGTTTCGGCATTGCCACTGGGTCCGGGTGCGGTCTCAGTGACCGGCGTGTCCGGTGTGTCCGGCGGAGTGATGGCGGTGCACGGCGCCGTGCAGGGCGTGTCGACGGGAGTGTCGCACGTACACGGAGTGGCACAGCCCGTGCAGGTGATTGGATTATGTTCGCGTAGATTTTTATTGCAATTCGAAGGCATGATTAAGTTTATGGTGTTGGTTGTTAGATGCAAAACATTAAGTAGTGATCTACATTTTTAAATTACAATATCCTATCCTATTATTATTTTTTATTAATCAGAATGGTTAAGTTTAAGGGACAATAGAAACTACTTGGTAATATTAATAGTCAAAAGTAAATAAAAAAAATATGAACAGCAATGAAATTAATGTTACAGTACAAAATAGTACAAAATTAAAATAATGTTCAAAAAATATTGTCTATCGTAATGTTTTGTATTTAACTTATACACCACATGCGAAGGTATTTAGTACTTATGTGTGTGTAGATATAGATATTAGAGTAGGTATGCATGCTTGTTACGATCAGGAGTAGACGCGTGGAGAGTGATGCATAAAAGTTGCAGTATTTATTATAAGTAAATAATTATATACTTACATATAACGGGTCTCCCACTATTTTTATGAAGAAATAAGCTTACTCTCGATCTATGGGCACGTTACTTTGGGGCTGAGCCACAATGGCATCATTAAATCGCAAGTTAATAAAGCTCATATCCCAAAAATATACTAAAGAATAAATTAAACATGACAGTATTATAGACATATTTTTTTAATAATCAAATCAAATATTTGGGACCCGAAACAACATTATTATAACTAAACCTTGTTTCTAAAAGCTTGTTCGATTTATAATCACAACAGCTAACGTAAAATTTGACAGCAGAAGTTTTGATGGGAATTTAAGTCTTATATAGTCTTATTTAAGTCTTAGATTAGTTTTTGTTATTTTGGTGAACTGGATTTAGAGAAGATTTACCTACTGATTTTATCCTAAAATTAACCATAGAACATGAGTAAGCTTAAAGACGGCATTTTATTTGACGTATTTGATCAAATATTCGCGTTATCACAAAATAAACTTTATCCAAATAGAAATAGGGTATATTTTGTACTAGCCAATAATCGCGAATATTTGGTCAAATACGCCAAATGAAGTGCCAGCATTCAGTTGATAAAAATATTCGTTCCTTAATTTGTAAATATCCGATCCCATTCCCGATATTGAGGTGTACGTATAAATAAAACTTTTACTTTGCAATTCTTTTTTCTTTGTCTTTGGTTTTTTGTTTTCAGATTTTTTGTGTCATTTGGGTTTCTCCGGTAGAGTGTCGGTTTTTATTTATTTTTTTTTATTTATTATTTTAATTTTTAGAATTCATTTGTGAAAACATGTTTTTGAATTTTTCACACTTGATTTCATTGATATTTTTCAAATAATAAACGAACTAACATTGTGGTTGTAATTATCAACATTTCTCAAAAAACTATTCGGCATTCATGTCTGGTTAATAACATTTTACTTTTATTTACTAAAAACATGTTAATATTTGTACAAAATCTGGAAATTGGCGATGTCACTAACAGCAATGTCAGTTCTGTAAAAATGTATAGAATTAAGTCCCATAAATGCACGTTTAAGCTTTTATATTTCACGAATCAAAAAATCATATTAATTTAATTCTAACATTTTTTGATGATTAAATATTTCCATATTTTCCATAACATTTTACAAAGTTTACCAGTTGATTATATCCCGTATACAACAGAGTCCTGAATGCGACAGCGAGCAAGCTGTAGAAAGGCGACTGTTGGCCGAACTGGCGCGACAACAGCATCAGAGTGAAGAAGACAGGCGATGGTTACAGATGCAGGAGGAGAACTTGGTAACTACCACATTTAAAAAAAAACTCTTTATACTCTTTATAGAATCTCTTTATACAAATAGTAGCTGTTCCCCGCGGTTTCACCCCCATTGCTCGGCTCCTAAGGGTCGTAGCGTGACGTTAAATAGCCCTTACTATTCCTCATGAATCCGGCTATCATATACAAATTAAAAGAATTTTTCGTATCCGACTGGTAGTTCCAGAGATTAGCGCGTTCAAACAAACTCTTCAGCTTTATAATATTTGTATAGGTGGTAGCAAACAGGCGTACGGCCCGCCTGATGGTAAGCAGCCCTTTAAAATGACGATTCGCTGTGCCGACAGCTTAGGGGACAAGCAGGTCCCCCGCTGTCAACACAGCACATCCTCAGGAGCTCTGGCGATCTTACTCGCCACAGGAACACAACACTACCGAAGAGTAGCGTTATTTGGCTGTGGTCTGTGTCGTAACTTCATCCGGTATTGCATATATACCCAGAAGAAATTTAATTTTAATATATTTCACGTAGGTATGGTTTCAATAAAAAAAAACAGCTCATTTCTTTCAATGGATAAACTTTGAAGACACGAATAAAAGATTGCGCAAACGCTTATAAGAAAAAAAAAATCAATGTAACTGTTATTATTTTCAGAAAAAGCGTCTATCCAACGTGCAACTGTCGACCGAGTCCGAACCGGGAACCGAACACAAATCGGACAGCACCAATGAACCTCGAACGTCTAGTCAACCTCAGTCAGGTACACACTGCACACACAAGGCGGGTCTCCAGCGACGTGTTTTCGTGTTTAATAAACATCGAACATGTTTAATGAACAAAAAAAGGGGCGTGGCCTACGCGTATTGTTCATACAAATGTTCGCTGTGGCGCTAGAGACCCGCCTATAAATTATGTTCTTTTTAGAAAATGTTCTGTCATTGTTTTCGCGCATAAATTAAGAAAGTTATAATCTTTTGATTATAAGTGTTACCATAAAAAAAGTCGGCCTATCTTCTAAGAATTTTAAGTAAAAATTACGCTTCTTTACAACCACTAGTTTGTTTTGTACTGTTTATAGTTTTATAAGAATGATTAAGATTTAATTCCTGACGTACCTAGATTGCGATTGATATAACATAGAACGTTTCTATTACAGCGGCGACCTCTGCTGAGACAAGTCCAGCGAATACGGTATCGAAAGAAAGACCGCCCAGTGAAGAGAAGGTAAACTAATTACGTGTTAGTTATTTACTTCTAAAAGTTCTAAACACTATTTAAAACACTTTAGTCACCGAAGTACACCTTCAAGTCATTATATCAAGTTCGTTCGGAGGTAATATCTTATCATAACCACGGGGTCTCATCAGGAACAAAGTAACATTTGTTGAAATAACTCATAATAGATGGCGTTATATGTATCGAATTGTTATTGAAGTTTGTGTAAAATTGAGAAAATGAAAAAATACATCATGAAAAATATTTGATCAAATTTTGAAAAGTGCTTTAAGCACTGAAAAATGTATAGCCCGAAGATAGCCCGCGCTAAATCGGTCACATTTCTTTGTATGAGATGAGGCATCTGTACGTATAGTATTATATTATCTGTGTCATAACTAACAAAATGAGCCTAAACTCGGCACATCTAGCTCTTGTTGTCTAGGAGTTCCAATGTTCGTACAGCGATCTATTTCAACACGAGTTGCTGCTTACAAGCGATACAGTGTCCACTTACGGCGGCGGCCGAGCGCGGATTTACATTTCATTAGAATTTATGTGCAATAAATCAGGACCAACAAAATAACCCTTAATGTCATCCAATAAGATTCATGCGTAATAGCATAATACGTGAAAAAATAGACGACACTTTTTTTTTTGGGATTATTTGTAACATTTTTGTTATTTGCTTACCAGGGATTTGTAATAAAACAAAATTATTTCAATAAATAAAAGAAAAACATTCCTTAACTCAAGCTCATATCGTCAATTTTGTCTGCAGAGGCAATAGGAAATCGTTTTCACAATATTAAAAACCACAATTTTAAAATGTAGATATGGAAATAAAGGACTAATCTATATCCGTGGCAATTGTTAGTTACGTTTGATTTAGTTTCATGCAAAATCTACCGAAAAACAGCCTATTTTTGTCAGATTTGCAAACGTGTCCTTTTAATATTGTAGATAATGCTAAGTTTCAAACCGAGGGGGTTTCTTCTATCAGCCGCGCTCAGCGAACACTATGGACCCGGTGTAGATATTGCTAAGTTTCAAAACCCCTCTCTTCTATCAGCCGCGCTCAGCGAACACTATGGACCCGGTGTTAGATATTGTTAAGTTTCAAACCCCCTCTCTTCTATCAGCCGCGCTCAGCGAACACTATGGACCCGGTGTAGATATTTCTAAGTTTCAAACCCCCCATCTTCTATCAGCCTCGCTCATCGAACACTATGGACCCGGTGTAGATATTGTTAAGTTTCAAACCCCCTCTCTTCTATCAGCCGCGCTCAGCGAACACTATGGACCCGGTGTAGATATTTCTAAGTTTCAAACCCCCTCTCTTCTATCAGCCGCGCTCAGCGAACACTATGGACCCGGTGTTAGATATTGTTAAGTTTCAAACCCCCTCTCTTCTATCAGCCGCGCTCAGCGAACACTATGGACCCGGTGTAGATATTTCTAAGTTTCAAACCCCCCATCTTCTATCAGCCTCGCTCATCGAACACTATGGACCCGGTGTAGATATTGTTAAGTTTCAAACCCCCTCTCTTCTATCAGCCGCGCTCAGCGAACACTATGGACCCGGTGTAGATATTGCCAAGTTTCAAACCCCCTCTCTTCTATCAGCCGCGCTCAGTGAACACTATGGACCCGGTGTAGATATTTCTAAGTTTCAAACCCCCCATCTTCTATCAGCCTCGCTCATCGAACACTATGGACCCGGTGTAGATATTGTTAAGTTTCAAACCCCCTCTCTTCTATCAGCCGCGCTCAGCGAACACTATGGACCCGGTGTAGATATTTCTAAGTTTCAAACCCCCCATCTTCTATCAGCCTCGCTCATCGAACACTATGGACCCGGTGTAGATATTGTTAAGTTTCAAACCCCCTCTCTTCTATCAGCCGCGCTCATCGAACACTATGGACCCGGTGTAGATATTGCCAAGTTTCAAACCCCCTCTCTTCTATCAGCCGCGCTCAGCGAACACTATGGACCCGGTGTACTGCGCGACCACAGGCGTGGTCCGCTGCGTGATGCGGCTGGCGGGCGCGGCAGCCGGCGGCGCGGGCGCCGGCGGCGTGCTGGCGGCCGTGCGGGCCGTGGGCAGCGAGCTCAGGGAGCTGTGCGCCACTGTGGACAAGGTCGTCGTGCCCTTCCCGCAACATGCGCAGAGGTAATGTAACAAACTGTGATACACATGTGGCGTGCTGGCGGCCGTGCGGGCCGTGGGCAGCGAGCTCAGGGAGCTGTGCGCCACTGTGGACAAGGTCGTCGTGCCCTTCCCGCAACATGCGCAGAGGTAATGTAACAAACTGTGATACACATGTGGCGTGCTGGCGGCCGTGCGGGCCGTGGGCAGCGAGCTCAGGGAGCTGTGCGCCACTGTGGACAAGGTCGTCGTGCCCTTCCCGCAACATGCGCAGAGGTAATGTAACAAACTGTGATACACATGTGGCGTGCTGGCGGCCGTGCGGGCCGTGGGCAGCGAGCTCAGGGAGCTGTGCGCCACTGTGGACAAGGTCGTCGTGCCCTTCCCGCAACATGCGCAGAGGTAATGTAACAAACTGTGATACACATGTGGCGTGCTGGCGGCCGTGCGGGCCGTGGGCAGCGAGCTCAGGGAGCTGTGCGCCACTGTGGACAAGGTCGTCGTGCCCTTCCCGCAACATGCGCAGAGGTAATGTAACAAACTGTGATACACATGTGGCGTGCTGGCGGCCGTGCGGGCCGTGGGCAGCGAGCTCAGGGAGCTGTGCGCCACTGTGGACAAGGTCGTCGTGCCCTTCCCGCAACATGCGCAGAGGTAACCATTAGAGACGCGTAAAATCGCCGAAAGTTGTGTTCTGGTAACACATTTTTCGGAGCATTCCGCGATTTGACCCAGATAGGCAGTTATTATATAGGGCTGTGGGCAGCGAGCTCAGGGAGCTGTGTGCCACCGTCGACAAGGTCATGGTTACCTCTGCGCATGTTGCGGGAAGGGCACGACGCCCTTCCCGCAACATGCGCAGAGGTAACCATTAGATGGGTGAAATCGCAGAAAGTTGTGTTCTGAGGCCATACATCCGTTCAATTCCATACATTTTGGTTCGCAGCGTTTGGCGTGAACGCTAACAGAAAATCAACTTGTCTAGGGCTTCTGGTGTGTTACTGATTTGGAGTGTGTGATTGTATCTCACAAACTTTCGCGTTTATAATATTAGTATGATAAAAATGAAAATGTTGTTGGCAGGGAGGTGGAGATGGCCCACCAGGTGCTGAGCAAGGACATGGCGGCGCTGGTGGAGGCCATGCGGCTCGCGATACAGTACCACAACACCACGCTGCAGCATGAGTACACTAAGTTAGTACACAATACATAGCCAAGTATATCTAGCAGATGGCGGCGCTATGTTCACTTATCTCAACAAAATGTATGGAACAGCTGATTTTTTTATCGGCGATGCCGTATTTAGGTAAATACGGCATGTAACAAAAATCTCATGTGTATCTCATTGTTATTAGGTATAACAATGGGATAAGTATAACACGGTTTTTAAAATTTACAAAAAATTATACGGACCTTATTCTTTCAGAAACATGCTGGCAGCGGCCCACATCCTGGCGATGGACGCTAAGAACCTGCTGGACGTGGTGGACTGCATCCGCGCGCGCCACCCGCACGTGGACTGGCGCGCCGCGCTCGCGCCGCCCGCCGCGCAGGTTAGTGTCGCATGCGCACGATCACGGTGAGTTGCTCGCGTTATTCATTCATTATTTATGTTACTGATCAAAAAAGTGACGAGCATTTGCTTTGGAAAACTCGTTTTCAAATGATTACGGTGTACACGCATATTTAGCTCTAAGTTCACCGACAAGATAACAGTCCGTTAAATTGAAAACGGCCGTTTAACATGACTTTTCCTATAGAAAAATATATGATAAACAGCCGTTTTCAATTTAACGGACTGTTATCTTGTCGGTGAACTTAGCCCTTAGACACTCAACTAAAACCGAGATAAATCAATAGACGCTACTTAGCACGTGCTTTCGCTAAGTAGTACCCTTGTCACTGTTGCGCAACTTGCAAACTGCAAATGCAAGACAGAGACGGGAATATAGCTTAGCCAAAGCACGTAATAAGTCATGTTTATTTATCTGGGCCTGAGACTCGAGTTGAGTCTATCCTATTCGTGGTTACAATTCAAAGCACAGTTACTTTTTTAGTTCCCTAATGCCAAGTGTCCACTAGCAAGAAAAGGACACGGCAGACGCCTATAGAACGCTGGGCTTCAGATTGTGTATGTCGGTACAGATATGAAATTAGTTTGGTGTGATCGAGTATTTCGAGAGTATTTAAATTCATTATTTATTTGTTTTTGTACGTAATTGGGTTACAGAGAAATCTTCGTATTTGTAACAGTGAGGTTATTAAGTATGGTGAATGATCCAATGAAGTACAGCGCGTACTAATGAGTCCTCAATTCAAAGGTTTTAGTTTCTGTCGACATGATATTCTATGGAGGCACGCGCCAGCCAGCATGCACCCGTTTTTGTTTTATTGGTTTTTTCAAAATGTCAACGGCATAATCATTTTATTTCTTATTTATTTCGATTTTTGATTCCAGTTCTTAATCTGTAAGATAAATTAGGCAAATAACAATTAAAATATTTTTTTATTTTTGGTTAAGCTTTTATTACTGTACCATATGAAGCCCAAAACTACCAACGTCCTTTGCGGAAGTTGACTTGCGCAAGCGACCTTCTCGAACAAAAAGTCAACTTGCGCGAGCGTTTACACGTTAGAAGTCGCTTGCGCAAGTCAACTTCCACAAATTTTCTTGCTAGTGGACACTCGGTATAAGATTCGTGGAATTCCTCCTTACTGAATGAACTTTTTTGATCAGTATAATATCGATAGGACTAATGGTAGTGTTTAGATATTTACCGATTTTTATTGAATGACTATTATGGAAGTTTCAACTTAGTAAATACTTACCTGAGTATATTGTATATACTTCTGCATCTAAATTGATCTGCACATTTTAACAATCCGCAAACATTTTCATTAACTTATCTTTTTTTATTTTTGCATGCAGCGTTTCCTAAGTAGTCGGTAGACTCGGTAGTATGTAGTCAGTATCCGTTCTTACTTCCTCTAAGCACGAGTAAAACAGGCAAGCTTAAAAAAAAATTCAAAAGGAACAAACAACTCTTGCAGGTCGCCACCCCACAGAACCAAACGCTGACCTCCCAGAACCAAGTGTTCGCGCCTCAAAACCAAATATGCATCCCCCAGAACCCAGTGCTGAGCAACCAGTCGTCGGTGCAAGAGGATGACGCCCCTCCGAAGCCAGACTTTAAGATCAACCAACCAGTGACCACGAGCCAGCTCACAGTAACCGAGCAACCAGCCAAGGAACACAGCAGTCTGCCCACCGCCCCCAATAGAGTCTCCACCCTCATACACAACTACAACCTGTACGGCAACGTGAGGGAACCACAACACATATATGGCAACACTGAAGCCTCGTCCTTCCAATACTCTTCGTCGAGCTCCGATGATGTCAAAGTAGATTCAGCCCCCATGGAGTCCGTCAAAAGTAGAGTCCAAGCCTTAGCCGGCAAACTGGACTCCCCGCCAATTTACTCAGTCAGCAAAAAGATGATTCCTCTAGATCAGAACATAGGTCACACCGACCAGGGTTGAATGACCTTGTGACCTTTTTCGCTTGTAGTAGCAATTTTTATTTACGTCATTATTTGACGTCGACAGCTTTACATAGGCTATGACCTAATATTAGAACGTCTAGTGTACTTACCCGGATATGCTCATAGATATTTCGTTTGCCGCTTAAATTCTATAGTGCGACGCTTATTTGGAAAAGACAAAGGAATGCTCAATATTATCGGTAGCGAATTAAGTGAGCCAAATAATTGTCGTTATATCCATCCATTCGCGTTCGTTTTAAATCGGAGTTCATATACATAACCGTTTATAAGTGTTCTATTCGCGTAAATAGCGCGTTTGCAAACTTTCGACGGTAAAAAGGCAAAATGGACAATACAAAAAATCTGATTAGAAAAGTCTGCAGAATGTTCTCCGTTTTTTGAAGTCGGTTACAAATAATCAACTGGCGTTGCTACATCCCAGTTAAAGAGTCAATTCAGCCTAAAACATCAAATTAAATCTAAGGTTAGGATTACACATTCTTGAAAATTTTGCCTAAAGTAAATTATGGCCTAAATTATACAAGCATTTTGCCTTTCCACTGTATCTAAGTACATTTATGTGCAGTTTATAAATAATTTCTGCTTTTTAATAGAATTTGCATTGAAACGCTTTTCTATTTAATTATTATTGGTAGACAAGAGCGCGCTATTTACATGGACATAACTTACATAAAATATGTTGATCATTTAGTGATATCTGTTTACATATCATCAGCATTGTTGTGCTTCAAATTAATATGTCGTGTTGCCTATTTGTGAATATTATTGTTCGACATATCTGTTCCTTCTCGAAACATTTCTCGACACATCATACATCCCTCATAACGTAACGTCGTCATTCAGAACTGTTGATTGTTAAATCATGATAATATTGATTTGTGATATTATTGCCAATAAAATTTGAATACTTTAAATATTAAGGACGGCTATTAACGCAGTACAGTGAGCACATTCCTCAAACTTGCACCTAATCAGTAAGTTTTGTAGTTATTTTCATACAAATTTTATATTTTTGGTGTAACGGTGTTCCAGATTTTATACTCAACCAGTACTGGTGCAAACGTGTAAGAATGAATTCTTCCATAGAACAATAATTAACTGGTGTCGTTTGAAATTGATTAGAAAGTATTATTTTTTATTGTAAAATGTATTATTGCGAGTATAACGTGTATATTTTCGTTAGATAAGGTGCGTTTCCAAGTCACAACTTATTGTAACATTGTGCATTTAATTCCTTATACATTCTCACACAGTATTCAGCCGGATTTTAATTATTTTCTTTGTAAAAATGTACAAAACAAATTGTCAATAATTATTTTAATTTTTTATCCAAAGTTTTTATTATAAGCTTAGATCTCAGATGGAATTTGTAGCGTACGTTAAATCGATTAGTTTTGTAATTATGAAATCAGAATTTATTTATTGACGATTGTTCGGTTTATTTGTAAAGTTGATTTTCCTAATGTGTTAGTGATAAGCAGGATATCATTCCAAAGTATAATGGTTATAGTAAGCAGTACGTAGACCATATATTATTGTATGTAGTAAGCTGCCTGAGATTATTTTCCAAATATCTGATAATGGTGGACCGGTTTTTGTTTATGCATTGAATAAAGGACAAGTCAATCATTATTTTTGGTTTTATTTCCTCCATCTGTTTAATAAACCTTTGTTAAAAAGCGGCGACAAGGTCACGCGCCTTTGCCACTTCTATTGACTGATTAGTTAGATTTCTGTGATTTAAAGTGTGAAAAAGTTTTCGAAAGTCGGCGCCGAATTAAGTCGGCGCCGAATTAAACCAAATCAAACTATACCTTTTTACTAAATGCTTATGAAAGTATTATAAGTAGGTACTTATACCTAGATACATACATAGTACGGTACGTAAAAAAACCTAAAAAACAAGTATTAACATTTTTGTCTGTTTCGAAACGGCTGGATCGATTTTGACGGGACTTCACTGGCAGATAGCTGATGTTATAAGGAGTTACATAAGCTACATTTATTCCACGCTAAAAAACTAAAACCCGGAATGGGTGCAGGTGGTAGATACTGAATTCCATGTGGACGAAGTCGCGGGCACAACTAGTCAATAGGTATCTAAATAAAAAAAACCGGACAAGTGCGAGTACCACTCGAGCCCTAAGGGTTCCGAAATATGCAATAGCGCCATCTATGCCACTATTACATCATAGTAGATATTATATCTGGATCATAGATGACGCTACTGCGTACTTGTGGTGATCATAATGGCGCCATCTATGAGCAGATGGCTCCACTTATGGTCCGGTGACAGGCGGACAACAAAGTGATCCTATAAGGGTTCCGTTTTTCTTTTTGAGGTACGGAACCCTAAAAAGAAAAGTCATGAGTCATGACTCATCAACGGCCAGCCCAAACCCTTGGACCTAGAAAGCTGAAATCTTGCACAGAGGTTGCCTTGATGATGAAAACGGAATAAGGCCAGATTTTTCAAATTCCCACGAGATACCTACTGAATCGCGAGCTAAAGCTAGTAAAAAATATGAACGGGTCCCCGAAACGATCAGTTGCGATTGATTAATGTAAAAGTGGTTACAAAATAAAAATATTGACAGCTACAATTTTGCCCGTGACTCCGTCCGCGTGGACTACAATGAAAGAACCAGTTTAAATGACCTCCGTTGTATAGGGTAGCTAATACTACCAAGTACTACTTAACGATTACGTACTGACTTACGAATACAGATGGTTTGAAGCAACCCGCCCTTAATATTATCTATAACAACTGAATTTTCGTTATGGTATTCTTTGATAAGAAGTTAGATAAAAGCCAACCGTATGTAGAAGCTTCTTTATTTTTTGAAGTCGGTTAAAAAGGAGATTTACATCACGCCTAAATTGCACGAGAGGTTAGGCAGCGGTCTCATGTAATCGGGAGCAAATCTATTGAAATTAACCGGGCAAAAATCCAGACTCCAGGCTGCTACTGAGAATGTTCTTATAGCTCAATAACACTGCCCAATCCGGGAATCGAACGCTGGACCCCAAGCTCATCAGTCGCGCTTGCGATCACTAAACTTAAGAATTAAGTTAAATGTATAGGTATTTTACGTTTAAGAGATTTTCAAAAACAATTGACACAGGCGGGGTTTGAACCTGCGACCTTTGGGTCTCCGTGGCATCGCACTAACCAACTGAGCTACGGTGTCAATGTAGGTATAGACGATTTTTTTACAATTTTATAATAGTATAGATATAGGTAGACCCAAAGTGAGTATGTTTATCTCATGGCGATAAAAACTCAGTGTGCATAACTCACGGTTTGCGAGTCCCTCCTGCGTTTCTGACCTTTCTGACTGGACGCACAGCTCGTAGATCAACTGCTACCATAATTTTCTGTACTTGACGTTGAAATTTACGCGATAAAACACACTCACTCACTCATATAAACTATTATTTAGATTTTCCCATACTAAATCGACAATTTAAATAATTTTACACTGGATAAGTAAAAAAGTGGGTAGTTTTTTGCGATGTTAAAGAGCGCTGCGACTGAACGGCGCGAAAACCGACACTATACTGCAATACTGACTAGGGTTGCAACAGGTTGCAACGATATTATAATCGATTAACCGATAACATCGAATCGAAATATCGATATTATATAACATTGCGATATTTTAAAACATTGCCGATATTTTAAAACATTGCCGATACGATATAATCGATATTGTCGATACGATTACCGACGTGTTGGAATTTTAGCGATTGTGTTCACTTTGAAAGACACCATAAGCGTGACGTTGCCCTACATGTTGCGTAAGCCATTTATCCCCTTATGTATATGAGGCTTTAGGAGTAAAGTAAAACAACATAATAAGAATTTACCGTTTATTAACAAAATAAAAAGCAAAACATTGCGATTTTGTTAATGTGACAAAATAAATAATGAATTCCTAGCGTCTCAGTTTATACAAGGAGTTAAGATAGGTATTATAAAGGAACATTTAGATACAAAATAAAATATAAAATTTGCTAACTTTACCTAAAATATTATAATCAGTAACTGCCAGGTCAAAAATGATTAAAGATGATTACAGACATTAGTGAATAGAATACTGAAAGCTATTTTCAAGATTTATTAAAAACCTTTTTCTAAATTGTGTACTTTAAATGCGGTAATCCCAAACTACAGAGTAAAATTATGATAATATTTAGGGAGTGCCTCCGCAGCAGGCGGCGGCTCCCAAAAATAACGCCGTTGGAAACCGGTGTAGCCTTGGAGCAGCAGTGATACCAGACGAAAATAATTGCAAACTACCGTAGCAGCAGATTAATGTTGCCGTGTTTTAAGTTGAATTATCTACCTTAGACTGACTTTTAAATTACAGTGTCAATGTAAAACAAAATACAACTTTTTTGGGCTTACAAGGGGGAGGGAGGTGGTCGACGGAGCCCCGCTACTATTTCTGTCTGCAAGGTTAAAAGTAACCTAACACAAAGGGGTTGACGGGGGCTTCGTCAACCCCTTCGAACCTAACCTGTCCGTGTCGGGGTGTTCAAGTTCCCGAGCTCGCTTCGCTCGCTCTTGGACCCTAGTTAGGTATGTTACTCAAATGAAACATGAAATATTTTTTTAATTATGCCAAATTGCCAACCCCATTTCCCGCTTTTTTTCCAATGTCAGCGCCGGCTGCCAATTTAGCAACCGGCGGCGGCTGCAAATTCAGGTCACGGCGGCGGTCGCGGAGTCACTTCCTAATATTTATGATGATTACATAGGTAACATTAATTAGGGTTATTTAAAAATTAGAGAGATAATTGAAAGTTAGAACGGAACATATTAAAATGATCGTAATAATTTTATTGGTACCTTACAGCATAAATGCGTGAAAAATTACTTCCGTATAAATCTTTCAATTATCCTCGTATTTTCAAAAAATGTTTTGAAAAATTAGTTAAGCCGATATGCCACAGGTCTACTACTTTATTCAAAGAGAGACATCAAAATTAATTATTACTAAGGCGAATCACACACCGCCCCGCGCTACGCTGCGGGGTGCGTGGCGACGGAACAAAAGCCCCGCGCGTGAATGCGTTTTCAGTGTGTTGCACTACGCGTGATTTCTATACAAATACAGGTACTTGCAAACAACGGAAGATCACGCACTCCCGTGCTACGCTGCGTGATGCGGTACGGTGTGCGAATCGCCTAAAAGTGAGACTATATTTTAAAATGTTCTTATACAGTCGACATTTACTAATTTGGGCTTTAAAAAAAATATACAATAAACATCAGACTTTTATCTAAAGAAACAGGTTTAATTTAAATTAATTACAATTCTTGCATTTTACCCCTTAATACAATATACCCTCAACACATTTTCATAGAAAGAACTTTCCAACTGCCAACTCAACTTTCTAGACGTATTGGCCGGCGCTCAATTACAGAACGGCACGGCAAAGAATTTTTAAAATATTTTTAATCTTAATTCAATACCCTTAGCGCTTGTATTTAAGAAACACGTAAATGTGCTGCGATATGCTCGAGTCTTGTGACGATGTCGACCCAAATATGAGTTTTAAGAATATTTAAATAAGACTCAAATCATTTCAGCTTAACAAAAATCCTTTGCCATGCCGTGCGTTGGTGAGCGCCGGCCATAATATCGCTTTCAGAAACAAGGTTGAGTCGCTCACTTAAGCAGGCCTTGCAAAATCGGCCTCTTGAAAAAACATTGGGTTAACACGTAAGGAAGGGGTCTATATTTATAGTGGTGATAAACAAAATGAGTACATATCACTAAAAGAAATATGCTTGATGTATTATTTTGAGATAATCTCTCGTCTATCGACAGTGATACTAAACTGGTTAATCGCAGTAGGTAGGTAGGCCATAGGATTTATAACATAGCTGGCTAGGGCGTTCTGGCTACGCCCTTCCGAAGCAGTCTTGTTAACAGTGGCGAAGGGTCAGTTTTTGTAAGAGGTAAGCCGGAGCTACAAAAGCTTACCTGTGGGGCTAACATGTGCGCCGCGACAAATTTTTGTCGACGCTTTTATCGTGCATTTGTCTCGTATTTGCACGAGAAAGAGCGAGACAAAACGGTCGACAACATTTTGTCGCGGCGCGCATGTTAGCCCGGCTGGCCACGAAAATCTACTACTAATACGAGTACTGTTTGACAATAGTAAAGCCTTTGCTATTTTCCAAAGGGAAGCCGGTAGGAATCGTATTGTAGGGACCCTTCACCACTGCTAGTTAATGATTTGATATTCATAAAAAGAGTGCACAAACAAGTCTATCACTATCTATAGATAAGAATGTCTCTCACAGCTGTTTGTTACCTATCAATTAATAAATTCACCAGTGTAAATGACCAAAGAGATAATTTCCAATCATTACAATTTGTTAATATCACACTGAATTGCAGATGTGTGATCATTGATCATCATTGATCAATGATCTATGTGTGATCATTGATTTTTTGATCACGGTGGCGCTAGTGAGGTAAAGCCGGGTTGACACGGTCCGAGTATGCTCGGACCGAGTGGACTCGGATCCCTACTCGGACGTAACTCGTATTGTGGCAACCCATCATCCGAGCGCGGATTACGGGTTGCCACAATACGAGTTACGTCCGAGTAGAGATCCGAGTCCACTCGGTCCGAGCATACTCGGACCGTGTCAACGCGGCTTAAAGCTAATAAAAATTGCCTCTAAAGGCCGAGCACAATTCTACTGGCGGACGTTGCATGACAGCTGCTTTCAAGATGTATGAAATCACAAGGAGCATAAGGAGCAGATACCGAGCGCAGCGAGATCGGATCACCAGTAGTGGATCCAAGGGAGGGGGGGGGCTAGGAGGCTGAAGGCCCCCCTAATTTTAAGTACTGACAGATTTTAGGCTAGAATGGTATTTTAGTTTCTTGATTTCTAACATCTTAATCTCTCTCCGCTTCGTCAAAATAATTTTTGGATCTACCATTGTCTGTAACGTCAATTACACACGTTTATCGAAACGGCGGTTCTCCTTATTGGTCACCCCCGCTCACAAGCAAAGTCCGCCAGTCGAGCTGAACTTTGGCCTTAAACGAGTAAAACTTGTGACAAATTGAGAAATAACTTTATTTTTTAATCTTACACACTTCGAGAGCAATCCTTATCAGACTTCTAAAGTTAAAAACTTTTTTCGACCAACCTCTTTCTCGTCACACTAGCGCCATCTACGGGTACATTGATGTACCTAACAGTCGAGGAAGTTGGCGGCCATCAGCAGCTCCAGGGCGATTTCTGGCGCGATCGGGAACTCCGGGATCTCCGTCGACGAGTTCGTGTAGCGCACCTTGTATGTGAAGTACATGCACACCTTTTGGAGTACGTGGGACCTGAAAAAGAGTGTAAAATCAGTTTTTGTCTGTTGAAGACTTCCTTGCAAACACTTAGCGTCAGTGGCGGATACAGAAATTATTATGGGGGTCGCTCCTAAGCCACCCCCATAATAATTTATGTATCCGCCATATTATTTTTGAGAAATCCACCAGGACTTAAGATTTTGGGGAGCTACAGTCCCCTAGCGACCCCCCTCCCCCCCATGGATCCGGTACTGACTAGAAATAATGGCATACAATGAAGAGAAGAAATTCTTCAGTAAACAAAAGTCTGGTATGCCAAGCACGGGTCGCTGCGTGCTCGGGCAGAAGAGATAACGAGTTGGATAGAAAGAACTTTGTCTATTCTTTGGTAGAATAGAGATAGAATTGGTCATGCTACTCGTGCAGGATATAAGATGAGGATACTGCGATATTCTGAAGTCAAAGCCGGCGCTTCTACGTTTTCTAACCAAAAGTGGGCCTGGTGCACTCCAAACTTTAGGTAAGAGAAGCTATAAGTATATTGGCGTGCCTCCCCGAGAAGATAATTCAGTGGGTTTACGCCGCGTCAGAAAAGATAGAGTTACCCAATGAAAAGAGACTGCCTTGTAGGTTAATATAATTTTAGGCATGCAGGGCTGTGCGAGCTGAATTACACTTAATGTGTTGTTACAAAAGTAGCTTTTTATTTAACTGTCTTTGCGGAGTCATCCTTCTGTAGTTTTCTATGCCAAAAGTAAAAACAATTGACAAATCAAGAAGAATTAAAATCAACTTACGGTATCTCCCTAAAGTTGACCTCGTTGGCTTCATTCTCGGCGAACTGTCCGGGCCCACTCAGCATAGCCTTGATGGTACCCGACGTTAGCGCGTGCTCCCTCTTCACGATGAACTCGTGGCCGTCAGAGGAGATGAGCTTCACGTACATAGCGTTGGGGCCCTCGCAACCACCGTATAGCTTCTCGTCGGAGGTGGCTGAACCTACTGCGCTTCCTAAAGGTAAGCGAGGGTAGTTTTTTTAAGAACTATGAAAATTATGTTTAGTGATAAAGGCTACAAAATAAAATTAAACTTTTATGTAAAAGTCCTACTATCCTACTTCTATTATAAATGCGAAAGTTTGTGAGGATGGATGGATGTATGTATGGATGTTTGTTCTCTTTTATGCAAAAACTAAAGGTTCTATCCTATTTTTTGTGTCATCAATTTTTTTTTACTCTGAGTATATTAAAATTTAATGGATCTGGTTATCAAACTACCCTCAAACGTAACTAACCCGTGCCTCCAGCAGTGCTGCCGGAACGCTCCTCGCCGACGCTGACGGCCGACACGGCCGCGGACGGCGGCGCTGTACCCACCTGCTGCTCAGACATAGTTCCTGTAATCATCATGTTTATCATCAGCAATACAGCAGTAACATTATTATTTACTAGCACTTTGCCCATGACTTAGTGCGGGTCACCCACAAGAACTGTGAAATTTTTCAGGATATAAAGTAACCTATGTTGCTCAGTGATAATGTAGCTTTCTATATCTAGTTTTTGAGTTTATTCATTGCAAACAAGCACAAAAAAACAAATCTTTCTTTTTATAATATTAGTGTAGATGTACAGTATGCAGCAATAAAGAACAATGGCCACTTTCCTAACATGCTTGGACTCGGAAAATCTTATAAAAGTTATAACGATGAAACATTTGTCATTTTATTTGCCTATTTATATATAACTACGTTCGGCATTCAATATATTTTTTCGAGAATCGAGAAATTATGTATAATGTTTTTTGAGTTTATGCGGTATATTTATTAATCTGTAGCATTTTGAATTGAGAGGTTTTTCACATTGAGGTCTAATTTAAGTAGGCAGGTACATTAAACCTTGGGATAAATAATTATCGTAAAAATAAATAATAAAAATATAATAAATAAAACGTTTATTCAGTAAAAACAAGTCACATTTTAAAATACATATCTTACAAATTCAAATGAGGCACAGTTTAGATTTGCCTGAACTAGGTGAAACCTCTGTTTCAGGGTAGAAAGTGCTGACTTATGTTATAATTATAAATTAACAAAATTATATACTTAAATTAAAACTTAAATGTATGAGAAATGATGGCGATCGTCATGATTTTATCCAGTTGAATACAGCCTGGGATTTAATTAAGATTCAGAAATAAAATCAATTTGGATTTTAAAAATGTATGGACGTCTCTAGGGACGTAATTAACTGTGGATGTGTTCATAAATAAATAAATAAATATTTTATCCTGCGTTTTGTTTCAAGCATCATGGTATAATTTTGAAGATGTTTATCTATTATTTCTCGGCTTTTTTTCCGAGGCCAAAATGGCCATTGATCTTTCACACATCAAGCTTTAGAAAGATAATTGGCTAGTTTCAGCTTTGTAGATCTCGATCGGCTTGCACCTTCTAGGTCCCTGCACCTAGGTGCCATTCTCTCCATGCACCCCCAGGTAAAGACAGCCCTGTATGTTTGTATATTTCGCATACCAAAAGATAAATATTTAATCTAAATTAGATTATAACATTTGTTTGTATAGTTTACCCATATTTGCAAATAAATGATTGATTTGAAAAACATTAACAGCCTTACATAGAGTTGCCTCTTAACTTTAACCACTGAGTGTTTTAAACAACTCTATCCTTGTCATTTGTATGACAATGAATAGCAATGACAATTGACATAAGAGCTGTTTAATTTAATCATCGTCTTTATGTAAGGGGGTAAAAGTAAGTACATCTAAAATAAATCAAATTTAAAATAACTAAAAGTAATTTAAGTCTTACACAAATATTCCATGTTAATTCCTCCTAATTATTATTTACCAATGTTAATACTAAAACCTAGTCAAAAATAGGTGATCAACTGAAAGGTATAAAATAGTAATGTTAAAAATCAAAAGATTAGTATTGTAAAATAGTTTACAATGCTAATCTAAATTTAGAATATGACATCTTGAGAAAGATATTGCACGACTGAATATTTATTTCGAATATCTATTCGTAATTGCACAATTACTACATTTTGTAACAAAAAATAATTAAGAAAAATAGTCCTTCAAGCAAAAATGCAAAGGACACAACTCACAAGAATGTATTGCTGATTTAATTTTGACGTCATAACAAAGTGACTATGCATTTACTGTACATTACCTGGTTAATTTATATGCTTCTAGAAATAACAAAGTAAGTATTTAGCAGCTATTTTGGCTTCTAAATTCCAAATTTACTATTTTATCTGAAAGTTAGGTTATTGGTCACAGCACAGCAATTAGCAATTGACACTTTACTTTGACAGTGAATTGAGTGAATGCACATGCAGTGAATGATTTTTTTTTTTTTTTTTTTTCTTCGCCCTTCTTGGGCAGGCTAAGGTCTTGGACCATACCGCCTCGTCTTCAGTAATTATTGTCCTTCTTGATTAAAAGTAAGGCCAAAGCCTCGTCTTCAGTTTTATCCTTCTTGTTCAAAGGTAAGTAAGGCCGAAGCCTCGTCTTCAGTTTCATACTTCTTGTCCAAAAGTAAATAAGGCCACAGCCTCGTCCTTAGTAGTTTATATCTTGATTATGTTTATTTATTTTAGGCCAGAGCCACGTCTTCAGTATTCATTAGTCAAAATCATAATATTAAGGTGTCATATCCGTGTATTCGTCATAATCATGTTGTAAAGTAAGGTCATATCCGGGTCATATCCTTCTAATATTATTATGTCGCCCCGATCGGTCAGATTGCCCAACCAGTGCTGTCAATAAATGTATACAGTGCTGTGTATGTACTGTAATTTTCCAGCAAACTTTGAGTGTCGCGCGGGATGCTTGCTGGCGTTTTATATATTTCCAGTAAATTATCAAATAGAGGAATTCTTTGTAGATCATATGCAGGGCATTCAAAAATTATATGATCTAGGGTCTGATCAATTCCTAAGTTACAATTTATACAAACAGGCGATGTAATAATTTTCATTCTGGCTAAATGTGCATTGAATCTTCCATGTCCAAATCTAAGACGGTTTAAAGTTGTGTAAAATTTTCTGCTCTTAGGAAGAACAGATCTGGTGAACCAGGGCGCAGAACCAGTGATTTGATTTATTTTCGCATACCATTTTCCTTTAGTTCTTAGTGTTTCTTGCCAGTTCTCATGCCAATTACAGGTGTTTTGTTCACGTAATTTAGTAAGCAGGTCCGAACTTGGTATGGCAACATTTCTTGTCTCTGGGATGTCAACGTCAACAATAACTCTTGCAAGATAATCTGCGTTTTCGTTTCCTGCTACTCCTATGTGGGAGGGTGTCCATATTAAGCTTATTGTAAATCCTCTAGAACAAAGATCAGCGTATAAAGTCCGAATCTCATATAAAATATTTCCGGTATTGGCGTCCAGTTTCGGGTTTTGTAAGGCCATGAGAACACTCATGCAGTCGGTCGCTATAAGCCAAGTTGTGTGCCCAAGATTCTTTACATGTATGTACTGCAGAGCTGATAAAATGGCTAGAGATTCTGCTGTAAATATAGACATGGCTCCAGGTAACCGAACTCCATGTCCAACAGTAAGATGAGGTAAATATATGGCTAACGAAACATTTCTATTGTTTTTGGATCCATCAGTAAATATATGCCTGTACCCAGGGAACTCTGCAATTAACTGATAGACATCTTCTTTACTCCGAAGATCGCGATTAATGTAAATGTTCATGGGCCAGAATTTGCTGATGTAATTACCGGAGTAACATGGCCATCTGCCTTTACATTTCTCAATTTGATATTGATCATCAATACTGATTAGATTAGAAAAGTCATGAAATATATAAGGGACATTTACGAAATCAGAGGGATTGTATACTCTATAATAAAATAATATTTTCTTTAATAAAGGATGATTTTCGAAAGATAAAAGCTTGAGAATGTATTTGGACTTTAAAAACTGAAATCTTATATTCATAGGAGGAGTGTTACACTCAATTTGAAGTGAATTAATTGGAGTTGTCTTCATTGCACCAGTTACACATCTAAGATTGTGGTTTTGAAGAATCTCCAATTTGTGAACCAATCTCTGATCAGACCCAAAGCACAAAAATCCATATTCGAAATGACTGCGGACTAGAGATTTATATAACATAAGCAAAATTTTTGGATCAGCTGCAATCGACAGTGACTTTATAAAATTAAATGCTTTATTAGCTCTACCTAACAGATAATCGACATACTTAGTCCATGAAAGGTTGCTTGTAAAAATGATACCCAGAAACTTCACTTCATTCACTATTGGAAGAACACTATTATTGTAATAGATATGTAGGTCTGTTTCACACTCTCCAAACACTATAACTTTAGATTTTTCTGGACTAATATCTAAGTTAAGATAATGAAAATAGTTCTTTAGCCGAGTTAAAGCTGTGTTTAAAATACTTTCAACAGAACTTATATCTGAACCTGAAGCATAGATAACCAAATCATCTGCAAACTGCAAATTTGCCACTTCAAGACCAAGTACAATGTTTAGTCTATGTAAATAAAGAAGATAAATCAATGGACTGAGGATGCCACCTTGACATACGCCTTTATATGAAAAACGTGGCCCTATTAAACGTTTATTCACCTTGACATATACTTCTCTACCATGTAAAAAGTTAAAGATCCATATTATAATTTTTTCAGGAATACCAAGGGCACGAAGTTCACCACACAAAATGTGCAGATTAATGTTGTTGAATGCACCCACTACATCAAAGAAGACACCAACAAAATGATTGTCCATTTTAATAGAATTGTATATATCTAATTGCAAATGAGAAATGCTATCTCGAGTAGAGAACCCACGTCGAAAGCCAAATTGATTGGATGGTAATAGACTATTACTTTCTATATAAAATTCTACTCTTTGTTTAATTAGTTGTTCAAAGGTTTTTCCCATGCATGATGTTAATGCTACTGGCCTATAAGATTCTGCTTTGTGTCTTACTTTGTTAGGTTTAAGTACTGGGATAAGACAATCTGTTTTCCATTCATTAGGGATAACCATTTCCTGCCAGAGTAAATTTAAAACACTTAATATGTCAGAAAGTGCCATAATTGATACATTTTTCAACATTTTGTAAGGTATTCCATCAAGGCCAAAAGCTGAATCTCGTCTAGATGATATTGCAGATTTTAATTCCTGAAGAGAAAATGGATAAATTAGATATTCATAATGTCCTGAAGCTTTTACTTCATGAGGAATTGATTGAAATGGCCCCTCAACTGTATCTGGAGTATATTTTTTAAGAAAATCAAATACCCAAGGAGCAATATTATTACTTGAAGGTGAAAATGTTTTATTAAATCTTTTTGACATTTGCCAAACCCTAGATAATGGAGTAGTTCTATTAAATGACTCACACAGAGAAATCCAACTTAAATATCTTTCTCTTTTTAACACTAATTTTTTAAGAGCTTGTAATTTTTTAAACTCAATATATTTTTCCAATGTGAGATGGTGCTTGAATACTATATAGGCATTCCTAGAGTCTTCTACTGCTTTAGTGCAATTCAAATTCCACCATGGTAATGGAATGCGTTTTTTACGATTATTATTTACTGATGCTGTATCAAAAGAAGAATCAGATCTTATAGTTGATGGTAATGACTTAATAACAGCTAAATTTAATAACTTTATCATGTCATTATATGAATTTAATGGGTTATCTTTATTAATTTTAAAATTCATTAACAAACTATCAACAGTCTTCTTGTATATTTCCCAATCAACCAGGTTAAAATTAAAATGTTTTGGCAAATTTGAAGCTTCCATATCATGTGGGTTATTATAATTGTCATTAATAAGTAACTTTGTAATTACAGGCAAATGGTAACTACCTAAAGGATCATCATGAACAGACCAGTTACAAGATAATGAAATTGAAGTTGATACTACAGTTAAATCAAGTGCATTTCTTTGCCACCTATCAGAGCCTACAGTTGTCATTTCTCCATCGTTCAATAAAACCAAATTACAGTCATTAATGATTTCAAGCACCTCTCGGCCACGGATGTTCACACTGTTACATCCCCAAGCCGAATGATGTGCATTGAAATCTCCACCCACCAAAAGAGGACCAGGAATATTGCGAATTAAATTATCAAACTTATACTTAGTAAATGAAGCATTTCCAGGACTATAAAAACTAACTAATGAAATTTCTTTTTTATTGCCATATTTTAAACGAATCGCTATATTTTGTATAGAATCATCATATAAAGTATCTATTTTACTAAATTGTAAACTGTTATGTATTAAAATAGCTACACCATTGTGTGAATTACCTGAGTCTAATCTTACTATATTATAACCTTTAATACTAAATCTCATGTGAGGCTTGAGCCAAGTCTCACACAATAAAGCTACATGTATGTTATACTCATGTAAAAAATACGAAAAAGCAAGTTTATTACTATTGATGCTCTGAGCATTCCACTGTACAATATTCAGCTGATCCATAAAATTAAGGTTTATTTATATTATTCTGGATTTTTGATAATAGAACATCTTTTATGCTTTGAGTACAAATACTCTTTTCATTATTTTTATTTTGAGAAATTAATGTTACTATTGTCTGTATTAAAATATTTAAAATTGGTTCTGTTTCAATTAGTGATTGTAATTGTTTAGCAGGACTGGACTTTGAAAGGGATGGAAATGACTTTTCATTGAATAAATCTGCATAAGATTTCTTATTAATTTTGTGTTTGTTTTCTTCCACTTTTTGCTGTTTGACTGGACACTGTGCCGAAATAGCTACATGATTACCTTGACAGTGACAACATGTAGCCTCAGTTGATGGTATTTGACATTCTTTATAATTATGGTCCTTTGTACATATGGAACATCTTTGGGAGTTCTTACAGAATTTGGCTATATGACCATACCTTAGACACTTCAGGCATTGTTTCACCGGCGGAATGTACGGCCGTACTTCGAATCGCCAGCTGTTCAGGTCTACACTATCGGGTATTGTTGCACACGAGAATGTGATGGATACCGTCTTCGTAGGCTGAAAAGACACCCCCCCTCCTTCTGAAATAGTACGACGCATAAATCTTCTGACAGAAATAATATTCTTTGTGCTAGTTATAGCATTATAAATGTGTTCGTTGCTCAGGTCAATTGGAACATGCATAATAACACCTGTATTTTCCGTAGCAGTTGCAGGAATACTGGCTTTCAATTTATAACTATCCAAAAACTTACGATTCAATAACGCTGCATTGGCTAAACCAGGACGTTCAAAAATAACACCAATTTTATAACGATTCATGCGCAATAATTGTTTTACTCCCTTGTTGTATTTTTTTATGCTGGTTGAAAGGGACATCATGTCTCTATCACCGATCGGGACTAAGTCAATACTTTCAAAAAATACGACATATTCAAAATTGCCTCCGCTTTCAGGGTATGACCTAATGTAGTCAGGAATCCTGAATTCCCGATACTTATCCTTTTCAATTGGTACTGATTCCTCTGAAGAGCTTGAGGCTCCACCGTCGTCTTCAGAGGACAGCAATGGTGGAGCAGAAGACGAAACATCTTCTTTTTTTCTTTTTTTTGGATGCCCTTTCTTCCCCATCATGAGAAAAGCAAGCAAATGAACTTGTGAAGGAATAAACTAATTATTTGAAAATTTGTTTTAAAAAAGGCGCCCAATCGATACGAATTTCCCGCGCTTTTTTTTTTCTGCAGTGAATGAATGAATTTGAACATGAATGAAATTGAACTTAATTTTTTTGTAGTTGGATTAGATACAAGGCTTTTGATCAAGTTAAATAAATGAGTGTATTCAAATCAAACTAAAGAATATTAAATATTTTTTTCTACCTCATCATCAGGTACTTAATTCTCATCAACTCGTACAGTCTTGAAAAAAGCTCACTGCCAATAGCACTGGCTGACTGGCCTATATACCTACAGGTATTCCCACGGCTATGCTACATGGAGGGAAAGTATTTTTATATTTGAGATAGGAAGTTTTGCTGCATGGAGACTTCACTTTATTATTTTTAAAATTATGTAAAACTGCATTCAAAGATTTTTAAAAAGTGGCTTGCGTCATCTGGGAATCGAACCGACCAAATCTGAAAAAATGAACATCCTGTATTTTTATGATGCCAATTGAAAGATTTAACTATTATTTAATTAAGCATTAATGACTCCTTGTATAATGGACACAGGTTAGTGGCCAATTAGGCCTAGCTGATTTTACTTTCCCACTTTTGCATCAATATGCGCTACGCTAGATGCCCTTAATACCATTGACTGACCCAAGCAGGCATGACTCAAATACTCAAATGCAAGTTGAAAGCTCAAGTCGTAGGTAATACTTGTGTAAGTGTAAAGCCGGGTCTCCTGCAACGTGTGTTCGTGTTCAATTGAACATCGAACATGTTTGCCGTCACGTGGTCGAGTGATTTTGCTAAACAAAACGCATAGGCCACGCCCCTTTAAGCGTGTCCTGTGCCTTTAAGCTGCGTCTCCTGCGCGTGTTCAATAGGGTTCTTGCCAACATTGAAAATATGCTACAGATTGTGGTCATCCTATCAGTTCATAGCGTAAATAAACTTATTTCACTTGATTTTCAACAAAAATATGTATATTTTTTACAAATTACACGAAAATAAAATGCAATATTTTTTGTTATTGTAGCTGTGACAAGAACGGCCTGTTGCACTCTGGTGACGTCACACGCTAGTAAGCCAGTGTTGCCAACTTATTTTTAGGGTAAAGAATTCTTCAGGGTAAATTTGAGGGTAAAATTTTAGGGAGCGCCTCCGCAGCCGGCGCCGACTAGGCTCCCAAAAATAATGCCGTTAGGAACCGGAGTAGCCTTGGAGTAGCAGTGATACCAGACGAAAATAATTGCAAACTACCGTAGCAGCAGATTAATGTTGCCGTGTTTTAAGTTGAATTAAATACCTTAGATTGACTTTTAAATTAGTGTCAATGTAAAACAAAATACAACTTTTTTGGACTTACAAGGGGGAGGGAGGTGGTCGACGGAGCCCCGGTACGCGGAGTGCCTATTTCTATCTGCAAGGCTAAAAGTAACCTAACACGAATGACGAATGGGTTGACGGGGGCTTCGTTCGCTCGCTCACTGAAGCCCCCGTTAACCCCTTCGAACCTAACCTGTCCGTGTCGGGGTGTCCAAGTTCCCGAGCTCGCTTCGCTCGCTCTTGGACCCTAATTAGGTATGTTACTCAAATGAAACATGAAATGTTTCTTTAATTATGCCAAATTGCCAACTCCTTTTCCCGCTTTTTTTTCCAAAGTCAGCGCCCGCTGCCAATTTAGCAACCGGTGCCGGCTGAAAATTCAGGACACGGCGGCGGTCGCGGAGTCACTTCCAAAATTTTAAGGTTAGATTTCGTATTCTTGTTATGATTACTAAAGTTTATGGGCTTTTTGGTAAGCAATACATGTAGGTACCTAAGTATTTGAATTGAATTTGAGTTAAACAAATTCAGCATATTTTTATTGTGAAACATGACCATTGATTAAGAAAGAACTTGTTTTATTGTATATCTAAAACCAAAACTTTAGCCAGGTATTTTTGTATAAATAGTTATGATTTTAGAGTAAAATTAATCAGGCATTGGGGTAAAATGAAAATCTAGCTTGGCAACACTGGAGTAAGCATAAGCTAGGGATGCAAGAAGTGCCAAAATGTATCGATATATATCGTATCGATAAAAAAAAAATATCAATATCGGTTTCGATTTATCGAAAAAAAAATATCGATATATCGGTGAAATTTTCAAAAAATATTAGTACTTTACGAAATTCAATTGTGTTTGCTTTTACAAGTTTATTTCAATAAATCTGTCAGTATTATTACTATTCATAAAAGTATGTAGTGTGCGTTTCACTAAGTATTCCTTTCGGCGCTGAATTTCATTAAGTAGCAACGTTTCTAACCGTAGATCATAGAAACAACATAGAAACAAGGGAGATGTGCCAAGGCGCTATTGAGTTTGATAGGTAGGTACTTACTTAAGTTTGGTCATTTTAAGCGTAGTACAAAATTACACG
The DNA here is from genome assembly GCA_948465475.1 of Thalpophila matura. Classification (NCBI taxonomy): domain Eukaryota; kingdom Metazoa; phylum Arthropoda; class Insecta; order Lepidoptera; family Noctuidae; genus Thalpophila; species Thalpophila matura. The sequence continues at coordinate 6,133,504 of OX419198.1, read as the reverse complement.
CTGGCGACGAACCGAACACGATCGATGATATAAATACAGTGTTTTAGTTTAGTCTTTAGTGCTAGTGTTGAGTGACGATTAACAGTGTTAGATTGAGGGTGTGCGGAATTTTTAATGTGTGGGAGATCTTTTTATTAACAAGTAGCGCTTGTAATTGTGTTGAAAAATGTACTAAAAGTGGCGACAGTTGTTCCCGTACTAATTTGCTATGATGCCATATCTCCTTGTTTCTATGATCTGAATTTTTAACGATGTTAGAAGACAGTGTTCTTTCAGCACCTATTTTCATTCTCAACTTTTATGCGCCTGCCAGACTATGCTCCTTGCGCTGCTCATCGCTATGCTCCTCGCGCTGCCGTGCTTTGCCGCGATGTTGCCCTCTCTGCCGGACGAGACGAGAGAGAGAGAGAGAGGACGAGGAGCATGACGTGTGGCATGACGAGTAATGTTGCCACACTATGTCTCTGCCTCCTTTCCTCGCTACTTCCCATGCCATTCGTCGAGTGTGTGGCAGGCGCATTAGTGTCCCCGACATTACTTTATCACTTAAATCTAAAAACTGTGACATTTTAATCAATGGTGACTATGGTCTTGCTACTGAAAATATCTCGTTTTTGATACGTTTTCGATACTTGATATTTTTTTTTCGATATATCGAAACCGATATTGATATTTTTTTAAAATATCGATACGATATACATATATCGATACTTTTTGGCACTTCCTGCATCCCTAGACAAAGCTCGTTTACTATTACTAGCGTGTTACGTCACTTCCGTCAGAAACAGCGTTTTTGAAGCGGTTTTGGAAATTTATACTTTATCACTGATTTTTATTGATAAATACAGTAGATCTCCCTGAAATATCAATGTAGTGTGCTTATAATATAATGAAGATTAATATAAACCATTTCCCAAAATGAGGCAAATACCGTATTGAAAGACGAACACGTTTAATGAACAAAAAGGGGCGTGGCCTACGCGTTTTGTATGGCAAAAGCACTCGATCACGTGACGTAAAACATGTTCGTCGTTCAATTGAACACGAAAACACGTCGCAGGAGACGTGGCTTTAAGGCGCGTCTCCTGCGCCCTGTTTTCGTGTTCGACGAACATCGAACAGTGAACAGTGAACGATAAAGGGGCGTGGTCTACGTGTTTTGACGAATAAAAACACTCAAAACACGTAGACCACGCCCCTTTATCGTTCAGTGTTCACTGTTCGATGTTCGTCGAACACGAAAACAGGGCGCAGGAGACGCGGCTTTAGAGTTTACGTTCCTTGGATTGTACTATCGATAGAATGGATAATATTGACAGTCCATAACAATCCATAGGTCGATACTATCGATAGTATTGCCACAGTCTAAGCAATCGAAACTATCAATAGTATCAATACTATTGACAGTCCAAAACAATCGATAGTCCCAAAACAATCAATAGTATTGATATTGTACATTATACTCGATTATTCCATCCTATCGCTAGTGTTGTTTTTCAGAACTTCGATAGTATCGATATTTCATAATTTATGAGCAGCAATACTATCGGTTGTATTGCAGTCTGACAAATAGTCGCTTTCGAGCGATGGTATCGATACTATCGATAGTATGGCCTTTTTAGACGAATACTATCGATAGTGGAACTGTCAATAATTCGGCAACACTACTTTTGGCCTTTTTTGACACATAATTAGCTGCGTTCCAGAGAACTTGATAATGCATAACTTCTAAGCATAATCATAAGTTTTAAATTAAAATAAAAACATGAAAAAGAAATGAAAGTAACGCTGAAAACACTGTCTAGCTATTACTTGTATGCAGAGAATTTATATACAAAAATATTTTTCTTTACAAAATTAGTCAAATCGACTATTGTAAGCTGAAATAACTAAAACACATTGTGGTTCTGAAAGCACTCGATGTAGGTCAATGGACCACAGCTGACGATTCGGCGGACTTTTTTTGACATGGCTTTTGGCTTCATTTCATTATTTTGACATTTCGTGATTTCGATGTCAAGCGCTACGTATTTCTTTGAAAAAAGTAATTTTTTCATCCGTTTTCTTTCTTTATTCAGATTTTTCAATCGAATAGTTTCTTAGGGACGCGAGTGGAAGCCATCGCTGTGTGAAATTTGACTGCGAACACGAGAAATTCCGCGAGAACCATGTGACACGAATACGAAAAAGGGCTTCCAGACCGTCAATGTGACAGAAATGTTTTCTGCCATCGCGACGAGCCAGCGCCAGCGCGGAGCCGATACGAGCACGACGCGAGATAAACGAACGGCGATATAGGGCAAGAGCGTTAAAAATGAGCGCGAGATGGCCAGCCCGCCACCGAACCCTAAGGAAGGCGAGGAGGGCGGCTCCGAGTTCAAAGAAGAGCCGAGCGGGGAACGTCCGGCCGCCCCGCAGAAGACGTTCATAGCGCCTCCTGCGTCGCAGCTGCCCACAAAGCTGCAGTACGTGACGCTCGGTGCGTCCGGCCCCAGCGGCATCAAGCAGTTGTTTCGCACGGTCAAAGTGGCGCGACGCATACCCACGCTGCCGCGGCGGCCGCGCGACGGGGAGGGCAGCGCGCCCGGCCCGTCCCTGCCCGAGCCGCGCGCGCGCAAGGACCACGCCAAGCGCCATGTCTGTGGCACTTGCGACAAACGCTTCTCCAGTCCTGGCAAGCTCAGCCAACATGTCCTCTCGCACACTGGCGAGCTGCCCTTCTCCTGTGATCTGTGCGATAAGCGCTTTAACTCTAAGTTCAAGCTTGTACGACACAATTTAATACACAGTGAGGCTCGAGCCTTTGCATGCAATGTTTGTGGTAAGAGTTTTAATCGTAAGGATCATCTCACCAACCATGTCAGAGTGCATAATCCAGTTAAAAAGCTTTATACGTGTGAAAGGCCAGATTGTAGGAAATCCTACACATCCCTGTTGAGCTATCGTAAGCATGCTGCTCTGCATTCTGCTGAGGAGGGCAACCTTCAGTGTAAGATATGTGATAAGAATTTTACCAGCCGGCAAGATATAATATATCACCTTAAAGTCCATACTGGCAGTCGCACTGTTAAAAATGATTCCGATAAGAAGTTCACTTGCAACTACTGTGATCGAAAGTTCTTCACAGCTAAAGATGTTCGGCGTCATCTCGTCGTCCATACTGGTAGACGTGATTTCCTGTGTCCTTATTGTCCACAAAAGTTTGGACGTAAAGACCATCTGGTGAGGCATGTAAAGAATGCCCACCCTGATGAATCATGGCATTCTGCAGCTGTGGGTACGTCTAGCGAGCCCCCACCAGAGGCATCTGCATTTGAAGAAACATACACTGAGTATCCCATAGAAGATACTGATTTTTCTTTGTGGAAATCACCCTCACCCAAAGAGAGTACATCAGAGGGAGGTCCAACCAGAGTACCCTCTACAGATATTATTGTTGAAATTCCACCAGACCTTGATATAAAGGTGGAGCCTATAAAAATAAAGTTGGAGGATTCTTTAGATATAAAGTTAGAGGAGCCAGGGTCACCAGGATGTACGCTACTACCAGTTGAGTATCCTATGATGTTTATGGTAGCTCCGCCGTACTCCCAGACATCGTCCGACTTGCCTTATATATCGACAGAAGAACTGCCGGACCCGATGGAAGCACACTTACTCCATTCGGGGAATGTGGAGTCCCTGTTGATGGATCCGGGCGAGGGCCCTTCCGGTTTGTCGAGCCAGATGCTAGAGCTGTTAGAGGATAGTGAGTCAACATTCACAGGCGAAGAAAGCCGGGTTCAGCAACGACTGCCAGCATTCACGCAGGCCTTCCAGACGACGCAGAGCCCTAAGCCCCCGCCGCCGCCGCCCCCGCCTCACTAACCTCGCCTCACCAAGCACCTTCATGCCATTTACACTTACAATCTTCTACTCAAGGAAGGGAGTATGCAGTTCTACATTAAGCTGTGGATGGCATCGGAAGGTTGTGAAGGGTGAGATTTCTGCATTTAGCTTATGTGAATACCGAACTACCTCATTAGGTAAGGTTGATCTAAGCTGTATATAGTCTTGAGTGCAGTAATGCAAATTGTAATATTGTTGGACTTGATATTTCATCTTGTAAGTATATAGGTACGGAAGCTAGAGGGCGCGCGCCTTCCGGTTTATATTGCCAAATTGTATATTTGTACGTCTCGGGTATACCAAAATTACTTCCGAATTCTACATGAATATGTGATCTAGTCGTGTATGTACTTTCGGAATTATATATTGTTTATTTATAGCGTACATGACTTATAAGGAGTATAATTGGGACCAACTCTGTGAGCTATTAGATACGGGATACAGTTAGTGCTTAGTTGAGACGGGCCGCGTTTACGCTCGGCCCGACACGAGTGTAGTAAGCAGAATATAAGCAGGGTGTATGGCTCTTGAGGGCAGTGAGCTATTATAATATGTTTTAGAGAGGCTTGCTGCCTTCGACGCGATAATGTAATACAACAGAGAGCATATTCCTTTCGAATCAATAAAGTGAATGTAATATTCTGCCGGAGTAGATTAACATCAGATCTGTCTATAACTAGATTGATATATCATCCTTATGTGTAAGTGCTAAGTGTTCATAACAGAGTTATACAATTGAAGACTTTATAATGTATGGTATTAGGGTTCCATTTCATTATATAGTACATAATGATATCGAAGTCCTTACAACTCAGCAAACTTGAGCTAGAAACAAAATGCAATAAAAATGATCAATATACCTCAGAGGCACTTGTGCTTCCTATAGAATAATATATAAACAATACAAATTGGGTGTGTGTCTGATGAGCAAAGTAGACAACTTCGTGTTCGTAGGTAATTTACAGCGTTATCATTTTCATTATAACAAAAATGTGCCAAAAGTGATAGGATTGTGGGTAGGTGAAGTCGATGTACGTTACTGAGGTCGTGATCAAAATTCGGATTTCATTTGCTCGTTAGACTCGCGTGTGCAAGAACTAAAAATCATACTTAGAGCGTTTGTGCACATAACCGTATTTTTACATAGGTACTATTTTAAGTACATCCGATACCGATCCGTTTTTATGATATGCCTATGTAAATTAAACGTAAAAAATAAGGATACGAATTGAATACGGATATGTACAAAAACGCCCTTAGGATCTTCCATTCGATCTGCCGTTAACGACAATAGGTACCTATGCCAAAATTCATTATTTTGACCGTAATAAATTTTTATTTTCATACAGAAATAATTTTCGGAGCTTGTTACTTCACAGGAGCAATTTTCTTGGCATACGATTTAGAATAATGAGCCAAATTATGTAATTCGTATAGTGATGTGTAAGTGTCGGTTGATGTTATAATAGCGAGAGTTTAAACAAAGTTTCTGTACGAAATGGAAGGGTTTTAACTTTTATAACTTGAATTTGGTGCCTTGCATTTTTTAAAACAAACGTTTTTTGTGTGCTCGGCACGTGTACAACTCGAAAGACGGGTCTTTTATCCGGAACCCCCTCTTCTTTTAAAATATCCAAATGACGCGGTTTTTCAGTATATGACCATCAAAGCGTTATCATATCATTGACGACCAACCTCTTAGCGAATTCCTTTTTCGGGCAAAGCTTTTATTCCCCGCGGTGTTTGATTTTTAACCGCAAACCTCAATAAAACCACATGAAAAGGCTGCCAGAACAGCCACTTCTTGTTTGTAATTTCTAGAATTTGGGGTCTTAGACTGAGATCAAGATCTATAAAGTGTACCTGCTTAGACTTTACTTTCGAGGTAAGACAAAGTCGGTACCTATTTTAATGTAATTTTCGAATCCGTCTGATGTTAGTTAGTGCGTGCTTAGTTGCTTAGTAAAGTTTTTTGTTAGTCTTCGATTTGTGAATTTAGACTGCTAAGCACGCACTGACGAACTTAAGACTGTACTATAAATACTGACTCAGTGGAGGATTAACCACGTTGCAAGAGTAGCAACTGCTATCTACAGGCCCCGCGCAAATAAGGGGGCCCCGCGTATCCAAACCTCCGCCTGAGCCTACCTTTTTTTGTAATTTTTCAACATTTAATACTATAAATTCCTTATGGACAATTCATTAGAATCATGTTTCCCCAATTTAGAAATTGCTTTGCGCATTTATTTGTCTCTCATGGTCACTAACTACAGCGGCGAACGTACATTTTCGATATTGCCGTACAATCGTACATAGACAAAGCGTATAAAAAATTAGTTAAAGGCCCCTAGCAGATCAAGGGCCCCTCTATAGAATTTGCTACGGGCGCCGCGCTTGTTTAATCCGGCACTGTACTGACTTAGTCTTAATTCGAAAGAAAAGTTAGCAAAATCGTAATTTACTACGCTATATCTCAGCTATTGATTTATCATGTAAAGTTCATAATTTCGTAAAGCTCCTTGTCAAACCCAGATTCTATAACTACAGTTGGAACTGGCATTTCTCTACAGTGACACGCGACATTATCTATTGATTCTCACATTCTCATGATAGAGATTCTGATGACTTTTACAATAATACTTAATTAGATTTTAACGTCTAATGTCATTGTCTTATCGCGAGTTGTGCACGTGCGCTGTTTAGATCAGTTACTTTTAGAGCGCTATCGGGATTGTAGCATCATTAGATCGTGTCACAGTAATGTAATAAACAATTAAGTAGTTCGCGGTATTCTGAACCTGAAAAATAATTTGATAAAACCAACAAGTAGTACCTAGTTCAAAAGACTTAGCTTAATCTGGGAAGCAAGACTAAAGTAGGTGATCCATTTGTGAGCCGGCGAGCCAACAGTATTACTCGTCGTTTTGTTTGCTCTTCGACTCTCGTTGGTGATCCATTAGCGAGCCGAACAGTCTCGATCGATTTTATACCGCGGTCTCAGGATTTCAAGCATGCACAACGAGCCAGCGAGCCAAACCACCGGTTTTTAAGACCGCGTTCTTTTAGGTGCTTCATTGACGGTTTATACCTTTGGCTCGCCACTGGATCATTGTAAACAGAACACACAATTATTCTTTCCCTGTTCCATAGCGATACTTGGGGAGTGGGTAGTTGTACATTTTGTATTCTGCTTCCCCGAATATGATACCTACAAGGTTTTCAATGTTAAAAACATAGACTTGTAAAAGTGTATTTATAAAGATTTACTTACAGAAATGAAGTCCGATAATTTAATTTCAACCGTAATTATATTTTTACTTTTTGTAGACATTTTAATTGCAACGTTAATTTTCGCCCACTTCCGATTTCGGTAGCGCCCTAAATATTATTTTAAAAGCCTTATTCCTGACACATACGTAACATGTTTAAAGTGTAATATGTTAAGTTTAATATTTTTCGGTAATATAAAGGTTTTAATGATAATGGTCAATGTTCGGCGTCTAGTAATGCAAGGAGAGCATATGGTGAGATCATGTACACGCTTGATAAGTAGAATATTATGTGAATAATTCTAATCTATTAGGTTAATAGGACTGTAAAAAATTTAATCTACCTCAAATGCAACTTATTCTTTTCTAGAAATTTAATTGTACTATGTTAGGTTAGTGAGAAAGTTAGTTTTTCTAATTGAGAAATACACGACCATAGGGCTGGTTGAATCAGTTAACACCTGTACCCCTATCATGAGTTTTTTTGACGTATAGTATCGTTAACGTGAGCATATTTTGAATTTAAAATACAACAGCCCTAGAACATTTTGACAAAATTTTATACAATTTGTACATTTTAAAAAATACAGAGAAATTAATTAAGTATTTAATTTATATAAATGTTGTGTATCAAACGTATATTTTCAATTCAAAATATGCTTACGTTAACGATACTACACGTCAAAAAAACTCATGATCGGTACCCTGTTGTCTTAATTTAATGTATAGTGTGTGCTGCATATCGAAATCTTTATTGATATACAAGTTAAATATGTATGATTATTATTAATTTCGCTTTTTATTTTATTTTGCTCTATAAGAGTGGCCGTTGAGTTCAATGTTGGACAGTTTTCGGATCGAGTTAATACAAAGTTTACAACCGAAAGATCTGGAATTTAAAGATAATGGAAGAAAAAAATAAAAAAAAGTTTATCTATAATAATGTTAGGACCTTTCCTATCGCACATTTGGTATAAGTAAAAATAAGATTTTTTTATATATTTTGTATATCGATGATTATACATATTTCCTTAATGCAGATATCAGAAAAGATTTCCGCAAAAATGTTTTTTATAAATACAATTTATATGAAACTGTTAATGTTTAAGTTTTTTCGACTGTTGTATGTATTTGTTGGAAATATTTTTGCTAAATCCTTACCGAGGTTGTAGACTGAGAATCAATCGGTTTGTTAGTTTGAATCGATTGTAAATTCTTAGCTTAGAATTTTATTAATTCGCGTAGAACTACCCCAAATATTTTACTTTACTTTATTTAAATGTAATTCAGTCCTAAAAATCATAATAGTCTACATTTGCAGTTAGTACATACAAAATTGGGTATGTATATGACAATGACTTGGAATTGCATCTAAGCTAAGGCTAAACAGCATACCGATTTTCCCGCAATCAGTCTATACCCTTATACCACTAGTCATATACAATAGCAGTACATTATATTCTCAAATAGGCAGTTATACTGAGTGATATTTACCTATCTGATGATTTACAATAGTTTTACAGCAATTGGTGCAAACTACTAAGTACAAAATGTTACACATAGTGTATAAATGCCGTTCGGTTTCATCTAATTATACCTATCAATGAAATAATTGACGTTCTACATACCAGAGCGCCTAACATGCGCGCCGCGACAAAATTTTGTCGACGATTTTATCGTGCATTTGTCTCATATTCGTACGAGTAAGAGCGAGACAAAACAGTCGACAAAATTTGTCGCGGCGCGCATGTTAGCCCTGCAGGATAAAACATAGTCTATGTGAGAAAAAGTTTTATCATGAAGTTCTATAATGTCTAATTTACGTTTGAAACAAAGAATTTACTCTATTTAATTTGCACGATAATCCTGCTAGGTCCTAATTAGATGAAATCGGCGCTTATACTTTTTCCTCATATTTTATTATTGATACATAAATATACAACGACACAATGCAATATATTTTTATAAAGTTTTTTTAGATGGTAAAATAATTATTAAAATAGTTAACATATCAAAGACTACCATGTACGGCCGTTTTTGTTGTCATGTAACTTGAATATTTAATATTAAAGTTCACCTGTATTTATTTATTTAACATTTTATAGTTAACAGATGTCAATTGACGATAAAATCTATCTGTTTTGGCAACACTAAGAGTGTTAACCTTTTTATATCTTTATTGGGGAATATCTATGCATAATTGTTAACTTTTTTTTTCAAGTACCCCCAGTTTTTATAGTTTTTATCTTTAATGAGTGCAACTCATTATATTTATATTTTTGTAAAAACGAAATTATGTTGTGTAATACCAAATACATAATTATTATTATATTTTTTATTTTGTGCTTACATCTGTAAAGTTTCGAATATTTTTTTAATTTCTCTATGTAAGTTTTGGTTACAGCAACGAAGCTGCTGTGAGTGATAGAATAATATTGTTTTTAAATCATGTTGAAGTTAATTTACGACGCCTTTAATAAAACTGCATTTTGAAATATTTTTGCGCAGAAAGATGGTCTTTAATTGCATAAGAATCTTGCAATAAAATATATTACCTTTCTTCTATAGACACTTGATAACGTGTTAAAACTGCACAAAACAAATTTTGTAGTAGTATTCTCTTACTCGTAGCAAAAAATAAAATTAATAAAAAAAGATCAATAGATATACGATATACGTAATTTTGGTACATACATAGGGGCCTTATAATAAATAAAAAAAAGAATGTAGAACATTGATTTATAAATGAAAAAAAAAAAAAAAACAAATATTTTTAGAAACGTATGATATTTTAATAAAAATGATCTATTTTTGTTATGCTTTTACGGAGAAATACATGATTAAATGTTTTTAAAAAAGAAAGTAACGTTTCAGATTTGCATTAAGGGCTTGTGCACACCACGTTTTTTAAATGCGCCGTCGACGCGCGTTTGTAACGATACAGACGCGATACGCACGCAAGTCAGTCGCAGCCTGTAGACCTCTTTAGGATAAAAGTGCGCCGTCGACGGCGCGCTTAAAAAAGGTGGTGTGCACAGGCCTTACTATGCTAAAAATCAAGATTTACGGATTTATTTCCTCACAGAAAAAAAACTAACTACTTATTGCTAGAGAATTAATTTAGAAGAACGCAATACAAAAAAATACCTTAGCTGGCGCTCTTGACATGCTCTTTTTACAGGCATAGAAGACGTAAATCTTGAGTTTTAGCTAACACACCTATTTGATAGTATCGTAAAACGCAATCGATTGTACCCTCGCAGGATAGCATAATGGTAATAAACTTGTAATAAATTATAAACATTGTACCTGGTTTATAATAACATAACATGATTTATTGGTCTTCATTGTAATAAATATTTGGAACATCCATTTCGTTTTGGTTTCCCGCCCGCCTATTTTTAGGGTTTCGTACCCAAAGGGTAAAAACGGAACCCTATTACTGAGACTTCGCTGTCCGTTCGTCTGTCTGTCTGTCTGTCTCCAGGCTGTATCTCATGAACCGTTATAGCTAGACAGTTGAAATTTTCACAGATGATGTATGTCTGTTGCCGCTATAACAACAAATACTAAAAACAGAATAAAAGCAATATTTAAGGGGGGCTCCCGTACAACAAACGTGATTTTTTTGCTCGAAATTGATAACGGCAACAGGTAGACGCTTGAAATATTCACAGAATATTTAAGGGGGACTCCCATACAACAGACATGATTTTTTTTGCCGTTTTTATATAGATAATGGTACGAAACCCTTCGTGCGCGAGTCCAACTCGCACTTGGCCGGTTTTTTTTGTTTCAGGAATACCGGATAGGATACTTTTTATTTATTTATGTTTCCGGGGCAAATACATTTTCTCATAATTCCAGTCACAAACCACAATTACTTTCGGCTATTTAGAAAATTAATAAGAAAATATTGACGTTAAACACTTGTTAGCAATAAATCATCCTCTGGTTCAGTATCATTAGTCAGTTACGACATTATATTATTACTCAATTGTCGCTATTAAACGTCCATTATTTTACTATCCAGAGGAAATAAGAAAAACTGCGCACGTCAATTCTACGTAGTTACACAAAAAATTACTTTATCAATGACATTGCTAGCGGGTCAGTGACCTTTCAATACCTAGTTTTTTTAGCAGATTTCTAATGCACTAGTTTGTTCTAGGCTACACAGATAGCTATGAATCAATTAGACATACCGGCGACGATGAGTTAGTGTGTCTACTTAGGTAATCTACTATTGTGCCGGTTGCAGATTATGCTGCACGGGACCGATAATTTTGGACATGTGGGTAATAATAGCGGTTAACGAAATACGGAAAGATTTCATTTTGATTCTTGTTCAGAAACCCATTCGGTACCTATAGTGCAACGGGTGGGTCGGTGGGAATCACGGAACAAAACACATGCTCCATGGTGGGCATCGAACCTATTGTTTGCACATGCGAACATCCGCATCTTAACCGTTGGGCTATTGTCACTTGTTGTTTCGGCTCTATATGATTGTGATTTTAATTTACAATTTTTAACATGAAAAGTTAAGTAAAAAAAATATGTTGATAGAGCTTTCAATGTGTTTTACAAAAAATAATAAAACGAGATTATGCAGCCAATATAGATGAAATATATTTTATTGCTGATCAATTCTTTAACAAATAACACATAGACTTAGAACCAGAAATAACAAAATAAATACCTAATCCACGGTAAACAAGAGGAAACGAAAGAAATGCAGTCAGAGTAAATAGTCTATCTATAAACACGAAATTTCTATACACTTACAGGTGTTATGGTTAACTTTAATTGAATTTTACACAGATATACATTATTATTGTAAATATACAGTTCGATGATTATTCCACATATAACATCATTTAATTCAAGTATCTAATTTTCCTATACCTGAATTTGAACTAAATAAAATTGTACTAAAAATACTAACACCCTCCCGTTAGCCGGGCGCGGAGGCCGCAGATTTTAATTATAATGCTTTAGAAAAATATCGTTTTTACGAAACAAGTGAGAGACCAAAGAGCCCCAGAGTTTTAAGGTTCGTCCAACCTATAAATGCACGTATTTTAAACACCAGTCACCGAAAAAAAAGGAATGTTCGTAATTCAAACGTTCTACACGTAGTCTTTGCGAGCTGACGCGACCCGCCGCCTCAGCCTGTGAACGAACTGGAAAGCTAGAAAGAATCATTTCACTGTCCGTCTTTTAATTTTTCTCACTTTGCCACCTTTAGAGGGCTTGCTTTTCAGCGATATACTATCTAGATTTGGTAGTTCGGTGTCTGTCAGTTTGTCAGCGTTTTTCTTGTTGAACACGGGGTTGTCGTTGGCGTCGTGGTCGGAGCTGTCGACGCCGTTCTCCATGCGAACGGTGTTGACGTACACAGTGTTGTGCGGACGGCTCACGTCCATGTCGTCGTCGTCGGAATCCTGGTAGTTCCCGTTAGGCTCAGTTCGTTTGTATTGGAAGCTCGTGCGCCTGTACGTGACGTCTTCGTCGGACTCGGCCGTCGCCTTGACTTTGTATCGTCGGTTGATGTTCTGGAGGGATTGGTTTTTCTGCAGTTCCCCGTGAATGGTGTCTCTGATGTTCATTTCTGAGGTTGATTTGGTGCAGTATTCCTCCTTGTCCGACTCTGAATATTTTCGGGACAGCCGCCTCGCGTCGAATGTTTTGTCTTTGTCGGCGAGTATGGCTGGTTGGGCAGTGTTGGTGGGTGACTTGAGCCGCACCTCTGGCCCGCCGCCGTAGATGCTGGTGAAAAACCGCCACAGTTCCTCACTGAGCTGGGCGTGGTCGGAGCCCGGTTTTATTGTGAGTGTTGTCGTGCCATCAATTTCCTGGAAATATTTATTGTAAAGTTTATACACGTTGGCACGGAATACTATAGAAGGATAACTCCGCAGAGACAGTTAAATAAATAGCGACTGTTGTAACCACGCAATAAAGTGTATTTCTGCTCGTACAGCGCCGCGTGTCTAAAATTATATTAACCTACAAAGCAGTCTCTTTCTATCGCGTAACTCTATCTATGTCCATAGGCGGCGGTGACTATTTACCATTAGGTTGCCCACCTGCTTGTTTCCTGATCAATAATATAAAAAAAAATAATTTGCCGCACATTTGTTTACAAGTGTAAGTATTTACTTGTGTAGTGATAAAACACGGAAGAATGCTGCGAATCTTGCTGCCAAGTTGTTTGCGAACGTTCGAGGGAGAATGTCACGGTGAGATTCTCCCTCGAACGTTCTCGAAATTGTCAGTTCTCGCGGTGATAAGCGTGCAGTGAGTACCTGTTTGCTTACGATGCCGGAGTTGTCGACGGGCGGCGGCGGCTGCTGCGTCTTGTTGCGCACGAAGGCCTGCCACTGCCGGAACCAGTGCATACTGATGCCGTAGATCGCGTGTGGTCGTTCTTGTTCCTGCGGGCGTAAGGCGGAATATTGATGAAGCATAAGCATAGCATAATCGGCCTATAATGTTCCCACTGCTGGGACACAGGCCTCCTCTGTGAGAGGGAGTGGGCCGTAGTCCACCACGCGGGCCCCGTGCGTGTTGGTGGACGTCACATGTCTTCGAATTTTTGGTTCTAGGACATGCCGGTTTCCTCACGATGTTTTCCTTCACTGTTAAAGCAAGTGATAATTAATTTCTAATACGCACATGACTTCGAAAAGTCAGCGGTGCGTGCTTCGGGATCGAACTCGAACCATTCGCCGTGGGAGGCACATGGTTAATCCACTAGGCTATCACTGCACTATTGATGAAGACGACAATGTATTTGACTGTTTTTTTCTATCAGAAATTCATTACGAAAAGATAAGCAACAGTGAAAAAACTGGACAAGTGCGAGTGGGTCTCGCGCCCTGAGAGTTCCGTACAATCATAATTATGATGCATGTGAATAGTTTCTATCACGGCAATAGGAGTAATAAAATAAAATATTCCAGTAGAAATATGCAATAGCACCATCTATGAGCAAGATGTCGCTATCACAGTAAGACTTCTAGTGGCGCCATCTATGAGCAGATGCCTCCGTGCACGTGCGACACGGCCGGCCCGCCGCCGAGTCAGGGCGGGGTAACGTAATGAGGGCCAGGACAGGCTTCAAATGTTATCAGAGGTAGACCTAAGTCCAGCCAAGTGGGGGTCATGACTCCATGATCCCCTCCTGGTTCCGTCCTTGCGAGTCAGGTAGGCTACCAACTACGGTAATAAAATCCTACCATTTGCTGTCAGAACCTTCCAGGCAGTCCCAGGGGTGTAGGGTCCGGGGTTCCTGGCATTTACCAGTCATGCACCGTGTATACAGCGTTTCAAGTAAGAAGTCCCTTTGGAGTTGAAGTTGGCTGCCCTGAATGTCACTCTTATTTAGGTCTTAACGTTTTATGTTTTTTGTAGATTATGTGTTAAAGTAATACCTAGGACACTGTAAAGTGGTGAAAGAGAATTGGTACTGAAAGAAAACTTCCAACACCGTTATAAACGTTGTAACATATTGAAAATCAGGGCAGCCAACATAGCGTCTAAGGGGCTTATGTGACACGGTCTCTAGTTTCGCCGCTGTGTTAACTGAGACAAGGAGGCTAACTCTAAACACAGTTACCTGGAAGCTCGCGTGCAGGTCGCAGAAGGCGGCCAGCTCTCTGGCGCGGCGCGTGCGCAGACGCTGTGCGGCGCGCGCGCACACGCCGCACTCGTGCACGTGCGACACGGCCGGCCCGCCGCCGAAGCTGCAACACACCGAGTTATGTGAGTGTCACACGTCACACCAGCTCACTGTGCAATGTGTTACACTACAAAATATGGCTGCACAGACATTTAGTGACATGCCATACGTGCATGATCATGCTACATGATCTTCTAGGGAGCGTTTAAGAAGTGTGGTATGGCTGCAGAAACATTTTGCTTGTTTGATGTACTCGGGACTAGACAGGTACGATAATACCCTTTGTGGGAAAGCCTGTACATTCTGTCGATCGGGGGCCTATACATTCTAGATTACAAAGCGCGTTCTGACCATAGTTTAATGGAACGCAATCCGCATCTATTTATACTGGACCCTGAGTCAGGGTCGTCAGAGACCCTGACTCAGGGTCCAGTATAAATAGATGCGGATTGCGTTCCATTAACGCACCTGTTTTATTATCGCATCGTTGGGGAAAAGGCTAGCCGGATGATGGTATACTCACTGCAGGTAGAGGAACTCCCAGAGCGGCTGCGGCACTCGCGCGGCGAGGTGGTGCAGGTGCGGGGCGCGGTCGGGCCGCACGCCGCCGTGCCAGCACACGAAATCGCTGTTGTCTATGGGGCCCGGCTCCGCCCACGTGTTGAATCTGAACAGTCGGTCAGAGGTTAGTCTATAAGCTAGGGACGGACGGCCAACCCGTCGAACGCGGCTGTTAATCCGGTAGATCGTGGCAAAGCAAAAAAAAATTTAATACCGCGTTTTTAAAACGAAAAAAAAAGAAAAAACATGGTAGGTAATTTTAATTTGTTTTAAACAAAGTGGTTTTAATTATTTTTTTAAAATATTTATTTTTTTTACTTTTTAGTCCATAATATAGCATTGTCATCCAAGTTACATAGGTATACCAAATTTCGATGTTAAGTTGAAGTACCTCTGCAGAGGTACACTCGACGTCGTTGACGGTCGACCACTTTTCACCCTTATGTTCTGAGTAATAAGGGTGAAAAGTGGTCGACCGTCAATGACGTCGAGTGTAGCTACTGATTATGTAATTGGTAGTTGACACATCTAGTCAGTAAACAGTTGATCTTGGGTCGAATCAAGTTGGCCGACCCTGCTTTAGGCCCCTTGCAGTGCGAGCCTAGCCCTTAGGGAATACAAGCGTGGTGATTTTGTAATATTTCTGTTATTATCGCTTGTAATGTAATAGTTTCACTTACTTGTTGATCCACTGTTTGGAGATGTAGAACTTGATATCATTTGGCTCGACGCTCGTTGATTCTAATATTTCAGCAGCCTTTTGCCGTAACGCTGTCATTTGAGGATTCACTTTCCTGTCATAGAAAATCGTTTGATAAATTAACCTCCACACGGGCGAAGTTGCGGGCAAAAGCTAGTCAATAAAGATAGTTTGAACGCTTGATGTAAACGGCACTAGAGCGTGCGAACAGTTGCTTAGCGCGTTCTTGCATGTTCGGACGATCTAATCTAGACATTCGGCTGATCTAAACATCTAGTTCTTGGTTCTCAAGAATTCTAGTTCTTGGTTCCCATTTTTGCTGGTTGATGATTTTAGTGTAAACACTTTCGTTTACACTAAAGGCGGGTCTCCAGCGCCATGTTCGATGTTCAATTGAACATCGATTGTTGATTCGATTCGAACATCGATTGTTTTCCGTCACGTGGTCCAGTGTTTTTGCCAAATAAAATGCGTAGGCCACACCCCTTTTTTGTTCATTAAACATGTTTGATGTTTATTAAACACGAAAACACGTCGCTGGTGACTCGCCTTAAAAGATCGAGAAAGAATGCTCTTGTTTTACTCTAGTTCTTTGTTCGTTTGGTTTAAATCCACCCTTATATCACCTCTAAAGTTCTAAACGTTACTTACCTATAGAATAGCACATAGGCCTCGCAGTGTGGCAGATGATGGTAGGGCAGAGGCTGCACACAGTGGTCGTCGAATGTGTATCAGCAGCGGCCATTGCCGCCACGCACGTTGACTGGATATTCTACACTCCTCTTACATCACCTTTAAGTTATCAAAGCCTTACCTATAGAACAGCACATAGGCCTCGCAGTGTGGCAGATGGTGGTAGGGCAGGGGCTGCACACAGTGGTCGTCGAAGGTGTACCAGGAGCGGCCATTGCGGGCCACGCAGGTGTAGTGGCCGCCGCCCGCCGTGCCCGCGTGGCAGATCACCGCGCACAGCTCGTAGCGAGTTATCTTTGATGTACAGTCTATGGAATAATAGGGGTTTAGCTTTGGGAAATGTACTGGGAATTTTGTATGAGATTATGTAGATGGGAAGGAAAATATCACAAGATTTTACTGCACATAAAATTTAACTTTAATTGGGTCTCGTAAATGTGCCTTATTACCCATGCAAAATCACTAGTCCCAGCCAAGGCCAATCCTGTTTTTATTTTGATCTCCTACCTTTTAGGGTATCAAAATAAAGGCAAAGGGGGGGGTCATAGAGGGCATGATCCTCCCCCAAAATCTTACAAAAATGTGCGAAACACGGTAATTCACGGTATAGCACGTCGGCTTTAATCGGTATGGGTCCACCCAAAAACTTCGGCTGCGGTATGACCCCCCCCCCCCAAAGTCTTGCGCCTGCTTCATCTTATTCCGGTGAGACAAACCAGAGATACAGCTTGACCTTTTGGTAGTACCAGCCACCCTACACTATGGAGGTCATTTAGGCTGCGTTTCCACCAGAAATGTGCGATGGAAATGTGTCGTGCGAGGATGTCTAGCTGTGCTGTGAAAATGTGTGGGGGTTTCCACCAAAGCTGTGCGATGAAAATGTGCCGACGAGGATGTGTAGCAGAGCTGTGAAAATGCGCATTAATGTGTGGTGCGAGGATGCGTTGCGAAGCTGTGAAATGTGTCGACGGGGGTGCGGTGTAGTGGGAGATTCCTCGCACACATCCCTCTATTGTTTTGTATGCGCAAAAATCTAACTCCGCTGAGCCGTTTCCACCAGAGCTGTGCTGACCGAGGCGAGGTAAATGAAGCGATTCTATTGGTTCTTTACAAACACATCCCTCGCTACGCATCCTCGCACATCTCTGGTGGAAACGCAGCCTTATACTGGACGTGCACGTGGACTACAATGAAATACATTGTAGTCCACGTGGCCAGTTGTAGTCGCGAGAAAAAGCCTAGAACCAATATATCCATGATCTGCAATAGATTGGAGAACACAGAAACACCTAGAATCCTCACCTTTATGTGTATACGGTGCCATGTTCAGGTCGTTGATGGGGAAAGAGACCCGTGCGCCCACCTTCGCGCTGAACATGAGCTCGTGGCGGAAGCGCTTCAGGTGAACACACAGCACTTCCGGAAGACGCACCACGCCCGACATCTTCACGCCGTTGCGCAGTTTGTTGCAGCGGGAACAACTGGTCAATAGAATCATGCCAATTTGAATCTTATGTCAGGGCCATAAAACTCACACAATGTACTATCGCGAATTTGCACACAGCTCAGTCAATATTGAATAATAAAACTCGAAAGTTTTATACCTACACAAAATCTTGATTTATTCATGAAAAAAAAAAAGTCTTATTCAATAATGTCTTCTCAAGGAAGTATCTCTATCTTTATATACTAAAAACACAGATAAATTACTATAGATGAACTAAAGCTAGCATTCGCACCGATTAATACAATCAAGGAATGCCATTCACAGAAAATGCTTTCATTTGCGTCCATATGAAGCACAAAAATAAAAAATAACAAAAATATGGACGAAAAAAACTGCTAGGGAGAATATGCGTCACATCCGCGCAAAACGGATTCTGTGACCGGAGCAGAGCCACGGCCAAATTACGTAGGAAAGTCCCGTTTTTAAACCGAACATACCCTATTTTGGTTTGTAACATTTTAAACTAAAATTAGTGCAAAAAACTTTGGAAATACAACTTATGACATTGGGAAGAAGTACTAACCTGTACATATTATCGCCTTTGAGTTCGTCGGCGCTGAAGAAGGCCGCGAGACAGTCTTGTAGGGACACCACCGGGCCGTAGAACCACGACCGCAGCCAACTTAGTAGCCACCACACCTGTTTGTATACATTATGTATTTATTCTATGTTCTGGTTTTGAAATGATTTTTTAGTATTATTTTCTTCGCAAGTGTGTTGAAAAACGTCGTATGATACACGTGTGTATTGATGATTACCGTCCTCGGCTCTCTCAATGGCGCCTCAGCGGTAATCACCAACATTACACACTTGTCTCATAATGTACTATTGCAACACACAATAGCACCTTTATGATATTCTTGAACGGCCTGCCAGCCTAGCATGACCACGATAGAAACGGGTTTTGTCTACAGAAGAATAGACAAAGTGACAGATTGTAAAAATATTTCTACTATTTTATGCATACATGAAGAAATGAAATGTTTCTACTCTTTAGCAAACAAAATTCTGATAAACCCTCAGATCATAGAAACAAGGAGATATGCCATCATAGCAAATTAGTACCGGAACAACTGATGCCACTTTTAGTACATTTTTCGACACAATTACGCCCATAATTAAGCGCTCCTTGTGAATAAAAAGATCTCCCACGCATTAAACATTCCGCATACCCTCAATCTATCACTGTTAATCGTCACTCAACACTAGCACTAAACTAAAACACTGTATTTATACCATCGATCGTGTTCGGTTCGTCGCCAGCGCGTACGTTTTTAATATGAGCAATTTGCTCAAGTTCAGGCATCAAGCTCGATAGCGCCGTGGCACATCTCCCTTGTTTCTATGATCTGAGGATAAACCCAAGCACGCTTCGCCGCATGCTCGGGCAGAAGAGATAACGATTTGATAGACAGAACCATGCACCGTACACTTTGTTTACCGTATTCTTTGGTAGAATAGAGATAGAATTGGTCATAATTGGCTAAGCGTGCTGGATAATCAATATTCCGCGAATAATAATCAGTGTTTACAGACAGGTGATATGGTACTGACCCATGACTCCTGAGTCCCATGCGGCACGTGGTGGTTGAGGATGGGCTGCTGGCAGCGGATCACCGCCAGGTGCTCGCGAGACGGGATGGGCAGCGACAGGTCTTGGAACGTCTCCACCCGCGTCGACACCTGACACAATATAGATAAAGTCAAGTCGGTGCCGAGGAAAGGTCACTACTGAAGCTGTCGCGGATGGAGTCGAGCAGAGCGCCTAACATGCGCGCCGCGACAAAATTTTGTCGACGCTTTTATCGTGCATTTGTCTCGTATTCGCACGAGTAAGAGCGAGACAAAACAGTCGACAAGATTTGTCGCGGCGCGCATGTTAGCCCTGCAGGACTACAAATTTCAAATCCTACATCCTCCAGATACCCGCGATGCATAAGTCACTCTTCCTCAGCGCAGACTTTTGGCGAACAGGAGTAGTGTTTAGACGTTACAGGGAAGCACGACCAAAACCGAATTCCCACGTTTAGTGTACAATTTGTAGGTGTTTTATTTATTATTAAGTATGTATGTTAGTCTATAAGGTATATATTTGTATGGGTCTCTGTAACCTGAGATAAATAAATAAATAAAATAAAAATAAAGTTAATTGCAAACTAAAAGTATGTCAAAGCTTAGTTTTGCTGTACTCTAGTTTGAAAGTTGTTAAAGAAATTACAAAAAGAGAGCCTTTTTTGCAGCGGAAGAATGATGGCATTACTCGGTATTAGTTATTCATAGTACTGCCCCAACGGCCGGCGCTCACATATGGGACGGCACGGCAAAGGATAATTTGAAGCTAACATTATATTCTAAACCTAATTTTAATAGATTTATAACTCATATTTGGTTGATATTGTCACAAGACTTGAACATACTGCGGGAGGCTTCGGCATGCTGCTCCATATTTACGTGTGCTTTTAAATATGAGCGCTAAGACTATTAAGTTAAAATTTCAAATATTTTAACTTAAAAAAAATGTGCTGTTCTGTATACGGGGTGTAACTGACAGCGTAACGAAAACTGAAACCATGGGTTCAGTACCTTTTTCTGAACCCGTAAGCGTTAAAATGTTGCGTCGTACATTAAAAAAAAAATACGAATTTGTTTGCAGATTTTTCAACGAACTGTAAAATCTCCAAACAAAATCGTAAATTTTTATAAAAGTCCGACTGAAAGGACACGGCAGACGCCCATAGAACGCTGGGCCTCAGATTGTGTATGTCGGTACAGATATGAAATTAGTTTGGTGTGATCGAGTATTTCAAGAGTATTTAAATTCATTTTTTATTTGTTTTTGTACGTAATTGGGTTAAAGAGAAATTTTCGTATTTGTGACAGTGAGGTTAAGTATGGTGTGAATGATCCAATGAAGTACAGCCCGACTAATGAGTTCTCAATTCAAAGGTTTTAGTTGCTGTCGAAATAATATTCCGTGGAGGCACGCGCCAGCCAGCATGCACCCGTTTTTGTGTTATTGGTTTTTTCAAATTGTCAACGGCATAATCATTTTATTTCTTATTTATTTCGATTTTTGATTCCAATTCTTAATCTCTAAGATAAATTAGGCAAATATATTTTTATTTTTCGTTAAGCTTTTATTACTGTACCATATCAAGCCCAAAACTACCAACGTCCTTTTCAACTCTGATGGTTTCAGAATAAGGTACTATACACCCCGTAGTATTAACAATTAAAGTAGTAGTCGGTGACACTATGGGTGTTATACGTGTGCGGTGATACATACCCTGTTGCAGATGAGGCACTGCACGGAGGAGAGCAGCTTGCCGTCGAACACGTCGGAGATGACGCTGCGGAACCGCACGCCCGAGCTTCCGTCCCCGCCGCCCAGCGGCAACAAGCTCTTACTGGAAGGTGATACATAGCATTATACAGGTTACTGGAGAGGCTCGTGGCTAAATGACAGCCGCACTGATCGATCGATCTGCGAGGTTAAGCTACGCTTGCCGCGGTCAGTCCTTGGATGGGTGACCGTTCTTAACACATCGAGACCCCTCCGTGCCTCGGAGAGCACGTTAAGCAGTCGGTCCCGGTGGTCATAGGAATATCTTTGACAGTCGTTACGGGTAGTCAGGAGCCCAAAAGTCTGACAACTGGTCTAACATTCGAATAGCGGTGTTCCCCAATAATTGGGTTGTGGAGGTCAGATGGCAGTCGTTCCATGTAAAATATTGATATACAGCCGCAACCAGTTAGACTGGAAGCCGACCCCAATCATGTTTGGGAAAAGGCTAGGCGGATGATGATACAGGGTGGCAGGTTAGACAGTGGAAATATTTAAAGGGGTCATTGTACTCATCATCATGAACAACTTTTACTATGGGATCAATCCTGAAATCGCGAAAAAAAAATCTGCTGTTCCATACATTTTGTTGAGTTATGTGAACATAAATGTATGGAACAACTGATTTATTTTTTCGCGATTTCAGGATTGTAGTAAAAGCTGTTCATAACGATGAGTACAATGACCCCATAAAATATTTCCACTGTCTAACCTGCCACCCTGTATTAGGAAGTGACTCCCTGCCGGCGCTGGCACCTTAAAAATAACGCCGTTGGGAACCGTCAACGGCAGTACATTGCTGCCGACAGCCGAGATTAAAAACATCGGCTGCCGGCGCCACCGGCTCCCATAGTAGACACCGGAGGGGGCAGAGGGGTTAGGAGGGGGGGGGCAGGGGGGAAGGGCAACGGCCGACGTAGGTCCGCTTCGCGGGGCAGGTACAGACACGGCTTTTTTACAATTTTATAATAGTATAGAATAGATGAGTTACATCAGATTTTTTTAAATATGTAATACTAACTGGTGTTCGGTCCTGGCGTCGGGCGCGTCGCTGGCCCCGCTGGAGCAGGTCTCGTAGCGCTCCTCGGCCTCGCTCGACCACGACAGCGACGACTCCGACCCGCACAGACCCTGGTTCTGGCCACGGATGGATTCTGACCATAAATGATAACAGATGATTAACACGTCACACTCCAAATAATGAAACACAACAGATAAACAATGGTTCCTGACTTACTGGTAGGTCAGCGGGACTTGAGAGGTTAATTTATTTATCTTGCAATTAGCTGACCCCTCCTCGGCTTTGCACGGGTAAAGTTTAGTTTACCATCGCGCGTTGGTAATACTGTGTTATTTCTTAAACTATACGTCCAAAAACCGGCCAAGTGCGAGTCGTACTCGCGCACCGAGGGTTCCGTATTAATTTTGGACGTATAAAGTGAAAAAAACCGGACCGCATAACTAAGTTTGTTTGTCAAGGAATTTTGACGATTTTGAAAAAACTGTAATAGTTAGGAACATCGTTTTATTTTTGGTGCAATATCTGGGTCAATTCCTATCAACTCTAATTATTTCAGATTTTTCGCTCCGCAAACTTCGGAGATAAGGGGGGGAATGGTATTTTTTCAAACATTTTTCATCATAAGTCGAAAACTGTGAGACATAAAATAAAATAAAACATATTTTGAAATGTGCAAATCAAGCTCTTTCATATGATATGTCACTTGACCTAGTAGGTCAAGTGACATATCATATGAAAGAGCTTGATTTGACCCCACTTTAAAATTTCTGACCCCCACTCCGGCCCCTTTTGCAACGAAAATAAAAATATTTTTTGACTTTTTCATTTGCAATAAAGTTGGACAAGCATCTTTTATAACTGTTCCAAAGGGCACTGGCAGACGCCCATAGAACGCTGGGCTTCAGATTGTGTAAGTCGGTACAGATATGAAATTAGTTTGGTGTGATCGAGTATTTCAAGAGTATTTAAATTCATTTTTTATTTGTTTTTGTACGTAATTGGATTAAAGAGAAATCTTCGTATTTGTGACAGTGAGGTTAAGTATAGTGTGAATGATCCAATGAAGTACAGCCCGACTAATGAGTTCTCAATTCAAAGGTTTTAGTTGCTGTCGACATGATATTCTATGGAGGCACGCGCCAGCCAGCATCCACCTGTTTTTGTTTTATTGGTTTTTTCAAAATGTCAACGGCATAATCATTTTATTTCTTATTTATTTCGATTTTTGATTCCAATTCTTAATCTCTAAGATAAATTAGGCAAAGAACAATAAAATTTATTTTTATTTTTGGTTAAGCTTTTATTACTGTACCATATCAAGCCTAAAACTGCCTATGTCCTTTCAAGTCGATAGTTTTAGTAGTTGCTGAAATAAGCAGGTGTGACAGACAGAAAAACAGACAGACGAAGTCGCACCATAAGGGTTCCTTTTTTACCATTTTGATACGGAACCCTAAAAAATTATATACAGTAAACGGCAAAATACATTTTCATCCCACCATCTCGGAAAGAGTATTTTTGCTCTTCGATATCTGAGTGCAAAAGCCGTTTTTATTCTCTAGACTAGACGATAAAGTAAATTGAATTTAGAACATCGTGTGCACTAAGTTTGTGAATTCAAAACATCACTAAACCTATTCTACCTCCATGGTGCCGAATTTATACTACAACCTTTTTTTCCTCGCTGAGGTGGGATGAAAAGTTACGTGTTGCACTCGAGTGCAAAGATTTTTCACCTTGTGCTCTTTTAATTCCCTCACTAACGCTCAGGATTTTAATTTTTGAATCCTTCGCATGCTCGGTCATCAAAATTGACCACGTGGTTAAAAAGCAACTTTGCACTCTTGTATAACAAATAATTATTATCTTGCAATTGAGCACCGGTTGGCATGTTGCTGATATTTGAAATAGGTATTATGTATTACTATTCAAGTATTACGTAAGCATCAAAGGGGGGTGGGGGGTGTTGCTTTGCTTATTTTTGATGACATGGGGAACAGGTAACGGGAGGGTATGGATGGTCAGCAATATTTATTTTCTGTTTCTGATTTTTCTCCCTACCCCACTTGACAAAGCTTAGGTAAATTAGCACTACCTATTCAGTCACTATCAGTATCACTGCTCATAAGGTAAAATCGCGGACTCAAATATACAGTTAAGTTACACTATTTATTATATAGGTACTTACCGTTGGGTTGCGGTGAGTACATGTTGTATTGCAGATGGTGTGTGCCCGCGAAGCTCGCCGACCGCCGATGTCGAGACGCAATAGGCTCTTGTGTTTGCACCCTGCATAAGATATAACAATTAAAAGCCGTATACAATACATCAAACTGTTCTAGTGACAAACATTGATAAGTTATGATATAAAAACTTCCCTAAAAAGCCGATGTTGCACCAATGTAGCAATTCCTTGAAAATTATTGCACCATCTATTATTATCAGATAATTATATGATTTTTTTATTTATGTATAACTTCAACAGAAAGCGTCTGGACTCAGTTTTAATAGGTATTCTTTTTCATTTATTTACATAAGCATAGGTGATATATTAATAATAGTTGAATCTAGGGAAATCTATAGGACAATAATAAATTTGTTAATACCTCAAATAGCCTTCAGTTCTTGACTCGCTGTATGACGATGGCGCGGGAGATTTTCGCCTCATCCTGGCGAAGAATGGAGCATCGCTTGCTGTCGAGAATAACAAAAAAACGATTTAAATACATTATGTGTTCCTGCACGATTTTGTCTAAGGCCGAGATAAATAAATGCTACTTAGCACGTGCTTTGGCTAAGCTATGTTCCCGTCTCTGTCTTGCACTTGCAGTTGCAAGTTGCGCGACAGTGACAAGAATACTGCTTAGCGAAAACACGTGCCAAGTAGCGTCTATTTATCTCAGCCTAAATATTAAGGAGGATGTTCTAAAGCCAGCGAAATTCAAATATTCTTTTGTTTTTTGCAAACTGCAGCTGTTTTTCATCGTATGTTGGTCAAAATACAGACGACGCTGTCGCCGATACACCACTGCATACACTGCGATACACCACAATTATTGGTAGTTGTAAGTGTTATATTGCTGCTATGACCTTCTATTATTCGTGAGCAGCAATGTAACACTAACAGCTGCCAATAATTTAGTAGTTGGCTGTTGTTGGTGTTACATTGCTGCAAACTTAATTAGGTATGTAGATTTATATTACCTATCTATACTAATATTATAAAGAGGAAAGATTTTTTGTTTGTTTGTACCGAATAGGCTCCGAAACTACTGGACCGATTTTAAAAATTCTTTCACTAATAGAAAGCTACACTATCACTGAGTAACATAGGCTACTTTTTATCCCGAAAAAATGCATAGTTCCTGTGGGACACGCGGACGAAGTCGCGGGCGAAGTGCTAGTACTATATAAAATAAAATGATGGGTGACCGTTCTTAACACATCGAGACCCCTCCGTGCCTCGGAGAGCACGTTAAGCAGTCGGTCCCGGTTGTCATAGGAATATCTTTGACAGTCGTTACGGGTAGTCAGGAGCCCAAAAAGTCTGACAACTGGTCTAACATTCGAATACCGGTATTCCCCAATAATTGGGTTGTGGAGGTCAGATGGCAGTCGCTCCAATGTAAAATATTGATATTCAGCCGCAACCAGTTAGACTGGAAGCCAACCCCAATCATGTTTGGGAAAAGGCTAGGCGGATGATGATACTATATAAAATAAAAAATTCCACTAGAAATATGCAATAGCGCCATCTTGAGCTGATGCCTTGGACTTGCCACGGACGAAATGGACGGCAAAGTGATCCGTTTTTTCTTTTGAACTACGGAACCCTAAAAATCTAGACTGGAAGCCGACCCCAACAATAGAAAAGGCTAGGCAGATGATGGTTGAACGTGCGCCAGTTGAGGCCCTAGCCAAGTTGCTTTTCTGTTAGCGTTCACGCCAAACGCTACGGATAAAATGTATGGAAGTGACATTTGTGAGTCACGTGACTTTTCTGCAGGTAATGTCACTTCCATACATTTTGTTCGTACCGTTTGGCGTAAACGCTAACAGAAAAGTAACTTGGCTAGGGGTGCTGATAGCCGATGGTGTAGTTATCATTCTACCTACACGTGCACCAGGGCACCAAGTCTGCTAATGCAATTGTCACAATCGTGTCAGAATAGTCTCTCAATGACATCGTTTTGACCAATGACGAAAGAGATAGTCTTACTCTAAGCCAATGACCGCTTAGGTTTTGACTGTTATGGTGTCGTTATGACAACATTCTTACACAATTGCAATAGCAGAATTGGGGCCCAGGTCGAGCACTCACCGCCGGAGGAGGCGGCCCGGCGCCGCACGTGCACGCCCCGCGGGTCCTGATGATCGCCGTCCGCGTCAGAGCCGAGCTTGTCTTCCGATGTGCTGTCCCACACCTAACAGGGAGATTCAGTTAAGAGGGCTCTTACATTTTGTCACCTGTCTCGCTCGCACAAAACCGTATTTTTAAGAATGTTAAATGAAAAGACGCATTTTTGAAAAATATATTCTTATAATGTTCTAGATGATAATATTAAATTAACAGGTAAATAATTCAAATTCAAATTCAAAAGTCATTTATTCAAAGTGGGCTAAAGCCAATTAGCACTTTTTGAACATCAATATACATTAGACAGCCCCCAAAAACGCCCACCCTTCACCGCTTCCTAGTGTTTTAGCTGCGAAGAAGAAACGGCGCAACAAACTCCGCAGCAACACGATTCTGTCTTTCAGTTACTTTTGTTTTAAAAAATTATATAAATTTTATATAAATTATATAAAATAAAAACACATTTCTATTGTGTCATCTAATCAATTTAGGAGCAGTTATACAGGATGATAGTTCTGCAGGATATAGGATGATAGTTCTACAGGTGACAAAATGTAATAGCCCTCTTAAAAAATAAAATCGGACAAGTGCTATATCTGCGACACGCTATGATGGCCAATTCGACGTTTGTCCGCTCATAAAGTTTCGTAAAAATTAACAACTTCTTTTGAAAGAACGATTGCTGTACTTTATTGAAAACAGTGACGCGTCATTATTGACTTATTAGGTTTCCGTTTTTCCTTTTGAGGTGCGGAACCCTAAAAATGGAAAGTCTTTATTGTCACTAATGGATACGGTGTATTCTTTGAACTGGAAATAAGTCCGGCATCATTTCAAGTTTTTTAATACAATTAAACCTTTATGGTACAAAGTCTAATTCCCCAGTTCCCTAAAGCCTTTTCTACGAGACCAAATCAAAATAAGAAATTTGGATGTGTTACCTACCCCTTCGGGAACGAAGCGTGATGTTACGGTATTTACCGGTTCTTTGAGCTCCTCGTGCAGCTGGTCCATGAAGCATCGCAGGAACTCCTGCGTGTCATGTTGATGGTAACCACGAAACATTGGATGCACCTGTCAAGGATAAGGTAAATAAATGATTTTTTTAGCTTGCTCAATATTTTTTCTTTGGGTTTACAAATAGGTATAAGTATCGGCAGGGATCTTGATCACAGATCGCGCATGTACATTTTTGACCCAATAGACAATAGACAGTTGACAATACGTAATAGAGAATAGTCCAATAGACGACGAGCATCGACTGAAGAACCAATCGCGTGCAGCCGCGGCGCCCCCCGTCTTCTTCATTCCGCCAAAGAGACCGAAAAACCAGCTGCGCAGGTGACGTTTGTGATCATATTTCACGCCGCGACGTATACTATGCGGTAATACAAGTCATTTCCAAAATTTTGTGGGTGTTACCAAACTGTTTTTTGGCCGTTATCAAACTGTTGTAGCAAAACTTTTGTAAATTGGACCATTAGTATTATTTAATATTGTATTGTATTGTTTCGTAACGAACCACTTGTAAACCAAACTTTAGAATAAAAACTGTGGTCCAATTTACAACAGTTTTGCTGCAACAGTTTGATAATGACCAAAAAACAGTTTGGTAACACCCACAAAATTTGAAAATGACTCAATAGCCCAAAGACTCGGACAGGTGAGCAAGAGGTCGCGAGTTCGATTCTTGCTGGTTGCTCTAATAATGAGGGACCGTCAATTTACAAGCGTATTATGGTATCAATTGTTACTCACATTACGAATGCCATACAGGATGCCATTAGGTACAACGTAGCCTCTTGTCTTCCTACTCCACATCTCTTTTACTAATTTTTGGTATGCTCTGTAAAGAATAATTTATTGGTTACGTATGCATGATGATGAAGCATTACAAGTCGCGAAAATTCGCTTCAGATAATCCAGAAAATATGCATTTACGTCAACACCATAAAGACTTCAGCATTTTAAGATATCGCACATGCGCAAGAAAGGTGTCACAACACATAATAATACGAAATTGAGTTATGTATGCCATCTGAAGGCAATTACAAACTTGATCTGCTAAAAAAATCTCATAATTATAGTGTGATTCCTCGCTGAGAGATGGCATTTAATACAGAAATTTTTTAAAGGAATTCTAGGATCTAAAAAAAAGAAAATCGTGTTTTCCCAAAAACTACATTTATTGTGTTGTGACACCTTTCTTGCCGATGTGCGATATTGTAATTGTATAGGGTTAAAATAAGCACGCATGAACCAAAAGGACTACCTTCCAATAGCATTTTTGCTTTATGGGTTCCTATTGTCCTTTTAAATTACGGAACCCTAAAAATAAGGGGTTCCGTATAAACTGAATTGTGTACGTAGGATACATTGTGTAAAATAAAATATTTCACTAGAAATATGCAATAGCGCCATTTATGAGCAAGATAGTCTATTACATACTTCGTCAAGTGGCACCATCTATGCGCAGATGCCTCGGAATTGCCACGGACAGACGGACGCTAAAGTGCTACTGTAAGGCCGCGGCTGCACCGGTAAGCGCGAGGCGACGCGACGGCGATTTCCTGAAAAAATAAATTTCGCTTGTCGTTTCTGCAGTGCGGCCACCGACATGTTTATATGAAGTTGTTTTCACGAAATCTCCGCCGCCGTCGCGTCGCGCGTACCGGTGCGGCCGCGGCCTAAGGGTTCCTATTTTCCTTTTAAAGCACAGAACCCTAAATAAAAATAGTCTGGGGTGGTGGATACCTGCTGATCCCAGGCTTCTTGTCCGCTGCGAGCACGGAGACTGCGGCTGCGCACTCCAGGAAGTATGACGTCAGAGGCGCAGTGTTGCTGAGCGCCTGAAGCGCCGCGTTCATGTAGCACGTGTTGCCCATGTTCTGCAGCCCCACCAGACCTGACGCATGCGGATCTGAGTGAGTGGGCGAGAAGGGTTGGGGCTGGGTATCATTAAAATCGCACTAATATTATAAATGCAAAAGTTTGTGTCTGTGTGTGTGGTCCACCGGTTTAGGCTGTGCGTTGTCCTTGTCAGTCAGTCGCGATAGATTTATAGTCGATTTTTGACATAAGTTCTATAGAAGTAATGTCAAAAATCTATCTCTAATGTCCGATTTTTTACAATCTAATAAGAAGGTAAACAAACAAGTCAATAACTTGTTTAGTGATGTCCAATCGTAGAGCCAATTACAGTTCAATTAAATAATTGAACGATTCGATTTTATTAATTGAATAAGTTATAAACGTTTTTTTATTATTTCAATTGATTTTATTGATCTATGACCTAAAAATAATGTGTTTGATTGCGAATGAATTTCACATTGTTTTAAACATATAGAAAAAACGATTTATTAATCGATTACAAATATTTTAATTGAATAAATTGAACTATGTTTTTTGAACAGCACTCAAGACCATACATAATATATGATTTTTTATCTGTATTCTAACCTCACTTTTCGTCTAAGAAAGACTAGGATATTTCTTCTATTTTTCAAATACAATTATTTAATGCTAATCAAACGAATGTTGTTGGAAAAAGTGGTGAGGTATCAAGCTGAAACCTTCAAAATACGGATTGATGTGTTACGAATTCTATTTAGTGAGTGTTTGTGTGATCATTATATCGAATTTAGGTTTGTTGACCTTCTTATTAGATTGTAAAAAAACGGACCTTAGTAGGGTAAAGTATCGATAGATCGATTATTGGGAGCGGCCAATAGATAGGTAAGAGCTCACCTCTAGGGCGTGCGTCGTCTTCATAGTCCATGTCGTGCGTGTCCGGATCAAGTTCGTCGTCCGCCATGGTCAGCCCGACGGCGCCCAGCCGCCCAGGAGATTCTGCACGTGTGGAGTCTGGACTTGCCTGCGTCGAGTAAACAAAGATAAGTTTATAGTTTCAAAGTTGATTTCAGATTATATTAACATTTTGATAGCTTCATACGCATCACCGCTTAACATTAGGCGAGGTGGCGGTCAAACGCAAGCCTACCATATATTTAAAAAAAAGCTTTCTTAAGAATTCTTTCTGTGAGAAATATTGCCCCATCCAGTCTTTCGTTTATCGTAGGTGCATTAACAGATTTAATCTCCGTATGTGCATGTGAGGGTTGAATATGTAAACAGGTGTTAGTGCAAATACACAGACCCGGGACAACTACTTATATTTTATAATAATTTTACGATTGAATGGAGTAAGGGCTAAGACTCGTAACGCAAAACCCAATTAGTACTAAAATTATTTTCCTTATGTTGGTTTTGGCAAACCTATTTGATGCTACAGTAATCAAATTCCGTCAGGTGGACCGTCAGTCGATATTGGTCATTGTACTCACCGCATACGCCAAGGCTGCTCTGATGTGGACCTCTTTCTCGCACAGGTAACACCATATCCGCTCCGTGGACACGTTCATGTGTACGCAATGCAGAGGAAAGTTCTGGAACAAACAGATTAGCTGCGCTCATCAAACGACCTAAGATGACAGACAGACAGATGCCATGGAGTTCAATCCTTCTGGTGCTTACACGAAGGTTTTAAATATATAAATATAGTACAAAACGTCGCATTTCGTGGTTTGTGCGCTTAGTTTTTTTAAACTACGCAATGGATTTTAATGCGGTTTTCACCACCATTTACAGACTTTATTCTGGAAGGTTGATGCGTATAATACGTTAATAATTAACTTAGACACACAAATATCGCATCTTTTTTAAACCTTATATTTGCAATTTATTATTTAAGTATGTAACAAAATCAATTCGCTCTTAACCCTATGCCGTAAAATAATTAAAATGAATTATTACAAAAATATATTTTGTGACAAAAGTTGGTTCATTTAATGATTCATTGCTCTTTAACTGATTCAGTTCACAATAATAATAATATTCTGACTTGCACAAATACAACTTACTCAGACATTACAAAGAAGATTTCATGTCTAATACATTTGTTTGCTATTTTTAGCTTCCATTTATACTTAAATAACGTACAAAGCGCTTTGTAAGGCCCTTTATACAGATCATTGTATAGTCAAACGTAAATGCTACGATTATTTTCCGCTGAATGGTTCCAGTTTCCAGTTAGCCCATTCTAAAATTGCGTGCGTAAAAGAGGGACTGGGCCATTTTCTATAATCTAAGGCCATAATTCACCACGGCAGTGGGGGTTGGTGGATGTCACATGTATTTGAATTTTTGGTTTTAGGACATGCCGATTTCTTCACGATGTTTTCCTTCAGTTTTTAGAATATTACCTACATAAAATAAATTGTGTGCCTACCTAGGTTTGAACCCACGACCTACGGCTAGTAACTCGATACTGCAATTATACTACATTTTAATGTAGGGCAATACAATCACCATTAATCCTACCGTGAGATTAAGTATGGTCCATTTTTACTACGTTTTTATTAGGCGAATCACACACCGCCCCGCGCTACGTTGCGGGGTGCGTGGCGACGGAACAAAAATCCCGCGCGTGAATGCGTTTTCAGTGTGTTGCACCATGCGTGATTTCTATACAAATACAGGTACTTGCAAACAACGGTACATCACGCACCCCCGCGCTACGCTGCGTGATGCGGGGCAGTGTGCAAATCGCCTTAACTCGCTTTTTAGACATACAGATAGATTCACACATTTTATTGCAACTTAATTATAAATTTATAATCTACAACAATTTTCAGGGAATGTGCCAAGGCGGTGCATGAAACTGCGTTACTTTTGGCGACGGACTACCAAGTCATATACGATTTAGTACAATAATAACCCACTTCCTGACTGTTGTTAATACCGAATTTTATACTTGGTCTCGAGCTGGGGCGATAAAATCTCGCTGTCACAGTTTATAATGGTACTAGTACTTTGCCCGCGACTTCGTCTGCGTGACCCACAGGAACTGTGCATTTTTTCCGAATAAAAAGTAGCTTGTGTTACTCAGCGATAGTGCAGCTTTATATTGGTAAAATAATTTTAAAATCAGTCCTGTAGTTTTTTATAATAGTATGATCGTAACATAACGTGTAATTGCCGTCATTGTTGCAATGTGAGAGACAGATGCAAGCTAAGAGTTATGACCATGGAATTAATATGGTACCGAAATACTATCTTACAACTGGAATGCTGACAAGTACCCAAAATTCGTTTTGGAAAGAGAACTTATACGTAGTTAGTGGTATCCCTCTCTCACATGTAGTTAATAGAAAAGGACACCACTACGTATTGGTGTTATTTTCTAGGACCATTTTTTCGTACGAAAGTTTCGTTTTTTTGCGAAGGTTCCGACTTTCGGTATTAAAACGGGAATGTTGCCTTTATAGTATCTACACTATTATAAAATTGTAAAAAAGCCATGTCTGTACATTGAAGATATTCCAGAAAAAACAGTCGGGATAGGGTACTTGGACGTAACCATACCCAAAAAAATTTTTTTAGAATTTTTGTCTGTTTGTCTGTTTATCTGTTTGTCTGTTTGTGCGCGCATCTCGCAAAAAGTACTAAACGGATTTTGATGTGGTTTTCACAGTTCGATAGCTTAGGGTCCAACTTAAAATCTAAGCCACGTTTCATCTGATTCCGCTGAAAAAAACCATAGATACAGCTTGACCTCTTGGTAGTACACTAGCCAACCTACACTACGGAGGTCATTTAAACTGGTCAGTTCATTGTAGTCCACGCGGACGGAGTCGCGAGCATAAGTCTAGTAATTAATATAATTAGAAAACTACTTACCTAAAAACTAGTGATGAAACGATTACGATTAATCGTAATCGTCGATTATTTTTGTGTAATCGTGACGTTTATTCAAAACATGTATTTTTTCTAAATTAATCATGTATTTATCACAATCAACACTCCTAAAGATATCACACGTGTAGATATCTAAACTAAACACATTTTTCTGTGATTATTGCCTTCCTTCCGACTATTTGTATCACAAAAAATATATTTTGATGCGCATTGAGTAGTTCAGTATTAATTTGATTTCAATATGAACCACATCATTGAAAGTTTCACTGGATTTAACTTACTAACATTACATATTTTTAGTGTTCCATGCCAAAATTGTCAAAGACAGCTATTTATCCGACTGTCCCAGAAAAAGAGTAATGTTTTTCTGGTATATGTATGTTCGTCAGTTCTTTTGTAATGTAACCTCATGAAGTCTGAACGGCTTGACGGCTTTTAAAGAGACATGTCATCAGATTTGTCTTTATATTGAAGTGTCACAGGCTACATTTTATAGTAAGTAACAATATCAGTACCTACGTTGCTTACACAAATAAAATAATAATCGAAAAACTTCGAAAAATTATTTGTGTGTAAAGAGAACAGAAAATATCTACCTAAACAAAACGTATTTAAAATCAAATCTAGGGCTACAAATATTTCTGGTCAGTTTGTGAAATACTTAATTCGTAAACAGAGCATCTAACGTCATTTTATGTTTCGATCAGCTTCCGCCCGCGGCTTCGCCCGCGTTTTTGGGATAAAAAGTAGCCTATATGTTATTCTGATGTATATGTATAAGCTACCTATATTACTGTAAAGTTTCATCAACATTCAGTAGTTTTTGTGTGAAAGAGTAACAAACATCCATCCATCCATCCACACATACATCCTCACAAACATTCACATTCGTAATATTAGTATGATAGCTTTATATTTTGAAAGCGTTCGTTATTTTTTTTTCGCTTTAATCTTCCTATTTCTAACGGCTGACATAGCTGTTAAAGTGATTCCTGTTGAAAAAGTAAACCTGTATACTTATTAATGTACATCTTACTAGTTTGTTTTGCACGCAGTCACGGTTTTTATTTTATTTGTTAGCTTTTTTCGAAAAAAAAATATAAACCTTAAAATATTTTAACTCGCGCTCTCAATGTGTTTAAATAACCAATTAACATGAAAAGGAATAAACATATGATTTTTTTTTGTAATAATCGTAATCGTAATCGACGATTATTACGGGCAATAATCGTAATCGCTAAGTGATAATCGTTTCAACACTACTAAAAACATCCGTTATAACCACATTATGGTTGATGAAGCGAATAATTACCTAGGAGTTTATCAAAACAACAATCAATATAATCGATTGAGTTGGAGCGCAGCGGAGACCAATCATTAATCTATGTTGATTGAGTTCATTCTATTAATTTAGTCATAGCAGCAATAATGTAGTTAGGCGTACCTATGCTTTCCGTACTTAGTCTCCCGAATGGGCCAGCAATTTACACTTAACCTTGGGAATGAAGAGTGGTAAAAAAAAAGGAAAAAAAAATTATCAACAGGTTCTATCTATTTTTAAACATGCATGATACTCAAAATATTTTTATTCGCGTTTTAATTATATTCATACCTTTTGGTGCAGAGTGCTATGGTCATTTTTTACTTCAGAGCAGCCGATGTGATGGCAATCGGGCTGCAAGCAGATCCAGAGGTTGGGGCCAGGGCAGCCGCAGTCGAAACATGTTAGTGTCTGTGAAAAACAGCAAATGTAAATTTTTTTTATAAAAATTGTTATAGTAAAGGCTCTAAATATTTAAGAGTTGTATAAAGGTGGAGAATGAATAAAATGATCCTTGAAATCATGAATAAAAATCAATTGTTCTATACAAAAATCACTTGATAAAATGTATGGAACAACTGATTATTTTTCATAATTTCAAGGTTGGTCCTGTAGTTAATCAAACTAGTATTGAATTCTTCATTCAATATATTTCTTGTTTAACCTTACACCCTGTATAATTAAAAAAAAATTTTAGGCTGCTAATTATTATGCCGAGCAAGTTTCTAACACAGAACTTTGCAATGGCTTATTAATAGATGGACTTTGGATAAGGGTTTGTGATACCTTGTCAGACATCATAGTCATGAGATTATATTTATGTCATATTTATGTTGCAGCATGTTGCATAATAAGCAACAGTAGAAGGCAGCAAAGTTTTATGTGCCTCCTTAAATTAAGAAAAAGGACAATACACTTAGTTTGTATATATGCCAAAAAAAATAATTCTGCAAATAATATTTATAACATTATAATTTATAAATGTATAATACTCCTTCTTCTTCTGGCCTTATCCCATTTCTATTTGGGGTCGGCTCTCCTAATCATTCTTCTCCAAAGGTGTCTTTTCTGGGTTGTCGTTGGGTCTATAAATGTATAATACTACATTTTTAAAAACAATATTAATATCATATGTAAGATTGACTGGAGAATTTAGATTTAGATCCAGAGAGATCCAGAATAGCTCATACCATAAAGAAAAGATCGGGCATCAGCTATAAACTGATGACCCAGGGTTTGTCACAACACAAACATAAGTATTATTGTCTGTGGTAAGATCTTTGATCTTTTGATGCTGTTTTACTAGTTGTTTTTATTTACATAACAAGTTTTGAAAAAGTGACTGAATAATATAAAATGTTTGAATATATTAACATTACTCATTAACTTTGTTATAATAGGTACATTGAACATCTAACAAAGGCTTGTTGTGTAGCGCTAAGTTCTTGAACCAGATCTAATTGCAATTAAAATTCTCATTAGTATGTTGAACAAATATCAAGGCATGATTATAATGTTTAATGTCAATTATTGCAAGATAAGACAAGTATGTAATGCTGGAAATTATCTTAAATGAGAGTGTTGTGCTTAATTCTATCTAATAAATAGACTTCAGTATATAAATTGAATTAATATCAGCAGATGTAGCAATAAGACATTTAAGAATTTATTCTAATGTAACCTTTATGTTTATACTAAGTAATTAATGAATAGCAGGTTGCATACAATAAAAAAAACTATAAATTGCGATCTATAGCCACATAATAAGTAAAAAATGTAAACACACACAACTGTGAGGAGGTATTAAATACATCAAATGAGCCATGTTAAACATGCCATCATTATTCGCAGTTTGTGTGTTTTTCCAAAGATTACTCGGTGGCCCGAGCGTTACACAATGATAACTAGACTGAACTAAGAATGCTAATTACAAAATGACATTATATTTTGAGGTTAAGTTTCATGAAAATTATTAATAATTACCTCTTTTGCCAGTTTTGCCTGCCACAGCTCCTTCCCGAGAACATCAGCTAGTTTATTTAGATGTTCACACGTCACTCCTTTATCCATTTTAAGAATACACTATTTTTTACGTAAATAAGAAGACCAGTATACTGATTCACAAATATAGGCTTGTAAATAAAGGACATATTCTATATTACGGCGAAACAAAACAAGAAAGAAATTACAGCAGGAGGTACTAGAAACAAATGGTTAAGTTTAAAGGGAAACATTTCGGAAAAAGGGCTAATAATTGAATTAGATTACAGAAATTTTCTACAACACAAAACCTTCCGTGACGAGCGAAAAGTCAGCCCTCCCTCCTTCAAAGTGTTGCCATCAATAATTTCAGAATTCCATTAAACAGGTTGGTATTTTCCGTCTAAAATCCGTCAGGATTAAATATTTTTCCGTCAATAAAATCCGTCAAACAAAAGATGCAATGGATACATAATTTTAAATTAGTTTTTAGTTATAAAGTTAAGACTATATAATTTTATTATGAAATCCCAATCAAACTAAATCTTATCGTCTGTATTGTAAAAAAATCACAGGTAAATGCTTATAACCAGACGTCAGGGAAGTCCCAAAGCATAGACTTTGAATGCCACTAAATGCAATATGACCCTTTTCAGCATAATTCAGCATCATATTAAGACTTTTTTAGACAAAACTATTCCCGTTAATAAATCCGTTAGCCGTCAGAAAATATTTTCTCCTGTTAGTGCCTTACCCTAATCCGTAAATCCGTTAAGTTGGCAACACTGCTCCCTCACCCTCATATTTGATTCGTATCTAATTCGAATGTTTCGTTCGATTCCTATAGCACTTTCTCACTTAATCACTTTAGTTAGAAAGAAAAAAAGATATTCGACTTCGTTGTCGATAATTATAAGTACGCGATCAGCGATATCGAATAGGATGTCAGCAGTCAGATACTTGGAACTTCTAACCGTGTCTGTATACTGTGTGAATACTGTCATTTCTTGTTGACAGTGATACAGTGATGTCACTGTAAAGTACACCGTGAGTACACCGCGCATTGGCGCGATGTTTTGATACAGTGACGTCACTGAAGCGTCAACCAGTCAACTCTTCCCTAGTCACGCACGCACACTACTACAAATCCAGAACCGCACACGAAATCGAAAAAAAAAAATCGATATATATCTATATATCGGTGAAATTTTCAAAAAATATTAGTACTTTACGAAATTCTATTGTTTGTTTTTACAAGTTTATTTTAATAAATCTGTTAGTATTATTACTATTCATAAAAGTAGTGTGCGTCTTACTAAGAATTCCTTTCGGCGCTGAGTTACAACGTTTTTAACCTTAGATCATAGAAACAACATAGAAACAAGGGAGTTGTGCCATGGCGCTATTGAGCTTGATACTTTAGTTTGGTCATTTTGACGAGCATAGTACAAAAGTACACGCTGGCGACAAACCGAACACGATCGATGATATAAATACAGTGTTTTAGTTTAGTGCTAGTGTTGAGTGACGATTAACAGTGTTAGATTCAGGGTGTGCGGAATTTTTAATGTGTGGGAAATCTTTTTATTCACAAGAAGCGCTTGTAATCGTGTCGAAAAATGTACTAAAAGTGGAAATAGTTATTCCCGTACTAATTTGCTATGATGGCATAACTCCTTGTTTCTATGATCTGAGTTTTTAACGATGTTAGAAGTGTTCTTTCAGCACCTATTCTCGTTCACATGTCCCTGACATTACTTTATCACTTAAATCTAAAAACTGTGACATTTTAATCAATGGCGACTATGGTCTTGCTACTGAAAATATATCGTTTTTGATACGTTTTCGATAATTGATATTTTATATCGATATATCGATGTATCGAAATAATAAATACCGCCAAAAAATATCGATATATCGAACAAAAAATATCGATATATCGATACATCGATATTTTTTCTTCAAGCCTACAACACCGTCAAACATGCACAAACAAACTATCTCTACACACGTGGAAGGTTGGAATAGTTGGACTGTTGGACGATCGTGTGTAGCCGGCATTAAATCTATTCTCCATGCTTTCAAAGTTTCAATAAAACCATAAATAACCACCCCAATCTCATTTATATTTTAATGTACTCTGTGAATAAAACTGCTTCACTACTTAAGTCAATTAATGTCAATGTCAGTTTGACGTTTCAGTTCCCAATGTTGTTGCGATCGATTGCGTAGAAAAGTTTTCTATTTTATACATAAACACTTTGTTATAATTATTTCCTTTAAATGCTTCATTGAGCACCAATAGTGGCGTAAGAAGAGACAAATTAGCAGTCGCTACGCAATGACTTCGGCTTCATCGAGCAGCGCCCGATCATTGTTCGCCGAATCAAAACAACGCTTAGCCGAAAGAGTGCAAGTCAATATGAATAATATTTCGTCTTTGGCTCGGCAGATACAAAGAGGATCTAAGTCTAATGAGGTAAATGTACTACTGAATAAACCTTCTGTTTTATGTAAAAAGTCGATTGAACAAGTACTATCTACCTACTGTTAACTTATAGTGCTCAAAACGGGAGCAAGTAGCTTTAGATTTTCTTTTATCGCTCATCTATTGGTGTCCATAAATCCCATTATTAATATACATCCATGCATTGTACAACTCTTTTATATCCTGTCCACTCTACACATTTAAAGTTCTCTGTTTGATGGCCGCATAGGGCTGCTCATGCACCTGCGAGATAGTTAACTTTCACTAATCAAGAACTGTTATAAGAACTTAAGTTTTTAATTTATATTTTCAGCTACTATCAAAAGCGGCTAGAGACACGGCATCAGCTGAACATCAATTCGAGAGCAGTGAAGAGAATCTTAAGAAGATGCAGCTGATTGCAGTACACATGGGCTATCAGTTTGAGAACATACAGAAGTCAGCTCAGTTGCTCACTGAGATCGGAGAGAAAGTCACCGCTATGCAGAGGTGAAAGGACATGAAGTTACTAAATATTCTAGGAGAATGTCAATTGGTCCAACACACTTTACTGTAGGCAGCGCCGGCCCTAACTCTTGATCAGGGTAGATCGAGATTGTCTTTCGGCGCTCTTTTGTTGATGCTTTCATATCACATAAGTTGTATTTCAGTTTATGTTAAATAAATAATAATAAAATATTATGACTATTTTGTAGATCAACTTTTTTTTTTGGCGCCCCTTGCCACCTGGCGCCTACAGCGACCGCCCCTCTCACCCTACCGCAGGGTCGGCGCTGACTGTAGGCAAGCCATTACTGCAACTAGTGAAGGGCATAAAAAAGGTCTCTTCCAAGGAAGGTTGAGTCGCCAGAGCTGGTGACCTGACCTGCTTGTTCCTTAAGCTGTTGGTATAGCAAATGCTCATTTTCTTAATCTAACTTATAATAATAATTGGGTACATTATGTTTAACTGGGACATTTATCAATAAAATATTAATCCTTATGGATTATGGTTCCATCGTCACAAGTAGGTATTTAGTCGAGATGGTTTTTGCAGTTTCCTGAATATTAGTTAACTCGATTCATAAGGATTCATAAACTAAACTTTACCCGTGCGAAGCCGGGGCGGGTCAGCTAGTATCAATTAAGGCTTGGCTTACACCACGGAGGAAATACACAGGCTTACACACAATGTGTTTATGAATTGCAAAATGGTGATGTCTTAAATTAAAGGCCCTTTTAAGTCATTATCATCATCTGCCTAGCCTTTTTCCCAAATTATATTGGGGTCGGCATCCAGTCTAACTGGTTTTTGGCTGAATATCAATATTTTACGTGGAGCGACTGCCATCTGACCTCCACAACCCAATTAATGGGTAATACCGGTATTCGAATGTTAGACCAGCTGTCAGACTTTTAGGGCTTCTAGTACCCATAACGATTGTCAAAGATATTCCTATGACAACCGGGACCGACTGCTTAACGTGCTCTCCGAGGCACGGAGGGGTCTCGATGTGTAAAGAACGGTCACCCATCCAAGGACTGACCGCGGCAAGCGCAGCTTAACCTCGCAGATCGATTGATCAGCGCGGCCGTCATTTAGCCACGAGCCCTTCAGTTCTCAGCTCTCAGTTCCCAGTTTAACTGGGACATTTATCAATAAAATATTAATCCTTATGGATTATGGTTCCATCGTCACAAGTAGGTATTTAATGGAGATGGTTTTTGCAGTTTACTGAATATTAGTTGACTCGATTCATAAGGATTCATAAACTAAACTTTACCCGTGCGAAGTCGGGGCGGGTCAGCTAGTATCAATTAAGGCTTGGCTTACACACAATGTGTTTATGAATTGCAAAATGGTGATGTCTTAAATTAAAGACCCTTTTAAGTATGTAAAAGTAATGTATAATTAGGTTTTAATCAAAAATTCTATTAAAATTTAAAATAAATCATAATATTACAAAATAAAATTGTCTTTAAATAATTCAATTAATGAAATCCTAATCAATGGTATTTTTTTCTTATTTTAGATATTTACTAGCTT
This sequence comes from Thalpophila matura, assembly GCA_948465475.1. Classification (NCBI taxonomy): domain Eukaryota; kingdom Metazoa; phylum Arthropoda; class Insecta; order Lepidoptera; family Noctuidae; genus Thalpophila; species Thalpophila matura. The sequence goes on along the minus strand of OX419198.1, from coordinate 6,091,907 downwards.
CCGCCCGCGATTTCGCCCGCGTTTTTGGGATAAATAGTAGCCTATGTGTTATTCTGATGTATAAGCTATATTACTGTAAAGTTTCATCAAAATCCGTTCAGTAGTTTTTGCGTGAAAGAGTAACAAACATTCATACATCCATCCATACATCCTCACAAACTTTCACGTTTATAATAATATATAAGTAGGATATTCTAACTAAACCACCAAACTAATTGGAGTTGATGTCTCATTATAATAGCATTAAGAACACTTAACATTTACTAATCAATTGATCATCTTACTTGTCGTGAATATTAATTGCTTATGATAGATTAATTAGGCAAATCTATCAAAGATTTGCCTAATTAATCTATTAGGCAACTCTAATTACTTTAATGTAAATAACATAGATTAATGATTGGTCTTAGCTACGTTAAGGCACAGATGATATAATACTATACGTACAGATGCCTCATCTCATAGAAAAGAAATGTGACCGATTTAGCGCGGGCTATCTTCGGGCTAAACATTTTTCTGTGCTTAAAGGATTTTTCAAAATTTGAACAAATATTTTTCATGATGTATTTTTTCATGTTCTCAATTTTACACAAACGTCAATAACAAATCGATACATATAACGCCATCTATTATGAGTTATTTCAACAAATGTCCCTTTGTTCCTGATGAGACCCCTATGGTTAAGGTAAATAAAATATGTTTGTACATCTTAGGATAGGTTCGACTGCAGAGTTCGTTAAATTGATTTAAAATAAACATCTTATAAGTAACCCTCCTTTTTTCTTCGCCGTAATCGGGTATTTAGTCACGACTTGTGTGTTTATTGCTACGGTTTAGAAATCGGAAACCATTTGTATTTTCACTGACGTGTTACTTATTGCTATCAAAATTATTTAGGGGCTTTAACTATTGTCTTGAGATCTTAATTATTCGTAAATCTGCTTCGAAAGAGGACGACGCGGCTAAATCTTCTGTTCAGGCCCTTATTCTGGTCTTCTTTTTTGGCACTCATAACAGATGCGGTTTTCTAATAATTGTAATGACGAGAATCATGATGGTAATGATGATGGTGCAGCAGCGCCTTTTCTCAATGTATGACAGTACCTACCTAATAAAATTATGGTGGCAATTTTCTTACACCTCTATATGATGGATATGAATATGAATATGAATGTGGATCTGGATATGAATGTATCGAAGCGAAAAATTCACCTTTGCAAGATTATGAAACAGATGAGTATAGATATACCTACCTATCGAGATGAAATCAGGCTACATACACATATTGACCCAGTGATTATTATTTTTTTAAAGTGTTTCCATATTATAGTAAAGTTGTTCATGTTAATCCATCGCGGTGCCCCTTTCACCCTAGCGCCAGGGCGACCACCCTGGGTCGTCTGCCCCTAAAGCCGGCACTGGACAGGCTTCATGTGTCTTATCTAATTCGTCCCATACATCAAACATATTCGATGGCTCGTTAGAGGAAGCAGTATAAGTTCAGTGTGACAATTAGATAGGTGTTTATTTAGATCATGACCAGTAGGTATTTCTCAGGAAGTGCTAAGACCTACTTTGCGATTGGGACCAGTGAAAGTACTAGGATAGCCGCAGGTTTGAAACCAATGAATATTGTTCTGTTCCGGTTAACGACATGCTGATAAAGGAATATAACTTCTATTGTTATGTTTGTAATGTGGGTTTTTGAAGGGAGATGTAGAGTTTTTACGTCATGCCGTGGATTTGTGATTTTATTGCTATGGCTTGTTAGTTTTGTCATGATAGGAGATATCAATGGTGTATCATTCTGTCTATAAGTAGGTACTCTTATAAATGATGATCTGAATAGCTTCATTCCGCTCACCCGACGTTGAAGACCTGGGTTAGGTTTACCAACCATCCTTTATGTTCATGAAGCTGCGAATTGGAAGGACATTCCTCTAGTTCTTAAACATAATTTTGGGTCTGTTGTGGAGTTAGAGCAAATATCTATCAGATTTACTTTGCTTTCCTTCGAATAAGAAAAATAAAATTGCCTTTAATTTCTCATCAATGAATAAAAATTATAACATGCATCGTCGCTTGTCGCTTAAAAAACGTGGTGTGCACAGGCCCTTACGCGTACGAAGGAGAGTGAGATTTGGCATGGTAAAAGTTTAGGTATAAATAGAGTAGTGCAGAAAGCAAAAATTTGCATTTTTTGCATACAAAACTAAGTAGGTATGTAGGGGCAACAACAGACTTTGTGCGATCGAGTCTGCGGCGCTTTGCAGCGCTCAAACAATTTGTGAGGTCTCTTCATGCTGGGCTAGGGTATTGCATTAGCTTTTTTTAAGGTTCCGTACCAAAATGGTAAGAAAGGAACCTTTAGGGTGCGACTTCGTCTGTCTGTCTGTCTGTCACACCTGCTTATTTCAGCAACTACTAATGCTATCGACTTGAAATTTGGAAGAGTTATAAAGAATGCTTGTCCAACTTTATTGCAAAAGAAAAAAATAAAAAAATATTTTTATTTTCATTGCAAAAAGGGCCGGAGTGGGGGTCCAAAATTTCAAAGTGGGGTTACTGGGTCAAGTTACATATCATATGAAAGGGCTTGATCTGCAAATTTCAAAATATATTTTCATTTAATTTTATGTCTCACAGTTTTCGACATATGATGAAAAATGTCTGAAAAAATACCATTCTCCCCCCTTATATCCGAAGTTTGCGGAGTGAAAGATCTGAAATAATTATAGTTGATAGGAATTGACTCAAATATTGCACCAAAAATAAAAGGATGTTCCTAACTAGTACAGTTTTTTCAAAATCATCAAAATTCTTTCACAAACAAACTTAGTTTTGCGGTCCGGTTTTTTTCACTTTATAGTACGTCCAAAATTGATACGGAACCCTCGGTGCGCGGGTACGACTCGCACTTGGCCGGTTTTTTTTATACTAGCGAAACTTAGGCCTTGCTCCATTTTCTAACAAAAGGATTATCCACAGTTTCATAACTTATTGTGCTTTTTGATATAGAAAAAGAAAATGTACGTACTAATATAGCTGTTTTGAGTCTTATTTCCTACGGCATAAAGTGCATAGACAATCCTGCAGTAGGTACGAGTTATATCTAGAAGCAGTCAGAAAAAAAATCGTTAGAAATGCTTGTCAATTGCAGCAATGCGTTTTAGAGGTATTGAACTGTTGGTTGATTTCACCCAGTTACATACAAGTTCCGAATGTATTTACATAATGTTTTATCGATAAAGATCAATACATAACGGCCTAATACCACACTAGTTTTTCGGTAACTAGATGTACCTACCTAATAAATTAATGAATAAATTACTTCGCAAAATAAAGTGCCTTCCGATTTGCACGTCTGGCTGTTGCAGATTCGCACCTAAATACCTAGGTAGGTACTAAAAAAGTTGCACTATCACAGTCATTTTCAAACGACCATACCAGTGTTTATGCGGATCTTTATAATAAGTATAGGTAGGTATAGGATATCTTTATTGCGCGGGGAACTGAGAATTTACAGCAGTACAGTTACATGAAAAACAATTGTAAGACCTGCTGTCTTGTATGGATCAGAACGTTGGGCCACAAAAGGAACATGGAGGATGCCAGGCGCGGAAACAGGAGGGGGCAATGGGTATAAATTGCACCCATTGCCCCCTCCTGTATCCGCACCTGGGATCCCAACATTTCGTTCTTTACGTTCTAATACCGAATCTGAAACTTATAAGATGTATAGGTAGGTACTGTCCGCGTCAATCGCTGCTTATTCGCGATCGACTCCTATACAGTAATAGCAAACAATCTGCAAAGCAAGTCATTGCTGTGTGTAAATTCAAGCGGTGTCTGTCTACGCTACTTAATATTAAACATAACATCGCGCCTGTAAGTATTCCCTGAAAGATTAGGCAGAGGTGTACCTATAGTAGTACACCCACATTTCGCCAATCATGTTTAAGTCCCATAATTATAATAGGGTACCTATTGCCATTAACCGGGTCTTACGCCCTAAGCCGAGGTCCGTACCCCAGTAGGGGGTGCCCTTAGCGTGTAGTCGCTTAGTTTGTAGTTTACCTTAGTTTTAAGCCTGGCTGGAGGCATTTGTAAGTCCTCACCAGAAGTCCGCGTTAAGCAGTGAAGGCTGTTAGAAGCCAACTGCGAGAGGTCCTGTCAAAAAAAAAACATTAACCGGGTCCAAATCCGGACTCTGGGCTGCTTCTGAGAATTTGAGAAAAACACTTTGTCCGAACCGAGGATCGAACCCTGGACCCTGCGCTCAGTAGTTGTAGGTACTATTGCGACTACTAGACCAACGAGGCGGACTTCTGTAGATAATACGTTCTGTTCGCCGGCCATTGCTTCATTTGGCTGGGTATACGAAGTCCAATAGATTGCTAAGAAGGCATTAATGGATACTGTGCAGTAAAGATATAATTTATACTTTTTATGTGTTTTAAAGCCGAAAGAAGATTAAAGGTAGGTGGTACCTACAATTTCGACACTGCCACGGCGACAGCAACAGCTGAAGCTGCTGTCGCCGACTGCAAGCGCACTAGTTGTTCCTATAGGTATATTTTTTATGAGATTGTATCAGGTTAGGTACATTCCGAGCACCATATTACGGCAAGCGTACATTCTGAGCGACAAATGAGTGTCGGAATTGTACCTTTATAGTCGGTTAGATACCCAAATTATTACAAATACTTCGATGTCAGATAAGTCTTAATTAAGTAGGTAGGTACCTACCTACCATAAATCTGCGCTATAACTCCTCATCAAGAAACTATTTCATCAGCTACAAGAATCGAACAGGTATTATCTCAAACATTAATTGGTATCGATTATCTCAAACGAAATAATTTGAAATCTGTCCGAGTTTGAAATACCAGTCTTTTGGATAAACTTCACATTTCGAATATGGTTTGTGTAGGTCAAGAGTTAGACACATATTTCAACACTGCAATCATGTTTGAGCTAGATTATGTTTTCAAGGATTGCGTAAAAAGGCATCTTCGTTTCAGAAGATCACATTAGTAACCCCCTAATGGCCATATAAACTATTATCCAGTATTGTTATAGGTTTTTGATACACAGTCGTGCTTACTATGCCATTGTGTCCATTGCCCGCTCCAATTCTTGCACTTTCATTTTTTTTTCTGCGACATCTATTATTATTCTATTGGGCACGAGGTTATGCAACCACTGCCTTCGGAGTTTTGATATAATTTTTACTGCTTTGTGTTCCAACATGTTAAGTTTTGGCGCGAAAAAAATCAGCCATCTTTCTTTTTGCGATGACGTAGAGTTGAATTTAGAAAGTTTTGTTTTTTTACGGCGGCAAAGGTAAGTTGGTGTTACAGTTTGGTCGTGACTGCAGATAGAAGCGACTCGGCCTCAGTTACGCAAGTTGCAAGTTGTAATTACTTGTGAGTCGAAAGTGCAAAATTAGCGGGCCAGCTAATGTTACTAACAGTCTTGTTCTGATATTTAAGCGAAGATACGGTTAAGTGTTTCAGGTTGATTGGAGCCGTTTTTTTGGGGATTTGATTTTTGCCTGGCGATTTGTAGAGTGGGTATGAATTACCAAATCCACTCCACAGAGTTGTGATTGAGCATTCGTTTTTACCTGTCAAGTCAAAGTCAAGTAACGTCAAGTAGACACAATATTAAAAGTTCCCTATAGTTTGAGGACGCACCAGACGCGCGAGTAGGTAGACAGAGTAGACACCTACTTGACGGCATAATAAATCGAAGAAGTGCAAAGATGCAGTAAGTAGAATGTTCGATTAAATTATCGATTATGACATTTCAGTTTACTCTTCATTCCTTTCTGTTTTGCAAAGCCTTCATAATCTATCTAGATAGCCTATTAAATGATACCTACATAGCCTATTTCCCATAGGATGCCTACAAAGCCTATTCCCCAAAACAACAAACTCTTGTATCTATTTCTACGTTTTCTTCAGATAAGAGCAGATGCATTTTCATCGGTTATGAAAGGAAACTCCGTCCATCGGCTATGATAGTTACTTTTCACCCATAGACAACACTAGTTTATTTTAAAAGCTGACTCATTTCATTTAACCATTTATTTAACCATTTCTCAATTGTTAAAACGAATTATAAACTCTTTGGTTAAAACGATTATGAACCTGGATGTGTAACCATGTGTAACAGTGTTTTTTTTTTAAATCGATACATCATTTGTGTCGTAATCGATGGTCTCGCCTGTCTCGAGTTGCGCCACAAATGCCACAACGCTGTGTTCTTCGTCTTCCGCATCCAGTATATTCCATCTTCAGGTCGTTAGTTCATCTAGCCGGGGTCATCCTACATTACGTTTGCCATTTTGCGGTTGGTAACTTGGTACTTAAAAACGTGTTTTCACAATGTAAGTAGCGATTAATCATTTTGTTGGGAGTTTAATTGATATATCATCGTAGAGTTACATAGATACCTAATCATTAGCAGGTTTATGTGCACGATAAAAAGTTGTAAGCCTGCCGTGTAATACATTGATTTGGTTTAGATTTGGACAGCATCCAGTTATTTTACGCGTCTTTTTAGGGTTCCGTCCCAAAATGGTAAAAAAGGAACCCTTATGGTGCGACTTCGTCTGTCTGTCTGTCTGTCTGTCACACCTGCCTATTTCAGCAACTACTAATGCTATCGACTTGAAATTTGGAACAGTTATAAATAATGCTTGCCCGACTTTATTGCAAATTAAAAAAGTAAAAAAATATTTTTATTTTCATTGCAAAAGGGGCCGGAGCAGGCGTCCGAAATTTTAAAGTGGGGTTACTAGGTCATGTGACATATCATATGAAAGGGCTTGATTTGCACATTTCAAAATATATTTTTATTTAATTTTATGTCTCATAGTTTTTGACATATGATGAAAAATGTCTGAAAAAATACCATTCCCCCCCCCTTATCTCTGAAAAATCTGAAATAATTAGAGTTGATAGGAATTGATCCAAATAGGGCACCAAAACTAAAACGATGTTCCTAACTATTACAGTTTTTCAAAATCATTAAAATTCCTTCACAAACAAACTTAGTTATGCGGTCCGGTTTTTTTCACTTTATACGTCCAAAAATGATTCGCACTTGTTTTTTTCACTTTTTGCGATTCCGCGCTACTTCCTTCCAGTTTTTAAGAATCTATCCATTTCGTCCCCATCTCATTTGAGATCCTATATAATGGTCGTCCAAAAATGTCTATTCCGTTCAATACTTACTGTGAAACGGTGAGGAAATCCACATACTGATAATATATTCCACACGTGTACGGCTTGAGAAAGGCGATAGCTCGGTATATGTCACGGTGGGCAATTATCGACTGGTCGGACGAGCATACGAGCATCGCTGTGATTGCCTCTGTTTATCGTATGTAAAGAGCAAGTGTCAGCTGAGTTGACGACACATAAATTGTAATAGGAACTGGTTCAGCGTGGAAAGATCAACATCGGTGAAGATTCATCGTTATGGCTGATATTTTAAAGTAACTAGGTAAGAATGTACGCAAAGGGAATTGTCTATTTTCTATCCTTCAACCAGGTGAGTGGTTTAGCCTGAAGACTCAGGTCAGCTATACTGGACGTATAACACCTTAACTTCTTGGTTAATTAAGGAACAAAATAGTGATGGTCTAAAAACTTTACAATATACCTACAGACCCTGTATGTAGGATTATCAAAGATATTCCTTGGTAAAAAGAATCTAGAGTGACCTAGATGGTTATCTGGACTGTAAGTCTGCAATGTTAGTCATCATCAATCACCCTTCGTTTGTCGCATTTAAAAAAAACAAACTAAAAACACTTGATTTTGACCTCCAGGAGGCTTCTCGACAGATAAATGTAGGTATATGAGTTAATGCATGTTGCAGTTTTTCTCCGATAAGAAAATTAGATGGGTGATCGCTTTGTACACAAATCATGACAACTTCGTACCTATGGAATCTAGTTGGATGTGTTGGCTTAAAGTGTCATGTGTTTTTGTTCTTTTCGGTTGCTCGAGGTGTCACTAACCGCCGGTTTCTGAAAAGGCGTGTCACATGCCAAACTGGCTAACACACTGTTACAATTAACAGTCAGTCAACAGTCTGTTACAATTATTGGGTTTCCGAAAAGCAATTTTTCTCCAAATTATCTGATTGACAAATATTACGATGATTTATTTATTCGTCTCGCCACCCCGACAAAATTCATTCATTCATTCAACTTAGAGGTCTTTCTTATTCTGTCTAGCGCATAGCGTTGTCTCTTTCGTCTGACAGAATACGTCAAACGTCAATTTTGACAAGATATTTTGGCAAGAAGAACGGGGTATGTAAAGGCGGTAAGTTTAACCGTAGAAAGATAACCTTATGGCTGTTTGTGCACTACAGACGTTTTCAATTCGTATTCGGTTTTTACGAATTTTTTGCCAATAGGCCTGCAGAACGATCCCCACCACTTTTTAAAATGTATGAAAAAAAAAACGGTCCGTGAAAAAACGTGCTGTAAACGTGTAGTGCACAAACAGCCTATTTCGAAGTAGGTAATCGGCACAAAATTGTATATAATATCGTATTTTATCTTAAATTGCGTTACCTTTAGTTTTCTCCTACACCTGTGAACAGTTATTCACATAGATTTTGCATTTTTAATAAAACTATGACAAGTAACATGCAGTTAATTGGTCAATATTCAACAATTAATTTTACGCATGTTGACAGTTTGTTAACATACGAAAAACCTTACCGGAAACCCAAAATTGCTTTGATTTAGAGCTAATTGAAGATTGACAATTGAATGTACAAACGTACAAACTGTCACATATTTCTTTCAACAACCCAAAACACGTTTAATTTGAAGTTAACAGACTGTTGACGACTCTTTCGATAATTTTTGTTTCGGAAACAAAAGTTAGTTATTTCGACCATAGTTGAAACAACTTTAGTTGAAATGATACGTAACCGTCACTATGTTCTTAAGTAGGTACATATTATGTTACCATCCTAGCCTAAACGATTAAATCGAATGCTAATACTTACCCTACCCTAACATAAATCGATAGTTGTATCGATAAACTCCTAATTGCGATGATTGCGAAAGGATGTCTGCGAAGATGGCAACAGACGCGGTTTGCATCAACTAGAAATGTTACAAGATATGACTTGTATTTATTGTTTAAGTAATTAAAATGGAAAGGTTTATTGCTTTGGATTTTAAACTAGAAAGGAATGATGTACAAATGCTTACGTAGCTAGTTATATTCTTTAGTCCTCCATCCAGATCATACAGACATGAATAATTTGAGCCCTGTTTATAAACTCCCACTGCTGGGCACGGGCCTCCTCTCAGAATGAAAGAGGATAGGCCATAGTCCACCACGTTGGCCAAGTTCGGGTTGGCAGACTTCACACACCTTCAAGAACTTTATTGAGAACTCTTAGGCAGGCAGGTTTCCTCACGATGTTTTCCTTCACTGTTAAAGCAAGTTATAATTATTTTTTTAATACAATATACGCACATGATCTCAAGAAGTCAGCGGTGCGTGCCTCGAGATTAAACTCGAACCATTCGCCGTGGGAGGCGCATGGTTACGTACACTGCTAGGCTATTACTGTACTTAGGTACATTAGGACTTATTAATATTATTATAGCTGACAGACTCGATAGAGGACGGATTCCTCATATAATTGATTGCTAAAATATTACCAACACAAGGAGGCCTGTCTACCCTAGATAAGAAAACGCGTGCTGTGCTGCCCATACAAAGTGTCAATCAGTGCTGTTATTACATGCAAATGTTGATCGTTGCTCAAGCGCAGGCGCATCTTGCACTAGACACAGCTGTTACGTCACTGGTTCATAGACGTCGAACCTATATGGCAAGGAGTAGACTGCAGATGAGACAGAGTACTAAAATATCGTGGCAGCGATTTTTTTATGTAAGGCTATTCGCACACTGCCCCGCATCACGCAGCGTGGCGCGGGGGTGCGTGATGTTCCGTTGTTTGCAAGTACCTGTATTTGTATAGAAATCACGCTTGGTGCAACACACTGAAAACGCATTCACGCGCGGGATTTTTGTTCCGTTGCCACGCACCCCGCAGCGTGGCGCGGGGCAGTGTGTGATTCGCCTTAGGTACAGCTTGGTTAAAGGCAACCCATCAGAAGGAAAGCGGTTAGCGGCGCCTATGGAAACTTAGGAAACATCAAAAGGATTGCAGATCGCATAATCATTACAGACATTATTTAAATACCGATCAAAACAGCTCGTCATGTAATGCTGCTCGGTGTTAGAAATGCACATGAAAAAATCCGAGCTAACGGTGGTTAGGTATCTAAATGAGAGACATCTCAAAACGTGTGTCGAGTCCTCAGATCACAGAAACAAGGAGGTGTGCCAAGGCGCTATCGAGCTTGATGCCTGATCTTGAGCAAATTGCTCATATTAAAAACGTACGCGCTGGCGACGAACCGAACACGATCGATGGTATAAATACAGTGTTTTAGTTTAGTGCTAGTGTTGAGTGACGATTAACAGTGTTAGATTGAGGGTGTGCGGAATGTTCAATGCGTGGGAGATCTTTTTATTCACAAGGAGCGCTTAATTATGCGCGTAATTATGTCGAAAAATGTACTAAAAGTGGCATCAGTTGTTCCGGTACTAATTTGCTATGATGGCATATCTCCTTGTTTCTATAATCTGAGGTCGAGTCCAAGACACACCGTGAAATGTCTAGGCTCTAGATCCTTGTACCTACGGACCTACCTAATAAATGTCATTAAGCCATTACCAAGCATGAAAAAGCTACCTTTTAACCTTACTTAGGGGTTTTGTTACTCTAGTTTTAATAATAATCAAGTTTTTACTTTAAACTGGATGAAAAAATATATTCGCCAAATTCTTGATTCCTTTATAAGCGCAGTAAGTACATACGTAGGTTGCTTAATTTTTGCCTTCATAAGCTCCAATATCCTGTTCGCACTTTCGCTGTCCAGCATATAAATAAGTATGAAGGAAAAAAGTAGGTATTAGTCATCGTCCATGACGATATGGCGAAGACAATTTTAACAATGAAACCGATATTGATATAATTTTTTAACTTGTATTACATATTTCATGACGTCATGTTTCATGAAAGATTTACGCATAGGCGTAGACCATGGCTATGTCACTAATATAAGTACCTAACGGTCTATTGTAATTAAAATCCTGGAGATCAATCGAACATTATGTTACGTGTTATATTCTAGCTTGATTTGTATGAGGTGTATCTATAGTGTATTTTTTTTGAGGATGAGAAATCATCAAATGACCCCTCCCGCTCTAGGGTGGAGCGGAAGGGAATGTCAGACTCTTACTGACTAAAACCCACCCGTGTTCCTTCCTTTGCCCTTTATGTTCCGGGTCAGCGGTATCCCTTTCGGACAATCCCGCTTTCCCGGCAGGCTTGGGCCCTAGTGAGCCCCCTCTTCGATGCTGACATCTCTTTGAGGCGCGCGTGGAACACGTACGCGCCGTTCGGCACGGGCCTGGTCCTGATCGGACGGTGAGCTACCCATTACTCACCGCCCGCAGGCCCGCGCCTACGGTGGCCGGGAGTCGTCACGCGGCTCCCGACGCCCGGAGCGTCTACCGCGGCGGCTTGGACGGGAGAATCTCTCCCTCTCCCGTCCCGCCGCCTCCTTCGCTAGCATGACTGCTTCGCAGAAGGAGGCGACTGCCTCCCACTGCCCCTCGCCCCGGACCATGGCTTGAACCAGGGCCGGACGCGAGAGGTCGCCGCCGCTGCTGATCGCCTCTACGAGGACACGGCGGTGCTCCGCCCATGCAGGGCAGGCCCCCACCGTATGCTCCACCGTGTCCTCGGGGCGATCAACGCAGTGGTGACACCCGGGCGTTTCCTCCCGCCCGATGATGTGCAGGAACCTCCCGAGTAGGTACTGCCCTAAGCTAGCTAGTAGAGAATAATAAAGCAGAAATAACTTGGACTACTAATCAAGGAGTTTGGACGTGTGTAGCCGAGTCTTCCTAATCTATAAATAAGTAAGTACTTCGGTGCTTCGGCTTCCAGGCGGATTTTGGAGGGGTCATACCACAGCTGAAGACTTTAGGGGGGGTCATACCGACTAATACCAACGTGCTATACCGTGAATTACCGTGTTTGGCGCATTTTTGTACGATTTTGGGGGGGGACCCCCCTGGGACCGCGCCTGACGTCTTCTCTAAACATGCTAACGTCTAACCCCACACAGCTTGTCTGGAAGCTGAGGGCATAGAAGCCAAGGCAATATAATCTTTATGGACCACCATATTGCGGTAACTAAAAAGCGATTTGATTATGTAGGTCTATGAAGGTTTATATCAATGAGACTAGTTCTAAAATTATACAAATTTCATTCATTTCATTCCATTTCCTTATCACGTTCGCAAAAACGGATTCTTAACCGTTTACGGTATACAGTGATAAATTACTAACACAGCGAAATAACTTCAAACATTGCTTCATTTTGATTCTTCAGAAAAACTTGCTCTATGCTCGCGTTACCTATATTCCCATGTTGGGTCGTGTCCAGGAAACGCAGGGTTATGACGAAATATGCTTTATATGCATGCCTCGATAATTCCCCTATACACGGGTATGGCCAGGTTAATGATTATACGCTTTTGACAGGGTAATTCTAAGGAAGGGTTCGAAAATTACAATGTTCGAGTGAATACTGAAGTGTTTGAGGTAATTTATTGGCGGTTTCTAGTAAGTAAAAGGACGAATTGTTTCTGGTTTAAGTTGCGAAAGTGTGTTGCTTAAACAATATGCTCAGCAACTCTTTGACACTTCTGAAACATTTTATAAATATTACTTATAGGTAATATTTATATTTATAAATAAATACCTACCTAATATTTTTATGAACATAAGGTAAACTTCAATAGAACTTGCGAACTATGTAAACAAACTTTCTAATACAAATTCATCAAAGACAATTTGATATACTGACATTGTTTACATGTAGTTAGCAATTTCTATTGAAATTAAGTTTACTTCATTTTTCAAGCTTGGCGCTTTGGCATGATCAATGTGATGTTGCCGATGGACCGAACGCGTTCGATAATTTAAATACTGTATAAATGACGAGTCACGCGTATCAGTGTTAGATTGGGGGTATTTGTTATATGTGGCAGATCTCTCTATATTTACAAAGAAGCTTTTGTAGTTGTGACGCACACTGCTTTTCAAAGCAGTGGATTTTTAATGTACGTTTTGCTTTAATAACGACATTAACTCACTTAAATTCATGAAAAATGTATATATAAACACTCTCATCATCTGCCTAGCCTTATTCCCAAATTATATTGGGGTCGGCATCCAGTCTAACTAGTTTTGGCTGAATATCAATATTTTATATTATATATACTCTCTAAAACCAAACAAATACCTACGTTGGGCTTGCCCCCTAGGCACGCCACTGCTACCTAAATAGTAGCTGCCAAGTAATAAGTGATTACTATTATAAATAGCATTACTATTATAATACTTATCATTAAAAATAACCAGTAAAATTTTACACGGGTTACAGCTAATTACAGTACTACAATCAGACATACAGGCGTCGCGTTAGACAGGGTACAGACAGACGTAGTAAGTGGCTAAGTGGAGCATACACTAGAACGCTGAGGTAACCTCATTAGATCAGCTGTGACTTCGCACGTTGCGCAAACGCATGTGCATAATTATGTGCCGAATAGCGAGGATCTGTTGAACACTGACATAATTAGAGCTACTGCATTATTTTGCGTTAATTAGAATTTAATTTTAATTGGTTATGCGATTGAATTAATTTTCTGTGCATTAAGTACCTATACCGCGACTTCTCCTCTACCAAACGAGCGGATTATTTACCTACACATAATCAGCAAACAAATCGTCACTAATACAGTGAACAAGGCAAAGGGTATGCAGCACTACTTTCTAACCAATGTGCTATGTATCTTTGAAATAGCTCGTCTGAATGTTTCGTTATGTGAATTAGTCTCATCAAAATTAACCTAACAAATTTTTTTGTTTTTTTTATTTACGTGTACAAATCCTCTTGGATGTTTTTAGCCCTGAGGCGGGCAAAGGGGTCTGTCAGTCTTCCTGAATAAAACACACGGTGTTTCTCCAACTACCTTTGGCGCGGGGGCGATATTCGCGCTCGCGTGTCCATCTACTCTCCCGGTAGGTACTGGTCCCGTCAGAACTTTTTTTAATTCTCGGGGTGGAAATCCTCATGGATGATGTCCCCTGCTCTGTTCTGTCAGACTCTTACTGACTAAAACTACCCCGGTGTTCAATCAGACACCGCGGGAACACTTAGATAAACATACTTTCGCAGCCCCCGATTGGTGCCGGCTCGCCACTGCCGCAGTGGTGGTCAGACCTAACCTAAATCTTTTTTGACTGCTGTGATATCTTTTTTGAACTGATCCTTAGTTTTACGACATTGGATCTTCTGCCAACGCCTTCGGGGATAACGGGGTCATACTATGTAAGTATAATTTCATAGTACTTAACTTGAAGAACTTTGAAGTGTACCTACCTCAGATCACAGCAACAAGGGAGATGTGCCAAGGCGCTATCGAGCTTGATGCCTCATTTTGAGCAAATTGCTCATATTAAAAACGTACGCGCTGGCGACGAACCGAAGACGATCGATGGTATAAATACAGTGTTTTAGTTTAGTGCTAGTGTTGAGTGACGATTAACAGTGTTAGATTGAGGGTGTGCGGAATGTTTAATGCCGGGAGATCTTTTTATTCACAAGGAGCGCTTAATTATGCGCGTAATTGTGTCGAAAAATGTACTAAAAGTGGCATCAGTTGTTCCGGTACTAATTTGCTATGATGGCATATCTCCTTGTTTCTATGATCTGAGGTACCTACCTACTCAACACATTTGTGTGCAAACAACACTTCTTAAACCATTAGATACACATACAAACTTAGAGTAATTATCTTGCAATAAGTCTTATGTTTTCCTTAGGTGACCTTTGAAATACAAGAATGTCAAATATATTTATGTTTTTTCCCTCAATTAATGATGGAAGATTACTGATTTCCACAAAGATGGCAGGTCATCATAATCAGCCTGCAAACGTCCAGGGGACATACTATGAAGTGTTATTGCGATTCAAAAATCATTTATTCAAAGTGGGCTAACGAATTAGCACTTTTTGAACGTCAATGTACATAAGACAGCCCCCAAAAACGCCCGCCCTTCACCGCTTCCTAGTGTTTTAGCTGCGAGAAGAAGAAACGGCGCAACAAACTCCGCAGCAACACAATTCTGTCTGTCAGTTACTTTGTGTACGAAATTATATAAATCAAAAGGATAAACTAAATCACAAAAGAAAAACTATAAATACTTAACAAGTAAAAAATGATATAAAAATGTAACCTAACACGCGCCGATACACCTGATCAAAGAAAATAAATAGATGTAAGTACTTACTCATTATGTCATTACCATTACTAAAAACAAAAAAAAACCAGTCGCAACAAGATGCTTTAAAACAGGTTTAAAAAAAACCGACTTCCAAAAACTACACTAAAAACTATGAAATAAAAATGTTAAACTTCCATAAATAAAAATCTAAATGTATATTGAAGTCGGCGGGGCCTCTTCTTCAGGTTTCTACCTCTCAGCCTTTGAACAGGAAGAACGTGCGCAGTGTGTGCAGCGAACGTGCAGCTTGCTTTGCGCCTCGACAAATTAAAATTTTCTTTCATTCCTCCTTAATCTATAATGTTGCTTATATTTATGCTAGGCCCCGCCGACTTCAATATACATTTAGATTTTTATTTATGGAAGTTTAACATTTTTATTTCATAGTTTTTAGTGTAGTTTTTGGAAGTCGGTTTTTTTTAAACCTGTTTTTATTTTTATCTTTTTAGTGTAGTGTAACCATTTTTGTTGTTGTTAATTTATTACAATAAAGTATCATTAAATCATGGACAGAGCGACTTTGATCATTTATGTACTTTTACCGAGATCGATTACTTCCACGAATTTAAATAGGTATGTACTTATATTTATAGATGTTGGTGGATGAGAGCATTTCAGTAAACAAAAACCGGGCAAGAGCGTGTCGGACCACGCAGTGTAGGATTCCGTAGCACGAAGTATTTTGAGTGTTCCGACCGCAAATACAAGTTTGTATTTCATAATATTATTATGAAATATTATTATTTTTACGGTTGTCAAACTCAAAATGGAAAATAGTGAATATTTCAAAAATTTTGTGACGTATCTTGTTCAAACCAATTTCAATCGAAAGTATTTATTAAATGCTATAAGCTTGATTTTTTCCAGATTTTCTGATAGCGCGGTTGGAAAATTACAGGGGGACACACACATTGTTAACGACTTTGGGAGCTCCTAGTTCACTCAATATGCACTTAAATAAAAAAGGTATTTAGAAACCTTCATGTTATTTTCAAAGACCTATCCAACGATATCCCACATGGTGGGGTGCGCGAAAATATTATTTTTCATCCCTCAGTTTCATGTATGGGAGCCCCCCCTAATAATTTTATTTTTCGTAATTTCACTATAGACCTTAATGGCGGCTTGTAAAAGACATCTACCTACGAAGTTTCATATAAATTGGTTATGAACTGTAGATAGTAGCAATAGCAATAGGCTCGCTCCCTAGCCTTCTATCAAATGCGACTTAAGCATAAAAAAATTGTGTGTACTATACACCTCTGTCTAACCTTGCGGGAAATATCGGCGTGATGTTATGTATGCATAATATCGAGATCGATTGCGTTCAGGAATTCATGTACCTACACAATATCACTTTTTCATCATCGTCATGATGTCATCGAGATACACCAAAAATACCGTTTATTACACCTCGTTAAAAATCTACTCAACCAAAGTTAATAAAATTTATATGGGACCACCTCGCGAGCTTCTTCTACCATATGAAAAAAGAATCACGTAAATCGGCTCATAAACCACGGAGTAATCGGTGTACATACATGAAAAAAAAAAAAAAAAAAAAAAAAAAAAAAACAACCGAATGCAGAACCTCCTCCTTTTTGGAAGTCGGTTAAAAAGTTAAGTTACTATTCGGTGTACAGACCTGTGCCAGGGTACAGGTGCAATTCATCAAATAAATATTTGACAGTCAAGGGTCATGCATAATCTAGGACCAAGGGCTAGTTGTTATTTCAACAATGTCTACTAAATTAACTGGGCTCAGTCAACAGGACGACCGGCGATCATTGTTCCAATGCGAGAGGGAGATGAATCTATACTTACCTTTATGTAGGTAGTACTTACAGCTCTTTCTGAAAGAGCTTGTTCGGGGAAGTAGGTACTAATTCTGCGATTTCTGACAATATGCGTGTCTGGCATTTTGCATATCTGACATACTTAGGTAGCATATTACTACCATACCATATCAGGAGGAACATTTGTTCAAATAAACCTCAATAGTTGGCGTTATATGTATCGAATTGTTATTGAAGTTTGTGTAAAATTCAGAACATGAAAAATATATTTGTTCTAATTTTAATAAATCCTCGCACGACAAAAATTATAGCCAGAGTTACGGCGGTCTTTGTATGAGATGAGGCATCTGCACTGTAGATTACATCAGTGAAAAGATCATCGAAATTGAATCAGTAGTTTTTGAGAAATTCGTGGACATACAAACATACATAGGTACCTACAAACGACTTGTACTACGAACCTGCTTTTTAGAACTCGCTTAAAAAATAAGGAATCATTTTCCACTCTCCTCTACCAGTAGGTATTGTTATAATATAGATATAAATAAACTAACCGCCACTCATAAGTTAACAAACCACGGAAGAACTCAAGAATAGCTGTCATAGAAATCACACATCATAATATGGAAATACAATAAGAGCCGGGACATGATCACGTACGTATTATTTATTTATTATTTATTTCTTGCTAGTTATTATGCATATTTACCTACAGCCATGCCCTTAACCCCTACACGTACGACATGGTTAAGATCAAGGCTATGTTTGCGATATTATATCGCGACTTATGACTCATGTGGATAACCTTATTCAGTATGCATTAAGCCGTAAGACTTTAGTGAAAGAGTCTTGCTGGACTGTACATAGGTCATCTGCCTAGCCTTATCCCAAATTACAGGGTGGCAGGTTAGACAGTGGAAATATTTTTACATTTACATTTATGCTCACAAAACTCAACAAAATGTATGGAGCAGTTGATTTTTTTTTCGCGATTTCAGGGTTGGTCCCATAGTAAAAGTTGTTCGTAATGATGAGTACAATGACCCCTTAAAATATTTCCACTGTTTAACCTGCCACCCTGTACTTATATTGGGGTCGGCTTCCAGTCTAACTAGCAGTGGCGAAGGGTCAGTTTTTGTAAGAGGTAAGCCGGAGCTCCAAATGCTTATCTGGCCACGAAAAGCTAATTAATATAAGTAGGCAATACTGCCTGTGCTATTTTTCAAAGGGAAGCCGGTAGGAATCGTTTTGTAGGGACCCAGTTTCGGCTGAATATCAATATTTTACGTGGAGCGACTGCCATCTGACCTCCACATCCCAATTAATGGGTAATACCGGTATTCGAATGTTAGACCAGCTGTCAGACTTTTAGGGCCTTGACTACCCGTAACGATTGTCAAAGATATTCCTATGACAACCGGGACCGACTGCTTAACGTGCTCTCAGAGGCACGGAGGAGTCTCAATGTGTAAAGAACGGTCATCCATCCAAGGAATGACCGCGGCAAGCGCAGCTTAACCTCGCCGATCGATCGTTACGATCGATCGTACCTGGTCTACTTTCATCGCAATCTTGGTTTAGGAACGCATAGAGTTGTCCTCTATGCGTTCCTAAACCATTGATCAGACTGACATACATTTTTTATATACTGAATTATACTATTCAACATTCAGAATTCTAACTTGGTCCCGCCATCCTGACATTGACGAAAAATGACAAATAGGAGGTATCGGATTTCGCTGTCGATATAAAACAAAATACAGTGGAATCGTCAAGAAGAGAACCTCCTCCTTTTTTGAAGTCGGTTTAATAGGCTGCTTGATGCTAAAACCACGCGTGTTTAAACACCTATTTATTTATTAAACTAATCAACAAACTAATTACTCAATTGATTTCCTACGTGCAATGAATACAACAGTCAACATGAGTGCAAATTTTCATTCGGCAACACCGCGACACAAGCACCCATTGTGTGTTGTCCTTAACCTGTGGTTAATGACATATGCCGACGGTTAATGAATTATGCATTAACCAACGGTTGGTTGTTATGACCAGCAATAGGCATTTTGAATTTAATTGTAGAAAAGAAATCAGTAAGTATCATAAATGTATGTCAAATATAACTGTTTCAGTTAGAGCTATGGTAAGTCAGTTACGGTACTATTTTTTTATTATAGATATACCAAATAAAGATAATTATATAGACAGAAGATAGATAGATAAGAATCGATGATAAAAGACTTGACTAACCGCCACGTGAGACTCATTGACGTACATTTTTCTACAAAAGTTTGTTTCGAAATTGCTAATAAGAGTACTCGAATTTGCTTGAGGAAAACAATGTGGAAAAACAACTTCTAGGTAATTTTTGGTACACTATCGTCACTGATCCTTTGCTGTGGGTATATCCAACTAGGTACCTACATACGTTATAAGAGATCGAGATAGGGCACAGCGAGATATCTCGCTCAAATCTGGAGCTGCTTGACTGGGGAAGTACCTCCACCTTACAGAATACCACAGCCAAATAACGCTACTCTTTGGTAGTGTTGTGTTCCTGTGGTGAGTGTGCTCGCCAGAGCTCCTGAGGATGCGTTGTGTTGACAAAAGGGGAAATGTTTGTCTGCTAAGCTGTCGGCACAGCTTAGGTGGCTTAGCTTAATTAAACAGAAAAGTTCTTGTTTAAAATAAACAGAAAAGTTCCAGTGAAATCACAACATCGTCATCA
Source organism: Thalpophila matura (assembly GCA_948465475.1). Taxonomy (NCBI): domain Eukaryota; kingdom Metazoa; phylum Arthropoda; class Insecta; order Lepidoptera; family Noctuidae; genus Thalpophila; species Thalpophila matura. The sequence continues at coordinate 6,071,897 of OX419198.1, read as the reverse complement.
ACGGTGATGTGATTTCACTGGAACTTTACAAATAACCTGAAATTGCCAAAATGTCAGTAATAAGTTCTTGTTCGTTGATACATAATTAATGTAGGTAACAGAGATGTAACATTTAAAATGAACTAAACATAACATAACATAAGCTATTGCTAGCTTCGGGCTATTCTCACATAATATATTATAATATGGACATTCTTAGCAACTGCATAGATCACTTTTGAACTAGGAAGTCTTGTCATCAATGTCGTCATCCATAATCATGCTGATGACGATAATTATTTATTGCAAGCAGCAATGTTTGTTTTATTTTTTTAAATTTGATGGATGCAGCATAGGCAATTCGTCTTCATCCTATAGTGTCATTATTATGTTTCTAGGTTATTTTTTTCCTTCTACGAAGTCTTTGAACCCATTAGGGTTGTACCGGCTTTTAGGTCACTTGACCGTTTTTTTTTGTGTAGGTATAAGCTTTCGTTCTGCTAAATGATTCATCTGTTGTTGAATAACTTTTAACCCTTCATTAGGATGAATTGTTAAGTACAAAATAATTGAGGTAGGTACCAAAGGAAATCTTTAGAAAATCAAGGTATAAAAACAAAGTTATTTGCATTTTGCATTGAATACTGAATGACATTTTAATAAAAATGGCTTTTTATTAGGTAAGTATAATGTAATTCAAGATGATTGTCATTGATTTGTGACCGAAATGATGTTGAAATAAATTGTGGCCTGTAAATTGGAGTCTGTATCTATTCTCTGATAGATGTTACCAACGCAATAAACGATAAGAAAACTTTAACTTTTAGGTTGAGTCGGTTTAGTCGAGCCGCGGGTATTTCGTAAGAGGAATACACTATCCTCTTTAAATAAGGTTTATTTTATCGTCCCATATAAATTCTATAAGATGTCCAAAAAATAACAGGGGGACATTGACCTGTATGTCTAGACAAGCAGTTCCGAACATTATAAATGTCACACTCAAGTGTTGTGCGGGCACAACATAAGCCTCACATTCACTTTAACGTTTGATGCGGTGAGCAACAGACAAGTACCCGCGTGTGGGGCATGATTTTTGTTCGGAACTGCTAGTCTAGGGACATATAGGTCAATGCACGGGGACCATATAATTATGTTTTTTTCCTTGGGGAAGGAAACATGTTCTAGTATACTCTTTTCCTTTTATTTGGAGAAAAAAGGTCTTTACTGTTTCGGGTTTATTTAATCTACTTACCTACGTATAATTATTAAAAAAAAAACGTTACCAAAAATATACATAAGGAACATGGTCCGAGATATCGGCGCGGTCAGGGCTCCGTCCAAGTGCACCGCTTTTTTCCGTAATGATTATTTATGCAACACAACTGTTGAAAGCCTATGTATGCATTTTAAGACCTATTATCTATACTTATAATAAATCTGTAGAGAGGTCAATTCTGTACATGAAATATATTTTCAAAATAACTATCAGGGGGTGATTAGTGATCGATACTGATGCCAAAAATGCAATCAATAACATTTTTCTTGTCTCTCTTGTCTGTCTGTCTGTCTGTCTGTCTGTCTGTATGTTCCTTATAGAAACAAAAACTACTCAACGGATTTTAACGAAACTTGGTACAATCATTCTTCATACTCCTGGGCAGGTTATAGTATACTTTTCATCACGCTACAATCAATAGGAGCTGAGCAGTGAAGGGAAATGTTGGGAAAACGGGAGAAGTTACTCCATTTTTTAAGCTTCCGTCGCGTGTGCAGCCTTAATAGTTAAAGCTACATAAAAATTATGTATGACGGAAATGTTCTACATAAAATTATCTAAAAAATATCCCACAACAGCATATGTCTATCTTTTATGGTTGACTCACAATAACACGTGTAACTCCCGATAGCTTAGCAGTTCAGAGCTTTCTGATTATATTTGTTTACTCTTACGTTTATAATACTCTCACTCATCCCTTATTTAAAAAAGTTAACATTATTACCTATTCAATAAAAAAAGAATCATAGAAATCGGTATAGAAACACCAAACTTATACATGAAATACGCTAATAAGACATCGCGCCGTCGCGCGCCGCGCTCGACGCGTCTCGCGGCGGTAAGTAAGAAAAATGCCGCGGTGTCAGCGAATACTACGCTTAGTCTTAAGTAATGGATAAACTCAAAAACTACAGGACTGATTTAAAAAAATCTTTCACCAATAGAAAGCTGCACTATCGCTGAGTAACACCGGCTACTTTTATTCCGAAAAATGCACGGTTCCTGTGGGTCACGCGGACGAAGTCGCGAGCAAAGTGTAATATATGTAATGACGTCACCACCAGTTCACAAAACTCGTACCTATTATGAAAACAAACATCCACTCCTACGCAGAACTTTATACAAATAAGTTAATTCCTTAAGGCGCGTTTACATTGGAATACTCAAGTGATCTAGTACGAGCGATATAAAGCGATGAATTAGCATTACTGACCCAAAGTTTGATATATATATTTTCTACTAGCTGTTGCGACTTCGTCTACGTTAAAATGGATGAAAAAATAGATTAATTATATGCATCTCCAGCTTTTATTTAGTGTCACCTGTCCGCGGTATCTGTGGAAGTTAAGATGTTAAGACGTAGACAGGAGCGACAGACAGGGGGGTGATTCCCGCGGGTTTGATTTGATATCGCCTTCGATATATATTGCAACAACTGTCAAAATCCCTACCATTTTTAACCGACTTCAAAAAAGGAGGTTCTGTATTCGTCCCGTATGTATGTATGTATGTATGTATGTATGTATGTATGTATGTTTGTATGTGAGCGATTTTCTCAAAAACTACTGATTCGATTTGGATGGGGGTTTCACTAACGTAATCTACATACTTTCAGGAAGGTTTTAGTGTATAATACATTATTTAATCATTCCTATGTACAAAGTTATAAGCATAAATGTACACTTCGTAGAAGATTTACTGTTGAACGAATTCGTGAAAGTAATCCAACGCGGGATAAAGAACTAAAAAGGGAAAACTAAAAAAAATTTTTAACAAAAGAAAACCGACTTCAAAAATCCACTACAAAGAAAATAATAATTTTGGTTTCGGAAGTCGGTGACAAAAAAAAACAAACAAAAACCAAAGCCACCGACTTCCGAAACCAAAATTATTATTTTCTTTGTCTTTTTGAAGTCGGTTATTTTTTGTTAATTAAGTTTTTTACCAATACATTAACCCAACCATACCATTAAGGCGATATCAATATCGAACCCGCGAGAATCACCCCCCAGGAGAGCCAACATAGCGTCGAAGGGACTTCATGTGGATGCGATGCTTTATTTTTTAAAATTATTTTTAATATTGTTTTTAAATTATTTTGTTATTTTTTAGTATTGCTTTAGTTAGGTACCTATTTTGTTTTTTCTTCTTTGTGTGTCCAGTGTCCATCTACATGTACCTAAATATTTTTTTTTTCTTTCTTTCTTATGTGAAACGCCCTATATAATTCGTGCGGTAGAGTGACAAATGTAAACGCGCCTTACAAGCCTGCGGTCATATAGTAAGCAAGTAACTTCCGTCGTGTTTCCGATGCCTAAGGCTAAACGCTTTGTAACAATATTATAACGATCTGTAATTGTTGGTACGTGCGCGTCATTATTATAATTTGATGCACTGCAATATTATTATTATTTAGATACGGCTGCCGCTACTGATTTGTAAGTTTTGAGCCTTATTTTCTAGTAATCAGGTAGAAGTAGAAAGGGATGTAGAGATCGTTTAATCTATAGTACGGTTCGTAAAATATAGCTTGAGTCTTGTGATAGATGTCAAACACGTACATTTTCAATGCATTTTGACATTATTTGTTCGTATTTGACATTTGTCACGCTATATTTTACGAACTATAAAACTGAACGCCACTCCAATGTGTGCTCACATGCAAAGTAGTGCACACAAATCGGTCTTCGTCATTAGTGAGTTCAAGTTCATAGTAAAATCGCTGCACGCACACAAGTAAAGTGTTGCAATAAGTATTTCTTCTCACACATTGTAATAATCATGATTTGGTGGGGCGTTCAGTTTTAGATTAGAAAATCTCTTGTTGATTTATGGTAAGAGGTTTCTAGACCTACCATAAGGTGGATACAAACATTGCGAGGCATGCGCCGCGCACTCATCGCATGCTTTGCAATGTGTGGACGCAGGGCCGTCTTTACCCGGGGGTGCAAGGGGTGCGTGGCACCCGGGCGCAAAGACCTAGGGGGCGCAAGCCGATCGCCTTAGGCGTCGTAGACACTGCTGTGGAGTCAGTGGCGTATTTACCCTAAGACCATGGGAGCCATGGCCCGGGGCGGTAGGTAGGCGCCTCTTTTGTCTTTTATAAAGTCGCCCCTCGCGCTCATCTCTGGGTGCCTTTCATAATTGTTACCTATCTTTTATGAAGTCGCCCCTCGCGCTCATCTCTGGGCGCCTTTCATAATCGTTACCTATCTTTTATGATGTTGCTCCTCGCGCTCATTTCTGGGCGCCATAATAATTAAATTTTGTGTTGCCAAGGGGGGCGCAGGGTGATTTTCGCACTCCGGCGCCCAATATGATTAAGACGGCCCTGTGTGGACGTTCAAATTCGTGGTGAGCCATGTGCAAATGTACCTATATCGAGCCGTACGTTGCGAGGCGGGAGCGTCGGATGCCTCGCAATGTCTGTGTCCACCCTTACATTTCTTTACAAATGTCAAATGGTAACAGGAAGTATTTACAGCGGCAAATACTTCCTATGATAGGCAGCGGCCAAGATTATTAGCGGCCAAGGCCATTACCTCTTAAGATGCGTAAAAAGAGGTTTTCCAATTTCAACTGATTCAGGCATGACACTGTAGCTCAGTTGGTTAGAGCGATACCACGGTGAAGTAGAGGTCGCGGGTTCAAACCCCGCCTGTGTCAGTTGTTTTTGAAAATCATCTATATATTTAGTAACATTCATTACCAATTTGGCGAAACTTACTAAGTTACCTGTAGTGTGAAAAAGCTGCTTGCACCATAATTCAATGGCATACACATAATAGACCTAACATTATTGATAGGAACCATGCTGATAATTTGACAGTAAAAACTTGAATCTATTGTGCTATTGTTTGAGTAATTTGATATCTTCACTATTGTATTTGAATTTGACATTTGGCACATTCAATGTTTGGAGCACCGTAATTGATTTCACTTTTTAATTTGAAAGATTTAATCGATTTCGTTCGTCGAACTTAGACGTGTCTGAGAATAGGATCACTTTCAATGTTGTATGCATTTAAATAAATATAATATACAATCATACAATATATATACAACTTGTAAGTATCATACTAAAACGTACTAAGTACATAAAGTAGTTGAAAGTAATTTATTGAAATCTATAAATTGTGTAAAATAAAACAGTCGCTTCTCGGGTTTGTCTCTTAGAACAAAAATGAAAAAAAAGGAACATAAATGAACTCTATGCGTGAACCGGTTATTATTAGGCTGATTAACCCAGAATACGGGTTAACCTTTATGCAAGGTTTTTCACCTAACCCAAAAAAAATAACCCGGGTTAACCCCTATACGGGTGACCTTTTCGGTCCCTGTCAGTAAGCCTTGGCAAGTCGGCTCATCTCCCTTAATGTTTCTATGATCTGAGGGTATAATATTTAAATATTACCTACAGAGTCGGTTTTTTCTGTTAATTTTGTTTATTTTGAATATTTCATGTTTTCATACGAACTTAAAGAGCTGTGTTGATGACTTTCATGATTATTATTATAATAAGTAATACATATTCGTGACTGTTGCTATTCATATTTCTCAGCATCAAAATACAACTTGATGCTGAGCTGCAAATAGCAAAAAACGTAAGTAAATTTTAAACAGAATTTATCTAATTTTCTGGCTTTATATTATGTAATTTTGTCGCATACTTTGTAGATTACCTACATGCGACAAATATTAAAGCACCCCGCCCCCATAACAGGCTGTAAAATATAATTAATTTCAAGAAACATGATACTATTGGGTTGGGCGAAATGAAGTATGTGCGATAACCGCAAAATGATGTCAACCCAAAAAACGTTGACGAAACCTGATCAACCAGAAATACCCATGTTCTTAGAAATAGCGCCACAAGGTCTTAAAAATCAAGGAAATGACATCATGAAAGTAGAGATTTTGTAGGAAAAGCTGACCAATCAGACGAAGGCTGTACGAAAACAATCAAGGCTTTCACACAATAAAGGGAAGATGGAAACGGAAGCGACGTCAAACAGACTTCCGGTCACTACTTCATTTCGAAAAAAGAATTTTATGTACGGATACGGTGAAAATTAATTTTGTTGCTTTTTTTATTGTCTTTATAAATACGCTGGTCGTTGTTTTGAGTTACTGGTGACGGTTCGTTTAAAATGGATGATTAAGTATCTCTTTGTCATTGACGATTAACATCGGTGTTGTATTGAACAATTTCTATATTGGGTTCCGCATTGTGAGTGGATCGTGGCACATCGATTGATTTAATTGTAATTTTAAGAAAAGAGGCATTCCAACTTGGACCACGTATGCACAGCACGTGCACAGCTAAGGTATTATTTTTTCGAACTTATTGCATTAAAAAAACACTAATTATTATGCAATAATTACGATAAAACAGTAGACGTGCTACAATTTTTTCAGCCACCTCGATTATTCAACTGTATTGCGTGTATTTATTTCGTTCGGCTGATCGTGGCGCCCTGAATCACTACCCCTGACCGGTTGCCTCACGCATCACACGTGAGCGTTCTTTGTCTACGACTGGGTGTGGTGGTTGCTTGGTTAAGGAGCAGTTAGTTTAACAAGTATTGGTTAACTAACTGGAAATTCGTTTATACCAGTGGTTCCTAACCTTTTCAATCTCGTCACCCCTATGACATATTAAAGAAACTCATTTTACCCCCCCAGTCCACGCCTTTAAAATGTTATCACATGAAAATACATAGTCTTCACTGATCACAATAAATTGCACAAATACTTATTATCCATTACCAGTAGTATTACCCCCGTAAAAAAGCTCTTTTACCCCCGAGGGGGTAGTTACCCCCAGGTTAGGAACCCAGGGTTTATTTAAAGAAGGTGGCAAGCAGGCGTACGGCCGTAACCTATGAATCGCTTGTAACACGAATTGGGTATAATATGCGCGTTGCTGGTCCTTGTGTAATGAGGATTCGCTGTGCCGACAGCTTAAGGGATAAGCAGATCCCCCGCTGTCAACACAGCGCATCCTCAGGAGCACTGGCGACCTTACTCACCACAGGAACACAACACTACCAAAGAGTAGCGTTATTTGGCTGTGGTATTCTGTAAGGTGGAGGTACTTACCTAGTTGGACTGCTCCAGATTTGAGCGACATATCTCGCTGCACCCTACCTCTAGGGCCAAGTTCACCGACAAGATAATAGTCCGATAAATTTAAAACGGCCGTTTAACCCTACTTTTTCCATATAAAAAGTCATGTTAAACGGCCGTTTTCAATTTATCGGACTGTTATCTTGTTGGTGATCTTGGCCCTTTAAATATTGAAGAATATGTTGCGGCGTGGCCACTGCGATAGTTTAGTGGACGCGAGTGCTGAGCTTAGGGTGAGTGCGATCTTCTACTTAGGCAGTATTATCGAGTTTTTAGACTAGGAAATGTATGTACCTACTGCCTACCAATCTTTTTAAGTAATCTGGATATTATGTACCTATTTTGTGTTTTAATTGTAATTTTGTGTGTGTGACTTAGCTATTGCATTAGGTTAAGACCTGTCATAATAGCTTAAGGCATTTAAATAAATAAATAAATAAATAAATAATACATACCTATAGGTACGTTCTACTTGTTTAACATAAAAATGTTGCTTAACTTACCTGCATTATTTGAAGATGTGATTACAGATTTAAAAGTCACTAAAATCATCTATTTGTGCCAGTGCCCGGTTTGGGGGCGGGTGACTCGGGCAAACTAAAAATGAATAACTTCACCTACTAGAAAATAGCGAACAATAAAAAAAAATCAATGGCTCAATTGATTTTAACTATTCTATTCATCTCTTTCACTACTTTATAAAGATGATTTTTTTGTTTGGAGTAGAGCGTATACATTTCGATTCTAGAGTTGCGAGAAAAGTGCCACGACAATTAGGTACCTACTGTCATACATTAAAAAAATACTAATATTTATGAAAAAAAAATAGAATAGTAAGGAATAAAGAGCGCTTAAAATATCTCGCCCGAGGCGCCTGGATAGCCAGGATAGCCGGATCTGCGCCTTAATCATAACATAACTTGCTTTTATACTTGGATTTGGTCTTAACATTATTTTATCCATGGTCTTAACACTAAATACTTATCTATACCAATGAACTTATGTACTAATCGATTTAGGGACAAGGTTACCATTCAACAATGATTGATCTTAACACTGATATAGTTAGATAAATAGTTATTTCCGTTGCTTTTTAACAGTTCGTGATATACATAATTAGATAAGTAGCTATATGCCCGATCGGATTTACCACCGGTGATGAATTTTCAAAAATAATTTCTTAGTGCTCAAGTCTACGTTATACAATATTAAAGCTGAAACACCCCAAAAAGGTTTTAAATAAAAAAGAGTCTTTGTAAAACATAAAAAAAAAGAAATAACGTAAACTGACAATGTTAAGGTACGAGTTCGTATACCACGACAGACATCAGCAGCAGACGACGTGTCGTCGCGTCATCGCGTCATGTCGCATTGCAGCGATAAGTCGTGACCAGGCGCGGTCCCAGGGGTCATGGGGGTCATGACTCTCCCCAAAATCGTAAAAAAATGCGTCAAACACGGTAATTCACGGTATAGCACGTCGGCATTAATCGGCATGACCCCCCCCCAAAAGTCTTCGGCTGCGGTATGACCCCCCCCCCCCAAAACCGTCGGCTGCGACCGCGCCTGGTCGTGGCGTCATGTTGCTGCAGTCATGATTCCTAACCCAATGCAGACGGCAGCAGCAGATGGCAGCAGAATGAACCCCGGCTAGTACAATCTCGAAACACATCACAGTTCAAGAATAATTGGACAAGTCTCAATGTATGAAAGTGTCCACCCACTGCTACTTCTCTGATGTCGGGCGACATGTGTCGTCTGCTGCTACAAGCCGAGCGGCAGACGACGGCGACGTGTCGCTAGAAGGAAGGTAATTCATAGAAATACATAGAAACCAGTAGTGTCGCGGCGACACGTCGTCTGCTGCTGCTGTCTGTCGTCGGGTACGAATTCGTACCTTTAAACACCGTCCGCGTACCCGCGCTGCGAACATTAACGTACTTAACAAATATTCAAAATTTAAATTAATTTAATCTAAATGTCCAATATTAATTTATTAAAAGTTAAAACATTTTTTTTTACAAAAATAGAGTTATCTGTTTACGATCGTAATCCACGTTCAAGAAGACTCTATTTTCGTAATATAAATATACCTATACCATAATGATGTAATCACATACAATACAAAATTGTGTGGGTTTGTGATATATTACAATTTTAATCCTAAATATTGATTTGAATCTTAATTTATTTGTATAATGATTAAAGAAGCACAAAAATAAAAATGAATTGAAAAAATACACTCTCGGACTACCGTTGATGTCTTTTATAGGGACGATTGTAACTCCAGATTTTTAATAATTTTATTTTTCTTTTTATAATTTACTTTCATGATTATTTAAATATGCTAATCGTTACTACCTCTAAGTGGTTTTAATGACCTGTTTTATTGTTTTCATTCATTAATTCCAAGAAAGTATTAATGATATAGGGGAAGTGTAAAAGGAAAGAACACTAGAATAATAAAATAGTTTTATTGATTTTTAAATGAAAAGTAGTAAAAAAAAAATACTTATAGTTTGTTCGTCTGGTCTTTTCCATGATCTTTTATTATGTATTAAAAATGCACTAATTATAAGATATTTATTCCTATAAAATATATGTAAATTAATTTATTTCATTAATAAGTATACAAAACAAGACAGTGCTGCCTACGTTTATTTTATCACGTATATTTATTCTATGATAAACTTAATTATAACAAAATCTGAGGTTAATCTTCATATTTTTTTTTGTAACCTAGTTTTTAAGTAACAAATTACAACCAATAACGTGTGTTGTCGCCATTTTTCCAAGTTTGTAAAAAAACATTGGCTTTATTGTGTATTATCTAAAAAGATGTAAACATATTTATTTATACAACTTAAAACTAGTTAAAAGTAAACTTTGGAACTTTTTTTTTATGCTTTTGTATTTAGTATGTATATTTAAAAAAAATCATTAGTATATTATTTTGGTCCCTGTTACATCATCCTTTTCTAAAGTATGTTGTGATAGGCGTCCATTGTAAACAGATAAAGCTAAACATTAAGATAAATTAAATGACCGATCTAAAAATAGGCATCCATCAGTTGCAAGTTACAACAACCTCAAAATGAAAAACCCCAAAAGTAACGGGAAACGGGACCCGATCCAGCAGGTAAGGTTCAGGTTCCATTTTCAAAAAGCCGTCGCGCCCCACTCTTGAAAAGCGAAGGTTTTATTACGTGGGGAGGCGCGCGCGCTTGCCAGTCACCCGCTCGCCGTCGCAAGCGCCGTACGCGCCGCGCGGCATTAGTTTTCCCTCACACACGGAAAAATTGTGTCGCGAGTGCGTTTGAACCTTAAAAAAAAGACCCTGTGCCCATTCACCCAATGAAGGATTATGTGCATGGCTGACAAGTGCTTCACCTGTGATTTTCTCTACATCAGTGCCCCCGGCCCTCCCTTTCTACGTTAACCCTTACCCGGTGAGTATAAGATATTATGCAACTCGGAACTGTTACTGAAAGTTGCGAAAGGATTTTTGTTGAAATATCCGCCCGGGGCGCTAATTGCCGCCTTAGTAGAATACATACTTAAATAAAATGCAGTGTATGTTCGACCACTTATTTGTATTTAATAAGTCTGTTCGATACCGATCCGGTTTTTTTCGATAAATAACTTTATTTAATAGGTTTCATGTCTGATTGGGAAGGTCATAGAAACGTCAACGTTACATAAATATGAAACAGCTTTTAGGTACACATTATATTTTATGAACCAAAACCAAATCACTCGCAAAAAAATCGTAAAAATACAAAATCGATTTTATTATTTTTCTGAGAATCGATGAGCTTAAATCTAAAACAAATATTTAAATGTTAATAAAATCAGGTGTTACAAAAATTTACATATTTTATTTATGAACAAAAGGACGTGAAACCTGACACCCTTAGTTTCTACTATTGTTACACACTCATTATTCGCTCGAACGTAAAACATTTTATGGATCAACGCGGTTGCTAGCGCGCTTACCCAACAATATAGTTAAGCAATTACTTAATTAAACAGTGTTTGTAAATAAAAAGGCAATCGGTAATACCGCTGTTGATAAGTGTTCAACATTTCAGCTTCGATATTTATTGGCAGAAAAACCTGTACTGCACTTGTCTCGTATAAAATTACACTATAGTACCTATCATTATTAGTTGTAAGTATACAACGTGTAACAGAAATATGTGATGAAGAGATAGAATAGAATATGTATGAAGTTTGGATTCTTATTCAGAGAAATATTTTTTGGGGCAAATAAAAAAACGGTAAACAATCTTTCGACCCTCCATACTAATTGACCCAATCAGCTGATGCCATTTGGTATGGTGAATCGAAAAAGTATGCCCATTTTTTTTTGTTTACCCTATCAAATTTTGCTCTGAATAAGAGTTCTAATAACCTCCTTAAATATGACCATGCATTTCTGACACACGTCGGTAGGTAGGTATATCTCATGAAAAGCCACCATTACGCTTGTACTCCTCCTTTTAAATAGAGATAAAAGTCGGAAGGATCATCTGCATCTATTATAAAGTTAATGATACTCTAAAGTGAATCTTATCTTATCTAAAATAGGATCTTGGGGAAAAATTATACTAAAGGGATTTAAGAAAAAAAGTTAGATCTTTTTTATGAACTAACTTAAGTAACGAGATAATTATGGAATATATCGTATAAATATATTATTTAATATACCTATCAGAGTATGGCATGAAATAATGTTATGTAGATTTGAATTCGTTTGCACAAGAAGCTAAGTGAAGAAAAACATTATTAAATTATGTATGAATCACTTCTATATTATCTTTGGTTATCTTCCATTGATCTGTAAATGATACTAGCAACTTGAAACTATTAATAAAACAACTTATTATAAAATATATTTATTTATTTTATGTGTAGATAAACTATAATATAGATAACTAATTGAATTTATTAGTAACATAAAAATAAAATAATATACAGCATTAAATTACAATATATATTTAAATAATAAAAATATACATGTAGAATATAATAATTATCTGGTCGAAAAATAAATTACAAATTAAATAAATTAAAGAAGCCACGCGTTCATGTCTAATTACCTACATCAAGTTTTTCGTTTAAATAGGTACATCCTAATGACAAAATCAATATTTATTGTTTGAACTTTGTTCTTCGTTTCGTGAAATGATAACCAATCGAGTTTCAATAGTATGCCTACACGTTAGAGAAAAATATCGAGCGCAATATGGAGTTTCGATTATAAAACATAATAATATACCTTTAATCGGAAAAATCTGTCGTTCCTAATGTAATTTTAAATATTTTATTGATTCTATAATCCGGTCACTTGTAAAACCTGTATTACAACCTTTGAACTATAAAGGTGCCTCTATCATGTCAGTGCGAATTCGCGATATTATTTGCGAATATACCTATAATATCTTTCAGTCGTTATATCGAAAGAATAAGCATCAATGTCATCTATGTAATCGGAAGAATAATGTCTTTTCATGCGTTTTTTAAAGATATAATTAAATTGTGGAAATCGAAGTTAACAATACTTACAATTTTAAATTTTACGCATTGGTGTGCGTAGAATTTAAAATTGTAAGTATTGTTAACTTTATAAACAAGTACCTAACTAAAAACTTTTCGGAGTATATTTTAAAATAATGCAAATTAAGTATGGCACATATTTTGTATAATTATTATATATTATTTTGGTAAAATAATCTGTTGAGTTTATTTTTTGTTGCAATTTTCACACCATAAAACTTCTTTCAACATTATTTTATTTTTATTTCAACATTTTTATTAGCAAAATCTCTCACTGTTATCAAGGCCTAATTTACACGTTACAATTTGTTTAATAATATTAAATACGTTATCATCATGTAAGTGTTGATGAACCAAAATAAAGTGTTGTTATCACAATGTTCTTTGTAGGTATTTGTCCTGTGTAGTATCTGATTCGTATTTAGTGAAATTGATAAGTCACGATCAGCTGTCACCTGAAGTATGAATCATCGTCATTTTGACAGATAAATGTCATCAACGAGACAAGCTGCTCTCCTTTATGGTCAAAATCAATGACATCTGAAGTTATATTGTTTTTGTTCAGAATTAAATTGTTGTTTTATTTGAAAGCAGTCAACAAATTAAACGTTAATTCGACATGATTTTGGTAACGATGAACTGCAATTTGAATGTTATTATACCGATTCGAATGTTTAATGAAGTCGGTTAAAAAAAGTGGAAAACCCGTGCTAAAATTATGCGTCGACGTGTGATACGACCGCGAGTTTAGCAGTAGAATAAATGAAAGGAGCGATGAATGAGATTTGTTATTATTTTCAGAAAATTATTCAGGTTATGGGTGCTTTTTTTTCAATTATTTTTCCTATTGACTGAACCTCAATCATTATAGTGAGATAAGCTTGTTTGTTAGAGTTCCCTCTAGGCTTCCCCTAGTATAGCTAAATATATAATATTTAAGTTTATTTTAATATGTAAAAAAAAATATATTCATATTTAGTGTGGATGAATCCTTACACCGGCGTCGTTTGGCCCCACAGTGTTGACTCCGTCTGTCTTGTATAAATATTTAAGGACCGGTGTGGTGGTGTCAAGCGGATTTTGTTGTTTGGACTATTCGCGTTACATCATCATTACTAGGGCATTATTCGATATTTTATTTTAAAATAAATCTTAAAGAAATCCCTGGCATGAAATTGTCAGTCAAGTGTAATAAGACGTTCATTAAAAAAAATGTGATGCATTTTTATGTTTGAAATGATTTGTTGCAAGGAAGTGTGTGAAGAAATAAATCAAATAATAGTAAATTTTGATATTCATACAATTGACAAGTATAACAAGTATAATATTGTGGAAGTTGCCTAATGTACGACTATTTTCTTTTTATATGTTTTTAAGTATGTGACTAATATTATATAGAAAAAATGCAATTTTGATATGACATATACCTACCTACGTACATACTCGTAGGTATATCAATTGTCAATAGAACTTGACAAAAAAAACGTACGTCACTATTACCAACAAATATTGACATTGTGTCGTGTTAAAGGCGATTGTAATCTATTGATATTAGAGTAAAGAATCATGTAAGTATTGATTACAATTTATTAATGGATTGCCGTGCCATTTTGTTGGTTGTTTTAAAAACGATACCTGCAAAGTCAGACTACAAAATATACAAATTCAAACTTAATTTCAGGCTGAATAGTTAATTAAAAGGCATCACGGGATCGCGCTGATTGGCTAATCTTAATTTTTCGACAATTGTCAAATGTTTCTTTCACTTAACCTGGATGCTTGGTAGTTTATTAAATTTCTTAGGGTTAAGTGTGATTTTGACAACTTATCTACGTATGAGTAAATCTGTCTGTATGTTATAAGTATGTACCTACATTACATTATTAAATTGAATGATACAAACCAATAATTTCCGATCACTTTATTGTACTCAGTTACAATTGAACGGATATTGATAATTAAATTACATCAGGATATCGTCAATATTGTGACAAGAGTATGTTCAAGTTGGTATCAAGTGCGTATTCAAAGACAATTTAATTATCGCATAAAATACGACAATCTGATAATGTTTTTCTGATTTTCTGAATTTGGATTTTCTGAATTTGGAATAAATTACAATGTTTCTATACTTTTCAAAGTATATTTTAGGTATTTGTAAAATTCTTATACAAACAAAACGATGTTGACGACTTAATAATTATTGTATAACTGTTTAAATTTACATATTTTACGACAAAACAAGATCGAGACATAAAAAGGCACAATTTTAAAGACAAAAAGGCGAACTATACCAAAAAATATTTTGTTCTGCAGAATTAATAAATTCAATTAATTTTTAATAATCGTATTATAAATAATGAATTATTCATGATGTTTCAACATTCAAAACTAGTTTTGATTTAAATTTTAGGCTAAGTTCAGATGGACGCGAGGTGTCGCGGCCGCGGCAAATCGTGCGTTACGCGTTGGCGAGATGTCGATCGTAGTACCTACGAAGCACATGGGATAACATTGAAAAATAAAGAGTACTTATTTAAAAGCCTGCATCGCCATATTGTAACTTCTGGCTCTAAAAAGCTGTCAAGAAACTTCAATTCAATTGCGTAAGGCAGGCATAATTCTGTAAAGTTGGTACAGCAGCATTTCGTTTTCTGCTTATTATTATTTTAATCGCATTTTAAGGCGCTACTAAGTGCCAGCGGCCTTGAGTGATTTGAGCGGTATAGCTTGAGTGTTCTGCGCTGAACTCACGCAACACGACATACGTCCACCGAGCAATACGACTCGCCTATCAAGGAGCGCGCTGTGCCCAATGAGACGTATTATTACTTTTTAGTAACGAATATTTGATTTAAAAAAAAACACTCTAACTAAAAGTTAGATAGTTAAATTATCTTTAAAATGGTGAAGGTTTCGTAAAAATACGCTCAATAGTTTTCGCGCGATCTTCACTTTTTTGAACGCGTTAGACCTAACTTTACAAATTAATTACTGTACATAGATAAACGTAATCTAAAATATATTCTAATCAAATTATTAAACAAATGCTCTAGTTTAGCATATATTTTTTTCAAATCATTAACACTACTCGTTTAGACGTGATCTTCAGTTTAAAATCTTTAAAAGTCGTATATATGCGCCTTAAGCAAGCGTTATTATAAACGCACGTTCGACAATCGCGCGACATCATGACTATCTGATCTTAACCTTAGGCTTAGGTCACGAGGTGAGCTTGGTGAATACTGATGTCAACTTAGAAAATATATCCATCATAAAGATTATGGCGCTCAAAGCTGTTGATTCGAGTAATAATGTTAATAAGCAGGTAAGTATAGCGAATTAATAATTTCGTTTTGTAATAACAACTTGCTAGATATTATAATAAATTAAAAAGTTGTTTAATTTATTGAATATAATTATAATATTATGTCATGTCCTGTGTGCCCTCACACTTGTATGTTGAAGGAACTAAAGGATGTTACGGCTAAGTTAGCTAACTTCAAGCTAAACTCGCTATCGCTAAGAACTATGCACTATTTTATATAACTTTAGTCAAATAAGAGTAATTTTAACAAGAAAATATATAGAAATACATTTTCTTTTAACTTGTTTGCTTTAAGAAGGGATTTAATAATCTTTGTCTAAATATGTATAATTATAGGTCTATACCTATAAAACAGCACTGTATCTGACTGACAGGCAATGAACAGCCTAAAATGAGTACTCTAGAGGTGCATTGAGGAGAGATTTGTAATTCTATCTCTAAAGTGAAGAAAAGGCGGTGGCTCCTCCGGGCCGACCGCCCCGCGCCCCCCACGCCCTTAGGGAAATACGTCCCTGCGTGTCCAGGAGTACCACTCTCTGTATCAGCCCTTGATCGAACTGCCTAACTGCCTTTTTTGGTGTTGGTTGAAGCTTTTGGCTATTAAATATTTCAGCTTTCACGAGATTTCCACTATGCGAGCCAGTGATTATATTTATATTATCACACGTAGATATATTTATAATTTTAATAGAATAAATTACTATTAAATATTTTTTTGAATCTCGAATTTATGATTAAGTGTTTCCTTTAGAAAATGGAATCTATAAAGAACTACAGGCCGTGTCAAAACATCTTTCTATAATTTACGTAAGTCTAAAATAGTTCCTACGTTTTAGTTTTCTCTTTCGTGTGCATAGAGTGCCTAATGCGAATCACAGTACCAGCGGAAGATGCGGCTCAAGAAAAACACAAGGAAATCATTAGGCTTCTCATATGGGATAAAGCTATTAGCCTAGCTCTCTCATTTACTCTTGTAAGTACCTATCTACTTAGCTGTGTCTTTCTAAAGGTGTGTGTCAGTCAAAAGACATACCTACCTACTGACAGAAAAAAACACGCTTAGGTAAAAGAAATGTGAAAAAATCTTGAAAAAACGCTATAATGTTGTAACTATTCATCCATTTAAGTAGGTGCATGCAGTTGTCATGCACATTGACTTCCGCACACGATCAAGTTTACTTGATCAAGCCTCAACTGCCTCAAGTGTAAGGGTCGATCCCCACTGACGCAAAGTCGAAGCGAATACTATTTTATTTTTACCACGTTTTTATTAACTCGCTTCCTTATCTGTCTGTCTGTCTGTTCGGTAAAAATTGCAATTCATTTTTCAAGCACTTGCTGGCATCGGACTTAACTGAAATTTTGAATACCTATGCAATTTGAAAGACAATGCAATAATATGGACTAAAAAGTAAAAAAAAAAAAAATCTAATGAAATGGAAAAACGTGGGGCGTATTCAATAGATACTATAGTAAGATGCACCCCACGTTTTTTCATTTCAATAGAAATTATTTTATAGTTTTAAGTCCGTTTTAAAAAAGTGTTTTTTTTAATATTTTTTTTCTAATAATTTTCTATACCTACTTATTTATAACATTTTAGTTTGTCACTTCGCTTAATTTCGACACTGGGTCAGTGGGGATTGATCCTTATACAAATTAGATGGTAAACTTGATCTGTGTGGCGCCTATCATAGGTACTAATATTATAAACGTGAAAGTTTGTGAGGATGTAAAGATGTTTGTTACTCTTTCACGCAAAAACTACTAAACGGATTTTGATGAAACTTTACAGTAATATAGCTTATACATTAGAATAACACATAGGCTATTTTTTATCCCAAAAACGCGGGCGAAGCCGCGGGCGGCAGCTAGTAGGACATAAATCTCTATCTACACAAAAATAATGTAAACACAACTGAAGTCTGATTAAGGAAGTCCAAAAACAAGTTAATAACAATGCTTGCGCGTGATCCGACTTGTGCAAAACATCGTGGAAACGGGTTATCGCTGCGTTTTGCACAAAAAATAGTTGAGATACTGCACAGGTTTGCACGAAAAGCGACGTAATAGTTGCATGTTATTGTTATCGCTATTTAGGGCCGGTTTTGTAAGTAGACTAGAATGTAGAACGGATTGTAACAGTTTTTAATTTCAAATTAAAGTAAAGTATCTACACTTATGTAGTTTTTTAAATTTTAAATTAAACCTATACTATAGTTAATTAGTTATGTAGTCACAATGTAAAAAAAGTTTGTCTTTTCGTAGGCATACTTACAGAAAATGTTTTGCGGGAATACTCACCAAATGTAGTGGTGAACCTCTTTCTATTGACCGGAAATTCTAAACACAGAACTGGAATTAACAATATCATGTCTTCGATCTTTTGGTTCTAGAATATGGTGGGTTCCTCATGACCTTTTCCTTCGCCGCTAAGAGCGTGATGACCTAACAAATTGCAGGAAGTGCGCGCCTGCTTTAGGGCTCCCACACAAAACTGCGATGCGATGCGAATTTTTATTTACGTCTTTGCTCCAATGATTTCCCTAGCACTCCTCTAAGAATTCGCAGATATTTGCGATGCGATGCGAATTCGCGGTTTTGTGTGGGAGCCCTTACCACTGGGCCGCCAATGCTGTCATACTTACCCATATATTATATCCTTCTATACCCATTGGCATTTCTAAAACAGTTGCTACCTCAGATCATAGAAACAAGGGAGATGTGCCAAGGCGCTACTAAAATTGACGCTTTGATACGGTCACATTGACCGTATATAAAATGTACACGCTGGCGACGAACCGAACACGATCGATTATATAATTACAGTGTTTTAGTTTAGTGCTAGTGTTGAGTGACGATTAACAGTGTTAGATTGAGGGTGTGTGGAATGTTTAATGCGTGGGAGATCTTTATATTCACGAGGGGCGCTTGTAATTGTGTTGAAAAATGTACTAAAAGTGGCGACAGTTGTTCCCGTACTAATTTGCTATGATGGCATATCTCCTTATTTCTATGATCTGAGGTTGCTACGCACGTACATTGATATAGTTATAATTATAAATATTTAGATAAAACACAATCAATCGCTTCAATTAGAGATCGGAGGTTATCTCCAGGAGCAATACAAAACATTAAACTGTTCGTATTTTAACATGGCTATCTGTCACGCGCTTATCTTAACCTATATTGTAGTTTTTGAGATATAACACGTAAACGTGTTGATGAGTGCTGGTTTATAAAAAATATCTTTTGTCATCGTCCTTTTGATAATCTTTCAAATACAGTCAGCGACAAAAAGCGGTTGACATTTCAGTTTTTAGGGTTCCGTACCTTATAGGATCACTTTGTTGTCCGCCGTCAGTCACCGGACCATAAGTGGAGCCATCTGCTCATAGATGGCGCCATTGGAAGTATGCAGTAGCGCCATCTATGATCATATGTCGGAACCCTTAGGGCGCGAGGCATACTCGCACTTGTCCGGTTTTTTTTAATTGTAGGTAACTTTATGTACCTACTAGGTACTTACTAATGTGACATTAAAATAAAATCTGAATATTTTAATGGCTTAAAAATAGACTATACATCTCATAATAATTTTGTCAGTGTCTACTTAAGTTTCTTAATAAAGTTGTTATAATATTAGCAAGCTGTTTCCATCACACTTGGGGCGTTAAAATTATGACAGTGACGTCTCTACGTGCCAAGCAAAATGGCGTCGTTAACACTTTTTTGCTCAAATTAAGTAGGTACATATGTTGTACCTATTACATGATGTTTGAGTTGTAGAAATTTTGTGGCTAATTAACAATAGACAGCAGTAGCGAAGGGTCAGTTTTTGTAAGAGGTAAGCCGGAGAGAGAGTAAGCCTACAAATGCTTATCTGGCCACGAAAAGCTAATTAATAAAAGTAAGCAATACTGCCTGTGCTATTTTTCGAAGGGAAGCCGGAAGGAATCGTATTGTAGGGACCCTTCGCCACTGATAGACAGCTGTGGTTGAGTGAAATACCATAAGCAGCCTTTTCGTGGGTGTAGCTGAGTGATTATGTCTAGTGGGTCAACATTGTCAAATCAACGTTTAGATTCGGGTTTGTGTTTCATCATAATCATTAGGCCTCACTAGGGCCGAATATTTCACCGACTTTTATCACTGTTTTTGTAACTGACTTTTTGTAGGATATGTGCGTTCCAATATCGAAATATATTTGTTTCATTTTTTGCAGTCAAAAAACGGTCATAGATTGTCGGACGCGAGCGCAGCCTTATTAAGCCAAGGCCAAAAAAAGCTCTTTGCCACGAAGCATCAAACTAATTCAATTAGCTATCTAATCAACTTCTACTAATCAGAAAGAGAGGCTCTATTGCCATCTTACTCAAACACCGGTATACAAATATTTAACTCAAACATAGTACGTATACATAGATTTATTGAAAGAACAACAGTGACTCCTTTTTCCTTCGTCCTTGCATACTTTAGCATCCACATGAATTAATCTCTACAAAGTTCTGTTCATCTCAAGATAAGACAATAAATAACATTTAAATAACGGATGTATATTATTTAATTTCATAGTTTCGAAATGACCTCATGTTTACTAAACTTATTTTTTTTTGTGTGGTCTCAAAGCATTTTAAAAATATACAATTGCGTTTTGGGCATCATAATTTTCCAATATTGGTCGATAACTGAGTCAGGTTTTTACTAATTTAATTATTCTAATTTAACATTGTAGCTCAATAATTTTATTATTTTTAATACATTTTCTACCTATTATTTATTAACTGAAAAATTACATGTACAATAAGCCACTGAATACAATCACAGAAACTTTTTAACGAAACAAGCCAAAGAAAGTATTACACCAACTACTTACAACAAAATTATATTAATCGTTATTAAAAAAAAAATCTACAACGAAAAAAGTAAAACGAGGTATGTAGGTCAACCCTAATCTTGCATAAAAAAGTGTAGCCCGAGCCTGTGCACTAGAGCGTTGTATTGCCGCAATGCGCCCGCGCCGCGCGTTGGCTAACTCGGTTAGCTTGAGAAACTAGCAACCCTGAAGGAAATTAGGGGACATTATCCATGCTATCATTTCTTTATAAGTAGATGCAGATTGTAAGCGAGGTCAGTGCTTGGATGGGTCTATAGTTGAGTCAATACCTTGGAATATTTTTTTTTATTTTATATCTCATACAACCCTTACATTTACCCTCTGAAAGATGAGTTTAATCTTGTAATGACGCAATGAATCACCTTGTATTCATAACTAGCTGTTCCCCGCGGTTTCTCCCCCGTTGCTTGGCTCGTAAGGGTTGTAGCGTAATGTTAAATAGCTTATAGTATTCCTCATGAATCTGGCTATCATTTAAAAAGAATACAAAATAAATAAAAATAAAAATAAAAGGAAAAACCATAAAAAAGATTTTTTCAAATCTGACTAGTAGTTCCAGAGATTAGCAGGTTCAAACAAACAAACACTTTAGCTTTATAATATTAGTATAGATGGGCCATATACAATATTTATATGTATTAGTGATTTACGTTTGCAATGCTGTCATCAGCTTTCTATATAAATGTATGACAATACAGCCTAATCATTCAGGTAGGACATGCGTGACCATTTGTTACATCACTATAATATATCGACTAGCCACAAAACTACTACATTTTCATACAAAATGCGAAAAATCATTATCTGATCGACAGTATTATATTCAAAAATGGAACGAACAGAATTTTATCTGGTGTTATCTGTCAAATAAACGGATATTTAATCTACAAATTTTCTTAACTTTTTAAATCTGATGCAGGGTTGGTAAAATAGGTAACGTTGAGTAACATTCAGGGAAATTCCTGCAAGATTCAATTGATTCTTGATTGTGACCTTTATATTCTGACGCACAGGAGTTGCAGTGGTTGGAAAATGGTAGGTGATGTAACTGTCAAAAAAAACAAATCATCATCATCATCTGCCTAGCCTTTTCCCAAATTATATTGGGGTCGGCATCCAGTCTAACTAGTTTTGGCTCAATATCAATATTTTACGTGAAGCGACTGCCATCTGACCTCCACAACCCAATCAATGGGTAATACCGGTATTCGAATGTTAGACCAGCTGTCAGACTTTAGGGCTTCTGACTACCCGTAACGATTGTCAAAGATATTCCTATGACAACCGGGACCGACTGCTTAACGTGCTCTCCGAGGCACGGAGGGGTCTCGATGTGTAAAGAACGGTCACCCATCCAAGGACTGACCGCGGCAAGCGCAGCTTAACCTCGCAGATCGATCGATCAACGCGGCCGTCATTTAGCCACGAGCCCCTCAAAAAAAACAAATGATGGTCTATTATTATGTACACATTATATGATTTCTACATAATACCATTAATACCAATGCGGAAGAGATTAATATTACGATTAATTCGGACGAAATCGTGAGGGTCTAGTGAAAGATATTTATTTATTTCTACTGTTCGTTGAGACGCCAGAGATCAACGATCCGAAAGAAGTGAAGAGAAATCGCCGAAATTATTTGTTTGATCTCTGAACCTTGAATTTAATTTTCCCTGTGATAGGCAATAATAATCGGTAATGATATGGAAGTACCAATAAATAAGCAATAACAAATAATAATTACGGAAGTTGATACAATAATGTTAAATTAGCCATTGGATTCAGTCTTTGGAGAGCTCTTAATTACTAGGTAAACAAATGAATCGTCAATCATAGATTAGATTTTGTATTAGAGGTTCCAATAAATATGACTGTATACATTATTCAGTTTTTTAAACCGTAAGTGAACACATATTATATAAAATAACTCAAAATGAAGTGCTAAAAAATGCACCGTATCCAATAATTTTGTGTTAATTTAGACGTTGTGTGTTAACCAATTTATGTCCCTAACTGTACAAACATCCTAACATGGCTATGGAGAATATTGCACTATCATATATCTAGGATCATATAAAGGATCATATTAGTATCTCTTATGTTTATTAGAAACGTTTTAAAAGTTAGGTGGTGCTACTGTTCTACATCGTACATACCATTTCTACCTTTTTGAACTAATAACTACCTACTAAGTACATAAACATTGACACTTTTTCAACTTGTCTCCATATTTAGTTTGTACTCCTTAAATGTATTCTCTATTTAGTATAATATTCCCCTACAAGGCTTTAATTTTTAGAGGCCATTTCGAAATGCAGCAGTATCCAAATTATTTCATAACATCGATCGTTTTATGTTTCATTCAATTTTTTCATATTATGATTGTGAAAAAAATGTTGTCAAAGACAGTTAATGGATGTCTGGCAATAAAATTAAATCATAAAAAAAATAAAAGACTATTTTCAAATGTCAGTGCATTTAGTCTGCATTACCGAAGTTTGAGAGATATTTTTTTGATGTTGCAAAATGTAGCATTTGGAAGTGAACGTTCTTCGGTTGCAATCATTGACCAATCGTGAGTAGCGTTTAGTGCGTTATTCTTGAGAAAATATACTTTATTATGATTTGTTAGCGATGCTGTATTGTTTGAAAATTTCCTTTCATTTGTTTTAACTGTTGAGGTTGTTCGAATTGTTGCTACGGTCAACCTGCATCTTTTTCTTCGGTCTTTTGATGGCAATTGGTGAATATTTTTAATAAACTTCTAAGGAGGTTCTGTATCCGACGAGTTTGTAGTTATTTAAGCAAACTATGAGCACTGAACATAGAATATTGTAAGCTAACGCCATGATGAAAGTATAGGCAGAATGAAAAAAATATTTAAATTGAAATAGCTGCATAACAACGATTTGGTTCAACTGTTTTCACCAGAAATTACAAACAAATTGACGTAATAAGTTACCGTTTTATTAAACAGCAATAAACGCCCGCATATTTCGCGAACACGTATTTTTTATATCTGTTACAGTAATCAAATTACTTAATGGCTCGTGCAGTGCTTAATCAGTTTGGTTTTAGGCTACGTATTGCGGGTGGTTCGTAGATCATTTTGCTTACAGATTTTTCGGGGTCTGAACTGGGTGATTTTACACTGAAAGTATCAGTAAAGTACCCACCAACGATATAGGTTCAGAATGTTAAATTTCCATGATGTTCAATTCCTAAAATGTCAAATTACCAAAATGTCTAATTATCAAAATGTCTAATCTTTGAGACTAAGGTTAGAGATACTCTACTGTGGGGTGAATCTCTGAAGGGGTACTATTAGTACAGTTTTTAATTACCGTATTTTAGCTAATTTATAGTTCCTTTCTATTTGCTTAGCATTTGCTATTAAGACATTTAGGCGGTTCGCAAAGTTAGTCACTTTTTTTGCGGACACGGGACACCATCACTGGAAATCGTTGTTCCTGTGTCCAGTAACGGCAACTGGACACCATACTAATTATATGAAAATAAAAATACAACATACTAAAGTGTCTACTACGTTTTCGCAGTGCCTTAACGTCAGTTTCTCCGTCAGATTAGCACTATCGATTATACTCGTATACAAATTAAAAAATGTGACAGATTTTGTATTACATTTTTTGTCAAATGAGTTAAATGCAACTTATCGGTTGTAATAATAGAAAAACATAATATCTCCGTCCGTACCGAAAATTTTTAAGACCGAATGCGGCAGCTACGTTTTGCTGACTCTGAAAGAAACGGTCTTATATCAAAGTTGTAGACCATTTTAATATTGTTTGTTATTATAATTGTATAATAATGTACTTAGTTATTTCTGTAAATGTAGTCTACTTCTTAAACGATCTAATTATTTTATCTAAAAGTGAAAGTCCTAATAGAATCGTTGCCATGTTGCGTCAGTAGGTATAAATGTGTCTTGCAGGTAAAATGTACCTAGTATTTATTGTGACAATTAATCACTTAGATTCCTATGTCTTATTGAATAATGATCACAACTGCAATTGACGAAAACTGACAAGATTTTTCGTATAAATTACTAAAGATTGAACAGACTCATCAAAAAAAGAATGTTCACACTGAATAATCTAACAGAGATTTACATAAAAATAGAAGTAAGTATGTAATTAGCAATTAATCATGATTTACACAATTTAAACTGTCTGAGTCAAAAGTTACCACATCACCTAGCACAAACAAGCCATTTCTAACCTTTAAACTAATAAAGACCGTACAAGCGAAGCGACAATATAAATCCTAAGATGTTAGTTACTAATGCACAACAAAATTACCTAACTGACACCACAGACCTATGCACATGCAGACCTTACATAACATATAACCTTTAAGTATATTTACCAATTGGACGCTTCTTAAAAGCTATAATCGGTGTTGTAATGCTTTCGCCGTACGCTCGACCCCCTGACACGGTAGTTTGACCTCTCTATACGTTTATTTGCTCTATGTACGCTATTAAGGTGACTGTGGGAAATTCTTGATCATTTTTTAGCAACTTTTACGTAACATTGTGTCGTCAAAAGAATTGAGTTGATTTGTTAGCGTGTGCAACTGTTGGTATTTTGTGTAGTCTTACAAAATAGGTTAGAAGAAGATCTAGAATCTAGATAATGCTAGATATGTTATGTAAATTACGGAAATGTTTATTTGATACTCAGTGTGGACTAGAAAGGTTTTTTAATGTTAGAGCATGATTGGTGCAATTTTCTGTCTCGGTAATGTTCGTCAATTTATTTTTTAATGTTGTTCGTTCTTGTCTGATCTTTACTAATGGCTGGACTTATGAGATATTGACAAAGATTTGAAGTTGCCAAATAGATCGTATCAAATAAATAGTTGTTACTGTCCATAAAAGTCAAGTGTCACTTAAGCAATCGTTTTGAAAAATACAATCAACTTTTTTTTAAATATTGCTCATGTCAGTATCGTTTAAGGTGATTCGAGTCAAAATCTTGCTATTGATCGTTTATCACAATCACAATTATAGATACATATTATTCGAAAGTTGGGTATGTGGGGGTGTGTGTGTGTGTGTTACTCCTTCACGTTGAAATGGTTGAACGGATTTAAATGAAATTTGACAAAGAGGTGGAGCCTGGGACTTTGAGAAGCACATAAGCTACTTTTTATCCATTTTCACGCAGACGAAGTCGTGGGCAATGGCTAGTTATAGATAAGTGTTGTTTGTTGATGGCGTTGTATAAATTAACGAACTATCAACTCAACACAATGTAACCAAAATGTAAATAAAATGTCATGTACTAACCCATAAGGACATTACCGACGGACGTAAGGTAACTGTACATAGGACGTCGACCTGAGTTCACTCGTTAACAATATACATACAAATACATGTATGTATGTCTGTAGACGTGTCGTGAGTCCCTAATATAGTCAGCTCTTGGACTATAACGGGTTAAGGATAACAATAGCAGTTTTAAAAGTAGAGCGGTTATTCTGTGCATATTTTCACGTTAGTTTCCTTGAATCGTAGGTGGTATTAACTGTTCGGTTGTTAGATAGGGAACAGTTAAAGTTAAGGGACTAATTAAAGCAGCTTCACATTAATAGCTCATTAAAAGAGCCTCTAAAAATGATATAAAAATAAGTACTAAAGTGTGGTCGGCTCGGGCGCACCCTAGGAAGTTAGCTTCTCTACCAATACCTATTGCTAATACTTTTCATCATCGCTAAGTTGTTCTTATATTTATAGCTCAAACCGATGTGAAAATTAGGTCAATCTTCTAATTTTCATACTAAATAGAGGCCTTAAAACTCGCCTCTACAGTCGGTGATCAGTCTACTCAAATGTAAAAACCTTGCAACTGAAAACAGGTCCACGGATTTAAAAACTAGGAAAGCATAGCTAGGAAATCTTCAGGGGATTAGACCTGCATTGCAAAAGGATATGAGAATGGATTGTGTATTTCGTAGCTATTCAAGTTCAAAAACAAATGATGATCACAGACAAACCGTTGCGCTCAAGCACACTCGCGGATAAAATCCATGTCAAGTGACTTATATCTAAATAAGTGCTCTAACGGTCAATATTATTTTCATAAGCACGCACGCATAAAGAAAAAAAAATATAGTTAAGTGTTCAAGTGTTTCTCCACTTCAAAATTAAAACTTGTGTGAAGAGAAAAGGTTTAGGAGGTACCTACTGATTATAAAAGTGGTAGCCATAATTATTTAACATTAAGTGTTCAACTTTAACTGCTTTTTTTGTCTATTGGTCGTAAGCACGTCTGCTGAGCGTACGGTCCTAGCTTCGATCTCCAGGTCAGGCAAAGTGTTTTAAGGGTTTCAATAAGGAAATTCTTAGTAGTAGTCCAGAGTTTGGATTTGCGCCCAGTTAATCACAATTCGAGATTCTTCGGGAAATACGGAAAAAATTAACTTAATTTTAATTTTCCTGCATGAGGTAATTTTATTCGGGATCGGTGCAGCATGTCCTTAATTTTTCATGTTTATGCATTAAAATTATTGCATTGTCTATAGCTGCTAATTGATTTTATGATGTTTTACACACCTACATTAATGAATCATATTTGTATGACCAAGCTGCATCTCTAATAGCATCTGTAAACATGTGCAATAACTTAAGGTAGTCAGACTGCAGAAAAGTTTCCGATATGGTTCCAGAAGTAGATGGGAATGTTTGTATTTATTTAAATTATTCATTATTTCTGAAATATTTGTTTTGTTTCGGATTTGACTAAAGGAGTACTTCCGTAGTAGTCATAAGAGGAGTTGAAGAGGATAAGCTGTGTGCCAATAGAAGATACGAAGCAGCATTCCATTAGTCGTTTGCTAAATATGCGAGTCTTTACATTTCATACTAAACTAGATTTTATCAGCGGCTTCCTTCAAATGCTAGTTGCTTGTCTATATAGATGATTTTTTATAGTCGTATGAAAGGAGACGGACTGTCTTTTAAGAGTTATTGTTAAGTCAGCATTCGTCTAGTCTTTACTTAATTAGGTTAAAGTCGGCTTTCAGTCTAGGTAACTAGATATCTAGCTGAACATTGATATTTTAAACAAACATCTGACCTCAACCATAGCTACTGGGTAATACCGGTATTCTGTCAGTAATATGGTCAAGTGCACAAAACAAAAATAAAACCTGCAGTTGTGGATTTATTTACCATAAATAAGTGGGAGACGCACAACTATTTACGTATCCGTTATGACGTAAATTAGCATAAGTCAATATTAGGAATTTCTTAACACTTCCAGTGTTTCCCTTGCTGTACTTAACGGTGTCCACAAATAGAGATGTGTTGGTTTTCGCACTTCTGCCTATGCATAATCTGTGCCACTGAATATATTTATTACCTTATATTTTGGTAGTACAATGTACTGCGGTAACCCCTAACGGGACTGGGTTATTGTCAATTTGGGAGTGTACGCATTGACGTTATAATTATTTTTTGGTTACCTATCTTTGTTGTCGTGCATGTATGTAGGTTATTTGAGAGCTGCGTAATTAACTGACATTTATTTAATTTATTGAACAATTTATGAGGTCTGTCATATTTTTTGAGGACAACGTTAAAAGGGCAATTTATTTTATTGTAATCCTGACTTAACGATTATTGTGTGTCAAAATGTTTAAATTAATAATGTTTACAGATAAAGCAACTTCGATCAATACGTTGCTAAAAACGAAAAACATATCAAAACATTTAATTCTAGCATAGATTCATCTTAACTCTTAGTAAATAAAAATAATTACATAACATTTTTTACAGCGATTCGCAATGGATAAACCGCATTCATAATAGTATCAGATTGGTCGTATAGACATTGTCGTAGTGCGAAAAAACAGCTATTTCGATAATGTAGCCATGAATCAGACGGTTCACTTCCTTGTTCGAAGGTATTATTGTGTTGTTAACATGTAAAATAGTATGTTTTTTAACTGCAGTGACGTTGTTTTAATTAAGAATGAGACAGATTTATGTTATGTCAGATTACGGATTTGTGTTCGCTACTAATAGAGTATCATTATTCAGTGTATCATTCTTTGCGTTTCTTGAGATCGCCTGCTTATGCTGAGGAACACCGTAAAGTTTCCAGGTTTATAGTTAATTTTAGTTTGTATAAAGATAGAAAATATATCTCTTGAACTTCTCTGAATAGTTTTTATGTGTTTAAGTACACGTGAGTATTAGCTAAAAGATATTTAGAGAATTATGCATGCTCGTATTGGTGGATCAATGATTTCAGTTATTAGACATTTTCCCCTAGAATGTTCGAATATTGATTTTCTACGGTATATTTTATTAACTTACTATCGCTAACGATAACTTTGACGTCACGAAATATTTTTTTAATTAATTTGGTTATTTTACTATGTTCGTCACAATGTTACATCAGCATAACCAATAACATTATGTGACGTTATCTTGTAGCGTATGTCAAATGTATTTTAAAGTAACAAATTAATTATAGTGTTTTATTTATGCAAATGTGGTGCGGTAATACATAGAAAATATTGCTATGATTTGTCCATAAATAGTAATCTTAATACGAGTGGTACAGATTTTTATGAGGTACCCATTATACGTAGGTACAACTGCCGGCCTAGCATGACCACGATAGAAACGGGTTTTGTCTACATAGAAATAGACAAAGTGACAGATTGTAGAAACATTTATACGTTTTATGAATGAAATCTGTCACTTTGTCTATTTCTATGTAGACAAAACCCGTTTCTATCGTGGTCATGCTAGGCCGGCTGTACACGTTTTTAAAATGAGATAAAGTTTATTGTTATTGTCATTACGGAATCATTAACGAGGCTATTTCTGAATTAAAGCAGTTTAGAAATAGAGATGTCTCGCTTTTATTAAATGTCCATTAAACTTTATAGTTGTCAAGTGGAGTTACGATTGAGCGCTTAAATGGACAACCTAATAGTTTAAGTGCAATTATTTTAAATGAGATTTAAAAACAACTGACACAGGCGGGATATGAACCCGCATCCGCGGTCATTGCCGTACCGTGGCGTCGCGTCGGTCTTACCACTGAGTTACATATTAATAACAATATGCATAGCTATTTAATAACAATAGATAAGCATTACATGGCTTTGACTTGTTTGAAAGTCACAAAAATATTATACAATACAATAGTTGTTTGAACAGTATAAATCGATTTAGTGACGACACTACGACATCGACAGTCAGATGTTTCTCAATTAATCGTGAAATGCAATTAAATGAGATTTAATTAATTACAATGTGATTAAATCACTTTGTAATAAATTGATTAGAGTTGTTGAAATGGTTGACAATTTCGGTAAGAATCGAGGAAAAGGGAAATGAGGAAATGAATAAAATAATAAGTTCGTAAGGCCGTCTTATTATTCTTGAAATGGACACATTAAAATACAAATATGTGTAATTAAAATAATATTGATAATCTTAAAATAAAATCGGAGGTATAAAAGAACGAGCTTTTAAGACCAAAAATTTTTATGAAATGATTAATTGATTGATTAATTCTTCGCTTTGGAACGGGCATCTAGCTTCATCTTGCTGACTAACTGACCGACCCCTTGACAATTCAAAAGTACCTACCGATAAGGGCCAAGTTCACCGACAAGATGAATACGGCCGTTTTTATACAGAAAAAGATATGTTAAGCTGCCGTTTTCAATATATCGGACTATTATCTTGTCGGTGAACTTGTCCATAAGTGGCCTAATTGAAATAAATGTTTTGACATATTCTTTGATCTGTACTCAAATCTTATATCACTTGATATTTGGTTATAAATATACGAGTACCTAACGTGATGTTTTACGTCGAAATATTGAAACACTGATTATAACAGCAGCTTATTTTGTTCCCATTCTGATTACAATTTCACATGATTACAAGATTACGTACCAGAATTACAGATACACATAATAAAATAATATCTCACAAAAGGTCACGACAATTTTAAATTAATTTACAAAATCGCAGTTGTATAACTAGCTTATATTACATTTACTGTATTTACCGGTCAAAGTGACATTCACCGGGCATTTTGTATAACTTCCGGTTCCATTAAAGTTTAATTTTGTTTGTCTGTTTGTTCTCGTGACTGCAAAGTGGGTTAGTGCACGAATATTATTGCATAACGTACTTTGGTTTGCATGAAATCTATTAAGCTATCTCTACAAGATTTTGAGTGCATTTGCAACAACTTTGTCTTTCGTTTGTTATCTAAATGTAGCTAAAATTGATAGGTATCGGTAAGTTTCATTCGTGGACGTTTTCTTGTAGAATTGCTGAAAAAAAAAATTGTCGCTTACTTTTTCGATGGTCTCCTACTTATTTGTTAAACTTGACCGAATAAACATATTTCGTAAAAATTTCAGCAAAATTATGTCACCATCTGACTAAAAGCATAAAAAATCTAAACCACATAACTACGATATAATTCACTCACGATTTCAACTACACCGCGTATCTCAATAAGTGTAACGTTGGTTGCGCGAGCGCACGAAGACGAAAGTTGGCCAGTCAGTGACGTAACCGGCCCTACTTCCGATCTCGTGACCTTTGCCTTTATTATATATTTTTAAATGTTAATTGGGCAAATGGGAGTACAATGTCATTTTTTACGTTAAAATTTTAAATGCTTTGTTGTAATGAAATATGTTGTAGTACTTTTTTTTTTAATAACAAAGAAGTTTAAAAGTCAAATATTGTTTGTTTTTTTGTTATAATGAGTATATCGTAGTTCAAAGTTGGACCTACTGATGATGATCAATGACTTTTTGAATTGAATAAATAATTTTATAGTTTAATTTTAAAGGCGATATTTGTTAGTCTGAAAGAATGCATTGTTAAGATTAAGTCTTTATCATTACAAAATAAAGTTACTACGAAATCTCGTTGCCTGACTTTTTTAAATCTGTCCCTACAACTACATTTTTATGACCAAACAGACCCTGGACGAACCGGAATGAAGAATAAAGTGAAAGAATTACTTCAAGCAAGTTTGAGCGATGTTATCTTTCAAGTCGAGACTCAGTACTTTACATATTCTTTGTAAGCATACACGCGTGTATTATGAATACGGTAATGTACGTCTCTCTTTTAAGAATAAGTCACTTTAGAGTACAAAGCCCCGACGAACTTAAGGTCATCTACGGTGGTGCAAGTAATTTTTTGTTTTTAAGCTTCTGTTTTTTTTTGCTTGTTCTGTGTATGTAATTTGACTTAATTTTTGATGTTTAAAAGGATTTTGTGGTGGGAATTGGTTGGTTATTGTTAATTATTGATAGAATTAATCAAGCTTATCAATGAATACAGTAAATTTTTATGCTATCAAATAGTCATAGTTTAGCGATAGATTAAAAATTACGAAATTTCATTTCACCCACGAATGTTGCAGGCCATACTTGACAGTGACTGGTGAATGAAACAACATTGATTGAAAAAATAATTAAACAATAGCGACATGAATTAATGCATGTCCATACTATTATACATTTTTTGAGCGTACTTCTTGTGCAACCGTACGGTTGAGCGGGCAGCGTGGGCATCGCAGATGTGCACAACGATGTGTTGCAATTCCAATGCAAGTTATAACAAGTTTGTAGTAAATAGCGGTGTTGCGCAACCAGCATTGTATTGCGAATCGCTCGGGTTCACACTGGACGTGTCGCTGTCATTTGTTTTCTTGGTGACGGTTCCGATTCGGTGTTGTCACGTGCGAAATAAACGTACGTGGTTTTATTAGTATTTTTTCCTAAAGCTGACGTTCACACTTCAAGTCCGTTGATGGATTGGTTTGATGTATTTCTTTTCAAATCAGTTCGCATTTTATCAGTCAAAATAGATTGGAACAAAATGCGATTATCTGCTCGCTATCTGTGATAAATGTCTTTTTCTAATTAAACACTTGTTTTTCTTTACTAAATCAACAAAAGATTTAAAATTTCGCAAAAATCATGGCTCTGAAAAAGGCAAAACAATTGACCGTGAACTTAAATTGCTATTCATAAGTGTTGCAAGAGGTGAAAATGTTGCAACAGTAATAAAAACTATTTGAAATCACTAATTGAATGTTTGAAAAGGTCTGATTCTTTGTTGTTGTAGATTTAAATGTTTAAATTATTAATTGAGTTATCTTAGACTCACCTGGATTAAATGTTCTTTAAAATAAAGTACATACCTACATGTGTCAATTTTTATTTTTGAAAAGTTCATTCGACCAGTAAATCCTTCTCTTCGCCATGTTAAACAACTTATATCAATGACTGCGATAATATCAGTAGTTTACTATGTGAAAAGCTTAGATTATAATATTCACAATTAACCTCTAGTGACCCGAAGAAAATGTCAGACCACTGGCTTGTTTCGCTCGAGGCCTACACTGTGACCACACTGATTTATAAGTAAACGAGGTAAGGGAGCTAAGTTCGTAATTTTCTTCTAAAAAATCGTTGAACTTACTTTAAATCAATCTTCGAAGAGTTTTGAGGTCAAGAGTTAAGACTAATAATATTTATAACAGGTATATTGTGGAAATTATAATCGGTTTTTCAGTATTACATAACAAAGTTAGAGATTTAATTGTCAGATAATGTCTTAAGATGTACCTAATATAAAATGTACAATTGTTGATTTTTCCTAAAAAAATAATGCAACTGAATGCTCCAAGATCTTTTTTTTTTTTAATATGTTTCCATTATTATTAGATGATTATCTGAAATAATCGTTTTGTTCTTTATTTGAATTTAACTGTTTTTGTACCTTCATGTAATATAATAAGATAAGAAATACGGCAGTAGGATTTAGATTACATTTTTTTGCGAACTCGCCAATAATTCGTACTTGAATTGAAGAAAATTAAAGACTTGGAATAAACTGTCCTCCAGTTGTTATTGAACGTATTTGAAAGTTAGGTTTTCACAATGCTGTTCACAGTTTGTTTTTCACGACGATTTTAGCATAAAATTAGCTTTTTTCATGATTCAATGTCATCTTTTATGTTAAACAGCGGTTATGCGCGTATCAAATCAGAAAATAGGCAATTCACTAGCATTGTGAAAGACTGTACTCCAATCACTTTTGAATTTATCACTGTAAATTCTGTTATGTGTAGTTATGATACCTAAATGGTCTAAGGATACCTACATAAATATATAATTAAATAAAAAAAATGTCTCTGGTCACCCAATTGTGTCTTTAAAAAAATACAATATTTTTTGCTTTCTGCATTCCAATTTCGAATAGGTGGCCAGATGTAACATTCGACATTTCTTGTGATGATTATCGATACTGGGAGGTGATTCTCGCGGGTTCAATATGATATCACCTTCGATATATATTGCAACAACTGTCAAAATCCCTATCATTTTGACATTAGTTTCAATATATATCGAATTCGATATCAATATCGAACCCGCGAGAATCACCCCCCTGGATCTATCATACTGCGAAAATGATCAGTAGGTAACTGCATACCGATCACCTCGTAATCTAATTATATGTGACGCAACAAGAACAAACCGTGACGATCGAATCACTGTCCTCCGTAACCGTTACTCAATAACGCGTTACATTTCACCCGTTATTTTACCTGTTACGTGGAATGTTACCGCTTTTTGCCCACCTCTATAGTTCGTAAACTGTGCATCACTATTTAGTTTACATAATCGTTAACTGGTTGGTAATAGGCCTTTTTTCAGTATAACAATAGGATAGTTGTGGCTTGTGGCTAATGGCGTGTTCACAATGCTTTTACCAATTAGGAACTAATTGGTAAAAGTTGCGAGAAAAGTTGCCATTACAATTTGCATCAATCATGCAATGAATTAAGATTTAAGAACTTGCATGGTTTCGGACGTCGACAAAAACAAAATTAGAAAAAAATATAATAAAGTTTTAAAACAAGCAAAAATATGATGGATTAAGATAAGCAGATTCGTTTTTTGTAGCTGTAAGAAAGTTCAATTTCTTACATAAATCTAACAACCCAATTGTTGAGCAATCAATGACTCATCACTTGCACTTCTCATAAACAAGTTCAAGAACTAATTCAGTCAAAATCCGGTACAAAGTGTTTGAAAGCGAGTAACAATCAGTCTGAAGCAGTATGACCCCTCAGTGTGTCGCAAGCGACGACCGGCAGCGGCCGTGGTCGCTCATGACCAAGGAGAAAAGACTTTCAATAAATTGAAAGTTAGATTTGAGATGATAGGTTATGAAAGATGATGTTTGTGATTGCAGATGCTGTAATGGTGACGGAAAAAAGTAATGTCAGGTTGTGGTTATGACGTACTGATTCATTGATTGGTTACTTACATCTTTTTTAGGTATTTGAATGTGACCGGGATACCCAATTTATGCAATTATTTGTACCTTTTTTCTTCTCGTCATTATTATCTGTTTATTTTTTACTTATTTTGGTAAAATGTAACATAATTTATTACTCAAAAATATCAAAGGAATGTCCTTTAGTATTTTTGAGTAATAATGTTTACTAAGGGACATTTCCATCAAGCGAAGCGTTAATTTTGTCAAAGGACTTCTCAAAGACAGAGTTTACTGAAAAACATTATCTGCCCAAAACTAAGTTAAAGGAATTGTACCGTTTTCATGGTAAGAACGGCTATTTTGCGACGACAAAATAATGACAAATCATATAAACATGACTCCAAGACTCAATACTACGTCTGTACTCAGACTTATGTAACGCGTCTTCAAGAGAACGGATATTCTGTGCTATAAGGCAACCACGAATACCAACAATTGATTCTTATATCATCACATTTTCAATTTGCAGTGTCAAAAAATATTATGAAATTGATATTTCATATTTTTGTTTTTTCTAGATATTCGAGACAATACTACAGCACGAATATCTAGAACAAACTCGTCTAAAGGTGGATCCAAAGATTGCGATCTCCCACTCTCCCACTGTTCGTCATCGTTCCCACTGTTGGGACTCAGGCGTCCTATCTGAGAGTGAGATCTCTGTCCCTAATTTAGTTGACGGATCAGCGTGCAGTGGCTTTACTGTGTCTAAGTTACTTAGGAAGTTTGGACTAAACCTATTTGTTTTTCTGTAAGTTTTTTCATGAATCCAGTCAAAATTATCTCGATTAAGATTAGGTGAACTGTTTTGATTCATATTACAAGTTAGTCTTACCACAAGATTTTAATTTAGATAAGTGTTAACTGTCTCAGATTCTGTTTCGTATTACTAACAACTTTTTAAGAAATCTAATCAGGCAATCCAAGGTAATCCATTGTTAATATCAAATTACAATTAGATACTACGTTATATTTTTGTTAAGTTTTAAAACTATGAGACTTCGTCATCATATCTACATGTACACATAACTTCATCATTATCATCGTCATTATCGGCCGAAATACGGCACTGCGGCAGGTCCATTCTGTACCGACTCGCCGCGTGATATCACCGCGAGAACTGCCAATTTGTTTGCGAACGTTCGAGGAAGAATGTCACGGTGAGATTCTCCCTCGAACGTCCGCAACCAGTTGGCAGTTCTCGCACGGTATACCTACGCGGTGTGTCGGTAATAGGTACAGAATAAACAGGCTGAACAAAGGAGTGGGCTATGCTCGGATTTTCCCAGCACGATGGAATTAAAAATGAGGAGATTCGCATTAGAACCAAGGTGACCGACATAGCCCAAAGAATTGCTTAACATAATTTTGTATCTTAGTATCAAATAAAAAATATAAATATTTATCTAATTCCGTGCTAAATGCCGTGTAGGTAGGATTGCTAAGTAGTTGTGTCAATATGCCAAATAATTGGGTACCGTTGTTAAAGTTTGCAATGTTGCCAACTTTCTGGAATGCCATGTTGCCAGCTTTATTATTGCTATAAAATATGGTTCATTTCATACTTCAATGAAATCTAGTATTGTGTAGGTAAGAACGTGTGGAGCTCAAGAAAAGGTCAAAGTTAGGTTAGAATAAATTATAATCAATGTATTTTGTAAAATATGACAATGAAATAAAGTTTAATTTCAAATCGTTTCCAGTTCCATTGTAATGTTATTAAAATAATAATAAGCAGCTGCTTCAATCGGAAACTACTAAACATAACTATGATAAAAACACAAACAAAAAATCGTAACCCTTCCTTTTGGCTTTGCTGTCGTCGGGTAAAAACCATCATAAACTATCAAATACGTATCTAATGTATACATACGTCATAAAGAAAAAAAAACCTGTTAATAAAAAGTTAAACATAATAAAGTTTCACTATATACCTACTCTAAAACATTAAACAATCCGTTTATACTTCCATCTTTCTCTACTACATAAAACTCGACGATCAGCTGTTCGTGACACACACACAATCCCACACAACTCTCATGCACGCACATGAAAACTGACACACACAAGCTCACTGCGCGTGTTGGAATCATTTCCTAGATTGTCGCACTATATCTTGTATCTTTTTTGCATATTGCCGACACATTGTTCGATTCTTTGTCGATTTTACCATAGAATAAGAATGGTTTTATACTAAGAATACGTTTGATGAATTGGTGGAGAAAGTTACAGGAGATCCCGGTAATAGGTAATAACCTAATTTAAACCATAAGAGCAGATCATTTATAAGGTTATTTCTGGTATAGACATCGTTTATGTATGAGTCTTGTGAAACCCATACTTTGTATTGAGACTATCCAATGACTAAGTAAATAATACGATTTATCATTGTAATATGCGAAGCATTGTTTACCTAAAACGTTACGTTTGCCCTTACAAAAAAAAATCATAATTAAAAAAGTAAAATCTCTGTGACATTTCTAAGCTACAAAAAATAAAATATAATTCTACTTTTAAAAACTTCTTAGATTGACATAATACATAATTAACCAGAAAGTGATCACGCTTACAATCAGTCCATAGTCTCTGAACGCAAACTTGCTCTATGATCGTATCTTCAAAATAATCAGTAACTAATGTATCAAACTTAAGTACGAGTATTCAACTAATAAAATACACAGACAAGGTGACCACATCAATGTACCACGGAGCAGGTTGCTAGCCAGTTCAAAAGGTTACTGGCTGCAAATGAGCCAATACGCCCGCGGCGCTCTTACGACAGAGTTCGAGATTTGAACGATCAGTTGATACCAACATCACAAACATGTGGTACCGACCGGCATAGTTCGGTTCTGATAGGTTTGTTGTGAATAGGTCAAGTATAAACATTGGGCGAGTCTGTGTGTAATTCATGTTATTAAGTCTATTCAAATAGATACTATTGATTATTTCCGAGTTCGTTGTTTTTTATCGATCGGATTCAGTTTACTATCTAATTTATTGTCATCAGTCTATAACGGTCTACTGTTAGACCAAAATATTCAATTACATCGCTCTAAGCTCTAAGATTCCCAGTCTTTCTTAGCCAACTATTACTTTGTAAAGAGCGTCAGTCCATCTAATTTGTTCAAGGTACCGAAATAACCCTGTAAGTGTACCATACTAGGTGTATTTTGGACCACTCTCTCTCATAGATAGGAAACCTGAGTTCTAGCAGTAAGAACATTATAATTATGCTGATTAAGTAGATCTTTGTATTAGTCATCCCATTGATTAAGAGCTAGTGAGCAGTGGCGAAAGGTGAGAGGAAGTCGATACAATAAAATATTAACAAAATTATAAATAATTCCGTTTCAGTTATGTCATACCTATCGATTATTCACTGTATTTACATATTTTTTGAATATGTGAATGGGTATGACATAAGTAAAACTGAATTATTTAAAATTTTGCTACTATTTTATTGTACCCCCTCCCCTTTCGTCACTGAGCGCTAGTTCTCTCCATAATCCTCAATCAAATTAATGGAGGAAACTCAGTTTGCAACACTGTTATGTATAGTAGTAAGTCCAGCGTAGGTCACTGATCTGTCTACAAACATCAGGGTAATACAACTTTTCTCCTAGCCGACGTTTATAATAAATACGAGAATATGTAGCTGTTTGATAGCTGTAATGATAACAACTTTAGCAAGCAGTTGATCTTGATGACAGAATGGTCTTAATGGCCTTAGGCCTTAGACCAGCGTTTCTCAAACTGTTTTTGCCCTGACACCTTTATTTTTATGCCTCTTATTTTTTTTAATTCTCTTGTGTATAAAAATAAGCATATTGATGATTTACGAGTATAAATATAAAACAAGGAAATAATTCTGCGACCCGGTATTTTGTTTTTCTGGCCCAGTACCTGGTCGCGATACACCAATTGGGAAACGCTGCCTTAGACTATCCTTCCATCTCTATTAAATGGTTTAATTCACCTGTCTTTTTGACAGCTGTATAGTGACAGATTAATCTTAAGTGTTTGTTTTGTTTTTGAGATTGCTGTTTTGTTATTAAGTTAACTTAAAAAAAAATAGTCTACTGTTATTTTTCTGGGGCTGTAGTAAAAATAAAAAATTGCAAAGACATAAAAATTAAATCAAATTACCAACATTATTAATAAAAATTATAAAATATGTAGGTGCAGATAAAAAAAACCTAATTATAACAACTTTCAAATTGATTCGTTTTAGCAATAAAAGCATTCAGAATTTACTTATTTAACACCATTCCGACCTCGCCGACGAGACCCGTCGCGACGTCCCCATCATGACCCCGAGTCCGCCGCCGCGTATGACTCAGTCCCCTAACCGACCCTTGCTCGAGCCAGCCCGCGCTGAGCCTGTAGATTTAAATTCGACCCAAAATAATGAACCGATCCAGCTAGTAGTCCCTCCCTCTAGTTGCCCTCCCCCCAGCGACGCCCTAAGCCGAGGTCCGTACCCCAGTAGGGGTGCCCTTAGCGTGTGGTCGCTTAGTTTGTAGTTTTATTTAGTTTTAAGCCTGGGTGGAGGCATTTGTAAGTCTTCACCAGATGACCGGTTAAGCAGTGACGGCTGTTAGAAGCCAAATGCGAGAGGCCTTTAAAAAAAAAAAAACTTATTTAACAATAAACAGTTCCGATCGTTTCTCACATCAATCTCTTATGCAACATATTTTAATCTTATTCAGAATTGTATCTAAAAATAACACTACAAGCTAGACAGAATTCAAGGCCTAAAGAGAGAGACGAGATTTTAATAAAATAACATTATTATCTATTAGTTTTTGCGTAACATGATAGATTTCCACTAAAATTTCTCTCACAACTTTACCCTACTATGTAAACTATCTGCCTTAAAATAGAGTCCATATTGATATTACATTGTAAGAATTTGTGGAATGATTCTGCAACTTTTCTCATTTCCCGGTTCCTCGAAATATAATGAAATATTATAATTAATGCGGTTTCCTTGACAATTTTCTGCGGACGTAATCGATATTAAAACGATAATATAATTCGATTCGTGTCGAGATTTTCACCGTAACTGTTGTCGGTCGTGATCTATCAGCTACTTGGTTATACGACTGATATCGAATTCACTGGAAGCGATAGTGGTGTTTTATCTTTAGGAATTCCTATATGATTTTATCTTGAGCATGCATGAGTCAAAAAACTGCAACAACTTTTATAGATGTTAATTTAATTAGTCATATAAGAGTGTTATGAGTATTCATAAAACATTGCAAAATGAAAGATTGTAAAAATCACAGATCAATAAAATTTGGGAATTCTAGTACCTACTAGGTACGGTTAAAAAAAGATGGAATACATTTCCTGCCATATACTTGTTAAAATACCTTATTCATTAAAAGCTAGACAATCTTCTATTACAAACATACCTTAAATGGAAAAGAAAACCTACTACAAAGTCAAGTCCATTAAAACCGTGAAATAAATGGGAGAAATCACTACGTGACAAGATCACTTCCATCGTCCCTGTCTCTGCGCCATCGCTACTTCCTTGCGGCGCAACACGCACACATTCACACAACACGTGTTCACAAACACACGCGGCGCGTGCGCATGTGTGCTCCTACGTTCACTTTCGATCATTGACTGCAAGCTAATCGCGTCTACTAATACACAATTATGATCTTATTTTATTATAGTATTATGTTATATTTTTCATAATAGAATTGTTTACTTTCCTTCCGTTGATATCTTTATTGTTATTTTATAGCTTGCATATTATAAATAACAATGTCTTCTTCCGGCTGTCCGTTATACCTGTTACATATATGAAACTTCTATACTTAATCAAGAACTTTTCGAAATGAATTCACTGACGTTGGTTGCAGAAGCGAATTCGAAAAAAAAAACCTGTCAAGCTGTAAGGTTCTTTAGGGTCTGAAATATAAAGTTTGTTTATAATAGTAAAACTGTAGTAATTTAAACAGAAACGTTGCTAATCCATATTTACGTTAAACTATTGGTGCTGATTCTGTTGAGCATTGCACTAAACTAATTTTAATCACACTATATCTCGTTCTTACAAATATCATTGAAAAAGGACAGAAAATATTTAGAACTGTCAAATTAGTCTACGCCCTAGTCATTTACGGGAAAATAGTCATAACCTTTTGCAATTACGACTAAATTGACATTAAAACTATTCAAGTGGACTAATTTGACAGGATTAAATATCTGCTATCCCTCTCTCATGTTTTTTATTAGAAAGAGATATAATACGACTAAATTAGTTTAGTTTGTAAACAACAGAATCGGCACCATTGTCGTGAAAGTCAGTTAGAACTAGGAAGATAAACGGTGACTATTATTATTATAGTTCATTTATATGTTTTTTTATACAATACATATGGCTTATGTTGTTTTTTTTTTTTTACAGGTAAGTGACCGCAAAGAAACAGATCTCCAGCATCAGTTTGTCGATAAACAATGAACGGTTAGTCGAGTAACCATCCGTCCGAAGGTTTGAAATCGAATTAGATTGTTAGAAGCATGTTGAACTCAGTTCGAAAGGTTAACATGAATATTAGTAAATGTTGTTACTGGCCAGTAGCATCTTATGTTGTAGAATTAATTTTAATACATGTTAGGTACTGTTCGAAAAATCGTAACAAAATTCAATACAAAAAAAAAACAATAACCCGAATAATGGGGTTATCTAAGAGTAAATTATTTTTATAATTTATATTATCACGAAACATTAAAAAAAATGTCGAAATGTGTAACAAATGCGAGGATTTAATATAGAAGGCAGAATAAGCTGGTTTGCTTAAAATAAATACCTGGAAACGCCAGAAATAGTGAAAAAAACTCGACTGACGATTCTCCCTGTAAGTATTCAAGCAGTAATCATCATTTCTAATACTGCTATTGATGTAAACTATGGAAAGAAGCCAATCTACCCTTGACCAAACCAGGGCCGATCAACACAACCTCAGCAA
Organism: Thalpophila matura; assembly: GCA_948465475.1. Taxonomy (NCBI): domain Eukaryota; kingdom Metazoa; phylum Arthropoda; class Insecta; order Lepidoptera; family Noctuidae; genus Thalpophila; species Thalpophila matura. Next base: position 6,029,359 of record OX419198.1, on the reverse strand, counting down.
TGGGCGGCTTTCTCGCAGCCTTGCGGGGCGGGACCACATACCATAATTACTTTTATCTCTTCTTAATAACTGTGTGCAAGCTTGTACGATGGTTTTACTTGATTTATGACTGGCAATTTGTTACTTCGTTCTTTATTTAAATTGGCTGAAGTAAAAAAAAAAAAAACCGGCCAAGTGCGAGTCGTACTCGCGCACCGAGGGTTCCGTATCATTTTTGGACATATAAAGTGAAAAAACCGGACCGCATAAGTAAGTTTGTTTGTGAAGGAATTTTGATGATTTTGAAAAAACTGTACTAGTTAGGAACATCGTTTTATTTTTGGTGCCATATTTGGGTCAATTCCTATCAGCTCTAATTATTTCAGATTTTTCGCTCCGCAAACTTCGGAGATAAGGGGGGGGGAATGGTATTTTTTCAGACATTTTTCATCATAAGTCGAAAACTGTGAAACATAAAATAAAATGAAAATATATTTTGAAATGCGCAGAGCAAGCCCTTTCATATGATATGCCACTTGACCTAGTAACCCCACTTTAAAATTTCGGACCCCCACTCCGGCCCCTTTTGCAATGAAAATAAAAATATTTTTGGACTTTTTTCTCTTGCAATTAAGTTGAACAAGCATTCTTTATAACTGTTCCAAATTTCAAGTCGATAGCATAAGTAGTTGCTGAAATAAGCAGGTGTGACAGACAGACAGACAGACAGACCATTTACCATTTTGGTACGGAACCCTAAAAACAAAAACCCCTATCAAATTACATACGGTACGTTGGGTACGTTGTTTAGAATTAACCAGCTTTTGAGCATTAAATACCCTATAAAATTAGTTGATCCGTTTGAGAGTTACGATGTCACAGATATGACGAGGGTTAAAAATTTAGTAGCACCATTGCTGCAATTAGTTTATTTGCTAATAAATTGACGGATGCTGTAGCCGTAAAAAGAAGTACCTGCATACCTATAGATTCAGGTCAAAATGTTTGCTGGTCAATTATCATAGTGACAAATGCAAATATTATTGCATCAATTTTATTTCACCCATAAGAAACAAACCTTACAAGCTTGTATTAACAAAGTCATCCATAACACAAATATTTTGAATATTTTTTTTCACGTTGCGTTGCTCGCATATTATTACAATTTGGCCCGCCCCCTTGTGATATTTCTTATAAATAACGGGGAATAGCCTGTACACCTGATTTTATCATCTCTGGATTTGTTCCTTTTATCTTATTTGATAGAATATAATTTTATATAGGTCAATTATTCCATTCCATTTTTTTGAAAATTGAAGTTGAATTCAAATGGTTGATAACACGTAGAAAGTACTAATCCGTTGACAGAAAAACTGGCCATTTGATGTCCATCGACTATTAAGTTATCTTTTATGTTATCTTCTCTATATATTTTGCAAATCTTTCTTGGAAAATAAAAAGTTTTTTTATCGACTAGGTCAAGGCAGATTGACATTCTCCAACAGTATCACATAAAAAGTTATAAATTATTTATAACTAAATATGAATAGGTATTTAGTATTTATCTAGAGTAGATAATATAATTGCAGTCTTAGTTAATGGCACCCACTTGGTATTTTTAAATGATTTTAAGAATTTAATCCGGGTGCCTAAGTCACTGCTCGCTATTGGCATAAAAACCTATGTTTAGGGTTCCGTACCAAAATGGTAAAAAAGGAACCCTTATGGTGCGACTTCGTCTGTCTGTCTGTCTGTCTGTCTGTCACACCTGGTTATTTCAGTAACTACTAATGTTATCGACTTGAAATTTGGAACAATTATAAAGAGTGCTTACCCCGCTTTATTGCAAGTGATTAAAGTTAAAAAATGTTTTTAGTTTCATTGCAAAAGGGGCCGGAGTGGGGGTCCAAAATTTCAAAGTGGGGTTACTAGGTCAAGTGACATATCATATGAAAGGACTTGATCTGCACATTTCAAAATATATTTTTATTTAATTTTATGTCTTACAGTTTTCAACATATGATGAAAAATGTCTGTAAAAATACCATTCCCCCCCCCTTATCTCCGAAGTTTGCGGGGCGAAAAATCTGTTGAGAGTTGATAGGAATTGACCCAAATATGGCAACAAAAATAAAACAATGTTCCTAACTAGTACAGTTTTTTCAAAATCAACTAAATTCCTTCACAAACAAACTTAGTTATGCGGTCCGGATTTTTTCACTTTATACCTCCAAAACTGATACGGAACCCTCGGTGCGCGAGTACGACTCGCACTTGGCCGGTTTTTATTATTGTTACTACATTTATTATTTCATTTAATATTGTGTTATGTAGCACATATTATTATTTTAATTATTTGTGGTAAGTACCTATGTTGGCATTGCTGTTCTATTTTTAAATGATTTTTTCTAGAAGTTACATTTGTGATACTAATGCCTACTAGGTATTCGCCTAGCGTTCGCAACTATTCCGGACATTTCAAGTAAAGAACTAATGACATACAAATACTTTTTATTTCGATTATTAAACAAATTAATTAAAATAAAAACGTAATATAGTATTGTTGTCGAAATATAATTAGTATTATTTATTAAATAGAATATGTAGAAAAATGGGCATTTTTTGCCGGAATTAGTACACATTTCTGCCAAGGCATGCGCTACGGTCGTTGACTTTGACGCCAAACAGATTGTTTTATAACGAATACTTACAAAAGATTTCAAATAAATGATTCTACTAAAATACTTATCAAAAATTCTTTTAATACAATATAAAACTTTTAAACAAATATTAGGGACATGTTTCCCAGTGTGCGTGTGTAGCGTGTAAAAAACTAAGAACTGAATTTGTATAAAATTATCTGTTAGGTAAATAAGTTGAACGGAATTTTTCCAGAGGTACCTAGTTATGACTTGCGTCTCGGGTGGCAGACCACGTAATGAGGTATTTTAATTGCTAAGGGTCACGTTCAGATATTCTAACGACCTAAGATCATATTCGAAGACCACCAACTTTAGCAAGATATTGCGAACCGAACCTATAAATATGTGTCTCAAGTAGGTAGATCAAGTTAGGGAGTGACGGCTGTTAGAAGCCAACTACGAAAATAAAAAAAAACGATACATCAAGTTAGTCTAGAATCAGCTCTATGAGTAAACGATCGTGTATTATTTTTTTAATCTTTTTAGGGTTCCGTACCAAAATGGTAAAAAAGGAACCCTTATGGTGCGACTTCGTCTGTCTGTCTGTCTGTCTGTCTGTCTGTCTGTCTGTCTGTCTGTCTGTCTGTCACAACTGCTTATTTCAGCAACTGCTAATGCTATCGACTTGAAATTTGAAACAGTTATAAAGAATGCTTGTTCAACTTTATTGCAAATGAAAAAAGTTCAAAATTATTTTTAATTTAATTGCAAAAGAGGCCGGAGTGGGGGTCCGAAATTTTAAAGTGGGGTTACTAGGTCAAGTGATATATTATATGAAAGGGCTTGATCTGCACATTTCAAAATATATTTTTATTTTATTTTATGTTTCACAGTTTTCGACATATGATGAAAAATGTCCAAAAAAATACCATTCCCCCCCCTTATCTCCGAAGTTGGCGGGGCGAAAAATCTGAAATAATTAGAGTTGAAAGGAATTGACCCAAATATGGCACCAAAAATAAAACGATGTTCCTAACTAGTACAGTTTTTTCAAAATCATCAAAATTCCTTCACAAACAAACTTAGTTATGCGGTTCGGATTTTTTCATTTTATACGTCCAAAAATGATACGGAACCCTCGGTGCGCGAGTACGACTCGCACTTGGCCGGTTTTTATTTAAAACGCTATCTGGTGTACCTACACATAATTTGACTACCTAGTAACAGGCCAGAAAGTTATGTATTAAATATTAGGTAAGTATCTACCTAAGTACTTACTTAGACCACGGGGTCTCATCAGGAACAAAGGAACATTTGTTGAAATAACTCATAATAGATGGCGTTATATGTATCGATTTGTTATTGAAGTTTGTGTAAAATTGAGAACATGAAAAAATACATCATGAAAAATATTTGTTCAAATTTTGAAAAATCCTTTAAGCACGGAAAAATGTATAGCCCGAAGATAGCCCGCGCTAAATCGGTCACATTTCTTTGTATGAGATGAGGCATCTGTACGTATAGTATTATATTATCTGTGCTTAGACCATGTATCCTAATAGTCTAAGGTAGGCTAGGTAAGATACCTATCTAACAAGCAACAACAATTTATGTTTATTATTATATATTTCTTTATTGTATTATGATGTTAACAAACAATGGCATTGCTTAGTTAAGTATAGTTTAATACTAACTAGCTTCTGCCCGCGACTTCGCCCGCGTTTTTCGGGATTTTTTATACATAAATATATTATAAACCTTCCTCTTGAATCACTCTATCTATTAAAAAAAACCGCATCAAAATCCGTTGCGTAGTTTTAAAGATCTAAGCATACATAGGGACAGACAGACAGACAGCGGGAAGCGACTTGGTCTTATACTATGTAGTGAAGTGATATTCTTTACTCGAAATCTTGCTCACTATCTGATGACATTTCCTAGGCATCCACATAGCATTCACGAAGATAGCAACCAAAACATGAAACACACACTAAAACAACACTTCTCCCTAATCCCACACACGAAATCAAACTCTAAAACTATTATAACAAAATTGAATTTTAATTAACAATAACAGATACCAGATAGATATTTATTAGTAAATAAAGGCGTGCAATAGTATACAATAAGGAACATTGTTACAAAATGGCGAGAGAACAATAGTTGCTTGCGTGTGTACTATCTAAACTGAGTATGTCCATGATCTCGGTGGGTGTACATAGGAATGTATGGCGAGCGCTGTAGAAACGAGAACAAATAATAACTTAATTACAACACTATAAGGGAGAAAGAAAACGACAACTAGAAGTATTGCTCTCTTTGTCTAATATGAAAAATAAAAGAGAGAGAGAAAGAGATTTAGAGCTGTCAAATGTAATATTCGAAAATAGAATAAAAATATATTTTTATACGGCTGCAGCTGTGCCTTACCTTACGTAAAAGTAGCTGCTGAATAATGGTTTCCATGCCTACATCATCACTTTGCCGATCCGCCCGCCAAGCGTGATTTAATTACTGTTACGAAATCCGCTTCCTATACTGTACATCTCATAATTTCCTATGTTATTCATATTTATTTTCCATCTCAAATCAGGAAGACATAAGTCGGGAAGGTGATTTCCTATAAATTTTCCGGAATACGCTGTGTAATCGTTTTTATAATGTCTGCTAATGGATTTCTGTCTTTTGAAGAAGAAGAATTTATTTGTTTGACGAAGTATAATCGCATAACTATTTATACTGCCAAACAGCACTGCTGTGTTATAGAAATTAACTGCTCTTGGCATTTCGACATTGTTTCTAAGGTTGTTAAGAGATTGACAATATTATTTAACTAATAAAGAGAAAAAAAAAACACGATATTTACGGATATTTTAAATACGCTTGTCCTTCACATTTAATATGCGCACAGCCAAAGTCTGGAACTCTCTGCCAACGTCTTTGTTCCGTACTATCTTTATCCCGTGTCAGCCTTCAAAGTAAGAGTGAACAGGTATCTTCTGGGCACGCTCGTTCCATCATAGGTCTCAACCATTGCTTTTCATCAGGCGAGATCGAGGTTAAGAGCTGGACGAGCTGGTCCATTCTGTAATTCAAAAAAAAAACTAATTTCCAGTGTTCAAGAGAAGTTACCCAATAACAATGACAATAAAATACAGACGTACGAATAAAATACATTTAAAAATGGTTTCATAATATAATAATCATGTTCGTTTAGGCTTGTTTAAAAATAATATTGCAAAAACTACCGGGTGAATACAATACAAAATATTTTCGTTTTTACCATCAACATAAAGGTTGATATTTTTTATTAATCAAACAATAAGTATAATGAACTTATACAGGATGGAGAAACGGGGGAAATTTTATAAATATTTGTAAATGGTAAGGTATTCGGGCAGACACACAGGCTCTCATTTGAGAATATTCAAAAATATTTAATTCTCTTGAATTTATGAACTTACTCTTAGAGCTGTCAAAGTGGATAACGTTATTAGAGAGATTAAGAAGAGTCCTCCAATGAAAGGCCGTGAATGACTACCCGCCTTAATTGTTTTTGTATTTTAATATTGTTGACAACTTAATTTCATACAGAAACTATGAGTCAGAATAATGTCTGTAAATCTAGCTTGTGAGTGCCACCAGTAGCCCGATTCACGTAACTACAAACAATCCAAATATCGCTGAAGTTTAAAAGTCGTTCGATCGAAGTCCTACCCATATTTGGTATTCACGTATTTCTTGAACGTAGTTCAATAGGACTTCAACTCAATAGAATCGAAACTAAACGATTTCTGAACGACTTATTGCCAGTAATTTTTTTTTGTATTCTACCAAGTTAATGAAATATATTTTTTAATCAAAATTCTGGGATTTACGTCATTATGGTCAAATAAATTTAATTTAAAATGATATCAATAAACGTAAAATGTAAAAGGACGATTATCATAATTATCTGAATACGCGTCAACGACACTTCGATCGAACGACTTTAAAATCGGTGCCGTTCAAGTTCGATCGACGGATGTGAATACGAAAAGGTATTCAACGACTGAGTCGCTACGATATCGCTGTGGTTTTGATTACGTGAATCGAGCTGACTCCAAGTGGGCTAAATAGCCTTCCATCTCCCTAGAACAAAGGCACCATTGTTGTTCACACATACAAAAAATTTGCAATTTTTTTAAAGAACATGTAACAAAATCCCCGTTGACAGATATCATCTGACAGTTGCGACAAACACCGGTGTCACAACACTATTTCCTTCGCGGACGGTGACTTCCTAATGTCCCAACACTAGTAAGCAAGTGGGTGACGGACACATGTAATTGAATGGTGATTATAAAGTTATAATGTACTTGTGCTTGTTGATATGAATGATATGAAATTAACTTCCTTTACCTCGAAAAATACATGTTTAGTTTTTAGAAGGAGGTTACAAATGTTACAATGTGAATATTTTTTTAGAATGTCTGTCTGTCTGAGCAGGCTTTAAAAATATAAATTTGCAAAATCAGAAAAGGAACGAAAATGATCTTTATGTTGGCTTTACCTACCTACCATGTTCACGTTTTCTCGTAGTCTTTTCCTTTACTAAGTCATCTTTGATTCAAAGAAATATTCATTTTTAGGGTTCCGTACCAAAATGGTAAAAAAGGAACCCTTATGGTGCGACTTCGTCTGTCTGTCTGTCTGTCTGTCTGTCTGTCTGTCTGTCTGTCTGTCACACCTGTTTATTTCAGCAACTACTAATGCTATCGACTTGAAATTTGGAACAGTTATAAAAAATGCTTGTCCAACTATATTGCAAATGAAAAAAGTCAAAAAATATTTTTATTTTCATTGCAATAGGGGCCGGAGTGGGGGTCCAAAATTTCAAAGTAGGGTTACTAGGTCAAGTGACATATTATATGAAAGGGTTTGATCTGCACATTTCAAAATATATTTTCATTTTATTTTATGTCTCACAGTTTTTGACATATGATGAAAAATGTCTGAAAAAATACCATTCCCCCCCCCTTATCTCCGAAGTTTGCGGAGAGAAAAATCTGAAATAATTAGGGTTGATAGGAATTGACCCAAATATGGCACCAAAAATAAAACGATGTTCCTAACTAGTACAGTTTTTTCAAAATCATCAAAATTCCTTCACAAACAAACTTAGTTATGCGGTCCGGTTTTTTTCACTTTATACGTCCAAAAATGATACGGAACCCTCGGTGCGCGAGTACGACTCGCACTTGGCCGGTTTTTTTATTTGGTAGATGTCTTTCGTCTTTGCAGACATCAACATTTAAGTAACATTTACTAAGTTTCAATAACATATCGTCCACGCTGTATTTCCCATATAGCTGATTGAATAACTGCTTCTAATAGTACCCATATTGCTAGCAATAAATTAAGTTCAAACACATTAACATGCCGCGGTTACGCAGCGCTTACGTCGCCCGTGTGAAACCAGTTGGCGAAGCAACGCCTGCGCACACTAAGGTGTATCTATTTTAATGTTGTTAATTTGTCATCATGTCTTTGTACATAATGTGTGATTTATTACCTTCATATGATTGCTAAAACTACCATCAAACATGACGTATTTCTTCTGATACAGTTTAGCAACTTTCGAAGTTCCAACTAACCTCTCTCGTTGTTTGGCCAATTTTTTACTACGGCGTTAACTAGGTACTCATGTGTAGCTTGTGCGGTCACTAGAGAAAAATATGGCCTCTAAAGCGTTTAGCATCACGCCTGATACAGATCTGAGGATGGTTACTAGAACAGTATTAGTCGCTTTCGTAGATGGGAATGCAAAGACGCTTGGGTTAACTTGTTCTTTGCCGTAAATCATACAGCCAAAAGGCTAGTTTGAAGAACAATTCCAATATAAACCTAACTTTATCTCTCATACAAGACATTATATTACTTTGACTCTGTTCTTAAAACCTGACTTTACATACAACTCTTTTAATCCACATTATAAAACAAATCATACCTATATCATAACTAGAGCACTAACATGTTACGCTTCAGTGCGCGGCGGCCCTACATCTCGGCAATTCAGAGCGGAACCATTGCAGCAATAACTTGTCTAAATAGTCGAGTGACATTGATCGCTACCGGCCGACTGCTTATGTCGCTAGCATACTTAAAAATATGATTAGATATTAACATAACATCATAATATATCATAATCTATCGACTATATAATACAAGGCTTTGTCCTGCACTCTTGACTGACTGATGGATCAACGCACAGCCTAAACCGCTGGTGGTAGGAACGTGTGGAGGACGTATTCCTTATATGATGTAGGCATCCAATAAGAAAGGATTTTTGAAAATTCCGCCCCCAAGAGATGAAAAGCCGAGAGCAAAAGCTAGTTAAACATAATATCATGCCATCATCATCAACATAACATCACGATTGTATCCCTAAAGGCGAGTAACAGTCCCATGTAATAGGGGATAACACTAATAAAATTAACTGTGTACAAATGCAGTCTCCGGGCTGCCACTGAGAATTTCCCAGTGGAAAAAAACCTAATAGCACTTTGCCCGACCTGTGGATCGAATCCAGGAGCTCAAGCTCAGCAGTCGCGCTTGCAACTATAAGTCCTATCGAACTGTTATCTTGTCGGTGAACTTGGCCCTAAGGCCGAGATTGATAAACGTTACTTAGCACGTGCTTTGGCTTAGATATAGGTATTCGCGCCTCTATCTTGCACTTGTTGTTTGACAATTGTGTGACAGTGACAGGTATAATGCTAAGCCAAAGCATGTGCTAAGTAACGTTTATTAATCTTGGCCTTAGGGCCAAGTTCACCGACAAAATAACAGTTCGATAGATTTAAAACGGCCGTTTAACGTGACTTTTTGTATAGAAAAAGATGTGATAAACAGCCGTTTTCAATTAAACGGACTGTTATCTTGTCGGTGTACTGGGCCCTTACAGTCAAAGAGTCTCTAGTCTTTACTTCTGCTTTTTCGAGACAGTTTTTTTTTGTCATTTACTCTGAAAACGTATTATAACCCCATAACTTCATACACTATATCTATCGGGTTTTCTTGCATACCGAAGACCGATTGTTGTAGTGCCAGACGTCAAAGAAAAAAAAACAAATTAACTTCTGACCCAGTTTCATCTCAGACATGATGATTGTGTATCTTATCTCTAGAAAAAAAAAATAACATTAGCCGTAAGGAGGTCAAAGTTAAAAAGCTTTTGTAGACGACACGTTGCGCCCACGCAGACGTGTGCGCAACGCAAGACACCTCGACCTTGCTCGAGTTCATAATACATCCTGTATAATGTTCTGATAAATATAAATATCATACTACCCACTAAACCTTGCATACAGGGTAGAATTTTGTAATGCCATCTAAAGGGAAAGTACCTACTCTTAATATTGTAGATAGAAAATTTTACTCAAAGAAAACATTCCTTTATTTTTAAATAGAGAGAAAACTGCATTCAAAGATTTTCAAAATTTCGCTTGCCACACCCGGGAATCGAACCGATTAAAATCTGTAAAAATTACAATCTGTACTTTTATTGCATCGATCGTTAGGATCAATTATAAGAATGAAATCTCTCTAAGAAACTTGATAAATTAAATGAAAGGAAAACCATGAAATCTGGACTTATAAATTCAATGAGTCAAGTTATAACTTCGAAAAATTGAAATTTTTCGAAAATCTTTGAGTGCAGTTTACTTTCTATTCAAAAATAAAGGAATGTTTTCTTTGAGTGACCGTGACATTCTCCCTCGAACGTTCGCAAACAAATTGGCAGTTCACGCGGTGATATCCGCGACGTGTCGGTACAGAATATAGACAGGCGGGTCGTATGACAACCAAAGAAAAACCGGCCAAGTGCGAGTCGGACTCGCGCACGAAGGGTTTCGTACCATTATCTATAAAAACGGCAAAAAAATCATGTCTGTTGTATGGGAGCCGGGCCCCTTAAATATTTCTTTTATTTTAATTTAATTATGTATTTTTAAAGTGAATATATAATTAAATATTCTGTGAATATTTCACGCGTCTACCTGTTGCCGTTATAAATATCGAGCAAAAACGAACAAAAATATCACGTTTGTTGTACGGGAGCCCCCCTTAAATATCGATTTTATTCTACTTTTAGTATTTGTTGTTATAGCGGCAACAGACATACATCATCTGTGAAAATTTCAACTGTCTAGCTATCACGGTTCATGAGATACAGCCTGGAGACACACAGACAGACAGACAGACAGACAGACGGACGGACAGCGAAGTCTCAGTAATAGGGTTCCGTTTTTACCCTTTGGGTACGAAACCCTAAAAACGAACTTCTTCAAGCCTTTTAATCTTTCCTCTCTTTGAGGGTACGTACAAGACTTGCTACATGCAGACTCATTCAGCGTACGCGCATACAAAGGTGGGTACACAATGCGTATGGCCCACGCGTGGCTTTAACATACATTACTGATTCTAACGCTGGCATCAGTGTGGTCCGTTTTGTACTAGAGATCAACTTCTTATAAGTATTTTAATTTTTATAATTCGTTTTCTTCTAGCGTGTAAACGCTCTGTAATTATGTATGTAAATAGAAGATAATAAAATGGAAAGTGTGGTTAAATAAATCTATTTGTCGTATAGTATAAAACAGTACCGTAGATGTAGAGGAAAGGAGGAAATTTAGAGATATACTAAGGAGGGGTTTTTTGATTTCCCATCTGTAAAAGGGTGAAAAGGGGTGGTAATTTTTGTATGAAGAAACATTTTTTTTCATCTCCTTAACGAGCAAAGCCGCGGAGCCGCAAAGCTAGTAACATAATATTTGTAGGTATAGGTAACACCAAAAAAGTAGCAGGTCTTCGAAGCACACACAAGGACGACCATTTAAACTAGGAGACAGTAATAAAGATCCAGTTTGTTGTCCAACCAATATGAAGTATTGGAAGGTGGCCTGAAGCCTATTATATACCTAAAAAAGGTGCTAAAAACGTGCTCCGTAGGTGAATGAATTTAAAGAATAAAAAAATACACAAAAGCCTCAATTCTAAGCTACCAAAGTGGATGTGACCAAGTGCAGAGGCGACACAATGAAGCGTTCAGACGACAGCCACTTTCCAAACGTACAATGAACAGTACTGAGCTAAACAATTATTTTATTCGAATGTTAAGAGGTTCTGTACGAGTAAATAGGAGAGAATTTATTAGAATGTATGTAGATAAGTATGGAAGTTTTAGTACTTACAGAAAGATAAAGATTAATGATTTGGGGAGTTGTATGAGTTCTCGTGGAACCTCGATATTGATATTGGCATTTTGTTAATCGACGAGGTCTCGGATATCGGCTGGTAATCTAGCATCAAATATTGTTGGCAGATAGAAACCGATAGAACCTTTCTATTGGTCTTTAAAAAACACCTGGAAATTGTTTAGTAAATTAATAGAATTTCTGTTGACCTCTTTTGCTAAACAAAGATGGGGGGTGTATTTCTGTCATTAGAATAAGGTATTTCAAGGAGAATGCAATAGGTCCTCATAACTTTTTGGAAGATAATATTCATAAGTATTTATATTGCTTAACAAAATCAGTTGTTATAATTCACTCAATTATCCTATATATACCCACTCTCATCATCATCATCATCTGCCTAGCCTTTTCCCAAATTATATTGGGGTCGGCATCCAGTCTAACTAGTTTTGGCTGAATATCAATATTTTACGTGGAGCGACTGCCATCTGACCTCCACAACCCAATTAATGGGTAATACCGGTATTCGAATGTTAGACCAGCTGTCAGACTTTTAGGGCTTCTGACTACCCGTAACGATTGTCAAAGATATTCCTATGACAACTGGGACCGACTGCTTAACGTGCTCTCTGAGGCACGGAGGGGTCTCGATGTGTAAAGAACGGTCACCCATCCAAGGACTGACCGCGGCAAGCGCAGCTTAACCTCGCAGATCGATCGATCAGCGCGGCCGTCATTTAGCCACGAGCCCCTCAGAGCCTCATAGCCCCCTATACCCACTCTCATCATTAATAAATATCATACTTGTACCAAAATCACGGAACTCAAAATTTTACAATGTGAGCAATTTTAACGACTCTTTATGATGGTTGTTAGGTAATACAAGAGTTAATATAATTTCTAGTTTAGGCTTAATGTTGTCATTAAGAAGTTCTCATAGACGCAACTATTATGTGTTGATCACTCAATTTGTGGTTTTATTGTAGTGTGATAATTAGAGATGCTATTATGTAGTCCAGAATTGTAGGGTAATATTCAATTTTGTGTAGACCATAGTCATTTATATAAAAAAAAATTGCCGGGTTAATTATGGTAATTAATTTTAGAAACTACTACGGAAATTTTATTACTTTTTATGTGAGACCGAACTTCTGCTTGTTTTTAAACTATTAGGTACCTTCTTAAATATACAGTTACGTACCTGGGCTATTGCAATTGTCATAATCGTGTCTGAATGATCTCATAATGACATCGTTATTGTTGGTTTTGACCAATGACCAAAGAGATAGTCTTACTCTAAGCCAATTACCAAAGGTTTTGACTTAGGTTTTGACAGTTGTGATGTTATTATGAGACTATTTTTACACAATTGCAATAGCAGACTTGGAGCTCTGTGCGAATGGAGGTTCGCTCGAGATTTTTCCAGGAATGATACCTATCTAGATAAACTTGGAAAGTATCTAATAATAAAAAAAATATCTAAATACAAAATGTCATCCAAATCGTTAGAATCATTTCCAAGAAACCAATTATATAATACCTACCTATACAAGAATTGCTCACTTAAAGTAATAAGATAAAATACTTCGCGAACTATGCAAGGTTGTCTTTATGCGAAAATATAAATTATGTGATGGTAATGTCCCTAACAGGCCATTGTTTATACGAATTACATGTACCTACCTACGTCATAACATTGACAATCATCAGGGCCGACCTTTGAGAAAGAATGTTGCGTGTTTATGAGATAATATCCCTAATTACTGGTGTATGGATGTTTTTAGAGATATTCTAAATGAAATATAGGTCAACACAATCCGGTATGTAAAGTTTTATAGGTATATTACATACAGTACGCGCTAACTAGCCATTGAACAGCGTTGCAATTCCGTTCGTACTTTAGTGAAGTTTCACATTTACTAAGTATCCCAAACGTGCATGAGTTAAGAAGTTGAAGAAATATTAAGAAAATAATATTGAAATAAAAATAGTGTTTTAAAATAGTCTAATGTAAAAAATAAAAATATCCGCAAAAATCTTTTGATAGGTATACATATCGCAGACTTCGCCCGAAGTGACGAAGTTTTCGCGAAGGTCTGGGCGCACTAACAGTAACTACCCTTGACATCGTATTACGCATAATTTGACGTCAGTCGTCGATACGAAAAGTGTCATGTCTGCACCGAACTTTACAATGGACCAAGTAACAGTAACAGCACAATTTGCAGTCAGTATTCACTTACTGTACGTTTAACGGTTGTAGGAGGCAATACAATCAAATTATACGAAGTATGCGCTTAAGGCCACATTACGGGCGAAGCGGTTTTTTGGAATTCTCCATTCCGATACCGAAGGCTTTTGATAGAATGTGAGAAGAATTTAGAGATTGACGTTAGCTTTCGGAATTATTTTTTTGGTACCTAATAAAAATGCGCGAAGGTAAACAAAGAAACTATGGTAAAAGTCCTACAAAATTCTTTATCCAGAAATATTTGGACACGCAAAAGAGGGGCCCTAATATGTACCTATTGGCTATAATTTTATTGCCAGGCAGTTTGAGGTAGTAGACTTTAATAAAAGATATAATATAGAAGATATTTATGATTTTATTGATACAAACAACCGTGGCGTCTGCCTGGATTTTCCAAAAAAGTATCAAAGAAAATACACGGAATTCGTTACAAAATTACGATTAGTATCAAATCGATTGTACATGATATTGGTTTTGTACGCATATCGGGTCGTTTGGACCTCGTAAAGTTAACATTTAATTTTCATTTTACTGTTATAAAGTGAGTGACCTACATTTAAAACATAATACGGTACATTTCAGGAAACAAATGTTGTTTTATATCTTTTAATGAAGAAAGGGTTTATAAAGATTTTTCGTTACGCTGATGGACGTCTATGATAAAATATTTTTTCTGGGCGTCCTTTGTAGACATACTTTACATTGACAACACACATTAGCACGATGTAAGCTAGCTTACCGCCATCGTACCACTCGATAGTTGACGGGGCGGTGTTGTGTGGGAGCGGTGTTGAAGCGGGGTCGTGTAAATGACTTTTAAGATCAATGTATGTATTTCTAGGGGCATCCCCTTCCGTTAATTATAAAGAAGTATCTATCGATATCAAAAAAGATTGGCATACAGAAGTTTTATGTTCTGTTTCATGATAAATGACAGACTGACAATAACATGTCAGTTGAGAAAAGCGAATTGGGCTAAACAGCTTTTAAGTGAATAAATGTGCTTTAAATGAATTAACATTTTAGTGAGAAGACACGGGACAAGCTTGGCCATTTACCTACAAGCAGGCCGTTGGGTAAAGTTCCTTCCATAACTTTTTTAAGAGCTAGTTCTGACATGGCGGAATCCGTGTGGATACAAATTGCGCGGTTAGACCGCGCGGATCTTATTTACATTAGCGCCTATAATTCGTTCATACCTGTCCGCGCGGCGCGGATAGACAATCCTGTGAAAGTTTGTGAGGATGTATGGATGGATGTATGTATGGATGGATGTTTGTTACTGTTTCTCGCAAAAACTACTGAACGGATTTTGATGAAACTTTACAGTAATATAGCTTATACATCAGAATAACTCATAGGCTACTTTTTATCCCAAAAACGCGGGCAAAGCCGCGGGCGGAAGCTAGTCATCAATAAAATACAGGTGCGCGCGTTGTCCACGTGTGACACAGCTAGTACCGGCCGCTTCGTCCACATTGTCCACGGCAAACATTATGACGTCGTCGTCGGAATTCCTCAGGAATTGGGGTGCATTCCGAATTTTTCCGGTGATTCGCCTGATTCGGCGCGGATTGGTGCGAGGTTTCATAGGATTTCATAATAAAGAATTTTAAAACTAGTTTCGTTCGGCTCATTCGGCGCAGACAAATGTGCGTTCACTTTAAAATAGAAGAATTAGGCAGTACATAAATCTTTTAATACTAATCTTATGCAATGACCGTCTATAATCTTTTAAAAAAGCATGAAAACCAAAAAAAACAATTATAAAAAGCGAAATCTAGTCCGCTAAAATGTGCAGGTAGCTGAATAGTTTTCACGGCTGGCTGTCACAACCTTTACCCCGATGTTTCGTTACATCTTGACGCCTAAGATGATGCTACTTAGTTCGGTAATTGACATACTTTTTTATGGGTCTGCTTATGGAATTTATGTTTATTATGTGAGTTTGGAAGCCTAATATTTTAGTATACATTTATGTAGTAGTAGGACACGTGTAGTATGGTATGTTATTGGTGTCTAATGATTACAATTAGTTGTTTTAGAGTCAATTGATGGCCTTTAACGATACTTAAAAAAGAGTGATATGATTTTGTAGCAACTGCACAACAAATAAACTAACAAATAACAGGAAATTTCTCAATTCTAAACCAGTCAATGTGCTACATCGTTTAACAAATAATTGAGTAATGAACATAATATGACAAGTTGGTATAATAAGAGTTGATTTTATAACAAGGCTCTATTGAAAGGCAGTTACGAACTAAATTAATTAATTTATCAGTCAATCATGCAGGTATTGTAGTACTGTACTGACAATTTATTTTTAAATGAATTGTTTCTACACTTGCTTTATAGAGCTTGACTGTTGGTTTTGTAAGCAGTGTATGTTGCATGAAGTTGTTATTATTGATTTATTAGGACTAATTTGTACGTACCTATGTAGGTTTTTAATTGAGACGGAAGGATTTATATTTTTATGACATCTAGATCACTTCTATAGTTTTTTTTATAGTTAGCTAAGTTCTGTAGTAACTTCTATAGATTTTAGCTATATTTGGTATTTATGATACTAAATTGTAATTTTTTACCAATATTTTGTTTTTTTTAAGATTTTCATGTCCATTTACAGAATAACCCAAAATTGATAAACTGTTTAAGGCTACAATTCACAAAAAAGGTGTTTTTTAATCCCATTCATTAAAAACAATTTATTCGAAGCGTCATTTTAGCGCACCCACCAGATCTCAAGATCGTGCGACCACCGCTGCACCGCGCGGTTTCAAAACTCATTGTTTGTCCTGTAATTACGTCTGTTGGGTAAGAAACGACACACTGCCGACCTACCACTACCTCCTACCATCAACCGGTGGTAGTACGAAGGTTGATTTTTAATCATACATATCGTGTTCAGAGGAAATTGTGAATGATCTTTACGTTTTAACGAGCATTCGTAAAGAGTTAACTGGCGGTAATTTATTTGGGCTTCACAAGGACTTTTGGTTGTAAAAAGTCGCAATACATAATTGGTAGTTAGATCAATTCGACATCTTACGGCATTGTGCAGGATGCATTGTGCAAAAGGTTAGTTGTACCAATGTTTTGGACAGAACTATTCCCTAAATAAATTAAATAAGGGGAGAAAAGTCGGGTGATTCCCGAGATGTTACCAACGGGATATCCCAGCGGGCACACGGCTAGTAAATTGATAAATAAATGAATAAATCTTGATAAAATTTTCGCGTATTTCGAACAAAGATTGCGTTTAAGTGGAACTCATAAAATAAATTCGTTGTATGTCGGTACAATATCCCGGAAACATGACTCGGTTCGTACTTGATTGGCAATGTTATTTCTGTTGGATATTCGATACGAATCATGTAAATATTTCAGATATAAGTAGATTGCCTTTGATTAAAGGTTAATTCAGTTAAACATTTTATTTATAATAGTGTATCATAATTAATTATGTCGTAGGTTTTCGCGATTACTACACATTATGATAAAACAAGTTTAAACGGATTAAATCGCGTATATTACAGATTTTTCAGGATCAGGAAAAATCTGTAATATACCTACGCGATTTAATCCGTTTAAACTAGTTTTATTATAATGAATCATAATTATTTAAAATTTTAATCTTTAGCAACAAAAAACTGTTATTGCGTAATGGCACGGACAGACATGCAGATAATGACATAAACACAGCGAAGACAAATTTTGAAAAATCATCTTAAAACCTTAATTGCATAAATGCAAAAGTAAATTTGTTTGTTTATTACCTTTTCACGCCTAAAGCACTGAACCGATCATCATGAAATTTTACATAAAGATAGTTACGTTGTCAGGAGTACAGAAAAGGACATAGGGTACCTTTCATCCACGCGAGCGAAGTCGCGGACAAAAGCTAGTTGCATAATTTAATAGTTTATATCGCTTTATGAGGAAGGAAGTAACTTCGTTTTGTGGTATTGCACACTTTTATTAGTGTTGTAAACGCGTTGGGACTAATGTCCCAACGTGTCTGGTAAGTTTATGAGATACACTAAACTGTACCAGACAGCTCACACTAAATACTTCTCCCAGAAGTTGCACGCTATTAGAGTTTAGTCGAGACCGCCGCCTGCGCAGTGCATTCAAGCGGAGTACTGTACCCCTATCACGAGTTTTTTTGACGTATAGTTTCGTTAACGTAAGCATATTTTGAATTTAAAATACAGCAGTCCTGGAACATTTTGATAAAATTTTTATACAATTTGCACATTTTAAAAAATACAGAGAAATTAATTAAGTATTAAATTTATATAAATATTGTGTAACAAAGGTGTATTTTCAATCCAAAATATGCTTACGTTAACGATACCTACTACACGTCAAAAAAACTAATGATCGGGGTACTGGTACCAAAAACTGTCAAAGCAAGCGTTAAATAACCAATACGACCTAAGTAATTACTCAAACGATAACAAAATATCAATACCAATCAGTTTGACAATTAGCCCACTTAACAAATCGCGTTACATTCGAAATCTTGTAAAATGGCCGCCTCTGCCGTTGCCCAAGCCGCGCCGGTGTAATGTGAAGCGAAATTGCATTATAATTAGTTTATGCGCGCTTTCTAAACGTTGCTAACCCTAATAAATTTTGCCACTGACTTCTGCAAAGTAGGGAAATGGATGTTTCTTTTGTAGTTCGGTTATAACATTAGCATATGGATGCGTTTTGTTTACATGACCAAAACTTCTTGTTATTGCTACTACAAGTTCCACAACACAGAAATTTGATATGCTTTAAGTGTTATTTAACGACTACAAAATACTAAAATGATCTTACATACAGACTTCCTTTTATAAGAAGGTAAAGTAAAAGACGATAATTAGGTAAACATTTACTAAAATGATGAGACAAAGCCCATAACGTACAGTACTTTTATTGTTCCATAAAGAGGGGGCAATCCTACTGTGGATAGACAACTGTAGGAGCTGTATTGTAATTGTTAAAGCCATCAATACCACGTTCTCTTATTTGCAACGGTTCAGTGATGGTTTATAGGTAACTCTTAATGACACGACCCCATGCAGGTTATTTTATCAGCTGAGAATCTGCCTAACTAGTTTCAAATAAAAACATTGTAATGAGCCTTTTAGGCACATCAGATTGACAGCAGTTTTTGTCAGAGGCATTGTGTTTTCAAACTGTGTCCAATGGCGGAGGGTCGCCGATTTTTTTACATCTCCATACATAATCATTAATGCGTTTATGGTAATTCTTTACGCACTTACGCAACTGTTCCATTGTGTTTAACTAAACCTTCGTGTTTAAATTATGTTTTTTTTTTGTATTTGGTGAATTAGCAGAATTCGTACGGTTTATGTCAATAATTTCTTAAAAAGGTTCAAGTCAAAAGTAAACATTTTAATTAACTGTTATAATTATGCTCCAGTTTCATGACAGAAATGTAGAGGATTTCTAGGTTATTCAATCAAACACATACATCCAATTCATAAACAAATTATCAATTTCACACAGAATTCCCTTCGACGCTGATGTTGGCTGCCCTATGTTGGAAGTTTTCTTTCAGTACCAAATTCTCGTTCACTACTTTTTAGTGTCCTAGGCTTACTTTATCACATAAACCTACAAAAAAAATATAAAACATGGACCTATTCAGGAGTGACAGACAGCCAATATAGCGTCGAAAGGAATTCTCATGTGAAATGTTCTATACGCTCTGTATAGTCAAATAGTTTTAAAACTAAAGTTAAATCAGTATTTCGTATCACAAAAACACAATATTGCTATAAAATTATCCACAAAAGTTTTCCTCTAAAAGTTTTTACATCAAACAAATATTTTTTTCCTGTTTGACCTCTTTTTTTACTAGAAACAGTACTTACGTATGGGCTATGGGCATAAGATTCACCAGAATCTCGGACAACTGACGCAATGATTTTTTAGGTTTAAAGTGACTTGTAATGTTATGGTTGTTGTTCCGTCAAACAAAAACGTTGACTTTGATTTGGTTGACATTTAGTCACCATGTTTTGGTACGAAGTAGGTATAATAGTTTCGTCTTGATTGACGCAGGTAATCATAATGTTTTGACATTTAACTAAACTTGAACTATTAAGTTTTTAGAATCTTTGCAAGTTGGGTATTAAAAATACTTGTTTATAGCATAATACACTTGTATATATGCTTGTATATAGACTTTGTTTATAGCATGAATAAAAAAGGCATCTTCTATTGAATCAATGTGTGTGTTTAACTGTCTATATTTCATTCATATTGGAAATTACTAAATCGCAGTTTATAAAAAAAATATAATAACTGTTTCGTAGCCTTCGGATCGGTTCTATTAACACTAACAGATAAATTCAAAATTGGAACAGAATCAGTATCTATGGAATGATCTGTCAGATCAGTGAACCAGAACGTATCCAGAGGTGGAGAAACTGGCAGTTAATTTTCTTGGAAACTTTACAATTTATTAAAACATTTCCATTGACTTTTTAGGTAGGTACCTACATATTTAAATAAAGTTTGGCTCGTTACCAATACGTAAGGGCACCGTTGACAGTCAACTCATTTCACAAAGAAAAAGTCCATAGACAAATTGTGCAATATTTTAACATGCATTGCACATTACTATTATGCCTAAGGCAATATCGTCACCACAATTTGTAGTAACAATTAGTAGGGCCCAGAAAAAGCTTACAGTCTTACACAATTACCTTATGTAATCATTTGATATGTTTTATCTGTGTTTAGAGGGCAATGACCTCCTAAACCAGTAATACAAACTTACTATTTAAATGGTGTAACTTAGTAATTAAGTTCAATTTCATTTAATACATTAATAGTCTTTTCATTTCACAAATTCTGATTTATAATTAGTTGACGAATTTAATAAAATAAAATAATTAAATGTTGCGATTCTTTGTGGTATTGTGTGGCTTCCGCGATGCATTTCGTTAAACTATTTGTAAGGTTGGAAATTATGAAAAGCACTTGAAGCAACAATTTTTAAATAACTTGGGAAAGCTTCTTCTACACTTGGTTCTAAAAATATTTATATCTATGGTTAGATCGTAATGCTATGTTCTTGTTTCTTTAATTGAAAATGTCATACTTATGAAACTTTTTTTTTTCAGGTAAGTTTTGTGCCTACAACTGTAATGCAGTCTGACACAACAATTAAGCTAAGTAGAAATTATGTGGCATGAATTTGTATTATTGATACAGTTACGAACAAATATCGCTCTTCTCGTAGTATCACGGGTTGTTTTAATTACCAACTTAATTGTGGTTTCAATATGCAGATATTCACTTTGGATACGTTCGTTTTCGCATTTTATTAAAAGATATTCCAAAATTTATTCATTTTAATAGCCCTTTGATTATTTCAATTTTAAAAACGTACAGATCGTTCTGTTTCATCTTGCTAATTCGATTTAACCCTTTCTATACTGCTCAGCAGTTTTGTATATTTTTTGGGACATATTTACAGATTTGTGCTTTTATAAAGCACAAAAATAATGCTTATTTGTACGCACGGCTGAGTTTCAGCTGGCCTTGTGAAATTCAAGAACATTTTATTTAATAACTTTGGTAATACAGGAAAACCATTTGAATTATGCTTTTGTTTTATTTTTAATCCAATCCAAGTTGAATATAAATTAACCAAAAAAAATTGCATAGGACGTGCAAATTCAATGTTCATAGATTTTCAATTTATAATAACGATTAAAATTTCGGCCAGTGTGTGGCAACACTGGCAACATAATGGACAAATTCAATAAGGAAGTTATTTACGCCGTGATCCGCATGACTTAACAGATAGATTGATTTTTATTCGTAGACGATGGGTGGGTAACAGTGGCAGATAAGCAAATTACTAGAACTGCAAATACTGCAAAATACTGAGAACACCGAGTCGTGATGATATTTCAGTAAATCTGATGCACCCTGATCAGTCAGTCATAATATTAACCTTTTTGGCTATCTTTTCATCGCGGTATGAGATACTCTATTAAAGTTTTTCCGATACGAGAGAAAAACCTTGGTACTTATACGTTATTTTGAGTGACTATTAAAAATAACTTCTAGGCAATGTTACCATATTATTTTAAATAGTTGTAACTGCCACACTACGCGCATGTTCTTCAAATCTCTTGCGTGTGGTCAAAATTTTACCAATTTTAATTTAGCTCTACCAGAAATGAACGTATCAATGTGATTTTTTTGTTAAACATTATTTGTTTCCTTTATTCAATACTTTATAAAAAGGCACTGCTTTTGCCTCACGCTAATCGTAAAGGACATTTTTTGGTAAACTTGTGTCCTTTTTTCTTCTGAAATCTTTTGGCATTTTAATAATGACCTAATCGGATTTGCGTCTTAAATTCAAAGGGTTAACTTCGCTGTAGGTCGTACCTTAGTAAGTAACAAGTTTATTAAGACGCTGGGAATTTTATCATTCGCTGAATGCAAAAGGTTTCTTAATTACTTTAATAAATTCTGTAGGACGCGGTTTTATCGTTGTGTAGGTACTATTAAATGTAAAATAATTAGAATATTGTTGCGTTCTTATTATCTCTTTCTGTGTGTATTTCTCCCTTTAGCTTATGCAATTTTATGTAAGTGAGTTAGTGGTATATCCATGACAGCTTGAGATTAAAAGTGTTTGAAGAACCACTCTTGATTCGCTCTTGGCCCCATTGGCGTCAAAATCGATCTTATTCTGTCAAGTCAGCATGTATGACTGTGATGGGCGTTCAATGTCAACCAATGCATACGAGGAACGTAGAAAAAGCCATTACGTATTGACAAATCATAAGCTCTTACAAAAATGAGGTCATTTTTCCTTCGAGTTTCTGAACTAATTAATTTAACTGCTCCATACTAAATCACATAAGGCGCGCAAGGACAATATTAATTGCGACAATGTTTTTCCGTTGCGACAAGTCACATGTATTAAAGGTAATTATACTGATTAAACTTTATGTAACAGGAACTAAAATTTGTGCCAAAACCCTGTGACATTCGTCATAATTATAGACCATATGGCGTCTTCTCACGTTACGTCAAAATGTACTTAATTTAATGAAATAACCGCCATTAATATTGAAGATAAAATGTCAAAGATAAGGTGTTTTTCAATTTACGATTTTAAAGGTTTTTTGTAAATTGAAAAATGTTATACGAAAACTGATATCTATGCCGCATGCCAGGGCAAAAAAGTAAGATCCTTTTAATGAATATGTCTGACAAATTGGTTCGCAATTTTATTACAATAGCCTGTCAGACTTTTGACACAATGATTAATTTTGTTGTCTCTTTCGGCCGTTGGTGTATTGTAGACAATGCCCTAGACCAGCATTTCCCAAACTATGGGTCGCGACCCACCATTGAGTGGGTCCTGAATCATAAGACGATATTCCGACCGATTGGGCAGCCGGACTGTTTGTGAGCTAAAATACAATACTAAGTTGACTGTGATGACAAAGTAATGTCGAATGAAAAAATACTTTAAAACAAACAACAGCCTGAACAAATAGACACCATTAAGTAGTTTCACCATTCGCTACTAAGGAATCTGAGCGTTACCAATATTTAATGTCCCCTTTACAGCCGAGAAGTGAGTCCCGAATTTGGCAGGTTTTGTTAGGTGGGTCGCAGTCCAGTCAACTTTGGGAACTACTGCCCTAGACAATGACCCACAGGTCAATCATAATCGTAGGCCTCATCATAACAGTTCATCAAAGGATAATAATTGAATAAACCATTAAAAAGGTTTAGGTAATGAATCAACGGTGTTGATGAGATAAAAATTACATTTCATGGGGCTAAAAGGTAAGCTATCTACGTCATTTACGCGTGTACACCAAAGTGTTGACATTTATGTTCTCCATATCGATAACTATTTTAAAACTAATGTTCCTCTCTTGTTCGATTTTACCTTGTAACATAATTTTCACGTTCAATAATTTTTAACATGGCATTTGATTTTTTTATTCGACGAAGAAATCCCGAACCCGAAATGTTTAGGTATGATATTCAAATAAGTTTATTGCATATGTATCATTATTTAGAAAAAGTGTCATATTTCAGAGGAATAAAGTTTTCTTGCTAAACGCTTGTTTGAAAATAAGTAGGTACATTATTTTTATTAAGTGACCAGTATATAGAAATGAAAATGGTCTAAAGATAATAAATATAAACATTAAATCATCATCTGCCTAGCCTTTTCCCAAATTATATTGGTGTCGGCATCCAGTCTAACTAGTTTTGGCTGGATATCAATATTTTACGTGGGGCGACTGCCATCTGACCTCCACAACCCAATTAAAGGGTAATACCGGTATTCGAATGTTAGAACCAGCTACCTGTAACGATTGTCAAAGATATTCCTATGACAACCGGGACCGACTGCTTAACGTGCTCTCTGAGGCACGGAGGGGTCTCGATGTGTAAAGAACGGTCACGCATCCAAGGACTGACCGCGGCAAGCGCAGCTTAACCTCGCAGATCGATCGATCAGCGCAGTCGTCATTTAGCCACGAGCCCCTCGAAATATAAACATTAAATATGATATAATAATTTATAAGTACCTAATAGAATTAGGATAAAGGAATATGGAAATCCTTTTCTCTCAGATAATGTTGTACCAACACTTGGGAAATGGTCGTTACTTTTCAAATGCCAAATTATAGTAAATTGATATTTAGATTTGCAATAATAAGTACCTGCCTACAACTCAAATAATAACAGTTTTCAAATCCATCGGCAACAGTATTAAATAACCCGTTCCCCTCAATAAAGTGCTAAGATTCGTGCGGAACAGACAACATGGCTGCATTTTCCTTTCATTCTCATTCACGGTTTATTTCATTCAGTTTAAGGCCCATTTCATTCGATTTGTTTATGGCTCATCGACTCTGTTCCGCGTCATTCTACAACACTGACAATTTGCCATTTACATCCACATGATAATTTTAACAGCTGATAGCCAATTTCAAGGCTGCTATATTTTTGTATAATAATAATATACTTAGTATTTTTTTTTTTTAACAAAGCGACTTAATAGATACTTCTAGCGATTTTTTTGTATATTTAAAGAAATATTTATATATTATTTATAAAATTAACTAACAGCCCGACAATAGCCGGTTTGTTTGTGTTTAATTTCGTTATTTCCTGTAAAATTATGTCACTTCGAGGAACACGTTTGAAAATGTCAAATTGACTAAGAGTTGTTTAGAAAAACAGTTTTAAATAAACATTTCGTCAGTAAACAGTTATGGTGACGCTGACGATAGATAAAAGGTAAAATCAGTTGAATTGAAGGTCATTTGACCTGCGTTGGTGACCTTAAATTCAACTAATTTTAGTGTACTTTTAGTTTTAAACCGTGAACGTTGACTTTCACTTGTTTAATCCACAGAATAGCTTTGGTTTTTCCATAATTATTATGTACCTATTTAAACTTAATGCTTCCACATGCCTACATAATAGATAATACTGTAGGCTACATATTACTAAGTAGGTATACCTATTGCATAAAACATTATAGGTACAGTGTGCCTACTTTTCATAGGAAAACCATTCCTATTTAATGATTAACCCATATCTTCCCAACACTATAATTTCTAACCCGATTTATTTTATGTTTACATATAATCATGTTATTGGGCAAAGTATTAAATAGACACAATAAAAAAAAATATCGGTCAATGACCTTTTGAATTACAATACCGATCCAATAATGGAACAGTGGGAACATACGCTTATGTAATTTCTTTGTAGAGATGAATGGAAAGGAGACTAAATAAAAGCTTGTAAAAAGAGTGTTTTAGACAAGTTTATTATAAAATATGTAAAATTTATATATGCCGTAACATTATGGGGTTATATGAAATACTACTGAGCATTTACAATGCAAAGCGACCACATAGTTGCTACATTTCTTTGTGGTATTTTTATGACAAAAGCCACGTTGGCTCTGCCTACTGTTATCCACTATGTAGTGGTCCTTTCCATCTTATCTAACGCTTGAAGGAACCCGTTTCATAACAGCCAAAGGTGATTTGTGTAGGTAGGTACTTCATTTTTGTTATATTATTATAGCGCCATTGGATGCAGTAGTGTCATTCGTTACGAATTTCGACTGCACTACGAAGGTAAAGGATAGTGTGTATGTCATGTGCATCGTTTCCTTTGTAGCTGGCGACAATCTGTAAAGCTGATAAGCGTTGTTTACCTATACACACGTTGAGAGGAAACATGAGTAGTTGCCAGCACCATCTCTTCAACCTTATGCCGATTCTATAACAGCCAACATTCTGATCTAATCAATCTACACCTCCCATATATTTATTATCTATATTTATAAAATAGCGTGGCTGGTGCTTGGGATGGGCTCTTCCTCTTGGGATTCTTGCTGCTGTAGTTCCTCTATCCATCCCTCTACAGATACATTGGGCCGAAGTTCTACTTCTGCTAATATAATAGCTGGTGCTCAGACAAGTAGGTACCTAGTTGCGCTCTTTCGGGGGAGTTTATATATACGACGTCTTCCCAAGGGTGGGGGGCATGGGGGTCATGATCCCCCCCCCCCCTCAACGTGCCCTAGGTCGAACGCTTATAATATATTATTTCTAGTCTAAAAAATATATATTTTATAGTAAAGTACACGTAGTGACTCCCCCTGACTCGAGGCTGGATCCACCCTTGCGGCTTCCAGCACATCGTCATCGTCTTCTAAATACGAAATAATGTAATTTATCGTCAACCTAAAACAAAAAACAAGCAATATGAAGCCGAATGTATTCATACTTTTTCTCAATGATAACAGGGTAATATGTTCCCATTGTTTGAAAAATGGAACGGTGTCAGAAAACATGTCAAAAGCACTATATACTCAAAATATATATTTATTTTAGTATTAGGTATTATAAAATAACAGTAAATCCAATTATAATTTGCAAGAAAATATTTAATTTTACTAAAATTACAAATAAATTTTACTTACCGAATGTGTGACGTCATTTTTGTGAAAATTACTCATTACAAAACAAATATTTGACAATCAAAATGCGCGCCCAATGCACTTTGTGGCATTAGAATTTGACAGACAACTAATTTAATGTTATCCCTACGTAAAAAAAGAATACTAATTCGCAATTGTTATGTTTTAAAAAAAATATCAATGTTACCGTTCCAAAAATGGATCACTGGGAAGATAAGGGTTAAGACCATATTTTCATTTTTTAAATCGTCAATAGGCCATCAGTATAAATATTTACACCGTTCGAAGCTTTTTATGTAAACAATCTTAATAAAAACAAATCCCAACTCCTGTAAGCTGATATTGATTCAATATTTCTTTTTTCAAACCGAGTCACGCATATCGATTTATGAAATCATCTCGATGAATACCGATTATCGATTCTAAAAACGAGCTCCCAGATGTTATTATATCGAGGGCCATAGCTACCGTGACCCTGGCCGTTGGCCCGCACATTTTTTACTGTCAAAATATCGAATCGAATCAACACTCTTTAGCCCCCCACTGTTCGAATACTCATTATAGGTTCCTTGACCCTTTGATAAAATCCCCAATGAGTTTGCTTAACAGAAATCTGTTCATCCCGTTATGCAATAATGGAGGTGACACAAAATTCATTAAACGCATTTGCCATAATTATTTACTTTATTCTGCGACATTTTGGTTTTTCTTTTTTTTGCGCGGCACGCAGGCAAAGGCGAACGCTCGTACAGCTTAATTTCAATTTGATACTTTATAGCAATGATGATAGGAATTTATGATTGGTACTTACACAAAATGTAATGCTGTGTGATACCGAGTGTTGCCGCGTTTTTTAAACTGTTATCTTGGATGGCGAGGATTTTGTCGAAGGAGGAACGTTATCTTGTGAATATGTTAATATACTTATATTTTTTTAATATTAATACTTTTTATTATAATACATTCACTGGTGGATGTTACGCCGGCTTTACAGTAAATTAAAAGAATTTCCAGGACTTCTTAATAAAATTTAGATTTTTAGAGAGTTGTTAGGGGTACAAAATCTTTGGTCCTATACTTAAATACATAGGACCGAAGGCTAAAGGACCAAAGTTCAGGTGCGCTTTTTCCTTTTTAAGAATTGCGTCAAGAAAAAAAGTGTTTAAAAATAAACAAACTTTCATAGATGAATAAAATAAAGAAAGTGCCAGATAAGTTTTAGATTCCCCTCACAAAGCGAGCAAGGCAACAGAATTTATAATATTCGATGCTTGGGACATGTGAAAACATGGTCGTGTGAAGAATCCTTAATAGCCATTTTGTAAGAAGTTCACTTTCATCCACTTTTGTCGTCTATTTGGTCCGATTTGTATCTGTGTGAAAGTGTTGTTTGAATTTAACCTTTTTAAACCTTAAATAATTGTATGTATCATTAGATATTTTGATAAACACATTGTTTCTGAATAAAAATTGAGGAATAGTGACAATTTAAGTGCGGGTCAAAGCCACCTACCAAAAAACAAACCTATGGTGGTTTTTATCAGCATTGCGTGCATATACGTAACTATAGCTATTGTCCGTAACTTCGTCTGCGTGAAAATGGATATAAAGTAGCCTATATGCTTTTCCAGGTCCCATGCTACCTCTTTATCAAATTTCATCCAAATCCGTTCAGCCGTTTCAGCGTGAAAGGGTAACAAAGATACCCACACACAAACTTTCGTGTTTATTATATTTATGCTGAGTTGCAGAAAAGGTAATTAACTTTCAAAGGAGACTTTAACGATAGAAATTGTATGGGTAATGCCTCCATTAAAAAATATATCTTTCCGCAACCGACCGTTAGTGTCATAACTTATTAAAGCCTGCGTTTATTCATTACGTTTCAATAATAAAGGGGTACCCAAATAATGCTAGCAGTTGTACATTACTGAAATCCTTTACTTGTTATGCAAAACTGCTGACATAAACTGCACCCACCCAACTGCTTTCTTCCAGTTCCTATGATGCTAATGAACCGGTTTCAAACTATGTAAGTGCAACGCAATCAACAGAATCTATTACTGATTACCTAAGTCGCAATGCAATATATTTGTGTTATTTATTATTTACCAGCCTAATCAACTTGGACGTCAATCACGTCTAAAAGTCTTTCTGTGTAGTTGATCAACGGGGCAGAGGTCGTGACGGCTGTGGCGTAGGTAGCGACAGAAGGTTCATAGAATTACTGATATCAAAGTTGTCATGTAGGTACACACCAGTGGCGAAGGCTCCCTACAGTACAATACGTATGTAATACGATTCCTACCAGCTTCCCTTGAAAACAGCACAGGCAGTATTGCCTACTTTTATTAATCAGCTTTTCGTGGCCAGGCAAACATTTGTACCTCCACCTTACCTCTTACAAAAACTGACCCTTCGCCACTGGTACACACGTAGGGCAGAGTAACAGGGGCTATGGCCCCGGGGCCTCCACAAAAAAGTGAATCAGTATCACTGTCTTTTAACTTGTCCTTTTCTGATAACGTATATGCAAAATATCATCGCACATCGGCAAGAAGAGTGTCACAACACAATAATTATGAAGTTTTTGGGAAATCACGATTTTCATTTTTTTAGATCCTAGAATTCCATTAAAAAAAATCTGTATAAATGCCATATCTCAGCGAGGAATCGCACTATAATTATGTTTTTTTTTAGCAGACCAAGTTTGTAATTGCCTTTCAGATGGCATACATAACTCAATTTCGTATTATTATGTGTTGTGACACCCTTCTTGCCGATGTGCGTCACGATGATCGGTTCAGTGGTTTAGGCGTGAAAAAGTAACAAACAAACAAACTTAGTTTCGCATTAATATTAGTTGGGATGGTGTGCTGTTTTTAGTGAACCTTCTGCTTATTTAATATTTTGTACAGTTACAGGTCACGAGTGTACGTATTTGCAATATCTTATTTGATATTAAACATAGTGATTAGGTTTCAACTACTGAAATATAGTTGCTGTTTCTGATTTTGATATCATTTGAAATTATAGTATTTGTGTGTGTTTAAGTTTTTGATCTATCATCAGATAATTCACACGCATAAATTGGCTTGTAGTAGGTACTGTGTAGATATTTTGATATTTTCTTATTTTCTAAGTGATTTCTTCCAGGATAGAGAAAAATACATATCGTAATAAGACTAATTTTTCCTTGTTCTCTGGACCACGAGTTTAACAGGGCAATTTTGTTAAATTCACATACTCATGTCACAGTGAAGACTCCTTAAACAAACACGCATCCATATCGTTAAAATAACGCTTTGATCAGACGACAACATGATACAGCGTACCGCTAATTGCTCTCATACAAATACATCGTTTTTTATCGCAATAAATTCGTTACTCGGGATATCGGGACGCAACTTCCTTGAAGGTTCAATGTCCTGTATTTTTTAATCTCGAATAAATAATCGTCAAAGGAAAGTAGATACTTAACGCTGACTGTCGTTCAGTTGGCCGCCAAAGGATTTTATCTTGGCGGCCAATTAGCAGAAAATGTTTTGGCGTGAACCGTGAAATGTACTGAGGACGTTTATTTTCTTATGTGTTTTATTCTTAATTAGATGACGGCTTTTTGGAATACTGAAAAAATATTTTTGGATTGTAAAGTGAAGTCAAAAGAGATGTTTAAAATTGAGGAGTTTTAATGTTGTTTACTTATGATAAAAGTTATAAATGTTAAGTGCAGAAGAGAAGATACCTTATCTAGAAATAGTATAAAACAAGGTCGCTTTTCGTGTATGTCTGTTCGTCCGTTTACTTTTAATCTAAACTGTTGGATTTTAGTGAGGTTTTCACCACCATAAAAAAAATATTTCATGTGAAATTTTAATGTGTATAATCCGTTATATTTAACGGTGGCTAGCTTACTGGTATAACCATTTGCCTCCCCCGGCTAATGGTTCAGGTTCGAACTCGAGGCACGCACCGTTGACTTTTCGAAGTCATGTGCGTATAAATATTAATGATCACTCAGCTTTAACGGTGAAGGAAAACATCGTGAGGAACCTGCATTCCTGAGAGTTCTTCATCATATAGTTCTTGAAGGTGTGTGAAGTCTGCCAACCCGCACTTGGCTAGCGTGGTGAACTATGGCCCATATCCTCCCATTCTGAGAGGAGGCCCATCCCCAGCAGTGGGACAGTTTATAAACAGGGCTGATATTATTATTTATATACCTACCATGGTATTTAATATAAATATAGACTTAGAAAACCGCCGAGAAAATATCTCCACTAATAGGTTAAATCAATACTTACATTATGTATTACTTACCCAGTACGCTTGCCTAACGTATTAATTTTCGCACAAACACTCACTCGAACACATCTACGGTACATGATTACCTCCATCTATCATTATACTGAACGAGGTTAATAAACTAAACTTAATCAAGCACAATAGGTAATTATTAACTAACTTTCTTTTCTCTTGTGTTGACGTAATAACTCATTACATAACCGATCATAATAATAAGTAGGTACCTAAGTTTTCGTAATACAGAATACCATTGATTTAATACTGAGATTATTTCTTCAAAAACAATATAGATTTAGTGAGTCTAGGACTAAGTGCTTCTAGACTTGCATATAGGTAGTTACTTTCTTCTTGTGGGTATATCCCATTCAGATTCAAACGAAAAACCCGACTAAGTAATATTTTAATAATATATCTACGCTTTGTCGCATCCATAATCAAGACGAATCTAACAACTCATTAACTATGTTGAATTCATTCAAGCCACTTAGGCTACAGATCGTGCCAAAGAAACATACACACGAAAAACATTACCCTCCTTTAGAGCAGTCGGATAAAAAGCATACCTATCTATGTATTTTCAATTTTGTAGAGTTAGATACTAAATTCTAGTAATAAGCCGGTGTTATTAAAATATACTTAAAATGGATTTTCAAAAATCGAATGACCCAAGCGGGCTTAGAACCCGCGACTTCTGCTGAACCATGGCTAGTGCTCTGAAACCAACTAATCTATTTGGTCCACCGCAATGTGGTGTTCTTGTAAAACAGAATCTGTAGAAAAATATCAATAAAAAGAATAAAATAAAAAGATTGCTTATCTTTTTAAAACAATTACTACAAATTTGCACAGCTGACATGGGATTTGACAGCAGATTTCATTTAATTTAATCAGTTGTTTGACGAACTTTCAGACACTGCCCCCTTATTTATAGACGCCTCTTAACTTTAACCACTGATTAATATACAACTATCCTTGACAATTGACATAAGAGCTGTTTAATTTAATCATTGTCTATCAATAAGGGGGTGGGGGTTAGTTTCTAAATTTCAACTGAGAGCACAAACCATTTGAAAGAAAGTTAATATAAAAGTGTATAGTACCTCTCTTACAAGTTTCATGGAACATAAAATAAAGCTACCTCATTTGTTATATTATTAACAGGCAACTAAGCAGATAGTGTAGATACCTGGATACCTAAATATCAGATGGATGTCCTAAGACTCTCACATTCGCTTTTATAATACTGTTACAAAATATGATGGGCTCACACATGGGACAAGCCTGTTGGACGTTCTATGAGCTAACTTAATGAACGTGTCAAAATGTCGCGGTGTTTGATGCGTGGGCGCAGGCTTTTGAGCTGTATTAAGTTAGGTTAGTGAGGATTTTGTGTTTGATTTGGCAAGAGAAAGAGATACAAGTTATCTTTTGCTTGCTATTAGTTTTTACCCGACTGCTTCAGAAGGAGGGTAATGTTTTAGAGAGTATGTATGTATGTCTATTTCATTGGCACGCTCTGTATTGTAATCGGCTTGATGGGTTTCAACATAATTATGAGATGTTGTTAGATTAGTCTTCATTGGGTAGTGACATAATATTTAAATATTACGCTGTCGTGTTTTTTTCTAAAAATGTTGTACCTTTATCTTAATTATGTTATTATGTTACTTAAAATAAGAGATTTCAAAAATCTACTGACGCGGACGGTCGCATGTTCAAATCCCGTCCGCGTCGGACGGGATTTGAACATGCGACCTTTGCCATACCATGGCACTGCTCTTAACCTACTGAGCTACCGCGTCCCGCCTGCTTCAGTTGAAATTTGGAATCTCTTTGTAAATTTTGTTTTGTCTTATCTAGCTAGATTTATTCCACGTAAAACAATGTTTATTATACATGGGTAAAAAAATAATTACATCACATCTTAGTTATGCATGTGGTACGGGCTTTAATATTAGAAAAAAAATACAATTAGGTATATATAAAACTAGAGGAAAATAATATTATGATTTGGAACTAGCAACCTTTTTGGTAAACATTGCTGTCTGTTTATAAATAAAAACACAAACCTTCTAACGAAATACCTTTCTTAGCAATGGCTACTATGCTTAATAACTGCAATTAAAATATTTCCCCTTGTGTAAGACATTCTTTATAACAATTCACACACTTCACAATTCCATAAATGCTTCATAATTATTTGTAGTCTTTTTGTATTGCAAAAATAGAATATGAATGTCCGCGTAGACGTTATGTTTATATGACAACTTGTAAACTAGGCTATCTCAGTAAATATTTCTTTTTTCTATTTTATATCAATCGGATATTGCATAAATAAAGTTCCGGGAAAAATCGTTTCCAATAAAATAATATGTAAAAAATTAAGAAAAATATGCATGGTCTTGCTAGTCACAGTTTAACAACCTTACAATCAGTCATCGAAGATGTCTAGACATTGTGCACTAGCACTAGAGACCGTTCCACGTAAGAATTCCCCTAGAAGTTATGTTGACTCCCCTGCTTGTCATTCCTATTTAGGTCATATCGTGTGTTTTTTGTAGATTTATATTTTATATTTAGGACGTTAAAACGTGATGAAAGTGAATTGGTGCTGAAAGAAAACTTCCAATACCGTTAAAAACGTTGTAATAAATTGAGATTCAGGGCAGCCAACATAATTTCTAGGGGAATTCTTACGTGGAACGGTCTAAAGCACTAGCATGACTACGATAGAAACGGGTTTGGTCTACATGAGAATAGACAAAGTGACAGATTGTAGAAACATTTCTACCGTTTGATGCATAGGTACAATGAAGAGAATGTTTTTATTCTTCAGTAGACAAATTCTGATAAACCGAGCACGGGTCGCCGCGTGCTCGGGTAGAAGAGATAACGATTTGGTTATAAGGAACTTTGTCTATTCTTTGGTAGAATGGAGATAGAATTGGTTATGATAAGCGTGCTGAACGACTGGACATTCACATACAATCGTTTCGGAGCTGTCTGGTATTTTATTCGTCACACAACGAATGTCTAGGCAATGTTGGCTTTTTGACGACGGACGTCAAACGCAATGACTGTATGGCTCTTAGACTGTGGTCTACGCATGGAAGTGATTATGCTGACACTCGTCAAATCCTATTAGTCAAAATCTTAATTTGTCAATTTCTCGATTCGTTAAATCACTTTTTGTCAAACGCAATTCGCTCTTGGGAACTTTGCTTACCATGCAATTCTACGTGTCAATCTCCCTGCTGGCGTTAATTTAACTTTCCTAATTAATCTCTGTCAAACTATAATAAATTATGAACTATTGGACACAGGCATCCTTTGTCTATGTATACTCAGGAGTCATACGTAAGGGAAACTCTTGTTTGACATCTTTTGTTTATAAACACTATATTAGAAACTTATTAGTTTCACTTGAAACTTTAATTTTTGGATTGTCGTAACACGACATTGTCTTGTGAAACATTCGTACTTTTTTTTAAATTCTTTCAACTATATTAATAGAAACCCTCGACTCTCAATTATATCAGAAACATCAATTTTAATAAATAAAGTAAAATTAATTATAAAAAGTGCTGTTAGAAAAATATCTTAATAATTATGATGGATACACGCGACGTCTTTGTTTTCATGTGTACAATTTGCACAGAAAACATATAATCATCTCGTTGTGTCTATGATAATATAATAGTAGATTGTTATACAAGGGTGGAAAGAAATCAATTCCCATACGAGGTATTTAGACGCACGAGCGAAGCGAGGGCGGCTATAGTCCGAGTGGGAATTGATGACTTTCACCCGTGTTAAACACTCTACTTTTCATTTCAAATATAAGGAAAGTAAAAAATAGTAGTTTTCTTTAACGGAATTGGGGGTCGACATTTCAGAATCGCTTGAACTCATTTTTAATCAAATAATTTCGGTACAGAGTTAGTATCCCGCCAAATTATACATAAATAGTCTTTTTTAATTTAAATTTCAAATATGGAACACACCGCCCGCGTCACCGCCGCGGGCCATCCCACTTTAATAGGTATTTTTTTTAATTCACATTGGCCGTATACACTCACAAGACCGCAACATTTTTTTAATCGATATTTTTTCTTAATTATGTAAAAAAAATTATAGCCGACTAAATAACCAATTTTAGTTCTATTTTTAAAATTCATTCCCGCCCTAGTGAGGGAAGCAATTACTATGAGTCTTTCCCGCCCAAGGGCAAGCATCGTTTTCGACCCGCTGCTCTGATCAAACAAACACTACTTTCCGAGTATGAGAAATGAAAAATAACATTACAATCGTCTCGTCTCCCAACTAAATTGGGTATTTCGTAAAATCGGACATTTTGTCTGCAATGTCGTAACTACCGTTCACACGCTCTATGCAATGATATTTTGTAATATTATAACGCGGTTTCTTTTTTTGTAGGTCTTTAATTTTACGACGATTTCTGAAACTAAAATAATGGTTTTTGTTTTAGTATTTTAGAACGTAACATTTTTACGAATGGCCGTGTCGAGGGAGGGAGAATGTCACGGTTAGATTCTCCCTCGAACGTTCGCAAACAAATTGGCAGTTCTCGCCGTGATATCGTGTTAGTACAGAATAGATAGGCTGGGCCATAGTAGTTCCATTCACCCTTATTACTAAGAACATAAGGGTGAAAAGTGGTCGACCGACAATGGCGTCGAGTGTACATCACGCGGGACCAGTGCGGGTTAGTGGATTGACATAAGCTACCTAAATTCCAGTGGGGAGAAGTACTACATTGCGAATCCTGCACTGAACTATGACATGGTTTTCTCTAGCACGTTTTAATATTTTATTCTCTACTAGACTTTTGCCCGCGACTCCGTCCGCGTGGACTACAATGAACTGACCAGTTTAAATGACCTCCATAGTGTAGGGTGGCTGGTACTACCAAGAGGTCAAGCTATCTCTGGTTTTTTTCAGCGGAATCAGATAAAACGAGATTAGATTTTAAGTTGGACCCTAAGCTATCGAACTGTGAAAACCACATCAAAATCCGTTCAGTACTTTTTGCGTGATGCGCGCATAAACAGACATACAGTCAAAAAAAAAAATTTTTGGTTATGGTCCCAGTACCCTATCCCAACTGTTTTTTCTGGAATATCTTCAATGTACAGACACGGCATTTTTACAATTTTATAATAGTAATAGATTCTATTTTGGCTAGAGCATAAATTATCTTTTGTAATTGTAAAAACACAGAATTTAAATACAATATTAATTATATAGTAATTAATTTAAAATTCCGTTTCCTAGAATTAAAATAAAATAATGTCATGCTTTACCGGCAATCGATTTAATTCACAATATCCAGTGGTCTCTGACAGTTTTTAACCGACTTCATTAACCGACTTCAAAAAAGGAGGTTCTGTATTCGTCCCGTATGTATGTATGTAAGTATGTATGTATGTATGTATGTATGTATGTATGTATGTATGTATGTATGTATGTATGTATGTATGTATGTATGTTTGTATGTGCGCGATTTTCTCAAAAACTACTGATTCGATTTGGATGGGGGTTTCACTAACGTAATCTACATACTTTCAGGAAGGTTTTAGTATATAATACATTATGTAATCATTCCTATGTACGAAGTTATATGCATAAATGTACACACTCCGTAGAAGATTTACTGTTGAACGAATTCGTGAAAGTAATCTAACACGGGATAAAGAACTAAAAAGGGAAAAATAAAAAACTTTTTTAACAAAAAATAACCGACTTCAAAAATCCACTACAAAGAAAATAATAATTTTGGTTTCGGAAGTCGGTGGCAAAAAAAAGCAAACAAAAACCAAAGCCACCGACTTCCGAAACCAAAATTATTATTTTCTTTGTAGTGGATTTTTGAAGTCGGTTATTTTTTGTTAAAAAAGTTTTTGAATATTTACTTTATTCTTAGATTCTGTAGCTTTAACAATATTTTTCCTAACAATTTATAAAGGGCGTGAATTCATAAGAGGCTTATTAAAGGAGATTTTAAATTTCGACTGAAGCAGGTGAGATGCGGTAGC
This sequence comes from Thalpophila matura, assembly GCA_948465475.1. Classification (NCBI taxonomy): domain Eukaryota; kingdom Metazoa; phylum Arthropoda; class Insecta; order Lepidoptera; family Noctuidae; genus Thalpophila; species Thalpophila matura. Next base: position 5,991,857 of record OX419198.1, on the reverse strand, counting down.
CCAGTTGGCAGAGCAACGTCACGGTTTGGCGGAAGTCGCGGATTCAAATCTCGCCCGCGTCAGTTTATTTTTTAAATCTCTTAATACTTCTGAATGGGGTTGGTTAAAACGCACGATAGTTTACACATATCAAATTTCCCAGTTTTAAGCTACTTTTATGAACGTGTACTAGTTTAACTTTAGACCTTATTGTAAAAACTGCCATTGAATTTGTCAACAAGGTATAAACGCTAAATTATTGATTTGAATAATTTTATTACATAAAAGCTTTTTCGAGACGTCTTGTCATAAACTCAACGCATGTGATGCCGGTATTAATGACATAATTTATTATTGTACAATTAATTACATGTTAATTATTATTATGGTTATCTACAGTGCAGCAAATGTAAGAAAATATCGATACTTACTAATAAATAACTAACATTATTTCGATTCTTTACAACTTCAAGGCGGTTTAGTTAATTAATTAAAACAAAACAAACATAAAATAATTGTATAATTATCGGAGACGATTTCCTCAATTCTTTGTGGCGATTGCGTTAAAAACGCAATTGTTTATTTTTAGATCGTCTTAACGAAATGTTTTGTCGCATCTATAGATACGCTTGTCAGCGATTTGCATAGAATCCAGTATTTTGTAATAAAAAAATAATTATTAATCACCGTTAATAACAGTGCGAAGTCCCCAGTATGCATATTTCAATAGAATAAAGTATGCATATTTCAATTTATTGAAACAAATTATAAAATTTTGTAACTCAAAAAGATTGCCACGATGGATGTTTCAAATCCGACTCAAGTTCAAAGTGACTGAGCGAAAACTAAAAGATTGACGTAAAAGTTAATTAACAAAGGCGGCACAATACATTAACTTACAATTTGTGACCACCTAAATAATAAAATATCTGCTTTCAATAACAGATTCATCAAAAAAAATTATTCTCTTTATCTACTGTATCATCAGTTCGTTTTGAAGGTACGTAATTACGTGTGTTCGCAGGCACCTTAGTATTGGGCGCGGCGTGAATTATGAGTACAGATAGCACATGTACATTTTCGGCCCAATAGACAATAGACAGTGGACAATACGTAATAGAGAATGGTCCAATTAGACGACGAGCATGGACTGACGAACCAATCGCGTGCAGCCTCGGCACCTCCCGTCTTCTTCATTCCGCCTAAGAATCCGAAAATCATTTGTGCTCATAACTGCTGCCGCATGTTATACCAAAACGGAACTGAAAACAAAATGTTATTGATTTCCTGCTTATGCCTAACATGATAAATTTTTCAGATCTGGCTAAGCCGAGATTTGAATATTGCTTGTTCCAAAAAAGACAAAATATACTCCATAAGAAAAGAGGTCCACGGGCAGAATACTTTTGCCGCAGTTGTGTAGAAACATGCGATTTACTTTGTTGAGTTGAACAATCTTATGTGAGTAGTAAGTACTCGCAAACACTTAAGTTTCGCAACGCATAGACAATGCACTGTAGCGATAAAACTCGATGGTTTTACACTGACACATAAACGGTTATTTCTACTTAACTGCTTATACACATCTATGTCAAAATGTTACTGTTTTACGATAAACGTAAGTGCTTTGTGTTAGTAGATATAGATTCGAAGTAATTGCTAGGTGTATAAATTTAAATTGATAATATTTTGTCAATGTTGAAATAGATAATGCAAGTTGGGTGAGGCTTAACCGCTTGGGGGAACCCCCCACAGCGCATACTTCCACGTAGTTTCCCCCGGGCAACGCCGTGTCTGACCACCGTAACGGAGTGGCAGACCGGCGGCTAAAGTGCGCTGTGATTCACAGTCATCAATGCGGTCAGCTGTGAATATGTCGAAAAAATCTGTGCGTGACGCCTCTGGGCGTTTTGTTGCGAATCGCTCTCCCCAGGGCGATTCAAACGGCCCTTCTCAGGGCCAACCCAACGGCCCTTCTCAGTGCCAACCCAACGGCTCTTCTCAGGGCCAACCCAACGGCCCTTCTCAGGGCCAACCCAACGGCCCTTCTCAGGGCCAACTTGACGGCCCTTCTCAGGGCCATTCGGGTGACGCTTCGGCGTCGGAGGCTGGCCGCGCACCATCTGCGGTCAGCTTGTTTAGCGGGCCATACGAGTCGTTGGACTCCGACAACTCCAACATGGACACGTCGGCGGCCGAAAATGTCCGCCACAAGAGGAAACGAACCTTTCTGAGGACAGGGTCCGAGGGCTCCTCGGGGGCCGGAAGCAAGGCGAAGAAGAAGTCGAAGTCGAAAACGGCTTCGACTTCTAATTCGTCTCTCACCCACGATGTGGGCTTGGTAGACGCCGAGCGCCAGCTAAACCTGGCGAGAAGGGAGCAACTCCAGCAGGACTTCGAGGAGAGGGTCGCCGCCAAGGAGCGGCAGGCACGGGCCGCCAGGTCGGCTATGGTGCATCCAGAGTGCTATATGCTGACCACTCCCTGGCGGAACTGGAGCGCATGGCACAGGAGGACAAGGAGGAGGTCCTGGAGGTCGCCTCAAAGTCCTCGAACTTGAAGGGGACCTTCCAGAAGGCCCTCAAATGCCGGGCCGCCAGCATGCATGGCATCGTCATGGAGCTGGCGAAGCGGACGGCCACGGACGAGACGCGGCAGCTGCAGGCGAAAGTGGATCGCCTGCAGGCGGAGGTCAGCCAGCTACATAAGAAGCTGGCTGAGGCCATGGCCCTGCCTGCCCAACCTGCCCCCGGCCCGGTGGTAGAAGACTCCTCCTCCTCCCCTACCAACCTTGAGGATATAATCCGCAAGGTTGTCATGGAGGAGAGGGCCTTCACCAGAGCCTGCTTCGCAGGGATCGAGGACCGGCTCTTACCAGAAAGGCGGCTCCGCCCGCCGCTAGCGGCGGATAAGAGTGCGCCAAGGGAGCCGGAACCTGCGCTTCCGGCGGGCCTGGCATCGGGAGCGCAGCCCCAGGCCACGAAGCCCGCCAAGGGCAAAGGCAGGGGCAAAAAGACCAAGGTGGCTCTTCAAACCGCCACCACAAGCGCGGAGGGAGCACCTGGGTCGTCGGCCACTCCGGCGCCCCCACCGCCCCAGAACTCGCAGGAGGAAGACGCCCTGCTTCCCTCCACCACTCCGTCCAACCAGTCTTGGACGGAGGTGGTCAAGAAGGGAAGAGGGAACAAGGCGGCTCCCAAGCCCGCTGCGACTGCCCCTGCAGGTGCAGGCAAAAGGGCTCCAGCCGGCGGGAGGAAGCTTGTTCCTCCTCCCGTAACCGCGGCCGTCGTGGTGACCATCACCCCGGAGGCCGCGAAGCGGGGCGAGACGTACGAGTCCGTCCTGACGCGGGCTCGTCGCAACGCTGATCCCACCCAGCTTGGTATCAGCAAGATTACGTGCCGCCGAACCCTAACCGGGGCTCGAATTTTCGAATTCTCGGGGGAGCAGCGCGGCACAAATGCGGACCTCTTTGCAACAAAGTTGCAAGAGGTCATCGCGGATGTGGCGACGGTCGTCAGGCCTGTCAAGACCGCAGCCTTGGAGGTGGCCGATCTGGACGACTCGGTCACCAGGGAGGATGTGGTGGCGGCCGTCGCGGCGGCCGGGGGCTGCGACACTGGCGCAGTAAAAGGTGGAGCCATCCGGCCCGGCCGCCGTGGCATGGGCATCATCCGCGTCGAGTGCCCGGTCGCCGCGGCTAGGGCCGTCCTTGCTGCAACCAAGGGACGGCTGCTGGTCGGGTTCAGCTCGGCTGTGGTCCGGCCCCTCGAAGATCAGCCAACGCGTTGCTACAAGTGCTTCGCGTTCGGCCACACCCGGACCACGTGTCCCGCCACATCCGACTGGAGGGATACGTGCTACCGATGCGGGCAAGAGGGGCACAAGAGTGCCGCTTGCCGCGCCACCGCGCCACACTGTGTGGCGTGCGCCGCCAGTGGCCGCCCCGCGGATCATAAAATGACGGGCAGGAGCTGCAAGCCCCCCGTCAGGAAGGGCAAAGTGCCAGCGCAGGTTCGCCCTGATGCCGCCGCCACCGCCGTCGCCGCCGCTGTAGCTCCAGCGGCGGTAGCTGAGGAGAGGGTTGCGATGTCGGAATAATGAGTTCCGACTACAGCATCCTTCAGGCGAACGCCAACCACTGTAGAGCGGCACAGGACCTGGTGGTGCAGGTCATGGCCGAGTGGTTGGTGAACGTGGCGGTGGTCGCCGAACCTTACTTTGTCCCTGGCAGCTGGCTGGGTGACGCGGACGACACGGTGGCAATAGCGGCGCGGTCTTCCACAGACTCCCCTCCCCTCTCGCTATTAGAGAGGGGACCAGGATACGTGGCCGCCGCGTGGGGTGACCTGGCCCTTGTCGGGGTCTATTTCTCCCCAAACCGCTCTCTGCAGGACTTTGAGAATTATCTCGGAGTCCTGGCCGCCGTGGTCGGCAGGGCGGCGCCGCGTCAGGTCTCCGTACTGGGAGACCTGAACGCCAAGTCGGTGGCCTGGGGCAACCCGGCCACGGACGCACGCGGGCGGGCGGTGGAGTTGTGGGCGGCCTCCTCTGGACTCTCCCTCTTGAACAGAGGAAGCGTCCGGACATGCGTGCGGCGTCAGGGCGGCTCAATAGTGGACGTCACTTTCGCCACCCCTGCGCTGGCCGCGCGCGTGCGGAACTGGCGGGTGGACCTGGTGGAGACTATGTCGGACCACCGCTACGTGCGTTTCGACGTCTCCACCGGTGGCCCCGGAGAGACGCGGCCCCTCTCGGGGCGATCGCCTTTCCCACGGTGGGCCCTAACCCGCCTGGATAGGGAGGCGGCGGAAGAGGCGGCGTTCATCCAGGACTGGCTTTCGCCGCCTTCCGCGGGGCTGGACGTGGACACCGTGGCGGGGCGACTGAGGGAGTCTCTGACCGAGGTTTGCAACTCCAGTATGCCTCGGTCTCGCCGACCGCCACCCAGACGCGCCGTGTACTGGTGGTCGGCGGAGCTGGCGGGGCTTCGGGCGGCGTGCGTGACGGCCAGGAGGGCCTATGCGCGGAGCCGGCGGCGGCGTCGACGGAACCAGACCGACGAGGACCGCTTCTACGAGGTGTACGTGGAGGCGAAAACGGTCCTCAAGCGTGCCATCGCCGCCGCCAAAGACTCGGCGAGGGCTGAACTGCTGGGGGGTCTCGACAACGACCCCTACGGGAGACCATATAAGGCGGCGCGAAACAAACTGCGCCCCTTTGGTCCCCCGGTTGCCGAGACCCTGGAGCCCTCGTTCCTGGATGGGGTTGTTCAGTCCCTGTTTCCACGCAGGGGCAACTTCACCCCACCAGCGATGGGCCCTCCAAGGGGGATAGCTCCGCCGGCCGAGGAAGAGGAGGAGGCCCTTCCCGTCACGGAGTCGGAACTTGGCGCGGCGATTTTCCGTGTCCGCGCCAAGAAGACGGCTCCAGGCCCTGATGGCGTTCCCGCAAGGGTGGTGGCGATCGCCGCCACTCAAATGGAGGAGAGATTTCGGGAACTCTTCAGCGCATGTCTTGCGTCTGGGAGGTTCCCGAACTCTGGAAGGAGGGGCAGTTGTGCCTCCTTCGCAAGGAGGGCCGCCCCGCAGACTCCCCCTCGGCATACCGGCCCATCGTTCTGCTCGATGAGGTCGGAAAAATGTTCGAGGGGATAGTCGCTGCCCGCCTGAAAGGCCATCTGCGGCGGGTCGGGCCGGACTTGTCGGACGCTCAGTTTGGTTTTCGGGCTGAGCGTTCCACGGTGGACGCGCTTGCATGCCTCAAGGGCCAAGTGAGGGAGGCGATGGACGCGCGGGACGGATTGTTGGCTGTGTCTTTCGACATAGCCAACGCCTTCAATTCCGTTCCCCACTCCACCATCCTAGAGGCGCTCCGATTCCACGGAGTGCCTCGGTACATGCGCCGTCTGCTGGCCAGCTACCTGGAGGACCGGGCGATCCTCCTAGTAAATAGGACTGGCCAAGTCCGGCGGTACTCCGTCGAGGCCGGCGTTCCACAGGGGTCAGTCTTGGGACCCCTCCTCTGGAACGTCGGCTACGACTGGCTCCTGCGGGGAACTCTCCTCCGAGGCACGGGTGTCCTCTGCTACGCGGACGACACTCTCCTCACCGCCCGGGGGGGGAGTTTCAGGGAGGCGGCCAACTTGGCCTCGGCGGGCGGATCTTTGGTCGCGGGGAGGATCCGCCGCCTAGGATTAACGGTGGCGCTGCACAAGACCGAGGCCGTGTTCTTCCACGGACCTCGGCAGCGCCCCCCACCCGACGCCCACATCTTTGTGGAGGGCGTCAGGATCGAGGTGAAGGCCCAGATGAAATATCTGGGCCTAGTACTCGACAGCAGGTGGCGCTTCGGCCCGCATTTTAGCGGGCTGTCGTCGCGCCTGCTGAAGACCGCAGGCGCGCTGTCCTGGCTGCTCCCCAACTCGGGGGGGCCCAGCGGACGATGCCGGCAGCTCTATGCCGGCATCTTGAGGAGCATGGCCCTTTACGGGGCCCCTATCTGGGAGGACTCCCTCCAGAGGAGGGAGAACGCTACCGCCTTGCGGGCACCTCAAAGGGCCATAGCCCAGCGGGTGGCGCGGGCCTACCGCACAGTAGGCTTCGCGGCGGCATGCGCTCTGGCCAGTACCCCTCCTTGGGAACTCGAGGCGTGGGTGCTCGCCAGAGTGTATGAATGGACGGCGGGGCGGAGGGCGAGAGGAGAACGCCCAGCTCCGGAAGAGCGGGAGGCCGTGCGGCGGGAGGCGAAGGACGCCATCGTCGTCCATTGGACGAGGGACCTCGCCACCGCAGCCTTCGGCCGCCGAACCCTCGACGCGATTGGGCCAGTCCTGCGAGACTGGCTCGATCGATCGCACGGTTTCCTCTCCTTCCGTCTGGTGCAGGTGCTGTCCGGACACGGCTGTTTCGGATCGTACCTGCACCGAATCGGACGGGAGGAGACGCCATCGTGCCACGACTGTGGCGCGGCGGAGGACACGGCGCAGCACACCCTCGAGGTGTGCCCGTCGTGGTCGGGGCCGCGCCGCAGTCTCATCGCGGTGGTCGGTCTGGACCTCTCGCTCCCCGGCGTGGTTAACGCCATGGTGGGGGACGAGAGATCCTGGGTGGCAGTCGCCGCCTTCTGCGAGCACGTCATGTCGCAGAAGGAGGCGGCGGAGCGCGCGCGTGAGGACGATCCTCACGCGGCGCTGCTCCGAAGGAGGAGGGGGGGTCGGAGAAGACGTCAGTTTGACAGGCATCTCCGACTCCTCCCAGGTGGAGGCCAGCAGGCAACGGGTGCGGGGGCGCCCTTGCCTGTATTGCACAGGCCTCCACTAGTGCCGGACGGGGGTGGCCAGGTGTTCCCGGCCACTCCCATAGCCCCCCAGTCTGGGGGGCATGCGGGGCCCGCCAGCTAGGCGGGCATGCGCCGGGAGGGTTGTGGACGTCAAGGCTGTGCCGGTTCCCCATGACCCTCCCATCACGGCGATGCGGGAACACCGCTGAGTTTTAGTGGGTATACTGTCATTTGGACAGGAGTCCCACATACCCCGTCTCGTCCCCCACGAGCGGGGATGCGTAAGTAGCATTTCTCAGCGAAAAAAAAAAAAAAAAAAAAAAAGGCTTAACCGCTTCGTCTATGAGTGACTTTTAGTGTAGACTTGTTTACCTCCTGTAAAAGTCTACGCCATAATATGTATTTATAATTTTATATTGCTCAGGCGACACATTCATACAGAAAATATTGAGTCTATGATAGATTAGTATGGGGATAATATAGGGATATACATATTTTGCAAACGCTTGTCTTCGAATTGGACGTATTTTGACTTCCTTTGAACATGAAAAATCATTCAAAATCCCTTCTACAAGAATTTACAACCCTCCATATCCAACGGAACACTGTATTCAATTAAAAACATCTTAAAATAAGCCGAATCGTACCTACTCGCGCTGCATATCAATAAACGTTATTACGAGAATACAATAAAAACGCAATAATTTACGCCCATGGAAACTTGATGCAATATTTTTCGGTCCTAAACACGCACGTAATTGGACAAACGGTCTTCGTTTGATTTATGTAGTCGGAGCGGCCATTTTGTATTTATTTATGATGCTACCGTACCCTTACGACATTTTTCATAAAAAGGTTTATTTGATTAAGGAGCCACGTCAGCGAAGTTCACTAGAATGCCAGAAGATCAAAAGATGACAAAATGTAACTGTTTTAGGTCCTATATTGAAATAGAACAGTTTTGAAAAATTCATTTAATGCTTATCAGCTACGAATGCAGAAATAATTGGGTAGCAGATAAATACATAAGTATTTTCAGCTGGAAAATAATTGTTAATATCCCATTGTCACCTCAATCACTAGTAACTAAGTGCCTTAGTAAAAGTTGGTATGAAAAAAAAAATATTTCTGCAAAAAAACGTAATGCCTATTTAAATCTCTGATTTTTATGATAAAATTATAAATTAATTTACGACTTGCGCATGTCATATTAAGGTATTTTAGTTTTTATGTTCGGTAAAGCGACTCTTTTGAAATGTATAAAGGTGAATGAATGTGACAAAAGGCCATGCTGATGATGTAAATCTTTTTAAATTAATGTTCATATTTCTTGAATGCTGTCATCTGTGATGGGTGAAGAAGAGTCTAAATTGTTTTTTTTTTGGATAGATATATTTTTTACTATAGGTATTTCATTGATTGATTGCTTTTCCATGATATTTTGATGGTATACGGTAAATATGTAATGAAAATATCGAATAAATAATAATTGATGTTTTATTTTCCTAATAGTTAGTTTTTTTTGTTAGTCCATTTTTGGCTGCACCCACACTTACGGGAAAAAAAAATAGGGATTTGAATTAATTTCTCAGAAAATAGGTATCATCAATTAAGAAAGAAGTGAAAAATCCCTTTTTGTTATACGAAGTATAACCATAACTTTAATATATGTAATAGGTATGCAGAACACATCGTAATTAGGTGGAGCGCTAATGCTTGCATCTCATTAAAGACGACTCAAAATGTTTGTATCAGTTTTAACATTAATTAACTCGCTTAATGAAGCAAGGCTCTTTTTAAGAGGAGATAATATAGAATGCACCTGCATTCTGGTAACGAATGACATCATACAGAGGAAACCGTCCTGTCTGCTAAAAATTGTAGCAACCTTCTTGGAAGCCTGCCTTGTAAATGGGAGACCATTTGAAATAAGTGACACGGAAAATAACAAATAAAAACAGTAAAAAAAATCATTATTTTACTAGCTGTTCCCCGCGACTTCGTCTGAGTGAAAATAGATGAAAAGTAGCCTATGTATTTTCCAAGTCCCAGGCTACCTCTGTGCCAAATTTCATCCAAATCCGTCATTCACATTTATAATATTAGTAAGGTAATTCTATTTTTTGTTTCATATCCTATTGTTCATATTTAATTTTAAATGAAATCTTATTGAAATCAGAGATTGGTATCGAAGGTCCTTTTTGCCCATGTATCAAAATTGTATAGGTACCTACTTACTTGAAACTGTAATTTTTTTCTCAAGAATTAATGTAGTAAGTATTTACTAAACATTGTTTAATTTCCTGTATTACTACAGCAACCATTGCTTTATTTTCACCTGTTGAGACCGGTCGACCAACCAATGCGGAAACGCGTCCCGGCCGCAAACGGAGCTTTATTAATATTTCGCGGCGTCCGATTCTGAGAAAAGACATTGTCCTTCTGAGCCCGTGCGTCGACCTCAGACAGAACTTTTTGTTTGTTTATGGTCACCGCTGTTGGCGGCAAAAAGGAAATTTTGAGTCTATGTATTTTATTTTTTTTCGTATTTTCTTGTTTATAGAATAAGTGAAATGAAATCTATTATTTTGATCCGTATAATAATAATTATTTGTAGTATTCCTGGGGTCTGGTTGAGTTCGAAATTAGTCGGGTAGTCACGATCAAATGCACGTGAATACATAATATTAATTACACTCACGAAAGTTATAGATTTGTTTGTGCTATACCTAGAGTTAATTATAATTTATTTATTTATTTTATTTAATTATAAAGAATAAGTAAACTGATTTTCCTTGGAAATTCTCCATGAAATAGCGATTAAAAGTATCATCATCATTAACATCATTTCCTATGGGGAAAACATTATCATAATTCACACGAATTAATTAAGTTTTACTTAACGTTATGATAATTATATGGGTTTTATGGATTGTTTATGGGCCACATTTAGCACATACAATATTACCTATGACAGGGGTTCCCAAAGTGTACGCCGCGGCTCCCTGGGGCGCCTTGGAGAGCAAGGCCACCGCGAGGCCCTCCTGCTTACTCCCATGCTGTTTAATGCCAACCACACCGTTTTTTTTTTCGAAAAACTTTACTCTCATTCTGGGGCAGTCGGGTAAAAATAAAATTATTTTATTTAGTTAAATGTATGAGTTTCAACTATAAATAAAATATTTTTGAATAGGTATTGAATAGTTACTCGTTTATAAAATAAATATGACTTGACAGCAATTTAGCCAATTTAGTTTTAACCCTCATATCTTTTAATCGCACAGACCCTTTGATTATTTACAGGGCTAACACACAAAAAGGTTAGTTTAGATTTTTAGAATAATAAATAAGGGATTTTTTTTTTAAATGTGGTTTTGGCCCAAACTTATATAGGTACCTAATAAGGATAAATACCACATTATGTTGTATTTATTTACTTTTTGGCATAATTTATCTTAAATATTGCCATGTTTTTGATATCGACAAGCATAATTTACCATAATAAAGCTTACACAACTTGAATCCCATAAACAACCGTTTAGTTTTATTTAATTTGGCACAGGCACATTTATTAGCATTTAAATGATTTATTTAAAATACGAAAATAATCATTTTATAACTAGTTTATTTAAAACTAGCTGTGCCCGTGACTCCGTCCGCGTGAAAATCGGAAAACAACACAATGTCGTTATTTTCTTCATAGAAACTTTACCACCCCTTTTCACCCCTTTAGGAATGAAATTTCAAAAAATCACTCCTTAGTGCTCTTAGGTACTCAAATCTACCAATGAATAAAATTGAAGTGGCCGTGTTTCCAAAATAAATGTCAAAATGTGAGTGAAAACTGCTATTTATACGATACCTGATTAGGCAATTAAAGAAATTAAATTCTAAAAACGGTCATTTATGATTAGAAATTACTTTTTTTACATTTTTTGTCTGTATGCCTGTCTGAAAGCTTGTGTCGAATAAGCTCCAAAAAGAACTCAACGGATTTCAATGAAAATTTTAAGGATAAAAACAGAATTTTTAACAATTTTTATACCTACTCTTCGTACATTTCAATATCTTGCAGGGTTGAGAAGATATGAAATTTTTCAAATTTCATCCGGTATAATAAAGTCCATCCGGACGAAGTCACAGGCAAAAGCTAGTTAAATAATATTTTTAAATCTAAATAAAAATCTTAGGATAAACAGTGGCAACGCATTGAATCCTATCAGATGATGCTAAGGCCGCTTCAATCGCTGCGTGCGATCACCGCTCACTTCCGATCCCGTGTCAATCTGGTCGACTTTAGTACTGGCTAGCAGCACAGTTAATTATAATTATTATTTTGTATAAATCCTCTTTAGAGCCAAAACCTAAAAAAAATATATGGAAAAACGAAAAGTTTTAGGCGCTGATTCATCTTCCTTCCATGGATCCCTCTGCGGGCATTTTCGGCTACTTGGTAATTTCAAACAAATTATGTTCCAATTTTGAATCTATTTGATGGATAGTGGCTATCCGGACACTGAGTGTCGTATTACAGAACCTAACTAAAGACTCAAGCATTACTTAAAACTAGTTTTAACCAATGAAATGGCTTTAGACTGGTTTTAAGTAATGCTTGAGTTTGAGAAACAGGCGCTTTGTCTGTAATTTTATTTGAAGCGTTCGATTAAAAAAACCGGCCAAGTGCGAGTCGTACTCGCGCATCGAGGGTTCCGTATCACAATTGGACGTATAAAGTGAAAAAAACCGGACCGCATAACTAAGTTTGTTTGTGAAGGAATTTTGATGATTTTGCAAAAACAGTACTAGTTAGGAACATTGTTTTATTTTTGGTGCAATATTTGGGTCAATTCCTATCAACTCTAATTAATTCAGATTTTTCGCTCCGCAAACTTCGGAGATAAAGGGGGGGGGGAACTATTTTTTCAGACATTTTTCATCATATGTCGAAAACTGTAAGACATAAAATAAAATGAAAATATATTTTGAAATGTGCAGATTAAGACCTTTCATATGATATGCCACTTGACCTAGTAACCTCACTTTAAAATTTCGGTCCCCCACTCCGGCCCCTTTTGCAATGAAAATAAAAATATTTTTTTACTTTTTTTATTTGCAATAAAGTTGGGCAAGCATTCTTTATAACTGTTCTAAATTTCAAGTCGATAGCATTAGCAGTTGCTGAAATAAGCAGGTGTGACAGACAGACGAAGTCGCACCATAAGGGTTCCTTTTTTACCATTTTGGTACGGAACCCTAAAAAATGGGTTATATAAACAAAGATACCTACACGTACCTAGATGGTGGAAGTTTTCTTTTAGGTCGAGCTTAAATAAGTGTAGTTTTATCTCTGCATGCCTCAACGATGTTTGGAAAATGCTAGGCTGATGATATTTTCCCTGCAGTCTCATAAGACGTGACATGACTACTATGTAGTCACCAACTTCTTGAAAACACCTAAAAATATCTTAATAATGACAAAAACTGTATCAATATCTACATGATATTCTTTACCACCAGCGAACAGCCAGACATACCGACGCGTCCGGGCCCCTTGCTTAATAAAATTTATTGATAATGGTCTCCAAAAATACCCAACACATTCCAACAATAAGTGACTTGTACTCGAAACAAGATAAGGCTTTACACGTAATAAGGACACAATTTCTTACACCAAGTGTAATTTGCAACAGAATTTGCGATCACAAGATAACCAACTATCTCTTGATCTAAGCTTGTACTGAGAATTTCTGCAGGGAAAAGTGGTAACCCCGGTGCAAGGAAATTTATTTGTATGGCAACACCTAAGGTCCTTGTTTATGGCTCAAATTGTTGGTAATTATGAAATGGGCGTAATTGTAGTGTTGATAACGAACGATAATATTTATTTATAAAGTTGAGGAATAATGCATTATTTAAAATCGTTATTATAGGTCAATTTTATTAAAGAGATTAAGATCAATAATATATGTGGCCTTTTTGTTAGATACACCTGTCTCTAAACGTATCCAAATGAGCATAAAAAATCTTAAATGTCGGTAGAAGTAGTGTTGAAATCCTTCTTTGATACATTCATTTTTGTCAATGCCATGGAATATATTTCAAATAGATTCAGCTTTTTTTACCGCAGTCCACTGCTGGACATTGGCCTGTCTTCATTATTGCCTTTGATTGGTACTGGACTTCCCTGATTGCTGTTGGGTGTTAATTAATGATTCTATGTGCCTTGCAACCTTCGCGGGTGCAAAGTTATTTTCTTATAATAAGTCGTTCTAATGTCGATGTTCTTTTTTTCAGATTCACTATGGAGTCGACACCGTATGTGTCGGCCCATTGGCTATCCACAATCGTTCTTCTTTGCTCCTTCTTCTCCACACACACGCTTAATGCTAAGGTAAGTCACCTAATATAAGTTGTACGTATAAGCATTTAAGCAATGAGCATTTAAAGTATGATGGCGCGTTGAAAAGTGTGTGATTCTTAGGGTTAAATTGTCAACGTGACAGCTGTCAAAACAACCATGATTATGGATTGGCTAAAATTTTAGACTAAAATAAACATTTTTATTTAGAAATTAAACATGCGTACACAACATTAGGTACAGAATAACACCTGATGTGCCGCAGTATAAAAAAAGTTTCTTCTACGACTGAGCTAGCTAAAGTTCAAGACTTACAAAAGACTTTTATATGAACAAGATGAAGTTAATCGCACAATTTATGTCACTTAAATGTCAATTTACGAAAAAAATAACTTTTTAAAATACGATTGGGACATTGGGGCCCCAGCCAAGTTGCTTTTCTGTTAGCGTTTACGCCAAATGATAAGCACAAAATGTATGGCAATGACATTACTTGCGGAAAAGTCACGTGACCTCACTAATGTCGCTGCCTTACATTTTTAACCGACTTCAAAAATAGGAGGAGGTACTTAATTCGTCGGAAGATTTTGGTCCGTAGCTTTTGGCGTGAACGCTAACATAAAAGCAACTTGGCCCTTGGCTAGGGGGGACTGCGAAAAGACCGCTCGCGCTCATACTTTTAACGATCCAATGAGCTTGAATAGATATGACATGTGTTGAAATAAATCGCCATAATCTTCGGTTTAACAGATATTAGACAATAAATAACATATTATAAAAATATTATGAAAACTCATAAAAGTCCTATCGACGCTTGACATTCTGAGTACTTAAGCATGATCTACAGTTTATTTTGTACGAAATTTTAGCAAAACCGGATTTCTTTCTCTGTGTACCTCATTAAACATGCAAATATAATGTAAAGTTATTAGTTGCCTGATGAGCCCGAAACATGTCTTAAAGCCAAACACACATTCTCATTATAATAATTTTTGATCAGGTTTTGTATTGGTATCCTAAAAATTGTAATTAAAAGCGAGATTTTATTTGATTATTCGCCAGTTTTGAACCGCGACGCGATAATTAAACATCTCATTTTATAGATACAATCTATAAATACCTATACGATAATTTTTTTAACGAACACCTGTCCAATTTCAATTTGTAGGTATGTGTCATAAAATGCTGATTGGCTCCCTGCAATGTCCACCACGTGCTGTGTCCGTGGTCCTTGAACGAAATTTTACTAATTAAATAAAATTTTGTCTTTGGTTTGTCCAGAAATTATTAAAAGTAGGCATAAAAATTTCAATAAATAAAGCGCGGGAATATTTGACAGCTGTCAAAGTACGGCCGCCATGTTTGTAATATTTTTTAAAACACGTGACTTATCGGTTGCCGTGCAGTCGTTCGCGTAATACGGATTTTTTTTCGGAAGTTATACGGCATTCCAGTAGCTCGCACGTACATACATAATTCATGTAGTTACCGCATTGCTTTCACTCTATCTGCGGTATTAAACTTTAGTTTGCGAGATGTTTTGCAAAATTGCGAACTGCTAATTTCAAGGCAACAACAAATATATGCAAATCTTCTATATTTTATTACTAACAGAATAAATGAGAATCGTTTAGTTTGTGAGTTTAAATGGCCACAAACCACAAAGCTGTGGTAATAGATGAGTTCATTTCAATATGGCGATACTTTCTGTTGGCCTTTTGACTTTTGAGCGCGCATCAATGTGTCGTTAACTCAAACTGATGTTTGTGACGCACATCTTGACCAGTTGAAAAACCTTTGACATTATTGTCATTTTAACATGTTTAGACATATAACATCGGTCGTACACCTTGTTAAGATTGATTGACCAGTTTTTTTTGCGAATAAGTAAAAATTAACTTTATGAAAGAGCTTTACTTGATGGTGCTGTGTTTTCAGCGATGAGTGATGGTAGCGTCTAGGTAATAGGTACGTTTTCTAATACAATTTTATATCAGTACGCTTGACATGACCAATTCTATCTCTATTCTAACAAAGAATAGACAAAGTTCTTTCTATCCAACTCTGCCCAAGCACGCGGCGACCCGTGCTTGGCTTATCAGAGTTTTGTCTACTGAAGAATAGATACATTTCTACTCTTCATTGTATGCTTAAAACAATATATTTTTTTTTACAATCTCTCACTTTGCCTATTCTCCTGTAGACAAAACCCGTCTCTACCGTGGTCATGCTAAGCAGGAGCATCTTCCGTACTCTCGTTATTTCATTCGACAGTAGACAGAATAGTTGTTTTTTCATATCTGCTTATCCAGTCTTGGCAAATCACTCGATTAAATTATCATGTATAAGACGAGTTATTATGTGATTGATTTTTAATTTATTTTGATGAATGTGATTTGTCTAGACGTCTGTTAATTTGCTCCATTCATCCTAAACTTAAATAACTGCACATTTAGAATAGTATATTTTAAATTAGAGACTTCTATTGAGTCTATTGTGCTTGTGTCTTTTTCTTTTTCATCAATAGTATCAGTTATTTCGTTTATTGCCAAGATGCCCGTGACGACATCCTTGGCGGCCATTTCTTTTGAATGAGTTTTAAATTCGAATACTTAATTTAATGATTCACTGATTATAAAAGAAAAAAATAAAGGAAGTGTTAAAATAAGTATAGAAAAGAAACACTCCAAAGACACACATAAAAGAAAAACCCTAAAAGTAACAGTAATTAAAAAGGTCCCAAATAAGCTAAGAAACGAATGCATAAAGTTTCAAGCAATCTATTTCATATTTAAAGATTAGTTATGTGGTGCGTATATGGTACTACTTAAAATTCACACATTATTTGCCTAAATAACGTATTTCGCACGGACATTACCACGCCTACAGATTATATCACATTACGCCATATCAGCAGAACCGAGATAATGTTAGCAAAATTCGTAAACCCATAACAGTCATAAGACACAATATCAAGCGCCAGTCGGCATAAATTTGGTCTCGTGGCCACGCCCCGTGATCGGTTTCATAAGCAACCGGTTGCTAGTAATGTGACAAGCCTGCGGCGGCACACTTATTGTTGCTTGTGTATTCACGCCTTTTAATGATGTTGAGTCAGCGGGTTTTGTCAATGGGTTTGGATACTCTAAGAGATAGACTGCTTTGTTTTTGATATAGGTTTATCGATAATTAAGACCAAGATTAATGTTGTCTTGCTTTTAACAGTGAACACAAGAGTCAGCGTATAGAACCTCTTCTACGAAAAATAGAATGAAAATAGAGAACTCTGAGATTAATCTAGCATAGTATTATTGGTCTCTTGTGTCGAAGAGCTTCATATATTGTTTTATGGCATTACGCCTTATCAACCATGAGTTGCAGCCAAGTTATAAATCGCGGTAAACATATTTTTAACTCGTTGTTTCTATATGAAAATATCCATCTATTGTATTCGTAGCTCTGATCAGGAAACAATAACAGCTATCTTACCAAAATCTAAAAGCATTCAGATGTAAATATTCCATCATTAAAACAGCAATCAATTAGTTTAGACGGAAATTTAAGCACACAAACGAACAATAAACAGATTAGCATTGTTTAAACTAGGATGAGTTTAAATAAGATGTCCATCTGAACGGAATAGCAATTGGATGCCATTTATTTCACTGACTTTAGAATAATAAATCTTTATTGGCACTGAATCTAACGTGAGATGCATAGGAAAGTGATTCCGTGTAGGATCGGTACAGTTCTTTGTTGGCTCGAAATCAGGGAAATTGGACTAATAAGATGAGATCAACTGTATGTCTGTAGATTAGGTATTAAGAGAGACGAGCATTCTTTAACGCACGATGTTTCTCTAAATTGTGATGCAGATTCAACCATTGCCTTCGACATTTAAAAGCACTCCTATTTTGATAATCCTAATTTATTGTCAGTTCTGGGAATACTGTATCTGCTTAGGCGTGTTTATTATTGCAGTGTAGGGATGTAATTACGTGAAGTAGCGGAAATGTTTAATAATTTTATCACTGCCTGGGAATTTTATTACGGAATGCCGCAAGGAACTATTCTGGGCCATGTATGACTGTGCTCAAAGCGATTTCAAGGGATTCAAAATTATATTTTGTCATCGTAAAAATGTTTGCCATAAAAACCACTAAAACTGCTCAGATTTTTCATGCAAGTTTACTTTGTAATATCTCAACAATCGATAAAATCTATGCGATTTTATGATCGAATCGATTACCGTTTTCCGTTTGCTGATTGGTGTAGGTTCGATTACTCTTATTATTAATGACGGAGTTGCATTGATCGGAAGTCTATGGATATTAATTTTGTGGACTTTGCATAATTTTTCCCTGTTATTACTCAATTGGTTGTATTTAGTGGACTGACATTTTGTATGATGTAAATTGTAAATTTTAAATGCCACGGATCGGCAGAGGTCACGGGTTCAAATCCCGCTCGGGTAATTCGATTTTTGAAGATCTCTTATATATTTAATATCAATTGATGGTTCACAATTGGAAATTGGGAAATCGAATTATGTGCCTGACTGTGTTTAGCTCTCTCCATGAGTGGTTACCAAGGCCATAAAATGGTTAATCACTAGTTTTTTTCAATGAGTAGGTATGTCATGAAGTTTCTCATCTGATATAATTAAACCTTCATCACATTCTACAACACCCAAAGAAAAAGAGAATGCTGTCTGGCATAAAACAAGCCCATGGAACTCCAACCTTCTTGCACAACAGCTTACTCATCATAAACAATACCCTTCACCAAGGCGTACCTCTTTTTCGAAACCACAAGTTCATCTTGACATTTTCCGTAGATAATTGCAAGTGATTTCGATTAATTTGAAAAAAAAATCGCTATATTGTAGCTTTTAAATCAATCGAGATGTCGTATGGTGACCCAGTTCTGTACAAGTTTTTGTATGGTTTACGTAACGTACTCATCATACATCGGGCCTTATTCGGTTTCAAAAGGCCATATGAGTGATCTTATTGGGTGCAGTGAGATTCTCGTGTAGATTTTGAGACATATCTGGGTTTGAATTGGAATTGAATTCGGCTTAGAGTGGATCATTGACTAATGACTTAGTCGTTTTAGAGAGGATTCAGTTAGCAGAATTAAATATACTATTGTATAGCATTGGTCGTGAACTTGTAACACTAAAATTTTGAGTTATAGTCAGTAACCCAATCTGACTCAAATCAAAGAGCAAAGAAATTAATTCCACCATTTATTCAATTCGAAATGACTGTGAAAAATAGCTGCGTCAAATTGAATGAACACTTCCTTTTTTAACTCAGTTGAAAATTTAATTTGAGAATATGTAATAACAAAAAAGACTTTCATACATCATTGCTGTGGTTACTCCTCGGTAACTTATAAGTCCACTGCAATAATTCATTTAAATATTGACAGCCCAATGCCCGCAGAAAATATTGCAGGAGCTGTTCCAATATGGTGTTGCAAAATGAACCTTATTCCTTTGTTATAGGACCTTATAGATCAGGTCATACCACACACGAACCAAAGGGCAGGATCGTAAAGTTGAAGGACAATACTTTCCTTGACTTTTGTTTGTGCGAAGCCATTCTCATGAGACTTATTAAGGCTTTCAATAAGTTATTGCTTCAACACTGGCCTTAGTAAATTTCCATTCATATTTGTTGAATAATAGTATATTATGCAATTAGTGAATAAAGGACGGATTTAAAGCGAGGGCCATAGATGAATCACGAGCTAGTGAAGGATTCTAACGCTTGAATCACGACCGTAGGGAGTGATTCATGATGATTGAATCACGAGCGTAGCGAGTGATTTAAGTGTTAGAATCCTGAGCGACGCGAGCGATTCATGGCCCTCGATATAAATCCGTTTTATTCAAGAGTTGCATACTATACTTTATACCATGACTACGAGAAAAAGAAAGATTTAAGTGAAAATATCCATAAATGAGGAAAAAGTAAAGTTAAATTGGCTTTGATGTAAACCAGCCGTGATTTTTTGGGTAGCAAGCTTTCCACCTTTCCACTATATCGGCCGTCCTCTCTTTCACAAACTCAGGTGTTAACACATCTTCATCACTAGAATGCATTTTTAATCGATTAGAACAACACTAAACAAACACAAAATTAAAGATTAAAGTAACACTAAACTTTGTGTTCGTAAAACTTACAGTATTCAAAATAGCGCCAATTTACTAAGGACAGCAAAGAACACAAAACAGTTTTTATTCTAATGCTAAACTCCTTGTCGAAAATGTCGACCAATCAAATTGAATTTAGAACACATCAATATAGGTCGAATACACAGATTACACTTACACTAGATACGGCAAGCCACGACCAAGCGTGCCCTGCATGTTCGACTGTTCGTACTAAAAAAAGTCTGTTAGCTCAGTGACGCTTAGTGATTGAAACAATTCTGTTTACTCTGAGCACATCACTAAATGGCTGGGGTGAAGTTATCGTAGGTATAAAAAAGATGACACGTTCGGTTTTCATACAATCTAATAACGTGCCGCATCTAGCATAGGTTCTTTAAATCTGTGGTCGAATACATTGGTGTGTTCCATTTTCAAACATCAAAACAGTGAGTAAAAGTGCTTTTTATTCACTGTTTTCAGTGAATAAAATAAGCTTTTTAGAGGGGGAATGGTATAAAAGAATGAATCACGTGACTTTAAGGGACAATCAGACCTAATCAGACAACTAGAAAAAAATATCGTACTGTTTTAAAAGTAGGAGAACAAATACTGTTTTCGTTGAGTATAAAAAATCCTTAATATCTTCCTTGGAAAGTGTTTCTGTAGTACCAATAGTAAAGACAATGAAATGTCACCTCTGCGTATACAGGGTATAGTTCGGGGTATACAGAAGTGATCTCATGAGTTGATGAGTTTGATGACATGACTTTATAAGGTGCAGTGTTATCATCTTTTTCTATCCTTCTAGGCCAGTCTAGTATACTGTTAAAAAAATATGAAATTCATTCAAATAATAATAGGTTTTAAAGTAGCATTATGCCATTAATATTGTTATTCACTCAAGATTGTATAGGCCTTAGAAAAAATATTTTATTCATGGTCATCAAAAGATGACTCAGAATCTATTTATGTTATCTCTAAGTGTGTTACCATAGCAACTAAAGTTTCTATGCTAAAGGCAGATGTGTGTTAACAAAAAATAATAACAAATGTAGTTGAATTATGAATTATTAATGAGGGTCTTACTGTAATAGGAGTACATCCAGGCATGAATGAATCCAACGAGATTTAACTCGTAACTGATTTAATACTAAATTAGAAGCAAGGCGAGCAGTCTTTCTTATGAATAATATATTCGATTTTAATATGAACCTGAGATCGTTCAGTGACCTGTGCAGTATGAGAATATAGAATAGTATAAAAACAGATATTTTTAAATGTTGAATTTTGACATGTGAAAATTGGATATGGTTAACTGATGAACTGAAACTGACGTACCTACTTACGATTTTTGGTGTAACTACCACAGTACCACATAAATCACTTAATAGAAGTTTATAAATCAGTCTAGTTTCTAATAAAATCTACTCTACTGTTGTTTTACCTAATAACGATAACAAATTCCGCAGTCAATCAATCCGCAATTAAACCAAATGGTATTTTTTCTTGGATAGAGAAACAAAAAAAAATATTTATAATACATGTGTAATTTTATTTTTTTCAATAAATAAATAATGTCCATCTATTATAAGCTCCACGTGTGATATCGTAACAAAGTCTTTGACCCTAGCATATTGTGTTACATCTTTGGACCCGAACACTTCAACACATTCAACCCGAAATATATCAACTGCCAATACAATAATTTGTCCAACTTCTCTTGTCCCATTTATTCTAAAGAATATACTAACGACTTGACATAAATCTTCAACAATATTAATATAAGGAACGTTGTTCTAAATTATATCAAATTAATGTGAATTTCATACGTCAGTACTCGGGATTTCAAATTTTTAAAAGAGGTTTCCATAATACATAATTTGCATATTATAATTTATGGCAGCGGTAACAGCGGGGTCAACATCGGTGGGTCGTTAGTTCGAACCTGAGCGTAAATTAATGGTTGAGGAAACGTACTTTATTTATCTTTTTCGACGTCTTAGGAGAAGGAAAACAAGAGATTCCCACGTCATGTCGGAATTTTATATATTTTTATTATGTATTTAGAAATACGTAGGACGTCCTACTTAGATGCACTACATTGCAGAATTGAGGATAATATTAATTTTCTAACAATATCCATATTTAAAGCACTATACCTACTATAAAGAATCTTTTGTAGATGTTAAAATATCCATAAAATGTATTCACACTGAATTTAAACGGCTTTCAGATACCATCCGAAGGTCAGCAGTGGCGACTTGACGCTGTTTAGTAAAGTGATGACGATCGTCAGATGGTAGACTATTGGGATCAACTTGGGACACGAAGGCTTATGATAATTTTAATTCACTCCAAGTCAGATCTTCGAGCAACTTGTAACTGCTTGCAAAATCACACACGGAGCCATTGACGCATTTCGTTTGCACGGGTAACTTTTTAATTATTGTCAATATGAATTGTCGGGCGAGGCGGCATAATTTATTTGTGATGGCGTGTTGTCACACGATTGCGCGATCTATGTCACACATTCCGCGGATGCTGAATGCGCTCATCAACACTCCTTGAATCCAGTCCTGGACTGTCCTATTTGCTGATGAATCGAAGGTGATAGTGTTGGAATGCTTGGCATATTATGAGAAGGCTGAGTGAAATGGTTCATATTTTATGTTATATTCACTTAGATAAATTATTATCAGTGTAATTGGATAGACATCGTTGTGATATAAATAAATTGAAATGAGTTCCAAGCCTTCGACAGATAGTTAATGCAATAGGCTATTTCGCTTCCACCAAAGTGAAGCGACGTAACTTATTCACATTGACCTATATGTCCCTAGACAAGCAGTTCCGAACAAAAATCATGCCCCACACGCGGGTACTTGATTGTTGCTCACCGCATCAAACGTCGTTGAGTGTGTGAAAGTGAATGTCAGGCTTGTGTTGTGCACGCACAACATTTGATTGTGACATGTTTAATGTTCGGAACTGCTTGTCTAGATTTATAGGTCAATGCTTATTCATTGTCTCTTCTAGAAATTAAACTTCTGTACCCATTATCATTTGTATGGTTTTCCCACACCAATTTAATTCAAGGGCAGTTTGCTTTGGTCACAAATCATCATTAGATTATGGTCAGTGACAATTCCGTTAATATTGCCTTATAATATGTTAGTGCGTTGACATATGAACCCGATTATGACCTATTATAATAATAAAATTTTTAATGTGATTTTTATTACCACCATAATAATGAGAAAAGAAACCGTAAACTTTAATATATCATTAAATCATCGTTATTGGATAATTAACACTGAATCATAATAATTGATCAAGTGTCAAACACAGTTCTGCTTTGAAGTTTTTTATTAGATTCTTAGGTTATAAAATCGATTATTTTTTAATTGATGTTTGAAATAATCTTTCTAAATCGATAGACGAAAAGTGCCTTTTAGTAAGATAGGTACATATTGTAACAAGGCAAAGCTTCCTCTCTCCTACTATGTTCTATAAGGTTCACATATATTATTTAAATCCACAGACAAAAGCTTTAAATAAAAGATTAATGGATAAAGCCCATCTTTTTTTTCTAAACACCTATGACGCATCCATAACCAATAAACTCTACACCATAGATCATAGACGCATCCACAAATCAAAAAGTTTCGTCCAGTATATTGACCTCTTTACCTCGAGTTCAAGAGGATAACTTACAAACCGTTATTTGTGGTTTAAAAAATCATCAATCAAATACTCTTTGTTTTGGTTTGGTACTTGTAATGAAATTCTAATTTAATGCAACTGGGTTTCTGCTGTTACTATAGAATGTTGACCTTTGACTTTTAGTGACTATCTTTAGCTAACTGGGTCCTTAGATTACCGTACTGTTATCTACCTATATTCCATTCCTATAAACCGCTACAGTTAATGTTGGTGTTTGTCACGATTGGATACAGTGTTTGATAAAACTTGCAAAGAAAGTAGGTATCAATCTTTGTATCAATATTTATGGAGATTAATAAATTGTTATAGTTATTAGCCCACCCAAAAATATTTTTTGAATCTGTCACTGCTTCCAGGGGTTTATCTTCAAGTTAGGTTTTACTTAGGTACTTAACTATGGTGAGGTCAGCTCAGTTTTAAACAGGTGAAGCCGAATCTGAATATCATTTGTGAATTCTGATTCGTGACTGAACAACTAACTTCTGCCCTCAACTCCGTAAGAGACGAAAACCAAACAATATCTTTATACCTACTTCAAGGTCTGAATAATAGAGGTACATAGTTATCTACCTATATGGGAAACCAGATACCTATGTTTAGAGAGGTATAATGATTTACATAAATCGGTTTAGAGATACCCATTTTTACTATGACTCAAATGAAAAGTTCATCGTCATTATCATCAATAACCCAATTAATATGGGAAATATAGTCGCGAATAATAATTTACGTTAATGTCGAAATGACTTTGATAAAATACCCATTGAGGAAAACCGCTAAAAGTTAAAATAATAAAAACGGTAACTACCAAAATTTTAAAGTGTCCGAATACCGAAAGATCTTTACGATTTACTGGATTTACATCGTAAATTCGACTCAAAGAGGTAACGACACGTTGGGTAATAAACTGCGAATCAATCAACTCCTGCGCATCGTAAATGTTGGAGCCAGATAATCTGTGCCATAAGTAGCTTATTTATTTGTTGGTACACCCGTTTACGTTTATTGTGACGTTGGGTAATGTTAGCAGAACAGGGCAACTTTGTATGATTTTGATTACAAACAAATTATGAAAATGGATGAAGTACAAGAAACTTAGCATGTGACATCATGTAGTTTAAAAAATGTACGAATTGTTATATGTAAAGAGGATGGATTGAAGCATCCATCTATATTAATGACAACATATTGTACAACAACGCAAATAATATAAGAAGTTGCGCCCTTTTAGTATCTTCAGAAAATATTTAGACAGATAGATAGAAGTCATTGAAATAGCATTAACTAAAACATGTTAAGGTGTTACTGACCCGTCCATGAACTAGCAGGAAATTACCATTAACAAATGAGTTAATTTCCCACAAACTGAGGCAGGTGTTGTTCGCAAAACTAGACTACCTAATTAATATCACCTCTAGCATTAGTACCTATCTAGCCAATTAAACATGTCTTTGAAACCAGTTTCTCAGTTTACTGAGAATTCGCTCAAACATCATTTACAAGTTCGCGAAATCCGATGAACTAATAAGTGTTCAAATAAAAGGTAATGACGAAATATTGACCGCAGAAGATCCGTACAAATGAAGGTGTTTTAAAATATAATTGGTCCATAAAATTGGTTCGGCGAAGTAATCTGTTTATTACAAAGAGGTGGACATAAACTGGTACAAGGTACAGTACACATTATCCGCGCCTGCAATTTTGCACCCATGTGACGTGTCTTCTTGCGTACCGTCTGCGTATTTGTTCCTATTTACGTGTGTACAAAGTATAATAGAATAGTGGTCGTCAAAGCAATGGTGATTTCAATAGAATAAGAATCACTCTTCATTTTGTTTACCCAAACTCTTTAATATTAAAATGCGAAAGTAACATTTTCTGTTTAGCGCCAATGCGGTTAAACAGCTGCACCGATTTTGATAAAACTTAGAAAATTTAGTATCTATAATCTTGATTTGGTGTCTTTTCGCTTGTTGAATGTAGCTGGCCTTCTGTATCTATTTACTTTGTTGCTGTAGTGTTTTCACATTGGAATAAAAAAGATAAAGAATTAAATACACTACATTCATGTGGAACTCTTTTCAATTTGGCTAGTATTTTTGCATAAAAGTCCAGCTCTGTGTAAAAGTGCCCTAAGTGTTAATCTTTTTCCGGGACCGTTAATAAGATTTATTAACTGTCCTGGTATCTTCCTTAATGTTTTTATGTTAATGTCAATTTTATCTGATTAGCAAGTAATAACAAACTTTGTATGCACGCCAGCAGTAAGAGCTGGTTGGTTTCGCGGAAGTTGGAGTTGTCTGAAGGATTTTTGAAAGGTAGGTACTGATAGAAAGACGAAAGGCTGGCAATATGCAATTATGCATGCAACGTAGTGCGTGTCTACATGTATTATATTATAATGAGTTAATGACTAAGCGTAACGTAAAGCTTTCCGCGTTTACTTTCGCATGAAGGATACTCTTGGTTCTACCTTAAAAACGGTGGCTCGTAGAAAAAAACTATTAATAAAGTTTTTGTAGATAATTTTATGATTTACAATTTTTGTCTGAGGTATTTTTATGATAAAACCCCGTTTTATAGCGACATAGAAGTTTGGGGTTGAGATCAAAAATTGTTTTGTTCAGAATTTTCATTTCATCATCATCAAATTCATTTTTCACAAGCGTAGAAAGTCAAAGGCGCACATAGTCAAAAGTGCACCATTCAGTTAAAGTTAATTTCATAACAGTCCAAAAATATTGTATCAAAAATGATCATAGCAAGTGTATCAATGATACAGTTTCGTGTTTCTGAATATTCATAAGTTTGCGCAAACATACGTGGGTCACGCTTGATTTTGACGTTTTATTACTTCCAAACTGACAGATCTGGTGCACGCAGTGATGGATTATGCATCAATTTGCATGTATTGGAGCGGTGTTGATGTTATGTCAATATTAAGTAGGTGACTAGAGCGAGTTAGTTGATGCTTCTAATACTTTTTTTTTGTTTGACTTTTTATTGCATTCTATTTTAAGATTAGTCTACTTATTCATTACTTGTATAATATTAATAAAGCTTTATTTTTATCAACGAATGTTGAAAAAAGAAATGTCTTAGGTATTTTTTGAAAGGAAAACAGTCAGAGGGTGGTGTCCTGTGATAAACCAGACCATTTACTTACTGCTTAGTACCTACTGGACGATCACCATCCAGGTTTAATCCTACTCCATTCCTAATTCATTCGTTCTATTCCTACCCCTGTATCAAACTCAAACCCCATGCACTTCATTGACTCGCTTTAGAGGTACAATCTTTTCTTATAGTAAGTTGCTACAGGTTTTAAGATACTTTAAGTATCTCCAAAATCCAAATTGTAAGTTCCTTTGTTCGGTGGTTTAGGTTTTGCGTTTTCTCTGTAACATATTACTATTTTAAAAGCATGGATAATAGTAATTATTAATTATTTTATAGATCCTATCTATCTAAGTATCTACCATCATCATTCGCCACGTAGTTTCGGCATATAATGTAAGTACGTGTCTAGTTATTAAGATGTCTGACACGTCTAGCTGGTAATGAGGTTTTATACAAATGGTTACGCGGAGGAATGTCTACCTAGACTTGCCTTTGATATGCAAGGTCCAACATCGAGCTGTTAGCTTATAGGAATGTCTTTCGTTCATTTGATCATTCATCTACCTTATTACCTACTATTATTAAATTGTTAAAAAGCAGTGTCTGTTCGTTGAAGATATTCCAGAAAAATCAGCGGGAATAGGGTACTGGGACATGACCATGCCCGATTCTTTTATTTTTATCTGCTTGTCTGTTTGCCTGTTTTTGCCCGCGACTCCGTCCGCGTAGACTACAATCAATTTACCATTTTAAATTACCTCCTTAGTGTAGGGTGGCTAGTACCTACTTCGAAGAAGTCAAGCTGTAGATGTTTATCGCACCGGAATTACCTACATGAAATTTTAATGTGGCTTAGATTTTCAGTTGGAACCCAAGCTGCCAAACTGAAAAATACACAAAAATCCGTTCTCTTAGCGTGATGTGCGCACAAACAGACAAAAAATCCAGTAATCTCGACTACTGTTTCTGGAATATCTTCAATGTACAGACACGGCTTTTTTTAGTTTTTTAATAGTACTTAGAAATATTCTACCTCTATAATATTGTTTAAGTCACAATACGATTTTCTCTATCTTTCTCACTGTAAAACTCACTTCCTCAACCATAATCTTTCTATAGGAAACCGTGCTGTCCACATTAACAGCCCCTTATCAGACACCTTCTAATTATGATAACAAGCTGACAGGTCTCCGTAACAAATAGCTAGGCTGGTATAATCAGTACTAATCTCTCGGCGTCGGCCTCTCGGCCTTATCGCAAGGCCGAGCGCGGTGGCCTGCGACGAGGAAATGGAAGTAGGGCCTGCAGGTCATGGTTCGAGGTACACCTTTCTAGACCAGATAGGTGTTTAGGCTGATATATGCTTTATTGTCTTGGTAGTAAGGATTAGATTTGTGTGTTTTGGAGTTGGTAAAATTAGGGTAAGGCGTGAATTGTGGAACAAGATCTTCAAATCACAAAAAGATCCGTAAAATTTTAATTGATGCGGGAATGACACGGTAGCTCAGTGGCTAGAGCGATGCCACGGTACGGCAGAGGTCGCGGGTTCAAGTTCCCTTTTGTGTTAGCTGAATTTAAGGGTGATTTCACAGTTACGCTTACGCCGGCGCGGATGGTAAGCGGTGCGGGCCACGAGATAGACGTAGTCTTGTACCGTTTCATAGTGAGACGTGTACGAAACGCTTACGAGTCGCGCTGCCCGCCGTCGCTGACGGTCAGCGCGACTATGAAACCCAAAGGACGTTGGTAGTTTTGGCCTTGATATGGTACAGTAATAAAAGCTTAACCAAAAATAATAGTATATTATGCAATTAGTGAATAAAGGACGGATATTTAAAGCGAGGGCCATAGATGACTCACGAGCTAGTGAAGGATTCTAACGATTGAATCACGACCGTAGGGAGTGATTCATGATGATTGAATCACGAGCATAGCGAGTGATTCAAGTGTTAGAATCCTGAGCGACGCGAGCGATTCATGGCCCTCGATATAAATCCGTTTTATTCAAGAGTTGCATACTATACTTTATACCATGACTACGAGAAAAAGAAAGATTTAAGTGAAAATATACATATAATGAAGAAAAAGTAAAGTTAAATTGGCTTTGATGTAAACCAGCCGTGATTTTTTGGGTAGCAAGCTTTCCACCTTTCCACTATATCGGCCGCCCTCTCTTTCACAAACTCAGGTGTTAACACATCTTCATCACTAGAATGCATTTTTAATCGATTAGAACAACACTAAACAAACACAAAATTAAAGATTAAAGTAACACTAAACTTTGTGTTCGTACAACTTACAGTATTCAAAATAGCGCCAATTTACTAAGGACAGCAAAGAACACAAAACAGTTTTTATTCTAATGCTAAACTCCTTGTCGAAAATGTCGACCAATCAAATTGAATTTAGAACACATCAATATAGGTCGAATACACAGATTACACTTACACTAGATACGGCAAGCCACCACCAAGCGTGCCCTGCATGTTCGACTGTTCGTACTAAAAAAAGTCTGTTAGCTCAGTGACGCTTAGTGATTGAAACAATTCTGTTTACTCTGAGCACATCACTAAATGGCTGGGGTGAAGTTATCGTAGGTATAAAAAAGATGACACGTTCGGTTTTCATACAATCTAATAATGTGCCGCATCTAGCATAGGTTCTTTAAATCTGTGGTCGAATACATTGGTGTGTTCCATTTTCAAACATCAAAACAGTGAGTAAAAGTGCTTTTTATTCACTGTTTTCAGTGAATAAAATAAGCTTTTTAGAGGGGGAATGGTATAAAAAAATATTTTAAATGTTCTTTGCCTAATTTATCCTAAAGATTAAGAATTGGAATCAAAAATCGAAATAAATAAGAAATAAAATGTTGTTGACATTTTGAAAAAAACAATAAAACAAAAACGGGTGCATGCTGGCTGGCGCGTGCCTCCACAGAATATCATGTCGACAGCAACTAAAACCTTTGAATTGAGAACTCATTAGTTGGGCTGTACTTCATTGGACCTCCACAGAATATCATGACGACAGCAACTAAAACCTTTGAATTGAGAGCTCATTAGTCGGGCTGTAGGTACTTCATTGGATCATTCACACCATACACACCTCACTGTCACAAATACGAAGATTTCTCTTTAATCCAATTACGTACAAAAACAAATAAAAAATGAATTTAAATATTCTTGAAATACTCGATCACACCAAACTAATTTCATATCTGTACCGACATACACAATCTGAAGCCCAGCGTTCTATGGGCGTCCGCCGTGTCCTTTTTACAAATAAATAATCAATAACAATGACATCGTTATTGTTTGAGGTTTTATGTGCCCTTATCTAACAGGTAAGTATTCTGTGGTAACTATACAGGGTGGCAGGTTAGACAGTGGAAATATTTTAAGGGGTCATTGTACTCATCATTATGAACAACTTTTACTTATATGGGACCAACCTGAAATCGCGAAAAAATATCAGCTGTTCCATACATTTTATTGAGATAAGTGAACATAAATGTATGGAACAGCTGATATTTTTTTCAAAAGCTGATATTTTTTTTTTGTAAAAGTTTTTCATTATGATGAGTACAATGACCCCTTAAAATATTTTCACTGTCTAACCTGCCTCCCTGTATAAATATCTACTTACACCTACCTAATTGTCTTTCCAACTGCTAGTTTTTCGGTATATTCCTAAATCCAAGGTCAAAGAAAACGCATAGCAGGAACATAATATAATTATTTGCTAATTGAACTTTTACAAAACTAAGGTCAACCGTCCCGGCACAAGTTAACAGCCTTTTCAGGAACTTACTTTGTAATTATGGTTACCTCATTATAAATGGTTCATTATCTGTAGCATAGCGAATTTATCTATTGTGTGAGGTGATATGACTAAAAATACAAAAAATATTAGAATTACTTATAACAGGCAGTCAAGCGCGCTGCAGCTCATACACTCAATATCACACTTTTTCATGAAAATTAAGGGTCATCCACACAAGGCTGATTTCCCGTAGATTAGCTTTTTTAGAGTAACGAGATAGTTGTACCTACACTTAGCATTTCGGGCTCTTTCAATTTAGACGATTGGTGTCGGACTGCCTGCCGTGCGGTAACTTTGCAGTTGTAGGACATCGATGCGATATCACCATTTACATTATAAATGTATATTTTTGTGAATTTGAAACATGTTTAGCCATGTTATGCTTCTCTTATGTTATTAAATATACTTATGAGATTTTTCAAAAATTGAATGTCGCGAGCGGCTTCTACTGAAAATTTCCTAAATTCCAATTTGCCTGATTAAGGGATTGAGGCCAGGACCTACGTCAGGAGCCGTGCTTATGTCCATTAGACCAAGGAATGAAGTGATTTATTTTATTTTTCTCTGGCTCTATTGTAGACGAGGCAGGCCTCACGACTTTACGTAAAAAGCTAAAAGTATATCGGCGTGCCTTATTTCAGTACTTCAGTGGGTTTACGCCGCGTCAAAAGAGATAGAGAGAGACTGTCTTGTAAGTTAATATAGCTTTAGGCACGCAGCGCTGCGCGAGCTGAATTACACTTTATTGCGTTGTAGCAAGAGTCGCTATTTATCTATCTGTTTTTGCGGAGTCACACTTCTGCTGTAGTATTCTGTGGACGAGGTGCTTTTAACGCGTGACTGAGCACCTGCAATGCTGCCAACATTTAGCACCCGACATTGCACTAGTTTTTCGCAACGCACGCAACAGCACTGCGTATACCACGCAATATTGACAGCTGTGTAACAAAATGGATTACACGAACATTGCCGAATTCTGCGCGTGGGCAGGAAGAACCGAATTATTGGTGGGGTCAGTGACCTTTATTGTTAGGTACTCTCTATGAACCTTGACCAATTTGTTTTGAACATGAATTTGCTATAGGTAGCACATATATTTTGCTATTCACTATCGCCCCGCGATTGCCGCCAGGGCTATTATATATTAGGTCTTTACCTATGAAATTGCCGTTCTGCAGTACTGGCCATTTCAAATCAAAATAATTTTTGTTTGGCTAAGAATTCTAATTTCAAATTAATTTTATTTTAAAAACATGGTTTTTTTTTTCCAAAAGTAGTCATTTGTTTATTGATTAGTGTTACATTTTCATCGCATTTCAATCTTTTTCGTCATCATGGATACGTTAAAAATTCGAGTAATTATGGAATACGAGTACCGTCGTGGCAGCAACGCGCACAAGCGGCACGCAACATCAACGACGTTTACGGAGCTAACACTACAAACCAACGCACCACCTGTTATTGGTTTGCTCGCTTCCGTTCTGGAAATTTCGACCTGAAAAATGAACCTCGCGGTCGTCCGAACACTTTGGTTGACAATGACGAATTAAAGGTGATTGTGGAAGCTGATGATACACAATCTACGGCTGAATTAGCAGCAGCTTTCGACGTTAGCGTCAAAACAATATTGGTCCATTTGCGTCAAATTGGCAAGGTAAAAAAGCTTGACAAATGGGTGCCCCACGAACTCAATGATCGCCAGCGCGAAGTACGCGTCGAGACGTGCCTTGCACTGCTCAACAGACACACAAATGAAGGAATTTTGAACCACATTGTTACCTGCGAAGAGAAATGGATTCTGTTTGATAACCGCAAGCGCTCAGCAAGTTGGTTGGATCCTGCTTCAGCACCTAAACAATGCCCTAAACGAAAACTTACCCCTAGAAAAGTGATGGTCACTGTTTGGTGGTCTAGCGCCGGTGTGATTCATCACAGCTTCTTACCAAACGGGGTGAGCATTACTGCAGATGTGTACTGTGAAGAACTGAACACAATGATGAAGAAGCTGGCACATCTCCAACCAGCATTGGTCAATCGCTCGTCTCCACTGCTCCTGCACGACAACGCGCGACCTGATACTGCACAGCAGACGGTCTCCAAGTTGCAAGAACTGGGGTTGGAAGCTCTCCGTCATCCGCCCTACTCACCAGACCTTGCGCCTACAGACTACTACTTTTTCCAGAATTTGGATAACTTCTTGGCGGGAAAAAAATTCAATACCCGAGAGGCAGTACAAAATGCCTTTGAAGCTTTTGTTGCCTCCCGTCCAGCTGATTTCCTTAAGAAGGGCATCAATAAACTGCCACTGCATTGGCAAAGATGCATTGATTGCATGGGTGATTACTTCGATTAATACAAATAAAAAATACATGAAAAAAATTAGTTTAAATTTTTTCATACAAAACGGCAATTTCATAGGTAAAGACCTATTATCTATTTAATACTGATTTTTTTGTTTAACAAAACGGGAGATCTGGCGCGAGAGTTTCTTACTTTTTATCATTCTTATGGTATTTGCTTTGTATGCCTACATTATACACTATATTCGGCTAGCGACTGTACAAACTTTAAGGGAGTGTAGATACTTACTCATGAAAATGAACAACTTTTCCTGACACAGTGATTTTTATGGGAATACAAGCCTAAAGTTTAATATTGTTTGTACTTATAGGATTTAGAATAAATATTTATAAAATATTTTCCTGTTTTCGGGTGTTTCCATCTTCAAAATGGTTGATACAAAACCTTCGCGACAGCTTATTGCGTCTAGATTATCAGTAATGTCTAGGACTTTATACCTGTTTATATTAATGTGCTATTTTGTCATTTCAGGTAAGGACACACATCAACTATTTACAGATACAATGTAGCGGTAAGTTATTTGAGGATAAGGTTCAATAGCTGTAATAAATCGACAGGCCCAGGCTATTTATGTCCTGGCGAGGACGAGGTGAGGACTGCACGTAGTGGACTCGTGGTGCCGTATGCCATGGTGTCGGGACTCGGGACTAATGACTATGTTTCCACCGTTGATCCTGAAAACTGCATACTACATTCATAAGTGCTGAGGACAGTAGCTATAAAGTTCTAATCGGCAGGATGTCAAGAAACAATTTTTTTTATTAAAAATTAATTTATTAGTTTATTCAAAAAACCAGCAATAGTATACAAACTTAATGCCGCCAAATCCACGCGAGGAACTATATTTTTTTATGCCTGTAATATAGGCATCGAACGAACATAATTTTTAAGCTCTAATCAATAACAAATTTAATAAACGGCCCAATGTGTTCTCCACAGATTATTATAATAAAGAATAACAGTAAAGAATATAAATGTGGACAGTTACCGGGCAAAGGTCACGACCCATAAAGCCTGTCACCGCAATATAAATCATCGGATCTAACAGTATCATGCTAAACACTCTCCACTTATTTTTTAATTTTCCTGGCTTGTAGACAGTCGTTATGAAAAATCTGAAATTCACAAAGTCTGACAAATGGCCTGTATTCCAACGACTGGCTTGAATCTGGATACAAGCGTAGTATTAGTAAACTTAAATGTCTCGCAAACGTTACTCTTTAAAAAAAGAAGTGCTTTTAAAAGTGTGCAGCGGTCTAACAGTAAAATAATAACAAACAGACAGACTGACATATTTTTATATAATCTTTTATGATCCTCAATATTCATAGGATGTATGACAGGTCGAGTAGGGTTCAAAAAGGTAATTAACATGCAGCTACATTTGCCATTTTTATGTCCTGTCAACATGGCGGTCGTCGCCATGACACTTAAACGTCATCTATTTAAAAGATGGACGCTGCCATATGATTGAAATGCAAAAAAATATCAATAAGTGATGACAGGATGTGAATATGTGGTGTACAGGTATTTATTGGTGTAGGTATTTATTGATCACATTGTAGTAGTATTTTTACTTTTTTTCATAAAAGTCTGTAAAGGCATTAGGCTGTAGATAGTGCATCAGTTTTAATTTAAATTACGCCTAGGTGGTCATACCAGTGACCCGAAGGGGGTTGGCCAATGATTTCATAAGTCAATGGGGTTGGCTCTGTCACCAACCCGCTTATATCGATGACTATTGATAATATGTTTTTATGCATGGCCTGCGTCAAAAGAAGATGGAGGAACCAGAACATGAAACATAAGGAAACCGGCATGTCCTAGAAGTAGAACAAAATATCGAAGACGTCTACACCCACGTGAGAGATTCGGCTCTCTCCCTCTCACAGAGTCCTGAGTCCCAGCTGTGGGGACATTATAGGCTGGTTATGTTGTACATAAAACTGTGGTTTAAGTACACTAAACTTCAGACAAAAGATGTCAACTTTATATAAAAGTGTTAGTCTAAATTTATACCTTCTTTGATTAGCCCTTGAGCTACTAACACCAATTTTGGTGTGATGGTCACCTGAGAGCGGCAAAGGTCGTCTCTAGAAAATTATTAAGTCACTGCCATTTGGAGCCTAGCATAAAGTGGATTCCTGTCGTAGTCGATAGCGCTGACGTCTAAAACAAGAAGATTTTTTTTCATAGCAAGCAAGGGTAATGGCCTTATCTATACCATAGAGATCTATGTTCAGTTTCAGTTCCACTCAATTCTTAAAGTGTAATAACACTGTGATGTAGAAGATGCAAAAACGCAACATTCTATCTCCAAATAAAAATCAATGCAATATGCACAGCATGTTTCTTTTATACCTCCCTCAAAGATCTTAGAATTAATTTCAGAGATATGAACCCGGAACTTCTCGCCTATCTACCATTGCCATATACAGCCTCACACACCGTTATCAGATAAAACACAACAACACACAATTACGTAACGAAATCTAAATAAAAATGCACACACACGCTTTGGCAATTAAGATAGACACTTAAGCTCGGACCCACTGAGAATATCAATCAAAAACCACCTTTATTCCAATGCCGTTAAGGTGCTAATGATTTTCGCAATGCATTATGTATACCAGCTAAAAATTACAGACACGACAACTACAGTGACAAAATGTTTCTAATCCAGTCCAAGATCAAACTCGAAGGTTTTTTATGCTAAAAAAACTTTTCGTAACCAATGTTGGTGTATTGCTGTTACGTGATGTTGGCTTATGGTGTTGGTGATTGGTTGCCAATTTCCGCTTTTAAATTGGTCTTATTACTTGATAATGTAATGTCGTATGAGTAACGTGTTCGTGGTTAGAGCTTTTCAAAGTTGCGATATTGCTCGAAGTTTGAAGCTTGTGTCACTTGTGCTAATAAAATTAAGTCCCAAACACAAATAATAAATGGCCTAGAGTTGAATTTGAAGTGTTCAACATACCACTAATGGACGATGAAGTTAAAGTCCTACGTTGGGTAGAAATATCACTAAAACTAGTATTATAATTACTGCCTAATATTCTTAATTGAGTCGATATTTCAGCTACTTTTTCGGCCAGATTTTAATTAAAGTAATCAAAGAGTCCTTTATAAGGCTGTATGCTAATATGAGCTCTGTATATCTGTTTATCATACAGAGCTCATATTGTTACTAGATGTGCCCACCACTCCGTGCGCATGGAAACAGGAAAACAACGCAATGTGATTATTTTCTTCATACCTACTTTAATCTCTATTAACCCTTTTGGGGATGGAATTAAAAAACAAACAACTCATTAGTGCATCTCTAAAGTACTCTAGAAATATTTCCTACTTTCAAATCTATAGGTTCACTGCTTTTGGCTGTGCATGATACTATTTTAAAGTATAGAACTATAGAAGAACGCTGATGAGCACATTTTCATTATATTAGAGTCGCCCGCCGCCGTGCGTTTCCAACCTCAGTTGTCCCGTAACCCGCACTACAGACATGCGCATATGCACCATTCACCATATCATAAAGTATCTACCTATATGGTTTGGTGAATTTGTAACATAAATCTTTCGTCCTTAATTTTCCTTGTATATTTTATTTTATTTTATTTTATTTTTAACTTTATGTTACTGTAAAAGCCCGAACTTAGGTAAATCTTAATATTGACCAGTAAAACCTAAGATTTACCAACCCTTAATGGTAAAAGTCCGAACTGTTTTGTGATCATTGTTCATTTCGGACTTTTACCACCATACACTCGGTAAATCTTAGGTTTTACCTCAGAGATACGGTAAATATTGAAAAGAGTGAATAAGTTGTGACAGAACCGAATTAATCAACCCCAACTCCACGTGATCTTGTCTGCCCTACCCCTAGAGTGTTTTTATAAACCCGGAGGCGCGGAGGGAGAGCAGCCCCCGCCCGCTGTGACGAAGCGTAGGCACCCGTGCGAGCCGGAGCGGCTGAGGCAGGCGAGCCTGGGTGCCTGCGATTTGTTACGCAAGGGCAGAGGGGCTGCACTTCCCGCAGCGCCGGAGACGTGTAAAATGCAAGTGCAAAATCCTTAAATTTACCAACTCATGTTGGTAAATCCTAAGATTTACCGGTAAAACCTAGGATTTACCACTATTCGGGCTTTTACAGTAACATATACACAAAGAGAGAACATTGACACGCCCACACAAAAATCGGAAGAGAATTACATCTAGATTTTCAAACGCAATTTTTTTGTTATGTTTTCGGAGTATTTATAAAGCCTTTTTTTATTAATTAAGACGTAAAAATTACCAGTTTCTAGCTACCGTACAAGGAAGACCTCTGAAGGTCTAGCGTGTCACATTCAACAAACAAACCAGCCGATCAATATAACATACTATTTTAATCCCCTGTCAACATTATTCGATTGTATCGGTAATCGGAAATCGAGTGTATCGATAATCGTGAATCGATTCTCGTGCCTACAACTTGCGATGGTCAACCGGTCCGGTCTCTAACTTCCGAATACTTGAGTCATATTTTAAGAAGCTATTGTTATTTGTAAGTAATGTGCGAATATTATAAATAATCTGTAAATAAAATAATCTATGAAAAATCTGATACTTGGTAGTCGATTACTTTTATGTTATTTTCGCGAAAAAGACTCTTGTTATAATTCTATTATTAGCTACGTGCTACTAGCCATTTATTATACGAATAGAAAATCAAAAAATAATGCATTATGAATGATATTGTTTATCGCGGACAGACTAACATACG
This sequence comes from Thalpophila matura, assembly GCA_948465475.1. NCBI lineage: Eukaryota > Metazoa > Arthropoda > Insecta > Lepidoptera > Noctuidae > Thalpophila > Thalpophila matura. The sequence goes on along the minus strand of OX419198.1, from coordinate 5,954,279 downwards.
TACACCCAAACGGGTCGAATACAGAACTTTTTTTAAAGTAAGTTAAAAATAAATAATAGAGTTATTTATCTATTCATCTTACCTATATTATTTATGATTTATTAATGACACATAAGACATAACTTAAACTTTAATCTTCTATTTCGTTGATTGCTAATATTACTAGATGTCATTTGTATTTTTAAATCGTGCATTTGGCCATTCATAATAAATTAATAATGATGTTGCAAATTATGAACTTTACTATTTACATAAAAATTGTCATTAATCATTTATTTGCAAAAGAAAATTAGATACTTATTACAATTTAGTTATTTAAGCGATGTACAAAAAAAAGTATATTGTTTATTTAAATAGTGGTTTAATAATAAATCAACAGCATTTATTAGTCTGTTTTAATAATACTTTCGCATTCGATTGCAGAAAAGGTAATTCAGTTTTAAAGGAGACTTTAACCATACAATTTCTATAGTTATAGTCTCCTTTAAAACTTTAATGACGTTTTCTGCAACCGACTGTCAGTGTTTTTTTAAAGGTTGTCGCGGAGTGCCTCCCTCCTCTGACCTCTCAGCCTCGGCTAGCTATGAGAGAGAGCCTCCACAGACACAAATCTTGATGTAATTTAAATAAAACACTGCAGGATGGTTGGAGAGGTATATTGCGAGACGTAGGTTGTATTTTTGCACTTTATAACGTTACACAGAGGTATAAAAATAACTGTTACAAAAAGATACTATTTGCTTATAGCTTTGCACACTCGATAAATAGGTAGTAGGTAATAAATAATAACAGTACAGCGGTTCAGCGGTCACAAGTGATGTCGTTGGAGACCAGACCAAGAATGACGAAACAATGCAAAAAAATATGAGATGTTCTAATTTTGAAATTTAAAGTTAAAATCTAAACCGAATTTAGAAGAATGGGATGAATGAAGTGGCCAGCAATGGAAGATTGCCAGCACTAAATGATGAAAGAAGGATGACTCCGTCACAAGGTACATATTTTATTTTAAAAATCTACATAATTTATCTGATAATAGAATTTCTACGTCACAGACCACACTTTGTAACAGCAAAAAGCTGCAATGATTCATACATTAACGAGAGGAAATGTAAATAGAGACATCGGACTGTACCTCTAAACGCCGATGGATCACGTTATTATCACAATTATCGTCTTGTAGTACGACGTCCTGCATTTAATGCACGATGAAAGTAGTCCGGGGGGTTAGACGGGATGTGTGCATTTACCAGCCTTATGAGAATGATTTGAGAGAAAATTCAACTCATGAATGAAAGATTGTCTGTTGTGAGTTTAGTCGAGGTTAAGCTGTACTTGCTTCTGTCAGTCTATGGATGGGTAACCGTATTTTAACCTACTTCAAAAAAAGGAGTGTTTATATTCGACACGTTTGTATGTATCCATGTATGTCAGTGGCGTGCCTACAGGGCAAGCCCGAGGGTATATCTCTAAATTTTTCATGAATGTAAGTGAGTAGCGTACAATAAAAAACATTTACAATCTGGAAAAATTACGCGAAATACCCTCGGGCTTACCCTGTAGGCACGCCACTGATGTATGTTTGTGAATTTCTCAAAAACTAATGAACAATTTTTTATGATTTTTTCAAAATTATCTAAAATAATCTACGTACTTTCAGGAAGGTTTTGTTTACACATCAAGACCCACTCCGTGCCTCGGAGAGCACCTTAAACAGTTGTCATACGAATATCTATGACAGTCGTTACTTGAAATTTGGCAAGAAGCTAAGTCGCATAGTATAAGTAAGGAAAAATCCAAAAACCGTTAAATCAAAAATATTTTTTTGCGAGTCCTACTAGCACTTGTCCGGTTTATATTTATCAAGCCTAATAATTATAATGTTGTTATAGGACATGTGAAGTTAATGGGTTAAACAAATTGAATGCAATTGACATGCTATGTCAGGCAAACGAGGACTATACAATAAGAAAATGATTTCTCTTGGTAGAAATTTGACATAAAGATTAATGGATCCAGCATTCAATTATTTAATTGAACCGATATCAGTGATAATTAAAGTGTATTTATTCACCTTTATACATGATCAGTTTATGGTTCTTTTGAAGAGAAGCCTAATTGTGATAAGTATACCTACATTTTTTATACAAGAACTATATTTATGAGACAAACTTTATTTTCCTTACCTAATGGCGTATTGACTCTGCCCCTTCATGTAAGTGGTTTACAAACAAATATAAAATAAACAGGCAAACACAACCAGTATATGTTAAACTGTACTTTTTTAATATTTAAAGTTAAAGTGATTCATCTGGAAGATCTACGGAGGTCTTGTTATTATAAGTAGATACTTGTGATTTCACAGACCAGTTGAATAAAGTTATGGCTTTTTTAGTACTTATTAACTATTTTATAGGCAAAACACGATAATTAAAATAGAGTTTGTTGGTTTTACAGATTAATGAACAATTAAATAACATAATGTGGAAATAATTACTTATGCGATTACTAACTCTTGCCCGCGACTTCATCTGCAGGAAAATTAATGAAAAGTAGCGTGTGCTTTTCCAGGTCCCAGGCTATATCTATGTCAAATTTCATCTAAATGTATCCAGCCGTTTCATCGTGAATTTATAACAAACTCACTGCGGAACACACGCAGTCATAAAAAACCGGGCAAGAGCGTGTCTAACCACGCACAGTCTAGGGTTCCGTGGGAAGAAGTATTTCAGTATAATAAAACAAGTTTAAACGGATTAATCGCGTATATTACAGAGTTTTCCTGACGTTTCGAACACTTTGCAGCGTTCGTGGTCGCAGGACGACGTTTAAACTTGTTTTATTATAATGTGTAATAATCGCGAAAACCTAAGACATTATTAAGTATTTCAGTCTTCTAACTGTAAACATAAGTTTGTATTTCCTAAATTATTATAATGAAATACAAACTTATTTTTGCGGTCAAAACTGAAAATAGTGAATATTTCAAAAAGTTATTAACGTATCTTGTTGAAACCAATTTTAATCGAGAGTGTTTATTAGATTCCATAAGCTTGAATTTTTCCAGTTTTTTTGATAACGCGATTGGAAAATTACAGGGGGGGAGACACATTGTAAACGACTTTCGGAGCTCCTAGTTCACTAAATATGCACTTAAGTATAGAAGTAATTTAGAAACCTTGACCTTATTTTCAAAGACCTATCCAACGATATCCCACATGAAGGGGTTGCAGAAAATATTTTTTTTCATCCATCAGTTACATGTATGGGCCCCCACCTAATTATTTTATTTTTAAAATTTCGCTACAGGTTTTTATAGCGGCTTACAGAAGACATCTACCTGTGAAGTTTCATACATATTGGTTATGAACTGTAGATTTTACGAGGGTGTGACAGACGGACAGACAGACAGACAGACAGACGGACAGACGGACATGACAAAACTATAAGGGTTCCTAGTTTTACTACGGAACCCTAAAAAATCGACTAAAGTTTAAACACATCACTATAATTCTAAAGCTAGTCTACATTACTGAAAATATTGCATCAGTAGACTATGTGAAACCAGCTTAAGTATGACGGTGCATTTCCACGGTTTATGGAAACCCGGCCAGGTAGGCCAAAGACCCTAAAGGTTATTTTTTGTCCTCGAATCTCTACGCTTTGTGCCATAAGTGCGAAGTCGTGACTCGAATAAAATATAAAAAAGGTAAATGATATCTCTCGATCATTACCTTAGTATCAGATGTCTTTGGCACATGAATCATGCATGCCACATAGAAATGATTTTAATTTACATAAACAAAAATAGCACATGCTCTAAAAATACATGCACATGCCACAATTACACCACTTACATAGATTATATTTCTAAAAGGTCCACTCAAGTTTTTCTTTGTTCAATTTATGATTTTACATAAAACATGCCAAATTATTATTTTAAAGATAACATTTCTTGATGTATTTATTTAATAAAATAAATATTATCATTTTGAAAATGGCTTAAGTAAAAAAAGCATTTATTTAGGTACTTATAAGCAGTCACAAGTATTTTTTTTGGATATGTCACGCAAATACAAGTACCTACATACTAGGGCTTGCAAATATTCGAATAATATTCAAATATTCGATGGTTTTTATAGGGTGTATTCGAATATTTGCAAGCCCTATAACCTACAATGAGAGAACGATGTCCATAACATAATGTAAAAAAATCACAAAAGTCGTTTAACCTTAAATGTAGCCACATAAGGTACTGTTAATTTTATTTTTACACATAATATTAGGTACATGTCACTCTAAATAATATTAAAATTATAAACAAACAAAAGTACGACCTTCACAATCTTTAGCACCTTCTCGTCTAAAATGCATTTAAAATAAACCATAGGAGTATCAATGACCTGAAAAAGTATCTCCTGACCGAATTTGGATTCTGAATTTTAAAAGTGAATACAGTTTTGTTGGGTCTTTTATTCTGGTCTAGAAATCTTTACATAACAGAGCGTAACGGCTGGCCTTTTTATCAAAAAAAAGTATATTCGGCCGAATTTTTTGATAAAACGGCTGATAATTTAACCGGCAATTACTGAAAGCCTGTTCAATTTAATCTGTTGTCTCATATGCAGTGTTAGATGGTTGGCCGATGTACAGCAGATTTATTTTAATCAGTTGCTTCACCAGGCTGTTAGTAACTGGAAATAGTGATGAACCGTTTGTTTTTAGGTTTAAAAAAAATATTTCTCATAAGAACTTACAGTCCACTTATAATGAGATACAATGTGATTACATTACAATATTGAATAGTGTTCACCTCCAGGATGTTACAAGTTATATCAAGTTAAGTTTTTCAAATTCTTACTTCCATCTCAACTCCCCTTAAGTACAACCTATATTGGATTCCATTTTTGATGGAGTGGAATGACAACCTACTGTCATTAGGTGCAGTCTCCAGTCTCTCAAAAGCCTTTTTAAGTTCGTTCGTAGCTATAATAAGCATATTATACAAATCCTTAGCTAAATAATGACTCAGTTATGTTTTCTACATTTACGGTCAGTGGTTAAGAAAGCTGACCGCTGCATGTGGGTCGTGGTTTTGATTTCCACCTCAAGGAAGTAATTGGACTGAATTGCGAAATTCAACAAGTCTCCCACGAAATGTATGAGTTGAATTACATTTGTATGAGGTTTGTATGAAAATTGAGATCATTTATGTGCCAATGACAGAAAATGTATTCCTAATAAAAATTAATTATTAAGTTTCTGACAAAATATTGTATTTTTATTGATAAAAACGTATTTTTCTGTCGTGTCGGCACGAAAAAGAGAATAACTGAGGCCATGGTGAATTAGCTAGTCAGCAATTGAATGACCGCACGGTTGTCGCAGTGGCTGAGAGATTGGCTGCTGCGCAACGTGTCGCGGGTTCGATTCCCGCATTGCACATAGGTCTGGCTGTTTGTGTATGTGAAAGGGCACTGGCAGACGCCCATAGGACGCTGGGCTTCAGATTGTGTAAGTCGGTACAGATATGAAATTCGTTTGGTGTGATCGAGTATTTCAAGAGTATTTAAATTTTTTTTATTTGTTTTTGTACGTAATTGGGTTAAAAAGAAATATTCGTATTTCTGACAGTGAGGTTAAGTATGGTGTGAATGATCCAGTGAAGTACAGCCCGACTAATGAGTTCTCAATTCAAAGGTTTTAGTTGCTGTCACCATGATATTCTGTGGAGGTCCAATGAAGTACAGCCCGACTAATGAGTTCTCAATTCAAAGGTTTCAGTTGCTGTCACCATGATATTCTGTGGAAGCACGCGCCAGCCAGCATGCACCCGTTTTTGTTTTAGTGGTTTTTTCAAAATGTCAATGGCATAATCATTTTATTTCTTATTTATTTCGATTTTTGATTCCAATTCTTAATCTCTAAGATAAATTAGGCAAAGAACAATTAAAATATATTTTTATTTTTAGTTGAGCTTTTATTACTGTACCATATCAAGCCCAAAACTGCCGACGTCCTTTGTGTTTGTAAACGCACCCACGATACAGGAGAAATCCTAGTGTGGGGCAACGTTTTAAACAAAAAAAAAAATTGAACTCAGGTAACGCCAAATGTACCTAACTCTTTTAATTATAGGCACAACTTTGAGAATGGAAATAATGCCAATAGAGTTTTAGGTTGTTGTCACATGATAACAACAGTTAATGCTAGGTTAAAAATTAGTCATTATATTTACTTTTTCTAGGAAAAAGAATGTTTGTTTTATTAAATAAGGCTTGTCCAATCATACATCCTGCTCGGATTACTATACAAATACCTTTAATAGTTTGCAAATAATAAAGTAAAGCACTTCCTGGTTGGTTGTTTATAAAACTTTTTACATTTAAAGTCTGCTGACGCCCACGGCACGATCTGTGTGAAAAACTCTGTTTTTTAGGAAATAAGACCTATACTTAAGGGCGCTCTCGGAATTTTGTCTCCTCTCTCGCTCGTACAGAACCACTTTTAAGAATGTTGAATAAAAAGATGCATTTTTGAAAAATGTTATCTGATGCAGAACTACAAAACAATAATTTTACAGGTAAATAATTAAAACACATTTCTACTGTGATATTTAATAAACAAGGTTAAAAAACGATTACGATGTGTTTTTGAGACATGTTTAACTCATGTGTTTTTAATCATTAAATTGGAGTTTATAATATTATAATTAATATCGTTTTGTAGTTCTGTATCAGTTTAAATTTTCCAAAAAATGCATCTTTTCATTTAACCTTCTTAAAATATATGGTTCTGTGCGAGCGAGAGAGGTGCCGAATGCGAGAGCCCTCTTAAAGCCAAACCAACGGAAATAAGTGTTTTGAATTCATGTGTCAGTGTAGGAATAATTTTTAATTTCTTAGAATGCTTGACTCCTCGTTTTAGGGAAATTACATTACGAAACTAGTGTCGTAAAACTATAGCCTAAAAACAGCTTGAAGCATGATCCATCCGTGATAATGATTTTAGTGGAGGACTAAAACTAAAGAAAAAATGTGTACTGTAGTAGGTACATAACAATTTCTTAAATTTTTAGATTGGCCCATATAATACTTTAACCCCAATTATGATCATGTAGGAATCAGGACTAGTTGAGCTATAGTTTCACGTTGAGTTATGGTCAACACGGTAACGCATTAATCTATTAACGACATTACTATTTTGACATTAGACTTCAGACGATAATTTTACAAACTACAATAATGTAGACACTCGTTTAATGTTTTATTTTTTAACGCTTTAATTAAGGCGCATTTGGACACAAACATTAACATTAACGCAGTTGGAGAAGGAGCATTAGCAAAGTTCCACGAAATTAACTCCCAGATCGTCATTTGTCTTTGTCTACTTGTCACAATTAAAGCTAAGTAGAACAATATGCAATTAAAGTCGATTGCGTAACAGCCGTGCCATCGTTTCGTGTGAAGATGAGTTATGTAAGGCGGTGTGAGTGCGTACGCGCATAACGAACGCGGTGTAATGATTGATCTGAATCACACTGACTTGGTTCGGATTTTGGATTGTGTGATTTTATTGGTTGTACAAATGTTTGGAAGGTTGATTGTATTATCTTGTACGTGAAAGTTAGAATACAACAGAAATATCGTTATTTTAGAACTTTATCACTACCTTTTACCTCTTTAGGAATGGAATTTCAAAAAATCCTTTTTTATTACACCTGTAGGGTTCTACTCAAGGAATATTTCGTCCAAATTTCAGATCTCTCTTTCCACCGGTTTAGGGCTTTTACAAATAAACACAATACGACGTCGACGTCGGGTCGTGCTACTACACACTACTACGTAGCACGTGCCACATCGTAGCACGACGCGACGTCGTATCGTGTTTATGTGTAAAAGCCCTTAAGCTGTGCGTTGTCTATTAGTTAATCACGAAACAGCTGTTTTAGTGGTCTATATGACCTCATAAGGTCGATTTAAACCAAACGAACAAAGAACAAGAGCATTCTTTCTCGATCTTTTAGTGTAAACGAACTTTCGTTTACACTAAAAGATCGAGTAAGAACGCTGATATTTTGGTGTAAACGCTGAAAATGAACTATCCTTTTTAGCATTTACACCAACATATCAGCGAGCAAAAATGGGAACCAAGAACTAGAATAAAATTCTTGCACAATATAGAACAACGAAAGAATGCTCTACGTCTATTTACACTAAAAGAATTTGATAGAGTGGGGACAGAATGAGCATTCGCTGATCTGATGTAAATCGACCTTTAAAGACTTTCTATAGATTCCCAGTTATGGCTAACTTCCTAAGTTACTGCTGACAGCTAAAAAGACTATTGAATGTCTGAAGTACTTCAGACGTACTGACAGGACCTACCTCCAAATGTCTTCAAGGGCTACAAATAAGCCAGAAAGTAGTAAAACGAATTCACATAAAGACTTCCAAGTTTATATTTTTTCTGCTTCTAACATTGACATTATTACGGCTCTTGTATCTGTAATTTAGATTTTAATTATATACCATAGTGCAGTGTTTCATACAAAAACCGCTAAGACTTCGTATAACCGTGTCAATGGCAAACTGAGAATTCGCTCCGCATATTTTTATGGATCGTTTGTTTTGAAGATTACTGTTTTTTTTTCATTTATTGTGTATTGCAAATTATTATAATTTTTTGTTGAAATAAAACTGTCATAATCATAACACATATTAATTAATAAATAAGAAATAAATAACTCATAATGTAGTGAAAACTGTGAAAAAGAAACCTCTCGAAACGTAACTTATTTAATGTCCGTATCATTTAACAAATCACTATTACTCTTACGTCGCATGGGGCCGCCCAGACATGTTCCAAATTCTTTAAACTTGACCTCCATCCAACATGTCACCGGAAATTAGACAACATAAACTTTAAAGCTTCCTATTTCCGTTTGACTAAACCAGACATAACTTTCTTTGATTTTGCACAGTAGGTATGGTTCTGTGTCCTTACTATACGGAATGATATTATTATACAACCTTGGAAAGACAAAATTAAATTACCAATAACAAAAGATATCCGAAAAGAATTATTACCGGAACGACCAAAGATAATTTGATAAGTCTAGTGTTAATTCAAATTCGAACCACGCATTGTCTCAACGATCGCGTCCAATGTCATGTTTCTAAAACCGAATTTGACATAACTGCCATATTGGGAACACACGAATTTGATACTTAAATACACTATTTAAGTGTCGTCTTTCGTTTGACAGTGCGCCGCACGATTATGAAAGGTTTTTGCGCACGCGCCATTATTTGTGTTACTGGGTAAAGGGCAGACGTGCCGGGTACAACGATCTATTATGATACCGCAAAAAAACCGCTTTTAAGCTACCGCAGAACCCACGAATAGTCGCGGTACTCGCGATAAATATTAATAAAAATTAAGTCTGCTTTGTGTTGCAATGTTAAAATTCATCTGTGGTTTTAAATCCCGAACGTACTGAATTGTAAGATGGTAAATGATTCGATACTGTTCAGACATTAATCGATTGGATTCAAATTGCATTCTATTAAAATGATGTCGCAACCTGTAATTTTTGTTGTTTGCTCAAGATATCGAGTGATTCTAGCTTTCTATAGATTACAAATGTCTTCCAAGTAATCGATTCTAAGGAAACCTTTGGTTGACCTCGATGTTTCGGACCTTTGCCTAAGACTCGATTGCGACGATGATTTGCAAGTTTATTGTCCACGTAACTTTAATGCGATTATAATTGATGTGGCTGGTTTTTTACCGGTAAATAAGCCGCTGTTATAGAGACACGTTTGTTGAAAAAGTTATTAACCGGATAAACTACTGTTCTATTCATGTCCACGTTACCTGTTCTGGTTCAGGGATAGTCCAGCTTATCCCCGTCTTCTATAAATAAGCTAATGTAAACCTGATGTAATTCCTTAAAAATATACTTAACAATAATTAACATGAGGTCAAAGAGTGTATAAGTAATGAAACTCGTTTTTCGGAATAAAGAATGCTTTGCAAAATTGCGACTCAAACGACCAGTTTTTTGATAATTTAATTTTAGTTTGTGGACATGCTAAGTGAGACCTTATAAATAGACTTAGATTTTTGAAGAGCCTTTGAAGAATAAAAATATACTTGATATATAGGAAATTTGTTACAAAAATGTAAAAAACGGAAACATTCCAGGTAGGTACATATTTTAATATTATACAGCCTTACCAAAAAACATATTGGCAAAAACATTACCTTCGTGTAAAAATGAAGATTGTAGAACGCAACGTTTACTCGACCCGAAATAAAAATAAAGGGAATGCGTTTTTAAAGCGAAAACGAGCGTGATGTGTATATTTGAGCGTATTTTATGGAAGGGACACCTAAACTGTTTTGTTCTTTGTGCACATTTTAGGGTTTATGTCCTAAAAAAGTATAAATTCGCCTTTTTTGTGAGATTATGAGTCACGCACGGGGCTCGTCTTGGGTCAAAACACAGAAATGGCAACATTTTTCATATCGATGTTTTTTTATTTTTAGATTGTATTTTTGGTGACTTGATCATCGTTGTCGTCAGATCCCAAGCTCTCACTGCAGGACATTGGCCTTCGATGACAGTAACGTATCTTGGACCCATTGGCATAATAAATGTTGATTTTTAGGATTTTTAAGTAGATTCTTCATTTTTTTCCCCTCTATACATTGTGTTCTTTAGCCACTGTAGGAAAAAATATATTTTTTATGCAACATCTACCTAATAAACATGAAAATATCTTAGAACAGCCTTAGTGGTAAAACTGTGTAGTAACTTAAACTTAAGGACCTTGACACAAGAGCTAAAGAAATCTTCAACTTTTAAGCTAATTTCAGAAAAATACTTTATCACAACCTCACGGCCAAACTTGTTACACCTTTAATTCACGATTTCGTTCGCCCAGTAGTTAATCATCACAATAACATCTTGAGAAAGGAAAGAATCATTAAAACTGCATGCATTATGATTGCACAGAACATTAAGATAGCACGAAATGTTACCCCATCATTTGCAGGCCATCATTCTGGTTCGTACATCTGTTACTTTAAAGGTCATTGGAGCAATATCGATGTAAATAAAAGTTTGTTACAAATTTTGTAATATTACTTATAACATTGCAACGCAGTGATCCTTCTTCATCATCATTTCATTTCTTAGTACTGGCAATCTTTCATCACTGGCCACTTCTAGCTTCCAAATTCCAATTTCAATTCAGAACGTCGCATAGATTCATCAATTTATTTTTGTTTCTTTCACTGATTCTGATACCGTCATCCATAGCAGACACAAGTCGTGGCACCGCTGTGGTCCTAGTCATCATAATCATTACTATATTGATCAAGGGTTGATATTAACAATCAAAAGACGTGGTAACTTGTGACTTAATAAAAAATATACAAAAATAAAAATATTCTCTTACAGTTTAGTGTGTTGTCGTGAAAGCGAGCCTTAGCCAAACCTGATTGGCTGGTATAACTAATTTGACTGCCTTAAATTATTATAATTGGTCGCATAATGAAACAGGGTTCAGGTCTTCTGGCCTCGTATTACGCGATTCAGTACCTGACTCATTGGCCCTTAGATAGACATCTGGTGTGACGTTACCTGGCTTGCCGACCGAGTGGGTCGTTGGTTGAGATTATCATAATGAATAAGATTTTTTACGTGTCTTTGTCATAATCATGGAACCCTGCAATAACTGAACACACTATTGTGAATATAGAATATATTGAGAGTCATTTAATCTTTAACTAGAACAAGGTTAAGAGTGAACTTATTGGGAAAGATCATGTTCATCATTAGACTCTCACAGGCTGAGGTGGTCAACTGACCACAAAACCAAACTTATCCCCAATTTCTAGAAGCCTAATTGATAAATCAGCGATGGGCACAGCCACTTATTGAGAACCCATTTTTGGACACCCCTGAAAACTAGGACAAATTCGGGGACACCCGGACGTATGGCAGCCCTAGTTAAGTCTATTAACTGTGTCGTGATAAGTTGATCAAAATAGCAATAACCAAATTACCAAACTTATAAGTCAACGAAGGTAGGAAGGTAGGTATTATACGTAGGTATCTCGGTAAGAAAACGGCCTGCGTTCTTTTTTCCCAGTTCCCCGCAACTACGTCTCTTACGTCAATGCCTAATTTAGATTTGCACGCCACAAGTAAAAATTGATTTTTATGTGCAACACCTTCGAGGAGTGTGTTCACGTACTTTATTGTTGATGTAGGTCATCGCCACGAAAGGGTCCAATATCACCGGACCCGGGTCTAAAATTAGCTTGATGATATTCATTTTCACTCACTTATTTTTGAGTTTTAAATTAGTTGAAATACATAATGATGTGTATTAGATGCAGATGTATGTCAGTATTTATTATGCTTTGATAAGTATGTAAAAATCTGCCATTTTATGCCAGAGTCAATATCATTCTCAGTGAAGGCCTCTTGGTATACCTTTTCCAACTATTTTGGGTGCTTATAAAATTTTCAAAAGGCGCTTGTGCTGAACTTCACGGTACACCGGGGGAATTGATTTCCCCACGTTCGTTCTGACAGCTCGTCAACTGTCATAATAGTTTAATAATGAATACTATTAAGCAGTGATAGCCTAGTGGTTTAACCATGTGCCTCCCACGGCGAATGGTTCGAGTTCGATTCCGAGGCACGCACCGCTGACTTTTCGAAGTCATGTGCGTATTAGAAATTAATTATCACTTGCTTTAACGGTGAAGGAAAACATCGTGAGGAAACCGGCATGTCCTAGAACCAAAACTTTGAAGACATGTGACGTCCACCAACCCGCACTTGGCCCGCGTGGTGGACTACGGCCCACTCCCTCTCACAGAGGAGGCCTGTGTCCCAGCAGTGGGAACATTATAAGCCGATTATACTATTAATAGACTCAATGAAGGCAAAAAATCTCCAGTACAGTATTTTTTTAAACACTAAAGCTGTCTTCAGACTACGCTATACTATATAAGGTGCTATAAAAATATCTGCCACGGCTTTAATGGGAGGTAGTATTGTGTTTATAGATTACAATAGTGAAGAACTTTCGTACCCCGGAACAGTTAATTCAGTTTGAGAAAATAAAGAAGTTACTCTACTCTGCATAATGTGGTTCACAAATTACGCGCGATGTGTCGCTTCGTCAATGAAAACAACTGCTATATCTTTCCATCTGTTCTGTGAATGAAAACTGATATCAGCTGCCTAGTACGTCACTACCTAATCTACTAAAATTTATACGTACTTTTTTTGTATAAAAAAAATATGACAAATAATCAATAATTTATCTTTACTATTGTAATCTATAAACACAATACTGTCTCCCATTGCAGCCGTGGCAGATATTTTTATAGCACCTTATATAGTATAGCGTATGCTATACAGTATAGCGCGCCATACAAAGCCACACTATTATAGTATAGCACAGCAGTGTGAACGTGTCCATAACAATGTATGGTGCGCGATATTGTCGTGCTATGAGCTATATGTATAGTATAGCGTAGTCTGAAATGAGCTTTAATCATTCGTCTGTCACACTTGACAGTTTGACAATTGATTTGACGACCTGAATGAGGCGGATTTTTCAAATGCGACAGATGGAGGGTTATTTGGACCAAAGAGTTGACAAAACTGCAAATAAAAAGGAAAAATTGTAGCAGTAAAACACAGAAGTGAGACTACTACAATACCAGCAAGATCATTGAAGGCACTAGAACAATCTACATAGTAAAGAATTCCAATGCTTTATTAACTAGTTTAGCATCTAATAATACATAATAATAAAAGTGAAAATGTGTCCGTTGCTCAATCACGTTACAATTACTGATTCGCCTCGCCTGACATTTACCGAGCGACCGCAGGTATACGATCCCTGGCTAAGTTTAAATCGGAACCGGTCAAGCAGCGCCTGGTGATATAACTAGTGTTATCATGGTATTAAGTGATTAGAAAAGGTCTGATGATGTGTCATATAAAAGAATGAAGATGAACTCGTAAGTCACAGAAAAAAATGCTCTGTGAACCCTTTTTGGCATTCATTCTTAGCCTGAAATGTTAAATAGAATTAGCCAAAGACCTGCATGCGTAACCTCCTCCTTTTTTGAAGTCGGTTACAAAGGATGGTCAAGATCCTCTGGTCCGTTAAAAATAAACGATCATTAAACTTATTTTTTTTCCTAGCAATGTGTTCGTTTTAACTGAAATTCTCTCTCAAAGTGTAATTACAATACCTACCTACAACTGAACAGATAGGTCTTTTCGAAATGTCAAGAAGATAACCTATACACAGTCATTGTAAAAGAAGAGGAAAGATATTCCTTCTTTCTTACGCCGGAGACCAAGTATTGTGCAGTCGTCAAATCAACCTTACCTAACTGTCACGGTTCATAAGCTTCTACATAATAATGTATAAGAAATCACAATTTCTACTCTGTGCAAGACTCCACTCCATCTAACACCGTTATTATGACGTAATGCGTATTGTCATGTCGATCGGCGCACGCGCAGCCTGGCAGCTGTCACTCGGAAACGGGAAGGAACGTGATTACATGCGATTTTTTATATTATTTACTGTGTGTGATTTGATGATTGGATGACATAATGAACTTATTAAGATGAATAAAATGGTCTATCATGATTTTTGGTGATGTGTAGCGTAGATTTACTTTGACAAACTACTTTAAAAAATCCCATATCTTACATTAGATGTGGATTCTTCAACTAAGGCTTGTGTGTAACCCTGTTAATGCAGCTACTGAGTGTCTGTTGTAGGTATAAGAATCTCTTACATAAACAATTCAATATAAATGTCAGTGATTATTTTACCAAATTGCCTCTAACCAGGAGATCAGCTCCCGTATTCACACTCACTCACTTCGAGTCGATTCCGATTCGGAAAGTCCTATGTCTATCTCGCTCGCTTTCGTAATGCCAAAAAAAGATAGACGTACGACTTGTCGAATCGGAATCGATTTGAAGCGTTGTGAATACGGGGGCAGATCCAAGAAATCCCAGGGGTTTGTATGATGAAATTTAATTATTAAGGCTTAAAATTTTAAAATATCACTATTCGTTTCTTGTTCTTTGGTCGTTAAAGTAAGCTATATAATCGGTGAGAGTCGTCAGGTCTTAATCGAATAACACGATTATTTTCAGTGTTTTCTATATTATTTACGAGCTACCGCCCGCGGCTTTGCCCGCGTTTTCCGGGATAAAAGGTAGCCTATGTGTTACTCCAGACTATAATCTATCTGTGTGCCAAATTTCATCCAAATCCGTCCAGCCGTTTCAGCGTGAAGAAGTAACAAACATACACACACACACACACACACACAAACACACACGCACAAACTTTCGCATTTATAATATTAGTGTGACTAAGCAACCCGCCCTGCTTCGCTACTTCGCACAGTTGCAATGTACGGACGACATGTCAAATCGTCGACATTTCTGGGCTGTTTCTAAATTAAATATGACATAAACTTTCCGGAATTAATTCTTTAAATGGTGGTGATAATCGCATTAAAACCCATTGTGCAGTTTAGAAGAATTAAGCGAACAAACAGACACGAAAACAGAGTTGTTTTATAGAGATTACTCCTTTTCTCGTTGTTCTAGTTTTATCCATGTTACTTAATTCAGTTATCACTCGATAATCCACACCCTCGTTACGATGTCGGTCGGTGCTTATGAGTGGATGTTCGGAAGCGGGAACTAACCCTTACGTCACAAAGCATTGCGTGAACGATGCGCGTACGCAACTACGCACACTTCGCAATTGTCTTACACCTTGTAACAATTGGTAGTGTTTGTAATTTGGTATGTGTGCGTGGATTCTGTTTCATAAATGAGGTTTAGCTTGTTTAAGCTAAATATTGGAGTTTTTAAATGTCAGTAGATATTATACAGGGTGGCAGGTTAGACAGTGGAAATATTTTAAGGGGTCATTGTACTCATCATTATGAACAACTTTTATTATAGGACGAACCCTGTAATCGCGAAAAAAAATCAGCTGTTCCATACATTTTGTTGAGTTGTATGAACATAAATGTATGGAACAGCTGATTTTTTTTGCGATTTCAGGGTTGATCCCATAATAAAAGATGTTCATAATGATGAGTACAATGACCCCTTAAAATATTTCCACTGTCTAACCTGCCACCCTGTATACTTGACTTAGTCTGTGACTGATGACCTTTATGCGTAGGGGGAGTCTATTAAAAATATTGTGGTTACTTGCCTGGTCATAGACAACGGCGGCTATGCAGGCATACACTACTGTCAACGGCTGTGATCTATAATATTTTGATAAATAGATAGTTAAGTTGAATATTACCTATTAATTTAAACTTTATGCAACAAAAGGTATAAAGGCGGACTTAATGCCTAAGGCATTCTCTACTAGTCAACCAAGGGTAGTGGAGAGATAACGTGGCAGGTGCATTATGTTATATATTTTTTTTATAGAAATGAGTGGGGATAGAATGAGCATTCGCTCGTATGATGCAAATCGGCCTTTACAGGCATCCTAAATCAAAAGGATTTATAATACAGCACAGTCGTTCTAAACCCCAAAATCGTTCGAGCCTCAGATTGGGCGCACCCAACCGATTTTAAAGATATCATTATATGAAAATGATTTTCTTTTTTTGCGCCGTATATACAGCTGTTTAATATACCAGTGTGCAGTGGCGTGCATTGCATATAGGCAAGTAGGCAGTGTCTACCTCATAAGATTCAATAAAACTATTTTAACTGTTACTACACAAATAAAATATATCAATCATGACTAATTATTGATATAATAATTATGTATATTTATGTAGTAATAGTTAAAATGGTTTTATTGAACCTTAAGAGGTAGTCACTGCCTACTTGCCTATATGCAATGCACGCGCCTGCCAGTGTGTATGTATATGCAACTTTATGCAATTCTCATGTAGGTACAGGTAGGTACCTACTGTCGTAAAATATTGGATTGTTTTTGTCTGTTCCGTTTTTATTTACTTATTCTTTAATATTTTAAGCTTAGAATATGATGGATGTGATTCTTTGTTATCGGGCAAGAAAAAAAGAACAATTTCATTCGTAGGAATTTATCATAATCTCTGACAAGGTGACTTTTTAATCACCTAAATATTATGATCTTTAGTGAAAATAATAAAATACATGTATTTTGTTTTTACTGCTAAAATATTGAGATATGGCATCACAAGGTTATCTACAGAGGATGCGCACGCGCATATCCTCCCGCTACATCCGTGCGTCGCATCGCCCCTTTCTCTCATTCGGTGTCTGTGCGGTTAGAGTAGTATTTTATTTAAATACGCATTATAAGTACGCAGAATTTGGGAAATTTTGGGAAAAAAAAATTGTTATGAAAATTTTACCTAGGTACCTAGGTACCTATTTTTTATAAAAATTGTGTCTTTGATATAATACCTAATGCTTCAAAAAATTGGATAGGTACTTACCCCCTTACTTATTAACGATGATTAAACAGCCCTTAAGTCAACTCTCATCTCTACCAGTGACAAGGAAAGTTGTATATTAAATCAATGGTTAAAGTTAAGAAGCATTTATAAGTAAGGGGGTAAGTGATTAAAAGTTCACCTTGCATAAAATTAAATAATTTTACTAGCACTCCATTTAATATATTTTTTTACTACTACTATCTTGAATAACTTCCTACTTACCTTCCGCATTCTAAAATATTATTAAACAATATCATTGTTATAATTAGGTATGGGAACATTTCGATTGTGATTCCCATACTGACGGCAAATAAGAGGTCATTAATGCTATATACCTATTACGAAACAAGTGGCATGTACTAGAAAATTAAAAGATATGTTTATATGGGAATCTACATACGATTTCACTTATTGTTTTTTTTATCCATAAGGATTTGCGCAAACGATCGCGTAAAAGAAGAATTATCTTAAGACTTCTAAATATGTGAATTTTTCCAGAATTCCAGAGCATATACAACGTAGTTTAACGGATTTAATGGTGATAGAAATCCAGGATATCACTGTTCTAGGTCCTTTGTTGAACCGGATTTTTGTCACAGCCGGATATCTCTCCAAGTTTCATAGAAAAAATATAAGTAAATAGGTATATACCGTGTCGACATTAACGTTTAAAATTCTAAGAAAAAACGCACGGTGTTATAGTATCTATTTAATTTATCCGCAATTCTAATTTCACACAGTTGTTTTGTATGTTATGTTAATATATGTAAGTCAGTTCATGTTGTTATAAGCATGAGAAATATAATAATATGGTGTTTTTATATGTTACGTTTGTTTTGTGAGCAGAAAAAGTAGGTATATTAGTTTTCTTAATACGCTATGATGTATTGTCTGTCTTTAGCGTTTTTTTTTAATTTCGAGTTCTCATCACGAGGAAAATCTAATAAAAACATTTTTTTCAAAGATTAAATGCGAAAATAGTCCAATTTCAATATTTACCTTACATTTTAATGATCCCATTCATACCCCCTCTTCATACCCCATTAAAATGTTTTTGAACCACAAAATATAAACAATGTAATAAAAACCTCTAATTCTCGGAACACCACGAGTAAATATTATCAGTGACAACATAATGTCAGACATTTATGTAACCTGCACACTTTATTATGTTTTCTTACTCAAACTGATTTATTTGACATTTTAAAACGTATGACAAATAAATTAAAAGTATTTTATTAGTTTACGGTATCGGAAAAATACACGAAAATTGTAATTTACAACATTATAAAAGTTTCTTTTATTTTTCAACAAATCAATTTCATAGTGTCCAATTTGTTTCACTGTATTATTATCACACTTTTTATTGTAGCTGTCAACCGGTTGTTGTTCACAATACCCTTTGATATAGTGACACATTTTTATTGCTGTGTTAAAAGTCTGATTCTGTGAAATTGAAATTTTATTGGTCTTAGTTTTGATTATAGTACCTATCTAATAATTTTGGAAGTAATAAAATGAATACTAGAAGTCTGGATTGTTTTCCTATCTCAAGTTAATCTAGGTATTTATTAGAAGCTTAATTATGGGCGACTAATTAAGCGCATGTTCATGTAAAGGTCACATCATAATGGGATTTCCCCATTTGTCAATCCGTAACCGGTGTTACGCATTCGTATTACTGGGAAAAAATAAGCACCTACGCTGACTTCGTTTATAATTTATAAGATCTTTTATTTTAATCGCACATTTTAAAGTTATTTCTATATTAAAGAAGTTCCTTAAATATCAGTTGTCCAATTAACTTTTATATTCTAAATTCTCTTCTTACTTAAGAGTTTTATTAGTTTTGCGGTTCATCTTAATGAACCGCAAAAAAACAGCTACTAATGTATTAAAGTAAACGACTGCGTATTATGAAAATCCGTTCATAATAATTTTCCACATTACCCGGATTATGTCAATATTGCACAACACATTATCCACTATGACTTAACTAGGCGCCAGCATAACTGGAAACTTATATTCACAGTTGATATGAGATTAATTAAAATCCAATCATTAATAAATTCATTATGCGAAATGTAATAATTATGTTAATTTTTATTGAAAATGGGATATTATTTGATCAATGACCATCTTGTTGGCATGTTTTGAAAACTAGATAATTAATGTGTAATTAATATTTTTTACACACAACATGTCATATTTGAGCTATATTTCATTTTCAAATTGACAGTTTATAATTATGCCGATATGGTCATAATTGAGAGCAGTTATAATATTTATAATAATGCCTATTTTATCAAAAACTTATAAAAATTGTTGATGTAGGTATTATGATGAAAATAATACATGCAAATTGGTTTTAAGAAAATAATAAATATTCCATATCTTTGCAAATTAGTAACCATATGTTATTAAATTATTATTAATGATGGCCATGTTCGACGAAAACCGAACGTCCATTATTTAATTAACTGTTGTAATTACATTGACTTTTGAAAAACCGAAATTAAAGCAAAAACCTTTTTAATCTAGTCTAGTCTAAAAGCTGATTGGAATACTAATTGATACTGTTTCATGCCGGCCGAAAATTAATATATTTATGTAAGTATATGACGACACCAAAGTTATCCACATTAACCAGAAAAAGTGAAAAAGTAGCATATAAAGTTTTGATTAAGTTTTAAGTAACGAGGCGTAAAAACTTAGTGTTGTTGCGTAATAAGTTTATTTCTATTAATAATAATTAATTAATCATAATGTCGTGCACATCTTTATATATTTTTAAAAAAAGCGACAAACGGTGTAATCAGATGGAAAAGCAACCAGTGTTTCCAACATGTTTAAAAGTGACCAATAAAAATCCAAACCAACGAGGGGTGTCATGGGACACCCGCTTAGGCCGAAATTCCATTGCTTTATATTATGTATTAAATAGGTAACAGGCACGTCAGGCACAATGTACCTGTTATGTTTGTGCTTGAAAAGTCCCGATAGAATTTCAAAAAAACCGGCCAAGTGCGAGTCGTACTCGCGCACCGAGGGTTCCGTATCGGTTTTAGACGTATAAAGTGAAAAAAACCGGACCGCAGAACTAAGTTTGTTTGTGAAAGTATTTTGATGATTTTGAAAAAACTGTACTAGTTAGGAACATCGTTTTATTTTTGGTGCCATATTTGAGTCAATTCCTATCAACTCTAATTATTTCAGATTTTTCACTCCGCAAACTTCGGAGATAAGGGGGGGGGGGGGGGGGAATAGTATTTTTTCAGACATTTTTCATCATATGTCGAAAACTATGATACATAAAATTAAATAAAAATATATTTTAAAATGTGCAAATTAAGCCCTTTCATATAATAAATGTCACTTGACCTAGTAACCTCACTTTGAAATTTTGGACCCCCACTCCAGCCCCTTTTGCAATGAAAATAAAAATATTTTTTAAATTTTTTCATGTGCAATAAAATTGGACAAGCATTTTTTATAACTGTTCCAAATTTCAAGTCGATAGCATTAGTAGCTGCTGAAATAGCAGGTGTGACAGACAGACAGACAGACAGACGAAGTCGCACCATAAGGGTTCCTTTTTTACCATTTTGGTACGGAACCCTAAAAACGAGATTGAATTGAATTAAATGAAAAATCAAAAGTGTGGTGACAGTAGAAGTTACACTTTTTTCGGTCTAGTTCTCATTCGGCAAGTGTTTGGAGTGTAACGTGCGATAAGAAACTTCGTTCTAAAACTTCGTTCCTAGAATCTAGATAAATAATAAGTGGTCAGTGTGGTCACGTCATTAATGGATGCACTGTTTTAGATTCTTTAATTTAATTCATTGAGCAGCAGAGATGTCACTAGGGTCAATATTTGAATTTATATTGTGTCTACGTTACGTTTCTTGATAGATAAAAACTGACTCTTTAAATACCTTCTAGAATCTAAAGTAAGAATAATCTCTTATCTCTATTTATTCAAAAAGTATCCTAATACCTACCTCGAAACCAACAATAGTCTGTAACAAATTAAATCATATCTCCGCTACCGACGTCACGTCACTTCGCAGTGAAAACGAAAGTGCGACGGAGAAGGAAAGTGGGCGAAGTGTGCCGAGTGTTGCGCGCGCGCCACATACGGTGTTACGTGGCGGATTGACCTGGATGTTTAAGCTGGTTACTTGGATAAATTGATATAACTACTGTATACTTAATATTGGCCTATTTTTATCCTAACGAATAAAATAATGCGAAAGTAAATCTACCTGTCTATCTGTTATGTAATCACAGTCACTACCGCTGGACTGATTTTGATAAAATTTAGTTAATTTAAACCCTGGCATAAAATAACAACAATTCTCATTCTATGACCATGGTGTAGACTGTAGACCATAGGATACTTTTCATCCGGGTACATAAAGTAGTTCTGTTGTCGACGATGCTCGCAAAACCGAGGCCTTTTTTTATTAGGTTTGTCCGATTAAACTGCCTGGGTTGCGCCATTGCCGCGTGATTGTAATGATGGCTTAGGTTGAATCCAAAAATATTCAAGCACCCCATTCATTTTCGGATCTAGGAATGATGATGCGAGGAAAGCCCTGTCGCTCTTCTTCATCTCTTCTCCTTCGGACTCCTCGTCATACCTCTGCCCGTTACGATGGATCTTTCACTATTCGTGCAGTTCGCCTTTGGAATTCACTGCCACACTCCATACGTGATAGCCCCTCTTTAGATGTTTTCAAGAGAAGAATTAAAGAACATTTCCTATTACCATGACCTATAAATGGATTATGTATGTATTATTTTATTTTATTTTATATTGATATATATGTTTAAGTATTATCTTTATGTACGGTGCAATTTGCACATATTTGTTTAGTTTATATAAGTAAGTATGTATGTATGTTTATAATTAGTATATTATAGCCTGTTGTGCACTTATCTCTATTCTCATGCTCTCAAATCTCTCTATCACTCTAAGGTTTGCTGTAAGAAAACTCAATGTTGAGTTAAGCTCGCCTTTGTACATAAAATCTCCATACAAAAGTTGTATTTAATATTTGTGTGTACAATAAAGAATATGAATATGAATGATACCAATCATACTTTTTTAAATTTAATTGTGTACAATCTAATAAGCACCCCCAACTATGATAGAGTCAGAGAAACCCAATGTTAATTTATGTAGATTATAAAGGTTAAAAAGCTGGTAATGTTCATATTGCCTTAATAATTGTAATCTACATTTTATGGTACTTTTTGAGCGATTGCATTTTTAATGACTGACATCTTACATCAAATTGAGTGCAAACACTACTTTAATTTATGTTATGTGTTGAGTCTATAATTTTGATTTTTATATTAGCACAACCTGCTTGAGTTTTAAATATCACTTAATACGACGTAATAGCAATGTTGCTATAGTCTTGCTATAGGCCACAAAGTTTTGGTATATTAAATTATAAGTTTATAAGAAGTGATTTTTGTTAACAGACAACAGCTTTTCTTCGTTGACCACTTCTAGTGCCACTGCGCTGCGGACTATTGGTTCAAAAACACTGTTAAATGTTCATGGATAAAAACGCTATCTAATAATTAATTAATGCTTCATATTAAAATACCACGTGAATTTTATTTTATTAACGGAAACGGACTCTAACTACGCACTAATCGTGGTTTTAACCGACGATTTAACAATTCACACGCGATCTTAAATGTGCCTTTGTTGTACACAGAAAATTAACACCTATCATTAAAAACGCAATTGTTTTCGGAAATGACAACAATTAACCATAGAGTATTTTGATATTATTTCCTTCCGGATACAAATATGGCGGCATTTTTTTTTAATTGAACAAGGCAGAATGTCCCTACAGCCTTGGTGTGATTAAAAACATACCAGGAAATAAACGAATGAATGAATGTGAGATTACTTGATTAGTTCAGTGGCCTTTTATAATCTGTGACCAATTATATTATGTGATAAGAAACGGATTTAGGTACTTATTGTTCTAAGTTATTCTGTTCCGTTACAATGTCCTAGCCATTAATTTTAAATTAGATTTTTAAGTACTTGTTTTTGAATTCAATCATTGGAATGGGTTCCGGCTTATGGAAGTCATTGCAATATTGTTTGATTTGTGATTTGATAATCTTAATTGAAAATTGAGGTTGGTTATTGCGACTGCTTTTTCAAGTTCAAAAAAATAGCATATACGTTACAAATTAGTCTACATTTCGCGAATGATCTTATGTTCCGGTATTACTGATTTCTTGTAAGTTCAAAGTTATCCAATTCCTTTGACGCACTGAAATAGCAATTTATTTTTTTTATCTCTAATTGGATTCACTTACTTTCCCAATAATTTGCTATCGGCTTTACATTGCTCCAAAATATTTTTCACCATTATGATACTTACATAACTTTAGCATTTTTAAAACGCAAAGAAAGTGCCTATTCATTCTAATAAAGCTGCTGTTACCACCTTACGCCGAATTAGCAAGAAGTGACATTTGACAGCAGAGCACAGACTAGCGCGAACTTTACACAGATTACATAACAACTTTCTATTGTTTACAGTTATTATGTTATAATGTGGAGTAGTCTGCCAATGTATTGTGTAATGTTGCAAGGCTATGGGAGTAAGTTAGTTCTTTGAAGGTGATTATTAATTTTCTATTATGCCAGTCAGTGTGTATTGTCTTTTGGGAAAGGAGGTTTTGTGTTAGTGTATTATTTTGATGGAAATTTTTACGTACGAACTTGTATGTTGGTATTTACTAGGGCGGCTGAGGATTGCTGCATAGAATCATCACAGAGATCTTTGTCTTGGAGCCTGAATGTCAAAAATTAACGAAGTTGATATAACCTCTATTATATTCACATTATTTATTGTAGACACACTAACCTCTCAGGTGTCGCATTACAAAAATACATTAGTAAATACAATTATTTTATGAATATTCTATGCACAAGGGTGAGCTTAACTTAGAACTAAGTTTTCTTACAGCAAACCTTAGAGCGATAGAGAAATAATCATCTTTTGAATCTAAACACTACTTCGTTCAGAATTGAAACCAACCAATATAGGTAATCTTAAATCGACAAAGTAAATAGTTACCAGTGACGTGCCTAAAAGGCAAGCCGAAGCATTTTTTGGCTTTAGAGGGTATTTATGTTAATTTTTCATGAATTTAATTGAGTTAATGTCGTTAATAAAGCAATACGTCACATTACATTAAATTACACACACATTACATTACATTAAAAATCACTCACATTCATGAAAAAAACCGGACAAGTGCGAGTACCTATGCCTCGCACCCTAAAGGTTCCGAAATATGATTGATGGCGCTACTGCATACTTCCAATGGCGCCATTTATGAGCAGATGGCTCCACTTTTGGTCCGGTGACTGACGGCGGACAACAAAGTGATCCTATAAGGGTTCCGTTTTTCCTTTTGAGGTACGGAACCCTAAAAATTAACTTAAATACTTTCTTAAATGCGTAAAAATGCCTCGGGCTTGTCCTCTAGGCAGGCCACTGATATGTACTTGCATAAGCATAGCATAATCGGCCTATAATGTTCCCACTGCTGGGAAACAGGCCTCCTCTGTCTGTGAGAGGGACTGGACCGTAGTCCACCACGCGGACCCAGTGCGGGTTGGTGGACGTCACATGTCTTCGAATTTTTGGTTCTAGGACATGCCGGTTTCCTCACGAGGGTTTCCTTCACCGTTAAAGCAAGTGATAATTAATTTCTAATACGTACATAACTTCGAAAAGTCAGTGGTGCGTGCCTCGGGATCGAACTCGAACCATTCGCCGTGGGAGGCACACGGTTAAACCACTAGGCTATCACTAATTTTTGTGTGTACATACCTCTGTATGTACTATCTCCTACAAAAACAGAATCGATCGATGCCCTAAAAAACACTATCAATAAATCATTCGCGTTCTATCTTCAATTATTCACCCATAACAAATTGTATACAATGCATATTTCACAACGGCTCTAATGCATCGTTTCCTTGCAAATTACTGAGTACTGCACTACAGTTTTTTCACACGAATTCACTGTAATACTGTATGTCCGTTCGTTATGACCTTCTGCGGTTGAGAAATAGCGATCGTGAAATAATTATAATCGATTGTTTTAACTCTTACTTTTATTTGTGGTCGGTCATTTCGATTTCGTTTGGAAACAGTTCCGTAAATGATGGACAGACGCACTGCATATTCCACTGAAGATAAAAACATGAAATTTTAAGGATTATAGTTTCTAATTTCAAAAGTGTTCTATTAAAAAAACTTGCAAATGTTGTTGTTTTGTTCTTATGTAGGTACGAGGACTTAATAAATAGCCAAATAATAATCTTATTTTAGAACAGTTATTAGCTTCTATAATACCCATAAAATTTTAAAATTCGCAAATAGTCATCAACTTTTTTTGTTGACTAAGTATACGCTAAGGAAGGGGTTTAGTTTATCTGTTTCTTTGCCCAAATTAAATATATAATTATGTATTTAAAACTGCATAATTTGATTAATCTATGGAATCGGATTTCTTGCAATTTCACGTGTCCGTTCCACATTCTTATTACTCACATCGATACATAATCGATTTGTAATCGATGCCTCATGCATCACTCATTCGATTTCGGTAATCAATAATAGAGATGAATAATCGGAAGAAGTGACTGATATTCTTCAAAACAATCTTGAACTAAATTATGTATTTATAAAAGTATGGACTGTTTTTATAATTAATGCTAATAAAAGCCTACAGATTGTTCCAAATCCGGAGACTGTGGACGTTGTGGACGTGGTTTGTATGTAATAATAAAAGAATAACACCCATCATAATGTCATAACTACCTAGATTTGTTGTAAGAAACGAGCACTTCAAAGTTTGTTAAGCAATCACAAAGGTAAATATTGTTTAGATAAAGATATTTAATTTTTATTTACAAAAATATGCAATTAGCATTAGCTTATACTAGGTAAGTCTGTCTGTAGGGTGCCAAAAACTAAACAAAACCAACGTCATTCTTTTCAAAAGATTCTAAAGTTGCTTTGTACTTTAAGTAAACTGATCTAAGAAAGCTCTGCATAAACTTTCGACTACTATAAATCATATTCCTCATACTATTTAATTATTCGTTAAGAAAAACTTCAATAATCGATTTTGATCATCAACTCAAGACAAACTAACGATCCTCCTCCGACCCTGAGACTATCGATTAAACTTTAAGCCTCATTATCCTTTCAGCATATCCGATTTAAAAATCGATTAAGGTACCCGATTATCGATAATCGTACAGCGTTCCGATGCGAGTGGAAAGCCGGCTGACATTCGACATGATAGCAGCATGGCCGCGTAGCCGACCTTGCTCCAGAAACGGAACGTTTCACAACATGCTGGGAAAATATGCCTCATAGAACTTGTGTTATGGGTTTCGGACAAAGATTTTGTGATTATTCGATTTAGATTGTACCTATACATGAATGCAATATCGTTATACTAGCCGAATTCCAATTAAGAAATGTTTAATAAAGGCAAATTTTGCACGGATATAGGCGGTTCCTTATGTTGCAATGCTTTAGGATTAGGAAATGCTTTACTGTTTAAGTGTCAATTTAAGTGATACCTAGCTTTAGTTATTTATAACGGGCCATAAACTCGCATTTAAGCGTGAGAAAAGCGGAGTTACCATCATAAAGTTCGCGGTTTTTTATTTTTTGTAGTAACTTAAGATGCTTGTCCGACGTGGCATCTTTAAAAAAAGAGGTTTTATTCCAGTAGACATGACGTATTTATTCGCAAACTTTTCCATAAAAATGAAAATAGGCACAAGAATCATTATGATTTACAACTTTATTGATTTGACGCGAATATAATAACTGTTTTTACGCCGAAGTCTGTTCTTTAATCAATTTTACATTTTTTATTTGCAATCGGATCCTTTTGATTGTTAAAGGATCAATTTTGATGTTATGTCAAAGTTTGAATACGTTAAACTATTGAACGAATGCTATACAGCCAATCACAGAAGTTCTAGAGTATTTTGTTCAGCGTCAACATTGTACTTACGCAGGGCATAGAACGCAAGAATGCAGCAATGTATAAGGCGCCAAGCCCAACACCAGAAAGGCGAGAGAGAGGTCATGAGTTCGCACTCCACTTATCTATACTAATATAATAAGGTTGAAGAGTTTGTTTGAAAGTTTGAACTCGCTAATCTTTGTAACTACCAGTCGGATTCAAAAAAATCTTGTTGTATATTGACAGCCAGGTTTGTGAGGAATAGTATAGGCTATTTAACAACACGCTAGGACCTTTAGGAGCCGAGCAACGGGGGTAAAACCGCGGGGTACAGCTGCGGGGAACAGCTAGTGGCGTGCTTAGAGGGCAAGCCCGAGGGTATTCTCATGGGTGTAAGTGTTTTTTATTGTACGCTATTGCCTTAATAACGACATTAACTTATGAAAAATTTACATAAATACCCTCGAGCTTGCCCTTTAGGCACGCCACTGGGCACAGTTAGTTGTATTATACATATGAAAGAAAACTCTCCTAGCACTAGGATTGACTCGATCGATCGTCAAGTTGGATGGTTTGCACGCACCTTACGCCCTTACAAAGCATACCAACATCAAACCACGTCCGTTCAAAGGAATGCATTGAACCTATTCCTTAATATTCCGCCAGTAGGGCTAGCAGGCGTTTTCCTTTCATTGTAAACAGTATCATTGTTCTGGGGTCATTGTTCTGAAGTTTTTGCATGCAATTCATACATCTACATACAAATGAAATTCTCAGCGGTGTGTGATACATTATGTAAACTTTGTTAGATGGTGCGATGTTCCATTTGATTGGTCTGAGGCCCTACACAAGTTACTTTTCTGTTAGAGTTAGCGTCAAACGCTACGGATAAAATGTATGGAAGTGACATTTGTGGGTCACGTGACTTTTCCGCAGGTAATGTCATTGACATACATTTTGTGCTTATCGTTTGGCGTGAACGCTAACAGAAAAGCAACTTGTCTAGGGCCTCTGTTGTGGTGCAGTTCTCATAAATTCCTGCGTATAACTTTGGGTGTCACACGATCAAGTTTACTGTTCAATTTGCATGTGGCTTGTGCCTTAATCCAATTAACACTTCGTCCATATGTTATCGTGGTACTCGTATATAAAAATAAACTTGGTGATATCGTGTCGTAAATTATAACTGTAAGGTTGGAGGCATTGAGTTAGATACTTGTATTAGTCTCCGATAGATATCGCTAAAAGTCATAAGAGGTGTGACATGGGAGATTCAGATTCAATGAAATAGACTATCAGTAATTGGTCAATCTGATTTAAGAACTCCGTACCCGAAAGGTACCTTATAACTAAGCCTGCGCCGTCTGTTTGGCCGTTCGTCTATTACAGGGCTGTATAGAATATATGAACCGTAACAGCTAGCCTCAGATCATACAAACAAGGAGATGTGCCAAGGCGCTATCAAGGTTGATGCCTGATCTTGAGCAAATTGCTCATATTAAAAACGTACGCGCTGGCGACGAACCGAACACGATCGATGGTATAAATACAGTGTTTTCGTTCAGTGCTAGTGTTGAGTGACGATTAACAGTGTTAGATTGAGGGTGTGCGGAATGTTTAATGCGTGGGAGATCTTTTTATTCACAAGGAGCGCTTAATTATGCGCGTAATTGTGTCAAAAAATGTACTAAGTGGCATCAGTTGTTCCCGTACTGATATGCTATGATGGCATATCTCCTTGTTTCTATGATCAGAGCAGCTAGCCAATAAAAAAAATCACAGAATACGTGTAAGAAACGGAATCCTTAGTGCGCGAGTTAGACTCGCACATGGCCGGTTTTTCTGGTTTACCGATTAAACCCAGGACCGGAAGCAACTATGCGCCAGTTTCTACAGTCCCATCATTTCCTAAATAGGTACCCTTTAATCTCTGTACTTAAATCATTGTTAGTCATAAGACAATGGCGTCGGCGTGTCATGATGATTCTCTGATATTCTAACAAGCATTGTATTGTTCTTTCTATACGTACCGTCACTTTTAATGTCATGCCTTTTCTTTATAAATGTACCCTGATCCTATGTACGAGTATATTGTGTAAGTTAGCAGTGTTTCGAATGATATCCTCTATTTTTTTTTGCATTTTAAAGACCAGTTTCAAAATCGTCACCGACGCAGCCAGGCGCGGTCGCAACCGAAGACTTTGGGTCATACCGATTAATGGCAACGTGCTATACCGTGAATTACCGTCTTTAGCACATTTTTTATGGGACCATGACCCCTACAACCCTCCGCCCCCCTCGGACCGCCACTGGAGGCTACTCTGGGGATCACTGGCGTTATGACTTTGTTGTTTTCATAAATAAGCCAGAAAAACAGTACTGACTGGCTGACTGATAGACAACACATAGCCTAAACCGGTGGACGTAGAGATTTGTTGGAGGAAATATTCCTTGAGTACCTACCCTAGAGGTGTACTACGGCGGGATTTTTTCAAATTCCATCCCTCAAGGGCTGAAAAGGGGCGATAATGTTTGTATGAAAAAAATAACGACATTAACCTCTTGTTCGTCAGTTTGATACCTTAGTCGTTGAACTATTGTCGCTAAAAAATACGCACTATGTTTGATAAGCCTAAATTCAATCCTCAATTTATTGGTCTATATTTGGAGCTACAATGAATTTAGACGTTGACACGTGCCATGTAAATCAATTTGAATGTGTGAAGTGATAGCAATCTAAATAATGAAAACAATAGAGAACTGCATACAATCGTTTAGTAGGAACTGAAAGTCTATTTGTATTGAACTGTAATACAAGTGTGTCTATGCGTGGGTATATTTATAACATATACATACGACAAAATAACTTGAAAATTTGCGATGGTACAGCCAAGTACCTACCAGCTTAAGGGATTCAGAGGAGTTCATTGAGAAACGTGCCAAAAAGCTCATCAGTAGCAACACCTTTCAGACTAAGCTCCAAAGTCTTGAATATCGACGATAAATTGCTAGTCTATCGGTTTTTTAACGGATACATTTCGGAGAGTGTGCTTCGGATCTGGATGACTAATCCCTCCTATCTCTCTTCTATCTCTATTTTGTTCGCATGCCAGAAACACGAAAAAGTGACATCGTTTCATAATTGATGTACCAAAAACCCGAACAAAGTGCTTTAATTTTACTTTCATTGTGAATATCGCCAAACAGTGGAAAGCGCTGCCGGAGTGGGTCTTTCCCGATAGTTACAATCTGGGTGTCTTCAAATCGCGAGTGAATCGGTTTCTTCTACAAGCGTGGTCCATCGTAGACCACATTATCGTTTA
The DNA here is from genome assembly GCA_948465475.1 of Thalpophila matura. Taxonomy (NCBI): domain Eukaryota; kingdom Metazoa; phylum Arthropoda; class Insecta; order Lepidoptera; family Noctuidae; genus Thalpophila; species Thalpophila matura. Next base: position 5,923,371 of record OX419198.1, on the reverse strand, counting down.
ACCTCAGGCCTGGTGGTGGTCAAACGCAAGCCTATCATATAAAAATTATAATAAAAATAATACACAACAGAATCTATTACTAGACAGCCATTAAATAAATTGAATTGAAATCGATTATTCGATTGGATAATCCAGATAATTTAAACCTAATATAAATACCATTGGTGATTCAGATGCACCCAACACTATTTTTCCCACATACATTATTAATTTATTACGTATTCATAGACAATAACTCAAGTCACTATTCATCTTTATATGAGACATTACTGTATCAATTCACTCGTCAATCAAAATACTATCTTTTCAACTCATTATGTAATGTAATGTATCTTATCTTTAACACCATCGCAACAAACTAAATTGAACTCTGAAACAATACTATAAAGGTCATATTTGATTGTACTTATGTCTATTGTTCGCTGCTTTCTAAACGAACCGACAGCGGAATCGATTCAATGATGTTTTAATTAATCGAATGATTTCGAATCGTTTTGCTATTGTGAATCGATGGTCGGATCGATTGGAACAAATTACCTTCCTTTGTTGCGCATGGCAACTGTCTGCATCGATAATGTAACATTTAACTCATTAACAATTGCACTAGATGTGCATTCTTGTTAAAGGTCGGGAGATAAATTCTAATATAAACACTACTTCATCGGGGTTTACAAACAATTTTTTTATTCGTCTTTGGATTCGTCTAACTTATAGACGAATCTTGTAATCGGTTTTTCACTGAGTTAAAATATTGCATAGTCGTATTAAACATCAGCCTTACCACAAAAAAGATAAACATCTGATAAACGCGAATGATACCAACAATAATACACACTTGTTTTAGACAAGTTTGTGCTTAAACAAGTGCCTATTATTTTTGGTAGCATTCGTGTTGAACACATGTTTATCTTTTTTGTAGTACGGCCCACCTAGTTCTAATGCATAATTTCTATCAGCTAATTAATTGCAGATTCATTAATTATAGAACTGTCACAAATTATTTTAGTTTGTAAACAACGGAATCGGCACTATTATTCAGCCTCAACATTAGAGTAGGTACCAGTGGCGAAGCGTGAGGGGAAGCCGGTACAATAAAATAGTAATAAAATTATGAATAACTCCGTTTTACTATGTCATACCTATTGTTTATTAACTGTATTTACATATTTTTAATAAACAAATAGGGATGACACAAATAAAACGGAGTTATTCATAATTTTGTTACTATTTTAATGTACCGGCTTCTCTTCACGCTTCGCCACTGGTAGGTGTACCAGTAGCGAAGGGTCCCTACAATACGATTCCTACCGACTTTCCTTTGAAAAATAGCACAGGCAGTATTGCCTACTTTTATTAATTAGCTTTTTGTGGTCAGCTAAGCAATTATAGCTCAGGCTTACCACTTAATTATCACTTGCTTTAACGGTGAAGGAAAACATCGTGAGGAAACCGGCATTTCCTAGAACCAAATAATTCGAAGACATGTGACGTCCACCAACCCGCACTGGGCCCGCGTGGTGGACTACGGCCCACTCCCTCTCACAGAGAAGGCCTGTGTCCCAGCAGTGGGAACATTATAGGCCGATTATGCTATATGCTTATGCTTACCACTTATAAAATCTAACCCTTTACCACTGGTAGGTACTGTGGGCAGCGGAAAGGTTGCGTATAGTAATTTATACAAACATAACTTCGTGAGCCCATACATACCATAATTTATGATGATAATTCGATACCTTTGGGTTCAAAGGGCGTAAAGGCCATTTTGACCAAAATGAGATTTGAACCATATAATCGATACCTTTAGGCCCAAATTTCATTTTTGCCAAAATGGTCTTTACGCCCTTTGAACCCAAATGTATCGAATTATGGTTATTTAATAGAGTATCATGACAGCGCCGGCAGCTCGTGATAAACGTGACAGGTGACGTGACAGGCGCCGCTTCCTATCGCAGTTAATTATAACTGCAGTTATGCCATTAATGCTAATGCTAACTTAGGATTAGCTTCCTCAGTTAATCTGCCTTTTACTTTATTAAATAAGAATGTAACTGTAGCTGGTATTCTAGTAATCTTGTTTATAAAACCGCATATTAGAAATGTGTCTTAGTTTTCGGACACAATAAATTCAAAATGTTTTAATCATTATCTTCTATTATCCTATTAAAAAACCTAAACGGTGGACCCAGAGAATGTAAATTTGGAGGAAATATTTGTTGAGTAGGTACTCTAGAAATGCACTAAGGAAGGATTTTTTGAAATTCCATCCTTAAGGGTGATTAGGGTGATTTTATAGTCATGCCACGGGGTCTCATCAGGAACAAAGTAACATTTGTTGAAATAACTCATAATAGATGGCATTATATGTATCGATTTGTTATTGAAGTTTGTGTAGAATTGAGAACATGAAAAAATACATCATGAAAAATATTTGTTAAAGTTTTGAAAAATGCTTTAGGCACGGAAAAATGTATAGCCCGAAGATAGCCCGCGCTAAATCAGTCACATTTCTTTGTATGAGATGAGGCATCTGTACGTATAGTGTTATAATTATCTGTGGACATGCTGACCGTCAGCGCGGGCAGCCAGCACGGCTCGTAAGCCTATACAATCGCACGCGTTTCACTATGAAAATGTACAAGACTGTAAAATCACCGTAAAAGAGGTGGTAAAGTTTGTATGAAGAAAATAACGACATCATGTTGTTTTCTGGTATTGCAGATTTCTATAGGCAACGAACACTTACCGTTGGGTGGGCCACCTGCTTGTTTTCCATTCAACAAAATAAAAAAAAAAACTTTACTTCGAAACAAAATTTTGAACTGAATAGAAAAACTATGAGCGCGTTGATGTCTTTTACTCTACTAAAACGAAAAAAGATTGTGCATGTTTTAAACATTTTTATAGTATTAAAATATGACCTAAATAAATAATTCCAACAACAATTTAATTCATAAATTGTTGTTTAACACAACAACAATAATTCAGTTGTTCTAAGAAATGCCTAGATTATTATGTATCAACAGCGAAATCTATGCGAGCGTCCTTCGCTGTACCAACATTGTAGGCAAACGCACTGCAACCTTGGTGAATGCGTTGTGGCGTAGCGTCAGCAAATACGACGCACGTTTGCTTGTAGTGTTAGCAAATAAATCAGTGATGATTCTGTGAATAAAACAGGTTACAGGTGAGATGAGATATTTTATGGGTAAAATCGGTTTTAAACAGTTTTTTTGTATTGATTTACTATGTCTTCTGTCTATACATATAAATCAGTACCGTGACCGTGAAGTGCATTAAGACGGATTCTTTTAAATTCTATATTTTAATTCTATAGGGGTTAACAAAAGTTATGTCAATCCAACATACCCCTATAGAAAGTGTGACTGTGTGTCATGTTAATTTCATAATATCGTGTTAATCTCATTCATATTATTATTATACTTACATTCTTTGTCAGGAACTGAAATGACCTTTTTAACAAACCGGTTAGTCATAATTAATATTAAAGTTACGTAAACTACTAAACATAAAAAAAATCATACATTATTCTTTTAACGAAAACAAATGTCAACTTTTGACCTAAACCACAGATAATATAATACTATACGTACAGATGCCTCATCTCATACAAAGAAATGTGACCGATTTAGCGCGAGCTATCTTCGAGCTATACATTTTTCCGTGCTTAAAGGATTTTTCAAAATTTGAACGATTATTCATGATGTATTTTTTCATGTTCTCAATTTTACATAAACTTCAATAACAAATCGATACGTATAACGCCATCTATCATGAGTTATTTTAAAAAATGTTCCTTTGTTCCTGATGAGACCCCGTGCCTAAACTAACATATTTTAGCCTAAATTAATTGTGTCTCTTAACTTTAACCTTTTAGGGTTCATCATAAAGATAGGTAACCTCTCTGTTAATTATACCTACCCATAATATATGTTTCAATATGAAATCTTTCTTTAATTTATCAAATTGTTTTGAAAATATGAAATAATAGCATTTGATTTATATTTTCATTTATCTCAAAAAAAAATGACACTTACATGATACATACAAGTGGTTATGCAGACGGAATAAATAAATTTAATTTAACCATGTGTTCCATTTCTCAGATTTCTATCACAAGCAAAAAATCAACGATCGATCGACGTATCCTACGGAATTCAACCCGTACCTCCAACACGCACTTGGCAGCTTTTTTTCTAAAAGTGTTGACTGATGAAAGCTCACGCGCTGTTTAAATAACATACAAAAGCTTTCTAACGTAACCTTGCACGTTTAGTCTTGCTATTCCGTGACTCATTACTACCAAGATCGGTTCAGTTTCGCAACACCCTGTATATGCCCTTAGATACAAACCGCAATTGGTTTTCAACCTTATGAGCACACAATTAGATTTCAATATCAGTTATTCTAATTTTAGAATTCTGTGTCAATGGAATTTAAACTTTGTTTTTGTTTTGTTGTAGTATTTTTTACATTGAATGGTGTTTGGAATTGCATAAATTAAACTTCGAAGAAATTTCAACTTTATATGTTTTGTATAAAGGTTGATTATTCTTTAAAGTTTATGCTGGAAGTGAACGTAAACAGAAGTGGCATACGGAAAAATGGTTAAAATTTTCGTATTGCAGTACAAATGTAATTAAATATGTAACGGAGTGGTTTGTGGTCGGTAATAATAACAATGCAAAATGTTGGGTCGTGTGTTTTGTTGGAGTTCCTCAGTTCTCTGGTAAATCACTACATAGTATAAAACAAAGTCGCTTCCCGCTGTCTGTCCATATGTATTCTTAGATCTATAAAACTACGCAACGGATTTTGATGCGGTTTTTTGAAATAGAGTGATATGTCATAGAAAGGTTTATATGTATAATACATCCTGAATAACGCGGGCGAAGCCGCGGGCGGTAGCTAGTCTAAATTGTAAATTGTAGAAAGGATGAGTAGTATCCAATTCTGTTGTCGCAAAATAACGTATGGCGTTGACTGCAAGCTGCAAATAGGAAATGGTACTTTGATTTAATTCTGAGTCTTAAAACAGGGAACTTTTCAGTTTAAAGCAATGTCATTAAAAAGAAAGATGTGGTTAACGCACTGAAAAGTCATCAGTCGATATAATACCAGTGGATTTTTCCTTGTAAAATTACCTTCCTAAGGCCAAAACAGATCTTTTGGTATAATGCCTCATTTCGTCCTTTGAAAACTTAAAAAAAAGAAACAAAAAAAACCTATTTAATTTCACATCTACGTCGTAATTGGTACAAAAATGAAGCTTACAATTAATGCCTAATTAACCTTCAATCCTGCTTACCACATACCTCTACATCGGAAGTAATCGGAAATATTCGTACGTGGGACGTTCGGCTATCTTCGGCCAACTCCGGCCATTGTTCGACCAGTCAACCTCGACTCACTGATCCAGTTATGATATAACCGTAGAACTAGATTAGATATAGTTGACACACTGCCTTATCATTGTGACGTAATGATAATGAGAGCAAAATTTTGTAATAATTATTTTAAGTACTTAATTATAACGTTGAGAAATTAAGTTTTAGTTTAATTAATGATAGTGGAGCAGTGGACCAGGTTAATATTTTAACATAACTTGACGCCTACATACTTCAAATATTTATACAGAGTGTCCCATTTTGAGTGGTTTAACAGAAAGCCCCGGTAAAAAGACATGTCTAGCTATCAGGGCCCCAATTCTGCTATTTCAATAGTGTATGAATGGTGTCATAATGACACCAGAACGGTCAAAACCTAAGCGCTCATTGGCTTAGAGTAAGACTATCTGTTTCGTCATTGGTCAAAACGATGTCATTGATAGACCATTCTGACAAGATTACGACAATTGTATTAGCAGACTTGGGCCCCAGTATGCAGCATCATTTTGGAGAATTTCTCACGAAGAAGAATTTCTTGGGAAGCTCTTATTTCAATTGTCATCTCTATTCAATGTCATACAAATGACAAGTTGTTTATTTAAGAGGTGTTTATAAGGGCCTAGGCCTAGCCTAAGGCCTTTGTCGACAGAGAAGCTGTTAAAGATAAACAACCGTTTGCCGATGATTTAATTTAAATGCTAAAAGGTAGCTTAGTAGTTACATTTGTTTGATTTTATTCAGTAATTTTAGGCATATAATTAGTGAACACTTAGTTATTGTAAGAAGTTGTAACAGCAATAAAGGCTTATTTATTTATTTATTATTTATTAATTATAAGTAAGGGAGTAAATTCTTGCCGATATCGTTTTCTGAGTCTCGCACACCTACATATTCTGATAGCTAAGAAAACCAAAATAAATTAATATTCACCAACATTAGAATAACAGAATTTTAACAAAACTAAACAAGAAAACATAAGTTTATGCCTTTTAACTCCTACTCGATCGGTCCATTAATTCAACATTGCCCCAAATATGGCGGCTAGCGTCAATCCAACGTATAAATCTGGAAATATTATTGAGAAAGGACTGCGCCAAGTACTATTGACCTCCCTCAAGGTTTTCGAGTTTCGCACTGGTGACATTCAAACATACAGCGATACGGATGTGGTGTTACAGTTATTGTTCGCTACAGGTGTGGTTATACGAGTGTTGTGTTGAAGTGGGTGTTGGAGTATGCTTAAAAATCATGTTGTAGATAGGTGTAAAGAGCTTCGGCAGTATGTAAAGATCATGTAAAGAATGTATGAATTGTGTTGAATTTAGAAAAATAATACATAATGATTTTATGGATTAACTAGCTGTTCCCCGCGGTTTTATTTCTCATTAATCTGGCTATCATATACAAAAATAATTTTCCGAACCGACAAACAAACAAACTCTTCAGCCTTATAATATTAGTGGGTATATACTTAGATAAATTATAAAGAACTTCGAACCCTGATCCTTAGTAATCACTCATCCAAAAGGATATTATTCCTAAAGCTGCTAAAAGTTTACGAGTGGGGAATTTTGATGTGCAAAAATATTTTTATTATCCTTGATTGGTTTGCCTGATAACAGGTTTAACTTCAAAGTAAGATTAAGAATAATCCCATGTTACAACTATCCGAATCCCTTTGTTAATCGGATATGCATAGGTATTTGAAACGATATTGATTTTTAATTTTATCAAAACGATTGTGATGAGACCAAAATAAATGCTCAGCTTGAAATTGACTTCAAAAACATTTTAAAATACAAATTCAACGGCGGATCCATTCTTTATATCGTTATTTTTCTCTTATCAGATTTGAATAACAAACATTTTCAGATTTGAATAACAAACAAATTATTAAAAACTAATACCAACTGTTAAAGCAAAAATAATAACAAAACCTTTTCCATCTTTCCAGATTCACGAGCACATGACTCCAGACGAGCTACGAAGCGTCTTCCACGTAGAGCACCACACCATGGTGCCAAAATACCACCTTGTGCAACTAACCCACCACCTCGCCAGACGGCACATCGCTGGCAACCACCACACCAACACCCTCATCCAGGGCAAGAGCAAAATCCCCCACGAAAAGACCTCCAAAAACCCATGGAAGACAGAGACCAGTCCACCCTCCTTGCTAAACGATGAAATGTTCGCCAAAGCCAAGGAGAACATAAAAGACGTAGATATCATAGGAGATTTAAATAACACAGTGAGTGTCAATTTCAATGTAACAAATTCTAGTGAGATCAGTGATAGTGATAATGTGTTAAGTGATCTTGAAAGGCTAGTGGAAAGCCAGGAGTTGGATGTGCATAAGATAGATCTGGAGGCGTTTGGTAAAATGCTGAAACTGGTGCTGAAGAAACAGGAGGGTTTGCTCAAGAAGGATGGGTTGAGGATGTGGAAGGCGCATCAGAACGAGTCGCAGCCTCATGGGGTGGATTATGAGGAACTGGTTTCGGTAAGTGTTTTTATTTTCTCTATTGTTTTTCGCGTGTACGAGTATAAGCAATTGATGGTGTCTGGGCTTTCTTTTAAATAAATGCAAGTTTTAATATTCGATTATATAGAAGATACCCCTCTATCATCTGAAAATGGTTAGTAGAAGCTGGATGAAGGTTTCAACTACTTAATTTCAGTTCAAAATAAGAGCAGCTGTTCAAAATCTCGTAGAGCTTACATACCATTGATGATTTCAACTCTTATTGTTGACTCCTCAATTTACATATCACTTTTAAAATTTACAAAATTCATAATATGAATAATCGATTCACATTCCCATGAGATAACAATCGTTCACCCATATACGGTTATTATCGAGTGAAAAGCGAAAATCGAATCGATATCGTTCGGAAATAGTAAACAATGCGGAGAAGTGACAACACTAATTATAACGTACACGGCTAATAAGAGGTCGGATTAATTAGGGCTGACACGCAAACTAGAAAATAAATTATTTATCTAATATTATAAAGCTAAACAGTTTTTTTGTTTTAACGCGCTAATCTCTGGAACTATCCGTCGGATTCGAAATGCGCCTGCCACACACTCGACGAGTGGCATGGAAAGTAGCGAGGAAAGGAGGCAGAGACATAGGGCGGGTTGCTTCAAACCATCTGTATTCGTAAGTCAGTACGTAATCGTTAAGTCAGTATGAAATTGTCGTACAAGCCGCCATATTTTACGGTAACAGATACGTAACTGTAAGTTGAAACAACATGGCCATAGTGTGGCAACATTACTCGTCATGCCACACGTCATGCTCCTCCTCCTCTCTCTCTCTCTCTCTCGTCTCGTCCGGCAGAGAGGGCAACATCGCGGCAAATCACGGCAGCGCGAGGAGCATAGCGATGAGCAGCGCAAGGAGCATAGTCTGGCAGGCGCAAAACATTATTTTTGTCTATACACGTTACGACTCTTAAGAGCCGAGCAACGGGGATAAAACCGCGGAGAACAGCTTAATCATAAAACATTTAACAAGCGTGTTTGAACAATTCTTGCCCTGTAGTCGAAAAAATACAGGTTGATATTTAAAATCAGGTTAAGATCCGTTATAATTTACAATTGCAATATTGATCGTAACTCTTTGTAATTGAAACTCGATTTATCAGCATAAAAACTAGTAGAATTTAAAAAAATAACTCATTCCCCTTCCTTTTGCGTAGTCGGATTATAAGTAAAATACGTATGCAATATACGGAAACAATTTGAGAACTATAATAATTAATTATATTTTCAAGAAAACCTGCGGAAATAGGTTTGTTTGTATCATGCTTTTAGGCATCGGTCATCCTTGTTTTTTGGCTCCCTAAAACTTTCTTTTGGTTTTGACGTACATTATACATATATTCTTTAAAGGTGGATACCCGATTTGTCCGAATCGACCGGATCGCGCTGACCGAGTCGAACGATTTCATACAAAGAATTCTAAAATTCGGTTCGGTCGACTAGTTCGCCTCGTTCGGCGCTGATAAATATGCATCAGAGGCAAATTATGTATAACTCCACCTATTTGTTTATTCAAAATAGGTAAATACAGTTAATAAACAATAGGTATGACATAATAAAACGGAGTTATTCATAATTTTGTTACTCTTTTATTGTACCGGCTTCCCCTCACGCTTCGCCGCTGATATGGATCCAGCTTTAGGGTCAAATCTTTCTCAAATCATATCAAGCATAACTTAACACATACATAACGTTGTGTAACAGCCCTACATAAGCTAATTGTTCTATAGCGGATGATACAAAAACGCGGGCACCTGTTTGTCTCTGGCGCATGGCGGTGAAAGCGGCTTTCCCACGGAGGTCTTATCTAACCGTGAAGTTGCATCTCAGTGTACAAAGAACTGGCTTAGGGGTTGAAAAAAAATAGTTTATATTTTCTTTGGCATAAAGATTTGCTCAAGAAACTGTTATCTTAGACCACAGAATACAACAGAAGGATGACTTTGACCGTTAAATAAATAGCGATTCTTGTGACAACGCAATAAAGTGTAATTCAGCTCGTACCTGCGTGGCTAAAATTACATACAAGATAGTTTATTTCTACCGCGTAACTCTATCTCTTCTAACGTGGCGTAAACCCACTGAATTGGTCTCCCCAGGAATTCGCACCGATGTACTTGTAGCTTGTAGCCAAAATAACCTGAAGGGTTATTTTAAACGACACCGTCACAAGCTTCTTACGTAATGTGCGGAGTGTGCCAGGTTTGCTTACACTTCGACAATCTGTATTCAATTAGCTCGGTCTATTGCAGTCCATGGCTGGACATAGGCTCTCGCAAGTTGCAGCACAACCCCCGATTCTTCACCTTCCGCATACAGCCTGTTCCAGCCGCTTTTTTGAGGTTTTGGGTACTTCGAGCTGGAGCAAGTCCCATACGTTACGTTTTGTCGAAAGTGGTTTATTTAATCACACTTCTAAAAACTGCTTCGTTGGTCTTGTGGACACCTGACTGCTGTGCGTGGGATCCTGGGTTTGATCTGTGGGTCGGGCAAAGTGTTTTTGGGAAATTTTCAGTAACTGCCTGGAGTCAGAATTTGTATTCAGTTAATGGCAATAGACTCGCTCCTTAATACATGGAACGTAAACTTATGTGACGAAATATGAATGTGTACTATACACCTCTGCTTAACCATTTGGGGAATATAGGAGTGATGTTTGTTATGTTCTACAATTCTACCGAATTATGACAACATTATCCCCAATAAATCTTATGAACGCAACAGATGTTTGAAAAAACAACTTTTATTACAAATATCTTTTGTATGTCTGTAATAGTTACAAGCAATCCGGCTTGTCAAACTATTAATTAATACATAACTTGGTTTGATTACATAAGTTATGTACGGTGCCATAAAAGTTAAACAATAAATTGAAGTTAAAATCGTATACAATAACAATCTAGGGTTTATCTAAGGTAATCTGAACAACCTTGTCGTGTTAATATTTGACGCCTTAAATTGCGACAAGTGCTTTAAGGGATAAGATGGGACGCACACAATCTTGTTAAGGTATAATATCTAAACGCGGCGGTCAAAAGAACTCACAAAAGTATTTTTAGGGTTCCGTACCGGAAAAACGGAACCCTTATAGGATCACTTTGTTGTCCGCCGTCAGTCACCGGACCATAAGTGGAGCCATCTGCTCATAGATGGCGCCATTGGAAATATGCAGTAGCGCCATCTATGATCATATTTCGGAACCCTTAGGACGCGAGGCATACTCGCACTTTGTCCGGTTTTTTTTTGGTCAAATGACTTATGTTCTTTTGGCCGCCGCGTAAGAACTTAAATATTTTTGTTGGTTAAATTACTTAAGTTTTTTTAGCCGACGCGTCTAGATATAGTACCATAAAGCTGAGAAAATATTCTGTAAATCAGTAAAAATCATAATCTGAGCGGATAATAAACAGTATTTATTTTGCACTCTGCGTGTTAAGGATCTCAATTTTAGCAATATAAGTAATTATAATTAGTTAATTACATATTTAACAACTTCTGAAAGAACATTTGCAGTTTTGGCCTTGATATGGTACAGTAATAAAAGCTTAACCAAAAATAACAATATATCTTAATTGCTCTTTGCCTAATTTATCTTAAAGATTAAGAATTTAAATCAAAAATCGAAATAAATAAGAAATAAAATGATTATACCGTTGACATTTTGAAAAAAAACAATAAAACAAAAACGGGTGCATGCTGGCTGGTTCTGTGCTGGCTGGCGCGTGCTTCCACAGAATATCATGTCGACAGCAACTAAAACCTTTGAATTGAGAACTCATTAGTCGCGCTGTACTTCATTGGATCATTCACACCATACTTAACCTCACTGTCACAAATACGATAATTTCTCTTTAATCCAATTACGTACAAAAACAAATAGAAAATGAATTTAAATACTCTTGAAATACTCGATCACACCAAACTAATTTCATATCTGTACCGACATACACAATCTGAAGCCCAGCGTTCTATGGGCGTCTGCCGTGTCCTTTGTAGTAATTGTTTTAAAAAGATAAGCAAACTTTTTATTTTATTCTTTTTCTTGATATTTTTCTACAGATTCTGTGTTACTAAGAACACCGCATTGCGGTGGACCCAATAGCACCAAAAGGATCATCGAGAAACATAAAAGCTGAATAAAACACAGAATACTTATTAGACAAGTTTAATTTAAAGAACATTTCAAATAGGAAAGAAAATAGTCCCAGAAACACATTTCCAGGCGCTTAAAAAAGTAGGATCTCCATAACTTGAAAGCAGAAATGACAATACTCAGTAGTTTAGCTAGAAAAACAATTGCGTGGTTATTCTGCCACCCAAAAACTCGTAGTGTGCGCACTGCCTTATAGTGTAAGCAAAATCCTATTCTACTGTTTTGTATTCTATAACGCAGTTTAATTTGCGAACTAGAGCAGTTTTGTTATTATAATATAATTTAATTAAATATATTTGACTTTATTATGTTAAGGTGTGGTGTTCTCAAAAACGAAATAGAGATTTATATCAACAACATAATTGATACTTACACTTTTTGAGTAGTAACATTTTACAGTAACATAAGTAATCGTTCATTGTTGTTATCATTATTAAAAATAATAAAATTATCTTACAAATTAAAGATCGGTAGGTAAATCTTTATTACTAACAAAATCCTAAAGAATCAACTAAATTAGTCCGATCCCTAAGGTCAGCTGCAGTCGTACATAAAATCAAATCATAGTTCGAATTAAAATTAGCATATTATCTCAGATATTGACGTTTTTGATGTCTGCCTAGATCTAGTTCTAGTTCTTAATAGACTTTATTAGCATAAATACATAATGCAGCCGAAAACGGTGTCAAAAGTACTAAAACGAGTTAGAACATTTGGATATAGATATATTTAGTTTACCTTGATCGTAAATGCACTCAGATCGATTCAAATACCTAGATCGAGGTTAGGATTCGTGTTCGGAATCTAGGTTCTAGATTTTCAAGTTTGCTTTGATCTCAGATCATAGAAACAAGGAGATGTGCCAAGGCGCTATCGAGCTTGATGCCTGATCTTGAGCAAATTGCTCATATTAAAAACGTACGCGCTGGCGACGAACCGAACACGATCGATGGTATAAATACAATGTTTTAGTTTAGTGCTAGTGTTGAGTGACGATTAACAGTGTTGGATTGAAGGTGTGCGGAATGTTCAATGCGTGGGAGATCTTTTTATTCACAAGGAGCGCTTAATTATGCGAGTAATTGTGTCGAAAAATGTACTAAAAGTGGCATCAGTTGTTCCCGTACTAATTTGCTATGATGGCATATCTCCTTATTTCTATGATCTGAGGCTTTGATACTAGGTAGATACATAATTGTTTACGTTTGTCTGTTTGGTAGTACATTCATTATTATGTTTATTTTTGCGATTGGCAAAACTCATTGCGATTGGTATAGTTTTTACGACGTCATAGAGTTTTTTTTTAATATAGGTTTTATGTTTTTCATTTCTTTTTCAAGTTTAATGGTACAGAATTTATGAATGTAGACAAAATCTTAGTCAAAATGTAAAACAGAAATAATTATGAGGAATAATTCCAAACTTTTTGTAAAACAAAACATCGGTTTTCTAAATTATACCAACAAACCTCAATTCGCAAAGAATAACAAAGATTATTTGCATATCAACTTTATTGATTAGTTTTATTTTAGAACATTTTATGATTGATCAAAAAGGTTGCTTGTTATATTCGATTGATGTCCTCAGATCCGTTTTTGACAACCTGTTATAAATTATTATACACATGAGATATGTTTACGTCTGTCTGAATCAACTGCAATTCTGATTAGAGGGGTCACTGATGGTGCTTAATTGTGTATGGTGAATGGGTCGTTTACCTAAATCTGGGTACGTGACGGATTGGGTTAGCGAAGGCCAAGATTTTTGTACCCCAAATAACTCGAATATCAGCCAGTAAGTGAGTAAGGACTTTTCTTTTTATAATGTACCTATTGAAAACACTGCCAGTCATTGCGACCTATAAAAGTCTAGGTAGCAGCAGAGACAGGACAGCAGTACTTTAGGAATAAGTTTTATTTATTACTATAGCTGTGTCCCGCAGTTTTTACCCCCTTTGCTATTTCTCATGAATCTGGCTATCATACAGGGTGGCGATTAGGTTATCACATTAAATGAAACCATGTATCCTAAATGGCGTTCTTTGTACATACACAATAAAAAAAATTGCCGGTTGCCGCTTTTACAGGTCAGTAAATGTACCAACTTGTATTAACAGTTGTACTATTTATTGGTACATTTACTGACCTGTAAAAGCGGCAACCGGCAATTTTTTTTATTGTGTATGTACAAAGAACGCCATTTAGGATACATGGTTTCATTTAATGTGATAACCTAATCGCCACCCTGTATACAAAAACAATTTTTCGAATCCAAGAGGTAGTTCCAGAGATTAGCGCGTTCAAACAAACACTTCAGCTTTTTAATATTTGTATCTAATAGATATGTCATTTTTTCTACAATAATGCTAGGGCCCCAAATCTGCTTTTGCAATTGTGTAAGAATGGTCTCATAATGACATCTTAACTGTCAAAACCTGAGACAAAACCTTTGGTCATTTGCTTAGAGTAAGACTAGCTATCACTTTGGTCATTGGTCAAAACCAACAATAATGATGTAGCAGACTTGGGGCCCAGAAATAGAGGCAAACGGTATCGATTGTTACCCTCGGGGTAGAGTTAGAATAAGAGCTTTAGTTACATAACTATTACAGCGCAATGAATGTATTATTCAAGAACACCTAAACCTCTTAATGTCCATCAACAAGTTATCTGGTCATTTTAATTCAGACACGCCCAGATTTTATAACTAACATTATTTATGGAACGTATATTTGAATTTACGATTGCATAATATTAATAGACTGATTGGTTTTTACCCGACTGTCCCAAAAGGAGGGTATTGTTTTTCAAATGTATGTATGTATGTGTGTATGTATACCTATTTCTTTGGCAAAATCTGTAGCTTAAACGGCTTGATGGATTTCAACATGGGTGTCGATATATTCGTCTTCATTTTAGGAGTGACATAGGGTATAATAATTTAACATTAAGCAATCGGGTTTTTTGTACCTAAACATTTTATTTGTCATATTTAAATCAGCATCTTTAATATGAAAATCATCAGGAGCACGTGAACCATCAAGAGTTTCATTATTACGGACAAACATTTTAAGTTTTTAATCAGCACAGTTTACAAAATCATCAGTCATCAGCATCACATAGTTTTTCTTTTTTAGATTAGTAATACGATGGGTTTTTCTTCTGATCAGCTTCAATGAAAATATAAGGTTGGCTAAACTAATAATAAAATTGGTTTGTTTTGTTTTTTACCCGACTACAACAAAGCCAAAAAGAGGGTTATGATTTTAGCAAACTGTTTATTATTAGCAGTAAAGGGAAAAAACAAAATAAAAAATATGGAAATCAATTTATGATAATAAGCATAAAATTAAATAAACTGGCTTTAGTTTCATACTTTATGGCTGAAATTCTATCCATAACCTGTATGATGTTTTTTATTTTTAATTACACCAGTAGAACCAGAAGAGTGTTGTGTTCATAATTAAGTATAACATTTCTATCTACCTATCTATAAAATCATAAAATTTTATGATCCGATTTATTGAATTAATAAAAGAAAAACAACTATTTTACAATAAAAATAATTACTTATTTTTTAATTACTGAAATACAAGTCAATATTCTAGTAGGTATGTTAATAGTATGTAATAAAACCTTATCAAGTTAATAATTTACCGTTCGATTCTTTTAATAAGTTTAGTTTTGTCATAAAATTTTATGTCGTATTGAAGATGATTCTTCTATTAATATATTTATCACTCTAATGATGAATTAACATTATAAAAGCGACCGCTTTTTTGCTAGATTTCATTTTATTAATAATATTTACAAAAATGCTCTAAATTAAATAACTAACATTGGAAGATTAAGTATGTATTTAAAAGTTATCGAAAGATCAACATAATATTTTAACATTAAAAATAGTCGTAAAATATTTAATTGTTGAAAAACAAAAGTTCGTTCGTTTATTTTGAACTCTTTGGTGGACACGCATGTATAAAAAGTTGCTCTACATCAGTAAAATCACGAATAAACTCGCGGATAACTTGCTTATGTGTCCACTATCTTAAAATTTTAATCTACTGTAACCGTTTTAAACAGCTGTGTACAAATAGTAGAACAGACAACAATAGGAAACCGCCAACCAGTGGAATCTGCTGCCGGGGTTGGTGTTCCCCGATAGTTACAATCTGAGTGTCTTCAAGTCGCGAGTGAATCAGTTTCTTTATAGGAAAAGTGTGCTCCATCGTAGACCGTATCATCACTTAGCATCAGGCGAAATGGTTGGCAAACGCAAAGTTTGCAGTAACTATAAGCTAAATACCACGGAATAAAAAAAATACTAACTCCCCTATGACTAATTTCTGAAATAAGCAACGGTACAGAATGTAGGTACGAACGTGCTATCAATATATAAGAAAAACCAAACATTTTGTAATCTGGTCACAATTTGCGAACGATCATAAAACTCATTTGTAATTTAAATACAGCTTGTTATTACAATAAGGCAGCTTTTATTCCGTGATCGGTTCACACACGTGGTTTCACCCGAATTCGTACATTTATATACATTTACATAAATACGTTATATATAACTAAAGATATGAGTTGAATATATAATGATAACTGCGATAGATGTTACGTGGTGTCTGTATAATAATTCGCAGGGATTTTGCTGTTTAGAAAACTGATATTAGGTAAATTGTTATAAACTTTGTCTGACCCGCTACGGGTTTCGATTGCGTAGATACTACGATACACAACATTAATTTGTTTTCTGTTAAATCTTGCTTAAAGTTCTTGAAGAAATAAAAATGTTGTGTTTTTGTAAGATAGGCACAAAAACAACAGCGATAATATGGACATTTCAATAGATTTGCACTCCGTATATTCTTTAGGATCCATTTATTTCATAGGATAATCATAATATATTTCATTTCATAGGTATAAAATACCTAGTGGCCTTCAAAAATAAGTAGGTACTACACTATTTCGTACTAAGTGTGATACTTATTTTTGCAGGCCAGTGTAGTTCTAAAGACTTTCAAACCCATATTGTAGTCGAGGTCGACCCTTCTTTGAAATGTTTTTCTTACACATTTGACGCAATTTTTTAGGTCATTTAATCAAATAAAGCATAAAATTATGCCTCAATTGAATTCACAACAACAATGTATGTCCCACATTTTATGCGTTTATCGAGCGCTTTCGAGTTAAATGCATACTTTATGATCGTTGAGTATTGATTCTTATGATGTTGATCCAGCATTTATAAAGGTTTCTCTTGCACAAATCTATAATATAAGCAAGAAGGTCGCATTTATGCATCATTTATGTTATTGTTGTATTGTATAGTTCTTGGCTTACAGCTTGTAGAAAAGTATTTCGCGAGTATTTTTGTATATTAAACAATTATTCAAACTTAGTGTAACTTAATTTTATTTATGTAAGTATAAAGATTTTTATGTCCAATTATATCTACGATTATCCTCCATTATGTATATTTTAACAATTTATATGGGCTATTACTTTATCTTAGCATATATTTACGCCGAGCGCTATCGGCACGTGGCAGTATTGTTTATTTATGCTATTTATAATTTTATTCTGACAGCACTTAATTCTACTTGTTTGTGGTTTATCCGTCACAAGTGGTGTAGATAAGGTTACGACCTGTTTTTTATGGGACTTATATTTATTTTTACGGTAGCTAATGCTTCTTTGTGATAATTTAGTTAATCAAGTTCATTGTGTAAAAATGACAATTTCTTTTCAGAATAGGTCTTAAACGCAGGCCACACCGCCAGCTAGCGGGCGGGCGGGCTAGGCGGGCGAGGCATTTCACACGCTGACGATAAGTTCGCGGTGTGAACCGAAGTATGAAGAGAGGTGAAACGATGCCTCGCCCGCCTCGCTAGCTCGCTCGCTAGCTGGCGGTGTGGCCTGCGCTTTATGATATGTGACATTTCTTAGGCCAAGTGCAAGTCGGACTCGCACACTTAGGCCGCCAATTCGGAGGAGCGGTGCTTGCAGCGTGCAGCGTGGCGTTTAATGGAACTGCCCCCCTAGCCAAGTTACTTTTCTGTTAGCGTTAACGCCAAACGCTACGGATAAAATGTATGGAAGTGACATTAGTGAGTCATGTTACTTTTCCGCAGGAAATTTTGCCATACATTTTGTACTTATCGTTTGGCGTGAACGCTAACAGAAAAGCAACTTGGCTAGGACTTCTGCTCATGTATCGTTACACGCTGCAAGCACCGCTCCTCCGAATTTGTGGCCTTAGGGTTCGGTTCCGGTTGTATGAAGACCCCTATGGCTTTAAATTTTTTATTTGTTTTGATAGCGGCCATACTTACCTATAGGTATTCTGTGAAAATTTCAATTGACTAGCTATTACGTTTCATAAGATACAGGTACGGAACCTTAAAAAAGACAGTTTACAGGTGGAAGTCAGGCTATTTACGGAAATAAAATAATGATGGTTAAATAAACATGTCACCTCATTAGCGGTCACGTGCGGTGGCACACCGCGTGGCGGATGACGTCATCCACGTGCTTGAAAGTTTACTCGCGGTTTGTACATTACAGATAATATTAATTACTTAATTAGGTAAGCATATAATGTACGTTACATGTAGGTAAATAACTTGGGATGGAAAACTATAATTACTTTAGGACTTCATTTCGTTAGACGTTGCATTTACGTTGATAAAGTAACTTTTAAAAGGAAACGAATGCTAATCTTATTATCTCCTGAGGTTCTGAATTCAACTTTTACCTAATCTAAAGTAAGCCACACACGATGGCTTACCGTCCAATTTGTTTGAGATTTTCGCTTAATTTAACTGCAATTTAAATTAAGCGAATTGGCACATCAGCCTAATAATAGGCTGATGTGCCATACAAACCCTTTGTACGTCTCTATGCGTTTGCGTTATTGCGTGAAAATTACGCGAAAAGTACCCTATAGTACTGAGGTATAACTTAGCTTCCAATTAGTGAAGAATTTTCAGAATCGGACAAACAACATACTTAGGTACATGAAAATCTATATTCTGAATATCAATCGGTAGACAACAGCGTAACAAAAATCAGTTCCGTAGTGAATCAAATCTGAAATATGTCATCAATTAATATGTCTCTTATATGGATTTTTTTTGAGCATTTGATTGACTTAGATGGCGTAGTCTTGTACGAAATATATTTTATTATAGTACCTACTTCCTTAACTGGCATAAAAAATATTTTCTTTGTCTTATAATAATGACAATACAATACAAATCAAAACAGAACAAAAGAACTACGAAGTTGTTATTCGTCTCAAACCTTTTTCCTTCATTACAAAAAGCTCTCCATTAGAGGTAAACAAATAGGTGTAATAATGACGCCATATTATAAATAATAATAATTGCAATAAACATGGATGTAATAAACAATTAACATATGTACGAGGAACATCCTATTTGTTAATTGTTTGTTTTTCATGTTATTATTACGGTTTTCTTGTTAGTATACTCGCTTTTTGATTTACTGATATTAATAAGATCATTGTCCTGTCATTAGATATCAACAATCATGTTCGATGACAGAGATCCGCCTGATATGGCTGAGTTGTATAGAAGATGCATAAATTATTCAATTTTGCATTGCAAAGTTCAGTACGATATAGTGTTTCGTAAGTACCTACAGTCCGCATATTTAAATATGCAATGCAGTGCCCATTTTATTGAAACCTATAGCAGTTAAAAGACGCCCTTTTTCCAAAGAAAAATAATTCCACCCTGTAGAAAAGTAAGCAATAGTGCCCATTCCGCATACAAGTTTAGATTTCGTTAAAAATTCGGACAACAAAGGTTATAAGAACCTAAATAAATTGGTAACTATAAACGAGACCCATATCAAAACAATTGACAATCAATAAAATATATGAAGTTATGTAATTGCCTTCCGAAAGACATGTAACTTGAATTATGAATTGACAGAATTGGAGTGAAACCATAGGTAAAATATTATTATTCTTAATGAATTTAATACACTTTATCTACAGATGTTTTATTCAGAAGTTTTGGTTACATTTTACAACCTACACTAAAATAAACAATGGTGATTTAGATAAATTAAGCATGTATTTGTTACGATTTTAACAATTCAATTGACTTTTAATTCAATATATTTATGACGGGCGTGACTTCATGTGGCGTTTTGGAGCTAATAAGAGCTATGCTGATAAACTGAATCAAATTATTTAAAGCGTGATTGTAGGTAATTTTAAATGTTTATACCACCTTTTCGACTGAAAACTCCTCGGAATATACTGGGCGACAGGCTAAACAAGAGAAATATTGAGGATTATTCAGTATTCGATACAAGTTCAACTAACTAGGTACGGGACCAATCTCGAAATCACGAAAAAATCATTGATCACATACATCACCATACAAAAAATCACTCGACAAAAACGTAAGTGTGGAACAGCAGCTTTTTTTTTTAAGGTTTGTCGTTTAGTTTTCACATCTCATACACATCCAAACAATTAGTCCTGATTTTAGGTACTGAGCGTAGGTACCTACTTTGTTCATATTTAAGCACTTACTTAAAACTGTAAGTAGTGCATCGTTGAGTAAGTACCTAAGTACATTCCAAAAGAGCACAATGAATTGACTGATGCCCCTGTGTAAACAACAGGGATACGTCAAAAGTCCTTTAAAGTAAATATTGTCTGAAAACTTGAGTACTACTTAAAAAAGATGGGGTCATTTATTTATGTAAAGTTTATAGAAACTGCATTTACGTTATTTTGGTGTTTGGAAGTCACTAAAAGGTTTGCCTTTTTTCACCCGACTACGGCAAAGTCAAAAGTATGGGTTATGATTTTTTGATGTAATTTTTTTATAATGGGAGTCTATTCTGTGGGCATTCTCCTGTTATGGTTCGAGATACCTATCGATTGAATGGGCAATGTTTAACGTACACCGTGACATTTAAATCGCTGTTTTTTTAACACACGTTGCTCAGGCCATGGTCTACTATCGTTTTATAGCATCAAATATATAAAAAGGTACCTAAAAAAGGTATTAAGCGCGGTTTATGTTATTGGTTAATATTTTTTTGCATTTCGGCCCGCATTGGCCAGCCGTCCTTGTTAGTCCACGTGGACTCCTCTTATCTTTTGAATGCGTATCGCTACCGCGGTGAGTGACCATAATTGTTACAATGAATATTTGAGCAACATAAGACTTGTTTGAGAACGCCTAGTTTAGTATTTTTAAATAACATGTTCGATGCTTTAGAATGGTAGTAGCCATAGTCTAGTCTGAACAACAGTTTTGACCTAAAAAAATAGTGACTTTATTATCACGATATATGTACAACTATAATAAGTGACATCATATTCTGTTTTGCCTAAGATTTAAAGGTATAATAAAAGGTAGAGGGGCGTTCAAAGAATCAAAATGGCGCTTAAATTGTTTCAGTTACAATGGTATCACAAAATAAAATATAGTACATAACGAGCAGTCGTGATTATCAAGCCCATAGCATTGTGCGATAATGTTTTATCTTTATGTAATAAATAGACTTCATACACTTTGAATATGATGTAAGTAATTCGAATCATTCTTGAATACAGGCATATTCAATTAGGTATATAATAATGCGTTACCTACTTATGTTTAATACATTATTATAATATTTTTATTACCCCCATTAGATAGAACACGTACTAGGATATCAGCAGATTTAGGTACAGTCGCGGCTATACGCGGGTACACTCCTATCTTACGGCCCTTACAGGGAACATTGGCACCCTCGGAAGACATAATTATCTGGTTTCTGGTTTAAGACATTTATTTCTCATAAGAATATTACATTCATTTGTCTGAGAAACACAAGATTTACATAAAATTATAACTACTAATTGAGGCTGTGAGAGCCAGAGTGGCCTATCATTTCTAGACACAATTGATTTCAATTGTGTCTGAAAATAATAGGCCACTCTGGCTCTCACCGCCTCAATTATGTCTATGTCTAAGTTTGTCTACGCTCAAAATTAGCTTCCAAGTGTCTTAGCAGATGCTTTACACGCATGCTAGTAGAAAGCATTAATTTTTTGCGAAATTAGCATGATTTCGTGCTATTAATGAGCATGTGTAATAGAAGCTTAAAGGTTACTTACTATATTTACTTGAATATTTGTTCTTATGGTAGAGATAATGACGTGTTCAACAGAAGGTATATCATCGGTATTAAACAACTATTAACGCAAAATAATAAACATAAGAGGAAGCGTTGGCCACATTCCTTTTATTACCGTATCAGCATATAGAATGGATAATTGTGTAGAGGTTATAGTGGCAAACAACACTACCACAGTAAAAATATGTACACCAGTACGGAAACTACGTACTAACGTTCGAAACGGCACACTCACACAAACACGCGGCAACCACTCGTCTTGACGCGGCACTCACGACTGACAGCACCGCGATGTCCGCTTAGAGGTCTCGTCGATTCGCGTGTTTGTGTGAGTGTGCTGTTTCGAACGTTAGTACGTAGTTTCCGTACTGGTGTACATATTTTTACTGTGACACTACAGACACGATACCGTGAAATGAACAGTGAGTTACTTCCTTGTTGAAATGTTGCGATGGGAGGTTCATCTTCTTTATTAATTTACATAAAAAACTAGCGACTTGCCCCTGCTTGGTAGGGGTGCAATCTACTGATGTGGCGACATGTCATAACATCAAGATTTATGATTGGTTTATAAACAGACAGACACGAAAAGCGACTTTGTTTTATAGATACTATATTTTATAGATTAAATGCGAGTTTGTCTGTTTGAAATCAAAAGGTAGATAATCTCCTAAACTGCTAAACGGAATTTGAAAAGTATTTAAACATTTTTGAAATCCAGCTACTTAATACAAAAAAATAATTCTATTATCAACAGCTAGACGGAAAAGCTAATTTATATAAAGAAGCGACATTTTTTTTTATATTTGGCTTAATTGTCAACTTCGTTTAATCAACATACTCACAGTAAACAGTTAAAAACGGCCTCAGAAATTCTATTCTATTCTATATATTACATAAATTATATCTAACACATGTATTGCATGCGAATTTGAATTTGTGCCGCCAATCTGTGAATCCGCCATCTTAGATTTCCCGCCGAGTTTCCCGCGTCATCTTTTCTTATTGTCAGATCGAAGGGCTGCGGAAATCATGAAAGGACGACTGGGCTATATTTTATAATAACAAATGTGTCATAGACAATTATTTCCTTGCTTACACTTCCTCTTATACCACAATCGTGAAAATTAACTCAAAAATATCTCCGTGACTTCATATCCCAGTCATTTAATATTAAATTCTTTGTGTGTGAACAATCGTGAGATGATATTCATCATGAGATGGATACGGAAGCATATTCTTATTTATGTCTTCATAAGTTTATATTATTAATAAAACATTGCATATGACGGCCTCGTTGCAAATTATAATTAACTATTATTCAACGTTTACTGACTAAACCTATTCTCTACTAATGATGGTTAAAGGAAGACTGAATTAATTATTCTTTGAAGGAAATGAGTTTAAATTCTAGACACTTTTACGACCGTACCACAAAAAAAGATAGACACGCGTTAAACGCGAATGCTACCAAAAATAATACGCACTTGTTTTAGCACTAACTTGTCTTAGGCCCGTATTCCAGAACGATACTCGAGCACCGATCTCTGCTTGAGCATAGGTTTCAACCAATCAAATGGCTTCAAATCTATGCTCAAGCAGAGATCTGTGCTCGAGCATCGTTCTGTAATACGGGCCTATAACAAGTGTGTATTATTTTTACTAGCATTCGCGTTTAACGCGTGTCCATCTTTTTTGTGGTAGGGGGACAGATTTTTAAAATCGAATAGGTCTAAAATGGAAACATTCATAGCGAAATCATAAAAGAGGTCCGGCTTTTTTCTAATGTAATATTAGCCTGTCAACAGTAAGACTTTATAAAAGGTCAGCCTTTGTCTTGTGTTTGGGTGCAGCTATAGGATGCACTTAGGCAACGATGCCATGACGCTGACACTCAGACAAATAAAATTTGACACCCGAAATCACCCGAAGATACACGAGCGTATCCGAGATTGAATAGTAAAATACTTCCTTTTCCACTAATTCACGTAGTAAAGTAAATCCATGACTGACGCGTGCGTGAGCTAAACAATGTGGAACAAAAGATACGCTAGGATTGTTTGACATGCTATTTCATACACATAAAATAAATTGAAAGTGCAAACGAATGCAATTTCGTGGTCAATTTGGAGATAAGTTACTTGCAAATCCATACTAATATATTAAAGCTAAAAAGTTTTTTTTTGTTTGTTTAAACGCGCTTATCTCTGAAACTACTAGTCGGATTTGATAAAATCTTTTCGCATTTGACAGCCCAATTCTTGAAGAAGGTTATAGGTTATTTAACATCAAGCTACGACCTTTAGGAGCCTAGCAACGACGGGATAAAAATTGCACACGAATGCATTTTAATAATGGGATAAAGTTTGCACATGAATGCATTCAAAAAATGAAATATTGCATTTACTTTGCCTTTTTTATAGGAAGAAGATTTATTACTTACTTCTTGATAGAGTAGGTAATAAACCAAAGACAGCTAGCTAAAAAATTAAGGTTCATTTCTTAGAATGACGTTATTTATCTCGCGGTCAGTGTTGGGAATTTCCTTATTCAATGATATTTATTTTGTGCCTCAAGACCTCAAGACTGTTGGTTTGCCAACAATAAATTAGCATGTAGGTATAACCAGCCTGATGAGTGATGAAGGTAAAAGAACGATGTACTTAAGTAAACTGCGTTATCTTGAGGTACAGGTTTCTATCCAGCACGCTTAGCATGACCAATTCTATCTCTATTCTACCAAAGAATAGACAAAATTCCTTCTACCCAACTCGTTATCTCTTCTGCCCGAGCACGCAGCGACCCGTACTTGGCTTATCAGAATTTTGTCTACTGAAGGGTAGAAACATTTCTTCTCCTCATTGTATGCATAAAACGGTAGAAATATTTCTACAATCTGTCACTTTGTCTATTCTTCTGTAGAAAAAACCCGTTTCTATCGTGGTCATGCTAGGCCGGCTGCTGACTGGAATTGAACTACATACTTGCGTTTGTAAAGAAATAGGACAGGTACTTATATTGCTTCTAAAGTCGGGTCATTCTCATTACAATATAATTCCAGTTTACAATTCGCCGACCTCTGAAGGCAATTTTTGACGTTTTTAATAAAGTACTGCTTTAAATATCCATTCTGCAATTAAGTAGCTTATAATCTAGCAACAAATTAAAAAAATGTTGACGTATTTAATAAAGTACTGCTTTAAGTATCCATTCTGCAATTAAGTATCTTAAAATCTGGCAACAAATTGCGACCAAATCAATGTCATGGATTTAAAGCGGGGCCTTGCTTGCACAATTCGCCAAGGCTTCTGACATAACAGCAGAAATAATTACAGAAAGACTATGAAAGTAAAAGTGATCTCAAGTCCTTTGTTTGGAACAAGACACGCTATGTTAATATGCATGTTTTGGAGTAGGCACATACGAAGTAAGATAAGTAAATAAATATGTCACGCCCAGCCTCCGACGGGCATTCAAATCACGATTTGTGTGTTCCCACGCTAGCTATTTCACGTGCTATCTAGCTAGATACGTTCGCAGATTTGTCTGTTGTCAGTTGTCACTGAATCGGTAGGTTTTTATAATGTGAATTTTGGAGGTGATCTTAGCGCATCGTATTTTAATTAGTTTTGATTAAAGTAACTTGATTTTGTTACTCATAACTAATCATAAGTCATGAGTATTTAGCTTACTTGTGCGAAATGTTGAACAGCCATTTTTCATTGATACAGCAAGTTTTAAATCTAGAAACGGGTGCATCAAATCGTAAACTTTTTTTTTTTTTTTATATACTTAGCTGTTTATACTGTTTTTTTTTATTATTTATTTTAAAACTAAAAGCAAAACTCATAGCATGATTTTTTCCTTTCGGTGAGCAAAGCTGTAATGTTTATGTTCTTTGTCTGCAGGAGGATGATGAGGATATTGGTGACTTATATCAGGATGAAGAGAACGGAGCCGCGCTTCTCATCAGAAGACACCCCAAACATGGCAAACTGGTTGTGGTGAGTTAACGTACCTTTTATAATTTAATCCCTTACTTATAGACGCCTCTTAACTTTAACCACTGATTAAATATACAAGTAACCTTGTAATTTGTATGACAATGAATAGAGATGACAATTGACTTAGGTATCGTCTATAAGGGTATGTTGCTTGAGTTTTAATAAGACAGTTCTACAACACATTCCAGATGAAAACGCAATAAGGTACGCAATTCATCTCAAAAATACTTTATTGGAATCGAGTAAACCGAAAGTCGAAATACTGAATCGATTAGGTACAATGGTTCCATAGATAACACTTACTGGCCATTATTAAATTATAATTATGGTTCGTAAAATATATATAGCTTGATCTCTGTGACAGATGTCAAATTCGTTCATTTTTAATGCATTTTGACATTATTTGTTCGTATTTGACATCTGTCGCAGAGATCAAGCTATGTTTTACGAACTACAATAGGTACTCATAATCCGAATTCCGAACACATGCTCGGAATATGCCGTCATGCTAACAGTTTCAAGTGTCCCGATCGATACTAGGTAGGTACGAATGATTGCCAATCATGTGTAATCTGACTAAGTTACTTCACTGAACAAAATTAAAGCAGTGAGACCGGCCAACTTAATTAAAGGGCCTTCACACAATTGTTAAACGATGCGTGTCAAGAATGAATTTATTAATAATTATAACAGCTGTTGTAATATTTGGCGCTATTTGCATAAACGTCATAAGTTAAGTGCTGCTGTATAAAGCCAAAGTGCACATTTAATTCGTTGTTCGGCAGTTTATCCACGTCTTGTTCATTGAAAGATTGATAACTACCTGAACTTAAACTGATTAATTGCGATATTCCGTCGTTCTGTCGGTAGCTAAATGATAGCTATACCTTTGCCTCCATCTATTTAAAATAGGTACCGACATAATAAATTAGAGCCACCATCTTTAGAGATAATGTTCCGTCACACAGTTATCATAAATGTCACGTCAGGATAGACTGGCTAAATTCTGAGTAAAGACGTGGGTCTTTAAATACTCACAAACTGTAATCAGTATAATTATTGTTAAAATAGACTGTGAACGAAAGCCTTTTCAGGTCTTTCAGACCCTTTCAACTTTAAGGTTGCAGGGGAGTTAATGTCCTTAACTGCCATATTTTATGCAGTCCAGGACATTGACACACAGTCTTATTATGTCATAAATTTTGACATTTCCCAAGTTCTATCAAATGTATTAGGCGATGAACCACTGTAAGGTCTATATCTACACTGCTTAGGTACCTATTTGAAGTAGAGATTGTTTTAATGGACAATATAGCTCGCTCAACTCTTTAATCAAATAGAAAACCCAGCATTGGTTCTTAATATGAGGTGAGAATGTGAGATTAGCCTATAACGTCAAACATTCAACAGGATGTGACAACGGCTGGATTTTGGACACGTCCCAATGTCAATGCGAACCATAAACTAAGAATCTAGAGACGTGACTAGTAAAATTAAATGAATAAGAAGAATCTAAGTTACCATGGGCGTGTTAACCACAATATTTATAATTTTATACACAGGAAAATTACTATATTGATGGAGGAAGTGGCTATTCACGTGTTTGAGTATATTTGCATACCTACTAATAAACAAACTAATCATGAATGGCGTGGCGCAGACAGGCTGCGAAAATAGTCAAACCGATTTAACTGTTTTTTAGTTACAAGGACAAATAGCGATTGTATATAAAAAGCTTTGCAAAAAGTGTAGCAGTTATTATTTATGCTCGTTTGAAGGTGATCTTATAATGACTTTATATGATTAATTCTAAGGTGTGATTGTCTAAAACCAGCCCTGTGGGCTGGCGCACTCCGCACTTTAATAATTCAGAAACTACACTGCTTCAAGTAGGTATATCGGCATACCTCCCCAGCATACATACGCGATCGAGACTGCCTTATAAGTTAAAATAATTTTAGGGATGAAATTAAAAAAAAAACCCTCAGTGCACCTCTAGGGTACTCAATAAATATTTCTTCCAAATAAATCTCTAGGTCCACCAGTTTAGTCAGTCACAATACTGTTTAATATATATATAGGTACTAGGTACCAGTGGCGAAGGGTCCCTACAATACGATTCCTACCGGCTTCCCTTTGGAAAATAGCACAGGCAGTATTGCCTGATATTGTCAAATATTTATAATTAGCTTTTCGTGGCCAGGTAAGCATTTGTAGCTCCGGCTTATCTCTAACAAAAATTGACCCTTCGCCACTGCTAGGTACCTATAGATAGAAGATAATAAATACCTAAGTACCTGTAGAATTCCTCCTTTATTTGCAGTGCGTGCGTTTAATGATAAAAACCTAATCCGCAAAACAATTACCTACTATCCGACCCTAATTCTGCGGAAGATATTATACTTTACCATCACATATATTTAAAATCTAAGCCACTTTTACTGGTATCAAAGGTGTACATCTAGCCGCTGTGAGACCATAGACACAATGGCGTTACAAACAAGACTAAGGTCGATTGCTCAACAGCTGAGTGCCGAGCCCGAAGTATAACGTAGGTGTGAATGAGAATATGAGCTGTGAGGTTTTAGTTTAGCCTTCATGGCCTTTTCAAAGACACACTGTTAATTTACTCACCTGCATCTATTATGGGGGTGAATCTACCCGTCATACTGAACAACTTTCCCTATAAGACCGATAACCAATTCGTAAAAAAATAATACAACTTTTCATATATTCTGGCTACTTTTTTTTGCCGAATATTTGGTTGATTTTCAGGTAAGTTGTTTAGTAGGTAGATATGATGGGTAGAATCACCCCCTTATTATAGGATGCAGCTGGTGACATCAACAGCCTGTATGTAAGTAAGCGCCTACTGTTTGTTTAAAGCATTTATGAATTTTTATTTTGTTGTGAAAGTATTTTCAAACTGTTACAAATAAGTGTTTAAGAGTCTGGCCAACGAGAGTAGAGCTTAGAAAAGCGCGACAAATTTAAAAATTATGAACGGAATCACACCAAAATCAGCAAGGTGGACCATTTTCCCAGGCTCAACTTTCGTTGGCCAGATCTAGCTGAATTATGATTGGTCATTAATATTATTTCGATTAACCAACAGATCAGAAACTTTACCAAGATCCTCCAGTTTCAAGATGATAAAATTGCTGCTTTTGTCTTTTACTTTCAGATAATTTTCTTTTAAGCATGATGGTGGAACCATCAGAAAATGGCTCCACAAATTCCAATAGTAATAGCTCCTTGCTCTATTCAAATGGATAGAACCCGAGAAAACAGGTTTTCTAATTAGTATAATTGTCAGGTTATTTGTATTAATTTAGCAACTTCATCAGTCGTCACCATACTTTATTATGCTTGTAGCAGTGACAACTAAACACTTATCAAAGCTACTGTTATGTGTTAAGCTGTCATGTTAATAGGATTGATTTGTATCCCTCTACTACAAGATAACCATCTTATTACGTCTCGTGATTTCGAAGTAGGTATGGTATGACTACACTCCATATATATTTGTTTCATGCAAGAAA
The DNA here is from genome assembly GCA_948465475.1 of Thalpophila matura. Lineage (NCBI taxonomy): Eukaryota > Metazoa > Arthropoda > Insecta > Lepidoptera > Noctuidae > Thalpophila > Thalpophila matura. The sequence goes on along the minus strand of OX419198.1, from coordinate 5,893,536 downwards.
TCCCGAAGTTCGATGTGCCGAAATATCAGAAACGGAACAAAAATGTTTCGGATTGTGTCTGGCCACAAGTTGTGAAACATATATTGCAGCAAGTGCCGTAATGCAGATGAAACTTTTGACGAGATTATATATTTTTTCAGTCCTCCTTTTTGCCAATAAATCAAACTTTAATCTGCCTTCATCCTTTAACACCAAATGCAAGAACTTTAATTAATCATCACAATTTTATATGCTACGTGCATCCGATTAAAGATACAAAGTCACAATGTTTCATGATTAAACCGTGAAATATGTACCATCGTAATGTGTGTTGTGCTGTTGTGAAACATTGTTATCATCATAAAATTTTTGATTGCATGTTTCGTACCTACCTAAGTATTTACTGTTTTCCTTTCCTTATAAGACGCTTCATAAATGAGCATGGCGTGTTTTATGGCAGTAATATTTTTTCTTATGACGTGTTATTATTTGAAATAAGTAGGTATAGTTTCGTCAATCCATATGTTTTACTTACAAAATAAATAAACAAAAATTATTCTTTTCACTGCATATATGTTACTGTTGTTTATATCCATTTAGAATACCTAACTTCTACTGATATAATTATATCAATAAATGCCGTATGCCTTTATCGTGACCAAATTAAACTAACCAAACTTGAAACAAACGAATCGTTTGAACTTTATTTTGAAGTTGCAAGTGATAACCGATACCGATAAACGCAATTAACATACTTGCCAACTATTTACACTTCTAAAATCCTAGATTGTAAGCACTAAGATTGTATACAGCTCGGGTGCTTATATACAGTACATACAAAGCTCAGAGGGAAGAAATAAATACTATTCTGAGCTTTTAGGCGTACTTATCCGGATTGGCACATTTGATTCGGCATTACCTTCTTGCTAACAACCCATTTTGCCACCTGGGTAGTGCTGGTAGCACGCCTAAATTCAGAGTGTCTGAATGGTGTTATAATGACATCGTTTTGACCGATGACCAAAGAGATAGTCTTACTCTAAGCCCATGACCAAAGGTTTTGACTTAGGTACGTTTTGACAGTTATGATGTCATTATGAGACCATTCTTACACAATTAGATTAGCAGACTTGGAGCCCCGATTAAATGTATAGCATGCCATAACGCATTTGACCCGCTGCAATGCAGCATGGCACGATTGTTAAGTTGCGCTTTTGTTTTGTTTCGGAGCAAGGCTTGCCCGATATTTCGCAAAGGTACGAACATTCGTGGACTAAAGTTCGAATAAGTATGTATCTATTTCTGTGTATTTTGAACTTTATTTTAACGGTACATGCGCGAAAGAGCTGGAGAGATTGGTACCAGGCCAGTCAAGTTAAGATTACATTAAGAGTATTGTACCTACCATTGATTTTTACCTAATACCTCATTTAATATCCTAAGATTAGACTACAGTTCCCCAAGCCAGGAATATTTCTGATTGTTTTCATAACACCGTTAAGCTGTGTTGAATCCCTGAAGAAAACACGTTGTTTATGTCTAAACATTTTCATGCTAAAATGCGTCTAATTTGTGTGATGTTAAATCAACGCAACACATTAATCCTATTATATTGCATCAACTTCCTCAAGACCTCATTATCATGTGTTTCAACCAGTAGATATATAATTGTTTCTGTTGAACAGGAGGGCTCAATCGGTCACGACCTGGTGATCCGCCCCATACCTGACTCGATGACAGCCGCGCAAGACGACGAGATGTTCATGGACCCCTCCAGCATGGCCGATATGGTGTCCATCGACACTGGACTGCCTTTAGGTAAGTTTACACACACATTGCCTACGTTGTATCTATTCATAGACTACAGAGTTTTATGTAATCGATTCTGCGGCACGCAAATGGTCAAATACAAATAGACACAACCAATCGGCAAAATGACAGTGTTAAAGTGCCTACGAAGCCTACGAATGACACAATTTGACAGCCGATCTGTAGAGGAAATCCGAGCGGATTGGAACGTTATTACGTTAATGTTAGCCCAACTTACCTATTTTAAATTCACGTGCTAATTCTGTTGCGACTCGTCTGGATTGGCTCTACACATCGGGCGTAAAATTGGGTCATTCGTAAGCACCTATATCTATAGCATGTCGAAAAGGGCTCGAATGAAATGGCGCCAAACTTACTATACCCTGCAGTGGGTTGATAAAGTTTTAAATAATAAATAAATCAACAATGACGATGCTTTTGGCGGCTAATTAGGTACCTAACCTTCAAAATACCTACACTATGAAGTCCTTACCATTGTTCTTAAATAATATATAGTTTTTTACACAACACAACTTATATAATTTTCATCTCATGTATTCATAAACACTTTTCAGTGAAAAGAAAAAAGGAAGATCAAGAGAGTTTATCGAGAGCGCTTAATGGCGCCCAACATGTCATCATCAAGAGAGACCCCGCAGACGTAGAACATGACCATTTAGAAGATTACGGTAAGTACCTATATCCCGCGCCAATAATGAAGTGAATCTAAAATGGCGGCTGGTACTTGTAATGACAGGTTAGACTGTCAGCAAAACAGAGCCTACCAGATAGGTGATATTAAACACTGCTTTAAACTTTCACGGTTTTCAATTGCTTCTTTTGTGAGCCTTGGAATGTAATGCCGGTCCGCCGATAGAATTTGCGGCTTGTGTAGCTCAATCCAGTGATTCGGGCCTGACTCCAGTACCTAGATGTTCAGCTATGGCAGATTTTTGAATGTCATTGTTTTTCACTGCCTTAGTGTGTTAATTGATACAACATGAGACCGTTCGCTTTGTTTGGCCGATATACGATTTTCCGCAACTGTAATTAATTTTATACACTCCAGGATGCTTGAACGGTAGCTTGTCCTTTGGAGAACGTAGTGTTTACCCAATTTTCTTATAAGGAGTAAATACGGTCTTTATCGAATATTTTTCAAGCAAACGACCTATCTTGTCTGTTACTCCTCTAAGATATGGCAAAAATATTGGTGAGAGATATGGCAAGAATATTATAGAGTGGAACGGCAGTACGGCGGCAAAAACTCAATATTTATGTTAAATAGAGATGTCTCTTTTCTGAATAAATCGACTAAGCGTGATTCGAATAGATTTTTAATATTCGTAATCACACAAAGACAAGAAGCTTAATATTACTTTTGCATTTAACATTATTTTATAGATACACAAAAGACGACATAAATCAAGATGAGGCATTTCATTGCTTGTCATAATATTATAGAATATGCGCTTCTGCACTCATAAACATGTTTACTTCTCATACAAATTATTTAACGAGTAAATCATTCTTATCTTAATAAATCAGAAAACAGTAGTGACAACTGCTCTATACAATGTTTACCCATTTATATGTGTAGGTACACGTGCAGTTTCATAGAGATGTCACGTGCATTGCGCATCCATCGATTACTTGAACTTTATAATAATCGAGATAATCGATTATGTTAATAGTACCGGTTTCGAATGCCACTACGTATCTCTATGTTTCTTGAATGATTATGCTCACATGTTGAATCGATTATACTGATATAAAATCGTGAATAACTTCGAAAAATTGCTATTATGGTAATTTAAAGAAATTATTGAGTAACTATTTATAAATATTCTTTAAATAAATTATTTTCAATATATTTTTTTAGTTGTTCAACATACGATATTACGGACAGAATTTTAAGTGTGATAAAATACTAGTTATGAAATACTGAGTCATTAAGTTGAACTTTGAAAACCTATACCGTCGCTTACTTTTAATAATTGTTTAGGTACCACAGACTATATTTTATACCTACAAAAGAATCTGATATCTTGATTGACTAAATTATACGTGTAGAGATCGTTCCACATAAGAATTCCCCTAGAAGTTATGTTGGCTGCCCTGAATCTCAATTTATTACAACGTTTTTAACGGTGTTCGAAGTTTTCTTTCAGCACCAATTCACTTTCATCACTTTTTAACGTCCTAAATATTATTATAAAACATAAATCTACAAAAAACACAAAACGATATGACCTAAATAGGAATGACAAGCAGGGCAGCCAACATAACTTCTAGGAGAATTCTTACGTGGAACGGTCCTTACGCAATCAAATTACGATTCGTTTAGTCGATTATGTCAGAGGGTCATGTCAAATTCTTTGTGACGGACGCTATCTTAGTAAATTCGAAATTTAATTTATAAATAATTAAAATCTGATTTTAAGAATGAGACATTATTCTTGTTAAGGTGTGACGTAAATAACTAGTTACGGTACCTACTTCCTGTCAATTTGATTACAATAACGTCGAAGAGGGAAAATAACCGCACTCAATGACAATCATTTGAGCTTACACCTACATTTTTATGTACGTAGATATCTAATGAATATAAATCCTACTAATATTATAAACGTGAAAGTTTGTGAGGATGTAAAGATGTATGGATGTTTGTTACTCTTTCACGCAAAAACTACTCAACGGATTTTGATGAATCTTTACAGTAATAGCTTATACATCAGAATAACACATGGCTACTTTTTATCCCAAAAACGCGGGCGAAGCCGCGGGCGGAAGCTAGTAAGTAATATTCTTATTTGCCGAGCAGCGACCATAGCGTTACAAATCTAATGCGTCGCATTAGATTTTATCTGTAATGGCAAGGAAACTTGTGTGTAATAAATAAATAAAAATAAAATAAATAAATAAAATACTTAGGTACGGTACCGTACTTCAAGTCAGGCGCGGTCGCAGCCGAAGATTTTGGGGGGGGTCATACCGCAGTCAAAGACTTTGGGGGGGGGTCATATAGACTAATGCCGACGTGCTATACCGTGAATTACCGTGTTTGACGCATTTTTGTACGATTTTGGCGGGCGTCATGACCCCCGTGACCCCCTCCCCCCTGGGACCGCGCCTGCTACAAGTTATGCATTCGTATCTTGGGGTGATGAAAAAAATATTTCGACTTGGTAGGTGGTCTACCTATCTACTGCCAAAATAAATTATTCGAAAAAGTTTAGTCATCACTATTTTAAAATCGTTAGTTTTGTAATACAAACATATTATTTTAAATGTTAATGATATTCCAAAAAAACACAAATTGTATTGTTAATTTGTATTGTTGCTCTTCCGTCTCATTAATTTTATCAGTTTCCAATCACGTTGACAAATGTATTTTAATAATAGCAGGTATTAGAATACGTCGATCAAAACATCTGTTACTTGTGGTAAATTAAAATAATACATTAGTCACTAATTTTTCATCAATAATAATGCTGTTTACCTACTTGTCTAAAATATGACGCAAGTTTCTAAATCTAGTTAAATAATTTTGTAGGTAGCAGCTAGGCATATCATTTTGTTTAAAATCATAATATAGTGCTATCTTTTTAGGGTTCCGTACCAAAATGGTAAAAAAGGAACCCTTATGGTGCGACTTCGTCTGTCTGTCTGTCTGTCACACCTGCTTATTTCAGCAACTACTTATGCTATCGACTTGAAATTTGGAACAGTTATAAAGAATGCTTGTTCAACTTTATTGCAAATGAAAAAAGTCCAAAAATATTTTTATTTTCATTGCAAAAGGGGCCGGAGTGGGGGTCCGAAATTTCGAAGTGGGGTTACTAGGTCAAGTGACATATCATTTGAAAGGGCTTGATCTGCACATTTCAAAATATATTTTTATTTTATTTTATGTCTCACAGTTTTCGACATATGATGAAAAATGTCCAAAAAAATACCATTTCCCCCCCTTATCTCCGAAGTTTGCGAGGCGAAAAATCTGAAATAATTAGAGTTGATAGGAATTGACCCAAATATGGCACCAAAAATAAAACGATGTTCCTAACTAGTACAGTTTTTTCAAAATCATCAAAATTCCTTTACAAACAAACTTAGGCGGTCCGGATTTTTTCACTTTATACGTCCAAAAATGATACGGAACCCTCGGTGCGCGAGTACGACTCGCACTTGGCCGGTTTTTTTATGTGTGAGCTGCAAGAATACAAATTAAAATGCACGTGCTAGTTACTAAATTATGTAAGCTATAAAAAACAATCAAAGCTCGGTCATGTCTCAAATTACACATAATATAAATAATTATGTATACTCATAGGTATACTATTTATTATTATTAGCTCCCTATTACATAATTTATGTAGGCAATAATACACTATTACTAGAATAAACTTAATTAGAAAACCATTTATTGAAATCGCACTTTTTTACGCAGATTTATCTAAAGGCAAATAGAATTAATTGGTCAATACAGTTAGACTAATTAACATTTAAATATCTTTTGGATCTTATCGTACTTAATACTAAGTTGCGAGGATTATCATATTTATACCATTTTACATATTAATTTGTAGTGGCAAGGTGTCAACGCTAAAATCTTAATATTGGTTTATAACTAGTTGTTGAACTTTTAACACGTGATCTGTAGATAGACTTAAAAAATTTAGCTGTAGATATTTAAGTAAAATCATAATCCTTAGGTCGGTAGGTATATGATTTTACTTGTAACAAGAAATATATGGAAGATTATAGTCTAGCTCAGTTTTTCACAAGCCCTGAAGGATTCTTCAGTAATTAGCTTTGCACTTTTTAAAAACATCATTTGATAATATACAATTACTTAGGTACCTACCTATAAGCTAGACTACCATGTCTGATCCGGAACAAGAATTAAACTCTGCGAAAATTCACAGCTCCCAGCCATTCCATGCATTTTATAAATTTTTCAAGTCAAAGTCCAATTATTTACCTAAATCAATCAGGCCATAAGTAGGTACTTTGAAAGTAAAAAAATACAAAAGAAAGTTCTTTAAAAACAACTATTTATCCGTCACGTCAAAAGGGTACATCAAGCCATATTCTGATTACCTATGCCATATCGTTAAGAACTCGTAGGTAGTTTTATTTGTTATTTTCATTCCTCATTTTATTTTAATATACTTACCCCATAATAAAAGGCGATAGACGACTGCCCCGCTGTCAATCTTGCTAATTGGCTGATCATTTTCATCACACCATAACCGCTTCTTGCTTTGCTTGTTTCAACGCAAGAGGAGACTCCAGAATAATATGGGAAGATTAGCTAAATTAATTATACGCATGCTTAGAAAAGGAGCCATTAATCATAACGTAGGTCACGTAACTAAGTAGGTATCCAATATGGATACCGAACTGGTTTGCAATAAAATGTCACCTCTAGCCCACGATTGGGACTTGACTGTATCTATGTGATTAGGCTAAATATAAACATCTAGGTGTCAACTACAAATTAATAGCTGACATTTACCTTCTGACCAGGGGATCGCTGAACTATGAACTGTCAAAGATCAACTGTGATAATAATATCATGTCAATTGTCTCGTATCTCTTATACGGGATGAAATTTTGGTCAGTGGCAATACGAAAAGGGGTCATGGTACTCATCATTATGAAAACTTTTACTATGGGACCAACCCGGAAATCGCGAAAAAAAAATCAGCTGTTCCATACATTTTGTTGTGTTCTGTGAACATAAATGTATGGAACAGCTGACTATTTTTGACCCTTTTTCGTATTGCCATTGACTAAAATTTCACCCTGTATTTGATATATTTTCCAACAATCTCAATAATTTGTGGATTTTTAGGGTTCCGTACCTCAAAAGGAAAAACGGAACCCTTATAGGATCACTTTGTTGTCCGCCGTCAGTCACCGGACCATAAGTAGAGCCATCTGCTCATAGATGGCGCCATTGGAAGTATGCAGTAGTGCCATCTATGATCATATTTCGGAACCCTTAGGGCGCGAGGCATACTCGCACTTGTCCGGTTTTTTTGTTTTAATAACTCAAATGTTTTGATGATCCGGACGCAGCTAGTTATCACGTTACGCTTCGGGATTAAGTTCGTGTTCCTGATTTTGAACGCACTTACTACCTACTAGAATCCGTCACGTCAAGACACGTCAGAGACTAATTCCGAAATAATGTCTAAATACGGAGAGCACTCCTGCCTGCGGTCATTGTGGTGATGCTTGAGCGAGGTCTATGTCCAGCTTTGAACATCCTTCGGCACGGTTATGATCATAATGATTATTTCAGCGCAGAAAATTAAACAATACGTAGGTACAAAAAGATCTTTAATTCCAGACTAATTTTAGCATTAGATTTTGCATAACTAAGTATGTAAAAACAAATTGTCCAGATTAATATTTATATCTAATATAAAATCGTTCGTATAATGTCATGTTATCATAGATTTCCGAGACAAATCTCGTTTTACTAATATGAACGGTCGTTATTCCGTCTTGGATGGGGTCATAAGGTCAGACTCTAACGTCACCCATTATTTTAAATTCACGATAGAAAAAAGCTTAATGATTCTGCGGGTCATGAATAATCCTATATTTGGGAAAACCGACAAAACGGCAGCCTATTTATGTGTTATTGCTGGGCAAAGGCCTCACAGGTGCACGTTTGAACTTGTTCGTGACCACAAGCTGTCTAATAATATCGAGTAAACTTGATATCGATTCAGGATTGGAGTTCGCCAAAATCGACTAAACTAATTAATTACACGTGGTTATCCTCGTGTTTTACTTTTAGTTTTTCGAATGGTTGATTTACGGGTTGACTTTCAAAATTTTAAAATAAGAACAGCTAAATAGTTTTTAGAGCATTATAAAAAAGTTGTTTTTTAAACAATATTGTAGGGCCATAGGCACAGACAATTAAATTACTGGTAAAAACCTAACTAGGAAAATAATAAAATATCAAGACAAAATGCAGGTTTAATTATTTTATGGCACGTGATGCTTTTAAAATAGCATTGTCATGATATGATATGATCTGTAATAATGATATTTGATCACAATATCTACCCTACCTACTAACATGCAATTACTTCGACAACTGGTACCTACAGGATACTAGATTAAATATCATTTTAGTTACCTAGGCATTACAAGCAGTTTTGCCACAATATAATCCTTTGTTTGATACATTACCTAGGTCAATAAAAAAAAGTATTGTTAGGTAGGTAGATAGGTACCTATTAAAAATTGTGGACCTGCTAATGCCGCCTGAGTTGCTCTTTTGATTTATCGACTTTACTCACGTAAAGTCGATGGGGTTAGTCGAGTCAAAAAAACCGTAATACCTATTATACTTATTTGTTGAAGTATTATGAATCATTGGCCGCTGAAAGGCCAGGCATTAGCCATTTACTCGACTGTCCAGGAAAAACTATACCTACTCTTTTTTTACCTACCTATAAATAAATGAGGCAAAAAAAACAACTCATTCGATCTAATTTATTAGTCATCCTTCATGCTCTGATATATTAAACAGTAGGTATACCTACCAATCTCTATTCAGATCGATATCATTTGCATTTTAAATTAAATCTGTTAGAAAAATAAAAAAGTTCCATAATTCTATTTTAATTTAGTAGTCTTGATGCACAAAAGAATAAAAGGATTTGGGTACATTCATGATGATAATACAGAAATCACACAAATATCAATGCGAAAGTTTGAGTGCGTGTGTTTGTTACTCCTTCACACTAAAACGGCTGGACGGATTTGGATGAAATTTAATAAAGATGTAGTCTAGGCCTGGAGAAACACATTGGCTACTTTTAAACTTTTCATCCATTTTTACGCAGACGAAGTCGCGGGCAACAGCTACATAGATAATAAATAATTTTTATATTTGGAATGGAAGTCATTATAGGTATAATTATTGATTATTTCTATAAATGAGTCTACCTAAATGAATTCTACTTTTGTTTGACATTTAAATAAGCTTACTTACTATCTTTGGTTTATTAAATTGTGAGAAATTGTTTATAAATAGTTTAATAGTGTTTTTATCATCAAGAGATGTTGCCGCATATTTTTAAACTACGAAAATATTTTTATTTCTGCTTTTTAAAGAATTAAAGAAGAAAAAAGACAAGCAATTTTAATATGTACTTAAAAATACAATTTTAACAGTATTTTCTTTCTTATTTACAGCATTCATGGAGCCAGATCACCTGGGCAAGCGATTCAGACGGAAACGCTCGACGGAGGTGCATTCCAGGCGGAAAAGAGAAGCACCCTACGTCATATACCCAGAAATTCTGGTTATCGTAGATTATGATGGCTATAGGTAAGGTTTTATTCAAATGACACAGCCACAGCGTTTATTTTTGGCAATCGAAAAATAAAATACTAAAACAGACACGATTACACGAATGAAGACCCGTCACTTGCCACTTATGAGTGTTTCACAAATTAAGGCCCGTATTCTCCGATCTCTGCTTCATCTGCTTGAGCATAGATTTAATTAAAGCCATTTGATTGGTTGAAACTAGTTTCAATCTATGCTTAGCAGAGAGTGCTCGAGTATCGTTCTGGAATACGGGCCTTAGTCTCCCCTGTCTGTCACTCCTGTCTATATCTAGTGTTTTACTTATGAATTCCATTAGGCACTATGTTGGCTCCCCTGAATATCAATATGTTGCAACTTTTTTAATGGTGTTGGAAGTTTTCTTTCAGTATCAATTCTCGTTCACCACTTTTTAACGTCCTAGGCATTACTTTAACATTATAAATATAAATCTACAAAAATAAGTCGTTAATATTGGAAAATTTTCAATGAATTAAAATTTATTTTATTTGTTGTTTCCAGGTTGCACGGAGGCGACAACGTCCAGATCAAACGCTACTTCGTCTCGTTTTGGAACGGCGTGGACCTACGGTACAAACTACTCAAAGGACCCAGAATACGGATATCCATCGCTGGTATCATTATTTCTAGGGTGAGTTAAATGTTGGGCGAAATTAAACTTTATTTGTGTGTGATAAGATTGATTATTCTTCGAAATTGTTTAGAACATTTGGCCTATGCTTAAAGAATGTTTAGCTGCCATTCCTAGGATATATTGCATTGGAAATACATACAAGGTGTAATTTTAGTCAGTCAAAACATAAAAAGGGGTATTAGACTCATCATTATAAACAACTTATACATTTTGTGAACATAAATGTATGGAACACGGCGGGACTTGAACCCGCGACCGTTGCCATACCGTGGCATAGCTCTAACGGCTAAGCTACCGTATCACACACGTGTCAGGCTCATATGAGACGTACTTATTAGAGATTTAAAATTTCAATTGATGCGAGTGTGGCAGGTAGCTCAGTGGTTAATAAAACGACACGGTACGGCAGAGGTCGCCAGTTTTTGTCCCGCCCGTGTCAGTTGTTTTTAAATCTTATAGTATTATTATATCTAATAACAAAAGCTGAACTCTAAATTTAAAGGAATAGCGGTAATAAAAATGTAGAATATTTTATTGTTAAACAATCAGTTTACATTCACAATCATCATATTCGCATGGCAAACAGTTAAGAATTTGCCATCACCTTGAAATCAACCATCTCATCTGTTTCAATACAAAGTTCTTCCAATAACGTCTTCTTAGATTTAGGATAGCCTTCTAGAACTGCATCCAACATATCACTGCAGATTCTTTTGCGTTTTCTGGAAAATTAAGAAAAAGTAAAAAAAGTCTATTGAATACTTAAAGGTTTTCGTATTATTTTTTGTAGTAGTAACCTTTACCTGTACTCTTTCAACAATTTTTCATGTTCAGTTAGTATAATTTTCTTTTCCTCTGCACTTACAACCTCTGTGGAGGTTTTTAATATTTCCAACTTTTTTTCTGTAGCCTCTGTTCTTTTTTTGATTTCATCTATTTTTGTTTTGGCTGACTCTGTGGTTGGCGTTGAAATTAAGCTTTTGAGGTTTATTTCAACTGTTTTCAAAGCATTTACTTTGTCTGCTAGGTCTTGTGTGAGAGTTTTAAAGAGGGCGTCGTAGTCTAAAAAATAAAACTATGTCAGTAACACAGTTCCTACGTTTAACTTAACTTTTTTCCTAACATTATAGTATTATTAATTCGCTTTAATCATAGTATGGACATTCATGTAGGTTACCTGTTACGTCTCCATCTTCCGCTATGGTGTCCACTTGTATAGCAGCGTAAACTTTTTGTTTTCCATACAATTTACACTTAATTTTTCCCGCTTCACTCAAAGCATCCAGCGATTTCTGTATCGCCGTCTTGGTAAACGCCCCACGCAAATTAACTGTTACATCCGCGCATGAATACGGGCGATTCGTGTCTACCAAGTATTTTAATACTGCTTCACTAGCCATTTCTTTATATAAATCCAAAAAACCTTCCACAAATATTTAAAATCCCGCCGCGCTAGTCATAGTCCGAATTAACTTTTTTTTTATTAGTAATTAGTGATGTGCGTAGGTAATCAGCCTAATATCGATTTAGTAACACCTAAAATTAATAAATGATTGATTATGTAAGTTTGATTTTTTTTAGTGATACATTAAAACATTGCTTTTTAAAGAAACAACGAAATTTTACCTTACACTGGAAATATTTTGGGTCAAGATTATGCAAATTTAATGTATTTCGTTTTAATACATAGCTACCAAGTTTAGGGTCCTTTTTGTATTAGGTACACAGCCAACAAGTCTTATAACCAGTCTCAATATAACTCTTACTCGACTATTCAAAATTATTATCTTATTGATCGCTATTAGGTACTTAGTCGTGTTCAATGTACCTATATTTTATTTTCTGCAATTTTTAACTTTGTGTAGAGTGTACAAACAATTAATTTCAAAGGTCAATAAACATTAAAAAATTGTAGGTAAGTACATAATAGCATAAAGCTTAATTTGCATAAATATAAACCGTATTCAACATAAAGGAGAAAAGTACATCATCAGAGCGATAAAACCTGAGCTGGCCAAGAATCATTGAATCAATTTGTATAAATTAAAAACACCTGCAATATTAATGAGATGAATGGTGGTTATTTAATTGTTATGGTATAAAATCATGTAAATTTATAATACCTAACGAAAACAAAAACAAGAAGGCGAGAGAAACAAGTTTTGTTACCAACTTGCGAAATTACAAAAAAAACTGACTATTCAAGGTTAGGAAAGTTACCTGAAGACAAGATTTTGACCTTTAAACCTTTAACCGCATTGTGACTAATAATTCTCTATCGCCATTTCAAGTAGCCTCGCGTATTTTTATCATATTATTGTATCTGGATATACCTCCTATTAACCCAATTTTATTAGATAAGTAAATACCTAGGAATATGTACTGATCAGTCAATTTTCTGCACTCCAGGGTCGGGATGCTACACCATACCTTGAAAGAAATCGTGTTGGACGCGACGCAATCGACTCAGCAGCGGCGCTCACTGACATGGGCAAGTATTTGTTCAGAGAGCGACGCTTGCCTGTATACGACATCGCCGTTGCCATCACCAAGTGAGTTTTTTATTGGTTTACTTAAAAGCATATTGTGTCGTTAGCCAAAAGCAGCGTTGCTGATCATAACATAGTCCTTTCAGTTTCTGATGCTGATGCATTAGGTACTTAATTTTACAAACATTCTTAATTAATGATGTCTTAAAGAAGATAATAATATTTATCGCAATGAGAATTGTTGAACTATATCGAAAGTCATAATTATGAAACATGGACAGCGTTTCTGAATCTTTTATAGCAATAATCTAAGTATTTGCACATGTATAATATTATTATCAGACAGGGTTTTGTTTAAAGTTTTTTTTTTATTTTTATTTAAATACGTTATGGATGGAATACCGAATGGAATATTAAATTACTGAGAATATTTTCTGAAGTTTGAACTCAAAATATTTTAGTAAAATACCACTTCTTTAAGATATTAAATATTTGTCTAGCTTATCAAAGATTAAGAAACAGAAAAATAAAAAAAAATATATGCATTAATAGTTGAATATTAGTCAACTACTACATCGTCACAAACATGCCCAGTTTTGAAATACAATGATTATGGCAAGACTATTTCAAAACTATGTGATTATTGTGATCTCGTGAGAAGATAATAGTTATTCAAATTCTATTGCATTCAATCAAACACATGCGAATAAAACTTTATGCAAAGTAGGTAGATTGCTAAACTTTTTTTTAATTTGATTACAACAAATCTGTAGATATAATACTTTTCTAGTGTCGAGATGCTAATAAAAGAGGCATTTGTAAACTTAACTGGTGAATTTAAATTTGTTAATATCTTGGAATTTGCTAAAGCCTTATTGATTTGTGTTTAAGATAACATTGTCATTTTTGAGAGCTCGTGTTCTGTGTACACTCAACAGCATTATATAATTTTACTTTACTGTTCACGCAACACTTACAGGACAGAAGGTAAGATGGTAAGTAGGTATTCAACGCTTTCCAATCTCAATTTAGCGCCATTATTCAAAGTAATTACTGTATAAAGTACGGACTATGGGTCTTGATGTAGTTTTTAAGACAAGATAAGGTGAAGGTCAAGGATTTCTAATGAAGATGAGGAAACTAATTTGACCAACAGGTATGACATGTGCCGACGTCGCAAGGGTGGTCGCTGTACAAAAGGCACCGCTGGTAAATTAAATTTTAAAACAAACGTTCATTAGGATGGTGTTGTCAAAAGGCGCGGCATTAACCGAGGCTTGAGAGCGAAACATTAATTATTTGCTTCATTATTTTTATTTATAAGGTAAAGGATTTGGTAATGGCGCTGAATATTAAAAATATACACTATACAATAGTCGCTTGCACAAGACGACGTTCTCATTACAGTTTTTATTTCATTTCGTACTTGGAATGAAGTGAACAACGACCCACTGTAGGTTGTTTTTTGTAAAACAACAGAAAAATATAGCATCTTATTGAGTTTTATTCTTTCCATACAATTTCAGACTAGACATGTGCAGAAGACAATATCCCAACGATGCGTGCAATAGAGGGACAGCAGGTAGGCGTGTTACAGAGATCTTACATTTTCCAAAGCACGCCTTTTTCATCAAAGTCCCTCACCTATTTGTTCACGTTTTATACACTTTGGATCCATAATCCACTTGAGTTTACCTTTACCCAACTCCGTGATGTCATATTCGCACCTTGTGAATAATATTCTGTCTTTTCTGCAATTATTTCTTCTGGATACCTACATTGTAAATCTTTGTGAATGCATCATTTTTAGATATTTAGATGACGTTGTAAATATTTATATTCTTCCATTTTATGTAGTTAGTTTGATCACAAAAGGTTTATTGTATTTTATTACCTATGTCTTCGTTGTCTCTATCTACTTATTCATAATTTTGACTTAAATAGCATACCTATACATATTATATTCATTCTTATTTATTGTTTTCTAGATACTATCTGACTTCATCGAAATATAAAATGACTCCAGAGTACGTAAAATAACAAAGTTCCCTATAAACTAGGCATGGAACTGCTTTCTAAAATAAATTAATACCATGTATGTATTTTACTGTAGTCATTGATCGTTTTCTTCAGTTAGGGCGATTTATTTGAAGATATTTTTTTAAAGATTCTTAATTTGGGAGTAAAAAATGAAAATGTCGATTTAGTATTATTTACAATCAACTTACTAATGGTGGCTGTATAAAAAGTCCGCTTAAGTACATCACTATGGGACTTGATGTTAATGTCAAAGTCAAAGAATTCAGGCGCGGGAAAATTTAAAGTTTTGCTTTGTTTGTGGGTCTGGTTCTAGTATTATGTATATTTTATTTAAATCTAGAATTATAATAACCAGTGTTGTAAATATATGAGCTTTTTATATATTTTAATCTTACTTGCATGCCTTAAAATATAATTAAATCTACCTACCTAGGTACCTACCTACTAACAATAATTTTTAATACGGTTACCTAATATTTGCAAATAATGTTGACTTTAATTCGGTGACGCTTCTGCATGATACCTACGTTTAATGCATGTTTTGTGTATCCTTTTTAACCTCGACACTTCACTGTAAGTATTTTAAGTATATTTTGTGTCTACACACCTATTTCACGCATCCATCATCGAACTGTAAGTAGCCTTAGCTTTATGAATATTTATAAACCTCTTTTTACCCGAAACTCCTTAGTCCTACGATCACGCATTCATTTTAAATCTTTTAACTTTGTAGGGTCAATATCCCACTATTCGTGAAGCTTTTACTCTATCTTTCAGAACGATATTGCCAGTATAGTACTGTAAATTAACCCTAAACTATTTTGTACGAAACTTAAAAAAAAAATCAACATGAAGTTTCTGCCTCATAAAGGTCCTACTTATGTCTTTTATCAGAGCTTTTAAAATCTAGACTTGAAAACTTTTGCTAACTTAAAATCCCCTGAAATAATCAACCAAAAAGTTTAAACAACATTTTCACACAACATTACGATACAAAGGTTTCGCGTACGTCGGTGGCGCTTGCGTGGTGAACAAAAGACTCGAGAAAGTCAACTCTGTCGCTATCATTGAAGACACCGGCGGCTTCTCCGGCATCATCGTGGCCGCTCATGAAGTCGGACATTTGTAAGTATATACCAACCAATCAAAAATGAGGAGATTTGCAGGAGAACCAGAGTACCTAACCAACATAGCCTGAAGAATTAAGGTTACATTGCTCTTAGAACGGATGGCCGATGGTCTTGAGTGGCAACCATAAGGTGGCCTGACGACTAATAGCCGTTTCAAATAGGTACCTAATGTATCTCTCCATCGTTTTGCTTATTACAGATAGAATTTTTATATTACTTCTACATAACTTATTAATAAGTTATGTAGAAGTCATGTCAAACTTTGATCTCTAGTAGGGGAAAGAGCTGATAGATCGGTTATTAGGAACGGCCACTAGTGAATATCGCGGGAATCCGCTGGAAGTGGCCAGTACAGGACCAGTGGTAATGGCTCGGCAATCATCACACTAATAGGTATTATAAATCCGAAAGTTTGTGTGTGGGTACGTTTGTTACTCCTTCACGCTGAAACGGCTAGATGGATTTGGATGAAATTTAACAATGAGGTAGCTTGGGACTTGGAGATACACATAGGCTACTTTTCATCCCTTTTCACGCAGAGACACAGACAAAGTTGCGGGCAACAGCTATTTACCTATAAACCAATTAACAAAAAAACCTCATAAACTTACAGACTAGGAGCCGTCCACGACGGCAGCCCCCCACCCTCCTACCTGGGCGGCCCCGGCGCTGAGAAGTGCCGCTGGGAAGACGGCTACATCATGTCGGACTTGCGGCACACGGAGAAGGGCTTCAGGTGGTCCCCTTGCAGTGTGCAGAGCTTCCATCACTTTTTGAAGTAAGTAATTAGGTAGGACTGGTGCCGATTCTGTTGCTTACGAACTAATTTAGTCTTAAGCCCCGTATTCATTGTAAACAAAATTGTTGATAGGAACTTCAAATGTTGGTGAAAACAATGTTTATATTTAAACTTTTCTTGGCCACTGAAAATTGAGTTATCAGCAGCATGTTTCTAGCAGCACAGAAACACGTTGCTGCAACAATGTTGTGCAATATTTGTTTACCATGAATACGGGGCTTTATTATGTCTCTTTCTAATAAAAAACATGAGAAAGGGATAAAAGATATTTAATCCTGTCAAATTAGTCCATTCCACTTGAATAGTTTTAATGTCAATTTAGTCGAAATCGCAAAATGTCTCGACTATTTTTCCGTGAATGACAAGGGTGTAGACTAATTTCACAGTTCTGAAATGAATGATTTCTGTACTATTTCAATTATATTTGTAATAAAGTGATATAGTGTGATTAAAATTAATTTAAGGCGATGTTCAACAGAATCAGCACCACTGTATACAATTATTATAACCTTGATAGTTAAGTTGTGATAGTCACTGTTACAGGTGTGATAGAAAATATTAGAATATTGCTATCACAAGTTACGTTGGTTTTACACGTCGGCATTTATTGACTATCACATCTGGGAGGTGATTCTCGCGGGTTCGATTTAATATCACTTTCGATATATATAGCAACAACTGTCAAAATATCGATCGAATGTAGCTTTCGGTATTCTCGTGAAGTCACTGCAGATATATATCGATGGTAAAGCGTTCGACATGCATCGCGTGGTATGGAGCAGTCGATAGTGTCATATCGAATGAATTATCGTACGCGCGTAAAAGAAGTTGTAGAATTGTTGTCAGATTGGTAAATTTATTTTGCTTTTAATTGATCAAAACTATGAATTTCGAAAGAAAATCGTCTTTACAGACAAATTTGTCCGTTGTCGAGGCTTGTATCACAGAAAAATTCCCAAATCAAAACTAACAAACAAAAACAAACGATTTCACTTCACTTTTAGGTTATGGCACTATTACTTAAAATGATTCAATTCTCAATTAAGCTAAAATTACGTAAGTATGAGTACAATTTTAGAAAAAATAAACAAATGTTTAATAACAATTAAACACGAATAAAAATATAGTATTTTTGACAGATGTCCATAAAAGTCACTGTCAAAACATTGACACTCCGTTCCACAAAAAGTATACACATGTTAAGATTTTTTTTTTTAATTAGAATGAAATAAATACTCTCTACTTGACTAAATTCTAATGGTGGTTACTGTAAAATGATAACTTAATCACACTTTTAGCCCAAATGACTAGAAAAAATTATTTGAAGACAAATTATCGAAATTTATTATTAATTCTTGGTCCGAGCACCAACCAACTAAAACGGAACGTGTCTTGGCAGAGACAAAAACTCGAAAAGGATTGAATGAACATAATAATACGTCAATATCTATTACAAAAATATCTGTTGCCCGCGAGAATACCGATTTTAGCATGGGACCGATATTTTCAGTAGATATGATCTTGATCGAATGCGATATCTACATGATACGATATTGATCATATCACTGATTTATCGCACAAAGCGAGAATCACCTCCCTGTAATATTACTATTACAGCTATAATCAACTACGATAGTCGTTATTATAAATGAAAAATTGACATAATCTTGAGACTAAAGCCAGATGGCTCCATTCACATTCATATCTTGTCAATATATGTACCTACTATAATAACAATATTTTGAATACAGTGGTGATACAGCGACCTGTCTATACAACTCGCCGCATGAAGACGATTCACTACCACGTGTATTGCCTGGACGTCTATTGACGTTAGACGCGCAGTGCAGAAAAGATAGGGGCACGAGGTAAGTCATTTTTTAAATTACCCACGTAAATAATGAGGCCTAAATTATCTTTAAAAAAAAACTAACCAAGAGCGAATCGGACTCGCGCACCGAGGGTTCCGTACTTTTCTGAGGCGTATAAAAACATTATGGCACAATAGCGCCATCTATAAATTATAGTTGAACAGCATCAATCAGCAGCAGCAAGCTATAATTCTCACAGATGGCGCTTAACATAATATTATGTTTGTAGGGGTCCTGTGATAGACGGACGACAAAGTGATCTTATAAGAATTCCGTTCTTTTTCTTTTGAGGTACGGAACCCTAAAAAGTGCATTTTCTTGTGTGATATCTATCAAATTAGCCATTTTGGGGGTAATTAAAGAAACATTTGAATAAATTAAACTTAATAATTATACTTTTATTTCCAGTGCATGTTTCAAGGACGAGCGAGTGTGTGCCCAGCTGTTCTGTTTCGACGCGGCGAGCGGGTACTGCGTCGCGTACAGACCGGCCGCCGAAGGATCGCCTTGTGGCGATGGACAGGTAGATATTACTATAATAATAATATGTTTATTACAGATTTGATATTTATCTACCTGCACTTAGGTACTAATTGGATTTACTATCTAGCTGTCTCAATAAAGAAAAAAATATATGAAAGACTAGCTTCCGCCCGCGGCTTCGCCCGCGGCTTCGCCCGCGGCTTCGCCCGCGTTTTTGGGATAAAAGTAGCCTATGTGTTATTCTGATGTATAAGCTATATTACTGTAAAGTTTCATGAAAATCCGTTCAGTCGAATCTATACATCCTCACAAACTTTCGAATTTATAATATTAGTAGGATAGTCATTTAGCCAAACACTCATAATAAGTACCTACCTAAGTTGTAACTGACACTACTGAGATGCGGTATCCAATTAGACCTCTTTTTTTATTTTGATTGTAACTAAATTAAAATTACCAATATTTGGTCATATTTCATCACTAACAATAGCATAAGCATAATCGGCCTATGATGTTCCCACTGCTGGGACACAGGCCTCCTCTGTGAGAGGGAGTGGGCCGTAGTCCACCACGCGGGCCCAGTGCGGGTTGGTGGACGTCACATGTCTTCGAATTTTTGGTTCTAAGACATGCCGGTTTCCTCACGATGTTTTTCCTTCACCGTTAAAGCAAGTGATAATTAATTTCTAATACGCACATGACTTCGAAAAGTCAGCGGTGCGTGCCTCGGGATCGAACGCGAACCATTCGCCGTGGGAGGCACATGGTTAGACACTAGGCTATCACTAACAATAAATTGTGTAAATTATTTATTTCAGTATTGCATAAACGGTCGGTGTATAACAGAACACGAGAACATAATACCCGACTACTCGCAACACACGCCGAGCTACGTGCGTCCTGAAACGAGCCCGTTCTTCGGAAATATTACGAGGTGTGTATTATAGTATTACAACTGTGATAGTGATTATTACAAGTGTGATACTTCATTTTATGGACGTGTGATATTCAGTGTGATTTTTTTGCAGATTGTAACTGTATTTTGAGTAGTTGCTAAATGTATTTAATTCATCAGACTGGTTTATATTTAGAAATAAGCAATTGTAATTTAGATATTATTCTTTTTAGATTTATTAAAGCTACAATGTGAAATATACAATCACCATCAGCACAAACCAACTCAATATAGTCACAATACTGGCACAGCCAATGAGAACACAACACATTCTTATTGCAACCAGTATGTGTACATACAGGGGCACACATAACTAATACTGTATTTCTTTAACACGTAGTAACGATGGAACGACACAGCCGTACGTAGCTAGTACATCGGCGCCACCTGCACAAACCCCAAAATACTACAAAAAGAGCACAGAATACACAACATCAACAACAAAATCAACAACAACAACATCAACAACAACAGCAAAACCATACTTCCAGTTTACAACAAGAAAACCGTTCCAATTCTTCACTGCAAAATATACGACGACACAGCCCAGTTCGAGCGTCACATACCCACCAGTAAACAAATACTCCATCACATCAACGAAAAGTCCGTACGATTTTAAAGATTTCACCACAAGACCGCCAGCTCTCAGTACGGAGAAACGAGGGTTTTACAACAAGGAAGATTTAGATGGGTTCTTTAGACGGTCCACGACCAAAAGTCCTTATCAAGACAAGGGTGTGAAGCCAGTCTTCAAGATAGGGACTTATTACTCACAAGCGAAGTCCAGTGACAATTCTATTCGACCTGACGCCAACTCGCAACAAGTGCAAATAGAGCCAGCGCGGCTAACGTTCTCGTACCGAAGGAATTTGACGAATGGAGAGCTAGTTCGACAATAGGTTGCCAATTTTTGGTAAGGATGGACGATGGATCATTCTTTCATACGTCGACATCGATTTCTTACATCACACGCCACGTCTTGAGAATGTTGTCATGGACTGGATTCATTTCACTGTTTTTGGATTT
Source organism: Thalpophila matura (assembly GCA_948465475.1). Taxonomy (NCBI): domain Eukaryota; kingdom Metazoa; phylum Arthropoda; class Insecta; order Lepidoptera; family Noctuidae; genus Thalpophila; species Thalpophila matura. The sequence goes on along the minus strand of OX419198.1, from coordinate 5,871,935 downwards.
TTTTTTATCTATCTCCCAACACTAGTGGTTTGCCAAATTATGGTAGACCGCTTTCCTTTTAAAATATTTTTATCAGTACCTATAACCATCGAAAAAAACTCCACCTTAAGTCCTGACTCCGAAATATGATCTGGAATGACATCATAATGTACATAAATACTTCTACATACAAATCGACTATCCCTCACAACCTACTTCAAACATGGAAACATTACATCTACATTGTACATAATTACTTACTCTTACTTCTAAGTTTTTGTGCCATACTTATGTTAATAATATTATTTCTTATTTTATCACTATTGTATAAAATATTATATGTTCTTTTTAATCATAAGCATGTTTGTTTCAGTCTTTATTTGGAATACATTCCTGAATATCATTACTATAATTTTTATTACTGAAAAATTCTACCTATTGTATACAATTTTCGTTATCATTTTCTTCTCACATCGTTGTATAACGGTCATTCTCAGGAGTTTCATTATTTGGTTTATTTCTGTGGCACATTTTTTTTAATTAACTAAGATATTTTAAAAGAAATATCTGTACCCTCTGCTACCAATACTCTCTAAGTTAAATCTAGATTCGATATTTCCTGTTAAAATGTCCTAATTAACAAAAAAAATATGCCACCGAAATCAACCAAGTAATGAGACTCCTGAGAATGTCCTATAAAAACTGTTTCAGTCATATTAAATCAGTTATTTCTTCTAGCAGCCGCCACTAACAATAAGAGCGGGCCGAGCCTTGAAGACTGTCACACTGGAGCGACGCGACTTCCCCCCACGACCCTCGGACGGCGACTATCCGCCCGGGGCCACAGGGCAGTCCCGGTCCAGTCTCAAACACATTACAGATCGTGAACCGCACACTACCCGTCAAGAACAACGAATATCACCTCTGTAATTCGTATAATTTTAATATCAAACGTGTAATACTCGAACTATCATAGTTAATTTCGAAAATAATCGTATCTTTAAGTAACTGTAATAAAAGCAAGCAGACGATGATATTTGCTTGTTTTTATTCCGAATCAAACTCGTAATATTAAATAGATGCGGGAGTGTGCGTATTGTGTGTGAAATAAATTGTGTCCGAAGACAATGCTTTATGAAAGTGTCGGACACAGTTCCGTGAGTGATATTACAATGTGATTGTGTTATTAATGAACTTATAAGTACACTAGAATATTAGAAACGTTAGGAGCAGAATAGTCCAAGTGTCCTGCGGTCATTCCAATTAGTTGGATAACAAGAAATACTCTTAGGTTTGAGTTATAAAGGTTGTAAAATATCATCAATGTTACATAAATAAAAGAAACTGCCACGAAGTGCCTTTTATACAGTAATTATTAAGAAATGTTAAAATAAGATTTATTTTTTTATATTTTTTTTTGTTTTTAAAACTGACTTCAAGAGCGACTGGATCGCGGTCTTCTGAAATTAGGTTTATTATTATTTTAAGTAAATTTTACATTTTACAAAATTTCAATTGGTTTTTTGTTCTTCTAAAAAAATCAATTTGTTATAATTTAAGCTGTTTTTAATGTCTAAAATTATTTATGAAGAGATATTAAATCTATATTAAAGTTACCAATAGTGTAAAAAAATCTACAATGTATTTTGGTTGTATGGAACATGACCTTTAGAAGATTCAGTGATATTTTATTTTAACTTTGACGTCACTTGCCGTTGATATAACTATTTATTGTATCCAAACTATTTATGTATAAAATCCCTATTTTTTCTCCAAAACTGTCTAAAATTTAAGGAAAAAATATAGAAAATAACGAATATGGAATTTTGTTGTTTTATTATTATCGATATACTTTCAGAGATCAATCATGAGTAAGTATTTCAAAGAAAATAAGTTAAACTATGCTGTCCAGACAAATAAAACCAAAATATTCCCATCACCCTTTATTTTGCCTTCATTTATAAAAACACTCCTAACTTGAACTAAACAAAATAGTTATAAATTAAACAGTTTACTAAACGTAAACAAATGAACACAGATACTGCACCAACGATTGTGCAGGCACAATACAATACACTACAAAATATACAAAAACGTATGTCATAACTATTTAAAATAAACGCTTTATAATGCACTGAAAACTTACATCCGATATTTTAAGTTATCGAGCAATTAAATACACTGGTAGCAGTCAGTGTCATACATAGTTTGAAAATTGTAAAAAAATTACACTCCTTCAAGAAAGGTTTTGTTTCAATTAAAAATACATAATAAAAGTATTTCATGATTTCTCTTAAAATTATAAACCATTTTATTTTGACTTAAAAGGGACCTTTTCATTTTATTTTTGATCTGAATTGTATTAAAAAAATAGCCCACAGAGTACAAATAAAAAGGTTTACCTTGCATAATTACCCTTTCGTACCCATCGGGGAAGGTGCCCCAACATGTTTGAACACAATCTTGGCTAACATTCCGACAGACATGCAAAATACAAGACCGGCTGGCATGAACTTCCTGCTGTTGTAATACCTGTAATTAAACATTGATTTGTTAATACATACATTGCTTTCCACCAGGTGAGATCGAGGTCAAGAACCTACTTATTGACAAAAAAAAAGTGTATGTAAAACTCTTTTATTTTGTTTGGAATAAATTGTAGAATGTAACAGCTGCATAATGAAAAAGTTTATCACTTGAGATTGGAGGTACACTTTAAGGTAGGTATACATTCCTATTCCACATAGCAAGTTGATGTGACCTTTCCATTTTATTCACAAAATTACAGAGTAGTTTAAAAACATTTATAAACCGTGCATGCGAAAATAGACCTTAAGGTGCTTGTGACCTAGACCTCAGTTTTCAAAGACACAAAAATAGGTAGCACTGCAACAATTTAAAATGGATAAAAAAAATTGCATTCGTCGCGTATTGATTGTTTTTGTATTTTTTTAATAATGCTGCCACTTGTCTTTTTGAACAAACTTCTTCTAAAGACGGCACTTCGCATGGCATATATGACCAATTCGCGTAATAAGGCGATTTATTTTAGTGACATATCGCTAATACAGAATAAACTTTATTACCATTTTATTATTTGTCTTAGCCAAATAACGCGAATATTTGGTCAGATACGCCAAGATAGCATAAGAAGCAGGTTGATAGCCGTTTTTATATAATTCTCTTTTAAGTAGATATAACTACCTGTATCCCATAAGACCTCCGAGAGTTGATGTGGTGCCTAACATGAGCGTGTAGTTGGAGGGATCCTGACTCAGCTGGTAAGCTCCAACACCTGGAAATTTAGAGGGAAACCTTTGTGAATAATCATTAGGATTTTATTAAGTAACTATGAAAATGAGTTTTAGGGGAGATAGTAGTAGTACCTACTTCATTTGAAATATAACAACCTTTTACAGTTTGATCAACCGATTTTGACTTCTATCTCCTAGGCATAAGGATGGCTTTAAAAAAGAAAAACATATTTGTAATGCCAATTGTTTACTGCAGCTGTCATTTGGTGTCCATCAGAATGGCTGGTTGTCTGTGGCGTTGGTCAATGAGAGTTGATTCAAAAATTGCTACATAATTGCTTATATTTGCTACATATAATAAATAATTGCTACATAGCATGTATATTTAGAAATCAAATATTTTTTTTGACCAGCCATCCTGACGTTTGGTTGGCTGGTCACCTCCTAGTTTAAAGTCAAGCATGCAGAGTTTCCCGAAATGTATTGCGTCAATAATTGCTACATATTTGCTTCATTTATCTAGTTTAGTTGTAACTTCAAACATATGTTAAATAAAGGATGTAGCAATTATTTAAATTATCCAAAGGAAAACTGCCTGATAAAATAATAAAGGCAAATAGTTGCAGTGTGTTTTTACTCAATGGTATTGCTATTTTAGGAAGCAGGCGTTTTAAATTGTTAAATGCAGGGACCGATTAATCGGGTTAAAAAGTTACCGATTAAATCTCTAACCCATATGTTTGGTTAATCTTAATGCAGGGTAACCGGTTAACCTTTTAATACGGATACCGTTACCGGTTAATATTGCTGATTAACCCGAATGAAATAGAACAAAAATGAACTCTATGCGCGAACCGGTTATTATTAGGCTGATTAACCCAGAATACGGGTTAACCTTAATGCAAGATTTTTCACCTAACCCAAAAAAAATAACCCGGATGTGACCCGGGGTGACCTTTTGTCCCTGGTTAAATGGCATGTTATGTTATGAGTAGGTAAGTGGATAATAAGCACATTAAAAGGATATCGTAAATAAAAAAACAAAATGTGGGTCGTTCATAAGATTCAGTTTAATAATAAGTAGTACAATTTACTTAAAAAATCGTCACAAACACCAAAACACGAATTAAAAATAGGTTCTAGGTATAGGTAGGTACCTACGTTTTCAATTATATCGGGACTTCGCGCACAAAAATAATCACAATATAAGAATTTTGACTAACCTCGACGTTTCAATCAAGTTGCATTGACCGTAGTCACGAGAAGACTGAAGTGTGTGGGTATCATCGTCTTGAGCGGCGGGTGAACTACCCGCGCTTGGTTTTGTGAAACGTAAATGCCTAAATCACGACACACAATACTGACGGTTTCGGCGGACACACGCAGAAAAGACACGACGCGAACACTTCCTGATAACTGGATTCCACGAAGACGACAACCTAAATCCATCTTCCCGATTGAAATTTTTGTACTTTTTAATTTCAATCGCTTCACGAACAATTCTTAGGTAGAAATGCCGATCAGTGGAGAGAATCTTCGGGTCGTGCAGCTCAATCCAGTGGTTGGGTCCCGATTCGGTGTACGGCGATGGCCGATTTGTTTGTTTGTCGATGCTTTACCGCTGCGATGTGGTCCTTTACTCTTTCCGCGATAGTGCGCTTGGTTTGTCCGATGTAGGAGCTACCACAACTGCAATCGACCTTGTAAACCCCAGGTTTTTGGAAGGGTACTACATCTTTTGCCGTTCTGACCTTCTGTGCTACTTTAGATAACGGAGTATATACAGTCTTAATGGAGTAGTTCTTCAGTACTGTTCCAACTTTGTCCGTTATTCTTTTCACGTACGGAAAAAACACTGGCTGTTGGCTGACATCAAAGTCCGTCTTCTTCCTTTGGTATCTACGCCTAGGTTGCCTCCTGCCCACTTCATAGCCGTTGCGTTTCAGTACCTCCTGAACATGTAACAACTCAGACGGTAGAATATGTTCAGGGTCACAAAGATCATAGGCTCGGTCTACTAAAGACCTAACGACAGACCGTAAGTGCCGGGGGTGGTGATATGACGAGGCATCTAGATACCTGTCAGTGTGTGTTGTCCAGGGTAGTTCGAGACAGCACCCGCCGCTCAAGACGATGATACCCACACACTTCAGTCTTCTCGTGACCACGGTCAATGTAACTTGATCGAAACGTCGAGGTTAGTCAAAATTCTTATATTTTGATTAAGTTTGTGCGCGAAAAGTCCCGATATAATTGAAAACATGTGTACAATTCGCGAAGGGTACTTATTCCTTAAAATGACATAGAACTATTTAAATTGTCGAATAAATTTAAATAATCCTGGAGTGTGATTCCAATATGATATCTGCACTAGCAATGACTAAGAATAATTATTGTAATAATGATACTTAATGGATTATTGAGAGTAGGTACATATTTTTTTTAACGCAAGAATCGCATTACTGATTCTGTTAACAGAGCCTAAACGATTAAACCGACACCTACAGAATTAAGTATTTGCCTTTATTATTTTATCAGGCAGTTTTCCTTTGGATAATTTAAATAATTGCTACATCCTTTATTTAACATATGTTTGAAGTTACAACTAAACTAGATAAATGAAGCAAATATGTAGCAATTATTGACGCAATACATTTCGGGAAACTCTGCATGCTTGACTTTAAACTGGGAGGTGACCAGCCAACCAAACGTCAGGATGGCTGGTCAAAAAAAATATTTGATTTCTTAATATACATGCTATGTAGCAATTATTTATTACATGTAGCAAATATAAGCAATTATGTAGCAATTTTTGAATCAACTCTCATTGACCAACGCCACAGACAACCAGCCATTCTGATGGACACTGTCATTTGTCATATCACCAATACAACAGAAGTCAAAATCGGTTGAATAAACTGTAAATAGGGTTTGTTTGTATGTGTATTATTTCAAATGGAGTATAAGCAAAGATTTAAATCGCTAGATGCGTCTTACCATGTCAAAATATAGTCACGTTTCTATGTTTTGCTCAATGTCAATTTCAATGACATCTGAAGTATCAAATAGAGTATTGTCTGGCTCACTCTCATTGAACTCTCAATATATTCAAGCACTCTCACTCAACACAGGATGTGTGAGCTCACTCATCTCAATAAGAACTCATTTTCGCGCGATTTATGTATGGTGAGGGCGCATTCACGAATTAAATAATTTTTTGAGAATAAGTAGTTTGTACATAGCTGTAACTTTTGAGTTGAGGAGTCTTACCCAAAATTGAACCGAATATGAGGCCAGCTCCCAAAGAAGGTATGGAACCTGAAAGAAAAGGTGTAATTTGTAGAATAACATATTTATTACTAACAAACAAGGTGGGGTCTTTATGGTTGGGGTTATTGGATTTTTCCATTAGGAAATTCCCAATAGCTGCCCATTGTCTGTATTCGAGCCCGGTTGATGGCAATAGGCACACCCCCTATAAAATGAGACTTAAACAGAACTAGCAAAATGTGTGTGTATTACACACCTCTGCCTAACTCCTTACATACAGGGGTGATGTTATATAAGACCTAGAAAAATACATATATTATCCAACACAGTTGTCATCTGTTATGTCCATATAGCATAAGTTAGTCCAAGAAAATAATAAATAATGGTAATTATGATCAAACAATACTTGTCAGACAATTGTAAACTTCATGCACATACAGATGTTGGATGTAATGTAAACAAGCCTATTCAATTTAAATACAATAGCGTTTTCAAAGTTTAAACCTACACATCAGCCATAATTGAGTACTTATGTGTCTTATCTTGAAGTAATTTTTGATACCTATCTTTTGACCTTGTGATTCAATAAAATACTTATATAAAAAGATAGGTTTTGAGCACATTTTGGTTGGAATAAGATCCAAGCTTTAGCTAGCAAGCTAGCAATGGAAATAATGTGGAAGTTTCTTTTCAAATATGTAGTTATAAAAACATTTCCCATTTTCACAGGCACTCAAGGGCGTAGTCAGAAGCAAGGCAAGTAAGGAAAACACACATAGAGGAAAGGTGTACGAGATGATCCCCTTAGGGAGAATGCTTGTACAATATTCAACTTGATAAATAATCAATTTATGAATGATATAAAATGCTTTCCGTTAGGGAGTTGCTGCCTGGCTACGCCCATACAGGCACCCCTATAAATTGATAATGAAATTACAATTTGATCTGGTACCATGCTTGAAAAACTAAGCTAAAAACAGTGCATTTCAATCAAATCTACCTCTACAAGTACCTACTTATCTACTTAATAATTTATGAATCTTCGATAAGTAAAAGTATTAAAACTGTGATTGCAGTTTGCGGTCGATAGGTACCTATTCTAATGCTATAGGACCATACCATGACATGTTAAACCACCATTGTTCTGCTGCTGTAAATAAGGGATAGCGCTATTCATGCTGTATAGTTCCATCTCTCTCTCACAGCGGAATAATTATGACAATAACACGTCGTGGACGTCGTGGTACGGTCCCACATCATACAAACCGCTTAAGAAATGTTTTGAAAATAGTTTCAAATACTACTATTTATAACAGAAAAAGTAGTAATTTCTGAGAGTAATACTTAGCAGGAGTAGCCTCTACCTAATCAGTATTAATCACTTTCGCTGATTGCTTATCCCAAGAATACGTAACAAAGATAAATGATAGGTATAATACTTATCAAATCTATTTTGAACTGATTACATAAAATAAAATAGGTACGTACGTTCAATTTCTAAAAATAATTCCATATTTTAATAGTTCATTGTTATGTAAATCTATGTGCTATAGTTACATTTGCTAAGTACTTTTTATGTACAAAATTGGTCAAAAATAAAAAAAAATACTAACCTGCTTTGGCGTAACCCATTATTCCGCCGGCGGCAACGGTAGCGGCGTAAGCAAAACTCAAAATATCAACACCCATTTTGTTGTTTTTATTCTTCAATTAATATAGTTAGTAAATACTTCTTGAGTGATTAGTAATTAATTAAATTTAATCAACACAATACGTGCTATCAATCAGCTGAGTTGAAGTTTCTGATAATTTGACAATTTGACATCATGTAACATGTTGACAAGACAACTTGACAGATTGATTTTGTAGAGGTGGGCTGGTGCCACAATTAGTTTAGTACGTTCACTACTCTTAATTCCGGAGAGGCATTCCGGTTGTCTGTTCTCGCCCTAAATTTTAAAATAAGGTCTATGCGATCAAAATAAGAAAGTGTCTGACCTCGCGCCATGTTGTTGCGTCATAGCCAATCAGCCGTCATACTCAAGCCGAATATGACGGCTGATTGGCTATGACGCAACAACATGGCGCGAGGTCAGACACATTCTTATTTTGATCGCATAGTAGGTATGTTCACATTGTGAACATGTTTTGAGCCTTAAGGCTGTTTGTGCACTACACGTTTACAGCACATTTTTCACGGACCGTTTTTTTCTTTCATACGTTTTCAAAAGTGGTGGGGATCGTTCTGCAGGCCTATTGGCTAACAATCCGTAAAAAGCGAGTACGAATAGAAAACGTCTGTAGTGCACAAACGCCCTAAGGCGGGTCTCCTGCGCGAGTTCATTGAACATCGAACATGTTGAACAAAAAGGGGCGTGGCCTACGCGTAATGTTTAGCATAATCGCTCGACCACGTGACGGAAAACATGTTCGATGTATTCAATAAAATTGAACACGAAAACACGTCGCAGGAGACCCGGCTTTAGATACGTCTCCAGGGGTGTATAGGGTACTCTAAGAAGAGCAGCAACAACTATCACACCCTCCAGTAAAATTATTTCTCCATTTGATATAAGATTCTTGCCTCCATGCAAAATATGAAAAGTTATACCTACTAGCAAACGAAAGCTGAGCCTGAGATTTAATCGAAACTTTTTACATATATCAACATTCTTTATAGTGTTATTTTACAAGATATAGTTTTGATAGATGTGGTTGTTTGGCATCTTTTGTGTAGAAAAAATGTCAAACCAGCCACCGCATTTAATTTTCAAACAATTGAAAAATCCGCCCCTAACATATTATTATTTTGTTGTTAAGTATCAACACAATTTATTCCTACTGTTCTTAGTGATACCATGTATTTTTTTTAATTTGCCGCGCTTTTTCAGGACCTTTCGTTTGCCAGACTATACTATCACACTGGAACTTCAGCGTTTTTTAATGAAATAGGCTGCTTGTGCACTACAGACGTTTTCAATTCGTATTCGGTTTTTTACGGATTTTTAGCCAATAGGCGTGCAGAACGATCCCCACCACTTTTTAAAATGTATGAAAAAAAACACGGTCCGTGAGAAAACGTGAGCTGTAAACGTGTACCTAGTGCACAAGTAGCCATAAACTTTACACTACACGTCATTCAACTGTCAAAAAAATTGTCAAATAATTTTTTTGACATCACTTTGTTGTGTAGGGATGAAAAAGTGCCAAAAAGTATCGATATATATCGCATCGATATTTAAAAAGAATATCAATATCGGTTTCGATATATCGAAAAAAAAATATCTATATAACGGTGAAATTTTCAAAAATTATTAGTACTTTACGAAATTCTATTGTGTTTGTTTTTACAAGTTTATTTCAATAAATCTGTCAGTATTATTACTATTCATAAAAGAAGTGTGTGTTTCACTAAGAATTCCTTTCAGCACTGAATTTCATTAAGTTGCAACGTTTTTAACCTTAGATCATAGAAACAACATAGAAACAAGGGAGATGTGCCAAGGCGCTATTGAGTTTGATACTTTTACTTTAGTTTGGTAATTTGAGCATAGTACAAAAGTACACGCTGGCGACGAACCGAACACAATCGATGATATAAATACAGTGTTTTAACGTTTAACGATTAACAGTGTAAGATTGAGGGTATGCGGAATTTTTAATGTGTGGGAAATCTTTTTATTAACAAGAAGCGCTTGAAATCGTGTCGAAAAATGTACTAAAAGTGGCATCAGTTGTTCCCGTACTAATTTGCTATGATGGCATAACTCCTTTTTTCTATTATATATTTTTAACGATGTTAGAAGTGTTCTTTCAGCACCTATTCTCGTTCACAAATTTTAGTGTCCCTGACATTACTAATCACTTAAATCTAAAAACTGTGACATTTTAATCAATGGCGACTATGGTCTTGCTACTGAAAATATATCGTTTTTGATACGTTTTCGATAGGTACTTGATATTTTATATCGATATATCGATGTATCGAAATAATAAATATCGCCAAAAAATATCGATGTATCGAATAAAAAATATCGATATATCGATACATCGATATTTTTCTGCAAGCCTATTGTTGTGTGTTTGACTGGTTTGACACTACGTTTGATTACATTCGTTTCGTTTCGTGCTAGAAATTATTGCCAAATGAAAATTCCATGAAATTCTAGTTTTGCCGACTCATTATTCGAATGCCTTACCTATCACAGCCTACAAAATTGCCTCACAAAAATGTTGTCTCAACCATATTGAGCTATTCGTCATTACTTTGCAATACGTCATAGTTATAACTTCTCCAGCTGATTGTGTATAAAATTATGAGTTTCCGCGTGCAAGGCCACTATTCAGTCGTTCACAGTTGCCGATAGTACTCGGCTGCGCATTCGCATTTCAAATATTGCGCTTGAAGTATTTTTTGTGTGTGATATTGGCCGGTAACCTTGGCGGTGTGTGAGGCCGCGAGTACCTACCTAGTACAATTAAAAAAGTTGTAATCTAGTTGGTCACGATGTTGAAGAGTGCGTCTAAAGTGACAATAAATACTGGCAATGTGCTGAACTTGATCGATATCAAGAAGAAGGCAGGACAAAATGTAACTGAGGAGGTTAGTTACTTTTCTTTAATCATAAGGAAAACATAGCATGGGTTGTTGAGTAGCTACTGTGCTGTCCTAAGGTGTCAACACTTTGTTTCATAAAACATCTTATTGTGCTACTCGAGTAGGTACCTACTTAACTCTGTGCTGCTGTTTTCTTCTTTAGTTCTAATTCTAGTATGTCTAAAGTATAAAGATTAAGATTACACTACATTCTTAAGTTCTATTTGACTGTACCTAGGACATTTTTTTGCTGTAAGTACTTCATTAGTCTCTTATTTTGAAATTATCCACATTTTACTCTTAATTAATCAAGTTGGTGCAATTTGAGTGGCCTATGAATGATAGTGCATTGGAATAGGCCACTTAAGTTGAACCAATTAAGTTCTATTCTTCTTTGAAACAATTCCCTTAATAATGGTGGGAAAAATCATATATCATACTTATTTGTTTAAAAAAATAATAATGAAAAGAAGATGAAATTATTATAACTAAAATACTTAAATAAAGACTTCTTCTTTAGCTCGCATAAAAGATAGTTCAAGTATAAATAAACATTAATAAATAGTTCAATGTTAAAAATTGAGGTGAACAAATTAAATAATTCTTTACAATTCTAATTAGGATATAATCATGCTTACATCTGGTGGCACAGTAATTTTCGTAGTGTAGTACATTTTTCGACATGATTACAAGCGCTCCTTGTGAATAAAAAGATCTCCCACACATTAAAAATTCTGCACACCCTCAATCTAACACTGTTATTACTGTTAATCATCACTCAACACTAGCACTAAACTGAAACACTGTATTTATATCATCGATCGTGTTTGGTTCGTCGCCAGCATGTACTTTTGTACTACGCTCAAAATGACCAAACTAAAGTATCGAGTTTAATAACGCCTTGGCACAACTCCCTTGTTTCTATGATCTGAGATACAAGAGAAATCCTAGTGTGGGGTGTCTTCTTTTAAATAAAAAGACTAAAATCCAATAAGTACCTGAATCATGTAGAATTTGTAGAATGAAACTTATTTAATTGTATTAAAACTACCCAAGTACTTAATACAATAAATGAGCTTAATTTGTCGTCCAAAGCGCACAAAACGCAAATGTTGCATAAACATTGGACAACCCAAAGGTGGATTCAGGGTGGGCGGGGGTCGTGGTAATATTTCTAATCCAAAAAAAAATGCTTTTTACTAAAATACACTAGTGACTGACTTTTTTTGTAGAACTTTTTTTTTTGTTGTTTTTGTTTTGAACTTTTTTTATTTGAAAAATCTTTGAAAAGTACTGTCAACAAGAAAACGTAGTTCTTTAAAATAGATATAACTATCTTTACATCGTTTTATTATTGAAGGACTCAATATTTGAAATTCTTTCAATTGCATAGGTACTTAATGCAAGCACTAAATTTGTAACTGAAAGTTAGCATCATGTAATAATTCAATATCTTGTTAGGCAATTTAGTAAGTAAAAAACGATTTTTTTTTTTACTAAATTATTATTATAAAGCAAATCTACATTCCTGGTTGGTACATTGGTATAATTATTGCATTCAAAGTACATTCTCCTATTATATTAACTTCTTTATAATTATGTTCTCCTAGTACTTTTGCCATTCTATTCATAATTTCATCATTCTGAGCGGCAATACACTGTCAAAGTACTGTGCTAGTAGTACTAATAGCAATCTGATTTCTCGTAGGTTATTACTTAAAAAAGTCATTCTTTTCATAAATATAGATCTGATAATATAAAAAGAAAACTGATTTGTCAAACCTCTACTAAAAATATATTTTATTTACCGAACGATTTTGTTGCAGTCTGTACTAAAAGTAGATGTTTATAGGTATCTATATGTATGTACCTGTGACGAGCTTACACAAAAATATTATTAAATTAAAGTAGGTAGGTACCTGTGACCATTTTACATTAAATGTATGGAGTTTTAAAAACTGTCGATAATACACTGTGACGAAACTACTAAAACCCATTAGTAGGTATTATGTAGCTATAATTATCATGATGACTGGCAAGTTTTGAATGTTACCCTTATCAAATATATCTATTATTACCTATTATTATTATATGTGTACCTACATAGTAAACCTAAGTATTGCTACCTAAGTACCTATATTAACGCGTTTCATATGAAGTCAAGTTCATTCATGTTGGCTCAATAACTCATCATCATCATCCATACAAATAAAAATTAATATTTTTCCCTAACATGATTTACTCATAAATACGACTTTGTTTGAATGAACTTGGAACAATAGCAGCTGTAATCGTTATTTATTACCTGAACATTATGCTCAGGTACAGTATTGCGTAGCTTACTAGCATTGCTCAAGGGTAAATTGCAACTTATTTATTGTTAGGCGTGAAGATGCATATAAAAAACGAATTAACTAAAAAAACAAAGTACTGTTCAAACAAAGGATTCGATCAATATTTCATTCGAACGAACGTTAATCGATGATGATGTGTCATTCGAAAAAGGTCACTGACCCAATCTTTACTCGACAGAGTTATCTTTGCATTCATAAATAATAATTAACTAGCTTTTGCCGACGACATCGCCCGCGTGACCTACAGGAACTGATATTAAAAAATATAGCCTATAGCACTCAAGGATAGTGTAACTTCTGATTAGTGAAATAATTTTCAGAATCGGATCAGTAGTTCCTGAGATTATCTCCTACAATCTACATACATACAAACTTTACCTATTTATAATACTTATTAGTAATTTAGTACTCCTGAGATTATCTCCTACAATCTACATACATACAAACTTTACCTATTTATAATTTATACTTATTAGTAATTTAGTACATATTAGAATATTAAGTACCTACATAAGTACCGTAGGTACCTAGTTTGGTTAATCGATAGTGACGACTCTGACGATAACTATGCTATGGGTAGGTACAGTTAGTGTTAACATAAAACATGATAAGTCATCATTATACGCAACGTCACGATGCGTCACATCATACAATTACAGCCGGCCTAGCATGACCACGATAGAAACGGGTTTTGTCTACATAGAAATAGACAAAGTGACAGATTGTAGAAACATTTCGACGTTTTATGAATGAAATCTGTCACTTTGTCTATTTCTATGTAGACAAAACCCGTTTCTATCGTGGTCATGCTAGGCCGGCTGGTCGTGAAACATACACAGACACACGTCACGTTCATTGTATAAAAAAAATATAAAAAAAAACCCGACCGCGGTTAGCCCTACGTCAAATCTCATGTAAATAAAACCACTAAAGAGAAAAATAAAGTAAGACATTGCAGTTGGGACCCCATTAAGGGTCAGCACCATGCAAAAGGCTAACGGGAAAACCATTACTTTATATAGAAAAGGTAAAGTAGTAGCTACGAAAAAAAAGGTCTGACTAGCTAAAGAGTTTCACTAGTGGCTAATGAAATCGTGTTGAGAATAAACCTTATAGATTAATGTAAAAAAATATTGAAAAAGTGGAAAAAGCACTGCCGTAGAACCATAACTTCAGCGTAAATAAGAAAAAACACTTAATGAAATTAACTTAATTATAGGCTACAAAGAACAGGTAGTAGCTGATGGTTTTTTTTTTCCATATCTATACCTACTTCTGTTCTGTTCAAATCGCAAAGTTGCTGAATTTTTCTGAATTATAATTTTTATGGATATTTCGGGAAATAAAGTAAAAAAAAATGCGATTTTTTACACTAAACGGAAACATTGTTATGTAAAACAGAAAAAAAATGCGGGTTCTCTGTTCTTTATAGTGCCAAAATCATAAAATTTTCATTTCAAAGTTATGAAAGTATGGCAGTGCTTTTTTGCACGTTTTTTGTGATTTTCAAATTTTTTTTTTACATTCATCTACAAGGTTTATCCTTAAACCGATTTTTTTAAAGAACCGTCAAACTCTTCAGCTTATCAGACGTTTTTTTTGTGGCTAGTACTTTACGTTTTCTATATAAACTTATTGAAATCCCATAACACGATTTGGCGTAGTGCACCCTTAAATGGATATTACTCTGAAACAGTGGGTCCCGTTCCGACTCTAATGTTTTGTTTTATTTTTTTTTATTAAAAATATAGAACTTTAATTGCTTATTAAACCAGCCATTGTAGACTGCCAGCAACCATTGTAGATTGTAGACCTCTGATGGTCATACACAGAACTGCGGTCATAGGGGCTAGTTTCGCTCCAATCTTCATCAGTTCTTCAAGAGATATTGCCAAGAAGCATGCTTATTAGGCAAGCTATTTCAATTATTCCAGTTTTTCTTAATGCGATCTTATCGAAGCATCTTAAGATTTGTTATTGAAGAAATTAGCAATAGGTTTGATAAAGAAAAACGTGTTTTTGGACATGTGCGATTATAATCATCCATACCCATTTACCCACTAAAGATTTCACCAGTGGTCGTAAACAATATTGCATAGCT
This sequence comes from Thalpophila matura, assembly GCA_948465475.1. NCBI lineage: Eukaryota > Metazoa > Arthropoda > Insecta > Lepidoptera > Noctuidae > Thalpophila > Thalpophila matura. The sequence continues at coordinate 5,856,380 of OX419198.1, read as the reverse complement.
GTCAGTGTATCTAATCAATTATCAAGTGATCTAACTATACCACAATGATTTGTTTAAAGACTTCTATCAAAAGGAACATTGTTATAATATGCATTTATTAAACTAACTAATGAACTAGCATCCATACATTTTAAACATCTTTACGGCGACACATAATTGCATTGTCATACTGATACACACACATGTGTAAACTCACACATGCGCATTTCACGGTAATTGAATGCTGAAAGATAACGCCCTATTGGATACCTTCCTTCAGTTCGAATGTCTGTGTAAACATCATACGATTCATACATTACATGAGAGACAACTGCCTATGCGTTATTACTGTTGGATTTTATTGACGTCATTAGAATTGTTTTACTTCCTTTAATGACTTTAAATCCTACACTTGCGAAAGGCAAGTCTACATAAGCTGTACCTGGTGTTATCGTAATAAAATTGTCAGCAGTCCTTACTGGATCGGGGTTTTCCCAAAACAGGACATATTATGTAATAGGTTTTTCTTTTTTAGGGTTCCGTACCTCAAATGGAAAAACGGAACCCTTATAGGATCACTTTGTTGTCCGCCGTCAGTCACCGGACCATAAGTGGAGCCATCTGCTCATAGATGACACCACTAGAAGTATGCAGTAGCGCCATCTATGATCATATTTCGGAACCCTTAGGGCGCGAGGCATACTCGCATTTGTCCGGTTTTTTGAGATTAGCGTTACGTAATTCACAAAAATGTAAACACCCTGCATACCTACTACACAAAGAATTCGGAGCCTAAGTACCTACTAAATGCTAACTAAAGTACCGTAGCAAAAAAAGAAACCCTTACAAACTTACGTATTGAAATGTCGTTATAGTTTTTGCTACGGTTACAAGTAACAACTAAGACCGTGACAAAATTTAGACAATGGGTCTCCAAGTTTGAATATAAATATTGTAGTTAGTCGTTTTGCTTTTAATAATGCAGCGATACCTAAGAACTGACTTATCATCATTCAAGCATCACTGATCTACCTATATCTAGATCATGTTCCATTACCACTATACTCATGGTTACTACATGGTACCTACTAGATCCGTTTTTGTTTTTTCTTAACTAAAGGATAGATTGGCAAATAGGCTGACGTTTCACCTGATGCGAAGTCGCCATCGTCTGTAGATACCTGCAAACACAAGGGTTTTGCCAATCTCTATAAGATTGGCAAAACCCTTGTGTTTGCATCTAATTTAATTTTGCTTGTTAGTGTCGCTCTTAAAGAATGCTGCTTGGCAGAAATATGTATTGTGGTAGTTCTCCCTTCCGCAAGACTCTTCACTATAACTACTAAAGTTTGAGACTAACATATCCTATTTCTTCAGCTTTCAGAGAGCATCAAACTGACGCTGTCAGAATGGGGCACTCAGAATGGTGTGCCCGTCCAAAATGGCGGTCCCCCTGGCGGGTACCCCGAAACTTCGCGCCACCATTCTGACTATATGGTGGTCACGGCGTCCACAGCCCCCACTGCCGAAGCCGTTGTAAACATCACCAGGCCTCACGATGACGTACAGAACAAGATGGCGGAGGAAGAACGGAAGAATTTAAAGATTGGCGTCAAGATTTTCATAAATGAAGACAGTACGACGGCGTTGACCGAGTGTTTGGAAAATGGTAAGTAATTTTTATCACAAAATCGACTTTACTATCTTGTGATCGATTTTTCATCCGCTTCTCATAATATGACGAGTTGAAAGTTCTCGATTCCTTTCTTTCCTGATGATGGATATGAAGCATTTGAAAGTTTAAACAAACATTTGCACTTTGCCAACTATTGTCGGTTTTGAGTACGTACATCATGCTATATCTGGTGCTCGGTTAATAGATACCAAATCAGTGCAAATGCAACCTTTTGCAGTTATCACGAAATAAGTTAGGTATGCTTTCTACACGTGCTTTGAACATCAGCGCAGATTGTTACTGGCAACTAATTAAGTCGTCGTGACTTCGAAGTCATGTCTTTCATGTTCAATACTTCTGACGAAATTGTAATGTCTTCCTATCTCTGTTAACTTGCACCTTTGTAGCCAGTTAGTTGTAACTGCTGTAAGCTGTGAGTTTTTATTGCAACTCGCGATACAGGCAATAAGACCTTATTTTACCCTATCAGAAAAAGCACAAAGTGCCTTGTTATTTACCATCGCCCATACAGGATTCAGCTAAAAAAGTAATAACAGCGCTCGCTTCAAGCCCGTTATAATTTGAAATAAGCCATATTTTCAAGTTTTGTAAAGATACGTATTGTTCAGGATTTCTTCAAGAACTCGAGTTTTTAGGGTTCCGTACCAAAATGGTAAAAAAGGAACCCTTATGGTGCGACTTCGTCTGTCTGTCTGTCTGTCACACCTGCTTATTTCAGCAACTACTAATGCTATCGACTTAAAATTTGGAAGTGTTATAAAAAATGCTTGCCCAACTTTATTGCCAATGAAAATGTCATAAAATATTTTTATTTCCATTGCAAAAGGGGTCGGAGTGGGGGTCCGAAATTTCAAAGTGGGGTTACTAGGTCAAGTGATATATCATATGAAATGGCTTGATCTGCACATTTCAAAATATATTTTTATTTTAGTTTAGGTCTCACAGTTTTCGACATATGATGAAAAATGTCTGAAAAAATACCATTCCCCCCCCTTATCTCCGAAGTTTGCGGAGTGAAAAATGTGAAATAATTAGAGTTGATAGGAATTGACCCAAATATGGCACCAAAAATAAAAAGATGTTCCTAACTAGTACAGTTTTTTCAAAATCATCAAAATTCTTTCACAAACAAACTTAGTTTTGCGGTCCGGTTTTTTTCACTTTATACGTCCAAAACTGATACGGAACCCTCGGTGCGCGAGTACGACTCGCACTTGGCTGGTTTTTTTTGTACATTTGACTTATTATAACCTCGCCGGTCCTTGACATACCTACAGACTATAACATTATACAAACGTCTGAAAATTAATTACTTGACTTTTTCTACCGAAGTACTTAATTGGAAATCGTATTATTTGTATTTGTACCTTATAGATTTAAAGTTACTTCGTAACGTAGGTACACTCGACGCCATTTACAGTCGACCACTTTTCACCCTTATGTTCTTAGTAATAAGGGCGAAAAGTGGTCGACCGTTAATGGCGTCGAGTGTACCTAACACAATTTCATTTTTCCGGAGATGATATCATCAGTCAGTGGTGGCATTTTCCGCCTACATCGCATCGTATAGTCTGTAGTCATCATCATTTTAGCCAAAGCCAGCCCAGAGAGCTTACCAAAGAGAATTATTAATAAAGAACAAATTTTAATCATCAGATAAAAAATGGGTGTGTTGCACTCAAATCGAATGCTATCGCTGCGATAAGAAGCTATAAAATCGTGAACTATGACGTTACACATGTATCTAATCTTTTATTTATGTACTTAACATAAATTATGCGTGCCGGCGTACAAGCCATGTATTATTATAGTAAACATGATTCCGAGTTATACAGGACGATTTTTTAATCACCATCCAAAAAATTATGTATTTATCTTTGGTGAAAATAAAATAATTATACAGGGTGGCAGGTTAAACAGTGGAAATATTTTAAGGAGTCCTTGTACTCATCATTATGAACAACTTTTATTATGGGACAAAACCTGAAATCGCGAAAAAAAAATTAGCTGTTCCATACATTTTTGTTCACATAACTTAACAAAATGTATGGAACAGGTGATTTTTTTTTCGCGATTTCAGGATTGGTCCCATAGTAAAAGTTGTTCATAATGATGAGTACAATGACCCCTTAAAATATTTCCACTGTTTAACCTGCCACCCTGTATACCTACGTTTTTTTTTGTATTACTATTACACTACACGAAAATATTGCGATATGGCATCACAAAGTTATCCAAAAAGTACGTGTTTATGTCTTCGGTTCGGGCTTTCCGACCTATAAAAATATCTTTGGTGGATTTTTTTTCTACCTTTTTGAGATCAACGTTTATTTTAACAATGAACTTTCCTGTTGTTAGGAAAGTCCTGTATGCAAAATGATGACTTATTTCCTTCTCGTCTATTGGTTTTCCTCCCCAATATACATACCTGAACAATATGAATACCTGAACAGCTATTTACATAGAGGATATCGGGCCTCTTATTTAACCTTGGCAAGATATTAACGGTAACATGTGATTTTTATGTGTTATAAGATTTATTTCAAACATAATGTTCTTACAGGTTTCGATCCAATTTAACAGAGTAGTCAGTAGGAGTCATCAACATTCATACAATAGGACATAATAATCAATACGCATTAAAGAAAAGTCTTGACTGACTTATTGACTCATCAACGTCCAGCCCAAATCCTTGGACCTAGAAAACTGAAATTTTGAGAAAATCTAAATTAACTACTTGCGAAAAAGACGTTTAAAGAATCAGTCAGCCAATCCAGCCCAGAATAGTCAAATTTTGCTCAATATAATATGATGAGCTATCTAAATGTGATGTCTTGTTTCGGGTCTAGATCGAAAAGTCGGACAAAAAATACTTGCCCTCTTCTTCGTTTGTCAAAAGAAACCAGAGATTCAAGATGATAGACATGTGCAGCAGAACACATAATCAATACATAAGTATAAAAAAAAAACAATAGTCCTAACTCACTCTCTGTCTCAGAAACGCCCTGCCCAAATCTTTGGATCTAGAAAGTTGAAACTAGAGACAGCCTAGGAATAAAGGTTTTTCAAAATTCCCACGGGATGTCCCGGCGGCAGGTAGTTTTGGGTCCCCTCGCTTTATTAATACCCATAACTTTTATTGTTGTTTCCAGTATTCACAGCCCTGCACACCGCGTACATAGACAACGTGATCCTGGCGTACAACCCTGACATCCACCGCGAGGAGGCCAGCGATGACACCAACCTTAAAACCTACGCTATCAAGGCGTCCCCTATCTCTTTAGGTAGCAATGGTAAGTACCTGTGTACTGTAATTAAACCGTGATGTTTAAATCACAGTTTTTTCTAGAAAATACGTTTTCAAACTATGGTCTGCCAATAATATCATTTATTAATGAATTTATTTAACTGTGTCAGTATTCGCGAAAATCTATCTACCTATAGGTACTATTATAAAATTGTAAATAGCCGCATTTGTACACATTGAAGATATTCCAGAAAAAAACAGTCGGGATAGGGTACTCGGACGTAACCATACCCAAAAAGGTACTTTTTTCGGAATTTTTGTCTGTTTATCTGTTTATGCACGCATCACGCAAAAAGTACTGAACGGATTTTGATGTGGTTTTCACAGTTCGATAGCTTAGGCGATTCGCACACTGCCCCGCATCACGCAGCGTAGCGCGGGGGTGCGTGATGTTCCGTTGTTTGCAAGTACCTGTATTTGTATAGAAATTACGCATGGTGCAACACACTGAAAATGCATTCACGCGCGAGATTTTTGTTCCGTCGCCACGCACCCCGCAGCGTAGCGCGGCAAGGTGTGTGATTCGCCTTAGGGTCCAACTTAAAATCTAAGCCATGTTTCATCTGATTCCGGTGGGATAATACAGCTTGACCTCTGCGTAGCACTAGCCACCCTACACTACGAAGCTCATTTAAACTGGTCATCCATTGTAGTCCATGCGGACGGAGTCGCGGGCAAAACTCTAGTATTATTTATTAATGATTCAACTGTGTCAATATTCGCGAAAATTCTAAAATATTATTTATAGAATCGTGTCTTGTATTTCAGTGCGCATGTCCAGCACGGAGGTGGAGGCCGACAATGAGGCGGATGCTCGCAAGTGTGAGGCCATCCTGCCCGGTATTAAGATACTTTGGGCCGTATTGGAGGATTTTGTTAAAGAAGGTAATATTCCACTTTTCGTTTCTCCTTAGATTCGTTATGTTTCAAAGGTGAGCTAGAAAGCGTTTCACATAAGAAATCCTTTAGAGGTTATGTTGGCTGCCCTGAATTTCAATATGAAATTTTTACAGATGTTGTATTTCTGTTGCCGCTATAACAAAACATACTAAAAACAATAAATATTTAAGGGGGGCTCCCATACAACAAACGTGATTTTTTTGCTGTTTTTTTTTCGATATTAATAAAGGTTATAAAGTTATAATAATAGTGTCTAATGTTGTATAGATAATGGTATAGAACCCTTCGTGCGCGAGTCCGACTCGCACTTAGCCGGTTTTTTCTATGATCTGAGGCAGTATCCTTTCAAAGAGAACATTCTAAAATTATTTCTACCTCCAGGTCGCGTCCAACAACTAGGAGTAGCCGATGTCGGAGGCGGCTGCCTTCGCAAGCTGCACGCGTGGGCCCGCGTGAGGCCGTCCATCGCCCAGATCAACCTAGCGTCCTGCTGCGTGGTGCCGCCGTCCCTCCACGCCTTCTGCCGCGCCAACGACGTGCAGCTACTCACGCACGCCGACCCGCCCGGTAACTAACATCGTACTAGCAAGGTCTGAAGCTTTCTTAGAATAGCTTCGCAAGCTGCATGCCTGCCCCCCTAGCCAAGTTACTTTTCTGTTAGCGTTAACGTCAAACGCTACGGATATAAAATGTATGAAAGTGACATTTGTGAGTCACGTGACTTTTTCGCAGGTAATGTCATTGCCATACATTTTGTGCTTATCGTTTGGCGTGAACGCTAACAGAAAAGCAACTTGGCTAGGGCCTCTGGGCCCGCGTGAGGCCGTCCATAGCCCAGATCAACCTAGCGTCCTGCCAGGCGCGGTCGCAGCCGACGATTTTGGGGGGGGGTGTCATGCCGCAGCTGAGGGCTTTAGGGGGGGTCATACTGATTAATGCCGACGTGCTATACCGTGAATTACCGTGTTTGGGGCTTTTTTGTACGGTTTTGGGGAGGGTCATGACCCCCATGACCCCCCCCCCCTGGGACCGCGCCTGCGTCCTGCTGCGTGGTGCCGCCGTCCCTCCACGCCTTCTGTCGCGCCAACGACGTGCAACTACTCCCGCACGCCGACCCGCCCGGTAACGTAACATTGTAGTAGCAAAGTCTAAAGCTTTCCAGGGTTTCCTAGAAGACAAATAATAATATAGTGATGAATCACTCTTTAAAACACTCCAATGTTTTTGTTGAAGACCACAATCAAATCTGTAAGTTTGAATTTGCGTCCCGAGCTGCAATACTGCAGCTTCGTATTGCAAACTCGGCATAAAACATACAGAAGAAGAATTGAGAAGAAAGAATTGTGGTCTCTAACAAAAATATTGGGAGTGTTTTAAAGAGTGATTTATACCTTTGTCTGGATACGTTTACTACTGAATAGGAATAAAATAGTCCTGCTATAAAAATTCTGGGTAAGCTAATTTATGATCACATCTGTTGCGATTCTCATTTGAGCCTTTTACAAAACCTAATTTAATTTCTAAAACTATTTAAAAACAGGATCACTAATTTCAAATATCTCCTTTCCAGATCTATTGTCAATAGCCGCAGTGAAGACGTTATCAGACGCAGGGGTCGGTTGTAACAACCTAGACTGGTGCGCTCGCTACCAGGTGCACATAAAATGTAGAGGAGTTCTCGCACTAAAAGGTTACGTCTGCAAGGCCACGCTCGGGAACAAATCAGAGAAAATAGAAAAATTACAGAAAATATAGTGTGAATCTTAAAAACGTCGTGTTAATAGTAAGGTATTTATTTTAAGCATTTTACTTAGATAGTTGCGACACAGTTGTGCCACAATCGTGACACAGTTGCGCTAAAGCTGTGCGGCACTTAATTGATTTACGCATGCAAGTTACCCAAGCTATTTCATTTTGTCCAATCCATGGCAATTTCGTCCCATTCATGGATTATTCCGACATAATTTGAACCTTAATCTGCAGTTAAAAATGCTGCTAAATTTGATCATTCATAGATAACTACTTTTCATTCTGAAACAAAATGATTATAGTACCTAACAAAACAGTGTGGATTACAAATCGAATGGCAGGGATGGAGACTTAAAAAATACAGTAATGAATTCGAATACTATGAGTGTTAAATTATATTTGTTTTATAAACAATTAATTAAATAATTTAATTATTATTAGGTGGCAGGTTCAGAAACTTTTTAGGCGCCAGATATATGTCAAAGAATTGGACAAACGTCTGCAATTTGCCATAAATTGGTGCTGATTTTATTGTAAACAAACTAAACTAATTTAGTCTGCAATATATTTAGTCCTGTCAAATTTGCTTATTTTCAACGCAAATATTTTGGTCACCATATTTATAGGTCGCGGCTATTTTCCCGTAAATGATAGAGCATAGACTAATTTGCCTTCGACGCTGTTGGCTCCCCTGTCTGTCACTTTGTCTAGGTATTAAACGGCTTAAGTGTTAAAGTAATGCCTGCCGGCCTGGCATGACCACGATAGAAACGGGTTTTGTCTACATAGAAATAGACAAAGTGACAGATTGTAGAAACATTTCTACGTTTTATGAATGAAATCTGTCACTTTGTCTATTTCTATGTAGACAAAACCCGTTTCTATCGTGGTCATGCTAGGCCGGCTGGGACACTAAAAAGTGGTGAAAGAAAATTGGTGCTGAAAGAAAACTTCTAACACTGATATTGACATTCAGGGGAGCCAACATAGCGTTGAAGGGAATTCTTATGTGGAACGCACTATAGTGAGTGCATGTTTAATTTAATTATCATAGTCAGTATTTCATAGAGTTTCATATACTTTTCGTAACTTGCATTCGCTTGATATAAAACAAAATAGCAAACTATGAATACGGGACCGATTAAGATTGTTTCTATAAGAATAAGCGAGCCTTCCTCATCTAAATATTTTCCGGCTTTTGTAATTTTGGGCCTGGCAACCCTAGATGAACGTAAAATTTTGAACAGAATTTGATATAACCTTGTTGCCACTTTCCTAGAAAAGGCAGTTGATTATGGCACTTATTCCTGGGCTACTGCGACTCAAAATTCTTCGACCCAAGTTTCTCAAAGATTATTTACATTTAATTTTAAGTTACTGCGAATAAGAATAAAGTTTGGATTGAGTACATACACATAGTTATGTCTCTTAAAAAGTAGAAAGCAATTCTTTTAGGTCCTACAATTATAATGCAATAAATGATGCTTCCTTATTTTTTAGTATTTGTCTATAACCAGTACATTTTAGAAATTGATTCGTATGTATGTGTATTGTGATATATTTCGATTTATTATGTAAACATACAACTGTTATACTGTATGTATGTATATTGTTACTTAATTATTTTTCATAGGCACTGGTGATAATAAACTTCTAAAATTCTCATACCTTATGACAATAATAATTGTCAGAAAACTTGATATTTTTTTCAGAATTTGACGGGTTTTCTCTGAAGAGGTTCAGAATATCGATTACAAGAAATGTAACTTGTTATGAGTATTTATTTTGATATTATTGCTTTATTGGTATCGACATAATTTGATTGATGCAAGAAAAATCAAGTTGCTTTTTATGTATGTTATTTATTTTGAATTGGAAATTGTGCCTTCCTGGAGAGATCTTAAATTCGAAATATCGATTTCTAGTGGCGTAGTTGTTATAATTGATATAGTAATATCGATTATTATTTGTTTTCAGTGTCCAAGAAATATTTAATTATAGTTGGTGCACAAGTTAGGTTTTGTGGTTATTTCAATATAAACATACGATTAGTTTTAATAACGATTAATAGTTGTCAACTTGTCTTAAAAAATAGAAACAAAATATTTAAAATACCTAATTTTTCTAGTATAAAAAGTACTATAGTATTATCGAGAATATTGATAAGATTTTACTTGTCTTAAAGAAAGGCTGTGAAACAAATGCTTGCAATAACGAGTAATTTGCGACAAGTTGACTACTAATTACTTAATTATACAGTTACCTTATAAAATTGTTTTTTATTACAACTAAACGGTACTTTGCAAAGTTTTTGAAATTAGACTCGATTTTATATGCAAGAAAAGTTTTATACGAAGCGCCTGTAGAATTTATTTGAGCAACATTAAATGAATACACATTTTGCGGTACAATGTCGCTTAGGGGCTTGTGACTGACTGAAACTACGCGCTTAAAATGTTCCAGCTACAGTCACACCTTGATTTCGATAAAATGACCTGCATTACAGTTAAAAACTACGACAAGTATTGATTTTTTAACCGACTACGCCTGACTAGGTAGGACCTAGTAGGGTTAAATTTGTGTTTTATTTTGGGTATTTTATTGGTGCTTACACTTTTTTTTACTTTTTTGCATAAGAAAATGCAGTCTTATTATTATAATAGTATTTCTATGCAGTTAACCATAGTTTTAATTTATCGCTACTTAAATATACGGGCAGGAGCAAAATGAATGTATGCGTAGTCACAAAATTATTAAGCTGATGTACTTTGGATTTGTAATATCACAACTTATTGGTTACTTAATTTGGAAAAGTTATACATTCGACTTCGAAGTTGAGGTAAATTTTAGCCATTTAGCCATTTATCTCCTTAGTATTAGAATTTATTAGAATTTAAAATAGATATTTACTTTGATTGTAGTTAACTGAAACCATAGATGCACTATTGTTAACAGAAATATTTTTTCCAAGATATATTATGGTGTGTAAATATACTGCCAGCACATAGAAATAACATAATTATAAAAGAAACCTGTGTAATCAATATGGTTTTTATTATAGTTGATAATGTTATGAAACCAGTAAGTTATTCATATTAACCAACTCCTTAGATACCATGTCTACAGAAACATTTATATAAAGCAACATTCCTTATATAAGCAGTTTTTTAATATTTTAAATTCGCATTTGTCCCAAATGTTTGTAATAAACGGTGGCGTGAAACGCACATTTCGTAATATATTTCCCTTTTATGCTAGTGTTACACACACAAAATGGCCTATTCCAAACTTAAAATACAGTTTAATGTACCTACCCTAATCCTTAGATTTGGTTGTATATAGGTATCACTAAATACTTGATACATACGTGCCTCATAGGTACTTAAATGAGATTTCATGTGACTAAAGTATATAAAAATGCTTAATGAAAAAAAGTGTACAAATGTTTAAATACTTCAAAAATGTATAATGTAAGATGAAACCCGAATTGTTTTAAAATTAAAGTATTTATTGAATGTTTATGTGTTTGTTTTAGGTTTTACCTCAATCGTCTTTTCGAGACAAAATACGTAAGCAAATTCTTTCTATACTTAGTAATAAAATTCGTAAGCAAGAAACAATCGCCAGGCGTACCTAAATAGGTACATACAATATCGAATAGGGAGTATTTTGGCAAATGCAAATGTGGGATATAGCTTCTGGTATATTATAGGAGTCACAGGGATCCCTGCAATCTGAACTTATGTAGGTACCCATGTGGGGCTATTTCACCTTACAGAATACTACAGCCAAATAACGCTACTTTTCGGTGGTGTTGTGTTCCTGTGATAGTAAGGTCCCCAGATTTCCTGAAGATGCGCTATCTTGACAGCCGCGGATCTGTTTGTCTTTCAGCACCAATTCACTTTCATCACTTTTTAACGTCTTAAATATTATTATAAAACATAAATCTACAAAAAACAAAACGATATGACCTAAATAAATAGGAATGACAAGCAGGGGAGCCAACATAGTCTAGGGGAATTCTTACGTGAAACGGTCGAGAATTAGGGATACCTACTACCCTCCCCCCTCAGGTAATCTGAGCCTCCCCCTTATCAGTAGATTGCGAAGCAGAGACGGGTCGTTAGTCTAAACTTAATCTATACTTCTATACTAATATTATAAAGAAAAAAGATTTTTTTGTTTGTTTGTACCGAATAGGCTCCGAAACTACTGGACCGGTTTTAAAAAATATTTCACTAATAGAAAGCTACATTATCACTGAGTAACATAGGCTACTTTTTATCCCGAAAAAATGCACAGTTCCTGTGGGACACGCGGACGAAATCGCGGGCGAAGTGCTAGTATTATATAAAGAGGAAAGATTTGTTTTTTTGTTATGTTTGTTTGTAATGAATAAACTCAAAAACTACTGGACCGATTTTAAAAATTCTTTCACCACCAGAAATCTAGATACATTAACACTGAGTAACATAGGCTACTTTTTATCCCGAAAAAATCACAGTTCCTGTGGGACATGTGGACGAAGTCGCGGGCAAACCCACTAATATTATAAATGTGAAAGTTTGTGTGTGTGTTTGTATGTTTGTAACTTCTTCACGCTGAAACGGCTGGACGGATTTGGATGAAATTTAGCAAATAGGTAGCCTGGTACCTGGAAAAACATATAGGCTACTTTTCATCAATTTTCCGCAGACGAAGTCGCGGGCAACATCTAGTATTAAATAAATAACAGGGTTAATTTGGTGGTCCACTGTGCCATTTTGATAGAACTTTCCCTTCGAATTGATATCGGTAAAAAGTTCACGTAGGAAGATTTTTTTTATAAGTAGGTAAGTAATTGGGTTCTATATATTTTGAATTAACAGCTGCTTATGTTTCCACGAAACTCAAAAGTCAGCAAAGGACAAATAAATAATTAGGGAATTCGACATTCGTCCTCAAGAATCTTGTTAATACATAAGTTATTGCATTCTTTTAACTTAATAATATAAAATTCAAATACTTTTGGTCCGGAATTTGTAAATATTGGCCGTAATTGAATGGTTGATGTTGTGTATATAGTATTGTAATTATAACACTCTTTAGTTAGTAATGTATTTATTATCATTATACAATCATTTATGTGACACGCACGGTAAGTAAGTCAATGGATTACATAGCTTATTCCAGCAGATAAGACAGATGTCACTTTTGACGTTTGTGTAGCGTTGCTTGTTGGTCGGGTGCGTTCCGACCACCGCCTAACAGTTGACATTTTCATGATCATGATATGTCACAGATATGGAGTTATTACATATTTTTATATGGAATTATGAATTCCGGTAAGTGATACCGATGTAGGTACCTACTTACCTTGGTAGGTAGTTGATGGTGATCTTCATTTCAACAACAAAGTTGCTGGTACCATCTGACCTCTAACTAAGCATATAATTTTATTATTCATAATTATCCTATGTTTGTGAAACTTTCGGTTTCTGCTTACCAAATACCCGTCTAGTAGAGCAACTCTGGCCGCCTAATAGATTCGAATACTTATTATTAACAGATACCTAGACAATGGTAGATATAACTAGAAACTTAAGATTATTGGAGCGAAAACAGACTGCGTAACTATTTTTCATTGAGCGTCTAGTCGCCGTTTGGCAATCTGCAAATGCCTGCCTAAAGCTAATAGGTAGGTACCTAGCTACGTGTAACACTCGTCAATGGTGCCTGATGCGGCATTTTTACTTACCTACATCTGCATTAGGTTTAGGTTTAAAGAAACTTATTCTCAACTAGCTTTTGCCCGCGACTTCGTCCGCGTTTCCGTCGTTTTTCGTAAAAAAGTAGCGTATGTCATTCCTCACGGTTCAATGGTTTTGATGTAACAGACAGATTCTTTTGTATTTTAGTAGGGAAATATAATATGTCAATCCACAATACACTATTGAAAAATAACGCAATAAGGAACCGCAGAATATTATTATTAATAGCTGTGCCCGCGACTCCATCAGCGTGTAACTCCTTGTGTGTAATACAATCAGAAAGCTCCGAACTGCTAAGCTATCGGGAGTTACACGTGTTATTGTGAGTCAACCATAATAGATAGACATATGCTGTTGTGGGATATTTTTTAGATAATTTTATGTAGAACATTTTCGTCATACATGATTTCTATGTAGCTTTAACCATGAAGGCTGCACACGCGACGGAAGCTTAAAAAATGGAGTAACTTCTCCCGTTTTCCCAACATTTTCCTTCACTGCTCTGCTCCTATTGATTGTAGCGTGATGAAAAGCATACTATAACCTGCCCAGGAGTATGAAGAATAATTGTACCAAGTTTCAAGTTCAAGTTGTACAAATCCGTCGAGTAGTTTTTGTTTCTATGAGGAACATACAGACAGACAGACAGACAAAAATTTTACTGATTGCATTTTTGGCATCAGTATCGATCACTAATCACCCCCTGATAGTTATTTTGAAAATATATTTCATGTACAGAATTGACCTCTCTACAGATTTATTGTAAGTATAGATAATAAAAACATAATAATATGTCACTTACTTGAGAACAATACCAATCATATAGGTATACACCTACTTAAAATTACAAAAAGTTCGCAGTAGGTACCTTCTGTTGACTGCTGATAGTAGAGAAAAGAGAGATAGGTAATATTAGGGCACAGCGGATCAAGGCTGTTGATGTCTTTCTAGAAGCTTTTCTTCAGGCAAAAAAGGTGCTCCTAAAATACGCTCATCAGGAGGAGCGTATTATAGGAGTCACAGTTTTTTGCGAGCCTCGCCAGGGTTGTCAGCTCAGCTCATAGAGACAAGGAGATATGCAAAGCAAATTAGTAGGTACGGGAAACACAGTCGTTACTTTTAAAGCAGTGTGTCACAACACTACAAACGCTATAAAAATATTTATTATGTAGAACTTAGAAGATTTTGGGTACATCCTGTTGCTCTCGAGTTTCAGAAAATTTACAATAAAATAAACAATAACTCAGCCAATAGCAATAAATATAACAACTCTGCATTATTTCGGAAAACGTAATCTATCGGACCACCCCAGCTTATGCCTTTATAAGTCCATTTATATGCATCGCAGCGGCGCTGACGAAATCAAGCGAATAACTTTATAATTGTGCATTAAAATAAAAAAGGGGTTAACAGGAAACAGGATATTGCCTTCCGTGGCGACCCCACGCTACCGGCGACTGTTTTTTTTAAAGTTGGCAACTTGGTAGCGTGTCGTAACATTGTAAGATTCAATGGAATACACAAGTAGGTTTGTCTTTGAAAAGGAAAGTTTGAGTGGAAACCGTAAGAGACATCTGAAGGTGGTAGAGACTGCGATCTTAAACTTTCGAGGTAAGTCTCTCAAACGCATCACAGTACCATGCTCGAAATATAGCGAGGTATAATAATTTGAATACCAGTTATCAATTTGATAACTTGATTGAGAATTTGATAATTTAAGAATTTGATCACGCCCGGGCTTCGCACGGGCAAAGTTTAGTACACCTGCCCTACACCTACCCTTCACCTACCCTACCCTACACCTACCCTTCACCTACCCTACCCTACACCTGCCCTACACCTACCCTTCACATACTCTACCCTACCCTTCACATACCCTACCCTACACCCCAAACCTCAAAAATAAATTTCAAGCTTCTAGCTTTTAAAATTACGTAATTTCCATACAAACTTTCATGCCCTATTTCAACCCTTTACAGCCCTTTTTTCACATTAAAAAGCCTATGTCCTTTCTCAGGCTCCAGACTATCTCTGTACCAAATTTCATTTGAATCGGTTCAGTAGTTAAGGCGTGATTGCGTAACACACAGACAGACAGACAGGCAGACAGAGTTACTTTCACATTTATAATATTAGTAAGGAAGTAAGGATTAGCTGTTGCCCCCGACTTCGTCTGCGTGAAAACAGATGAAAAGTAGAGTGCATTACGGAATCTCGACAGTATCTAGTTCGAATCACGCTGGTACGACAGAACTTTAGCGCGAACCACGTTAGATCGAATGCACGCTAGTTCGTAGAACTGTTGGTATATCGACACCACTCAAGCGCGAAAAGACATCACCAATATTTTATACTATTCGTAGCGTACCTATGTGATTCTACAGGTCCCATTATGCCGGCAAAATCTTTGGCAAACATTCAAATCCGTCCAGCCGTTCCAGCGTGAAAGAGTAACCTTTGTTACACTAAATTATAGAAAGTTTGTGTGTATGTCTTTAGTTTACATACACACAAACTTTCTATAATTTAGTGTGCTAATCTAAGACATAATAATTCAACATACTGTATAATTCAAGAAACTGTTTAGTCGTCTGAGCTCGTTATGAACGCAAGACGATGATCGACAAAATCCAAGTGATATTCCGCACTTTTTATCTAGAACAGACAGTTTTCCTGCAATCCATACTCACAAGCAATGTGTCGCCATTCGTATTATATGACGACAATCAGCTGATTGACACTGTCCTGTCTCTGTCGCGTTGAAATCTGAAGCAGCATTGAGAAATCTATACTAATACAATAAAGCTGAAGAGTTTGTTGGTTTGTTTGAACGCGCTAATCTCTGGAACTACCAGTCGGATTAGAAAAATTCTTTTTGTATATGATAGCCAGATTCATGAGGAATAGTATAGGCTAATTAACATCACGCTATGACCCTTAGGAGCCGAGCAACGGCGGGCTAAACCGCGGGGCGTAGCTAGTTTAATTTAAGTAACAAGCATGTTCTGCGCTCACAAACTTTGGAGTTAGGTAATCGAATTACCAAATATGTGTGCGTTACACAATCGCAGACAATATGGAAAGTGGCGGGAAATTGCGCAGAGACAATTTCGGCGAGATCTGTGCAAGTGCGCAAGCATCGACTCGAGTCGGGTAATGGTCGCAGAAAAAGCTATAGGTAGGTACCTACTGTCATATTTATTCAGACCGATAGCTTTATAAAACGCTAGAGCGTTTGAGGCCCTGATTTCCTAACATTCTCGCTTTTCCTGTGGATCATGGAAAAAAATCACTCTCTTTTAAAGCCACTCGAACCACTCCTGTTAAGCTATGTTGTAATAAGTTAAAGTTTCAGACAAAACTGCTCTTTTAACTTTAACAAATTCAGTTTCAAATCGAAATTGTGTACGATTTGTAACATTACATGGCATGGATGGATGCATAACACAACCTGTATAATCGCAATTTCGCCAGTTATGCAACAAGTCTATTGATATTATTAACTGGGAACAAATTCAGACTCCGTTGGTTGTTGTTGTTCAATATAAATATAATACGGTCTACAATTTTTAAGCCTACCTACTACCTATTATCTATACTAATATTACAAAGCTGAAGAGTTAATTTGTTTGTTTGAAACAAACGAACTCTTCAGGAACTACCAGTCGGATTCGAAAAAAAATTTTACGTGTGATAGCCAAATTTAGTAGGAATAGTATAGGCTATCTAACATCACGCTACGAAATTTAGCAACCGAGCAATGGGGGTGAGACCGCGGGAGTCAACTAGTCTATTTATATTGGTAATGGTTCGTTGTAGTTATGTAGTAACCTCAGATCATAGAAACAAGGAGATATGCCATCATAGCAAATTAGTACCGGAACAACTGATGCCACTTTTAGTACATTTTTCGACACAATTACGCGCATAATTAAGCGCTCCTTGTGAATAAAAAGATCTCCCACGCATTAAACATTCCGCACACCCTCAATCTAACACTGTTAATCGTCACTCAACACTAGCACTAAACTAAGACACTGTATTTATACCATCGATCGTGTTCGGTTCGTCGCCAGCGCGTACGTTTTTAATATGAGCAATTTGCTCAAAATCAGGCATCAAGCTCGATAGCGCCTTGGCACTACTCCCTTGTTTCTATGATCTGAGGTAGTAACACTGATTGAACACCACAGTCACCAAGCTGTAGTATACAATTAATCATCCTCAAAGTCATAAAACAATTGAACATCTTTGGAAAAAATGTTTTGCGTATACAAATGACTATCACTCATACATTTCTTAGAAGACTACGTGCAGAATGTCGCACCCATAAAGATTCAGAAAATGGCCACGTTCGACTCTTTTGACCTGCGCCAAATTATCAATACGCGTCATTTCAAATCGTTAAAACATGCACATGCATAATATTGTAGCATTAGACTTGTAAAGCATTCTTTATAAGAAGTTCGGTTAAAAAAAAAATCTGATTTTCCATTTCTAACGTACGGCAATTGATTTGTATTTTAAAGAATATAGATACATAGATAATAATATATTAAGGCTTTCATCTAATTGTAAAATTGACTACGGAAAGCTGTTCTCTGCTGTCGCTACACAATCTCGCATTAGACGTCAAGTTCAGTGCGCGTGAGTCGCGAGCGTGAAATTGTCACACTCTTACTTTCTCGATGGCACGATACGGCATAAGACCGTCCTTCCTTTCGCTTTAATTACGACAAATCATTATTACTGTAAGGTCCCTGAACTGTCATGTTTGTTAATGATTCTAGAGTTACATATATATAATAATGCAGTTGTTTTTAGAAACTAGTAAAATTTGCTACGAAACTGCTACGCGGCTACGGTGCTACATCAATCAAGGTTTTGTCTTCACTCAAACTCATACATTAATTAAAGAATTATCGATTGTTATTTGTTTTTATTGTTTATAGAACGTCTCTTATTATGTGGACAGTCGTAGTAACTATGTCTAGTATTTTTAAAGTTACTTGAGCTACTAGAAAGTTGCTACGAGAAGGCTACGGCACTTAGTTGTTCTTTTTTCGCGACTTCATAAAAATTATATTACCCTGTATCAGGTATTATAGGTATTATGTCCACTGCTCTTATGTCACTCTCTCTATGTGCTTGTTTTTAGACCCCTACAGTTAGCGATTCTTAGCATAAGCATAATCAGCCTTTAAGGGATTGAGCCATAATCCACCACGCATGCTCAATTGCTCAGTGTGGGTTGATAGATGGACGTCACATGCCTTCAAATGTTTGGTTCTAGGATCAGCATTCTTACGATGTTTTTCTTTACTGTTTTTAGAGCAATGATGATGAAACACATTGCAAAAGTGTGCGCCTGCTGGGGTTCGAATCCCGACCTTCGACCACTGCTCTGCCGTGCTAACGAACAATACAATAACTCGATTTTTGGACGATTTTGAGTTTTTTTTTTTTTAATAACAAATAAAAATATATATTCGGAATCAGTGAGTCGAGCGGAATTCGAATTCGGAATTCGATACACTTCAATCAAAATCGTCCAAAAATCGAGTTAGGGGTCGTCCAATAATCACGTGATGTTTTTTTAGCAACTTTTTGACCCCCCCCTCCCCCCTGGTGATACGTGATGAGGTGTTAAACTAACCCCTCCCCCCACCCAAGATCACGTGTATGTTTTTGGTACAAATTATCTTAAGTTTTTTCAGAATATTATTTTTAAATAAAGTAAAAAAAAAAATTGATTTAGAAATCGCGCGTTCAACGAACAAATAAATACACGTGATATCTCAATACACCGCCCCCCCCCTCCCCCCTTGTGATATTTCGTTTTTTTTTCCGAACCCCCTCCCCCCCTTTCAAGCCTCACGTGATTAATGGACGGCCCCTTAGGTATTGCATTCTTCGTTAGCGCGGCAATGCTCTTTAGGATAATGGAATATCGATAACGTGCGCAGTATTAGAATTTAAATTACAATTTACGATTGTAGGTAGGTACTCTCGGGCAGCTGGCCAACGAACAGCCCAGTTAAAGGCGGCAACAAGTTTATTCAGCACATATTAGACAGTCAGTTAAATAGCCTGTCTATATGAGTCTATATCAGTATATAGACTTACATAGCCAGTGCTAGTGGCTATATCTATCGTGATAGTTGTCAAACTACTTTGATACATAGCCCTATGTTAGTCGTTCAATACCTTAATCATTTTATGTTAAGTAGGCGCGTTTTTCTGATTGTCTGTTTGCGACGATTTGAGTCAGGAACTATTGAACTATTTTTGATGATTAATTAATTTATTGGTAGGGGTTACTTGACTAACTGTATTTTTCTTCATATACCAAGCAACCGAGAAATTGACTTTTAACTTTCTTTAGTATACTATATTTACAGAAATCTTAAAAGTGAATGTAGTGATAGCCTAGTAATGCAGTGATAGCCTAGTGGTTTGACCATGTGCCTCCCACGGCGAATGGTTCGAGTTCGATCCCGAGGCACGCACCGCTGACTTTTCGAAGTCATGTGCGTATTAGAAATTAATTATCACTTGCTTTAACGGTGAAGGAAAACATCGTGAGGAAACCGGCATGTCCTAGAACCAAAAATTCGAAGACATGTGACGTCCACCAACCCGCACTGGGCCCGCGTGGTGGACTACGGCCCACTCCCTCTCACAAGAGAGGAGGCCTGTGCCCCAGCAGTGGGAACATTATAGGCCGATTATGCTTAAAAGTGAAAAATAAATGCGAGGAATTCAGCTGAAAGCATTTTTATTAATTTTTATTTATTCAAAATCTAATTGAAACGATGATTTCATTTTCAAACAGCACATGAGCAAAGCCGCGGCTTTAAGCTGGTATAATTATAGGAGGCAACAGTCTTGTAATAATTTATTGATCTCAAATCGGAATGTGATCCATTGAATTTCAAACTCGAGCATTTGTTTACATTTCAAAAATTAGAAACATGATTAACTTTATTAACGTAGCCTATTAACCATCCACTGTATGTCAATGGGTTCTTAGAATGAGCATAGCATAATCAACCTATGTTGCCACTGCTGAGACATAGGCTTTCTTTCTGTGAGGAATGGGCCATAGTCCACCACGTCACACGTCTTCGAATTTTCGGTTCTAGGACATGCCGGTTTCCTCACGATGTTTTCTTTCACCGTTTTTAAAGCAGTGGTGATGAAACTAATTGGGAAAAAAAAAAGTATTTTAGCGTACTTTATTACTGGCATAGACTAAAAAGTACGCCTATGTGAAATAGAGTACCTACCATACTTAAAGGTGCCTACGAACAACCCAATTTGATGCCCGATCTGTAGCCCAATCAGGGCGAATCTCAACAGATTGGCACGTGAATAGGTAAGTTGGGCTAATTGTTACGAACGGTAGTGACAATCTATCGAGACTCACCCGGGTTGGCTCTACGGATCGGGCGTCAAGTTGGGTCGTACCTACGTAGGTACCTTAAAGTATTGTACCTAGTCATCCTACGGCCACGAACGCTGCAAAGTGAACGAAACGTCAGGAAATCAAAAATCAATAACATACTCGATGTAATCCGTTAAAACTTGTTTTATTAAAATGTGTAGTTATCGCGAAAACTTAAGTAAGACATTAATATTCGGAAAACATTAAATCTAGCAACTTTAAATCATAGTTATTTTCTCGCTTGATACACCACCGTCTACAAACAACTTTACCACGCTGACATGAGCATTTCTGTAATTTCGGAAACAATATGAAATATGCGTTGTTTTTCTTGGCTGATGTATCCACATGTGCTATTATGTACGTATGTTCACGTTCACCGCGAACTGCGCGATCATTATGGGTGATTTTCCACTTTCATGATCTCCGAAACGTGCGCGCGTTTTTGTGTACAACTGAAAGGAAAGCTGTCATTATTATAAATCACTGAAGCCTGTGGAAATTCATTATTTATTCTTTTGAATTATATCTACACAAAACAAATTTGGAAATAAATAATATGTTCTTTAGTTTATTGGCATAAAAAAAAAACAATCGTAGAGATCTTCCTGACTCCTTTGATAGTAAAAACACAGTTTTTACAGTTCTTTTATAGGAGCCAGTGTATCAGATTGAATTGGATCAGATTTTGACACATTAAGATCAGATTTTATTCAAGTGGATACCTAATATAAAATATCTTGTTGTCAGAACAGTTATTACGAGTACAATATTCTTGAGTTTTCGAAGCTTTAATCGCCATACTGCAGCATGTAATAATGTCTGTTGCAAAATTTCAAACAGAAAGAAAAGAAATGTTGATAAATCAAGAAAAATCGTTAACACTGAAATCGAATTTAACCCTTTGGCGGACACTCGATAGACACAATAGAAGTTTTATTATTATTACAGCTTTAGCCGTTAGTCTAGGAAAGTGTTAAAAATCTGCAATGAACACTACCGCTACAATGTCGCGCGCCTGTACCCAACAAGGCAGTTGACACAATCAAGATGTTATCTGGGGCGTACACCTCGAGTCCACAAGTTTCACACTCGTCGCCAGTCACATGATGAGCGTTACCGTATCATCCACGATCACAGTAATATCATAGAGAAGAGGACAGGAAAGAATCGATAGAACTGCATCTGGGGCGAATACAAAGCGGTTACGGTATTACGAGGTACCTACTGAATGTAGGGTAGGGCTGATATAAATGCTGAAACGCCGACCGGGACATTTGGAATATAAAAAAAATCTGAAATCTATTTATTATCTCTATCCCCCGATAGGATAGCCGGAGGTGTAGGTATCTATAGCATACCCACATTTCGTCAGTTATGTATAAAGCGCAGGCCACACCATCAGCTAGCGAGCGAGCGAGCGAGCCGGGCGAGGCTTTTCATACTCTGACGTAGCTTATCTCTGTAGTTCGCGGTGTGAACCGAATTATGAAAAGAGGTGAAACGATACCTCGCCTGGCTCGCTCGCTCGCTCGCTAGCTGGCGGTGTGGCCTGCGCTTAAGTCCCATGACGAGGCAAGCCTGGGCAAAAATCAAGACTCCGGGCTGTCACTGAAAATGTAATTAACTAAACCGATGTATTGTAAAAATACCTATGGGATATTATATTATATGTAGGTAGGTACATACTAATATTATAAAGCCGAAGAGTTTGTTTGTTTGCACGCGCTAATCTCTGAAACTACCGGTCGGATTCTTCCTTTGTATATGATAGCCAGATTCATGAGGAATAGTATAGATAAGATAGGCTAAACATCACGCTATGACTTTTAGGACCCCAGCAACGGGGGTAAAACCGCGGGGAACAGCTAGTTATGAATAAATGCTGAAAGATAACGGTTTCTGGAAAGCATTGAGGATCCATCGAACGGCGCGTAATAATTTATCTGTATGTACTTACTTTATTGATCTAAGTTATTTCAGATGTAAAATACAATTCCTAAAATTTCATGAAGTGCGTTAAAATGCTCAATTTACTTCTAACTTCCTGCTTCATAGGTAGGTATAATATGTTTAATCAATTCTGTTGGATAAACAACCAACACTGGGTTTTAGTTAAAACACTGGGTTTTGGTTAAAACCCAGTTTTTTAATAAACACAAAAAAACTGGGTTTTAGCTAAAACAATCGATTTTCCAATACCTGCGACTGCGACATACACGAAAATAAATTCACGTTTATTTTCCTTATTGAACTAATTTAAATGCAGTTTTATGAATCCGCCATTTTGTACTAAATAGGTACCAAATTAGTAATTTCGGCGATTTTGCACACTTTCGAGTGTGCAAAATCGCCGAAGTAAGTCGCCGTAATCGTTAAGTCGACAATTTCATACTGACTTAACGATTACGTACTGACTTACGAATACAGATGGTTTGAAGCAACCCAGCCAACCAAGCCCTTAGTGCAACAACTAGTAGGGAATAAATTAATCGATAAATAGTAAAAACAAAGTCGCTTTTCGTATGTCTGTTTATACGTTTAGTTCTTCTAAAGTACACAATGGATTATATAATGCGGGTTTCACCAACATTTATAGAATTGATTCCAGAAGGTTCATGTGTGTAATATCTACGTTAATATTTAACTTAGATACCTCTACAACACAGAAATCTCGAAGTTTTGACATGTCGTCAGTGTCGCCACATCCGTAGATTGCACCCGTGCGAAGTAGAGGCGGGTCTCTACTAATTAAAACAAACTTTTGGTGATTACCCAGGTACCTACCTAGTGTATTGAATAATATTGTGGCAATTTAGAATTATTTAGGAGCTAAAGAGCCTACCTAGGTAGCTGTATCAACCTAACAGTGTTTCATAGATTTCGCTGATCGTACCTATCTGCAAACAATTTTCAATAATCTGGTAATTTTAACATTTAAGAAAGGCTTGAATCCTGTTTTATTTATATTTACTTAAGAATAAAATAAAATTAGACTACAACAAAATATACAATACTTAACTATTTATGACGCATGGCTTAAAATATACAACATGTACTGAATATTATATTATTACGAGTACATCGGTTGTATAATAAAATCTTTGTTTTTTATTTCTTTATTGTTAAAGGAATTTTTATACATGAAAGTATATGCCAATTCCATCGTAACCTAAATTAACAAGACCATAAAATAATTATACTACTTATACATAAACTAATTCTATAATAAAATCATGTAAATGTAATGACATGTAATCAACATTACCAATAAATGACTATTGACTATTGACTAAACGTATACAAAACATAAATAACTCATTAATACCGTAACATTATAAGTATTACCAGACAAAATAAACAAAAACGTGTACAGTTAGCAACGAAAATCAATTACGGACACGTAACAAAAAGAGCGCAATAAATAAAGATATAAATTAAAATACTCCGCATGTAACCTGATGACTATTAAAGTGCAGTCGTCTTTAGCGCTTAATAAATAACATAAAAAACAGGCCGCTATGTAAAACTGTTGTAACTGACTATGTCCTCCTACCTACTAAAATTAACCGATCACTACATCTGGGAAGATCCCATTAAAGCCACGTCTCTTCGGTCCATAAAGATGTAAACATTATGTTGTCCCGCTCTAACATATCAGCGGACTCACCGAGCGAGAGAGACATAACGAAAAGATGAATTCTCGCAACTAATCAAACGTGTCCACTGTCCGGCTGCGCACACGCATCCCACGCCGAAATTATCATTTAAAGCTTAAAAGTGAACTTTTACCTTTATTTTTTCAAATTAAATAATTTCACGTTTTTCTTTAGTTTTAGTTTGAATCGTTAAACACGTTAAGTTGCCAAAATTAACATATTTTAAGCTTATAGTTTTCCAAAATTGCGAAATTGGAGATAAATACTTTTAAAAATATATCTTATAGTTATTGTTACAAAGCTTGAACTTAAATGATTCGTACCAAGTTTACTTACAACTTATTGAAGCGGTTTCAATTAAGCTAGGTCTATGCGAGTTACTTATACCGATGGCGACATCCTTTTCTAATGTGAGCTCTGTTGTTCTGTGAGAAAAAGAGACAAATGTATTTCTCAATTGCGACTCAAGGCTCTTTGCGCGCTGACTTAACAGGTTTTATTAGGAGTAACCAACAGTTTGTTATCTAATTTAAAATATCAAACCAGTGGTTTAAAATTTATTTCATTAACAAGTTCTAATGACAATTGGTCATCTGAAATTAGAATTTAGAGATGGAAGCCTGGCTACCTATTGCCTACTAGGTGCTTGTGGATACTGATGATAAGCGTTAAAAAAACCGTTCTAATTAATTTTTATTTTTAATTTAAAATGTTCGATATTAGGTACTGTGTGTCTCTTCTCTGAGAAAAGTAATAATTGCAGCTGCCACAATAGGAAGCTGCTTCAAGCTGCTGCTGCATGAACAGCAAGATAGCGTAAATAAAGATATAAATAAGTACACAACGCGAATGTTGATGTTTCTTAGGATAGTTTGTTTTACTAACATAACGATAAGTAAATTAACTAACAATAATGCCTTTCCGATACTCGTTTCCATAAGAACGCTGTTATATTCAACTAAACTCCATTAACTATAGCATTAGAAAAATAACGGTGAAATAACGATAGTTATTGTATCATATTGTTGTAATGACTGCGTTTTTGTGTTTAAATTTACTTGCAAATAGTAAATAGATTACATAGCTTTAAATATATCGTGAAATAACGATGCTTATTAGACGCCTACACCCAAATAACGAAACAGTTATAACCGTTTTTTGTCTAATGTTATAATAAATGGAGTATAGTGTTTCTCAATCTAAAAGTGGAATGGTAGGTAATTGTATTCTGTGTGACAAATAAAAAATGTCTTAAACCGTAAGATTTATGGGTTCTTGGAACTGGAAATAAGAAAGAAAATACTGACATATTAGCAGTTAATTAACTGCTAATGTGTCAGTATTTACTCATTTTTCATATTTTTTCACAATACAGAATATCTCCCTTTTACAAAACGTTGTTTAACGAAAGTAGATATTGTTTTTATTGTAAGTCTTACAAAAACTTATTAAACCGAGACTATTATTGAAACAAACGTTGTAATTGTCTTAGAATTCAGGTTAAATATTTCTGACCTAAGAAACAACTTATTTCAAAGCCTGCAGCAATGAGCAATATATCAAGAAAATGTTGTGAGCCCCTGCATTCAGCGCCGGCCCGTGTAGAGGTGCGCTTGCGACTCCAGTCGATCGAGCACAGCCGTCAGCGCAGTGCCTCGCCGCGTCAATTTCCAACTATTACGAACTTTTTACACACCACCTTCGAGTACCTTTGCAAAGACATTAAAAATAAAAAAAACCGTGAAAGTGTCAAAGTGCATAGTTCTTTTGTTGATTTTTTTTTGCAAATGTGTTAAAGGTATAGTGCCAAGTTACGGTAAAAGTTCGAATCTTTGGATGTTCTGAATTTTCAAGAATATTGTGCTTTTTTTGTTGTATTGGGCAGTGATGTACATTGAAAACTTTATTAATTGACGTTATTAAACGATAAGTTTGCTATACATACAAGTTTGTTAATGGTGCGTATTTATTAGTAGGTACTATTTGCTGAAGTCTAGATAAATATTTGATGGAAATACTGGAGTATGTCTAACTTATCTAGGTTTATTGTGTGTATTGTTTTCTTAGGTATCATGTTGCATATTACAGATATTGGATGAATGTATGTAAATAATGAATTTATATCAGTTCAAATAAAAAAAAAATGCGTAGGTATAACACACAATAATTATTTATAAGCTGCCAGTTAATAACATTAATTCTATAAAACATATTTGCATTCCTCAAGTTTAAAAAATAAAATAAAACAAAAAAGGTATTAGGTACTAAGCGAGTAATCATGACAAGGTCTTTTTCATTTTAAAATTTACATTATAGGTAGGTAGACAAGGATAAGGGATTTTAATGTATACGACCCGTCTTATTTTTGAATATGCATTGGCAAGGATATTTATATGTCGGTTCAAATTATTTGAAAGAAAATAAGTCTTTTTAAAGGCAGCTAAGTCCAATCAAGAATAATCTCAACGACAAAATATGTCTGCTTTTGGCAAATAATTATACAATAGTTATAACTTTATAGGATATATAATAGGATTCATATACCTACCTATATAAAAAAATGCTATATCAATTTTACTGCCTATTTGTACAAAGGCAGAATTAATAAACAAATGTGAGTTATCTCTAGGTAGAGAATTTAAGGCTTATGCTTTGGTTATAAACAGATAAATCTGACTTTACTTTTATATAAAACCTATTTGACATAAATGGATAACTTTAATCGTACCTACCTATTTATCTTTTTTAAAACCCTGAAACTAAAGGCTAAGATTATATCGGTACATACTTATCAATAAAATACATAATAAGCCTAATTATTAAAATCGATCAAAACACTGTAGGTAATAGATTGACAATTAAACTAATCGTTTGCTACTCGCATTTATCTACCTGCGTTTGACACCATAATTATTATTTTCAAGAAAGCAATGTTCTTCTATCTTATGAAAAATACAAAAAAAATATAATTAAAGTGCAGTTAAAAGCTTGCCAAAATTCGCCCAGCAATTTTCCAGATTGTCCCCACAGTGACATAATTATGCATCCGGGATAGTACATAACAATGCAAAGGAATGACTTAGCAAGATGTAACTTCTGCTAACAAGTAATAAAGATATACATATATAATTAGAGATTAAACTGTACGTTGACAATTTGTGTCACTTGTGATTTCAAACGCACCTAGCCACGCTATCACGATGTTGTTCCAGTAAAGTTTCATCCAAATAATTTTCACCCTTTCACTGCAACATCAATTTATTGTGCCCAAGAAGAAAAACAAAAAAAAAACTACAAAATTAATTAATACAAAAAATAATTGTTTCTTATTTTTACGAAAAACTTATATATTAATTTATGTATCCTTTCTTTAAAATTTTAACAAAATAAAGCGTGTAAAATAGGGCCCAATAAAAAAAATATTATGATCTTGCGAGTTGCGACCCCTGTCCCGACATTGGCCCTAGCACAGATAATATAATACTATAGGTACGTACAGATGCCTCATCTCATACAAAGAAATGTGACCGATTTAGCGCGGGCTATCTTCGGGCTATACATTTTTCCGTGCTTAAAGCATTTATCAAAATTTGAACAAATATTTTTCATGATGTATTTTTTCATGTTCTCAATTTTACACAAACTTCAATAACAAATCGATACATATAACGCCATCTATTATGAGTTATTTCAACAAATGTTACTTTGATCCTGATGAGACCGCCGTCCTAGACCCGTGGTCCTAGTGATAATTAAACGAACCTTGACGTTAATTCACGTCATCGAGATGAAAAGGTTCTTGACGTTATTGTAGAGCACCTACAATTTTTTTATATAGAAGCTACAGTTTAGTTTCTATTAGTTTATCTAACGATGGCTGAAAAAATTGCGTAGGCATAACGCGCAAAAACTTCCATTGAGTTGATATGCCACAAAAAGAGGTACAGCGATGATCTGATTATTCATATCATCGCTGTATAGAGTCTCATTATAGAGTCTTAAAACCCTTCTAGAAAGATTTCAATTTTTTTTATATTTTCTTAACCAAGATTTAGAAAAGATCATATTTATTCGTGACTATAGAACTTCGGTTTCATTAACAGATAAATTTTATAAAGAGGTTAATATTAATCTCTAAAATTGTTAATAATTTAGAGTGTTAATTAACTACCTATAGGCATTACTAAAAATGAATTAGGCATTTATCTTTTTTAATGCACACTTTTTTAATAAAAAAATATTTAAGTACATGGGTACCTACTTAAAAATATAAAAATACTTTTTTTTGGCTTTTAAGGGACGGCAAAGGTCTGGCAACCTTTGAAATTATAATAAAAACCGATATCTAAATGATACAACTCAGTAGCTTACCAGGATCTACATAAAACAAGCCGCCTGCCAGTATACCTATAAACCGTAATATGATTTATGAACATTATGCGTGGGACCTCTATCTAATGGCACAATTAGTAGACATCGAATATTCTGAAGCCAAGTTATCGGCATTACAAGTTATAGCCATTGTAACAATGTTAATTTGAAATTAAGTAGCGCAAGATCGGAATAAACAAGATTATTATTAGAGTTGTAGAAACATTACACCAAAGATCGGTTTACTGTGATATTAAGATATAAAAGCAATCTACTGCAATTAAATATCATAAATGCACACAATAATACATTATTAAAGAAATTAGAAGCTGTACAAATTAATTTGTAACTGGCCCATTATGACTGACGTGACATACCTAATTCGATTTTTATAACTGTGGAGCTGTCATTTTATTTTATTACCTAGGTACCGCGTTTTTACTAACTTGCTTTCTTGTCTGTCTGTCCGTCTGTCTGTCTGGTCGGTACATATTTTGCAATTCATTTTTCAAGCACTTGCTGGCATCGGACTGAACTGAAAAAGCTGACCAAGCTTTTTATTATAAACCACGTTTTTAAAAGGAACTAAAAAGTATAAAATCATTTCTAATCAAATGAAAAACGTGGGGCGCATTATTACTATCATCTATATTCTATTGCATACCTACGTGCGTTTAATTTGGGTTTCATCAATTTTGAGACGCTCTCATTAAAAACTTAGAAAATGAATTGATGAAGATTATCGAGGCTGTAATATTGAGATTATTTCTAGGCAAAAGCTTTGTAGCTTTCGTTCTATTGCCGGAATACAATCCAAAATAGTAACTAACGCGTCGTTAAAACTAATTCAACGTTGATTTTGAAGCTATACTATTAGAAATTAAATTGAAAATGTTTTTTGTGGCCGCAACTTATTTGACAAAATATATACCTGCTGTTCTATTTTTTTACTTTATTAAGAAGGCTTAGATGAAATAATTTACACCTTAAAATCCATATTTTTACAGTTTTGGGCCGAATAACTCAGTATGTTATACTCCCAGTCTAGTATTTCTTACTCCCAGTCCAGAATTTCTTACTCCCAGTTCAAAATTTCTTACTCCCAGTTCAAAATTTCTTACTCCCAGTCCAGTATTTCTTACTCCCAGTTTAGAATTTCTTGCTCCCAGTTCAGAATTTCTTGCTCCCAGTTCAGAATTTCTTACTCCCAGTTCAGAATTTCTTACTCCCCGTCTACTAGGTATTTCTTACCGGTTCATGGTCACGCTTATTGTAAAATATCATTTACAATGTCAAGCTGAGTTATTTTAGCCAATTCATCGTCTGCCAAGTTAAAGGTACTAGGCACTAATTAAGTTTTTATACAGTCGTCACTATTTTTTTCTGACAGCGACGGAGTTGTAAACGGTAACTGACCATTCAGCCTCATGGTATGTCTATAAAAATATCTTGCTCTATTATCTGTAGTGAAGTATTTCTTTAATAGTTTTCTACACACCTTACGCTTTGAGTAAATGACATTTCAAGTCTTTTAATTAAAAGAATGAGCTTGCAAGTGACTTTTATTGTGTGACATTTTTTATTAAAACTGAAAATATTTCAATTTATGCCATACTAGAGCATAAATAAATATTATAATGGTGTATTAGAAACATTTTAATAAGAAAAAAATATGATATCTAACATGGACTAAGTACCTATCTACCAATCTAAAAATATGTAGGTATCTACTTAAACAATTTTTTATGTTTTATTTTGCACATTATCTAATTAGTTGTAGACAAAAACTACGTAAAATAAAATTATGAACATAACAATAAAATTGCAAGAAATATAAGATACTGATTAAAAATCAAATAAGCCAATATTTTGTTTTCTTAAAATATCTAGCGTATTTTAAAAATACAATTCGCACAAAGCCAAAAGAAAAAAAAAAAAAAAAAAAAAAACTGTAGGTACCTAATATAGAGCTAAGTATGAAATGCTAATAAAAAGACAAAAAAAGATATAAAAAAAACCAATTAATTTGTTAGTCTGCCCAAACTGTACAATTTATAAACACAGCGGTTAACAAAAAAAAAAACAAAATTGACACCTACACAGAACTTTTAATTGTCTAGAAACTGTCTAACAAAACATTACACTGACAGAGCTAGGTATATTTGTAATATTTAATTTTATTACATTAATAAATAGCACAGGCATATCCGGATAGCGACATAGTACAATTGCTCCACGTACCGTTGATATCTCACTCACCGGATGTTATTTTTTATGCGGACTGTACTTAACCAAAACATGGCCGTGTGTTTTAGTTACCAGCTGTTTCGTTACCATTCTAGTCATGTGTAATACTCATGGTTTTGTACTTCCAAGGTAGACAGTAGTTAAATAGTAACAAAACGGAACGGATCAACAATAATTTGATAGTAACAAGAATCGGACGGTTTTTTAACAGCTCCACAGTGGCCCAACAGGCCCAATACTAGATTTTTTTTCCTGTGTCGCATCGGATAATTGTTGCGT
The DNA here is from genome assembly GCA_948465475.1 of Thalpophila matura. NCBI lineage: Eukaryota > Metazoa > Arthropoda > Insecta > Lepidoptera > Noctuidae > Thalpophila > Thalpophila matura. The sequence goes on along the minus strand of OX419198.1, from coordinate 5,824,993 downwards.
GATTTGCAAATGTCATATTAGTGTACATTAACATACTTTTTTTTAGGTCAAAAGTAGAGTTTCATAATTAAAACTTTTGTGCCGTAACTGTCGTGTAAATTATAGTTCTTATGATAGTTGAGTAGTTGTTTTCAGTTGCATATTTTCGCATATATTACTAAAATAGACAGACATACTTTTAATGGCTATCTTGTATCTTAAGGGCAAAAATAGTAGATATTATTCTTACATCTGCCTTCAAGAAAAATAAAATCTAATTATATTGCAGGCTTCCAGTTTTTTACTAGGCTCAAGTATTTTTTTACCCCTTATAGATTTCAAGGTAGGCCGAGCTTCCTTTTTGTTACCCTTTTTCTAGCTATTATTTTCAACGTGTACTCTGCTATTTTTTTTATCGGCTTACACAGTGTTGTGTCAAGCCGTCCACCTAGATTACCATCTATGTCTAGAGCGGTGACACTCAGTGATTATCGATAAGTTCGGTAGCGAGATTTTTATCGATACAGTGATCGAAACTGGAACGACACTGTCTTGGTAAATGTCAAAACAAGTTTTTTTGAGCTTGGTGCGAAGATTTGAAATTAGAAAGTGTGTATGACGTTTAATTTTTTTTATAGATTCAAAAAGGTTGTCTGTATCATATGACTTTTTTATAACTTTTCTAGGTTATCGTAAAAAGCAAGTAAGTACCTATGTATATATGGAGCAAAAATTATAATTTCAAAATATTTATATCATAAACGCTGAGTTGCAGAAAAGGTTTACATTTAATTTCTTGTTGTTGTTAACAACAAGAAATGGAACAACACTTTACTTAACTTTTAATCATATATTATCGTATTACGGATCAGAACAGAATATAAAATATTTGAATGGGCAGTAGCGCTATCTCTATCGCTCTTCATGGGCCCTGACTCACTCTAGGTGAGATAGCAACAATATTTGCCGCACTACGCTCTTTCTATCACGGAGTTTCTCGAGTAGTGAGGAGCTTTTTAAATCAAGTTGGTACATCAACAACGATGAAACATTTTTTAACGCAGGGCTTTATTTGCAACATTGAATCATTGGGAATTTCTAGGCATTTTCTTATTTGGGGAAAAACAAACAATTGTATTGTACCTACAATATGACATGTGTTACCATTAAATGACATGCAAGTACCTAAATGTATAATCCACGACGTTTTTATAGATTACTTGTTTACACTATTAATTAATATAATGACGAGAACAAAAACACTTAAGTAAGTAGGTACATATATTATTATAATTAAATACGTAAGAGGTTTTAAAAATCAACTGACGCGAGCGGGTTTTGAACCCGTGACCTCTGCCGAACCGTGGCAAGTGCTCTGCCAACTGAACTACCGCGTCTCGCCACTTACCTAATAAACATTTACCCACCCAAATAAACACGGAATATTTTTATAAACTTTAAATCCAAACATGTTTAAGGATATAAAGACGTTACGACGATATGAAGACGTAGAGAAATAAAGAGGTTATTCATTCCATGAGTATCTTAAATATTTTCAACAACCGCCAAACTATATTTTTCTTTACGTTGCTATAATAAGACAAAACAAAGATATCTATGATGAAAGCAGTTATTATAAATTTTCACTAGTCGGTGGACTGGAGCTTGCTCACTAGCATTTGTTCGAGTAGTCGTGGCAAAAAGCGGATAAGCGCACACCTCTTGATTTCAATTCTAGGCATCACTTAAGAAAATAATAATAAGAATAAATTCGATACAGTTTTTTTTCTTTTATTTTGGATATTCATGAAATCATTACGTTGATAGGTAGATGTTGATAAAAGTTTGAGCTACCTAATAAAATATACTAAGCAGCTACTCTACCTGCCTACTTTTTTTTTAGAATCGAAATTCGAAAGTTTGAAACGTTCGGAATATGTTGAATGTTTTGGCATCATCAGTTTTCATCTCAGCGCGCGTTTTAATAGGATCTGCTTTCCGACCGAGCCAGACAGCATTCCTGAATCTTTTCCGCAACGTCACGGACGCACCGAGCCAGCGACGGAAATACGTCGTTCTTACCTATAAATATTAGAGATGTGAAGGCTGTATCCGTCCTCAATTTAGTCAATTTATTTTTTAACGTTGATGCTAAGAGGGCTATTGCATTTTGTCACCTCTCTCGCTCACACAGAACCATATTTTTGAGAATGTTAAATGAAAATAAATAAAAATGCATTTTTTGATAGGCACTAGTTTTCGTAAAATGTAATTCCAGCATAAATCATGCTGGTCTGTCTCAAGAAGACTTGACGCATTAAATAGTCAGATTTTTATAATTGCGATTTTTTTATTTGACTCTCTGATTTACGCAACAAACAATATTTATCATAAAACAATAGTATATTATGCAATTAGTGAATAAAGGACGGATTTAAAGCGAGGGCCATAGATGAATCACGAGCTAGTGAAGGATTCTAACGATTGAATCACGACCGTAGGGAGTGATTCATGATGATTGAATCACGAGTGTAGCGAGTGATTCAAGTGTTAGAATCCTGAGCGACGCGAGCGATTCATGGCCCTCGATATAAATCCGTTTTATTCAACAGTTGCATACTATACTTTATACCATGACTACGCGAAAAAGAAAGATTTAAGTGAAGATATACATATAATGAAGAAAAAGTAAAGTTAAATTGGCTTTGATGTAAACCAGCCGTGATTTTTTGGGTAGCAAGCTTTCCACCTTTCCACTATATCGGCCGCCCTCTCTTTCACAAACTCAGGTGTTAACACATCTTCATCACTAGAATGCATTTTTAATCGATTAGAACAACACTAAACAACACACAAAATTAAAGATTAAAGTAACACTAAACTTCGTGTTCGTACAACTTACAGTATTCAAAATAGCGCCAATTTACTAAGGACAGCAAAGAACACAAAACAGTTTTTATTCTAATGCTAAACTCCTTGTCGAAAATGTCGACCAATCAAATTGAATTTAGAACACATCAATATAGGTCGAATACACAGATTACACTTACACTAGATACGGCAAGCCACGACCAAGCGTGCCCTGCATGTTCGACTGTTCGTACTAAAAAAAGTCTGTTAGCTCTGTGACGCTTAGTGATTGAAACAATTCTGTTTACTCTGAGCACATCACTAAATGGCTGGGGTGAAGTTATCGTAGGTATAAAAAAGATGACACGTTCGGTTTTCATACAATCTAATAACGTGCCGCATCTAGCATAGGTTCTTTAAATCTGTGGTCGAATACATTGGTGTGTTCCATTTTCAAACATCAAAACAGTGAGTAAAAGTGCTTTTTATTCACTGTTTTCAGTGAATAAAATAAGCTTTTTAGAGGGGGAATGGTATAAAATAAGTTATACTTACTAAAAACTATTAATAGAGGAATGCAGCGAGTTTCAACAATTACGTCTTCTCTACATAATGTTGTGCATTTTATGACCAAACGGTGACGTCAGTGGACTATTAAATAAGATTTACTGTACGATGCCATATTAATGATTTATCTGGCGGTTTTCCTCGTGTTTCTATGCATATTCTGTTAAATAATCAAATATTCAAATGTAAAAGGTACCTAATGTAATCAAAGAAGTTGTTAGCTGTGATAGAATTTACAAAGCCCTTTAAAATAAAGGAAAAAGTTTCAGGTTATTATTAAAGGACATAGGCAGTTTTGGGCTTGATATTGTACAGTAATAAAAGCTTAACCAAAAATTAAAATATATTTTAATTGTCTTTGCCTAATTTATCTTAGAGATACAGAATTGGAATCAAAAATCGAAATAAATAAGAAATAAAATGATTATGCCGTTGACATTTTGAAAAAACCAATAAAACAAAAACGGGTGCATGCTGGCTGGCGCGTGCCTCCATAGAATATCATGTCGACAGCAACTAAAACCTTTGAATTGAGAACTCATTAGTCGGGCTGTACTTCATTAGACCTCCACAGAATATCATGTCGACAACAACTAAAACCTTTGAATTGAGAACTCATTAGTCGGGCTGTACTTCATTGGATCATTCACACCATACTTAACCTCACTGTCACAAATACGAAGATTTCTCTTTAATCCAATTACGTACAAAAACAAATAAAAAATGAATTCAAATACTCTTGAAATACTCGATCACACCAAACTAATTTCATATCTGTACCGACATACACAATCTGAAGCCCAGAGTTCTATGGGCGTCCGCCGTGTCCTTTAGTTCGTAATAAACTACTGCTGAAACTTCCTGGACCGGCTTATATGATGTCCCTACTAATATTATAATTAATGTGAAAGTGTGTTTGTTGGTTTGTCCTTGTTTCAACGGAGCAACGGATCACAATTATTTTTTGCAAAGAGGTAGTTTATGGGCTGCAGAGCGACATAGGCTAATTTTTATTAGTAGTAGGTAGGTAGGTAGTGGTGCCGATTCTGTTGTTTACGAACTAAACTAATTTAGTCTTATTATGTCTCTTTCTAATAAAAAACATGAGAGAGGGATAGCAGATATTTAATCCTGTCGAATTATTCTACTTGAATAGTTTTAATGTCAATTTAGTCGTAATCGCAAAAGGTCATGACTATTTTCCCGTAAATGACAACGGCGTAGACTAATTTGACAGTTCTGAATATTTGCTGTCCTTTTTCAATGATATTTGTAAGAAAGAGATATAGTGTGATTAAAATAAGTTTAGTGCGATGTTCGACAGAATCAGAAGCAGTATGTTATTTCTCAGTGATAAAATGCACCAACTTATCAGACCTACGTTCTTTTATAAATACATAAGTAGGTAAGCCTAATCTTAGCATGAATCTGCGAGGTAGGGTTATGAAATTATAACGAAAAGAAAGTTATAGAAAAATAGAACAGATTAAATAAATTGGGAATTCTGGACGCGGGCAGCGCAAGTCCGGTCGTGGTGACGATGCTTGGGAAGGCTTGTGTCCAGAGTCCAGCAGCGGACTTCTTACGGCTGCTAGGTTGGGATCGGCTTCCAATTTAACTGGATGGAGCTGGTTATCAGCATTTTACGTGAAGCGACTGCTATTTGACCTCCATATTCTAATTAAACGTTTATCTGTCGAGAAGCCTCCTGGAGGTCAAAATCAATTGTGTTTTCCATTCGACAGACGAAGGGATATAACCATAACCCGACTGAAAATATTAACCCTGTAAATGCAGGGTTAAATAAATTCGGATCTAATTATAATAAAATACTTAGCGAATAATTAATAAATTAGTCGTTGTAAATAGAAGGAACTGGGAAATTAAATGCAGAAGTAATAATAAATAAGTTTTCATCGCTTGTAGTACCTATGTAGGCTTTAAGAATGTCTATGACTTTCCTGCAGTTGAATAATTAGCTACACAGGCTTATGCAATGAGGAAGTGTTTTATGAGAGCTGTTTTATATTTTTAATGATGTCGGATAAGCGATATTAAATTTTTAAACATAGTGCTTTGCGATATTTAACCCATCAATGCAAAATAAATTATAGTTAAATCATTATGTACCTATTATTGAGTGAGGTAGCTAACATCAACACAACTAAATAAATAAATAATAAATAAATAAATAATAAATAAATAATTAAACATTATTTCATGGGCAGCAAATATTAGATTTACAGTATTAAACTTTTGTGAATGTAAGTAGTAAATCCAAGACTTGATCCCTTTATTTTAACGGTTACACTTACAATAAAATGAGACACTATTAAAATTCTATTGTTTGCGGCCGCAGGAGGCGGCTTGTGGATCTGCAAATTAAGAATATTAGCATTTAATCTTGATACGCCTAGTTAGTAAATTAACAATTCAACAATCGTATAAAATCATAACACTAGCAAAAAATCTAGGTACAACAATTGAATGTCAAAGAAAAAAAAACATTAAAAAGAACATTATTTTCAAAACGAATTAGTGACGCGCGGTATACCGTAGTGCGCAGGCGCGGCGACGCGTCGCAGTGCCGCCAACATTGACAGCTGTCAATCAGGGCCAAGATGGCGGCGGGCCGGTTCCGTCGCTACAACCACGGGTCGCTATCTCCGTCAAATCTGACGCAGGGCTCTCATGAGATTAGAAATGTTTTTATACAACAAACTGTTGGGTGACCTCTTTAATCAGTTCAACTTTGTAGTTGTAATGTCACGCGATGGTAATTGTTGTCATTAACACAGGTTTATTCACTTTCTGTTGGAATACCCACTGATGTTAATGATAAATTTAACGAAGTCTATTAAACTATCACGACTAACCGAAATCGGTTGCAAACAGTTCAAATGTAGGAAATTTACGAATGGTTAATTGCATAAATTAGACGTTATAACAACTGCAACTACCTGTAAATTGAATGATATTATACATAGGATAACAGTATCAGTAAGAGATAAAACTAATTTAGGAATATTTTTTTAACAATTCTTTGCTAATCTTGGAATCCTTTTATTCCAGATATGCCACAAACACTAGTGATGTGACGTACATAATGTGCGAACGCGTCATAGTGACGCACGCGCGGACTTTGAAGAACCAATAGTGAAGTGCGTGTACTATAGATTGTAATCGATACTATAATCGATCGCGTTGTGAGAATTGCACCCGAATGAACACCCTGATGCTTACAACCGGCGGCGCGGTGGACGAACAACCCTGTGTAGACAACAATATGGCGTTCTCTTCTTATAAGTGAGTAGAACAAATATATTCTAGCCTAAGTTGTCTGGTTTATTGGGGAATGTTGGTAGACATTTGAGAATAAATATCGATATAATAGAGAGCGTTTCACATATGAATCCCCTTTGACGTTATGTTGGTTGCCCTGAATGTCAATATGTTACAACGTTTTTATCGGTGTTGGAAGTTTGTTTCAGTATCAATTTATTCTAGTTCGCCACTTTTTAGGGTCCTAGGCATTACTTTAATACATAAATCTACAAAAAACATAAAACGTTAAGACCTAAACAGTACTGACAGACAGGGGGGCCAACATAGCGTCGAAGGGACTTCTTAAAGTCCATTTCACGAAAGAAGTCCCGCAGACGCAGCGCTGTATTCGCGCGACATAATGTTGTTAGTTCCACAATTAGTTCCACAATTGTCCGCGGGACTTCTTTCCTGAAATGGACTCTACGTGAAACGATCTATACCTATAGAAACAACAGATGAGCGATGTCATTTAAGTCTGGCAAAACCCTGAGATGACGCAACAAGAAGATCTTAGTGATTTCAAGGGTAATATAATAACCGATATCTTTTTAATTAGCAACATCACGAGACTTGACAATGATGAAAACAAAAGCCAGTGTCAAGTAACTAGGTACAAATTATTATTTGTTAAAGAAACAAAGTGCTAGTTGACTTTTGATACACGATTTCTATCTAGAAAAACAACGCTATATTTTTTACTAATACATTTTTATATGATATTGTAAATTACAAGCTCTCGTGTAAAGTGTGTCCATGTCCACCGTTATCCGACTAAGTATTTCAGACAAAAACTTGTAGAAACGGAGTTTCTCCCACAATACACAATGACATCGATCCAGCTTAACAAATAACGTTAGCTACAATCGAGACAGGCAAATTACCGCATAGGCACTTTTTGTAACGACATAATGAAATTATCTTCATGAAGCACGTAAAAAGCCGTCATAACCATAACTCGAAGGAGTCTTGACAGCATCCCGTAGTGCGGGATGAAGCCATTTATCCAAAAACTGCACCGGGGATCTCTCGACCAATCGCAGCCAGAATTCAGATGACAAGATTGCTTATACTTGGAAATCGGCACAAGTTTTCGATGCATCATTAACAGCATTACTCGAATTAATTATACATTTTTTGCTTGGATGACAGCCAATTTGTAGATATACGAACAGGCAGACGCGTAAACATTTAAAATTTCTTCCAGTGCAGTGGTTGTGTAACACTTTGTAAAGCACCCTATGACATTTCATTTTTTACGCGCGCAAGGCGAGGCTTTATTTGCGGTTTGACTATAAATTCATATTTTATTGTCAGTTGTATAAACTGTTGCCGTTCTCCAAATGGATTCATAATCTAAGTACAGTAAAAACATAGCTATTAGCATTGGAACAACAGAACGAGATCGTTCGCGTGCATTAATTTAATTTCATAACCTATAAAGTAAATACAGCAATTACCGATCGCAAAAAGCCGTTGACCAATGAATTCGTCAGGCGGTTACAGTCCTCAATCGGGCACCTTTCATTTAAAAAAAGAACCATACGCCATTTCATGTCAATTTTTGAATTATTCATCGTGCGAATGCGCGAGCGCATCGATTGATGCAAACAAAAAGCGCGCGCTCGCTAATCTTCGCCCTTTTTCGCCGAGCTTTGGGCTTCCTCGGGCCCAGTGTTGCCAACCAACGCATTTATTATTCAACTAGTTTTTACAGTCACGCTGTGCAAAGACATAAAAGAGAATGCATTTATTTGATAAATGATATTTTTTTCTAAAACCCCAAACTGGAGATTTTTTAAACTAATTTTTCGGTGTCAATATTGGAGGACATCTTTTGTTAATAATGTGTGCTTCATTCACGTCCATTCAATCAAAAGAGAAAACATATTGCTGCGTCATATAATCCGATACGTTCTCATAACAATGTTCTGAGAATCCGATCAGAAGTTTTAATTTTATACTTCTCATATTGATTTGAGTAGATTAACTGAGAGCCGAAGTTTTTTGTATAGTCACATTCTAACTAGTGGGCATGGTGAATACTTTGGAACTGATACCATCTGGCGTTCGCAAATATTTCTTAATGGTTAATAATAACTAGGTTTACATTTTTCACATAAAGTACTAATTTCTTGTTAACCAAAGTAATAACTCATAAATAATTGATTGCATTCTAAATTCGTTATCACTGGCCGTCAAGCCAATTACAAGTAACATTGCGATGCTTTGACTGCAGAAAAAATATAGTATTCGAATTTCCGAGCGTTCATCCCCCGCGCCCGCACGTCCGCCGCGCCTCGACGCCGCGTCTCGACTGTACGTGATTGGTTTATTAATTAGGCGAATCATCGTTGGGTTCCATTTTTAAAAATAGGCGGGATTCTTGCTGTGCGACTTTTCTTTTTAATTTTGGCCGGCGTTGAACGCAATTAGAACTGGCTATATAGCTTTTTGTCATAATCACCGCGCGGCGATAATGTTAGTTTTAAATACTACTTAAAATAATTAATGAGCCAATCTTGTTTCTATGATACTAATTAAAATTTTACTAACGTTCCTGTTCGATAGCAGTTGTGATGTGTATGATTTACTGTCGCTCTTTTGGCTGTAGTCTTAGGCTCGTATTACAGAACGATACTCGAGCACAGATCTCTGCTTGAGCATACATGTCAACCAATCAAATGGCTTTAAATGTATGCTCAAGCAGAGATCTGTGCTCGAGCGTCATTCTGTAATACGAGCTTTAGTTTCGATTTTAGAGGCTTAAAGGAAGTGACATCATTTGATTTTCAATTTAAATTACAACAGCATACACACTCTTTGCGAAATTATAAATAAAAATCAAATAACTGGCATTTCAGTCATAACTCAAGGTGAAAATAAAACAAAAATGAAACTTTCATATTTATTTTTAAGGAGGACCGATTAAAAAGATACGAAATCGATCGCAAACGACTGAGGTCAGTAGAAAAATAACATAAAAAGCGTTGTCGCGTCCGTCCCAATGCTATGTCTCCCGAATACCGTTAGGATGCCTTCGAAACTTAAAACGGAGAAAAAAAACTGAAAACTATTCCAATTGCCAGTATTCGGAATCCGTTTTGTCTGCTATCGCGTTTTAAGGTTATTTCGGTTACGGAATATTTGTAATTTTTGCTTTTTGCGCATCATATGTCCCTTTTCACTTCTTACGCATGTGATCCGCATTTTTGATATTGATTCGAGTTTCTTTAGATTATTGTCCAATTCTTGAAGAATTCAAATCTTAGTAATCATTGTCTGTTTACTTGAAAATGTTAGATTGATCTGTAAACGGTAGGTTTTCAATGAGCCCCGTCGAATGACCTTTAACAAATTGGCTTATTACATCATTTGTATTAGAAACTTTCTTATTCTCCTCTCCTGTTAATGTAATACCGTAATTATTCTGTATAATGTACCTATTACCTACAGACAAATGACGACTGTGTACTAATCATTTTGTTTCCAAATTGAGCATTTTATTATAGACTAGTAACCTTATTCAATTCGTGAACGCTACTAACGAATGAGAGTTATGCAAAGCTTTGGTTTGGTCTATACTTAACCAATAGAAATCGGCCACAAGACCTTATCAAACTTTAATAATTTTACAAGACTCAGTTGTTCAAGCATTTTTACTAAAAACAGACCAAAAAAGACTTGACTTTATAAATACCGGTTCCCTATTCACAAATTATCGTCTCTTTATACCACATATCTAAGTAATATGAATGCTTAACAATTGCAAGTGATCTCGCTGGTCTGTCACGACTTGAAGACACGTGTCTGCTTCCGATGGCCATTGTTCTTTACGTCATCGCACCTTACGTAATGTTGTGCGTTGGTTTAACACTTTGATCTGGTTGACAGACTAGTGAGTGATAGTTCGTTCGGTGCATCATGTAGTTGAATTAGAAAGAATTGAGCATCGAAAGTTTCTGGAAGAACGCTTTGAAACTAAGAAGTTCAACTGAGAGAATCTGATGATTTGTGTTAAAAATAGACCCAGATTTTGTTTTGTACCCAATGAAAAGTTTTTGGATGATCCAGGCGGCTTTTTTGAACTCCGATCGTCGCACGATTGTCATTAAGGTGCTTCAACACCCAACTTCAAGCAGGCTTCAGTTAAACTAAAATAAAATAACCCGAAAGCCGTATCACAAGCTCACAAACAAAACTGCAAGTACAAAATACTTATAGCGTCGCGTATCGAAAGGCCCGAACATTTCTCGGAGCCGGTCAACTCGGCAACTCCGCTGACCGCCGCTACTAAGTAAGACGGGGACATAAATTCTTCAAAGGGCTAAACAAAAATAAAAAAATACTCAAAAACCCCTTTAACAGAGCTACCGAACTATAATTTATGGGAGTTGGTCCGCGACTGCCATCGTATGAAAAAAGTATAAAACGCTACAGCCAGAGAGGCAAAACGGTGAAATTTGGAATAATTCCGCGATAGCATCGCGCACGCCGGTACCTTTCAATTTCTTTATACGTTTGCAAATTTGCGTTTTTGTTTTGTCGCAAAGTGGAGTTATGGTCCTTGTGGAGTCGCGGTATATTAGTTGAGTTTATTTTGTGCTAGACTTGTAGATCCACCTGCCACTGCGGCAGCGAATTGCGCTTAAACTTTTTGCCTTTCAATGTATTTGCGTTTCGGTCAGAATTAATGTCCCTTATAATTTAAGCAAATCAATGGCGCTGGTTGTCATTCAAGGTCCTGCGAATCGTACTCACGTCTCTGGAGATTAAATGGTGGTACAATGTAACGATATCGTGACGTAGATTATTAATTACGTACTTGTTTATATTATATAACATTACAGTACTACGCAAACCACTTATAAAATACACATAATTTAAGACTATTTTATAATTAATCAACAAAATAATTTGTTGTACAAAATAAGGTGTCCTGCTCATTTTGGATACGAACAAGAGTTGAAATGGAAGAAATAGGAGAATTCATATTTGGTCCTGGATTTTGACGGTCTTTTTACACTGGTGGTTGAAGATCAAATACATAGCGTTGGGTGAAAGGCTATTTGTTTCAAGTGACATTTTAGGTGATATTAATTTTGTATCATATGAAAATCATCATAGGATTCAGAATCAATATCCCCCGTAATGTCGCTTAAAACAAATAGCCTTTCCCGTCGATAGAGAGACAGATATTTTAGTAACATTCGATTAACATTCGAATCCTTGTAACCCCTAGCCCTAGTACTCATTAGTTGAGTCTGTTTCTTGCTAAATACGGCGGATTGGCGAGCTCTTACGCAACATGATCAAACCTTAAGAGTCAGTGACTAATGTAACTCCATTTCTGTCTCGCGCACGTGGTGAAAATTATGTATAATCCACCCAATGTTTTAAAATTCAAAATATTTTGTAATATTTTAATTGATTTGCAAATATTGGGTCCTGTCTTTAAGCAAAGCATCACTTGGGCATAAAAACGATTCTCCACAAAATTAATTTTTGTGGAGATTCGTTTTTTGCCCAAGTGGTTATAGTCACTAAACTTCTTCGGGATCTTCTTTCGTACATTTGTCAGATGATATTAGGATACTGCGCCTATCTCCAATGGTTCGGTTTCTGGTTCGGTTAAATATGTGCAGATGCGACCCGCCTGATGGTAAACGGTTACCGTAGCTTTGAAAAGCTTGCGCCATCGAGTATCACATGCGCGTTGCTGGCCATATAAAACGAGGATTCGCTGTGCCCGGCAGCTTGGGTGACAAGCAGATCCCCCGCTGTCAAAACCTCCTATCCTCAGGAGCTCTGGCGACCTTACTCACCACAGGAACACAACACTATCGAGGAGTAGCGTTATTTGGCTGTGGTATTCTGTAAAGTGGAGGTACTTCCCAGTCGAGCTGCTCCAGATTTTAGCGATATATTATGTGCCCTACTTCTCTTTTTATTTCAACTGCTTAGAAAGACTTTGGACTCTAAGGGCCAAGTTCACCGACAAATTAACAGTACGATAAATTGAAAACGGCCGTTCAACATGACTTTGACCTATTGAAAAGTCTTGTTAAATGGCCCTCTCCAATTTAACGGACTGTTAACTTTTCGGTGAATTTGGCCAAGTGGGCTAAATAACAACGATAGTGCTCGGTTATAATTAATGACACCCACGGGAAGATCCATAGTGGTCCATCCGTTGGACCACATAGCATTTATCCAAGTTAATGGAGAATTGAGTCCAACTGATTTGATCACATCAAAATGTTTTGATAGGGTCACTTTTTTTATATGATTAATCTACTGTCAGAGACACGGTAATCCGATTATGGGTTGTGTGTAACTTCTTTGTATAAAATAAGTTCGGTGGCTTAATAAAAGTATATTTTATTGTTGAATTATTATTATTAGGTCTGGAAGTGAGGACTCTGAAGTCAGAGGCTTTATTTTTTTACTACTTTCTATACTGGGTGAGAGGTTAAACGAGGGTCATATTGAAGGAGCGTATTCTGTATTCGATACTAGTTCGATTAACTGCGGGACCAATTTGGAAATCACGAAAATAAGTCAACTATTCCATACTAAAATGTCTATATCAATTTTACTATCACTCGACAAATTGTATGGAACAACTCTACGAGGCTCGTTTATTTTGCTTAGTATTTGTTAATTAAATTTAATTTTATGACTAAATTTTTGTAGGTACCTACTCTGATATTTTGTATGTAAAAAATCATGAGGTTAACACCCCATGATATCTCATCATTCTCATTCTCGTAAACCAAAAAAATATCCTTCGGTAATTGGTGTTGCTGGTTTACATAATATAATTGGTGGCATAATGTCAGAATAGATCACGACGCATCAATAACGATTTGTCAAAATCGCCAGCCTCAGCTCCGTGGCCTCGTTTGCGAACGTTGTGCTTTGATTTTAGGGTACCGTACCGCCGAAATAGACACCATTTGTACTTCTAAAATTGTTCGACGGCTTTAATTTTTTCTTCTTTATTTATTAGCCTTCATGCTGAGCCTTTTGACTAGACTGGAGTCGGCTTCTAGTCAGTTGAATATCAGTATTTGCTTAGGTCTTAAAAAGTTTTTTTGTCTTCTTTTCGTCTCTTTCTGTTGTTAATTGTTTTTCAGGTGGAGCGACTGCTCTGATCTCAACAACAGGGTAATACCGGTATTCTAAGGTTAGACCAGTTGTTAGATTTTCAGGCTTCTGACTACCCGTAATGACTGTCGTAGGTATTTGTATGTAAACTAGGACCGACTAATTATCGTGTTCTCCGAGACACGGGCCCCTCCGTGTGTTGATTATTTTCGCCTTGCCTTTAGGATCTTAGCCGTATCCTACTGTCCTTTTATGTTGGATATAGCAGTTATGTATAGTACATATTTAATGCAAATAAAGTTCGTTTATTTCGTCGCTTTCCTGTTAGGAAAATCCAGTTTCTCAATTTGTTAGTAGAAAATCATACAGTCTATAATCTAAAAGTCCACAGTGGTTTTTATCATGTAAGTACAGGAACTCAATCTCGCAACTAAGAAGTCCATAATTGGACCCAATTAGACGTAGAAGAACTACTGATAACGTTGGAGAAGAATAATTATCTTTGTATGTCATTAAAAATGTCATCCTTTGGTGTAGTAGTTAAGTATTAGCAGACTATAAATGTATATTTTTTGTGAATTTGAAACATGTCAAAGCCATGTTATGCTTATATTAAGTTATTAAATATATAAGTGATTCTCAAAAATAACATTAATAACTTAATATAAGCATAACATGGCTTTGACATGTTTCAAATTCACAAAAAATATACATTTATAATGTATAGATGGTGATATCGCATCGATGTCCGATAACTGCAAAGTAATTGGCATTGAGTTGGAAATACTGCATAAGTTTTCCGATAGATGTCGCCAAACGCTCCTAAGAAGCGTATTACAAAGGTGTCTCAAATTACAGATGAGTCGGGCGGGACCCGGTAGCTCAGTTGGTTCAGAGCACTAGCCACGGTTCGGCAGAGGTCGCGGGTTCAAATCCCGCTCGGGTCATATGATTTTTGAGAATCACTTATATATTTAATAACTTATTAGCAGATTTATAATTCTATATATGTTTTGGGTTTTTCAGAAGGATAGATCACTACTAAAACCCAGCATCACAATAGGTTAAAATGATATTGTATTACTAAACATTATGTTATTAGTTCCAATATGTTGGTTTCAAATGGTTGTGCAATTAGTTGAGATTACTTCACTCCAAAATAATAGTAAGATTCATTGAATATTTTTCCTACAGTCATATTTAAACGGTAAGCTTTGTTCTATAATTCTGTCGTACCGTAATTTATTCTAATTTTTCTCGTATATGAGTCATGAATTCCAAACTTCGCTGTAATGTTGGGTAAAAATGTCCACCTTCTCTCTCTCCTGGGTATAATAAAATGCCACAAGATGTCGTGCCACTGCCAGGTCAATAAACATCAGTATTCTTCTGTTGTGACCTAATAAGGACAAACTGTTGTCTCGAGTCTTCTAGAAGTTGCCTACTTCTGTAAAATGGACGTTTATGGATTAAAATTATGATCATTTAATATTGGCGTGTGCTTTAAATAATAATTGAGTGTGCACTGCAAAATTATTTTCTATAGTTATTTGTTTAAATCAAAGCTCTTTGTCGCTGAGCCGATAACGTTGTCGCAAAATTCCGCTTTCAAGAACTTGGTTGCTGACACTCATTATTTTTTGGAGGTTTCAATAGATAGGCTATTGACATCTAATAGGCCGTCAACCTTGCCAACCTATTACATAATAGAACTCATAAAGATTTGACTAAACGTTGTTGTACGGAACCGTCTTTTTAAATCACTTTAGGCGACTCTCATATCGAGACATTTAGAACCGGTCCGGATCGTGAGCCACACTGTCATAGAAAGTTAAACAGTAGTTATTTAATTAACTATAGTTAACGCGTGCTGTATGTCGCCTTAGGCTGTCCTAGAAGAATATTGATCGCCTGTATATTAACAAAAAAAATGTCATTTCTCTATGCAATCTTTGGTGATATTTGTTTTGTACATAGCACTAAACTGATTTCAATTACACTATGTCTCTATGTCTCTTTCTTGCAATTATTGAAATAGGGCAGAAAATATGTATTTAGAATTAGTTAATTAGTTTATCTCTTTATCGTTTACGACAAAATTTTTGCAAATTTTAAACATGTTAAAGCCATGTTATGCGTATTTTAATGTTATTAAATATATAAGAGATTCCAAAAACAACTGACATCCTGCCTGTGTCAGTTGTGTTTGGAATCTCTTATATATTTAATAACGACAAAACAGTCGTTACCTACCTGTGGCGATGGCGACACGTTGATTTAATCAAGTGGACTAATTTGACAGGACTAAATATCTTCCATCCTTGTCTCATGTTTTTTTTAGCAAGAGATATACCTACTGAGATTAAATTAGTTTAGTTTTTAAATAACAGAATCGGCACCGTTGTTGCCTTTTTGACGACTCCTGATCTTCCATCTCCACAGTTATTTCAAAATTATCATAATATATGTGCATTTATATAGAAGTATATAAATCTTCAGAACTGGCTGAACTAGTATCATGCGAGTACTATTGTACTATTAACCTCTCTAGATGTTAACACTGGGCAAGCACGTGCATTGTCCTTATCATTCTTATCAATATCTTGTATATTGTCCTGATGACGTCATATTTGTTTAGTTCAAGTTGATTCTGATGTTTCCATGTGTGATAGATTTGGTGCTATGCTACTGAAGTTGCGGGTTTTTTAGCTGTTTGCTCTAAGTCATTTAAGGCGATTGCCTGTCTTCATCCTTTCTTTTTATTAAGCAGCATTGTGCTTTTTTTCGCCGATGAAGTAGAATTTGCTTCAAAAGCCCTGAAATCTTCTAATGATAACTAATTATAAACCTTATCGTGGTTAGTCGTTAAGTTTTTTTAACAAACTGACTCAGCAATAGTCTCAGATTTAGTGAAAAAAATGTGACTTTATAGTTTTCCTAAATTTATCCCTCTTTATCCTTTTAATGGAGATCATGTTTGGGTCTTTATCCAGCAATTTAAACGCCCCTATAGCTAGGGGCGTTTAAATTGCTGTACGTCTTTTATCTGGAAAGTTTTGGTTTATAATCGCTCCACCATCGTTACCAGGATCTAAGGACAGCTAAAGTACTCCTGAAACAAATGCCTATCCAGTCCTCCATACACTCGCTAGTTAGCCATGAACTAGCCTCGTCCGCCGGCTTTCCCCGAAGTGTTTGTTGTACTCCCACCTCCGAGTACTGTATGTTTACAAAGTGTGTTGTGCTATGTGGCCGATCACAATGCTGTGTGTTTCTCCTCGGCAATCGGCTCTGTAAACTAAAACGGTATTTTTCATTTTGATCCGCGAGAATTTCTTATGACGCCGTGTATAACAGTTAAATATCTGTTAGAAGTTGTTTAATTCATATTGGATGTAACATTGAATATACCACTTCATCTTTCACTTCACGTGTGTCCTATAAAGGTGAATCAGAATTATGTATAGCAGCATCCTTATCCTGAACTAAATTCCTGATACTGTGATTAGTGATCTTCTAATATTATAACACTACTAGCTTTGTCCGCGTGATTATATCCTTGTCTACATTAATAAAGGGGACCTCTTTACAAAGTTTCAGCTTTCTAGGTTCAAGGGCTTGGGCTGAGCGTTGATGAGTCAGTAAGTGGATAGGTCTAGGACACACTCTGTCATCTTAAATCATTGGTTTCTTTTGACAAACGAAAAAGAGGGCAAGTATTTTTTGCTTGAAATTTTTATCTCGATCCAAGACGAGACTTTTCACTTAGCTCATCCTAATTATATTTTACAAAATCCGACTATGATAGCCTAGGCTGATTGATTCTTTAACCGTAGGTATTTTTCGCAAGTACACACATCAAAAGTGTCTAGGGATCAAGCATTTTTATGCGGATTTCTTGAGATTGAGATGTGGCTTTGTAATAAATTTATGATTTTATAAATTTATATGGATCCTTTTTGGTGCATTTCATAATTTGAATCAGGAACTCTCAATCAAATTCGAGTAAAAGATGAAAATAAGCTGTCAATATTTTCCCTATAAAAACATACAACGCATTGAAGACATTATTAGTGCTACTGTTTCCCTACTACTGATTAAAACCAACGTTATTATGGAGCGGCGACGTCATTTAAGCAGGGAAGAAATGCTCAGAGCCGTGGGAATGATAGAAGCTGGTTCCCGGCAACGTACTGTAGCTTTAGCTCTGAATACAAGTCAGAGTGTTATCAGTCGACTTTGGACACGTTACCGAAGCACTGGTACCGTGGCTGAGCGCCATGGAGGACGGTATCGCTGCACCACACGGAGACAAGACCGATACATTCAAATCTTAACTCGAAGAGCTCCAACAATAACCGCCATGATGTTAGCCGTGAGGCTTCATCACTCTTCAGGGAACTTAATTAGCGACCAAACAGTCAGAAACCGCTTGCATAAAGTGAACCTTCATTCCCGAAGACCGCTACGGGTACCACCTATAGCAATGCACAATCGTAGGATTCGATATCAATGGGCTCTTGAACACAGAAATTGGGCAGAAGAACAATGGCGTTTCGTGTGCTTTTCTGATGAGTCTCGTTTTGGTATGAGACCGGATACAAGACGTATACGACACTGGAGAACCCCTGGACGCCAACAGCGATTAAAATCCTGCCAGGAAGTCCATCCTTATAGTGGTGGAACCATCATGGTATGGGCGGGTATTTGGATCGGCGGAAGAACTGAGTTGATTTGGATCAGAGGCAACCTCAACGCTCAAATTTATGCTGAGACGATTGTATCAGACGTCATCGTTCCTCTACAAGTGCAAATCGGTCCCTTATTTCAGTTAATGCATGATAATGCACGACCGCACACCGCAAGAGTTGTAAGACAGACTCTCGCCGCAGCTAACATCAATGTCCTGCCCTGGCCTGCTCAGTCGCCAGACTTGAACCCGATTGAGCATGCATGGGATATGCTACAGAGAAGAGCTCTGCCGAATATGGAGGGTATCCAGTCGCAAGAAGACCTTTTTTTGTTGTTGCAACGAACATGGGCGGCCATTCCACAGCGTGATTTGGATGAACTCATTTTGAGTATGCCAAACCGATGTTCTTGTGTTGTTAGTGTTCGCGGTAGAAACACGGATTATTAATTGTTTAAGTTACCCAATAAAATTTTAAAGAAAACTGTTATTTCAGTCTTTTTTTCGAACTTTAATGTTAGTGGTTCAAATGTCAAAAATCCCTTTATTAGGAAAATGGCAAATTTCTTTATTAATGCAAAGGTGACTTGGTTTATCGTTACTGTGACAAACGAAAACACTTTATTTGATGAATCCTTAAAGAAAATTTTAATTAATATCAATCAGGAGAAAAGTTATTGCAAAAATATATGTTGATCCCTAGATACTTTTGATGTGTGTAGTTCATTTAGATTTATTCAGAAACTCAGCCTGCATAAACCATATTTGTTTCGACCCACTCTCAACGTCTCGTCGAAACGTTTACTCACATAAACACACACATATCAGTCACTGCAATGTGCATTGCTGATAACTTATCAGTGATATGCGATCTCTGTTATCTTAGATGCAACAGACCACGACCGCTCCACGATCAAATTGTTTCAGTAAGCAACTAACATTTATATGATATTACGAGTATGTCGCCACTAATCGCTAAACCGGTGTTATTAATATTGCACGTGTAGGTATTAGTTATTACGTTGGCTTGTCATGTTGTTGTTTTATGTGTTGCTTTTGATGGGACAGTTATATCTTTTCCAGGCACGCATACAGGATTTCGTGCGATTTTTTGTATGATTTTACCAATATTTTTTGTAAAATTTTGATTTTAAATTGGAGGAGTAGTTATTAGGACCAAAATATAAGCTATTAATGATGAAGAGAAAATTGTGAGGTCTAGTGTGTATTACCTATTTGGATAAAAACGTCAATTTCCCGGATTAACTAGACATTAACAAAGTAGCCTTCCCTTTACTCTGGAATTCTGAATTAGTAATCTAACACATCATAAAATTGAGAAATCCGTATCAGAGCCATAGACTGCACCAGACTTGCACCAGAGATGTGTGAAGATGCATAGCGAGATTTTGTTAAACAGAATCGATTTATTTTTATGGCTAGCTCATCAGTATTAAAATAAAAATACTTTTACAAAGAAAATGCTACTATACTACTGCTATACCTACTATTATTCTTCTTAATGTCTGAAGTTTATTTCTCAGTTCTCTTGAGTATATAATATTAGTACTTACCTACTTTATGAAAGGTTGAAGATTAATTTTAACACACCTGTTTGGACGTAGTATATTACGATTAATAACAATTTGCAATTTTCTAATTTTCTTTAACTGTTTCGCTAAATGAAGGCTACTTTTAGTTGACTGTTATGTTTGCAACTGTAATTTTAAATGGCGCTGTATCAGTTTTCGCATTTTTTTCTTTGGGCCATAAAAATGCGTCTTCTTCACTCTGAAAATCTTTTAATTAATTTGCATATTTTTCCTTTGTGTCTATTCTTTCATACCCAGCTTATTGTTTATCTTTTCTAAACTTTTTAGGGTTCCGTACCGAAATGGTAAAAAAGGAATTATGGTGCGACTTCGTCTGTCTGTCTGTCTGTCTGTCTGTCTGTCACACCTGCTTATTTCAGCAACTACTAATGCTATCGACTTGAAATTTGGAACAGTTATAAAAAATGCTTGACAAACTTTATTGAAAATGAAAAAAGTCAAAAAATGTTTTTATTTTCATTGCAAAAGGGGCCGGAGTGGGGGTCCGAAATTTCAAAGTGACCCTACTAGGTCAAGTGACATATCATATAAAAGGGCTTGATCTGCATATATCAAAACATATTTTTATTTTATGTCTCACAGTTTTCGACATATAATGAAAAATGTCTAAAAAAATACCATTCCCCCCCTTATCTCCGAAGTTTGCGGAGCGAAAAATCTGAAATAATTAGAGTTGATAGAAATTGACCCAAATATTGCACCAAAAATAAAACGATGTTCCTAACTAGTGCAGTTTTTTCAAAATCATCAAAATTCCTCCACAAACAAACTTAGTTATGCGGTCCGGTTTTTTTCACTTTATACGTCCAAAACCCAAAACCGATAAGGAACCCTCGGTGCGCGAGTACGACTCGCACTTGGCCGGTTTTTTTTTACTTATCTGAGGTTGTGTCAGTTTGTGCAACAAATAAATGTATCTACTGTTATTATGTTTTTGTTCCTCAAAACCTTTGTAACGAATTGAAGAAATCATTTCTGATATTGTCAATAAGTAAAAAAAAATATTTAAAAGTTCAATGGGTATGTGACTAAGTAGCAAGAAACATTTAGGAAGTTTTAGATGACTTAACACGATTTCCAGCCGATAGCTGCGGGTTTTTTTAAGTCTAAGTTGACAATACAGGAGTCCCAAGTATTATTGACAATGAATCATACTTAGCAATGACATGTCGCGTTTCGTGACCCAACAATGCCATAATGACTCACGTACTTCTGAAAGTCATAACCAAAATTCTGTTTAAGCGAAACTTGCTCAAAGTTGAAGCATTTTGCTTCGTACAAGTTAATTGAGTTGCATGGGAATATTAAATTGGATTAGTCATAACTTTGAAGTATTTAAGTCAGATTTGCACGGATTAGTTCAGGTACAGCGCCAGTCTCGTGGGTACCAAGCCTGTCTGTTTTCTTATATTGTAGGTAGGTATCATTTTATACATCTTGCTTATGTGCCTCTATGTGTTTGTAACCAAATTAACCTATCAATGAGTTCTATAACAACTACATCTCCCCTAAAAAGTATTTTTTTTTCGTAAAATTACTTTTTTACTGTTGGTAAGTAATTTTGCTTAATCTCCATGCGACAAATTAAATAAAATGATAAAGATTATTTATCGGGGGGCTCGTGGCTAAATGACAGCCGCGCTGATCGATCGATCTGCGAGGTTAAGCTGCGCTTGCCGCAGTCAGTCCTTGGATGGGTGACCGTTCTTTACACAGCGAGACCCCTCCGTGCCTCGGAGAGCACGTTAAGCAGTCGGTCCCGGTTGTCATAGGAATATCTTTGACAATCGTTATGGGTAGTCAGAAGCCCTAAAAATCTGACAGCTGGTCTAACATTCGAATACCGGTATTACCCATTAATTGGGTTGTGGAGGTCAGATGGCAGTCGCTCCACGTAAAATATTGATATTCAGCCGAAACTAGTTAGACTGGAAGCCGACCCCAATATAATTTGGGAAAAGGCTAGGCAGATGATGATAAAGATTATTTATCAAGCCTATTGTGGTGATACTTGTTCATATTTCTAACATATTGGTTTTGTCATTTGGCACATTTCCCAAACTCGAATTCTGAAAACCCTAAACCGCGAAAAACCTTTTATCTGACGCGGACGTAAAAGAAAAATTCCGAGCTCATCAAAATCTATTGAATCGAGAGAAGAATCGAGTGCTACCGTGTGCAGTTTTCGTCGATATCTCAGTGCGAGGTCCTCTGAATGCTGACGGATCGTTTTGTCAACAATGGCTATTGTCTCGGCCAATGTTTGAAAATAATATATGGACATCACCCTTCCTAAGTGTAGGAAATTTTCAAGATCGACGCGTCAGGGCGTTAATGAGTTTTGCAACACGTTTCAGATTAATTTGATGGAGATTATTTTTGCGTTTTTCGTTTAGGGGCTGTCATTACCATTTTTGTAGGGATAAGGGTCACGATACTCACGATTTGTTCACAGGTGGGCAAAGTTTTAGATACGAACTGATACTGAAATAAAAGCCGTAGTCATGCAATTGTATACCCAACATCATGCGTAAAATAAACTAGACAGTTTTTTTCTCGTATCGATGGATAAACCCGTACCTACCTACTACCTACTGGTACATCACTATACCGAAAATAGTCCGCTTAAATTACTTTAAATGCGTCCCTGAACAAGCGGTCTGAACTGTAGACGAGAATATAATTATTATAAATAAACTTAATAATATTTTAATACATACAAGGTAACCGTAGAGGTAAACGTTTCTAATAAAATAATACCATTTATATAATTCTCACGTCATTCTGTGAAAAAGAAAATTACATTATAAATAATAATAACTGTATTATAATTAAAAGGAAGACATATTGTATTTATAAATGTGGTAAAAATAACCAACAATGAATTATTTTACCTATATTTCTAAAAATTATGGTTAGGTACTTGTTGACTAACCGCTCACAAACTGAACTGTCAAGAATTTTGTGTGAGAAACTTACTTACTTGATACTGATATTAGTTTAAACAGTTTAACTGATATTAGTTCATACGAACATTCTATATCTTTGCCCATATGGAGGCATATTTTCTGAGCTTCATCCTTTAGATGAGTTCAAAGTTGAAATATTTTAGCTATCCCTTGGTCCGACGAAGCTAAGGGATCGACACATCTGACGAATGCGCCTGTTTGCGAAAAGCTCGCGAATTGCACGCGTGCTATGTATTATGTAGCGCGATCTGCTCGCGAGTTGTGGCTAAAGAGCGTGCAGCACATTCGCAGCGCATTCGCCAGATGTGCACGCGCCCTTAAATGTTTTATAGTCTAGTCTAGTATTTAGAGATTTATGAATAGCATACTAAATTAGTTAAAGGTTCGATGGAACTAACATAATTATAATTATTGTCTAAAAGATAACAACATCCAAAGTTAATAAAGATGATAAAAAAAATCTCTAAGTATTTATGTAAGACAAATTACCAATAGCTCTAATCGGTAAAAAAAAAGATTCTTTACAGGATATATTTTATGTAGAAACCCAGGATTGAATACATAAATAGTACAGGAGTTCTTTTGAAAAAGGTATAATTGTGCAATCCTCTTTAGTCTTTAGGGTAAACGCAGAAATTGATGATGATCTGCCTCCTATAATGTAAGGACAAATCATTTTTTAATTATTGTTTATTCTAGTCTAATGAGCTCTAAGTCTATTGTATTAGGTTTAAATCTGGCTCAACTGATTATCCTTAATGTACTATAATAAAATTATTGCACTCGTAAACTTTTCATTTGGAAAACCCAAAATGGTTTAGATATCCGTTTGCAGTTTGCTAATACCTACATATTTATATGAATCCAAGTATACCTAACAATGAAATTATTTTTGGGCTAAAAATCACTGCATTAAAAACGGTAGCAATAAATTCTTCTGAACAAACTAATTTAATTCATTATATTAAAACAAGTTGAAACGGATTCGTGGTCGCAGTCGTCCTGCGACCACGAATCCGTTTCAACTTGTTTTTTTATAATGTTTTGTAATATGTGTTGTAATCGCGAAAACCTAAGACATAATTTCATTCAATTGATATAAAAAACAAACTTGAATATAATTTAAATTCGCATGAAACTTAGCTTAATATTTGTTATATTATTGTGTAGATAAACGAAATACTTACTGCTTTATTTACATTTGACAAAAAAAACTCACCACATTAATTTCTTCGGAATTGACGTCAGTGAAATAAGAAGTGCCTGAGTTATGATGGCCAGTTCTTATTTTTTACTGTATACGTATTAAATAGTGTTTATTTATTAACTATATTCATGATATCTTGAGTTAATTATTTTCTCGTTGGTTTTGTAAAAACTTTGAATAAATTAGCTGTTCACATCGCAACAAATAAGACTAGACTACTTATAATCACCTGTTTTGCGTCTAGCTTGTAAGCTGATTCCTTTACTGAAAATAATTTAATGAAACTTATATGTTAAGGATTCAGATCTTATTCTTTATCAATGTATATTTTTTTTTTGTGAATTTGAAACATGTCAAAGCCATGTTATGCTTATATTAATTTATTAAATATATAAGTGATTCTCAAAAATCACATGACCCGAGCGGGATTTGAACCCGCGACCTCTGCCGAACCGTGGCTAGTGCTCTGAACCAACTGAGCTACCGGGTCCCGCCCGACTCATCTGAAATTTGAGACCCCTTTGTAATACGCTTCTTAGGAGCGTTTGGCGACATCTATCGGAAAACTTATGCAGTATTTCCAACTCAATGCCAATTACTTTGCAGTTATCGGACATCGATGCGATATCACCATCTATACATTATAAATGTATATTTTTTGTGAATTTGAAACATGTCAAAGCCATGTTATGCTTATATTAATTTATTAAATATATAAGTGATTCTCAAAAATCACATGACCCGAGCGGGATTTGAACCCGCGACCTCTGCCGAACCGTGGCTAGTGCTCTGAACCAACTGAGCTACCGGGTCCCGCCCGACTCATCTGAAATTTGAGACCCCTTTGTAATACGCTTCTTAGGAGCGTTTGGCGACATCTATCGGAAAACTTATGCAGTATTTCCAACTCAATGCCAATTACTTTGCAGTTATCGGACATCGATGCGATATCACCATCTATACATTATAAATGTATATTTTTTGTGAATTTGAAACATGTCAAAGCCATGTTATGCTTATATTAATTTATTAAATATATAAGTGATTCTCAAAAATCACATGACCCGAGCGGGATTTGAACCCGCGACCTCTGCCGAACCGTGGCTAGTGCTCTGAACCAACTGAGCTACCGGGTCCCGCCCGACTCATCTGAAATTTGAGACCCCTTTGTAATACGCTTCTTAGGAGCGTTTGGCGACATCTATCGGAAAACTTATGCAGTATTTCCAACTCAATGCCAATTACTTTGCAGTTATCGGACATCGATGCGATATCACCATCTATACATTATAAATGTATATTTTTTTGTGAATTTGAAACATGTCAAAGCCATGTTATGCTTATATTAATTTATTAAATATATAAGTGATTCTCAAAAATCACATGACCCGAGCGGGATTTGAACCCGCGACCTCTGCCGAACCGTGGCTAGTGTTCAAATCCCGCTCGGGTCATGTGATTTTTGAGAATCACTTATATATTTAATAAATTAATATAAGCATAACATGGCTTTGACATGTTTCAAATTCACAAAAAATATACATTTATAATGTATAGATGGTGATATCGCATCGATGTCCGATAACTGCAAAGTAATTGGCATTGAGTTGGAAATACTGCATAAGTTTTCCGATAGATGTCGCCAAACGCTCCTAAGAAGCGTATTACAAAGGGGTCTCAAATTTCAGATGAGTCGGGCGGGACCCGGTAGCTCAGTTGGTTCAGAGCACTAGCCACGGTTCGGCAGAGGTCGCGGGTTCAAATCCCGCTCGGGTCATGTGATTTTTGAGAATCACTTATATATTTAATAAATTAATATAAGCATAACATGGCTTTGACATGTTTCAAATTCACAAAAAATATACATTTATAATGTATAGATGGTGATATCGCATCGATGTCCGATAACTGCAAAGTAATTGGCATTGAGTTGGAAATACTGCATAAGTTTTCCGATAGATGTCGCCAAACGCTCCTAAGAAGCGTATTACAAAGGGGTCTCAAATTTCAGATGAGTCGGGCGGGACCCGGTAGCTCAGTTGGTTCAGAGCACTAGCCACGGTTCGGCAGAGGTCGCGGGTTCAAATCCCGCTCGGGTCATGTGATTTTTGAGAATCACTTATATATTTAATAAATTATTCTTTATCATCATTCTCATCACCATCATTAACAGAAATCTTCATCCCACTACGGATGAGAAACTTCTGCCCTTTTACGCCATTCTCTGTATTTTGAGTGGCAATATAAAATTTATTTAGGAACAAGATAAAACCCGACTGTGTAATCTATAAATATTGAACCCTATGTTACTTCCACAATGAAGACAAATCTAACGACACCTCGTTTATTGAAATCTATCAAGCTGTTTAGGCTACAGAGCGTGCCAAAGAAATAGACATACATACACTCGAAAAACACTATCCTCCTTCTGGAATAGCCCCACTATTTCAGAGTTAAAAAGGTTTTTTTTTTGAGCTGTCTACTGACCAATGACCACATTATATCCTACAAAGTTAACGTTTTAATTCATACCTTAATTTTGCTTAAGACATCTCCAAGTGATGTTTCATCATTAGTTACTAGTACCTACGTTAAATTGTATCTAGATCAGATAGCAAGTGTTTAGAGCACAAATTTAGAGTTGCATCTGAGTCGTCTGTAAACCTAAAGGCGTACGAACGACTCAACTTGACGCCCGATCTGTAGAGCCAATCCAGGCGAAATTCAACAAACTGACACATTACCATTACCCAAACCACAGATAATATAATACTACGCATGCATATAACTTCATTTATTAACAGGTATTTGAACAAATGTTCTTTTGTTCCTGATGAGACCCCGTGCCCAAACTTACCTATTCACGTGTTAATCTGTTGAAACTTGCCCGGATTGGCTTTACAAATTGGACGTCAATTTGGGTCGTTTTCGCACCTTTATCCAAAAACATCAGACAAACGATTGACAGCAGTGATGCCTTGATAAACATCATAATCATCTAAGTACCCATCAGAAGAGTCAGGGGACTTGGTATCAATTATAGTTGATAGTATGCTGACACCCGATCCCGATATCACATGTCTCCAAAATATGAGTCAAAGTATCTTCTGACCCCAGTTTTAGATTCCTAAACGCATTACGAATCAAGAATCCACTTGACAATGATTATAGTGAAAACATTAAATGTTATTTCTCATTCTTAGGCATTTGTTTAGATCGGATGGAATGTGAAGATTTCTAACGGAGACGCGAACGATTGTGTCAATCAGTTTTTATTTATATTTACACAATAAAACGGAGAAAAACAATAGAAATGCGTGCAAGCGTATTATATTTACGTTTTCGCTGGAAATAATACTGTTGATAGTGATTCAGTTTGTGAAATACATCTAAAGGAAAGTGTATTTAGTTCGTAAACAAACGTGATTGGATCATCGAGTATCAAGGTTTTGTAAACCGTCATTATTTTTATGCAATTTTTATAATTTATTTCTGTATCCAATTGTACACTGCGCTTAGTTTGTGATTAGTAACGATATGAAAGATATTATAAATAGAATAGAAGTGACTGATTGCTTCTACGTTTGATGGATTTTAATTTCTTAGTCCATTTGATTTTTTCCTTATTAAACACTGTTGGCTAATTATTGTGTCCATAAACATACACAGTCTTACCACAATAAAAGATAAACATCTGTTGAACAAGAATGCTACCAAAAATAATACCTACGCACTTGTTTTAGTACCTACTAACTTGTCTAAAACAAGTATGTATTATTTTTGGTATCATTCTTGTTTAACAGATGTTTATCTTTTTTGTGGTAAGGCTCAAAATGTTGATTTTAAAACTTCTTTTATACAAATCCAATTTATCCTAAATTAGTCTTTCCTAATAAATGAAATTCTTATCAGTTGCACCAGCGAACAAGCCTCGTACGTGGGCAAGATCATGAATTAGTCATATCCAAAATGACATTTCACTGTGACAGCTGTCAAATAACACGCGCAAAATATTTGGCGTTTGGATATTACGATTTTGCATTGACAATTAAATATTTATTTTATCGTCAACTTAAGTAAATGGTTTAGTTAAATATCTGCGATATATTATTTCCGTTACGTCGTAACGGTATAGTTATTGAGGTATTTATCCGCATAGTTGCGGGACTTTGAAATATTGAGTGTAGGTACCGTTGGAGTGTCTTCGACTCTTGCTAGGGCATTGCATACGGGATCACCTTTAAGTCAAAAAACCGGACAAGTGCGAGTTGCATACGATGATTTTCCAATTGTCTTTTTTAGGTACTTGTTCAGCTTTTGCTGTGAGACTTGGCTTCTTGCCAAGCATGATTCTAGGTCAATGGGAAGTTTTGATTTATTTGCGAGTGTCAAAATATGCGATATAAACAGCCGTATTTTTAGGGTTCCGTACCTCAAAAGGAAAAACAGAACCCTTATAGGATCACTTTGTTGTCTGCCGTCAGTCACCGGACCATAAGTGGAGCCATCTGCTCATAGATGGCGCCATTGGAAGTATGCAGTAGCGCCATCTATGATCATATTTCGGAACCATTAGGGCGCGAGGCATACTCGCACTTGTCCGGTTTTTTTTGACAGATTCTTTCTTTATTTTTTTTGGAAATTAATATCAAATACCTAGGTCTACACCTAAGTATTTCATATCAATCTCAACTTGATGTCTCCACGCGTTCCTGAGAAAAAGGGTCTTCACAGACAGACCGACAAACGGACAACGAAGTGATCCTATAAGAGTTCCTATTTTTCCTTTTGAGGTAGGTACTGGTGCTTCAAACTCTTGTTCATTCGCTTGTCTTCAGATGAATCATAAATTGACATAAAAGATAGTTTACTCGATCATATGAGCAAGTCATAGTATAAGTGACTTGTTGCGCAAGAATGTGTTTGCTGTCAGAGTTTATAATTATGTGCAGTAAAATTGCCTACCGACGCCGACATTTTAATCACTTTATTCTTACTCCACTACTAGACCTTACAGATGTAGATATACAGGGTGGCAGGTTAAACAGTGGAAATATTTTAAGGGGTCATTGTACTCATCATTAAATGGTTGCTAACCACCAACCCTGAAATTTTGTTGAGTTTTGTGAACATAAATGTGTTGGAACAGCTGAATTTTTTTTCGCGATTTCAGGGTTGGTCCCATAGTAAAAGTTGTTCATAATGGTGGGTACAATTACCCCTTAAAATATTTCCACTGTCTAACCTGCCACCCTGTAGATGCGGTGTGTTGACAGCGGGGACCTGGGGCCCCAAGTCTGCTATTTCAATTGTCATAATCGTGTCAGAATGGTCTCATAATGACATCGTTATGGTTGGTTTTGACCAATGACCAAAGGTTTTGACTTAGGTTTTGACAGTTAAGATGCCATTATGAGACCATTCTTACACAATTGCAATATCAGACTTGGGGCCCTGCTTTTCTCAGCCTCCTGCTCCTCCTGCTTTTGTCAGCAAAGCGAATCTGCATCATAAAGAGTCGGCAACGCGCATGTGATACTGGGTGTTGCTACCGTTTCATAGGCTACGGAATAAATGATCTAAATGTTGGTGAAAACCGCATTGAAATCCATTGTGTGGTTTAGAAGAACTAAACGGACAAACACGAAAAGCAACTTTGTTATACTATTTATGGATAGGTGATGGATTTAAATATCTACTTAATTGTTTGAAATATTCATTACTAGCTTCCGCTCGCGGCTTCGCCCGCATTTTCCGGGATAAGAGCCTGTGTTATTCCAGACTATAATCTATCTGTGTGCTCATCTAAATCCGTCCAGCCGTTTCAGCGTGAAGGAGTAACAAACACAAACATACACACACACACACACACACACGCACAAACTTTCGCATTTATAATATTAGTAGGATTTTATTATTCGGATGGTTGAGCAGAGGTGCTCAATCAAAACAAATCTGATTACCAATCATCACTTAAATAATCCTCGTACACCCAAAGAATTTCTACAAACGTTGAGAGTTCCTACAACTCATGAAAAGTCAACGAAATTGGACAGGTTTGGGGACAACCGGCCGTATACGGTGGAGTTTTTAATTGTTTTGCGTTTACCCAATAAGGGAATAAAGTGTGGAGGCAATACTGATGAAGGCTCGCTCGTTGTAATAAGAAACATGTTTTTAGGCGATTTAGGAAGGTTTTAATCTAATATTGTAGGTAGGAAAAAAGTGTCTGCTCGGTTCTCTAAATGTATTATGCCATTAAAAGTACCCTACGGGCAACTAAACTTGACGCCCGATCAGTAGAGCCAATCCGAGCGAATCTCGACTAGCATGTTACCATTAGTCCAATTTACCTATTTACGTGCCAATATGTTAAAACTCACGTGGATTGGCTCTATCAAGGTTAATCGGCGGTAGGGTACTCAAGTAGCGTTGTTAGTCAGTTCGAAGGGATAAGTAGAGCCAATCCAAGCGAATCTCAACAGACTTACACGTGACCTTTCAATTTACCTATTTGCGTGACAATCTGTTGAAATTCACTCGAAGTGGCTCTACAGATCGAGCGTCAAGCTTAATTGGCCTTAAGCTACTTAGGTACCGTTGTTGTCCGGTTCGGAGGGATCTATAGAGCCAATCCGGGCGAATCTCAACAGACTAATACGTGACCATTCAATTTGCCTATTTAAGTGCCAATCTGTTGAGACTCACCGGGATTGCCTCTACAGATCACGCGTCAAGTTTGGTTGCTTATGTAGTAGGCTAGTTAGTACTTAGTAGCATTGTTGTGTGATTCAACATTGTCTTGGTTGTCGCCTTTTCCTAATTTGGGCTTCCATATTGACAAGATGCGATTGAATATAGTATTGTACATAGAGCAACTGCTATCTGAACTCCTTAACTTAACTACTGGGTAATACTTTTTTTTTACGCATACGGCCCGCCTGATGGTAAGCGATTACGGCCGTAGGCTATGAAACGCTTCTAACACCGAGTATCACATGCGCGTTGCTCAGCCCCGGATCTAGGGCGGGGGCTAGCCGGGGCCTGTGCCCCGGGCGACTAATTCAGAGGGTGGCAAATTCAAGCGACGAATTCACTGAGTAGTGTATTCGTCTACCAAGCTAATAATCGCAAAGAGCAGCGTTAGACCGGTCGTTGTGGCGTTCTTTGGGGGAGGCCTATGTCCATCAGTTGGCGTGTTATGGCTGAAATGATGATGATAATCGTAAAAATATTGTCGGGCAGGGGCGGCATTTTTCAGTGTTTGCCCCGCTTCGAAATAATTCAAGATCCGGGGCTGGACAGCAAATCCTCATTTTGAAGGGTCAGCAACGCCGTTGCTGACCCTTTAAAATGAAGATTTGTTGTGCCGACAGCTTAGGAGACAAACACGTCCCCTGCTGTCAACACAGCGCACCCTTAGGAGCTCTGGCGACCTATATGGATAATGGTATTTTAATGGTAGACCAGTTGTCAGAATTTCAGGCTGCCGACCAATCGTAACGATTGTCATAGACCGACTGTTTAAAGTGCTTTTTGAGGCATGTAGGGGTTTCGACTTATAAAGAATGGTCGCCCATCCATGGAACGACCGCGGCAAGCGCAGCTTAACCTCGCATATCGATCGCTTAGCGCGGCTGTAGTTTAGCTACGACCCCAATTTGATTAAATTGATTGTAATGATAATTATATCCAATTAATCAGACGATAAGAACCTTAATTAACAGGCGAAGATAGGTTAATTTGCAGTCTGCAAATTGACAATCTGTCTTTGACTAATTTGAGATTGATTGGTGGCCAAACGAAGAGCAAGCCCATCTTACAAATGAATATTTTTGTGAATTTGAAACATGTCAAAGCTATGTGCTTTTCTTAAGTTATTAAATATAAGAGATTTCAAAAATCGATTGACGCGAGTGGGATTTGAAACCGCAACCTCTGCCGAACCGTGGCAAATGTTCTGCCAACTGAGCTATCGCGTCTCGCCCGCTTTGGTCGAAATTTGAAATCTCTTTGAATACGCCTCTTATGAGCGTTGGTGACATCTATCGGAAAATAATACAGACTCCTACTCAAACTTAATTTGCAGTTTTAGGACATCGATGCGACCAATGTTCTTGTCACTTCTAGAAGATATTACGGTACACTGTTGCTGTATACTCTTAATTAAATGTTACTAAAGTAGGTACATGTGTCGGATGAGACAGAAGTGAAATCAGAGGAACAATGGTTCTCGGTTCCCACACAGTGGCGCCTCTACGGCCGTTCCAAGAAACACCGGTGTCGTGTTATCGGCGCCCGCGCTTTCCTTTAATTTTGGAATTACTCATTATTTGTATCGCGTTACCGTCGTGTTGACAGTGTCTTTATCGGACTTGTGGGTACTGCGTGTGGCTACTTCGTGTAGAAAAAGATAAGCCTCCGTTGAATGTTTGATTTCATTGGGTATTTTGTTATTTAATTCCATTTTTACCCGACTGCGGCGAAGCCTAAAAGGGGGTGGGTATGTATGTATGTATGTATGTATGTATTTCCGTTTCTGTGTTCCCTCCTAGAGACTAAACGAGCAAACGGATTTTAACATATGACATATCATTAGATTTGTATTGACGTCGCGAGTAACATAGGCTATATATATTATGAAAAAAAAACCAACATGGCGGATTTTAATCGCTATTATGTGAAGTCGTAAAAAATAAAAAAAATCTGACATGGTCATGTGGGGTATAAATGAAGAGCTCAAAGAGACGATTACGAAAATATATATATCTTTTACATAAAAAAATATTTACCTAAAAAAAACAGAATGATTAAGTCCGCCGATGTACATATTTTGTTGCATGAAGTTTAAATAAATAAATAAATAAATAAATGATTTTTATTTTCTTGTTACATCATCATGTGGGGTATCCAAATGAAGGACTTAAAGAGACAATTCCGAAAATATATAATATATGTCATAGACATCAAAAACTAAAAAGAGAAAAATAAAAATAGAAAATTTAAAATTTTATAAAAACCCGACCGCGGTTTGAGTTACGTCTTATCTGTTGTTATAGAACCACCAAAATAGAAAAGGAAAACAAGACATTGCAGTCGGGACCCATTATATGATTATTAATACCCGGAAACACTGGGTCGACGGGCACTGGGCACGAATGGTTCCGTACCATTAGCTATAAAAACGGCAAAAAAATTATGTCTGTTGTATGGAACCCCCCTTATTTTTTTTTATTATAATTTAATTATTTATTTTTAAAGTGAATATATAATTAAATATTCTGTGAGTATTTCAAGCGTCTACCTGTTGCCGTTATCAATATCGAGCAAAAAAATCACGTTTGTTGTATGGGAGCCCCCCTTAAATATTCATTTTATTCTGTTTTTAGAAATATTTATTTTATTTGATGTTATAGCGGCAACAGAAATACATCATCTGTGAAAATTTCAACTGTCTAGCTATCACGGTTCATGAGATACAGCCTGGAGACACACTGACAGACAGACAGACGGACGGACAGCGAAGTCTCAGTAATAGGGTTCCGTTTTTACCCTTTGGGTACGAAACCCTAAAAACAACTTAGTAATAAAAAATATCTTCAACTAGAAACGAACAAAAAATATCGGTAAGGCAAAGATTATTATCCTTTATCCTAGTGTCTAATTAATTAGACCTAAGAAGCCTTGATTGAGTGCCGACGATAGGATAATTTGCAGTTACACGCAACTTGACAGATTCTAGTAACACCTTCGACTGACGGAAAATTATTGCTTGAATAAATGTTTTTTACGTTAGCCATCAAGGGAGTTTTCTGTATAAAGTCACTATCGACTTGACTTCTGTATCTGTCGTGTCAGTCGTCTACGCAAAACGTTGATTTTACTGCAAATAGAAGTAGGTTCGTGTTTGATAGTGAATTTTACGTAATATCACTGCAGTCGTTTAGTACGAACATATGGATCGACGTAACATTAACGTATTTCTCGCTAGCAATTCCCATTCATTTGTCCAGTATGTTTAGCTCTCAATACGTCACTT
Organism: Thalpophila matura; assembly: GCA_948465475.1. Lineage (NCBI taxonomy): Eukaryota > Metazoa > Arthropoda > Insecta > Lepidoptera > Noctuidae > Thalpophila > Thalpophila matura. The sequence continues at coordinate 5,790,645 of OX419198.1, read as the reverse complement.
GGCCACAGTCTAAGAACCATACAGTCAGTCATCGAAGACGGAGTGCTCCCGAACGACCGAAAATCCACATACAGTGATTCGGGAGCTTAACCGTTTCATAAAGAATGTCATTCGATGTCAGCTTCTTCGACAATATTAAACGCGATGACTGACTGCATGGTTCTTTTCTTAGACTGTGACTTGGCGCTGTTGACAATTTATATACTCACAAAAATTTTCGATGGAATATGAATGAACTCATAAAAAGTTGCATCAATTTTTTTCCGTTTCATAAATCTAAATACCTTATCCACAGCTATCAGAATTAACTAGAGATTTCGTTCAGGCTTAGAGTTAGCAACTATCGCTAGACGAGACGATTCCGAGACGATTCACATTACGGGTGTCGATTGATTAGCATGATCACTATCACTTGCCGGGTCTTCTTACCACGTTTCTTGCAACAGCGGTATGTTAACGGTAAGCGATATCGAAGCAAACGACACCACGGCAACGGGCGGATTTTTCAAATTCCATAGTATAGTTTGACACTTTACCTGAAACCTATCTGCGATGTGGGAGGCGGCAGCCATTTTGCTGCTTACGCCATAAGAGACAGAATGATACTTTAAAATGAAACGCTTTTACACCTGATGCAAATGTAAATTGTTTAAAATATTTACGTAAAATAAATTTAATTCTATTCAGTTACTATGACGTACCTTTATACTGATATAAATATAGGTAGGTACCTACATTAATATTCAGCGAATTTGCAAATGAGGAATTATATGTATTTTTTGAAAATGTCCTCAGTTTTGCGTAACCTCAGTAGAAATAAAATCGTGCAATATTGTTGGACGAGGAAAGCATAAAGTTTTTGAGGAACTACTGAGAAATTGAGATTAAGGCTGGTTACATAGTGACGTGGCTAGACGTACCATCGGACAGCAAGCTTTTCAAAACGCCCGAATATAATCTGGCTTAGATGGCACTGCACACCACAGTATGACAATGCAAGTGCAACCAGCCTAAAATGCCTGGAAAATTATAACCAAACGCACAATGTCGCACATACATGATAACGTTCATTTAATTTCCTTAATTAAAGGTTAATCCAAGACGTCATGAGTCAGTGATAACAACAATATTTACGTCACCAATTAATCCGCCTGCCAAATATTTTTTAGAGTATTTTTTCCTTTGACCGCTAACCCGTCTCTAGGATAACAAATTATTGATAGGTAAGTATTGGACGTTTGAGGGTTAATTGTTCAAGGATAACCTCTCGTGGATGGCGTAAAAGAAAACTTTGGGATACCTCAATATTCAGGGATAATGATAAAGTTGCGCCTAGAACCAAAAATTACAATATTCTCGAGGCAGTATATTTTGTGAATAGGTACAATTGTTTTTATTATACATCATATATTAATTCGTCGTTTTGTACATGCTGAAAACTTAATAAAACATACGACGAACAATAAGAAAAATATTTAAAATAAAACTAAAAACAATGAACGCATGATAGCTGGATGTTTTTAAAACGCGTTACATGGTTCTGATAGGTAAATATAAATAGTCGCTTAATTACCGTGGGTTTTTTATAGATGTAAAAATGAGGGCATCTTCTATTGACAATATATATTTTTATATATTAAATGTATATTTAGCATTACGATTTTATTTTTCAGTACGTGAGTGACGTGTGCTATGACTGGTAATTTAAATAATAACATTAATGCTAAGAGGTGATTTGAACACGGTTAATGATGATTTGATTATGTCGAGAAAAGTGCAATAAAACAATAAACTATCACTATCACACATATTTAATTCTAATGATTTTTTGGTTAGCATCTACCACAGTTTTAAAAAAAGCGTCAACTCTCTAATAAAATTTTATTACTGATTTCTTTGCAGCATGATGGATTCCGGAGGAGCAGGCATAGCAGAATCCCCCCCTACGTACCATCGTACCTACGAACAATATGTGCAAGGAGCCGTTGAGAATAGTACCGACTCAGTGCAAGAACAAACTAGCCCCGAACTTGTGGTATGGTCTACCTTACCCTACGGCCTGGATTATAGAGCGCAATACGACTATAGAAGTCCTTACGATACTGGCAGAGATTACTCCACACAGCAGTACGCTAGGGCCCCGTTTACCACGAAGATGGGACAGGCTAAGGCCCTAAAGGAGGCCAGGATAAGGAGGCCGATGAATGCGTTCATGGTGTGGGCAAAGGTTGAGAGGAAGAAACTGGCTGACGAGAATCCGGATCTGCATAACGCTGATTTGAGTAAAATGCTAGGTAAGTGAAGTTTTTGAATTTTGAATTTGGATCGTGTTTCTGTTCTTTTAATTCAGTTAGAACTTTTTTTATGTTTTTAGTGGAACACGTAGAATTGAGAAGAATGGTTTTTATTTAGTCTGGTAATAAATTATACCTAGTTAAGTAAGGTTAAGACAAAAATATATTTTTGACGTCAAACGCTTTAGGTGACCTTTAAGATTCTAATTTTATTTGTATGATTAATGTTCTTCCTTGTTTAAGTTTATTTATTACTGTGACATAGATGTGTTAAATAAAACAAAATTGCTATTACTTACCATGTACCTAGGTAGGTACATGGTAAGTAATAGGTACATAGTAGGTACTTACATAATATTTAAGTTTTACGTTTTCTAAAATTAACAATTGATTACAATTTAAAAAAATCTAACTAGGTACATAAATTTTAATGGAAGGTTTACGTAATTTTATATTCATTTTTTGAAGCATAAAATAAATAAATGACATTTTAGGTATATGATTAAATGAAGAAATCATGGTGTTATCATGTTTTATCTGGAAAAACTAACCACGATATAATACTCATGTTGAATAATAATTAATTAGGCATTTACTCTACATAGAATAAAAAAATATATTTCTCACAAATGCAATGTCAAAGTTTAACATACGTAGGTAGAGGTACGTACGTCCGACCATAACTCCGGAGCATCGAAACCCGAATGAGTAAGCACAAATTTCCAATCTTGTACACAGTTTGAAATTTAAATATTTTAAAATAATATTAGTGGCCGCAGCACTATACCTAGATGCCCGCATAATTTATGTACCTACTAAGTATGTATAAATTATTAATTAGTTGTTTTACGCCTCGATGTTGCAAACCGCTTTTATTTTTTTTCTATGGGCATTTATTATACACACGTCAAAAATATCGGCATAGTACCTATTCGTCGTCGAATTGGTTCGTCAAAATTATCAGAATGTCCATTCCAGTCCAGTCCAGTCTTTCTTCTTTGGCCTTAGGTACAGCTGGTTTATCTACCTCCAGATAAGTTCCGATTAACTTTTTTGACTATTGTAAATTATATAAAGATTCTGTTCCGTTTTTGAATTTAACAAGTAGACAATGCCTATCCAGAGCCTATGTAACTGGCCCTAAAATTTAATTTTTATCCCAGCATTTTCGAAAGTACCACAGAGTCTTTACTATGTTACATTCTTGTCTATGAATCTATGAATGCACTAGATCTTGACTCATTCCACTATAATAACTTAATTACCACTTTAAAGTATCTCAACACAACATTACCGGTCGTTTATGTAACCATATTAATATAATGTCTTTACCAACACATAATACGAATTCAATTAATACACAAAGATTCATTAGCGAAGCAAATAAAATACAAGTACTACATAAATGTGAGTGGATATATAAAAAAATATGTCGTTCGGAACTTGTCAGATTGTCCCTTATTTGTGAGGCGGGTAACATTCTTCTTGTAAAGGCGATACTTAGTAAGTAAAACGAGTTAATTAAGCTATCACGATGATTACTTGTACTTACCTACTTGTTTTTCTACAGTTTAGATTTCTCGAGTTCTGCGAGCTCACTTGTTTAGCATTCGACATAACTTGTATTGTATTCTACGATGGGATAAAAAGCTGTGTAAACTACACCCAAAGGAGATGTTTCAAAATGTATGGAGTCAATGCTAGGTCCCTGTACAGTATACTCAAAAATAGGAAAAAAATAATAAAACAGTTTCTAACTGTCCATTTTCTGTATGTAAGCTTTGTTACTTGGTTTAAAAGAATTTACACTTAGAATTGCTACTCAAACAATAAGAACCATCATGGCGGCAGCTGTCATATTTTGTTCAACTTGACGTTTCTATCGTTTGACATTTCGATAAATGTTTTTCGTATATTTCGAGTAACAGTCCAAAAACGAAAGCCAAGTAAAACAGTGAGAGAAACGGTCCAAAATCAAAAAAAAGAAAGCCGGGTTGTTAAAAAGATATCAAAATCCAAACAAACGAACGCAATCACAACACAACCGACTATGTAAAAGCTGACGAACGAAACGCAACTGACAAGTCTGTTAAGCTGCAAATTGACAGTGACATTAAAAAAAGTACACTTTAGTCTATGGTATCATAAGCGAGTCGCCATGTTGTTGCCAAATCAATGCATTATATGATTAACAAATTATTCTTGAACGGTATGATAATGTTAATTAAACCAATTATTTGTATTTTTCCCGAGTTTTGTGGATTTTTCTCCATTTTTTGAGCAAGTGTACGAAACCTAGCCGGTTTTGAAACAACTCCTTTCGCCAAAATTTCTTATCATCGTTGGTCTAGTGGTCGCAACCACGACTGCTAATCGTGGGGTCCTGAGTTCAATTTCCGGGTCGGGCAAATTGTCATTTGATTTTTCCGTACAGGAACTTTCTCTTGGAGTCTGGATCGATGCCCGGCTTATTGCAATAGGATGCCCCCTATTAGCAGTGGCGTGCTTAGAGGGCAAGCCCGACTTATTTTTTTCGTTTTTGAGAGTATTTATGTTCATTTTTGATGAAGGTAAGTGTGAAAATTTTTAATGTACGTATTGCTTTAATAACGACATCAACTCGCTTTAATTTACTCGCTTAAAAAAAAAACAGAATGTTTATTTTTTCACATTTGGTCGGTTCGATTCCCAGACGAAGCAAGCAACTTTTTAAAAATTAATTTTACTTAATTTTAAAAATAAAGTAAAGTTTCCATGAAGCAAAACTTCCTATCTCAAATATTTAAAGTACTTTTCATCCATGTGGCATAGCCGTGGGACACCCTGTATATGTACCTTTTTATTAAGCCAAAAAATAGGTTGGGCTTGCCCTTTAGGTATGCCACTGCCTATTAGATGGGACTGTGTCTTATAACTGGCAGTGTGGGTAACGTGGGTATACTTTACACCTCGGCATATCCATTAAAGGAAAAAAGGCCTATGCCTTGTTTTAATAAATCAACTTTTATTAAATCAACATCGCAGGTTGCAGTTATAATAATAGAAATAATATAAAAATATATTATGAAGCATTTACCTTGTGTCTGTGTTACGATAAAGGCGACTTCACCCAACTCTGTAGATGCCAGTTCACAACATGCATAGTATACTACTGGGATACTTGGACAAAGCAGGACATAGCAGGATTAATTTGTGAAATCCTACTAATATTATAAACGTGAAAGTTTGTGAGGATGTATGGATAGATGGATGGATGTATGGTTGTTTGTTACTCTTTCACGCAAAACCGACTGAACGGATTTTGAAACTTTACAGTAATATAGCTTATACATCAGAATAACACATAAGCTACTTTTTATCCCAAAAACGCGGGCGAAGCCGCGGGCGGAAGCCAGTTAGAAATATTTTTTAAAAAATAGACTCGCATTGTTTTAATAAAACTGCAACTGCCACCATTCTTATAAAACACACTTTTTTATTTATATTCATGCATCTTTTCATACTTCGTGCCATATGGTAGTTAGCTACAAATTATAGAACATTTGGCTCTTGTAATATCTAACTTATAATTACGGTGACCTCGCGTAACTTTCTCTGTGAGATAAAACACAGGAGGCGAGGACATGAACTCCGCGGTCGCCACGACGCAATAAGCGTAGTATACTGAGTATAGTCGGTAGAACAAGTGCTAAATCGTCTTTCATTAATTAATATTTTCGTAGAATTTTGTTATTTTTTCCAAGTATAATACATTTTTAACTTAGGTTTAATAAATAAAAATATTAGTCATAGTTACGGTAGATACTGTGGTCGTTTTCCATTTGTATAAATTTATTATAGGTGTTGCTGTCTGGAATAGCAAATGTTAGTGTTTATTTTTTTTAATGACATAAATATTTTAATTGAAAACAAGTTTTACATGAATCTTATCTAAAAAAAGGTATAATGTACCTTATATAAATTATAGAGCTATAAATCATAACAATACTGTAGGGCTCATTGAAACAGGAAAACAGATGATAAAATATCCCAGCTATGTACCGAGTTCTTATCACAAGATAGACGCAAATTGATAAAGTTTATTTACTAAATTCCTGCCAAGACACAACTTAGTAAAATATATAAGGCTTAGAAGAAGAATTTGAAAGGTAAAAAAAAATGAAAGTATATTGAATTACCTAATCACTACTTCTTATTTTTACAGAACTATTCTAAAAACCTTTAAAAGTTTAAAAATAATTAAACGTAGCGCTTCAATCTATTTTATGCATCAAAAAGCTTTCCCACAAAATAGTTCTGCTGCCTATAAAAACCAACACCAACCTAGGCCAGTGAAGTGTTAATCGGAAAATGCATGTCAAATAATATTTATAAATAGGTATGTATATACTAGTCATCAAGTAGGTATAATATTATACCTACTTAGCTGCTATCATAGTTTAATAAACGTTGATGACGTTGTTATAACTTTTTAACTCAAAAAATTAACATAAACTTATAATAACTTCCGCTAATACAAGCACACGTGACTAATATTAGAAAATAGGTCAAAATTAACGGTATGCCTTATGTTCACGATTGTACTGAGCGAGTTGGATCTAGCAAGTCATTATACTCCGGCGTGGGTGGCTCGATGGTATCGCGCTTAATGAAATAAAGCCCGAATAAAAAAAATAATGCCAGCCAGCATGTACTTGTAAATAGTAAGCACTTCTACAACTATATTACTGTAACCCCCCAAACAAATTAGCGCACTTATCACTAAGTGGCAGAGCCCAAATTCGATTGACATATCGTTTTTCAAACGCAAAACGGAGTTGGTCTTTCTTAAAGCTATTATTCACTGGTTTGATGAGTAATGGTATATATTTTTATCGGTCAAATATGGGATTACCACTTCACAGGAATCCCCAGTAGGCACTGCGATAAAATATACCGTAAATTCGTTTACTTTATACAGTTTCTAAGCTATATTCCGTGCATTAGCTTGTTTTCGTGACGGTATCTGAAAAACGGAATTTTCGGAGGAAGAAGTTTATTATAACAGTTGTTATTCTAAGGTATCTATTAATAAACTATTATCAACGTGACGCAGGTCATGTCTCAGAGTAAAACCCAAGAACCCAGCTGAAATGAAAATGTCGTTCTAAAATTTAAAGTGGTAGGCATATAAAATTAAGTAAATGATTAGCAGTGTTAACATTATAACGTAGCAATTGGAATATTAGCCAAGTACAGCGGTTTATTAGTACATGTCTCAGATCATAGAAACAAGGAGATATGCCATCATAGCAAATTAGTACGGGAACAACTGATGCCACTTTTAGTACATTTTTCGACACAATTACGCGCATAATTAAGCGCTCCTTGTGAATAAAAAGATCTCCCACGCATTAAACATTCCGCACACCCTCAATCTAACACTGTTAATCATCACTCAACACTAGCACTAAACTAAAACACTGTATTTATACCATCGATCGTGTTCGGTTTGTCGCCAGCCCGTACATTTTTAATTTGAGCAATTTGCTCAAGATCAGGCATCTAGCTCGATAGCACCTTGGCACATCTCCCTTGTTTCTATGATCTCACAAGCATAATTACGTACCTAATTTGGTATTCCCATATTTAATTCCTGGTTAAAAAATATTTACATTCGTCCTGAAAACCGCAAATGTCAAAATGAATTTTGTTATAAAATTACTGAATTAAATTGTCCGTGCCGTACCTATATGAACACCATGTGTTTTGCGGTTGCAGCTGATAGTAGGTGCAAAGTAATGGTTTTCCGTCTTCCTCAATGGCGTTTGTTGTAAAAAGTCTTTACTTGGCATACTCATCGAATATCGCATTATTTCGCTAATCTATACCTACTACTACCTAATGTAAATTCTGTACACAAAATATATTTTCAAAATAACTATCAGGGGGTGATTAGTGATCGATACTGATGCCAAAAATGTAATCAGTAAAATTTTTGTCTGTCTGTCTGTCTGTATGTTCCTTATAGAAACAAAAACTACTCGACGGATTTTAACGAAACTTGGTACAATTATTCTTCATGCTCTTGGGCAGGTTATAGTATAATTTTCATCACGCTACAATCATTAGGAGCAGAGCAGTGAAGGGAAATGTTGGGAAAACGGGAGAAGTTACTCCATTTTTTAAGCTTCCGTCGCGTGTGCAGCCTTAATGGTTAAAGCTACATAGAAATCATGTATGACGGTAATGTTCTACATAAAATTATCTAAAAAATATCCCGCAACAGCATATGTCTATCTTTTATGGTTGACTCACAATAACATGTGTAACTCCCGATAGCTTAGCAGTTCGGAGCTTTCTGATTGTACCTATTACACACAAGGAGTTACACGCTGATGGAGTCGCGGACACAGCTATTAATAATAATATTCTGCGGTTCCTTATTGCGATATTTTTCAATAGTATTGTGGATTGACATATTATATTTCCCTACTAAAATACGAAAGTTAATCTGTCTGTTACATCAAATCCATTGAACCGTGAGGAAGGACATACGCTACGTTTTTTTTGAAAAACGACGGAAACGCGGACGAAGTCGCGGGCAAAAGCTAGTATAAAATAAACTTTATTTCAATAGAAATAATATAGGTACTAGACTTTTGCCCGCGACTACGTCCGCGTGGACATCCCACTGGAATTAGATAAAATGTGGCTTAGATTTTAATTTGGACTCCAAGCTACCAAACTATGAAAATCACATCAGTGTAAAAATGTAAAAACCATTCACTTTTTGCGTGATGGCCGCACGTACAAACAAACAGACAAAAATTCCAAAAAATATATTTTTGGGCATGGTTACCTCCTAGTACCCTATCCCGGGTGTTTTTTCTGGAATATCTTCAATGTTTACACGGCTTTTTTACAGCTTTATCTGATGTACCTATGTTCACTTTTCAAGGCTCTTTCCATACACTTTTTATATGACCTATTTTAATGACAACTACCAACGCGTGTGAGACGATCTAATAGATTGTTATGTCACCAGTTTCCTAGCCTCATTCATTATTCTGAATGTACTTCTGACGTGCACCTCTTCCTTCTTTATCTGCCTACGTCATTACACGTACTTACTGGTTTCTATATTCGTACAATATCACCATGCTTTTACGTCAGTAATCCAGTTCATTAATTAATATCGTCTGTAAACAAACCACGGATTTCCCCGGTCATTATCAGCTTTACCTACAGCAGGTTAGAGTTCAAAGTTGTGCCTTTTCTGAGATGCAGGCAAAATTATATCTAATATGGTTGTGTTACAGAGTAAAATTGATTATTTCCTTTAAGGCAATTAGCAAACAAAATACTGCTATCTTTTGCTAATAATAAGGATAAGAGAGAGACGGTAGATATTTAATACTATCAAATAAGAATGAACAAAACCTCGCAAATACTGTAAGATTTTTAACGTCACTACAGATTATGTACGCCACATGTAAGCACACGTATAAATGACAGCTTTACGGGCAATTTCACCAAGCTCTGTTAGTCGTTAAATTTAATGTCCTGATAAGCTTTTTGACGTACTGTCTCACTAACTCACTATGCAAAACAGTCAAAATGACAACCGTTAAAATGCTTTATGGAACATTTAGTAACTAACAGAGTTTGGTAAAATTAGCCCCTTATTTGCAAGAAAAAGACAAATGCAAATGATGTGTTTTGTTTCTCCTCTAGAATCAGAAACAATCCTTAACAATTTTTCTCAACATAACATAATGATCAGAAAAAATAATCAATTTATTCCACCAATGCTTCTAAATGCTCGTTAGGCTGAAGCATCTGATCTCCAAAGCTTTTGCTATCTTTGATTGCGTGCACAGACGATCACCAAAAACAGGCCTGCCATATAAGGCAGCTTTCTTTGTAACCATCCCATACCAGTGATCGTTTTCTGAAAATTGGATTAAGTAGGTATTTAAAATCTTCATCCCAAAGCCTGAACTGGAGCATCTCGATGAGTCCTTGTTTAATAAAAAGCCTTCGAGTATGCTCAGTTATTACAGCAATATCTTCTATGATCATTTATCATTACAGTCATTAATACTTATCAGGATAAACAAAATTATTAAAAATAGGGTAGTTAGGGTATGCTCTATGTCACTCCCACAATGGTGAGTGACATAGAGCATACCCTATCTATATCCATAACATAATAAATATGTTGAAATCCATGTCGTTCAGAGCGTGCCAAAGAAATAATAATTGACATACATACATATACTCCAAAAACATTACCCTCCTGTCCTGAGGCAGTCAGGTAAAAAGGATATGTTCATGGGGATACATACAGACTTACATTTTACTCTTTAAGTCTGTGAGTACTGCAAGAATACTGACCTTCTTTGCACCAACCCAATCGATCCACAATTAGCTTAAAAAAGTTAGATATCAATATCAATCAAACTCTGAGCTGCTCTAGTGTTGACAAGTAGCCTAACCCGTCATTTAAGGCTGTGTTACACCACGTTTTCTCAATAACCGCCCCGACCTTGAGGCTGCCATCGTTAATTGGCTAAATTGCACGCCTTTTAAGGTGGCACCACACTGCGATAATGACATCCTTGTATCTGTACGCGTTGCCGTACATACTTAGTGGACTTAATTAAATGAAGACCTTAAGTGGACGCTGGACTTGAGTCAGTCGTATTATGAGTGAGTAATGTTGTTATGATTTGAATGTGCAGGAAGCTTTATGATATTGAAATTGCTTTTTTATTGGCGTGCTTGTGCTAAGGGCCGTGCCATTTTTTAGTTGCCTATAAGGTCAGGCGATAAGGTCGGTCTGGAGGTTAAGGTGATGACAGGCAAGCATTTGTTGTGTCTCGATTAGGTATTTGAGGCAAAAATTGTGGAAAAATTTTCAAACGTGCTTGCTACAAGGGAATATTTTTTGTTTTTTTTTTTCATCTTTCTTTCCAAAGTTTTTCTTTTGAATTAGTGTGTTATGTAAATGATGCAGATGTCAAGATATGATAGATTTTAACACTCGATAAAATGTAATAATAGAACACAATATAAAATTGAAAAAACAAAAAAATACTGCGTAATATTTAAATATTACGTCGCTCCCATAACGAAAACGAATCTGAAGACACCACATAATGTTGAAATCCATCAAGCCGAGGCTATAGAGCATGCCAAAGAATACACACATACACTCGAAAAACATTACCCTTCTTTTGGGGGAGTTGGGTAAAAGTAAGCGACTAATGAGTCAAACAAAGGAACCCTCCAAAATACACACATCAAAAGTATCTAGGGATCAACATATATTTTTGCAATAACTTTTCTCCTGATTGATATTAATTAAAATTTTCTTTAAGGATTCATCAAATAAAGTGTTTTCGTTTGTCACAGTAACGATAAACCAAGTCACCTTTGCATTAATAATAGTATATTATGCAATTAGTGAATAAAGGACGGATTTAAAGCGAGGGCCATAGATGAATCACGAGCTAGTGAAGGATTCTAACGATTGAATCACGACCGTAGGGAGTGATTCATGATGATTGAATCACGAGCGTAGCGAGTGATTCAAGTGTTAGAATCCTGAGCGACGCGAGCGATTCATGGCCCTCGATATAAATCCGTTTTATTCAAGAGTTGCATACTATACTTTATACCATGACTACGAGAAAAAGAAAGATTTAAGTGAAAATATACATATAATGAAGAAAAAGTAAAGTTAAATTGGCGTTGATGTAAACCAGCCGTGATTTTTTGGGTAGCAAGCTTTCCACCTTTCCACTATATCGGCCGCCCTCTCTTTCACAAACTTAGGTGTTAACACATCTTCATCACTAGAATGCATTGTTAATCGATTAGAACAACACTAAACAAACACAAAATTAAAGATTAAAGTAACACTAAACTTTGTGTTCGTACAACTTACAGTATTCAAAATAGCGCCAATTTACTAAGGACAGCAAAGAACACAAAACAGTTTTTATTCTAATGCTAAACTCCTTGTCGAAAATGTCGACCAATCAAATTGAATTTAGAACACATCAATATAGGTCGAATACACAGATTACACTTACACTAGATACGGCAAGCCACGACCAAGCGTGCCCTGCATGTTCGACTGTTCGTACTAAAAAAAGTCTGTTAGCTCAGTGACGCTTAGTGATTAAAACAATTCTGTTTACTCTGAGCACATCACTAAATGGCTGGGGTGAAGTTATATATGTAGGTACGTAGGTATAAAAAACATGACACGTTCGGTTTTCATACAATCTAATAACGTGCCGCATCTAGCATAGGTTCTTTAAATCTGTGGTCGAATACATTGGTGTGTTCCATTTTCAAACATCAAAACAGTGAGTAAAAGTGCTTTTTATTCACTGTTTTCAGTGAATAAAATAAGCTTTTTAGAGGGGGAATGGTATAAAGAAATTTGCCATTTTCCTAATAAAGGGATTTTTGACATTTGAACCACTAACATTAAAGTTCGAAAAAAAGACTGAAATAACAGTTTTCTTTAAAATTTTATTGGGTAACTTAAACAATTAATAATCCGTGTTTCTACCGCGAACACTAACAACACAAGAACATCGGTTTGGCATACTCAAAATGAGTTCATCCAAATCACGCTGTGGAATGGCCGCCCATGTTCGTTGCAACAACAAAAAAAGGTCTTCTTGCGACTGGATACCCTCCATATTCGGCAGAGCTCTTCTCTGTAGCATATCCCATGCATGCTCAATCGGGTTCAAGTCTGGCGACTGAGCAGGCCAGGGCAGGACATTGATGTTAGCTGCGGCGAGAGTCTGTCTTACAACTCTTGCGGTGTGCGGTCGTGCATTATCATGCATTAACTGAAATAAGGGACCGATTTGCACTTGTAGAGGAACGATGACGTCTGATACAATCGTCTCAGCATAAATTTGAGCGTTGAGGTTGCCTCTGATCCAAATCAACTCAGTTCTTCCGCCGATCCAAATACCCGCCCATACCATGATGGTTCCACCACTATAAGGATGGACTTCCTGGCAGGATTTTAATCGCTGTTGGCGTCCAGGGGTTCTCCAGTGTCGTATACGTCTTGTATCCGGTCTCATACCAAAACGAGACTCATCAGAAAAGCACACGAAACGCCATTGTTCTTCTGCCCAATTTCTGTGTTCAAGAGCCCATTGATATCGAATCCTACGATTGTGCATTGCTATAGGTGGTACCCGTAGCGGTCTTCGGGAATGAAGGTTCACTTCATGCAAGCGGTTTCTGACTGTTTGGTCGCTAATTAAGTTCCCTGAAGAGTGATGAAGCCTCACGGCTAACATCATGGCGGTTATTGTTGGAGCTCTTCGAGTTAAGATTTGAATGTATCGGTCTTGTCTCCGTGTGGTGCAGCGATACCGTCCTCCATGGCGCTCAGCCACGGTACCAGTGCTTCGGTAACGTGTCCAAAGTCGACTGATAACACTCTGACTTGTATTCAGAGCTAAAGCTACAGTACGTTGCCGGGAACCAGCTTCTATCATTCCCACGGCTCTGAGCATTTCTTCCCTGCTTAAATGACGTCGCCGCTCCATAATAACGTTGGTTTTAATCAGTAGTAGGGAAACAGTAGCACTAATAATGTCTTCAATGCGTTGTATGTTTTTATAGGGAAAATATTGACAGCTTATTTTCATCTTTTACTCGAATTTGATTGAGAGTTCCTAATTCAAATTATGAAATGCACCAAAAAGGATCCATATAAATTTATAAAATCATAAATTTATTACAAAGCCACATCTCAATCTCAAGAAATCCGCATAAAAATGCTTGATCCCTAGACACTTTTGATGTGTGTAGTTTAATATGGCGGATCACTACTGTTTTTTGCAATTTATTTATTTTACGTTATCCTACACAAAGTCAAGGAAATAAGATTTTTTCTACACATAACTGAGACATTTGATGTCTTATTTATGTAATATTATTATGGAGAATACTTCCTCCATACATAACATAAATTATGTATCCATATAGTGATTGCGTTTTTATTGATGGCATTATAACTGCATTCTTTGTGTAATTACATTTAATTTTTATTTGTAATACAATGTTATATAATTATTGTAGTTTTTAAAAATAACTAAAAACCTTATATAATTAAAAAACTTATATACTTAATTATGTCTAGCAGAAACAAACTACATCCTACTTGGCTTAAGCATAACACTAATCACAATCATCTTTAATTTTAACAATTCGACAATATCCATTGCCTTGTGCTAATGCTAGTCTAGTTGTAATGAAGAATTTATTTTCCAAACATTAATAGCAATGGATATCGTCTGCTTGTCAAAACTAAAGACATCAGGTTATTGCACAATTCACTGATATAATATAACATGTACATCCAGCAACTAAAATTGAGTTTTTCTCTGTAGATATAGTCTTGGTATTACTAAATTTTGCGAACGAAATCTATAAATTGGCCTAAAATATCGATGCAAAGATTGTTAACAGTGATTGGCTTAGCTACCGGTTGCCAAGGCTACCGATGTGGTAACTTCAACTTTTACTATTTATGGGGAAAACATATCGGTATTTGACTTTCATTCCTCGATATTCAGATTGTTTAGTTGTGTTTCTAAAGTTCTTGTTACAACGAATACTGCTAGATCTATCCATCGTTTTGATTATCATATAATTATCATTTAGTATAAGTACTTACTTATATGTTAAGCTACCTGATTTGTGATGTAGCAAAAATGCTTAATTAGTATTTTGAAAAGACTGCATGAAGGTAGGTAATTCGTCTGAGAATTGAGATAGACGCTTACTCAAATAAATTTATGCTGTCTTAGATGTACCTACTTCAATATAGGTATATTGCTTCTAATTTCTGGAATTTCAGGGCTAATAAGTTGTTAAATATTATTATGAATATTCGCCAAGGCTACAGAAGTGTGGCAGTTAGATCTGCCTTGTCAGATATCTTTGAAATGTAGCTTATCATCACAATATTTTTTTCTAATGGCCTCTGTCAGTTAGCTTCTAACAGCCTGTACTGCTTAACCGGACATCCGGTGAGTACTTAAAAATGCCTCCAGCCAGGCTTAATGCGTCCAGGCCCTCCAGCCAAGCTTGCATCACTGCCCCTCAGTTATTATTTTATATCTGTAGCAGGGGCCTACGCACTTACTGCAAACCTCGTAAGGAAAAACAGACAAATAAATGACTTTTGGGTCCCGTACACCTTTCACTCCTAATCCAAGTCTGTACAATATAATGTTTATAATTAAAACACTTGAAGAGATCCCCAAAAGGCATATCTTAGATATTTCCAACAAATGCTACTGTTTTTGGTGTTATCTCGTTCAGCCGCCATTTTGGGCCAGAGACAAGTTTTTACACTCGTCTAAATAAGGTTAGGCCTTGCTAATGGTAATATTAATCTTGATGTATAAATATATTTTTGTGGACGCCAGTAAATATGAATTTAATGCAGTGAGCTTTGGAGGCTTTATCGCTTTGTTTTGCGTTGTTGATCTGTGTTTGTGTTTATACGTCTGAATGAGATGGATGAATGAAAGAAGAAGTTTAATCCACCAAAGTTTACCGAGTCAATGGAGCAGGATAATATTCATAGATAAGACATATTGCATTCGATCGTGTTTTTCATGTCATTATTAGCAGCGTATCGCAATGGACTGCAAGTACCTACGATAAAACAAGCTGGTGCAGGTATGCAACTAGTATCTAATTTATTGACCCGTGACTATGATCAAACTATTAAATAAGACTATTACGAAAACATAGATGTTATTTGGAGTTCTTTCGGCCTCTTCAATGAAAACGTGACTATCAAATATTCAAATAGCTCCCAAAAACACTAGTAACAGATATAGTTGGATAGCGTTTCGCGTTAAGGCGAAGGTAAATGGTAACGGCCAGTTTTAAATCTCTTATTTCGCCGTCAAATAATGCAGGTTAGTTGTGAAATTTTTTTATGTTAAACTAGAACATATATTTATCAATCGTACCTGTGAATATTTAACTATTGTAGTAAAATACTTAATGAAATAAATTCATGAATTCGTGTCTATCCAAAACATAAAAACGTAATTACTTTCAAATCGCTTAAGATATTTTCATGATTTGTTTTGTGTGAAAAGACTATGTTACTACCTATAATATTGCCTGTTACTTTTTTTTTATTTTATATTTTAGATACTAAAAAGTAATAATACGTCTAATTCTGCACTTCGCGCTCCTTGATAGGCGAGTCGTATTGCTCGGTGGATGTATGTCGCGTTGCTTGAGCTCAGCGCAGAACACTCAAGCTATACCGCCCAAATCACTCAAGGCCGTTGGCGTATACCGGGGCCTTAACTCGGAGCCTAGATATATTCATGCCATGCCGAATTCCCCGAACGATGGCCGAACACTCACGGAATAACACGAAACTATTCCAGGAAACACGAACAAAAAGCGAACCGACCAACAATTATTAGCATTCTACACACGTCAACTATAATAATACAATTAATTCCGTTTGTCACATCTGATAACCAACTTGCCAACTTCTGTTTGCTGTTGTAATGATCTTTATTCGGTTCGTAAAAAGGGCGATTTTCGAGTCATTGATGTGTATGTTAGTAAATTGATGCAGCTATAAAGAAAATCTTAAAAGGGCCTGGACGTTATGGGAGGTGGACCATTGGGAAAATTGTTTCTGCGCATATATCATTTCCTACATATAAATAAGTTTAATTATTGTTTATTTTAGTCATCATCACGTAGGTTGGTGGCTAATTATCAAGATAAGTTTTAGGCCAAAAAAACAAAAAAATATTAACGAATTTTTAAATTAGGATTATTGGCACTTGGCTTTGGAGTTCGTAAAGGTGTCTTTTTACCCGGCTTCCCCAGAAGGACGATAATGTTTTTCGAGTGTATGCATGTATGTATGTCTATTTCTTTGGCATACTTTGTAGCCTACTTGATGGATTCCAACATAATAATTATGAGGTGATTTTAGATTCGTCTTCGTTGTGGGAGCTACATAAGGTAAATATTTAAAAATTAAGCACTAGGGTTTTCCGTTTTTTCAGACATTTTGTTTGTCTTGTCAATAAATCGAATACAATACAACAAACTGATTTAAATTCCACGCAGATGGATTCGCGGGCAAAAGCTGGTACTTATACATGACCTCGAACATATAACTAGGTACTTAATAAAATATACTATTATGATATATATCAGTTAAACCCACGTACTTACCATTAATTTAAAACAATTAAAATTAAATGTTAAGATAGACAATTTTGACGCTTCCCATCTGTATTTATTAAAGTTGCTGTAATAGATTGATTTACTGTGGTTAAGCAACACTTGCCGCGGTCAAAAATGGCGTGGTGACCCTGAGGTTTAGATCGAGGTAATTAGAATTTGCGAATGCGTGTGTCGTATGTTAAGTATTGTTAAGTTAACCATCTGTGGCTTTGTTAACTGCAAGGATGTAAACAAGCAAGACTTGAACTTTCAATTGGAGCATTGAAGAAAAAATAATTATTATAAGCACTATCATAAGGTTATTAATTTATTAGTACAATGTTCCTACTGTTTGGGCTTCCGCTCCGTGTGAAAAAAATATTATTTTCTTTAGGATATTGTTACATAGCCGTGCAAAATTGAGCTGAAAACTGGTTTAATACGGCTTGTCTTAATTTTTTAACCCCACTGACCCGAAAATTTCAAGTGTACCTACCTATGTGTGTATATTTCTTTGGCATCCTCTGTGACCGTTTAGGCTTGATGGATTTTAACATAAGTGATATATTATGAGGTGTCATCAAATTCGTCTGCATTGTGGAAGTAACAAACGCGGTCGGGTTTTTGTTTTTTTTTTACAAAAATAGTTTATTTTGTTTGCATATCACTCTTTATTGTATGTGCCTACCTATAAAAAAAATCAGGCATACAAAAAAAGAAAATACCATTGTAAAAATGATATTACCATCGGTGATATCATAACATCACAAATACCCTTGAACTGTCAAAAATATAAATAAGATTGTCAAATTATTCAAATGTATACAACAACCGGTCTAACTAGGCTTCAATTAGTACTATGTAATTACTGAAATAGCTGGCTTTGAGCACTTATAGTGCCCACGCTACGCATAATAGACTCGTTACTTCGTAGCACCTCTGTTTATCTATGAAAACGTTTAACTATGCTGTGATGAAAAAGGTTCATCATTATAATAAGTATTACTGGCAATCTTATGTTTAGTTCTATATGTGAAAAAAGTGAAACATTTCATAGAGAAACCGTATTTATTTTAAATTTATTTTAAAAAGATTCACTGAAGAATGTTTCGTAAGTCGAAACTGTCTGGCTTATTTTTTATTCGATTTTCAAAAGAAATTGTACTGATAGCAGTTGCAGAAAATAGAATTCGATGTTTGAATTACCGAATTTTGGAGAGGTTATGAGTTGACTAGAAATAATGAAATAGTATTATAATACCTACAATAGTCTGGCTGTAACGCAACAAAAAATTAACCATGTTTTCGAAAGAGGCCCAAAATGAAAGGTCTTTGTTATTTCAATAACCACGTGTATAGGTATAGCTTCTGAATCACGGTGCCCATTTCGTCGCCCATTTATAATCTAATACAATCACTGCGTGCCTTATCGTTCCAACTTAATGCAAATTCGAATATTCGAAATTTAAAACCTCAAAGTGTTGCGCACGCGCCGCCAACATGACTCACACACGCAATAGGGTCACGACACTCGGTCCTACTATAGTTAACTATAGTATGTAGTTTGTATGAAACTATATAAATGCCGCTTACCAAGTTTTGATTGCGTTTCGTTATTTGTGGATATACAATTTTGATCGTAGTAAGTATAAAAAAGTAGGTACCCAAATAAATAAAGCAAGAAATTGATAAAAAACCTCTGTATTTTAATAATAGATTTGGAAACCGCAGCTGAATTAAATAGCTAATATGCAAAAACACAAACGAAGTGACCACTAACTTCTTTTTACCCGACTGCGAGACGCAAAGGAGGGTAATGTGTTTATCAGTCTATGTATGTATGTATGTATGTATGTATGTATGTATGTATGTTTGTTTCTATGTGGCGTTCTAGAGACCAAATGCGTAGGCCGATTTTGATAATTCTTACGTCAATCGATTCGTCTTAACCTTGCGAGTGTCACTAAAGACATAACAGTAATCAAAATTCACCACAGCGACAACCAGACGCCATAATGTCAAAATGAAAAAAAAAAAAGTTGATGAACTATGTCAAGTGGGGTGTCGTTGAATAGGTATTTTAAAATCATCTTTAGGTTCCTTTTAACATTTTTCATTTTAAATAATAGTTTAGGATATATAACGATTTAAAGTTGTTTAACAAAGCAATCATTCTCGCTAATTTTTACTTATTGATTTAAGTTTTTATTTCAAGTATTAACGATATACAAACAAAAAAGAAGATTACGAAAACATACATTAAAAACTAAAAAGTGAAAAATAAAAATAGTAAATAAAAAATTAAAAAAACCCGACTGCCAAAAAACAACTAAAAAGTTCAAAACAAGAGCACTTTTCAAGCAGTCTGATGCAGTTGGTGGCATAAAATCTAAGATTTAACACAAATAATTGCCACCAACTGCATCAGACTGCTTGAAAAGTGCTCTTGTTTTGAACTTTTTAGTTGTTTTTTGGCAGTCGGGTTTTTTTAATTTTTAATTTACTATTTTTTTAAATCGGAAACGGTTTTAGCTGGTAGTAGATAGGTAGATACTAACAAATATTGACTACTAGCTGTTGCCCGCGAATTCTTCTGCTTGAAAATGGATGAAAAGTAGCCTACCTGTGTGTTTTTCCAGGTCCCAGGCTCGTTACTGAATTTCATCCAAATTCGTCAAGCCGTTTCAGCGTGAAGAAGTAACAAACATGCACACAAACTTTTGCATTTATAATAATAGTAGGTATAGGATAGGAAGTAGGAATCGGAATAGGAAATAGGAAAGTAGGAATGGGAATAATAGTAGAAGTAGGATCGTAGTATAAAATATTTTTAAGTCGTTTATCAATCATTTCTTATAATATAACCATGCCGCATACATACAAGCGCTCTGCTTTATGCGGGGCCATCTTCCGAGCCTATCGCGCACGTGCAAATAAAACATCAACATTATAATTAACAAAACCACTTTTTACCATAACCAAATCGTGTACCCGTCACTGTCAATTTAAACACATGTTAAATTTGACAGTTCAAGTATCAAGACGTGTCAATCACGGCATGCGCCTACGCAGCGCCGCTACGTAGGATCGAGAGACGAATACATTATTTTATTGTAAGTAGGCGAGCGCTCGATAGATATGACTGGCGACGACAAATTGTTATTACGAATTAATCGATTCCCCGCAATCGAGAGATCGAGTAATCGGTAGATATTAATTTAGTTTAGTGATTTATGATGGTTAGGTATGTGGTTCGTTGTATGCAAATTTTGCGACAAATACAGTCGGTAGTGTACTAATCCGTGGTACTAATGGGGTCTTATAGGCTTTGTAATCGATTAATTATATCAACTACCTACTTGTTTGAAGCACTGTTAAATATGTTATTTCATTGAACATGAAAATGAATTCCCTAATTACGTATTTATCTTTCTTGTTTAGACTCAAAACAATTTTAGTTTACTTTATTTATACTCCATTTACTATAGCATTACAGAAATAACGGCAAAATAACTATAATTATTGTATTATATTGTTGTAATGACTGCGTTTTTGTGTTTAAATTTACTTGCAAATAGTAAATAGATTACATAGCTTTAGACGCCTACATCCAAATAACAAAACAGTTATAACCGTTTTTTGTCTAATGTTATAATTATAATAAATGGAGTATAGTGCCCATCAAAATCGGGGCTTATCATAAAATTGCTATGCTTCAAACTAGACAGAAACCACACAATAGGTAATATTATACTTACCTACTTATAAAAAAATAAATCTGCAAAGCGCTCTTTACAACAAAAGCTTGGTAAAGGCGAAATTATGAAAAAGAATCGAATAAATCAATTTCATTTCGAAAAACGAACACTACTATAGCATTAAAGAACATGATCGCTTCTAATTTCTTAAAACGCGATAGCAGACAAAACGGATTCCGAATACTGGCAATTGGAATAGTTTTCAGTTTAACGGCCAGTGTCATCAGGGTTATCTCCTAGAAAACTTTCAAGTTAGGACCTCGGATCGCAATCGTGTCCCACAAACTGCCATTTTTCACAATGAAAAGCGTTATCTTGGAAGGAAACCATTGCGTTTACTGCTAAAGTAATATTACTATTATTTTCTCTTTCGGCATCTTTTTATTTTTAACATTACTGGCGAACATTGTGTTTTCTCTTGTAAATGTGACAGCCTCTGTATTTCGATCTCGCGCGGTTTATTTAAAAGTCTTTCAAGTATTTTCGAATCTCGATAAATCCAAACGTGAGTTTCCGCATTCCCACCAATATTCCATGTTAAAATTGCAATTGACAGCTGTCATTGCAGGCTGAATGCGAAACAGCTGTTTGGCGTTTTTTGTTGATATCTTTTTAAGATATGTGTGGTCTCCGGCGATGTTGTTTTTGACAAATTCGGATATGATCACTGTTGGATGATAAGTTGTCTGTAATTTTAATTACTATAGTTCGTAAAATATAGCTGGAGTCCTGTGACAGATGTCATATACGTAAGTACATTTTTAATGCATTTTGAAATTATGTTCGTATTTGACATCTGTCAGAGGATTCAAGCTTATATTTTTCGAACTATAACACATCATTATGTTTTGTATTTACTTTAGAAACTCCGCATGGTAGGTAGGGTAGGTACAAGCTTTTCTTCAGTGTTCTAATTTCTTCAGATTTTTACATTTTTCATGATTTTTTAGGTTAGAATTGATATAAGTACCTAGTGTGTACTTATTGTTTATTCTTCTTGTATATAGACTACAGCAGTCCCAATTTATTCCTGTGTTCCATGTCTTCTCTACTTTAGCTTGTACTGACAGCTGCATTAATTGGTTATCCAGTGTAGGATACCTATCCAATAAAAAATCCAATAAAAGAGAATGAGTTTACACTAAACCTTACTGCCTCTACTCAACAAAATTAAGATTTCAACCAAGAAAATCCCCATCAAGCATTTATTCCTAAGTGTTGACACATCGTGGGTGTTTGCAAAGGATTCAGCCGCTAGATAAATCGCCCAGATCAAGTGTTCTTGACCTAGTGCTCAAGTGGCAACAAGTAGGTTATGCTAACCATATCACTTGTTGTAACTACAAACACCAATTACTTTGTGCTCATGTTTATTGCATTTATTTCAATTTTGCATTTTGATCAGAAGTTTCTTTATGAGCCCAGTGGTAATGGTCCAGGCTTAAGAGGTCGTAGGTCATCACTACTGCTCTAAAAACAGTACCTAAAGGAAAACATTGTGAGGTAACCAATGTCCTAGAACCGAAAATTCGAAGACATGTGACGTCCACCAACCCGCACTGGGCCCGCGTGGTGGACTACGGCCCACTCCCTCTCACAGAGGAGGCCTGTGTCCCAGCAGTGGGAACATTATAGGCCGATTATGCTAATGTTTGCATCAAGTCAGACAAAATTGTCCACGCCTATATTAAATACTTTTACGTACAACTCCAACTGTTAATATAATAATATTATTACTGAGACGAAATGTTTTTTAAAAGTTTTTAAGATAAACAATAAATTTATTCAGAGGCATGTCCATATTATTGTGGGAAAAAGTGAAGTGTAGGTAAATATTCATCCGATTATCCGATCTCTACTGATGATGTAATGTTTTGAAATTAAGTTCTTTACAAAACCGTTTCAATAGTTAAACTGCAACTTTATCTTTATTTTCTTTAACCATTTTTCTGCTGTAAATCCTTGCTAGAGGGGGCAGCTGCTCCCCCTGCTTGTGGCTATGCCCTCGTGCAGGATCATGGTTAAGATGTTACATCATCTGTAAACTTGTTACACCACAACGAAGAAGAGCCTTCTGTGTTCACAGAAGGAACGAGAATTGATAGTGAAACCATGCTCACAGCGTGCAGGCGATTTGGGATTGTTGATTCTTTAATAGAGCGTCGAATATGATTGGTTTGATAATTGCTATGATTCATACCTGTGCATCATCAACTTCTAGCTACTTGTGTTGTCATAGCAACACAAAAATGAGCGCGAAGGAAGATTTTTTCGCTTCACCAGGCTGCGTGTGGTCGGCACGCATGTAGCTAAGTAGACAATTGCAAGCTATTTGCTTATTTTGTTAACAATGAAAATTACATAGATGTTAACGGCCGGACTCACGTATGCTACATGAGTCAATCGTTATAAACTCAGCAATAACCAGACGGACCATAGCCACACAATCGAGAAATTATCGATTCATCGTTTGTCCTGCGTCGCGTGCCAAACCAATGCTATTCGCGAACCCATACGATTAATTTATTTATTGAAATCAATACTAATATCTGCCAAGACAATGGCCCCAAATGAAAATGCGTACACACATATGGCATGTCGGAATGCTAAACGGAGCGGCGTCATTTATTCAATACGCCATTTTGCATTCGATTTTGAGGTTATTAGATGCAATCGGAATGCGTGCGGCCATACTTGATTCGGTTCGTCTATATTCGGTCGTCTTCGGCTCCCATCGGCAGTTTATGGTGACAATTGACGTATGTAATGGCGGTGTCATAGATTTCTGGGAAGATAATAAGTTAATTATATTCATAGGGAAATTGTATTCAAAGAATGCCGAAATGTAACACCGTATTAGGGTAGTTTTATGGTTGTTTTTATATGTTTGGGTTTGTCATTCGCTCATTGTTTATTTATAAATACTAATAAAAACAGCTTATTATAATAATAAATGCGTCACATATATTTTTTTATTACGCAGTTAATAATTGTTTAGGGGAATTTTATATGTTTTCTAAGTATAATTGCATAGCTATATGAAACTTTATTTTATAAATATCTATATTCATTAGGCGAGCGCTTTGCGGGTAGTCGGAAACTGTCAATGAGGTAACTACAGCCGGCAGTCACGATCTACATACATTTTCTTGAATGGCTATAAACAGGTCCTATATCACAATAGGACCGGCACGCGAACGCAAACAACTTATTGTCCTATAAGAATCTAAAGGAAAAGTTACCAGTAAAGTTACTCATCCTTCTGCGAAAATGGCTTGTGTCAGCGTGGCAGCTTAGGAAAACTATTTTCTGCAGACGTCAGTCACGTACAGGGTTGTCAAATAAAAAACTGACACGCCTAACCCTAGTTTCTATTTAATTATAATCTGCTGTTATCATCATGTCGCATCTGAAAAGGCGAAACCAAAAAACTTGATTACGATTTTTGACGAGTATAACGTCAAAAGTGTAAAAAATATTTCGCGGACGCAAAACAGCATCTAATTATTTATCTACTTGCACTTGACGAATACTTCACGAGCTTAAATTCGAGTATACTCACATCGTCTGAAAAAAAAAACCCAAATATTTTGTAAAACAAGTCTCTAAACACGTGTTCATTATTCGGCTTTAAAAACCCTAAGGCTGAGATAAATAGACGTTACTTAGCACGTACTTTGGCTAAGCAGTATCATTGTCACTGTCGCGCAACTTGCAAGCAAGACAGAGACAGGAACATAGCTTAGCCAAAGTACGTGCTAAGTAACGTCTATTCATCTAAGACCATGAAGACCTATCGAATCTAAGTAATATTGGTTTCTCTACGTACCTATAGTGGACTAGGTTACTGCATAACACGATTGCTCATCGTCGTGTGGTGAACTGGTGACTACAATAACAATTATTATGACAGAAAACAGTTGCCTCATTTTGGGAGAACCCTGAGTCGGCCATAGGTTTGCCTAATGACAGCATTTGATGAGCATTTCTTATCCTATATGAAGACCTATCCATAGTCTGTAGAAGTAAAGACCTAATTCACCGTCTCACCTTACAGATTCGGCATAAATGTATAAGATGTTTTAGCTGCCTGATCCCTAAGCAAATGTTAGGTACCCAATCCCTCCAATATTTCCATTAATTTCTTTATCAACGGGAGGTCATTACCCGACTGCGTCAGAAGGAGGGTTATTTTACCTATATGATATTTAAATATTTATTAACCAAACGTCATTAACATGGTAGATACCTTAAAAAATAATGACGTCCTTGAAGAAACCACCAATGAAATGTCCTGCTTCAGGTACCTAATATGGTATTACCATTTTGACGCATTCTGATTGGACAGCACTTATTACCTTTTGGTGCATTTATTTTCCCTGTAATTTATCCTTTTGACAATATTTCTCTTTTAACCTGTTTTTACCTATAAAATAATAGTGATGATTAAACATTTCATCATCATTAATACTAAGTTACTACCGCGTTGGCCTAGTTAGTCGTAACTTCGTAAGTGTGGTAATCGTGAGGTACCAGGTTCAATTCTCAAATCGGGAAAAGTGTTATTGGGGTTTGAAATTTAAAATTTTCACTATCAGCCTGTTGGGAATAGTGCCCGATATTGACAATAAGCTCGTCCCCTATTACATGGCACCAATTATAGCTGGTGAAATGATGGTACACTGTAACTCAAATATAACTCTGTCGCCTTCGAGGGACCAGCGTGATGATCGTATGTACGATACAAATTTGACCGCACGGTTGTCGCAGTGGCTGAGAGATTGGCTGCTGCGCAACGTGTCGCGGGTTCGATTCCCGCATTGCACATAGGTCTGGCTGTTTGTGTATGTGAAATTTGTGTTTGTAAAGGCACCCACGATACAGGAGAAATCCTAGTGTGGGGAACGTTTTTTTTAAAAAAAAAAAAAATGAAAAAAAAAAAAAAAAAAAAAAACATTGTTAGCTAGCTTGCCAGCTGTTGCCCGCGACTTTGTCTGCGTAAAAATGGATGAAATGTGCTTCTCCAGGTTCCAGGCTACCTCTTTGTTATATTTCTCCCAAATCCGTCCAGCCATTTTAGCGTGAAGGAATCACAAACACACAGACTGACATTTATAATAATATGGTGATGTAACAGTTAGAGTACGCCATTCCGATTTGGAATCCATACTACCTTAAATATAATAATAAATTAGAAATAGAACAAAAAAAAACTTACGTGCCCTTAATTATAAATGTTATCATTCGAGGATTCCTTACACACAATTAAAACAATATAATATTTTAAGTTTGGAATCTAGACGCTTGCTTTTGCCTGCAATGATGCTGCATGGTTTGTGTAACAACAGATTTGATTGCATTGAAATTACGGATAAAATACGATACACTGTACCTAGAACTGTACCCCTATCATGAGTTTTTTTGACGTATAGTTTCGTTAACGTAAGCATATTTTGAAATTAAAATACAGCAGTTCTGGAACATTTTGAGGAAATTTTATACAATTTTCACATTTTAAAAAATACAGAGAGATTAATTAAAAATACAGAGAAATTAAGATTAATTATGAATTTAATTTATATAAATATTGTGTAACAAACGTGTATTTTCAATTCAAAATATGCTTACGTTAACGATACTACACGTCAAAAAAACTCATGATAGGGGTACTGTTATCCGGCGAGGGGCACGCGTGCCTCGATTATTCCACGTGGACTCATGTAGGACTAATGCTGAGGCACGAGTGCCTCTTCGTCGTCTTGTGGAAACCTATAACACACACTTCATGGACATAGATATCTTCTCTCTTCCTCATAAAAAATTTAAAACTCTGGCAATCAATGTATTATCTTCAAAATTTTAATAAAAAACTTACAAAACTCAAAATTCTAATAATATTAGACATTCTGTTTTCGTTTCTTATTTCTTTCAATAATCCGTGGACAATGGTGTGGGTTATATGTTAACTACATAACTTATAAGATTTTTATTGTATCACCTTAACATGTACCTAACTGTTTATTTGTCCCTAATAAATAAATAAAAAAAAAAATGTAAGCTAATAGTTTAGTCGAAATGCGAACATCTCTGATAGTCCTCATGGGTGGTCCGAAGCTCGAAACCTGATAGTGTGACACCTGGTCATGATATTAGCAATCAAAACAGCTATAGAATCGTATTCGTATTACGAATGCCAAATTGCTGTCATTCCACTACAGAATACCACAGCCAAATAACGCTACTCTTCGGTAGTGTTGTGTTCTTCCTGAGGATGCGCTGTTTTGACATCGGGACCTGCTTGTTCCCCGAAGCTGTCGGCACAATGTATCATCAATGCCAATTTTCAGTAGCAGCCAGGAGGCTGGATTTCTGCCTACATTAAGCTAGCCTCCTATTACATGTGACTCGTACTATGTCGTGCAAAATATGGGTGTTCTAATACACCAGCTCTATCTAACCTTTTAAGCAATACAGGTGTGATATTTGTACATAAGTTAGCTATCCACAACTTTGCCAGGCAATTTAGACGTTCAATAAGCGCTAAAGCGACACTGATGTCGCTTAGATAACCCTTATTCATCTATCAGTTTATTCAATGACATGATAGATTTTCAAAGACGTATCAATCAGTTTAAAACGGGATTTGATATTACTGGTTATCAGCAGTTTTCTACCGTCAAGTCATTTGACTATAAAGCTAAATTTATTTCATACATATCATATCATACATAATTGACCCCTTAAAACCTCAAACGGCGCAAATACATTGTCGGTAATTATATTTTTGAGCCGTTTGGGGTTGAAACACTGGGGCCATGGGGTCCGAGTGCTCGGCTTCTTTTCCGTGATATCTCCAAAAGGCTAGTCGACTCTTCACGTGACCAGAGGGCTGGCCTGTTCTTCGGTCAAAGAATCAGCATTGCCATTCAACGTGGCAATGCGGCCAGCCTTCTGGGCACGTTACCCGTTGACAGCGATGCGGACGAATATTTTGATGCTTAAATTTTAATTTTATTTATATTTTCTTTTAGCTTATAAATAGTGTATGTATTATATAAGATAATAATAGTTATAATATCGAATAAATAAATGATGTTTGATTTTGTGAATATAATTATTGACCCCTAGAATAGCACCTAAAGCGGATAGGAAGATGAGCAGTGCTCCTGATATCACTAAGCATGCAGATATGGCTGGCTGACCTTTTACGCATTAATGTACTAAATGACATTATCAGTGACATGAAACCTTAGACGATAGAAACCTTAGACGATAACTACCAACAAAATAATTTTGATATTCGTTAAGTGTTATTTTTTAACACTTTACTTAAGGCGCATTTGGACACAGGTGTTAAACATTAACATTAACGCAGGTGGAGTAGGAGCATAAAAAACATTTCACCTCTTTTCATGGATTAGGTAGGTATTCGTAACCTTTTCATGTATAATTTATACGCTAATTATAACATAGCTCCATTCTTACTCATTCTCTCTCCCTCTTCCTTTTCTTTTCTCTTGCAATAGCATTAATTATAATGGATAAAGAACAGCTTATTTTGCAGGCAATATCTTTAATGGAACAGCTGAATAAAAAGATTTAAGACCTCACGGTAAAATTTCTATGGCATAAAAGTGCAAAGAATTTGGTAAAATATTATTCGGGTTCAATTATTTCGAGATAGAACATAGTAATCGGTATTTATTTCGAGATAGAACATAGTAATCGGTATTTATTAAAAACGTGAAGGCATGTTAACACCTTCACGTGCAGTTGGCAGAATTATCTCCCAGCTCCAGATCTGTTGGAATCGTTGTTTACCATCAACGTATTGTTATTAGTATTTTTATTACATACTTGTGACAAAGTATATTTTGATTATTTGCGTGTATCTACGTATTTATTCCTGTATCTTAAACAAAATTGTATTATTTTCCTGTTATTGTTCTATTTTTAAGCACATAGGTACCATGTTTTATCTCTGCATCGCCCTAAGGTAGACTGGCAGAAAATGCCTAAGGCATTAAGTCCACCTTTGTGCAGTGTTTTTTTCTCGTGCATAAAGTATTAAATCAATAGTGTTGTGACCTTAGCTAGACCACCGTGAAAAATATTTACATATTCTTCGACTGTTAAGGTACAACAAAGTGCCAGTAATGTCCTCTGATGAGAATAGCCTCCATATTCTACTACGGCGTACTATGTGGCACACTTGGCACGCGGTTTGGCACAGCCCACCAATAATAGGTGGGTGCTCGCTCATTCCTTAATATAAATCCATCGTCACCTCTTACGGTACTTTAATGCTTAGATGCGAAAGATAATTGGTATATTAGTAACTGTGTATAATAATATTCATACATATCTGGTTAGATAGGAAATCATTTTAAATCAAATCATAAAAATTTTTTTTTTCGTACGACAATGGTGGCTAATTGGCGTAGGCCCGCCCTCAGATCATAGAAACAAGGAGATGTGCCAAGGCGCTATCGAGCTTGATGCCTGATCTTGAGCAAATTGCTCATATTAAAAACGTACGCGCTGGCGACGAACCGAACACGATCGATGGTATAAATACAGTGTTTTAGTTTAGTGCTAGTGTTGAGTGACGATTAACAGTGTTAGATTGAGGATGTGCGGAATGTTCAATCCGTTGGAGATCTTTTTATTCACAAGGAGCGCTTAATTATGCGCGTAATTGTGTCGAAAAATGTACTAAAAGTGGCATCAGTTGTTCCCGTACTAATTTGCTATGATGGCATATCTCCTTGTTTCTATGATCTGAGGGCCCGCCTAATGGTAAGCGGTTACCGTAGAGTATTCGCTGTGCCGACAGCTTAGGGAACAAGCAGGTCCTCCGCTGTCAACACAGCGCATCCTCAGGAGCTCTGGCGACCTTACTCACACACAGAAACACGACACTGGTGCCGATTCTGTTGTTTACGAACTAAACTAATTTAGTCTTATTATGTCTCTTTCTTATAAAAAACATAAGAGAGTGATAGCAGATATTTAATCCTGTCAAATTAGTCCTCTTGAATCATTTCAATGTCATTTTAGTCGTAATCTTAAAAGGTCATGACTATTTTCCCGTAAATGACAAGGGCGTAGACTAATTTGACAGTTCTAAATATTTTCTGTCCTTTTTCAATGTTATTTGTAAGAAAGAGATATAGTGTGATTAAAATTAGTTTAGTGCGATGTTCAACGGAATCAGCACCACTATCGAAGTGTAGCGTTATTACTCGTAGTTAGGTACTAGATAAGTTACATTAACTTATTTGGGCAGACAATTTCATATAAAGTTATTTTATTCTGGTATTTAGTAGGTACCAATTCGTTAGACTGTGAATCTGGTCCTTATCATACGAATACTATGAACATGTAGGATTTAAAATAGGGATTGATTTTAACTAGATGGAGCGTCTGCCGCAGTCTTTTTATTACTGCGGAATAGCGATAGTTAACTGTTTCTCGAATGACAATTTAATTACTGTGATCATCGTGGCGATCATGTTCGAGTTCCCCGAAACACGTCGTCTCATATCAAAACCATTACCACGCCACTTAGGGTGCTTTTCCACCAGAGATGTGCTATGCTACATTGGATGCGTTTGATATCCACCAATCATATTCAAGTTAGTAGCAAATTGCAAGCAACAGCTGAACGTACTAATATGGCAAAGTACTATTGGATTATTATATTAAGTTCGGTAGCAACCTGAAGTCTGAATTTGTGCCAAAGGAATCGGCTCGTCCCCTGGTGTGTTATATACTGCCCAACCCTGCAATGGGAACAGTTGTGATTTATGTGATCTTTTTGAATATTCGCATAGACTACATCACTCCAAAAAACTTCGCCACGATTGGTTTATATCCTTCTCGTCACCCATAATACAGTCAACCTCTTTCGTTAATTTCAGCAGATCATCAAACAAAACACGGTCGGCGTCTGCTAACCGGTGTTCTAACTTCCAGCCATCAGTCACCCTTGTCAGTTGTACAATTAAATATGAATACTATCCGTTGTATTAACACTGCACGTCTGTACCTACAGCGGTGCGCATGCGTCACGTCCTGCTACCGATGCGACAGGATTTTCCTTCTGGCTTTATGATTTCCTGGTACCTCCCTGCGTTTGAAAAATATAATTATTTATTTTAAAATATTTCAGGCATTATTAGCGCATTTAAAAATACCTAGTTGCATGATACATTTATTACCTACTTACTGCCTGAGTGCCTGTATTTTGTATTGGAAATATGGAAAACAATCTTTTAATTTAATATTTGTTTCGCCACTCATCTTCGCTCTTAAATCCGGAGTTCACAAATTCGCCGTTGATGGATATGTCAAGGAAGATGTTTATGGTACCCACACTATACTGAACAAAGGCAATCTTCTATATCCAATAGATCTACCATCAAAAGCAGTACAGTCACCAAGCCGAACCAATTTTGTCTTCGATCTTTGCTAATATTGATTTGAATGAATCAAATTAGTTGACAGATCGACACAAACAATACCTAGTCCAAAACGTATTGAAAGTAAAACGAATTAACTTTCACAATCATCATCATCATACTTTTTTTTTTTTTTTTTTTTTTTTTTTTTATTCAAAAAATATTTATTGCATCTCAGCATTGTGACATCATAAATTGAGGCAGCCCCAGTAAGTTACAGAAGTACTTGTGTTGGGGCTGTCTCGCTTCTTCCCATAATAATACATATCTAAGCAAATATGACTTTAACAGTGAGTACAGTTTTGAACAAAAAAAAAAAAAAAATAAAAAAAAAGAAAGTATAAGTAATAAATTAAAAAGAAAGGACAATGTACAATTTGTTGAGCAGCTCTCCGTGTGTTGGGTGTGGGTGTGAGTGTATGATGTGTATGTGGGGGTATTTTGAGTGTATGTGATGTCGTGTATGTGTGCATGTGTCGTGTATGTTGTATGTGAGCATGGGTGTGGGTGTGAACACTGTGTTTTAGCTTATTCTGACCAAGATGTTTTCTGTTTCTTCATAATTTAGGGTTTTTAGCCACTCGGTTATTGCTTTTTTACATTGGTACAACAGGAGGGGATATATATCAAGTTTTAGGTTCAACTTGTTATAAATGTAAGTGGATTGTGTCATATATTGCCGTCTAGCAAAGACTGTTCGAATCCCTGGAGAGTGTGCCACAATATCTCTGCGCCTTCTGTTCTGAGAGGCAGGGTGAAAAGGAAGAGATTTATGTAGGGTTAAGGTAACTGACATCCACTGCTGGATATAGGCCTCTCCAGCCACAACGGCCGGTCCTGCGCTACCCACAGTAGATATTAGCAAATTCAATTTAATAAAACAGACCAAAGAAACATCAAGAAATAGTCACCTATAATAGATCAAATATGTTTAATTCATTGATCAATCCGCAATTAATCGTCCCAGCGCTATAATTACAGGCTACAGCAAAATGCACTCGCCTAGATCATGTTTGTAGATCAGTCTTATCTCAACTCAGATAATTAATTGCTAATTGACTAGAAACTCTAGGAAATTATAGCGAAGAGCTTCCTTTAAAGCGTTACGTCACTGACGATTCTAGGTTCTAGGTGTGACAAGAATTAGGTCTGTGAATAAGTTCTAACTAAATAATTCAAAGTAATATTATTAATGCAAAAGTAACTCTGTTCGTCTGTTACGATTCACCGCTTTTGATTAAATTACGCAGGAGGTAACTTGAACTCTGGGAAAGAAAGGACGTACCCGTGAGCAACATACAGCTATTATCTATCAAATATTAGGTCTTTACCTATGAAATTGCCGTTCTGCAGTACTGGCCATTTCAAATCAAAATAATTTTTGTTTGGCTAAGAATTCTAATTTCAAATTAATTTTATTTTAAAAACATGGTTTATTTTTTCCAAAAGTAGTCATTTGTTTATTGATTAGTGTTACATTTTCATCGCATTTCAATCTTTTTCGTCATCATGGATACGTTAAAAATTCGAGTAATTATGGAATACGAGTACCGTCGTGGCAGCAACGCGCACAAGCGGCACGCAACATCAACGACGTTTACGGAGCTAACACTACAAACCAACGCACCACCTGTTATTGGTTTGCTCGCTTCCGTTCTGGAAATTTCGACCTGAAAAATGAACCTCGCGGTCGTCCGAAGACTTTGGTTGACAATGACGAATTAAAGGTGATTGTGGAAGCTGATGATACACAATCTACGGCTGAATTAGCAGCAGCTTTCGACGTTAGCGTCAAAACAATATTGGTCCATTTGCGTCAAATTGGCAAGGTAAAAAAGCTTGACAAATGGGTGCCCCACGAACTCAATGATCGCCAGCGCGAAGTACGCGTCGAGACGTGCCTTGCACTGCTCAACAGACACACAAATGAAGGAATTTTGAACCACATTGTTACCTGCGAAGAGAAATGGATTCTGTTTGATAACCGCAAGCGCTCAGCAAGTTGGTTGGATCCTGCTTCAGCACCTAAACAATGCCCTAAACGAAAACTTACCCCTAGAAAAGTGATGGTCACTGTTTGGTGGTCTAGCGCCGGTGTGATTCATCACAGCTTCTTACCAAACGGGGTGAGCATTACTGCAGATGTGTACTGTGAAGAACTGAACACAATGATGAAGAAGCTGGCACATCTCCAACCAGCATTGGTCAATCGCTCGTCTCCACTGCTCCTGCACGACAACGCGCGACCTGATACTGCACAGCAGACGGTCTCCAAGTTGCAAGAACTGGGGTTGGAAGCTCTCCGTCATCCGCCCTACTCACCAGACCTTGCGCCTACAGACTACTACTTTTTCCAGAATTTGGATAACTTCTTGGCGGGAAAAAAATTCAATACCCGAGAGGCAGTACAAAATGCCTTTGAAGCTTTTGTTGCCTCCCGTCCAGCTGATTTCCTTAAGAAGGGCATCAATAAACTGCCACTGCATTGGCAAAGATGCATTGATTGCATGGGTGATTACTTCGATTAATACAAATAAAAAATACATGAAAAAAATTAGTTTAAATTTTTTCATACAAAACGGCAATTTCATAGGTAAAGACCTATTATTTTGCCTAAATCGATCCTTCAAGCTAGAGATGACTCGAGAGATTAATCTAGTCCAATCAAACGAATGACATTCGAGGCTGTATTTTCCAAACAACCAACGTCATTTCCTACGTAGATCTTAGGGACTTGCATAGACAAGAATTTCTTCATTGAGAACTGATGACATTTTATGATTACTCGTAGAAATAATTACAACAAAACTTTTCAGAATTTGCATTGTTAACAAGCAATTAATTTGCAAATTAGAAATAAAACGCAAGGGTAAGTTAATTAATCTACCAATATTCAAAGAAGACAGACGATTAATATGGATCTAGTCTTTGTTGCAAAGTCAATGTACTTAGGTAGTTATAATAAGTATTTTTTGTCTAAAAAATGCCTTATTTTCTAAGTTCGAAGAAAATTTGAAAACGGACACTGACTTTCAAGAATTTTGTAATATGTGCTTTTGGATAAGACTTAATTAATTTCTATCAAAATCTATCGTCAAGCAAATCTAAATAGGTGCATCATTTACATGTAAAACACTACTGATATTGCTCTATTTTCTTCATATTGATGGTGTAAATATACTTACTATATATTTTGGGGCCCCCAAAATTTGCAGCTCTGCCAGACTGCAGACTTTCCATAAGGACTGTCTCTGAATGTGTCAGCTTTTTTGATTACATTCATAGTAGGTAAGTATGGTACATAAATCTTTATCGTTATACATCACCAAATGATGCAAATCACGGTGAAAAACCCATACTTCACGCGACCACCAAATCAAAGCAGCAATTCATTTGCAGCCCTACGTACGATTTTCCACAACGTAGCTATCGACCACATAAATACACTCGATCCATATTCATAGTGTCTCGGACAGCCGACAGTGCAGCCGCTGTACCGCGGACAGCCCGCCTCTCCCGCGCTTTGTAGTCGCCGCCGGCCGCGCAGCCAATCGCGACGCGCCCCGCCGACCAATGGCCGAGGTGCGTGCGCGCAAGAATTAAACCATTTAAACTGTTTATTGATAGGGTTGAGAGGTGTAGGATACCGTTGTCAGATGCTTCACCATCGATATTCGTTATGCTATTTTTCTTGTCTGAATATGTGTCTAAATATTGAGTCTAAGTGCAATTGTAGCAGGCCGATTACGATTTCTGTATGATATTCGATTGGTTATGATTACGACATTTTGCTCGCGATGGGCGTGGTATCAACATGTGGGATGTTTGTTTTAAAATATTAATTAATGGGTATTGGTTTACCGGAAGGAAAACAGTATGTTTATTAAAAAAATATGTTTAATATAAAACTTTGCAATATTGAAAAACCCGTATTTTTTTATTGTGATATGTAGGTATGTGTGTTGTTCCGGAAAAATCGTCACGTTAACAGTAAACACATTGTTAAGTACCTATGCGAATAGAGTCACGTAGTAGATGTGTTACGAGTATTACCAAAAAAAAATTAAAGCGATAAAGTCAAGCACACTATTCAAGGAAAAAACGATCTTAAAAAATATGCACCGTCATTGTTTGCACAGGAATTGCATGTAAATTAGAGTCAGAGATTCATCGACATTAATCGCTTGAAGCGGATTCATCAAATGCAGACACAAACATGGTAAAAGATGACACATAACATACTCTCCCTCTATTTCAGTAGTAATTTAAATCAAACCTTAACAAATATCGGGACTCTACCAAAAGTACTTAATCAAAGAAAGTCTTAAGTATAACCTCGCCCTGCGAATTTAAATCCGTTTTTCAAACACACGACATTATCATGTACAAAACCATCACCGTATTCAACTCCTCAATCAAAACATCTCTCCTTAACATTTCACAGTCTCCCTAAAAAAGCAGCCCTACATGAATCAACCGTTTGCGATACGATCGCGTTTTGTCTCCGAATGTCGTTCCCTTATCGACATCGCCGACTTTGACTCGGCCGACACTAATTGTGTCCTATCGACAGTCTAAAACGAAAAAGTGCCACTTATCATGCAAATTAGGTACTTTTTGTACTGTGATTCGTGTTTTGTTTGTTGCTGGCTGGTGTCGTTTTGTTTTATTGTTTAAATAGTTTTGAACATGGAATGTGTTCCACGGAGTATTAAATACACAGTGTAACTACGTCCAATTTAAGGCTTTACATATTAAACTTGACACATTTAGAAGTAGACTACCTTTACTTGGATAAGGATCTTTTGAAAAACTCAGGGCGTCTTCGAAGTCATGGTAATGCTATAGGACTTTTCTTTATTCTCTTCGATTCAAGGAATCTGTTATGTAATCTTCTATGTATTTGTCAGTTCTAAACTTTTCTATTGATAAAGAATTTGTAGAGATGCTAAAGTTGCTGTACTTGTGGCACTATTTCAAATTGGGTTATTTTTGAAATATCATTTCTGCATCGTCAAATGCCAACCTTTCTATTTCTTGATTTAGATCAAAAGTAACAACAAGTAAACAACTCACACTTGCCACAACAAACTCGAGCTAACGCGCATACGCATGTCACCAAAGAAAACAAATATTAAAAATATAGAATCAGTGTTGCCTGCCTACGACATTTAATATATTCTTCCGTACATGGTAATATTTAGGTACATGCTTCCTGCTACGTCATCCGCCAGGCTGCTTAGACTTGCAAATGTGGTCGGATTTTACACGAAGCGTGTTGTGGGCGTACAGCGGTATTTTTAACCACGGTTCATGGTGAGATGGTTGGGTTTCAATTAGTTTTTTGGTGGCTGTTGTACTTCTAAATATTTGTAGGCCTTTGTAGATACTAATTACTACTACTGCCAAAATTCGAAAATTAAGCAACGAATGGCAATGTTGAGGTCTTTGGCATCATTTACAACTATTTCAAGAATGCTTTTGTTATGATTTGAAAGGGCTTGTGCTGGTAGGATTATCAATACCACTTTGGCCGTGACTTCGTCCGTGTGACTCACAGCAATTGTGTATTTTTACGGGAAAAAGTAGCCTAGCACTCAGGGATACCTAATGTAACTTCATATTGGTGAAAGAGTTTTCAAAATCAGATGTGCTTACCATCTCTAATCTGTACCTACCGATTGCATCCAGGTCCGTTCTGCGATTACTTCTAAACTATTTTATTTGGTATGCCAATGAATTATTTTGCGTTAATTGTGCACAATCTCTAATTCACCTCTTATTACCCCACCGAAAGTCATGTCTTTTCGAATGACCACTGGTTAGGGATGTGACTATTCCCCAGTTTCCGAAAGCCTGATCAACCTTCTTATTACAAAATCTGTTGCAAAATCTCAAGTTAGCTGTTGTGATTGCTTGACCAAAATTTCATCGACCAATCATATCACTTGACTTGAGATTCGACAACCAATTATATTGAACAGGCTTTCAAAAACTGGGTGTATATCAATCATAGTTGACGGAGTCATACCAGCAATAAGTTGTTATTAGCCACAATGCAATTATAAAAATAATTCTCGCCTTCTACCCTCATTTGTATCCCCTTTTCTTCATCTTCAACTTTTTATAGCCAGTCCGATCTCTTATTATTTTACGCACGATCATTAATTAATATGTAGTCTTCATTAGTATTATAGTGATCTTACTCGTTTATCTAGTAACCTTTTTATTCGTTGTCTGCGCATCAGGACCACTTTTTATGTCTGTCGCAGGACCAGCAATTATGATTGTATGGTTACATAACCATGTTTGAGTAGGTATATTAATTGTTTTTTTAAGACGCATTACGATAGGGTCCTTGCCCTGAAGAGAAGTCTACTAGGTCTTTAAGATTCTTAGGCGTAGAAGTGACTTACACCGCATGCTACAGATCTCTCAATCTAGAATGGCTTTTAATCAAATTTTGTTACAATACGCCCCAGACAAGTTTGCATCTGGGAAGTTAGCGCGCGTTACTAGAAAAATGCTCACCAATTTGCCAAGTCAATGTAGTGTTGCGAGTTTGCGACATAATTGGTATAGATAACTAAATTTTTTTGTACAAATAAACATACATTATATTCAACACATTTGTACCTACCTAGGCTGCCATACATAGATACCAGTCAGTCGGGATCATAAATTATAATTATTATCTTCGATTAAAATTTTAAAGAACGCCATCTTGGGCTCCGTCGTTTTCATAATGCCAATGACACCTCGTGCTAATTCAATAGGGTTGCTAGCTATAATAAATCTTTTTTGATAAAGACATACGTAAGTCCATTGCAAACATGTGAACCATTCACCAATTTGTTGAAATAATTATGATAAGATTGCTGCAACTATTCAAATACTGATGATGCTTCAATATTTAAACATAAGATACCAACCTTATTGACCTAACATCAATCAATCCAACCAACTACAATATATCAAAAAGTTTGTACAAAATACAATATGCTAATAGTTGCTATAAGTGAATTACTTGCGTGTGTTGGTGTATTTCACGATGAAAAAATTCACCGTTATCGAGTGGGAGGCATGAATGAATGGAGCGACGTACGATAGGTACTTTGATCGACTTTTTGTATATGATCTATTGTTGCTTTAATAATTTTACTGGTTATAAAGGTTAGATGTAAGTTATTTTAAGAGTGGATGAATAATTAAGTTGTGACTCTTGCTGGTGTGATGGAAGTAAGATAGATTTGTGCCGAGAAAATTGGGCAATGATCACCAATTTTATCTCATTCTATTAAACTCGTAGCGTCCATCAATTCCTTCCGAGGGTTTCGACGACCGTAATAGTAGATATCCCCACATTTGCCCTAAAAAAATTAGTGATATTATATTTTTTTATAATTATTGTATTGCGTTGTAATAACTTTGTTTTATTTTTCTTTCACAGGTAAGTTACTAACGACGACTTTTGGTGGACACTGGTATGTTTTGGAACTTTTTTTACCCGAGTGCCCAGAAGAAGGATAATGTTTTATGATAGAATGTATGTATGCATGTGTGTATTTTTCTTTGGCACGCCCTGTAGCCTAAACAGCTTGATGGATTTCAACATAATTATGAGGTATCATTCGATTCCTCTTTATTGTGAGTCGGTACCTATAATAATTAAATATTACGCTGTTAGTTTTAGTGGTTTTTACTAAATTTGATTATTTTGATATTATTTAAATAAGACATTTTGGTATTATTTAAAAACAACTGACACAGGTGGGGTTTGAACCCGCGATCTCTCGCCGTACCGTGGCATCGCTTTAAGTAATAGAATAGAATAGAATATACTTTATTGTACACCATAATTATTGTAACATAGCAAGGTATCGTAAATCTAGGGTACAATGGCGGTCTTATCGCTGATAGCGATATCTTCCAGACAACCTTTGGATGGACTGAAAGAACTTAAATAAAATATGGGGGTAGTTCGTGATGTACTGTTATTAAATATATACCATGAATGATACATAAATATAATACATAAATAAATATATAATTATATACTTAAGTATATACTTACTATAAGTAATAACATTATGTTAAGCGTAACATGACTTTAACATGTTTGAAATTCGCAAAAATATACATATTTGATTATCTTGTTTTAATACCATGATTATCTTGTTAAAAACGTTTCATACAGGCACAAAAAGTATGACATTGAAAGATCTGCTAATAATACTTACATTAGTACCTATCAAAATAATGTAAGTACAGTTAATAATTTACGTAAACCATTTTAATCTCTCAATCAGGATTAAAACTAAACAAATTCTTAAATTTAACACATATTTATATAATTATGTATAATTTAGGATATAATCTTAATGTCATAATTGAATAAAATTACAAATAATTACCATTCTAATAACAGAACATCAAAATCTACAATTTTCTGCAACAAAAACCTATAAAGTCGGCGATAAAATGAGAGAATACAAGAAAATTGCACAATCCTTGCAATTTTTATCTATTTGGTTGCGTGCAAGGGTCAAAAATGTAACTAGTAACAAGGTCAGAACGTTTTGCTAACAAATTACGGATATTAAACATCTTAGCAATGACAGGGTCTGACGTCAGACCGCCATTACGAAGCCTTCATTGATAGTGCGGTGCGTCTAACTAGCTGTTTCTATTTAAACTTCATGGTGTAATTGATGGTTATAGTTACATGTAGTTATGTACTGTTATTGGCTCGTGGTCAGCCCCCATAGCCAAGTTGCTTTTCTGTTCGCTTAGCATGACAATTCTATCTCTAAAATAGACAAAATTCTTTCTATCCAAATCGTTATCTCTCTGCCCGAGCACGTGACGACTCGTGCCTGGCTTATCAGAATTTTGTCTACTGAAGAATAGAAACATTAAATATTCTCTTCATTGTATGCTTAAAATAGTAGAAATGGTTCTACTTTGTCTATTCTTCTGTAGATAAAACCCGTTTCTATCGTAGTCATGCTAGGCCGGCAGGGGGCAGATGTTTGACTGGGTTGATAAAGCCCGGTGGTACTGAAAGATTAGTTTTCCATTCATTGACCTATATGTCTAGACAAGCAGTTCCGAACAATAAACATGTCACACTCAAGTGTGCGCACACTTTTGATGCGGTGAGTTTTCGAAACTGCTTGTCTAGGGACATACCTATAGGTCAATGTTTCTATTGCTACCTTCGAACTTTTTTCTATGGTGGAAAAGCCTAGAGGTGCCCCACTTTAGGTGGAACTAATTTTGAGTGTAACTAACTTTAGGTGGAACAAATTTTGAGTGTCACTAACTTTAGGTAGAACTAATTCTAGGTAACTTATATGGAAAGAAGGGTTACTTGTTTTAATATTATCTTATTTTCCCTTTAAATCGTGTGTCACATGTTATTGTTACGATTACTAAGTTTAAACAGCGCGCTTTGTTGTCATAATAGTGTTGCGTATGAAAATAACATGGTCAATTAAAGGTTTTATATATTGTATTTATTTTAATTTTATTTATGCAAATGTACCGAGTTTAATTTTATGAATATTGATAAACTTGAGAATCAAGTTTTGGTTTCAAAGATTTTAACAATATTGTCTATGGAAGAAAATTTTCATGTTAAGCACCAAATTCTGTTAATTTGATTTAGTTTAATTGCATTTCAGCAAAAAAAAAGTGTAGGTTCATTATGAAAAAAATGTCATTAATTTATTATTGACCTTTGAATATTTCGTTTGATATCTACTTATTGTAAATACTTTGTGGTAAATCTGTGAAACATGTGTTGTCACCTCTTATCACTAAAGTTGGTGCTGGATGGATAGGATGGATATCCAGCTTAGCTATAAAACTAATAATAATGTATTCAGTGACAATTAAGTGCGCGTTAGACTTACATGAAACACTTCTTAGTTTACTTCTCACCGCATAGGTATATCGATATTTTTTATCCAAGTACAAGTAAAGCAACGACCTACTCCTTTATCCTACGACTAGCACTTCGCCCGCGACTTCGTCCGCGTGTCTCACAGGAACTGTGCATTTTTTCAGGATAAAAAGTAGCCTATGTTACTCAGTGATAATGTAAGCATTCTATTAGTGAAAGAATTTTTTAAATCGGTCTAGTAGTTTCGGAGCCTATTCGGTACAAACAAACAAACAAAAAAATCTTTTTTTCTTTATAATATTAGTATAGATATAGATAAAAAGAAAAAATAATAATAAAAATAAAGCTAATGAAGTCATGATGTACAAATATTTTTGAACTAAGGAGACATAATATAATATAACGTTAGATTTTAGCTTTTAGTGCTACAATATGTCATTCAACCTCATATCTAGATACCTACCTACATTATGAATAACATGGTGGAACTTTCCCGTCACAAATATTATAGGTACTTATTAATCAACTAATTACATTAGATATACATACAATATATAATTTGGCTATGCTTATTAAGGTCTGCACATAAAACATTTTGGTCTAACACTAGACATATTAGTCTTGTGCGAAAACCACAGTCATTTGAATAATAAATTAACCTCACAGGTCAATGAACTATGTAACATTGAAAATCCGAAATTTTGACATAAACAAAATAAATGTTAACAGTAAAACAAAGGGTCAGAACTCAGAAAGTCACTTTGTAATGTTTTTTTCGTATTTTCTTGAGTGTTCAATTATGTACCTATGTATACACTTTTTATTCAAATTACCTATCTTAACTTTTAAAAGAGAGTTTTATGTTTAGAATATGTAACAGTTTAGATAAAATATAAATCTATAATAATGTCACAGTGTAAGTACCTACCGCTAAAAACCTAACTTCTACTATGAATAGGATAGTGCTGATCAAGTAAACTTTAGTGTTGGGCCGACTATGAGTTTGGCCGACTAGCCGACTAGTCGGCTGGAAAAAGGCCGATTAGTCGTCCGACTAGTCGCCCAAGCCAATCATTGCTTTCGGCGGTGTTCGGGTGGAATCGGTAATGTTCGTCGCTCACATACGATCGCCGTTACTTAGTGTTTTTTTTTTAATATAAAACAAATTCGATTCTGTTCGATATAAATGCGATTCTTAAATAAATAATAAATAGGTGATTAGGTGATTACATATTATGTTCTATCAAAGTTATTATTAAAAACTTGCGTTCAGAATTTATTTTTTGTTTCTATTCCTGTATTATTTTTCCAATTTGTAAGACTGATACTGAAATAAAAACAATTAATAATGAAAAAAAAAACATTTCAATCACCCTATTTATATGAATAAAGTAATGGCCGACTAGTCGGCGTATTTTGCCGACTAGTCGCCGACTATAAAAGTGGCCGGATAGTCGGCTTTACCGACTAGTCGCCGATTAGTCGGTACATCCCTAGTAAACTTACATACCTACTTTTGATTTTCTGATCATAAATCTATTAACAGATCTTTACCCTACGGACAATCAAACTTGACACTCGTCCTGTAGAGCCAATCCGGTAGAGTCTCAACAGATTGGCACGTAAATAGGCAAATTGGGCTAATGGTAACGTGCTAGTCTGTTGAGATCCACCCGGACTGGCTTACAGATCGAGCGTCAAGTTTGGTTGTTCGTAAGCTACTTTCTACTCATTTTAGTTGGTTGGCTGACCGAACTAGCAACATCTAATTATTATTTGACTTGAGATTAGACAACTAATTTTTTCATAAACCGGGTGTGTATGAGCAATGAGGAACGATATCATGAGATTAATTGCAAGCAAACATAATGATTATCGATATATTGATACAGATTTATCTAAGATTTTAGAAATCGTCACGACTTTATGAAAGATTGAAAGGTGTATAGCAGGCATTGGACCTTTGAAAATCAGATTACTTATCATTATATATTTCTCATATCATTATTTTTGAGGTAAAAGTAGAAATTATATCATTGATTATACTGAATAAGAGTAAATATTAAACGACAACATGCTCGAGTGTCAGACTAATAGACCAATTCAATAAACTATACACCAGCAGTGGCTAGCTTGCCTATTAAAGCAAGTTACATCACAATAGAGCCACACCCCGAATCGATAAACAATTTTAGTCGATTATTATCGATTATCAGAATGTCAGAGCGATTCGATCGGCACAATTAACACACAAGTCATACTCGATACAAAAGGCCTGTCACTATAGTAGGCGCACAAAGAGACGCGAGTGTCCACGCGTCAATTTGACGTACAACACGTCATTTTGACGTGCGACAAGACGATCGCCGTAATCAATGAAAGGTTGTAGGTTGTAGGTTTTTTTGAGGTACAAAAAACTTGTCTGTAGCCCGGGTTAGGTGTGTTAATTTGTGACAGGACTGCACTCAAAAGATAAGCTGCCAACAATGATAGTAAACATTTCAGTTCATTCAAAAAATTTAAAGGGTACCTACCTGTTCCATTGAAACATTTAATTTAATTTCAGTAATCAACTCGAATAAATCCACTAATTATAATATATCCACCATCTTTAATGACATCGATCAATTTAAAACTAATAACACGTTCATATAAGCACTAATTGTTGTTCTATAATTTGGTGCTTAAGTCATTTCGTTCCGATACCCGAGTGCACACACTTGAAGTGTGAGATGCATACAAATTACAGGACTATCGGCGACCGCCTCGTTTAGTCTGCCCAATACGGCCACTTTGATGCACCTCATTAATGCACTTTTAACGTATTTTATTGACATAGATATAGCGTTAATGTTGTTGTTATAAATTTTAAACGATTCTGTTTAGTCGATTTATGAATTATTCCAATAATGTTTCGGTTGACAGTATCGAGTCAGGTATCTTTGACACATCCCTACTTTTTTTTAATATCTACAATATTCTTTGCAGTTTTTATACTACTTGTTTTCCAGACTAACAATCCATTGACCCTTATCGCAAATATATTGGAATGTTAATGACAAAGGAATGTCA
This sequence comes from Thalpophila matura, assembly GCA_948465475.1. Taxonomy (NCBI): domain Eukaryota; kingdom Metazoa; phylum Arthropoda; class Insecta; order Lepidoptera; family Noctuidae; genus Thalpophila; species Thalpophila matura. The sequence goes on along the minus strand of OX419198.1, from coordinate 5,745,896 downwards.
GTCATATTGTCAGTGTCGTAGTAAATAAACTGGTCGTTGAACTATAACTGAAACCGATCGTGTCAGCTGACTACATAACACTGATGTCTTATGTTACATCTTCGATATTAACTTTACCATTTCCTCAATTTGTGTTCCATTAACTTGGTGTATGAGACATTAATGTTCATTACTGAACAATTGAACATGATCCAGTATAAGCCTCTTTTAGCTTGAGTGGCGAACTTTGGCATACAGTAATTCGGGCTTCTGACTAGTCTCAATGTGTGTCTCTAGTTTTAAGTATGGTCACCCATCCATCGACTGACCACGGCAGGCGAAGCTTAACTTCGCAGATCGTTCAAGCAAGAGCAAGAAGGCAAGCAAGAGATCATTGAAACAGATTCATTTATTTATTATTTATAGGTAATTTTTATTCGTTTTTATTTCGACGAAAAACATAAAAAGTACGATTCCAATATTTTTTGTGTCTGCTAGAAACTATTAGGTAACAAGGCCAGAAAAAATATAATAAGAAAAGAGTGGGGTTCTATTAGTTAATTATTAAATGTACTTCTAACGTATTTTAATCAGTTTAATCTCTTTGATATTGCTTTTAATAACGAACCTAATATGCCTATAATTTGAAATTTATAATAAAACTAAATAATTTACGTAATTGCGCATACGCGTGATTAGCAACAGAGCGAATTTAAAAACGATAAAAAAGTATAACTGTATAGGAAAGAAAATCTGTTTGTACATTAATATTGAATCAATATATTTCCAGTATTTCATGTTGTGTAGTCTACGAGTATAATGCATACCTATTATGCGTGTACAATATAATACTTAGGTACTAAGTAGGTACTAGTAAGTATTGATAGCAAATTAGCAACTACAAAAATATTCAAAATTATTTATTTAAATTATTATGTACATGTTCTTTATTTGGATATTATTTTTGATTTTTGTTTGAAAAAAGTACCTACCTACCTATTATAGAGTGATGATTTGTAGTGTTATCGATATTAACAAGAAAAAATAAATTAAACAAAAGAAGACATTTAATATAATTATGTAATCGATTTAAATAAACCTACAATTTATTGGTAACATTTTATTTTAAATTTTAATAAGCATTCCAAACATTGTTGGTAACTATTTATTTACAGAAAAACACGTATCGTTATGCTCACGTAATGTCCACAGAAAATACATTAAATTAGTCATTTCTGTCGTCATTTTATAATTATACATAAATTTTATAGGTAATATTATTTTCATCTTTCAATATATTGAAAATATAATACATATTAATATAATCTAGTGAAGTATTTTAAAATTATTCTCATTAAGTGAAAAGAATATGAATTGTATTGTAAATATTCAATTTTATTGGTATGTCAACCAGCCCCTAATCGCGTAACACTCGAATTACAGTTGCTTTCCTTTTGACAATTCAACAAAATCCATGGCGCCGTATGTTTCTAAATCCTTATTCAGGATATTTAGCTCAACGCAATGGATGTCGTTGGTGCCAGTGATATACCTACACGTTTTTAAGACATGTGTCGCTAATTGCATGTAAAGTCGGTTCAGCCAGCTAGTTTGTAATAACACGGCACGCAATCCGCGACCACGACCAATCGATTGCTCGAACGTATCGCTCGATGTCTTTATCTTAATACGCTGTATAATTTGGCTATTTAGCGGCTATATTTTATACGTCCATGACAGGCGACTTAATTACTGTTATATTTTTTTTTGAGATTTTTCGTTACCACTGCTGTATCAGTAGCCATTTTTCAGCAACGTTGGTGTCTGTTTCACGTGTAGCCATGGCTCAGTAGACTAATAATTCACGTAGATTCACTCGATTTTAGACCCTACTTATCCCAGCTATAAGGTTCGCTGTTAGTAAATCTAGAGCCAAGTAGTATCAGTATTTTATTAGTTGTTGAGGTCATCTTCGTACTGTCCTCTGATTGCTATATTATTATACGAACTACAGTTTGAGTTCGTGGTATGGTATCTCATAATAATACTAGATGTCAGACTGGGTCATGGCTTTTACTAACCACTGTCAAAGCTCAGACCCTAGATAACAGCCCATCGGCACGTCATTGACAGTACGAGTACAAGCAGTGAATGCCAAGATTTTTTTCATTAATATCTCATCCGATTGTTACATTCTGCTATACCTACTCATAAGTTTTTAAAGTTAAGAATAAGTAGTTTGATTTTGCTTACAAATATGGAGCTACCAAAAGAGCGAAATTATGTAGAAATCTTTGAAAAATTCAAGGATAATAAGATATGTTTTTTTTGGTTCTACCTCATTCGCTTCACCTCTAATCTTTCTCCATTCACCAATAACCTTCACTTACTACATCAACACCCATAGAAACAAAAAAAAACTCCAACAATACCAGCCCATTCAATCGAGTCAACCGAACGAAAATCGAATACAATAATCGATCATATTACATTCATTCATCGAAGATCAGTCTAAACACGGCTCGGGTTAAGCCGTTCTTGTTATACTTTAGTGCTATAAACAAATCCGTTGATATTAAAATATGACCGTGAGAAGGCTGCAGCCATGCGCTGATTGGTGCACTGTTATACAACTTTCAGTCGATGTTTTATTATGCTAAGGAAGTGACAGGGTATATGTAAATTAACGGCTGATTCAACTAAGGTTCGTATGTATGAATGATTCGCGTTTTTGTTTAGAGTGTGGTTTTACTACTTATAACTGGCCACCTCCTTCGGAACTGAGTGTCAAGTGCGACGCTTGATTGGTTGCGGAGAATGGATGCTTCTTCCTGTCTGGTATTTAAAACAAATGGCAATTTTACCTGACCGTGATGATTATAGCCCGTGATGATTATAGCCATGGTAATAATCCCGAAGTCCCTAAAACTGGTCAGGGCCGTATCTAGGTAGGCCAACAAGGGCTCTAGCTCCGGGATCTCCACAAGAAATCGATCGTAGACCACGAGTTGATATTCGCACGTGTCATGCTTAAATACGAAAGTTTGAATATTTTAGTTTACAGTAACGTGGCAACTGATTGGCCGTTTAATATGCAGAGGTTAAAAGGTTAAAGATCGAAGTAGAATGCAAATAAATGAGTGACGTTTTCCATACGCGCGGTAACCAAAACAATTTCTGTAAGAGCATGAGCTCCACTTAATTTAGACTTTTTACGAATTTGTAAATGCTGAAAGCCTTTAATATTGACGTATTTCGTCAAGACGATTTTTACTACCTCCCAAAACATAAAGACCGACCGAAGACCCTAAAACGCGAACATAACATTTCCACTGACGGAGCGAATTCTTCAAAAATAAAGAGAATTTCATCGTCAAATCGAGACGAATCGTCGCAAACGCGAGATGCAATAAGTAAAAAGAGTCGGAATGAGGCCAGCCGGCCGCAAATGACCGGCCGGACTGTGTTAAATTAACGTGCAATATTTTGCTCAAAAACGGCGGCAAGCGTCATGTTTCACGCTGTTTATGACGACCACATACGGGCACGCGTTCGAACCGGCTTAATAAACAGCAAAAGTATGCAACATGTTATGTAAAATACCTAAATAAAAAATGAGAGTTTTTAAATAAATAAAATAAGGGCTGGGGATTTCTATTAGTCAAGCAGAAGTTAATTGTACATTTTTGGGAGTACATAGGTATAAAAAATGTTTGTTAATGAATATTTTTGTACATATTAACTAATAGATAGATACAAAGGATCATATAAAAATATACTTCATTTGTTTTTTTTACGATAAAATGCATATTTTTAATTACAATAGGGAGGAAAAAATCTATTGTAAACATCATTATTTTCATTGTGTGTCAAGGAAAAAAAAACAATCACATTTTAGAATAGTGCATAAATTAGTAGTAGGTATGTACCTATATTTTTTTAAATGTAAAAAATATTCCATAATAAGAGCGTCATCGCTATCTGGATACTAACTTTATTTTCCTGTTTATTAATAAACTTTAAACTTTTCCTCGTAAATATCAGGATATTTTATTTTAAAAAAAAAACATCATTCACATGAGTGAATGACACACTGACAGGAGTCAGTCGTAGAAAATGTTATAGGGATTATGAAAAGGACATGATTTGTTTCAAAAGAAGTTAATATTGACTATATTGATAAAAAAAATATATTACATATTATGTTGTACATACATCATGTTCCGCTACAAGTTAGGGCGAGTGTACACCCGTATGTTGTCAGCGATACAGTGAACGCTCACCTTTCACTGGCGTACGGATTAGGTACGGACCCCTTAACTGAAGAAATTACCTCGAACCCAGGGTCCGGTTTACACTATTCTATATGCTTCAGGTTTGTGTGCGCTTGATTTCCGTGCTCATATATGACTTGTTGGAGGAATTGGTACCTATAAGAAAATATCTTTTTAGTGTTTTTGTATGTACATTTTATTATTTTCATAGTTTACAAATTAAATTTATCATCGCTTGTGTTAATATTTTGGCTTTTTTTATCGGACGGTCAGAAGCACGGAAAAGCGACATCGTTTCATGGTTATACCAAAATGCGCTGCCGAAGTGGGTGTTCCTCGATAGTTACAATCTGGGTGTCTTCAAGTAGCGAGTGAATCGGTTTCTGCTAGACGTGCGTGCTCCATCGTAGACCGAATCGTCGCGCAAAATGACGGTCAAACGCAAGCCTATTATTTATAAAATAAAAAAGTTGCTGTAAAACCTTTGTATTAAATGAACAACCATGCAATTTGTTCAGGGAAGAAGTTATGAAGACAGAAAATACCATTTTATCAATACATGCATTCTCAAAGTTCATCGTAACACTATCAATGCACGTTGTTTACGCCTTACGGGCAGAAGGGCAGAAGCAATTATTTTTTCTCAATTTTGACAACAAAACCACATAAATACCACCGCCCCTTTCACACATTAGACCAACATTAAAAAGGTACATCAATCATTTTAGCAACAATGTCTTGAAGCGAAGATCGAAATGAGTTGCAATTTCGCTCCGCGTAACTCGTGCGCAGCTCCTAATAAATCACTTGGGGTCCTGCAACACTGTTGTGGTCGTAAAGCCGAATGAGACACATAAAATCATCCCGCCGATAATTCGATCGCTTCCCCGAATGATTGCGAACTTGCACAGTGGTAGGCAAGTTTGCACATTTTTGTCCATTCTGTAGAATTTTCAGTCTATTCTGTGGACCAAATAAAAGACTTTATATTTTAGAAGCATGCCGTAAATAAATATTTATTTATTCACTTTCATGGTAAATTGAACACAAAAATCACATGATTTTTAACGTTGAACCTCCGCCCTCTTTTTTTGAATGTCGCTGAAAGTCCATTCTGTGATTTTAAATAGTAAAGTCAAAAATAAGCAAAAGTAGCTCAAGCTCAAGCAGTCAATGGACCAAGCTTGAGCTACTTTCCGAACATACCTATACTATACCTACATAGTATTTTTGCTCATACTCGTTACAGACGTCAAGTTACTCACATACAATGTTCCCTCACTTTTTCTCTTGTCATAAAACTCACTTTCCTTGAACTACAGCTCTATACATCATTTGAATGATTTTAAAAAGTATCTCCAATTTGCGCGTACAGCTATAACCTTCATGACTAACTTACCTACCACTCCCTGATCGTAAAAGCCAATCCGATGATTTACTTCAACTTCAAAAGTGTTCGAACTTCAAATGGACGAATGTGTAAATACGTCACTATTAGAATGACTGACTGTGTCGTTTGATATTTTGTAGCAAGCCTAAGCCTGCCTTTCCAATAGGGATGTGCTCAAGCTAGCTCTGGTGGAAAAGGATTCAAATAAGCTAAGTTTTTTTTCATATCCACTGAAATGAGGGTTGCTAGTGGTGTTAGTAGCTATGCTAAGTACCTACGGAGCAAGGCTGGCTTTCATACCAAACATTATCTTCCTCGCACAGCTAACTCGCGCAAAGCGCAAATTCCTAGCACATCTTACCCGCTCCGCTACGTCACTGTCCTCGCTCTCATTTCTCTATTGCAATAGAAGGCAATTGTCATAACTCTTTATTATTGGGAAACTGAAACCTATTTAAGCTAGTTGGGGTCCGTTCCATCCAGCTATTACTACTACTTACCCTTTCGCAGTGGAAGCTCCGCTTTAGTTTTGGTGGAAACAGACATGTAGTTTCGTAGCTTAGCCCTTGTCCTCGCTCACCGCTTAGCTACCTCGCACACCCTTGGTGAAAAGGCGCCCTAAAAGTTCCTGCAAGTTTGATAAACGTTACTTTCTGAAATTCGTTTTGTTTTCAGTGGTTTATAAAGGTGGCAAATCTAAAAAAGCAGTGCTCGCGAACGTACATATAAAAACTGTGGTTTTGCATGTTGGATATTTCCTAATTTACCGGGCTTAACAGTTACCTAATTTTTAATTCTAACATTAATTTTATACTTAAAAGAAAAAAATATACTTAGTACACACAAATGTATTTGTTGTTGTTGTATGTTTAAATATATACAGTACCTTCGTCTCGGAATGAGATACTACGAGTAATCTCTTCATCTGTTTCAAGCACAGTGGTCAGCGCAACTTATCTTAATGACGTCACGGGTAACTCCCGTTTTAATAAAAATTGTTAAAATAATATTTATATTAATATGTGGCAACGATAATTTGCTTCTTATCATTTCTTACCTACTGGGACTTTTTTTTAAACATAAGTTTTTCTTTTTCCCATTCATAAAACACGTATATAAAAGCATAAACCACTGTGGTGGTTTCAGTAGGTACGCGTTTTTTTTTCCGCAAAATCTGTGTCACGTAAGTATGTAATAGTTTATCATTTTACCGTTTTCAATGTGAAATTAACAATTCTGCGGAATCTGTGGCAAATACGTTTTTGCCTGATTGCGGTTCAAAGCCCAAAATGTTTTTAACCTAATTAGGTATATGGTATTATGTTTTTAATTCGCGTTCCTTTTGTGTACTGAATGACAATCAACATAGTCTTTATAATATTAAATAGGTACATTATTAATGTTTTAATATATTTAACCCACTGCTGCACCAATATTACAGGCTGATTAGTTAGAGCAGAGTGATACTGATCAGATTATGTAGGTATATTTTTGTGGTAATCTTTTTTTAGAGGTCCTAGTGAAAAGAGTTTATTAAATCTGTAGTCGCACATGCGCGCGATGGCCGTTTTGCGCGGATGTGACGCATAATTTCCCTACAGTTTTTTTTCCCTCCGTATCATTGTTATTTTTATTTTTGTGCGTCATATACGCAAATAAATGCTTTTTCTATCTTTCACATAATTTTCTACTGCCAAACAGCATTGCTAGATTCAAAAATAAAATATCGACCTTTTACGAATAAATATTGTATTTTATGCATGTGCATAAAATACAATATTTACCTAATTACTGCACTGTAGATGTCTACAGTGCAGTAATTAGGTACTAGGGGACTATAAAATGGAGACGACTAATCCTATAACCTACGGCACGTGTATACTAATAACTACTGTTGGTTATGATTAATTCATAGGAAATAGCGACTCACGCAAATATAGCAGAGTGTAACTTAGATAATTGCAGGCCACTGTGCCACTAGTGAAATAATACACTGAAAGAAAAGCATTAAGTTCATAAATATAGAATTCCCATAACAACTGTATGGTGTAGAAAAACCGGCCAAATGCGTGTCGGACCACAGTGTAGGGTTGGTAGCAAGGAGTAATGAATTTCAGTTTTCCAACCGCAAATATGAGTTTGTATTTCTTAATTTATTATGAAATACATAATACGGAAAATAGAGGATATTTCAGAAAATTATTATCGTATCTTGTCCAAACCAATAAAATTTTGATCGAAAATGTTTACTAAGTGCTACGAGGATAGGTTTTTCCATTTTTAGGGTTCCGTACCAAAATGGTAAAAAAGGAACCCTTATGGTGCGACTTCGTCTGTCTGTCTGTTTCAGATATTTTGGCGCTAAAACCGTCTTCATTCCACTTGTGCTAACTTTGACTGGGCAGTGAATTCGAGCATTTAGTACTATCTCGTTTTTATATTATTAAGTAGAAGGAAACATCTAATGCTATTTTTGTTATTACCTACCTATAGATAATATGGTACAAATATTTAAAAACGACGTGTTTTTTAATACAATTCGATGTTTATTCGACACAATCAAGTTTTCTCTTCAACCTGTAAAGTTGTCAAAATATAGATATGATGTTGCCAATTCACAGTCGATATTCTATTTGTTCTATTTTGTGCTAGACCTCTTAATTTATATCTTGAACACATAGAGCATTTCACATTAGTCCCTTCGACTCTATGTTGGCTCCCCTGTCTGTCACTCTAATTTAGGTCATGTTATATGTTTTTGTAGATTTATGTATAAAAGTAATGTCTAAAGCCGGGTCTCTTGCGCCCTGTTTTTGTGTTCGACGAACATTGAACGAACGATAAAGTGAACGATAGAGTGAATGATAAACGATTTTGTTCGTTTATCGTTCACAAACATGTTTGCCGAGCCTAGCGGAAAACATCACCGCGTTCGCCTGCGGGGGAATGAATGGAATGAATGAATGACCTCACATTCTTCGGAACTCATTTTGAAATGGCATACCTAGGGTTGCCAACTTTTTTTGAGAAAAATAACTTATTTGGAAGAAAAAAAGGATTTCTCGTATTTAAGTAGGTATGTTTTTATTCAAATAAAAAATAATTGTGTTGGTACTTTTAGCACACGTAATATTTTTTATGTTGTCTTTGAAAGTATCAAGGCTAGTTTGACAACCGAAATTTATATTTAAATAAATAATTAATAACTCGTTTTTTATTTTTATGGACCATTTGTTTCTCTCTTCTCGCCATGTCAGAGATTCGATACCGAAAAAACTCTTTTAGTAAAAGCTGAAGTGGCGGGAACAGAGAGTAAATCAGAAATATATATTTTTTAAATTTGGTAAGCTATCAGATGTATTTGCGCATGTATAGTAAAGTTGAAAATAAAGTATTTTCGCATACTTTATTTTTATGCAAAATTATAAATATCCCACTCCCACTAATCCCACTAATATTATAAATGCGAAAGTTTGTGTGTGTGTGTGTGTGTGTGTATGTTTGTTACTTCTTCACGCTGAAACGGCTGGACGGATTTGGATGAAATTTGGCAAGGAGGTAGCCTGGGACCTAGAATAATACATAGGCTACTTTTTAATCCCGGAAAACGCGGGCGAAGCCGCGGGCGGAAGCTAGTAGAAAATAAAGTAGGATACGTTATTATAAAGTACTAGCTTCCGCCCGCGGCTTCGCCCGCGTTTTTTGGGATAAAAAGTAGCCTATTCTGATTCTATTATGATGTATAAGCTATATTACTGTAAAGTTTCATCAAAATTCGTTCAGTAGTTTTTGCGTGAAAGAGTAACAAATATCCATCCATACATCCATACATCCTCACAAACTTTCACATTTATAATATTAGTAGGATTAGTAGGAAGTAGGATAGGATAGTTGGCAACCCTAGGCATACCTGTCATACATTGTTCGATGTTCTTGTTTAGCAAAACAAAAACGTCGAACATAGCAGGAGACGGGTGAATGAATGATTTAAATTCGTGAACATGTTCGTAAAACAATGTTTTGTTCAAAATTTGGTGCAGGAGACACGCCTTAAGAGTCTAGGACACTAAAAAGTGGTGAACGAGAATTGGTAATGTAAAGTACCGGTCAGTAAGTTGCCGGTCAGACTAAAGCATAAATACATTCTTGCAACCAATTACCATGGTAGTCAGGAGCATAATTCACCATTAATAAGTGTGTGTAACAAGTATAAAGCCGGGTCTCTTGCGCCCTGTTTTTGTGTTCGACGAACATTGAACGAACGATAAAGTGAACGATAGAGTGAACGATAAACGATTTTGTTCGTTTATCGTTCACAAACATGTTTGCCGAGCCTAGCGGAAAACATCACCGCGTTCGCCTGCGGGGGAATGAATGGAATGAATGAATGACCTCACATTCTTCGGAACTCATTTTGAAATGGCATACCTAGGGTTGCCAACTTTTTTTGAGAAAAATAACTTATTTGGAAGAAAAAAAAGGATTTCTCGTATTTAAGTATGTTTTTATTAACATCAAAAAAAAATTGTGTTGGTACTTTTAGCACACGTAATATTTTTTATGTTGTCTTTGAAAGTATCAAGGCTAGTTTGACAACCGAAATTTATATTTAAATAAATAATTAATAACTCGTTTTTTATTTTTATGGACCATTTGTTTCTCTCTTGTCGCCATGTCAGATTCGATACCGAAAAAACTCTTTTAGTGAAAGCTGAAGTAGCGGGAACAGAGAGTAAATCAGAAATATATTTTTTTTAAATTTGGTAAGCTATCAGATGTATTTGCACATTCACATTTATTCACATTCACATTCACATTTATAATATTAGTAGGATTAGTAGGAAGTAGGATAGGATAGTTGGCAACCCTAGGCATACCTGTCATACATTGTTCGATGTTCTTGTTTAGCAAAACAAAAACATCGAACATCGCAGGAGACGCGTGAATGAATGATTTAAATTCGCGAACATGTTCGTAAAACAATGTTTTGTTCAAAATTTCTTGCAGGAGACACGCCTTAACACCCGAGGGATGTCGTCTGGTAAATATGTAGTACCGAGGGTTAATAATCTCTATGGAGACCGTACATTACAAAAGCGTATCCCATATTTACTTAACAATTTACCCGACGGAATCAGGGAAGAAAAAACAAAAAATATATTTAAGAAAAAACTTAAAAAATATCTTTTTTTTTTTTTTTTTTTTTTTTTTAAAAAAAACGTTGCCCCACACTAGGATTTCTCCTGTGTCGTGGGGCGTTTACAAACACAAATTTCACATACACAAACAGCCAGACCTTGTGCAATGCGGGAATCGAACCCGCGACACGTCGCGCAGCAGCCAATCTCTCAGCCACCGCGACAACCGTGCGGTCATCTACTTAGTACACTGCCGTAACATGTATACATACGTAGGTACCTACTTTCCTAATTATTAAATTAGCATTATAAAATTTTCTGCATATTATAGTAACGTCTATATTTAAACTGCGATATTATTATTATATTATTATTGCGATCCAACAGACAAACTATATAATATAGTTTTGTTGGACATTATATTATTTTATAGATCTTAATATGTATCTTTATAATAAATAAATGAAGAGATAAAATGAAAACAAAGCGATGAAATATAATTAATTAACATTTAGGGCCAACATAGCGTCGAAAGGACTTCTTAAATGAAACACTCTGTACCACCCATTTCTAATATTTACTTCAAAACCTCAGACACAACTCATTCACTTATGAGTGACTTTATGACCAATCAATTGTCTCTGTCAGGTCACAACACCAATTAACTCTGACTGCCCCGACCGACTAACGGTGCACATACCTCATTATTTATTGTGCACAAGTTGTGCCCGCAGCCTGCTCTGCTCGCGTCGTAAAATATATTTATCTACTGAAACTTTTAGCCAGAGAACATATTTATAAGTGAAAAAAATGGTGTGGTTGGTCGAATTATAACCGCACTAAAAGAGACGCAACGTTCGTCAACGAAGTTGCGTTTTTAATAATGTATGGATTTATTTATTTGTTGCCCACAGTTTCACTCGTACCCCGTGTGAATTGTGAACTACTGTAAATACTTATACGGACAAAAGTATTCTATTACTTTCCGCAGGATTCGATCTATCTCCTTACAAAACATTAAAATCGGGTCAACCCTAAAATCGCAACATACGCACACACAGACCTACAAACAGAGTTAATTATATTAGTTTAGATTTGGATACATGTATTTGAGGAAGGATATTTGGGTAAAAACGGCGAATAGCCCGTACTACCGACATCAATGATTTTTAAGTAGGTACCTATAAAATATTTCATTTACATTATGTATAGTAAATATTTGTTTGTGGTTCAACGAATGGGGATTGTCCTTCACTTATTAAAATTAATAAGTACCTACCAATTTGTCAGGCGTATGTGACAGAAAAGTTGTGTAGCAACGGCGGGGTTAGTGGTATGTATGTGTATAGAGTGTGTGTAAGGAAGGGAGTAAAAATCAAATCAAATCTTTTTTATTTTTATTTTAATAACAGGCTTCCTTTTGATCGCTATCTCGCCTGATGCGGTCTATGATGGAGCACGCTTGCCTAAAATATCGATACCAATTCACTTGCGACTTGAAAACACACAGATTGTAACAATCGAGGATCACCCGCTCTGGCGGCGTATTCCACTGTTTGGCAGTTCTCACAATGAAGGTGGCATCAAAGCGCTTCGTTCGGGTTTGTGGTCTATCAACCATGATTAAACGTGCTTCTGGCTTTTCGATAGAAAATAGGGCAGGAGGGAATTAGAATGTATTTGTAAACATGACGTGTGATTATGATCATTGGTCATACAGTCTCATAGGATAGAATTCTTAATGTTATAGGTATAGTCAAACCAACATGTTCTACCTAAAGAGGTGAACAATTAAGTAAGCTCAATCAACTGAATTTAAAAGTCATTTGTCAACACTATATGACGACTGATAAATGGAGGGAAGAAAAACAACCCAAATAAGTTTGGATGCGGCATTAGTGGTAGGCTACTGGCTAAGGCTACGTTCAGATCATATAACCGCTTGACGCATGTTGAGTAAACAATAAACATGCATTTGATGCATTTAGATATCTTTCAATAACACACGCGTTACTGTTGTATGCCCAGATACTTATACATACTTAATGCACAAAATATAAAGTATACAAAATAATACTAAGATAACTTCTTTAAAGAGAAGAATTCACAGACTACTATCGGTAATTGTGATGTTCGACATCAATACTATTTTCAATATTATTTCAAGATTTACCGAAAGAATACTTAATGACTTTTACTATTCGTCTCACAACTAGACAACCGGAACATCAATACACACTAATCGAAAGTTCAACACGAAAATCGCGTCGGAAACTTGTCACCAGATATAAGAACAATGAAATCTCAAGGACGGACTAGATGGCAGATAACAAATGGTAAACAAAGTTGCGCACGTGGTCGACATAATTGCTTCGACCGGCGAAAACAAACAATGTACCATTGTCTTTTGTCGCGGTACGGATTCCTACGGGCCGTTCACATTGTGCTCTCATAGGAGAAATGATAATTGGGAGCGGTTTTTTCGACGCGTGTGAATCGATCTTGGTTTTCTCTGGGATTAGTTTGAAGGTCGTTGGGAGGAGCATTAATGTATGCTGTTCAAATAATATCTAATTAAATCCTTGAGGGCGAGCTTACCAATTTGTTTCTAGTATAACTTGAATTCACATCAATATGAGTTGCGATTTTCGAACTAACGTGAGTCGAAGAACTAAAAACGAAACCAATATTTGTGTTGAAATTATAATATAATTTCAACACAAATATTGGTTTCGTTTTTAGTTCTTCTATGTATAATAAAACAAACGACCCTTCATAAAACTAAACAGCGCCACTTACACATCCTAATTTGCATCTACGCTATCGAGAACGATTTGATAGTAAACATCCTCGTATAAAAAAACATTCATGCAGTTGAAGAGAACATTCGTCATTACATTACGTACCTACGTGTTGTCAAGATTAGATATCTTTGCAAACCCACCCTGCTTCGGTGACAATACTTAATTAATATCGTAATTTGTAACGGGATCTATCATTGGCCCAATTTTAATACATGTTATCCATTGATGAATTAGATAACTTAGGTGACCCTTTTGAAAGTAGTAGGTATCGCATAAAATCTCTTCGAAAATAAACCTGTCAAATGCAAAAAAAATGCAAAACACTGAAAACAGAATTTATTAGTTTTTACTGGTTGTTTAGTACCGTAACCTAACCTAACTAATGCAAGAGGGAATATTAAAATAGGTAGTCATTTATCAGGCAAAGGTTACATCATTATACAGTAAAGCCAGCGTGAATAGGACCTATAAAGTTACCTTGTAAAAGCTTGAAGTTTAGTTTACTACACAAGAAGTGTTACGAAAGAGAGAGTTCACACAACGAATAGGACGCTTTAAACACTCAACTGTCAGAACCTATTCCGCTCATATTTTCTCCCGACAATTTACAACCTGTGCGTCTGATAAAACGCATTGTTCTACCGTTCCCATATCATAGTGGAAACACCGTAAGTTAATGTTACCAACACAAAAACAGAAACAAAAAACAAAAGTTCACAATTAGGTGTTGCTACAAAAAAAATCTTTTTATAGCACGGGAGCTGCGCCATTGAAAGTATCAAAGTGGCCGATCGTGGGATCAGCTGATCGCCACATTTGGACCTCTATTGACCTATATTCCGACCTATGACGTCGCCCGACAACAATAGGGCATTGTTCTTTTATATTTGCGCCAACATCAGGAGTTCCTCAAGGCAGTTCATTCACATCTATGTAGCTTTCATTTAAATAGGTTCATTTGGTTTTCGTCATTGTTCCGATCAGCTGTTTTCACGAGATTATATCTCCGTTGATAGGTGAAAGATGGTAACAATGAACTTAGTTGTACGTATTGTTTTATTATTGTTTGCTGTGACGTAGTCTTGTTAAATCTTATTGTTTCTAGGTTGTGATGTAATGGATGTCTTTAGTTCAACTATCGTTCGTTTGACGTTTGTATTAGTAGATTATTTGTTGAACTGTTGTGTTATTGTTGTGGGTTTCAATGTCAAGGTCTGTGTTGTAAGACTGATAGGCGCGCATGCTTTACAGGTGTTTAACGTTATTTTCAGAAACCTTACAATATACCTACCTAATACAATATGCTACAACTTAGTGCTAAGATACCACGCATTGATTGCTTCACTTCCTTTCTAAGAAATTAGGTTATGCAAATTACCTTATCAATTACTCCTAACTTAAAGCTTTGTTCAGTTTTAGTTCTGATGCAATAGAATATTCCTACCTACGATCTACGATAATGTAACGTTTTTACAAATTCATCCATACTCCTAGTCCCAACCTAATAAAACCAAACTGCGCCAATTTCAAACTCCGAACACATTCAAAACTAAAAAAAAAACTCCAAAAATAAAAACGAACCTGTCAGTGGCACTCAGACATACAGCCTACTCGCAATCCGAGGAGGTCGAACCTCATCCATCCTAGAACGGTAGTGAACAAAAAAGTGGAATGAAATGATAAATAGTTGTAGTTAATCCGCTCTTATCGCCTCGTGGCTTCGTCCCGTGCGGTCCAAAAATGAGAGATGGAGCGGCTCGTACAGATAACACTTCTCAGTAATGGATTTCTAGACAGTAGAGTGGTTTAACATTAGGTATTATAAATAATATGACATTGGTAATATTAGGAGTTAAGCGTGCTCCGATTTTTTGTCTGATACTTGTGAAGAATGGTGAAGGCATGTTATAATCATTTTTTGTGTTACTGAGTCAAACTTTAGGTGTTAATTCATACCAAGTCTTGCTTGGTTATGCATTATTTTCCCTTACCTTTTCAGGGCTTCCTTCCTTAATTAATACTTATGTCATATTTTAATGTTAACTATAGGTACCATACCATTCATATAGCATTACATAAATGTTTTTAAAACTACAGATTTGATAATTTAAATCTTTGATCTAACAGAACTCTTTAGACTACTAGGTATTGCTATTCTAAAAAATGATTGATACAGACAGCTCCACGGTTGCGGGTAGGTTATGACAAATGTAGTAAACGTTGAGTTAGCGCGCCCAGCCACCGATGTTCCGATATCGACTAATTGTGTCGGTATGTGTGCTTCACGGACACTAGTGGTGTATTGAATGTCGATATGGAAATCATGCACGATGTTGGTGCTAAGCTAACATCGATAAATAAATGAAAGGTTCATGTTATTGGAAGCACAAAGCTTATCATAAGCATCATGATTCCATTCCCATATATTATGTATAATGTATGAATGTATGATAACAACGTAGAAGAACACAGCTTCTACGAAAAGTCCTGAAGAAAAGTCCAGCCCAAACCTTTGGACTAGAAAACTAAAATTTTACACAGTAGTTCCCTTTATGAAATAGACAAGGCTAAGGCTGAATTTTTAAAAATATCCACGGGATACTAAAGTCCACGTGGGCAAAAGCAAGTATTAGTAAGAATATTATTAACAGGAGAACGATAATTAATTCTCATTTTACCCCTTTCCAAAAGGGCACTGGCAGACGCCCATAGAACGCTGGGCCTCAGATTGTGTAAGTCGGTACAGATATGAAATTAGTTTGGTGTGATCGAGTATTTCAAGAGTATTTAAATTCATTTTTTATTTGTTTTTGTACGTAATTGGGTTAAAGAGAAATATTCTTATTTCTGTCAGTGAGGTTAAGTATGGTGTGAATGATCCAGTGAAGTACAGCCCGACTAATGAGTTCTCAATTCAAAGGTTTTAGTTGCTGTCACCATGATATTCTGTGGAAGCACGCGCCAGCCAGCATGCACCCGTTTTTGTTTTAGTGGTTTTTTCAAAATGTCAATGGCATAATCATTTTATTTCTTATTTATTTCGATTTTTGATTCCAATTCTTAATATCTAAGATAAATTAGGCAAAGAACAATTAAAATATATTTTTATTTTTGGTTAAGCTTTTATTACTGTACCATATCAAGCCTAAAACTGCCGACGTCCTTTGAATAAGTATATTATAACTTTACATAGAGCAACTTTCACAATATTAATTACCTGAACAACTTAATCAATCAATCATCTTGACCTATCGCAAGCCATGGACGTTTTGAAACCGTTGGACATTTTAGGAATTAAACATTCTAAACCTGAACGCATTACTGGACATTGCAGTTTGCATTGCTTCTCCCAAGTTGCGCCACCACCTTAATCAGTCTGCCCCTGGCTGTCTTTTTAGATCCTCGGTCCTTTTCTCCAGAATAACTATCGATACAAAAACAATCGACTAATTCCTTCCCCAATCGTTATTTGTCGACGGTATCGCTCGCCTACCGCGTATCCATCACAAGCACACAGCTTCGCTAGAGACGTTTAATAAGATAAACGCGCTACCTTATTAACTGTGCCGTTCGATCATTTGTAATAGAGGAATGTGATTTGTTAGTCGACTATATTGTAATTGATTACAGTGTTGCCATTTTTGTGTTGAGAGGTTGGTACTTTTTGTTGTATTGATTTTGTGGGTTGCCATAATTAGTTTTGAATTTCGTAGATTTATTATGAAGTGAAAAAACTGTTGGTCATAATTAATGACTGTTTAATATCGTGACCATTATAATAGGCGTATGACGTTCATAATCACAATAATTAGATTAATTGTACTAAGCCATAATTAATAAGACAGTATAAAAACTGATTCATCATTAGAAGCATTAAGAGTTCAAGACCTAGTTTTATTACTAGTAATAAATCTACCTAGGTCTCTTTTAGAAGAGAATTAGGGGCGACGCAGACGACAGACTTTTTGTGCGATCGTTTGTGCCGCGCTTTGCAGCGCTCGAACAATATATTCAATAAGATTCGCAGATTGGTCGAGCGCAGCACAGCGCTGCAGACTCGATCGCACAAAAAAACTGTCGTCTGCGTCGCCCCTTACAAGCATTAAGAGTTCAAGACATGTAATAATATATAAAATCGTCGGAAAACGTTATCGGTACTATAGTACCGATAACTTTATCCGACGATTTTCCCAATTTATTCAGTATCCGGTGGTTTAACTATCTTACATTTTAGTATGAGTGTTTTTGTAAAAAATCAAATATTCGTTACTAAAAAGCACAGATAATATAATACTATACGTACAGATGCCTCATCTTATACAAATAAATGTGACCGATTTAGCGCGGGCTATCTTCGGGCTATACATTTTTCCGTGCTTAAAGGATTTTTCAAAATTTGAACAAATATTTTTCATGATGGATTTTTTCATGTTCTCAATTTTACGCAAACTTCAATAACAAATCGATACATATAACGCCATCTATTATGAGTTATTTCAACAAATGTTCCTTTGTTCCCGATGAGACCCCATGCTAAAAAGTAATAATACGTCTAATTCGGCACAGTGCGCTCCTTGATAGGCGAGTCGTATTGCTCGGTGGACGTACCTATGTCGCATTGCTTGAGCTCAGCGCAGAACACTCAAGCTATACCACCCAGATCACTCAAGGCCGTTGGCACTTAGTAGCGCCTTAAGTCTCTGCTATTAACGTCCTTAGTAACAAATTCTCGGTATTTACACCTTTTTCCCCCTAGTCCACTTTTAGCATGGAAACAAGACATTATTCCCGACTTATCACTGACGCAGATACACACCCTAGTTCTCATTGTCACTGACGCATGAGTCAGCAGTCACTATCAGCCAATGACGACATGGCTCGCGCGCCTCTCGGTACGTCATTCGGGAATCGACCAATAAGCGCGCGTGAAAGTGCGTCAAGCGATGTTTAGAACAGTTATCCTATGAGTCTACGTTGTTTATAGTTATTTAATTGAAGCTGTGAAAGGGCCCTATTAGTTTTATTTTATTATAGGTATTGAGCGTTTAAAGAATTATCGTCTCTTTTCTCTTCTACTCAAAGCAACTTATTCCGTGAGCGTTTTGAAAAACCCGGCATTATTTCTTATCTACATCATAAAGGAAACCTCTGTGCAAAATTTCAGCTTTCTAGGTCCAAGGGTTTGGGCTGGGCCTGAGTCTAGTCAGTAAGTGAGTCAGGACTTTTGTTTTAATTTACTAGTTACCTTATTCATAAATCTTTATAAAAAATCCAAACTCGTTTACTTTTTCATACAACTCCGATCTTTTTCATACCTCTACAAAAACAAAATCATCTTAACCAGATCAACAAACATCATATCGATATCAAAACGAAATCTAAATAAACGATACAAGTCTGGCAGTATCCCGCCAATAAATCCATTAATACGAGAACACCTGAGCATGACTATCGGTTTCTGCCGACCCCCGGGACGTTTACACATTGGGCCATGATGATGAAGATAGCATACACTATGGGCCATTGCAATTTGCAATTGAGTATATTGCAACATTACCTCATTTAACTTTAGAATGTCATGTTTCCTAAAACCTTTTAGGAGAGCTGTGGCATGTCACCTCTCTCGCTCGCACAGAATCATTATTTTTATGAACGTTACCTATCTAAATAAAAAGATGCATTTTTGAAAAATATAATCACCTAGCGAAATATAAAATAATATTAATTTAACAGGTAAATAATTAAAATACATTTGTACTGTGATATTCGTTCGTCTGTCGTACTTGACAGACACAAATAAACTCAGCTCAAAAACTATTAGGTATGATCTGTTTTTGAGATGAGTTATGGTTCTATGCGAGCGAAATTCAAGTTCTAATTCAATTCGACCGTCTCGTCTCAGAATAGAGTATCGAACAGGGATCAAACCCAGTACCTACTTTACGCTCAGCAGTCGTGCTTGCGACCACTAGACCGACGAGGCAGTCTCTTAGACTTAGGTAGACGATGGTCATCAACATTAAATTCGATATCGTTACATAGTGTGATCCATCCATCCTACTTAGGTAGGTACGTACCATTTTTCTCTGAACATCGTACCAACATTGGACCCAGTCCTACACAAATCATTCTCCTTGATAGGTTTAAAACAAGATTCTAACAGTATTGGACCAATGTTCACTGGTTTGGCCCAACACGTCAAACCAGCATTACAAAGCGCTTTTACGCTGACGTATCGATAATATGAATTAACTTTTTTTCTCTAACCTTTTTGTTATGGTAATCTAGTGAAAATGTTAATGAAATATAAAAGAAAGAACGTCCGTCTGTCTTCTAAGAAGATCGGAATATCTAATGTGTTTTATTAAATTTTAGTTTATGCGTTGTCATGGCAACCGACTCGTTATAAGTCAGAGATCTACCCGTAACTTTAACCACTGATTAATAAATAAACCTATAACTATCCTTGCCATTTGTATGACAATGAAAAGAGCTGACAATTGACTCAGAGCCGTTAATCATCGTCTATAAGGGGGCTAGTACGTATCTACTGGGTAAAATGAGTTTTGGGGGGCGCAAAATCAAATCTTCTCCTGGGCGCTCATGACCTTAGCTACGACACTGTCTACTAAGCACAATTCGTGTCGAAAATGTCGAAAATGATCGTATTTCGCTTCACATGGTTATGTCTATAACTTTAATTACCGTTAATGTAAATAACATCATCCTGCAATTGTCCACTGTTGGTTAACGAGCCCGATGGTTACATCATTTAAAATAATAAAAGAATAAAGCGAAGTGCTAACCAACTTATTTTTATAAAATAAATGGAGGAAAACTGATTTTTATTACGCACCAGTGACTACAAAAGAACAGTTAGGTACCCATCTATTTATTAAATGGAGCATAAATCATAATTAACTTATAGGTTTTACAAACCTTAAGCAAAGTTAAGATATAATCCTTCACTTTATTACAAGACATTTTTTTAAATGGAGCTGTTCTAATTTTGAAACACAGTCGCAATGACAAGCTTAAATTACTGCTTTACCAATAGATTTCGTCAAAATACTAGTGACCGTTCCACGTAAGAATTCCCCTAGAAGTTATGTTGGCTGCCCTGAATCTCAATTAATTACAACGTTTTTAACGGTGTTGGAAGTTTTCTTTCAGCACCAATTCACTGTCATCACTTTTTAACGTCCTAAATATTATTATAAAACATAAATCTACAAAAAACACAAAACGATATGACCTAAATAGGAATGACAAGCAGGGGAGCCAACATAACTTCTAGGGGAATTCTTACGTGGAACGGTCTCTACCTCACATTGAACGTTTTGCATACTTCCAACAAAATATTCAAAAAGAGTTCTTAACACAGGACCTACAGCTTTAAAATCAGGTGTAACGCTTTAAGTAGCCAGTGTATATACGTATATACGTGAAACATGTACAAAAAATACAGCATTGGGTATGCATTGAGATCGACCCGCGCTCCGGTTACAGTACTGTTTTACTTGCATTTCACTTGCGAGGTACAATCGTCGACAAACTTTGATCGAATTACATAATAATGATTGGGTTTGACCGTTTGGCTTTTAGCACGAATTTGGATATGACTAAGGTCGTGTAACGTACGTCATGCTGAGACTTAACCACATCTGGGTCAAATTATTTAGTTAGGTAACAACGGGAACTCTACTGCCTCATCTAATCTCACCGTGACATTCTCCTTCGAACGTTCGCAAACAAATTGGCAGTTCTCGCGGTGTATTGGTACACAATGGATGGACAGGCTGGTTGGAGCTGAGTCTTTGTGATTGGCTTATAGCTTACACACACAATCAACTTCACCCGTCAATTTGCATGACGCTTGACGCTTGATCCAATTAGTAGTTTGTACGTTCCACTGTCATAGAGAAATGAGATCTACACATAATCAATTTTAATTGGAGAAGCCTACATTTCTGCGAATTATCGAGCTGTGACAACGGGAAACTCGCTGGTTGGAGCCGAGTTGTTGCGATTGGTGGAGAACCTCCTAAAATATCAATAGGTACGACTTGATTGAAATAAAAGTTCTTAAAGGGTAGAATACAATGATATGTAAACCATAGATACGTTTTCCGCGATCTAAAATGGCGACAAAAAAGTAAGGTAATTGCCCACCATTCATTTAATCATGCACCAACTAGTTTCTTGGCTGAACGTTATTTCGTGCAACATTTTGCGAAAAAAAAACCTACTAAACAAGAGGTAGGTATGCTAAGTAAGGCATTCGTTTTCTTTCCCTTTTTTGCACATATGCACTGATATGTAGCTATTTTGCTATTTAAAGTATTTGCGCCATTTTTTAGTACAGTGATGTTGGTGTATGACGTGTCTTATATATAATACGTCATTGGTAGAATAGGCATATTGTGGGTACTATGATTTTAATTTTTTCACTGTTTTGCTATAAACTGCTACAAGAATTAAAATAAGATACACCACGATTTTTGATTATATAAATCAATTTAGTTGAATAATAATTATTAAAATGATTATTTTAATTAGACGAATAAACAACGATCCATGAACTACAAGTTTGGATGACGGAAAAACAATCCAAGAAAAACATGATAAATGCATCAATCTGTGCAATGTGCAACGTTCTAAATTTGAATCGAATTTGGAAGCATGAAATGGCCAGTGACGAAAGATTGCCAGTACTAGTACTAAGTAATGAAATTATGATGAAGAAGGATTACTTCGTCACAATCTTGAGCTGTTGCGATCACGTCATGAGATCCGTTAAACGCGATGATTGATAACCTTGTTCTTATTCATCAATTTAACCTTTTGCAACTATGTTAGGGTCGGCTGCCAGTCTAATCGGATGTCACTGAATACCTATTAACAACTTCTAAATGACACAGCTAAAAGCAGTGGGGTCAAATAACATCAGTTATTTTATTAAACGTTTTTCATGAAACCAACTGTTTGAAAAACAATGGAGCCTAATTGATTTAAGGCACGGCACACAATTATCAAAGCTCTAGACAATTGTATTAATTGCATTCGCTGCGTTAAACGCATTGCGATTAATGCGCACAATTTTGTTACTCATAAAGCAATTACTACGCATCTGCGTTCAACGTAAAAATCAATGCATAGTACTTAATTGCTTTAACTACACTAATGTACACTAATATCATAAAGTGAAAAGATACGTTTTTTTTTTGTTTGAAATGTATAAACTCAAAAACTACTGGACGGATTTAAAAAATTCTTTGACTAGTAGAAAGCTGTAACTTTCTTAGTAACATAGGCTACTTTTTATTCTAAAAAAAAGCACAGTTTCTGTGAATCACGAAGACGAAGTCGCGGGTAGTGCCTACGTTATAAAATAGGGCGCGACAGTGACAATAATGAATAAAGAATAAAGAAAATATAATAATAAAAAAATATAACAATAATAATAAAAAAATAAAGAAACAGACAATTCCAGCATTAGAGGTTGAGCAAATTTTGAAGTCATTTTTATATTTTGATTATTGAAAAGGTTTTTATTTTGTAGGCTTTATTGCCTTTATCGCATAAATAACAGTGTTATCTTTTAATAAAGTATACAAGTTTGTGTTCGTATGTACCTCATAAGGCTGGCCGGGTGCTATGGTGGTGGAAAAATCGTTAGCCTCGCACGTAACCGCAAGCGAGCGCGAGCGCATGGCGCGATAGCAGAACAAACTTATTTATTTTATTATTGTATATTAATTAATAATAATTTTGTTTGCATTTTTTACGTGTTTTAGAAAGAAAATAATCCGCGTGCGATAGGTAACGTTTAGGTATTTTCTAGAAAAGACGAATTTGAGTGAACCATGGGGAATTAGATATTTTCAATATTTTACGTTCAACGATTGTTTCTTGAAAACTTTTTATTACGATTGCAATCATACAAAATATTCGTCGCTTATTTTGTCGCAATCCGCAAAACGGCCTTTCATATCTCTAAAAATAAACGTCACATCAGCACAAAGTACAAAAATACCTCAGAAAAATACCAATACTTTATACTTCGTCTGCTGTCGGTACCCAAGCAATAAAGTTGAGTGAAGTCACATAAAACCTTTATGTGATTTACTATGTACTTAATACGACCAAACGCTCGCGTGTACCTCTGACTGAGATCAAATTTTCAAAGAAATACACAATTTTGATTTTCGCTTGAGGACTATTAAGTTTGTTATGGGTTATAGCTCAGATCATAGAAACAAGGAGATATGCCATCATAGCAAATTAGTACCGGAACAACTGATGCCACTTTTAGTACATTTTTCGACACAATTACGCGCATAATTAAGCGCTCCTTGTGAATAAAAAGATCTCCCACGCATTGAACATTCCGCACACCCTCAATCTAACACTGTTAATCGTCACTCAACACTAGCACTAAACTAAAACACTGTATTTATATCATCGATCGTGTTCGGTTCGTCGCCAGCGCGTACGTTTTTAATATGAGCAATTTGCTCAAGATCAGGCATCAAGTTCGATAGGGCCTTGGCACATCTCCTTGTTTCTATGATCTGAGGGTTATAGGTACATAACTTCATCTGCCTAGCCTTTTCCCAAATTATATTGGGGTCGGCATCCAGTCTAACTAGTTTTGGCTGAATATCAATATTTTACGCGGAGCGACTGCCATCTGACCTCCACAACCCAATTAATGGGTAATACCGGTATTCGAATGTTAGACCAGCTGTCAGACTTTTAGGGCTTCTGACTACCCGTAACGATTGTCAAAGATATTCCAATGACAACCGGGACCGACTGCTTAACGTGCTCTCCGAGGCACGGAGGGGTCTCGATGTGTAAAGAACGGTCACCCATCCAAGGACTGACCGCGGCAAGCGCAGCTTAACCTCGCAGATCGATCGATCAGCGCGGCCATCATTTAGCCACGAGCCCCTATAGGTACATAACTTAGCCATCATAATTTGTTAGGAGTAGGAAGTGTGTATGGATCGAACGTATTTAAGAATTAAGTAAATTATGTTTCGTGTTTTCCTAACGTTGGCGTCTAGGAAATAATATTAAAGGCGAACGAAAACATCGTCACACCGTAAACACTATACTGTATTCAACTTCCCCTGAGACAAAACATAAACAACGAAGGTCTAACCAGACCGAATTCAAAATCATGTCTTGTACTGTAAATCGTTAATGTTCGTGGTTCATCTTAACTTATCAGTATAATAATTGCTGCTTAGATTGTTATTATAATGACAAGTTAACTGTTAAGTTGAAATAAAACGAAGGCTTTTACAAACCAACATAACTTTGGATAAGTATAGAGCCAGTAGGTAAATGCGAATAATGACGATGTTGATGAAGAATATAACCCTATGAACTACATCGTCACATATCCTACCCTGTTCCCCAACTAGGTCGGCTTCCATCCTAACGGCTGAATATCAATATTTTACGTGGAGTTGACCATGGGTCTCCACAACCCTATATTTTAAACTTAAACCGATTTTTAGACTTTCCGGCTTCTACCCGCAACGATTGTCATACGTATAAGTTAATTTTATGTTAATTATACGTAACAGGCTTATTCTTCAAATAAATCATAATAAAAGTCTTACAGTATTAGTCTAACCCTAAGCTTTTTGTCGCTTCATACATTTTTGTCGCTGCGCGTGCGACGTGACAGCCGGGGCAGTCAGGGCGGGCGCCGCGCCTCTCCGTAAATTGAATATGTTAAAGCGTTTTTTGTTACGATTGTACTGGTGATGACGGAGTTTGATGGTTCGCTTATTATCTATACTTCTATACTAATATTATAAAGAGAAAAGATTTGTTTGTTTGTTTGTACCAAATAGGCTCCGAAACTATTGGACCGATTTTAAAAATTCTTTCACTAATAGAAAGATACATTATCACTGAGTAACATAGGCTACTTTTTATTCCGAAAAAATGCACAGTTCCTGTGGGACACGCAGACGAAGTCACGGGCGAAGTGCTAGTATTAAATTAAAATTGTTTGTTTGTATTTCATACTAGCTTTTGTCCGCGACTCTGTCCGCGTGTACTACTGCGTGGAATACCGCGTGAATACTAAAGTATCCCGTGGGAATCGAAAAATGTCGTATCTTCTGTACCCTGCAAGATATCGAAATGAAACATGTACACGAAAATTAAGGTTAAAATTCCTGTTTTAAACTCCAACATTTTCATTAAAATCTGTTGAGCTTTTTCGGAGCTTATTGAGACAAACTTTCAGACAGACATTTAATATTTAACTGAGATACTGCACAGAAATCTCGATGTTTTGACATGTCACCACATCAGTAGGTATAGTAGCTCCTACTTTGCACTCGTGCAAAGTAGGGTCACAAGTTCATCCTGGTATATGACTCGGCTGACAGATTAGCTATCGCAGTTGGTTTTTAACAGACAGAAGAAGGCTGCCTTTTTCTGCCCCTTCATTACACTCTCAAAACATAAGTATCCCAGCATCTACACTATACCTTATTATTTTTAATTTCATTCAAAATTTCTAACCAAGTTATGCTTGTAACCGCGACAGTACCCTACGAGGTAGGTACACACCTCAGATCATAGAAACAAGGGAGATGTGCCAAGGCGCTATTGAGCTTGACGCTTTCGTATATAAAAAGTACACGCTGGCGACGAACCGAACACGATCGATGATATAAATACAGTGTTTTAGTTTAGTGCTAGTGTTGAGTGACGATTAACAGTGTTAGATTGAGGGTATGCGGAATTTTTTATGTGTGGGAGATCTTTATATTCACGAAGGGCGCTTGTAATTGTGTTGAAAAATGTACTAAAAGTGGTGACAGTTGTTCCCGTACTAATTTGATATGATGGCATATCTCCTTGTTTCTATGATCTGAGGTACACACTGTAGCCGCCCACAGACAAAGATGATTCGTGGTTTCTCCGCGCATTATAATCGATAGTCGCAGGAAATTGGGGCTACGATCACAATTATTGCTTTCACGTAAGTTAATACCACAGATTTGTTCTACGGTTTAGGTAATAGACTAATCTTTACTATCGGTAATCGAGTTCATTTTTAGTGTACTTGTAAATGTTTTCCCAAACTGGGATGTATACCTACAGCTTCAACAATTGACATGCTTTCAGCCAGGAATTTTGAATACTCCCATCCCTGACAAGTCCAAATAAAGTCACGGGCTACAGTAGATAGGTATAGAAACTAGAAAAGGCCCTAGAAGGGGAAATACAATCACGTCTACGCAACAAACCTATAAATTTAACCGCACTGCCGCACAACACCATTTAAATTAATTACATACACAGAAAATGTTGTACGTCAATAGCACCTATCTACGCAAATATGCTACGCGCTGCTCTAGGGTTAAATGTTCGTACGCTAATTAACACGAACAGGACTTGTTTTAACACCCATGTACGAGGTTCTACGCACTTGACCTGTAGCACCTCTACTACGAGAGATTAGCTCTACGTAGAGCTCTCATAGAGCACTTTAAGCTACGAAATCTTGTAGCAAGGGCATTACACGTGGAATTTTAATTTTGGTAGATTAATTTCCGATATCTTACAAGTCACCACAGCATAGAAATTTTAATTCCAATTTACAATATTGCCTTGAACTACGTTTATTGCCTGAATAAAGTATAATATCCTATTTAGACTAAATTACTAATATAAAGAGGTAAAGTTTTTACGAGTATGTATGAGGTAATCTCTTGAATTACTGATCCGATTCTGAAAATTCTTTCACCAATAGGAACGTAATATCCATGAGTGCATGGTGTACCCTGAGAGGTATGGTGGTAGTTTTTCTCTGGATAAGCTTAGGTATACTAGGGTTGCCAGCTGTTCTGTTTCCCTGCTTTTTGGGATAGTTTTTAATTAGCTGGTATATGACGCGAGTTAGCGACGCACTATTTCTAACTGTTCTACTCTTAACTACTGCTCTTATACTACGTCCTGTTTTTAAACATGTGTTTAAACCAGGACCAGGACCTATGTATATTTACCAGGACATATGTATGTCCTGGTATTTCCACGTTCAAATTCGGGTTTTCAAAATTTGGGGATACCAAGCCTAGCTTATACTAAACTCGCAGGAATAGAAGACCCATAACTAAACCACACAGATTAGTCATGCTACAATCAATAAATTGATAACCCTAAGATCTCGAAACAGCTGAATGAATCAGATGTTGCTCCATCAATGCAGACAGACGTGACCTCTATTACGTAAGGCTTAAAGGTAAGAATGCGGTGCAATCAATCAAATTATCTGCAAGCACACAAGGAGACAATATAAATGAAATGAACCGGTACTTTTTAGTATAAACTTAGCTTAGCTTTTGATTAAACTTTAGTTCCTTATCGTTTGTGCCGTTAAGAATCAAGCGTAGGAAGTATTATCACGTAACTAGGAAAGAGAAAAATACAATTTTCAGAATAGCGAATTCTACAGAAAAAAAAGTTAAAACCACCTTCAAAAAGATCACAATAATGTTGTGGAAACAGTTTTGAAAATCGATGCAATCGATGAAATGCATTGATTTTTGGTTTGATTCGTCACCGACTTCCGAAACTGTAGACAAAGTAGGTACTTACTTAACCTAAATACCTACCGTATATTTAAGCTGGTTAAAAAGCTACTAAATCAAAGTTATCAAAATTACTAAAAGAATGAAAAAAGAAGTCAGTTAAAAACTGTGTAATATAATTAATTTCACTTAGGTATCCCATAGTGAACTTCAAAAATAAAGAAACATCAAGAAATATTCTTCTGAGAACGGACTCTTTTTAGAAAATGAAAGATAGCCTACATAGTACGTAATTCAGTTATTTAGAAAATACAAAAGAAAAAAATATTTCATATTTCCAACTGTAAGTTTTTGTAATATCGCCTGATTAATTTCAACATTTTTTTTTACATATCCACGACAAACTACTCAACTTATTTTCCAATCAAACAAACAACCAACAAAACCCATCAAATTAATAACCACAAACTTTTTGCCCAACACAACACTCCACAACTCCACAGTGCAAGTGTAAATATAATTTAGTTCTGTAATTGTGAGCCCAGTCGATCACGTCGATACTGATGATAAATGATGTCACGTCACCCCTGGTGTCGGTGACCACACCAACTCGTTTTTAAAAGTCAACTGATCAGTTCATTCACCAGTAACTAGAGATAGATGGTTATTGAAATATTGTTAGGTATTATTATTTATTAATAGTGTTTGTGTGGTCGTTGTAGCTGGTTTGGGATGACAGATGTATAGGTTAAGCGAACGATAGCTCTTGATATTTATGCGTATTTTTTTGGCGCATAACAGTGTTTTAATTGAGTACTCTGTTGGATTTAATCAGACTTTTGTTCCAATTAAATCTTCAATTCTTTGTTGAAAATTGCTGTAAGTGATTGATATTTTTGAAAGTAGGTGAGTTTTAGAACAATTTATGTGATAGTAAGATGGCTTCAGGCACTCATTAGACCATAGCATTTGCTTAGCAGCAGCTGATTGCTTGAAACCTTGTTTCTATGCTCAGATCATAGAAACAAGGAGATATGCCATCATAGCAAATATTAGTACGGGAACAACTGATGCCACTTTTAGTACATTTTTCGACACAATTACGCGCATAATTAAGCGCTCCTTGTGAATAAAAAGATCTCCCACGCATTGAACATACCGCACACCCTCAATCTAACACTGTTAATCGTCACTCAACACTAGCACTAAACTAAAACACTGTATTTATACCATCGATCGTGTTCGGTTCGTCGCCAGCGCGTACGTTTTTAATATGAGCAAATTGCTCAAGATCTGGCATCAAGCTCGATAGCGCCTTGGCACATCTCCTTGTTTCTATGATCTGAGTTTCTATGTGTTATTTTGTATTATCTATATATATAAAATGAATTGCTGTTATTTTAGTCTCGCTAAAACTCAAGAACGGCTGGACCGATTGACTCGAAACTTTGTACAGTTGTTATAGGGAAGCCAGGGAAGGTTTAAAAGCTGAGCATTGCAACGCACAGCTAGTAATATTATAAAATCACACATACCCTAAAATCTTTATACCTAGCTAGAAGGATACAATTTCAAAAAAATCCCTGCTTAGTGCATTTCAAGGGTACATACTCAAAGATTATGGAAATCTAAAGGAGTAAAGGTGCGGTTAAACGGGCTAGTTTTTTTTTATCAAATTCTTGCTGCAATTGTACCTATAGCCGTGAGTTGAGAACTATATCGTGAAACTCAGTAGTATAATTGCCGCAATCTTGGTATTATAGCTCGTCAATATTGCAATGAAATTAAATGATGGTACATGTTCTACTGAGTTGTACGATGTAGATCTCAACTCACAGCTATACAATTGCAGCAAGAAATTGTCAATAATTAGCCCGTTTAACCGCACCTTAAGAGAGTTTGTCGCTCTCCATTCAGGAATTGTAAATAACTAGCACTTCGCGCGCGACTTCGTCCGCGTGTCCCACAGGAGCTGTGCATTTTTCGGGATAAAAAGTAGCCTATGTTACTCAGTGATAATGTAGCTTTCTATTAGTGAAAGAATTTTTAAAATCGGTTCAGTAGTTTCGGAGCCTATTCGGTACAAACAAACAAACAAACAAACAAAAAAATCTTTCCTCTTTATAATATTATAGTATAGAAGTATATATTAAAAATCATGTGTAGTAGGTAGAATACATATAATCATTAGAACGTACTGCCTAGTGGGAATGATTTGTATTTTTCCTATAATATAAATAATATAATGGCATCGGTGTCCTTCGGCGTTCGCGGTTGATTTCACATATCGCGGGGTACGGACCATGGCGATGTACAGGAAGTTTCCATTACACTGTATTTGACAAAAAGGTTTAATTACGTTTTTTATACTACTTAAAAGCTTGCTAACTATAAAATTACTTAGTCATCCTATTACTTAATGTGGTATTGAATACTCTTAAATCGTTTTGAGCTCTTGTCAAATCGTATCAAAATCTATGTTCTAGTTTTTAGAACTTTTCTGACTGGACACAAATAGTTTTAATTTTGTTATTGGTGCGTGTATTGGTTGATGACTTTTCTCCATGTAGAGCGAGGAAAAGGTCAAAAATAAAAGATTGCTAAAATCACAGCCCTTCCTTTTGGCTTTGTCAAAGTCGGGTAAAAGAAAAATATTTGGGCTTTGTTTAGTTATATGAATATTGTGAAACGTTGATAAATAAAGATACATACATTGACAAAAAAAATGTTTAAGAGGTAACAATTAACAATCCGATTTTAGTAATCCAAGCAACTAACCGCCTTACTTATAAAATAAACGCCTCCTAATTAAACCACTGATTAAATATACAACTACCCTTGTCATTTGTATGACAATGAATAGAGATGACAATTGACATAAGAGCTGTTTAATTGAATCACCGTTTATAATTATGGGGGTTAGTTGCAAAGCTTTTAGTAATATTATGACAATATCTTCTTAGGTTCGTTTAAAATCAGCCTGTACATAGGTGTGACACAGCCGGGCGCGGTCGCGGTGACCCATGTCGAGCGTGACCTTCGAATGTGTCGTCTGAACGTAATACGTCAACATCAGATGACGGCCCAAAATGTTCTGATTTTAAACGCAACTAGCCATCTGTCGTACGAACTTTTAGGGATCCAGATATCAGATTTTCATTTCAGATGAATAAACTACGAATTGTCGCTGAAACATCTGGGCCGTACCGTACTACAAAAAAGATAAACATTTTGTTAAATACGAATGATGCGAAAAATAATAGGCACTTGTTTTAGCACTAACTTGTCTAAAATAAGTGTGTTTATTATTTTTGGTATCATTCGTGTTCCACAGATGTTTATCTTTTTTGTGGTAGGGCCCTAAATGTTTGCAACTTTGGTCAGTCATTACGTCAATACCTACTTTAAAAATTAAAATATGTCAACATTGGCAATCCTCTAAAATACGTAAGAAACTACAAAATGAACTATAATAAAAATCTCAGCAAGCACCAAAAACGACGTAACCCGAAGTGGCCCGAGCTTGTCCGAAGGCGCGTCACGGGTGGGCGGCCGCGCTAATTGTCTGCGCCGCGACCCGTGACTACAGTTATCCACGGGAGCGCCCCAGCCGTGTGATAACCTACGTATTGGTATCGAAGAGGGTACCGTTTTTGTATATGCAGATTGGACATGATTTATTTCAGAATGACACGCTAGGCGAAAAATGTAGTAAGAATCGGTACCTACACGCTCAATATTCAGTTGAAGAAAACGTGTGAGGTGTGATCCTTCTAGGTTTTAAGGTTTAGGCGCAAAACGCCTGATTCGCAAAACGTCCGATGAGGAAAAAAGATCCGATTCGTAAAAAGTCCTTCGTAAGTCGCATTTGCTAATCGAACTTTTTGCGAATCGGACGTTTATTATTATAGTGATAAGAAAGTTTTGTCCTATTCTCAAATTATTCGATTCGCAAAACGTCTAATTTTCATAACATAGGTACGAGTACTGTCCGCTTCTCACAATGTCCTACACTTATGGGTTAAAAAGTCGATGGTCCGAAGTTTGACTTCCGCCATCTCCAAGTCAAACAAACTTCTTTCCAAAACCTCTTACGTTTCCGTGATTTTCAAGTCAAAAACAATTTCCTTTTTTAGCCCGTTTTAGCCCGAACTTGTCTCTCTCTAATCACACAATGCTGGTTTTTGGGAGTTTTAGATGCAATTTGGTCTTCCGCATTCAAAGTTCTTATTTTGTATTCAAAGTTTCGTGGCTTTTCTTTTCTTTGGCAAAGCCTAAGCTGATTATTGCGCATTATCTTACGTCTTTCCAGCCCAGTCCAGGGAATTCAGCAATCTGAAACAAAAACGTTTACCAAGTAGGTACGGTATATCTTACTAGTCAATTTTAGACATTAACGTCTAATCTGTCGAAACAAAATGGCGTCTTAACGCTTCGTCACCTTCCGCCAAACCGTTCGGATACATGTCCAAATAACAAAGAGGTGTAACGAGGCCGGACGGCGGCAGTTAACCGGCAAAATTCAAATTTCTATCAGAATAGCCGCCGAGAGGAACGAGCAATATCCGTTCTAATTTCGCAACACTACACATCCAAAATGGTAAGCGTTGGTGCGTTTCCGAACGCAATTCGAATAGGATACACGGTGTGAAAATTAATCACCCGGTGAACTGACCTCTTTGCTGTTTCTCTCTTTTTTCCACTACAGTAAGCTAACCCATAATAAATTTCTATAATGACATGGGAATTGCAAAAAAATAGACACTAACATCAACATATATTGCCGTAGATACATATAAACTTTTAATTAAATGCTGACAAATAAGCGATTCTCGCTATTCTGTCTATTAAAATACACTCACGTTATATATAGCAGGTCAGTCATAAAAAGATAAATATCTCCAAAACGATGAATACTGACATACGGTACCTAATTTAAAACTGATTTATAGCAGCTTAGCAGCTACTATTTTCACTTCCTAATTTAGACTAACTGCTTGCGTTGCAATGTCTCTTTTTTGTCAAAAACCTTTGCGAACGAATTAAATCAGATGAATTACTCGTACTTAGGCGCAAACGCATAGGAGACCAACAAACAAACATTTAATTTTACTATTTTTATGGTAGGTAGTTTTGGAGATATATTTTCATGGCCGACCCGAATTCATTTCTTTCGAGTATAGTTTGTTAAATAGCCATTTACTTTGTTGTTACTTTGTTGACGAGCTTCTCAATTAGAAATAAAACCTATTTTCTAAGACCGAACTATTATATTTTAATATTATTAGAGTCGAAGCTTTTCAGCTTATATGAACATAAAGTTTGACGGCTAACAGCCAGCTATAAAATATTATAGGACAGTACCTACCTATATTGTATTTATTTCTACTTTGTGGTTATTTCTATGTGGCTGTTAGACGAACCATTAAATGTAAAATGTTTTCAGAAACACGGGTTCCGTGAGCATTTTCAATTTATATCTATTGTATCTATCTATAACGGCAAATTATTTTATAGTTACTTTCCACCCCCGTGACTTCGACCGCGTAGACTAAGTATATGATTTTTGTATAGTAGGTATTATTCATTTCAAAACAAGAGCCTAAATACCAATTTCCACGACTATAACTTCAAAACTAACGGTATTTCCATAAAAAAATCCATATCTCTTTTCACCCCTTTAGAGATGGAAATTCATAAAATCCCTCCTTAGGTGCAGCTCTAGTACTCAAGGAATATTTCCTCCAAATTTCAAATCTCTGAGTCCAGCGGATAAATCAGAATGTAATTTTATGTAAAAAGTATAGGTAGGTACAATTTTTTCATGCCATAGATATTTGTATTTTGAAAGATTAATTTTAACTTGGTTAAAAGTATCTGTATGCGGGTATTATTACGTACACCAAAGCTTTTCTTGATTATTGCGTTTTTAATGATTTCAGGTTAGAGATTAACGCCCGTTTTCACCAACACTAGGAGACACCTAAGTGAAATGTTTAAATATTAAAAGAATTTACCTAGCGCTAAAAAACGTGTCCCCAACCATTAGGCAAAAACCATGGATAGTCCATAGTTGTCGCCTAGTAGTTGGTGATATGTTTTTTTGCGCTAGGGAACTCCTTTTAATATTTAAACATTTCACTTAGGTGTCTCCCAGCGTTGGTGAATACGGGCACTAGAAACAATGTTTCTAATTGCATCTTCTGTTTTTTCAGTAATGTCTCGGAAAGTACCTACTGGGTTTATAATTATGTGCCTCGTACTGTAATTAAGAGTAATTTTAAGATGATTTGTATTTTAATTTCATACACCAAACATGACTGTCTTAATGTATACTTGCGTAGGTTAAACTGATTCTTGAGTTTTTAAATGTTACCTATTTATTTTTATGTTGTTGTAAGTCAACTATTTTTTAAACTTCCTACAAAAAAACTTTATTAAAAGTTTTAATTTATTATCATATTTTTAACATAAACTTTTTTTTTTTCAGGTAAGCTGACGTCTTCATTAAGGAACTACGCTAAACCATCGTCACAGTAAGACAGCTGTAACAATTAAACGTTTTTTTACTCGACTGCGACATAAGGAGGGTTATGTTCTTTTTAAACATATTTTTTGGATTTTTAAGAGTTATAAAAATACTTAAATACCTGCTTAAAAGACCATAATATAATTTAAATAATATAACACAACTTATTATCTTATATACATAACTTATTATCTTACACACACTGAATATTTACAAGCTAAAAGAAAATATAAGAACAAACAATAAAAATAATAACAACATAATTAATTAGGCATCAAAATATTCGTCCGCAACGCTGTGAACGGATAACGTGCCCAAAAAGCGACGATTACCATAATTATGTATTTGATTTCCATAATTATGTATTTAGAATTTTAGAACATAATACTCATAAACAGTATAAGAGTGCTAGAACCACATCACGATAGAACTCCGTCTCCGTCAGTCACATAAAAATCATTATAATTCGTAATACTTTAACTAAATTAAGACTAATTACTAAATAATTCGCGATAGAAGCACCGGTACTTAAAATGTGGAGGCATTACAAAAGCCTGAGACTGTACAAATGTGGCCTCGAACTAAAGACGTTAAAAGTACAGATGTATGCAAACCACGAAAATCACCCTGATAAGGCTGTGTTCAGACGAACGACATGATCAATGGTTGAAGAAAATTTTACTATGAATTGAAGAGAGTGATGAACCGATAATAGAATGTCATTGGCCTACTTAGTATTGGAAATATTTTACTTTGAAAATTCTGTTTTAATACATTTCTGAATATGAAATTTCAAAGCACAATTAGGTACTGCAATAGCATCTAGATCCAGTTTTACAGTTGGGCCAAATATAGTAAAATTAAAAAACTATATTGTACGTATAATACTACATACATATGCACGTATTAAAGAATCTTCTAGAAAAACACATTATTTTGGCAAAACAAAAGGATTACAAATAAATCTAACCCTAAACTTCAACAAAACCTTAAACGCAAAACAAAAAAGTCTCACATCAGCATCCGACCTAACGCCGCTCACCGCGAGATGGCGCGATAGTCGCTCCAATGGCGTACACAATTAATACAGTACTTATCTCGCTAATTAACGATTGCAGAACGACCTAGAATCTTTAATGAGGCTGAGGCAAGATCCGTCCGGCTCTCCGCAGTCTCCACTCTGAGCTAACGTTTGTACGCATGGCTACGTGATCGGTGGAGGGGAAATCTTTTGGCAGATTTTCATCTCCTAAAGTATAATTATAGTTTCACAATACCATTCGTAAGAATAATCGGGTAAGATATACCCCCTTATTTGCAAACTCATCTTAATTTAGCCACTGGTTAAATGTACAACTATCCTTGCCATTTGTATGACAATGAATAGATATGACAATTGACATAAGAGCTGTTTAATTTAGTCATCGTCTATAAGTAAGGCAGTTAATATACAGTTCGACTTATCGCAAGGTCTTTAGATCTCTGATATCTAATGACCTCATATGCATCTTTAGATGTCTGAAGTTCACCTAACAACTGAAAGCTCTTTTGGAATTTGACAATAAAATTTTATCTTTGTGGCATATCCACCTATTTACCACCAAAACATTTTCTTAATTACCCATACTAAAATACTAACTACGCATCATACGTTTCAGTCGTTTCATAAAAAAGAACTAACTAACTGAATGAATGAAATCATGAAACAATTAAAACCAGTAGGTAGGTGTTTCGTTTCAAAACCGTACCGCTCGTTAAGCGCGAACGCTTGCAATTATTTTCCATACATTCGCCTTGAAAAATCGTAGCATCTTCAATTAAACTCGTTGTATGATTAATGACCGTGCCAAATATACATATAGGTACCGCCCACGAACATTTCACAATGATACCTACAGACTATCGAGTTTCTTCACTATACACATACGTTACATAGGTACGTGTGTTTTTGCGATATTATCTGCTATGCTAATGTTAGAATTCGTAGGTATAATCGACCATTTTATTTTGTGAAACTGCTTGCAAAACGTGTTTTTTGTAGGTGTTTTTATTTATGTAGGTACATAAAATATTATCAAGACACATACATTAATTAATTGTTTTTTTTTTAAATTATTCTTATACGTTTTTACGGATAGCACACATGCATTAGACATCGCGAAGCTCAACTTATTTTAGGAATGAACTAGGAACTGCTTCGATAGGATTGTACGTACAATTTCTTATACTATAATGCAATGCTTAAAATACATATTGGATAACATTAGGTAGATTAATTTAGTAAGATTTGTAATAAACACTACCTCAGTAGGTAGGGACAGTGGCGTCGGTCAAAATCAAGTCTCCATTTTAACAGCAAAAAAACAACAAAATATATTATTTATTTTAATTAACAAGCATAATATTAACATTATTATTAGCATAACAAGAAAATGACTGAATAAAACCATAATTAAGTCTATAAGGAAAAATGGAAAATTACAGCGACTTAGATGTCTCAAACGGCAGGTTTTTTCATGCCCAGTGCCCTTCGGTGATGCCGTAATTATATCGCTCAATGTCATGCGAGATTAATTTATGTCGTTTTTTATCAGTTAGTCATAGAAAAATAAATTGCGACTTAGTCTAAGGTGAATATTATGTAGAGATTGGCGAACCACGCACCGCGGCCGGTAATAAGGTACGTAACTGCTTACGAACGACCCAACTTGACACCCGATCTAGAGCCAACTCGGATGAGTCTCCACCGATCGGCACTTTATCATTAGCCCAACTTACCTACAATGCGATTAAGAATAGGAACGTCAAAGATCTCGAACTGTCAACTATCACTTGAAAAGTAACTCTTGCAAAGAAAATTAATTTGCGAATTCATAACGTTTTTATTTTTCACTTCAATTGACTGAGTCTTTGATTTACCAAATCTAGCAAAACAATTGAACGCTGACGAGCCAGGAACCCGGCACATATCGGTTTTCAAAATCGCGGTATTCAGTGATCCAACAGTTAAATTACCTACGGCAGGCTATAAGACGACTCTAAACCTCGCATGTTTATTACGGCATAAGAGAGTAAAGACTTATTGACTGGATTAATCCTCTGGATGGATCTTTGCTTAGCTTTGGTAGTAAACACTATTTGTTTTGTCTGTAATTATTCAGTTTTACGCATCTGAATATGTAAATCAAGAATATTTCAAGACAAGATTACATTTTTTTAAATGTTGGCATCCTATACTACATTTTTTCTATTCCATCGTAATAGGTATCATAACAAAAGTCGTCGTGTTTTAATTTAATGCAAAACCAAAAACACATAGTATGTTTTTTTTTTTATAAGATTAGCAACTGAATTCTTTACTTCCAGCATCCAGTTTCGAACAAACCATAATCGAATGAAGTGTTCCAACCTTTATTTTTACCTAAAATCATAGACAAGCCACCGTAAAATCGACTAAAACCTCATTTAGTGTATTATTTATCACATTTATTCATATGTCAACGCACTATGACCTTACGGCATGCCATTCACTGCGCCATACGACACGCAACACACCCGTGTCGCAACTAGTTTCAACACAAGTTTTCCTTTTTTCGTGGGAAAATCTTTTCACTATACACAATGAACTTAATGTGTAGAAAACTACCAATTCACATTTGCATTTGGTGTAAACTCTATTTATATTACTTTAAGGGAGGTTTTTGTATGTTTTACTGAAGCTTGGTACAGTTATCGTTTATTAATGATGTGTTATTTATGATAATCAAGCGAAATTGTTAGGTTATAACTTCGTTTAAAAGCTGAGACGTTTATAACTAGAAACTGCTTTTCTAAAATCGTTTTTACATACATTTTATAGGCTCAGTAACTTCAACCTTTCCATAACTCCGCTAAACATACAATTACATAATAAATATCGTGAATTCGTGATACTTACATAATAACTAACTTGTATAAAGCTACCTAAGCTATACCTACTGAAAGCCTACATTATGACGTATCAAAGTCATCGTTCCGCTGCAAAAAGGGATGGTGATTGTCCTGTATATACCTATGCCATCTCTCTATCGCACTGGAACAATGATGGCAATACCACATCATAGTATGGCCACAGTCTAGCTATTAAACACCGCTCACAGTAGTTCAACGCGAGGGTTTTCGCAGGTCAATAGTTCATTTCTCAAGTCTTGTCCAATGTATGGGCGATGAACTACCTACTGTAATTAATAATATTATGAAAAGTGTGGAGGACTGCTAGGTGACTATTATAGAATGTTAAAACCAATTCGCTTAATGTTTCAACTAATGAATATTCAGCTAAGTAGTTGCTAATTTTAGAATTGGGTAACGTTTTCCGTGGCACTGAGATTTGCATTTAACCTTTAGCGACCTATTATAGTTGTCAACATTTTTCTGCTGGATATTTAAAAAGCGACATACGCACGTCTTTGCGAAAGTAAAATTAATACACACCTAAACTTGTAGAAAAAATGCCCATACTGAGAAAAAATAGTCTCAATTCTTTTTTTTTTATTTAACAAAAAACTGTTTCATTGTTTATAATTTATTTTATATTTTACAATAAAATTAATAAATAATAGAAAAAAACAACCAATTCCAAATTCTTTTAAAAATATAACACAAGCTCAAAAGTCCCACTTATCAAGCGAACGCAAAAGGAATGTATCAGCTGATAGCCAGCCGAACGGAAGTCGCGTCACGTGTGCGCGCCACCTTACTTGGTATGCACGGCTAGTGTGCTAGTGTGCGCTGGTCTTTATACCCGATACTTCGAATCTAAGAACAAAGAAGGATATTAAAAAAATATATAATTATAATATTCTAGACGGATTTCGTAACGGAACTTTTTTATTAAATACTTTTTGCTACAAGTTTTAGAAGCAATAAGAACCTTTGAGTTCCTCTATGTAAGGTTTATTCCACTTTGTTCACCTGGGTGATATCACCTGGGTGAACGAAGTGGAATAAAAAATACTACCATAAAAACGGTTATTCTAAACTGGAGAGCTTTTTTGCTATCATCATTCATCCCCTAATCTTATTGAAGTCCTTACCATTGAAGTACCTACTCGTAGATAAACAAATAAATAGGTAACGTTTAATTACCTATATCAACAATTTCGGTTTCATAATAATCGCAAATAAATATATTAATTACAATTCTACGCAATCGAAAATATTTATTTAGGTATCAATAGAATTCGTTTTCGATAAACATTTTCTTGTAGAAAGCAGAATTGGAGAAGTAAGACAATATTTAATGATGTTCCGAAAACAACGGTGCAGCGTAACCCATTAGAAATTACCCTCTGTTATCAATAACATCAACAAAAGGAATTCAAGGAATTAGGTATTAATCTAAATAAAAGATATTTAGCTCTCAATAGCATACACTACTATTATTCAAAATTCCTTTGCCAAAACACGTACCTACTTAGAGATAGATTCCTGCGATCGTACTCTTTTCTCGTAGCGCTCTACGAAAACCTATGCTCGGCATTGACGGCCTTACCACAAAAAAAAATAGACACACGTTAAACGCGAATGCTACCAAAAATAATACACACTTGTTTTAGACAAGTTAGTGCTAAAATAATTGCCTATTATTTTTGGTAGCATTCGTGTTGAACGTGTGTTGAACAGATGTTTATTTTTTTGTGGTACGGCCGTGAATGTCTATGACTTCAGTACATTAGCGTGCGTAGAACTATCCAACTTAATTGACACCCGATCTGTAGAACCGATGCAGACGAGTCCCAACAGATTAACGTGCTAATCTATCGGCACTCGCTAAGTTCGGCTCTATAGATCGATGGTGAAGTCTGGCCATTATTTTGAACGTATTTAAATGCGTTTCACATAAGAGTTCCCTTTCTGTCATCTAGATCTTAATGTACTTGTTTGTTTTTTTAAATATATGTTAAAGTAATTCTTAGGACACTTAAAAGTGGTGCTGAAAGAAAACTTCCGACACCTTTAAAAACGTTGTAATGTATTGACATTCTGGGGATCCAACCCGCACTGGGCCCGCGTGGTGGATTATGGCCCACTCCTTCCCACTGAGAGGAAGCCTGAGTCCCAGCAGTGGGAACATTATAGGTAATAATATTATGTCATAGAATGAAATACAAAGACCTTTCACAATGAAAGGTTATTCAGACAATTAAAAAAAAAAATTGGTGCAAGGCCATTCCATTTGGGGCATATTTCGGGAGCCCGCCCGCCTGTCAAGGATGGCTACGCAATAGTGGCGCACTGTTGTGGCGCAAACGAATTAATTGCCACGCTGAAATGTATACAGGTTGATTTAGTTTGGTAGGATTAGATGTGATTAGAATGCCATTTGTATTTGGAATAGTCTCTTGGTTTTCGTTTTTTTTTTCAGCAAAATATTGTGTTAAGCATGATTCTGAAACTTTTATAAAAGTAATCAAAGAAATTAAATAATACTTTGCGCACACGCTTACATAAACTTAAAGCTGAAATTAGAAATTAAAATAAATCTGAAACAAAACGTCTTTCATTTAATTAAAATTTAAATAAAACATTAAAATCCAGCAGTTAAAAATTAAATCCACACTTGACGCTATTTACTTAAAATAGCAGTTAATTAAGAATAACTAACTGCGCAATTCCAGCGATATTTTCGCCATATTACCCGTAAATTTACCGCATTAGCCGAGCACACTGTATATATGAACAGTTAAGTGTCGGACCGTGCGAAAATCTGATAAAAACGATTCTATGTACGTATAAAGAATATTTTTTCCCGAGACAATAGCCGTTAGAGCACGACCATATGTACCGACCGTTTTTTTCTTAATTACCGCAGTAATTTACCTTTCTAAAGTTGAGGTCAGCACTGTAATACGATTAGTTAAGTTTCGTTTTAATTTTAATATTTCTTGAAATTAAATTGGGCAACAGCCTGTAGCTGCATTAAGTTTGACGTAAGAAGAACACATGCTGAAAATAATTTTCACTTAAATTCTAGTCAAAACTAAAAATGACTGGCCCGTTGATCTAATGATCGTTAACACGACTGCTGAGCATGGGGTCCTAGGTTCGATCCCCGAGTCAGGCAGTGTGTTACAGAATTTTCCATTAGGACATTGTCAGTAATAGCCCGGAGTCTGGATTTTTGTCCGGTTAAGGGCAATAGGCTCCCCCCTATTAAATGGGACTTAATCATAACTGGTGAAATGTAAGTGTTATTTGTTTTATTCTTAGAGTATTTTAAAATATCTTACATCGTCTTCACATAGGTATTAGGGTTAAATTCAATTATACAACTTCTCTAATTAGGTACATTTATCCTAATCAAAGAAGTTGTATAATTGAATTTGTTGAATAAGAGTAACCATGGAGTTTCTTGTCTATCTTCTCCATAGAAATCTACGTTTTGGGACGGGCAACTAGTTTCAACTAACGGACAAACTGACTTACAACTATTGCTCGATAATTCAAGTGCCTGAAAATGGTCTTTAATTGAAATAAATGTTTTGACTTTGACTTACTAATACGCCTCTGCATAGGGCTTCCTAATGCAATCTTTGGTGTAAAATTTTCAGAACGTTTTCAGGAGCATCTAGTTAGACATAAATTCGACCCAAGTATATTTGGGAAATGGCTACGACGCCTTTTAAGAAAGTGCTTTTATGTGTTGGTATTATTTTTTAGCAATAAGTATTCCGTCACATCTCATAATTATTGCAGTAGTTTATAAGGTCAGCAGATAACATTTTCCAGCCGATAATCTTGACGTGATCACAACTGTAGTCAATTAGTCATGTTCTAAAGTTGAAAGAATTTTTCTGCAGTAAATTCTATTTTAAAACCACAAATTATCCAATTTAATGCCACCTGTAGAAGATATGAGAGCCTGAAATAACTATAGCTGTGAGAATTCAGCGGCGACGTACACACTACCGAGTCATCGACCGATCTAGCGGTCAGTCCTTACCAAGTTATCACACAAATTAAGCGTTTTGTTTCGCAATGTATTATCTCTACCCAATCTCAATTTAGGCGAGCTCACACACATTCATAAATCGTTGGCACATGACAATGAAACTGGGGAACAAGAAGTCGTTTTCACACGATCATTGCAACGTACGAGTATTGCGCAAAAAGTGCATATTGCGCCAGAAGGGCGGTGTTATTGTGCACCTAGCCTTATGTTTTGCCTGTGTGAAGTGCTTTGTC
Source organism: Thalpophila matura (assembly GCA_948465475.1). Classification (NCBI taxonomy): domain Eukaryota; kingdom Metazoa; phylum Arthropoda; class Insecta; order Lepidoptera; family Noctuidae; genus Thalpophila; species Thalpophila matura. The sequence continues at coordinate 5,702,986 of OX419198.1, read as the reverse complement.
GAGTGTCATTATGCTAGAATTGGTTTGTTTTTACTTGGTTCAAATTCTAGTAACCCTTGGCCGAATTGTTGGTAACAATTGGGAGCGGATAATTGTAATTAGACAAGACAAGGCTTTGGTGCATAAAACACACGGTTTTATGTAATGAGTAATGCTGATATTACTAAGCATGTTATAGGTAATAGCGGTAGGGATACATGTGATATAAGGGTACGCTTGCATCAGTGGTGTGCCTAGAGGGCAAGCCCAACGATTTTTTTTGTTTTAGATGGTATTTATGTTCATTTCTCATAAATTTAAGTGAGTTAATGTCGTTAATAAGGCAATATGTATATTACTTACATTCTTGATAAATTAACATACATACTCTCTAAAGGCGAGAAAAATGCGTCGGGCTTGCCCTCTAGGCACGCCATAGAATTCAATTTTATTATAGTTGCTACAAAATGAAGTTGCCATCAAAAGAGGCTACTTGCGATACCAGTACTTAGTCCTACACAAAACGTACACATACCCAATAAAAGAAGATGTTCATAAATATGAATCAGCATTCAACAGTGTCGGGGGTCGATTCAATGAATACGATTAGCGGTGGACGTTACGTTGGGCAACGGGTCGGCACCCGGCCTCTTGTACTCAATCCGACGATTGCTTTACATTTACTAATACATGTGTATTCATTTCGATTTTGATTAGGTGTACGCACAGTGAGCGAAGAAATAAAGACTTTTATGGACAAAATGTACGCCTATGCAACGTCACTTCGTGCAGTCGTTCACGTACGATACGCGCTATCTAAATTAGCCTAACTGTTTAATCGATTAAACATCTCGCGAAGTGATTGGCACAACCAATCACGTGCGTTAACGTCTTCACTTTTGAGCGCGAGCCGATGTTCGATTGGTCGTTGACTATGACCTTAGTTAACGTTCACGCGATCGAATATGTTAGAAAAACTCCCACGTTTAAATACGGTTCAAAATCCACAGAAGTAGATACTGCGACACTATTAACACGAACTTCAGTCCGGCCAACTTAGATTGCGCGTAATGTAAATAGCCCCTAAGAAATTTTCTAATGATGCGTTGCAATTTGTCATCATCATCATTTCAGTTAACAGAACATGTAGGTACTATTAAATATGGAGATTTATAAAGATCGCTACAATACAGTAATAATATATTGGATTGACAGAAGCTGTCAAAAGACTGGAAACTAAACCCATGACATAAATAGTAGAAATAAAAGTGTACATAAATTGTTGTCTACATAATAACATAAAGACATCGTTTCATGCAACATAATGAAAGCACCCATTGTCCCCCATGCGGGAATCAATCCTGCGACCGTAGTGGGGAACTCTCTGGCACTGTGCCAAATAGGTCATCAATGTATACTGCAAAACAATACAAGTGAGAAGTCGATCATTAACTCCAAGAAAAAGTTTTTAGTATTCTGCGCTGAAACTAGGACTGAAAGAAATGCTGAAGGGCTGCCAAATGACTCATTGTACCATTTATTTAACAAGTATTTTCTAGTAGCACAGTGTAATGTAGCGAATGGTAAGGGGAAGCCCGTACAATAAAATAGTAACAAAATTAATATTTATTTTTATTTTACCCGACTGCGCCAGAAGGAGGGTTATTTATTATTATCATCTACAATCAGTCTTGAGACTTTTATCAGATCTGTTGGAACTTTTGGGAGCAGAGGGGATTTTTGGAAGTGAAAGGCCCCAGCGGAGCTTCCATTCCTTTTCAGTTAATTCCGCTTTACTTACGTCACACCTATTTGCCATATTTCAAAATATGTAAAATTAAATACAGTGAATAAACGATAGTGTTATTTATGCTCTATTTTGTTTTCGGTCTCCGTAGCTTTCTTGATTTGTGAATTTATACAGATTTACTAATAAGGGGTCAAGTTACCAACGCAAGGCTTGCTGATGCACAATTTTCCATTAACTAAGTAAACTAATAGTACCTACTAGCATAATCGCGTGAGTCCTATCAAAACATTAGTTTATGTGATGACGTCATTATTTGATACGCCAAACGAAGCGCATTGTAGAAAATAAATATATTATTATTTGTATGTGACGAATAAAAGATTAAATTTGAAGGATTAATTATTATAGTTTTAATTATATTTCAATACTAGCTTTTGCCCGCGGCTTCACTCGCGTTTGGATTTCACCACCTTGGGGGTGGAATTTTCAAAAATTCTTTCTTATCGGATGCCTACGATAAGGAATACGTCCTCTAAATTTCATGTTTCTACGATCAGCGGTTTAGGCTGTGCGTTGATCCATCAGTCAGTCAGTAAGGACAAAGCATTTTATATAGGTAGAGATACCTACCTAACATCCTGAAAGTTACATAAAGTTACTTCCAGTCTAACTAGTTGCGGCTAAATATCAATATTTTACGTGGAACGACTGCCATCTGACTGACCTCAACAACCCAATTATTAAATAATACCGGTATTCGAATGTTAGACCATTGTCAGACTTTCAGCCCCTGACTACCCGTAACGACTGCCACAGATATTCCTATGACAACCGGGACTGACAGCTTAACGTGCTCTCCGAGGCATGGAGGGGTCTCAATGGGTAAAGAATGGTCACCCATCCAAGGACTGACCGCGACAAGCGCAGCTTAATCTCGCAGATCGATCGATCAGCGCGGCTGTCATTTAGCCACGAGCCCCTTAAGTCAAGCCTTGAGCCAAGTTTACTGTTCAATTTTATTTCACTAACAATTTTGTCCGAACAACCTCAGCGTATTCCTATAACATCTGTGTAGGCAATAGGAAATCATTGACAAATCACACTCCCACCACCGTGTAGCTCCACCCACGCAAGAAAAGTTACGAGAACTTACGAACTTCAAGTACCTAACTTCGCGCGTCTAACCAGCGAGTTTCACCAAACCTTAGCCATGGTTCATCTTAGTTATCGGATGTTTATGTGATTGTAAGATTTCTAATCTCACACTAACTCCTTGTCTTTTAATATGGTATCAAAACTTCTGTTTTCTTTTCATGATTATGTAAAATGGTATTGTATGGTTTAATAATCTGAGGAAACGGTTTTAAAATATTGTTTTTCTTGCCTATAGCAATGCTGGGCTTTTTTTATCGTTAAAAAGAAAACGGCCAAGTGGAACACTTGGGTTTTGACATTTTATTGTTTGTATTATTTGCCATGATAGCAGCTATACTTACACGTATTCTATGAAAATTTCAATTGGCTAGCTATTACGGTTCATAAGATACAGCCCTGTGACAGACGGACGGCGCAGCGTAGGCTTAGTAATAGGAATTTATTACGAACTTTCGACTTTGGCTAAATCTGGTTTTCCTATAGGTATTTCTTTTGCTTGCTACGTTTTACTGAGCGTTTCGGGGGTACAACTACAATTAACTTAAGAGTAAGTATGAGTTACATACTTACTCTTAAGTTAATTGTAGTTTCATACCATTCTTATATCACCACCATCTTTGTTATAAGGACTCTAACATTTAAAATCTAGTATCAAAATTGAATTCGCAAAATATAATTGGTACCCTGTAGGTCCGCCCACGGGGTAACGTAGCTCGTTACCTTATGAGCGTCACCGTCTTCCGTACAGTTTGTTCTGCACCTTGGATATCCTTCTGAACTGCAACTAATGATAAAGATTTTAGGATTTCTCTTGGTTTCTTTTGGCGTCAAATTTTGCTACAGTTTTTAGGGTTCCGTACCAAAATGGTAAAAAAGGAACCCTTATGGTGCGACTTCGTCTGTCTGTCTGTCTGTCACACCTGCTTATTTCAGCAACTACTTATGCTATCGACTTGAAATTTGGAACAGTTATAAAGAACGCTTATTCAACTTTATTGCAAATGAAAAAAATCCAAAAATATTTTTATTTTCATTGCAAAAGGGGTGGGGTGGAGTGGGGGTCCGAAATTTTAAAGTGGAGTTACTAGGTCAAGTGACATATCATATGAAAGGGCGTAATCTGCACAATTTAAAATATATTTTCATTTTATTTTATGTCTCACAGTTTTCGACTTATGATGAAAAATGTTCAAAAAAATACCATTCCTTATCTTTTATTTTTTCATTTTATTCTTATTCTTCTTATAACTTTTATTCCACCCCTTATCTCCGAAGTTTGCGGGGCGAAAAATCTGAAATAATTAGGGTTGATAGGAATTGACCCAAATATGGCACCAAAAATAAAACGATGTTCCTAACTAGTACAGTTTTTTCAAAATCATCAAAATTCCTTCACAAACAAACTTAGTTATGCGGTCCGGATTTTTTCACTTTATACGTCCAAATATGCACTTGGCCGGTTTTCTTTATCACTATTCGAAAAAGAATTTGATTTTAAGTTTATTTATAAAACGATGATGGCAAAAAGACGTACAGCCCGCCTGATGGTAAGCGGTTATCGTAGCCTATAAAAGGTTTGCAACACCGAGCATCACATGCGCGTTGCTGGCCCTTTAAAATTCTGCTGTGCCGACAACTTAGAGGACAAGCAGCTCCCCCTTTTTCAACACAGTGCATCCTCAGGACCTCTGGCGCCTGAACGCTGAACGCCTGGTCAAGTAACTGTAATTAGTCAATCTTCTGTCAAATCTCATGTCAACTGTTGTTATTGGTTTACCGAAATAGCATTGGCCAATGAAAGAAGCTTTCAAGAACGGTGGCTTCGTTTAACTTTTTTGGCAGATAATTTCAAACAAACTCTGTTACATTTTTTAAGTTATCCAGTGGATAGTGCCAATCCGGAGGCTGTGAAACTAACCGTGAAACTCACAAATCATAGTTAAGTCCCTCCCACACACGTTACTCACAAGTTACCATACTCGCGAGTTTCACCGTCCGCGTCGTTTGTTCTTTCACCTTTGCTCCACTTGCGCGCGCAGCCACCCGCGACGGGACGCACCATCGCGCTGCGCCGGAGTGGATTCAGCAGTGATTGAGATACTATGAGTTATTATTATGACTTCCTTTTGTGTTCTAATTAACGGTTCAGAGGTAAATGTAGTTGGTATAGAAATGGCGTTCCGCTAGCGTTGTAATTTATTGGGTGATCGTTCACTGCTAAACATATTTATTTGTAGATGCTGAATTCGTATTATTTCTATTCTATTCTTTCGTATTATTACGAGAAAGAGCTCAATAAAATCAACCTGTAAAATTACCCTGTGGTAATGTGAGGTACTTTACCGGTTACCGCAGTCTCTAAACCTTACCTTATAATTAATTGAAGTGGTCTCTTGAAAAACATTAGAAGTACCTTCTTACTTTAACAACAAACTTTATCTAATAGCACAGATAATAATTATACATACTACGTACAGATGCAGGTAGTCAGGACCCCGAAAGTCTGACAACTGGTCTAACATGCGAATATCGATATTACCTAATAATTGGGTTATGGAGGTCAGATGGCAGTCGCTCCACGTAAAATATTGGTATCCAGCCGCAACTAGTTAGACTGGAAGCCAACCCCAATTTAGTTTGGGAAAAGGCTAGGCGGATGATGATAATGTGTTGGTCCATAAGAGTTGTTCTTTTAACCAATAACGGTCGGTAAATTACAGAAACCCGCAATATTTATGCTAAGATGCCAACCCGTACATCAAGCTGCGCTGCAGTACTAACTGTAACCCGTAACTACTTCACACGTTACGGATCATACCTCAGATCATAGAAACAAGGAGATATGCCATCATGGCAAATTAGTACGGGAACAACTGATGCCACTTTTAGTACATGTTTCGACACAATTACGCGCATAATTAAGCGCTCCTTGTGAATAAAAAGATCTCCCACGCATTAAACATTCCGCACAACCTCAATCTAACACTGTTAATCGTCACTCAACACTAGCACTAAACTAAAACACTGTATTAATTATACCATCGATCGTGTTCGGTTCGTCGCCAGCACGTACGTTTTTAATATGAGCAATTTGCTCAAAATCAGGCATCAAGCTCGATAGCGCCTTGGCACAACTCCCTTGTTTCTATGATCTGAGGGTCATACGCATATTGCGAACATATTATGTAGATTATGATAAACGACCCGATTTTACGCCGATTTGATTCACATCTCATCACATAAAATATTTATGTAGATTATACGTACCGTTAGTGGTAGCTATTAACCGTTCTTGCTTACCTCGGAAGGGTTGAGCGTGAGAATAAGCAAATACGAACTAGGGTGCTCAATTTAATCGGAGGACTAGACTGCGTTTTTTTAAATTTAATCAGTCTTACATAGTCCAGTCACTATTTCCTCTTTGCCTACAATTTTATACAGCTGTGGTTTTGGGGGTAAATTATTGAAATTGAAGAGTTTCATAAATTATCTTCAGCTTTTTTAAAAGTATTGAATGAAATGTGGTGTGTATGGCTCATATGTGACCGTTCCCAATAACTCATCTATCGACTCTTTGAGATAGATTTTTGACATTATTTCTGTAGAGCTTATGTCAAAAATCTATTTCTAATAGGGGAAAGAGCCGATACATCGGTTATTGGGAACGGCCAATAATAAAAGAGGAATTTATTGCTGCTTATTGGGTACTTTGTATTATAAATCGATGAATAATCATGAAAAATATGCAACTGTAATTGGGACTATTCTATTATGTGTTACATGTATAAATCACTTTTACAAACTGCAATGGTGTGTCAATTTCAGTGCTAACTACACTATTGTAGAGTTTATGTCTCGCAAGCAATCACTAAGCTTTTAGCAATATAATATTCTAACCAGCCTTCCCAGTTCCCACAGACAGCCAATAAAACCACCTAACAACAAGCTATCAAGCTTGCATCCAAAATACTAGTCTATAACCATGATCTACATTCGCTCAGTATGTAGGTGACACGCCGAGATGTTCGTGGGAGCCATCTGCCATTGTCTCACGACTTTCACGACCATCTTAATTATTGTGGTGTCGCCAATTTAAATTAATTTAATTGTAATATTACAGTTGAACGATGAAGTTGGTTAATCAGATGTTTTGAGGTTGTGGAAGGCGGAAGACGGTGCTTTCAATCTTCATTTTTGGTTTTTCAATGGTTCTTCGATGTCTTTGTGACTGTAACGTTCTTCTTCTATTAAGTTAATTCGTTATTTCCATAATACACAGACATCGACCAATGTTAGGCCGGCGCCTCACATTGATCGGTCTTGGACTCTACAGTAAGAGTCTAAGACCGATCTACACATTGGTGTATTGGAACCAAGACTATAACTTGGAAAGCTTCATGCCGGCTCCACACGATCGTCCAACAGTCCAACTGTTCGTCCAACCTTCCACGTATGGAGAGATAGTTCGTGCATGTTTGACGGTGTTGGAGTCTTTTTATATCGATAGTGAATTGAGACAGATTGGAGTCATGTTGTGTTGGCTTGTTGTACGATCGTGTGGAGCCGGCATCAAAATATCTCTCTTACAAACTAATGTTTGGTTACATTAAGATCTGATACACCATTGACACAGAGTCCATCCAATCACCAGTGGAGAAAAAAATTAGTAATAATTTCACCACGCCAAAATAGGTATGTTAGTAAGAAGTCTTTGCTACGGTCCATTGACTTACAGTAGGTACAGCTGATACACAATCGTAAAGTTTAAGGTTGACTATATATTATTTAACTCCTAAATGACCTGAAAATTATGTTCGTTAATGTTTAATAGAAAATTAATGTCGATACATAAATAATTGCACCTATCAGTCACATATAATCATGTTTGGCCCAAAGTTTACATATCACGAACAAAATATTATGATAATCTAACATGTCTAAACACGGCTATTTACAAAACAACGGACAAACACCGTGTGATATGATCGCGCAGTATATTTTACTAGTTTTTTTTTATTAATTGCATCTATTAATTAAACCGAGCATAACCACCCATTGAATAATAAAAACAATTAAATACAACTTTAAAATTATGAAGTCTAAGTTACAATTCCTTTGAAATCGTGCTTATGAATGACCATCTACAAAAATCCATATATCTCCTCATTTCATAAATGATTCTGGACTCTATTTTTTAGTAGATAAGATTAGTTTTTTAATGTATTTTGCGTATTAAGGGGCGATAGGCAAACAAAATTAGAATGCTGGCGTTAAATGGTTGATATGTAGCTTATGTTAATTAGACAAGGTATTAATTGTTCGTTGAATCATTACTTTTTGTATTCATTTAAGCTGTAATTTAAGCCGCTTTACCAGAAATATGTAATACTTCTTACAAAAGATCTTTATTAATAGCATTTAGACCTAGGTATAAGTTTAAATATTTTGTAAATAGAATTTCTGCTTTTTAACCGACTTCATCTTATAATTTTCTTGCTGTATTTTGCCAAATTACACCATATCAATTGATAGGCGACGTCGTTCTAAAATTACATGACTAGGTTATCTCTTAAATCAAGGAGGACCACCAGCTTCTTTCTGTAGGCTATAGCTTCCTATCAACACAATCTGCCTAAAATGTAACACCAGAGAATCACGATACTCCAACTATTGGCATTACATGATTAACAATGACGGTAGTCCAACTGTCAAATCTAAATACTCCATGCCGGTGATAAGCGTCAGTCCGTCTATATGCCCTACGGCCGTTCACCCGTTATTCTAACGTTAAGGAGTATACCATCATATTCGTATAAGTCTATATAGCTAAACTAGCAGAGAAGCAGTAGACTTAAATAATCTTAGACATCGCTGACTGACGTGTATATATTAAGCCAAAGGCGGATCCAGGGGAGGGGGGTCATGGGGATCATGAATGTCATAAATGTAATCACTCCCTCTAAGATGAAAGTTACAGGTCGGTATAGTCAATGTTTTATTTAGATCGGATTAATCAAAATATCAGTATTTTGACTAACATCAACGTTTTGATCAAGTTGCATTGACCGTGGTCATGAGAAGACTGCGGTATAGTAGACTTCAACGGAATCACTCTTTCTAAGAGGAACAATTACAGGCCAGTATAGTAAACTTCAATGGAATCATTCGATCACTTCCAATATTCGAAAAAAGAATCACCCAATATATCTTTTTCCGCAATTCCCAGCCAGCATCACTGAAAAAAAATCACGCAAGCTGAGATTTTACACGCACCGCTACCCCCCAGCATTGCTAATTGTGAAGTGTATAATTACTACAGTAAAACATTATTTTTATGGCGAAGTAGTGCAATATGCATGAGGCGCACCTTCCCATGACGGACACTAACTGTACACTGATTAAGTTACATATTTATATGGTTTTTAGTATGATTGCAAGGTCAGTGGACTTTGGCCTAAGTGGTCCTTCGTATTTGATTTTTGGCGTATCAATTTGGTCTTTAAAAAAATCTTCCAGGAATCGGATTTTTTTTTAAATTATTTTTCACTAGGTTTAATTTGGATTCTAAAGATGATAGATTTAGTTTTTGGCTGTTATACTATTATGGTTTACTAGCTGTGGCCCGCAGTTTCACCCCCGTTGCTCAGCTCCCAAGAGTCGTAAGCGTGATGTTAAATAGCCTACACTATTCCTCATGAATCTGGCTATCATACACAAAACTCTATTCATTGTCATTTGTATGACAATGAATAGAGTTGACAATTGATATAAGAGATGGTTAATTTAATCATCGTCTATAAGTAAGAGGGATAATGTTTAGCTGTGCCGGACCTATTATAAATACTAGTAGAAGTTTTGAAAAGTCTAGTTTCAAAGCATGCTCATTTGCTCAGCCTGAGAACAACAAACTACCAAGTACCACCACGTCCTTTAACCCCAGAACTAATTAAGCCTAATTACAAAGATTGCTAGCTACAAGGAAATCTCCCAATAATTGTCAAAGGGTTCGCAATTAGCGACAGAGGCGGGTCATAGTAAATACTGGGTAAGTCTGCGACCCGCGGTGCGTGAACTTCCGTGTGCCCTGGCGTTCACACGCGTGTGCACTGCAGCGTCTGCAGCTAATAAGTTCAAGGCTGGGATCGTTTCACTTTTGTTAAAAATACTGTGGATTTTTCTCTTTGACGTTTAGGCACGCTAGAAGAAGACGTTGAAAGATTTGAATGGAATTGAAGAAAGGAATACACACGGATTATATCGGCTTTACATAATCCCACAATATAACTGAAAGGAATGAAAGTATACTATAAGGATGGAAAAAATTAAATACGGTACCACAGAAAATGTGTAACATTTTTTGTCATTTTTACCTGGAAGTAGCTGTGCCCGCGACTTCTTCCACGTGGAATATTGGATTTCATGGGTTTTATTTTTTTTGCGCGGAACCCTACTCATTTTCTTAATTTTTTCTTCCTTAAGAACCTCCTGACAATGACAAACACAAAAATTTGTGAAATTGGAATTCATTTTATATATTTTTATTTGGGATATGGAAGGAATAGTATTCTATGTCTTAGGGCCGTTCTCAGTAACTGATCCATAGGTTCATTTCCCTACCAGAAATCGATTTTATACCTATCTATATAGAAGCAATGCCCTCTATCAATCTCTAGTAGGAGAAAGAGTCGATAGATCGGTTAATGAAATTGGCCGTTAGACTCTAGTCGAAAAAAATAGTGGATCTATCCAATAAAAAAATCCAATTGCCATTCTCCAATATTAAAATAGGAAAAACCAACCAAAACACTTCAATTAAATCTCTTAAGCGGTAGTTTGAACGCCACATCTCACCAACACGGAATAACTGAGTTTCAACAAATGATCTCATTCAACGTGCACGGAACCGTATAAAAAACAACATCTGTCAACTGAGAAGTTATTATTGTTTTTGTAAGCCCGATATAAACGTATTTATAACACAATTTTATCAATCAAATTGCATCTGTTTCATCTTCATTAAGTACATTCATTTAGGCCACTTACTGCCTTGAAAACAGAAAAAGAAATGTGTTTTCTCATTTTAAAATTCGCAGACAGCATCAAATCACGTAGTTTGGTAAAAACATTAACATTCAATGTATAAAAACTCCTTAACCGTACAGTTACACGAATGACTGGCTATGTGTTATACCTAGAAGAGTATTATTTTTCGTAAGAGGCGACTGCGCGCGCGCCGACCCGCAACGCCACTTCCTGTTGGGTGCTATGACCCCGAAGAAATGGTCTATAGACGGCGAACTTTGCCTTTTTATATATGTTTTTTTTTCTTGACTTAATAGTCGGCACAGGAAATTGATTGGACGTATTTTTGGGGACAATTGAAAGTTATTTTACGGTTGAGGCGTTTGGGTGTTGTTTTTCCTTGAATTTTGGGGTGAGCTAAAGATTTTTTTACCTTGAAGTTTGTGATTAAAAACGAATTAAATAAGCATCTATGAATATACCAACTTCAAAGCCGAAAATTTGGATAAGAAATCTAAGTAGTGCTTTGCATAGATTTTAGAAAGAACTCAATGAACTGAGTAGTTATTATGCGCAATTTTTCTCCATTGACCTTAAAATTAACACTTGTAAGCAAACATCATTTTTCTAGTAATCGTAGCACTTCACTTCTTTCTAACAAGGTCCACACATAAAATCACGCACACACATAAGAAATCACGCACACATATAAACACCACCTACATTACACATTGTGATTAAGAAAGTTGACCTGTAAGCAATTTTCCCATACCTCCCCTACTTACGTCGAAAGCATGAATCGATTAACCGATCCGTCATAATCGTATCCAATCGATTTTTTGTCTCCCGATAATTGGCCGTAGTGTAGCTTCCGTGTGTCTCGTTTTTTTAATCGGTTATGATATAATTGATTCTAATAACGATAGTTCGTTGAATCGATTAATTGCGGGTCAGCAGTGATTTAATAGCTTTAATTATGTTTGTTTAAGTCAACATGCTCTGGTTTTATGGGCGAGGAGTTTTGCAGTATTTATCTTTCTCAAGCCATAAGTGTTGTTGCGAAGTTTGACACAGAGTTCAACCTTGGATTGCAATAGAAGTTTTTTTTATTCATTCCTCTCGCCTGATCTTAAGCGATGATGCGGTCTACGATCGTGTACCTATACTTGCCTTGAAGTAACCGATTCACTAGCAACTTGATGTTGTAATTTTTGGTGAACACCCATCAAGTTGATTAAATCCTATCAATATCTCATGTGTTCACATTTAATAATATGTCACCTAGTAGGAAAATACAGGCTAAAATCTGTGCCTTTTATAAAGATGAGGCCAAAATTAAAACAGTACCTACCTTACCTCCAACAACAACCTAATTAGGCCCTGTAATTTAATTAATGAATCATTTTGTACTTTAATTACTGATACAGTATTTTCATAAAGTTCTAGTACCTACCTATTAATTCCCAACTTGGGCATAAATTCTAGAACTTAACATTCGTCGTTAAAAGGACCCCAAGCCAGACAAAGTTCATTAGATGGTTATATTTTTGACGTCATTTCACACACCTTGGAGCTCTATTTAAGCGAGAATTGAAGCGTGGATGAAATATACATCCTTGTTCTATTTGGACTAATTTACTTTACAAGTAGTTAGTCAAATAAAAAGTTAAATGTAAAGTTACTAATACTTCACACAATGCAAAAATACTTTTATATTTTTGAAAAGAACCTAAAATCAAAATAAAAAATATAAATTATTGTCATTTAAAAAATGATTCAGATTATTTATATTACAAAATAAATGACTCCGCTTTTAATGCTGTGTGTAAACATGCTCATTATAAAGCGATAAATAAAATTATCGTCCTTTCATGACACACCGTTGAATGCGTGACATCTCCTTACGTTACACTTATTTTAAAACCCATAAATATTCCCCGTTTATCGTTGTAAATATAACAGCAAAAAACATCAACCTCTTTGGTGATTAAAAAAGTTTATAGTTCCTACGTAGGCACATTAGGGATAATAACAGCAATCAATGTCTCCATTTATTATTAAAAAAGAAAACATTGTCACACGTTCGCGCCAACTCGTAATTTCATATTTCGAACACCCACATCGAACCAAAAGTCCCTGCCCTCTTCGCCACACGTATAATTAGGAGAAATGATCACGGACTTTATGCACGACAGGCGTCGAAAGGGCAGGACTGCGACCCGCAAATATATGACCGATTTTTCTTTTACCACACTAATAAACGTGCACATAAAATTGTGGCCCGTATTTAATAATATAATGTCCCATAATAGAATGGTCTTTATTATGAAATATCGCCGTGAAATATTTTCGCATTTGAGCGATGAATGAATCAGAATTCATTCACTCCACGGTAATCATTTTAATATTATAGAATCATAACTTAATATTGATATTCAATTATTCTTAGAAATGTCGACCACACGCAATCGAACACGAAATCGAACGATTTATCGATTTAAAACAAAACGGTTCCAAATTTGAAACCGGCGTGTTCTCCTCTCTAATTCTCTTTCCCCGCCTATAATTGACACCGCCGCGCCATTCTCTGTCTCTGTCAATTTTGTGGGGGTTGTGTATGATTGTCTCTTTCTGTTGTGGATGTCACGTGCGGCTGTCAGTGCAGTGACTATTTTGACAATTATGTCATTTGGCCGTCACGGGCGTGTCATTTGGGCGACGAACGATTGTGGCCCCTGTAATTTTGTTTGGAATTGTGGAATTTTTAGGGTCGTTGACTTTGAGTTATAATATGATGTATGGGAACATCTGGGCTGTGAGAAATAAGGTGAAGGGATGACTCAATGGTCTGTCGCTTTAATTGATGGAATTAAGTTGAAAATGACAGCTAAACAACAGATTTTGGAAACAGATTAAGTTGTGCTTTTACTTAAACTATTTACTTTTTCGTTATAATAATGCATTTTCGTTAAGGTTTTGAAGACAAATTGTATTGAAAACGTATTTCTTGTAACTTAAAAAGATCGACGTAGCTTTAAGAGCAAACTCAGATGTTAAATCCTTTTTTTAACATTGCCTTCCTTAACATTGACCTAGCCACAATTTATTGTAAAGATCGTTACTAGAGATAGTTACATAACTTCAAAATCTACAAACATCTAACCATATTTCAACAGCAGAATGTAAACAAATCTTCCCAATAATAACATAAATGTTTCTACTCCGTGTAAACAATTTCCCGGCAGTAGAAAATTCAGCATCGTAGCAATAGGTCGTGACAGCGCCGCCACCTGTCTCTATGAATTATATATGAGTTGGAAGCGCTGTGTCAAAATATTATACACTTTTATAGGGAAACGTAGTGACAGGACTGTTTTGTATAGTGATTAGGTATCCTACCTATCGTCTAGTAATAGGGTTGCGGGTAGGGATTGCAATCCCGCAAGCGCGGGATCCCGCACCGGCTTGAGAATCCATACAAAATCGTAAATTTTGTCGATAAATCGTGCAAAATCCAGTCAAATTTGCCGCTCTTTCAAGTAATAAGCCTGTAAGTCTAGGTAAATGCAAAATTAATCATTTAATTAAATATTTAATTAAAATTGAATTTTAATTAAAAGTAGTTTTTAAAATCTTTTTAAAGATTTTAAAGATTGGTTTGATAAAAAGAAATATCAAACGTGACAAATTTGACTGGATTTTGCGCGATTGTTCTACAAATTCACGACTTTACGCAGACCCACAAGCCGTTGCGGGATCCCGCGCTTGCGGGATTGCAATCCCTAGTTGCGGGATGAATCATATACGTTTTACAATAGAGGTTTTTCTTGAATAGAATCACCCATAAAATAGTTTGTTGTTTGCATGAACCTTTGCTATATATCCTTTAGCTTAAAAGCTTGTTATATCAAAGAACATTCGTAGGTATATCTACTAGACTATTTTCGTAGAAGAAGTAATTCTTCAAAGTGGTCTCCATAGATCTCTGCCTCTTCTTCCAAATTCTTTTTAAACCATTATTAATCAAGAATTTTTAATGCTTATTCTTTGCCATGAGTCACCGCCTTCCACGTAACTTAGTTGTGTAAGAGTATCTACGTTACTAACCGACGTTTATTTCTATGTACTCTCTCATATTAGTAATGCAATGTTACTAAAACATTTTACTAGATTGATCCTTCCTCTAATACCCGTTTCTCTCCACCACATTGTTTGCAAGAGTTTGCATCTAAATCACCTCATCATTATGAGACTAATTTCACTTAAGACCACCACATTTGGCAGAGCCGCGAGACACACAGCAATCACTTTATTATATAAGATCTTTTCTTTTCATTTTTTATTTTTATTATTTGCTTTGTGTCTACCTGTGCCAAATAAATGTTTTTTCTTTCTTCTTTTCTTTCTTTCTTTCCTTCAAGTACTCTATTTCGTGTGAATCAAGTGTGTCGAGAGACTTATGTCATCACCGAAACCAAAGGTCACATCTGCACCTATCATTCAATGACATGACGCGCAGGAAGCAGTGGCCACCAACAAATTTACTCTGCGTGTTTCTAAAAACTGATTTGATTGGCTGTTGACAACAGCTAATAAGAGATTTATCAGACTTTAAGAAACTGGGGATAAGATTACTTCGGCTAGAGCATTACACGTAGAAAGAGACGGTGCTAGGTTAATCTCTCTGTTTTTTAGTCCTCTCACTCTTTCGCGGGCACGGCGCTCAACTAATTTGTATCAAATACAGTCTTGATAACGTATACCCCAATAATTCCAGTGTAAAGTAAGCTATTAGCCGCTCAAGTCGCACAGTTTAACGTAAGGTGGCTACCGTTAGCGGTGCCCCCGCGCATGTTAATGCGCCGCGTGCGACAGACGTGCGCCGGCGCACCGCCCGCCGGCTTTGTGGAGCCGACGAGACGTAGCCGGTGAAACCGACACCTATTGCGAATATATGAAGGATTGAATATAAAGCAGATCTAGGCAGTGGTCAGGAATAGGTGGTCGGTAGCGCTGTGGCAAAGGCTTGATTCAAGCATGGAACAAATCGGGAATTCCTCTACGGTTATTCAAATGTGCAAAATCGGAATTTTAATGCAAAATCTATATCTATACTTTAATAATATTATAAAGAGAGAGTGGATTTTGTAAGTTTGTGTAGATGTGTAGGGTAATCTACAGAACTCCGGAAATCCGATTTTGAAAATACTTTCACTAATAGAAAGCTACATTATTCCTGAGTACTAAGGGCAATTTTTTATCAAAAAAAATGCAAAGTTCCTGTGAGTCACTTTATAACTTTGCAAAAACTTGTAACGTTTAACCGCTTTATCAAAAAATAGCGTAGAAATAAATATATTTTTATAAGTCCATGTTCTAAACCTCAATACAAGATTTAGGTATTTTTGCCTCATGTAAACTTAGAACACTGTCTTCTAACACCTTTTCTTATCGATGTGGATCCTCCGAAAGGTCCCTCAGTGATCCACTTTTGTAAATGAGGTAGATATCAATGATCCCCGGAGGAACGCACCGGTGCTGTACATTGACACGTAAATTGCCAAATAAAAGACATCAACGCGTCGAAAGTGTTATATGGACATTTATATCTAATCTGTTTGAATGTCCGTTTAGTTATAATTGATGCATAGTGCAAATTTATTGTGTTTTTATGGTCATCTTTTATAGTAAAAGGTGTAGAGTATAAACACAGGTATAAATATCTACTCTGTTGGACTCTAAATACATTACAATGACACAAAATATAAATAAAAATACTTAAATGCAAATTAACTCAGTCTCAAAGTTAATAATTGTTCTTTATTAACATCCAGATAACTGCAATATAAAAGCTTACATTAAAATTAACTAAACAATGCAACAACAAACTTTTAATAAAACAATGATAATTATTTGTAAGCACAACATACAATAAATCTACATTTGTAACCAATCTATCACATCAAACATTCCATTCTAAAATTCCGTTTAAAGAAATCGATAAAAAAATGACCAAATACATTTATCTATTAATAAGTACCCACTCCACGTGACGCGACTTCCTGCCGCGGAGACGCGCGTTTCGGCGAACGCGCCGCGCCGCCGGCCTGGCCACGTTGTCGCGACAATAATAATAATAACTATAGGAGTTAGCGCAAACCTGTGCAATGCCGCATTGGAGTGGAGGTTTCCATTGTTTTAGGCTAAAAATATGTGAGAAAACTTAAGAAAATAGAAGTTGAAAGTATTCTCTAAATCGGTATCGAATATCTACTGAATACCTTTTTCCAATATGTTCCTCATTTAACCAGTCGCCCAGTATAATAGGTACCTGCAATACAAAATGCGCGTAAACAACCCTTAACCAAAACGTACCTACGTATTGTTGAATTGAAACTAAGAGTACGAATCTGAACTATAAGTTCTATATTCGTATTGCACGCGTATGACGTATAAGCTTATCACCTTACTTAAAACTATCACAATTTACGAAAACACTTTGATAATGTTGTTACAAACACAAACTGTCCTACAAAATCGTGTAGTACAACAAACATAGATAAAATCGTGTCGTACAACAATGGACGCATGCGTCGGCGCGTGCTGGCGACGTGACCGCGCATCACACGCGGCGCGAATACCCGCGCGACTAATGAGCACGTGCAGTGTGGAGCCGCCTTTAGTTAACCTTCAACGTGACAGCGTTACTACGAAAATGTACATATAACGTGATATTTTTATATTAGTCCACATCAATACTTAACTACCAACGACTGGATAGGACTCGAAAGACAAATACTTCAGCCTAAAAAAGTCTGTTTATATTCGCTTTGTAAGATTCTATTAGATACTTTTTTTTCGTTACCCTTTGTATTTCTATTTTTTTGAATCCATAAAGTTTTTTTCAAGTGCATTATAGTCATCACGCGCCATAGATTTGCAAAAACCGCTGCAGGAACCGTTGTTAATTATATGATTTGTGATTTGATCGCTTTTTAGAAGGTGTGCCTGTATCCTGCATCCATCCTCCATCCTGTGATGTTATTTAATCTAATATATAAAAAAAATGTTCGTTTGTTCGTCTCCTATGCGTTTGCGCCTCATTCATTCGACTGGCTTTGAAACCTTGTCAAGTTGTTGCGCACGCCCAGGAAGATTTCTGACAGAAAAAAAGGCATAGCTACTTCTACCGGAACATAGACAGTGTATCAAAATCAAATTTACGACTCAAGACAGGGTGATTTTGCAGAGTTACCTGCAGTTTCTGAAAGTTTCAGTAAATCTGCTGTCATCTAAATAATGACAATCATATACTTAAGTTTAAGTTAAGTTAAGTTTAATAAGAGATTAATTAAATAGGCTTGTTCTTTACTTCTTTCTGTTTTGGCATTGCTGTAATTGCAATGAAATGTCTGTGTTATAGTCTACACTAATATTATAAAGAGGAAAGATTTTTTTGTTTGTTTGTTTGTACCGAATAGGCTCCGAAACTCCTGGACCGATTTTAAAAATTATATCAGTAATAGAAAGCTACATTATCACTGAGTAACATAGGCTACTTTTTATCCCGAAAAAATGCACAGTGCCTGTGGGACACGCGGACGAATTCGCGGGCGAAGTGCTAGTAAGGTATACATATTATAAGACACTTGTGTACATTCCTCTTCTTATTAAAACTATAACACTGAGTGACTGAGTGACTGACTGAGTGACTGAAAACGCACAAACGAAAAGCCTAAGGAGGGTTTTTTTAAATTCCATCCCTAAGGGAGTGAAAGGGATAGTGAAGTCTGTATAAAGAAAATAACGACATTGTATTGTTTTCCGACCTACACGCGCAGTCGCGGTCACAATTAGTAATATTATAATCCTTTACAATTCTTCTTTCTGAAAATTTTATTTCATTTATTACAAGTTTAGCAAGAAGTCTTTAACCACTATGATTAAAATGTGCATATTTAAAATAATTTCAAAGGTTTTTTTGACTGAATCGTCTACCGATGTAACAAAGTGTTCTATCCTACTCGAGTTTTAGCTCTTGAGAGTCTAATTAAAATACCTCCACATTGTTTGTTTTTTAAATAAAGTTCTGAAGATCTACACTTATAAAAAACAACAATTAGTATGACACGACTATATCGTTTAACGCTTAAATAACGAGTCGATCATCCGCACCGATGCCTCTCACCGAACGGAAACTAATCCAATAGAGCAGCCTTAACAATCACTTCATTTTATGCTTTTTCTTGTAATCGAAAAAAACAACTGTGTCTCGGCACGCGCGAGCTCGCCGCTTGCGTACGCGCATCGCATCTTAACGCGATAGAACGAGACAACACCACACCAACGTCACAAGTTAGAGCAGTACAAATATATGATTAATGAGTACGACCCGTAACCAAGAAATGCAGTCAAATTAGGAGAAATAAATATTGGAGTTGATGCTTTAAAAATATGAGATTTTGTATGAAAACGGTTTTAAGTGGTAATGTAATGTTAACTTGAATGTGTTTTAGTATACAGCTGTCGTGTTGCCGCTTATTATGGCAGTCAGGATTGTGATATAAACAGGAAGCTTGAAAAATATATTCCTTATAGGTTTCATAGATGTGCCTGTACTGCGAATTTTGTTCTAGCTACATAACACAAAGACTATAGAGGGGAATATTTTTTAACAATCTTCCTTGAATCATAAATAACCGTTTTATTTTGTACCGTTTAAAAATGGAAGTTACCTACTTTAAGGAACTATCACAGGCTGGACAAAGAAAGACCTTTCCACATAAAAAAACTATAAGGATAGTCCATACTCTCCAAAACGCACTAGAATTATTATGATTAAGTATTACAAAAAAATGTTTGTGCATTAAAAAAAATTAAACGTCTATGTAGGACGTAGGTTTCTCTACCTTACCGACCTCCCACGAAAACATTCTTCCACAACATTCCACAAACTGTTGGTTTAGTATGTTTTACGTGTAAATCATAGCTTTTTCCATACATAAAATAGATTATAAAGTTAGTCGGAGAGGCGTTGTCGATGCGTTCGGAACGGAACGCACAATGCGCCGCCGTTGGCCAGCGTTTACTGCGAGATACTAAAGTTTATTACATACTGAAACATGAACATATGCGTTGGTTTGTGTTGAAGGTCTGAGGTACGAACTGACAGCGGGTAACAAATTCATAGAATTGAAACTTTTCTGTCCGTGGAAGACATTTAAAGAAAAACAAACATTTATTAACCTATGAAAATTAAACAGAAAAATCGAATTAAAAATATTTTTAGGCAGTGATATGTTATAATATTCAAACCCAGGTACAAGTACAAGGTGCAGGTTAAATTCACTGTATGTAGTGGATTAAACATGTACATAGATACATTAGTTTTCATGTCACAAGTCTTAGAAGGATTGCCTTCCCCCAGTAGTGGGATGATTTAGGCTGCCAGTAACCCCATTCGTTTTAACATCAAGTCAATTCTAAAGGATGGCTTATGAATATAATTACCATTTATTAGGAAAAGGCAACTGAATCAGATTTTTACCACAAGATTCCCAAACTGTTGATACATCAACACAACTGCTTTCCAAAAGTCGCTGTAAATTACGGATAAATGAAGGCAAATAAACCCTCAAAGCCCCGCTACCGCTCGTGTCTTAACCCTAAAAAGCTTTCGTTTCCGCCAACATAGCTCGACCGAATAAAGCGTCGGTTTATGCATTTCGGCAGCTTTGCCCTTTGCTGTTTTATTTCGCGGCGTTTCTGAGAACTGAGGGAAAAAATGCCTTTCGCAGACACACTGGAGACCCGAGAGCTTGTCATGTAGGCTTCCGTACGTGGAAGAACATGGAATAGCTGGACATTTGTGTAGATGTTAGTTTACCTTTGAGTTATGCCGAACAATTTTGTATCGAATTTTAGTGGACGGTTGTTGGTAATGGCACACTGCAGACCCTGTAGGCTGTAGAGCAGAATCTCTTTGGAAGAAGGAAGGAACTCGAATATCTATGGAATGAACGCTGCTAGTGTTAGTGATTTCATTGCTAATGAGTCGATTTTTTTCTTCACCTCCTTCAGTATCTGATGTTTTAGATTACCTACCTAAGAAAATACTAATGTTGTAGTTAACTTATCTTAATTCACATTTCGTCAGAACTTCCGAAGTTAACACATGGTCACTTAGATTACCGCTAGACAGTTCGGATCATTCTCATGTTTGGTCTAAGGAATATCAAGGCTGCTTTACTCCTACATAACTTCTAAAAGTAGCCGTTATTAAAGACAAATACGATGTACACTCAATAAAAGTACAATATCCACAATCGGCAATCGTATCAGACTTACAAACAGTACATACTTTACCCGAAGAGCCATATGATTTAAATTCAGCCAATAATTTCAACATGACCCTGTATCGCGATCCGAAATAAAAGTCTACATACGCACGACAATAAAACGAACCGGCCACTGTCCACAGACTATGAGACAAGACTTTAAAAAAAAAAACGACAAAATTGACCACGCACTTGGAATCGAAATGCAAAAAAAATATTTTGCTAGAAAGAGATGGCGATATCAAAGCTATACGTAATAGAAAGGGAGAAGAAATATAAATTTAGAATGCATCGCATGCTCTTCGACATCCGTCGGCGCAAAAAATCGATGCTGCCATCTATCGGTTGTTTGTGACACTGCGGCGGGTTCAACGATTGATTGGGGGCATTTGATTTTAGGTCGCAGGTTTTGGCAGTTCCTTGTTTTGAATATAAAACTATTTCATAACTGGACATTGCAAAAATATAGCTTTACAAACGTATTATTTGTCCATTCTGAACGCATTTCTGTGTGCAAGCATTTATTAATTTCGTTGTTTGCAGTCTTAGCAACTCGCACAAGACTTTTACTATTAACGAATGTAAACGTACTTCTTCTCTCTATGTATTCCTACCAAGGACCAACATGCTTAGCATGACCAATTCTATCTCTATTCTACCAAAGAATAGACAAAGTTCTTTCTAACCAACTCGTTATCTCTTCTGCCCCAACACGCGGCGACCCGTGCTTGGCTTATCAGAATTTTGTCTACTGAAGAATAGAAACATTTCTTCTCTTTATTGTATTCATAAAACGGTAGAATCTTTCTACAAATGTCACTTTGTCTATTATGCTGTAGAAAAAACCCGTTTTTATCGTGGTCATGCTAGGCCGGCAGTTATTTTCTGGAAAGAGTTGAGCTCACACATTGACTTGTAAAAGTGGCTTTTATGATCTGCTTAGAGAAATTAATGACTTTTCATTTCACTCCGCTATATTTCTGCCATAGGCCCAAGTAACCTACTTAACTGTTCCTACAAAAAAAAAACTTCCATTCTTTTAGAATTATTAGTGTTACCCTCAGATCATAGAAGAACGTGTTACCCAATTTATTTCTTCTACAACAGTAGCTACTAAAATCAACGGTAATTCAACCAAGCATCCAGAAGCAGTGTACCTTCAAAAAACATAAAAAGTAAATAAATGATAACGCCATAATGATCCAATCGATCATGCTTGTTATGACGCGGTGGTCCACTCCTGCGCATACCATTAATTAGATCGCCATCATTACCAGCCTAATGATCCGTTGATATTAATGAATGATGTATTTTATTAAATATTTTGGGATGCTTATGGGATGTGTAGAGATTCCTATGGTTTATTTTAAATGGTTGGTTAAGGATATTAATTGTATTGTTAGCAAACAAATTAATGTAGTTAGCAATAAAAGTTGATTTAAGTAACAACTTTTAAAGAAAGATGAATATCTATGCATCGCAGATGAAACAAGTTTAAACGGATTAAGTCGCGTATATTACTGATTTTTCCTGAGGTTTCGAACACTTGGTAGCGTTCGTGGTCATGACAGCTAATTTATACAGAAATTATTTTCAATCTCGTCAGGAAAAGTCAGTAATAATTATACGCGATTTAATCCGTTTAAACTTGTTTTATTATAATGTATAGTAATCGCGAAAACCTAAGACATTATTATCGCAGATGAAGTTAACTGAACTAGGTCTTCAGTATTTTATCTCATTATTCTACGTTATTGCCTCAATTTGTGTGCTTAAATGAATCTAAGATTAAACTACAAGTTCAAGTCTATGGTAGAACTAAAATTCAATATTGGACAAATTACAGGTGCAATATTTTGGCCCGCAATAAATATTTATTCTAACAAAAACAAAAGAAAAAGGAAATGCGTCCAAGACATCTTTTTCAAAATTAGATCGTCGATATAAAAAAAGTTTTGACTAAATTATTATCTTACGCACAAATTGGTATAACCCAAAAATTACAAAAAAAAATATCGTCGTATACATTGATTGATTCCTGTCATTCAATATTACTGGGACGGTTCTATCCCTCAACTTTTAGTTAATGGGAACCCATTTATTACGATTGGGAGATATACCGTTTCCCTGGGTGGGTTTCTACGAATATTTTGAGAATTAAGTGTAAGAAATCAAAGATATACCAAAATATTTTGGGATACTCCTGATTGATATGTAGTTTATACATATTACAATGATACTTTTTTTTACAAGTGATGCTTTTTTAGAATTTTATTTAGCGTTATTTTTTAGGGACAAGCATGTATCTGGCTATCATACACAAAAATATTTTTTCGAGTCTGTCTGCAGAGATGCTACAGAGATTAGCGCATTCAAACAAACTCATCAGCTTTATTATATGTAGATATTGATTGAGCTGCTTGAATCATAGTCGGTTGGTTTTTCAACTCTAGGTCAGCCCTCTTTTTTCGACAATAAACTAGGCCTTAGCTCTAGCTATATAAGAACCAAAAAAAGTATCATTTTTCTTTTCTTTACTATCAATATAGGCAGTCAATTGACGCGATAGCTTCCGTCCGTCGCACGCGCATCGCTCGCTTTATCGCCGCCACTCAATTACACTACGATAACGCGCGACTCCGGTTACCGGCGAGACCGGTGGTCTGTTATGTACGATATTAACTAATTGTATGGAAACGCGGCTAGTTATAATCGGTTTATGTGTATTAGTGTAATTATAAGTCGGTAACGTTGAGTAGAAATAAACTTGCGACATTACCGTAAAGATTACCTACATCAGTGTTACGAAAATAAGTAATCATTTTCTAATTTGTCACTATTATAAAAGGAGTTAAGCGAAAATGTGTTTTCAAATAGCTCAAGAAACGGTGACCCGTTTCTTGAGTCAGCTTTCATAAAGATGAGCGTTTTAATTAAACTTAGTCTTATTCATGCTTCAATGAAGTACCTAATCTGTTAATAGAACTTCTAACTAAAGTATCTAATTATTGCAAAATTGTATTCAGAAAAAATAAACTCGCTGTTCTTTTGTTTATACAATCAATAATAAAATAGATCTTTCTACCAAATCAATCTCTAAAACTCGTTCTAAAATACATATTTACGTAATAAACACAAAGTAACATCTAGCTCTCTAACAATCTTAGGTCTTAAAGTCCCAAGTGTTTAACCAGGTGTCAAGCCATTCAGGTCATTACCTCGATAATAAAGTGCCCACTAAAAGCTTTATTACTTAGATGTTGTTACAAAGAAATATTTCTCGACAATGCGTAGTGAGGTGACACCACGGAATCCGGTAGTCGATGCCTTATCGCAAATCTCGACAAATGACTAATAGGAAAAATGTCGCGAGCGACAGTAAATGTGTTTTAAATAATGATATAGATTTTGTTTTATGTGTGTAGGATGTGAATTATGTGGTTAATAATAAAATATATTGAGAAATTAATGTGATGCCGCGTGATACTGGGAGCTAAAGAAAAGATGTATTGTGTTTCAGCTTGTCAATTCCCGCATGCCGCAAATTCATTAGCAGCTAGGCGATTGACGGACAAAACACTTACTGCATAATACAATAATCTAACCTTTGCTCTAAGGTTTTAAATTCTTTGCCATCTCATATGATAGAATGAAGAAAAAAAAGCTTGCAATTTTCTTTCTTGTGTAATCGTTTTAAATTCAGAAAACACTGATGAATTTATTTTCGTGATGCTACTATAAATACAATTTGCTTTGTCTTGTCTTATTCAAACCTCATTTTTTCAGTTTTATCTAAAATATCCATATTACTTTTAAATTAATAAGCAGTCCAAAAATAATTAAATTAAATTCATATTATTCACAAGGGTAACCAAAAAATTCAGGGTGTCATGTACGTAACGATACAAACATTTAAATATGTAAAATGAGCATCACATTAAAACAACTTTGCCAATGAATTAATAAAAAGACACACCCAGACCGCTGACAAGTGCTCTTAATCTCCACGATACAACTCGTCATTAATTATCGATAGAAAAAACATCGATAAGTATAGACGACTAATGGAGTAAGACCTGCACTACAGGAAGCCTTTTCCCGTCATTTGTCTTGATGACATTTGACATCAGTCAACTGAGTAGTTGATACCTGAGTGAAGTTTTTGTAAAATTGTTTTTAAGTTGTGTTTTGAGGATAAATGTAGTGTTTTTATTTGTCATGTAAAATGATTGGTTAATTTGTATAAAAGCGAAGATAATTTAAAAAAAAATATAGAAACCATAAAATAAGATAGAAATATCAAAATAATATATTTTGCAAAAAAAATATTACGGTAGTTCTTGAGAAACTAAAGTCATAACCCCGAATTAATCATTAAAATCGCACAAAAAATGCTAAATCACATAAAAATATATTATATTCTTCGTTCCATTCCATTAAATGTAAAACAATCAACCTCCTATTTAAATTCTCAGTTGATAAATTACCATTTTTTATATCGACACGCCGCATCACTAAAAGTGAAGTTGTTTGTTTTGCCGGTAGCAAGTAGTGTCGCCTTGATAAATATCCTTAAAGATTGTTCGGACTCCGCGATAATTTCTCTTAGAACCTCACACTTTATCCCACAGTGTAATTTTCACTTTATAACACCAAACATAAAGTTTAAAATTCTGTAGCAGACTTACATTTCTTGGTCAAAGATATATGATGTTATTTATGATACCCTCATAGTACGTGTTTTATAGTTATTTGATAAAACACCATCGTGATTATTTAGCTTGACTTTGTGACTGGCTGAATCTATTTTGTTTATTTAACATGCCACTAATATTATTCTTGGATTTTATCTACATATAGGAAAGGTAATACTAATAAACATCGAGTATAATGTTACAGCTGTCTTACTGTGATATATAGCAAATAATTTAAATAATATTATGGAAAGTATTGTAACATATTACAGATAAAGTGTTGTTCGAATGCGCCTGGAGCAAACATTCGAATACATCATAAAATATTTGCAAAAACTCGCAACAAACTTGGATACGCATTTTTGCAGAAAAACAGTGACAACTTTTCAGGCTAAACGCATAAACCTCTCTGTTACACGACGGATAAAAAGTATCGTAAATAATATCGTAATATCACCACGACAAGTCATGGCACGTCAATTTTCTCCGCTCGGTAAAAACGTGTAGCAACATTGTATGCCGACAAACACAATTGGCTCATTTTCATTTTTTATTTTCCAGGTAAAAAGTGGCGTTCGCTCACACCGCAAGACAGGCGGCCGTTCGTGGAGGAAGCGGAGCGTCTCCGGGTCATCCATATGACTGAGCACCCCAACTACAAGTACCGGCCTCGGCGACGGAAGCAGAACAAGACGAGGCCCAACCAGCCCGCCACGCCGGCCAGCGCGCCGCCCGCCACCTCCGCGGCGCTAGGATCCCCCTACGCCACCGGCACAGACTCACCCGACCCTCGCTTTAGCCACAACCCTGGAGCCGGATTCTCCCCCTACCGAACCTCGCCACTAGCTTCTGACTTTCAAAACAACCAATACAACGGCCACGTGCAGACCCCGGAATCTTCCCCCGCGAGGTCTCCTGAACCTCAAGGAAGGAGGAGCGCCCCCGCTGAAGCTCCCCTGCCTACGCCTGACGCATCTCCAGTCGAAAATGAAAAGGAAAATTTTCAGTATGAAGAGAGGAGGCGCGCGATCAATGCCTCCTCAATGTCTGACTCGTACTCACCCTATAAAACATATAGAACGCCGGGTTCCTTCTCGCCAGCGCCCGTAGCCGCCATGGGCATGGCTAACGGAATGTACGTCATGTGCACGCAGAGGACTTTGAGCGAGCAGCCACCGTTGGTGACTGGGACGTTCTTCCCACCGGTCGCGACCTCGCAAGACCAGCAAGCTCTAGGCACATCTACGCCTAGGGTTTCTAACGCTCCCAGTGGCCCCATGCCCACGGAATACACTATCCAGTATCATCCTTTCGAACAATACGAACAGATGTATAAAACTGAGGACTCGTACGTGTCTCATTATCCCGACCAGCCAAAAACCGAGTACGACACGGGTGGCAGTTACTTCTCTGAGGAGCCGCCGTCGAACCAGCAGCAGGAAGGAGAACAAAATTACATGAACCCTCGTCCGGAGATAAGGACGGGCTCACCCGAATCCGATGTAGATGCTCGGGAATTTGATAAATACTTGGACTATGGAGCTGAAGGGCCGATGGACCAGCATCAGCAACAGCAGCAGTATAGATACGAGCAGCAGCAGAACTATAACCGGCCCCCGTACTGCCCGGAGCAGGCGCCCGGCCCGGAGTACTGCTCCGAGAGGATGTACCCATCTCCTTACGCTTCTGTGATTGCTGGAGCACCTCCTACTAATTACGTTCCCAGCGCGCCCGGCTCTGACGTCAGACCCGAGGATGAATTCAGCGTCATTCTAGCCGGAGTGCGGCAGACTTGTTACAGCAATTGACTAGATAGGACTGATATGGGGTAGCAAATGGACTCTTCCTAAACTGTAGCCCAAAGAGCTGATTTTCTTCCAAATGTAATATGGAATGTACCTACGATGACAATGTTTGTACTGCGGATATATAGTGATATTGTAAGAATTTGTTCTACTAAAATTAGACACAAAATGTATAATCTTACATTGCGCATTCACAAAGAATATAAACCGCTATGTCAAAGTGATGTAACTCAGATATAAATATTTTTTTAGCTAGCTCGCAACCTTAGCGATTTTTGTAATTTGTGTAAAACTTTTCAATTATTTATTTCACTGTGAATAAATTAAAGAGGAGAGTAACGTATTTTAAGTGAATTTATACGATTTGTAAGACAATAAAAAATTATTATAATAATAAAAGCGAAACGGCTTGTACTCACGTTTTAAGTTCCAAAATTGTCTGTGCCTTGTAGAATTTGTATAAAAATATATGAAATATCCTGTTATAGCGGCAGCAATTTGTGACAGCGACTGTTATAAATAAATAAGAATTTGGAGATATATTAAATAAATAATGTTAATGTGAATAATAATTGGTGCTATGTGAAGAGGTCCTAAAATATTTTTTGTACGTCCAAATCCGTATACCGAATAATGCGATTCCTATGTAAAAGATTATTTATTTGTAACTATTTTTGTATATTTCGTAAATAAAAACTAAAATGAGCGTCGAATTAAATGAAATATAGTTCTTCCAATAAGCCTGTAGATATATATTTTAAGTCGTATTTTTATATTGTTTTAGTTATTAAAATTTATAGAACTACCTACTGTTTCTGTATAAACTGTTAGAATATTTTAATAAAGAAATATCTCATAGGTTATAATTATTTGTACTAAAACTATACCTAGTTAAATTGTTTTTAGTTTACGCTGCAATTCTTTAGTTTAGTAATGAGACACTCGCACTGCGAAACTAAGTTCTTCCTAATTGTAAGAAAATTTATAAGGAACAATAAAATTTTATTCATATGCAATTTGGATTTATTATTTGCCTCACACCCTTTATACAGCAAAAATTCAGAATGGTCATGATTATATAATTTATAACTTAAAAAGCGAGGAATAAAAAATATCTACTGATAAAATTCCTTGACACATGCACACAACTTGACAAATTCATTCCATTCAATATCTGAATGAATCTCACACCAAATATTTCTTGCATAATACCGCAGTCAGTCATTCCGTGTATTCAAAAGCATCGTAACTCAATGCATTGCATATTTATTTAAACCCTCCGATAGCTATCGATTCAAATTAATGACACATTTAATGATACATTACCATCACTACACTTGCCAAACGCTAAACACAACAAAAACAAAGCGAAAGCGGTATAAGTCCAAATAAAATTAAAATTACTAAATAATTTGCGAAGGCAGGGGTGTGCCCGTGCGGCCCGCGGGCGCTCGCGCCTGTAATTACGAAGCGGGCCGCAGTATCACGCCCCTGCAGAGAGAACCACGGCTATTGATGTATTGACGTTTTGGAGAAAACACAGATATAAGTACAGAAATGTAGATTTGAGTTTGTGCAGTATGATTTCTGGGAACTTTTGGGAGGTATAATTGAGTTGTTTTTCATTGCAGGCTGTTGACTTTGATGCAAAATTATACTTTTATGTTAAGCTTCTTATCTACTGCAAACATAAGGGAAAATATAAATCATTTAATACAATAATGGAATAAAATATTATATATTACGAAAATATAGTATGTCGTCGATCAACATATAACTGAAAAGATTATGAAGGATCATTGTTTTCAAAAATCTACAACAACGTAGTAGTAGTATCATCCACCTGCGAGCTGCATGAGGAAAAATACAATAAGTACTTAAGAATTAGGACAAGGTAATATTAAAATGATTCTAAACGAAAATAGATTAATTCTAATAGAATTTAGTAATAAGCAC
Source organism: Thalpophila matura (assembly GCA_948465475.1). Taxonomy (NCBI): domain Eukaryota; kingdom Metazoa; phylum Arthropoda; class Insecta; order Lepidoptera; family Noctuidae; genus Thalpophila; species Thalpophila matura. The sequence continues at coordinate 5,673,288 of OX419198.1, read as the reverse complement.
ATACATCCTGAAAATTCAGTGACTATAAGACTTATGACGATTTGTAAATACCAAATAAATTATTACAAACCTTTCCAAAATTCTTACAATTTATTTAGAGATACTTTTAGTGAAAGATTAAGATAAATCGAGATTTAATTGCTGAAAGCTATATAATATCCACAAGTCACTACTCCATAGCAAATTATTTTTTTGGAGTTATGTACAGTTTCCCAATGTGCGTATTTTGGCGCGAGGCTGTTATAATACGTGATAATTAAGTTTATATTCTCTCTTTTACATTTTAATCTTCGGGGACATCTTGATTCCGTCCAACCGACCTAGTTTTATTTGTTTAATCATAATTTATTTTGATTAATATTTTTCAATTCAAGAAAAAAAGAACAAATCGTACAAAAAATACTTTATGGCACTTAATTCCTTATCTTGTAATTCCATGGCCAGTTGCTAGAAAATATATGCACGTAATTAATTATCTATTTTTTTCTTAAAGAATTTAAATTATTAATGAATTTAAATACTTATACATTTTTAATCATACTCCACATTCAGCTAAATACTAAAATAATTATACTATCTTTTAAAGCTCCTATCCTATCCACAGTATAAAGACATAATTCTCAAACAACCAATCAGTAATTAATAAGCTCATTAGAAACAATTAGATTAATAATCACAAAGCTCATTAGCTGTCGCGTGGCAACGTTTAAAATTGAATGAACATAAAAACAGTCTGCGACGTAATGGGCGATAGAGAGCCAATAAAATATGCTTTTGCGCACTGACCACGCTATAGTGCTGGTAATATACAAAAAGATATGCGAAAATATGGATTAAGATAAAAAAAATGATTAAGTGGCTGATGAAGGAGCTTAGAGGCGAGCAATTAGAGAGGCTTATTATGAACAATGCTATCACTGATGATGAGGTTCATTAAAAAAACCTTCATTAGTTCTCCAGCCAGCGTAGTCAGGCACGCGCAGTCAGGCGTACCGGCTCGGTTTTTTCACGAAAGCATGACTCTTGAACAAGAGAGATGAAGAAAAAATAAGCAACTTAAGTTTGTGCAAACAGACACAACCCGCGCAGGTAAATGATGTGAACAAAAATGGCGTCGCCTCTGTTGTGCAAGTGCTTGGACACTATTCGAATCTCGTTCGATAAACTTCAGGATTAATCCTGAAAACGCGACAAAATATCATCGGTTCAAGTGATATAGAATTTTACGTATAGAACAATTTGAATTTTTTACGATTTCATCATTGCTCCTGATTCTGAAGAAAATGGAACGAGATTCTAGTACAGAATACCCCTCCGTCAAACGTCCCTAGTTTAACAGTCACCCGGTCAGAGAGGCCTTAGAGGCCTGTATAACGAACGACAAACAAAATCTACATTCAAATAAAATCTTCAGCGTGGCATATCACCCACTACTTCACGCATGCGCAGGACGGCAGCGGCGCAGGCGCACCGCTCCAAAGAGATGCGCCTTTGAAGATAGCGCCGATACATTTATTAGCCAGGTTTGCATACCGACCGCCATCAGCCGCCAGCCTGAATAAGGTTCGGTTCCCCGTTGAGTTATTTTGAATTGTGCTTTTTGACTAGTATTAACTTTTTCGTCGAATAGCGAATGATTATGTGGAGGTAAGTTTAATTGCTTGTTTTTGATTGATAGAGCTACAGGTCTTTAGCATAAGCCTATCCTACAATATTAAGGCAGAGTGCTCAGTCATGAATTTCGATTTAAAACTGACAGATTTGATACTAACCTTGGGAGACACATGGTTCAACCAGTAGGCTATCACAGCATTGCTTGAAATAATGGTGTTATACAATTCAACATTCAAGGAATATTGGTAAAACTTTCTTCAGCACAAACGTAGTTTTCTCGTGACCCTGGTCAATGCAACTTGATCGAAACGTCGAAGTTAGTCAAAATACTGATATTTTGATTGTTTGTACGCCGATATAAGTAATTAAAAAACATGTGTCTACACTTTGCGAAAGTTTAAAAACTGAAAATAATGATGATAAAGTCTAGGTTAATCTAAGCCGCTGCTTGTTTAAGGTCTAAAATGCTAATTCATGGTTTATTCTAGTCCGTTCACCTTATAAGAAGACAAGCCAACTACCAATCAACAAGGCGGTCCAAATTAAAACCAAAAAGAATAACAATAAAAACAAACCGTTATCTTGGCAGCACAGTTCGCCACGTGCACATTATCACAAGATGTCCTTTTTACCCACTTTCGATCTAAACCAAAACATAGCAGTTAATGATCCATTGTACTACACGTAATGCCAGCTAGTTTCCAAACACTGGATGGAAATAAAAAGAGATCGGACGATAACACCGATAAAATGATTGTAAGTTTACATAGTTATTTTATGGTAAATCACTGTTAATTTTTTTACTGTTGTTTAGTGATTTTGAGGTAGGTTATGTTGGTTTGAGAATGGCAGTAGGTACGAGCTTTGAAAATTTTGGATAAAATAGTGGAAAGCTAACTTTGGTTAATGATGAAATGCAAGGGTCGCGGCCGCGGCCGCACTGGTAAGCGCGACGCGGCGCGACGCGACGGCTGCGGCGATTTCGTGAAAACAACTTCATATAGACACATGTCGGTAATCCCAATATTTCAGTTCTTCTTCTTATTGGTTTCAATGTTGGCCCTCAAAAGTATGCCAGAAGATAGACCATCTGAAGATAATGTTATAACAAAACGCTAGAAATATCGGAATCATTCCTTCCGCTGCTTATCACAGTTACAGAAAACGGAACATTCTCTTACTCATCATCTGCCTAGCCTTTTCCCAAATTATATTGGGGTCGGCATCCAGTCTAACTAGTTTTGGCTGAATATCAATATTTTACGTGGAGCGACTGCCATCTGACCTCCACAACCCAATTAATGGGTAATACCGGTATTCGAATGTTAGACCAGCTGTCAGACTTTAGGGCTTCTGACTACCCGTAACGATTGTCAAAGATATTCCTATGACAATCGGGACCGACTGCTTAACGTGCTCTCCGAGGCACGGAGGGGTCTCGATGTGTAAAGAACTGTCACCCATCCAAGGACTGACCGCGGCAAGCGCAGCTTAACCTCGCAGATCGATCGATCAGCGCGGCTGTCATTTAGCCACGAGCCCCTCAAACATTCTCTTACTCATGGCGAGAAAATGTGCTGTACTACAGACCTACCTAAGTATAACTATACCACACGATAATTGTATACTTTCAGAGCACGTGTTCTCACACGCGGATAGACGCGGGTCTAATACATGACGCGCGAACGAACGATACTGCAGTTCTTTATTTCTTCAAAGCTTATCTTTTGGCTGGTGTTTATACTTTACTGATTAACGTCATGGTATGTATCCTTTATAGTGGTACGGTGTAATGTTGTACCTATCTCCATAATTCACGATCGTTTTTAACCTAGTGTAGTTGGAAACCATTTGATATCGATCGCTACTCCATCCACTCCAAAAACATTAAGTACATACTGAACTTTCGGAAAGCTTGGAATGAAAAAAGATGACAATTAATGTTAGCTATGTGTGAAACAGTTCCAAAGTCAGTGCCGAATCAAACCAAAACAAAAATAAAAGGCAGCGACTTCCGAAACAGTTTCACAACACATAAACATTATTATTGAAGGCGGTTTTATCTTTTTTTTTAAGTTTTTTAATAACAATAATTAAACTTACTCATTGCTCATTTGCTTTTTTAACACAAGTGGGTAGTATATGCAGCAGAATTTCATACGCCGGATGTTGCCTTCACATACTTTTCAATGTTTAATTTTCCCATTAACTGTGAACCATTTCCTGTTTATAAAAAAAACCTTATCAGTCTGCCTTCGTTCGGAGTAACCTCGTAAACTACTGAGTGATTTTCAATATAGTATCGACATTTAAGAACACATGAATAGGTTCGTCATAAAGGATTTTGGTATCAACTGAGACCAAAGCTGCCGCTGAGATGAACAGTGGTGGCTCACCCCCTTACTTATAAACGATGATTAAATGAAACAGCTTTTAAGTCAATTTTCATCTTTCACTCTCATACAAATGACAAGGATACTTGTATAATTTAATCAATGGTTAAATTAAGGGGCGATTATAAGTAAAGGGGTCAGTGGCAGCAGCCCCGACTTACAAGTCCTAGGTCGTGGGTTGGAAGTGTTGGAACCCCGGCTGGCGAATTTGTGCAATTTGTTTCATCACCACTGCTCGATAAACGGCGAAGGTCAACATCGTGAGGAAACCGTGTCCTAGAACCAAAAGTTCGAAGACATGTGACGTCCACCAACCCGCACTGGGCCCACGTGATAGACTAATGGCCCATTCCCTCTTACAGAAAGGAAGCCTATGTCGCAGCAGTGGGAATATTATAGGCTGCCTCCAATATATCTAGATGAGTGACCGGCAATTTAAAAGTAAATTCTTTGAATTTGGACTTTGATGCTGGATTAATGAATACAACAGTGAACTGCCTCGATGGTGTAGTGGTCGCAAGCGCGACTACTGAGCGTAGGGTCCTGGATTCGATCCCAAAGTCGGGCAGTGTTATTGAGTTTTCCATTATTAAATTCTTAGTAGCTGCCCGGAGTCTGAATTTGAAAAGGGTGGATGGCAATAGACAATAGACTCGCCTATTACAAAGACTTAAATCTATTTAGTGATATGTGGATGTACTAATATACACCAGTAGTTAAGGCTCCATACAACTCGCTTCCCATTTAAAAATGACACAGTTGGTAATTTACTCTTGTCAAATACAGTTCATAACAGAGAAGTAAATCGAAATAAGAAGACTTTGAAGCCAAAAGCCAGAAAGCCAGACACAGCTTATACATAGAGTTAGGTACTGGAGTTTTTTACTCGGCTTACCTCTTACTAAAATTGAATCTTCGCCACTGCTATACACCTCTACCTAACCCTTCGGGAAATATGTAGAAGCGTGATGTTCTAACAAGTTAGTTTTATCAGACTCAAAACTAAATATTAATAAATTATTCAATGTTATTTCCCCGCGCACCAGCAGGCCGACTATTAGACCAGCTCGTTTCGCTGCGTCATCGCGACATCCTGTCCCTCAATGTATTCCGTCCGTCCGTCACACGACGCCAATTTACATATACTTTTAGCTTTTTTTTCATAGATTATTATTAATGATTTTATTGGTTAGCGTGTTGTGATTTTATTTCTGAGGTGTAAAGATAAAATGAGTATTAAATAAATAAAAAATAGCTTCCACCCGCAGCTTCGCCCGCGTTTTTCGAGATAAAAGGTAGCCTATGTTTATTCTGATGTATAAGTTATATTACTGTAAAGTTTCATCAAAATCCGTTCAGTAGTTTTTGCGTGAAAGAGTAACAAATATCCATACATGCATACATCTATACATCCTCACAAACTTTCACGTTTATAATATTACCTAGTAGGATTACGGCTTTTTAGCAAGAAATTGAATTTATTTATCTAAGCCAGAATTAATTGAATAATTTAATTGCTCTGTTACAATAGTAAACGGCCTCAAAATAAACAAACCATCAATTAAAAGTACAATAATTACATGGTGATGATATTGTGATAATGATAACCCCTGTCATCATTATTCAGCCTTTTCACAACTAGGTTGGGGTCGGTTACTAATCTAAGTAAATGCAGCTGAATATCAGTATTTTACATGGAGGGACTGCCATCTGACCTCCACAACCCAATTACTGGTATCCCAAAACCCTATCATCATTATAATGTCTTAGGTTTTCGCGATTACTACACATTATAATAAAACAAATTTTTCTGTTTCGAACGCTGCAGTGTTCAAAACGTCAGGAAAAATCTGTAATATACGCGATTTAATCCGTTTAAACTTGTTTTATTATAACCTATTATCATTGTTTGGGTCTAATGTCCGAAAATCGGAGAAAATCCTGTTTACTACGTAAAAACAAAACTCATAAATAATATGCATAATTACATAATACTTCACAAAAACTATCGACTGACGCCTGTCCGTCACAGGAACATACATTTAATATTCATAAATCGACATGTCGCTTCATACTCATAAATAAATTAGAAATTCATAAAAAAACCAGACGGACCACCCCTAGCTTTACAGTATACTGTATTCATACACTCATCACGAATCATTTCTATTTTCAAATGTACATTTTTAAAACCTCCTTTTCAACGAAACCGAACCTTAATGGAACGACACTCAATTCAATATTCGAATTACCAAACGCAAGCATACCTTTGCCAATATAAAAATAAATTCCTATGAGATAAATAAACTTTTTTTTTCTGTAGGTCTGTGGGCCACGTGCCATGATATCGTAATTTTACAGCCAGACGACATTTCCTTGATTTGCATTGAGATATGATTCGGAAATGACTAATCATATATTTTGTTTTTTTTTATAACATTGTTGAATTTGTGTTATTGGCTATTGATTTTTATATTTATTGGGTGTTAGATTTACGACCAATTTATATGAAAATAAAGAAGAAAGGCTAAACAATTTGTAAACAGTAAAACTACTGTTGTTGTTGCTGATCAAGGAATAACTTAAAATTAAAAAAAAAAATAGTAGCTAAAAACTACAGCAATTTTCCAAAACTCGGTGAATTTGGTGTGCGTAGTTTTTACTACTTTCTCTATCTATCCCAAAATACAAACGCCTTTTCCGAAACAAAAATATCGCAGCTGTATGCAGTAATCTCTATGGTAAGAAATAATTAGGTAGGTACTTAGCTTGACTACCCCTGCTAGATACTTAACCCTGTATACCAATCGACCTCCACAGATGCCTTTGATACATGAACCTCACAAACCAATTTATACACTTTTGTAAGAATGCAAATACCTTCACGATACATGTAATTAAAGTGACAGTCGTGAATCAAAGACCAGCCATTGATGACCAAGCGATCAAATGGCAATTTTAATCAATTTAATTGGTCTGCATCAATGGGCGATGCCACTTAGTAAACATTGAGACAATTATGTGCATTTTATAGTCGCATTATCACGCTGCACATCAAGGATATACATTATAAAGGTAAAATGCAAGAAGGCGTGATATCTACCTTCTTTAACGCGCTCTTTTACACGCTCCGTGTGAAATACCTAAGTACAACATTCTTTGCCTGTAGATACTATAAAAACACTGTAATTAGCAGATCATTTTAGTGTTAAACAGACTGCAAAAAAGGAGATACTACCTATATCTACCGCTGTTGGATCAATTTAGTAATTTTGGACAGATTTTTTCAATATTTTGTTTATTTTTTTAATGTCACTAACATTATGAATAGGTAATTAGGTAGGTATGTTTTTTACTTTAGTTAGTAAATGCTAGTGATATAAAAATGTCTATGGCATAAAATACACCTCAAGTTTCTCTACCCACTAGATTCACTACAGTTACAAATGAAAAAAAAAATATCTCAATTTAACACACCATAAACAACACATTACTTAAAAAATACCTCTCCAATTATCTATGGTCTATCAATGTTGGAAGTGCGTTCGGAATCCACTACCGGTGCGGGTACGTAGGCTTTTAGCTAAAAATGCGCCGCTTCCGAGGGCATCCCTCCTATGTTAATGGTCACTGGCAGATTCCTGTGCGTACAGCAAACGCTAATTTAAACTGGATGCTACGCTGTACAGGGGTACGGCATTGTCGTTTATTATCTTGCAATATATTTAATTATTTCGTATGGAAAGTTTGACTGTTAGTATTTTGTTTGATTGTCAGTTTGTGTAAAGATTTTAGGCCAGTGACAGTAATAAATATGTAAGTGAAATAAATAAAAAATTAAAATAATATTGTCACTAAAATATTTTCTTAAAAAAATCAATAAACCTAGCACTACGAAACGGAAATGAAAGAAAACTAGAAAAAGAAAATGGTAAAGTACAAATAAGTCCAGAACCTCCCAAAAAAACATAAAGCCAGTAAATAAATCTGCTACCACAAGAAAAACTTGTCTATTAACACACCCACAACACTGTCCCTCTTCACCTGTGCGTATACACGTCAATATTTTATTTATCGGTGGTCGGTATCGCAGATATCGGCTCGGCGATACCGCGGTGCCACGGCCAGGTAAATGAGGCCCCGAGACACCTCCGCTGCCCCCTGTGCAAACGTGATTTATGGACTACTCCCACTGGCCCACGGCTGAATAAAAGTATTCATTATCTAAAGCACTAGACTTAAAAGTGCGATGGGTTTAGATTAAATTAATCTTATGGCTACTACAAGGATTATTGGGAGTTGAGCAGCGACTTTCGAAGAAGGCAGATTATTCTATGAATTTGAGTATTATGAAAAAAAGATGATGATGAAAAAAGAGGTTGTAAGAGAAAGGCCAGCCTCATACATCCGGAATATTCTTAGACGAAATTCAGATTATGAAACCAAACCAGATATAGTTTTATAATACCTACGAATGTGAATGATTGCGGCTGGAATTATAGACAATTCATTAATAAAATTCAGTTTTCATTCATTCAGTCCCTGTATTCAGAATTGCAGAACATTCCGGATGTATGAATGAGGTAACGAAGTCTTATTTTCTCTCGTCAATACCCTTCGTCGGTCGCATTTGAAAAACAATTGATTTTGACCTCTAGGAGGCTTCTGGACAGATAAACGTTTAAATACCGAATTTCTGGCTAAATCAATGTAAAGTACATTAGTAGAAGTTTTAAATACCTACTTAATTTACGGTAACTTAGAGAAAATTCAAACCGTTACAATTTTGAAATCTACAGCTACCAGCTACCCAAGTTACTCAACTCCTTCTTTACAAGTCCAAAACTGCAAACTGAAATTCTAATTCATACAATATATCGATCAGCCAGCCGCCAATAATCTCGTCACCACAAAAAGACCATGTTTGTCTTGCACTCAGCTATATGTAAATGTGCTGAGATCTATGCGCGCGCGCCGTTCGTCGCAGATTTATTGCATAATTGACTTCCGGCGGGAAAGCCGCCATCTTGACAACCGAGTACCGACACACTTATGAATTGCCTAACAGTTAAATTGCCTTAAGGTTTAAAGGATCTATTTGGATTTTATCTTCAGGTTATGTGGTTGGTTGTTGGTTGTAGTTGATTAGCATATTTGGATGCAAAAGTCTTGGTTATTTTTAAGTGTGGAGGCGTTTTCAGCTTGTTTCACAGGCTCAGTAATGGATTTTGAATGAATCGTCCGTACTATTGGCCACCACATACGATCAAGTTTACTATCCAATTCGCAGGTCGGCAATATGCTGTGATGTCATGCAAATTGACATCTTTTTTTTGTGAGTAAACCTTTTATAGGCGCTCGGGGATAAGACCGGGAAATCTGGGATTCTTACCTCACTAAAACTGCTCCGATGGTCACCATCAGTACATGGAGACCATAACGAGATGGGTCCTCATATGAGACCAGCTCCAGATCCACTTCTGTGCAACGCCTGTTAGGGCACATCTCTGTGGAAACTGAAAAAGGGGCCTTTAAGCATCTATACAGGGTAGCACCACTGAGCCACATCTTCTTTGGAAAATTGACATCTACACACTGTCGACTTTACTTGATCAAGCCTTCAAGTGTCGTGCAAACTGTACGGCAAATTTGATCGTCTGTGGCGTTCATAAGAAAATTTTGCCTCGTTTCGCCTAGTTTCCCATCTTGCACATGCGTACAAGTGCCGTAAGTTCATAACAGTTCACGACAGGTTGATAGGTTGTTGCTTATTACGTTCTGAGCTCCACTATAACGCTTTCTCTCAAATGAGTCTTGTTACTCGGAACTGTGCTTTCATTTCTCATATTAGCATGTACATAGATTATTTAAAGCGTTTTTTTTTAAGTAAGTTTTTTTTTAGATAAGTTTAAACAGTAAAGGTTGAAGAAATACCATCGGAAAATACGTTATGCCAGTATTTTGTAATCAAATTTCCCTTTAAATCCAACTAGATTGTGTCTTCCCAACTAGCGCATCTAGCTAAATATATCTAGCTATACCTACTTGGGCCAGTCAGTCTATCCTTACTAATCCTTACTAATATTATAAATATGAAAGTAACTCTGTCTGTCTGTCTGTGTGTTACGCAATCACGCCTAAACTACTGAACCGATTGAAATGAAATTCGGTACAGAGATAGTCTGGAGCCTGACAAAGGGGACATAGGCTACTTTTTAATGCGAAAAAAGGACTGTAAAGGGTTGAAATAGGGCATGAAAGTTTGTATGGAAATTACGTCATTTTTAAAGCTAGAAGCTTGAAACTTATTTTTGAGATTTGGGGTGTAGGGTAGGTGTGGGGTAGGTGTAGGGTAGGTGTAGGGTAGGTGTAGGGTAGAAGTAGGGTAGGCGTAGGGTAGGCGTAGGGTAGGTGTAGGTGAAAGGCGGGCCTCGTCACCCTATGCGGCCGTCATGTACGGCCGCAAATCCTCTGGAGAGGCGCGCGCGGAACACGTCGCGCCACCGTCTCGGGCCTGTTTCCGTTCGGGCGACGGACGCAAACTTTCATGCCCTATTTCAACCCTTTACAGCCCTTTTTTCGCATTAAAAAGTAGTCTATGTCCTTTCTCAGGCTCCAGACTATCTCTGTACCGAATTTCATTGGAATCGGTTCAGTAGTTTAGGCGTGATTGCGTAACACACAGACAGACAGAGTTACTTTTACATTTATAATATTAGTAAGATTACCGTCTTTCCACACATACGCTCAGTACATAGTGCGTACAATGGCTTGACGTCGGCCCGTACGCAGCGGGTGTCGCCACAAAGCGCACGCGACGACAGCCGACAGGCTACTGTAAGACCAACCTCTATGTATATTGTAGGCTGTATAGTAGCAATGCCACATAATAAAACCTCATCCCACGAAAAAATTAACAATGACGTCTGTCATTTTGACGTAACAAATTCGCGGGAACGAATTAATTTTGACATTTATTTGTCTATGGTATGAATAAAGTAGGGATCTATATTCGCGGATACGTTTAGTTTTAATCACGGTGCATGCACAATGGTTCGACTGCACGTACGCAGCGGGTGTGTCGCCACAAAGCGTTGTCGCGACGACAGCCGACAGGCTACCGAGAGCCGCCACAGACTATGAATACTTAGTACCTATAGGATATTATATAGCACTTTGTTTGCTTGCCGACGGGCACTAGGTTTTTAATGTAGGCAATGATCATCGGTTTAATTGCATTAACGCTGTTTTTCAATAATGTAGCTATTCATCGTTTTTCTTGATACAGATTCTGACATTACTTCTAAGGGATAAAAGATAGATAATAGATAAGGGCCAATAGACACGTTATTGAAAATAACCATTAGTAAATACTAAATACGTTTCAGTTAAAATTGTGCCTTTAGTCCATTATAGAGATTTGTTAAATAAGTAATTAACTGGATATAAGACAGCTAGGTACCTAATATATAATCTATCTGTATTTCATTGATAGCATTCATGTCAATTTACAGATTGTCAATTTAAGATGTTATCAATGGTTATCAACATCAATTATACACGACGTTAAAGCTCATAATTACCGTTTAACAAATTCTCAAACAGTTACGACCATAAAAAAATACACATACAAAATCACTAACTGATTTTTAAAATCAATACAAATAACTCAACGAATAAAAAACCTGGCCCACACCGCTCGCCTTATATTGTTCAACAAGCTCATGTTATCTGATTGAACATTTGATACCTCCTCATTCAGCGACCGACATCAATCCGATCAGCGATCCAAATGAGATTGACGCTCAATCAAACTACAATTAATTAAGGAGCACACAATACGAACCGGTGGGCCGTACATTGAATGATAAAGAACGGGACATTGGCGACGATATTAAAAACTGACCGGCTGTAATCTAAAGCGATCTAAATGAGATAGGATCTATCAAACTATAATTAATTAGGGAGCATAGGTACAATGGTAGATAATAGTGGGAACACTGAATCATATAGATTGGGCACGGGGTCTCATCAGGAACAAAGTAACATTTGTTGAAATAACTCACAATAGATGGCGTTATATGTATCGATTTGTTATTAAGTTTGTGTAAAATTGAGAACATGAAAAAATACATCATGAAAAATATTTGTTCAAATTTTGAAAAATGCTTTAAGCACGGAAAAATGTATAGCCCGAAGATAGCCCGCGCTAAATCGGTCACATTTCTTTGTATGAGATGAGGCATCTGTACGTATAGTATTATATTATCTGTGGATTGGGTAAATAACACTATCATTTGCCAACGATATCGAAATATTGTGATTTATATGAGATCGAATCAATCAAATCGATATAATTATTAAGGGAGCACACAATTTACCTGATGGTCTAAAAACTGAATGATATAGAACGGGACATATGTGATGATGCTTAATACTGATCAATTGAGATGGTAAAAACGGTACATTAATTAAGACGATGTTAAAACTTCATTTGGTGATGGCCCAAAGACTGGTTGATAAAGAACAGAATTTATCCATTAGAAAGAAGAAAGAAAGAAAGAAAATTATTTATTTGACACTCACACAGTAGGTAAATTACATGGGTAGGTACATACATAAAAAGAGAAAACAAAAGTATGAAATAAAAAAAATAAAAGTACAAAGTAAGGTAAAATAGTAAAACCTGTACGAGGCCAAAAGGCTCCTATCTCAGCATAGTGCCACGACATTTAAAAATAAATGCCACAGCGCTGATATTCTGATAGGCCCCATTAATTCATTAATCCAAAATGTAAGTGCTAGGCACTTATCGGTGTAGCAATTTCCATCTTACTCTATCCATGCTAAATCTTTTAGTTCTTATTAAGTCTCTACATTGGCTTTTTCTTTCTATTGGTCTATACACTTTGTTCTTGATCTTCTTCTTTTTCTTTTTGCCTATATTTTTCCTTCTATTGACCAAAAATGGAATATGTGTGCCATTTCAAATCTTACTTATCAGTCTCTTGATCCTACAATAGATACCATAAATTAAACAATCAGTTTATAAGTTTAGTCAATGGCCCGAGACAATCAAAATGTACGTACGTAACGTACGAACGTAATGCTTATTTATATACCTAATTAAAAGAAAACTCCACTTGTGAGCTCCATTCAATCAATCTGAGAGACTTCTGTGTATACGGGACAGACTCGAGAAAAAACGTGACATTGAGAACAACTTCATAAACTGCCCTAACATGAAGAGATTGATGATTACAATCAAAGTCCAATTCATTAGTGAGCTACACAATGTACCATCTTCAACCTGAGACGAACTACCACTCTAAATAGAGCGGGACATTCCGGACAAGGGATTTAGCTGTATCACTAGCGATCTCAAATGGTGTTCACCATTGAAGCACAAGAATTATTAGGTGAACAAAACGTAACGAACTTTGTTGAGCGTTTCTCTAAAGCCATAATTTATTTTGAACATAATTAAAATACTCAGGTACCTACTATTATTTTTAATTTTTAGAACCGACTTTTACATTTCGAACGAGGTTCTCAACTCCAAACTGTCTCAAATAGATTGAACTTATTTGCTTAGCGTAGTTCCAAGCTTTGTCCCACTTATTTTAAATATTATCAATTGTGAAATAATTTGCGACTAACATTAATAAAAAATATCATACGAGACACAATCCAGAATCCTGCCCAATTATGTACTCACCCGGATTCCACATAGGGTGCAATTTATTACTCTAACAAAAATGTATTATGAACATAAACCTGTCTCAAAACTTTTTCTAACTAGGTAAATGATATTGAAAATCGCATCAAAATCCATCAAGTAGTTTAGAAGTACCTACTGCGATTACATAAACGACTTCGTTTTGCTATGTATTTAGAGATAAGATAGTTCACCCTTCGACCTCATCGCATTGTTGTATTATTAAATCATTTTAGCACCATAAAATATAGTTTTCAAAACTAATTTAAGTACTTAATAATATACAAAATCATATTTTTAAATGTTTTTTATTTATTTTTATTGAAATATTTAAAAATGTAAAATATATGTAAATAAAATGAATAAAAAATACAAAATCAAAACTCCTGTTTTCAAAATTGACAGAGAGGTAGCATTTTTAAGACGTTAGGGCCAATTTCACAGTGATATTGGCACTAAATTCAAAAATGGAACAGAATCTGTATGAAATTATCTGTCAATGTTAAATTGAACTTATCCAGAGTTGTAGAAACTGGCCGTAAGTAAATACTACAATCGGAAATCCGCAAAAAGGTTTACGTCTACAAAAATCGATATCGTTAATATCGATTATCGATACTATTTAAAATCGCCAAAACATATTATGAATGGTGAGTCGTACTATCGTCTAATCAGCGGCGGTCAGCATCGGCTATCGCACACGCATAAAGATTCAGCGGATAGCTGCCGTATCTCAGATGATAGCTGAGATAAATGGAAGCGCGCGCAGCCGAAATACGGCCGGGAATTGAACAAAAAGGCGTATGCGCGTGATGGTGGTATGCGAGATGAAGCATGCAAAAAATAGATGTTGGATTTTGTGTTTGACTTTGGCTCTATCTTTCTATTAGACAGCGGTTCCTAACCTTTTTAATCTTGTTACCCCTATGACCTATTAGGGAAACTTAGTTTACCCCCCCTTAAAATGTTATCACTTGAAAATACAATAGCCTTTAATAATTATAATAAAATGCACAAAAAGTCGATGAATTAATGATAATGCAGTGTGCAGGTTTGCAGGTGCATTGTTTTGCATTTGCAAGTTTTTTTAATAATACCTAAGTAAAGTTTTCAATTAATGATTATAAAATTTATTATCTATTACCAGCCTATTACCCCCGCAGAATAACTGTTTTACCCCCGAGGGGGTGATTACCCCTAGGTTCGGAACCCAGGTATTAGATAGTTCGTGCTCAAAGTAATAAATAGCAAAGCAAAGTAGCGAGTGATGCAGTGCATGGTTAGAAAAATGGCACTTAATAGCTAGTTCGGATCGTAGAGGTCTCATCATTAAGAGCATTAGATAAGGTTGGCTGTTATTTAATAAATTATACTGTTGTTTGCTTTTCTGCTCACCTTGGCTTTATTGCATATCAAAACATGACAAAAGTGCGTCTAATCCACCCTAGCTTTCTAGCTTAGCAAGTTTGAACAACAAATGAGGTGATTCCATTTTATATTTTTTTGTTGTTTAAAGAGCCAGTTTGAACATTAATACCTAACAGTGATGTTACCAAGCAAATTTTTGACAGTCGAGAACATGCCATGCATGCAGAAGGCTTTTCTGAAATTCCTACAGGATATTATAGCTCCGCAAAGATAGTTAAATAAATAGCGACTCTTGCAACAACGCAATAAAGTGTAATTCAATTTGCACAGTGCCTAAAATTATATTAACCTACAAGGATAGTCTCTTTCTATTGCGTAACTTTATCTCTTCTGAGTAAACGCGGTGAATGGCCTCCCCGGGAAGGTACACTCGACGCCACTGACGGTCGACCACTTTTCACCCTTATTACTGAGAACATAAGGCTGAAAAGTGGTCGACCGTCAATGGCGTCGAGTGTACCTACGCCAAAAAATTAAAACTACGTTTTTAAAAACGTGGGGCGTATGCAGTAGATATAATAGTAAGATGCGCCCCATGATTTTCATTTTTTTAGAAATTGGTGCCGATTCTGTTGTTTACCAACTAAACTAATTTAGTCTCATTACGTCTCTTTCTAATAAAAAAACATGAGAAAAGGATAGAAGATATTTAATCCTGTCAAATTAGTCCACTTGAATAGTTTTGTTGTCAATTTAGTCGTAATCGCAAAAGGTCATGACTATTTTCCCGTAAATACCAAAGGTGTAGACTAATTTGACAGTTCTAAATATTTTCTGTCCTTTTTCAATGTTATTTGTAAGAAAGAGATGTAGTGTGATTAAAATTAGTTTAGTGCGACGTTCAACAGAATCAGCACCAATATTTCATACTTTTTAGTCCGTTTTAAAATTGCAAAATTTGTACCGAACAGACAGACAGACAAGAAGGCGTGTTTATAAAAACGTGGTAATAATAATAAAAACTAAATATATTAACGCCTGTTCACTCTCGCATGGCACTATTCTGGCGGTGTCCTTAAAGGCTGGTGTGACACTGTTATTTAGTATCGGACCGGTAGCACACGCCTGTCGCCCGCGCGGATATAAATACAAGCTAAATCTGACGACAAACTGCGCCTGCGCCGGACGCTGGATAAAAATGTTTCGGACGCGATTATGTTATCGGGCTTATAATATCATTATATGAACGGATTTTTGGTCTATATAACATTTTTTTTTGTAAGGCATGCGTGATTAATTTGATGCCGGGATCTGCGAGGTTAAGCTGCGCTTGCGCTAGTCAGGAGTGGATTGGTGACCAGGGTATTTGACATCAAAATATACAAGAATGTTACCTAATTATAAAGAATGCATAAAAATGAAACAATGTGTTAAATAAAAACTTTTTTAACAAAAAATAACCGACTTCAAAAAGCCACTATAAAGAAAATAAGAAGTCGGTTATTTTTTGTTAAAAAAGTTTTTATTTTTCCCTTTTTAGTTCTTTATCTCGCGTTAGATTACTTTGACGACTTCGTTCAACAGTAAATCTTCTACGTAGTGAGTACATTTATGCATATAACTTTGTACATAGGAATGATTACCTAATGTATTATATACTAAAACCTTCCTCAAAGTATGTAGATTACGTTAATGAAAACCCCATCCAAATCGAATCAGTAGTTATTGAGAAAATCGCGCACATACAATCATACATACATACGGGACAAATACAGAACCTCCTTTTTTGAAGTCGGTTAAAAAAATATGAAATTAATAAAAAAATTAAGTAGCTCCGTACCTCAAAAGGAAATAATTCTTTAGGAGCTTATAATCCTATAAGGGTTCCGTTTTTCTTTTGAAGTATGGAACCCTAAAAACACATATTTTAGAAAAGCAACAACATTAAATGAAGCGAATAAATCGCAGGTAAAATCACGCCATATGTGAAGTGTATCTACTCAAGAATAGATAAAAAGTACGTGTTCATAACTTCATGCTATAATTTAATGGATGAATAGTTACGCCTATTGTCATACTTATGTGAACTATTTCGCCTGAAGGGCTCGGTTGCATCGCAGGATTTATGACGCGATAGCTTAATACTAGACGCAGTTATTATTTAATTGGTTACAAAAAATATCTTTACAAATCATTTCCCTATTTAAAATTAATATTTTTCATATTAAAATTCTTTTAAAAGGGAACGATATACGATTATTATAGATGCCACTGTACCATTCAAAAAATTCATTTCTCTAAAATATTGATGACCAAATTATTGATTAAAAATGGTATCTTATCTAAAATAAAAGTTTAAGGGCTGATTTTTTAATCGCCAGACATTTATCCCTATGAATAAACTTCGGTTTCACTCTAACACCTTATCGATTTAGTTTATTCCTAGGAATAAATATCCGGCGATTGACGATCAATGGCGATCAATAACCTATATATAATAATATAAGTGACTGCTAAAATCACAACCCCTTTTAAAATGAGCTTTATTTGCCTCCATCAAATTTGAAAATTAAAAACCAATGAACAATGAATTTAAAAATACCGTTTTCATTATTTCGAATAAAAAACCAAGGAGTATTATTTTAATTTCGACTTCCCCAACAAATTAAACTTAGGTATGTACTTCAAATCGTTCCAGTTCAGTAATCTGACTACATTTTATTACTGCTTTTATTTTAGCACAAAACTGCGCGTAGCTTTTAAAGCTCATATTGTACAGGGGAACAGAAATAAAATTTAATTAATTCTGAACTTTGTTGAAAAGTTATAGAGTTTGTTTTCGCTTGTGAAGAGAAATCAGAAGGACTTTTAGAGCCACAACGGTTTACAAATTAAGGACTCTAATGGGGTATTTAAAAAAATGTTTAATTGCAATGCGAAAAAATAGTGTGGACTACAGCCGGCGGGTTTTGTCTACATAGAAATAGACAAAGTGACAGATTGTAGAGACATTTCTACCGTTTCATTCATAAAACGTAGAAATGTTTCTATAATCTGTCACTTTGTCTATTTCTATGTAGACAAAACCCGTTTCTATCGTGGTCATGCTAGGCCGGCTGGGTAGATATTCCGGTAGAATTGAAAAGAGGATCCAATACTCGTTAGGTATATTTGTTGTTTAATCACAACCAGCTAAAATTCATTTTGACAACACATATAACAAATAATATTTTAAGCATACATTGGGGGTCAGTTAATTAGGCACATCACCCGAGCACCCTTCGTGCGCTCCCCCAGTCCGTGATCAATGATCACAGATCGTACAGGAAGGGACAGCGGGAACAAAAAGGCGCTGATCCGATCTAAGCTTATTTGTAGCGGGAAGCTAACCCGCTCGCCGCCGCTGATTGTTCGTTATCTAGCGCTTGTGCGACTTTAATTCGAAATAACAAGGGTTTCATATGTAAGTAGGGACCTAGATGCTAATAGGTGCAGTTTTGTTTCGTTTTTTTTAGGATTGGAAATTTGGCGTACTCAGTGGACTGAATAGGTTAAGTTGATTAATTGAGTAAGAATTTTGCCGTAACAATTTTCTAAGGGCATGTTCACGATAGCATCCTGAATGAATTTGCTGTAACTATAAATATAAAGAAATGATACTTCATTAATTCGATATTTTTATTTTACACCCTACTCTACCTGAAAAGTTTTGACCAATATTTTAAACCGATAGTTCCGATCATATCAATTACCTAGATCCGCAGTAAAAAAAAAGTTTTGACACTTAAATTGCCGATACAAGAGTAAGTTATTTTCGACAATGGCACTATAGATAGCATTTATTATTGCGTTCACGAATTGATGTATTAATTAAGTAATTATATTTTTACCTATCACTGATCAGCAAAGGTCTGTCAAATATATTATCTATAAGACCCAACCATCAAACCTTTACATGAGCAATAAACACTCAACAATTACCTTATTACTCACAAGACACATAAATTAATCACAACCAATACACACCTACTTTATCAACTCCCCTATTTAAATCCATTAGCACTAAAATGCAAAATATTTTGTCCAAATAGAGCGCTGCAGGTCAAAGGATAGTGCCTGGCCAATAAATCATGGAATGCTTGGAATAGTCGTAGCCAAGCGTCGTGCCCTGCTAAGTAATTAGCGATAGAACTAATTAACTTCAGTTTGGCTCGCAAAGGCAAGGTTGCACTGGTTTAACTGGAGATTAAAGATTATTGTGTGCCGTACGATGGTATTGAGATTTGTGCTATTCTGCCTGATCGAATGCAGGATTCGTTTGTTGGTTTTTGGATTGTTTAATTCAATTAAAACACTAAGAGCCAGTTTTATTTTGGTAGTAGCACTATTTACCAGAGGCCCTAGACAAGTTGAAAAGCAACTTGTCTAGGGCCCCAGATCAGTAAAAATAAATAATGAAACGGAGTTCGTATGAAATTATTTAACTGTCAAAAGAGTTAAACGACGCGACGGTGATGAAATCGACCGTTTTTTTAAAGAAAAACTCGTGACTCTACTTTTTTCCTAATAATCGAATTATTAATACTTAATTGTCATGTTTTTAGACAAAATTTATAATTATTAGTCCCGCGAGTCATGCACAGTACCTATGAAGTAACTAATAGAATGGTTTCCCAAACATAAATAAATAGTAAATAAGTATGAATTAAACTTCAATTAAATTAATCCAAGTTGGATCACTTGCGCGTGCGCGGCACCGGCTACTCCCTATGTCTACTGTCCAGGCGGTCGGTATTCAATAAGTATTATAGGAACTTACAATTTTTATACTCGTATTTCCATAATAAATTATGTTTTATCTATAAAAAAACTTATTTTAGAATTAGCTTCTTTCAATAAGGTCCTTTTCAGGATGATCTTTCGTCCTTCCTAAAAGAACAGAATAATTATTTTTTTGTTTTTCCAGTAGGTACCAACGTGTTTTATTTGTAGTTTTTAAGGCTTTGTGTGGGTAAAAACAGGGTTAGACTGAAACAGAACTGAAATAATTATGTAACAAACATTAACAATTTTTCATTGTTTTGTATTAATTACTAAATTATTCTTTAGTCTTCTCGATTGCATGAGTATTTGTAGAGTTGTTGTTTGTATCATTTTTCCTAGCAGTGGGACGGACAGCTTATGTTGATTAAAAAAAATATCAAAAGGTACTTCTCTCGACCTAAGAAAAGCCTAGATTAAAATCATTTAAATGAGTATAGTTACCTTTCTCATAGTCTCCAAAAACTTTCAGATGCAAAATCAATGAGCAGACTCCGCACTAAATTTTCAATGATGTGCTTTACATTATAAGGTTTAAATTGGATTGTAATGAAGAAATTAACTTAGGGGTTAGATAAAATGCTCCATATAAGGCATACAAATGTTGCAGGAACTGTAATGTCGGTATAAAGTACAGTATCGGACGGTTGCAGTCGAAATGTTAGCGGAACTAACTCGACTTATAGAAACGGACTTGCAAAGAACGTGAGTACCTTTCAATAAAATACGCAAACGATTCTACTGGTATATTTTTATGTGTGGGTAATCTTTTTATTGCCAGTTATTCTACAGCGATTCCTACTTTTTAGGGTTCCGTAGTAAAACTAGGGACCCTTATAGTTTCGTCATGTCTGTCTATCTGTCTGTCTGTCCGTCCGTATCTCACAGCCATTTTTTTCCGAAACTGTAAGATCTGTAGGTACCTACTGTTGAAATTTGGTAAGTAGATGTATTCTGTGAACCGCATTAAGATTTACACATAAAAAAAAAAAAACATTTTTGGGGTTCCCCATACATAGAACTGAAACGATTTTTTTTTTCATCTAAACCATACCTGTGGGGTGTCTATGGTCAGGTCTTTAAAATGATACCTATTGAGGTTTCTAATATCATTTTGTTCTAAACTGAAAAGTTTAAGCGAGAGACACTTCCAAAGTGGTAAAATGTGTGTAACTTCTAAAATAAGAGAATGATAAAACTAAAACAAAAAATAACCGACTTCAAAAATCCACTACAAATAAAATAATAATTTTGGTTTCGGAAGTCGGTGGCTTTGGTTTTTGTTTGCTTTTTTTTGCCACCGACTTCCGAAACCAAAATTATTATTTTATTTGTAGTGGATTTTTGAAGTCGGTTATTTTTTGTTAAAAAAGTTTTTTATTTTTCCCTTTTTAGTTCTTTTTCCCGTGTTAGATTACTTTCACGAATTCGTTCAACAGTAAATCTTCTACGGAGTGTGTACATTTATGCCTATAACTTTGTACATACGAATGATTACATAATGTATTATATACTAAAACCTTCCTGAAAGTATGTGGATTACGTTAGTGAAAACCCCATCCAAATCGAATCAGTAGTTTTTGAGAAAATCGCGCACATACATACATACATACATACATACATACATACATACATACATACATACGGGACGAATACAGAACCTCCTTTTTTGAAGTCGGTTAATGAAGTCGGTTAAAAAAATATATGATGTAGGTACATTATTATGTAAACTTCCACAGAAAATTGGTTTGAACGAGATCTAGTAAGTAGTTTTGATGATTTCAAAGTCATCAAAATTCCTTCACAAACAAAGTTTGTTATGCGGTCCGGTTTTTTTCACTTTATACATCCAAAACTGATGCGGAACCCTCGGTGCGCGAGTACGACTCGCACTTGGCCGGTTTTTTTGTCTCTACAAATGACTGAAACTTTTTTAACCCGTTTGAAAGCAACCTCGCAGGTACTAAGTACATTCTACAGTGTTTAATTATAAGAAAAAAAAAATGCCCTGTAGATTACACTTCTCAAATAGACCGCTTTCCTGTCGGAAAACTCTTTCTGAAATACTTGACTCTACGAGACAATGCACATGTAAGTACTTATATAATGCATGACACGGACTTATATAAGCATTTTTTAAACACGACACTAGGGCAACAAACTATAATTGGAATTTTCTATCAACCATCTGTGCGCGTCCCATCAAAAACTATTCGAGCGCGCCCTTCTCCCACGCAAATACTACGAACCTTTAAAAAACTTAACTTATTTCCTGTCAAGACCTATGCATCAACTGGCTGGTTACAAACAAACTAATAAAAAGTTATGTACGTTTAAAGAGTTCCATATTCAAATCGTGGCGCGATTAGCGTCCAAGGCGACGCGGCCGATTTTTGTCCAGTGATACAAATTTCAATTTCCTGTTTTAGTTATCGCACCTCGGTGATCTAAGTTTGACAAATAAGTTCATTTTGACGAGTCGCCCGGTGACGGAGCGGGTGATTTATCATTTTAAATGATCGTATCCAGTAGCTGCCATATTGGAAATCCAATGTCGAGTATCATGAACGGACAGTCACTATCTTTTTTGTTGTGGTTAAGCTCATTCAGTTAAAAATTGGTCCTTTATATCTACAATGATGTCTTAACAATATTTCTTCCAGTGTAACCTTATCAATCTTCGTCAAGTTGTGACATTTAGTTACACGAATAAATCTTGTGTTCACAAAAGATCTCAAAATTTTAACGATCACAGAAACTTGCCTTAACAAATAATAAATTACCTACCTACTTCGGTTTCTTCTTTATTTGCTCGTACTTAAATATATGATTTACTTTAAAGGCAATTTGTAGTGTAAAGTCTACCCTTATAGCACCAAACACTACGCTTTACGCCTCAGCATTACACCGCTGTAACTTTAAGTCCAAAAGCTTTCAAATGACATTACGAAAACCGTCAGGAGCGCGCGCTGACGTGCAACAAGTCATTTCCCTTCGCCGAAGCAACAAAAGCGAGCCACCGACTCCCCAACCACTATTACCGTCATGGGGTTACTTAAAATTCAAATAAAGCGAAAAAGCCGCCTTTACTTGGTCGAGCCGCGTCGAAATAGCGAAATAATTGCGACGTGGGCTCTTAAATCTGTGAGCGCGTCATTTGTTTATTAAGGGTCCGAGCCGCAGGGCCTTTTAGCATAAATACTGTGGCAGCAGTAGACAGTCGACCGCGCCTACATAAACTGAGAAAACAGACCTAAACTAAGTTTATGCGACTACCAGTGGACCGACGCTGTCGGAAGCGGTCGCCGAAATAAAGTGGTATGAAGGATGGTACTTTAGCGTGTCCTGCTCCTGCGTAATTTGCAATCGTTTTAAAATGCCAAGAGGGTTGCTCTTACACGTGTTGTCGAGTTCACAGTTAATAAATTATGTAAATTATTGAAAAACCTTTACAGTTAAATATTTCGCTTATGAAAGTAAAATAATACAAGTAGGTACGTGGTTAATTGTTTATCACTAGAAAGGAAAATGCGCTGAAACAAAAAGAAATCACTGCCTCAACGCAAGTCGGCGGTACCAGGCGGACATACGCGTAGAGTAGTGGCCGGTGCAGCGCTGTCATCGCGTGCGCGCGCACACATAAATCCGACGACGACATTCTTTGCGGCCACCGCCGCCGCCGATCTGCGCCCCTGGTACAAACACCGACGGAACGGAGTTTGCTTTTGAAATTGTTACATTATGGTAGCTTCATAAAGGCATCTGTAACAAGGAAAACGAACCATATACAGTAGTTTATCAGGTATCTTGATAATGTTTACTTGTACATGGACTCACAATCATGATTCTGATTCCGAACACCAGCGTCAGATGAATAAATTTATTTGGTCCATAACTCCTTAGAGTCCAAGTTGGTGTAGCTACAGAAAATAATTCTGATGTCACACTTAAATTATTTACATGCAAAGGTAAGAATATAAATAAATTCGCCTTTATTAGAGCTTAGTTAAAGCAATGCCAATAAGTTCATTGAATGAAACAAATTGGTCCTAAACACGTTTAAAGAATCCTACTTACCCTTTTACTTGAACGTCACGATATTAATATTGAATCGTGTAATAAATTTATATCGTTTAATAATCACCAAATGAGCGGTTGGCGTAATAATATAAATCTGTTCGCCTGCGCAGGTTGCAGTAACAATCAAATTTAATGTGCAGCACATAGTGATGCGCGAGGGCACCCACGCTTCGCCCACGGTGCGTACGGTGACCATGCTTATTGAATAGCAATAATGTGAATTTATTAAGATGATATACGTACGAGAGGACTGGCTCTGAAGTCAGTAAATTCGCAACCTTGTACCCAGTCTGCGTGGTAAGCACGTAAGTAACAAAAGGCGTTTGTAAAAAAATATCGTCCTTTTAAGTATTGAATTTAAACCAGTTGTCAACAATTTATTGTATTTTCTTCATATTCAACTCAAAATTTATTAGATCAACCGATAAAGATAATATTGAAAATACTTTATAGCACTCGATTTAAATGTTCACATGGCACAACTGTCAAGCTTTGAGTTTATTTTGCCAGGATTTATAATAATTTATTATAATTATAAAGTAGGGCAGAGAAAAGAAAATGCAACACCAAGGGCTTGAACTCAACGTTGACAAAGATTCTCGTGGGTTTCCCACTTTTCGTTAAATCGCAATTTCTGAACTGTGAATGAGTAATTTTTATAGCAGATATAGATAGAGTTACGACTGAAGTAGGTAGGTACTTACGTACGAAAGTCCTCACGTCCACTCAGAAGACCGAAATTCAGTCCAATCCAGGCGAAGTGGTCTGTTAATGTGTGGTGATGTTTCAGCTAGAGGAAAAATCTTAATTACTACACACAAGGACTAAAACCTGCAACATACAATGTTTAGATAACGCTCCGCTGATGATGAGGGTCTTAAGACCCTATTTTTTCAGCTCCTGATCACACTGGTGCTAGTGGCGAGTTCAGAAATTTATTGGATGGGCTAAGGATTGGTTTCTTCGAGCACTTAGATACAGAAAACGAATCACCAAATCTTCATCACCACTTATACAGGGTGGCAGGTTAGACAGTGGAAATATTTAAAGGGGTCATTGTACATATGATTGTACATTATGAATAACTTTTACTATGGGACCAACATTAAAATCGCGAAAAAAAAATCAGCTGTTCCATACATTTATGTTCACATCATTCAACAAAATGTATGGAACAGCTGATATTTTTTTCGCGATTCCAGGGTTGGTCTCATAATAAAAGTTGTTCATTATGATGAGTAAAATGACCCTATTAAATATTTCCACTGTCTAACCTGACATCGTGTATATGTCTCTGCAATTAACAGGTCTATTTCATCAATAACAGGACCTATCCCGCCACTCACAGTCCACATACAACCCCTAACATCCCAGGCACGATTTTTCCAGCCAATCAATAAAACGATCGGCCAGCGAACGAAACAATCGTAGTTATTTAATATCTTGCAGTTTCGCAAGATATGACCTTACTACGTAAATGAATTAGAAATATGAATGACTAATCGTCATGGTTAGGATCAAATACGTTAGCGGTAACAAAGTGCTTCTTTAGTTTTAAAACCCACATCCAATTCAATCCAATCCACGTATCCAATTTGCAGACCTCTAGGTGAGAGCTAGCGTGCTATTTGAGCTATTTCGTACAGTGTAAATGCTACACTAATCTAGCGCTCTTTAAGGACTAAGTGTAATATGCACCATTTTCCGCCTCCGTGCGTATTAGAAATTAATTTATTATCACTTGCTTTAACGGTGAAGGAAAACATCGTGAGGAAACCTGCATGCCTTAAAGAACTTTATAAAGAATTCTCTCTTCATAAAGTTCTTTGACAGTGTGAATAGGTATTATTGTTTTCCTCGCCCCCCCTCCCTCCCCCCTGTACAAGATCCAGGTTATCCCCTTGCACCAGGCTGAATATTATGTTGTCCTGAGTTTAGATGGGTACAAACACCTAACTTCAGCATTCGGTGTCATGAAAAATGCGTAAAAACTAACAAAGAGCATCGTGAGAAAGCTTGAATGAGTCTGAGTACCTACCTATACAGGGTGGCAGGTTAGACAGTGGAAATATTTTAAGGGGTCATTGCACTCATCATTATGAACAACTTTTACTATGGCACCAACCCTGAAATCGCGAAAAAAAAATCAGCTGTTCCATACATTTTGTAGCAGTGTTTTACGTGAATCCAATGTCGGAACACCACTTTAAAGATTTGTCTGTTGGTTTTTTCATAAAAAATCCTTTACGCTGCCGCTGCAATGGAATTTCGCAATATTTTATCAGAAAAAATGTGTTTCTTTAGAAAAAACTTGCTTTCAGAGGAGATTTCTTTTCTCCTCTACAGTGGCTCATTGTGGGTGCATATCTACAAACGCAAATCACACGCACTTAGCACCCCAAATCATAGAAACAAGGGAGGTACCTATATCAAGGCGCTACGAGGCTTGAAGATTTGATAAGATCAATGTGATCATGTTGCCGACGAACCGAACGCAATTGATGTCGACTTTTGAATATTTTTTAGTAGGTAGTAGGGAAAACCGGGCAATGCCGATCACAGGTAAATAATAAAAACACATTTCTACTGGGTCATCTAATCAATTTAAGAGCAGTTATATAAGATAATACTTCTGCTCCTAAATTGAAGTGACGAGTGACGAATAACAGTGTTAGATTGAGGGTGTGCGGCATTTTTGTGCGGGAGATCTCTAGATACAAAGTAGCATTTGTAGTTGTGACAAGATCACAAGACCGATAGCGACTCCTGTACTAATTTGTTATGATAACATATCCTTGTTTCTATGATCATAAAAACTAGAAACAAATATTTGCCCGTGCGAGAATCGAACCCGCGACACCGTCGCGCAGCAGCCAATCTCTCCCACTCTCCCACTGCACCAACCATGCTGTTAGAAGGCCTGTAGGTATTTTTTTACACCTTATACATTAGAGGGGTGAATAGAGAATATCTTATCTACCTCAGACGTGCGACGGCTAGCTGCATCATTGGTCCACAGAAGCTGGCTTCAGGCAGGCGTGGTAGCAGGTCGGACTTTGAAGGGGGTCATACCGAGTAGTGCCGATTATCGTGTTTCACGCATTTTTGTATGATTTTGGAGAGGTCATGACCCCTACGACCGGTACGACCCCCTCCCCCGGACCGCCACTGGCTTCAGCTTAGGACTGGCTTTACTCTGTTCATACCTTCTAGGTATACCTACCGCTTGCCTAGTGGACTTTGTCCCACACAAAGTCCACTAGAAAAGCCTTGGGGACCTTAAACTTTCAGGTTGATTCCAAACATTCAGTGGTAAAGAACTCTACTTACCTACACAACTTCATTATGCATATCGATCTTACGCATCTATTCCAATCTCAATCAAAATCTAATCAATTTCAAAACATGAAATCTTAAAAAAAAAACAAAGTTCATCAACCCCTATAACGTTCATCAAACCACACACGGCGAAGCGTGAGGGTTGGGATCTACGCTTCGATCGTACAGCGCCATCTCGCGGCGGGGCGGGGCACCTCACGAGAGATGACGTCACCGCCGCCGGCGCGCGCGCTGATTGAGCGATGAACTTTGCTGAGCCGCGTCGATCATTTCACGTATTATTATTATTAGCTATAGTTTATACGAAGGATTATCCATTCAGATTTTTGTAGACAGGATGTTGGTTATTAGCTAGATTAATCGATGTGGGAGGATAATCAATGACTTGAGGTAAGAGATGTATGTAATGAGAGGTGAAATATGAGTTGTGTTAACTATGATCATTTTATTATCTTCACGCTAGTCGGCTGCCATTACGGAGTAGGTAGAAGCGTTAATCTGGCCATTAGTCAAATAATCAAGTCAATCTGGATTCAAATAGTTACGTTAATCGGAGCAAAAATATTTTACTTCTGACGTAGATGATCGTTACTGCGATTCGGGATAGATCATCCTACGTTTTTTCTTCGCTAGGTAGAATACCTATTAGAGAACAGCCCTACTCCTCAAAGAATAGCTATATTCCTCAGTGCGATTATCTGTCTGTACCATGCAACTACCAAGACTGGGTCTTAATAGAAGTACTCGATAGTTTGGCTTCTAAAAGACCTTACCTACACTACATAGTTAGTCACTCATTTATTTTAGATTCGGTAGATTTGACAATGTTAGTAGGAAGGTATTACACCACAAATGCAACCAAATACTGTCATCAGATTCGTCTACTAAAATATTAAAAAATATCCTTGAATCAAGTACGATCACCCTGTACATGGAGGCCGTTACAACATCGTTCGCAAGCACTTATTAATAACGAAGAAAGCTGCACCGAATCTTTTGATCGACAAACAATGGGTGTGCACGGATACCCGCGAAGCCAAAGCAAATATTATTTATTATAATATTCAGCTTTTACAAAATACATCGAACATTTAAAAATACGACATGGTAAGAAAAATGGTCGCCGTGCACCTACTTTATGTGGGTGGTGACAATTTTACGGAAGCTTGGGTACGGATTTTGCGCGGGAACTCGGATACAGGTGCCATTATGATTTTATTTTGTTTTTTTTTAAGACCAGGTAAATGTGGTGTTGTTCCTATAAAAATTACAGATGTGGTGTTAAACAGAGGAAAACTACGACTTGTGAGTTTAAACGCAAGCAGGCGTGCATTTTACTTTGTGCAATTTGTTTCATCACAACTGCTCTAAAAACGGTGAAGGAAAACATGAGTAAACCAACATGTCCTAGAAGAAAAATTCGAAGACATGTGACGTTCAACAACCCGCAGTGGGCCCGTGTGGTGGACTACGGCCCACCCCCTCATAAAGAGAGGAGAACTGAATCCCAGCAGAAGAAAACTTTTAAGCTGATTGTGCATGCATGCTTATATTGCTATGCTAAGGGATTTTTAAAGGTATTGGCAGCCTGCTTTTACAGACTACTATAATAATCCTTATCTTTACCTACAGAAAAGACTTACTTGTCTTCATGTTGTGGGGAATAAGTAGGTAGGTACCTATAATAATACCCCGTAGTTGATGGGTTTTATAACTTTTATTTGTAATTGAAGGTTGAAACGGTGAAGGGACTACCAGTACCTACCTAATAGGTTTTAGGTCATTCAGGGCTGCTAGTGATAAGTACGGAATACATAATAGTCAAGGTCAGGTGAAAAAATCTTTCAATTTCCCTGTTTCATTTTTAATCTATGCAGCCGAACCAATCGGCGATTCGCAAACCCGATTATATCTACCCATCGGGAGACTCCGTTAAACGTTATCCTGGACTAGATTCTAAGCCAGATGCCTGATTTTTGTTCTTCTTGGGGAGATGTGGGCTGGTCCGAGGCACGTAAGGTGAAGAACCATCGAAAACGGTCACCTGTCCTAGGTACCTATAGAAGCACCTGGAAACAAAGACAGACACCTAAAAAAATTTCAAATATTTTGTAAAATACTGACAGCTTCATCCTTACTGAATGGAGAACTAAAACAAACACGCCTATGTCTTAATCGTAGTAGGAACATCTCTACTTGCGCTAAGCGCACGGGTTTATTTATAAAAATCCCTCTTCAATGCCTTATTGAATAATCGACGAGCCGAAGATCGAAGATACGGTCTCTCCCGACGCAAATTAATATTTCGCATCGGCGAATTAATATAATTAGCCGTAATTATTATTCAGTTTTGTGCGTTGCTTTATGCAGGTTTGTGCATGGGAAAAACTTTTCGAGTGATTATTTTTTGGTACAGGAAATGTTTCCCGTTTGAAATGTTTTTTTTTAAGTAATTACCTACATGATGCTGCAGCAGGACTAACATCAGCAAAATGAGTAAGAAAGAAGAAAGAAAGAAAAATATAAAAAAAAGACAGACAGAATAATTAGGTAATTAGCAAACCAGAACACAAAGCAATATACAAAAGAAATTAAAAACTTATACACTAATTTTCGTTTTCACGAACAGAAGTTTGTGTCTCACGGCTGGACCAAACAGGTTCCAGATCAGCTTAATGCCAAGTCACAAGTTCTTGGCGCTGGTTTCATCTGGAACCTTAAAGTGTAGAGAGATAGATATATTTTTTGTTTTAATCCGTATACGTACCTACCTAAGTCAGGGTTGCCAGATACAGGCTTATCTATCATTTCCTGGACAAAAGCAGAGCAGTAACCGCAGTAGGCGAACGATATATGTATGTATACCTACATAAACCTTTATGTACCTCCTATCCTATCCTTTCGTGAATTTGCATACAGGAACCAGGGTTTTGTTTTCTATGATCTTAGGGAGTGACTCCGCTGCTGGCACCAGCGCAGCACCCAAAAATAACACCGTTAGGAACCAGCAGTAGGTAGGTAGTCCGCTGCCGGCGGTAGGTACATTGCTGCCGACAGCCGAGATTAAAACATCAGCTACCAGCATCACCGGCTCCCATAATAGACAACGGAGGGGGGCAGGGGGCTAAGGGGATCAGGGGGAAGGGCAATGGTCGTCGTAGTCGTAGCCCCGCTTCGCGGAGCTCCTATTTCTGTAACCTAACACTAAGGGATTAGAACCTAACCTGTGTCGGGGTGCCGCAAGTTCCCGAGGTCGCTTCGCTCGCTCTTGAACTTATAAGGTGGAGGGAGGTGGTCGACAGAGCACGGTTAAGCGCTGCTCTTATTTCTGTCTGCAAAGTTAAAAGTTACCTAACACGAAGGGGTTGACGGGGGCTTCGTACGGTCGCTTTTGGTACTCTCTCACTGAAGCCCCGTCAACCCTTTCGAACCTAACCTGTCCGTGTTGGGGTGCCGCAAGTTTTCGAGCTTACTTCGCTCGCTCAACCCCTTCGTGTTAGTACCTACACAAAAATAGGAGCTTCGCGTTCTACTGTACTCGATAGCGGGGCTCTGTCGACCACCTCCCTGCCCCTTATAAGTCCATGAGCGAGCGAAGTGAGCTCGGGAACTTGTAGCATTCCGACACGGACAGGCTAATAGGTTCGAAAGGGTTGACGGGGGCTTCAGTGTGCGAGCGAACGAATCCCCGTCAAGCTCTTCGTTTTAGGTTACTTTTGACCTTGCAGACTGAAATAGGAGCCCCGCGAAGCGAGGCTACGTCAACCATTGCCCTTCTCCTGCCTCTCCTTAGCCACTCTGCCCCCCTCCTCACTCCCCCAATATCCATTATGGGAGCCGGTCGCGCCGGCAGCCGATGTTTTTAATCTCGGCTGGCGGCAGCAATGGGTGAGCAATTTTAAGTGGCTGGCGCCGAATATTTTTCGGCGCCAGCCACCCAAAATCGCTGCGAAGTCGCACCCGAGATAATAAAATCATCATCAATGCTAAAAAACAGCAATACAGCGACATCTCTGGACAAGTTAAAGAACTCAACTGGATAACAGAAACGTTCCATTTCAAGTACAGCAATCATTAATTAAATCTGTTCAGATGTAATCTTGCTCCCAAATTGAAGAAGATTTATTTATCACTTTTATTACAAATCAAAAGAAAAATCTGAATAATTGACAAAATATCACACGTATTAATGACGCTACCTGTAATGGAACGACATCCTTATGTCAACGCAAACAAAACTATGTCAAAATTAATTCTAAATTTCGTGTAAAAACAACAACAAAAATCACACAACAAATTTATGTGCAGCAATCCATGTGCTCCCCTTATTTGTGTATATTATAAAGAAACGTCGTGATGGCTGAAAAGTAAGTTTTTTCACATAATTACGGTACCATTAAATTCATGTCAACTTTCCGTGGTTATCGAAGAAAGAGCTTATTGCAGAAAAAATGCGTTGTTTTGTTAATAAAACGATTACAAGGATCCCTTGTTACACTAGAAACAACATTGTTGATATCAGAACAGACTATATTTTTGAAAGGTCATGAGATCAATTAGATGTATTCGTTACTTCCTATTTGCCCAGTTTGTCAATGTAAAGGCGAATTGGACAAACCATGTAATGTCAGGCACTTAACAGTAACAACCGAAACGTTTCGGTGATAACTAGATGCTGACTTAATTCGTTTTCCTAGGAACTGTACTTTTATAGGTATAACTTGGTTAGGTAAGTAATTTTTATGTTCCCATGCTTATTTTCAAGATGGAGAGATCTTGAGGCAGATATTATACCTCTTTTAATTATTTTCTTATGTTTTCAATGCATGAGAAACATTTGAGACTGCTATTTATTGAAATGAGAATAAAAATCTCGCAGGCACATTTTAATCAGTTATGTATGAAAAAGAAATGTTGTAGGCTTGATGTCTTGTATAAATAATTGATGAGCTTTTACTTATTCATGATAGCAGCATGAATATTATTAGTCTCTTTATGATTATAGTGACATTTGAATATGATAATTTTGTTATTGAAGATTTTTTTCAAGATATTAAAGTTTTATCTCCTATTAGTACCTAGGTAATATTTTTATATACTTACAAAATATGCCTGGAACTAGATATGATATAACTACAGAGAGACTTACACAAAGCTTATGAACAACAAAAACTGATTACCACCTTTCGAGCATAGATTATTCTATTCTTCTTCAATCGTAGATAAATTATTGTCTTAAAAAATGTAATGTTAACATAACATTCCTATGTTTGTTCGCATAGGTCTAGTGATTCAAGTCCAAGCGAGGCAGCCAGTAGTCCGAGGCATGATGACAAGCAGGCCGGCAACTGGTGGGACACTTGGATATCATCAGCCAAGTCCAAGGTAAGCTGTCTTCTGTAATACACCTGTCATGGTACAATGTGGATGATATTAAATGTAGAACTCTAGACAAATCTAAATATTATTCAATCCATAAAACAAGGTATAAGTTTAATTGCTAGTTGCAAAGCTCATGCAAAGTTATCATTGTTTATCAGACACATATTTTATTGAGGAAAGAATATTTTACTTTTTCTTTTAATGAAAACTGAGTAGGTAATTAACAATTACTCATAGTTGGGTATTCTTTATTCCATTTCTTTGTGTTTTATAGGAAGTTAACATTGCCTTGTGTCAAGTTTATTTAACTTAAAATAAAGGTAGGTATAAAAAGTGTCTTCAGTAGGTAAGGTAAATTCATTGTTAGGTTTTAAAAAAGATATCAGTTAATTTTTTTGTTTACAAGTAATAATTGTAAACTAAAAGTGTCTAAAGATTGTGGAATGCATTTTTTTTTCCTTTATCAAGCTCATTTTTCTAACTGGAAAAAAACGAACCTTTGTCCATGTATGCATCCAAAGAGTTAACTTACCAGTTAATTAAACTAGTAAGGAAAACTGACGGTATTAACTTATGTAATATATCATAATCAGCCTTAAATTATATTACATATAAGTTATGTAATAAAACCAAAATAAATAAATCCCTTCACCAAAATATTTATGATTTAGTTCCACAATCAATCTTCAAGTTAATAAGATGCAGGATATTGGAATTTGCTCTACTCTTTCATTAAGGCGCTGTATAATGCGAGCCGTAGCCGTAGTATGGGCGTGCGCGCGACAGTAGTGCGTCGTAGCAAGCAAATAAGGTTGAAAATGGTTTGATGTTAGTTGAATTTCAAGTTTGCCAATATGAACGTTACTGACACATGATTCAATTGCCTTTTCATGGTTGCAAAAAATTTGATAGTTGTCGCTATAAATATTGAGCATTTTGAGACGAAATGGTTTTTTCTTGTTCTTTTTTGCAATTTTTTCCAGATGCTATTTCTATAAAATACTTTTTTTATACTATACCTACACATTTTTTTTGTGGCTTGTAATATAATAATGATTGATACGGCTAACTGTGCGACGAAAAACTACGTTTTATGATCTATTACGTTTGGGCAGTGCCTTATTATGTCTGCGTTTGTACAAGTGTGCCTTTGTATAGTATTAACCTTAATTTTTCATGATCTAGGACAAAAGTGTAATTTATAGATGTTGCAGTCGTTTAGAATGAGTAGGTATGTTCACTATCTGCTATCAGATAAATTAACTGGGACTTATCATGTGGTAGTGAAATAGGCCAGGGGATGTTGATGTTATGAAGTGTTAATATCATCTTTGATTCGTTGTAAATAAGGGATTGTGCTATTCGTCTTTTAGGTACAACTCCATCTCTCTCGCACACTGGGACACTGATGGCTTTATTAGGTCATAATGCGGCCGCCGTAGCACAAACTAAATAAATACAAAAGGCCGGCTCGGTCCAATACAACGAGTACTAACAAGCGCACGCACACAGACGCCGCGATCTCAAACGAATGACAGTCACGCTTGCACTCACTCACTGTACAAAAACGCGTGTCTGTGTGCGTGCCTTTTCGCTTGTTGAATGCAGGTAAACTTCTGTATCTATTTACTTTGTGCATGTAGTCTAAGAGCTAAAAGATATTGCTTGAAAACATGCCATTTTGTCTGTAGTAATTATAGAATATCTTTTTTGACCGTACATATCGGCCATTGGAAGGGTCATGGTCAACGAAGGATGTCCCTATACTGATATATTATACAAATCATATAACATCACACCAGTATTCCCCGAAGGGTTGGTAGTGTAGATGGACAATCCACCGGGTTTTTTTGGTAAACACCACAAATTATGGGTGTTTACGGATATTTGTCGGGTGTTTACCAAAAATCCCCATTTTTTAAGCATTTGCTCGGTTCTATTCCCAGATGAAGCAAGCAACTTTTTCAAAATCTTTGAATGCCGTATTATTTAATTTTAAAAATAAAGTGAAGTTTCCATGAAGCAAAACTTCCTATCTCAAATATTTAAAGTACTTTCCCTCCATGTGGCATAGCCGTGGGACACCCTGTATATGTATAGTTGGTAGAGGGGTCAAGTACAAACACATTTCGCCAGTTAAGTCCCATTACAACTAGGAAAATAAGAAACCTACTTCACGTATATGTATGCATGACGAAAATAATGCATTGGATCTCTTTGGTCAGACTTATTCGTCATGTGACTAATAGTCGCGTACCGTATCTAATCAGAGCTCATTCAACCGTTTAAAGAATAAAGAAACTGTTTATAAGGCATTGCAATGTCAATCTTGTACATATTTCATTTACCCATAGAATGCATTAAATTTTCAAATTCAGGAAGCGTTAAAACAACAAACGTTAATGTAATAAGATTACCAGATAAGATTAAAAGTACTTACACATTATTGTTTGTTTTATACATATGTTTTATTATAGATAACTAGCACTTTGTCCGCGACTTCGTCTGCGTGACCCACTGTGCATTTTTCCGGGATAAAAAGTAGCCTATAGCACTCAGTGATAAGTAATAATGTAGCTTCCTAGTAGTGAAAGAATTTTCAGAATCGGATCAGTAGTTCCGGAGATTACCGCCTACATACAAACTTACAAACTTTACCTCTTTAAAATACCTATGAGTATGTATATTAGTATAGATAATATTATATTATTCGGTCCTTAATTATTATGCGCCCATTTAAGTGGGGCCTCTTCGTTCCTACGTATCCATTTCAACTGATACGTATTAATATTAAAAAAAAACGTCCCAAATGTGTTCAATCCATTAGTTTAACTAGTATTTTAGAACTTGAGCGAAACAGCTCAACATTCCTTGTACATGTCGTCGGCCAATCGTAAAATTTGGCCAGATCATGAAATTCCTAGGCATTTCACAAAACACTGCCATTTCATGATTTTCCCAATTAATTTGTGATATGGCTAAGTAAAATTCGGACAGATCGATCAAAACTTACGTTTGTCGATTTGGCCGGCTAGTTAGCTGCCAAATCAAGAAATTCCGGATCATGATTATTTCATGATTCGCCCAATACGATCGGACCACGGCGTTTCGTAAAATGCCGAGAAATTTCATGATGTGGCCAATATGATTGGAGCACAGCATTTTAAACGTCTCCGGCGCTGCGGGAAATGCAGCCCTTCTGCCCTTGCGTCAAATCGCAGGCACCCTACGCTTTGTTACAGCGGGCGATGGCTGCTCTCCCTCCGTTCCTTCGAGTTTACAAAAAATCACTCTACGGGTAGGGCAGATAGGGCACGCCGCAATGGCGGCGGTAAGACCCTTTGAGGAGTGGCTAGGGAGACGTCACGGCGTCCTCACCTACCGCCTGACGCAGGTCCTCACCGGACACGGATGTTTCGGGAGGTACCTGCACATCATCGGGCGGGAGGAAACGCCCGGGTGTCATCACTGCGTTGATCGCCTCGAGGACACGGTGGAGCACACGGTTGGGGCCTGCCCTGCATGGGCGGAGCACCGCCGTGACCTCTCGCGCCCGGCCCTGGTTCAAGCCATGGTCCGGGGCGAGGGGGAGTGGGAGGCAGTCGCCTCCTTCTGCGAAGCAGTCATGCTAGCGAAGGAGGCGGCGGGACGGGAGAGGGAGAGATTCTCCCGTCCAAGCCGCGCGGTAGACGCTCCGGGTGTCGGCAGCCGCGTGACGACTCCCGGCCACCGTAGGCGCGGGCCTGCGGGCGGTGAGTAATGAATAGCTCACCGTCCGATCAGGACCAGGCCCGTGCCGAACGGCGCGTACGTGTTCCACGCGCGCCTCAAAGAGTTGTCAGCATCAAAGAGGGGGCCCATTAGGGCCCAAGCCTGCCGGGAAAGCGGGATTGTCCGAAAGGGATACCGCTGACCCGGAACATAAAGGGCTAAGGAAGGAACACGGGTGGGTTTTAGTCAGTAAGAGTCTGACACTCCCTTCCGCTCCGCCCAGAGCGGGAGGGGTCATTTGATGATTTCCCATCCTCAAAAAAAAAAAAAAATAAAGGGTAGGGCAGATAAGACCACGTGGACTCGGGGTTGCCAACTTGGTTCTGTCACTACTATTGGCCAAACATAATATTGTGTTCGTATTCTGTAGAATGACAGGTGACAACAAAACATGTAAAATAATCGATATGCCCAATTATCGCACTATTCGCTAGGCAAATCGTCAAACGATGAGTGTTGAACGATATGGCGGGTGTTAACTGGCCAAATCATGAAATGGCAGTGTTTCATGAATTTTACGATCTGGCGAATTATACGATCGGACCACGACATACATAAAGCACTATGGAAGTTAACATACAAAAAAAATACATATGAAATTCAAATGTACGTCCAAGGTCTTGCACTCAAACACTATTATAGCACATAAAAGGCAGCATTTTAAATATTAATTGTATATTTTTTATCGCCGTATTTAAGGCCTTATCAATCTATACTGATATTATAAAGAGGTAAAATTTGTAAGTTTGTATGTATGAGGTAATCTCCGGAACTACTGATCCGATTCTGAAAATTCTTTCACTAATAGAAAACTACATTATACCTGAGTGCTATAGGCTTCTTTTTTCATCCCGAATAATCGACTAGCTTCGACTTTGTAGAGCGTTGTATCCGTCACTCATAGGTACCTGTGTGATGTTTTGTCGTTGACTTGTTTTAGATACCAGACTGTTACTGCTTCGTGCGACAGAGACGACGCTCTATAAAGCCGAAACTAGCCGATAATAACTCTTACTTAAGCTCAATGTGTAATATTTAATACGTAGGTACTGCACATAATACGATGGTAAGATGGTAACCTTATCTTTCGGGCGAATTTTACGACAATGCCACGATTCAACGACTACCAACTAACATTTATTCAGTTTTTTTATGCTCATATCAACAAGTCGGTAACTGAAATGTGCTATAAAATGACTAGCAGGGTCACCGACATCAGTGAAACGTTTAAGACTGACTCATGTTCATGTTAGATCTAACATGCGTCTGGTAATCACTGCTTTACTAATTTTATGACGAACATGCCGAAATATAATCTAGTGCTACGTTAATAAGGTTTAATATTGTTCGTAAGGTGTTTATCAAAGGAAAAAAAAGCATTTTTATACCGCATGGCGTAAACAAAGACGGCATTGATGATCCTAACAAAAACTTGTACTCCTTGGAGCGTCAAATTCATTTTAGATTAGGCTACATTCGGTTTTTAATGATACGGGTGATTTCTAATTTCCATTTTTCTTTCTGCATGCACATTCTTTTTCGTTGTGTCTATAAATGATAGTCCGGTCAAAATAGACATTCAAATAACAATAATTCCGACAGAGCTGAATTTTGGTAGAGACCTTGGGTATACCACTAGGAATAAATTGCCAAAAGTCCTCATCGATCCCGTGTGCTAAAAAAAATATTCAAGGTCAAAGGTCAAAATGTTCGGTTTTTTGCATTTTTCAGCCATACGGTAAAGTTTATCATAAAAAATTAAAAATAGATCCGACTAAAATTGTAGAGCATGTAATTATCTATAAAAACTGTTCTCAACTTCTTTCCTCAGATTCACCATTTCTGAAATATGTAAGTATGGATTATTTAATTAAACAGGACCACAGTAGATCGTCGAATAGACCTACCGGGAAAACCATGTTAAAAAAACGCGCTAAATAAATACACCAACTTACAGGTGGCATGGAAACGTGTGCATAATGAGAAACACAACTTTTCAACTTCTTGAATCGCTATATTTCAGAAATGGTGATACTCAGGAAAAAAGTGTATTGAACAATTTTATAGATAATTGCATGCTCTACAATTTTTCTCTGATCTACATTTTATGTTAAAGTTACCGTTTGGCTGAAAAATGCAAAAAAACACTATTTCTAAGTTTGACCTAGAATACCTTTTTTAGCACACATGGGATCGATGAGGACTTTTGGCATTTTATTTCTACTGGTGTACCCAAGCTCTCTACCAAAATTCAGGTCTGTCGGAATTATTGTTATTTGATCACAATTTTATGTCTAGTTTGACCGGACTAAGACTTGATCAAGTGCAATTGACCGTGTTAGGTAGGTAGTATGTCAATTTTCATGATTGTGGTTTGTGGAACATATGAACGAATTGCAAATTGGATCGACCCTCAAGTAGGTATCATGCTAATTAGGCGGTTGACTTGATCGTGTGTGAAGGCCATTAACTGTTTCTTTAAAAAAAACTAAAGGTACTTGCTTCTTCTGAAGGTCGCGGGCATCCACTGGATGCAAAAAGCACAGGTTCGGTCAATGTGGCGTTGCTTGGGGGAGGCCTATGTCCAACAGCAATCGTCTTTCAGTTCAGCTGAGATGATGATAATAATCATAAGTTGCTTCTTGGAAAATTATAAAACTTCATTACAGGTGTCCGTAATGGCTTACCGGATTCAGAGAACGAATTAATGATATCGTTCATAAATTGAATGTTATCGTTCACAAATTGAAGGATATCGTTCATAAATTGAACGATTCCAGCCGCAATCGTTCAATTTGACGTAAAAGACCTCATTCACCCTCTTAATTTTTCCGGACGTCTGTGATGTGATGACCCTTAAAGCCTTGGGGGCTACCGTCATAGATATGTCGAAGGGGCTTATTCCCAAGTGCTCCATAATTTTATTCCCGGCGGCTCCAAAGAAGGATACCTACCTAATCAGACAAACTGAATCTTGGCGAAAATCCTAGGACGATTGCAAAGGACTATTTATTTGGAATCTAAGAAACATTTTTGTAATCATAAGAGCTATTATCAAAATCATTGCAAATACCCAGTTTGAACTTAGGGCCTTCCGACATGGATAGGTTAAGTTAGAGAGCGAGCAAAGCGAGCGAACGTAAGTTAGATCACTTTAAATCTATCAACCTGAAGTAGGAGCCTCGCGCAGTGGTTTAGCCCTTTTAAGTTGATGCTTTCTAAAGCCGTGTCTCCTGCGTCCTGTTTTCGTGTTCGACGAACATCGAACAGTGAACAGTGAACGATGGTCTACGTGTTTTGAGTGTTTTTATTCGTCAAAACACGTAGACCACGCCCCTTTCTCGTTCACTGTTCACTGTTCGATGTTCGTCGAACACGAAAACAGGGCGCAGGAGACACGGCTTTAGATTGCGATAGTCCTACGATTTTCGCAAAGATTCGATATGTCCAATTATCCTACAACGGATATAAAGTTCAATAGATACACGTCCCAAATTCAACATCAATGGATAATGTATTGTCTGCTCAGTTGACACTGGTTAGATATAAAACTTTATGTAAACAAATAATATTTATCACATTCCGCAACAAACAACTATAATACTACATAATAAATAAATTATTATAGTTAGCAATAAAGGTCGTCGTGTTATAAACGCGTGTAAAATTATTCGTTCAATGCATTGCTACCTTGAGAACTCGTTTGAAAGCATTAATTAACAAATACTATTTTAAAATCGACGTTTCTTTTAAATAATTTTATTTCATTATTCATCAGTTACAACTTATCGCGTTAAGTTCAATAGTCGATGTAAACTTGTGTATTGTTTAGCTTTATACCTAGTTACTAGTATTACAATAAAAACCTATAAACTTTTTTTTTAGAAAAATGAAACTAGACTGCGTAATATTTAAATATGTCACTCTACGCCCATGTCACTCACACAATGAAGACGAATCTAACGACACCTCATACATTGAAATCCATCAAGCCGTTTAGGCTACAGAGCGTGCCAAAAATAGACATACAAACATACATACTCTCGAAAAACATTACCCTCCTTCTAGGGCAGTCGGGTAATAAGGTACGCTATATCTAGTTTTGTTTACGTTTCAGCAATGATTCGCTATACTTACGTATAAGTATTATATTAATCTATGTAGGCCAGTGTTGTAAACAAAATAAATTATCTGTGTTATGTGTATATTGCTGTATTTTGTGATAAACTATCTTTTAGATAAAACTTTACTTAACCATAAGTAACAACTGGTGTAGAAAAGATAAAAACATGCGTATTGCGGACGTTATAATGTTTTTGTTATTATTTTTGGCAACCCAGAGATAAACTACGCATATTTTCTTGATAATATCTATGCAATTTTAAATGCAGAAATAATTCAATTGTTTGGTCTCTTTAGCCATTCAGTGCATTTACCAACGCTACATATTTCTAAGCTTAGGCGCTTACATCATCCTAATCATCATTTTTACTTGACATTCTGCTATATCCACAATCGTTAGGGAAGAAAAAAAAATCTACATCAAAATGCTTTGGATAGCTCTTATAATACTAGGCCAAGATCAGTGGTGGGTGACTAAGTGGTAACATTACCAAGTTGTTTCATTACCTACCACTGCCGTCAAAACATCGTGATGAAACCGGCACGTTCTAGAACCAAAAATTCGAACATATATGACACCCACCAACTCGCAGATGCCCAATTTACTATGGCCCACTCCCTCTCACAGAGAGGAGGCCTGTCCCAGCAGTGGGCTAACATTACAGGCTGATTACGTATTAAATATACTAGGCCGTCCCACCACATCCACAAATAAGGAAATTTCAATATTGCGAAATATAGATCAACCCCTCAGATCATAGAAACAAGGAGATATGCCATCATAGCAAATTAGTACGGGAACAACTGATGCCACTTTTAGTACATTTTTCGACACAATTACGCGCATAATTAAGAGCTCCTTGTGAATAAAAAGATCTCCCATTCATTAAACATTTCACACACCCTCAATCTAACACTGTTAATCGTCACTCAACACTAACACTAAACTAAAACACTGTATTTATACCATCGATCGTGTCCGGTTCGTCGCCAGCGCGTACGTTTTTATTATGAGCAATTTGCTCAAGTTCAGGCATCAAGCTCGATAGCGCCTTGGCACATCTCCCTTGTTTCTATGATCTGAGATCAACCCCCATAGATTGGACCCCAGTTTGACGTCCATGTATTTGTAATGTTTCTAGTCGGCGGAGGTGTATACGATGGTGAAGAAGGACTTGGACGAGATCGGTACCGCGGTGAAGAGCGAGGCGAGCCACGTGTTCAGCACCACGTCCACAGTCATCGGGAAGACTTTCAAGGTATGTCTAATTTGCTAATCAAGGTTTGGTAATACAACATAAACTTTAATTCAATATGAATAGAGTATATTCTGTATTAGCCAAATAACGCGAATATTTGGTCAAATACGCCAAAGATGTGTCGGTTCAGAATATCTGTCTATCCGTATCCTCGTAGCTTTCGGTGGCGTGCAGTTCCAGAGTTGACTTAATTAGTTTTTCAGTCTTAATATGGATGAATCATTTTAATTTAAATTTGTTCCACAGTTGGACGTGCCCGAATCACCAGCTAATGTGATGAAGAAGAGCCTTAGCAGTTTCATAGGTAAGATAGAGAACTATGTTTAATCTTTTTTCTTAGAAACGATGGAAAGCCCTGTCTGTATTTGCGTCACCCAGGGTCGGCACTGAATATTAGCGTTGTTGTGGCTTGTTGGAACAAAAAAAATTCGAATGTTGCCATATCACATTTTGCTTTGTGACGCATAATTCTTTAGTATTTTTTTTTATTTTAAATTTTCTTTTTATTACTTTTTAAGTAGGTATGCATCCATATGTGCAGAAAAAAAAGTCTGACCTTTCTTTCTTTTATATTCTTGTAAAAAAAACCCTCAGGTCAAGTGAGCACAGTGCTGAACCCTGAGCCGGATGACGAGGACGACACAGAAGTCATATTGTCTTCGGGAGACACCACTATGCTGTCCACTTACAAGGTAATTACCATATACACACCGGATAATACTTCGCCGTGGTCTAAAAATGTGTCCATACCATAAATAGTATTTTAAATTGCTAGTTTGAATCCAATCCCTAGCCATGTAATTTTTTCTCAAAGACAAGAATT
This sequence comes from Thalpophila matura, assembly GCA_948465475.1. Lineage (NCBI taxonomy): Eukaryota > Metazoa > Arthropoda > Insecta > Lepidoptera > Noctuidae > Thalpophila > Thalpophila matura. The sequence continues at coordinate 5,630,598 of OX419198.1, read as the reverse complement.
TCTACTAGAACTACTAAGACTTTATTTTTATGCGAAGGAACCCCACATGTTTAAAATAAAAATTCTGTGAGCGCATTCTCCCGTATATATAATTAATTAGGGTTTTAAAACTTTAATTTAGTTCTCGTAGACCACCGGTTGGGAACCACTGCTTTAAAGGGACTACCGGACATCGGCAAAAATATTACGATTCCGAAGAAACCCAGATGAATTAAAGCCCTACTTGTTTTTGAACCCAATTGAAATCGTAGACCGCATCATCGCTTAATATCAGGCGAGATGGCGGTCAAACGCAAGCCTGTTATTGAATAAAAATAAATGTTATAATAAAACAAGTTTAAACGGATTAATCGCGTATATTACAGAGTTTTCCTGACGTTTCGAACACTTTGCAGCGTTCGTGGTCGCAGGACGACTGAGGTGGTAGGCGTCATGACAGCTAATTTATAGAAAAATTATTCTCGATCTACCCGCACAATCGATTCAATCGATATTATTCGAATCGTACTCGTTTCGATGCACACAATAATCGCTCACGGTGTCTCGATGTTTTGTAGTCCGGTGTGAAGTTTGGGACTTGATTATTTTAAGAACTGGATTCCAAACAGGTGGTAATTGCCAACCATCCTCTCTATTGAAATTAGGATGTTTTTTAATTTCAATAGCCTCGCGAAGCATTCTAGGTACATATCGGTTCTCCTTTGCGAGGATTTGTGGTTGATCAAAACGTAGGAAATGGTTGGGTTTGCCTAGGGCATGCTCACACACTGCAGACTTTGTAGAGCGCACGTTTTTGACGTCAGCTATGTGTTCTTTAACTCTAGTGGCTATACTGCGCTTTGTTTGCCCTATGTATGATAGCCCACAATCACAGTCAATCTTGTAGACCCCTGCATCTTGTAAAGGAATATGACACTTCACAGGTCTAAGAAATTGGCTAATCTTTCTATGTGGCTTGAAGTAGGTTTTTATAGAAGCACGCTTCAAGATATGACTAATTTTGTCAGTGACCCCTCTTATAAAGGGTAGAACAGCAGGTCGACGATCAACTGAGATGGGCTTCGGGCGGCTTTTGCGACGGGGATGTGGAGCACGTAAATTGTTCTGTTTCAGAACTTGCTTCACATGATGAAGTTCCCCTGCCAGATGGTTGGCGTCGCAGATGCCATGTGCTCTCTGTAACAAAGATTTAGCCACAGTAGCTAACTGACTAGGATGGTGGTGAGATTCACCGTTAAGGTACCTATCTGTATGGGTAGGCTTTCTGTACACTGTATGACTAACAGAATGATCGGGATTATGAATAAGTCGTATATCAAGGAAGGCTAAGGACTTGTTATTTTCTAATTCCATAGTGAACTGAATTTTACTGTGTATGGAATTTAGATGATCTAAGAATGCAGGGACCCTATTGTGAGGCAGGGCAGTGAATGTGTCATCAACGTATCTTTTAAAAATCTTTGGTATAACCGGGGCCGATAGGAGTGCTCCTCTTTCAAATTCCTCCATGAAGATGTCGGCCACCACAGGGGAAACTGGTGAACCCATGGCTACACCGTCGATTTGAAGATAGAACTCATTGTCCCACAATAGGTAGCCGCTGGTGAGGCAATGTTCTAGCAACTCTGCATATTGTAAAGGCATGTCTTGATCACTTAACCGCTTTTTTACGACTTCCAAGCAGTCCTTAACCGGTAAGTTAGTGAATAAGGACTGTACATCGAAACTAACCATCACCTCATCTTCAGCCAGTGTTAGGTCTTTTATTTGGCTGACGAAATGATAAGAATCCTTCACATATGTGTTAGACTTTCCACGAAGTTGTGAGAGTATCTTCGCTAGATGTTGTGCCAGTTTGTAAGTTGGTGTGTCAATCTGGCTTACTATTGGTCGTAAAGGAGCATTTTCTTTGTGTATTTTTGGCAGCCCATACAGTTTTGGTGGTTTCGCGCATGATGGTATAAGCTGGTATGGGCTGCCAAAAATACACAAAGAAAATGCTCCTTTACGACCAATAGTAAGCCAGATTGACACACCAACTTACAAACTGGCACAACATCTAGCGAAGATACTCTCACAACTTCGTGGAAAGTCTAACACATATGTGAAGGATTCTTATCATTTCGTCAGCCAAATAAAAGACCTAACACTGGCTGAAGATGAGGTGATGGTTAGTTTCGATGTACAGTCCTTATTCACTAACTTACCGGTTAAGGACTGCTTGGAAGTCGTAAAAAAGCGGTTAAGTGATCAAGACATGCCTTTACAATATGCAGAGTTGCTAGAACATTGCCTCACCAGCGGCTACCTATTGTGGGACAATGAGTTCTATCTTCAAATCGACGGTGTAGCCATGGGTTCACCAGTTTCCCCTGTGGTGGCCGACATCTTCATGGAGGAATTTGAAAGAGGAGCACTCCTATCGGCCCCGGTTATACCAAAGATTTTTAAAAGATACGTTGATGACACATTCACTGCCCTGCCTCACAATAGGGTCCCTGCATTCTTAGATCATCTAAATTCCATACACAGTAAAATTCAGTTCACTATGGAATTAGAAAATAACAAGTCCTTAGCCTTCCTTGATATACGACTTATTCATAATCCCGATCATTCTGTTAGTCATACAGTGTACAGAAAGCCTACCCATACAGATAGGTACCTTAACGGTGAATCTCACCACCATCCTAGTCAGTTAGCTACTGTGGCTAAATCTTTGTTACAGAGAGCACATGGCATCTGCGACGCCAACCATCTGGCAGGGGAACTTCATCATGTGAAGCAAGTTCTGAAACAGAACAATTTACGTGCTCCACATCCCCGTCGCAAAAGCCGCCCGAAGCCCATCTCAGTTGATCGTCGACCTGCTGTTCTACCCTTTATAAGAGGGGTCACTGACAAAATTAGTCATATCTTGAAGCGTGCTTCTATAAAAACCTACTTCAAGCCACATAGAAAGATTAGCCAATTTCTTAGACCTGTGAAGTGTCATATTCCTTTACAAGATGCAGGGGTCTACAAGATTGACTGTGATTGTGGGCTATCATACATAGGGCAAACAAAGCGCAGTATAGCCACTAGAGTTAAAGAACACATAGCTGACGTCAAAAACGTGCGCTCTACAAAGTCTGCAGTGTGTGAGCATGCCCTAGGCAAACCCAACCATTTCCTACGTTTTGATCAACCACAAATCCTCGCAAAGGAGAACCGATATGTACCTAGAATGCTTCGCGAGGCTATTGAAATTAAAAAACATCCTAATTTCAATAGAGAGGATGGTTGGCAATTACCACCTGTTTGGAATCCAGTTCTTAAAATAATCAAGTCCCAAACTTCACACCGGACTACAAAACATCGAGACACCGTGAGCGATTATTGTGTGCATCGAAACGAGTACGATTCGAATAATATCGATTGAATCGATTGTGCGGGTAGATCGAGAATAATTTTTCTATAAATTAGCTGTCATGACGCCTACCACCTCAGTCGTCCTGCGACCACGAACGCTGCAAAGTGTTCGAAACGTCAGGAAAACTCTGTAATATACGCGATTAATCCGTTTAAACTTGTTTTATTATAATGTGTAATAATCGCGAAAACCTAAGACATTATTATAAAAATAAATGATATTCTGTCTTCTGTTTAAACCAAACATTTGTGAACTCCACAGAAAGAGCTGGAAGCCTTACAGCGCGTAGACGCCACATTCATAGTGCCGGCGTACAGCCCCGAGTTCGAGGCGTGGCGGGCGAGCCTAGAGACCACGGAGGCTGGTCTCATCAGCCTATCCGCTGCCGGTAGACGTTTGGACGCTAGTCCTACGCTTAGAGGACAGTACGAGAAGCTGGTCCCAGACGCCGTGTCGCATGATGACTTCTGGGAACGGTGAGTTTTCCTAATTATTGCTTGACTTCATAAAGGAGGAGATATTCGTCTGTCTGTCCAGACCTCAGGAACGCATGGAGGTATCGAGTTGAAATTAATATCAAATACTTAGGTCTAGCATCGCCAGCAGAAGTAAAGAAAACAAATCGTCATCCTCTTCGAACCTAACCTGCCCGTGTCGGGGTGCCCCATATTCCTAAGCTCGCTTCGCTCGCTCTTGGACCCTAATATTATTTTTATTCTAACCGATTGTATAATCCTGCTGACCAAATAATGATTCTGCTGACCAAACATCTAATTATTTTCTGATAATCCTCGATTCAGTTGCTGACCATGACCAGGTATTGCTGGTGTTTTATTTTTATGGCTGACAAAAATATTGTTATGGTGTCAAAATAACTTTAGTAGATATTTCTTGCTGACCGTATATTTAAAATAAATACCATACAACTAATAACAAAGCGCTTTATTCTGAACTAAAAGGATAAAATTACATTACAGTTTAATTATAAATTATCACATAATTCAGTGTCCCTCTTGGCCTCCTCTAACATTTTCCACTGGGTTCTGTCTCGCGCTACCCTTCTCCAGTGATGTCCAGCCGTGAGTTTTAAGTCATCCTCCCATCTCATTTGTTGACGTCCTCTATTACGTTTGCCATCTCTGGGGTATCAGTGTGAGACAGTTGTTTCTACAATTACTTCCCATAATATATTAGATGGTCAGGCATTTCACCTATTTATTCACCGGTTTCATCTTCTGATTTTAATACTGAAATAAGATCTTCTATATATTCAGCTGTAAATGACTGTATACCAGTTGTGATTGCTAAGTCCCAATCGCCAGCTAAATGATCACTGCAAATCCGACAGTTTTTTGGCACAAAATAATTGTATTGTGTAAGTAATTGTTTCCTCACAGACAAAGGTACAATAAATCTGTGTTGGTCCTCACAATTTAAAAAAACACATCTGTTTGCAGTATCAGCAGCCCGGGTGTAATTTGGCAAAATAATAGTATTTTGCTCTAAAGGATCACTCGGTGTTTCTGGTCTTTGGATTTCTTCAGAAGCTTCATTATCTTCCTCTTCAACCTTTATTGATGCTTGTGATGTTGATGGGAAAGAATATTGATATTGGTCAGCCCGCATCCAACAAGGGTGACAAATGTAGGTGTCTGGTTCAACCTAAAATAAAAATCTATATAAGTTACCATTCATGTATTAATATATGATGTGTTTATCCTGTAATACTATAATTTTCAGGTTTGCTGATAGAACAGTTAAGAGTTAAATTCTTTATACTTGCAATTAAAAGGTATAAGTACCTACATAATATAAAGTATAAATGAATTACCTGATTTGGTAAAATCCACTCAGCGATAACATTGTATATGTGTAATTCCCTCTCTGTGCGCCTTACTAATCTATGTGAGCGGGCCTTCATAAGAGATCGGCCACAATTTACACACACTTTTTGATGGCCAACAACTGGTGTCTGTACGTCTCCCGTTTGATATAGAGCATTATTTATTGCTTTCCAACATTCATGACAGATGTGGTCAGTATTGCGAATCTGTAAAATAGTATATTATGCAATTAGTGAATAAAAGACGGATTTAAAGCGAGGGCCATAGATGAATCACGAGCTAGTGAAGGATACTAACGATTGAATCACGACCGTAGGGAGTGATTCATGATGATTGAATCACGAGCGTAGCGAGTGATTCAAGTGTTAGAATCCTGAGCGACGCGAGCGATTCATGGCCCTCGATATAAATCCGTTTTATTCAAGAGTTGCATACTATACTTTATACCATGACTACGAGAAAAAGAAAGATTTAAGTGAAAATATACATATAATGAAGAAAAAGTAAAGTTAAATTGGCTTTGATGTAAACCAGCCGTGATTTTTTGGGTAGCAAGCTTTCCACCTTTCCACTATATCGGCCGCCCTCTCTTTCATAAACTCAGGTATTAACACATCTTCATCACTAGAATGCATTTTTAATCGATTAGAACAACACTAAACAAACACAAAATTAAAGAAACACTAAACTTTGTGTTCGTACAACTTACAGTATTCAAAATAGCGCCAATTTATTAAGGACAGCAAAGAACACAAAACAGTTTTTATTCTAATGCTAAACTCCTTGTCGAAAATGTCGACCAATCAAATTGAATTTAGAACACATCAATATAGGCCGAATACACAGATTACACTTACACTAGATACGGCAAGCCACGACCAAGCGTGCCCTGCATGTTCGACTGTTCGTACTAAAAAAAGTCTGTTAGCTCAGTGACGCTTAGTGATTGAAACAATTCTGTTTACTCTGAGCACATCACTAAATGGCTGGGGTGAAGTTATCGTAGGTATAAAAAAGATGACACGTTCGGTTTTCATACAATCTAATAACGTGCCGCATCTAGCATAGGTTCTTTAAATCTGTGGTCGAATACATTGGTGTGTTCCATTTTCAAACATCAAAACAGTGAGTAAAAGTGCTTTTTATTCACTGTTTTCAGTGAATAAAATAAGCTTTTTAGAGGGGGAATGGTATAAAAAATATTTTTGTACACACATACTGCATATCAAATCATGTACCTAATTAACTTGGTTAAATTATAAGTTATTCTTCAAAATCTGAAACCATCTAACTAATCTATCATCAATTAATAATGTGAAATATGTAATAGCTTCTAAGCAGTTTAAATATTCTATTTAATAAATTGCTCTGATCTTGTCTTCATACAATTCAGTTTGCTTTCTGCAAGTTACCTGACCTAACCTAATATTTTCTATTTGCTAAAAATAATATCTAACAGCTTACCGATCGATGAGGATGCCACTGCCTTAATAAAGACAGTATTTTTTCATATTCCAATCCCGATAGGACATGCCTCCTCAATCGTTGAGAAGCCACTGTGCAATTAGCACAACGTAAACGATCCATTAAAGTCACTATCCAAATCGCACAGAATGTCAAGTAAAGTGAAATCTGATGGTAATTCGCCAGGTCAATACACAGTCCAAAATACAATAGCCAAAGTCAAATAAAATCGTTGTTATTATAGAAACACATGTGAAGCGCCAACAGAAAAACAACAACAACAAACAATGCAAATTGAAGTAATCGTAATTTAAGACTGTCAGTGTCAGTGTCACACTGACACTATTGACAGCTGACATTTGTTGCCTTCCTAAAAAAATATATTTTTTAAAGAGATTAGTGCGTTCAAATACAAACATAATCGTCAGCTTTATAATATTAGTATAGATGGAGTGTTTGTAGTTGTGACGCACACTGCTTTAAAAGTGGCGACAGCGGTTCCCATAATGATTTGACATGATAACATACCTCCTTGTTTGTATGATCAGCCGGCTTAGCATGACCAATTCTATCCCTATTCTACCGAAGAATAGACAAAGTTCTTTCTATCCAACTCGTTATCTCTACTGCCCGAGCACGCGGCGACCCATGTTTGGCGTACCTGAATGTTGTCTACTGAAGAATAGAAACATTTCTTCTTCGATAGACATCTTTCTACAAACTGTCACTTTGTGTATTCTTCTGTAGACAAAACCCGTTTCTATCGTGGTCATGCTAAGCCGTTTGGCGGAAAGGCGCCATCTCCTTTTGACGATTGCCTCATGCTAGTGGACATTATCTTTGTCAAAGATTTCATTCATGCATCCATCGCCCTCGATATCCTTGTGACACACACTGCTTTAAAAGTGGCGACAGCGGTTCCCGTAATAATTTGCTATGATAAAATATCCCTTATTTCTATGATCTGAGAGGCTAAAGTTGTATGTATGTTGTCAGCTACCTGTTCCGCGTGGCGCTGCTGCAGGACCGGCTGGCGGCGGCGGCTCGCAAGCAGCCGCAGGAAGAACCTTCCTCCGACCCCGTCCTCGCGCACCTGCCCATGCAGACGCCAGCACCCATTGAACAGTATGTATTCCTATTTATTTACTAATCATTTCACTATACAGGAATTTTTTAGATAGGACAGTAAAGCCAGGTACCCACACAATGGGCAATTTACACAAAAACTTTTGATGCTAATCGATGAAACTTGGATGAAACTCGAGGTTAGAGCACTAGAAGTTTCAGAAATCGCAAAAAACTTTTGCCATACATTAGGTATATATTGCCATTTTATTATTATTCCAGTGTTAGTCCCATAGTAAAAGTTGTTATAATCTAGGGACGTACCGACTAGTCGGTAATAGTCGGCAAAAAACGCCGACTTGTCGGCCATTACTGAAATCATATAAATAGGGTGATTGAAATAAAATTCTTTCATTATTAATTGTTTTTATTTTAGTTTCAGTCTTACAATTGGCAAAATAATACAGGAATAGGAACAAAAAATCAATTTTGAACTCAAGTTTCTAATAATAACCCTATTTACTATTTATTTTAGAATCGCATTTATATCGAATAGAATCGAATTTGTTTAATATTTAAAAAAAAACATTAAGTAATGGCGATCGTATGTGAACGATATCTACGAGTACTATGACAAAATGCAAAGTATACAAAAACTTGTTCGTTCGACTCGCGCGGCGTGGGCACATTACCGATTACGAGGCGCGACGAACATTACTGATTCCGCCCAAACACCGCCTAAAGCAATGGTCGGCTTGGCCGACTAATCGGCCTTTTTCCAGCCCACTAGTCGGCTAGTCGGCCAAACTCATAGTCGGCCCAACACTATTATATTCATAAGTACTGTGTTCTGTAATAGTTTGTCCAGGTATTTTGGTTAGACCTTATATCATAAAAGGCAGCCTCATTAAAAAGCACTTTCTTCATCGCAGGAGTCCAAAAAAGGTTATGTCAGGCTTAGAAGATGAGAAGCCCTTCGAAGCACCCGACATGGACAACGTCGTCGCCTGGGAAGACGGTAAGTCAAAATAGAGATGTAGCGTTACACTTTTTATATAATCGATTCTTTGAGCACTAACATCGATACTGTAATCGATTATCTGTAAGCCAAGATCGATTTTAACCGTCCCTGTTTCTATTGGTCTTTATATTATATCAAATTGTATTTTGGTGAATAAAACCTCTGTAATAAATGTTGTTTTTGTATTCCCGTATAGTTATAATAATATACAAGAGGACTTTATAATCACCATCCGATTTTCTAGGCAGGTATTAAACAAAGACACAATTTTTGCAAAAAAATAGGTAGGTAAAATTTTTATAAGAAAATATTTTTCTTCCCGAATCCAGCATAGTTACTAAATCCAAGGTAAAATACCTAGTAGTTATGAGAGAGGGGTGACGCACGAGTGTAGCGGAAAGAGTAGGTGCTTGCGCGTACTTTTCAGACAACTTTGTGATACCATCCCACTAATTTTATAAATGCGAAAGTTTGTGCGTGTGTATATGTGTGTGTATGTTTGTTACTTCTTCACGCTGAAATGGCTGGTCGGATTTGGATGAAATTTGGCACACAGATAGATTATAGTCTGGAATAACACATAGGCTACCTTTTATCCCGGAAAACGCGGGCGAAGCCGCGGGCGGAAGCTAGCATCTCAATATTTTAGTACTGACTACTAACACAAAAACGTATTTTATTATTTTCATCAAAGATATTTCAATTTGGATGGTGATTAAAAAGTCGTGCGGTAATATGTATTTTTACATGTCAGCTGTGACAATATTAAATATATCAGTGCAGATAAATAGTAAAATAGAGACAATGTCATTTTGTCGTTCACATTCAAGTGTCATGAACACAACACCGGGTCCTGAATCCGAACGTCTTTACATCTTTAGATGATAATTAAAAATGTTACTGTTTTCCTAATTTTATAATGTATAGAACTATTGAATTTTTATTGTACTTTTTTCGGAATGCTTTTATTCATTATTCATGAATCATGATTCAATAAAAAACATTTACTTAGTATGTTCTTGTACTCAATGACCAACGTTGGCCCATATCCCCCATAAATAACAGTACTTGAGCGACTGAGCTTCAGGAATTACACTTATCTAGATAAACTTGGAAAGTAAAACATTATCTAAACAACATTTCGTCCAAATTGTTTCCGAGAAACCAATTATACATACAAAATTGCTCACATAAAGTAATAAGATATATTCTCCCTTACTTATAAACGATGATTAAATTAAATAGCTCTTAACTCAATTGCCATAGAACTGCTATTCATTGACATAGAAATGACTAGAATAGTTGTATATTGAATCAGTGGTTAAGAGGAGTTTATAAGTAAGGGGGATTAAGTATAAAGTAAGTTTCAACATTGGCCAGTGTGTTCAAGAACCACAAGTTAAATCACGGTCCAAATAATCGTACCTCTGTACAGAAGACTTCGCCAACGACGTGGAACTGACAGAAGAACAGCAAATACTACTTCTAGAAGAATACGAGAGGGAAATCGCAGGCAAGAAGATGACCAAACAGACCTGCCCCCGCGACATAGCCAATAACAACACAGACAAGACAACGAGCACAGACAATAAAAAAACAAAAACCGCACAAACTAGAGACAAGATGAATAACAAACAGACTAAAAATAAAAATGACAGATCACCCAAAAAGGCGGCAAAGGCTGACGTTTGTGGAAACAATTTAGTTGAAGATTATTTTGGTCATAAAGAGGTCAAAGATGATGCTAGCGCTAACTCTGACGAGAGCTGGGAGAAGGAATTTGATATTGATGACGTAGTGGAGCAGAAAGTATGAACCAGTCCGGCCATAGTGTAATCTAAGGATAATATAGTTCGGGTACATTGTGCGGCGCGAAATGTGACGTTGTATAGAATATATTATGGATCACACAAAAGTAGCCATATTACAATCATCATAAATACAATAAAGAAAGTTTTTTGTTACCTACCTACTACGTTTACGTGTATAACAACATCGATACAAGAAATCATCTCATCGATACAAAACTGAGCCTTATGTCGACTGCGCACAGTTCCTAATTGATTGGCAAGGATTTGATTTCTGTCTTAAGCCCACCAAGCAAATAAGACCCATATGTCATACACACAAAGTTCAATATAGCGCTGCAGTCGCATGTGTCGTGGTCGTGGCTCGCACAATGTTCCGTGAAGCCAGCAACGCACATTACAAGTTTAGCGTTGACAGCCTGGAAATATTCGTTATACATCAGCCGATTTACATGTTTTACGATTATAAACTTTAATTCCATTAAATACAGATCCGATTCGATTGCAACTTGTTTTAAAAACATTATCCAAAAATCAACTTAGTTCATAATATAATACCTATGAAACGAAGGAATGAATGTGTGAAGGGAACGTATGAACAAATGAATGAAGTATCGCGGTGCTAGTTAGTTGTCTGTGGATCTGTAAGACATCGCATCAGTGCGGTGCACGAACATCCTCCGGGGCCTTGGAAGCTCCTGGCTCCAATGAAGAATCCTCTGTAGCATCCAGCAGGGGACATAGGTACTTCACAGCTCTTCGGTAAGCTCTAATATACTACACACTCTGTTAGCAACAAAGGTTTTTAATTTGTCGTACCTTGCCGCTAACCATGCTAGCGCGATGGTTGAGTCAGACCAAAATATCTTTCGAGTGATAACACATCGCAGTGCGCGACATGCGGCCGCGGCGAGCTGAGCTCCGAGCAAGCACGCACACAACTCAAGTCTGGGCACCGTAGTCGGCTTCACCGACGCAACACGAGCCTTGGCACACAGCAATCGCACTGTGACGTCACCTTGACTATACGCTGATCTCAAGTAAACACATGCGGCATAGGCGGTCGTAGACGCATCACAAAAACAATGCAATTCTATCAAAACCGGATTGTTACATAATACGTGACGGGGAATGAATAGATTGCGAATATTAGACATATTATTTATAAAAGATTGCCACGATTTAAGTATATCGTTGGGCACTGGTTCATCCCAATCGATTTTTTGCACCCACAACTGTTGAACTAATATTTTAGGTTTAATAGTAAACAAACTTAACAGACCAAGAGGGTCGAAAATTTTACATGAATCAGATAATATGGATCTTTTAGTAGGGTTGTCACTTCTATTTTCATAATTTGTGGGAAAATTAATGTAATCCTCATTAGGATTCCAGCCCACTCCTAACGTGTGTGATGATGAGCTGATAATCAGATTGCGTTGTACACTTTGTGATTCTGAAATCAATGAGCGTGAATTCGACCTGTATTTACGCAATGCAAAACAACCAGCTGACAAAGCATTTTCTATTGCGTCCCTAATTTTAATCAATTCAGCTTCACTATCACAACCTGTCAACAAATCATCTACCAGAAAATCATTTTGTATTATGGCCCTTATTTTAGGGTCACTACATTCCTCGCCTAATTGCCATAAACAACGAGTACTTAAAAAACTTGAACTAGTGTACCCATACGTAACCGTGTTCAATCTGAGTGTTTTTAATGGCTGATTATCACAATTACGCCATAAAATTAATTGCAAATTACGATGATCGTCGTGAATTAGTACCTGCCTGTACATTTTTTCTATATCGCCTGATAAAACATAGGCGTATTGGCGAAATCTAAGCAAAATATTTAACAATGAATCTTGTATATTTGGACCGGTTAACTGCAGATCATTCATGGAATATCCTGACATTGTAGGTGCACTACCATTGAATACCACACGTAATTTTGTCGACTCGCTAGTCGGTCTTAACACTGCATGATGCGGAATAAAGTAAGACTGTTGGGGAATTAAGACACTAGATTCCGATAAATGCCCTAGGTCAGAATACTCCTGAATAAATTTTGAATACATGTCTTTCAGTTCCAGATTTTTATTTAAACGCTTTTCTAACGCAAAAAATTGCCCTTTGGCCATCAAGAATGAATTGCCTAGACAGTCGGGTTCCGTATGAAGGGGCAACTTAACTATAAACCTGCCTTCATTATTTCGGGTGGTATTAGTAACAAAATGATTCTCACAAGCAATCTCCTCCTCAGTCTCAAAATTATTTGAGTGTGGAATTTGTTCTAACTCCCAGAACTTGGCTAACCTTTTGTCTAATAATTCACTTGCCTTGTACAGACATGCGGCCGGTCAGCTATATTGTGAACTAGGAGCGCCGCAGCCACGGAAGCCAGTCAGGGAAGTGATCCATCCTTTATTTCCTCTATTATTTTCCCATATTTCCTGTCCTCTATTTGCCTGAGAATAGTGCTAAATTTCTTCATTAGTCATATTTCATGCGCATGTATTGTGTATTTTACACTTGACAAGCTAATTAGCTATTCATCATTAAAATATACCCAAAATCATTAATAATTCGCAAGCCGTGCAGCTCATTAGTTTTCACAGCCACGTGCGCATGCGCAAACTGCCAGTCCAAAGCTTAGTCGCATATATCTATAAAGATCTAAACCGCTATATTCTTATAAGTAATTAATGTTTATTCTATTACGCATTCCAGTGCATTTTGTGTGTGAGTGAAGTGCGTCCATGAGAGACGGACCAGCTGACGCCCGATTCATTGTTTCGTTCGGCGCGTTATCTATCGCCAGCCGATCCATCAGCTGATTGGTCTCGTTACCTGTGATTGTGACTGTGAGTCATCAACGCATACGCTGGATTGCGATTAAGTATTTTTATTATTTCATTATCTTTGGGTGTTCAATTGTGTATTGCTGAATTTAACTTCATAATATTATGTCGCATACAAGTGATATGCGTTCTAAATCACCTGTTGAAGGTGTTAAACTTCAAGTTCCTACTGCTAGTCGTTCAACAAACGAAGGAATGAATGTGTGAAGGGAACGTATGAACAAATGAATGAAGTATCGCGGTGCTAGTTAGTTGTCTGTGGATCTGTAAGACATCGCATCAGTGCGGTGCACGAACATCCTCCGGGGCCTTGGAAGCTCCTGGCTCCAATGAAGAATCCTCTGTAGCATCCAGCAGGGGACATAGGTACTTCACAGCTCTTCGGTAAGTGCCGGAAGTTGTCTTGACTTCGGCAACTCGTGCCACTCCGTCCTTTCCTGGGAACAGAGATTGAATACGGCCTAATTTCCAAGACATGGGTGGAGCGTTTTCTTCTTTCAGCAATACCAAATCGCCAGCTTGTAGCGATCGAGTGGGAACTCTCCACTTCTGCCTCTGTTGCAGCTCAGCTAAATATTCTAGCTGCCAGCGTCTCCAAAAACCTTGGCGCAGCTGTTCCAGTCGCTGAAAACGGTCCAATCTGTTGAAATTTAAGTTTTCCAGATCAAGAGACGGCATCGAAGTTAGTGGTCGTCCGATCAGGAAGTGACCCGGAGTTAAGGACTGAAGGTCATCAGGACAGGAGGATAAGGGATATAAAGGGCGGCTGTTGAGAATAGCCTCGATTTGACTGAACAAAGTGGCTAACTCTTCAAATGTCAAATGTGCATTACCTAAAACCCTTTTCAAGTGAAATTTGGCAGATTTCACGCCAGCCTCCCATAAGCCTCCGAAATGGGGCGCATACGCTGGTTGAAATTTAAACTTGATACCCTCACCCGAAGCAAAGCCTGCAATATCATCAGCATGCCTTGAGATCAAGCTCTGAATTTCCTTGTCCGCGGCAACAAAATTGCGGCCATTGTCGCAGAATATTTCTGCAGGTTTTCCTCTGCGAGATATAAAACGCCGCAAAGAAAGTATAAAAGCATCTTTCGAAAGCTCACTTACAGCTTCGAGATGTAAACATTTAAATCGTAGACATACAAAAATGCAAAGGTAACATTTTGTAACTTTACATCCTCTCCCCTTCCTATCTGTTATCAAAAATGGTCCAGCGAAGTCGACACCAGCACTAGTAAATGGGAAGTCGGGATTCACGCGCTGTTCAGGTAAGGAACCCATCATGGGTGCTAACGTTTTCCCGCTAGCCTTCCTACAAACAATGCACTGCCTCGCAGTGGTCCGCGCGAGATCTCTGCCAGCAATGGGCCAGACGAATTCACGAATGGATGCAAGAAGTAACTGTGGACCAGCATGGAGAAGACGTAAGTGCTCATGCTGAAACAATAATTTTACAAGTCTGTGCTTAGCATGCAACAACATTGGATGACGCTTCTCAAATGAGTACGAAGAATATTTTAGACGTCCTCCAACTCTCATAATATTTTTACTATCTAAGAAAGGACTTAAAGCTAACAATGGATTTTTAGGACTTAGTGTCCTTTGAGAACGAAGCATTTTTAATTCTGAACTATAAAGTTCCTCTTGTGCAAGACGCACCAGCCCTTCTAACGAAGCTCTAAGTTCATCAGGCTGTAAAACACCCGTAATATTATTATTAGATTTTTTGCTATTACCTATGAATCGAAGAACATAAGCAAAAGAACGTTGTAATCTAGAAAACTTAGAATATTTATCGAAATTAATTACTTTATTTGTATCGTTATCATTATTTGTACATACATTTGATTTTATCTCAGGTAAGTCACTAATATTGTTTATAATTTTATTATTTGCAGGCCAATACGTATCCGACATAAGTAAATACGAAGGACCGTTCCACCATAAGCCTAAGTTATTAGTTTTATTTGCATCGACTCCCCTTGATGCCAAGTCAGCAGGGTTGAGTGTGGTAGGCACGTGACGCCATTCCGAGCCTTCGGTAAGCTCTAATATACTACACACTCTGTTAGCAACAAAGGTTTTTAATTTGTCGTACCTTGCCGCTAACCATGCTAGCGCGATGGTTGAGTCAGACCAAAATATCTTTCGAGTGATAACACATCGCAGTGCGCGATATGCGGCCGCGGCGAGCTGAGCTCCGAGCAAGCACGCACACAACTCAAGTCTGGGCACCGTAGTCGGTTTCACCGACGCAACACGAGCCTTTGCACACAGCAATCGCACTGTGACGTCACCTTGACTATTTGCTGATCTCAAGTAAACACATGCGGCATAAGCGGTCGTAGACGCATCACAAAAACAATGCAATTCTATCAAAACCGGATTGTCACATAACACGTGACGGGGAATGAATAGATTGCGAATATTAGACATATTATTTATAAAAGATTGCCACGATTTAAGTATATCGTTGGGCACTGATTCATCCCAATCGATTTTTTGCACCCACAACTGTTGAACTAATATTTTAGGTTTAATAGTAAACAAACTCAACAGACCAAGCGGGTCGAAAATTTTACATGAATCAGATAATATGGATCTTTTAGTAGGGTTGTCACTTCTATTTTCATAATTTGTGGGAAAATTGATGTAATCCTCATTAGGATTCCAGCCCACTCCTAACGTTTGTGACGATGAGCTGATTATCAGATTGCGTTGTACACCTTGTGATTCTGAAATCAAGGAGCGTGAATTCGACCTGTATTTACGCAATGCAAAACAACCAGCTGACAAAGCATTTTCTATTGCGTCCCTAATTTTAATCAATTCAGCTTCACTATCGCAACCTGTCAACAAATCATCTACCAGAAAATCATTTTGTATTATGGCCCTTATTTTAGGGTCACTACATTCCTCGCCTAATTGCCATAAACAACGAGTACTTAGAAAACTTGAACTAGTGTACCCATACGTAACCGTGTTCAATCTGAGTGTTTTTAATGGCTGATTATCACAATTACGCCATAAAATTAATTGCAAATTACGATGATCGTCGTGAATTAGTACCTGCCTGTACATTTTTTCTATATCGCCTGATAAAACATAGGCGTATTGGCGAAATCTAAGCAAAATATTTAACAATGAATCTTGTATATTTGGACCGGTTAACTGCAGATCATTAATGGAATATCCTGACATTGTAGGTGCACTACCATTGAATACCACACGTAATTTTGTCGACTCGCTAGTCGGTCTTAACACTGCATGATGCGGAATAAAGTAAGACTGTTGGGGAATTAAGACACTAGATTCCGATAAATGCCCTAGGTCAGAATACTCCTGAATAAATTTTGAATACATGTCTTTCAGTTCCGGATTTTTATTTAAACGCTTTTCTAACGCAAAAAATTGCCCTTTGGCCATTAAGAATGAATTGCCTAGACAGTCGGGTTCCGTATGAAGGGGCAACTTAACTATAAACCTGCCTTCATTATTTCGGGTGGTATTAGTAACAAAATGATTCTCACATGCAATCTCCTCCTCAGTCTCAAAATTATTTGAGTGTGGAATTTGTTCTAACTCCCAGAACTTGGCTAACCTTTTGTCTAATAATTCATTTGACACACAATTATCTTTACAATCGACAGCAACATGATTACAATTTATAGATTTGTTTCGCGACTTGCAAATATCTCGAACATACAGTGGGCCTGCCAAAATCCAACCTAACTTCGACCTACGCATGATAGGTTGGTTGGGACCGAGAGATATTTGCTCACCCTCTATAACCGACCAAAACAAATCGACACCTATCAACATATCAACCTTAGCACATTGGTTGAGTGTGGGATCGGCTAATTTAATATTAGGAGGTAAGTTGATTTGCGAAATATCAAATGTTTTCTTAGGTAAATTACCTGTTAACTGAGGTAATACTAAACATGACACATTTGCTTTAAAATCACTGTGTTTTGATTTAATTTGCACTACACATCTCTGTAGTGATTGAGAAGTAGATACGTTTCCTATGCCTACAATATCGACCTGGATTGGCTGAGGAGTCAACTGAAGTTTATTTCTCAAACTATCAGTGATTAAAGAAGACTGACTCCCGCTGTCTAGCAGAGCTCGAATTGTTGTGCATTGATTCGTCACTGGATTAAAAACATCAACCAGAGCTGTTGAAAGCAACACCCTATGGTTGGCTTTGACCGACATGCTAACCACGTTATTGGTAGCAACACTTGAAACTTGCTCGACTGCACCTTCAGTCGAGGATGCAGACGTGTGAACATTTGATGTGTTCACAGACGGAGACGGTTCCTTATGCAACAGGGTGTTGTGTCGTCTTTTACAAGTAGAACATGGACCTAACCTGCATTGGCGTGATGAGTGTCCCTTACGCAAGCAATTCAGGCACAGCTTCAATCTCATCGCCTCCGAGGCCCGATCTGCTGGTGACTTGGCCAAGAAAGACGCACAATCGTACAAACGATGACTACCCTTGCACAGGAAGCACGCGTCAGAGGAAGCATCAGCTGAAACTGCAAAAGACTTAGTGTGAGACTTATCACCTTTACGAGAAGAAGAAGAATTTGTTTCACCTTTTAAATTAGACTTATTACTTTGAACAGCCTCTAAAATATTAGCTCGATTCTGGAGAAATTGAAAGAATTCCTGTAATGTAGGAGAATTTTCTATTGTGTTTGTATATTCCTCCCACTTGAACATAGTGCTGCTATCGAGCTTGGCCGAGGCCAAATGGACAACTAGACCTCCCCACTGGTCTGTAGGCTCACCTAGAGTCTTTAAGGCCCGTAAGCCTTTAGAGACATGGTCTATTAAAAATCGCAGAGACTTGGCAGAATCTCGAGAGGTAGGTGGAAAATTACAAAATGAATTAAGATGATTCTTTTTCAATTGTTTAACATTGTTGTACCTCTCACAGAGGAGATTCCAGGCATCTTCGTAATTTGCTGAACAGACAGACAAGTTGCTGATGACATTGGAAGCCTCACCCTCAAGGTAAGAGTTCAAGTAATGAAACTTATGTATAGGTTCAATTATGTCATTGCTCTGAATTAACGAAGTGAACGTATCACGGAATTCCATCCATTTAAAGAAATTACCATCAAACTTCTCTATTTTAATCAAAGGCAATTTAAAACTCATAGGTTTATTTCTGCAGCATTTCGAAGAATCGCGTGAAGAATGACAAGAATCAGGACTTCTACTTGGTTTCGGAAGATTAGCATCTATGAATAATTTAGCCTTTGCAATAAGCGAACTAAAATCACCTTCTATGGCATCTCTAATGTCAATTTCGCTTTCTAACTCAGAGGAGTTTAATAATTCTATGTCTGATTGCAGATCTTCAAAATAAATAAACAATTCACGAAATCTTTCGTACCTATTTACTAAGTTTTGCACTTCAGCATCAGTAGGCTTTTCTAATAAAGTTAACTCGTTTAAAAAATTCTTGAACTTAGTTACGCGACCTTTGACTGAACTACGCTTTGTAATCAAATCCTTTAAATCATTTGTTGAACGACTAGCAGTAGGAACTTGAAGTTTAACACTTTCAACAGGTGATTTAGAACGCATATCACTTGTATGCGACATAATATTATGAAGTTAAATTCAGCAATACACAATTGAACACCCAAAGATAATGAAATAATAAAAATACTTAATCGCAATCCAGCGTATGCGTTGATGACTCACAGTCACAATCACAGGTAACGAGACCAATCAGCTGATGGATCGGCTGGCGATAGATAACGCGCGCAACGAAACAATGAATCGGGCGTCAGCTGGTCCGTCTCTCATGGACGCACTTCACTCACACACAAAATGCACTGGAATGCGTAATAGAATAAACATTAATTACTTATAAGAATATAGCGGTTTAGATCTTTATAGATATGTGCGACTAAGCTTTGGACTGGCAATTTGCGCATGCGCACGTGGCTGTGAAAACTAATGAGCTGCACGGCTTGCGAATTATTAATGATTTTGGGTATATTTTAATGATGAATAGCTAATTAGCTTGTCAAGTGTAAAATACACAATACATGCGCATGAAATATGACTAATGAAGAAATTTAGCACTATTCTCAGGCAAATAGAGGACAGGAAATATGGGAAAATAATAGAGGAAATAAAGGATGGATCACTTCCCTGACTGGCTTCCGTGGCTGCGGCGCTCCTAGTTCACAATATAGCTGACCGGCCGGGCTACAAGCTGTCTCTGGGATGATCTCCTGACGATGAGTTTTGGCTCCAATCGTATTTCCTTGGCACTATTAGTTTGATTGTCCACAATATCGAGATTTTCTAGCGGTTTCTCCTCAGGTTAAAGAAACCAATCTCTTTTCACACTTGCAGGAAACTGAGATAGTCACTCGATTCTGCTCAATACATAGAACCAATCTCCTTGTAGGTAGATTTAATTCTTCAAAGATGTCCAAATTGAAGATGAGATTCAACGGCTGGGCAACGTATTTCAACATCAGTGTGCGTCGAGTACAAAGTCCGCTTGCGTCAATGACGATGCAAATTTAAATATGCCGATAGCTGCGCAGAATCTTCTTGATTTTGGCTTGATCACGTCGGGGTCACCATGTTTCGACCCAGGGTTCGATGAATGATAATCTGACTCCAACTTTAAATGCGTTTATTACAATTTTTACAAGGTTTCATATTCCACAAGCTAATGCTACGTACATGGCGTTCAACGAACGAAGGAATGAATGTGTGAAGGGAACGTATGAACAAATGAATGAAGTATCGCGGTGCTAGTTAGTTGTCTGTGGATCTGTAAGACATCGCATCAGTGCGGTGCACGAACATTAAGGTTCATTTCATATATTTAGATTGTACATGTTTTTGTGTCCTGATTGGCGTGGATAATCTTGTGTGTAGGTAAATATGTTAAAAAGCTCAAACAGGGAAGTACCTAGTTGTAGTTGTCCAGTTTTGAATTTTTGATAGCAACAGAAAATTGTTCTAATTTCAAATTCTATAAAATATAAAACCTATTTGGAAGAACTATATACTTTTTAGATTGTAACTTTATATTGATACCTATTATTTTATTTATCTAAGAAAAAAAATGTTTGTTATTAATATGTAAAGCATAACTGAGTTTACCCATTTTTGCGTAACCAACGAATATTACCAGACTGTCTCTCCCTATATGTTAATTACGATGTAGGTAACTACAAGTGTATGTTGTCTTAAATTGAGCCAGAAATGCATGAAAGAATATTACCAGCCTGATTCTATGTCGCCAATTAATCTTATATTTCATTCGTCTAAAAATGCAAAGTGTTAAAGACAGTTGCACGACTCGAAAGGCAGCCTCGCAGATAATGTAACATTAGCCTAGCCAACCGTATCTTGGATCCTCAAGACCATAGCTTAGGGACCCTAGTCATAGAAAAAGAAAGTATATTGCGTATAGAAACGATTTACGAAAGCTTACGGTTTCGAGACGTATCAAACGTTCAACCAGTCATCACCTCAACTTCAACTCTTGATTAGTGACCACAATTTATTATGCCAATATCACGTACCTACGTATAATGATACAAAAAAATGTCAAATCGAACAAGGCTACGTTGTACGGTCTGATAAAAAAACGTCAACCCAACCAGTCATCATTATACCGGGTACAACCGTGACTGGTAAAACATACCTACACCCTCAGAACTATTATCATACACTTTCAAAACTTATGAAACCCTCTGAATGTGTTCATAATCGCGCTAAGAGCGTACACTTTCAAGTCGTATAAAACATCTAACCAGTCAGCATTTTACCGAACAGATACAATCTTGACTGGTTTAACGTATGGTACCCTCGGAACACGCTCAAAATTGCGCTATTAGCTGAAACCTACAGTTTCGGGATGTATGATAAGTTCTACCAGTCATCTTGTACCGCGTACAACCCTGCTTGGTAAAACTTGTACAGTCTCGCTTCTATACGAAGAATGATTTCATATTCAATGGCCAGGGTTAAGTTCTGTGTGCGAAAGAGAACGAGTTAGTAGATACCGATACAATGGTCGACAATATAACTTACTTAAATAACTACAAAAGGGACAACCCTACTATTAAGTCATCCTGCAGTGTATAACCATTTATGAAGCAAATGCAAAGTTTATTGACTTCGTAGTGTGACTGACCATGATGTATAATAGATATATTTTAGTAATAATACATTATGTGTATTGTAGACAACAGGGGCGCTAGATGTATTAAAAAAAACATTTAAAAATTATGTAATCGTGAAAGTACGCGATGGCAATCGCACAATTCGTTCAAATTGCGCGTCTAATTGGTCGGCACCGGAGTGTACGGAACGCAAGGATTACTTGCTTTGTATCAATTCCTATGATCAATTATTATTTGTTCGACTTATAAAAATATTGATGCGAAATCTTCGGCCCTCCGTACGCTCGACGCCGGCCTCCCTTTTAGTATTACATAATTAGTTTTCCATTTATAGTATTAAAATAAAAACACCTATCAACATTTTGTCTACAAACACTATGTATTGTTTAGTATAAGTGCACATTTCTCGAGTCCTATCGGCCTCCCTATCCTACTGCATTTACTTTTACAACTTCTCATCGACAAAGACTGTCACCGAAAAGGTTTTACATCTTTGTCTTTGTGTGCGTTTATCCACCTTTTTATAATTACGTTAATAACATGGGTTTTTAAGAGTTTATTTCTAACGAATTTATTTTTTAGTCATTCCATATATGCTGCCTAGACTCGCCTGTCGAAACGATGTTAAATGTATTGTATGACTTTTCATCTTATATTGTTGGACACAATGTTTTTGGCTCGTCAAAGAAAAAATATCTGCTTTATTTGAACGTGTAAAGGCCGTACCTCAGCGAGACGCCATGGCGACGTCGCCGCTACGTAGCCAAACAATTAGTATTGAAATGTATGGCAGCTAACCAAGGGTGGATGGACCCAGGGAGAGTCACGGGGGTCATGACCCCCCCCCCCTCCCCTGGACTGGGCCTAGGTCGCCACAGATAATTTTTCTAATAAAAAAAACTTTGTAGTAAAAGACAGGCCGAGATAAATGGACGTTACTTAGCACGTACTTTGGCTAAGCAGTATCGTTGTTACTGTCGCGCAACTTGCAAGTAAGACAGAGGCGGGAACATACCTTAGCCAAAGTACGTGCTAAGTAACGTCTATTTATCTCGGCCTTAGTGACACCCCCCCCCCCCCTGACTCGAACGCTGGATCCACCCTTGCAGTTCTGTTAACTCACTTGGCGACGGACTGGCCACGACGCCAATTTGAAATGTAATTGTTTGTTTTAAAAGTTTGGCACACTTTTAGTTTTATTAAAAAAAAATTACAAGTACCTACGGTAGGTACCTATGTTTGTTTCTCAATAAAATTAAACTTAATTTTATTTCTATAAGTTTTAACCGGCGAGTTTACTGCCCTACGAATTATTTACAAATTGCTTACAAATCTTGCAAGTGGTACAATAATATTTGAAGTGTGATATCCCACTAAAATAGGTCTCTGAAATAGTTGTAAGTAGATAATAGTAACAATATTGTGCGCTAGCAACATCTAATGAATGGGCTGACCTAGCAAGTGACTAGTGTTGCCAGAAATCCGTAATGAATGTAATGTTAAAAAATGCTGCCTTATGAGCTTATAAATATTTTTTCATGATAAAAAAAATAGTATTAATACCGTCTATATCAATCAATTTTAAATTTAATGAATTTATTAATAACGTTTCTATTTAAGCATGTCTGCCATCATCTTGTTAAAACTATATAATCTTTTTCTAGAATATTCAATAACAAGCATAGATTTAGGCAACATTAGGCGCAACCAAATGTGGTCCTTCGATCCTTACTCTTGACACCAATTCCAATGAAGCGTTTATTGTATTTTAAAATCTATTTCGTAGAAAAAGCTTGTAAGAAAATCTTTATAGAATGATCATTGTTAGCTCAAGTTAGATGTTCATTGATGATTAATTAGCTACTGTCATCGATTTATTCTTTACAAATGGGACAATGTATACCAAACATGTACCTTATTATTAGTGTCATTTTATAAAGGGACTGGGGGAAAAATGGAATTGGGTCAGAAGTAGCAATTAAAGCATTCATTGTCAGCCAAAAATAAAAGTCATTCTTCAACAGTACTTTAAAATTTTGGTTTAATAAATATTAAAATTAAGTGCAATACAATTATCTTACATTTAACTCGACATTTATTTTAAATATATTTAGGTTAAAACTCTCAACTAAATGAGTTGACTCTAGGTATCGTTATGTTTGTGTAAATTATAATTATTATGTATATGAATAAAAGTTATTAAAAATCGTAGTCGAGTTTGGTTTTATTTGTTTTATTGTCAACCATTCAGAACTCTACCACCATACTCGATAAAATATTTGAGTCTTTTAGTAGGCGAACGAAATTTTATCTTGATTATGTGAGGGCCAGCCCACACCTGATGTAGTGCAGCCCAGTGTTAGCACTCTAAAAAAAAACAACCTTAAAAAAAACAAAATAAAGTCGATAATAAACCGAACCACTTGTTCGCCAGAGCACCAAAGAAAACAGACAGACAAGAGTTAAAATTGGATGGAGTTCCTACATACAGTGCCTATTCTAGTCTCCTATAATGACGAAGACCATATCACAATAAAAAACACAAATGTAAACATAGCATATATTATTATATTAATTGTGTCTTTCTGGCAACAATAATGTGGAGGGCGGGCTTCCCTGCTGGTGGGGATAGAACACGGGCTCGACGGGACGGGACAGCGAGCTCGGCGCGTCGCCCGCCGCCGGGTACGGGTGGTGCGGGGACGCACCCATCCATTGCGGGTACCAGTAGAGACCCTGGAAGAAACACTAGTTAGTCATCATCATCATCCTAGGCGCTACAGCCGCGGGTGAACCTTGGCCTGGTCGAGTAAATATCAAAGTCAAAACATTCATTTCAATCAGACCATTTACAGGTCAGGCAATTTTGAATTGTCAAGCAATAGTTGTCAGTCAGTTTGTCCGGTAGCTGAAGCTAGTTGTCCGTTCCAAAACGTAGATTCCTATGGAGAATAACGGACAAGAATCTCCGTGGTTACTCTTTTCCAACTAATTCTAATATATAATTCTTTGTTTATATTTATGCCGGTCTCCAGACGACTCTATTTTTCTATCTCCAGCCGTTATTTCCAATAGCCTTTGTGTCCTTCTTGATGCCATCCATCCATCTGAGTTTAGGTCTTCGTTGGGCCTCCAGCGGTCGTTTCCATGTAGTAGACACATGGGTACTCCGGTATCTCCCATACGCTCAACATGGCCCGCCCATCGCAGACGACCCAGTTTTACGTGCCTTACAACATTACACAAACACTAGTAATTGCACTGAAAAGAAGAATAGCCGGAAGAATACAACAGGGCTAGTACTACTACCAGGGCTAGGCGGCTGAAGCCTTCCCCCCCCCCCTCCCCAAATCTTAAGTTCTGTCAGTTTTCAGATTAGATTAATATGTAGTTTAGTCTTTTGATTGTTACCCCTTAGCCCCCCAAAAATCAAATCTGATGAGCCCTCAGCCCCCAAAAAATAACTTCTGATGCCGCTACTGCCGCTCAGATAGTCTCAAATGTTGCGTACCTTATTCCCGGAGCCTTGGCATGTGAAACGATACTCGTTGACAGTGAGCGGGTCCAGGTAGCTGATGCCGGCGATGGAGCCGTAGTTAGGTGGGAACATGTACCAGCAACCGTCCAGCGAGTCTACGAAAGAAAGAAAATTCTATTTCTGGCTACATAAATAAAACGTAAACTAAAAACAATTTTAATCTTTAATCTGTAGGTACTGAGACTGGACTGAGAAAGGGTTGAAACAATTTATAAAAATGCATAAAAAAACAAATCTCTTGCAACACCGTTCTTTCTAAAGGTTGATGAAAAGATTGTGTAACTTTATTTAATAATAGACTTGCGTTTGACCGCAACCTCGCCCGATATCAGTCTACGATGGAGCACGCACGCCTAGGAGAAACCGATTCACTCACGACTTGAAGACACCCAGATTGTAACTTTCGGGGAACACCCGCTGCTCCGGCAGGGCATTCCGTTCGGCGTTCCTCACAAGTTATGATTATATTAACCATGAAACGATGTCGCTCCTAGCCGTCCTATATAAAAAAGGCCAGGATCATGAAAAAAAACTTAGAAACTCATTATTTTCAACTCGTAAAAAAGTAGGAGCAACCCGTAAAAAAGGTAATAGTAGATGATAGTAGCGTAACTTACAAGTAATGTTGGACTCTTCGATTCCATTATTGGTAGAATCCGTGGTGACAAAGGTTGATTCCGATGTCTGCTCGATGAACGGAGGCACTGGCGACAGTCCCGAGCCAGGGTCACCAGGAATTATGAACGGACCTAAGAAAAAAACTCCATTATACCTATAAATTACTATAGCTTCCGCCCGCGGCTTCGCCCGCCTTTTTCGGGATGTATTATACATATAAACCTTCCTCTTGAATCACTATCTATTAAAAAAAACCGCATCACAATCCGTTGCGTAGTTCATAAGATCTAAGCATACCTACATAGGGACAGACAGACAGCGGGAAGCGACTTTGTTTTATACTATGTAGTAATACACCTAAAAAACCTTTATTGTTTTTGATTTTATGGTTAAAAACAGGTCACCGATATTATTTTGAGGGGGGGCTAACTGTCGCACTGTGCCCGAACGACCGAGTAGAGCGCGAGAGAACCACAGCTCGGACTGATTATACTTAGCAAAGTAATATAGACGAAATCATAATTTCGGATTCCCGTTTCCTGCAAAAACTAGTTACACACTTTCCCTTCCCGCGTTTCAAGCGAGGGCTGTCAATCTCAAGACATGTTCTATCAAGAATTAAGATCTATTGATATATTAGGTACAACTTTCGCCAACTTTATAGCTGCTCTCCTATTAGTTTAAGACATAGGTAACGAATGTCCTTTCGGGAAATGTATATTAAACTTACCACCATAAAAGTTGGTGTAGTTCCACTCACAGACATGATGGTCGCAGTACATCGGAGAGTACTTTTCTTTTGTGTAGTAGGCTTGTCCATTTGGCAGCAACTGTAATGATAATGATATTTATTATGATCCGGCTTGAAGGACCATTGATTAGGCTCATTCGGGATTTTAATACAAAAACAAGACTATATAAAAATAGAATTACCACCGCAATCTACCACTGTGCAAATAGGATATAAAATAGGTTCTCTTCTCTACTCTTAGTTCGCTGATATAAGTCGAGAATTCGAGATCACTGTGTTCTTGTTTTATACTGAATGAGTGCCTACAATAGCTATGAGAAGATAATGTGCCTACATAAAGGTGACTTAGCTGCAAAACGTACCAGCAAATAATCATGATGCCTCATCCTGACGCCCTGTATGTTGAAGTCCAGTATGAAAGACCCAGATGTAATGATGCAGGAGGCGGCCGTCAGCGGCGGCAGTTTGTACATCTCTGTGCCACATTTGACAATAGCCTTGGGAAGAGTAGACACGTCGCGAATGTGCTGCAAATTCTTCTTGAAAGGAAACCTGGTTCAAATGGAAGAATCTCTGATACGATTTGAAAAGGTAGGTAGGTACCTATAGCAAATTGAGAGCTGAATCTCCTTAAAAAGTCTCTCTCTTCATTTGTAAGAACATTAGACATTATAACAAACCCTTGTACAGTTTGTTCAACCGATTTTGACTTCTATTCCTTTGGGATAAGGATGTCTTTAAAAGAAAAACGTACCTATTTGCAATACCAACTCTACTGCAAATCAAATCAAAATTCAAATGGAGTTTTCTTTCTTCCTAAGTAGGTAGTTATTAGCACAAAACCGTTTTGAGAGCCGAAGGCAAACGTTTTCACCCTTATCGCAAAAAAGATAAACACGTGTTGAACGCAAATGCTACCAAAAATAATACACACTTGTTTTAGACAAGTTAGTGCTAAAGCAAGTGCGTATTATATTTGGTAACATTCGTGTTGAACACGTGTTTAATTTTTTGTGGTACGGCCCTTTAATTTTTACGCATATATCTTCTATATATAAAATGCTTTGTCCTGACTGACTGACTGATGGATCAACGCACAGCCTAAACCGCTGGTCGTAGAAATGTGAAATTTGGAGGACATATATTTCTTATATGATGTAGGCATCCGATAAGAAAGGATTTTTGAAAATTCCACCCCCAAGAGGGTGAAGAGGGGTGGCGCGAGCGAAGCCGCTGGCAAAAGCTAGTTTTTCTATAAAACCCTAAACTCGTACCTGAATATACAAATCCCGATATTACACTCCAGTCCATGAACGAAGTTATCCATACTGAACACCACATTGGGGTCCTCTTCCAAAAAGTATCGCTTATCGTCCATAAAGTGCACGAAGCCGATGAAGTGGAAAGCGCGGCCCTTGCAGAAAGGCGTGGGCCCTCTGCCCATGTTGTAGATGTCACTATATAGCTCCGATACGAAGATGTACACGTTCTTGCCGCAGTAAAACTCTGGAAGAAGTCTTTTGCCGATAAATTACGTGTCTTTGTTTTTGGTAGTGTAAAGAGTGTAAAAGAATAACATCCAGTTAAAGTAACCTCGCTCTTTTAAGATTTTTTGCTGACATGTTACTTTTAAGTAGGTACTTTAGTACTTACCTACAAAGCCACGGAAGCAGTCGGGTAATAATATTTTTCTTATATAAATTGTGCGCAAGATATCAACCAAAATGTAAAAATAGGTAGATACTGTTGTGTTTTAGATTTAACTAAGTACCGTACCTACTTAAATTATGTAACAAAGAATTCTCTTACCTTGACTCATATAGAACTCTGAAGGCACAGCACCTCCTGCTGCTGAGTTGTAAGTCGCTACCCTTTCCGTCTTAATAGCGTTATGATTGTCATACATCGTTAGCATATTGTCTATAGTGTCGTCTAAAGCTATTAGTAGCACCTGGAAGTATGCAAAGTATTGTGTGTGTAACCTAGCTACTTTCTTGGTCAAAAGTGTCCAATTCTCGGTCGAAAGTTAGCCGAAACTGACTCATAACATAAGTCAGGTCTGATAGATACCACTACTGATCCTATATAGTTTGTGCGCCATGCCATGATTACGCTTACATTTGCTATGATGATAACATCTCCTTGTTTCTGTGATTCTGAGCATTTACCGTAGATATACGTCTTCGCCGTAGGTATACGTCTACGCCGTAGATATAAGTCTACGCCGTAGATATAAGTCTACGCCGTAGATATAAGTCTACGCCGTAAATATAAGTCTACGCCGTAGATATAAGTCTACGCCGTAGATATACGTCTACGCGTAATTATACGTCTACGCCGTAGACTCTACGGTCTACAGTAAAGACAGACCTAAATATCGACGCAGTTATAATAGTCCGTTCCATTTGGATTGCCGCCCACTACATTTGAGATAGGAGCGAGAAAATAAGCAAAGGGATCCTAAATACACATTCATAACAAAAGATAAATATACCCTAAGGGGATCTCAAGTTTTGGGATGGACCAGTATGAGGGATGTACTAGGTAAAAGAAAAGGGTCGTTCCCGCTAAATGTTTAATAAACTGAAAATATTATCTAAACCGTTTTGTGAAATGATTTCATGAAAAAAGTTTTTTTATATGACGATGGTGGCAAGATGGTACATTACATAAGCTGCCACCGTAGCCTATGAAACGGTAGCAACACCGAGTATCACATGCGCGTTGCCGACCCTTTATAATGAGGATTCGCTGTGCCGACAACTTAAGGGACAAACAAGTCCCCCGCTGTCAACACATCGCATCCTCAGCTCTGACGACCTTATTTACCTACCACAGAAACACAGCACTACTGTTTTGGCTGTGGTATTTTGTAAGATCGCGGGTCCGGTCGCGGGGCGCAAAATGCTTCCATCTGCAGTTTTGAGTCGACGAATGCAGATACGTCACCGGCTGACAATATTGTGTGCGATGCATCATGTCCCGCCGTCGGCCCTGCCTCAACACCGGCAGAAGTAACGACACGTATAGGTACGTCGACCCCTAAACGTGCCTACGCTGCTATCGTCGCCACCAGCAAACCGGCGGCTGTGTCGCAATCTTCAAATTTTGTAAGATGGAGGTAGATGCTTCCTCCCTAGTCGCGCTGCTCTAGATTTGAGCGAGAAAATTTTATAAAGTTTAACGCCGACTGAAAATTCATTTGAGGCTTATTTTCAATAGGCCTTTTCAGCCTCTTACAAACGGTTAAAGACAGGTTCCATATAAGTACCTAATGGCAAATATTTATGTAAAGTGTTGCAGCAATTATATTTGTGACTTTTCGATCGTCGACAGACTTGGCTAAAGTTGATTTTAGTCTGGTATTACACACCTACCTACCTTTTTTTTTTTTTTTTTTGAAGATGGGAAATCATCAAATGACCCCTCCCGCTCTGGGCGGAGCGGAAGGGAGTGTCAGACTCTTACTGACTAAAACCCACCCGTGTAAGGAACACGGGTGGGTTTTAGTCAGTAAGAGTCTTAAGAGCTCGTAAGAGCCTTAGCCCTTTTGTCCGGGTCAGCGGTATCCCTTCCGGACAATCCCGCTTTCCCGGCAGGCTTGGGCCCTAGTGGGCCCCCTCTCCTATTACACACCTACCTTCAGTTCCTTAACGTGCATGTGAATGAATCTCGCCAGGTGGTCCGTCGCTATGTGGACGTGTTCGTTTATAATGTACTGAAATAACATAATTGATTAGATGAAAAACCTCTCCCATATAAATTGTAGGTAGATGTGGCTTTAAAGAAGCGATCGTTGCAGCGCAGTAGAACGGCATCACAGTAAGCCGAGCCGCATACCAGACATACACTTGTCTTAATTTTGGCGCCACATTTGAAACGCGACATATCATATGAAAGGGCTTGATTTGCACATTATATATTTTCATTTCATGTCTCACAGTTTTCGACATATGATGAAAAATGACTGAAAAAATACCATTCCCCCCCCTTATCTCCGAAGTTTACGGGGCGAAAAATCTGAAATAATTACAGTTGATAGGAATTGACCCAAATATGGCACCAAAAATAAAACGATGTTCCTAACTAGTACAGTTTTTTCAAAATCATCAAAATTCAGACACGCGACTCTGAACTAAACATGTGCTACAATATGCTGAGCCACAAGGCCACAACCGTTTTGCACAGGTGTGACATAAGTACATTTTACTCCTTTACTTTTATCCTTTAGCTTTATGTTATTTTGAAACTTTTGTTTTTAATGCTTCTTTCTAATGACTACCCAATTTGTTTCTTCGTTACAATTTTCTATCTCTTAGCTCGTCATTTACAACAGAACTGTTTGTCGTTTTACCTGGTCGGGGGCTCGTTTGATCTTCATCATCTCTATCTGGTAGTGAGCCAGATAGTCCAGCTTGTCTGTTGGGTCATGTCCGTAGATCTCATACGCGTCTATCACCATCGCTAGGGTGATATTCTCGCTGGGTTCTCGGCAGCATGGGTGGTTGGCTATTATATATGTTTGCTATAACATGAAGAGATTATCAGAGATAAAGACGACATCATTAGGATAGCGCGTGATAGGACTGCAGGAGAACAAAACGGGAAGGATGACCTAGCAGAAAGCCAAGACCTGTCGGAGAAGCTGCGAAGGCTTGGACAAATCCCCTATGACATCAGATAGAGTAACATCGTAGGTGGGTAAGCCGGTAAAAGTCCAGCATTGCCATTGGTTTGTACAGAGGAGCTATTAGGTAATACCTAAACGTAAAAAAAGATCCTCAATGTAAACTTACTAAATGCAAAAGTAACACTCTCTGTCTATTTCTTCCTAAAAGAACCGATTTTGATGAAATTAGATATGAAGGTAGCTTGAACCCTAGGGAAGCTATAGAAAGGGAAAATATAGAATTACCCTAGGATATGAATAAAACAGGCACCAACTAGTTTGGTATACAACTACTTACAGTAAACGTAAAGAAACTTGATAATAGCAGCACTAGTAAGAGTAGCACACGTTCAGGACGGGCCATAACGCCGACTGTCAAACAGTACAAAGCCAACGCAACACAATTATTACTAACCGGCATTTTAATTAACTGCCAATCAACTGTTTACTGCCCGATTGTACTACGCCACTTTTACTCATTTTTATGACTCAATTTAGTAAATATTCAACTAAATGACTCAATGTAGTACCTAAATAAGGCTTCAATATTTTTGATGTACCTAGGCGTTTACGTAATTACTAATAGATAAGTACTTCGCGACTATGTAGTGATATCACGCCGGTAGCCCCTGAATATGTAGGCAGAGGTGCATATGTACATCCACTTTCCCGTTATCCCGTTAAGTCCTATATAACAGAGGACATTAGAGGATGAGCTTAAGTCCATAGAAATTCGCATAAGTCCACTGCTAAACATGTAGACTCCTTTTTTGTAAGGAAATCTGAGATACTCTCCATCCATGATGAACTGCTAGACTGCTACATTTTTCTGCACATCAGGGTTCCTGGAACTCCCGTGGGAGGCACTGGATCCCTCCTAAATAGTCTTTTTTTTTCAGGACTTTCATTTAATAAAGCTGTTGCAGATCTAACATTTCAACCTAAAACTCTACTTAGGTAACACTATAGTCAGGTGTCGTGAAAGCAGATAGACACTAATAAATCGTCAAAACTAGAAGCAGCGCTTCAGCGAAAAAGTAGGTATACCTAACCACTATATTGTGTCTAAACCATAACTGTCTCTATAGACAGGTGTAAAATTGTAAACTAAACGTTTAGCAGAAATTAACTTTCCCTCCCGTGAGAAATGTTGGCGATGTATCGATCGTCTCACCGCGCACCTCCCCTGCGCCGAGGGATTGAAACCACCCCACAGTACGAACCACCGTGCCGAGCTGCCATTGTACCCAAGAATACGGTTTTAAAAATGATAAAACCCAACAAAAATCAATCCTGAAACGTCAGGATAACGCCCCAGTGAAAAACAAAAGTGAATCCTATAGAATAATAGAAAGTTTCTGCAGAAATAATGAGTAAAGTAACGTAAATCAAGGTAAAAAAATGGCTGCTCCAAATACTAAAGGCACGATAGAACAATAATGTAATAAAAATTAACATAGAGTAGTGTAAAGAAGTCTTCCAAAATAGTGTTAAGAAATAATATATTTAAATAGGTAAATTAGATTGTTAAATTCGAACGAAAAATATTATATTTACTATTATTAGTGAAAATCGATGTCTTCCAATTGATGTCAATTTATAATAGATTTTTAAAATAAAATAAAAAAAATATTAGATCAAACTTTTATCGACAATAATAAAATAAAAGCTCTAATAAAATAAGTTGACGACTTATAGTCTAAGAAAGTGCGTGAAGGTGGTAAACCAACTTCAAAATGATAAATCTAGGCAAGTTCAAGTTGCCTCCCCTGAGGAATGTGCTGGACGTCACCATGCAGACGGTGAGGCAGACGATCCCAGAGAAACCAGGCGCGCCCCCGCGTCCTCCGCAAAATGTCAGGTTCGCCAACTTAGGTAAGTCTCTTACACAAGGTCAGTAGGTTAATCAATAAACTGGATACTTTTAATTTTAATATTCGGTTAGTTGCCTCTAATCTCTCTTAATCTTCAAGTTGTATAGCATGAAAACTTTACTTTTAGTTAATTGAAAAGTTTGCAACCAAATGCAACAAAACAAAAATTTAAAATGCAAAACGACCAGTTGCAACAATCCGAATAAGTTCTGTTTAACTTTAGCAAATCATCCCGGATACATTCTGTTCAAAGCTTGAATTGATCTAATGGCTAGTGCTCATCTGGACACTGGAACAGGCCTTAAAGAACTAAATACAGTTTCCCTTTTCCATTAAATAATTCCGCGTATTTAAATCTGGTAGCTTTGGTTTGATATCGTCATATTATAAATTACCTACTTATATTGTAACAGGTCCCATCACACAGATACTCTTACGTGTTCTTCATAATCATTTACAGACAATGCGGGTGAAAGCTGCGAACTATCAACTATGAATGAAACTACTTCACCTAGCTACCAATCAACGAACCCGACAAACCCCTTTCTGAGCGGAGCCCTGCAGGCTGAAGACTCATTCACCAGCTATCAGAACACGTATCCTCAACAAGATGGTGCTCCCAGGTAGGTTAAATAGTTTTCAAACTAAGTTACTTATACCAAAGTATAAGACATCTTGTGACGGTGTCGTTGGCGGTCGCCCCGTCTGATGCCGATGGGCGGGGTCTACGGCTATATAAGCAGCGCGTGGTGGCCGCGCGCCCCTCTTGATCCAGCGGCTGACTACCAGTTAAGTGCTCCAGCCACATTACCTGAAGATCTGAAGACCCGTATTGCCAGCGAACTACTCACCCCAGAGTTTCTAGTATTTTCTGTCTACCAAAGTGTGGTACCTACTACAATTGTTAAAGTAAAAAAATACATAGTGGTTTGTATAAAGGTGTTTGCTTTATTTTCCTACTCTAGTTAAAATAACCCTTCAGGTTATTTTGGCTACAATCCGACTATCTGTAAATCTGGGTATTGCATTTATTTGTGATTCCAGGACTCAAAGCATGCAAAGCGTCGATTTTTACGCTTCATCTGAAGAAGGCGGAGGCTTCGAGGAAGGTGCAGGCCCACCTGGAGCAAAGATTAATGAGTACCAAGCAGCTTGGAATGTCACCAATGCTATTCAGGTATATGTACAACGAATAAGCAAGTTCGTAAATTCATAACTCAAGTATAACATTTGCTAAAAGTAATTGGTTTCTTTTCAGGGTATGTTCGTGGTATCCCTGCCGTTTGCTGTTCTACAAGGAGGCTATTGGGCGATCGCTGCAATGATCGGCATCGCCCATATTTGTTGCTACACCGGTAAGATCCTTGTCGAATGCCTCTACGAAGACGACCCCGTGTCAGGTCAAAGGGTCAGAGTCCGCGACTCCTATGTCAGCATTGCCAAAGAATGCTTCGGCAGAAAATATGGCGCACGAATTGTAAATCTCGCTCAAATTATCGAACTTCTCATGACATGCATTCTTTATGTCGTCGTGTGTGGTGACCTTATGATTGGAACCTTCCCAGACGGCGCTATTGACACGCGGTCCTGGATGATGCTAATAGGAATATTCCTTTTGCCTTTAGCTTTCTTGAAATCGCTCAAAAGCGTCAGTATGCTGTCCTTCTGGTGCACCATGAGCCACTTGATAATTAACGCTATTGTCCTGGGTTATTGTATCCTTAACATCGGAGATTGGGGCTGGTCTAAGGTAAAATGGACTTTGGATTTCGAGAATTTCCCAATCAGCTTGGGTGTGATCGTTTTTTCATATACCTCGCAGATATTTCTACCAACGTTAGAAGGTAATATGGAGGATCGCTCCAAATTCGAATGGATGTTAGATTGGTCACACATCGCAGCAGCCGCATTTAAATCCATATTTGGATATTTGTGCTTCTTGACCTTCCAAAACGATACCCAGCAAGTGATAACGAACAACCTCCGTTCAGCGGGGTTCAAAGGTCTTGTCAACTTTTTCCTCGTCATTAAGGCGGTACTAAGTTACCCTCTACCTTACTATGCTGCGTGTGATCTTCTTGAGCGTGCTCTCTTTAGAGGCAAACCTAAAACATTTTTCCCTGTAATTTATGCGCTAGATGGAGAACTAAAAGTGTGGGGACTTGCATGGAGACTGGGAGTTATAATGTTTACTATTTTGATGGCAATATTTATTCCTCACTTCGCTATTCTGATGGGTTTCATCGGCAGCTTCACGGGAACCATGTTAAGCTTCATTTGGCCAGCGTACTTCCACCTTAAATTGAAAGGTAATACGCTTGAAACCACAAGAATTGCATATGATTACTTCATAATATGTCTTGGTGTCCTCTTTGGAGTCATTGGCATGTACGACTCTGGCTCAGCTCTGATCAAGGCGTTCAAAATAGGTTTGCCGTTTTAATTTCCCATAATATTAGACTCATTGTTGAACTATTTTTAGACTTATGCATACATCGTAAATTATACTTTGTCGCAATAATTATGCGGCTGAATGTTGAATGCATGATTTATGTACCTAGACCGATGTATTGATAAGTTTTGTATCTTAGGTCTATTTAGTAGGTACATGGGCAAATAGGTTTTGTTAGTAGATCTTACTTTCTTCGTATAGAGACAATAAATAATGTGTAAGAGAACGATCGCCTTTTGCCTTCGCAACATTGTTTTACTCCAAATTTTTATGTATATAGTTATAATTGTCTAGCTAACTCTACCATTATGATAATATTAAACTGTTAATCCAATGTCTTCCAATAAAAATATTATGTTTTTGAAGTATGTAACAACGAAGTCTTCCATTGATAATGATGCTATTGAATAAGCAACATTAATTGCTTGTACGTTTAAATATCAAAAACATATTTGGATAATATTTACATTAATCTTAGGTATTGTATCGTAGTGAAATGATTGTGGTTCCCTAAGTCCTAATTTATTCCGATTTTGAAATAAAGCTAATCTGTTATAATGAACATTATTACTTTCACACAAAAATGTGGTTATTTTATATTTTTTTGTTATGTTTAATCATATTGAAAGTTCTATTTACAAACTTATACAATTTATTTAATAAGATGATTGCTGGTGAAGTATACTAAGCTAATATTCAGACGAGTACCTATATCCGAACTATGTCTTCCATTTCTAAATATAATTGTTGTTGATTATATTAATAGAGTATTGTACTAAATTATACATGTTGATTAGACTAGATAGTT
Organism: Thalpophila matura; assembly: GCA_948465475.1. NCBI lineage: Eukaryota > Metazoa > Arthropoda > Insecta > Lepidoptera > Noctuidae > Thalpophila > Thalpophila matura. Next base: position 5,594,224 of record OX419198.1, on the reverse strand, counting down.
ACGTTACATGGACATATTGTGACAAAATGTGATTATTGTGATACCAACGTTTTGAAACGGTATATTAGGTATACAGGTGATTTCGACAAAAAAGGAATATTGATAAAAATTATCAAGAATAATTACAACATTTGACAATAATAATAATGTAAATCAAGAGACAAAAAAAAAAGTTTTTTATAGGGGCAGACTACCGTCTAAAATCCTAGATGAATAAGAGCCTACAAATATGTCCGGATCTCCACATTTTGAGGAGCCATCAAATCGGTACCTACGTAAGTCTCTTGTAGCTCGACCAAGGAGGAATAGTTACCCTGCCAAGGAGCTGGAATAGTTACCCTTTAAGAAATCCAGCACCTGTATATCTAGCATAATAAATTGGGCTTCCAAAATTGCGGCGGTAAAACCTATATATGAATAAAAAAAGATGCTTGTCTTCAATTACGCCTAACCGTTTAGTTTTGATTAAAGTATCCATGCTTGTAACCATATGAATATTAGAAATGTATCCAAGTGCAATAATGTTGTATAAATATACTTAATGTATTGTGATGAAATGAACAATTCTAGGTGTGTATTTTAAATAATATAAAATGTTATTCGATATTTGTTTCATTTATAATATTGGGATAAATCTATAATATCTGTGCTGCGTATCACATGTTTCAAATACCTACATAAAAAATAACATGGGTCCAACGTATTTCCCCTGTGGCACCCCTTTATGTTGTTGTTCCCCAAAATTCTAGTTGTCATCAAATCTGTCTACGCTTTGCGTGCGCTTTTGCAAAATAGTCTTTTGATTTATAAGACAAACTTTATAACTTTTATAATTCATCATTTATCTACAAGAATAGAAAGAGTTGTTTATCAAAGCCGTTGGAGAGATTTTTTTTACAATTTTGTCTAAGATTCGAGATATTTTCAAAAAATTTTGATTTGTATATTATAATTTATTTGATTTACGGTCGGTTGCAGAAAGATAATTTAAAGGAGATTTTAACCATACAATTTCTATCGTTGAAGTCTCATTTAAAACTTAATTACCTTTTCTGCAACTCACGGTTAGGATCTAATGAGGATTTGAGTCTTTAAAAAATACACACAACTAAGTATATTAGCTTCGTCATATTTATTTTACTAAATGATATTTCGTTATCAAGCACATAAAAATTTCCCTCTCAATAAAAATAACTCAAGGTCAATATAGTGATAAGCGTTATGGTAGCCATTTAAATTGGCAATTTGTTTAATTATTCCCGCGCTCGCTAGGTACCCATGATCAGACGCCATGCTGACAAAATGGACACGCGCATTGACGCATGCGTGCTGTTTCTATTATGTCTCCTTCTTGTACAGATAACTGTAAGTATTCTAATTGTACATAATATCACAGCAAAAAAGCCTATACACAAAGGTCTTACAACCTCAACTATAGATCATGCCATCCACAAAGACGCTCCCCACTCTTCCTCGTCATCGCTTTCAGTGCAACTGTGCAACCTTCCGCTAGTGTTTTAGTTCTGTGGTTACACACTAGTTATCTATGAGTGCACACTCACACTATGACGAATAGACCAATCACTAGAGAGAGAGCTTTAGGGTCAACTGAAAAGATCATTGAAAAATTAGTGACGCATCTTCGTGGATGGCACTACCTACAGCATGCGGAATTATTAATAATACCGTAGTTGGACTCTTCCGCGGAGGAGGTCCCACGGTGGGCGCCAAAATATGAAGTCTCAAAAACTTATCTTGGCCTAAAATCTAAAAGACAGCAGAACGTCACGGAAACTAAGTTCAATTTGAGTTTTCGGGTTACTATGACTTCTTAAACCTATATTAATAATAACATACTCATGAATCTAACAATAAAAACATTTTCCCATGACCTCTGCTATTTGAAAGATCTTTAAATTAAGAACATTGAAAATCACAAATAAAAATCACTCTTTGCGCAACTAGCCAAATGAATTCAAGACTAAAGAGAAGATAAAGCGTACTGCAACCTTATAATGCAGCCCTGAACAAAATAAACTTTACGTTTACTTTCCATAACCTAGCGGCCATACTACATACGAAACCACCCATGCTGCCTGGAGCAGACCGAAAACTTGACCCTTGCCATGATCATAGACGCGTTCGAGATTTACGGCCACGACCCCACGGACAAGCTGGACAACCTGTGGCTTTACCAGAACGAGATGATGAGAATCAAGACAGCTGAGGACCAGGTACTCACACTGCCTCTATAATAAAAGAAGATCTGAACGTAATCGCTACTTTTATTTCGTGTGGACACGAGCTCATGCCGTGTCCTCACGAGCTCATGTCGTGTTGAAATGATTATGCATTCAGCAATGTTATCTTAGGCATTCTTTTCATCTGCTAGGTAATTCTTCTGAGAAAGCTGTAATATTTTTACAAGAGAAAACTCGTAGGTAGGTCATCTGATTTATGAAATTGTAGTTAGCACAATTTGAAATGTTATTTATTGTAAAAGCTTTGAATTTTGTTTCCCAGTACCTAATCAACGAGAGAGTCCACATAGCAGCAGATCATTTAGGTCGTTTTGTAAAATTGCACATACAAGAACTAAAGGTAAGTCCAAACATATCTACTTCATAAAAATTATATGATGCAGGATCATTAAATTCTATGATATCAGAAACATTTATCCTGTCGCTACAATCAATTGCAGAACCTTTAAGACCTAGCCAACCATTTCTTTCTTATCGAATGTCTTACTTTTTAACACGTTTTTAGTATGGAATGAATGGATAAATAATAACTGATTGCCAAACAGGTCCTGCTGATCACGTTAGACGATGTTATAGACAACATGCTAACGATGTATGAGAACCACAACTCGGTGGCTGCTGAACGTAAGGCTACCTACACCGGAGGCCCCGTGCCTATGGAGTTCTATATGAGCCAAGGTTAGATGTCAAACCCTACTACCTACTATTAGCAAATAAATTAAAATACTCATTGCAAATAACAACTGCGCGATTTTATCTACAAGATACGACAGCGGAGGGTATAGTTGTGGAATATTATTAAAAGGCTAAAATAAATCAAGATCGGCCATTTAGCCATAAGTTTATCGCAATGTTCTCATGCTCTTTTTATGCTTTGGTATTCTTTTTAATCCATCTGTTAATTTCAAATTAAATCCAAAGAGTCCAACATTTAAACCAATATCTTCCAGAGTTCTATTGCGGCAAAAACGTGTACATCTTCATATCGGAGCTTTACAGCGACATATACAACATGGGTAGAGGAGTAGCTCCCTACTGCAGGGATAGGTCCTTCGTATTCCTCGGCTTTCTGCACTTCCACGATGAGGCGAAGTACTATCTATTGGACGACCCCAGCATTTCCTTTCCGACTGACAACTACTTGCATGGCTTGGAGTGCCATATGGGTATTTGTATATTCAGGTTAGTCTCTTTCATGTTTACTGAAACCTGTTTAACAATTTCAATTATTCTTTTGATAGCAGCCTTGAACCCATGGATTATGGATGGATAACGATGAATTTGCACATTTGCAGCAGCAAAGACGTATCCAGTATCAGGTATCAGGACCAGGACGGCCTTCCTTACGATGAATAGATCAAACATTTTAAAACGTTTTGGACGTAGCTGCACTCAAGTCATTTCAAAAACAAAGCAAGACACTCCTCCAGGACCGGTTCCCATCCGAAATTCGAAAACGTTCTTGTCTTGACGTAAACCTCATCCAAACAAAATCGTATGATCTTATCCTAGTGAGGTTGAGCCAAGTTTGAGGACGTATTCCAAAAACAATTAAGAATAGAAGTGTATATCTGCTTTCAAAGGTTCCCCTTCAAAAAACTCTTGCAAAGAGTCCGCGACGTGTCAACCTTACCAAAGGCTATTGTCAAGTGTGGCACGGAGATGTACAAGCTGCCGCCGCTGTCTGCCGCCTCCTGCATCATCACATCAGGATCCTTTATACTAGACTTCAATATACAGGGCGTTCGGTACCGACACTACGACTATTTGCTGGTAAGAATTGGGCCCGTATTATCAAGTATTTCCGCCATTGTTCTAGTGTGAATGAGGCAATGGTGAATGGTGCTATATGTAGAATTTGAATAGCGCAATATCTTTTTATTTTTTTGCAACGGAAAAATGATGGTTAAGTAGCTGTAAGAGTAATAGGTGTTAGAAAAGTAAGAATCCTCACAGAAAGAGACAATAATATCGATCAGAGCGATTTCAGTGCATCTAATGGGCTAAGGGTTCCACCAGATATTATTTTGGGGGAAATCTAAATCAAAGGGTTGGAAATAAAAACGCAAAATCTCTAATCTAATATGAAATCTATAAGAACTTATGATTTGAGGAGGGTTTCTGTCCCCTAGCTCCCGCTACCCCATGGATACACCACTGAGAGCAACCAGAGACAAAGAAAAACAATGAGTGCTTTGAATCAAATTCCTAAAAAACCAACCTAGGTCCCATTTCTTTCATTCGACCTTGACTAAGATTTCTAACAAAAACTAACCTAATTCGTTCCATTACATTCCTCACACATTTTTAACGTTTTCCTCGCAGACCATACCCAACGGCAACACGTATTACACCAAAGAGCGTCACTCTCCGCTGATCTGCGACCATCACGTGTGCGAGTGGAACTACACTAACCATTATGGAGGTAAGCTATCCCATTGATTCAATTATAATGGGAAAATTTGCAGATAAAAGAAAAGTTAGTAGGGAGAATACTCAAATCAGGCTGTTAGCTGACCCGGACCTTCAGTAATGAAGAGGCACCACGAGAAGAGGATATTGAGTCTTTTTAACTTTTCTCAACATCAATCATCTTGATGGATCTTGGAAAGCTTGACAAAATTGAACCTTAGTAACCTCAAGATTAAGCTCAAAAAACGTTGTAGTGTCTCCAATATCAACCAACACTTTTACTTTTTATCTCAGGTCCGTTCCTGGTTCCTGGCGACCCGGGCACTGGTATTGACGTAGTGCCGCCATACATCGAGCCTACGCCAAAGCCAGAAGAAGAAATCGATGAAGAAAACATCACAGTGCCTTGTAAGATTCTATCCAATTATGAACAAATTATATGAAAGTAAACAGCCGCTCAGGATGCTGTTAGAGTAGAAATTCTAATTTTTAACTACTACTAGTGAAAACCTTTCAAATCAATAAGGCCAGGTATAGGAACGGAGGGGTGGGGGGCGGCTGCCCTCCTTAGAAAGGGTTGGGATTAGAAGTCCAGTCATAATCCATTCGCATCATTGTTCCATAGTGAAAAAGAGATAGCGCTATTCGTCCTGTAGGTATAGCTCCATCTCTCTCAACACTGGAACAGTGATAGCAATAACACATCATAGTGCATCCACAAAGTAAATAGATACAAATGGCCAGCTCCATTCAACAAGCGAAAAGGCACGCACACATAGACACGCGTCTTCGTACAGCAAGTGCAAGCGCACTCGCAACTGGCATTTGTTTAAGATAGTTTGAGATCGTCGTGTACGTACGGCGATCTCACGTCCATGTGCCCGTGCGCCTGTTAGCGCTCGTTTTACGGAGTCAGCCTTCTGTATCTAATTATTTTGTGCCCAGAGCTGAACTATCCTTAAACATTATATTTTGTTATTTAATATTGCTTATCCTATCTAGACATACTTGACGGGTGTTTGTTCATGTACCCTCCAAACTACGGCTCCATCGCGGGCAAGAGTTACCTGGACACCATTGACCTCCACGATGAAAGGTTTACCTGCAACGCGGGTGGGAATAAGGTAAGAATGACCCACAATCCCAAAATGGAACAGAATTTGTTGAAATTATCTACCACATAAGTTAAATAACACTTATCCAGAGATGGTGCTGGTTAAGTTCTTAACCAGTTTCGGTCATTGACCTCAAACCGTAATCTAATTTTATTTGAATGGCCTTTTAGCTCCGGAAACTAACACCCAAAACAGCACATTTTTACTTCATAATTTAATACACCCTACTATCCGTTCGCATGAAGAAATGGATTGAAAATGGCGTCGCCTCTATTAACCTCTCGCTCGTGAGTATAGACAGCAACAGTGTGCAAGCGAAAGTTGAATAGAATAGAGTCACATTCTTTATCTGCGCGGGTTAGGTATACTTGATGGTTTTAGTGAATAAGAAGTCTCACGAAACTGACTTCGATAACATTAACTACTCTTTCTGTCCAGGGTCTTTACTGGTACCCGCAATGGATGGGTGTGGTGCCCCACCACCCCTACCCGACTATGGGTGACGAAAAAGACAGCTTAGAACCGCCCGGGGTCTACTACGCACACCAGCAAGGTTACGACATGGACGAACAGGATATCGAATAATATAATTTATAGAATTTCTTTTGTTTTATTGCTCAGTAGCTGTTACTCGCTGTTTCAATGGGGGTCTTCATATGCCCAAATAAAAATATCCTACTTAACTTATGTCCTTCCCCAGATGAAACGAATGTACTATCCATGTGAATAAACAATGGGATCGAAAATGGCATCAATGGCATTACACGTAGGTATTCTTTAAAAATGACAGAAATGAAAGACATACTCTTTCACTTCAATTTATTTAAAAATAATACAACAGCAAACCCACTTAAATGTAGCTCTCCAAAAACCTGCGCTCAACAACACTGCCGCGGGGCAGCACGAAAAACGCGGGCGTCCCTGCCTTCAATTCAAAATACTTCGTCACCAATAAATCACCCAAATTCTTGGAAGGATCAATAACATGGGGCATTTTGTCATAACCTTCGAAGTAAACGTTAATTTTAGCGCAATTGTAATTGTTTTCTTCGTCCCATGGCGCTGGGAAGAGCTGTTCTAACTGACTTCGCAAGGGCACGTTTTCGGGACAAGCTCTTATAAAGTCTGTCATTTGGTATTCTGGATACAAGAGTAACATTGGCCACCTTAAGATGCCATCTTTGATATGTACAATCGCATCCTGCGATCCTGGTAGACTAGGTTCTAATTTAGACAGATCTATGTCATCTTCATCTTCACATTTTGATATCTTAATTCCTCGTTCAACGATTGCCTTGATGACAGAGTCTTTTTGTTCACTGTGTTTCTCATTTTTCCTGTCTCTCTTCCTTTGATCGCGCTCCTGTTGTAACTTCTTCTTTTTTGCTGTGTTGAGGAGTTCTATTATATCTTTGTCTTTCGAATCGCCTTCCAATAGTTTTTGACAGTGGTCAATGCAGGTGTCGTATTTGGCTACTTCGAGGGCTGATTTTGCGGCGCGTAACCGAGCCTTGATGTGGTTAGGGTTGAAAGTTAAGGCCTTTTCACTGTCAAACAAAGCTGATCTGTAGTTCTTTAGATGCCAATGAGATGCTGCACGATTATTGTATAGACTTGCATTGATTTCTGCATTATTACATCTCTGTTTGATGCCTTCAGTATAACTGTAAAAGAAATGGTCAACTATTATATTTACATGTCGTCTTATGTACTTAGCTATATTTATGCTAAGAAATCATAACTATAATATAGACTGCTATGTCAAGAAGTATCGTTGAAAAACTATACAGGGATATATCATTATCTGTTAGACAAATTCAAGTTCATTTTAAACTAAAAACAATGAAATGAAAAATTATCAAGTTTATTATTTCACATTATCTTATAGAATCTAAAAGGTAGAAATCTATACATATAATTTACAGCCACGGTCGAGGCGAGAGTAGCACTCCGTTACGTTACGCACCAAGCTACGACGCGCGACGTAGCTCATACTGTGCTAAAATCGCGTGATTGCTACCACTTCCAAATGTTTCAGACATTAAATTCTCTTTTTATGAAAAATTCATTAACTTGAGTGATGTTTCCCTATATGGATGTCTTAGATATACCCTGTATAATTTCAAGTAAGTCTACATCTAAACAGAAAATAAGTAGGTAGTTAAAAAAACTTCAAAAATACACTATGTCATACATACCTCTTTAAGTTTAATTGTAACTTTAAAAAAGTAATTAATGATAAACACTTTCATACAGCTAAATCAATAACTATTCAAGCTAGAAAAAAACTCACCCTAAAATGGCCATTCTGTAGTTTTTATGTTTAAAATTGAAGTTGCCATCCTCCTTGTAGTTACCAGCCAGCTCCACGGGTGTGTTCTCCTCGGGATCGTACTTCAGCTTGGCCAAACCTTCAGCCAGCGGCGACAGTGCTCCGTCTTCTGGTGTTGACTTCATAAAAAATGGGTGCTTGTCCATTTCTTCCTGCAATAATCATGGGAAAGCTCATAACATAATGTATAGGAAGTGAAGAACTATATTTAATTGATTAATATTTTTTTATACATCAAATTAATGAAACCCTAACACTGACAATGCACATTTAGAAGCATGAAATTTTGCACAGGAGTTCCTTATATAATGTAGGTGAGAACAAAGAATGGATTTTTAAAGATTCATCCCTTGGGAATTAAATAGAAGAGTAAAAATTTTATGATTTTATTGAATTGGTGGGTTAGCAATGTTTTGTTTAGAATCTATGTCTGTTTAGATTCATCAAACTAAGCTGTGTTGTGTGTCGTAATTAAACGCGAAAAAGTTTTAACAATATCCTAGTGTACTGTCAGGTTTGCTACAGTGAGAGATCTACGTTTAGAATGTTTTGATAATCTAAGGATGCAGATGCTGGCCTTACCTCCCATTTGTCTTCGGGCCATCCTTCTGCATATCTTTTCTTCTCTAAGCTATCGATGAAGTCATCCAGCTCCTTGTCTAGTTTCTGACACAACGCGATCCTCTCCTCTTCAGAGATCGGCTGTTTAGCCTCTTTTCCTTCTTCGGCCATAATTTTTAGCTCTATAAACTTCCTAACCTAAACGTTAGGCTAACTTATATTTTAAAAAATAAATAAGTTTAGTAATAACACAATTATTGTAAGATTTATTTGTTTATTACGAATTTTAACAACTCTTCAATATTTACCGAAATAGTGAAAATAAAAAACATTCAGGCTCTCATTCTCCTCACGCCGTTTTGTTTTGCTGTCAAAAGTGTCAAATTGCCATATGTCAAGTGTCAACTCTGTTAACATTATGGGCGATTGTGCACTACTCCGTTTCCAGCATGTTTTTTCACGGACCGTTTTTTTTTGCCAATAGGCATACGTATTAAAAAGTGGCGGGGATCGTTCTGAAGGCCTATTGGCTAAAAAAAAACGTGCTGGAAACGGAGTAGTGCACAATTGCCACATTATCTTGTCCACAAAATCACACAGTAAAAACAAAACGTAATGAAGGGTTATGCAGACTTGTGCACAGAACAATAATAGGTACTCTAGCGAGGGGTTTCTGGTAGGTGCTGCAAGTTGTAGCTTGTGCTACAACCTGCAACATCAGCGCATCAGCTAACCGACAATTAAAATAAAAACGTAATTTCTAGTCACACACTAACACTTATTGATAAAAATAACAAAAAGCATTTATTACCGACCACAATGGTAGTCGTTTAATATAGCTGGCCTAGATGCCATTTCTGAATATATTCACATTTGCGTACTTCACGTGTTTTAAAGTATACCGGAAACTGAGCTTTTTCCAGAGGATGCCAATAATCGATTACCCAGTCTGGAGGACTTACGACACGTTTGTACGCTGGACCTCCCGCTTCACCGACAGATTTGGCAACTAGAAAAAAGAAGATTGAAGTAGGTAACTGTTGAAAAGTATTTAAATTCACATATTGCACGTAACAAGAACGACCTAGGTTATAGTGAACACGAATCACTTTATTAGCCAGTTGGCACTGTTTCTTTAATCTTTTAAAACTTATAGTAACTACTTACATAATATTTAAACGTGACGGCAGACGGCACGGTTGGCGCAGTGGCCGCGCGACATGTTGCGGGTTTGATTCTCGCACGAATAAAATATTTTAGATGTGGCAGTTTGTGTATGTACTGTGTTTGTAAGTGCCTCTTGGAAAAATCCTAATGTTTGATAATAAATTAGGTCTCATTGGTCGCCAGTTATGGTGCCAGTTACAAATCCTTAAATACATAATAAACTCTAATATGTAGTGATACAGTTCCAACTAGTAATATTAAATAATAAGGTTATCTAGGTGTATGTACTTTTACTAACATTTCTGTGGTGGCAGAGGATTCATCTTCAAAAAAAGTTCGTGTTCTCCCAACCACAATAAACGACGTCGCTCTTTTGGGTCAGTAACATTTTTATTTTTGTCGAATTCGGCCCTCAAAATAACTTGATGATAACGTGTTATATGTCTAAACAGAAGATAACAGTATTATAAAGAGTTTTTAAACTAACTATTCCTAACCATAATGCCCCTAACTTGCCACTTTTAACCACTGATAATATAATTATACACTATCCTCGTCATTGCCTCTTCTCTTCTCTGTATTGCGTCGTGCCAATGAATAGAGATGCTACACTATACAACGTATAATCTTCAGCCCCGGATCTTGAATTATTACTGAAAAATGCCGCCCCTGCCCGACAAAATATTTTTACCTTTATCATCATCATTTCAGGCATAACACGCCAACTGATGCTGATGGACGTAGGCCTCCCCCAAAGAACGCCACAACGACCGATGTAACGCTGCTCTTTGTGATTATTAGCTTGGTAGACGAATACACTACTCAGTGTATTCGTGTACCAAGCTTGAATTTGCCGCCCGGGGCATGGGCACCCGGCTAGCCGCCCCCCCCCCCCCCCCACCCTAGATCCGGGGCTAATAATCTTAGGTGAGGGGGAATATTAAAAAAAGCGAAGTGAGCGACGTTGTCAGGGGTACAGAAATAAGGACATTATACAGGGTGGCAGGTTAAACAGTGGAAATATATATAGGTATACTATGAAACCAATGCTGAAATCGCGAAAAAAAATCAGTTGTTCCATACATTTATGTTCACATAACTCAACAAAATGTATGGAACAGCTGATTTTTTTATCGCGATTTCAGGGTTGGTCCCATAGTAAAAGTATCCCGCTCAGCATACCCGACGGAGGCACTACGTGTATGTCACGCGGACAAAGTCGCAGGCAATTGACACGCAATCTCAACCTTGCTTACCTGGCTACGTAATATGCTTCGATATTTCTCAAAGCTTTTTTATAAAGTGTGCATACTTTTTGAGAATGCGTTCGTAATTCGGGTGCAAAAGGCATTTTTATTAATTTGAAAATTGGTAATTGTTTTGTTGTTATCTACACAGATTGTTGTCACCCAATGTCACAAATGTCACAATCCCAACATAAACAAAAGTGCTTAAAAAAAGTTTCAATTCTACATGCCTGATAGATAGAAAAGTTTCAGTGTTGTATGTAGATTCAATGTTTCAGTTTTCTATTGTGTTTTCTTAGACCATTCATATAACATATATTAGTTTCAAAAGTTAAAAAGTTCAGTAGTATCAGTAACAGACACAGTCTTTGAGTATGAATGGTCTTTAGTCTTTACGGTAACGGGTATAGCATAATCGGCCTATAATGTTCCCACTACTGGGACACAGGCCTCCTCTGTATGGGTATGTGTAACGGGTATGAATGGTCTATAAAGTAGAATAACAGTTTATAATCATTATAAACTGTTATTCTACTTTAAAGACCATAATTATTATGCTACGTCGCCCTGCAATAAAGTAACAGTACGGTATTTTTATCGCAATCCTCATCAATCCTGTAACATAGAGAATCCGCATCATGCATTATTTTTTTAATACCATCACCAAAAAAAACCATGTGATTTATTTTTGCAGTGTGGCCTAGAGCTTCAATAGTGTCTTCACTTCAACTGTATTTACTTGATTGTGGTCTGTGATTGTAATTACGATTTACGATTTAAAAACTTGCAAATCGAAGTGCAAATTATTAATCCTGAAAATTAAAAGCTTTGTTTCTAAATCATAAAAAGTATTGTCTGTCACCTGTCATGGCTGTCAATCAAGCTCGTGTTAAAGTGTCAACTATCAAGTGTCAGATCTGTCCAGATCTGTCAAACGCTATTTTGAGAAGCGTCCACCGCGTCCAAATATTTTTAAGAAATATAATATTTAGAACTTATTTAGTCACTTCATATGGAATAAAATAATGATTATTACATAAAAGTGATCTACTTCGTCTAACAGAATTTAAATATCATCACCTGAACTCTTCTATTATCCTCGAAAGTGCCAATTTCGTGGGGCCGGTCACAGTCCTGATGGTATTCGTAACAAAATAAAAAACATGTCGGACGCTTGGGAAGAGATCCAAGCTGTTAAAAGCAAAAGGAACAGCCTGCGTGAGAAGTTAGAGAAACGTAAAAAAGAACGACAGAACATCTTGAGTGCTAATTTGGTTAGTGGCGAAAAATCTGAGGGGTCGCCCGGCGGCGGGAAAGAACGGTCTGTAGCCAGCCCGTCGACACTGAAAGATGAAGGTATCATTCTTATCATCAGCTTGTTATTCTTCATAGTTATAGGTATATGTAGCGGCAGTAATCATGAACACAGATCACGCATGTACATTTTTGGCCCAATAGACAGTTGACAATACGTAATAGAGAATGGTCCAATTAGACGACGAGTATCGACCGATGAACCAATCGTGTGCAGGGTGACAACCCCCATCTTCTTCATTCTGCCAAAGAGACTAAGAAACCAGCTAATGAATAGGTGATGTTTGTGCTCATAACTGCTACCACTACTTATACCTAACTATATGGTTAGGATGGTAATATTAGCTCTTCAATCCATCTATTCACTCTAGGTCAGTCTACTGCTGCACATGGCATCAATAATAATTATTATCAAAGAAAAAATATTACTTAAGTATCCTGATAATTTCAAACCCTGTATTACAGCAACTCAAGAGAAACCTAAACTGGTACCGTCCGCGTCACTAGAGGTGCGCCTCCTGCAAGTGCTGTCAAACATGCAGCTGCAGTTACCTGCCACTGCCAGTGCGCTGCTGCCCGGCCTGGGGGATGTGGACGCTGGGATCGTTGCCAGCTTACTGCAGAAGTTTGCCACACAGAAGCTTATTATGTAAGTTTTGTAGTGTTCATATCATTTCATAAATAATTAAGGCTAAAATAGGAAGGAACTAGGTAAATAAGTATTTAATTCTTTTCTGTCTGTATCTGTATGGAATACTTTTTATTGCACAAATTTATTCATATTTTGTAAACATGTATATTTTACATAAACAGTTGTCTTAGAAGTTTCTTCAAATTTACCTCAATGAAAAGTACTATATTTAACCTTTTGTATTCTGCAATTTTATTCCAGACACAATAAAAATGTATTTTTTTCTTGCATGGATCTATATTCTGGCATATGACAGGTTAAAGGACCATATTAATAATAATGATAATCTCTGTTTCTCTTAGCATAAAGGAACGGACAGAGAGCACTACAGATGCAAGCATAGAGGTTGTGAGTGCTGAGTCTATAAGACTGGGTGCTGTATTAGCAGCTCTTATGGAAGAACAGACTTCTGGCAGTAAGAGAAAAGGTTTGTACATGTTTAACATATCCTTACTACTCTTTTAGACTTCGCCTTCATTTCGCCTTCGCCACTAACAGGACAACACGGCAAAGAATATTGGACTTGTTTGGCCCACAGATAGCTATAACAACTGTACATATTTGGACTCACTCATACAGTCTTTATCTACGTTAACCTGTCATAGCATAGAATACCTAATGAAATACTCCATACAAATTTAAATATTCACATTGCAGGTAATAACAAAATTGAGGAGGCTGCAAATCCTAAAGTATCTAAAACTGCCACAGATGAGAAGAAAACTGCTAAAAACGACACAGACCTTATGGTGAGTATTAGTTTTAAGCCTGAAGTTAAAAGTACACATAACATATGAGTTTAGTATGCAGGCAAAACTTTTTCATGGATTTATTGTTAAAAAAAAATGTTTTCTTTTAATTTATTATGACCAGAAGTCCAAAAGTAAGCAGTATGACTTAAGGCTGCGTACCATGTTAGATTTGTGACTTAGATATTATATAAAAACTACATTTATTGCAGTCTTTACTGGCAATGCCTTCAAGTAGAGAGAAGGCTGTGAAGAGAGTTGGCGAGGAGATCATGGACCTGCTGAGCAAGCCCACTGCCAAGGAGAAGTCTCTTGCTGACAAGTTCAAGAGTCAAGGAGGTTTGTTCAATTATATTTTACTAACTATTCCCCGCAGTTCCACCCCCGTTGCTCGGCGCCTACGGGTCGTAGCGTAATGTTAAATAGTATTTACTGTTCCTCATGAATCTGGCTATCATATACAAAAAGAATTTTTCGAATCCGACTGGTAGTTCCGGAGATTAGCGGGTTCAAACAAACAAACTCTTCAGCTTTATATTAGTATAGATTAGGTTTTGCTGACGACTTTCCGCGTAGATATTCCGGGTCTATCCCATGGGATTTAAGAAAAAAATCGGCCCTATTCCTTGCCTACAGTTAGATTTAGCAGTATCCTGTAGTAGCAGTTAAACACATCAGTTTTGATCGTTTTTAATACCCACTGAATTCATATTTTGCAGAACTATTTTTCACGACACATCACAATACACTCTTAGCAGTCATAGCCCTCATTCGCAAGGGCGCTGTTTTACGCGAGTTAAAAAAAGCGCCCGAATGAAACAAATGGGAAACAATACATCTGTACGCACGACAGCGCTTTTTTAAATTCCGCGTTCTAAATTGCACTATTGAGTTGTCAACGCTCGGCGCTAGGTGTTGAATCGAATGTGCTTTGACAAACGCATACGTTTTTATAGCGCGCGTTGAAAAAGCGATCTTGCTAATGAAGGCGTACAGTCTGATGTTTTTTTTTTTTACATTAAATCATATTTGCTGGAGTGCCCACCGCCGCTGGACTGGAATGCTACTGCTAGTGAACTAGGCAATATAGACATTTCCTAATTAATATTTTTTTTAACAGGAGCTCAAGTGATGGAGTTCTGTCCGCACGGCACTCGCGCAGAGTGCATGCGCGCGTTCACGACGAGCAAGGCGGACGGCGACCACTACACCTGCAAGAAGCTGCACTTCAAGAAGATCATCCAGAGCCACACCGACGAGTCGCTCGGCGACTGCTCTTTCCTCAACACCTGCTTCCACATGGATAGCTGCAAGTAAGTATAGGTACCGGCAGGAATCATGATCACAGATCGCGCTTGTACATTTTCTGCAAGAAGCTGCACTTCAAGAAGATCATCCAGAGCCACACCGACGAGTCGCTCGGCGACTGCTCTTTCCTCAACACCTGCTTCCACATGGACAGCTGCAAGTAAGTATAGGTACCGGCAGGAATCATGATCACAGATCGCGCTTGTACATTTTCTGCAAGAAGCTGCACTTCAAGAAGATCATCCAGAGCCACACCGACGAGTCGCTCGGGGACTGCCCCTTCCTCAACACCTGCTTCCACATGGACAGCTGCAAGTAAGTCTGGGGAACGGAGGAACGAGGTGGAATGTCCCTTCATTGAAAAGGGAGGATCCTCCTACCAGACTGTACCAACCGGTCTGGTTGGAGGATCCTCCGCGCGTACACCGCGAGCAAGGTGGAAGGTAACCACTATACCTGCAAGAAGCTGCACTTCAACAAGATCATACAGAGCCACACCGACGAGTCGCTTGGCGACTGCTCCTTCCTCAACACCTGCTTCCACATGGACAGCTGCAAGTAAGCGCCAGTTTGGGTGCTATCCTCACACATACGCTTCGTTCGGCATTTGAGGACCAGCGTTCATAGCCGCCCACCCCTTCTCCATATGGTAGACTAAGGGCGCGTTGCTTCAAACCATGTGTATTCGTAAGTCAGTACGTAATCGTTAAGTCAGTATGAAATTGTCGTACAAGCCGCCATATTTGACGGTTACAGATACGTAACTGTAAGATGAAACAACATGGCCTTTTTTTTTTTTTTTTTTTTTTTGGGGATGGGAAATCATCAAATGACCCCTCCCGCTCTGGGCGGAGCGGAAGGGAGTGTCAGACTCTTACTGACTAAAACCCACCCATGTTCCTTCGTTGCCCGTTACATTCCAGGGCTGCGGTGTCTCTTTCGAACAGTCCCGCAGCCCTGGCAGCAAAAAGAGAACGAAACGAACGAGAAAACAAAAGAAACAACATGGCCTAAGCTAATAAAGTCGCTGGAATACACTGGACGCGGGTAGCGGTCGTTGTGCCTATGTTCAAAAGTAGACGTTTTCTGGCTCCGTTCAATTCTGTGAAAAATCCTTGCCAGAGAGAAATGAACCGTATTTATATGATTTAAAGTTGCTTTCAGATTTTTTAAAGTTACGGATCTTAAGCGACGTTTCGTGAATATAATAACAGTGATACAATGAGAAACCGACCCACAATTTATAAATAAATACAGTTCATTTTTCAGACACTTTTTTTTTCACAGATCTGACATGGGACAGATTTGTGTGAATAACCCTTTACAGTGTTTGTGCCTAAAATTCATGTTAGTACAGTCAACGTAAGAGAAGGCAACTAAAAACAACTATTTAACACAATGGATTTCCGCATTGTACGGAGGCCTGCATTATTTGGTAACAGCCGGCCTAGCATGACCACGATAGAATAAAACGTAGAAATGTTTCTACAGTCTGACACTTTGTCTATTTCTATGTAGACAAAACCCGTTTCTATCGTGGTCATGCTAGGCCGGCAGGTCAATTCACAAATCTTTACTCATGTGAAGTCACGTACAGACCCTAAACTAATTAGGCACCCCTTTCGCAGACAAATGGTACGCTTTTCTGAGGCAGATTTAATTGACAGAGGATGTTTTATTGACTCGACATGTAGAAAAGTGTAATTTATAAGACTGTAAACTGTAATTTTTCAGGTACGTGCATTACGAAGTGGACAACTCAGACCCTAACGCGAACGCGGCCAAACCTCCCGAGATTACGCTCAAGGGGACGCATAACGGTAACCGACTACTTTATGTATTCAATAAATCTTCTAGTTCTGTCGTACTTCGCACTAAACCAATTTTAAGCACGGTATATCTCTTTTTTACAAGTATCATTATAGAACACAAAATATTATTAAGAACTATCAAATTAGTAGTGTCCGACCGAAGGTTCGGTTTCGGCCAGGGGTTCTACTACGAAGTGTTAAAACCGAAGTATTGGCAGTTTCGGCCAGAAATCGGCCGAAACTCGATGTTCGGGAATTATTACGCGGCATTCGAATAACTTCAGGTGATTTTGTATCCACCCAAACAACTACCTGTTTTGATTCAGCTATGTATGAACGTCACTTACTTTATTTTAACTTTGAGAAAGTATACGCGCTTTCTCAAAGTTAAAATAAAGTAAGTGACGTTCGTGCGAATAAACTAATCGTCTTAAACTCATTCCCGCTTACCGTGCGAGGTGTCTAGTCAATTCGAGCAGGTAGTATAGGTAGTAGTTTTGCACACGGTACTCACAAGCCACGCGACTGCAACGCGATTATGTCCCTGATGAATGATCGCCCTAGGCGTTGTCAAATGTTTTGACAATGCCTAGGGTGCCTTCCACTTGGCATTTTGGTTTCTTACAAGTATCGGCCATAAGACGCGCCCAACACAATTATTGTATAGCACAATATCTTTTAGCGCCTTAGTTTTCTTTTTAGTTGGAATTCATATTACGAAAATTATCTGCGTAAAAAATACACTACTTTTCAGTATCAATAGAAATTTATTATAAGATGACTAAATGAGTTTCGGTTTCGGCCGAAATTGACACCGTGGCCGAAGATTCGGTTTCGGTTGAAAATCCTGTTTCGGTCGGACACTACAAATTAGTCTATGCCCTTATTATTTACAGGAAAGCGTAGACCGCATCATCGCTTATCTGGCTAGATGGCGGTCAAACGCAAGCCTATGATCGAATAAAAAAATAGTTGCGACATACAGCGATGGCAACTAATTTCTCGAAGTGGACTATTTGACATGAATAAATATCTTCCATCCTTTTCTCATATTTTTAATTAGAAAGAAGTTTACTTAGTTTAGTTTGTATTCAATAAAATCGGTACCAATGTATTTGTTGTCGCTTCAGGCACGAGTGTGGCGGCTAAACCGGACGGCGTGTTGACGCTGACGCCGCCGCAGTGGATACAGTGCGACCTCCGATACCTGGACATGACGTTCTTAGGTCAGTATAGCCACAGATAATATAATACTACGTACAGATACCTCATCTCATAAAAAGAAACGTGACCGCCGTAACTCTGGCTATCCTCCGGCTATAATTTTTGTTCGTGCTTAGAGGATTTTTTTTTAAATTAGAACAAATATTTTTAATGGTCTATTTTTTCATATTCTGAATTTTACACAAACTTAAATTACAAACCGATAGGTACATATAACGCCATCTATTGAGATTTATTTGAACAAATGTACCTTTCTTCCTGGTGAGACCCCGTGGTATAAGAAATAAGATTTTTGGTAATTATCGCTATCGAGGCTGATCTAATATTCGCTGGGTGTAGGTAGGGCCATCCTGTGATGGGAATGGTGCCAGTCTGCCTACATGCGAACAGTCCGTTTAGTACAATCAGCCTGTTCACACGTTATCTATAAAATATGAAGCAATATAACTATATCATTCTCAATACATTTATTCCTCCCCTGAATATAATTCTCCTATCCCCCAGGCAAGTTCGCAGTGATAATGGCGGATCCCCCGTGGGACATCCACATGGAGCTGCCCTATGGCACCATGTCGGACGACGAGATGCGCTGTCTCGGAGTGCCGCAGCTTCAAGACAGCGGCCTCATATTCCTGTGGGTCACTGGCAGGTACAACACACAATCTTTCGCTCAACGATTTAGATCAACATTCATGAAATCATGACAAGACAATGTGGGTAAAAAAGCTGATAAGTAATGTATTGAATAATTTTGTATCAATTTAGATGCTATATAAAAGTAACAATCAACTCCACCCCAGTTTCAGAAAGCCTGTTCAATTCAATCTGTTGTCAAATAACATTGACCAATCAACTGTCTATTGTCTATTGGGCCGAAAATGTACATGCGCGATCTGTGCTCACGCCTCATACCTACCTATACCTATTTCAATAACAAAACCTGACATGAGATTTGACAGCAATTTACTAATCAGTTGCTTGACCAGGCTTGCGGAAACTGGGGGATAGTCTTGCACAACTTTCTCCAACTCACAACTAGGTCCAGTTGAAAACCAGCGTCAGGCACTAGTGATCTGGCATTTATGCTGAACTGGACCTATTTGGCAAAGCCGCTAGGCACACAGAAACTACTTTATTTTGAAGACCTTAATTTTTTTTTTTTTGTTTGTGTTTTTTTCTTTCATTCTTTCACAGAACAGTTGTCTTTTTTTATATTTAGTTTCACCTGTCGCGTTGTCTGTGGGTAATCAAATAATACATCAAATTACATGTTGAATTTGACCCACTTCCCGGTGTTCGATTGACCTGAAATTTTGTGTGCATGTGTAAATCGCATGACAATGCAATATAATGATTCATAGAGCTGGTCTGATGATGGAGCCGGAAGGTGGCCATAGGAACTTTGTAACGATACGACGTAACCTCATCGAGTTTGGGCTCGTTTGATTTGTTTTCACCAGTGCTCTGGTCCCAGATGATGTCAAAGGTCCTGATGATGAAGCCAAAAGGTGGCTACAGGAACTTTGTAACGATACGACGTAACATTATCGACATTGGGCTTGTTTGATTTGTCTTCAAAAGTGCTCTGGTCCGAGATGATGTCTAGGGTCTCATGATTTGAGACATGAGTTTGTTTTGAAAAATGTTTTTCAACATAGAACTTGTTCATTATCAGAGCAATGGAGCTGGGTCGCGAGTGCCTCAAGCTGTGGGGCTACGAGCGAGTGGACGAGCTCATCTGGGTGAAGACCAACCAGCTGCAGCGGATCATACGCACCGGCCGCACCGGCCACTGGCTCAACCACGGGAAGGAACACTGCTTGGTAATTATAACAGAATACCAAAGAAAAATAATTAATAAGTTATTAAATATTTAAGTGATTTCTCAAAAAACGTATGTCGCGAGCGGGATTTGAACCCGCGACCTCTGGGTAACCGTGCCAATGCTCTCCCAACTGAGCTACCGCGACCCGCTCGGTCAACTCGAGAGATCCCTTCGCAACGCCTCTTATGAGCGTTTGGCAACATCTATCTGAAACTATTGCAGACTCCAAACTGCAAAGTTAAAGGCATTGAGTTGGAGTCTCTTGTGAGTTACTGTAATAGTTTCCGATAGATGTCGCCAAACGCTCATAAGAGGCGTTGCAAAGGGATCTCAAATTTCGAGTTGACCGAGCGGTAACTCAGTTGGGAGAGCATTGACACGGTTCGCCAGAGGTCGCGGGGTCAAATGTAATCGCAAAAAAATATCAGCTGTTCCATACATTTATGTTTATCAACAAAATATATGGAGCAGCTAATTTTTTTCGTGATTCCAGGGTTGGTCCCGATGAGTACAATGACCCCTTTTCGTATTTCGACTGACTAAAATTACACCCAGTATGTATGTACAGGTGGGCATGAAAGGCAGCCCTGACAACTTGAACCGCGGCCTGGACTGTGACGTCATCGTGGCAGAGGTGCGCGCCACCTCGCACAAACCTGACGAGATCTACGGCATTATTGGTGAGGACGCATTCCTATATTATTTCATGCCTGATTTCCAAGAAAGAATACGCAAAATTTCACTTCTGCACCTATATTTTAAAGTAAAGCTGCATTATTCACTTGCCAGACTCGTCGTGCGCAATTTAACGACGTCACTTTTACTACATAATGTTTTTTTGTATGTTTTTGTTGAAACTATTACATTACAATTATAATTTCATTTACATTTTCAGAAAGACTCAGTCCTGGCACGAGAAAAATAGAATTATTTGGACGACCACACAATGTTCAACCTAATTGGTAAGAAACTATTTGGATAAAATATCTCTAAAAAAATATACAAAATAAAAACTTGCTTAAGTTTACTTCGAGTCCTTAGATTAATATGAGGCTGACAAGACCCAATTTCATTGATTTACGAAATTCCCGCCTGTATAAATTAACATGAGTCTGTAGTCCCAATAAAGTGAACGGAAAACTCAAAAACGGTAAAATTGAACAAAATCTTTCAATTGCCGCAAAAATTATGTTACGAAAATCTAAAACAACTAAGTTTTTTCTAATCAAAGAATGCAATACATAAAATAACCATTTGCGGTTTTAAACATTTTGAGGTGACTGCAATTTTTAAAAAAGGTAAACCATATCGTATTGGCTAAAAATGTGCATAAATAAACTAATTTGGCTACTGTCGTCAGCCTTTTAACTGCCGCTCGATTGCGCGGAAACATACAATTTCAGCCGAGACATTGACCATCAAAAGATAATCATCTGTTGAACAAAAATGTTAACAATAACCCTTCCTTTTGGCTTTGCTGAAGTCGGGTAAAAATAATACACACTTATTTTAGACAAGTTAGTGCCTTTAGCACTAACTTGTCTAAAAGAAGTGTATATTATGCTTATGCAACTGATGTTTATCTTTTTTGTAGTGAGACTGTGATAGTCTCTGACCCTTCTTAAAATCTACTGATATTTCAGGATAACCCTGGGTAACCAAGTGGACGGCGTCCGCTTAGTGGACCCGGATTTAATCGGCGCGTTCAAGAAGCGCTACCCGGACGGCAACTGCATGGCCCCGCCGCCCCCGGACCCCGGCCTTGCCTAGCTCTTACACTACCTAGTACTTAACATAGTCGTAGAGTCTGCAAGACATTAACACGTGCTTTTTAGCGATTAGGACTGTTGCGATATATTTGTTTCAAGTTTCAGTTGGAAGTATTGTGAACTCGCTCGTTTCTTTAACGAGAGTGGCGCCGTTGTTTTTGAACCCCATTATTTTAATAGTATAATAGTGTCACATATAATAGTGCACATTGGTTTTAAGTTCCGTTTTATAATTAATGTCAATTATTGAATGCAATTCATAGCTACAAGTCCTCATATCAGTAACAAAACCGTTAGGCCCTGCGCAGACCATGGACAATTTGTCCGCGACGATAGAACGTGTGGAAATATAATTATGCAATAACGCACACGAAGGACAAATAGACTGCCTAAATTGCTGATTGTCGCCGCGGCCATCGTCTGTGCAGCGCCTTATGAACGAATCACAGACAGTTTTCCAACAATTGTACATAATTTGTAAATATGATGTAAATAAAACTTGAATATAAAATGTTATAATATATATTATTACGTCCCACATACACGACACAATTTGACTGTTGCTATGATACGTGACTGTTCAGTAGAAACTCGTCTGCGCGTTCCGCCGACCCTTCGGCGACATCGGCCGCGCAGGGGTGTAGAAGCTTCGAGATACGGAGCTCTGCTTGTCTCTAGCACCGCTGGAAAAAACACATAATCATAAATTAACCACGACACATTAAAATATAGCCAAATGCCCGAATACTCAAACACAAATGAAATCCTAAACAACAAATCGTCGAAGCTAACCCCCGTATTCACGGTCTCGAACACTATCTGTATGAAAATAAGATTCATATTCATATAAGCGAATATAAACAAGGGCTTCATACGAATATGAACCTTAACAAAATACAAATGTTCATATTATTTCAATGAGTTTTTTGTACACTTTGCTATGAGTCCTCAAAATTGCTAGTCTGCTTTGGCCCTAGGTAAATAAAGCGCGTAATGCTTCTACATACCTAAAGTCTTGATTATGAGTTGGTTTCATCACATTATTGGTCCTAGAGTTCACGTTCTTGATACTTGGCTTCTTGGCAGTCAAACTGTTAATAAAATACGTTGTGGTTTGGAATACTACCTTACATGTTATTTTACTAAAAAGCGAACCTGATTTTAGATACAAGAAATTATTCGGGCCGGCCGAAAGCTCATACATTTTTTTATAGAGGGGGGCCTAATGGTAGAGGTGAATAGAGGCGACGCCGTTTTCAATCCCAATCTTAAACCCCAAGGTTAGTATAGTAGTTATTTTCATTATTCACCTCACTTTATCGTGACACACGCCGCTTTTCTCTGCATTTATGGTATCGCGTAATCTTCTTTGAAGCTGTAATTTATACGAATATGATTAGTAGACTGTCGGATAACGAGACTCGTAATGTTCGGCAGATCTGTGACTCGGTTTAGGTAAGGTACCTTGTACCAGAAAAACAGGCTGTGAAGTGCTACATCGTCAGTGATCGGAGTGAAAAAAAAACCGGCCAAGTGCGAGTCGTACTCGCGCACCGAGGGTTCCGTATCTGTTTAGGACGTATAAAGTGAAAAAAACCGGACCGCATAACTAAGTTTGTTTGTGAAAGAATTTTGATGATTTTGAAAAAACTGCAATAGTTAGGAACATCGTTTTATTTTTGGTGCAATATTTGGGTTAATTCCTATCAGCTCTAATTATTTCATATTTTTCGCTCCGCAAACTTCGGAGATATAAGGGGGGGGAAATGGTATTTTTTCAGACTTTTTTCATCATATGTCGAAAACTGTGAGACATAAAATTAAATAAAAATATATTTTGAAATGTGCAAATCAAGCCCTTTCATATGATATGCCACTTGACCTAGTAACCCCACTTTAAAATTTCGGACCCCCACTCCGGCCCCTTTTGCAATGAAAATAAAAATATTTTTTGACTTTTTTCATTTGCAATAAAATTAGGCAAGCATTCTTTATAATTGTTCCAAATTTCAAATCGATAGCATTAGTAGTTGCTGAAATAACCAGGTGTGACAGACAGACAGACAGACAGACAGACGAAGTCGCACCATAAGGGTTCCTTTTTTACCATTTTGGTACGGAACCCTAATATCATTTATAAATTGGTTGTATGTTCAAACTTCGAAGCAAATCCGAATCCGAATTGCTTCGAAGTTTGAATATACAATAAATTATGAAAGATAATGCAGCTGTTAAAGAATCCCTTTCCCTGACCGTACAAACACGTGAGTAAGAGCTCTGTTCCAGTCCGAGACAAGAACAGAATCCGTTCGCATATTCGCTTCCATTATAAGACTTGTGTTTTTGTACCTTGATGCTATTGAGCATATCGCCCTGCGTGGCCAGCGGGCGCTCGTCGGAGCGCACGGAGGGGGCGCGGCGCGGCGCGGGCGCATCGCGGTTCGCGCCCAGAGACGCCGCGCCCAACGACCCGTCGCGACACATTGTCACTGAACGAACATCACCAAATACATGTATTGCTTGCTATACATTATCTACTTCTAAATTGAATTCATATTTTTGTAAAATAGAACAAAAGCTTTGCAAATTATATGATGCAGTTTGTTTAAGCTTCAGAAAAAAAAAATCATACCTAATAATTTTAGGTAAAACATATTTTAGCTAGCTAATATATATTTTTTTTCATTAGCTGACAGCAATGCTTTAGAGACTGGATTTACTGTACTGTAAAGAAACAGGTTGGCTTAGTGGTTCTTTGCAGAAATAAAAAATATCATAATTTAAAACAAAACAATTTTATTTTTTTCTTCTAACTACTAAATCACATTTGCCTAGATATTGTTTACAATATCCATTACTTATAAGATAATGTGCTGAGTAAAATTACCATTTGTGGCTGAAATAATTAATATCCAAGTAACATTAATTACCAACATTGAGAACTTGAATAAAATAATGTTATGAGACCAAAGCACCTGGTTCACACATTTTATACATATACATAATGTCTATCAAGCACTATAAGGCTCTGTCAATAACATCATTAAAGGTATATCTTATTAAGATACAGGACTAAATACTATGTTGATCAGAATATCATAATAACTTGACTAACATACATAGCTCACAGCAAACTGTAATATTGAAGCTGTTTCTATGCATATAAAAACATTTCATTTTAAGTAATAAATTGTATTCAAGAGAAAGATTGAGGTAATATCATCTATTTAGCTAAAATAATAATAAAATGGTAACTATGCTGTCTTGTTTACTTTTACATCTGCGTCAGTTACTGTAGCATCATCCTTTTGTTTACTATCTTCTAATTCTTTAGTTTCGAGTCTATAGAGTTGTTTTCTCATTTGTGCTGGTCCTGCAAAGATGGCTGGTGATTTCTGAGTCTCAGGTATGTATACCTCGTAAGTTTTGAAATATTTGAGTATACTTTCTACATCTTCCTGTTTCAGTTTGTATTCTAGAGCTATTTTAGCTGCTGTCACTTCATTTGGATCTGCTTGATGGGCAGCAATAAAGTTAATAGCATCTCGGAGAGTTGTTCGGCCATAAGTCACTCTTTCTGGCTCTTTGAAACCGAAGTCATACTCCTCCGGCATCCTTCGGTCTTGCGGCAAAGGACGCTTACTCCTACTCTCAGATTTCTTCTCCCGTGTGATGTCAACTTCAGGCCTCCCAAGTGAGGTTACATAAACATCTTTCAATCTTTTATCAAGCCCTTCATCTTTTTTATCTAATTTTTCGTCTATATTAGGTTCTGCTTCAAGTGTTCGCTTTAAATCTTCTATATTATGGGGGTATCTTGGTGCCGGAGTCGGCTTTTCTTTGGAAATCACGCGATGAGCGCGATTTTCGATGTTGAAAGATTTGATCGGTCTCAAAGCTTTAGTCACTAAGGCACCCATCTCAGGTGGCAGTAGCACTGTATTTAATAGTTAAATTAGCGCAGTTCACTTAGCAAACATTGTTTTATTAGTGAATATTTTGTTCTAAGCTGCATTTATTTGCAGACGCAAAGGTTATTTTCCAATTTGACATCTGCGTCAACTGTCAATGACAAGTCAGTCAATCTGTCAATCGGACATTGACAGTTCTCTATTCGAAAAGTGACTGTCTTGCCAGTATTAATAAATATTAATTAAATAGCGTAAAACCTACGTAAAATGAAACTTACTGGATGTCATTATGCAATATACGTGAATGTGCAATGTATACGGATGGAAAATGATAATTTTAATTAGGTACATACTATGCGATCAAAATAAGAATAGGACTGACCTTGTGCCAATATTGTGACGTTTTGTATTGAAAATTGAGCTGTTTTGTATTAAAAAATGTATTACATTTACAATAGATTTGGTAAATTAAAGTCATAATTGAATAAAGTGAAAAAAATAACGTTATTGATTCGCTAATTCATTTTCTTTACCTAAGTGAAATGTTTAAATATTAAAAGAATTTACCTAGCGCTAAAAAACGTGTCCCCAACCATTAGGCAAAAACCATGGATAGTCCATAGTTGTCGCCTAGTAGTTGGTGACATGTTTTTTTGCGCTAGGGAACTCCTTTTAATATTTAAACACTAGCACTTTTCCCGCGACTTCGTCCGCGTGACCCACAGGAACTGTGCATTTTTTCCGGATAGAAAGTAGCTTATAGCCCTCGATAGAATTTTCAGAATCGGATCAACGGTACTTTCATACAAACTTTCATCCCCCTTTGCACCTCTTTTGGGTGCGAATTTTCAAAAACCCTGAAACACGTGTTTCTTCATTCAATAAGAAAACCCTAGATACCAATTTCCATGACTCTAACTTCAAAATTAACGATACTTTCATACAAACTTTCATCCCCCTTTTCACCCCTTTAGGGGTAGACTTTTCAAAAATCCTTTCTTAGCGGATGTCTACGTCATAAAAGAAACCTACTGTCTAAATTTCAAATCTCTATGTTCAGCGGTTTGGGCTCTGCGGCTCTGCGTTGATGAATCAGTCAGAACAAGCAATTTTATATATAAACTAGCTTTCGCCCGCGGCTCCGCCCGCGTGGACGTCGGAAATTATCCCATGGGAACGTACCTCAGGAGTAAACTTTGACTACCATTATATCACTCTCCGGTTCATAAGAGTACCTACAACAACATGACAGTACAAACAGACACTTCAATTTTATTATTTGTATAGAAGATTATAAATCTTATTACTCCCGCAGAAGAGCTGTTTTACCCCGAGGGGATGAATTGTTTTTTATTTTTCTATTTTGAGTGACATAAACACACGCGATTACAGCAATACCGCAAATTCATCACCACTAACCGATCCCGCGTCGAGCACGGCAACCGTTACACAAAAATAATCCTAGCATGATTCAGTATTCACGCGCGACGGCGCGATGGCTTATTAGCGTATTTCATGTATAAGTTTGGTGTTTCTATGCCGATTTCTATGATTCTTTTTTATTGAATAGGTAATAATGTTTACTTTTTTTAATTAGGGATGAGTGAGAGTATTATAAACGTAAGAGTAAACAAATACAATCAGAAAGCTCCGAACTGCTAAGCTATCGGGAGTTACACGTGTTATTGTGAGTCAACCATAAAAGATAGACATATGCTGTTGTGAGATATTTTTTAGATAATTTTATGTAGAACATTTCCGTCATACATGATTTCTATGTAGCTTTAACCATTAAGGCTGCACACGCGACGGAAGCTTAAAAAATGGAGTAATTTCTCCCGTCTCCCAACATTTCCTTTCACTGCTCTGCTCCTATTGATTGTCGCGTGATGAAAAGTAGGTATACTATAACCTGCCCAGCCGGCCTAGCATGACCACTATAGAAACGGGTTTTGTCTACATAGAAATAGACAAAGTGACAGATTGTAGAAACATTTCTACGTTTTATGAATGAAACGGAAGAAATGTTTCTACAATCTGTCACTTTGTCTATTTCTATGTAGACAAAACCCGTTTCTATCGTGGTCATGCTAGGCCGGCAGGAGTATGAAGAATAAAGCGGTCTACACACCAAAGCCGCTGACCCGGTGGCACAGCCCGGCTTAGTGCCGGCGGGTTAACCCGGCGGCTTCAGAATGTCCAAGCCGAACGACTTTGCCGGCGGCACGACAGCCGCGGCATGTGGTGTTCTAGTAAACGTCACTACTCTATGAAAGCCGGCGGGCAACTGACTGAGTGAGTGGAGAGGGATGCCGTCGGCATCGGCATGCTGCCCCGCCGGCTTGCCCGCGCGGGCGCAAGCCGGCGGCATGATTGTACAAAATAAGGCCGGCGGGTTGGGCCGGCGATCCGTGCCGCTGGGTCAGCGGCTTTGGTGTGTAGACCGCTTAATAGTACCAAGTTACAGACAAAAAATTTACTGATTGCATTTTTGGCATCAGTATCGATCACTAATCACCCCCTGATAGTTATTTTGAAAATATTTTGCATGTACAGAATTGACCTCTACAGATTTATTATAAGTATAGATAATATATAGAATATAGATTTCATTTAGGTGTCTCCTAAATCCTAATTTTAGTGAAAACGGGCATTACTTTTCAAGTGATAGTTGATAGTTAGAGATCATTGACGTTCCTATTCTTATCGCGATCGCATACTTCACGTTTACTCTTTTTTTACCCGCTGAGTCATCAGATTTAATATAAGTTCAATTTAATCTGTCATCTAATATTAATTATTAATTAGATTATAAATATTTTAAAAAATAAAACAATGCTGCTGAATAAAACAATCCTATACTTAAGTAAATAAGTACTTACGCTTTAGTCTGGATAACACATCCTTTAAAGCCGATTTGGAGGCATCTTTGACTAGGAACTTCTCTGTGGGTGAAGGTGTGTTCGTAGCCCGAGACTGTTCGTTTGACATACGAACTGGTGGACTCGGACTACGTCCAAGTCTTCGACGGGTTTGGGGCTGGGCTGGGATTTTAGGTGCTATAAACAAAAGACCTATTTGCGCCATTTCAATTTCAATTCTTATTGAAATAGTCGATATATTCGACCAACAGAAAAGTTATGTTTAAAAATAAATAAATAAAGTACGTATGGAACCTGTACTGTATGATGAGGGTGTGACATGCGCTCCGCTACCCACAGGTGAACTTAGAAACGATTGGTTTTGTTGTCGGTTCATATAATGTGGAGTCACCGTAACAATCGAGTTCAACTGCTTTTCTCGTTCGTTATTATAAATACTACTTCTCATTAGATAATTCTGAAAAAAAAAAATGTTTTTGCTCATTCATATGCTTATAGATCTTTCATTTCTCTGAAAGTTAAATACCCATTTTATTATCATTTAATTTTACTTACCCTAGCATCATTAACGTTTTTTATTACTGGAGCTTGGCTTGTACGGTATGTTGTAATAGGAGTGTGTCCGCGAAAACTTTTTGACTCCGACTCCTAGAAAATTGTAAAAAGTAATGAACATCACATAAAATTCACTAAATTGATACAATGAGAAAACCTCATTAACAGAGAAAAAACAAACAGTGGAGAAATAATAATGGTAAAGAATTTGTCTAGTTTACCCTAACGTTAGATTTAAGACTTTCTCGTGGCGTCGGAGAACGTGTTGTAGAGGTTCTAGAAGTTGGACGACCAGCTCGGGGATCACCCGCACCGCTACTGCGACGCGTCACGTTATTGATTGAGTCATATTGATCTCTGCAGTAATTACATAATTATAATTATATTATCAGTTAATATTCACATAGGTTTGAATGAAATAATACGCAGTCGTGAGCTAATTGACGTGACACGCTTTTCTTTAAAGACTAATACCCAATTATGATTGGCGCAAACGAAGGTCTATGAAAAGGTGATTGTCGGCATTATAATTTATTACAACGTCTTTATTAACTCCCTTTCTTGTCTGTCTGTTTGTTTGTTTGTTTTTTTGTCTGTTCGGTAAAAATTGCAATCGATCTTCCCGATGAGCTAGTGACTTGAAACTTCAAATATAGCTTAAAACTGCATGACAGTCATAGCATAATATATCAAGTATTACTGTGATGACAATGCTAAAAAATAAAAATAAAAAGTGATATAATTATTAGAAACGAAATGTATGTACGAGAAGCATTTAAAAAAAAAATCTTACCCTCTATAGATTATCTTTTGATGACTATTGTTCAAATTATGCGGTTTCACGCGCCAGTCGCACTCCTTCTCCGTCGTCTTGTTAAAAGCTATGACAAACAAATTAATTGTATCTTTATTATTTAAGTCTGTAGCGTTTCAGTATATTCATATATACTTAATGTATAGTATGAAAAAAATACACAAACCCCATCAAATAAACTGCATAAGCCTTTCCCATTACATGTTTCTGGAGCATAGCTCACGCAACGCACCGCCATCATCCACAAACCGTCGTAAATTTTTTTGAAACATGTCTGACAACACAAATATTTTTTCCAGCATGTGACTCTCGCCAAGTGTCGATCGCTGTCATCATGTTCTTCGCAAAACAAGTTACTTCTTATGATACAGCCCTTCACTTGAGCTACCGTTGTAGTGGGCATTAGAGTTAAGTCACATGACGTTATAAATACTTCATCATCCTCGTGATCCAGTTTAGCTACATATTCTGGATGTAAAACGAAAAATATATATTTTATGACAGTCTCCAATACTTAGTGCCGTGTCCATATTTAAAATAACACTGTTTATATTTCAAACACGATTTCATACTGACGGTGAGTTGCGTAAAGCTTTGCTGTAAGAAAACCTAGTAGGTAGTGCAAACAGTGTTACTTTAAACAAATTACAAATAGTGCAGTTATATATAGGAAAATACAATAAATTAAGTATACAAGAAAATAACACTGTTTGGATATTATATTAATTACCTGCTCAGTTCAATAATAAATCAGATCAATATTAATACCTAGATCAATAATAATTTACCAAAAATCTACTTAGCCTTTTACAGTCCATCTGATGCGGAAAATACGAGTGCTGCGATAAAACTCGATAGACGTTTTAAACCAGCATTGGACTGTAAAAGGTCAAAATACATAAAACTATTTATGTAGGTGATTCTGATAACCTTCTTTAATTCTGGAGTTCTGGGGCCTCATCGGGGTCGCTATATCTGACCGAACTTGTTTTTGGATTGGAGGAGGTGGTGAAGGCGATTTGTGGAGCACCATTGGGCGCTGTTTCATTGTCTTTTCAGCAATAGAATAAACACCAAACTCATGCAATGGCATCTTCTCCGTATCCTGATATGTACGTTTCCTGACAAATACTTTATGAATTTCAATTTTCATTAGCAAATTTTTACTTCTTAAGATCTATAAGAATTCCAAAGGTCAGTCAACGGTTCTGAATTCTTTTTCAGAACCGTTGACTGTGCTAATAGGCAAAAATTGATGTTTTATTGTAACAAATAAGACAAGTGAAATTCGTATCTGTTCCGACTATCAATTAAATCTTCACCTGTTTACCTATAAAGATTTCCCTGCTTAAGCAGCCACGGTTCCAACTGCTCCAGCCAACCCTATATCAAGGATACGATTTAAAAACGTCTTGAATTTGTATTATGGTAAATACTTATAAAGTCGACAAAGCTTAGGTACTACGTATTATTGTTTTTACCTGTTGGTGTCCAATAACGGATCCCGGTCTGCAAATCCTCATCCAGCCTATAGCTTCGTGAGAAGTCATTCGGTAATGCTTGATTAAATAACAACCAATTAACGAGCCAGTGCGCCCTAGACCTGCCTGAACAATGTCTCTGTCAAAAACACTAAAATGGTAAGACCTAAAAAGATTTATCTCAAACAGAGTAAATTCGTAACCTTGCAATGTACTGCGAGTGCGCAGCTAGCTTCTTCGCTAATTTGGAGGAATTTGAATAGGATGTGTCGCGGTGGGCAGGAGCCATCAGGAAAAAATAAATCGTAGTGAAATATACCAACATTATTGAACCTACAAGAATAAAAATACGAAATGGTTACTTTAATGACGGGTATGTGAGTTAATCAGAATTTAACCATTTACTTACACGTTTCCGTCATACATTCTTTTATTTAACCGTATGACTATTTTGACGTTGTTTTCCAAAAAGTAATTTATGTACATTTCAGGCGGATGGAATAAAGATACACTGTAGTCAACTGGGCCAATGAATGCAAGAAATTTTCCTGTAAATATTGCAATGCTGTAAAGACCATTGACATTGACACTACATAATGTTAATGCATTTTTTGAATAAATGTATGTTCGTCCTACCAGGTACAATCCAGTTCAGATCACCGCCCTGAATTTTGTCAAGTCTGTCATATTCCTCATAGTTAAAATCTTGAAAGTTAAATAAACCTAATTCTCGAGCTTTCTTTATAGCCTGGAGGCAGTCCATTAGAGATATCGTGTAGGCCGATTCACCTTGCGTTGCGTCTTGGAAAGGTCTATGAAAAGGTGGGTATAAATAAGTTTTTTTTAAATAACTGCAATAATGAACGAACAATAAGCATTGCGTGAACTATTTTGTGACAGAATTAAGAAATTGCTTTATTAAAAGTTTATTAGACCTGTAGCTTTGTCCGTGAACCATCAGTGGCTTCAAAGCATCTCTTGGTGTTAAACTCAAATACAATACTCCATAACATCCCAGTAGAAATGCTGAATTTGCTTTCTTTTTGGGGTCAATAGAAGTGTAATGTACAATAGTTTGCTTATTTAGATATTGTTTTAGTTTCTCATTTAATATTCTACAGTATTTATACACACAACCAAGATTTAAAGGTCCAAAATCTGAATAATAATTTTCGTAAACTAGTTCGTTATCTATACAAAAATAATGTGTGTCAACCGTATTCTTAAGTGTTTTTCCTTGTCTTACTGTTGCAAAATATAAAACATTTTTTATATATTCCGCCATAAACAACATATCAGGGCTTCGAGTCATGATTGCAATAACAGTGATACGTAGCTTATTTGATAGTACATCTTTAGTATAGTAATATTATAGGCATTTACAACTCTAAAATACACAGTTTTGTATAGTAAGACACTCTATCACTACGATTTCACAACACAAACATATTTTCTAAACAAATTTTACAAAAAATAAAATTAATAAATAAAATCCAAATGACAGTGTCGTTGGCACTCTTTTGTTTTAAACTTTCCATGGCTAACACATCAAATTAATTTTTATGTTGCCAGTAGCAATACCTCGCTACTGTGATCAATTTGATACACACTGCATTAAATTCCTTTGGGTTTTTTCTGTTCTTAGTTTTCTTGAAGGCAGCAGTCTAGATAAAAGTTGAAGTTGAAGTTCGATAAAATATTTGCGATTTTTTGCATATGAAACTAAATATTGCAAATGTAAAAAATATGGTATTACTAATATAAAAAATGTGTTTGACAGCTCTAGTCTTTTTCCGGTACGCAAGGTAAATTGTCAAACGTTTTGTGTTCCCTTTCTCTGAATCTTGGAATATTTTTGCAATCTTTAACCCTGTAATAACTGAAGTTGTTTCAAAGTTATGTCGGAGTATCGCTCAATCTATTATATTTCGTATTTCAGGTCGTCAAATCACAATAAACCATGGCTGAAGTTGAAGTGTAAGTACTTTTTTGTTTTCGTCATAGTTTGAATAAATAACTCTCTATTTCACAGTAAGCATCTCTTAGTAATTAATAAGATGTGTATTGCTATTGGCTATATTAATTTATTCCCGAAAATGCAGTAAAGATGAATAGTAAACATGTTGTCAACATAACCTCCAAAACATGGATTCAAACTTGCCTTGGTATGGCTCATCGTATCCTCAATTTCCTTACTTGGATTGATCTTATAACCATGGTAATTTGTGACAAAGTTATAACCTATGGTTGGTTACAGTGAGGTACCCCCGAACCCCGTCCTGAGCGGCGGAGCGATGGACGTGAACACAGCCCTGCAGGAGGTGCTGAAGACCGCGCTTATCCACGGAGGACTGGTCCACGGACTCCATGAAGCCGCCAAGGCCCTTGACAAGTTAGTAAACTGTGTTATTTTTTAAACTATTTTGATGATGTCTCTCTTTCAGCCTTGTTCAAAGCATGGACCACAGAATCGCCTAGCATGATAAAATTGGTGTTCTATCTCAATACAAACTGCTGGTAGCTATACATTGGCAAAAAAGTTATGACGAATTCAGGTTATAGAGTAAGTATATCCAGATTATAGTTTTGTGACACTACACTAAATGTTGCTACAACAGTCAACAGCTTATAATAAAAGCATTGGTAATTATTAGCTGTAAATGGAATTTATCATAAGAAGATTGCAGTTTTGTTTACAATGTTGATTTCATACCATGTGTTAATTGAAGTAACATAATTTAACTGCACCCCCAAGGCGACTCGTTGACATTGTGGCAGTGATGTAGGGTATAATATTTAAATACTAGTGGTGTTTTTTCAAAAAAATGTTTATAAGGTTGTTTTTCTAGGTGTCAAATCAGTCATTACATCATGAAAATAATAAATAGATATTGATCACAAGTCAAGCAGACAGCAGTTATGTCTATTGTTAAAATTGTGACTGATTGCAGTGATTTGTCTAGTGGCATCAATGACTTGCATTGGAACTAAACCAATATTCACTCAGTGTGAGGCTGTTCTAGTCCCGTGCTGTGTGGAAATATCTCGGACTTAGCGGATTGTGTGGGATACATTCCGATGCAGAAAGAGACGCACATGCATAGTACCACACTGTTTTAATTTTCAACATTGTGGCCTCCCATATGTGCCACATTTTTTACACCACTCTTTTCAGTGAAAAGGCATAAGTGTTCAAACGCCAAAAAAAGAGTTAAAGCTTGTTTTCCAAAAGTACCATTTTGGCGATTTTGCATTTTCGCCTATCCACTGACAATTTGTATCTGAGATATACAAATGCATTTTAATAGTAATGTGGTGTCTGTCAGCAAAATTATTTAATTAAACAGTATAACATTCTTAATTGCATAAATAAAATGACAGCAAAATTAGTGCAGTTAATCCAAATGTATTGAACCTGAATGAATGAAGATGCAACTGTAATATTTGAAGATTTTGCTAACATCTAAGTTTGTCCACAACAGGAGGCAAGCAGTCCTGTGTGTACTGGCTGAGAACTGCGATGAAGCTGCATACAAGAAGCTTGTCCAGGCTCTCTGCAATGAGCACCAGATCCCACTTGTGAAGGTAAAATGCAGCTTTATTTAGGTTTGAATTAATTAATAAAGTGTTAGATATTACCTAGTATGTCATTTGACCCTATGTTGTAGTAAGATCTACTGTAGCAAATAATTCTAAAAACAAGTCCCACACTTTTTAACCAATTCCAGAAAAAAATTGCTGTAGAATGACATCTATAGCTTTTAGTTACAGTTGCTCTATCCTACTATATTATAAACGTGAAAGTTTGTGAGGATGTAAAGCTGTATGGATGTTTGTTACTCTTTCACGCAAAAACTACTGAACGGGTTTTGATGAAACTTTACAGTAATATAGCTTATAGGTACATCAAAATAAAATAACACATAGGCTACTTTTTATCCCAAAAACGCGGGCGAAGCCGCGGGCGGAAGCTAATTCTATTATATTACATTCTAAATGCCTTTAAGTTTTTATTTTTCTTTATTTGTCAATAAATAGTAGATTATATCATAAGGGAGCAAAATGATATTTTTACGGCGAGGGCGCTTTTTTGAATCCAGAGCGAAGTGAGGGATTCTAGAGTAGAATCCTGAACGTAGCGAGGGATTCAAAGTACGTCGCCCAAGCCAAAAATATATTTTGCGCCCAAGTGATACACTCTACTTTTCATCACCCTCTATGAGAAAACGTACCAGCCATTCTTTATTCAAACAATATTTGCGTTCGATTTCTTTGGCGCTGAACGCTAAGATGTTCACATGACATCTAAAGAGGATTAAAATTTGGTCAGTTGTCATGACAACGCGCACGCTACTCCGGTTTGTTTGCGAACGCTCTAGGGAGAATCTCACTGAGACATTCTCACCGTGATATCACGGCATTTAGCCAACCCACTTCGGTTGTCATGGCAACGCGCGGCTACGCCAATTTGTTTGCGAACGCTCGAGGGAGAATCTCACCGTGACATTCTCACCGTGATATCACGGCATTCAGCCAACTCACTTCGGTTGTCATCGCAACGCGCGCGCTACTCCAATTTGTTTGCGAACGCTCGAGGGAGAATCTCACCGTGACATTCTCATCGTGATATCACGGCATTCAGCAAACTCACTTAATTTCTCACTTCGCACAAGCGCATTACGTACGTGTGTGACTCACGCGTGACACACGGCATTCATTAAACTCACTTGATTTCTCTAAGTTTTTCCGCGCACTTATTGAATTTGGAACATCTAAAGAGGATGAAAAACTCATTTCTGCCCGCTAAAAGTTTATAGAAAACACCACCTTTGGGCGCACTTAAAGGCGAACCAAGTCGTCCTTTTAGAATAGATGGGATGAAAACAATATTGCGCTCCGCACGAGCGGTCCCGGTTCATTGCCGGTCTCGCAAAAGGAGCGCAGAGTAAACTGTGTGCCCCTATGGTGACTCTCAACCTGACGAGTCAACTTTCCTAGCACACGAACATTTATTTTTTAATACTTCGGACTTTTAATTAATATAATATTATCAGCATGCAGTAATTTTCTGAAGTTATGTTATAAAAAAACGTATTTTTTCTATGAATCTATATTAATAAAATGCTTTGTCCTGACTGACGACTGATGGATCAACGCACAGCCTAAACCGCTGGTCGTAGAAACATGAAACTTGGATGGCGTATTCTTTATATGATGTAGGCATCTGATAAGAAAGGATTTTTGGAAATTCTACTCCTAAGGGGGGGAAATAGGGGATGAAAGTTTGTATGCAAGTCCGTCATTTTTAAAGTAAAATCAATGAAAATTGGCATTTAGGCTTTTCTTTTTAAATAAACAAATACGTATTTCAGGGTTTTAGATTTTTTAGGTTTTAGAAAATTCAACCCCTAAAGGGTAGAAGTGAACGTTTGAATAAGGGTTCCGTTAGTAGTTAGTCATGGAAATTGGTATTTGGGATCTTCGTTTCAATTAATGAAACATCTATTTAAGGGTTCATGAAATTTCAACCCCTAAACGGGTGAAAAGGGGATAAAAGTTTGTATGGATGTACCATTGCTTTTGAAGTTAAAGTCATGGGAATTGGTATTTGGGCTCTTCTTTTCAAATATAGGAATAGGTATTTCAGGTTTTGTGAAAATGCATCCCCTAAAGGGGTGAAAGGGGGGTTGAAAATGTGTATAAGTGTACTGTTAGTTTTTAAGTAAGGGTCATAAAAAATGGTGTTTTGGTTCATAGTTACAAACAAAGAAATGGTGTTTAGCCTTTTTTAACCGACTTCAAAAAGAAGGAGGACGTTCTCAACAGAATCTTTTTTATGTGCCTATGTCTAGCGATAATTCCTTACCACGTGGACTGATTTCGATGATTCTCTTTGTATTGAAAATTAGGTACTTCAGGTGTAGTCTCATGTAATTTTGGTCAAGATCTGATGATAAGATCCATGACAAATTGACGGAACTCTTCAATTCTTATGAGCACATAAACAATACTCGGGCAAGTCTCTTAGGATATCGGGGTATTTGAGTAACCGTGATGTCGTTATGGTGAAGTAGACGTACCTACATAGTAGTGAAACTTGACGTACGTTCCCGTGGTTATAATTTCCGACGTCCACGCGGGCGAAGCCGCGGGCGAAAGCTAGTAATAAATAAAACAAGATTTATACAAAAGATCTTGTAAAGATTTTAGGCTTTATTCAAAAGCATTTAAAACTGAAAACACTGCAAAGATTAGACTTAACAGAGGTTGACTATTTGTTTCTTCCATGGTTTTACATTTATAGTGATAATTGTTGCAATCTTTACATCCTCAATAACCACATGTTTGTATGGTACAGGTGGACAACAACAAGAAGCTCGGTGAATGGGCGGGTCTCTGCAAAATCGACAAGGACGGCAAGGCAAGGAAGATTGTCGGCTGCTCGTGCGTAGTAATCAAGGTACGGTCAAACTACATACATAGAACAGCAGATGATATGGCTTGTTACGATAGTAAGCCTGGGAGAAATCTGTTTTCGTTAACCCATCAGTTCGTTTACGAATTTACAATAGGCTATTTGACCGGTTTCTGCAAATACATCTCTGATTGTTTTGTGGTGTTTATCAAGCCCACAAAATG
Source organism: Thalpophila matura (assembly GCA_948465475.1). Taxonomy (NCBI): domain Eukaryota; kingdom Metazoa; phylum Arthropoda; class Insecta; order Lepidoptera; family Noctuidae; genus Thalpophila; species Thalpophila matura. The sequence continues at coordinate 5,556,156 of OX419198.1, read as the reverse complement.
GTTACATACCTACTTTTTTATTATGATAGTACTTCTTAAAAAAATAGAACTATTTAAATAAGCCGCCAAATAGCCTTAATTGTTAGTTAGTCATATCTATCAGTGGCGAAGGGTCAGTTTTTGTAAGAGGTAAGCCAGAGCTACAAATGCTTACCTGGCCACGAAAAACTAATTAATAAAAGTAGGCAATACTGCCTATGCTATTTTTCAAAGGGAAGCCGGTAGGAATCGTATTGTAGGGACCCTTCGGCACTGATATCTATTCTGCACGTTTACATTGCGCTCAGCACGAACACTATCAACATAATCGTTGCTATAGTGACGAAATAACAGCGCAACATGAAATCGAGTGACCCTATGGTGCCGCGCCACTTGCACAGGCAACTTTCCTATCACTCGTACAAACGTACTTTAGTATAACTAGCGGCAACAGTTATGAGCACAAACGTCACCTACATGAGCAAATTTTTGGTCTCTTAGGCGAAATGAAAAAATGGGGGGCACCGAGGCTGCACGCGATTGGTTCGCCCGTCGTCTAATTGGACCATTCTCTATTACGTATTGTCAACCGTCTATTGTCTATTGGGCCGAAAATGTACATGCGCGATCTGTGCTCATAATTCACGCCGCCACCTATACCAACTTTCCACATACTACCTAGTATGTGGAAAGTTGGTATAGGGCGCGGCGTTGGTATTGTAGGTATATCGTAGATTGTAGAACAAACATTTTTATTTCTAAGTCATTATGTATTTATATTTTCGTTTCGTTGTCTGCAGGACTTCGGTGAGGAGACGCCAGCATTGGACGTGCTCAAAGACTACCTTAAGTCTTCAAGTTAATCATTCACCTAGTGTTTAAGTTAAACAATAAAAAAATTGAAAAATACTACTTTGTTTTTTTTTTAAATCATACCTATACCCTCATAGAAACAAGTATACCTATCCCACTAATATTAAAAATGCGAAAGTTTGTGCGTGTGTGTTTGTTAATATTCTTCACGCTGAAATGGCTGGACGAATTTGGATAAAATTTGGCAAAGAGGTAGCCTGGGACTTGGAAAAACACATAGGCTACTTTTCATTCATTTTCCGCAGACAAGTCGCGGGCAGCCCGCAGCAGCTAGTTGAAATATAAATGTGAATGTTTGAATAGATGGATGTTTGATACTCAGACGCCCGAACGGCTAAAGGGATCTGGATGTTTGGTACACATAGATATTACAGTCTGTAATAATAGTAATAGCACATAGGATACTTTTTTTATCCCGGGAAAATGTACGGTTCTTGTGGGATAGTCATTCCCACGCGAACGAAGTCGCGGGTAACGGCTAGTATAGATAGGTATAGGTACATTATTTTCGACCCGCGCGGTCTTATAACAGAATTACGCCAGTTTTAAAGTATGGACTATGGTGACACGAAACTATATAGCCTTATGTGCGCTCGGTGCGAGCTTCTATAATTTATGCGCTAATCTGAAACTGGTCCCTGATCTGGTAATTTCTGCGCCCTGTGCCTGGGCACCGCTGGCGCCGCCCTAGTGTTGGTCAATCAACGCACTAAAAAAGAAAAAGCCGCTAAAAAACAAGTGAGAGAAACACTACCACCAAGTTCTTAAAAAAACCCTTATCTTTCTGGACTAGGTAAACCCTAGTGCTTGACTGTTGGCTTGATTTAGAATAGATTTGGTCATGCTACGCGTGCTGGTATATTTTAACTCTAATCAGTGGTGAAAGTAGGATTGGTTTTGGGCATAATGAAGTGTAGGAGATCGTTTTGTGATCATTATAATACTCTTTGGATCAATTTTTTTTTTTTTTTTTTCTCTTCGCCCTTCTTGGGCAGGCTAAGGTCTTGGACCATACCGCCTCGTCTTCAGTAATTATTGTCCTTCTTGATTAAAAGTAAGGCCAAAGCCTCGTCTTCAGTTTTATCCTTCTTGTTCAAAGGTAAGTAAGGCCGAAGCCTCGTCTTCAGTTTCATACTTCTTGTCCAAAAGTAAATAAGGCCACAGCCTCGTCCTTAGTAGTTTATATCTTGATTATGTTTATTTATTTTAGGCCAGAGCCACGTCTTCAGTATTCATTAGTCAAAATCATAATATTAAGGTGTCATATCCGTGTATTCGTCATAATCATGTTGTAAAGTAAGGTCATATCCGGGTCATATCCTTCTAATATTATTATGTCGCCCCGATCGGTCAGATTGCCCAACCAGTGCTGTCAATAAATGTATACAGTGCTGTGTATGTACTGTAATTTTCCAGCAAACTTTGAGTGTCGCGCGGGATGCTTGCTGGCGTTTTATATATTTCCAGTAAATTATCAAATAGAGGAATTCTTTGTAGATCATATGCAGGGCATTCAAAAATTATATGATCTAGGGTCTGATCAATTCCTAAGTTACAATTTATACAAACAGGCGATGTAATAATTTTCATTCTGGCTAAATGTGCATTGAATCTTCCATGTCCAAATCTAAGACGGTTTAAAGTTGTGTAAAATTTTCTGCTCTTAGGAAGAACAGATCTGGTGAACCAGGGCGCAGAACCAGTGATTTGATTTATTTTGGCATACCATTTTCCTTTAGTTCTTAGTGTTTCTTGCCAGTTCTCATGCCAATTACAGGTGTTTTGTTCACGTAATTTAGTAAGCAGGTCCGAACTTGGTATGGCAACATTTCTTGTCTCTGGGATGTCAACGTCAACAATAACTCTTGCAAGATAATCTGCGTTTTCGTTTCCTGCTACTCCTATGTGGGAGGGTGTCCATATTAAGCTTATTGTAAATCCTCTAGAACAAAGATCAGCGTATAAAGTCCGAATCTCATATAAAATATTTCCGGTATTGGCGTCCAGTTTCGGGTTTTGTAAGGCCATGAGAACACTCATGCAGTCGGTCGCTATAAGCCAAGTTGTGTGCCCAAGATTCTTTACATGTATGTACTGCAGAGCTGATAAAATGGCTAGAGATTCTGCTGTAAATATAGACATGGCTCCAGGTAACCGAACTCCATGTCCAACAGTAAGATGAGGTAAATATATGGCTAACGAAACATTTCTATTGTTTTTGGATCCATCAGTAAATATATGCCTGTACCCAGGGAACTCTGCAATTAACTGATAGACATCTTCTTTACTCCGAAGATCGCGATTAATGTAAATGTTCATGGGCCAGAATTTGCTGATGTAATTACCGGAGTAACATGGCCATCTGCCTTTACATTTCTCAATTTGATATTGATCATCAATACTGATTAGATTAGAAAAGTCATGAAATATATAAGGGAAATTTACGAAATTAGAGGGATTGTATACTCTATAATAAAATAATATTTTCTTTAATAAAGGATGATTTTCGAAAGATAAAAGCTTGAGAATGTATTTGGACTTTAAAAACTGAAATCTTATATTCATAGGAGGAGTGTTACACTCAATTTGAAGTGAATTAATTGGAGTTGTCTTCATTGCACCAGTTACACATCTAAGATTGTGGTTTTGAAGAATCTCCAATTTGTGAACCAATCTCTGATCAGACCCAAAGCACAAAAATCCATATTCGAAATGACTGCGGACTAGAGATTTATATAACATAAGCAAAATTTTTGGATCAGCTGCAATCGACAGTGACTTTATAAAATTAAATGCTTTATTAGCTCTACCTAACAGATAATCGACATACTTAGTCCATGAAAGGTTGCTTGTAAAAATGATACCCAGAAACTTCACTTCATTCACTATTGGAAGAACACTATTATTGTAATAGATATGTAGGTCTGTTTCACACTCTCCAAACACTATAACTTTAGATTTTTCTGGACTAATATCTAAGTTAAGATAATGAAAATAGTTCTTTAGCCGAGTTAAAGCTGTGTTTATAATACTTTCAACAGAACTTATATCTGAACCTGAAGCATAGATAACCAAATCATCTGCAAACTGCAAATTTGCCACTTCAAGACCAAGTACAATGTTTAGTCTATGTAAATAAAGGAGATAAATCAATGGACTGAGGATGCCACCTTGACATACGCCTTTATATGAAAAACGTGGCCCTATTAAACGTTTATTCACCTTGACATATACTTCTCTACCATGTAAAAAGTTAAAGATCCATATTATAATTTTTTCAGGAATACCAAGGGCACGAAGTTCACCACACAAAATGTGCAGATTAATGTTGTTGAATGCACCCACTACATCAAAGAAGACACCAACAAAATGATTGTTCATTTTAATAGAATTGTATATATCTAATTGCAAATGAGAAATGCTATCTCGAGTAGAGAACCCACGTCGAAAGCCAAATTGATTGGATGGTAATAGACTATTACTTTCTATATAAAATTCTACTCTTTGTTTAATTAGTTGTTCAAAGGTTTTTCCCATGCATGATGTTAATGCTACTGGCCTATAAGATTCTGCTTTGTGTCTTACTTTGTTAGGTTTAAGTACTGGGATAAGACAATCTGTTTTCCATTCATTAGGGATAACCATTTCCTGCCAGAGTAAATTTAAAACACTTAATATGTCAGAAAGTGCCATAATTGATACATTTTTCAACATTTTGTAAGGTATTCCATCAAGGCCAAAAGCTGAATCTCGTCTAGATGATATTGCAGATTTTAATTCCTGAAGAGAAAATGGATAAATTAGATATTCATAATGTCCTGAAGCTTTTACTTCATGAGGAATTGATTGAAATGGCCCCTCAACTGTATCTGGAGTATATTTTTTAAGAAAATCAAATACCCAAGGAGCAATATTATTACTTGAAGGTGAAAATGTTTTATTAAATCTTTTTGACATTTGCCAAACCCTAGATAATGGAGTAGTTCTATTAAATGACTCACACAGAGAAATCCAACTTAAATATCTTTCTCTTTTTAACACTAATTTTTTAAGAGCTTGTAATTTTTTAAACTCAATATATTTTTCCAATGTGAGATGGTGCTTGAATACTATATAGGCATTCCTAGAGTCTTCTACTGCTTTAGTGCAATTCAAATTCCACCATGGTAATGGAATGCGTTTTTTACGATTATTATTTACTGATGCTGTATCAAAAGAAGAATCAGATCTTATAGTTGATGGTAATGACTTAATAACAGCTAAATTTAATAACTTTATCATGTCATTATATGAATTTAATGGGTTATCTTTATTAATTTTAAAATTCATTAACAAACTATCAACAGTCTTCTTGTATATTTCCCAATCAACCAGGTTAAAATTAAAATGTTTTGGCAAATTTGAAGCTTCCATATCATGTGGGTTATTATAATTGTCATTAATAAGTAACTTTGTAATTACAGGCAAATGGTAACTACCTAAAGGATCATCATGAACAGACCAGTTACAAGATAATGAAATTGAAGTTGATACTACAGTTAAATCAAGTGCATTTCTTTGCCACCTATCAGAGCCTACAGTTGTCATTTCTCCATCGTTCAATAAAACCAAATTACAGTCATTAATGATTTCAAGCACCTCTCGGCCACGGATGTTCACACTGTTACATCCCCAAGCCGAATGATGTGCATTGAAATCTCCACCCACCAAAAGAGGACCAGGAATATTGCGAATTAAATTATCAAACTTATACTTAGTAAATGAAGCATTTCCAGGACTATAAAAACTAACTAATGAAATTTCTTTTTTATTGCCATATTTTAAACGAATCGCTATATTTTGTATGGAATCATCATATAAAGTATCTATTTTACTAAATTGTAAACTATTATGTATTAAAATAGCTACACCATTGTGTGAATTACCTGAGTCTAATCTTACTATATTATAACCTTTAATACTAAATCTCATGTGAGGCTTGAGCCAAGTCTCACACAATAAAGCTACATGTATGTTATACTCATGTAAAAAATACGAAAAAGCAAGTTTATTACTATTGATGCTCTGAGCATTCCACTGTACAATATTCAGCTGATCCATAAAATTAAGGTTTATTTATATTATTCTGGATTTTTGATAATAGAACATCTTTTATGCTTTGAGTACAAATACTCTTTTCATTATTTTTATTTTGAGAAATTAATGTTACTATTGTCTGTATTAAAATATTTAAAATTGGTTCTGTTTCAATTAGTGATTGTAATTGTTTAGCAGGACTGGACTTTGAAAGGGATGGAAATGACTTTTCATTGAATAAATCTGCATAAGATTTCTTATTAATTTTGTGTTTGTTTTCTTCCACTTTTTGCTGTTTGACTGGACACTGTGCCGAAATAGCTACATGATTACCTTGACAGTGACAACATGTAGCCTCAGTTGATGGTATTTGACATTCTTTATAATTATGGTCCTTTGTACATATGGAACATCTTTGGGAGTTCTTACAGAATTTGGCTATATGACCATACCTTAGACACTTCAGGCATTGTTTCACCGGCGGAATGTACGGCCGTACTTCGAATCGCCAGCTGTTCAGGTCTACACTATCGGGTATTGTTGCACACGAGAATGTGATGGACACCGTCTTCGTAGGCTGAAAAGACACCCCCCCTCCTTCTGAAATAGTACGACGCATAAATCTTCTGACAGAAATAATATTCTTTGTGCTAGTTATAGCATTATAAATGTGTTCGTTGCTCAGGTCAATTGGAACATGCATAATAACACCTGTATTTTCCGTAGCAGTTGCAGGAATACTGGCTTTCAATTTATAACTATCCAAAAACTTACGATTCAATAACGCTGCATTGGCTAAACCAGGACGTTCAAAAATAACACCAATTTTATAACGATTCATGCGCAATAATTGTTTTACTCCCTTGTTGTATTTTTTTATGCTGGTTGAAAGGGACATCATGTCTCTATCACCGATCGGGACTAAGTCAATACTTTCAAAAAATACGACATATTCAAAATTGCCTCCGCTTTCAGGGTATGACCTAATGTAGTCAGGAATCCTGAATTCCCGATACTTATCCTTTTCAATTGGTACTGATTCCTCTGAAGAGCTTGAGGCTCCACCGTCGTCTTCAGAGGACAGCAATGGTGGAGCAGAAGACGAAACATCTTCTTTTTTTCTTTTCTTTGGATGCCCTTTCTTCCCCATCATGAGAAAAGCAAGCAAATGAACTTGTGAAGGAATAAACTAATTATTTGAAAATTTGTTTTAAAAAAGGCGCCCAATCGATACGAATTTCCCGCGCTTTTTTTTCGAAAAAAAAAAAAAACCTCTTTGGATCAAATCTCGATCAAATAAACGCGCCACCGTTAGTCACCGACTCACCGAAAAAGTTAAAAAAGCTGTTCGATTTCACGGCCAAGACATCAGTCCATCAGCAATGAATTCAGTAATAAAATGAATAACCGTCGCCATCGCGCCGGGCGAATAAAAGCGAGTTTAAAAGACAGCAATAATGAGTTAATCACAAGTTAGTTAGTTACAAGTTCTATTGAAATGGACCATAATGTGTGTACCTGTACTGTAACTCCAACAGTGTATCATTATGTCTGTCTTGCCCAAAGTATAGGGCTGCTGAGGGCTGTGTGTGCACAAAGTACATAGAAATGCTCTTTAATAATTTTGTCACTGAAATGAACAAGCTAAGGTGATGCCATACAAAAAAAATATAAAAAGGTGGTTCGTGGAAGCAAACTGCCCAAGATTTACCTATTTAATACCTACCTAATGATTCTTGGTTCTGCCAGATAAAATACATTTTTTATTTCGTTAGGATTTTAGGATAAAAAGTGTAGCATGAAGGAAGTTAACCCTATCCCGTAGGTATGTAGACAAAAAATTACAAATGATTAAAAAAAATAATTTTCAATGCAAATTATATAAAAATGGTATTATGTACATACTTAAATAGGTGTCAATTATGATGTTATCCTGTATTTTTTGCCTGCATTTATCAGTATTTAGAATCCGGGGAAAAGAGGGTTAAGAAAACATTGAAAACACAAAAATAACGTTTATTTAAATCTAAAAAAATAAGGCATGACACTGTAGCTCAGTTGGTTAAGGCGATGCCACGGTGAGGCAGAGGTCGCGGGTTCAAAGTTTCAAACCCCGCCTGTGTCAGTTGTTTTTGAATCAAAGGTTTTTTTTACACACATATTTTTGCGAACTGGTCACATAATTCTTTATGCTTGGGCCACTGTTGAACTTGGCATTCTCTGCAATAAAACAAACACGATTTATTATTATTTTCATTCTGCTGGCTAGCTTTGTATAGTTACTAAGTATTCTTTGTGGCCATGTGGCAATGAGATGATCCCACAGAGAAACAAAGTAGTCGACATAGCCTACAGAATAAGCAAGCTGAAGTGGAAGTGGGCCGGCCATATCAGTCGCAGAACCGATGATCGTTGGAGTAGACGTGTTCTTGAGTGAAGACCGCGATCGATAGGACGCCCTCAGGCTAGGTGGAGCTACGATCTTCGCAGGGTGGCTGGTGGCAGCTGGATGAGAGTAGCCGAGGATCGAGTTAAATGGTGTGCAATTGGGGAGGCCTATGTCCAGCAGTGGACTGCTATAGAAGTGCTGCTGCTGATGAATGCATTATTCAGCCTAGAACTCAAAGAATGGTTAGCTAGGGGGTTGGTAAGCTACTTCTATATTGGTGATCTGGAATTTCGGTGACCTCAGTAAAGGCGAGTTTACAAAAACATTATTTTCACGAGAGGACTTGGCTAGATAACACTAACCTGCCACAATACCATTCTGTCTTACATCTCGAGCATTTCTTAGTGGCCTTATCGCCACACTTGGCACATTTAGCGCCGCCACTGTCCAACGCAAGTGCTGCGTCACTCGTGTATGACTCCAATAGACGCTTGGCCATGAGTCGCGACTCCTCGGAACCGTCCATGTGGAACACCTCGAGTTGGGCCTTTGCAAGGGTTTTTGTTTTCTTGTGTACTTGCTTTAGGTAGGCATCTTTGATCTGCGATTTGGAAAAAAAAATAGGTAAACATAATGCTATTACCCCTGTCTGCAGATAAGGTTGTTCTGTTAAACTGTATCACCATTCTTGGTCAAGAAACTACCTATATAAGTACATTGCAAAGTAGTGCTAAGTTTTTAGAAATAAAACATCATTACCTGTGGCACAATCTCAATGAGCGTACATCCAGGGTTCTTGACTCCGTTGGTGCGGTTGTGTAGGCTTGAGTAGTCTCCAACAGCAAGACGGCATATGAACATTTTCAGATCCCCAAGAGGTGGGATCTGGTCCAACATCGGTTCGGTCATCTTGGATTGTAACTAGATGAGATATTAATTGTTGATTGTAACGCTATGAACTCCCAAAAGCAATCGTTTTTTGGCCACAAGTAAATACTCATATTTTGGACATTTTATTATTGATTTACTGAAGATGGCCGGCTAAATAAGTGGAAGGCCAGGGACGGTTCGAGGGGAGGGGGGGGGGAGTCTTAGGGGTCATGACCCCCCCCCCCCAAATCCTACAAAAATGGTCGAAACACAATAATTCACGGTATAGCACGTCAGCACTTATTGGTATGACCCCCCCCCCCCCTTACCCTGCCTGGAGACATTAATGCCATTTTTCAGGTAATAAAAAAATTCAGCAATAGGCTTAGCTTTAGTATGCACTATGCACCTACATTTACGATAGCTATTTTTACTTATTTACTTACTTACTTATTTTTATTTATACTTTTTTAGACTTACCCTACAGAAAGCATTTCGTCGGCATTCATCGATGGTGTAGTAGTGTGCGAGGCGGGGATCCAACAGCAGTTGTCGCACACACAACCACAGCTGTACCTCGGTGCGGTGCATCTGACACAAGTCTTCGGCAGACGGCTTGCTCCAGCGGCCGACTGTTAACCGAACTCTTTGTTAGTAATCTATACTTAATAATATAATATTAGCTGAAGATTATTAAAAAATATATTTGATTACCGTAGAGGCAGGTTACGTTGACCTTAGGGCATAACTTTGACCTAAATTGAAAAAATGTTTGAACTGCCCGCCGCCAACTTGACTGACTTTGACTTTCATCGTCGTAGTTACTTCGATAACTAATAGATGGCGAAGGAACTGCGACGATCGGTTGTGTGGTCGCGATTCGGCGGGCAGTTCAAACATTGGGCCAAAGTTATGTATGCCCTAGGGTCAAAGTAGCCCGCCTCTACGGTATTTGTTTGTTTAAACACGCTAATCTCTGAAACTACCAGTTGGATTGGAAAAATATTTTTGCTATTTAACATCACGCTACGACCTTTAAAAGCCGAGCAACGGCGGTTGAAACCGCGTGTTAGTGCATTGATAAATTGAAAATGAAGGGTTGGTGGTGATAAAATCTTACAGTTAAAGGTCTGCAGTTCCCCTGTATCATTCCTCTTCATCCATGGTTCGTGTAGAAGCAGGTGTGTGAGCAGAGAGGGTACATCGTGCGTCTTGTACAAGGTTGTGGAGATTGATGCGCCGGCGCCGCCCACCTCCATGTGTTCTGCTATATAGCTGGAGTGAGAACTTGGGTGATATTAGGTATTATGTTTGTCAAGTCCTTTTTATTTAAAGATAGCAGCTTAGTTCGTTTAAAACTTTGACTAAGTAAATAATGTCAAGCCCTCTATGCTCTAGGCTATGAATGACCTTGACTTGAATCGAACTTAGTCAAGTTTAGGTACTCTAGGATATAAAACGCTGCGCTGGTGCGATGGCGCTGATATAAAGATGGCTTAGTAAGTAGTATCTTACCGTACGATAGAAATGCATCTCATGCTGATGTCGAACTGAAGGTCGCGCTTCTGTCTATCGAGCTCCTCGATGGTTGTCTCACATTCTAGCTCTTTAGTGGTTACTGGCTTTAAATAGTTGTTACTGTGTCAAAAATATGCAATTAGTTTTGTCGTATGCACAGAATTATGAAAAAAATCTAAATCTTATGGGCTTAGTAGAAAGTATGATACTACGTAAACTCTGAATCACATTTTTTATTTTACCTAGTGTTTATTTCGTGAACTCAGATAGGAATAAAAAATACCTTGTGGCTAATAACTAGGGGCCTTCATTTTTAATTGTAATGCTGATCTTAAGCGACGAATTAAACATGTACCGTACCTAATTACCTCTATTTTATTTTACTTACTTGATAAGAGCCAACAGTGCAGTAAGCTGATCGACGGCATAATTCAACAAGTCCACAACAACATCGCTGATGCTTTGGGCACCGTCCTCATGAAACAACACGGTCTCCAATAAACCTATGGCTGCTGCCTCGTGGTACAACTAAAAATAAACAATTTATTAATAATACGGTAGGTACCTACGTAGCTTAATATATGAAAGGAAATACATATATGAGAAAAGGTTGACGAAAGAAAATATTTAAAGATTTAATTTAAACTTACCACCATATAAACGCCAAAAGTGTTCTCAGGCGCGGGCTCCAATTTAACTATTTGTGGGTAGATCTTTGTACGCCACACTTGAATGCATATTGCTTCATAAACTAATACTGGTAGCTGAAAAACAGTCACAAAATACAAGTAGATATAAGAAGATGATTCAATAATTTCTTAGGTTTTCGCGATTACTACACATTATAGCGTTCGTGATCGCAGGACGACTGCAGTGTTCGAAACGTCGGGAAAAATCAGTAATATACGCGATTTAATCCGTTTAAACTTGTTTTATTAGAAGATGATTTCCTTAACAAATCAAAGAACAGTCAGTCACGAATACCTCATGGTATTCTACTTCTCATTATGTAAACTTTTCCCTAGACTGTCGGACAGCATACACATAGAAATGGGAGTTCTTTCAGATTTACCTTTCCAGAGGAAATAAGAGTTTCTTTGGTGAGTTCCTCTTGCATCGAAGAAGCTTCTAGGACTGCTTGTTGATTCAGTTTCTGTAATCTGATGTGCCAGTCTACCCATCTAAAAAAGAATGTAATTCATATTAATTGTGAATAAATGAGTGAGACGACTTTACAAATAGGAGTGGACTGAATGGTATGCGAGACATAGGTAAGAAAAGCATTTTACTATGTAATGATAGTAAATCTCGGTTTTTAATAAATTAAAGCATTAAAGCATAGAAAATATGTTAACTTTAATGAATTAGTGATATGAAAAAAATGTCTCCTAGGCGATTCGCACACCGCACCGCACGCATCACACAGCGTAGCGCAAAGAGTATATAATCTAGCGTAGCGCGGGAAGGCGTGATCTTTTCCGTTGTTTGCAAGTACCTGTATTTGTATAGAAATCACGCATAGTACGACACACTGAAAACGCATTCACGCGCGGGGCTTTTGTTCCGTCGCCACGCACCCCGCAGCGTAGCACGGGGCGGTGTGTGATTCGCCTTTAAAGCTCTTATGAACTTACGCTTGATTGCCAATACTTTCCACACGGGATGGTTCCATACTGTCGACGAATAAATCTAGCTCTCCCACATTTAGGGCGCTTAGTTGAGGATCTTTCTCAACCATTTTGATTAGGTAATTCTTCGTATGCGACAGAACTCGCGCTACTCACGTATTTTTTATTTGTTTGTAACTATGGAAACGTTATTTCAATTGAATTTTTAAAAAACGCGCCACCACGCACCGGAAATCATAAAAAAGATGGATTAAATAAATTGATACCGTTTGATTTCACGGTCGAGACATTAAAATTTTGTTGTTGTCCCCGTTTTAATTAAATCGCAAATACCTAATTTGGAAAAAAAATCAACGAGCGTTGAGCAAGACTAGTTAGACGAGGTACAAAAACGGTATGAAATTAAATAACAGGGTGAAATACAGCCAGTCGGTGATTATATAATAAAAAAGATGTACTGAAAATATTTTAGATGTAGGATTTTGTGATAACTTTGCAAATGAATTGAATAAACTACAGTGTTGCTACAAAAAAAACGAAATAAAATGGCGACTGGCGGAAGTCTGTATTCTGTCTTTCTTTTGATAATTTGACACACGTGCCGCGTGGAGTTTTGACCCGCAGGTTGTTGAAAAATAATATAATTATTAGTATTTATGTGTCTAAATAGTTAACAATTTCATAGGGAATACATTTGCAGTGTCAGTAAAATAAAAGGTTCAGTGAATTTTGTGATAAGTGTTGTTAAACTTGATTGGTAGTATGGTGACATGCCGCCACACCAAAGATCCTTGTTTTTTGTAGTCCTAGAAGCTTTATTGGGATCAGCATAGTTTAAAAACACTCACGCATAGTTAAATTCTGGGGATTGCACATGTTTTTTTGGTTTATTTACACGACACTTGTAATTTTGTAAGTTCGTTCATCACGACCTAACCTCTACGTCAATACAAGTGTGGTATGGCACCAAAATTACTCAAAAACTATCACAGTTTTGTTTCATTTTGTGTTTATTGGCACTTTTCAGGCATTTCCACGTTTATGACCTATTGCATTAACTTTGCATATTAGCATTAATATTGCTAGCAATTTATACAATTTTATTCTCTTTGTAATGTGAATCGTTTGGACTAATATCAACTAACATGATAAAATCAAAACAGATTGACAACAGCCAATTATCATAGCTTTAGCTGTTGAGGAGCGATTATAGGAATATTAGGAATCATCACTCATTGCAATAATTATAATTACCAAGAGAGTAGTATGATTCCGGTTATGAAGAATAACCGGAATCATACTTCTCAAATAAGCTGTGGCAAGCTATACTAGTCAACAAGGACACATGAGTCAATTCAAGACAACCCTTACTAAAAATTCGGTCAGAGTTGTCAGCAGTGTAGGGCGTAGTTAACTACAATGTTGTAATCTGATTACTAACTACGATTAAAAGTAGTTAACTACATGTAGTTAACTACTTGTAGTTATGATTACATGTAACTTAACTACATGTAATCAAACTACATTAAGTAGTTGTTAGTTTGATTGCTGCAATCTAGTAGTTATGATTACTGATTATTTAAGTTTTATGAACTTATATTTTTCAATTAAATAAACATGTAATGTGTAGTAATCAGTGGCGAAGGGTGAATTTTTGTAAGAGGGAACCCGAGCTACAAAAGCTTACTAAACCTGGCCACGAAACCGAATTCTTGTTTACCTAATAAAATGTCTATAGACCGTTTCATTCATCATCATCATCGAAATAATTATCATCGAAATCATCATCATTGAAATCATCATCATAGAAATCTACATCATCGAAATCATCATCATCATCATCATCGAAATTGAAATCATCATCATCGAAATCATCATCATCGAAATCATCATCATTGAAATCATCATCATCATCGAAATCATCATCATCATCATCGAAATCATCATCATCATCATCATCATCGAAATCATCATCATTGAAATCATCATCATAGAAATCATCATCATCGAAATCATCATCATCGAAATCATCATCATCATCGAAATCATCATCATTGAAATCATCATCATCATCGAAATCATCATCATCATCATCATCGAAATCATCATCATCATCATCGAAATCATCATCATCGAAATCATCATCATCATCGAAATCATCATCATCATCGAAATCATCATCATCATCGAAATCATCGAAACGATATCGCGATTTAGAAAGTAACAATGCCATCCAGTTTATTAATAAGTACCGTACATGAACTTTTATAATGACGCAACATTATTTTAAATCTGTAGTTATAAAAAGTAATCAAGTAATCGTGATTGCAACTACAATTTGTAGTTAGTAATCAAAATTTTTAACTACATTTTTCGATTTTTTTATGTAGTTAGTAGTTATGATTACTAACTACTTTATGTAGTCGTAGTTAGTAATCAGTAGTTAGATTACATTTTGCCCAATACTGGTTGTCAGTCATGTTTTGTTCAGTATTTAACAAGTTTGTATAACATTTCAGCACGATGGTTGCAACTACAGAGAAGAAGGCTGCTGCCGAGAAGAAGCCAGTGAAGGGCAAGGAGGACAGCAAGAAGCTTCCCGCCGTCCCTGAGTCCGTGCTCAAGCACCGCAAGAGGAGGGATGCACTCCGCACGCGCCGCCTACAGGTATAAAACCTACAAACTTTTACATATTTCAGGAATAATAAAATTTTGAAAAGAAGTTTCTTGACAGGAAAATAATGTTTTAGGTGTAATTGACTATAGTTACTTAGAAAATATTGAGATAATATTCTTCGGTTTCTTGTTATAAAATATAATAAGGAGTATTTTTGAAAAACATGATGAGAATTTAATAAAATAACTTTATCAACCCTTTTTAGAATTAAAATACCTTCTTAATAATTGTTGTTACTCAGCAATAGCATTCTAGATCTAATATATCAACTATATTACACCTTATACCAACCATAGCAGCACATGGGGTACTAAGTAAATAAATATATCTAAAACTTTGATTGTTGACATGATGATCCCAAAATTTAAAGGTATAGTTCATCTGAATAAGATGCTGTTAATTTTCATAACTGATGAAAGATATTATCTAACACTATGTCATGATAATTCTACTCGTAAATTAACATAAATATACATTGTATTAGGTTACCCTCAAGAGGCGTTCAGTGGCCATCAAGAAGAGGAAGGAAATCTTCAAGAGGGCCGAACAGTATGTTAAGGAATACCGCATCAGGGAGCGAGATGAGATCAGGCTAGCCAGACAGGTGAGGCATTCATATCTCATTCATTGCACATGTTATACAAAAGAGTTCCTACTACTTCCTACTGGGAATAGTAGAAACTAGGATGCTGTGCTATATGAATTCATACAAAACAAACCAAAAATACGTTGTGTGGCGTGTGTGCGTTGCGGCCGGATTGGACAAGTGGACGTTCAAATTTAGTCAACCCCTAGACCTGCAATATTATTGCATAATAATATTGAGCTGATTTTTCACCAACAATCTTCATTACCAACCCTAAACGATTTAAAACTTTGCAGTATGAAATATGATAAAACAACCATTTTGACCCTGTATTCTTGAAAACACATTCATGTACTTAAACTTATCATGTCTTTGTGTTGTAGGCTCGCAACCGTGGCAATTACTACGTGCCCGGTGAAGCCAAACTCGCGTTCGTCATCCGTATCCGTGGTATCAACCAGGTTTCACCCAAGGTAAATATTATTTATAATAGTTATTTATTTGGCAGAATCTAATCTGGGATATTCGACGTCTAGGCATGTTGGTAATCTATTAGTCATAATGTTGATATGTCATATGGCAAATCAGTAAAGCTTTTGATAAGATCTGTTGGCTTTGTAATAAGGAACACATTGCAACACCTACAACATATCTAACAGTCTAATTAGTCTGTCAGTTTACATTTCCCAACATAGTTTATTGCAGTCCAATGCTTGAATTATGAACCAAAAAATAGAACTAGAACAACTGCTGTAGTTGACACAGTAGCAAGATCTTTATACTCATGATATCTCTGCACATCATACATCAACAATGGAATTTATTTATTTCTGTGTCTTAGGTCCGCAAAGTGCTGCAGTTATTCAGACTGCGTCAGATCAACAATGGCGTGTTCGTGCGTCTGAACAAGGCCACCGTCAACATGCTGCGTATTGCCGAGCCCTACATCGCGTGGGGATACCCCAACCTCAAGAGCGTTAGGGAGGTCAGTATATTACACAGATCATTATTTTTATGTAAGTAAAGAGCAAAGACGAAAAAGCGCCATTAGTTCATAGATGATATACCAAAAACTCAAACCAAAGTGCTTTGATTCCACTTTCATTGTGAAAACCGTCAAACAATGGAATGCGCTACCCGAGTGGGTGTTCCGCGACAGTTCCAATTTGGGTGTCTTCAAGTCACGAGTTAATCGGTTGCTAGGCAAGCGTGCTCCATCGTAGACCCCATCATTGCTTAACATCAGGCGAGATGGCGTTCTAACGCAAGTCTATTATCAGATAAAAAATAACTACTGCTAATCCATCTACTTTGGTTGACCTGTGGGTATCAGTGACAGTTGGCAGAGGCGATATTATGTGCGGCAAGAGTTGTTAGGTTTAGGTAAGATAGATGGCAGTATTATTTCCTACATAATTATGATAATAGCTAGTTCAACCAGAGGGAAAGGGTTTACCTGCTTTGTTACGGTTACGTACCTCAAAAGGAAAAACGGAAACCTTATGGGATCACTTTGTCTGTCTGTCATGACTGTGAGCCATCTGCTCATAGATGGCGCCACAAAAAGTATGCAATAGCGCCATCTATGATCAAGATATTATGATATATCTACTATGATGTAATAGCGGCATAGATGGCGCTATTGCATATTTCGGAACCCTCAGGGTGCGAGTTTTACTCGCACTTGTCCAGTTTTTTTCCATTGAAGTTCTTCTTGCTTGTTAGAATATAAATTAACCAATTCATATCGTTCCTCAGCTGGTATACAAGCGCGGTTTTGCCAAAGTCAACGGCCAGCGCGTACCAATCTCCTCCAACACAATTGTTGAGCAGAAGCTCGGCAAACAGAACATCATCTGTGTTGAGGACCTCATCCACGAGATCTTCAGCGTCGGAGAGAAGTTCAAGGTGAGTTTCAGTCCTACAGTCTGATTTCATTCCAGTGCAATAATTTCAACATTGGGGTTTTGGAATTACCATTACATTAGAATGGTATTTATAGGGCCGTATTACAGAACCTAACTGAAGATCTAGACTCGAGCATTACTTAAAATTAGTTTCAAGCCATTTGATTGGTTGAAACTATTTTTAAGTAATACTTGAGTTCAGTTAGGTTCTGTAATGTGAACCTTAGGCAATGGCGAAGCAACTGCCACACTAGCTATTTACTGCATATACCTATGTATAATTATTTTGTAATTGGACGTAGTTATGCAAAATAGATCCAACCCACAAAACTGGTGAAATTGAGTTATTGGTACCAACAGAATCTACGAATCAACTTTCATATATTCAAAAAAGATCCAAGCTGCTTGAGACACTCTTTACTCATATTATTGAAAGCTGCCAAGGATACCAACCCTAGATTGAGTCACTTTAAAAAAAAAATACAGACCCATGTGGCATAGTACCTATAGATCTTAAGCTTTTTCATTACGCAAAACAGAACCAAGCTAAACCAAAACATATGGCAATACAGATCCAACCCACAAAACATAATTTTGCAATAAGGAACCATCAGGTTTTTGATCATAAATAGATACTAAAATCTCACTAAAATCCAAATAATGTATTGTCTTAAATCGTCATCAATACTAACCTTAACCTAGTAAAGTTGTTTATCTCAAATAACTTACCTATTTGTTTCTACACACTTCAGAAACAAAAATCTAATTATCTCTTAAGTACCTTTTTGTGGGTTGGTTCTATTTTGCATAACTACGTCCAATTTTTCTCTCAACTTCCTATCCTACTGGGATTGTTTTCTGATGTGAAGGTGGAGTCCCTGGTTTATATTTTCTTCCATTCTCTAAAATACTTCACAAGATAGTCGCTGGCAACTCACACTGTGGGCCCATCATTTTATAGGTTGAATTTTTTGTTAGGTTGTTTAGGGTTGTGGTTTAAAACTTTTTTTTATTTCTGCAGTACGCCAGCAACTTCGTTTGGCCATTCAAGCTAAACAACCCGACTGGAGGTTGGCGCAAGAAGACTATTCACTACGTCGACGGAGGTGACTTCGGTAACCGCGAGGACAAGATCAACGAACTCCTGAGGAGAATGGTCTAATAATAAAAATAGATTATAATTATTACTTGCGTTTTTTTTCTATTCCCCATAAAAACCATGCATCCAAAAGATACTGTATCATACCAGTTTGGTTTACAGTAGGTATCGCGAATATCGATACAGAAATGTAAGCACCTGCTGTAAAGTGCAGAGTACATTATTATACCTACTATACATACGTTATGGAGATAGTCCACTTAGCGCACCCGACTGAATCGCGCCGGTCCTAAGTGCACCGTTGTTTAGGGGTCCGTACCTTAAAAGGAAAAACTCAATCGTTATAGTATCACTTTGTTGTCAGTCTGTCACGAGTCACGACCATGAGAGAAGCCATTTGCTCATAGATGGCGCCACTAGAAGTATACAATTACAATCGCGCAATCTATGATCAAGATATATCTCTATCCGTCGGTCCGGATCCGGACCGCGGAGGGTCGAACCTTGGACCGCCAAGCATTGTTAGTTAAATCTACTCATTCAATTTAAATTATATTTTTATACATACTCAAATGAACAAAACAATGTACCTATGTTGTTAATAATAAATTTTGATTACAAAATAAAAAAGGTACACAAAAAAAAAAATAATATAATATTAATACAAAAATACTTATTTTTATAATGTACGCACGGCTACTCAGATCAAGCTATAATTTCCAGTATAAGCTGATCTCGCATTGTATAGGATTTCCTTACAGTGAGAGGTCAGTGTAAACTGGGAATATATAGCTTGATGTGTAGCCATGTGTACATAAAATATTAAATGTATTTTTTTTTTCATCTTATTGTTACTATGTAAGTTAAGAGATTTAAATACAACTGACACGGGCGGGATTTGAAGCCGCAACCTGCGCCGTACCGTGGCGTCGCTCTAACCACTGAGCTACCGTGTCTTGGCCGTATTGGTAGCTCAGTGGTTAGAGTGACGCCACGTACCGTAGAGGTCGCAGGTTCAAATCCCGCCCGTGTCCGTTGTTTTTAAATCACTAGTTAAATCTAAATAGGTAAAACACCAATAACATTTCTTTCAAATTGTGCTATGAGTGGTTCTATTTCGTCTTCTGAGGAGCCTGTTATACATTTTCTTACTGCTTTCTGTAGATTCTGCAACAAACATTCAGTTACAAAATAATTAGTTTTCGGTTTGAAAACTATTTTATAGTTGTTATAACTCATTATTATCAAAAATTATTATATGCTCACTTCAATAGTAGAGTAAGATGACAGATTGATAAATTCTCTTCCAGGACCAAAGTTAGCAAAAACACAGTAGATCAAATCCGACAAAAAGTTCCGGATATGTAATACAATCTTCATATTTGAACCTGATAACTTCAGTAGAGGATTTGAAAAACTATCGTTGTATATTTCTATTTTCACATTTTCATAATAGCCTATTGAAAATATTAAATTGCTTTTTGATTTCAAAAAATCTTCAGATGTGAACTGTTGAAGGAAATAGTTGACTTTCTTGGAAGTAATGTTTTTGATGTAATTCTTATTTCTGAATATTTCTTGGTACTTGTCTGGTAATCTCACATACATCTGCCATTCTTTTGATGAATTTCGCTTGTTTCTGTTAATATCTACAAATTGAAATATATTACTATGTTGGTTCATTGTAGCTTGAAGTATGAGTATTTCTAGTGGTACTTCTGGATTTTTCAGACACTGTTGCCTAGTTAAATTTAAGTTGAATTTTATAAAATGTTCCGAGTGAAGTGTAACATGCTTTTTGTATAAGACAGTCCATATTTTCTGTTTAGTATCGAAAGCGCCAGGAATATTAGACATGATTTTAATATTTACATTCATTTCAGTGATGTCAACCATTTTGATTTTCAATGGTATTAAAAAACTCATTTTCTTTAAGATTTCTGTAACTTTTATTGTAGTTGTTCTTACAATTTTGGTTGCAGTTGCTAATGTTATGTGGACTCTTAGATCTCCCAAAAACTTTGATAATATATCACCAAGCTTATGATCAGTGGAGGAGGTAATTTTAATTAAAAAGAAGAAAGTATCTGTATCAAAGTATTCATTAAAGTTGTTTGTTAGAATAACTTTATTATTTTCTGTGACAGCATCTTCATAATTCTCATAAACAATCACTTTATGGTTTATAACACTGTCCATTATGTCTTGTCTGTTTGAAAGTGATAAAGCGGTGATGTAATCTTTTTCTTTGCATAATGTTTCAATCAATATATCATTCTTTTTCACTTCTTCCATAATCTTTTGCAGATATTCAGAATTATTTAATAGTTTCTCTGCGGAGCAATACTCCTCTGTGGATTCAGGTTTTAAATATGATTCAACATCATCTGTGTATAATCTGTATATTAGATTCATAAATGTTGTACAAATTAATTGATCTTCAAATTTGATGAAGTCTTTTACAAGTTTGACAAAGAACTGTCTGAATTTAATGTCTTTGGACATTATATTCTCTGCTTTCCACATAGATTTGCCATCTGTGTATACAATAGCATCTTCAAAAGCTAAGAATTTGTGAATAGCAATGTTTAAATGAATGATTTGAGGGGATTTAAGATCATTTAAGGATAACATTATAATTGTTCCTATAGTTAGACCAACTATCATTTTAAGTTCTCCTGATTCGATTACTTGTATGTTGGATATCTCTGATGGACAAGAATACATCTTGACCATAGTTGCTTGTTCTGTCATTTTAGAACTAAATAAACAACCATAAATACTGAGTTTATCAAAACTTACAAGTATTATGTTGTGCTTATTTCTGATGTTCAGATCTTCGGCATTCAAAACTTTTTTCAGGTTTTCCAAATGATTTTCTGGTACTGATTGAACTTTCAACATGTATTTGTCTTTTGTTTGTTGTATTGACAAGTGATCATTAAACATCAGTATTATTTTTTTTATCAATGTAAATTCGTTGTTAACTTTATGAAGACAAAAGAAGTACGATTCAGATTCATATTTCAAAAACAAGGTATGGTCTTCTTCATATAGCGAACTGGCTAGAATACTGGATTCACGATGCTGGAAACTATATTTTAAACTATTTGGACCAACATGTTTTAACTTTAGAGAAGTTGTGTGTATTTTACCACTGCAATCCAAACAAACCAAATAGTTGCTAGAGAGTATCAAGTCGTGTATTTGAAATTTAGGATATATTATTAACACTGCAGTTTCAAATTCAAAATCCTCATACACGAATATTTGAAATTGATTCCAAAGTATAATAATTTTTTCCGAAGTGTTACAAGCTATAAGTAAGTTGTTTAGGACTCTTTTGTCACATTTGAAACATCGTTTTGCGATTTCATTGCCGTAGCTAATATCCATTTTCATCCACAAATACTTCTAGAAATTAAATAAAACAAATCCAAAAGAAGATGCGCCGTACGCGGGTAAAACACGGTATGAGCCTATGAGCACCTATGAGGGTATTAAACATCAACATTACAATATTTTTGTTTTCTTTTTTGACTTTGACACTTTAGTTCGGAAATTATTTTTGATCACACCAGTTTGATCGTTTTATTACCGGACGTTTTAAAGTTTTTAGCAAATAAAATGTAAATTTAGTATGTACATAATTATGTACATACTAAATTTACATTAATATTTTAACTTTGATTCTGATTAATATCAAATATCTACCTAACAAAGCTGCACGATACATTGTCAAGTAGTTTTGCTACTCCATAATAGATGGCGTTGCACGTGCAATTGCAAATTGTGCATAATAAGGCTCTTTAAAATTAGTGATGTTCAATGTCGATTAATGAATAATTACTTATTAGTCTTATATACCGACTTCAAAAGAGGGAAGAGGAGGATCTGTATTTTTTCAAATTATAATCTTGTGCAAGATGGGTTGGTACAGAAAAAATTAAACAAAATATTTTTTAACATCATTCTTTACTCCACGAAACAAAATTTAAGTACACAGTGGTAATAGAAAAATTACAATTATTATGAATTATTACGAAAAAAATAAAGACAATCTTAATTTGTACAATACAGTGCGTTAGAATACTATAAAGATAAACGTTTCGGCATTGGGAATGTCAAATATCTAGCTTATTTGGGCAAGTGTAGCAGTACAAACCTATTTTTTTTAGCTTTATTAACCTTTTCCGAATTTACCAAGTCAATGAGAATTAAAAAAATATCGTAACTAGGTAATTTCTCAGCTATAAAAAAATAGCATTTTCTTTATTCGGGATTTTATTCGTTTATTTTGTCAGTCGTACTCGTTGCGAAAAAGTGCAGATGATTAAAATACAGAGACTTCAGTTGAACTTGGCAGTTCATGCAATGAGAAATAATTAGTTTCCTCTTTTGTCACCCGCCGATGTAAAATTGACGCACTGAACTGAGTGTCGGCTTTTTTAATTGTAAACGTGACTTTTAACAGTACCTACATCATTAGTAATTTTATAAACCACACTCAAAATTGACCACACTTCATTTGAAGGTGATGGCGTGTTAAAATAGCCCGGAGGATAAAGCTTGATGTAAAACCGTAAGTACCTAAGTGAAGTAAAATGAAGACTGAGGTATAAATAAGACGTCGCCATTTACAAAAATAAGGATGCTAAAGTATTTACAAATATTTTATTGAACATTAAAATGTGGGCACATCGATTCGTACACTATAGTTTTTCAACCAAACATGTGCACTATAGTTTTTCAACCATACATCTTTGTCGTTTTCTATTGTCTTGAATTTTTTTTTTACCATTATCGTTGATAGATAAGTCATTTTTGAAAGTCTTTATAAGATTATATTAATCATAAGAATATGCTTCGTACACTTTCTTCTCTGATTATTGATTGCAACTGGACTGGATTCTTGAGAATCACGTTTATTATGACAAATTCAAAATTATTTTTTTTGTACTTAGGTAATATAATAAAAGTCTGGAGTAAGAGATAGATGTCGAATACTAGAATAACTTTAGAAAAAAACTAAATATTAGGCAAGTGAATAGTAATTTTATAAGTATTATGTACAAGCCACAATAAATATTAATTAAATACTTAATTTTCGGGAACCCGTTATGGTGTTTCCATAATTAAAACTAATTGGCACACTTTCACATTGAGTCACTAGCAAAACTATAGCTAATTAAAAACTAAAGAGGTTTTATTCTTTTAATCTAAAAACAGTATGAAACCTTTGTGTGATAAAACTTTCGTTCTTTAATTATTACTATTTACATTATTGATATGTGTCTTTATTGCGGTGGATGTGAAATATTTTACTTTTTATTAAAAAAATATTTATTTTGAAATTACAAAAATCACTGGTTGAGCTGAAAATTATTCGCTATAAATGCTTAAATTAACACTAATGTTTATTCTAGGCTATATATACAGATTCTCACAATCATGAGTATTATAATTGCACTTTATTTGTATGCGGGTCGCCTCTAACGAAGATCATCATAAAAATAAATAAGCAATCTCCATGCAATCACTCATACGCACATGTTATATGGCAGTTTTATTTAGATGATAATATCATTAGTAACCTGGGTTGTATGGTTGACACCTTTGCCTTGATTTTACATTGCGCACCGTATATCTTGGCAATTTTTAGCGGTGCTACTTGCAAAGCCAAATGTCAAATTCAGTACTTTTTAGTTTCACATTTTGTCGCCTCCTAAGATAAAAAGGGCACACTGGACCAGTGTTTGCCAGAGGTTTGTTCTCGCTGCCCGTGTTTTCTTGCTGCAGAGACCGACGTCATCGCCGTCACGCATATGTTACTTCTTGATGTCGGGGTCCATTTTTGTTTTGTCCATTGAAGATGACACCATACCACTTTGAGGATATAACTTGTCTAAATGCTTGAGTGACTCGTTAAGGAAATTCTGGAACAACGATAATAGAAGATACAGTTAAAACTATTGTACATATTTGGTAGTAAAATATTTATAATTGTGCGAAAATTATATTTAACTGTTATGCCGTGACGGCTGTGACTGTAGGCGTAAACGATTTTTAATAATAGTAATTATGCCAATCAATATTGTAGTTTATGTTTGACACGATTATATTATGTTTCTTCTAGCGAGCTTGTTTTGTTTACTTGACCTTGACCATTGACTTTATAGTCCAATAATCGAATTGCCAAACAAGTAAATAATATACATTATTGTTACTTATTATATTCCACCTACATTTATATTTCCAATTGTCACGGTGACGTACATCTCATTCCTAGTACTCCATTCATTAATCACTCCGTGGTCCTACTAGTTCCTTAACATAAGGCCGCATACACACATTACACACCTGTATAGCGGTCAGCGCGGCCACAATGGCGGGTCCACCGAAGCCGTGCGATATGAGTGAGAAGTGCGTCAGATGGCGCTGTATCGCCGGCTCTAACAAATGCGGCGGCCGCGTGTTACACAGCGGCGAGCGGTCCTGGTTCAATAGGTCCATGAGCTCCTTTATTACCTGTGGGTATTCGCATAAATTATTACAAAATTAAAGAGGTGTCTTTAGCTTGATCTAAGTATATTGCGCATATCCCTTGTTTCTATGATTTATATGATTTTGGGCATGCATGGTAGTTACAACGACCACACCCTGTCTCTGACCAGGGAAGTTTTCGTGGTGTGGGTAGGCGAGCAATAAAGGCCTTTTTATTGTCATGCGTGTTTGCGCCCGCGTGCAGGCCAGGCACGCACGCTGAGCAGATTATTTTCGGCACGCCGCCACAGTATTGTGCGTGTTCCGCATGCGTGTGGCGCGCATGACAATAAAAACATGTATGATATGATAGGTAGCACGCATGCGTGGCTGGCCTGCACGCGGGTGCAAACACACATGATAATAAAAAGACCCTAAGAAAGTGTTCTAGATAATTCGAATTATACATACAGATACAGGGTGCTATAAGGTGTAACCTTTTTGTATGGAAAAATTAACCGGGGTAAGACCGGGTATAGTTTGCTAGTTACATATTATTTTAGACTGCTGCCCCACCCTGAGCCTATGGCTGGCTACGCTCATGACAACGACCATATAGTTACCTGTTTAGTGGCCTGCAGCAAGTCCCTTCTGCGTCTAGAATCGTGCTCGGCGTACTGACGCGCGAGGTACTCTGCGAGCGCCCGCGCGGGGAACTCTGTCTCGCACACGTAACCGAAGTCGCGAGCTAAGTGCACTGCTTCCGCTGTAGAAGAATATTATAGATGTAGGCTTTTGTAGATGCAGGCATGAAGTTGTCTTAGGACTAGAGACTAAACAGGGGCACTTTTTCAACGCGCATTAAAAAAGCGCCCGAATCAAACAAATAGGATACGGTGCTTTTGTTCCCACGAAAGCGCTTTTTAACGCGTTTTTAAATCGCGCTCTGTTAGATTATTAACGCTTGGCATTGGGCGTTGAATGACGCCTACGACGCTTTTTTAACGCGTGTTGAAAAAGCGCCCGTGTCAATAAGGGCTAATGCTACCGAAGATTGTACCTAACTGATTTCACTCTATGGGACTGATTCTGGAATTGAAGGGACTTTGAAAATGGATCTATCTTCATTTATTATCTAAGTAGGTACTTAACTTAAAAGTCTTTTAGATTTTCATAAGATAACGAATGAAGATATAAAAGACTTATTTTAGTAAATTCTCAGTAGCAAGCCGAAGTCTGGATTTATGCCCAGTTAACGGTAATAAGCTCGCCCCCTATACAGGCAAACACCATTTACTCTTAAATATTATTATACAATTTGTCCAAGCCTCAGTAATTAATCACAATTTTAATAGTACCTAGGTACCTTAAATATTGTTAATAAATTACCATTTGTTCTTATCAATACAATGTGTCCCAGTGTCAGTAACAAATCACGATTTAAATAGTACCATAAAGTTAAACTATTGCTATTAGGTATAGGTACAACGAAATGGAATTTAAGGGTCAAATAGTCAAATGATTATGCATAGCAGGAACAAACGTTGAAAGTCGGGGAAACAACTTTCGAAGTATCTTGTTTATTAGTTTACCTAGAATATTTTTGGTAAAGAGTGAAACCGTAAATTCAAAACATAAACAAATTTTCTATGAGTTGTTACTGCAAGAAAGCAAAAAATATGGAATATGAGAATTTTTATTCAATTGTTATTTTATAGACTTAGGTATTACAATAACGCCTTAAATTGTCACACCTCCGCCGCGAATCCGCGGTACAGTCCCTCTGACTTGTCCGTTGTACGATAGGCGAAACAAGCGAAACTGCCTGTTCTAACGTACAGTTTAATTATTTTAGCGGCTTCGCATCATTATTTTCGCGGCAGAGGTGTGATATACGCGTTAAATCGACTCCAGAACCTATGTATGAATCCTAAGAAAACAAAAGCAATGTTCGGCCCTTAAAAGTAGGATACAATAAAAATCACAATAATTATACCTTCTACTAAAGATGTGAGAAGTGTAACGTTGGCAGCTTTCCGCCGCCCAGCCGGCAAGTTGAGCCCAATCTTTTCCAATTTTTCACGGAGTAATCTCCCGCCATTTTTGCTCTTCGCTCTGAAAAAAGGAATCGTTTTAACTTTCTCTGTAATTAGTAACAAATTATAACGGTCATTTATCATTTGTATTTATGTCCTAAAGCCTTGGTCACACGGAGCGAGTAGGTACTCGCTGTGAATCGTGGAAACTCGGTGTGACAGGGTGTGACAGACTACTCCCAGCTATTAACCGACCGAAGATCAAAATGATTTATTCGCTACGGATAGATCGCTGCGAGTATTTCGCTGGTATGACCGAAGCTTTTGCTTTAATTTGTTTGAAATGAATTGGATTGTAAAAAAATCTAAATAATTTAGTTTAGAAAGATTTTAAATTATGTAATCTCTAAGTAAATAGAGAGATTCAATGTGGCGAAGACCGTCTGTAGCTTACAGTAGCTTATTTGATTTAAACGTTGACCCTATTTATTGCAAGTCAGTGCGTAAAAACTAAAGTAGCTACCTCTTTTGTTGTACGGTCACATGTCAGTCAATAGTTCTGCTACTGACCGCTAGATAGAGCTACCGATAACCTATCGATTACCGTCAGAATTGTAATTCGTGATTGACGCATAGAAAGTAGTGAAGAAATAATTTAGTTGGACTTTTTGAACTTTTGTTGAACTTTTTCTCGTATTGCTACGGAATAGGGCTCGTAATTGACTGAATAATATTTTTTTTGCGGTATTAATTATTTTGTAGATGTTCGGCATTTTATATAATGGCTACCAGTATTAACCGCTGTGAAATAAAAGCTCGTTATCGAAATTGTTTTCGATAAATGGATGATGGACTTTATGAATAAAGTTCAAGAATGCGAGATCGCTTGATAAGTATGTTATGAAATCGAAAATTAAGGTGGTTGATTGGCGTTTCCATATTTGACAGGCTTTATGACAATATTTTAATTGAATAATAGTGAATATAAATTTTAATATCTATGTATCCATT
This sequence comes from Thalpophila matura, assembly GCA_948465475.1. NCBI lineage: Eukaryota > Metazoa > Arthropoda > Insecta > Lepidoptera > Noctuidae > Thalpophila > Thalpophila matura. The sequence continues at coordinate 5,528,024 of OX419198.1, read as the reverse complement.
CAATTCAAATAAGTATTTTAAAACTCTACTTGAGTGATGATGCTAGATATGAGGTATTCCACTTAGCACACCCAACCGAATCGCACCAATCACAAGGTGATCAGTTTAATTCTTAAACGCCCTATTAACGAAACAATAAAATAATTCGATTTTAATTTTAGTCCGTTTATTTTACCATTTCCTAAAACTTTACCTTTACCTACCTAAATATACCTACCTACTCACTAAATAACTAAAAATAAGTGCTTTTTCCGGTAAACTTCCGAAATCTGCACCATATTCTTGTACAAAATATCGAGATCCCGCGGTTTGGTTCAGAATTCAGAAAGATAGGCTTAATATTGTATAACGACGCGACGTCTTCGGCCCCCTCGGTATCGGGCTGGCATGCCAAACAAATTCCAAGGAATTGTTACTAGTTTGGTAATTTTCATAGTACGGACTTCTGTATATGACTGATTTAAAGAGGCAGTTGTAAATAGCGCGGTTTTGGTAAGTTAAAAATTATAAATGGCACGTTTAATAACTAGTTCAGCAGTTTAAACTAAGCAGTAAAGTAAACAAAAATGAGTAATAAAAAATAATGAAATGGATCAGTGAATACTGAATATATAATTGAGCAGGAAAATAATTAAATGGGCGGTAAAAAATATTGAACGAGCGGTTACGTGTGCAGTAATAAATCGGAATTTGTCCGTACGAAATCTGACTTTTAAATTACAGTGTCAATTTTTTTGGACTTACAAGGGGGAGGGAGGTGGTCGACAGAGCCCCGCTACGCGGGGCTCCTATTTCTGTCTGCAAGGTTAAAAGTAACCTAACACGAAGGGGTTGACGGGGGCTTCGTTCGCTCGCTTTGCTCGCTCACTGAAGCCCCCGTCAACCCCTTCGAACCTAACCTGTCCGTGTCGGGGTGTCTAAGTTCCCGAGCTCGCTTCGCTCGCTCTTGGACCCTAATTAGGTATGTTACTCAAATTATTCGTAATTCGAAACATACTTAAGTAATTAAAATGACATACTTAGAATTTGCTTAGTACCTGCCGAACTATTTATCGAACCGCTCATTCCATCATTTTTACCGCTCATTCAGTTATTGGACTGCTCAATTATTTTTAGAATTGACATTGTATGATGAAATAACCGACTTATTGATTTTTTATTACTGTCCATGTTTTACTGTCGCAATAATTAATCAATTGCCATTAAATTAAATAACTGCTCAATATGTTTTTCAACTGATCATAATAACGTCTCGAATATTTAAATAACAGCTCAAAAAATTAGTTCCCTATTATTATGCACAGATACCTACCTATTTCCCTCAAAATAATGCTTACAACAATGAGAGGAACACGTGGATCATATTGATGCGAGCTTCGAGAGTTGTTGATCGAAGGATGCGAGTTTTTGAACCATTTCCGTTTCTTATTTTGGTCATAAAAAATAATTTACCGCACATGTAGGTTAATCAAATTAATAATCAAGATTAATCTACTTTAAAGAATATGGAGGTAGTTTACTACTTAATTAAATCAAACTTACTAGGTAGGTACATTGCTACATCGTTAGTTGTTTGAAGCTAATCGACCGAATAAAATCAACATTTCAAGAAAATATAAATTGGCCGTCAAGGAGCCGCAAAGCTTGTGTATAGATTCTATGATGACCAATGATTTTACTATTTCTCATTTACACAATAGTTATGGTGAAAATAATCACAATTGTAATTAGACAGCACCGTTAGGCGAGTTTAATATTTTCACACGTTCGTTTAGTCAACTACAAAAGAATCGAGAATCATCTGCAGAGCTAACGAGCTAAACAATGAATTTGAATTTAGAATCAATGGAAAACTAAATCGAATGAATCGACAGATTGGAAAGAGAACTAATGGGCATCGAATATCGAGTATGTATCGGATACTCAAGTGTCCGATTAAAGAGATTATCAATCAAGTACACGTCTTTGATTCAAGTACGATAATTATGACGAAAATATACCGTTGGCCGATTTCCCATATGTGTGGTTTGCTGCGGCTCTTTAAAGGCGTCATATCGAATTGACACACGAATTTAATTTTTGAGTAATCGATATTTTAGCTTTTAACAGCTGCAAAGTAATTCCGATTGAATATAACCGCGTATCGATGAATGCAAGATCATTTCACCTCCAATTACCGAATCGAACATATCGATATGAAAAATAATAAAAATAACTCTCGTATCGTAAAGCGGCGGATCCATTAATAATACGCTATTGATTAAATCAAAATGGCGTTTCTACTTACGACACAATGAGTCTGTGGCATAGGTGTATTTTGACAGCATTTCTTTTGTGGAAAGAGGCTACGGTACGGTAAGGTTTTACAAGTGATTAATTTCATTTAGATTTAGTTTTGAAATGGACACACTTCAACCTTTTTAAATTGTATGAATGTTGAGTAAGGCTTATAAGAACGCAAATCTAATCTATCGCACAGGTATTATTTATATTCCGGCACGGTTGTCGGAGTGGCTGAGCAATGGGCTACTGCGCTGCGTGAAGTGTTGCGGGTTCGATTCCCGCACGGAGCAAATATTTGTTTCGGGTCTGGATGTTTGTGTAGGTATGTAAAATTTGTGTTTGTAAACACAGGAGAAATTCCTAGTGTGGGAGGACGTTTTATTGTAATGATGTGCAACGCTGTACCTATTAGCCGTCAAAATGATGGAGTCAAAATTATAGGTATATTGAGTTTATTAAACCATTTAGTGGTAATATTGCAGAGGATTGGTTGGTATATTTATAGCATAGTAGGTAGGTACTTACCTACTATTAAAATGAAATTAAGTCGACAAAATATGAATAAAACATTTATTATATTTTAGTGATTTATTGGTAAGGTGCCGAGCCCTATTAGTGGGGTTACTGCATGATTAGTAATATTTTAAATTCCTTCGACCCCACACACAAAACATATTTTTATAGAAATAAATACCTACACCCTGAACACAATGCATAAATTACAAAAAAAGATATGTACAACATTGTAGCCAATTTAAATTACTTTAATGCGTAAAAATTACACGCTTTTAAACATGTAGATAATCTAGTCCTCTCCTGTCTGTCGTCTCCGATCTTAGTTTCGTTTAAATTTATTTAATATTATTGTAATTACCATGTAAGGAGACACCGAGTTGAGAATGTGAAATATTCGAGTGAACACAGCCAGCTGCCGGCTTCCCGCCATTATTCGATGTTACTATCGTATAAATTATTATTATTATATCGTGTAAATTATTTTCTAAAGCCGCAATGCTGGCTGCATGGCGTTTTGACAACGCAACCATCGGCACGTAATGACGGCAATTAGGGTGCCAATGATTCGCGTTCTAAATTTAATAAAACAAGTAAATTTGTTTGTGACAGTTATTTATAGCGTCAAATGAAAAGCTTTATGAACTTCAAAGTAGGAGGTGAAAAACATCGAACCATTTAATTGTAGTTTTTCAACAATGGCCTAATTTAAATCGTAGTGTTATGGCGATCACGTACAAACTAGGATGTGCTTAAATGACCTCATAAGTTGGAGAGGTAGTCATTACGGCTTCCTTTTGTAGAATAATTGGATTTTTTTATTAAATCATGACCGGACAAATTTTTTGCTGAAACTTACGAGCTTTTGGCGGACAATTCACGCTGGGTGCTCGAATTCAGTTAAAATATAGCATATGCGTGAGGCAGCGAGGAGTAAACAGGTTCATTATTTTGTCAAGTGTCAAAAGTTGCGTGAGTTGCGTCACAGTAAAAAGGATTAAGTGTAAGATTTGTATAAAAAGCCTAGAGAAAAAACAAAAACAGGTAGCAAAAACGTAACTAACTACTTTAAAAGTAACGGTGTGTGTATAGAGCAAGATATGATCACAATGAGATATCTAGAATTAATACCCGATAATTATATTCAATAAACATATAAAGGAAACGGCGTTTTGATGCCAGCCCACATTCAACCACACACCGCATCAACAAAAAGTGCACAGCGTAATTTAAGCAGTATTTACGGGTTCCGTAATTTAAATAAACTAGTTACTTGAATATTCAATTACATGGTTTTTTACACTTTTGCCCGATTATGTAGGCAGTTTAAAATTGTCCTGTTTCTTAATTTTATTGAGTAATGCTAATTTTATGAGGGTAAAGAGTGGTGGAACTCGAACTTTTTGTTAAGGGGAGCTTTTCCAAACATGAAGAAAAATACTATGAAGTATATTTTTGTTTTAAAGACTGAAAGTCTATCTTTGGTTAAATAGGTAAGTACTAGATAAGTATTTAAAAAAATCAATACTTAAATTCCATAACAAATAACTCGATCTCGTTACCTTGTCGGTAATGTTGAGTTTTCTTAATACATGCTGTAGGTATGTGACTAAAAACTATTAAAGTTATTAAGGGATAATATAATACTATGGTACCCTAAATATCTTAATAACCGCTAAGTAAAACGGTCCGATCTTAAAACCAAACATGTCTTTAGCGCTTGCCGCAAACTGTGTAGTGTTGCCTGAACAAAAAAATGTTATAAACAACCAACCGCACTAGCGGAACAAGACCATGCCACGAATAAATTCAATATTGTGGTCGGTTGGTAAGTGATGTGAACTTGTCATGTAAGTAATTACCTAATATTTATTATGCATACAGTAGGTAATTATCATTTTAATTAAATTGTAGCGGATCATCAAACGTACGCAGCTGTAATGGTGAAAACTAGAGATGTACCGAGTTCAAGTTGTATCGAGTAACCGAATACCTACCGAGTTTTACTCGATTTTGTTATCACCGAGTTGAGTACGCTGCCGAGTTACTCAGTTACTTAGCTTTACGCAGGTTTGGCGCGAGAACACGGTATTTGTGAACAAACAAAAAAATAGGAACCTACTCTAAAGTCGGAACGCCTTATATTGCATTTAAGTACTTTTTAATAATTCCTATACCCTAACAATTACGAATAATTATTATTGTATTTTTATATTACAATAAAATTATAAATCATTTAAAACTTAAATAGATCTGGTAGTTTCAGTTACCTAACTTCAAAATATTGCGTGTGGGCTAGATATACTTTCAAATCCAGCTATATTCTACATTATACAAGTGTTTATGTATATATATTATGTATTACATACACACTTGGCAATACTCGGCTTAACTCGACACGTGAACCGAGTAGGTACGAGTAATTCGAAAATTGCCGAGTTAGCATAGCGAGTACTGAGTAATAAACGAGTACTCAGCCCATCTCTAGTTCAAACATTATTCATTTATGTTTTTTTTTGGGCACGCAACGATATGAAAGATGTAGGTATGTTGAAAATGTCAATTTAATCGCGAGTGCAAGACATTTAATGTTGTTAATCTTTTTGAAGAAGAAAAAACGATCTCGCATAAAATGCCGTCAACACTCAATGGCTGTGTATTCATAAATAGTAGGTACCTACTTACTTAATTTATTGAAATGGGCTTAAAAAATCAATAAGTAATAAAAATAGGCAAATAAAGAGTAGAATATCTTGCAATAGGGCAAATTAGGCTGTGGAATATTTCCGTAGAAATGGTAGTCACCCAAAACCTAGGGTTGCCAACTTTTTAAAGAAGGAATAGAATAGAGTACCAGAATTATATTTGACTAGAGTAATGCGATGTCGTTGACGGTTGAACCTCGTGAAAACTCGCGTTCGTGCATTTTGATACGACGATGACTTTTTAAAAGACCGATGCTAGTTTAATAGTGGATAAGGGGGCCATAGGCGTGGATTTCTAAGGCATCAAGTAATCTTAATCCGGTACTGCTCACTACAATAAACTTCGTAGCATCTACAAGTAATTGCTTACCTTCTTAGCACTCCTCCAAGTAGCGACGCGTTGAGGCACTCGGGCGGCGACAGCCTCCGCTGCACCTCCGCCACCGTCACCTTGTACTTGCTGGTGGAGGACAGCAGCGACAGCCGGCCCGGGACTGAGCAGAACACGTCATTAGGCGCACATGAACCCGTCCCGCCGAGGCCGTCGCGGCCTTTCATAGCTGTAAGTAAAGATATGCTTAAAGAGGGTCACATTAAGGCTCGGCAATAGCCGGGCCATACGGGTGTCCAATATTTAAGTCGTAAAGTGCGTGAGGAGGATGCGAGAAGGGTTTAATAAATTGACAAACCAAATAACTAGGAATTTCTCCTGTAGGTATCGTGGGTGCGTTTACAAATTTCACACACAAACAGCCAGATCTGAAACAGACATTGCTCGGTGCGGGAATCGAACCCGCAACACAGCGCGCAGCAGCCAATTGTGCAGCCACTGCGACAACCGTGCCGTCGGTAAATTAATACCTAATAGGTATTTGTGCTCCAAAACATGTATTCCCGAACAAAATAATTTACTTTTCAAAATAAATTAGTTGGGATTTCTATATAATCTGTCAGTTTTTCAGAGAGCGTCGTTCTAGAATACGGTTTTCACTTTTAGACCCGTAAGTACTATAAATATCCGTGCCGGACGGCGCGTACGAGTTCCACGCGCGCCTCAAAGAGATGTCAGCATCGAAGAGGGGGCCCACTAGGGCCCAAGCCTGCCGGGAAAGCGGGATTGTCCGAAAGGGGTACCGCTGACCCGGAACATAAAGGGCCAAGGAAGGAACACGGGTGGGTTTTAGTCAGTAAGAGTCTGACACTCCTTCATCATTCATCATTCATTCAGGTAATTTGATGATTTCCCATCATCAAAAAAAAAGTACTATAAATATGAACCAAGGTTTAATTAAACGCAAATATTCGAAGGTATACCTAATGTTTTTGGTCGTCTTTATTGTATTGCATATACTTAATAGAATTTATTCTCGCGAACTAATTCTTGATTAAATTTTGAAGAGGTCGTGAAAAGACTGACACAGTCTTCACAAAAATTAAGCAGCACTTAATAAATCATGTTTTAACTAATAATAGTGTATTACCGCATTTACTATCGTATCGATTACATCCTGTACTTATTTAGATTTATAACAGGAAGTAGTATTTGATTGGGTATTTGTAGTTATTTCATTACGGAGATAGCGAGTCAACTTTTACTTTACTGTTTGATGAATAGATAGTACGAACACAGCAATAGGTATCATAATGGGCCATCATTATTAATATTCTTCAATGTATCTCTTTATGTTAGTCATAATAAGTTCCGGAAAATAATCCGTTGCTTATTAGAGCTGAAGAACGGAACATACATGGAATTTATCTTTGGAAAGACACCTTTGTTTTGATGTTATTTGAAAGTAATTTTGTAAATAATATTTGTATGGATTACAGATAATTTTTCCGGTTCTACGTGTAAGTGCATTGTGTGAAAGTACACAGAAGAAATTCTTAGGGTGAGGGCAGAGAGAAAAAAAAGAAAACCATGTTTAATGTTATGAATTTCATAATCTCCATTATTTTTTGTTGACATCTTACTCGCATATTTTTCTTAAAAACAAGCGTCTTACAAAATAGTACTAACTAAAAAAAACAATCGCTACAAATACATTACACGTACAGCCATACAAAAATTGGAGTGATTACAAAATCCGCGGCTTCAAATATCAACAATAGGGCCACTAACAATCATTGCCACGCCCCAAACATGAACCCAGCGTGATCTCCATTCTCATTGTAATATTTCTGTATGGCAACCCTAATACAATAAACATTAGTATGTCATTATGTTGGCACCATACTGGCTATTTAACACCCCGCGTTTTTGTACAAAAAGTTAAAGGTGCGCACGCTTATTACCGGCCAATTATGTTTTTGAAAAAACCGACGAAGTGTGGGACTTGTACCTACTCGTAAACTGTCGTTTCTTAGTAGCTACTTAAATGTGTTTAAAAGTATGAATATTTAAATTCTCTTTGGTATAAAGCGTGAAAGCAGATAGAGAAGACAAAAAAATCGTAGTTATCAATTCTGACCCCGGTTTTTTAGTAGCAGAAAGTTAGCCAATTATTTATTAAACTAAATAAAAAAATATAGGTACTAGATAACGGTAATAATACGAAACTACACTATATTTATGTTGTGGTATACCACTGCAAAAATTAAAAAGTGATTTCCAAAATCGAATGCTGCCTATTCAAATATCGATTGATTGATCGATACTTTTATTTATTTGATATTGATTCATTCGTCCGTTGAATGAGATGGATTTTTTTACAATCTACTTAGAAAAATCGATACACCCATTTGATAAGTGCGGTATGAAGCCTAATTACAGTTTTATCTTTAGCGGGTCATCTTAGAAGATATAACAATAAAGTATTTGATATGTTAATAATGTGTAGTTCTTTTATCTGATGTTCGTGCAATTTAAATTACATATGGTGGTATAGTGGTCAGAGAATTAAGTGAATAATTTTACGCTTTTAATCTTTGAATATCGGGCATAAATTGAGGAAGTTACAGAGCATATGGGCTTATCTTGCAAACTTATTGACTCGTTTGTATTGCCGAAATTATGTTTGTGTTAATTAAAGATGGTTTTCCACTGGCGAGGCGAGGTAAAAATATAATGGGATAGAACTGAAATTTCGCCGGCCCATGTCCACCAAAAATTGTCAGTAAAAAATAGCAAGCGTGAGCCATCACGCGAATTGCGAGATTGTGGGGGGTACGTATGGTGAAGAACTGAAGATATAGTGGGACGCCTTTGGCGGTGGGAGCACAGCGCAGCGCTCTCTCGCGATGGCTATCACGAGCCAGCGATACCTCGACCTATCTCGCGAATGGGATGACCATCGCGAGAATCCTGTTTCCGTTGCAGAGTTATCTAATAAATAATTTATGTGCGCAGCAATACGGTTCAATATTATAAGAACAATTATTTATATTCTCGTCTCGCACATCCTCGCCAATCCAGATCATTTCCACTGAATATGCGCTAGCAGACAATTTCTTTTTTTTTTAAACGTTGCCCCACACTAGGATTTCTCCTGTATCGTGGGTGCGTTTACAAACACAAATTTCACATACACAAACAGCCAGACCTATGTGCAATGCGGGAATCGAACCCGCGACACGTTGCGCAGCAGCCAATCTCTCAGCCACTGCGACAACCGTGCGGTCACGCAATTGAAATTATACGAGTATTATATAATTTTTAATTCTCGCCTCGCCTCTTCACTCCTTGCCTCGCCGGTGGGAAAGCACCTTTACATGCAATAAAGTTAATTTATCGGCAAAGCGAAATTAACTGTTTTTGTTAAAATATTATAAATTAAATCCTCATTGAAATCTAGATGAGTTACTTTTAACGTGTTTTTTTTATATCCAAATATATAGGTAAGTACCTATGCCATATTTGTAGTTCTGTTTAAATAATAAACAAGTAACAAAAAATAACGTAATACCTACCTATATAATATCTTTGAAGTATCAAATCTCATTTCATTCGCTCGGATTATTTCCATGAAATGTTTCGCTTATAATTTATAGTTATTAGAAGTGGCAACACTGCAAAAAATAAATTTAACCATGATCAGACTATGGTATGAAAATATCAATGGAGTGTAGATCCGGGCATAGAAGCCAATCTATCAGCTAATTTACTTTAGGTACCACATGCAGCGATAGTTATTAAGAAAGAATACCATGACGTCAATAAAGAAAAAATATTGTTAAATAAAAAAAAATAACTTACTTTTTAATAGTGGAAGGTCAGTCATGAACCCCGTAGTATCATCCATGCCAGCGTTCTAAAAAAAACAATGAATTTAAAATACTTAGGTATTTATTTCATTCGTAGCGCGTGACCTATTTTAATTTCTTATAGAATTCCCGGATTGTTCTATTTTTGCTTTTTCACCGTCAAGAAGGAGTAGACATTAATTAGAATTCCTCCTTATATTATTGTATAGGTTTACCTAGACTTTAGGGTATTTAACACTTAGTTATTTATACTATATACAATTATACACATTAAAAAAAAGTATGTAAGTTTGTATGTGCAAGGTAGGTAGTAGGTATCCGAAACTACTGTTCCGATTCTGAAAATTCTTTCACTAATAGAAGCCTACATTATCCTGGAATGCTAAGCCTACTTTTTATCCCAAAAAATGCACAGAGGCTCTAGACAAGTTGCTTTTTTGTTAGCGTTCACGCCAAACGATAAGCACAAAATGTATGGCAATGACATTACCTGCGGAAAAGTCACGTGACTCACAAATGTCATTTCTATACATTTTATCCGTAGCGTTTGACGCTAACGCTAACAGAAAAGTAACTTGTCTAGGGCCTCAGTTCGGATACACAGACACAGTTACGAGTAAAATATGTACTATTAATAAGTAGTATTAAACAAAGTCGCGTTTCGTGTCTCTCCGTTTGTCTGCTTGGTTCTTCTAAACTACGGAATGCATTTTAATGCGGTTTTCACCACCATTTAGAGATTTTTTCCGGAAGGTTTATGTATAAAGTAAGTTAATATTTAACAATTATACAGCACAGAAATCTCGATGTTTTGACATGTCATGTCACCACATCGTAGATTGCACCCGTGCGAAGCAGGGGTGGGTCGCTAGTTACAAATAAAAAAGAAAAACATGAACTTCCCGACATACCACGTTATTGGACGAGCATTTTAATTTAGTGAGCTTTATTATTAAATTCCAAGGGCTGGGCGGACATATTTCTTAGATATTGGATGTCTATCAAAATATCGACGATGCGTGCGAGAGTGAAATTTTAAATAAAAATAATTGGTATTTCTAATAAATCCTTGGACACATAGCATACTTCCATAATAAAGCGTAGGTATGATCTTTTTCTAGTTAGGGTATTTGCAGAATTATCGTTTTGAGTGAAACGTTCAGTCATTCAGTCAGTCATTTAAAATTTTCATAAAAATTATAATACCTAAGTATAATACCTAAGTAAGTACTTATCTCATTCTTAGTATATTGCAGTCCTCCACACAGAGGAAGTCAAGCCCTATAGACACTACGATCAGTGACTATTAGATAAGTGATTTTGCCACCGATCATTAAGAACTTATTGGTCGGAGCACGGCGTAAAGCGTGATAAAGATAGATGAAGCGCTTTTCACGGGCTAAAGACCTGTGTCAAGCGCTGTATCTGGCTGGATAAAGCGCTTTAGGATTGAGCTGATGTTCTACGCCTCTATGGAGATTCTTACCGGCGTTTCTTCAGCGGAGTGTAGCGCATGGTGTAGGGCCAGTTCATGTTGTTCCCGAGCGCCGTAGTCTGTTCGCCGCTCGCCCCCGCCATAACTGAATCCGCCGTGTGACAACTGGGCAAAAATGTTCAGGAATAAGTGGCCAAGATCCTTGCTTAGGAGGACTGTTTTTAGAATACTACGGGTTAATAATCTTTTTTAGGGTTCCGTACCTCAAAACGAAAAACGGAACCCTTATAGGATCACTTTGTTGTCCGCCGTCAGTCACCGGACCATAAGTGGAGCCATGTGCTCATAGATGGCGCCATTGGAAGTATGCAGTAGCGCCATCTATGATCATATTTCGGAACCCTTAGGGCGCGAGGCATAGGTACTCGCACTTGTCCGGTATTTTTTTATTTGATAATAGGCTTACGTTGACCGCCATATCGCCTGATGTTAAGCGATGACGTGCACACTTGCCTAGAAGAAACCGATTCACTCGTGACTTGAAGACACCTAGATTTTAACTGTCGGAACACCCATTCGGGCAGCGCATTATACTGTTTCGCGGTTTTCACAATGAAAGCTATTTCTGGTTCTGCTAAAACTTAACCTGATAAAAAAACTATGTCAGCAAATATTTACAAAAATAATAGAAGGACTACACCTAAATAAATTATGTACCAAAGAATGTTATGACAAGACATTTGCTCTCAAGCAATAATGCCTAGCCATGTAATTTCAAAAACATTTTTGTGAAGGTTCTTCATAAATTGCTATTGAATCTCGTATAATGTCATAAAGTCTTCCTGCCAGCGATCGGCTACCATTGTATAGAATAGCCCGCTCTAGCAAACCGGAGCATTACCAGCAGCTAATCTACTAAAGTGGTCCCATCCCTAACATTTTCGTTCAAACCCTATTGTTGGCTGAAAATTATATATTTCGGTGCTTTGGTTAAAAAAAATTCTCAAGAGTTCGTATTTCGAATGTAACTTGCTGAGATTTTTTCAATTTTTGATGTCAAGCCAGTCACACAATGAAATCATACAAAGGAAATCTAGGAATATACCAAATCAAAATAACTACCTACATATCTTCTATACACGTGTTTTGAAACGGAAGTTTTGTCTCTAATAAAAATAGTCAAAGAAACATTTTGATCAATTGACTGTTTGGGGACAAATCAAGATAAAGTGCCTATTTTTGATGATGCCTATCTTAACAATAAACGTGAATAATGATAATGATTAAAATGTCAATATTTATTTATTATTTACGTGACAAACATTTGACACCATTGTAATATTTTTTCCATTTAATAGGTAGGTACTTGTCAAATATTTTATAAGAAAAATATTTTTTAAAATAAAGATTTGGACAGTTGTCTGCCTATTTCGTCTTAATCCTTGTTCAAGTCTAGTGGCCTAAATTCTCATTTTACTTTATTCCTAAGACAGGCGGAATCAAAATGGTATTAGAAACAATTGACTACGTGTCGCAGTTTCGATTCCCTCACGGAAAAAGTAATTGTTCTGTTTCCAGACCGCCTAACATGCGCGCCGCGACAAAATTTTGTCGACGCTTTTATCGTGCATTTGTCTCGTATTCGCACGAGTAAGAGCGAGACAAAACACTCGACAAAATTAGTCGCGGCGCGCATGTTAGCCCGGCTGGTCTGTGTTTGTGTATGTGAGATTTGTGTTCATAAACGCACCCACAATACAAGAGATTTTTAAAAAAGAAATATAAACGATGTATTAAAATAAACAGCAACCATCGAAACTATTTTGATGTAAGTAAGCACTAAGTTGAGAAAAAAACATCTCGAAAAAGGCCTGTTTTAAACCTAGGTACATCAAAATATTTATAAATAGCCCATGTCATTTTAATCCTCTATTGACTTACGTTATTACTACACAGTTAGCAGAAGGCTTTTATCGGCGGAAAATTAATAACACAATCATTTTATTATACCCGCGGAGGGTGAACTATGCGGAGATTCTTTCGCGAGGGGAGATTGGGGTGAAGCGCATAGTTTGTTACTACACTGTGGTGCATATCGATCTATTTAGTGGGGAATATTTTGAGGATGAGAAAATGAACTGTGTGTTTAGATTTTCCGTGAAGTTGTGACGATATTAAAGGTAAAGCTAATTCTATAATGAATGGATCGTCTATTTTTTGGACAAAGAAACAGCCATTGCTATTCAACGTGGCAATGCAGTTAGCCATTCGTTACCCGTTGACAGCTATGCTGACGAATATTTAGATGCCATTTTTTTTTTCTTTTAGCCTATAAATAGTTTGTTAGTATTGTGTAAATAGGAGACAATAATCTAATAATAAAAAAATCTATAATTGGATTGTTTTTGAACCTAGTCTTTAGTAGGTAATTGCCTACTAGGTCAGCGGATAGAGAATCTATCGAAATGAGATATTTTCAACCATCTGCCTAATGATAATAGACGATTAAACAGGTCAGCAAACACTTATTAATAATTTAGGGCCGTAAGTTCAATTGTAGCTTAAACCACGGAAGGGAGTTTAATCCCCCGTCTTCGATTTTTTCCTAAACATGCAACAATAAGAAACAATCGAAGACGGGAGATTACTCTCTTCCGTGGTTTAAACTTAAGCTACGATTGATTTTATGGCCCTTAGTAGTAAAAGGTCGCAGTAGATAAGGAGTATTTTTTCCTTTTCTTCAGAGTCGTAGAAGTAATAACGTTTGGCGTAACAGAAAAGCTATTTGGCTAAGGCCCATAATCACTTACATGATGTGCATGTATGTCGTGGTGGTCCCGGTGGTGGCGCGGGTGCGCGTGCGGCTCGTGGTGCGCGTAGTGCCGCGGCAGCAGCTGCTGCGGCGCGTAGTGCTGCGCGTACTCTGCGCCGCCGCCGCCGTACTCGCTTCAAGCTACTTGGCTAGGGCCGCTAGTCACTTACATGATGTGCATGAATATCGTGGTGGTCCCGGTGGTGGCGCAGGTGCGCGTGCGGCTCGTGGTGCGTGTAGTGCCGCGGCAGCAGCTACTGCAGCGCGTAGTGTTGCGCGTACACTGCGCCGCCTCCGCCGCCGTACTCGCTTCAAGCTACTATGCTAGGGCTCCTAGTCACTTACATGATGTGCATGTATGTCGTGGTGGTCCCGGTGGTGCCGGAGATGCGCGTGCGGCTCGTGGTGCGCGTGGTGGCGCGGCAGCAGCTGCTGCGGCGCGTAGTGCTGCGCGTACTCCGCGCCGCCGCCGCCGCCGCCGCCGTACTCCATGCCATGACTCTGCCGCGGATTGAAACGTATAGGTAGCTTTGATGACAAGGAGGTTTTATGTTCCCGAGGCATTTTTTAGGACTAGCTGTAAGTGTGTGTCACTTTTTTATTTTTGCTCGTCTCCTAAGGGTTGTAGCGTGATGTTAAATAGTCTGTAGCTTTCCTCAAGAATTGGGCTATCAAATGCAAAAAAAAAATTCAAAACCAACTGGTATTCCAGAGATTAGCGCGACCAAACAAACAAACTCTTAGGCTTTATTATATTGGTATAGATAGGATCACGCTTGACTACTAGATGTTTAGCGATGATGTGGTCGATAATAGTACGCGCTGGTCAAGAGGGGCTCACTTTAGTTTGACCTAGCGCAGTCCAAAGCTAGGCCTCTTCGAGGTGCAGTGAGAATTTGCAAGTGACTTACCTTCAGTGCTGCTAAAGGCACCACAGTAAGATTAAACACTCTAAGTTATTAAATATATAAGTGATTCTCAAAAATCATATAACCCGAGCGGGATTTGAACATGTTTCAAATTCACAAAAAAACATACATTTTTAAACACTCTAAACTGAGCAACGCTTTTTCAGCGCTTTAAAATGATTGATTCGCTGGGGTCATTAGTCTGTATGCGACTTTTGAGAGAGTCTTCTATCCAGCCTACACATCACTACCGCAGGTTTTGAGATTTAGTTTAGTTGCTGCGTGGATCCTTATTGTTTTGCATACCAACCTGTTGTTGATGATGGGGGCTGGCGGGGTGAGGCGCGGGGGCGAAGGGCGGCGGGAAGTACGGCGGCTGGAAGTCTGCCAGCGAGGGCTGCGCGCCACCGCGGAACCCGCCACCGCCGAGACCCAGGCCACCGCTGCCCAGCCGCTCCTGCGCAACAAACACATACCATTAGAAATAAATACATATTATAAGACAAACTAATTAAGAAACTTTACAAATGCTATACTATAGTAAATGGTATCATGGCAAAGATTTATCGTGGTAAAAGATTGGCATACAGAAAATTAAAGGTAATACTTAATAATATGCTTATTGAAGGATTATTGAAGGAGCTTTAATGCTTATTGAAATAGTGGTTCTAGTCCCTTATGAACACAGATAATTAATAAGGTCTGACTTAGATGCTACAGACGGCAATCATTTTCCTTATATTATTGTTCAAGAGACTATGATATAACATAATATTGTATATACTATAACATGGTATTCCAACGCATTACCACCAAATGTTTGGATAGATACCGTCCAAAAATGTGGCAATGCGATGATACTTAGTAACAGACTAATAATAGAGCAAAGTAGTGTACCTATGTAGGTAGATGCAATACACATAAATTGGTCTTTGCCATTGGCAAGTTCAAGTTCACAGTCAAATGCAATAAATACATATTTCCTCTCACACATTAAAACAATCACGATAGTGGAGGGGCGTTGAATTTTATATTAGACGATCTCTACTAAAAAAACATTGAATGCATTAAAAATTTAAGTATAGTAAGTATAAAAAAATAAACTTGTTGCAATAGAAATAATTGATGTCTCTAATTCGACACGTGCAGCATTGTAACAACTAAATAACGTTGCCCTACTGGTAATAGCGTTGAAAGCCATCATTTATAATGACGCGATCCCAATGAGAATACAGTAATTATAGCAGCTAATTATCGAATCACTCGCTATAACACTAGCAATTTACGCCAACTAAATGATGCTATTGTGTTGAATAAATTGGAGGATAAGGATGTTCATCCAATGTTAGCGAGAGATGATGATATATTTGAGAAAGTTTTGGTAATAGGCCTTTTAGTGAAACTCAAATGACGGATGAAATTGCTACTGATCAACGTGTAATTAATCATAATTTTGTGAAGTGGCGATTGGTATCTGCTTTATGATGTTAAAAGGTCACTCACTGATTGCTGTTTTATTAAAAATGGTCAATGTACGAGGTAGCTTTCATGAGCTTTTTTTATTTAAGTAGGAAGCAAAAACTCTTCCACTTTTCAGTTTAAGAATTTGTTTTGCTGTCCTAACTTCTTCTTGGATCTAGATTTTCAAGCTATTACAGGTACAAGCGAGAGAACGCCTTGTCAATAAAAAACTACAACTTAGCAATAAAGCTAGAAAACTTCAACATTATGAAAGAAGAAAACATACGACGAATGATATTCCAAAAGGTGACCACTGTAGTAACTGTAAAATGACATTTAGAATTTTAGAGGTAAGCTTTTGTTGTAGGTAAAGAGAACGGAAAGCTGAATGACATTCCTATAGGTAACCACAAGCTGATAAGCTCTCGAGTTGATACTAGCAATAGGTAACTGCAAAATGACAGAGGTAAGCTGCATACGTTGTAGGTAAAGAGAACAGACGGCTGAATGACATTCGTGAAGGTGATCACGAGCTGACAAGGTCTGCAATAACTGCAAATTGACACTTAAAGGTGCGCTGATGTAGTTAGGGCTGCCATCACCTAAATTGCTGGCGGCGGACAAAACTTTAGATACCCTGGACATTTGGCTGAAATTGAGTAGGTATTTTTCCCCGGACGCCCTCGAAAAAAATATTTCATCAATCAGGATTCCCCTGACACAAAGTGTCCGGGTTTCACCCGGACACTTTTCGAAACCTCTACCGGTCGCTCCCCGGACGCCCTCTAAACTAGGGAACCCCGGACGGATGGCAGCCCTAGATGTTGGCTCCAATAGTTATAAGCCGTGACTGACGGGCGAGCTGCAGCAGCTGCATCATGAGCACATGAGCACATGAGCCTATTCTGTACCGACACGCCGCGTGATATCACCGCGAGAACTGCCAATTTGGTTGCGAACGTTGACGGAGAATGTCACGGTGAGATTAATTAACTGATAAAACTGATGATGGCGAACTTTTTGTAATTTTTAGTATGATTAGTATTGTTCTCAAGTAAGTGACATATTATGTTTTTAATGAGAATAAAGTTTCTTTAAACCTAAACCTAAATCACGGTAATGTCACGCGGCGAGCCGGTACAGAATAGACGAGCAGCTTTTCTCTATGGCGCACCATTCTCTATGGAAGACTTCCCCAACCACAGTAAATGTCAATGTTCGACTTGATTACAATATGCGAATAGACAAAGATGACCTTATACCACCTTGTATGATTACATGATACACGCGATCCATGAATTAGCACTTCTGTCTTTGATATATGCGGTGTATAATCATTGTAAAGTATTGGATGTGTAATCAATTAGTCCTAATGTAATAAAGATTCTAATGATCTTGATTCACCTGTCTGAAATGCGGAAATTAAATTATCTGTATGGTGATGTTGAATTGTTGACGAAGGCAATTTTCTAAATTAAATGCTTAGGTATTTTAAACGATAAAATCTTCTAGCAAAAAAATATTATAAAATTAAACAACAGAGAAACCAAATAAGAAAAAACTTTTTAAATACCACAATTTAATGTTGTGTGAAATAGTTTCGGAAGTCGATGCCTTTGATCCGATCAAACATTTTGAAGGCATTTTTAACATTTTTTGTTTTTTTCTTATTTTTCTATTCTTAGTGACATAAACATTCATTACTACTAACACTGACAGTGAATTCATTACCACTAACCGAACTTACTATACCACTTTTTGCAAAGAATAATTGCATCCGTCAATTCAATATAAGTATGTGAAGAAAATTGGTATGGGATTACTGCGTGAACTTTCTCTACCAAATAAAAAAACAATACCTAATTAAAATGGGTTCATAATCGGAGATGATATCGCGAAACATACAAAATGATACAAAAAACTATACAAAAATAATATACAGTAGATGAAGAAGTGATTCCTTTCCTGCAGTCGGTTATAAAGAAAATAATGTAAGCTGCTCTTAGATATACTTATGTAGGTATTTTCTAACGTTTTTCCTGATAGCACTTTAAAATGAGATTAGACAACGGATTTACCGCTCAGAGATTTGATTAGGTCTTTAGAAATGGGGGTTAGCTGTTTTTTATACTTAGCGCAAGCCTTTCAAATAATCTAGCAGTACAAAAGGATAATAAAACTGTTTAAAAAGCTTTCTAATACTATCGTAGGTACCTAATTTATCCATGATTAATTTTGAATGTAAATATTATTCAAGGTAGCCCAAATTTCTTATTCACTTCCAAGATATTCAATCTCAGTGCTGCGTATTCACTACTTAATTACGCTAACGATCATCTAAAACGGTCAACACAGCCGCCATCTTTATTTTGCTGTCATAAAAATACACATCACAGGCATGCTCCGCTAGAGTTGTGGTCATTAAACTGCATTGAAAAGTTTGTCAAAGTATTCCAATTTCAAATCTCTAGTGTGTAGCCCATTCGATTGAAATTATACTCGATATAATGTAGATCAATTACAAAACTTACGGTATCTATATCGAGTTACGGCATTGGACACCTAATCGATTACTTTCGATCTAGTTTTTATTTATTATCTGTTTTAATTTATTCATCTTGTTACCGGATGTGGTGAAAACTTGTCGTGATGTGATGACATAGGTGCTACGATACTTAATTGTTGATATCAAGTAGTGGCAGCACAAAAAATATGTTGTAATTTTTTTTTTATTGGTGATAAAATTAGATAAATTGGTCCACATTCATAATAGTTTAAGGGGAGCCAGAAACATTGCTATAAAAAAACCCATCAATAGACAGGAGTAATTAATTTGTAAGCAAAGCGACGTGACATCGGTATCACACTCTTTCTTTTATCAAACACGTTTTAATCATGTAATAATTTAGCTGGATGGCAATTGGCATAGAAAAATAGTACTTAATACTTAATACTTAATACTTAATACTTAATACTTAATACTTAATACTTAATACTTAATACTTAATACTTAATACTTAATACTTAATACTTAATACTTAATACTTAATACTTAATACTTAATACTTAATACTTAATACTTAATACTTAATACTTAATACTTAATACTTAATACTTAATACTTAATACTTAATACTTAATACTTAATACTAAATACTTAATACTTAATACTTAATACTTAATACTTAATACTTAATACTTAATACTTAATACTTAATACTTAATATTTAATACTTAATACTTAATACTTAATACTTAATACTTAATACTTAATACTTAATACTTAATACTTAATACTTAATACTTAATACTTAATACTTAATACTTAATACTTAATACTTAATACTTAATACTTAATACTTAATACTTAATACTTAATACTTAATACTTAATACTTAATACTTAATACTTAATACTTAATACTTAATACTTAATACTTAATACTTAATACTTAATACTTAATACTTAATACTTAATACTTAATACTTAATACTTAATACTTAATACTTAATACTTAATACTTAATACTTAATACTTAATACTTAATACTTAATACTTAATACTTAATACTTAATACTTAATACTTAATACTTAATACTTAATACTTAATACTTAATACTTAATACTTAATACTTAATACTTAATACTTAATACTTAATACTTAATACTTAATACTTAATACTTAATACTTAATACTTAATACTTAATACTTAATACTTAATACTTAATACTTAATACTTAATACTTAATACTTAATACTTAATACTTAATACTTAATACTTAATACTTAATACTTAATACTTAATACTTAATACTTAATACTTAATACTTAATACTTAATACTTAATACTTAATACGATCATCATTAGTCGCTGGAGCATGATGTTTAGCTTTGCTGAGGACGTTAATATTTACTATATTTATCGGGTATCCCTAACGAATTTACGGTACGACTCAGAAGTGCCATGGGTAATCAGTGGCTATACGTGTAAGGTCATCTCTATTGAACATTTCGGAAATACAGTTAGCAATACTATCTACGTACCAGGCGCGGTCCCAGGGGGTCATGGGGGTCATGACCCCCCCCAAAAACGTACATAAATGCGCCAAACACGGTAGGTAATTCACGGTATATCACATCGGCATTAATCGGTATCACCCCTCTAAAGTCTTCAGCGGCGGTATGACTCCCCCCGAAATCGTCGGCTGTGAGTGCTGTGACCGCGCCCTGACGATATTTTGCTACACCCATATTCTTATTTGTTTTTTTCCAAAACGTCTTCAACCTCGGCGCAACATGACTAGAACATGATTATTCGATTTTCTTACACTGAGGAACGCGTCAAGTCAAGGTCAAGAAACAACTAAGATAATAGGGGTTAAGCAAGCTTCTCGTAGCTCAAAGTGTATTTATGTCGGGTTGAACGCAGTTAACATTCCACCAATTTACCTAAATGCGTCATATCAATTTTAATAATGGTTGAGTCTTTATTTATCGAGAATCTGAAATCATGCAAAATTAAGATTACGTTGCTGACGCTACCTGCGCGGGCGCTAGTGTCGCAAGTGTTCTGAATTTGTTAACTTGATTTATGCGCATAACCACGCAATGCTCCTTGTAAACTAAATTTGATTAGAGTATTATATTTGTTAACTGAATTAACTAGATTTTAAATATGAGTCGATTACTTATGTTTATACAGGTTGGAAGGTTAGACAGTGGAAATATTTTAAGGGGTCATTGTACTCATCATTATGAACAACTTTTACTATGGGAACAACCCTGAAATCACGAAAAAAAAATCAGCTGTTCCATACATTTTGTTGAGTTATGTGGACATAAATGTATGGAACAGCTGATTAGTTTTTCGCGATTTCAGGGTTGGTCCCATAATAAAAGTTGTTCATAATGATGAGTACAATGACCCCTTAAAATATTTCCACTGTCTAACCTGCCACCCTGTATAGGTATGCTTGTTTTTTTTTCTCTTTCTCCTTTGAATTGACTAAATGTTTTGTATGAAGGTTTTGGTCTTACATACATAATGTATAACCTCACACCTTATTCCCATAAGGATAGGCAGAAACTAAAGAATGCCACGTAGGTACCTACTTACTACGATTCCTACATACTCCGTTTGCTTTATCCACGTTCATAAATGTGTATGTCCTTTTATAGGGCATTCTAGGGCGTCCCCTCCCGAGTCCGACGTTTCCACTCACATTCGCCTTATAAATTCCTTTTAATCGCCTTTCATTCATTCTCTCAACATAATCAATTTAATAATGTATTTGCAAAAGTAACAGGAGGACAGCAGGAGTAGCCTCGGATAAGGCTAGCTGTCATCTTTGTCTGTAAAAAATATGACAAAATCGCATCGTCCCATCATAAAAGCCTTAACACTAAAAAGTTTCCAACCGATACTCATCAACAAAACCGATTGGGAAATCCAAAGACAATCTTGATAAAACAAAAATAAATACGTTCTTAATATCGTCTATGCGTGGAGGTGAAAGGCGGTATTGTTTACCCAGGTCGTGGGGTCAACGCGTGTTGGGTGACTCGCGGATGGAGACACTGCCCATTATTTAGGAAGCCATGATAGACATATAAAATGGCGGCGTGATAAATTGACAGATATATGCGCGGGTAACTGTACTTTCGGCTGTCAAAATAAGAAGTTTTTGATGATGTATGTTGTTAATATTTTGAGATAAATATGCGAAACAATGTTGTTTGAATTCCTATTGTTTGGTGGTGTTAAATAAAATATATGGCTTTTTTATACCTGTATTAACTTTAAAAACATCTTCACCAAAGGTAGGTACATCGTTTTATGCCCGATTCCCATTTTCAACGGTTATTGGTTAAATAAAACTATAAATATTGCATATACTGCTTTCGTAGGTACCTACTACATAGATACTTCATAGATATCTTCGCTATTTTAATGAATGTCTTCATAGTTTTGTAGGAATCCCTTTCATCCTTCCAATTAACGAGAACGAGCGAGAACTTGTAAAATTAAGAACCATTAAATAAACCCATAGTAGAGACCTACTATTTTCCTTTGACTGTACTGATCAAAGCCAAAACTTATCTCAGTTGAAAACAGCACTGCAAATAACATGCAAACAAGCAAAGGAAATCTCTCATTAATCCTAATCTCGATTCGAATATCGATACCCAATCTAATCGAATAGATTTACTGTTACATATCGGATACTCGCCATCAATCAATGGCGGAATGTGTATTAAATGTACGTCTCTATCTGAATGCAATAATAAATCGATTCGAATGTATGTCTCATTAACATACCGAGTGGACTCGCGCAATTATACATTGTTTAGAGCTGTTCTGTTATTAATCATTGACTTGTTATGGTATAACAATATGGTGAAAGTTGAAGGGTATTTGCTTTGATGTTTCGGCAAAAGTACATAAACTGCGGCAGCGGCTGTTGTAAAGGGTGACTAAGTATACAGGTGACTATACTATACAGGGTGACTATACAAGGCGACTATACAGGTGACTACGAATTCACTAGCATTATTACAGTGAGTATGTGTACCTACCTTACAAAAAACCGACCAACTAAAATTATTATTTACCTACTTTGTAGTGGTTTTTTGAAGTCGGTTTTTTACTAAACATACAAAGTAGGTAGTTTGCATTAATTATGACTGCTAAGCGCGAGGTTCCTGGGTTCGATCCCTGGGTCCTGCATTTTTATTGGGATTTTCCAAAAGAAGTTCTTGGTAGAAGCCCTGAGTCTGGCTTTGTGCCCGGTTAATGGCAATAGGCTCGCTTCCTATTACATGGAGATGATAGGTTATACTACTTATTAATAAGTAGGTACTCTGTGGTTAAGGAGAATACTGCTATCCACGATTATAGGAAATTACCATAAAAATGACGACGGGTGATTTGAATAATGATATTTTACTATTCATTCGTATTACACGTTATTTTATTTTACCATTGTCTATCTACTTATTGAGAGTTCAGACACTTTTTTAAAGTTTACTTCGACGTTAATTAATACAATTATATTGGACTTAGTACCTATCTAGATATTCTTAAGTTATAATTAAGTAAGATAAGAAGGTGGTTCTAATTAATTATTTATTTGTACATAAATAATAGGCTTGTGTTTGACTGCCATATAATAACAAATTTTAATAGAACATCAAAATTATACATCATACGATATATAATTTTGATGTTCTATTAAAAAACAGTTTTTAGTAAGCAATATAATGTAAACAGTTTTAAAAACTTGCAAAGCGCTGTGTTCGTGTTCAAATTAAATATGTTATCAAACTACACTATAGGTATTTATTCGTGCTATAGTGATAAATAGATAAAAAAAAGTTAAACGATTGTGTGTTGTAGTAAAAGAACAGCTATTTCGCGATCTCAAAGCAAGTCTTCGGTAGTATAGTGGTAAGTATCCCCGCCTGTCACGCGGGAGACCGGGGTTCGATTCCCCGCCGGAGAGATTATTTTTGCTTTTTAAAATTTTATTCTTATTATTTTTAAAGCATGTTTTCATTACCTGCACCTCGATCACACTGGATAAATCCACGTACGCCAGCGCCAAAGCTTTTGATACACTTCACCAAAAATACTTTATTCTTTACGAACAAAACTTTTGAGCACTAACGTTTTTGTTCACATGTTCATGTCTATCTTTTGGTACATAGAGGTATTTAGGATATCAGTTGAGTTTTAAGTTTGGTTTTGGAAAATTCTTTGGATAAATTAATGCTTGATTACCTAAACTAGGTAGGTAATATTCATTTGGATATTATTACCTACTTTAAAATAATTAAGAAATATATTTGACCGATTTCAAAAAAGGAGGTTTTGTATACGACCCGTTTGTATGTATGTTTCTATAACCGCAGTTTTCTCAAAAATTACTGAACCAATTTTGTTTTATTTTACTATACAATAATCATCATTTAGGTGCCTTGATCAGCGTGCATTTGATTTATTATTTTTAATTCGTCTTATTTTTTGCAAATAGGAACGTAATTAAGAAAATTAATTACAAATTGAATCATTCATCAATTTAATTTAAATCAAGATTAGCGTCGGATTATCATGATAATTATGAATTAGCTGATAGTCGAGTAAAGTCGATTTATTGCCATAATAGTGAAGTGAAAGCGAATGTCAAAAAACCGATATGTAAATGTTCGAGTATCGATAATTACCGGTCCCTTAAAAGGCGGGCGATTCCGGCTACAATCGGTTAGTGATTGCTTTTTAAATTGCTGCCTTGCGCGCGCCGGCTCGATGACCGAATGCCGACTACTGGATGGTTTTTTTTATTTATTACCGAGTGGCGGATTTATGTCGATAGTTTGTCGAATCACGTGCTAGCCTATTAAGTTGAAAACGAGATGCAATCTACACTTAATAGTACATCACAGAAGCCTACATAAACGCTGACGTCAGCAGTCTATGATAGATATAATGTTTTAATAGCTGCTTTAAAGCTGCAATTTATTTTGTTAGGAACCTACATAGATGGGGCGGGAACAAATACTCTTCTTATTCTCCATGTAATAATACACTAGGCTGTGTAGCGGTAAAAAACTAGGCCCCAGCTTTAAAAGTATTTGAACACCTGGTGGTATTAGCCACACAAAAGTCAGTATCATTAAATTGTGTCTAGATAAAAAGTGTGACTAATGATATTTTAATGAAACATATTAATCAATCGGCCGATCGATGATTGCGAAAGTAAAAATAAAAGATAAACAATGCCGCGCTGCCGATACAGTGACTATTGCTAAACGCTCAAAAGTTATTACGGTGAATCTACTCCACTGACGCACTATTAATGAAATATTTTAATTAACCACCAATTTTTTTCTTTCAATATAAGTAATTAATTTCAGTCAATTAAGTTTATCGACTAATTACGTCGATACGCGCTCGTGCCCATCACTAAATTTTAATATCTTTTGCAAATAAAATCGATTAAACCAATTCTGCATGCTGTATAAAATAATTATTGTTTAATAGAGAAACTAGTAGTAGGTAATTGATGAACTTTTTTACTACATAACGAGAAGTTAGTTATGAACCGTCATAATGATTTAGTTTTACTAACTACGGTTACGATTTTTTAATTAACAAACCGATGTTGTAATTAATCTAATGAGAGTTAATAACAATATGATTTGAGATGCTGACTTTGATAGTATTTTATGTTTATATCACAATAATCGATTGGGAATCGGATTTATAATCGATGTATCGGTAAAATCGTAAAGCTCCGTTTACGATCGCGCGCGTCGCGTGCTCGGCACAGACTGCCGGAGGGCGGGCGTTCCGCCCTCGGGGTAACCATGTGCTCTCGACCTTACGATTGATATTCGATTTAAGTGACCCTTTTTAATATTTAACGGTTACTATTTGCACTGTATTAGTCTTCAAGTGAGTTTTAAGCGAGAATTTCTCGCTCCACATCTCGTATTATTCAGGGCTAGAGAAGATTATTAATAAAAGCACTGTAAACTTGATTGAATAATTGGAAATATTTGTATCTAGTAATAGAAAGGAGTATTTTCTTTCTTAAAGGTATTTGACTATTATAAAAAAAAATGTGAATTTAACTTAGTATATTCCTACCTAATTTAAAATGTAACAAACTAATTGAAGTTTATGCATTTTTAATCGACTACATACATATTAAATGTTAAGGCCCATAATTGAAACCACAGGCGCGGATACAGGATTCCGTTCAGGAGGACAATTTTTGTGTGATTCTACCTATCTGCCAGGAAATTCGTTCTATACAAATAAAGTTAAACAATTTTATTTGTCATCCATGATTCAGGAGGGGGGGGGGGGGCAAATGCTCCCATAGCTTCCCCCATGTGTTAGCGCCTGAAACCACATTAGATCTAAAAACTCGAACACATCTCACGCTAACTTAAGCGCAGTGCAAAAACCGATAGTAGTGATCGCCCCACCCTGGGGCCGCTAATTAGTAGGCAGCATTGCGAGCGCGCGATTGGTGATCACTCGAGTGTGTAGCGAACCTTATCTACTTATGTACCGACAATGTTACTTGCCTTACTTAATGGGTTTATTAATGCTAATGCTGTATTTGTTCAGGTTCATGGTAGAAGAATGAGAAGGATTTTATTGACGTTACAATACAGTACTACTACTACTACTATTAGATATCAAATAAATCTGTTCCATATGGAACCAGAATCTTATGGCATAAAAAATCATGATTTTGACATGACAATGCATAGTCACCTTTCAAATAAAGTAGGTATGTAGTATGTACCTATAAGTTGTGTAAAATCCTGAAAATTGCTAGCGCTAGCTAAAACTCTTTAATCCAATTACCACAGTGCTGGTAGCAACAAATAATCTCTACATTTGTTATGTATCAGATTCAGATTCTGTGCGATATTTCAGATATATGAAAAATAAGCGCGTTAAAACAATTTAAATGAAGTGCAGCTGCCCAAGATCTTATTACGAGTTAGGAATACGATGATTAAAGTTTTCGAGAGTTTGTAATGCTTCCAGGATAATTAACTTATCAAAGACACACTAGGCTTATCCAAAATTTTCAAATCATCGATTATTTTTCCATTTTTCAATTGGCAACACCTACGACATTTCCCCTGTACACGGACGGATTTGCAGTCACTTTCGTTAATATCCGCTGAGGACCGCCCTGTCTCCTCGTGCCCTCAGGCTATTTACTACATGCGTACTTATAGCTGGGTTATTGTACCGTATTTTAATACTTGCTGGTTTAGTATGACTAGATTTTAGAACGTTTAGTCTAGTAGGTAAGTTGTTTGGTCCATATGAATTCTTGCCCTACTTATCTATTGGTTTTTTTGTCCTTAATTAGATGAGCTGACAATCTAAATAGTGATGTCAGCTTCTGCTGAAAAGTCGATATATCAGTAAGAATAGGTTTTCCGATTGGCAGTATCTTATATTTATTAGCAATTATAATTCGCTACATTGTGCAAATCCTGCAGATTTTTAATGAAAACCAATATTGGTATCCGTATGAGCGTATCTCTATTCTTTTTTGGACATTGTCATGAATTCATGACGTCTTTGGAAGTGTACTTTTATTATTACTATGATAATGATTTTCTACAGCTTTTTGATTTGAGCTATCAAAAAAGCATGCCCGGATCAAAAGAGTAATTTTATTAAATAAAATGTGTACCATGTACTCGACTATGAGCACGAACACCCAATTACTTCTAAACACAATGAAAATTTCGAACGAATAGAAAAATAATAAAAGTGCATTGTGCTAAAAGTAGTTTTTTGAATAAAGAACGTACGCCGATTGGCTGTATCGCCTCGGGCAAGATGGCGGGGTGCCGAATGTTGCCAGCCTTTCGGCCGGAAATATGGATTCTGTTTGTCTAATGACCTTCCTAATTCGAATTTGTTCTTTCGATTTTCGAATAAAGCGTGTCAAAAGACTGCAAGTGAAAAAAAAAACAACAATGAGCATTGGAAAAATATATTTTAATAACGAAAGTAATGGAGTAGGTACCTTTAAAGCTTTCGTTTTATTAATTGCATTTTTTATCTCGCGCTGTTATTTTTTAATTGATTCTTAGAATCACTATGAATAATGTATGAAGTTGACAGCTTTTGATACATAATAAAATGTATAATTTTGTCGAATGTCCTCCAGGAAAATTAAACTAAAAAGTGACCCGTAAGGAAAAGTTTTTCGGAAAATGGAAATACCTTCTTACATGTTGAAGATATTTTTTACAGTACTTTAATGATCGCAGTTTTTAACGCCTGGATTAGATTTAGAATATAAATATAATTATCAACATCCAAGGCTTAGTCCCCTCTTTGACTGTATCTGAACTCTGCTCCTGTGCTAGTCAATTTGGTTAACCACCAATGTCGTAGAAAGAATCGTATCTACTAGGCAACATTTGACGCGCGACATGATTCACAACATGCAACTTTTGTTTACTAATGTAGTAGCTGGCAACGTCGCGCGTTTTGTCAACGTTGCCAACATGTTGAGCGTCACGGTTGCGAGTCAAATGTTGCCTAGTGGATACGTCGCTTGATACTTAGGCAGTAGCCCTTTGTCGACACCTATGAAGATAGAAGATGGGATTTAAAAATAACTGGCGTAATGTGGGTGTACTACACCTCTACCTAACCCTTCGGGGAATACAGGTGTTATGTATGATAATTACATTTAGGCCCTATTTCACCAAGGTCTGTTAATTGATAAAAAATATCCTATTAAGATTTTTGGCGGTTATCATTTTCACTGTTTTGCATACTGAGACAGTATCACAGTAGATACCTTCCTACGGCAAAATGCTTAACGAGACATTTAGCAACTAACAGAGTTTGGTGAAATTGGCCCTTGATTTCTTAGATTAAACAAAACAGGATAATTATATAACCCGACAACGACCTATATTGCAAATTATGTGATTAAAATACTCATACAGCAAAAGGGCACGATCAAAATAACGCGGTAAATCAACCCGCGAGGAAATAAAGCGCGTTCTCAACAAAATATTTTTCGGTTCACAAAAAAGGTCTTAATTACGAAATTTCGAAAAAGGAACGCAATAAAGAAAGTAAAAAGGCGCGCGGCCAGCACTGGCAACCGTTATGTTCTTGGAAGTGCGTGATTGATTCTGCGCGCCCGCCCATTGTGGTCAGCTGATTCTGTTGGCTGCGTGGGCTAACTGCCTGGCCGACGGAATGTGGCTTAGGCATTAGGAGCAGCGTTAAATTAACACTTTCTTGAGGAATACACGATGAGCAAAATATCTTTGGACCTGTCAAAGACAATAATGATGTCTTTTTTAATGAGATTGGATAGTGGAAGGGTTTATTGTGGAGTAGCTGGCTGCTAAGTTATCGATTGAACAAGCAAACATACTTATTTTGAACTCGGGAAGAATTTTAGTACGCAGTCACAAAGTCTTCCATTTACTCTAGCATGGGCGGAGAGATGATTAAGAGAGATGATGATGACTACTTGAAATCCATGATCATCTAAAGATGAGGTCCATGATGATCTAAAGATTTCTATCCAACACCCAAGTTTACATTGTGGAATGCAATAAAAATAATAAATATATTTACACCCGTACCACAAAAAAGATAAACACGTGTTCAACACGAATGCTACCAAAAATAATACGCACTTGTTTTAGCACTAACTTGTCTAAAAGAAGTGTGTATTATTTTTGGTAGCATTCGCGTTTAATACGTGTTTATCTTTTTTGTGGTAAGGGTGTAAATATTTTTTCGATGAATACTTTAAGGTTTTATTTGTGACTCCATACAATTAATGACATTATTATTTCACTAAAGTTTCCCCAGAGGCAATGGTAGTCAGGATCACACTAATATTATAAATGCGATCGTTAGGATGTGTATAAGTGTAGTAAGTATTTTTTATTCCTTCACGCTGAAACGGCTAGACAGATTTGGGTGAAATTTGACAAAGAGGCAGCCTGGAACCTGGAGACTACTTTTCAAGCACACACGAAGTTGCAGACAACGGCTAGTAATAAAATAAATAAAATTAAATAAAAACTGTGACAAAAAATAAGAGGAAAAAAATATTAATTCAAAAATCGACCTAATCATTGTTTCTAATCTTATTGTGCACAATATTATATTCAAATTAAATCCTAAAAAACTGCGAGTGTCCCAATCAAAGGTTTATACGGCAAATTAATTCTACATACGATAAAATCTCTTATGACCTTTACTTCGATGGCAATAAAGATGAAATTGCATGTGACATCCAGTTTTCTGATTGTAATCTATCTCGGTTTGTGTATTGAGTAATGTTGACAAGCAGGCTGATTTGGGAGCAACTTTCTATAAGTATAAACAAGTATGGCTTGTATGTATGTATGTGTATGTGGAATACGTAACGACTGTCGAAATTTGTATGAGGTGCCAGTGTGCCACCACGGAGAGTACAGACGTAGGATAATTTAATTTGTGATAAAGTTGTATGCTTAATAAAAACTTAAACATACCTACTTAAAAACTTATAAGTACTTACCTACATATCTCCTTAAAATTAAGTTGCTCTATCTCGACCTTATCTCAACTCAAATACTCTTTATATTTTTATTCGTAATCTCAGATACACTAAATATTTGCTTAAATAAATATGAAAATAATAAAAAAAATATACACATAGGCGTCGCACAGTGGTCTGGGTTAAAAAATCATGAGCAGTCGATCGAAAGACGTAATTTCTATTCGGAAAAAATTTGGGAAACTCATCGACTTTTCTTTCATTGTACAGTTTTAAACGACGTAGTTCCAAAGCACAGAATACCTAATCAAAGCGACTATCAATTGACTACATCGACATACCTACAAAAAAGATTTCCTATCCCGTGCTCAGTTTAATCCACAACCATTTCCTACCCTCAACATTCACATAATGTTCTGAAGTCCAAAGTTTTCATAAAAAAAGTCCCAACATTTACGCCACAGCACTGCTGGTGCCAATTAAATGATAAAACTGGTGTGACAAACCAACCGACAAACAATACGTTGCGATTAGATTTACAGCTTTTGATTTATACATATGAGACGATAAAATTGGGAGTTGTGCAATGAGAGTTACGTCATTGATCAGTTGTGTAGGGTTGTCAGAACTCCTGGCGTAAATTCCGGGACAAAAATACAAAACCAAAAAAAATAGTGTAAGTATAACGATTATTTCATTGTTTTCTTTAATTAATTGACGTAAGTATTATATTCGAGAGCAGGACAGTGCATAAGTGTATTATCGTTGCACTTTGACTGTAATTGACCTCTTGACTTGCGCGCTACGCGGCGCGCGATATTTATATTTAATAAAAACCGTTGCGAGGCGAAAGTCCTACTTTTGTAGAGATTTAAAAATATTGAGACAGTAGTTTTTAAGCTTTTGCGAATTGTACACAATCATGTTTTTCAACTAGATCGGGACTTTACGCGCACAGAACATAATGGAAATAACAGTCAAGTTACTCAAAATACCGTTATTTTGATTATGTTCTGTGCATGTAAAGTCCCGATCTAGTTGAAAAATCCGTGACATTATGGAAATTCCGAGACCGAAAAATCCGTGACATTATGGAAATTCCGAGACCCGAGACATAATACTCGCATTCCGGGACAATTTCAGTGGGTCAAACCTAGACTTGTGGAAGAAACTAGAAGTTATTTTTTTTTTTTTTAACGTTGCCCCACACTAGGATTTCTCCTGTATCGTGGGTGCGTTTACAAACACAAATTTCACATACACAAATAGCCAGACCTATGTGCAATGCAGGAATCGAATCCGCGACACGTTGCGCAGCAGCCAATCTCTCAGCCACTGCGACAACCGTGCGGTCGAATTGATATAATAATATTTATTTTAATGAATAAATGATTGTGGAGTCTATTGTAATACGTCATCTTATAGGCGGTTTAACTGTAAAATATTTCCATGACTCACTGAACACCTGTCGGTGTGTTCAGAGCGAATATAGAAAGCGTTAAATAGTTTTTTAGCGACATTTTCCTTAACCGTATAAGCACTATGTGCATTTATTGTGGACTTATGTAACTCTTTAATTTGTTACAGTTTTTTTACATTATATAACTCTGTGTTTCATTGCTTGTGAGCAAAATCTTTTGCTGTAAGTCCTTTTAAGGGGGATGCGCTCAGGTAGTGCAGTGATAGCCTAGTGGATTAACCATGTGCCTCCCACGGCGAATGGTTCGAGTTCGATCCCGAGGCACGCACCGCTGACTTTTCGAAGTCATGTGCGTATTAGAAATTAATTATGACTTGCTTTAACGGAGAAGGAAAACATCGTGAGGAAACCGGCATGTCCTAGAACCAAAAATTCGAAGACATGTGACGTCCACCAACCCGCACTGGGCCCGCGTGGTGGACTACGGCCCCACTCCCTATCACAGAGAGGAGGCCTGTGTCCCAGCAGTGGGAACATTATAGGCCGATAATGCTATGCTATGCTATGCGCTCAGGTAGGTAGCCCGAAATTCAAATATTCTTACGTTTTTTGCGGTTTGTAGCTCAGCATCCTGATTTTATGTATAGATTTAGCATCCCCAAATAACACAAGCACTAATCAGTCTAATATGTTGTTTCCACTGATGGGACTGTGAGAAAGAGTGCCTGTGTAGTACCTAATCTACCACGCGGGCCTAGTGCGAGTTGGTGGATATCACCTGTCCCAGTTTTTTTTGTTTCTAGGGCATGTCTGTTTCCTCACGAAGTTTTCCTTCACCTTTAACATCCCAAATTAAAGTTTAATGATCAAATTAAACATAAACGACACAATTACGAAATAACAGCATCTTGCTAATGATTGCCCGTTTTATCCGGTTATTGCCAAAAGTTTGCAACAGAGCAACTTGTTTTAGCCAAGAGGAAACATTAGCGTGTAATTATAATAAATGTTTTCTTAGAAAATTGACAAACTAGACCAACAAGTTGATGTGAAATCGTTAATCTGTGACAGTTTTGATGGACAGTTATTTACCTAGATTGAATTAATTATTTTTTTGGCAATTGGACTATTTATAGTCGCAAAATGCTGCAATAAAACCATTTCAATATTTTTGTATGGATTTTTTTAATGTCACTACTTAGGTAATTATAAACCAGATAAGTGTCGCAATATTTTCACGACTACTATACAGGGTGGCAGGTTAGACAGTGGAAATATTTTAAGGGGTCATTGTACTCATCATTATGAACATCTTTTACTATGGGACCAACCCTGAAAGCGCGAAAAAAAATCAGTTGTTCCATACATTTTGTTGAGTTATGTGAACATAAATGTATGGATCAGCTGATTTTTTTTTCGCGATTTCCAGGTTGGTCCCATAGTAAAAGTTGTTCATAATGATGAGTACATTGACCCCTTAAAATATTTCCACTGTCTAACCTGCCACCCTGTATAAATAACACGGCGCAATATGTAGGTATTTACGAATAAGTATTAACAATCCTTCAGGTAAATAAATAGGTACTTTTAATCCAGCCGTGTTAAATACTGTGTACAGTGCCCGAATACTGAAACGCTAGTTTTTCAAACGAGTTAAAACCAGGAATAAGATGTGTGTTCAAATAAAACCAGCCTTGTTTCGCTGTGAGAGAGCTAAAGAAGATTTAGGCCCGTATTCCAGAACGATACTTCCGCACCGATCTCTGCTTGAGCACAGATTTCAACCAATCAAATGGCTTTAAATGTATGCTCAAGCAGAGATCTGTGCTCGAGCATCGTTCTGTAATACGGGCCGTAGAGCACCATTCCTTTTTCACGCCGAAACAATGCTAATTTTAACACTTCATAATACGGCCCCTGTTCTTTAAACTGGCTGTTGTCATAATACGGCCCCATCGGCCTTCAACATGTTTGAAAAACTGGCGTTTCAGTATTCGGGCAATAGACTTTTTTAGTAGGTACGATAAATAAATATGGACACACCATGCAGTATTTGCGCAAGCCAAGGCGGGTACTCTTAACTTCGTTAGATATATGCATAAAGAACAATGACGTTTCACTGAATAGTATAATATTGAATGCAGATGAGACTAAATGATCTAGGATCATCAGTTCAAACTATTGCATTAAATCTACATGCGAAAAAGAAATATCGAATCGATTGATTAATCGATATGACAGAGCAACTAGTTCGTAATGAAATAAACCTATTGCATTCTAGACACCGAGACGTTGCGTGGGCGGAACATAAATTATTAATCGGGCAACACTTGAGCGATAGTCGCACAACGATTACTTTTTATAATAATACATATGATGTCTAGAACGTAAATAATATTTTAAATTATTTATTTGGTAGGATGCTTTGTAACGGAAAAGTACCTAAAGGCTAAGATGTCATAGTAGAAGAGGTAAAGAGTAGGTTAACTCCGTACGATCATATTATGCGGTGACATCCAGCAATCGCTTATATTTTGCTTTCACAACAAGCCCATTGCCCCTTATGTTTAAAAAGTTCGTTTGCCTGACAACTAGATTTACGCAATGTACTTATATAAAAATAACAACGATTGTCAAAGCCTGCAGGTTATTCCGTAAAACGTCGCTATCGAAATCACTAAAATCTCTTTTTGAGCGTCAATTTGTCAGTGCCAGTGTCAAAACTAAGTTATGTACTTTCTATTTTGCTAGCTAAAACAAAAACATTTGTAATTATCTCGAAAATAGCTTAACTTGGTATTTAGTGGGTGAGATTCGGTAGTAGATAATATCATCATTTCCTGTGCTATCTCACCTGCCAGTTCTCATAAAAAATACATTACAGCCTCCAAGCAGGTTCTAATAACTTAATGTATTTGTTAGCGGTTATCACATATTATCTAAAAACAATAAATAAAAACGCGACCGTTGCTGACGATGGCGCGCGAAGATCCCAATCGTATGACAGAATGACGTTTGAGTGACAGCTGTCATTCTATTTAGTAGCAGTTTATATTTAACCTGTTTAGTTAGACTGTTTTGCGTTACTTTGAAAAACTTTTGAAGAGAATTTTTTGAAGTTTGGAAAGGACATAAAGCCGCTGGCCGTTTTTTGTTTGTGTGCGGTTCTGGATTTGTGTTAGTGTGCGTGACTAGGGAAGAGTTGACGCTTCAAAGCCACCAATCACACCGCAATGTTTTGATACAGTGACGTCACATTACAGTGACGTCACTGTATCACTGTCAATGCGAAATGACAGCCTTCACACAGTATACATGTTACTGTAAAAGCCCGAACTTAAGTAAATCTTAAGATTTACCAGTAAAACCTAAGATTTACCAACCCTTAATGGTAAAAGTCTGAATTGTTCTGTGATCATCATTCATTTCGGACTTTTACCACCACACACTCGGTAAATCTTAGGATTTACCTCAGAGACACGGTAAATGTTGAAAAGAGATAATAAGTTGTGACAGAACTGAATTGGGCAGCCCCGACTCCACGTGATCTTGTCTGCCCTACCCCTAGAGTGTTTGTTACGCAAGGGCGGAGGGGCTGCACTTCACGCAGCGCCGGAGACGTGTAAAATGCAAGTGGCACCGAAAACGAGGATGTAACTCGCAAAATATTAGTTTCCGCAGCCCCAAAACTAACATTTACCAACCGTCATTGGTAAAACCTAAGATGTACCAAACTCTAATGGTAACAGCCCGAAAAATTATCTCCTTTTTATTAAATCCTTACATTTACCAACTCATGTTGGTAAATCCTAAGATTTACCGGTAAAACCTAGGAACCACTATTCGGGCTTTTACAGCAACATACATACACGGTTAAACTACCTCCAGATATTCTTCCTCCAAGCTTCAGAATCTTCATATTCCGGTATAGTTATGGCTTATGTTATTTGAGTCTTTCCATACATTTGTATTTCTATTTTTTGGCTGGCAAAAAAGTATAATAAATTAGTTCGTTTTCGTAGGGAGATTGGATATGTGAGAGATTTCTCAGTGATCTAATAGTCCATGCAACGATTTACAAAATTAAATCCCAAAATCTGCCAAGTCATGTCCAATCTATTTTTTCGCAAAAAGGATTGCAGTTCTTCAATTAGCCTTAATTTCCTAGTTCTTAATATCGAAATAAAAGGTGTAATGTTTACGAATACGGCAAAAACTCAACTACCCAATTAAGCTTACAGTAAACACAATTTAATTCGCATATACAAGATTTGCGGTTTTTTCTTTTTTGGCAACACTGAACATTACCTGCCGGACCTAACTGAACTTTCAAGCAGAACTAAGTATCTGTTTCTAGGAACTCTGACTTGCCTAATCATCGCAATTACCACTACTACGTGTTACCAATATGTTGGAGTCAATGTTGGTCACACGTTGCGTCGATCGTTTTATTTTGGCAAAATCGAAACTATCACTAACACTGGTATGGCATGGCAACCCTGAATTATTTAAATGATAGAAAGTTAATATTATCGGAAAAATTTAAAGCCGAAGTCTGAACTAAAGCTAAGAATATCAAGACTATCCCGTGAAAGCTTCTATAATTCAAGAGAGATCACAATGATCAAAGGCTTTTTTTTAATTGAAATAGTTCTGAAAATTAATCACTGATCTGATTTTATCAGACGTTATGATTAATTTTAAAATTAATTCTTTATTTA
The DNA here is from genome assembly GCA_948465475.1 of Thalpophila matura. Lineage (NCBI taxonomy): Eukaryota > Metazoa > Arthropoda > Insecta > Lepidoptera > Noctuidae > Thalpophila > Thalpophila matura. Next base: position 5,491,493 of record OX419198.1, on the reverse strand, counting down.
TTATAGTATACAGACTATGATAATATACATCATTCTAAAGCCTGACGTTCATTAGGTCGCTGCATCGAGCCGAATCGAATCGCAATAGTTCGCCTCCTTTATTTACTATGAAACGATACACCCAGGTGATTCAGCTCAGCGTAATTTACTTAGGAAATTATGATGATGACGAGTGAGCGATTTGATTCAGCGACCATTATAGACGTGCAATACGTAATTATCCAAAAAACTTTGTTGACTTCGATCCGTGTTAATTGTAAAGTCTTAATTATGGTCATAATGAGTATCGAAAACAAATAGTACTTAGTTTATCAGTTGTGAAACTACAAGCCAGAGGTGCGCGCGTGGGTGTCAAACAACAGATACTTACAAGTAAGAACCAGTGGTGCTAGGTCTGTGCTAAAATGACCGGTTGTTTTGTTAGCAACATCGGTGAGGTGTCAACAAGGCATCATTTGTAACGTGTAAAATAGTTGGAGTGATGGTTTGGGACTTTGGGTTCAAATCGCATCTATGGAGACTTAAAGGCATTCATATTATATTCAAGACTATTAAAAATTAAGTCTAAATGTACTGAATTCTTTATTTGTTTACCTCGAAGGTCTAGTGCTCGCAAGCGTGAATGAGCGTCGGGTCCCGGATTCAATTCCCGTTCGTGCAAAGTGTGACTAGATTTTTCCAATAAGAAATTCCCAGTAGCAGCGCGGAGTTTGGATTTAAGCCTAGTTAAAGGCAATGGGCTCGCCCTCTATTAGATGGGAAACATAATTGGTGCATGCACCTCTGCGCTCTTCAAGGAAGCAAATGTAATTATTTTTGTAAAAAAAACTCTTCACATGTTTTTATAAGTACTAAAGCAATGGGCGCACCCATACACCCACGCACTAATTCTTATGCTCACACATTCACTATATTCCTAAGTGCATTAACATACATTCACCCTCAGATCATAGAAACAAGGGAGATGTGCCAAGGCGCTATTGAGCTTGGCGCTTTCATACGGTCACATTGACCGTATATAAAAAGTACACGCTGGCGACGAACCGAACACGATCGATGATATAAATACAGTGTTTTAGTTTAGTGCTAGTGTTGAGTAACGATTAACAGTGTTAGATTGAGGGTGTGCGGAATTTTTAATGTGTGGGAGATCTTTTTATTTACAAGGAGCGCTTGTAATTGTGTCGAAAAATGTTCAAAAAGTGGCGACAGTTGTTCCCGTACTAATTTGCTATGATGGCATATCTCCTTGTTTCTATGATCTGAGCATTCACCAATATTAGAAGACGTAAACAAAAAAACCAAATACATTGTCAGTGTAACTAGACGCAACAAAAACGGATCCAGACGCACCGTCTATCAAGTGGTCTAGACCGTAATGATGTCATTATCCTAATATATGCGATATTCTATTCATTATAATATATGATACGGTACGAATTCTGTTTTTGTTGGCACTCGTTATCTAATTAATAAGGCTGGAGAATTAGAGATAATAAATTAATTGTTAAATATATTAAAATAATGACTTATGTACTTGGTCTAAAGCAGGGGTCGCCAAATGGCGGACCGCGGTCCGCATCCGGACCGCCGACCCATTTTGTGCGGACCACGAGAACTCAGCAACTTTCACTGCAGAGTTAAAAACAAGAGTTAAAAAAACTAAAACCCAACTACGAAAAAAAACCAACTGAAATGCATAAAATAAGAAAATATTCAACACATCGGTACAGTGGTGTCCAAGTTATAGCCGTAGTCGCATGACCTGCAGTGCGATTCTGTAACCATCTCACCGTGAAAACTTAGGTGAAGTGAGCGTGGAGTGAGCTGTCAATAGTGTCAATTCCTATCAAAAACAAACTACGGCTATAACCTGGACACCACTGTACCGATGTGTTGAATATGTTCTTATTTTATGATTTTCAGTTGGTTTTTTGCCGTAGTTGGGTTTTAGTTTTTTTAACTCTTGTTTTATTTGACACTTTTTTGGTGGCTTGGGCCAATCACTGCATTTACTTTCAGACTGTAAGTGTCGCAGTCTTAATCAACGAGATGGCGCTAGTTAGTAGCAAGAAAGTCACAGATCGTACACTTTTCAGTGTTTGCTATTATTGGATTTCTTGTAACACCATTTACTTCACGATACTCTTTGGATCAAGACGAATTCAAGGACACCTCATTTGTTAAAATCGGGTTAACTTTATTTTTTTTGGTCCTATTTTTTACGTTTTGTCGGCCATCTTGATTATTGTTTTTTCAAAAAAACATAGCCTATGATACTAATGTAAATACGAATCAACCGATGCCTCATTTGTCAAAATCTGACCAGTAGTTTTTGAGCTAAGATCGAACATCCATACATAGACACATACATACATACATAGGCTGTTAAACCCTTCCTTTTTCGTAGTCGAAAAATACCTTTGTTATTTCCGTAATTACATTTGTTATTTTTTTTTTTATAAAATGTGGTGCGGACCGCGATGGTCATTTCATTTCTTAAAACGGATCCCGAGCGAAACTAATTAGTGACCCCTGAGGCCCTAGACAAGTTACTTTTCTGTTAGCATTAGCGTCAAACGCTACGGATAAAATGTATGGAAATGACATTTGTGAGTCACGTGACTTTTCCGCAGGTAATGTCATTGCCATACATTGTGTGCATATCGTTTGGCGTGAACGCTAACAGAAAAGCAACTTGTTTAGAGCCTCTGGTCTAAAGGATATCAAAAACTAGCTGTGATCGTGGCTCCGCTTGCATGTATAATACTCCAGATTCTAAGCTACCTTTAGGTAAAAAGTGCCAAACAACCAAAGCTAGATATCAGAGAAAGAAGAATTAAGAAAAAGCTAATAGAAAAGAAAACGTGTGAAGCTCTAATTATACGCTTATTTTCATCGTTTAAAATTAGGTACCTAATAATACCCTTAAAACCTCAGATCGTAGAAACAAGAGAGATGTGCCAAGGCACTATTGAGCTTGATGCTTTGACGAAGTTGCCGAGACGGACCGAACGCGGTCGATGATTTATATTTTATACAGGGTGGCAGGTTAGACAGTGGAATTATTTTAAGGGGTCATTGTACTCATCATTATGAACAACTTTTACTATGGGACCAACCCTAAAATCGCGAAAAAAAAATCAGCTGTTCCATACATTTATGTTCACAAAACTCAACAAAATATATGGGACAGCTGATTTTTTTTTGGCGATTTCCGGTTTGGTCCCATAGTAAAAGTTGTTCATAATGATGAGTACAATGACCGCTTTAAATATTTCCACTGTCTTACCTGCCACCCTGTATACAGTGTTTAAGTTTAGTATGAGTGACGAGTGATGAATAGCAGTGTTAGGGGTGTGCGGCATTTTTAACGTGTGGGAGATCTCTATGTTTACAAAGGGCCATTTCTAGTTGTGATGCACACTCCTTTAAAAGTGGCGACAGCGGTTTCCTTACTGATTTGCTATGATAACATAAACTTGTTAAAAGAGATCTTGAATACCACTTAATAAAGAAGAAGCAAACATTTAGTCAGTCAGTTCAGTCTTCTGCAATTTCTGTCAACTTTTTACATTGTATATTACCTTTCCAATTAGCAGAGCGCACCATAGTGCAGCATTACTCTGTACGAAATTAACATATGCTAGCTTAACCTATCGTCTCCCCGCAACAATTTGTGTCCTCTCTGAGACAAAAGGAGGTGAGATTGCGGAATAACTTGATTTAGACGCATTATTATTTTTTTGAAAATATCAATTAAAAGCTACTTATTTCTCCAAAATAACTGTCTTCCCCAAAACCAAATCATGCTCCTATGTTTTTTTTTTTTTAATATGCACATACTTTTTCACATTGTTTTGATGAAAATTGAAGGAGTACCTAATATGTAAAGTGGTAAAAATTGAGGTGAAATTATGTTTTAATATGTTTCTTGTTATTATTATAAGAAAAAGAAAGAAATCACATCATTTTGCTCATATCTTGAAGATTTATAATTTTTTTTATTACAATGTAGTTGCTATATTCAACGAAAAATCTTGCTACAAAGTTAAGTTTCACATTCGGGAAGTGGGGCCCTAAAAACAACACCAACGTATGTAAATCCCACACCCCGGAACCCGGAACCGACCAGTCTCTCCATCAATTCACCATTAAACACCACAGCATTTCAACGCGACATATCAATCGGTACCACTTGGGCACAAGGCTCATTGTATTCTGGTTTCGTGAAGCAAAAAGTGTACCGGCTACCCTGACACATTTACTCGTGGTAAAGGTTAAAGAACTCAGAATGCTACTATAAACAATATATCAATTCAGATGTGTGCTCGAAATGGATGGTATTTTAGCGTATTGGCTTTTATTGGTACTGTAGTTCGCACTTTTGCGTCTAATTCGATTCGAGATGGTGAAGGTGCTAATTTTGAATGTTTAGATAATAAACTATTTAGAATTCTGAAACAGCTAAAAATTAATTAAGAAGATGTACTTTTGCTATAATGACAGCTGTGGGAAGCCATAGGTTTTGAAATGAAGCTGCGCTAATATCCTACCTAAAACGTTTTTGAAATGGACTAAAAATTATATAATAATTTCTAAAATTGAAATGAAAAACGTTGGGCACACCTTTCTATTAATTATCTATTGCATACGCCCCACGTTTTTCATTTTATTGGAAATTATTTTATACTTTTTAGTCCGTTTTAAAAATCTTGTTTCCAAAAAAAAAAAAATTAAAGATATATATTAGATAGTTATTATATTTTTTTGTCCACATTATTGCATTATCATCCAAGTTACATAACGTGTGCCTATACCAAACTTCTGCTTAGTCCGATGCCAGCAAGTGCTTGAAAAATGAATTGCAAAAATTTGTATCGAACAGACAGACAAGAAACCGAGTTAATAAAATAAAGCGGTGGTAAAAAAATCCCTCCTTAGTGTACCCATAGGGTACTTAAGAAAGGTTTCCTCCACAAATCTCTAGGTCTACCAGTAGGCTGTGCATCTGTCAATTAGTTACGGTACTGTTTTATAGGTATGGATTAACGGTTTGGTCTACAGAGGAAAGGGGCCGTCCATTAATCACGTGAGCCTCAAAAGGGGGGGGGAGGGGGTGCGGAAAAAATCACGAAATATCACAAGGGGAGAGGGGGGGTGTAGTGAGATATCACGTGTATTTATTTTTGCGTAGAACTGGCTCCGACGGCATCACCAATAAAGTGATTAAATTATTCCCCGTCCAGCTCATACTGCTAATGACCGCCATCTTCAATGGTGCATTAAGCAATAATATATTCCCACAAGCGTGGAAAGACGCCATAGTTATAGGCATCCATAAACCCGGTAAGCCCAAATCCGAACCCTCTAGCTATCGCCCCATTAGCCTCCTCAAGGTTTTCGGGAAGATCTACGAGAGGCTAATTTACAAAAGACTCAAGGATTACGTAGAATCCAAGAGTCTCCTTCCTGACGAGCAGTTTGGATTTCGACCCAGACACTCTTGTATTCATCAAGTCCACCGTATTGTTGAACATGTAAGCCACGGCTTCACATATGGAACGATGACGGGCATAGTATTTTTCGATGTGGCAAAAGCCTTCGACAAAGTCTGGCCGTTGTGCCAGACTTTGTCGAAGGCTTTTGCCACATCGAAAAATACTATGCCCGTCATCGTTCCATATGTGAAGCCGTGGCTTACATGTGTGCTTATTGTACAAGCTGTACGAACTAGGAGTGCCAGATCGTCTCGTGCACATCATCCGAGACTTTTTGTCGAATCGCACCTTCCGCTATCGCATCGAGGGAGGAGCTCTCTCCTCCCCTCATCCCATAAAAGCCGGAGTCCCTCAAGGCTCCGTGCTGTCCCCCCTCCTGTTCACGCTGTACACAAGCGACATTCCCAAAAAGGGAAAGGCCCAGTTGGCTTTATTTGCTGACGACACGGCCATCTATTACTCAGGCATCAGCCCCAATAGCATAGCCCGAAATCTACAGACCGCGGTCAACGCCCTAGGCGATTGGTTTCGGAAATGGAGAATCGAAGTAAACCCCGATAAGAGCCAGGCGGTTTTGTTTTCCAAACCGCGCACTCCTCCTGATAACCCCTCCCCGATCACCATGTTCGGCAAGCCGATCCCTTGGGATAAGCAAGCCAAATACCTGGGCATCATCCTCGATAGGAGACTGAACTTTATCGAGCACATAAGGACGGTCCGCTCTCGCGCCGCCTTCGCTCTCGGTCGCCTCCACTCCATCCTAAATGCACGTAGCAAGTTGGCACTTAAGTACAAAGTGCGCACTTACGTGACTTGCATACGCCCCATCATGACCTATGCTGGCGCTGTGTTCGCACACGTCAAGGCATCTCGAATCCATAGGATGCAAATCATTCAAAACAGGTTCATGCGAAAGGCCACGGGTGCTCCCTGGTACGTTCGTAATGATCGCCTGCACTTAGATTTAAAACTGCCCACCATCCAGCAGTGCTTGAAACGCGCCTCCAAGCGCTTCTTTGACTCTGCCCCGAACCACCCGAATCCTCTGGTGGTATCGGCCGCCCGATACACCCCCTCTCAGATTAGCAAAATTCGCCGCCCGAGGCATGCTTTAAATACTCCCGATGATGCTATCACCTTACTGCAAGAGAGCAGCAGGGAGACCAGCACTCTGCATAGGTACAAACACAGACCGGCGCCATTCCGACCTCGCCGACGAGGCCCGTCGCGACGTCCCCATCATGACCCGAGTCCGCGCTGAGCCTGTAGATTTAAATATGTCCCTAAATCATATTAATCCGATCCAGCTAGTAGCCCCTCCCTCTAGTTGTCCTCCCCCCAGCGACGCCCTAAGCCGAGGTCCGTACCCCAGTAGGGGGTGCCCTTAGCGTGTGGTCGCTTAGTTTGTAGTTTTTATTTAGTTTTAAGCCTGGCTGGAGGCATTTGTAAGTCCTCACCAGATGACCGGTTAAGCAGTGACGGCTGTTAGAAGCCAACTGCGAGAGGCCCTTCAAAAAAAAAAAAAAAAAAATTGCGTAGAACGTGCGATTTCTAAACCGTTTTTTTTTGTTGTATTTAAAGATAATATTCTGAAAAAAATTAAGATAATTTGTATCAAAAAAATACAAGTGATCTTGGGTAGGGGGGGAGGGGTTAGTTCAAAACCTCACCACGTATCACCAGGGGGGAGGGGGGTCAAAAAGTTGATAAAAAAGCATGACGTGATTAATGGACGGCCCCTAAAGTACTAATGAATGTGAAATTAGCTATATGTCTGAGCATCCTGTTATACAAAAGCTAATTAATTGCTACGTCTATGTCAATAAAGGAGCAATTAATTTGTATCCTGGTTAGCAATCGTAATTGCTTATCTTTATAACGCCCATTCTTCCCGAAAAACTTGAAACTTTGTAGCAAGATTTTCGTTGATTACAACTGTATGAAATAAAAAAAATGGTAGGTACCTATAATTATAAATCTTTAAGAAATGAGCCATGAAGTGGTTTTTTTCTTTTTTTAACCGATTTCCAAAAATGGAGGATGTTCTTATTTCATCATTTTTTATGTATGTTCAGCGATAATCATTTACCACATGGACTGATTCCGAAGATTCTTTTTTATTGCAAAGATAGTCCCATTTAGATTTGCTGATGATTATTGATGATGAATAGGGGATGAAATTTCATATTGGACTCCTGTTTAAGATAGTTTAAGATGACCATGATAAGGTGATGATGATGATTATTTGTAATGATTTGATTTAAAAGAGTAACCATGGAGTTTCTTGCCCGTTCTTCTCCATAGGAATCTACGCTTTGGAACGGGCATCTAGCTTTATCATGATGACTAACTGACAGACTCCTTGACAATTCAAAAGTACCTGTAATTGGTCTAATTGAAATAAATGCTTTGACTTTGACTTAGACCAACAAAAAAAAACACAAGCAAGAGCTCCTCGTTGATGTCTTTTTAACCAACTTTATTTCCTTTATTAAATAACTATTAATTAATAAAGTTGGTACAAAAGACATCAACGAATTACTTACATATTTTATGAGAGTTTTGTTTCTAGCGTTAGCAAGTTTACACTCTAAGCTGACGGCATAAAACAGCTATTACCTCGCTAACTGTTTATAAAGCCTGCACGTATAATTGGCAGGTATAATACCTCATAATACCTCAATTTGCTAATAGTTTATATGCCCCATAACCTTAGGTTAGCGGCCATACGACCTAGTTGAAAACCACCTTTGACTTGGTCAGATTGGCTTTTGACTTTTGATTGCTAAGCTTCACAGCACAGACAAGTAGATATTTGGCATAGATTTTATCTATTGTTGGTGGATTTATTTTTTTAAGCCATAAAGGCGGGATTACAGTTTGCCACTTGCCACCAGCGTCTACAAATATTTGGCAAAAAAACACCCGCAAGCTTTCATGAGTTTGTATTATTTTTGCCGATAAGTGATATTGACTTTTGTCGTTGACTGTACCTACCCATATAATAAGACTCCTGTCCTCAGGGCTTAAGCTATATCCATACCTTAAGTAATTATGTCACTCAAAATAGTAAAATAAAAACAACTTTTCAAGGCGGTTTAACTTTTTTTAAGTTTTTTTTATTTCTATTTTGAGTGACATAAACACTCGCGATTACAGTGATAGCGACACTTTTTGCTGTGACTTAATACATCGTGAACATAGGTGAAGTTAATTAAATACCGTTTATGGAACCTGGTTAAAAAACTACTCAACCAAAGATAATAAAATATGGGATCACCGCTCACTGCGCGAGCTTTCTCTAGCAAATGAAAAACGAATCATTAAAATGACTTCATAATCGGCAAAGATATCGTGTAACATAGGTACAAAAATCTCCTCCTTTTTTTAAGTCGGTTAATAAAAATACCAAAGCAATGAGGCGTTATCTAATGGCTGGTCAGAGTGTACTTAATATATCAACTGCCTTTGCTAAGATGGTAGCTGATATCAAATAAGCTAAGAAAAAGCACAGTATCAACTACTGAAGCTAATAAAAAAATTACCGTTGAATTGAGAACCTCCTTCTTTTTAGAAATCGGTTAATAAAGATGGCAAAATAAAATGGCGTAGTGGTCACAAATGTAATATATCGACCTCTGCTAAGATATAAGATAGTGGCTGATATCTAAGGCTAAGAAAAAGTACAATACTAACTGAAGCTATTAAGGTTGTTACATTCTTACATCTACATTTTATTTAATAAACCTTACGACACGTGCTAAGGTCGGGCGTGCCAGCACGTGTCTTGTTTACAGGTGGAGGCAAGTGCATCAGAGTGCTGTTATAATAATGTTTTGTGTTTGCCGCGGGCCGGAGGGATTGCCACAAAAAAAGGCGCGACGAGTGTCTATCTCCTTTATGGTCAGGCTTCAAATGATGCTGACATAAATGGTTTTATGGCGTGAAATTGATTAACAGTTGATGTTTTTGTCTGTCGCGACTGGTAAGGCATATAAAACTTTTTACGGTACTTTTTCTATGATCGGATGATTGGTTTCATGTATGATTTTGTTTTATGTTCTTCCTATGGGTTGACATTAAAAACCATAAAGTTTTACCGTAGAACGATGGCTTCCTGATGACAGGTTCCGTTAACACAGGGCGATATTTTTTGCAATCAAAACTATGGCCAATATAGAAGTACCAATAAGAACTGTTATAAAAATTATAAGCACACAGAAAGATGCTCCTAGCGATTAACTAGAAATATATTTTTATTTGTACATGCATTTTGTATTTTAAATTATGTTGATATGATACACCATCATCATCTGCCTAGCCTTTTCCCAAATTATATTGGGGTCGGCTTCCAGTCTAACTACACACATCAAAAGTGTCTAGGGATCAAGCATTTTTATGCGGATTTCTTGAGATTGAGATGTGGCTTTGTAATAAATTTATGATTTTATAAATTTATATGGATCCTTTTTGGTGCATTTCATAATTTGAATCAGGAACTCTCAATCAAATTCGAGTAAAAGATGAAAATAAGCTGTCAATATTTTCCCTATAAAAACATACAACGCATTGAAGACATTATTAGTGCTACTGTTTCCCTACTACTGATTAAAACCAACGTTATTATGGAGCGGCGACGTCATTTAAGCAGGGAAGAAATGCTCAGAGCCGTGGGAATGATAGAAGCTGGTTCCCGGCAACGTACTGTAGCTTTAGCTCTGAATACAAGTCAGAGTGTTATCAGTCGACTTTGGACACGTTACCGAAGCACTGGTACCGTGGCTGAGCGCCATGGAGGACGGTATCGCTGCACCACACGGAGACAAGACCGATACATTCAAATCTTAACTCGAAGAGCTCCAACAATAACCGCCATGATGTTAGCCGTGAGGCTTCATCACTCTTCAGGGAACTTAATTAGCGACCAAACAGTCAGAAACCGCTTGCATGAAGTGAACCTTCATTCCCGAAGACCGCTACGGGTACCACCTATAGCAATGCACAATCGTAGGATTCGATATCAATGGGCTCTTGAACACAGAAATTGGGCAGAAGAACAATGGCGTTTCGTGTGCTTTTCTGATGAGTCTCGTTTTGGTATGAGACCGGATACAAGACGTATACGACACTGGAGAACCCCTGGACGCCAACAGCGATTAAAATCCTGCCAGGAAGTCCATCCTTATAGTGGTGGAACCATCATGGTATGGGCGGGTATTTGGATCGGCGGAAGAACTGAGTTGATTTGGATCAGAGGCAACCTCAACGCTCAAATTTATGCTGAGACGATTGTATCAGACGTCATCGTTCCTCTACAAGTGCAAATCGGTCCCTTATTTCAGTTAATGCATGATAATGCACGACCGCACACCGCAAGAGTTGTAAGACAGACTCTCGCCGCAGCTAACATCAATGTCCTGCCCTGGCCTGCTCAGTCGCCAGACTTGAACCCGATTGAGCATGCATGGGATATGCTACAGAGAAGAGCTCTGCCGAATATGGAGGGTATCCAGTCGCAAGAAGACCTTTTTTTGTTGTTGCAACGAACATGGGCGGCCATTCCACAGCGTGATTTGGATGAACTCATTTTGAGTATGCCAAACCGATGTTCTTGTGTTGTTAGTGTTCGCGGTAGAAACACGGATTATTAATTGTTTAAGTTACCCAATAAAATTATTAAGAAAACTGTTATTTCAGTCTTTTTTTCGAACTTTAATGTTAGTGGTTCAAATGTCAAAAATCCCTTTATTAGGAAAATGGCAAATTTCTTTATTAATGCAAAGGTGACTTGATTTATCGTTACTGTGACAAACGAAAACACTTTATTTGATGAATCCTTAAAGAAAATTTTAATTAATATCAATCAGGAGAAAAGTTATTGCAAAAATATATGTTGATCCCTAGATACTTTTGATGTGTGTAGTTTTGGCTGAATATCAATATTTTACGTGGAGCGACTGCCTCGACCGACCGACCGACCTCCCAACCCAATTAATGGGTAATACAGGTATTCGAATGTTAGACCAGCTGTCAGACTTTAGGGTTTCTGACTACCTGTAACGATTGTCAAAGATATTCCTATGACAACCGGGACCGACTGCTTAACGTGCTCTCCGAGGCACGGAGGGGTCTCGATGTGTAAAGAACGGTCACCCATCCAAGGACTGACCGCGGCAAGCACAGCTTAACCTCGCAGATCGATCGATCAGCGCGGCCGTCATTTAGCCACGAGCCCCTCTGATATGATACACCATAGTAAACATAAAATCAGAGATTCTTAGGCGGTCTCTAAACGATCATCATTATCACCATATTTGACAATATTTCATATTGCGCAATGTTTTCGATCGCTCATAGTACCTACTTGAAGCAATTTATTGAAAACCGTTTGACTGCAAACTTCGTATATATTTTTATTGTGCAATAATATTGTATAAGAGCTAAGGCAGCCTTACACAGCAAATAAATAAAAAACAACTTAGCTTTATGTAGAATCCTAGTAAGTCCGTGACGATAAGAAAGGAAACGATAATTTTGACCGCGTCGACCGCATAGAGATTGCGATTATTTCCACTTGGTAACCCCATTGTGATCGGTAACGGCATTAAGGTGACTATTGTGAAAATTAGTCGACTATTGTCGGAATTAGCCGAGTATTGTCGGAATTTCGGCGTCTTATCGCGTTCAGTATCGAATCATGACGAATTTTTTACGCTTAAATGTAAACGAGATGGCGATTGTGAATTATTTGAATTAAGTTAAAGTAGTGAATAGCTTGGGTCAATGGTCATTTCAAAAGTTTTGTGATGATTGTATCAGGGATCCTAAATCAATACCATTTCTGATTGAATTTCTATAAAGGTTCCATTGCGACTATTGTTATAACGACAGAGACTTGTTCTGCCGTGCTTACGATAATCGCAGTAAGTCGCATTATTTTTATACAGAAATGTAGATCTCTACATTCCGATAAAATATTTCATTAAATATCGACTAAAATGTACTTATTGCGATTATCGTAACCACGGCAGGCTGCTGGGTAGTTGCAGTTTCGCCGGTTCTTCTCTCAATTTTAATAATCTGTTCATATTACACCAACACTGGCAAGAACGCCGACCGCAACCAACTGGATGAAGCTGATTTAAAAATCACACAAATGTTTTGCACCCCGGTTAAAATAGTGAAGGAGAACATAGCTTGTGAGGACACCACCATGTTCTAGACTCAAAAAGAAGACATGTGACATACACCAACTCGCACCGGGTCTGCATGGTGGAGAAAATCAAAGGAAGGCGAAAACAAAAAAAAAATTTAGAATTTATCAAAAAAGAGTAACCATGGAGTTTCTTGTCTGTTCTTCTCCATAGGAATCTACGTTTTGGAACGGGCAACTAGCTCCAACTAAGGGACAACCTGACTAATAAGTATTGCTTGACAATTCAAAATGGTCTAATTAAAATAAATGTTTTGACTTTGACTTCCGAGCTCTCTAAGAGAAGTCTGATGCTAGTTCATGCTAGCAACAGGAACATTATAGGTAGATTATACATGTCAACTGATGATAAGACAATGAAAGCAGATGGAAGTCCATTCCGTTTAAAATTCCTTACATAATAGATGGAGGAACTCTTCAGAATAACCGAGTAAGTTTTTATCAAGCTAACTTTGACAATAGACATCCGATAACCTTTTGATTGATACACGCTTGACATAATTAGCTTCTAAATGTTAATAGAGAAACAATGTGTTCATATTCTTGAATCTTAATAAGTTGCGTAATATTTCTGAAGATAATAGTACCATAGCAAAATAAAGTAGGTCGTTCTTCATTGACGTTCGTCATTAGACGCACTTCATTTAATTTTGTGGTTAGGCGTACTTCATTAATTTGTTTATTTTACATTATACTTTCATTAATGCATCCCCTCTCTATGAGAGGGAGTGGGCCCGTAGTCCATCACGTGGTCCAGTGCGGGTTGGTGGACGTCACATGTTTGCGAATTTTTGGTTCTAGGACATGCTGGTTTCCTCACGATGTTTTTCCTTTACCGTTTTTAGAGCAGTGATGAAACAATTTGCATAAAGTGCGCCTGCCGGGGCTCGAACCCAAAAACTATGAGTCGGGGACGGTACCATTGGGCCACCACTGCATCTATTTTGATTAACATTGTCGACAAACCTGTTGGAAATTTTATATCTAAGTACATTACTTACATCGCTTCCATGTTCGTCATTCCCGTTTATGCTGTAATCAGCTTCATTGTTGTTCATTATCTTATCATCCGCACCATCCATTCTAATATCATGACCATCCTTCATGGCATAGTCATTACCATCTGTTGAAACTGACCCAACTTCGTTCAAGTCATTACCAACGTGCCCGTTTGTTTTGTATTCTAAATCATTACTACACTGCCTCATTTCCAATCTTACTTTACTCGATTCCTTATCGATTATCATGTTCGATTGCACGATCTTATCGATATCGTAATTGTCTACGAAGGTTTTCGTTTTTCTTTTTAAATTCTGCGGCGATTCTATTTTGTCGATTACATTGTTGTTGTTTCCGAATTTTAAACTATCCGAATCTTCAGATAGATTAGATTTCTTATTATCTTCATAATCGATTTGCGGTTTTTTTCTTTTGAGATTAAAATTCTCGTTGAATATGTCGTCGACGGTGAGATCTCGGTCGGTCATGTCGGGCAGGTTGATGCCGTTCATTTTAGTCATCGTGGCGAATGTTCCGCGTTTCTAATTGGTCACATTGTGCACAGCGGCTGGGGGTTATCTCGTGCCATTGTCGGTTTAACGCGGCGTAAATCATCGACAGATCATTATCTATCGGCCGAGATGACCGCTATAACCGGCCAGTTTACAAGGACCTCTAATTTCAGTACATCAAGTATACACAAATCGATTTGTTCAAGATCTATACACGCTGGCGTTATTGTATTGTTACCGCCTCACGTTGGGCAACTATCGTGAACTTTTACACGATTATTGTACCGCCATTACATTTCGTATGAGAATTCTATTTTCTTAGATCGATGATTTACTTCTGTCCCGCTCTTCTGTATATGTCTGTCTCTTTCTAACATCAAATAATGTTATTGTTTACTTGCCCCGTTATTATTGATGGTATAGGAAATTGCCCGACCAATATGTGATTACCTCCGGATTGGTATACTCAATTTTCCTGCAGTTAATAACTTTATCAATTGAGAACAAAAAATCTATCCACTAATTTAACGTCGCACTATCGCACAATCTAAAAAAGTTAAGCACCAAAAAGTTCGCACACTCAAAGTTCAATTCAAAACAACCAATAAAAATATTCAAAACACAATCACTGTCAAAAATTAAAAAAGTTTTCGAATTCGAAATTCCGAAAGTTTAAATTCGTATGTTGGCGCGTGTTCGTGCCCACGTGAGCGCAGTCGGTCGCGGCCCGCGGCTATCACATGGAGTGGTTCGCGCCGCCTGACGCACTCGCGATAAAGACGGGGAGTGCCACAGACCACCGTAAGTATGCAGATCAAGAAATACATTAACATTTAATAACTGATGATGAATCGGTTGGCGACGAGCGGGCGTAGATTAATCGTGTGCATAATTGAATTGCGTCAATGGTTTAGATTCTTTTTAGTTAACTAATTTAAATAATTTTGCATAACAATTATCTACGCCTGCCATCGAAATGGCCAGAGGTATGAGATAATTGTTATACCTTACTATGGTTTAGTTCGATCTACCTACTATGCATGTGTGAGATACTATTTTGAACAACATCTAGATTATTAAAAAGGCCAGAGTATTACAACTTGACGAGTTTAATTAAGATCGAATCTCTTTACTAAAATTGCGTAGATTATAATATTTAAAAAATAATTTAAATCACATCTTCAGTGACCAAAACATAGTGTTGGGGGGAGACACTGGTTTTTAAATTCGCTGTAAATTATTTGCAATCTTAATATACATATTTATGACTCAATATTGCACTTCAGTTTTTTTTCTGATTACAGAAGATAGAGAGAGGAGAGAGAGACGAAGATTTTCACCACTGAAATAAAAGTCAGCATTTTCGCCTTACAATTGCTTAATAATTCGATTTGCATAGATCTTAGAATTAATGCAGTTCTACATAAACCTAAATAATAAAATGACGACATAATACGCAGTGTTACATTAACATCATTTGTTTTATTCCATTTCCATACAATTACTTGCAAATCATGATGAATCATCATCGCACATAATTATGTGATTTTCTTGCATATACTGTACGAAAAGCTCCTTCTCGCTCTATGCCGCGAATGTGTATCATTGTTCCTCTCATATCAGGTTTGATTGTAAGATGATCATGCGGTTGTGTGTGTGAGAGGTGCGTGTGTACCTGTATACCCTTTATGTATGTGTGCGTACGTGAAATGATTTTCGTCTGCGCATACGCATTTTGATGACGACTGGAGAGCTTAGAAAGCTTAAGAAGGTTTTAATGGTTTACAGACTAAGCTCGTAATAAAAACTTTTACACGTATTTTCAGTCAGTTGTTAGTTTTATGTGTTAGAAAGTAAACAACAGGATAATGAGTTCCGGTCTAGTTCCACTGAAAGATTTTTAAGCTTATATTGCTTAAGGGTTTGAGTGGCTACACTTTGGACGCCTGCATTAATTGGTTGCCCTTTTGCAAAGAAAATGTGCGGTTGAAGTATCCAATATAGGCGTCTAATCCAATCCAATATAGGCGTCAATATAGACGTCG
Source organism: Thalpophila matura (assembly GCA_948465475.1). Classification (NCBI taxonomy): domain Eukaryota; kingdom Metazoa; phylum Arthropoda; class Insecta; order Lepidoptera; family Noctuidae; genus Thalpophila; species Thalpophila matura. The sequence goes on along the minus strand of OX419198.1, from coordinate 5,475,223 downwards.
TTATTACCATTGGTAGATACAATATCTCGTTAAATTTTCCATTGTTACGGAAGGTTACGGACGTCTCGTTATATTTACCATTTGTTAAAATAATGTTTCGTTACCCGCTGTGGTGGTTTCGTAAATCAAAAAGTGCTTGGTCTATGCTTTGGACACGTTTAATTGAGACTCTAAGCCCTTGTATTAGATATTAAGGTCGATTTGTAAGACCGTGTCGCCTCGCAACCACGGCTGCGGTAGTGCTAAATTGACGTTTGTGTTTTCGCAGCTCCAGTTGCAGTTAGCACTGAAGCGGGTGAATATAGGTATGAACCGTTTAATAATATTTCCTGCGAATAACATAACTAAGAATCATAAAGTGAATAAGTATAAGCCTAATTTTGTAGAATGTACTTACTATCAAAGGTTTTTCTCGACGGACGACATTCAAGTATTGTTTTATAGGTAGGTAGGTATACCGTCGTTAGTAACCGAGATAATAACGATACGATCACTACTTGTAGTAAGATCACAACTGCAGTATGGTTGTACTGTTCTGTTTAACTAACGGATTGATTTGGTGCTTGTCATCTTTCAATAATCTTTCTCTTTAGAGGAAGATTTCAGTGGTTTTAAAAGCTACCCCAAAGGTGCGATAATATTTCTTGGCGATATTTGTTCTAGTACTACATTTTTTATTACAAAGTCTTTAATTTACGGGGTGTAAGTGACACCCTAACGAAGCCTGACATCATATATTTAGTACCTTATACTGAACTCCTCGGCGTTGTCGATCAACAGTTCCACTATAAGTACTATCTATAATTCCACTATTATCGATCGTTTTCAGCTAAAAAAGGCCATAGTATCGATACTATCGACAGTCCATAACAATCGATAGAACCTATTGATACTGATCGATGCTATCGAACGGCAAAACTACCCCATACTGATACTAGGATTTTCTCGTATAATACACGAGAAAATCCTAATAATATATGTGTACAATATGGGGCACGTATGAAGTGCATTTTACAAACACAAATCTTAGGATTGCTCCTCTATTATGGGTGTGTTTCTAATCTCATACATATATTAAATTAATGTCACCATTGTAGCGCCACGCGCGCTACAATGGTGACATTAATTTAATATATGTATACGGTTTTACATTTTCATTTTATAAATAAATTTTAATTCCATAAAACGTTATTATTTATTAATTTATTTCAAATTTTAGAAAATAGCATCTTGGAGCAACCTGTACTTAAAAACTGTAGCCAGCGGTCATTTGCCGGGGTCACGGATTCTAGCATTCTATCAATGAAATTAAAACGAATAAGCAATACTAATACGATGAAACAAACGCAAAGAGTAGGCGTATTATTTAGTTTGTTCGAAATAAATATTTTTTCAATTTACGATTTTTTTTTACCTGTCTTATTGAATATGATTTAAGGCCACTAACCCTATCCGTGTGTTCAATTAATGTCACCATTGTAGCGCCACGCTGTATACTTACATAAACACCTAGACCCGAAACAAATATTTGTTCCGTGCGAAAATCAAACCCGCAATATGTTGCACAGCAGCCAATTGCTCTATGAATTTTGTTTGAAAACAGCATTTTGTCAACATTCTGTGGTAACTATGGAACCCATCTAAGAGCAGTGAACACACTTGCAACTAACGTTGGGCGATAGTTTTTGCTCTGATCAATGGATATTAAATAGGTGCGCCTCAGATCATAGAAACAAGGAAGATGTGCCAAGGCGATTGAGCTTGACGCTTTCATACGGTCACATTGACCGTATATAAAAAGTACACGCTGGCGACGAACCGAACGCGATTGATGATATAAATATAGTGTTTTAGTTTAGTGCTAGTGATGAGTGACGAATAACTGTGTTAGATTGAGGGTGTGCGGAACTTTTAATGTGTGGGAGATCTTTATAATCACAAGGAGCGCTTGTAATTGTGTCGCAAACTGTTCTTAAAGTGGCGACACTGGTTCCCGGACTAAGGTGATGGCTAAAAAAATACCCAGCGTCGACACAAACTTCTTATGTGCGGCCTGAGTAGGCTTATTTTGTACATTAAAAAAATGTTTTCATTTAGGTATTCGAAAAACTGTGAGATTTAATTATTTTTCATATAAAAATCATATCTACAAATTTTAACCTTACTAACATATTTTCAATGTGAGAGCAATTGTTTCATAATTGTGTCAGAATCAACATATAAGCTTAAATACAGAGTAAACTTTTGCCTGCGACTCCGCCCACATGGACTACAATAAAATGACCAGTTCAAATGACCTCCGTAGTGTAGGGTGGCTAGAACTACCAAGAGGTCAAGCTGTAACTTCCATACTCCACGGATTTCAAAGTTTGCACTTTGGTACCATCAACTGTCTATTAAAGGTAACCCATTCGTAAACATTTCATTGCTGTCGATTCTGGGTTTTCAGTGTATGGATTTTTAGGGTAGCCGTCACCTTTGCTACGATGGCATATCTCCGTTTTTAGGGTTCCGTACCAAAATGGTAAAAAAGGCACCCTTATGGTGCGACTTCGTCTGTCTGTCTGTTTGTCTGTCAGTCACACCTACTTATTTCAGCAACTACTAATGCTATCGACTTGAAATTTGGAAAAATTACAAAGAATGCTTACCCAGCTTTATTGCAAGTGATTAAAGTTAAAAAATGTTTTTATTTTCATTGCAAAAGGGGCCGGAGTGGGGGTCCGAAATTTTAAAGTGGGGTTACTAGGTCAAGTGGCATATCATGTGAAAGGGCTTGATTTGCACATTTCAAAATATATTTTCATTTAATTTTATGTGTCACAGTTTTCGACATATGATGGAAAATGTCTGAAAAAATACGATTCCCCCCCCCCCTTATCTCCGAAGTTTGCGGAGCGAAAAATCTGAAATAATTAGAGCTATTAAATATATAAGTGATTCTCAAAAATCATATGACCCGAGCGGGTAATAACTTAATATAAGCATAACATGGCTTTGACATGTTTCAAATTCACAAAAAAATATAATTAGAGCTGATAGGAATTGATCCAAATATTGCACCAAAAATAAAACTATGTTCCTAACTATTACAGTTTTTTCCAAATCATCAAAATTCCTCCACAAACAAACTTATTTATGCGGTCCAGTTTTTTTCACTTTATACGTCCAAAAATGATACGGAACCCTCGGTGCGCGAGTAGGTACGACTCGCACTTGGCTGGTTTTTTTTATGATTTGAGGTGTGCGCACATTTGCAATTAGTTGCAAAACGATTAAGTACCTATTCTATACTACTTTCCTTTGATCAGTTCAACTATTGCACAACGATTAATTGCAATTGCAAGTGTGTTCCTGCCGGCCTAGCATGACCACGATAGAAACGGGTTTTGTCTACATAGAAATAGACAAAGTGACAGATTGTAGAAACATATCTACGTTTTATAAATGAAACGGTAGAAATGTTTCTACAATCTGTCACTTTGTCGATTTCTATGTAGACAAAACCCGTTTCTATCGTGGTCATGCTAGCCCGGCTGCTCAAAGCTTTATTTTATTTGTACCTACAAGTTTTTTAATGAATGACAATGAGTACCTAGGTACCCATACATTTACCAATCAATGATGAGTTAGATCGTTTAAAACTGTAGGCACACGCAACCAGCGCGATGACAAGCATTTGATGAACACTAAAAATTGTAATTATCTCGGACGAGAACTAATTATCTTTTACTAATAGTTCTACGAACAGAATAAATAGGCAGTTTCTTTGTACATAAACATAGGTTACTTTTAGAAATTCATTCTTCTTTTGAAGTTATGTTTATTTTAACTCTAGAATAAAATAATGACCTATGTACTTTGTATTGTGACTATGTAATGTACTATTCATTTGCACAAAGAATATGAAAACTACGCACACATAGGTATTTTGTTTATTTAGGTAATTAACTTTGGACTGCAATAGCTACTTTGACATTGACCCGCCCACGCATTTTGTGACTTAAAAAAAAATTGGAAAAATTCAAAAATTTGGTACCTACCGCTTCATTTAGAATAACTAGAATGACTAGAAATGCTTACTAATATTGTCTAATTTAAATTTATAATAATAGGTAATTATTATAAAATTTATCACACTATTAGGTATACAACCCACACTAAAATAATGACTTATCGCTAATTCATACAAGACATCACATTATAAAAGTAACATAATATTTATACGAAATAAATCATAAACCAAATAACGGAACAGTTATATTATAACACCTTCTACTGCCCACGTCTGGCCCATCCTTACTTTACTTTTATTCCCAGGGTATAAACAGGGTCACTTTCGAGTACCGCAGAAGTCTCTCTTCACAAAAGAAAACCAGTATCTTGACACGCGGCATTTAAAGGAACCAAGTTAAAATGTACTAAATTTGACATGTCATTAACGTTTGGCTTAGCCAGCAGCGCCATCAAGAACTGCCAAAATATACTGGTCAGTCGTGGGACAAGCAGTGAGTGGGCGATTGCTGAGGTCACAGCACTAGTTCATCGACATGTCAACGAGACAACACTTCATGTGTCAATGGTCTGAGCACGCTTGGGCACGGACAATGAAACGTTGATTTGAAACTTGTTAATTGCTTTTTATGATTACTGCGTGATGATTATGCAGAATCTAGGTTGTTCGGAAAAAGTGATGACTTTTTTATATGTACTACCTATTTAATTTTTGTGCGAAATATCTGTGCATATGAATATAATTATGTACAAAATAAATAAATTATGAATTTACTAAATTAAATGAAAATAGTCAAACTTAATTATTTAGGATGGCACCGTACAATTTTTATGGGGTCAGCTATATATTAATGAAATATGTTGGGACATCTAGTGGCGAGTAGCGTAACTAAGTAACCAGCCTGTTCACTATGTACTTTAATAGTTTCACAGTTTTGTAATAGATGGCGCTACATTCAGATTTTCACAAAAGTAAAACATCTATTAGCCAACAGCTTCCTATTTAATTTTAATAATTATGAAACTAAAATTCAATATTTCAGAATTTATGTAGGTATGCCAGATTTATCTAGGACCAGTGAAATAATATTTACGATCATCTATCAGTATGTCAGTGTAGAGCCATCTAGTATCAAATAGCTAAATTAAATTTTAAGTTACTAAAGACTTACCCAGGTGGCGTTACTATCGTTGGACACAGTTTGAAAAGTAGGAACACACCGAAAAGTCATTTTTCGCTAAATATCACAAAATTGGTCAGTTTTTCTACAAACAATCTTCTTCTCACAGCTTACCTAGAACAAAACAAAACACTTACTTAGTGATACAGATAACATAGTTAATGATAAGTTTAGAGTTGTATAATTTGTTAAGTATACAAAATTAGGCTGGCTAAGTTTATATAATTTATTGTTGTCTTACAAAATAATATATTTAGTTTTTCTTCCACTTCATGAATATTATTTTACGTGGACAGCGGTAGGAATAATAGGTAACACATTGGAAAACGTTAATTTTTCTAGCGACGCGGCGACGCAAGATTTAAAATGCGAAATAAACTACGATCATCATAAAATTCAATATTTAATAACTAGATATAAAGTCTGCAATAATTCTAGACAAACCATCCCGAATAAGGTAAACGTTATAAAAGGCTCTATTGATTTATAGATAACTGGCTTATGACGGGTTAATTGAAGTCAATCATCATCGCGCGTCCATCAACGTTACTGGAGCAATCATAATTTAGATTGGAATATGATTGGTGGGTATAATTTTATAGCGATTTAGGCGTAGGGGTACAAAAGATGTTACGTGTTCTAGCGGGCTAAAACTTAAAAGCGTTATTGAAACTGGTCCGTTGTTTGAATTCCGAAGGATTTTTTGTAGGTTTTTAATAAAACCTTTCGTTAGTAAAAGAGACAAGCGGTAGAATTAGGTATGTTAAGAGTTATGACTGGTACTTAATTAATTATACTTAATAATACGGGACGCAAATATTTCTAAATAACAATTAATTTTGCAGTTTCTTTAGTTGTATTTCGGGTCTTTCTCAAATTACTCGAGATAATTATTTAAACTACATCCGGCCCTATAATCAACTAAACTTAAATTCATTTTATACTTTACACCTAAAATTAAATAGTCGACATCATAAAAATAATAGCCCACAGTTAATATTGACAGGTAATTTTAAGTTGTACGCAATCATTAAGCACAGATTTGAAGTGAAGATTTCTAGGCAGAGTGCGGCCGGCCCGTGCCATGCCCGAGGCGGTGCGTCCAGCTCCAGCATTTTTTAAACCGCCAAAGAAACAAAATAAAAAATGTTGCCAGATACAAATTCCTACTCTATTTTAAAGCGTTTAGGTCGACTATTCGATAACAGAGGTCACTTTTTTCAAGTAACCTTTTTTGTGAGTACCAGACATGAAGAATTTTATGCCTCATTGTAGCGCGCACAGAGTTATCATTAAGTTGGTATTTTTTGCGTGTTTCGGAAAGATTAATTAGTGTATTTGCGGAATGTAGCTCAGCGTTTTATAGAATACGTTTATTTGTGCTAGTAATGCATTATTAATTATAATAATTGTGTCCATGCAGGTTGCTAGCTATTGTTTGGAGTTTCTCCTGAGTAACGGACTTTATGCTCCGAATTTCTTGTTGAGCTGAAACAATTATTAACAAAGGCTATGTTTGTTAGTAACTTAGCTAGCAACATGGATTCTATTGTTCTCTTCTTTAGCTAGTTCAAAGTTCAAAATAATCCTATCTAGAGGTCCTTTCGAAGTGACTTTGACGTGAGGTTGGGCAAAGTATTTCGTTTTTCCTGAATAATCATGGATTAATAGAATATTTATAAATTTTAGAATTTGCAAATCCATACTTAGGTAGATACTTTCGGCTATCTCAATAAAATAAAGAAGAATTTTTGTTTGTTTGTCCCCTATGCGTTTCCATGCCATTCATCTGATAGACTTTAAACTTTGTACAGTTGTTGTAGGGCGGTAAGAAAAGTTTTTGAGAAAAAATGGGGCTTTGCAGCAGATACCGGGTCGTCGTGCTATACCGTGAATTACCGTGTTTCGCACATGTTAATACGATTTTGGGGGGCTTCATGACGCCTACGACTCCTCTCGGACCGCCACTGCAGTTGCACCCTGTACAATTATAAAAACTTCAGTATTTTTCCAATTAATAATGACAATACATTGTCGAATTCTGCTTATCACGGAGTTAATTACTTACGTTATCTTGTAAACAAAGAACAATAGTACGTAAAAGTATTAAATCCACTTTTATTTATGTTTCTGCGAAAGTTCTGTTCTCAGCGGACAATTATTTATTTAGTAGGTAATTCTGGTCTTCTTTTGTAATCAAGGTAGGTACGTCCATTTTTTAATGTTTCTTAGGCGCTGCCCAAACATAGACATTTTTTGTAGTGTCTCAGTTTGCGCAGCGCCTTAAAGTAAAGGTAGAGACCGACTGGTCTCACGTACTTATACTGAAAAAAATGGTTTGTCGGAATTACCAAATTAGCAAAGGTTGGCTGAATTACATGGAAACTCCGATAAATATAACAAAACCTCGCTATTGAAGTTACAAGACTAAAGAGGTTGAAGTTGGTTGGAGTTCTGATATAAATCAACAAAGAGTAAGTATTGTACATTTTACCAAACAAATCTCAACAATTTAGTTTGGTTACAAAATATAGGTGTAATCTACCAAATAAATACAACACCAACTAATATGTTTGGTAAAATCAATCAAAATTTGTGATAGCACCGAAATCAACCGCAAACTTTGGTAACATTTACGCAGAATCTGTTAAATCCAACCTAACATTTTTTTCAGTGTATGCAACGTACTTATTACTTACCTATTTACGTAGGTATAATCTCCGTTATGTCAAATTATGAATTAGTTGGAATAGTTGAAAAACTTTGTGGATTATTACGTATACTTAGGTAGTTTGTAAAGTTCGACTGAAATCGTTTTTTTTCCGGCGGAAAACGAAAATGACATTTGTTTATGTCCATAGGTAAAATAAAATTACCTACCTAAAAGATATAGAGTGTTTCGGCCGTACCACAAAAAAGATATATAAATAATACGCACTTGTTTTAGCACTAACTTGTCTAAAACAAGTGCGTATTCTTTTTAGTAGCATTCGCGTTTAACACGTGTTTATCTTTTTTGTGGTAAGGGTGTTAATGTTTTAATAATTTTTAACTATTTACATCGTTTAAACTTAGAAATCTTGCCATAGAACATAATTATGAATTGCCAAATAAAGGAAATGAAATTGGTTAAAATTAAAACCTGCACTTTTTTTGTACGGTCGGCTAAAACAGGAGTTAACACCATTACACGTGGAATTCTTTTTTAAAATTTAAATGGGGCTGACCCTAATGTACCCCCCTTCCAATAAAAACAGATTCCGACTAATTGTGAACCTCCTTTTTTGAAGTCTGTTAAAAATAATCATCTTTGCACTATTCAGTTTTTAAACTTAGGATACCTACTCAGACAAGTGAGGGCAAATTCTTAACTCGGTACTTAGCTCACCTACAGCGTGGGTTAGCAAAAAGTTGAATGTATATTTTTGCGAATTTTAAACATGTTAAAGCCATGTTATGCTTATCTTAATGTTATTAAATATTAAGACATTGGTCGCGGGTTCAAGTCCCGCCTGTGTCAATTGTTTTTGGAATGTCTTAATATTTAATAACATCAAAAAGTTGAAGTTAGCTGCTTGTATACTTATCTCTTTTGTTGACTATACCTAGTAGAGCTTTATTTAATGAGCTTGTCCGGGGAAATAGACTAGAACTAGAACTACCCAGTAGCAGATTGAGGGGCGCTAAAGATTGGGGGCGGTAGGCCGAAACCCCCAAATTTTAACGGAAATTCAGATTAGATTAGTCTTTAGTGACTTGATAACTAGTCGTTCGCCCTGAACGGTGAACTGCGCAATGTACTTCTCTCTCTCTTCTCTTATTACCCCTTATATCTCGGTAACCCCTTGACTGGTTTAGCTCATGTTATTAAGATTTTTTTTTGTCTTATTATTTCGCCTACCAAACACGAGGTGCCGATCAACGATACAGAGTTATCGGCGAACAAACATTTATACAGGGTGGCAGGTTAGACAGTGGAAATATTTTAAGGGGTCATTGTACTCATCATTATGAACGACTTTTATTGGGAGACCAAAAACCCTGAAATCGCGAAAAAAAAACAGCTGTTCCATACATTTTGTTGAGTTATGTGAACATAAATGTATGGAACAGCTTTTTTTTTCGCGATTTCAGGGTTGGTCCCATAGTAAAAGTTGTTCATAGTTCAAGTTCAAATCTGGAAGAATGGAGTGGATGAAGTGGCCAGTAATGGAAGATTGCCAGCACTAAATGATGAATGAAGGATGACTCCGTCACAAGCTTAGACATCAGAATAACACATAGACTACTTTTTATCCCAAAAACGCGGGCGAAGCCGCGGGTGGAAGCTAGTCATACATACAAACGTCGGATTGTTCCAGTAAACGGAGAACTCGCTCGCTTCGCTCTTACAACTAAATAATGAACTATTAGAAATCTCTGGATGAACGCTAAACCCCCCAAACCTACTTTCGGGATCCACTAGCCACTACTGCTACTAGGTAGGTATTTATTTCTACCGGCAGCATTGCTGTGTTCCTGTTTGAAGGGTATGGGTGCCGGTGTAATTACAGGCCCACGAGACATTTCAACGACTGTCTCTAGGGGGACGTCCATTATTCACGTGATGTTTTTTTAGCAACTTTTGAACCCCCCCCCTCCTCCCTGGTGATACGTGGTGAGGTTTTTAACTAACCCCTCCTACCCAAGATCACGTGTATTTTTTTGGTACAAATTATCTTCATTTTTTTCAGAATATTATCTTCAAATACAGCATTTTAATTTGGTCAGAAATCGCACTTCCTACGAAAAAATAAATACACGTGATCTCTCACTACACCCCCCCCCCTCCCCCTTTGTGATTTTTCGTGATTTATGGACGGCCGACAACGCATCTGCGATGCCTCTGGTATTGCAGATGTCCATAAGCGGTGGTGACCACTTGCCATCAGGTGGGCCGTCTACTTGTTTGCCACTCAATCACATAAAAAAATAGAACAATCGAGGTGTAGAGACTATGTAGAGTCGTTCGCACCCCGGTGGCTGGGAGTAGAGATGTTACGACTCCGATACGTCGGAACTTCCGACTGATAATGCACCTTCGGTTCCGACTTTGGCTCCGACACTTTTAAATCGGAGGTTTTTGGCTGCCCTTAACGCTTTTCTCTGCTGCCACCACCGCCGACTCCGACTACGGTTCCGGTTCCGACTCCAATAAACCAAATTGAAAAACGCTGACTTCGACTTCGGTTTCGATAAAACCACCTTTGTAACATCTCTAGGACTGTGAGTATAGAGAGCGACCTCAGAAAACCATAGACCATAGAAACAAGGAGATGTGCCAAGGCGCTATCCAGCTTGATGCCTGATCTTGAGCAAATTGCTCATATTAAAAACGTACGCGCTGGCGACGAACCGAACACGATCGATGGTATAAATACAGTGCTTTAGTTTAGTGCTAGTGTTAGTGACGATTAACAGTGTTAGATTTAGGGTGTGCGGAATATTCAATGCGTGGGAGATCTTTTTATTCACAAGGAGCGCTTAATTATGCGGTTAATTGTGTCGAAAAATGTACTAAAAGTGGCATCAGTTGTTCCCGTACTAACTTGCTATGATGGCATATCTCCTTGTTTCTATGATCTGAGACAGCGACAGTACGCGGGATTGCGGGAATGCGGGCGCTAGCGCAATAGAGGCGACGACGCCAATTTAATTCTTTAACTGCGCTGGTTGTAGGTATAAGTATACCACAGTATATATGTAGAACTAGAACTATCATTTGATAGTATCACTGGATAGTTCGAGTTCTATATTCATAATATTAAATATTAAAAATGGTCGATAATGACGCATTTCCTACAGAAAATTGTTATAGGTGCTCATAATAGCTATTAAAATTATTTAACATTTTTACTTTCGATACTTTCAATACAGGTAGTCGGTGAGGAAAAAAATCAAATTAATTTCGACAATAATTTTATCCCTTTACAAATGAATTTGGACTTAATTGCTTTCTCTTACAGATTAAATTGCATTCCTTCGATGTACGTAAACGGAAGTCCAAATTACAAAATTACTGGAATTAAAACGTCTTATATCGCTGAAATTAATTTGGGAAAAATGGATTCTATTTTAATCTTGATACTGTTCAAAGTTGATTATAACTTTCAGAAGCGTATTTGGAAATGGTAGCGCGGTTCATTTCAACATTCCATCTGTTCTGTTCTCTTTTTAAATTCTGCTGTTTTTAAATTGCCAGTGTTTTGTTTTTGTTATTCAACTCTTGGTCTCTTGTCAGTATGTAGATGAAATGTTTTAGTTCCGAAAATTAAATTAATATATTTATAGGTTATAATTTGTACCTTCTGCTTTACGTAGGTGTAATAATGGGAAAGAATAATTTAAAAAACATGATGTTCTCGTGATTCGTGTTACCTATAAAATTATTGAAGTGTTTTTTTTTTATCTTATGCCCCAGGATCGCAAACATATTTCAGTAGGTATTTCCTGTTTATACTTAGCACTCTTCATAATATTATTGAGATTATTATTTGAATTTTCTCTAGTGAGCGTAATAAACACTGTTTCAGACTTTCAGTGGTTTCAAGTCTAAATGTAGAAGTTCACATTTTGTGCTCAGGACAATAGGTTCCACTTCTGTATTAAGCCCTTTTTTGTGGTTTATAAATATTGGGGTATTACGTTTCAATGGGGCAGTAAAGGAAACTGGTTTGTTGGTAAAATAAACCAATAAAACGTCTTTAAACGAAACAGTATTTAGAGAAAAGGACAAAAATTCCACACTTTCTTTTATTAATTTATTGATTACAATTACAACCAAATACACACACAGCCAGTCAGAACCACAGATAATCTAAAAACAGATTAACAAATTCCACTTTCGAGAGGTCGATTCAAAAAGTTTATACTCTGGCCGGTTGTCGCGGTCGCGGCGGCTTCGGGGCGTGGCTCTATGATCGATGCGCCGCACTCACACTGTCCTGCGAGGTACTAAGAGATTGATTTGAAAATAGAACTGACTGACAGGTTGTTGGGTTAGAAAGAACTTGATTTCTTGTTATTTTACTGTAAAGGTAAGAAAATCTATGCGTTAATATTTAACAGTAACAAAAAAGGTATTGTTATTGCTTGCGTGTTGGGCCCACCTTTCAACAAGCCACTGCTTGATAAATAGGCTTAAACTGAAATACTTATAGTAAACTAATATTTTGTTTTTATTAATTAAGCCCAGTAGTGGGATGTTACAGGCTACAATAGATAGAAAGTATAATTATTTTAATGATTCGTTTATTCTGCTATTTATTTTTAACCCTTATCATGTCATCCATATATAGTTTTTCGGCTATGGCTTTTTATTTAGGTATCTACTTGTTAAGTTGCTATTATCTAATTTTACAGGATTTTGGTTTTATAAATCAGCAGTGAAGCAGTTCTACTAACGTATCTAAGTTGTTTTAAGAAATAAAAATGAAGCAATTATCTACTTATGTCGATTTGATAAAACGTGCTAGACAAATCTAAAATAGAAAAGTTTTAAACCTTCATTTGAAAAGACACCACATCATTTTAATTTTAAAAATCCGAAAATTTTATTGTGTTCGCACCATGCGCAAAATTATACAGGGTGGCAGGTTAGACAGTGGAAATATTTTAAGGGGTCATTGTACTCATCATTATGAACAACTTTTACTATGGGACCATCACTGAAATTGCGAAAAAAAATCAGCTGTTCCATACATTTATGTTCACAAAACTCAACAAACTGTATGGAAGAGCTGATTTTTTTTTCGCGATTTCAGGGTTGGTCCCATTTAAAGGATTTTACAAATTTTTCATTTAAACTGTTACCTTTTCTGTTTGGCCAGTCGTTTCGTGTAACAAGTTGCTAATGAAGGAAGCTTTGCTTGCATTTGTTTTAGTTTAGTCTGACGTTGAGTTATGGGCCCCGAAACAATTAAGTTGCGTGTCAATGTCCTTCGTTAACAATGAAAGGTGTTGGTGTTGTTATAAGTATGCTTTATCCTGCTACAGGAAAATAGGAGTGAGATAATCAGTAAGATTTTATTTACAACTATAGCCTAAGTTATTTGCCAAGAATGAAATAAATTTTGCCTTTGGTATGTACTTTTTGGTGTAGGTACAACTTATTAATTAGTAGATGAACGCATAAAGATGAAGACTAAAAAAAATTAGTTCTAATAAAGGATTTTCGCCTGCAATTATATTGAAAGATACACAATTAGATGTTAGCAGCAGTTTGATGGTCTTATTTGCTCTAGTTCTCAGACAATGTTACGTTAATTTTTCATAGTTAATTGATTGATAAGTAACGCACCAATGATCCAAACTTCAACTAAAAAAAAGAAACAACCCAAAAATTCCAAATCCAATCTCAGAAATTCAAACCGAGAATATCGCTTCAAGTGTTCGTAATTCAAAACTTGTTCGTTAACCTTCAATTACGCGTTACCCGCGGTTCGTGTAAAGTAATAAAATCAGATCGTTCGGGTCGTGACTCGGGCACGCGCGTAGCGGGTTGAGCTGCGTAACACGGTAATGACTTTTTTGTACTGGCAATGATTTTATGGGTAGGCGTTTCCTGTATCGTGGAATATTGGAGCAGGTAATTGGTGTTTTTAGATGGTTTAGAAAGAGTTCGTTTTGTTGATTAATGTTATTCGTTAAAGGGTAGAAATGCGTTTTTGTTTATAGTTATTGCAAGGTTAAATCAATCACGTACTTACCTACTTAAAATAAGGCATAGTATATAGGCATTTCTAATTTATTACCGGTTCCCAGGAAAAAACAGCATAATGTTTTGTCGGGTGAATAAAAGAGTTTTATTTGCGCAACTACTCGAAAGACAATATTCTTCAAAAGCTAGTTACGACTTACGAGCAAGCGCCAACTCAGTTATGGCTTTTAAATTGGGTAATGATTTTAAAACTGTAAGTGGGTTTCTACTTTAGTCATTCGAAATTCTATTACTGTAACTTATTCTGTGAATGTTTGCGCGTTTGTTTTATTGTTTAGTTTTAGCCTCTCTTAGATGTGCCATTGCAGTACCTACCTAAGTCTGACTCAGTTCATCGTCTTCTTCATCAGGGCCTGGATGTTTAAGTAGGTAAGGTAAAATAATGATAGGAATAAAATATGCATAAATAACTAGAAACATAGGTACTTTATTCAAAGAACGTTTAAGGAAAAACCCAAAAAGACCAATAATTTATCATTGATATTATTGAATAATTATTAAAACTGAAATTGAATAATTATAATTATTCAATTTAAGTCTCAAATAAAAGTCTACTAGGCGGTAGCTTTAATAAAGTAATAAAATTAATAGCTTGACCCCTTGGTCGTGACCATTCACCGGTTGCAGCATCCCGCGTAATACTGGTATCTATAGATTTTTTAACTGGCAATGATGATCACGAACTGGTAATGATTTTAAAGAGGCCTGTAAATAATTTTAATGCTGCAACTCATAAATAAGTTCTAATTAATTTTACATGTGGCTTTTAGATTTGTTGAACCTTGTAACACCAGCTCCACACGTTAAAAAAACGTAAAATTTTTGACGGATATGTGGGCGTTTTCGTAGCCAAATGTCATTATTTGAGTTGGGACTTGCGACTTAAAGTATATTCAGTTTAACGACCCTAGAAAAAGGTTTTATAGTTCACAAGGATTTGATGGAGTCTTAAGGCGGGTCTCTTGCGCGTGTTCATTGAACATCGAACATGTTTAATGAACAAAAAGGGTCGGCTAGGCTTACGCGTTTTGTCTAGCTAAATCACTCGACCACGTGACGGAAAACATGTTCGATGTTCAATTGAACACGAAAACACGTCGCAGGATACCCGGCATTAGAATTTGTATCAGTAGATGTTCCAAGTGAATGAAAACCGAAATCTTCCTCGACCGTTCAGCGTTTATGGTCACCGCGGTAATTGCGGCAATCTCACCTATAGTTTCACTCACATCACAAAGACTTTTCATAATTAATATGCTAAGTAAATTAAAATAATCTGAAAATCTATGCTACGATATCCTTTTGTAGTTTTGTTAATTTTTTTAATGACTAGAAAAAGACAACGAATCGACAGATGAGAATAGTCTAATATAATTGACGTTTGATGGTTGTAAATCCGTCAGGTTTCCGGTGTTCCAATACTTATTAAAAAATTAAAAATTTACTCACTAAAAGTTTGAGTTGCTTTGTAATAAAAATGATTGTGGATACTGAAAGCTATAAATTACTATGTGAACACACCTCTTAGTCCTCTTACCTGCGAAAGTTTTTCACACGAATTATGTAATTAGCAAAAAATCATAAAAATAGTAGGTATGTATTGTCTCACTCTTTCATCGTTATAAACTAAAACCATTCCCTTTCTGAGCCATAGTCGGGTAAAACGCAAGATGATAACCAATTATTTGAATCAAGTGCTAAACGAAGTTATAAAAAAATCTATTAAAAAAAAAAGAGTAATTTGACCAGAAAAAGGAAAATTCACAAACATAATTAAACAAATATTATTTTAAATTTATGTAAACATATGAAGCTATAAAAATATTATATTTATAGCCCATCGTCGCTTGTAATAGCTTGTAGCCCTAAGCTTCAAACTGATTGCTCGAAGGCTCATTATTTATTTTAATTACTACAACGCGTTGACAGATGATTTTAGCAAATATAATATATTGATTATTGAGTACCTACTTATGTAAGAGGTATGTAACTTGTCTACAGTCTTGTATATGTCTTGCAGGAAATTGTCAAGTGCCAACTATTATAGTTAATAGGTACCAGGGCGACAGAGCTTTGTTTAGAATTTTTTCAGGGATGAAACCTATCTAAACTTGGAGAGTAAAACATTATTTAAGGGTGCGTTTGCAAAATAGATCGCACCACTATATTGACACGGCTCAAACGCACAAATACCCAATTATAGTTACGGGAATAATGAGTAAGTAAACTAATTTGCAAGCTGCTGCTTACAAGCGACACAGGTTCCACTCACAAAACTCACAATGTGGACTGACATTTCATTAGATTTTTTTTTACAATAAATCAAGACAAGTAAAATAAACCTTAATGCCACCCATTACGGTTCGTGTCTATTAGCAAAATACGTGAAAAATAGACGGAACTTTTTTTTTTCTGAGATTATTTGTAACATTTTCGTAATTATTTTTTATGTCGTTTTGAGATGATTATATCTGCTTACCTAGGGAATTTTTAAAGAAACAAGATTATGTCAATAAATCAAGAAAAACGATCCTAAACTCAAGCTCATATCGTCAATTTTGTGTGAAGAGGCAATGGGAAATCGTTTTTACAATATCAAAAACCAAAATTTTCATTTTTTTTTTCCTGTATGAATTGGAAATAAAGGAGTAATCTATCCGTGGCAATAGTTAGTTACGTTTGATTTAGTTTAATTCGGTTGCAAAATCTACCGAAAAACAGCCTATTTTGTCAGATTTGTAAACGCGTCCTTAAATACAAAAAATATCCAAACCTAAAATCACGAAAAAAAATCAGCTGTTCCATACATTTTGTCAATTTATGTGAACACAAATATGTATGGAATACTTAGCTGATTTTTTTTCGCGATTTCAGGGTAGTCCCATAAAAAAAGTTGTTCATAATTATGAGTACAATGCCGGGGATTGATCCCAAGCTCAACAATCGCGTTTGCGACCACGAGACCAACGAGGTGGTAAAGTTTTGTACTTACAAATAGTTGCCAGCGATAAAAAAGAGCAAAGGCGTTCAATAAAATGAGGTTTTATTCAACCCGAATCAAAACAAAGCCACATGCTATTTCGAAGAAAGCATTTTTTCTTCTTAATAAAGGTATTATTTGTGGCTACGTGATGGCCAGCACAGTGGTCCGAACTTTATATCTAATAATGGACTGCAATCATTCAGGTTTAATAATCTGTTACAAATGCATTGTTTCAAAAGTAGAGCTATAATGTATTTTTTATTACGTAATAACGCAGCATTTGTTATTAATTTGCAGCATTTGTATTCAAAAAGATTTCAAGTTTTAACTGAAGCAGGCGGGACGCGGTAGCTCAGTGGTTAGAGCGACGCCACGGTTCTGCAGAGGTCACAGGTTTAAATCCCGTCCGCGTCAGTTGGTTTTTGAAATCTCTTATTTTAATAAATAATAATAGAAGAAGCATAACATGGCTTTGACATATTTCAAATTCACATTTATAATTATGTGACGTAATTATTATGACGCAGTAGTTTTTCTGTGTAGGTACCTATTTAATAACAATGAATGATATTTACTATAAGTCCAATGCGACTGGAGTAGTTCTCGTTGAAGGTCCCTTTTACTCTGTAAAAGCGCTTAAACTTTTCTAAGGATGAGTTACGCAAAGAAGAATTATTAGGAGTATTAAGATTGGTTATGAAATTATTAGTTTTTAGACTCTATAGTCTAAAAACGAATAATTTCTGATGTTTATTTATTTTCGAAATATGAAAATATTAACCATAAATCAATATGTTTTTTGTGATGAGTTTTTGACTAGATTTTCAACGTCTATCCGCCATTACATTAGGTACCTAATTAGTATGCAAAATGTCCGTCTATTTTATGACATAACTTTTTAGACATAGCCATTATACGCCCCCGAATATTTAGAAAGCCAATAACAACATTTATATCTAGATTATGCAAATCTGTAATAAAATATAATTATTATATCAAAGACAATGCAGCCATGTGCGCATGAATCATGTTCTAATAATTTCTAATATCGAAGTAAGCGTTTATAACTTGATTTTTATAACTGTGCACTTTTGGTCTGTAAATTTTTGTCTCTCTAGACTTAACTTTAGAATATAATTAATTTTACTTGATAATGTAGAATTAGTTTGCAATTTAAAGCATTAGAGCTTAAAGAAAATTGACTAACGCTAGAAAATGCTGTCATCATGTATTTTGTCATAGACAGGTGCAAAGTTACAGAAATCGGGTTTTATGGATGCAACCAAAATAGATGTCATTTTATGACTTCTTCCAAAATCCACATAACATGAGAATATAGGTTATTTCCAACCAGCAATAACCAAATATTTCTCCTGCGTGCTCACACGCAACGGATTCGCATTCAAAAAAAGAATCGGTTCGAAATGTGAAACATTTAAATTGCACGTTATTGCTACTGTGCACGCGGCCGCCATCGCCCAAATACCCCAACGTTGTAATTATGAACACCGATTTGCTCATCCCGATCCGATGTTCCCGCAAATAAAAATCCTTAGCAGACTAATTCGTGGGAGTCAACCCTTGCTTAGCGTGAGAAAGAAACAAAGGGATTACTGGAAAGTAGGTAATAATGCACGAAATTATACTAAAACCATCTACATAATTGATTCCGATTTAAAATGAATTATTAGCTCAATAAGGCCATTATGAAGTGCCGATTCCTAAATTAAAATGAGATAATTCGAGCGCGCAACGGATGCGCTTGAACCCCGCAGTGCGAGGTCGCGCTTCAAAAAGAAAGAAAAAGAACGCCGTCAACCGAACTGTCAGTACGCGAGACGAAGAATGAGAAATGTTGCCAGTTCAAAAAAAAGCATAGAATATTCATTCATAAAACCCAATCCATTCAACTTTAGAAATTAGTTTATTTTAATTACCTGGTGAGTGTATTGTTGTATTAATTATTCTTGCGTCGCGTCGGTCGTATCCTCGGCCGACTTGGACAATATATTTTATTGTCTTTACGTACGGTTGTGATTTATACGTCTAGTTAGTAAGTTATTCGAATTTTAATTTAGACGAGTTTTAATGGGGTACGCTTGAATGGATTCTAATTAGAGGAAAACAACCGAACAGCATCGCATGAATAATGTCGGGTATAAATTCCGGTTATGGCTTAGAAAAGCGATTGCCGTGCGCGGTCTGACCTCTGTATTAACCACACAATAGGTTTGTATTTGCTGTTAAAAATGTGCTATTACAAAAAGTGGACGGTGAAAGATTACTAGTACTTTTATAGATGCGTTGTTGATATATCATATCGAGTTCGAATATTATTAATGTTTGAATTTGAATAGCGAAAGAGAAAACACGCAGGAACTTGGAATCGAACGAGAAAGTCTTGGACAATTCACGATCGGACAAACGGTCACTCAACTCGACTAACAATAAATTTAACGATTTGAATTATAAAGGAGCTCAAACAACAAGAGTTATGTTTATCGGCGCCCATTAAAAACTAAAATAAAAGGATCATAGTTCTCGCGACACTACTCAATACTTCATTAATTGCTGTTCACAATTCATTGGTAGTAAATCAAAAAATTGAAAAACAACGACACGCTCATTTAGTCCCTTGCGGTACACTATTAAAAAAAGAATCAAAGCTTTTATCCTTGCTCTTATTGCCTATTAAAATATAATATCGGCAATGATTATTGAAAAACGAATTTCGAAATAGCCAATTAGTCGAGTATCGAATGTGTCCGATATAGATTATGGTCGGCTGGTGGGCGGGGCTGAAGTGACATGTCGTTAAATCTTTTTGACAATATCTATTACACAGTGTGACGTAAGTTGAACAACATGATACATTGTTTAATATCCACTTCGACTTTTTTTTGTGTTTTTTCTGAGATAAAAATAGATTTAATTTTAAACGTAAGAACTTACTTGTGTTGGAAATGAAACATTCATAATGTTAATAAAAGTTTATACCTACCCTTACAAATAAACTCAGAATATAGAGCAATGCACGAAATGAAACGTCGGAATAACTATGCATTTTTTTCAAGTTTACGCTTGTCATTACTATTTATTCCCTTTAGTAAGTAAGTATTAAAGTAAGTATTCAACCATATTTTAATTTTTAGTATTTTGGCTGATAAATTATTACCTAAGTTAAATAACCTATCTATTGTTTATACAGGTTGTCCCACGGCTATGCCACATGGAGGGAAAGTACTTTGAATATTTGAGATAGGAAGTTTTGCTTCATCCAGACTTCACTTTAGTTTTTAAATTAAGTAATACTGCATTCAAAGATTTTTAAAAAGTTGCTTGCTTCATCTGGGAACCAAACCGACCAAATGTGAAAAAATGAACATCCTGTATTTTTATAATGACGATTGAAAGGGTTAATTATAAGCATCAATTCCTTCTAAATAACATAGTATCTTACGCTGATTTCCTTCTAGGTACATGATAAATGCAATAAAAAACTATTTTAATGCATTTTTGCTATGAGCTATAGACAGTAGGCGAATTTGAAAAAAATAAAAGAATAAAATATTACGGTGTTCCTTTAATTTAGGATACCATGTTACTTAGAAAGAATTAATGCTTACAATTAACCCTTTCAATCGGCATCATAAAAATACAGGATATTAATTTTTTCACATTTGGTCGGTTCGATTCCTAGAGCAAGCAAGCAACTTTTTAAAAATGTTTGCATTCAAACATTTATTTTAAAAATAAAGTGAAGTTTCCATGAAGCAAAACTTCCTGTCTCAAATATTTAAAGTAGTTTCCCTCTATGTGGCATAGCTGTGGGACACCCTGTATATAACATTGTGACTAAGCATAAAGATCTTTAAAAAATACATGTAGCCCAGCAGTTGACTTCAGTCAAAAAAAAACAAAATCCAACCACCAAAATAATTGAATAAAAGATAAAGAAAAAAATAATTCGATATCTAAGATATAGCAGTCTCTGCGCTTAGAAAAATCAAAGTAACAAAGAGAAATTAAGTTTTTTTTGTAAACTTAATGATGGTATTAGAAATAAAATAACCCTCTGCAAAACATGGTAGAATAATGCAGACTTAATTAATGATACAATAATCAACTTTTTGTCGGATTTTAAAATTTCGCGACAAAATCCAGATGATACGTGAGTATTAATTAACCTTTCATTAAGGCCGTTAATATTTAGATACACACAATGAAAAAAAAACTGATTTCAGTGGCATCAACATCTAAAAAACTTTACGTGTGTGCATTCAAATCTAAAAAGCTACACGAATTCGTGTGTGGCGTTTCATCAAAATCGCCATTATTTTATATTTGGCATGCAGACAATTGAAGTCCAAATAGTGTTATTCAAAAGCAGACAGGCGGAGCAAAATTAATAAGTTTAAAATTACGTTCAGGGACCTGTTGTGCCGCGTCATAGTGGCTTGGTGTAAGAAAGATCAAGTGCTGGCGAAGTTGTTATTATGTTATACCTTTGTCGTTATGATTATGAAGCATAACCCTATTAAAAAGTCTTAAGTATTTGTGACTTTTTAAACAATGAGATATCCAAATCTCTGCTAATACTGGTCCAGCTGATTAAAGGATCGTTTATAGGATCACGTCAAAATGTGCTGACCTCTAGGTATAAAAAAAAGTTCATAAAGTTATTTCAGCAGTCGTAGACCAGAGGGCGTTTAGATATTTTTTTATTAATAATACTTATTTTCATCACGAAATACTATACCTTGTAGCTATGTAGTACAACAATTAAAATACAAGTATCGTACATACCTAAGTATCTTTAATACTTTTTTAGTCAAAACCATTTAAATTGCCTTGCTCATTTTATTTCAACCATAGAGGCCACTTTACCAGCCAGTGGTGTGATCAAACACCGCTTCTGTTCCAAATTCAAAATTCGAAATTAATGGCGGATTTGACAGGAGCTTTATTGTGCGGCTAATTTAAATCTTATCAACGAGCGATGACAGCGACTTAATGGGATCGCGAACACCGCCATAAAAAATATAATGCCTTTCATTTCGTTTGGAGATTATTTCCTTTTTTAATTTTAATTCCCTTTTGTTTATGTGGAAATTAATTTAGTTATTACTTCAATCTGAATAAGTTAATGAATTTAACGGATTTTTAAAGAGCTTTGATCATTCTGAATTCTTTGATAGAATATTATTAATAAAAAAAATCTTGGGACCTATCTTAATTAAAAACTTTTTTACATTCAACGTAATTTTTTGCGAATTTTAAACATGTCAAACCCATATGCTTATCTTATTGTTATTTAATATATTTATTAAGAGATTTCAAAACACATTTAATAACAATTTTTAAATTGTATTTATAAACAAAATCTTTCTTTCTAGTCAGCATCGATCGCTCCAAAATCTTTCATGGCCAGTCAAATGACCACTGCTAAATAAATTTAACTATAGAATAGAAACTAATTTGCACTTTGATGTTATTCAGAAAAAAAAAACACATTAATTACGAGTCCAATGTTACCACATACACGTACTGCGTATAGCAATGAAACACAACTTTGCTACGTAACCCAGACTGTATTAGTCAGCACGGGTGCGCACTCAGGCTCGCTGGCACTCCGTCGGCGGCGGCGGCAGACAGACCGTGACCTCCCGAACTCTCGGTATGCTCCGATTGGTTGACTACAACCTAAATGTCAAGTGCATAATAGTTTTATCAGATTTAAAAGATTGAAAATAGAACATAAAAATAAATACTTTGAAGATTGTGGTAAAGTGCTATTAGTGCGGTAGTTTACTCACATAATAAAATCAAACTAGTGCACGGAGAGAAAAAAACTAAGGCAGCATGAAGTAATTAATTAGTGTAATAAGTTTAGCCCACTCCAATTAAAGTCTAATAAAATATATAAGTAAATCAAACTTCGCAGCAGGTTACCGTCGCGGAAAAGTAAAAAAATAAATCGTTTAAGTTACCGTGTTAAGTCTTATTTAGAAATGCTTGTGAAACGAGGTAGCATTATTCTGTGCCTAATTATTTGATATTCAATGTGTGAAGAAAGCCAATGTTTACTACTAGACGTATTATAATATCTGCACATAAAACTAAAGGCCGGCGGCGACTTTTTCCGAGGCTGATTCGCTAGTCGGATTTCAGCAGTTAACGCTAAAAAATAACAAAATAGCGTGATGCGGTTTTATTTATCTATTTGGTTCGATTTTCATTGATATTAAAGTGATAATAGGATGTATGGTATAAATAGCTTTTGGGGAATAGTTTATAATTTTATTAGAACTTAATTTTATTGTTAGCAGTTTATGTTGATGATATGATTATAAAGTTCAATTTTATAAAGAAAACCCTCTAATGCTATGAATTACAATGTCATCAATATTTATATTTATAATTAATAAAATGAAATACCTATACACCCATTTACTGTAGCCTTTTACAAAATCACTTTTTGGATTTTAGTCTAATAAAATGGAGTCGTTGTCTGACCACTTAAATCCAATTACTGTGGCACGGAGTCCGACGGACGGCACGTTATCACTAAGATATGGAAATATTCCGATTCAATATCTAGGAACGGTCTGAGCTAAACCTTGGAGAAACTCGCAGCTTAATCTCGGAAATCAATCAATTCACGCATTTAGACATGAGCTGAAAAGCGTATCGAAAAAATCTTTTTTGCCTAAACTGTCATCAAAAGCTTACTGATGAATCAATCTTACCCTCCAGGCAGTTTGTTTTATTAATTACTAGCACTTTGCCCATGACTTTGTGTACGTGACATACATGTAGCGCTATCTAGCGTCCTAAAGTAGTTGTTACTGTCGAAACTCGAAAGTTATTGTTATTTCCCTCGGGAACAGTATTTTTTGTGGATGTCCTTTTTCGTACCCCTACCAATGTATATGCAAAATTTCATGATGATCGGTTCAGTGGTTTAGGCGCAAAAAGCTAAAAAACAAACTTAGGTACTTTTGCGTTTGTAATATTACTTAGTTAGGATTTCATTGTATCAAAAATATCTAACCATTTGGTGTGAAGCGGGGTATTCTGCTTAGATTATTATGACTTAGATTAAACCTGTTTGCACTTAGTCATAAGGATTGACATTACCTAGCTTGTACAAAAACAAGCAAAACATTTCAAACAGAATTTTTGTATTAATTGGTGGCCTATGATTTATATCTCTGCATTCATCTGGTTTTTTTACAACCAATAACGAAATGGTATAACTCCAAAAGCGAATTTTGATTTTTTATTGACAACATAGATATTATTTGTTTTTATTAATGTCTCGAAAACTAAATGCATTAACAAAAGGTTACAAAAACGGTTTATACCTATAAAATTTTCTAAACGATCCTTTCATATTTTTTTTATAATAAGTATAAAAACAAACCAGTTTGTGTAGCCAAGTTACACAAGGATGTCTCAAGTGTAATTTTTGTCGAGGACCGCCAATTATAAGTTTAAAGTATAACTTAGAGAAGAATACGGGCTATTTAATTATATCCTTTGATGGAATGCCTTAAATGTAGCAACAGCCGCCTCGCTCTCACAAAGTAGAGTTTTATTTTTAAAATAACTTTAATTGTGGTTTGTCGTTGAATATAAATTATAATTTTACTCCATTTAAAATGTTTCTTGTTTTATATTTACATTTTCATTGTAACTTAGCATGTTTAGGTTGAATGTTTATTTATATTATTATGGTCTATGCAAATTAAACTATTAAAAAGTATAGCAGCTGGCAATTTAAGATAGAAATATTTATACCTAATTCAATTTTATTATTGTTTTAGTCAACTTTCAATTAAGGTTTGTTTTTATTGTAATTGTAGTAAGTTGTAGTTTTTAACCCTCTTACTGCCACGCCGCGCGCCACATCGGTATTTATTTCATTATATCGCAAACACAAAAATAAATTTAATTAAATTATTTGTTTTTTATCTAAAAAAACAATAAGTTATTATACACATATGAATAAACACAAAACACCAACACATTATCAGATTTAGCGACGGATTATAATATGTCACAAACAAATGAATTAAAAAACTGCATGAATAGATCATTAAACCACCATAATCACTTTCTAATATATAAACAGTAGTGCAAAATTTTGATAAATTAATAATACTTCAAATCTAAATGCACCACTTTATTAGACCAGATATATTTTTTTAGACCAGTGAGTAATCATTGGTGCAATCCATCACAAGCCTTAACAAGATGCTGGCTTCATCCCGCTATACACAAGCATATTAGATAGATACATCCATACCTCACGATGGCACTGCATATATAGGTTCATACCGCACGCTATATCTATACTAAGGCAAACATATCACAGAACGCACAATATGTCTCTACCATATCACAACAACGCAAGTTCTATCATATCTCCGAAACTAATTCTAGTATCGCACTTCGCTTTGTACATCGCTATCGATTCGGTAAGCGCCCGGGGCGACGCGCGTAGATCACAGAATCACGCGTATGAAATGTAATAATAATCGACCATCCCGCGGGCTTATCTGTAAACGACTGCAGGCGAAAAGGTTTTAGCTGGGGGCGAAACACCGTGCGTAGCTCGAGGCTCCGCCCCAGGGAACGCCATTGGCTAAAAAGCGGTAGCGGGCCTCGACCGCGCCTCCCTATTGGCTATCCGGTAGCCGCCGGTGGGGGTACCGTGTCGCATCCACCGACAATATTTTGACGTTTTTTTACCGGCGCGGTGGCATTTCTCGTCGCGGCGATTAATTGTAATTCTTTATGGCTATTGTAGGGTTAAGTGAGCAGTTATACGTGACGTTTGTGTTCCATGTTTGAATAGCTCGTTTGTAGTGGATACGTCCGTTGTGTCAGATTTGCGCGGGCGCATCGTTTTGTTCGCTTTTTGCTGTTATTTGTGTAGGCTCGGTGTCAGCGTGTTTGGACTCGTTGCGCTAAGTTTTTTTCATTTTTGTTGGTATTGTTAATACCACCTGTTTACATTATGTTTTTATAAAAAAGGCCTTTTAGTGCAAAGTTTACTTATTCCGACATAAAAGCTGTTTTGCAAAATCTTTTTGAAAATTTTGTTAACTTGGCATTAAAAACACTTTCTATAGAAACATACAATGGGTGGAAGACGAAACACACTCTTGAAAACACAGGTATAAAACAAAACTTTTTTCAATCACTAACCAACGAAACGTTTGTATCTCAAAAGACCAAATATAAATAATGTTATCCGTACTACAGTAGAGCTGTAGGTAGGTATCTACATTAAACAAGGTCCCAGTAAGTAGAACACAGCAACGTGATAACATACAGGGAGGAGGTTGTTATATTAATATATTCCGAGCACCCCCTTCACATTGGACGCATCTTACTATGTTTATCTTGGAAAAGTGTGGGGTACGGATTTCGGGTTTTCCTGTTATGGGGCAAACCCGGAAGGGGAGACGAACCTCTTCTTAGGAATACATTGTTACCTAACAGTATAGAAGAATTAAATTAGAGAGGGACTTAGTTGTATAGGGATAATACATTTGATATAATGTTTTTATGTATAAAAAACGAAAGAAAGATAGAACTTTATTTCCACGAAATGAGTATGGTAGGCCTACAGACATTTTTGTATTTCATAATGAACCAAGTTATACACATTAAGCTATTATACAAGAAAGCATTCACTAAAATGTACCTACGTAGGTATTTCAAAATATGTACCTATACAATGTAAGTTTCATTCGTATTGTTCAATACTGAGCCTACTATTAAATTAGCGGATTTTATTCAACAGAACTGAATTAAGAAGTTGTTATACCTACCTACTTATAAACCTTTTCTAATTATTCTTTCCCGGCGGAATCTTATTTGTATGTGTCGGTCTGTGTTCATGTATTTGAGTCTAATTTCAGTTAACTAAAGTCTGTAAGCTGTGCTCATTTCAACATTTTAGTCTATATTTCGATTCTGCAATTTGCAGGTCTACAGGGCAGGCAGCTTGTATAGGTAGGTACTCATTTTAAAATGAGGAAGTCAAAATTTACATAAAACAATAATAAACAAAACCGCTCACAGCCTTGAGCAAAACTAAATATGTAAGTAAATAAAAAAAATAAATGACAGCTGTCAAACCATTGTGTGGTCCAACCTCTTGCCGACTTCTGCGTTGCGGTGGCGACATTGTCAATTTTTCGGGTTTACCATCGCGAATAATTCGGATAATTCGTGTTAATTAATTTCTTGTGGAAACGCACGCCTACCCGTGTGTGTTTAATAACCACCCCGAGGTGTTGGACATTTGGTCGGCGCGGAAATGTTTTCGGAATCTCTCATTATATCGAAAGTTTGCAAAATAAACCCCTTTTTATGTTACAAAGGATAATGACGCATTTATTTGATGTGAATAGCTAATTTATTTAATTAGGTATTTTGCATGGGAGTTTTTACGAAAAGAAATTATAATTTTAACATGTCTGATTTAAATAAAGGGAAGATTGTATTGTCGTAGATTTCTATAGTTAAAGTAAAAACGTAAAAAATAAGATGTTTTTATATTTATCTTCTTGGGAGATGATTTATTAGTAGGTACCTACTATTAATTCACTATTCATTCAAAATTATTTTTATGTAGGTAATTACTTACAGGCACGAACTATAATTATAATATTTTTATGCAATCCTGTCAATCATTATATTCACATGTGCAATACCTACTTAATAGGTATGTTGTTAATAGTTTGAGCACAGATTACTTCTAGTAGAATCTATATCATCGCTATATAACACACATAAAAACAAGAATAAAATATGTCCAGGCAAAAAAAAAAATACGTTTTCACATTAGTAGTCATCATAACACACCTTTAGGCATTACAGAAGTCTACAAATATAAACACAAAAGATTTAAAAAAGACTACAAACTTCTGACAAAAAATATAACCTCACACATTATCAGCTCATTAATGTCTAATTCACCGCGGCGACCCGACCCATGGGTCATCAATTAAAAATTACAAAACTGTCAGTTGCATTTGATAAATTCACATTTTCTTACTTATGTCGTTTTGTTTTAGCCGACCTATTAGTCACGCGCCATCCCGTTAGAAATTTTCGAATTTAGAATATTCCATAACGGTATAATTTTTTTGTGATTCGAATTCGGAAAGTTGGAAATTAAATTAGGAATTATATTGTCATTTGTTTTTTTTATAGGTTGCCATTTTTTATCATTAGCGTTACGTAACGCATTTCTGGATTTGCGCTTGATTTATGGACTTATGTTAAAAACATTTGATATTTCGTTGCCTTTGTTCTACGTATGAAAGGGAACTGCTCACTTTGTTCGGAGCTCAGGCTAAAACGTGAACAAGTTGTTCAGTTAAAAGTGTTTTTCCAAAAAAAAAAAAAAATTCTGAAAACAATATTTTTCCAACCCTCGTGGCAGGAAATTCTATGTAAAAATTATTTAAATAATAAGTATTTAAAGCGTTTACATCCCACAAAGCAGCGCCATTTTTGGATTACAGACCGTGTTATTTATGATTCATAATCACTAAAGAGTTTTTAGTCTATAGTAATTATAATTAAATAATTATTATGTTAGTGACAAAAGCTTTTGTTGGTTTTAAATCCAATAAAATAAATAAGGGTGCATTATAAGGTCATATAATAACGTTTTTAAAAACACAACATTTTTATTCATTATTTTTATTATAAAAACTAAAACCTCATTGTTGATTAAATACTCTTTGGTCATAAAATGACACGGGTCTGATCAATGGCGCGCTTTGTGGGATGTAAATGGCTTAAATAGGTACTTATTAATACGACTTTTTTACATAGAATTTCCTGCAACGAGGGTTACATAAATATTGTTTTAAGAATTAATTATTAGGTAAAAATACTTTTAACTAAATTGCTTGTCCACGTTTTTGCCGAGAATGGGTGATTCCCTTTATCTGATGCAACTTCTCAAAATACATAATATTGAAGGTCATCGAATTGCTTTTTATACACGTAGGTAATAAACTATGCATTTAAAAATAATATCTCAAATCGTTAACAAAAAATCACATTTTTTACATATGTCCTTGTCTTACTAATCATCGATTCAATTTCGATTGGAATTCGAATTGGAATGTAGACGATTTTAATTCTAGCAACTATCTAAAACGAAAAAAGATCAACACTAGATCACCTCTCAATAATGGTCGTCCAGGAATTCCGTCAAAGTAGTGTATAATTTGGTAAAAATTCGAAATATTCGGAGACTCGTGTCCACTGCAATTACTCGGGTATTCGGGGACGAGGCGAGGCACGCGAGGTGCACCTCTATTACTCGACTATAATGTGATACTCCTCACTATTAGGCCTCGAATCTCGATACTGATGGTAATGTCATGTAATTGTGATACGCAACTATTAGATGCTTATGGCTGGTCCTTTTGAACCAGAGTTCAGCCAAACGCAAACTGCATTTACCGTGACTGTTTAACATCTCTTAGCTATCTCGTTCTGCAACAATACGGTAGTGTCCTACTATTAAAAAAGTACAAATAAATTATTTTATTTCAAAGAAGGAATAGGCACAACAAAAAAGTAAAAGCAAAAATAATAATTTATCACAAAATGGAAAACATAGACGCTTTTAAAGTTTTTGGAGGGAGTATCGCTCCGTCTTTGTCGCGCAAGCGGACGTAGGTGGTGTTACGTCACTAGTAGGTAGTGGTGCCGTCCGTGTCTAGCAAATCATTTTAAAACGCTTATAACTTTGCCAATTTTGTAGTTGTTTCATCGGTTTTTTTAGTATTGTCTTTTTTCAAATAGTTTACAGATTCACAATAAAAAAAAGTAGTTAACATCCCTATTGCAATAATCTTGAATGTGTCGAACAACTTAGTCTTTCTTCAATATTTATATTATTTCAATATTTGTATATTATTTTGTATTTTTTTTTTACATTTGAATAGTGTTTTCTATATTGATTCGCACTTCGCAGATACACGAGCGACGCTATGGGATCGCAAATAATATCTATAATTTTAATTGTGTCTCATTTTATTACATTGACGAGTTAAAATACGTACGCATTTTTGCAATCAGAAGTATTAGCTGATACGCTAATAAAAAAATTGCAAAATTCTCACTTAGGTATCTACCTGCTTACTTATTTTTTTTGCGAATCCATCGTCTGATTCCTCGAATGGCTGAATCCATAATGACATGTCTATCTTCTAATCCTAATGGAATATCAGTCAGTGTGACAATAACTCGTCTCTTGATGTGAATGGCGTTGCTAGTTCAGGGTTAAGATGACGTATCATGTTATCATTCTTAGAAAATTACACACGTATATAATATAATCTATCGTTATTTAACGAGTGATTTAGCATATTTAGCATAATCGGCCTATAATGTTCCCACTGCTGGGACACAGGCCTCCTCTGTGAGAGGGAGCGGGCCGTAGTCCACCACGCGGGCCCAGTGTGGGTTGGTGGACGTCACATGTCTTCGAATTTTTGGTTCTAGGACATGCCGGTTTCCTCACAATGTTTTCCTTCACCGTTAAAGCAAGTGATAATTAATTTCTAATACGCACATGACTTCGAAAAGTCAGCGGTGCGTGCCTCGGGATCGAACTCGAACCATTCGCCGTGGAAGGCACATGGTTAATCCACTAGGCTATCACACGAGTGATTTACCTCTTCAATATTTTCCATTGACAAAAAAAACATTTAATAAATGTCAGATCTAGGTATATGATTAGGTACGAGATAGAGATAATTTCTTAAATCGACCACCGCTATTCCCACAGAGTAGGTACATTATAAGCTATTCCTTACCTTATTGCTGGCAAAATCATCGTCGAACAAGCCATATCTTTAATTTGACGGTACGGTTGTCGCAGTGGCTGAGCGATTGGCTGCTTCGCGACGTGTCGCGGGTTCCATTGCCGCCCGGAGCAAATATTTGTCTGGGTCTGGAGTATTGTGTATGTGAAAATAGTGTTTGTAAAACGCACCCACGATACAGGAGAAGGCCTAAAGGGGCAAAGTTTTATCAAAAGAAAAAGAACCGGCCAAGTGCGAGTCGTACTCGCGCACCGAGGGTTCCGTATCATTTTTGGACGTATAAAGTGAAAAAAACCGGACCGCAAAACTAAGTTTGTTTGTGAAGGATTTTTGATGATTTTGAAAAAACTGTACTAGTTAGGAACACTGTTTTGTTTTAAATAAAATGAAAATATATTTTGAAATGTGCACATCAAGCTCTTTCATATGATATGTCATTTGACCTAGTAACCCCACTTTAAAATTTCGGACCCCTACTCCGGGCCCTTTTACAATGAAAATAAAAATATCTTTAGACTTTTTTCATTTGCAATAAAGTTGGGCAAGCATTTTTTATAACTATTCCAAATTTCAAGTCGATAGCATTAGTAGTTAGTGAAATAAGCAGCCGTGACAGACAGACGAACAGACAGACAGACGAAGTCGCACCATAAGGATTCCTTTTTTACCAATTTGGTACGGAACCCTAAAAAAGAAAAAAAAATCTATTGAATGGAGTTAATTTAATTCTGATCGTCACTTGTTTGTTTTTGGCTAGTTGTTCATTGCAATTGAGTCTCAACATGAGTCCAGTACGTGAATAGGTAAATTGGGCTATAGATAATGTGTCAATCTGTCGGGACTCGGGACTCGCCCGGATCGGCTCTATAGATCGGGTGTCAAGTTAGGTCATTCGTACGCACTTTTAGTCACTTTTAGTCTTTATTTTGGACACTTTCCCGTCGCTTTCCTTTCATTGTCATTCATTCAGTTCTATTGCTTGGGATCCTTCAATATAATGGTGCTTATAGGATTTGAGATTCATAAAAATAGATAGGACGTAAGCTGTAAGCATTATTGTTACTAGAAACCCATTTGATTTAATTTCTACTTGCCTCTTAGGTACAAGGTCTATGGAAATGCCTTCTTTTAGCGGATGATCACGTGTATTTGCCATCTATACTAAGTAATATTATAAAGCTGAAGAGTTTGTTTGTTTGAACACGCTAATCTCTAGAACTACCAGTCAGATTCGAAAAATTATTTTTGTATATGATAGCCAAATTCATGAGAAATAGTATAGGCTATTTAACATCACGCTACGATCCTTAGGAGCCGAGCAACGAGGGTGAAACCGCGGGGAACTTAAAATACTCCTCCATCACTGGCCAGAGATGTTCTAAAGACTTCTTTTAAACTTCAGCTTAGTTCATACTTAATTACAACGTTCTAAAATACAAAACAGTTATTAAATCTATCCTATAACGACTCAAAAGGACCTCAAAGGTCAGAAAATCAATAAAAATCCACAAAAACAATAGGAAACTCTCATAATTGAGGTCGGGTAAGTCACAAAACGTTTTATAATTGCGCCCCGGTGGGCCACACCTGTAATTGAGCTAAACATAGTCATTGGCCGTATTTTATGGCCAAAACAATAAATATATTGTTTGTGGAAACTTTAGTTTTTGTGTGTAAGAGAACGGAATAGCACACATTCACCTTTCAGAAATTATAAAAAGGTAGATACCTACTAGACTTTTGCCCGCGAATCCGTCCACGTGGACTCTTATAAGGTGACCATTTAAAATGACCTTAGTTTAGGGTGGCTAATACTACGAAGAGATCAAGTTGTATCTCTGGTGCCTCCCATCGGAATCAGATGAAATGTGGCTTAGATTTTAAGTTGGACCCCAAGCTACCAAACTGTGAAAACAACAGGAAAATCCGTTCACTTTTTGCGTGATGCGCGCACAAATAGACAAACAGACAAAAATTGGGCATAGTTACGTCCCAGTACCTACTATCTCGACTGTTTTTTCTGGAATATCTTCAATGTAGAGACAGGGCTGTTTTATAATTTTATAATATTAATAGATTATTTATTTATTGTTTAAGGTACCAGCCGTGTGATGGGATTTCCCATCAGTGATGATTTTTGAAAAATCCGTTCTTATAGTGCTTATCGTGTTACCCCTTTGACTGTCTGGTGCTGATGCGCACGTCATGTCCGTGAAAGGGCGCTGTCAGTTGGTGCTGGTCATCTCTTGACTGCCTAAACAATGTTTTTTCACTTGTCTAGATGATATTATTATTATTTTGTACCTTACTAAACATAGTTCTCACATATTAGGGCATCACTGTAATCAAAGAAATTGTAACAGAATTTATTGATAAAGAGTATAGAGATAAAGAGTACCATGGAGTTTCTTGTCCGTTCTTCTCCATAGGAATCTACGTTTTGGACAACTAGCTTCAACTAACGGACAAACCGACTGACAACTATTGTAATATTGTTTGACATTTCAAAAGTGCCTGTAAATGGTCTAATTGAAATAAATGTTTTTGACTTTGACTTTGACTTTTGACTTTGTCACTAATGAAAGAGACAAAATAGATTTTTTTATTGTTTGTGACCTGAATCAGGTGTTTCGACAGATGAACTAATAAGTTATATACAGGATGTAAGTCAACAGGTGTGACCAACCTTGAAATCACGATAAAAAAGAGTTCCATACAGAAATATTTCTAACACTAGACAAAATGTATAAAGATCGCTTTTTGACATTACAAAATAGATTTTTTTATTGTTTGTGACCTGAATCAGGTGTTTCGACAGATGAACTAATAAGTTATATACAGGATGTAAGTCAACAGGTGTGACCAACCTTGAAATCACGATAAAAAAGAGTTCCATACAGAAATATTTCTAACACTAGACAAAATGTATAAAGATCGCTTTTTGACATTACTTCTATATCTATGTCTCTAGTAGGGAAATAGCCGATGGATCATGCAGCTATTGAAAACGGCCATTAGTGATAGCAAAACAAAGTCGTGCGATTGATGGTCTGTCATATTACGTGACATTGGTGAAATTGTGGCGCCTCTTCCACAAAAAGCATAAAACAGGAGTTGAAGTATTAAATGAGCGTAGGAAGACCTTTTGTCTATTTTGTCATTGCAACCGTTGCCTCCTCCCTCAGGCGACTCTTACAACTTGGGCGGGAACGCAAACGTCACGTTTTTTTCTTTTTCCACAGATCAGCAAGCAGGCAATTTCTAAGAAGGTTTTAATAGGTACATCAATACAAACTGCCAGATACGTGGATGATAAGATAAGAATCATCATAACACTAACAGCTGAACCTTTATTTACATATAAATCCACTAACATTTCGACGAAACGGTCCATAATTATGTTGGAAAATTATAATTTTTATGTTATTAAAATTTTATGTACAAAATTAAAGGTTGCGCTGAACTATGTCGGGTCATCGTTGGTGTTTATGTAAATGAGTGGACCACGTGGTCTCGCGACATTAGTGTGTGAGCACCCTATACTTAGAGGAACATTAAAATACCGGCGTTTTTGTGAACATAATGAGGTTACGTTGTGATTTTGGGTGTTAGTGTTTCGTGATTATGATGATGTATTATCGCGTTTGTTTTATGTGGCTAAAGATTTTGTTACAGATATCATCATGAGGAAACAAAAGATTCAATTTTAGAACTTGTCTGAAGTAGTATGGAAATGAACTGTCAACAATAGATATCTAAAATTAAATAAAAGCCAAGAAACACTAAAGCGCATTTCAAACTTCGCTATACTATACAGGGTGCCAGGTAATTCGACCTATTCCTTGAAAGGGGTTATACTAGAGCTTATTTGCAACAAATTCGGACCCGTAAACTTGGGGTCGAAACTGGGTGGTTACCGAGTTATTGCACTTTTTAAGATTTTTACTACAGCATGAACAATTCTTTAATATCTATCTGTACCAACACAAGTGAAGATCATAATTTAGAAACCAACTCTCTTAACAAACACGCAAGATATACCTCATGATCACCATATCGTATTTACAAAATTACATCTATCAATCAAAACTTACTTTTAAAACGATCCGAGCAGTGTTTTAGTAGAGTACCTACAACAAAAAGACAATCGACTAACACGAAGCCAAATTATAATAATTCGGCTAAAGGATCATCTGACTAATCTGATAATAGCCTGATTGACTAACCTTTCATATTTTGATTGATACAAAAAATTTGATGCATGACTGCATTTGGTATTAGTTTATTATTGAGAATATTTTGGATTGATTTATTTGGTGACAAGGATGAGATATAAACAGCGCTTCAATGGCGTCATTAAAATATTAAAACACGTCGCGTATCCGGTTACGCGATTTCAGGTTTTGAAGATATTTAAATTTAATAAATGTTTTTTTTTTTTTAATAATATATCTTTTTAGAGCAACCTGTTCGTAAAAAACTGTAGCGCGTAAAATTCAAGTCTAGTAGGTATCGGAATTTTCAGACTAGGAATTCATTCCCTTTAGATGTTAACTAATAAAAACATAGGTAACCCGTCTTGGCAATCGGGTAAAAACAATCCGGGAATACCAGCGAAATGTAGGAAATGAATACCCAGAGGTAGGTACCTACCATCAAACAAATCTGTATTTGACCACCCCGTAAGACCAACATGTATGCAATTGCTTACAGATGGTAGGTATACATAATAATATGGATAATTGCTTTTAGATAGTGACACCAGCGGCACAAGGAGTATTTAATGTGATTATTAAGCCAAGATATAACAACACTTAAAACTACATAGACGACATTCCAACTCTTCACCATAAGTCACGACTACCATCATTTGAACTTAAAAATACCACGCAATACACGCTCAATCTATAAAATACTATAATATATTTACAATTACGTACCATTTAGATCAATTTAATCCGTCGTGGTAAAGTTTTGGGCCCGGATCGGGACGATTTGGCTCGATCTCTAAGACAATATAATTTGACTGATTGATTGCACCGCCATCTTGGATGCTCGAATGCCGCACGCAAGTCCCCAGAATTTAGAATTTCGAAAATTTCAGAGTAATTGTTGTTTAATGTGCGATGTTGGTCCGAGTAAAATGGGTTGAAATGATTGCAACAGAGTTTATGAAAACAAAGAACTTATAATACACGTTTTATTAAAATTAAATATTTGTTAGTCGATATTTTAAAATCTATGAATTGACTAGCAACTTGCAATAGTTGCAAATTGATCTTTGGGAGAAAGTTGCACTAATCGAAGGAAAGCATGGATATTAAATAGGTGCGCACGCAGTTCCAAAGCGATTAGGTATTCCATAATTTCCTTTGAACAGTAATGAAATGAAATAATGAAATTATATTTTATTCTGTAAATAGGTTACACGTAACACTTTTACACGTCAAAAATTGTTTTGATTATTAAGCTAGATGAGGTCGGTGTTTCCTATCTGACTACCTTTGAGAAGAAACACCGAAACAAACTCAAAGGTCAGTCTCTTTTAAAGTCCAGACAAATTAAAATGAAACTATGCAAGGACCATGCAGGTTAGCCTGGAATGGCCTTTAAAGGAAAGAGTCATACAGATTTGAGTGGACCTGTCCTGACTGTGCACGCATGTGCTGAGTATCGTGGTAGCTCAACCCTGACTTAGGGAGCTCAACGACCCAGCGAACATTACTATCAGAAAGGACATTTGGGTAGGTCGCATAAAGTACTCAAACTGTCAGACTGAAATTGTACTAAGTAAGTACTAAGTAACTATCGCACAACGATTAATTGCAAGTGTGTTTCTGCTCTATGTGCAAACTACGATACCTAAGTATCGTAATTAAAATAAAGATTCATGATTCTCTACGTAAGTAGGTAATACAATCCCGGGGTATCAATCAGGTATTTTCATTTGTTATTTCTATTAACTACCCACGCGTACAGCTACTAACCGTACAATTATTCAGTTTGCATTCATTATTTTATTCATTCTTATAGTTATTACAACAGAGTCGTAATTTTTATTGTTCAAAATTCAAAATCTCATTTTAGAGAATTCGGACTCTTGAAATATGGCTGCAATTTGACCACATTCATCCCTAAAAAGTGATTTATTGTTGTTCCTCGATCACTCAAATAGCTGCGGTCAACATATCAGTTGATTTATTAGGCCTACAATACAGCAAATTAACTACCAAATTCTTATAATGGAATAATTGGGCCAGATCTGTAGATGGGCAAAAAAAATTTAATCATCTATGAAAGAGAGTTTGTCGAAATTATGGTAACATAACTCTCTGATGATGAGGATGAAAATAAACATCTTTTTGGAAAAGAATAAAAGCAATTTCTGTGACATTGCCACTCCTTTATGGTATCATTGACGATACTCGTAGTTAGCGTAGGAAGGAAAAAGCAACACAAATATTTATTTCAAGTTGACGAATCATTTAAACACCAAGAACCCATGTGTCAACTGTGCGTCTGTGCCAACAGCTGATTAGGGTAGGTAGTGTCCATTATTAGACAACTGTTAGTTAGGTGGAATGGTGAGAGGCCCAAGTTCAGCTGATGATGTCTATGGTCCACATTTTAAAACGTTGCATATTCTCAATCTCGATTGAAAACTGTCAGTTAATGAGTTAAGGAACTACAAAGAACAGAACTCAAGTAGGCACGAAGGAGTAGGGTTGTGCATCATCATAGAGCACATCGCGTGGCTTACCCCCAAATCGATTATGGTAATTCGATACTCGAATTCAAACAGGTGCGTCGATGCGCGTCAAGTGACCACGGAGATTGGTTGTTGGAATGGGTCGGATAATGAATTCATGTTGAAACATTAATGTGCAGGTCTGTAGTATAAGATTATAATTATTATCCGTGGCCGAGGATGTAAATGACGAAAACATATTTTTTCGGAGAATTTAACTTATCATTAGTTATTTATAGTAGTGAAATAATTACACATCAAGACTACCTCTATTATAAAATGTTTTATCTTTTCTGCATAAAATTATGAAACGAAGTGAATGAAGATAAATTCTTTCAGGAATTTCAACTCTCGGGATAAAATAGTGCGAGCTTGAAATAAGCCAATTCAAATTAAAACGTTCTAGAGAATTTGTTTGATCGATATACCTAGGTACTAATTAGAATTAGGTACATACAACACTGCCTTTTATTCATTACAAAAATAGTATATTCCTTTAGTTTAGCCTATGAAAAAATAATAAATTCCGTAGGCCTTTAATGTAAAAAGAAATCAGAAAACACAAACCATCAAAGGACCAAAAATCATTTTAAATCGCGAAACGAATTTGATTTCAAGCATCGATTCCCTCCGATTCGCGCCCTCGCATCGCTTGCGTGCCGCAAATCGCATCACGCAGATAAGTTTTGAAAGCGTTCGAAATTCAAAATTCAAATTGAACTGGCAGGTGGCGCGTGCTCTATGCATTTATTTTGCATATTGCCGCGAAAAATGTACAATACCGATTTCGATTTATGAATGCTCAAGAGAAAAAAAAATTTTCATGAGCAAGTCAATTTTCTACCACGAATAAATGATTTTATATACAAAATGACAACATGTAGGTAGGTAGGTAGTACATACATAATATTTTCCATTTTAATTTCACAAAATGTATTGCAATACTAAAACAAATCAGATCTCTATAATCTGTCATTTGTTAAGGTTTAACTGAAAAATAAATATTTTCAGGAAATAATATTATGACAGTTTAGTGTAGATAAAAACAGGTTTTTTTTCTTTACCTTTAGCGTAGACAACGAGATAAACACAACGACCTGTGAAAGTACCTACCTACCTACCTCTCACCCTAATCCTCTCATCCTAATAGTAAATTCAGTTACTTTTTTATACAAAAAAACACGTGCATAAAAATTAAAGATGGAATACATCAAGTACTTACTTACATACTTAGTTATCGTATCATAACCCTACGTTCACTCGGGGTGGCCGACAATACGCCCTCGTAACGCCACGCGGCGCCCATTACCGGCCACGAATAAAAAACATTGGCCCATTGTCGGCCACGCGTCGACACTCGATACCACTACTTTATTAATTCTGACAGCTCTTTGCATTAGCTTGTTAGTGTTTCGCGTAATTATCGTGGGTATTGAATTTACTCGTAGATGGAAAATTTTGTATCCGTTTTTTTATGAGAGTCAATACAAAGTTTGATTATTATTCTGTTCCGAAGAAGTGAAAAAGAATTACAAAAGTAATAATAAATTTTAAAAAATAAGTTAACTTTTTAACATCGATATTTTCAACATGTTTAACATATGAAAATATCGATGTTTTTAAATCACCACTTTAAAATAATGTTTCAATATTCTTTTTAAATATTTGATTAAACATATTTTACTCTAAACTTTATATATTTCAATCGATTTGCCATCTTTTATAAACACGGACGCAATCGCAATCAAATAAAAAAAACCGGCCAAGTGCGAGTCGTACTCGGTTCCGTATAATTTTTGGATGTATAAAGTTAAAAAATCCGGACCGCATAACTAAGTTTGTTTGTGAAGGAATTTTGATGATTTTGAAAAAACTGTACTAGTTAGGAACATCGTTTTATTTTTGGTGCCATATTTGGATCAATTCCTATCAACTCTAATTATTTCAGATTTTTCGCCCTGCAAACTTCGGAGATAAGGGGGGGGGGAATGGTATTTTTTTTTGAAAATTTTTATCATATGTCGAAAACTGTGAGACATAATATAAAATAAAAATATATTTTGAAATGTGCAGATCAAGCCCTTTCATATGATATGTCACTTGACCTAGTAACCCCACTTTAAAATTTCGGACCCCCACTACCGGCACTACCGGCCCCTTTTGTAATGACAATAAAAATATTTTTGGACTTTTTTCATTTGCAATAAAGTTGAACAAGCATTCTTTATAACTGTTCCAAATTTCAAGTCGATAGCATAAGTAGTTGCTGAAATAAGCAGGTGTGACAGACAGACAGACAGACAGACGAAGTCGCACCATAAGGGTTCCTTTTTTACCATTTTGGTACGGAAACCTAAAAATAGCTTTATAAAGTAATGCATGCAGATGTTTTTAATGTGTGCTAAAAATTTATTGAACAAAATAGGTACCTAGGTAATGTAATATTTTAAGTAATTTTGCTGTAAACATTCTAGATACGAGTAGCGATAAGCAAATTGAAATCGCTCCAAGATATAGACTGTCATCGTAGAACAATTAAAAAACACTTTACAACCATACAACCGGATATTATTATGCATATCGCGGGCTTCAAGCTATAGAGCGTATCCGCAGTCGCCTTACTTTTCAGGAGATACAAAAACTGAATAACTGTTTGCATTTCACTTATTTCACTATTCTGTTCTTAAAAAGTAGTTTACATATATCTAATACGTATTATGATTTTTTTAGAATGGAATCGAATAGTATAAAAAAAAGAAAATTCGCATTTTTGTTTATACGTACCTATGGTTTGAAGTCCGCGACTAGGACTGCTACGTTGGTCTAGTGGCCGCAAGCGCAACTGCTGAGCGTGAGGTCCTGGTTTCGCTTCCCGGATTGGGTAAAGTGTTATTGTATTTTTCGGTAGCAGCCCGGAGTCTACATTTGTCCCCAGTTAATAGCAATAGGCTCGTCCCCTATTACAGAGATTCAAAAGGCGAAATGTGGCTGTACTACCTATGTATATTCCTCTGCGTAACCCTTCGGGTAATACAGGCGTGATGATAATTATATTATTATATTACCTATAACATTATTCATTAGCATTTAGTTTCAGTTGTTTTGCCTTATTAGCTGTACCTAGTTTTACAATGTTTACAATGGAAACCATCAATATATCAGCATATAGCAGTCCTGTGCTGGACATAGGCCTCTCCAATTGTACACCATTAACTTGGTCCTCGGTCACTCTTTTTTTTTCTCGTTTCTCGGCGGCCGAAGGGTTCTGTCAGATTCTTACTGACTAAAACTCACACGGTGTTCCTCCATCTACCTATGGCGAGGGGTGCGGGAGTCGCATGCGCATTCATTTGCACCTCCGGCAGGTATTGGTCCGCCAGATGTTTCCTCGGCCACTCTCGTCTAGCTGCAACCAGTCAGCAAAGATCATCGCCTCACCTAGCCTCAAGGCGTCTTACCCTACGTTACAAAAGATATTCATATTTTAATTACACAAAATGTGCAAAGAAATCATTTCGTTACATTATTTTTGGAAGTTCAGCAAACAAAACATTTTCACCTGAATATAAAATTATGGTATAGAAATACACACATCAAAAGTATCTAGGGATCAACATATATTTTTGCAATAACTTTTCTCCTGATTGATATTAATTAAAATTTTCTTTAAGGATTCATCAAATAAAGTGTTTTCGTTTGTCACAGTAACGATAAACCAAGTCACCTTTGCATTAATAAAGAAATTTGCCATTTTCCTAATAAAGGGATTTTTGACATTTGAACCACTAACATTAAAGTTCGAAAAAAAGACTGAAATAACAGTTTTCTTTAAAATTTTATTGGGTAACTTAAACAATTAATAATCCGTGTTTCTACCGCGAACACTAACAACACAAGAACATCGGTTTGGCATACTCAAAATGAGTTCATCCAAATCACGCTGTGGAATGGCCGCCCATGTTCGTTGCAACAACAAAAAAACGTCTTCTTGCATGCATGCTCAATCGGGTTCAAGTCTGGCGACTGAGCAGGCCAGGGCAGGACATTGATGTTAGCTGCGGCGAGAGTCTGTCTTACAACTCTTGCGGTGTGCGGTCGTGCATTATCATGCATTAACTGAAATAAGGGACCGATTTGCACTTGTAGAGGAACGATGACGTCTGATACAATCGTCTCAGCATAAATTTGAGCGTTGAGGTTGCCTCTGATCCAAATCAACTCAGTTCTTCCGCCGATCCAAATACCCGCCCATACCATGATGGTTCCACCACT
Source organism: Thalpophila matura (assembly GCA_948465475.1). Taxonomy (NCBI): domain Eukaryota; kingdom Metazoa; phylum Arthropoda; class Insecta; order Lepidoptera; family Noctuidae; genus Thalpophila; species Thalpophila matura. The sequence continues at coordinate 5,433,393 of OX419198.1, read as the reverse complement.
ATAAGGATGGACTTCCTGGCAGGATTTTAATCGCTGTTGGCGTCCAGGGGTTCTCCAGTGTCGTATACGTCTTGTATCCGGTCTCATACCAAAACGAGACTCATCAGAAAAGCACACGAAACGCCATTGTTCTTCTGCCCAATTTCTGTGTTCAAGAGCCCATTGATATCGAATCCTACGATTGTGCATTGCTATAGGTGGTACCCGTAGCGGTCTTCGGGAATGAAGGTTCACTTCATGCAAGCGGTTTCTGACTGTTTGGTCGCTAATTAAGTTCCCTGAAGAGTGATGAAGCCTCACGGCTAACATCATGACGGTTATTGTTGGAGCTCTTCGAGTTAAGATTTGAATGTATCGGTCTTGTCTCCGTGTGGTGCAGCGATACCGTCCTCCATGGCGCTCAGCCACGGTACCAGTGCTTCGGTAACGTGTCCAAAGTCGACTGATAACACTCTGACTTGTATTCAGAGCTAAAGCTACAGTACGTTGCCGGGAACCAGCTTCTATCATTCCCACGGCTCTGAGCATTTCTTTCCTGCTTAAATGACGTCGCCGCTCCATAATAACGTTGGTTTTAATCAGTAGTAGGGAAACAGTAGCACTTATAATGTCTTCAATGCGTTGTATGTTTTTATAGGGAAAATATTGACAGCTTATTTTCATCTTTTACTCGAATTTGATTGAGAGTTCCTGATTCAAATTATGAAATGCACCAAAAAGGATCCATATAAATTTATAAAATCATAAATTTATTACAAAGCCACATCTCAATCTCAAGAAATCCGCATAAAAATGCTTGATCCCTAGACACTTTTGATGTGTGTAGTTTTAGAATTTTTAGAGGAACAAAAGAGTTTACCCAATAGCATACAAAAAAATGACAATTAATAAAAAAAAACATATTTCACTTATTCAAACTCCTTACAAAAGCATTCTATTTTCAAAACCTCTACTAACACGTAGGTGAGTAAAGACAAAGGCTGCATGTCGCGGGACGGCGCTTGCTCCCCGTGGCGCGCCCGCTGCGCCGACGCACCCGCGCATGACACCCGCGCACGGCGCATGTACACTGCTTTAATTGATTGACGAATGGATTGATGACAGGAATATGTTTAGAATTAGAACGATGCTTTGAAAAATAACCTAATTTTGTCGATAGGAGAGTTTTTAGAGGTATTTTTATTGGACAAGTCGATATCTTAAACAACAGCTAAAAAGTTAAGATGTCAAAAGTAAGTAGATCACTTTTATTTACCTAATAAAGTCTACTCAGATCGGGCTTCAAAGTGGGTCGTTCGTAAGCACCTTAAAGTTTGTAAGGAAAATCTGGGTTCCTTGTGTTTCCAAAACCACGCGAAAGAAATCACAGGCTAAAGGTGATAAATAAATAATTTCCAAAATGGAAAATTCCACATGAAGTTAGTAGGTACAGTTCCGTGAAATAATAATATTGTACCGATTGTGCGGACTCTATCGTATCAATCATTTTCTCATAATTCCTACCTTTACCCAAAGCAAATCTTACATTTTCATCTACAACTAAGTAAGTACATTTAACTTGAAACATTATTATTACGGCACAAATAAATCGTCGGATATGACACAAGGGGTATCAAATAGGTGCTTTATAGTGCCCACTCCGATCCTGTCATTACTCATATTAGATTTGTGGGTCCCCGATAAAAAACCCAGATAGGGTGATTATAGTCGGGCCTCGGTATAATTTTGGGGTCTGTGACGGTGATCCCCTTTTGTATTTTTTAGCTAGTTTATTAAAATAATAGTTTTTTTGGTTGTAGATATCGTTGTTTAGACTTTGTGGCGCAGTGGTGATTGATTTTTGTGACTTACTTTCTTTTGTGTTGACAGTTTTTGCGTGAAATTAACTCAAGTATGAGACTTCGTTGCTCTAAGCCAAGGAAACTTTTATCACACTTTCATTATGAAATTCATGTAGATTTTTGGAAATACGAATTGTAGACTTACACCTCATTGGTGAGGTAGGTACTACGTAATACGGCTTCGGATCTCGGGCTCATTTTATATTATATTTTGCCAATCAATTAGTTAAATACAGAAGATTTAATACTTAGTCTGTGTTAAATAGTATTTCGAGAACGCCATATTGTGTCACAAAAAAAATGGAAAATAATTTATTTATTTAGATTGAGTATCGTCTACATTACAAACACTGCAAGGTTAATAATAAGTATTTATGATAAAAGCTTTAATAGATGCTTATGTTGCAACATCAAAAACCCAACCAATAAAGGTATAAATCTTTAGGAAAATTTATCGTATGACAATTAAAACAAGCTACACTACACATCTCACCTACATACAGAACAAAGACAAAACAGACCCATCAAACAATATCCGAGGCTAAAAAAAGGAGCTCATCATGCTTTAAAAAAACGGTTGAAAAGAAAAAAAAGGTCTTTTCATGAGCGCAGTCCGGTGAAATTGTGTATGGGCGGCGTGGCGGGTCATTTATCGTGACAGCCCGCGGCGAGCGTACCTACTGGCCGTACCTACACTATTGCACAGATTAGAGGGGCCACGCGAACCTGGTATAACAGGACTTGTACTAAAACTAGTAGAACTAAGTTTACAGGAAGACCTAATCTACCTTTGGTATTGTTTTGGTAAAAATCGTGTAGTCCCTAAGCCTGTATATCTACTAGACGTACCTACACTATTGCACTGATTAGAGGGGCCACGCGAACGAGAATTAAACAAGAAAACTTTTAAGCTCAAAAACATACGCTTGAAAGCGTTTTGGGACAATTTCGGGCAGTCGTAGGGTTTATGCAGCTATAGGTCATACGAAAATACGTCGAGGTAACTCTTGCCCACCATTTACCTTTGCCTTATAGAGAGGCTAAACATATCTATAATATTCTGAAATCGCCAACGTAATTGAACAAGTAGGTATGGTAATCAATGCAAGGCAAAATTAAATGCCTCTATCTGACAAGAGATAAGTTTTCTCAGAAAGAAACTTCAAGTCGCAAATGAATCGGTTTCTTCTAGGCAAGCGTGCTCCATCGTAGACCGCACCATCGCTTAGCATTCGTTGAAACGCAAGCCATTAAATAAAAAAAGCCTTGCAGCAGTTGCCGCGAAACAATTTCAGGGTGACATTTATTCTTCAAGAATATGTCACCATAAGTAGACCAAAAATATCCGCAAAAACCACAACAAATGGTCTCCCCACAGCCGGCTATTACCTTTCTCGGTACAAGCAGAATATAAACTGTATCTGTGCTATTTACTTAAACATATAATCGCTGGACTATTGTGAAATTAGGTACCTGTAAGTATATTATGTACTCATAAATAGACCACCGGCGTGTCGGACTACTTAATGACAACGGCAGGAGCAAGACTTCGGTGTCCAGTTTAAGTTGGCGGCGGTGGGACAGGGTTATTAATTTTAAATGTACCTAGGTACTGACATTGGCATAGTAATTGTTTTTTTTTTCTATTCTTTTGCAAGTATCAATACCTACTATTTACTGCCTCTATATGTATACATAATCGGCTTATAATGTGTCGAGTGATGACTCAGGTTGGGATTCACCATATTATTATATACTTAAGCTCAGTGCGAGTTGGTGGATGTCATAAGTCTTTCGATTTTTTTTTGTTTTAGGTCCTAAAACAAAAAACATCCTTGAATCTAGGATATGCCGATTTCTTCACGATGTTTTTCTACCCTTTTTACTTTCAGTGATTAAGTTTTAGTAAACGACCCGGATTCATTGCTCTTGAGTGTAGTTTTTGTGCCATAATAAATAAATAAATACTAAGAAACTTCTTTTCAGTTGAGATTATTTTTTTCACGATAATTTCTACACCACATAAAGTATGTGAAATCTATACTAATATATTATAAAGCCGAAGAGTTTCTTTGTTTAAACGCGCCAATCTCTGGCACTACCAGTCGGATTCGAAAAAATATTTCTGTATAATATATGATAACCAGATTCATGAGGAATAGAACTTATAAGCTATTTTACATCACACTATGACCTTTGGGAAACGAGCAACGGGGTTGAAACCGCGGGGCACGGCTTGTATTTTATATTAATATACATTACTATCAATCGACCTATTAGTCACAACAAGTAATTGGTTGTATAGTTCAGTTATAGTAACATATTATTATTCTATACAGTTGAACAATGTAGGTACTATGCACCTGCTAAAGTATGGAGCCTGTTCAATGGAAGTCTTGTTGCGGTACAATACGTAATTATTGGTCTATTGTGGTATAGTGATGTGTTTATTATGTGGCTAGGGTTATAAATCAGCTGTAGATAGTGTTGGAAAAAAATACGAGTAGTACCTATTTCATATTTTAGCGTTGTAGTCACTTGGACATTTCTTTCTTTTGGAGAATGGCGAAAATCTGTGTTCCAAACAAAAGGTGAGATCTATAGAGCGTACTTAAACTTTGCTCAGACTTAGCTAACGGGTTTTGAAAAATTCGGTATTAATAATGCAACCTTTGAGTCTGTCTCAGTGCATGTTTAACAAAGCTTTGCGTAAGTTGTCATTTTGTAAAGTTACGACTTTGCTAAGCAACCACTTAGAGTGACTCAAAGATTGCATGATAAATAAGGGACATTGCTACGTGTCTAAGTACGCTCTACCTATAGATCTCACCCTCAAATTCATTGCTTCTTATGTTTGTGAAGTTCGTCTGCCTGACAACTAGATTGACGCAATGCACGAGTATTTTGTTGAATTGCCAAAATGGAAGGAATTGTCAACGGAAGGGTATTGCGCAAGTAGTCTGTTGATAGTCTTGAATTATTGTGCTTCATGTTACAGAATACCACAGCCAAATAACGCTTCTCTTAAGGGGTCGTCCATTAATCACGTGATGTTTTTTAGCATCTTTTTGACCCCCCCCCCTCCTCCCCCCTGGTGATACGTGGTGGGGTTTTGAAGTAACCCCTCCCCCCCTACCCAAGATCACGTGTATTTTTTTGGTACAAATTATCTTAATTTTTTCAGAATATTATCTTGAAATACCTACAACATTTTTTTTCTGTTTAGTAATCGCGCTTTCAACGAAAAAATATGTTGTGATATTTCGTGATTTTTTCCGAACCCCTTCCCCCCCCTTTCGAGCCTCACGTGATTAATGGACGGCTCCTAAGTAGTAAGCTGTGTTCCTGTCACCAGAGCTCCTGAGGATGCACTGTGTTGATAGCGGGGGACCTGCTTGTGGGGCCTAAGCTCTCGGCACAGAGAATCCTCATTTTTAAGGGTCGACAACGCGCATGTGATTCTCGGTGTTGCCAGCGTTTCATAGGTTACGGTAACCACTTACCATCACCTGTTTACCACCATCGTTGTATAAAATGAAAATATTTCTAGAACAACGGACTTAAAAATATTTTTTGTGGAATGCTAATTATGAATCTTGTCCTAAATAAAGTAATACTTACTTAGTATAGATTGTTTTTTGTTTTTTACCATCCGAGTGCCCTACCACCATCTTTTGTTATAATAAATCCTTTGTTATTTTCAGCCGATTGTTTGTTCAGAAAATAAAAGATGACGTAAACTCATAAGCACTAAGGTATATTTTCCAATAGTAGTTATGCTGGCTATAGACAGGTTAATTCAGTCTAGATGATCTAATAACATGATCTCATAAACTCAATCATGAACAAGAACAAAGTATCGTTTTCTATTTTCTTGGAATTAATTATTTGTCTACAACTCTACATCATAACTTATTCTCTGAAAGTTAATAGTATTTTTCCTCATGAGCCTGTTTATCTTCAACTGTTGAAAGAAAAATCAGATTATTATTTAAAATCTTCCATCCTAGCTATATAACAGTACCTACCGGAGAATCTCACCGTGACGTTCTCCCTCGAACGTCCGGAAACAAATTGGCAGTTCTCGCGGTGACATCACGCGACGAGTCGGTACAGATCAGACAAGCTGGGCTCATAACGCTTTGACAACTTCTTTTTAAGTCTCGTTGATTGGAGTCCAAGATTTCTTCATACATGATACAAGTGTAAGAAACAATAATGTTCGCCTTAAGTAAAAAATGCCGTGCATATCCCTAATGTTTTTCAGGCAGGCAAGTATAACGTATGTTGTTCTGCGTACGGGGCGGCGGCGCGGGCGCAGCGTGACGCCTGCGGGCGATCCGTTTGCGTTCTGCCACTTCGGTAACTGTATGCCACGGGCAGACATAGAGTAGGGAACAGATGTGACATTTTGATGTCACTTCTCTAATGGCCACTCTTCATACAAAAAAAGAACATTCATTAATCAGCACGTATACTCAGTGCGGGTTGACTTGCAGACCAATATAAGTCCAAAATGGTGATGTACTTAGCTAAAAGCTTCTGTTGAATTAAGAAATGCTCACAAAAGTGATGTCCCAGACAGAGAAATACTTTAAACTCATCTCTACATCACTACTCAGAAATATATCAACAGGAACTTCAGAAAACTGAAAAAAAAACATAGTTATTGTTTCAGCGTTTGATCTATGTATAAATCTTTCGTCCATGAATTTCAGACCATAAATTTCAGGCAGGTTTTTCGGGGTAATAAAGACGTCGAATATTTATGCAGACATTTATGTCGCTTCTGTGTAGTTATAATAAAGTCCACTTTGTATACTGGTATTAAATAATGTTGAATTCTTTATTTTATTTAATCATTAATAAAAAGTTGATCTTGTCTAGTTTATATCTTTAATCTATGTCCATAACTCGCTTCACTAAGACAAATACTTTACTAGTGTTTAACATTTCATAGCCTTTATCACAACACGTTACAGTTTAAAATCGTCTACTTTTCCCATAATATTATTGCTGTTAAGTGCTGTAGGCATGATTTGAATGGCAGGTGCACGATGAACGTATGTATCCAGTGCGAAATGTCTTTATGTATTACGAGTACCTATACAGGGTGGCAGGTTAGACAGTGGAAATATTTAAAGGGGTCATTGTATTCATCATTATGAACAACTTTTACTATGAGACCAAATCTAAAATCGCGAAAAAAAAAATCAGCTGTTCCATACATTTATGTTCTCATAACTCAACAAAATGTATGGAACAGCTGATTTTTTTTCGCGATTTCAGGGTTGGTCCCATAGTAAAAGTTGTTCATAATGATGAGTACAATGACCCCTTAAAATATTTCCACTGTCTAAATGTCTGTAAATTATAGTAGAGGAAAGAATGTTCTAGAATCGTTTTTAGTAAGCTCAGGGGAAGGGAAGTTAAGAAGCTGAATATACCTTGAAGTTTTGTGTTTGTTTCAATAGAAAAGTTTTCTGACGAAAATAGCTACTCTAAGGTCGATATTGATAAGCGTTACTTAGCACGTGCTTGGTATTAGGAAGTTCTCAGTTGCATCTGGTAGTCTGGATTTCTGTCCGAGTAGTGGCAATAAACTTGACTATTAGGTATATGGGACATACATAACAGAACTAGAGAAATTAACTTTCCGATGACTTAGATAGCAGATAGAGTGATCTACCTAGCCTTTTCCCAAATTATATTGGGGTCGGCATCCAGTCTAACTAGTTTTGGCTGAATATCAATATTTTACGTGGAGCGACTGCCATCTGACCTCCACAACCCAATTAATGGGTAATAGCGGTATTCGAATGTTAGACCAGCTGTCAGACTTTAGGGCTTCTGACTACCCGTAACGATTGTCAAAGATATTCCTATGACAACCGGGCGGGACCGACTGCTTAACATGCTCTCCGAGGCACGGAGAGGTCTCGATGTGTAAAGAACGGTCACCCATCCAAGGACTGACCGCGGCAAGCGCAGCTTAACCTCGCAGATCGATCGATCAGCGCGGCCGTCATTTAGCTACGAGCCCCTCAGATAGCAGATAGAGTATTTCCCTTAATTGCGCCACCTCATTTTCCACTAGATGGTATAAAATTATTAAATCATAGTTTCGAAAAAAAAGGAGTTAAAAACTAAGACATCGCTGCCAATACTTTCGTAGTATACATGTTTGATGTTATGTATAGGCATCAAAAAAGTAAAAGTAATTTAGTTACAGCTACATGCCAATTTGTCATACATTTCCCTTTATATTATCGCTTTTATTATAATTTATTCACCCTTCAGTGTCACCCGAAACAAAACTTCATAAACTGCCGCTTAAAACACGCCATGATAAAGAACTCATTTACACGCCGTGTTAACCGCGAAATGGAACGTAAAAAGAACCTATGTTTACAAATTTAAATGTACAGTTTCGAAATTGATTGACACTGAATTTCAACCTTTATTTCACTCAAAATAAGAGTCTCGTTAAATTTTCTTCATGGTCAATCTATTGCGGTAATATCTGTAAAACATGGGCAATTTGAACAAATGTCGTCCGAGGCTGAATGTAATTGAGCTGTCAGATTTTGGAGGGAAACAATCGTGTTGAATTTCAAATTGTAAATTAGAATCTGTGGTCACGCTTTTTTTACCGGCAACACGTTCAAACGTTAATCATATTGGCCTGTGGAACTACCTATCCACATGTCGGTTCGTCCGAAACTCCGGACACGAATTTGTTTATATTAGGGTATCAAAATTTAAAATCGATCCAAATAAACAAATAGCAAACGGCGTACCTACCTAGCGTTACCTAGTTAGCGTAGCGAAAAGCGTAAAGACAACTATGTTTTAGCTTCTAATTAATATTGATACTTATCGAAAAATAGTTTAGAAAAGATTTGAGGTTGAATTGTACGAGTATGATTTGAGGTTGTATTTTGAATAACTTGTGGGTACACCTTCTCAGTTATAGAATGGGATTGAAAATGGTGTCGCCTCTATTGAGTATAGAGAGTGTATAGTGTATAGTTCCAAAGTAATGAATAATTAAATGCTTTTTACCTTGAGTTTAGAGAAGCGAGTGCCGCAAAAGAGCAAAGGTCACAATTTGTTAATAAAATAAAAAAAAACTCGTCTTCATAAAAAAGTCTGGTAGTTACAACTTACAACAAAATGAGCGTAACATTTAATTTATTTGAACATGATAAATGTTTAGAATATTAATTCTGCGTCTGTAATGAAGCTATCCTTGGCCACCCCACCCGAGGGTCCAACTCATTTCGCGCCCAATTTGAGGTCGATTAAAAACAAATTTCTATCAGAGTGCATTCAGCTTTTTAAATAGTAATGTGACTAATGTCGATTATGAATTCGTACTATCTTTTATGTTTTTACAGATAAAGGCATTTGGTGTCTTTAATATGCTCAGCAGTCTATTATTTTATAACGCTTTAATTAAGTATATTTATTAATAATGAATTTATGAGTATAGATTTTCTAGATTAGTTATTTTGAAATTGGCATTTTACCATTTCATTCATGCATTAATTTAACAAAATAGTTTTGAACTATTTCAGAGACGGATGATTTTGTTTTGAATGCAAAGGAAACATCTTTGCCGCCAGTTTAAAATATAATCTCGTAACAGTTTTACGGGATTTCTATAATGCTTTTCTGCAATATTGTTTGCTTCCAAAAAGTTTTCGGTATCCTGTTTGACTTTAATCGACAAAAACTATATAGTGCTGTCCCAGCTCTCTCCCTCGCATTCGTTTGTGTCGCTGCACATATTGGGCGCACGCCTTTGATCTCCGCTAGAACTGTCATCGTCCAAACACGCCAGAGACAATCACGCTGGTATCACGGTCGTGACTTTATTTTTTTACACGGGTTTATTAATTCAGTTTTCCACTCATTTTAATTTTAAATTGGCAAAGGCCGACAACATACAAGAACAAAGGTTTTTGTCAAGCTTAAAAACAAAATTGAAATGTCTCAATAATGCCTGGAATTTTGCCGGCACTCTTTATGAGGGCTCTCGCATTCGGCACCTCTCTCGCTCGCACAAAATCATATATTTTAAGAAAGTTAAATGAAAAGATGCATTTTTGAAAAGTGAAATCTGATACAGATACATACAAAATGATATTAATTATAATATTATAAACTCTAATTTAATGATTAAAAATACATTAGTTAAATATGTCTCAAAAACATCGTAATCGTTTTTTAACCTTGTTTATTAGACTGATATCACAGTAGAAATGTGTTTTAATTATTTACCTGTAAAATTAATATTATTTTGTAGTTCTGTATCAGATTACATTTTTCAAAAATGCATCTTTTCATTCAACATTCTTAAAAATGGTTCTGTGCGAGCGAGAGAGGAGACAAAATTCCGAGAGCGCCCTTAAACCGGACCACAGTGGGGCTTGGCAGAGGAGAGGAGGTCTACCACCGTAAGATCAATCGTAGCTTGAACCATGAAAGAGAGTTTAATATTCCGCCTTCGATTGTTTCCTATTGTTTCATGCTTAGGAAACAATCGAAGATGAGAGATTAAACTCTCTTCCATGGTTTAAGCTACGATTGATCTTACGGCCCTTAGCATTGATATAATGCTTGATAATATTTTTGAGATTTTTCAAATGAAATATTACCTATACCTACTACTTCGTTGATTTTGTTACTTTATAATACCTATTATAGATCGTGTACCTAATCTAAAACTGAACAAATTTTTTTATACAAAAATAAGTCAAATGTATGACATGACAAGCAGTGAAGAGGTTTGCAATCTTAAATTAGACGAACTCTACCTACTTATTATGAATCATTTGTCAATAGTCTGGCCATTAAAAGCTCCCCCCTCGGTCACGAGGACGTCTGCATGGCTGCACATATTGGACTCCTTTGATCCCCACTAGTGCTGTCACCGTCCAAACATAAACACGTCTGCGCTGCGGCTCACACGGTGGTGACTTTATAAAATTGGCTCCTTTATTAACCCTGTGGTTTTTTGTTCAAATAATGTCTACTGATTTTTACGCCAGGATATTATAATGGTGGTAATTTTCAGTTATTATATGGGAAATAAAGTAGAGTATGAAGAAAATCAACACTCACAATGTAGATCGTTTATATGGAGAATTTTACGTTAATAGTTAACAGAACAAGCCTTGACAGCAAAATGAACATCGCACTAAAGTACCGAGAAGCTTCCACGCAACAATCACTTTGCCAAGAATGCAGACTGCTCATCATTAGGCCCTCACAGAAACAATGCGATCCCTACAATTGACATCGATCCAGAGCACTGATGAGGAGCCGTATCACGAACTCGTGATCCCAGTTCACACGTCACATCTCGAACACATGCAGTATACATCAGCCGCATTTAATTACAAACCCTAAGGCTAAACTCGGTAAAAAAACTCACGAATATGACGAAAAAATCTCACGATTGAAACAATCCTTACCGTTTATGGCGGGAATTTTACGAAACGTCAAATTAAAAGTTCGAATTTTTGCGAAGTTAAATTCGTTGTAAGTATTTAGTGAGGGCCCTGGGTGAGTCGTGTGGCTAGATCATGACCGCCGGGGGACAGTGCAATGGGGCACAATTAGGCCGCTGCAGTTGGCAGCACCCACTCATCTCGGTAATATTGTATGCCTGCCGTGTGTAATTTCTGAAAATGTGCTGTGCATGTTGTTTATTGTTCCTTCTTGTAATAATATTGAGTAGAAATGGTATTTTCTTTTGTTTATCTAGAAAAGTTAAATTCTAGTCAACAAACATTGATATGATAAAATAGGTAGGTAAGTAATGAAAAAATATGTATATTGGATAGGGTATTGATCTAATAATATTGTTTTTTTTTTTTTCATTTGTAAGTTTTAAACTTCTAATGATGTACATCATTAGAAGCTTAAAACATTAAAGAGTAGATAAAAATCAATAAAAATAATAATTATTATTACCCTTATAATTTTGACTAAAAAAGTAAATGAAGCACCACTAAGTGAAAACGTACAAATACCGTACTTAAAAATCACTAAAATCATACTATTTTTCCAAAAGGCACCAACAACCACTGCCCATCAGAAATCCGACCACAACTTTCAGGTGACAACTCCACATGTAACAAACCCACTATGTCCTTACAGAAACTGCGTATTCTCGCTAAGTCCAACAATGGTACGGTGAGTGGCACAACTTCAAACAGTTTGAAGTAAATGGTGCTAAACTGTGTCGGGGAAGCGATGCACCTGCTTGGAACTACTTAGCACGTAGATAGGTACAGGTGGTAAGTACTTGTGGAGGTTTCTTCATTCTGTGAAGACATCACTACATAGTATAAAACAAAGTCGCTTCCTGCCTGTCTGTCCCTACCTATGCTTAGATCTTTAAAACTACGCAACGGATTTTGATGCGGTTTTTTTTTTGGTTAAGTGATTCAAGAGAAAGGTCTATATCACCTGTGTGAAGCCGGGGCAGGTCGCTAGTATTTAAATTAAAAATTAAAAACTAGTTTTTAGTAGTCTATGTCTGGGGAAGAATAAGTACCACAAATACCACAGTCAAATAACGCTACTCTTTGGTTTGGTAGTGTTGAGTTCTTGTGGTGAGTGAGGTCACCGGAGCTCCTGAGGATGTGCTGTGTTGACAGCGGGGGACCTGCTTGTCCCCTAAGCTGTCAGCACAGCGAATCCTAACGCTCATGTGATACTCGGTGTTGCCTCTTGTGTGAACAATTCGATTAAAATGCCTCTAATATTGCAGAATATGTCCATAGGCAAGCACTTACATAAATAGCACAAAAAATAAACCAGATAAGTGTAGATGACCGGTTAAGCAGTGACGGCTGTTAGAAGCCAACTGCGAGAGGCCCTTTACAAAAAAAAAAAAAAACCCAGATAAGTGCGAGTAGGACTTGCGCCCTGAGGGTTCCGTACATACTTAATTATATATTATGTAGATTAGATACCTATGTTAAATAAAATATTCCACTACAAATATCTATGAGTAAGTTGCCGCTATTACATTCTTCTTCCAGTGGCGTAATCTATGAGCAGATGCCTCCACCGTTAAGGGTCTTGTCTCGGACAGACGGACGACAAACTGGTCCTATAAGGGTTCCTTTTTTCCTATTGAGGTACGGAACCCTAAAAATTAACCCATTAGACTATCCTTTCAAAATTACAGATTACTGAAACTCGAAATACAATTCACAAACTGTAACCCAAAGTTTCCCCACATACATAGGGTAAGCATTAAGTAACTATAACTACTTACCTACTACCATCTACTACTAAAATTTATCTATCTACTATACAGTGCTCCACGCAGGTTTCTACATAACCTAGTACATAACTATATAGAAAGGTGTGCGTCTTGCGAGGCGTGGCCGGCTTCCTCGCGGCAAGGCACTACAACCAGTGTTTATGGCGATATAACTACCTTACAAGTAGGTTATATAGTCCACTGATAATGTGATGTTATTGTCTTAAGTTCGTAGAGCTAGACTTTTCTTAAATCTTAGCTCCAGCTGTAGATAGAGATAGGCAGTAGTAGTAACGTTGAATAGAATAATAATTGCTCGTATATTCAAACTCGAAGCAATCGGATTTGGATTTGCTTCGTAATATATTCCATTGCGCGTGCTCGGGCAGAAGAAATAACGATTTGAATAGAAAGAACTTTGTCTATTTTTTGGTAGAATAGAGATATAATTGGTCATGCTAAGCGGGCTGTACCTACTCAAAGATTTTTTGAAGAAAAGAAAGTTATTATTATCCGTTTACAGCTGCTAAAAACTGTCTATATTGATGTAGGTACTAGCTGTGCCCGCCACTTTGTCCGCGTGGAAGTCGGAAAGCAGCACAATATCGTTATTTTCTTGTACCAAGCCTTTTTACTATTATAGGGATGGATTTTCAAAAAATGCCTCCTTGGTGCACCTTTAGAGTATTCAAGGCATATATTTTCTTTATTTCAAATCAAGCGTGAAAATTGTGTTTTGGTATAATTATATCTACTTAGGTACCTAAGTATTGAATATTAGCAAAGTAAGGGTTAGATTGCTTAGATTGTGTCATCTTCATGTCAAGTAGAGTCCTTGTACTCGCATATATAATTAAGTAATCACAATATTTTATCATCACCCTTAACTGACCGTAATTGAGGATAAATAAACCTCAGTAATTTCATAATGGCGATAATTTAAATAATAAATAATAGTCTAACAGAACTTCGTGACATGAATATTGCGATATGTCATATAACAAACAATATTATTATTTTATATCGATAACCCATTATTACGACCAACAAAGTTAATCTTTCATCTCTAAAATACTTTATTTATAGCTTATTAAGGTTGCTAATCGTCTGATTTGGTGGTAAACTTTCAAGTAGTTATTAGGAACCAAAGAGGTTGTGTTAGTTTAGCGAATAAATAATTGCAACTGAATAAGGCATTATTGCAGTGGTCTTGTGCCGTGTAATTTTCTCATTTAAAGGCAAATATTGTTTTAAACAAATTAGATATTGTTAAAGGGATATTTAGGGACTTTTTTAGATTTTGTATTCCACATAATTTATTTTAGTTTGTAGATTATGAATGAACCTAAATGTTTAGGTATTTATGTTTATTGACTTCATGATGCAGAATCTTATAGAAGGAAAACACGATCCCTTAAAATGTTCTCTAAAAAAAAGGTATTGTAGTCAGTTTAACTCACTTGGTCGTCCCGTCCGTGAACATTTTCGAGGTCCATACCCGACGCCTTAAGGGGTTAAGGCTAGACGGGTATGAACGGTTTACGTTATATCTTTGAGTTTTCTTTTGAATGAAAAGTTGGAATATTAGGTTCTTTATCTAGATAGTGCTTATCAAATATTTAAACAATAACTTTGTTAAAGTTTAAAAGGGCGTAGCAATATGAAATCACTTTCACATTTCGAGTTGCAATAAGACGGATTAAAATACGAGTATAATTAGGCTTTGAAAGCTTCGATCAACACTATATTGTTGATCGAAGTTTGAAAGTATGGAACTCAGAATAGATAATTATAATTAAAATTATTATTCTTTGTACAGAAACTTTTATTTTAAAGTTCAAATAAAATACCACGTACCTAGGTAGATGAATAGGATAAGCAACTCAAGATATTGTTCTTATATTTTTTGCAATAAACTTACTGTATTTTTCCGACAGCGTAGGTATTGCCAACATTAATGATTAAAATTAACAGTTCTAAAAGGTGGCATGTGTGCCAGCATTGCGTAAAGAAAATGGCTCAATATTTTTGTTAGTGTACTACCTACATCAAAATGAGCTGCAGTATTTGTTTGCTGACTATCATCACATCATTATTTAATAACTCGTTAATGTAAATTACAATAGACAATTAAATTAATGAACAGTCAACCCTCAAAAGGCGACAGCGAGCGAAGCAAATAATTAAAATAACGATAGAGCATTGTACAGGCATTTTAATTCAAATTTCGAATGTAAAAGATCTACAGTGCACGATATGAACGAATGAATGAGTGATTGTTATTTAAGCGGGAGTCGCTATTGATCGGTAACAATGACCTCGGTACATACAGAGGGACCTTATAGAGTTGTGTAGCCGTATGAAATTCTAGAGGAGGCTCCGTAGAGAACGGAACTTTTGCCTCTAAAACTTGTGTAGAAGTATCGCTATAAGTAAACGGAAAAAACGATTAGGTTTACTAATAATAATAAACTATTTTGTCACTATGCCCCGGATTTCGATTTAATTTCGAAGTGGGTATGTACCTATCCATCTTTATGTTCTAACTTCTACCCTATATTACTGTTAGGCTAAGTTGTATCTAGTAAGTAGCAATAATTGTGTTGAATATGAATGTCAATACAAATAAATGTCAGTAACACGTCTATTTTTCTTCCGAAGTCTATGCACTAAAGGGTTAAGCAACCCTTACCCTTTCGGCAGCCATTACAATACACTGCTAGGCGCGCTTCACTCCGGATACGTTCAAACCTCCTTTAATAACTAATCTCCTGGTACCTTGGTCGCTATTTCGTACATTTTAATACTAAAGGAATTTATTTTTGTTGAAATAACTAAATAAATAATAATTGAAAATTTTGAAAATAACTAGGTACTTCTGACGTTCTTCTTGAATAACGTGTTCGAGAGTAAGCGACCGACCTAATATATTTATAATTATGAGCAACTTTTCTACGGAACCAAGCCTGAAATCGCGGAAAAATGTTTGCTGTACATTAAATTTTTTAAAAGCTGTTTTTTTCTCGCGATTTCCATAGTAGCCGTTTGAGGACACAGCAAGAGAATGGACTCGTCTACGCAAATTACACTGCAGTTTATGTAAAAAAATAATCACATACATACACACAATACAAAGCCATAATACTCCAATTTAAAACTACAACTAAATAACTCACCGAAGTTTGTCCCATTTACAAGTGGGGCCACGAACAAGTGCACACTCATTTTACTTTTATTTTTATAAGAAATATGATTGTGGTGCTGCGCGCGGCGAGCCCGGGGCGCGGATATTTTCAAAATAATAATTAAGCGGATACATTTATTATGCCGCACGAATATGTAATGCGCTCCGAGATCACAAAACACATGGTGTTTGATGGTTCAAACTTTGTTTTTATTAGAGTTTTTGGTGTTTGTTGTGTGAAACGTTAAATAAAGATTATCGTGTAGGAAAGTCATTTTATATCAGTCTAGGACAAGCCTAAGGGTTGTCCAATTGGTTGTTCTTAATTATGTAACATACAGGAAATGACTGAATGTCTACATCAATTCAATTTATAGTTACTAACCATGTAATCTACAAGTCTACAATTAAGATTTCTCATTAATCCACGTCTTAATGATATATTACATCGTTTACAAACGGCAGCATTAATTTCTCTTCTTTCCATTAAATGTCCAGCTTTTATAGGCCATAAAATTAATATAAATTACAAGTCATACTAAACCTAAGCCTTGAGCCATGGTATGAACCGAGTTTTTATTAAGTACAGACTAGACCAAGACTAATAAAGTAATTATTTATTATTTTTAAGATGATGATGCGTTTCGTCACCATATTCATCGGATTTTTTTTTTAAATTAATTTATTTATTTACAGGATTTTTTCTATTATGAAAATGCCACCCCGATAATTGAATACTTACAAAAAAATATATGTAATACCTACTTAAATTAAACTAGTGTAGGTACCCTCAACATTCATCAGCAATTAATACAAATAAACTTATTTTTGTTTTCCCTCAATAATTTATTTTAATAAATTCTAAGTAATATAAACTAAAACCACACAGCTAATGAGCTACCCCCCTGTACACGGATCTAAGCCGTCAGCGTACAGGGTGCGTTCATTACTGCACCGCAGCAGCTGCGCGCGTCGCCCCCGGCGCGGATTGTGCGCCCGCGCCGCTCCACCGTATCGCACCGGACACTACGGGCTTATGCTAATTCTCTGAAAGGCTTTTTTAATTCTGTAAAAATATAATGAGTTATGTACACAGTCGTCGATGTTATATGGATGTTTATAATTTAGTTTGAAATTACTGATTTTGATATCTTTACTTTTGGAATCAATAATACATACTTATGTAAGGTACCTACATTTAAACCTACAATGAAAATATGATAGCAAATTAATAATAATAATATTTTTTTATATTTTTAAATGTTTTTTTTAGTTATTTTGTATTCAGATAAATATTTAAAAATGTAAAAGATATGTGTAAAGAATGAATAAATGAATAATAATAATAATAATGTTTTTTTTAGTAATTTTTTTATTGAAATATTTAAAAATGTAAAATAATATGTATATAAAATGAATAAACGGATAATAATTCTTTATTGACATAATAGTTACGTTACGTTAATTAGCTTGAAGGTAAGATTTAAATGTATTTATTAAAGTCAAACAATTCCATAGGTAACTAGGTAGGTACAATAGTCCCCGGTAATTAGTGAATTTCTTCGTATCTATCTGTTTTTTGGAATCCAGGTGTCACGGTTTGTTATGTAATAGGCTAGCTGTTGCCCACGACTTTGTTTGCGGAAAATGAATAAAAAGTAGCCAGTATGTGTTTTTCCAGGTTCCAGGCTACCTCTTTACCAAATTTCATCCATATCCATAAAGCCGTTTTAGCGTGAAGAAGTAACAAACATACACACACACACGCACAAACTTTCGCATTTATAATACTAGCTTCCGCCCGCGGCTTCGCCCGCGTTTTAGGGATAAAAAGTAGCCTATGTGTTATTCTGATGTATAAGCTATATTACTGTAAAGTTTCATTAAAATCCGTTCAGTAGTTTTTGCGTGAAAGAGTAACAAACATCCAATACATCTTTACATCCTCACAAACCTTCACGTTTATAATATTAGTAGGACTAGTGGGATAATAATCTAATACATGAGATTACTGAATCATTTCAACGAACTTTCAACGAATTAAGTTACGAAAGCTAGTAGGTAGCGTAGCTCATTGCCTGTACCATCTATGCCTGTGTCGCATTACTCTAAAAACCAAAAATTACTCATGCAACGCCTTACTAGATTGCTTACATTTTCAAAATGCAATCGGTATTCGTAACCATGGCAACGGCGTCGTAAGCATGAAACGTCATTGCTTCGCCTATTACGAACCCTCAGCAGCGCATCCCAACCGTGGCATTGCCCAAACAGCCTCAAACACACCTTGATGATCTTCTACCAACCACCCATAATATCTAAAACCCCTAAAAGAAATAAAACAAACCGTGTTCCGCGTTAATAAAGTTGGTTTTCAAATGAGCGAAGGATCAATGTAAGCTGGGCGTCCCCTGAGGCGATTTTGCATGCCTCTTGCACGCAGAAATGAAAACTCGATGTCAGAGTAACTAAGTTGTTGTCAAATTGATTTTAGCGTCGCCTTTGTGCATGTAAGCTGTGAAGTTTGTTAGATTAGGTGATGTACAGTTTTTTCGATGTTTGAAGACTGGGCTGACTAATTTGGGTATTCCAACGGTCCTAAAAGTTGTAAATTCTGAAGTCACAAGTCACAATGAGTGCTCAGAATATTTCGGAGATGAAAACTAAAGTTTAAATAAACAGCGTCAGTTTATACGGGGGAGCAGATACGTATGACGATATTAACTCCTGAACATGGATTTCCCGCTGATAAGCTTTAAGTCGCTTTAAGGACATCTACAGGAAGCTTTACGAAATTAAATATAAATCCATTTTCAGCCTATTTAATGGCTGTTTAATTCCCCCCTAGACGTGCTTAGGCACCGCAAAGAAGCGGTAACGGTACGTTCTTCCAAAGAAAACGAAGCCCCGCAATACATTTGATGAGGAGTTAGAAATAACAACCGCACTAATCGATCAATCTATGAGGTTAAGCTGTGCTTGCGGCAATCAGACCATCACACCATCACATCATCATCACCTTTAGGTACACATCGAGACCCCTCCGTGCCTCGGTCATCATGTTGAACATTGGTCCCATTTGTCATACGAATATCTATGAGTTCTATGACAGTCATTATGGATAGTCAGAAGGCTGAAAATCTGACAACTGGCCTAACCTTACCTAGTCAGAAAAAAGTTACGCAGTAGATGACTCTATCCAAAATTCACCCAAAAATGAAATGTTTATTATGTTAATCTAAATATTAGGTTATAATTAGCACTCACGTCAATTTTATAAACTAGATGATGTCGGTGTTTCATCTCACTACCTTTACGAAGAAACACCGAAACAAACTAAACGTCAATCTTTTAAAGTCCAAACAATTCATAATTAAAATTTGTAAGAACCATGCAGATTAGTCTGGAATGGCCTTTAGAGGAAAGAGTCATACAGATTTGAGTGGACCTGTCCTAACTGTACACGCATGTACCGAGTATCGCGGTAGCTCAACCCTGACTTAGCTCAATGACCTGACGAACATTACCATCAGAAAGGACAATTGAGTAGGCCGCATAAAATTCAAGACTCATCAAGGCTCTGCGACTTAGTCTATTCTGTGTATGTGTCTGTGTATTGTGATATCACCGCGACAACTGCTAATTTGTTTGCGAACGTTCGAGGGAGAATTTCACATGTTTTGTGACGTCGCCTTTGACATAAATACATAAATATACGTGATATTGTGTGTGGCCTCATCATCAATCACCATAGAACACTTGACTGACGCGCGCCGGACCGTTTAGTCACGGCTAGTTACCCGAGTGAACGCTATCTGATCACCAGCTACAAATTGGTGAGTTTAACGTGCAATTTGATTTTAATGCGCTCTGATAACATCTACGATTGTAGGGGAAAGATAAATAGTGTTTGTAAAGTCAGTTTGGGGTCACTTTGATGTGTTAATTGATTTTTGGTGATGGGATATTTATTTTGTTTGCTTTCTAGCCTTAGGTTTCTTGTGAATGATGCTTGTGATGTAATATCATTTACGAAAATCTAGATTTTAGGAATTCCATGCAGCAGTCCCAAGAATCGAATCCTATCTAACGTTCTGACTAATTTTCTGACTGATTCATTAACGCCCACTCCAAACTGGTGGACCTAGAGATTTGTTTGGAGGAAATATTCTTTGAAAGGTTCACTAAGGGGATTTTTTTGAAATTCCATTCCAAAAGGCGTGAAAAGAGGTGTTAAAGGACGTTGGTAGTTTTGGGCTTGATATGGTACAGTAATAAAAGCTTAACCAAAAATAAAAATAAAGGAGGTCAACAATATTTGGCTAATGAAGTACCGAGGTACACTCAGTTGAATAAAATACCCTAAATTATACTGAATAATGCTGTGTTTTTATTTCTTTTTTATCGTCACCTGAAGACGAGAAAAAAATACTTTTTTAATTCAATAAGAAAAAGCACTCCAATATGGCGCTCAGGCGCTCTATCTGTCAACTATCTAATGCCGTATCCACACTTAGGTAAAACCTTGACAAAACTACAGACATCTAATATTACTAAACAAACTAAACATGGGTTTGCCGTTTACGGTTTTGTTCACAAATCAAAAGAAGCTTGCAGAAAACGCTTGCAATGAATCCACACGTTCAGTGCATTTGTCGAGATTTGTAGTTTACGGCAAATGTCAAGTGTGTGAAACCGGCATTACACAATTTGAAAACATTCGCCGCGAGTTCTATGTGCTTTCGTTATTGACATTGCAAAAGATACTTACCAGTGGCTTTTATTAAAGCTGTTTAGACTATGCCACTATTTACACTATACACATAATAATACACACATACATCGAGTTGAAAACAAAAGTCCAGAGAGAATACCCAAGTTTTTGGGATCACCCGTCAAAAACAAAATCGTGAGGATGCAAACGTAATATATACCAGAAAGAATAGCCAAGTTATCAAACAATATACACAACATAAACGAACAGCAGAAACACCCCGGAACGCAGAAACGAACGAAATTGAACGGAATCAAAACAAACAATAACATTATTTTGTCATTTATCAGTGATGTGCAAAGATAACACTAAGTGGAAATTACTTTTTAGTAAATTAATCGATTAGGTAACATTTGTTACTAATGTCACAGTTTCAACTGCAGATTAACAGAAAAATAGTTGTGTTTGTAGTTATTTTATTCATTACTTTAAAAAATATGATTTTTAGTATTAGAATTATACACAATTGCGATCAGTAAACGTCGAATTAAATAATTACTAAAAATAGTAACTTATTCAATAATCGAGAAATAAATCGAGATACATTTCGTCATGCTTGCACGTGCTTATGCAATGTTGCCATATGATTTAATTGTGTTACAAGTTTTTTAAACTTTAAATTACTTATTAAATGGTTTATAGTGAATTATTGAATAAAATACAGTGATATTCTAATTCCTCTATTTTTTCTCTACGATTTGATGCACGTGTACCTTGCGGTACAAGTTTAGCCAAAATTGTTTGGAACATTGGTGACCTCCTTATAATTGTTCTTTGCCTAATTTATCTTAGAGATTTGGAATAAAAAATCGATATAAATAAGAAATAAAATGATCATGCCGTTGACATTTTGAAAAAACCAATAAAACAAAAACGGATGCATGCTGGCTGGCGCGTGCCTCCATAGAATATCGTGTCGACAGCTACTAAAACCTTTGAATTGAGAACTCATTAGTCGGGCTGTACTTCATTGGATCATTCACACCATACTTAACCTCACTGTCACAAATACAAAGATTTCTCTTTAATCCAATTACGTACAAAAACAAATAAAAAATGAATTTAAATACTCTTGAAATACTCGATCACACCAAACTAATTTCATATCTGTACCGACATACACAATCTAAAGCCCAGCGTTCTATGGGCGTCCGCCGTGTCCTTTGTATAAAGATATTCTTTTTAAAGTTCGGTACGATTGGGTACGATAGTAACTTTTTAATGTATACAATATTCTTCAAAATAAATTAAATGTGTTTCATTATTTTTGAAAGCTTAGCGAGTGAAGTCGCGGGAGCGGAAAGTTAAAGTAAGTTAACTATAAACGCAAATATAATCGACACTCCTAATACTTATTCAAACATGGATCAACTACTTGTATGGACACTAATTCGCCACATGCCGACAAAATGACAGTTGACTAATTGACACAACACTTCGTGTTACATCTCAAAAGGTGATAATCGTTAGCACTAACAAGCGTGATAATGTGTTAAAAAGTTTACGCATATAGTTTTAAATTCATTACCAACCAAGCAGGCTGGTAATGAAAAGTTATGGTCGAACGTTAACATTCAATTTTGAATAAAAAAAATGTTCTGTGGTGCAAAGTCACACCTGACACCTGTCAAGATGTTATGCGTGTTTCTAAATAAACTTCTTGGTTTCACATAAGAATTCCCTTCGACGATGTAGGCTGCCCTAAATCTCAATAATTATGTTACGTTTTTAACGGTGTTAGAAGTTTTCTTTCAGTACCATTGCAATTCTCGTTCCTATAGTCCTAGGCTTATTACTCGTACTTTATCACATAAATCTTCAAAAAACAAACAATATTAGTCTTTAACTTATTAAGGGCGACACTCACTGTCCCGCTATGGCCGCTATCCGCAACCAGTCTACCCCACGGCTCCGTCTCTAGGTTATTGATTCGTCTGAAGGGAGCGTCCCACTCTAGCATTCCGATTCACGGTTGAATACGTTATTTCATTATGTGGTACAAATATTGTAATATACCTACTTATAATCAAAATGAGGTTTCGGATGACTTTGGTCGTCTTATGTCATCTTTCGGTGCTTTAAATACTATGCGATCAAAATAAGAATGTTTCTGACCTCGCGCCATGTTGTGCGCCATTCAAGCCAGTTGGGTAGCCAACTGTCTTGAATTGACAGCTATGACGCACAACATGGCGCGAAGTCAGAATCATTCTTATTTTGATCACATACTTATACATTTGGAACAGAACGAAACGTGTTGTTTCTTTAACCATAATTTATTTTGTAAAACCACGTAATCCGAAGTTAGAGAGTCATCATTATTGTTTTTCAGTTACAAAAACTTTCTCGAATCTTTACTTCACAAATAACTTCTTTAAAAACTTGAGCCCTTCTCATGCAAACAATTTTATTACAAGAAAAATAGTGTAAATATAAATAGCGTTGTGTAAATAACAGTAACGAACTCAAAATAAAGTGTATTTCCTTCACAAGTCAACAGAGCAGAGAGGCGCCCCGTGTAAATTGCTATATCCGGTCGGCCGGTCCATTTCCGCCAATAAAGCCCACTTCCGGCGGCGCGTCCCGCCAGGTGGCAGCACTATTTAGTTTGTTCCGTCGCTTCCGCTGAAGAAATAAGGTTTTCAGTCGGTAAACCTGATTTCATGGTAGTTTGACCGATGTGTAAATGTGGGTCCCGTTTGTTGATACATTTTAATATCGTTTGGTTTTGTGTTCATGGATATCTTTGACTTGTATAAATGACTGCTTGGGGGTTTATTGCAGACGTTCCTTGTAACAGGCAAAAAAAGTTTATGATATTCCACATGCTTATTACATTTTTTGCCCGGCAATTATATTTTTCAGTAATTTATGATAAATGCAGCCGGAATTGGCTTAAGTAGTACCTAGGCTATGAAATCTCACTAATTTAAATATGAGTCCTCTTTTTAATTTGTCTTGTGGTAGGTATACTCTACATTCACCCACACTCGTCTAGTGTGGGTGAGAATATTTTAACAAAACAAATGACAACAGAAATATAACGAACTGAGCAAAAATATGAAAATTAGCATGAATTCGAACGTTCGCCATTTTGAATTTATGTAACGTCTTTTGTTTGAAAGCATTATAGATCATGTTCATCCAAGGGCGCTCGGTACCCCGATCATGAGTTTTTTTGACGTATAGTTTCGTTAATGTTAGCATAATTTGAATCTAAAATACAACAGTCCTAGAACATTTTGATAAAATTTGCACATTTTAAAAAATACAGAGAAATTAAGTATTTAATTTAAATAAATATTGTGTAGCAAACGTGTATTTTCAATTCAAAATATGCTTACGTTAACGATACTACACGTAAAAAAAACTCATGATCGGGGTACGGGAGCACGGATGAAACATACGGCGTAATGGATGTCAAAATCAATGTCATGGTGATAGCAATTTTATTGAGTTACACAATTAGGGTGCTGTTCTTCTAGGCTGTACATGGCAACAACCTCTAACACATAAGCACATACATAGTCTGAAACTCATAATCCTTCCTTTTGACTTAGCCGCAGTAGGGCAAAAGTGTATCTATACTAATATTATAAAGCCGAAGGGTTTGTTTGTTTGTTTGAACGCGCTAATCTCTGGAACTACCCATAAAATTAAAAAAAACTTTTTGTGTATGTAAACCAGATACATGAGGGATAGTCTCAGATCATAGAAACAAGGGAGATGTGCCAAGGCGCTACTAAAATTGACGCTTTGATACGGTCACATTGACCGTATATAAAATGTGCACGCTGGCAACGAACCGAACACGATCGATGATATAAATACATTGTTTTAGTTTAGTGCTAGTGTTGAGTGACGATTAACAGTGTTAGATTGAGGGTTTGTGGAATGTTTAATGCGTGGGAGATCTTTATATTCACGAGGGGCGCTTGTAATTGTGTTGAAAAATCTACTAGAAGTGGCGACAGTTGTTCCCGTACTAATTTGCTATGATGGCATATCTCCTTGTTTCTATGATCTGAGGGAATAGTATAGGCTATTTAACATCACGCTACGAATCGTAGGAGCCGCGCAACGGGGGTGAAACTACAGGGAACAGCAAATGCTGTATAAAACAGCTAACTCTCACTTACCTGCCATCCGTTAGGCTCCAGGGCCAGAAATGTCATCACACGATCCACACATGTGTAGAACAGAGAACTGTTACCTCATCACCAAACAGTCACCACAGTATATCCATTAACAGTCTGATTATCACCGTACAGTCAGCACATAGTACTATCAAAGTTTCAATGTAGGGTAAAACCGGGATAGATGCCCCACTTTTTAAAATAGCCTTCTCATTTAAAAAATATTAATTTTATATGGATAATTTCTATGAGTGTAGCTAGTTTAATCATTTATGTTGAATTATAATCATTATTTTTTGACCTATCAATAATACATTTTGCAGAATTTAGCTTTTTGTGGAACACTTTTTTTGAGAATAGATGCCAACCTGTATGGATAGTTGCCCCACCATGGAAATACTAAGAAGGATAGATGCCCTTTATACTGTGTAAACGAAAAACCCAACCAAATATGAGGTCGAATTACGAAAAACCATTTTTTTAGTGTTTTAATTGTTATAGTTATAATATGATTCTTATACGACACAAACAAACATAATAAAACTTCAAAATATAAATTCAATCATTACCCTTCCTTTTGGCTTTGCCGAGTCGGGTAAAAATAAAAATATGAATTCTTAATTGTTATTATGTTAATTAATAAGTGTCAACATGCCAATAGATACTTTTTTAAAAATTAAAATAACACAATAAAGAGATCATTCCTAATCCTACTTAAATGAAGTTGAACCGGATAGTAGTGCTTTCAGTTTTCCACATCTTGAGCTCGCACTCCTTCCTCTTGTATTTTCGTGGCATGGTTCTGCTACAAGTAAAAAGTCCAAATATAAAAATACGGAAAAACTTAAAAAATATAACAAAACACAAAAATATTTTAAAGTAGGTATGCACTGACACCATTAAAGTGTATGAAGGGTTAGATGCCCCTAAGGGCACCTATACCTCGAAAAATTGGGGCAACTATCCTTTATGATAGGGATAGATGCCCAAGTATTTTTTAAATAAATTAAAAACAAAAGTAAAACTATTAACACCCAGACGAACACTTAATGAACCAGTACATTGATGTAATAAAAAATATAATGGAATTTATTACTATTTATAAAGTTATACAATGGCAAATACTAACCTTTAAATCTTTTACGCGTTCGTGGAGTTCGCCGCGGAGATGATTGCATACGCGAGCCAAACGCATCCTCAACGTACGACAGCCAGGGGGCAGCTGAGGTGCGGGGTGACTGCGGCTCCTACTTATACTATTAATTCATAGTTGCGAGTTTGGGAAGTTAGGTTTTTTGAAAATGAGGCATCTATCCCACTGCGGCATCTATCCCGGTTTTACCCTACATTAAAGAGTTTTTAAGTTCATAAAACTTTTTTTGCGTTATGTCATTGGCTGGATTTTCTAACCATCAAATAAATTAAATAACAATGAATTTGTGCTTTACGACGTTTTCACAGTAGGGCGACGATGTAGGGTAATTAAACCAGTTAGATTCCACAATTCCACATTAAATTAAAAAGAAACTAACTACGAAACGAGTTAAAACTAACTAAAAACGAACTAAGAAATTATTTAATTAGTCCATTGCTCAGCTCTTGTTTGTATTAAATTAAAGATGTCTTCTATAAGCCGCCATAAAGGCCGGTAGTGAAATTAAGAAAAATAAAATAATTAGGGGGGGCTCCCATACATGAAACTAGGGGATGAAAAAAAATTTTTGCGCGCACCCCGTCATGTGGGGTATCGTTGGATAGGTCTTTGAAAATAACAAAGGTTTCTAAATAAGTTTTTTATTTAAGTGCATATTGAGTGAACTAGGAGCTCCGAAAGTCACTAACAATGTGTAATCCCCTGTAATTTTCCAACCGCGCTATTGAAAAATCTGGAAAAAATCAGGCTTATAGCATCTAATAAATACTTTCGATTAAAATTGGTTTGAACAAGATACGACACGAACTTTTCGAAATATTCACTATTTTCAGTTTTGAGTTTGACAATCGCAAAAATAACTTATATTTGCGGTCGGAAGACTGAAATACTTCTTGCTATGGAACCCTAGACTGCGCGTGGTCTGACACGCTCTTGCCCGGTTTTTCTTAGTAGTACTCTACTTATGCAATACTTTTAACGAATTGACAAACATTTAAGTAACCTACAAGTCTGCTTCCCCCCGAGCATTAAAATGATACGGACCTTCCATTTGTTGTACCAAAACTTTTATAACAAGGGCCGTGTTACGTTCGGAACATGGGGATGTTATTCAGATTAAATTATTATTAGATACTTGGATCGGCCATTTTGTAAATGTAAATTACATAATATAGAGATCTTGACCGACTGCAAAATAAAGAGTTCCTCGGAGACATAATTATGTTAGTAAGGACCTACGTGTAAGTATGATTTATCAATTTTTTTCTTGAGGTCCAAACATTCTAAATTGATGCCTAGTTAGTGTTTAAACTAGCTTTGCAAATAAGCTAGTGGAGGTTGAACCTTCAACATTTTTGGCCCGGCAGTCTAAGGCCCGTATTACAGAACGACGCTCGAGCACAGATCTCTGCTTGAGCATAGATTTAAAGCCATTTGATTGGTTAAAACTAGTTACAATCTATGCTCAAGCAGAGATCTGTACTCGAGTATCGTTCTGTAATACGGGCCTAAGTGTTAATCGCAGGAGTTATAATGTTGGAATCGAACAGTAGGTACTACGGTTAGGAAAATAATTTTATGAAGAGTAGGTAGTACCTACTCTTCATAAAATTCTTTTCCTAATTAGATTAACTTTAACTAAGTAGATGTACCATTAATTCTGATAAAATAAATTGATCAAACATTGCCTCATCATACAAAGTAAGTAACTAATAATAAACCATTCTACGTAGATAATATTTTAATTAAAATCAAAATCAGACTCGAAAAAAAACGTAACACAAAATTATCAAAAGCCACATCCAATGTCTGCTAACAATTTTTCTTCAAAGAACAAATTCGTAACGGGAAAGTTTTTAAAGAAAAATAATTACAATGGCGTCCACCCCCTTTCAGCACGGGGTAGAGGGGGAGGGGGGGACCCTTTGTGCGTTGAATTTCTTAAATAATTACGCTTCTTTTATTTTGGCAAACATTTGTGTAACAAGATTACGGCTGGCGATGATTACCTTTTGGCTTTACTTATTATTTTTTGCTAATTTGCGTGTTGTTCCGTTTGTTATTTTTTTTTGTGGTGGGGGTATGTATACATGCACTAGCTAAACAGGGTGATTGGTTAAATGAAGGACGTATTGAAATTGAATATTCAGTATCCAAATAACGATCGAAAAATAAAACAATAGAATATATTACTAAGTATAAGTATTATACTCATATCACTGAACAAAATGTATGGAACAGCTCATTTCTTTTTCGCGATTTCAGGATTGATTTTGTTTAACACAAGATCGCGTCCTGAAATCGTGACAAAGGAATCCGCTGTCGAGCGACGTTCAAATACTGAATAGTGCATGTGATTAAAGGTCTATTTCTATGCTTACAATATTTTGTTTCACGTTTAATTAAAACGACTCAATTTTGTTGTTGTTTAGGTACAGTTTCCTGACGTACCTACAGTTTCCTAACAACTTTCCTGAAGAACAGTTCATCATACACACACTTCGTACGTTCAGTCACGTTTTTGCATTCACTCAAACTCAAGTAGCTATGTCAAATTTTAATAATACTACGTACCTGCGTATCAAGAAAACCATTTTTTTTAGGAAACCTACTTATAACAAAGTTATCACGTTGTGTAACATTTTCACCCCTTTTTATCGAATTAAATATTTTGATAATACATTACACACTTTAAAGATAAACACCCTTACCACAAAAAAGATAAAAACGTGTGAAACGCGAATGAATACACACTGTTTTAGACAAGTTAGTGCTAAAACAAGTGCGTATTATTTATATATATATATATTTATATTTTATGGTAGCATTCGTGTTGAACACGTGTTTAATTTTTTTGTGGTACGGCCGTAGAGCTTTATCTTCACTTCGTTAATCTTTCACCACTCTCAAATAAAACCTCATTATAATCACACATTACCTAAAGTTCCCGTTTTCGATAACAACGTAACTGCAAATTACGAAACAACAAACAATTTTAAATAAGGAATGTTATTTAAAAATAAATATGGCGTCACCCGTCGCGCAATGGCCGTGTTTCAGGGCGGCCCGGCTGAAACTAACGGAGCGGCGTCGCTGAAACAAATGCAATATAAGTACATAGAACACTGAATAAATTGTATCGATAATATGATTTTAGGTGGATAAATTCTGTCATAATTCGAGAATTTTCTAGTAATTTGATTTATTTAACGTTCAGGTTTCAGTGTGAGCTTATTTTAGTTTGGTAGCAATATTTGTTATTTAAAAATGTAAATTGTAGTCTACACGTTTCTAGTAAGATTAATACGTGACTAGTGTTTAACAATGATAATTTTAAAAGTTTAATGTCATCACATCATCACATAAATCATTTGCCTATAAGTAGCGTAGCCTAGTACCATACGTACTTACCTACTCACTTACCTACTTAAATAAAAATACTAAATATTTTTGTAACACTTACCTAGTAGGTAAGTACCTCAGATCATAGAAACAAGGAGATGTGCCAAGGCGCTATCGAGCTTGATGCCTGATCTTGAGCAAATTGCTCATATTAAAAACGTACGCGCTGGCGACGAACCGAACACGATCGATGAGATCTTTTTATTCACAAGGAGCGCTTAATTATGCGCGTAATTGTGTCGAAAAATGTAAAGTGGCATCAGTTGTTCCCGTACTAATTTGCTATGATGGCATATCTCCTTGTTTCTATGATCTGAGGTAGGTACCTACCTACTAAAAATATACCATTTTATATTCTCTATCTATTTACCTACTTCAAGAACTAATTTGCCTAATAAAAGTAATGACGCCATTTAGACTTCGTGGAATATTTGCTTTTAACCTAAGTACTTACATATACTTATGTATTAGGTACCTCAGATCATAGTTGTATGATCTGAGTGTATTACGCTTTTCTATCGCAAGAGGTAACTTGGAAAGGTTACTGTCCTAGCATTATTAAAAGATTGTTAACGTTTGCTAAAAATGATAGTTTCAAATATGGCATTAATAGGAAAAAGGAAAAGCCTGGCTATTTGCAACACGACGGACAGATATTTTCCAGAGATTCGTATGGCTGTAAAGGTTTGAAAAGTATAATACCTTTTTAAATTATAAAAGAGATAGGTATCTACTCTCGCATGCTTTTATGTTACATAGAACAAACACAATTATTTCTCAGGTAGGCATTTATTTTTATCATGAATTTGGTTTAAAATAAACCTATGAATCCCAGCTAATTATGTGAATCCAGACAAAAAGTTTTCTTTTTTAAATTATTTATTAAAGAACACATCTCAATCTCTTTATTTCACTTTACATAACCTTGTTACATAACCAGATTAAACGAGAAAAATATAATTATAAGTGGGTATTTTCTTATACAAGGAAATAGGGATCTTGGGAAAAATCTGCTTCAATGTGTGCGAGGATATAAAAAGATTCGTATATTTGCTCCAAAAAGTTTCTATTGTAACTGTACCTACCTACGAATATGAAAACACACACATTGATCATTTCTTCGTGTACTTACACATGGGTTTTGTAAAGTTTTTTTTGGAAATGCCAGAGTGTGAGTGAAACGTGCACACATTTCAGGATTTTCTGTGTATGTACGAGGTGCGGAGGGTGTTTTTGCGAATGTGTGCGCGCCCCGCCCCGAGCTATGAGCGCCCTCGGTGACGCCGGCGGCGACGGCTTTCGCGAACAGATGGGTTACTGCATATCTTAGATATTTTGTAAGATTGTGCATAAAATAAATAAAAGAAAAGCAATTAGTTATTAATTATAGTATTATTGTATTATAAAATTCACTTTATCCATTTTTTCCCATAAAAGTACACATTTGCATGTGCTGTGTGTGGTTTAACCATGTGCCTCCCACGGCGAATGGTTCGAGTTCGATCCCGAGGCACGCACCGCTGACTTTTCGAAGTCATGTGCGTATTAGAAATTAATTATCACTTGCTTTAATGGTGAAGGAAAACATCGTGAGGAAACCGGCATGTCCTAGAACCAAAAATTCGAAGACATGCGACGTCCACCAACCCGCACTGGGCCCGCGTGGTGGACTACGGCCACTCCATCTCACAGAGGAGGCCTGTGTCCCAGCAGTGGGAATATTATAGGCCGATTATGCTTATGCAAGGATCTTCCTGTATTATTCACAAAATCCAACATAAATAAACAATGTGAGCGTATGTAGGTATAATTATGTTATTTTCTAAGAGAAAGCTCCCACACACACCAGCACAAATAACAGGTGCACGGATTATTATTTATTTAAATGAGTGAGTTAATGGTTAAGTGATTAACCATTAACTTACTTTAGAAACAACTTAACCCGTACAAAAAATCTATAAATCAGTGATGAAAATCCTTAAAAAAACATCCATCCAAATCCGACGAACTTCAAGTCTATCAAGCGTAAAAAAATTAACAAAAAATAATAATTACTACTTCAGCTCTAGTTACGTCTTTTTGTGCCAGCTGCGTCATCGTTTACAGTAGACATAGGGCGGGCTACTGTTCACAGCCTGCGGCCTTCCTGACCAATCACAGTGCTCCGAGCTATATCGCTCTCCCTTTTCCTCCTATTGATATCCGCATCCGGCCATCCTTGTTACTTCCCCCGGCGAAAATCCTAGCAATATGAAATTATTTCTGAATTACTGACTTTAAGTAAAGAACAATAAAGCTCACAATCGTTCAAACACAACGAGTCGCTTCAGGCGTTTTGCACCCACAATAATGTTTATTTGATATCGAGCGTCAGGCAGGCGACGATTTTCAAGTTCAGATTTCCCTTTCAAACGATTGTGAACCTTATTCTTTAAGCGGTTAAATCTAGGCGTTCGAAGCGTTCCAACGAATTGTATTTACGTGTGCAATGCTGGCATTTTCATTGTTACAATACTCAGGAGGATTTGGGAGGAAATATTTTAGACTTTATACCAGAAGTTCAAAGTTCATAATACCTTGCAAGTTTTGGGTAGTTACAAAGTTCTGGAGTTGGGTAACTGTAACGCCCAAGGCAAAAGCTATTTGCGATGACAATTTTGCGAGCGTCGGCGAACGAAATATGCCTTTTATTCGTACTAGAGTCGGGATTAAGGCTCTAAAACGGAATTGCTGTCAGAGGGAGCTTTGTTGAAATTTGCGAACTACACCTACACGTTCACAGTTACATCTCTTTGTAGGTAGTGCGATGTTTTGGTTGCGTTTAAAAAAATACCTGCAGTTTTATGGATAAATGTTTTTGTTTTTAGTTTTATGAAAGCAGCACTATTTTTGCACGCTGTGTACCTACTATCAACTTATTTTGTATATTGTGTTAGAGTATAACACAAACATTAAACGGGTGGATATATTTTATTTCAATCTTCGTAATTGCTATAGACGTACCTACCTACCTATATCTAAATAATTATGTATAGAGATATTATTTTCAAGTGTTACAAATAATTTATAGAAACTGGAGGATAGATTTCCATAAGCGAGGCTGTTCATTGAGTTTAAGTAGATCTAGAGTAGATTCAAGATTGATGCAAAAACTTAAAGCATTGCCAATATTCGAGACTAAACAAATTGTGTTTAGTCTCGAATATTGGCAATGCTTTAAGTTTTTAACTTGCGGAAGTTATTCAAAAATGAATAGAAACAAAAGCTTCAATTGAGTCAATTTCTGGGCCTTCCACTGGCTTGTCAGCGCTACATTATGAGAACTAAGTATTTCTATGTTGCGTGAGATGTTTGATTGAAGTATTTGGGCTATTTGGGCTCCAACATATCCTATGTTCTTTTGACATAATGTATTTACTCAATGACATTTAAGGTGACATTATTATTTAATTTAATTTATTTTTGTGAATGTGAGTACGATGTGGGTTTCTATGTTACATAATATAGGTATAGATCTCAAGTTCAGTCTGACAGTTTGAGTACTTTATGCGACCTACCCAAATGTCCTTTCTGATAGTAATATTCGCTGGGTCGTTGAGCTCCCTAAGTCAGGGTTGAGCTACCACGATACTCAGCACATGCGTGCACAGTCAGGCTATCCTGACTGTGCACGCGGAAAAGGAAAGTAATCCGGAAAAGAAATCCTGTGCAAAGGAAAGAGCCATACAGATTTGAGTGGACCTATGTCCACTCAAATCTGTATGGCTCTTTCCTTTAAAGGCCATTCCAGACTAACCTGCATGGTCCTTGCATAGTTTCATTTTAATTTGTCTGGACTTTAAAGGAGACTGACCTTTGAGTTTGTTTCGGTGTTTCTTCTTAAAGGTAGTCAGATAGGAAACACCGACCTCATCAAGCTTAAAAATCAAAACAATTTTTGACGTGTAAAAGTGTTACCTGTAACCTATTTACAGAATAAAATATCATTAAATGTCAATGATTTAACAAATGTCGACTTTTGGTGTCTGTATCTTGCTTCTAATATTTCTTCTTCTACATTTCCATCATAAATCGAGATTTGGGTATCTTTCTCATGTCTAACTCATAAGTTTCGCAAATTAGGAATAAGGAATACATTCTTAACAATTTAAGAACACCGTTACTTTTTGTTATCCTACTATCGAAATTCTCCATTCAAACAAAAACTACCCTACTCTGAATAAAACCTTTATTATTGTAATCACACCCTGTTGTAAGATGCAGAGAAATATTTCCACGCTAGACACAAAATAAAAAGAAAACATGGCGTGCTTGAGACGGTTCTCATTCCTCGCAAGTTGTAACCTTGTTGTAGTAGTGAACTGACAGAAACGGATGTACCTAGTGTCAGGAGAACGGAGGCATAGGCCGAAAGGATTTTTGTACTTATAATTGATTTTTTTAAATCATTAGTTATCAGGGTGTGGTTATTTTACTATCATACATAATTCATGTAAAGCTCTTGTAAGTACATTGGTAAGAAGTCATTTACTTAAAGCAATGGATGCCGATGAAAGTCGGTCCAAAATGCTGACATTTAATCAGTATGTAAATCAGAAAAGACAGTTAGGTACTTATAGTACATTAAAAAAATAAGGAAATTCCACGAACGAAAACCGAAGAATAACAAAAGGAAAGAAAAAGGAAAATTAATAAACCTGTCGCTGCCAGGCCTGAAGATTTCAAATAACATTACAATAACAAGCCACATCACTCTTATTTATGTCAAAATAAGGTGCATTTTTCTTTGCATCCCCCAAAGTTATACAGATTTCTTTCAGGCCAATGTTTCGTTTCTATTAAGGATTCGTACAAACATCCTCCCCTAGAGAAAAAAATATAATTTGCAATAACAAGTCCGTTTTGATTCGGCCTCCCTACTGTATACTTTGAACCAAGGTAAACCATGATATACCTAGATATGGGTATATGATGTATATTGTATTTTTTACGATGCCATTTTTAAGAGGGGAAGACAGAACTAGGGTGAATTTGAATCTACAAGCAGTTTGTAACTTTACTTTCACTGCATAGCCTAAATAATGTATAAGTATTACAAATTATTTCAAACTTTGCATTAAACAGAAAAGAGATGCTACGCCAATGTATAGCTTGCTAACGGCGATGTGATACTGTGTTTCTTGTTTATTATAAGCCTTTACTTTACAAATACTATTTTGTTAAATAGAAAAAAAACAATACAAAAAAAACTAACTAGATTCCATTCCTATTCCAAAATTGGCATTAGCCACTCGATTCGCCACACCTCTAGTAATTCGCTACGCGCCGATTTTTGTACAAAAACACATTAGACTGACAACCTGCAGTCTTTACCACGAGGATTGCGATTACATGCTCGTTTTTGTGATCCTGTGCTAAAGAAATGGATTAAATATCTGGAGGAACATGTCAGGTGATTTATGGGAAAAACTTTAATCCAATTTCAATTCGGTAGGCTTGCATAGTTGGCAGTTTATTATACCTTATCCCCTTGAACGTTGACGAAATGTTTCGCTAGCCGCTAACCAAGATGGGTGTGCAAAAGAACATAATAATATTGTGATTTTATTTAAAAATGATAGCATTATTCTGAATATTGTTTGCTTGTAATTTTCTTTTTCACCAGTGAATATTTTACGGGCATCAATCAATACATACATATAAAAAGTCCCGACTCCTGACTCTCTCACTGACTGACTCATCAACACTCAGCCCAAACCGTTGGACCTAGAAAGCTGACATTTTAGAGCTCTTACACACGAGCGGCATGTTCCCAACGGCAGAGGTAACTGCAGCCGTTGACGCACGTCGGCGGCAACCGTCGACGAGTCGACGGCTTCCGTTGACGCGTCGACGGGCGGCAGCTATAGGTCGACTGCTGCCGTCGACATTTCAACTTCGAAGATCAGCGGCAGCTATAGGTCGACTGCTGCCATCGACGCGGCGACGGTTGCCGCCGATGCGCGTCGACGGCTGCAGTTACCTCTGCCGTTGGAAACATGTCGCTCGTGTGTAAGAGCTCTTACAGAGGTTCCCCCAGGTTCCCCTATAAGATGTAGACGAGTAACAATGCCGGATTTTCCAAATTTTCCTCGCGGACGGAATTGCAGGCAAAAGTTAGTTAATCATATAATTTAGTTAAACAGGACAGCAGTAATGTATTATAACTGTAGATGGGCAAAACACCCGGGTGTTTTGGTAAACACCCGATAAACTCCCAATAAACACCCGATAAACACCCGCAAACACCCAAAAGGACATTGGCAGTTTTGGGCTTGATATGGTACAGTAATAAAAGCTTTACCAAAAATAACAATATATTTTAATTGTTCTTTGCCTAATTTATCTTAGAGATTAAGAATTGAAATCAAAAATCGAAATAAAGGAGAAATAAAATGATTATGCCGTTGACATTTTGAAAAAACCAATAAAACAAAAACGGGTGCATGCTGGTTGGCGCGTGCCTCCACAGAATATCATGTCGACAGCAACTAAAACCTTTGAATTGAGAACTCATTAGTCGCGCTGTACTTCATTGCATCATTCATACCATACTTAACCTTACTGTCACAAATACGAAGATTTCTCTGTAACCCAACTACGTACAAAAACAAATAAAAAATGAATTTAAATACTATTGAAATACTCGATCACACCAAACTAATTTCATATCTGTACCGACATACACAATCTGAGGCCCAGCGTTCTATGGGCGTCTGCCGTGTCCTTTGGGTGTTTATCGGGTGTGTACCAAAACACCCGGGTGTTTTGCCCATCTATAATTATAACAGCTATTACTTAGTTTAAAGTACAACTAAATGCAGCGTCCTTTTACTTTCTTTTCTACTTTTTAATTCTTTAACTCCTGTAGAGCCTTATCAAATATACAATTACACTTCAAAACGAGAACAACATAAAAATAACACTCAGGTAGGTAGCTTAACCCTTCGCACAGATAATTAATTTCATGCTCGATCTATCGATTCGATTCGATTGAAGCTGAATAGCCATAATATCATCGACAATAAAAAAAAAACTATTGTCTGTGCGTGGGTGTGTATTTTGTCAATATCAAGAATGGAGTATGAGGTACCTATGTTTGGTGTTGCTTTTTTTGCAAAAAAAATGTTATTGCGATGTTGTTCATTGTGGTAGGTTAAGTGGTTCATTGTGAACTTTTGTGAAGCAAAAGTGTGACGAATGAGCAGAACCGCTCCATCATAACACTGGCTCTTCACATTTAAGTATTTTGCCTTTTTTTTTTCGTGGGCCCGCAAGTTTTGTTGACAACGAAGTTCGGCAAGGATGCACAGAATCCTACTAATATTATAAACGCGAAAATTAGTAAGGATGTATGGACTTACTAACCTAACCTACCTATAGATGTTTGTTACTCTTTTACGCAAAAACCACTGAACGGATTTTGATGAAACTTTACAGTAATATAGCTTAAACATCAAAATAACACATAGGCGACCTTTATCCCGAAAAACGCGGGCAAAACTAGTAACTTATGTTACACATAAAATATGCTACCATGATACTCTATACCTACGTAAATTCATAGTCTATTTTTATGATTTTTCATTTGGTAAAATCATTGTCAGAGCCCAGAGCGCTTTAAAGGAAATCAAAATCAGCACAATTTGTGTTTAAAATAATTAGGGGTACCGTACGTACCAGACACTACTTATGAAAAAAATATGAAACTCTCAAGGGCGAAGCGAGGCGAGACAAGAATATCTTATAGCCTCGCCCGGCGGTGGCAAAGCACCTTTAAGTTTTCTTCGTACAGACGACAGCACAAGTCGCGCCGCTTCTCCGTTAAATTATTCAGCAGTCATTAGTCGTGCCTTTGCGCGCTGCGTACACAGCATTGTTCCGACGGACTCCTGTCTTATATGGCGCCCTAGTACTTTTAGAATGCAAACACTATGGTATATTGTAGTATGATGATTGAAGTTCTTGCCAGATGTTGCGTTTTGGCAATATAAACATCGTTAATGGTTTTGAAGTGGATTGACAACATTCGCATAATGATCGATATATTCAAATTGACAAACATCAAGGGAATGAAAGGATCGGCTTCTCATTTTGAACTGGATGCTTAGCTATTTAGATATGGTGCGTTTCACCAAAGAGTTCTCTTCGACACTGTGTTGGCTCCCCTGAATGTCACTATGTTACAACGTAGTTACGACGCTTTTAACAGCGTTTCCACATTATCCGATCCGATATCGGTATCGGACGCCGATACGATATCAAGGCAAGTAGGTAGAATATATGAAATATCTACCAGCCTATCACATTGTCCGCTCTGATATCACATATATTTCACTGGACAGACAGGAAAACCAACATAGCGTCAAAGGAAATTCTGTGAAACGCACTCTACCTCCACAAAACTGACAACTATTACAATGAAGTAAATTAAGATCAAAAAGAGTAAGCTCGTCTTGAATCAATCAGTCCAATACCGATTATGTCTCAGACATCATAAACAAGTAAGAATCTAGTATCATTACCATAATATTTAAATACAAAAAGGCAACTGAAGACACGAGTGCAAGGAGCCGCGCATCCGTGTCGCGGCTGCGTTAACATCGCCATAACGGCACAAATTGATTTGTGCGAGCTACATCGCGCGAGGTTATAATTTTCGCGCCACGCTGCGCGCGAAACCACGCTGTGCTGCCAACATTACAGATATGTATAGGCTTGTTTGCTTTAGCGATAGATTCTGTTTCCTACGACGATAAAAAAGTATTGTAATTTTATTGAGCGTATTTTTTTTATTTGCCTGGTTCTAGGGATAGCCCGGAGTTAGCTACTAAAGTTATATTATTATCGTTACTAACAACAGTAATATTAGCCGATTTTTTCAAATAA
Organism: Thalpophila matura; assembly: GCA_948465475.1. Classification (NCBI taxonomy): domain Eukaryota; kingdom Metazoa; phylum Arthropoda; class Insecta; order Lepidoptera; family Noctuidae; genus Thalpophila; species Thalpophila matura. The sequence goes on along the minus strand of OX419198.1, from coordinate 5,394,688 downwards.
TAACTTTAATAACTGTATTTGAAGGCTAAACTTAAAACGAATGCTACTGTCCTAAAGAACATCACAAAATAGGTACAGCTCATTCCAATGAATGTGCTATATAGACCGCATGATCGCTTAACATCAGGCGAGATGGCGGTCAAACGCAAGCCTATTATTAACAAATAAAAAATAATAATTTTGCTTACATAAAATCACTACCTATAGACAAATTCTAAGGTGATTTTGGAACAAAGTATCACTGAAGAGTCACGATGACATCATTAGGTAGATACAGTTATTGAAGTTACAGCGTCCATATTTAATTTATTATGATAGATAAGTAAGTACCTATACTAATTCTGAATTATCAAAACCGTTAACATAATCACAATATTTATTGAAAGCTTTAAAAAATATCGAATAGGTAATCTGGCCCTACAATTCTTGGTCCAGAAATATTAAAAACAAACCAAATATTTGTAATTATAAAAAGAGCACTTAATTTAATTATCAACTTGTTACGTTCGCAGGCATTATAAGATAGCCCCTTTGCCCTTTGTACGGATTAAAAGCTACAGACGCCAGACCCTACTGGTACTGTTTGTGACGTCACTTTGTGAGATTATGACCCCTAGTCTCGGGCGTGTTCGGTTTACGACAGCTTTGTTAAAGGTTTACCAAACGTGTGTAGAGGTAAATGTGGGAAACCCTGGTTTGGAATTGGAAATGACAATTATTATTATTAATATCGTTATTTAAAAATGGTGCTCTTTTTTATCTGTCAGACTACTCCCCAGTTCCAGAAAGCCAGATTTGATCTTGTCGTTTACTATTGTTATTATAAAACAAGAACCAACCGTACAAATCGACACCAGATTGATTAAATAATTATGCTTTCAAATAAGTATGGGGAGTTATTTTATTTCCCTATTTCTAAAATACGATATAGTCAGCGTCAGCCATTTTAGGGCGATCGCCTGACAAATCTAGGTATATTTCCTCGCTGATATGTTAAAGTAGCCACATTATACCGCTGGCGGGCCGCATGCTGAGCCCCGCGACTGATATATACGTCCGCGACACGACAACACTTCGTCGCCTAAAGGTCTAAACATAGCGATAGTTTTTTACTAATTTTGCAGAAAAACATTAAAAAAAATCGCTGTGGTATCTAAAAATTAAGTCATCAATGAAGCCTATCGGATTTACATACTTAAATTAATCGTGTAGAGTTGGTATTATTGGTAAGTTCGGTGGTACTTTACTAGGATAACTTCAGCTCGTTCTAATTTCAAAATTTCAGCTCGATGAAGAAATAAATAGGTATTAAGTATCGGCGTGGATCTTGATCACAAACGTCACCTGCGCACTAACTGATTTTCTGTCTCTTTGGCGGAATGAAAAAGACGGGGGGCGCCGAGGCTGCAGGCGATTGGTTCGTCAGTCGACGTTCGTTGTCTAATTAGACCATTCTCTATTACGTATTGTCAACTGTCTATTGTCTATTGGACGGAAAATGTAAGTACATGCGCGGTCTGTCTAGGTATAAATATCCGGGTGGACTATAGAGCGTTTCAAATGAGAAGTCTCTATTTATAATAAACATAATAAATTATAAATATCTAAATTTTAGCTTTCTACACTCCTTTTCCCTCAACTTTCAACCTTTCAACTTTAACTATCTACCTACGCCAAAATTTCGCACTCCTCCGTGCGCGCAATATGTACAAAGTAATCTCTTCACGTATTAATTAAAATATACTATTAGTGTTATTATATTACTATTGGTCTGTACAGAGCCTAATGCCGCCATCTTGATATTCAATTACATGGCAGGAACACTCGTAAACTTGTAGCTTTTTGTGTCTCATCACGAGGTATAACATCAGTCTTGAGCCACGATCACTTTATACTCGTACAGTTTATTTCGAGCACTTACCATTTGAGTTTTTGAGTCAGAAATCAAAACTTTGATTGCGTTTATGAAGAAGTTTTAAATGTACTTAAGAGTTTTGAGCTAAAGATTGAAGGCAGTAATTTAAGCAACGAAGCTAGGTAGTAGGTAGGTACCTACCTATAGCAGTCTACTTGAATCTCATACTTACCTGAATTAACAAAAATTTCGAAGTCAACTAAGGATTTTATGAAGAAAATGTCCCCAATAAAATAACAGCTTTTTGCTGGATATACGTATTTTTCAGGTCTCTAGGTCCTCCGTCTTGCATTTCTATTCTAGTCCAATCCAGCAGTTTAGCTACCTCTATCGAACTTAAAAAAGTCATACCAAAAGACGTCAAAGTCATAAAAGTCAGTCGAAAAAACGTTAAATGAATGTTAAACCTTCATCGTGCTTGCTTGAAATTGTCATGTCCTACAAACTACAAATTACTGATATAAGTACAAAGCTTAGATTACTTCTGACTTCTATTAACATTTCTATTAACATTCTATTAACATAATGTCAGCATTCGCAGAAATGTGCGTTCTTTGAAATCAAAGTAATGACTAGACAAGGCGTTCAAGTAGAGACTTTCTTTCATGTTCTTGAAATGGTTAGTTTGGCATTTATCATTTCATGCCCTCAGGAATATTCAAATAATACTTTGGCTCATAACTTTCGTTAAAATTATATAGGCTCCTTTGAAAATCTGGGCACTTAACTGCCTGTAATTTGTAGTTTTACAATCTCTAAATTGACTCATCTTGGAACGGTGACGTTCATTTCGCTTTATACCACTTACTCTTTGATTCTATACGGTACTGGGTAAATATTCATTAGGAATTTATCCCGGGTCGGTAAACTAAAACTTAATGTCCATATTAATAAGTGCCGAATATGGCGTACAAAAAATCCTCGCTAATATTATAAATGCGAAAGTAACTTTGTTTGTTTGTTACCTGTTCACGCCTAAACCACTGAATCCATAAGCATGAAATTTTGCACATACGTTGTCAGGGGTACAAAAAAGGACATAGGGTAGGTACCTACCTTTCATCCAAAAAAAAATGTACTGTTCCCGAGGGGAAGAATAATAACTTTCGACGGTCACAATTGCTTTAGGACGCTAGATGACGCAACGTGTATGTCACGCGGACGAAGTCGCGGGCAAAGTGCTAGTCTTGAATATCTAAATAAAATTATGTTTGGAGGTCACATCAGCCTACAACCTCATTCCTTAAATGTACTCTGACATCTTGTTCAATTTGTCAATGGTGCTGATTCTGTTGAGCATTGCACTAAACTAATTTTAATCACACTATATCTCTTTCTTACAAATATCATTGAAAAAGGACAGAAAATATTTAGAACTGTCAAATTACTCTACGCCCTTGTCATTTATGGGAAAATAGTCATAACCTTTTGCAATTACGACTAAATTGACGACTAATTTGACAGGATTAAATATCTGATATCCCTCTCTCATGCTTTTTATTAGAAAGAGACATAATACGACTAAATTAGTTTAATTCGTAAACAACAGAATCGGTACCAATACCAGCCCGTGACACTTTTTTATGTCTCCCATTCCCAGCTACCCATACATCTTAGTACCCCATCAAACAATCAATATAATATATCATTATGTTTTTAACATTTTGTCCATATTCAGACACATGTACCGCGCACACGCTACCGACCCACGCTGCGCGCATGCGCAGTGCAGCGAATAATTGAATTCCTGCCATTATAGTTATAATGTTCGTATTAATTTAGCTGGAGTCATGAAATATACAGGTGTTTGCCACGTAGGGGTTATGCGGAATTAAGCTGTGGAGGAGAGCTGTCTGATTAATATGTCTGGAGCGTGATGGACTTCGATTCATTTAGTGATTATGAATCACGTTAATTTCGAATGGGTTAGTCAAAAAAAGACAGAGCTAAAAGAGGTTTCTGTAGACAACTCTAATTACTATTACTTAAGCTGTCTTCAGACTACGCTATAGGTACTATATAGCATTATAGAATATAGCTCATAGCACGACAATATCGCGCACCATACATTGTTATGGACACGTTCACACTGTGCTATACTATATGGCTTTGTATGGCGCGCTATACTATACAGGGTGGAATTTTGTAATGCCACCTGAAGGGAAAGTACTCTTAAAACTGTAGATAGAACATTTTACGCAAAGAAAACATTCCCTTATTTTTAAAATTAAGTAATACTGCATTCAAAGATTTTTAAAAAGTTGCTTGCTTCATCTGGGAATCGAACCGACCAAATGTGAAAATATGAACATACTGTATTTTTATGATGCCGATTGAAAGGGTTAATTGTAACCCTTTCAATCGGCATCATAAAGATACAGGATGTTCAATTTTTCATATTTGGTCGGTTCGATTCCCATGTCAAACAAGCAACTTTTTTAAAATCTTTGAATGCAGTTTTCTTTCTATTTAAAAATAAAGGAATGTTTTCTTTGAGTAAAATTTTCTATCTACAGTATTAAGAGTACTTTCCCTTCAGGTGGCATTACAAAATTCCACCCTGTATAGTTTAGAGTAGTCTGAAATGCGCTTTACGCTACGACTAGGAATGTTTAGTTCAGCCTGTCTATTCTGTACCGACACGTCGCGTGATATCACCGCAAGAACTGCCAATTTGTTTGCGAACGTTCGAGGGAGAATGCCTCGGCATTATATTATCTGTGGCCTCGGTGAGAATTCCACGAACGTTCGCAAAAAAAATTGGCAGTTCTCGCGGTGATATCTCGCGGCATGCTGATCATCTATATATAATATATAGATGATCAGCCTGTCTATACTGTATACTGTGTATATATAAAATTGCTTGTCCTGATTCATCAACGCAGAGCCCAAACCGCTGAACATAGAGATTTGAAATTTAGACAGTAAGTTTCTTTTATGACGTAGACATCCGCTAAGAAAGGATTTTTGAAAATTCTACCCCTAAAAGGGTGAACGGGGTCACGCGGACGAAGTCGCCGGAAAAGTGCTAGTGTAATATTAACATCTTCAATCTATAACTACAAAATTAACAACATTTCTCCAGTTCCAGCACCATCCAAGAAAGCTCTCATTCAAATGATTCATTCATTTCCATTAATTGCCGTTCCCATGTGAATGTTTTCATACACCATTTGACAGTTAATTTTCAGTAAACACCGCCATCTGTCATCCGCGCCGCGAACTGTAAGTGATGAGTAAAAAACTACAACATGAATTAATTATTCAATGGTGCAAGTTGGGTACATCACTATCGATTTGTCGATAGCGCACGTACTACGATAATTTTGATGTTTCGATAACAGTTTCTAGTGTGAAGTTCAGTACCTATAATATGTTAAAGATAAAAGATAGGTACCTACCTAACAGAATTGAAAATGCAAGCCGTTTTTCTGAAAGTATGAAAAATAATCAATTATTAAAATGCTCGCAAAATATTCAAATTATAACCACAATCTTGATTTTTCATTAAAAAACCTTCGCATGCTTAAAGACCACAGAATTCCATGACTGACAGGATCAATATCTACTCTCTCTATTAACTCCTAACAACGAAAACGATCAATCACCACAAAACCATACTTCAAATTAGGAACACACGTAACAACAAAGCTTAACCACACAACAAAATATTTGCAAACATCGATATTTTAGCACATCCCTACCTCCTAGTTCTCGAAACGGTGACAGATGGCGAGCCGCCGGCGATACGCGTCCGTGCGATCATATCCATATATTTGACACACACTACACTATCATAGCATACGCTAATTCATAAATCTGTAACGATCATTGTCTTTTAGAAGGGTGACTTTTGAGTGGGACTTGATTGATTGGTAAAAAACAGAGAAGATAGGGGTTTTGTTAGGAGAATTAGATATTGGGACTGCGGTTGCAAGACGTGACGTCATCAAAAATGATGAGAGTCAAAATGGCGGGTGTATCATTCCGAATCCAATCAAAATTATTACCAAATAAATGTACTTAAAATGTACTATTTAGTACCTATACTCATGAAAAATGTACCTCCTTTAGAACAAAATTATAACCAAATTAAGATACACCCGCCATTCTGATGTCAATATGGCGGGTGTATCCTAATTTCTCCCTAATTATCCATTGGTGATTGAATATTATTATTCCAAAAAAATCTACCTAAAAAGTACCTACAGTAAAAAGAAACACTCACTCGATCTGTTCATTAGTTCCTGAGAAATAAAACTACAAATGTTTGGTACCATATCGTGGCGTCGCTCTAACTACTGAGCTACCGAGTCAGTGATTAAAGCGACGCCACGGTACGGCAGGGGTCGCGGGTTCAAGTCCCGCCCGTGTAGTTGTTTTTAAATCTCATATATTATTATAAGTATATTATAATTATTATGTTGTTAGTTACATTTTTAGGGTTCCGTACCCAAAGGGTAAAACGAGACCCTATTTCATTTTAAGTACATTTATTTGGTAATAATTTTGATTAGATTCGTAATGATACACCCGCCATTTTGACTCTCATCAAAAATGAGAGTGATGCTACTGAGTCTCCCTATGATCCTTCAATGGCCTTTAGAAACATTTGAAAAAAATATAGAGGTAGCCTAGTATTAGACAGGTATAACAAAAGGTATGAGGCATACTTCTCGAAATGAAAAAGAAACAATATTATCATCAGTTTCACAAAAATAAAAAATAAATCATAAGAATTACGAATCTCACCATTCTTTATCATTTTTATTGTGTAACAGTTTTATAGCATAGTCGCACACATCGCGTATACATGGCGTATACACTTTTCAAGTACCGAATGAGCTAACATATCAGTCGTAAAAAAATGAGTTGATCATATTGCCACGATAAGAAGAAGAAGAAGATATGAGAAGAAATAAAAAAAAATGTAAGGCTATAAAAGGTAGAGAAAGATTCAATCTCGTCGCAGTCAGCGAAATCTGCCCGACAACCTTTGAATAGACAAAAAAATCATAATCACTAACATCGACTATCATTACGAAATGATTAAGTCTTGCCAAATAATTAATTTCCAAATGTAACCACTACTATTGTTCAATAAAGGTTCACCCCCTTGTTATTAAGGTGCACCTCGAAGGGTGACAACCCCGTTGCGGGGGTGATCGGAGTGATTATGCACGTCCCGATACAACACGCGTTATGCATGACAAACGCAAGCTTTATGAACACATTAACGGCCTTACCACAAAAATGATAGACACGCGTTAAACGCGAATGCTACCAAAAATAATACACACTTGCTTTAGACAAGTTAGTGCTAAAACAAGTGCGTATTATTTTTGGTAGCATTCGCGTTTAACGCGTGTCTATCTTTTTTGTGGTACGGCCCTTTATGTTTTAAAAATAAAGCTTTAGAACAGAACGTTTTGATAGGTAAAAAAAATCAATCGGATTTAAAGAAAGTAAGATAGAAGGAAAGAAAGACTTGAATATTTCTTGCTTTCGCACTGGTGCAAAGAATGATTGAAGTGATATAAACAAAACAGAGCTAAATAAGCAACACAGAGGAATCTGAGTGTTAAAAACAAAAAAAACTCCCGAAAGAAAACCTGTGCGAAACCAAAAATGGTCCCATCTCAGCAGAATGTAGCAACACAAAAAAATTCTTGAGCACTGATTTTCAGAAGTAGAGAACAGTTACTAATGCAGATAGGTAGGTATTTAAAATCACAAAACCGTCAGTATAACATTCAGACCGATGCCAAACATCAAAGATTTTACAACAAGGATTGCGAATGTTTTGTTGTAATAACATAGCTTTTGTGTGACAGATCATTTAATTTTAATGTTTTTCTTTACACTCACGGTTTGCTTCGGGTTCAACTGACGACCTCAAGGCGTGATAAGCTCACAGCTAAGGCGTACGAGTCCGAAACTAGTCGGGCAAATCTTATACAAACACTGAGTAACACCATAAAAATGAATAAACACGAAATAATTGTTTAAAAATATAGAGAAAATAAAACTCTGTTTGAGAAAATGTTACTGCCTCCATAGCTCATCAGCACAGCCCCAATTATTTATTCAAGACATTTCAAATTGTCAGTGGTGCGCTAACGGGTCATTGTTTTAAAACAAAACTACAAAAGAGATTTAATCACCATACTGAGCGGAGTACAACTTTCCAACATGTGTTAGGTACTAATGAAAGATTTAAGAAGTGCAATATGGCTTTAATACTGCTTGATGTGTCACAATAAGGTCTCAGCAACTTGGGGATCCTAGAATTCTAGGAAAGGCAAGGCTCTAGAAGAAAGGTAGGTATGATGGAGAGGCCTCTCCATCATACCTACCTTAGTACCTTTATTCTGAATGGGCCTTCGTTTGCAATGTTCAACAGCAGCTACCTACTAAAAAGTTGAATTAATCTGCCTCAAAAAATTACCTTCCATTTGCATTAACAAATTACATTTAATAAGTAACAATCGACCTATTTTTAAAACAGAAGCGTTACGACCACATCAATATGTCGGAATAAAATTCGAAATTCAAAATAAGAGCGGTCGGTAGCGGCGGCGGTTCGCGACGGGACGCCTGCTACCCGCCGCGCGCTTAACAAGCTTGTTGCTTGTATTCGGTATGTTGGCACCACTGCCGTACCACTGCTAAGTTGCCCGATTGAGACGTTGGGATATGCTTGGAAATGTTTAATTAATTATGGAGACAAAAGATTTTAAACATAGAACACGAAACAAAAGTTTCTGTCTCTGTCTAGTAATAATAGCTTATAGGCAAAATGTTCCTACCAGTTTCAAGCGTATCAACGTAGAGTCATCTACAACGATGACCTTAAATAGCTTAGCGGTATAATACGCGAATCATATACAGCTTTCACTTGCATATAAGGCAAGGAACATGCAATCTTAATGCTCTTACTTAAAGCATAACTACATAATATACTATCATCAAAGGCTGCCAAAACTAAATCATGCGCCGTCCCCTCGTATTGTGCCATTAGGTAATGAAGGATCGGTATAATCCCTGCTTCATAGAATGCAGTCGCGTTCAGTTTGAGTAAATAACCGCGGGCGAAACCGAACGCAGTCGCAAAACGCACGGGGGGGAGATTTGAATTTCGAATTTCGAATTTACTGCGTAGCTAAAGGAATAGTATCATCTAGTTGATAACATCAGTTTATTGAAGATAGGATGAATTAGTCCGGCCGCCAAAAAGTAAGGCACTTTGACTCCAGTAAATTAGAATGACCTGAATCCGTACTAGGTAAGTACCATATTATAGCCGTAATTGTTAGAATGACCTGAAGCCTCACCATGTTATAACCATCATTGTTCCAGTGCGAGAGAGAAATAGTAGGGGAGCGGGGGCTAGTTGTAGCAGGGGTAAGTAGTAACACCTGATTTTTTCCTACTAAACCAATGTTTATTTATAGTATTTTCGACTTATTGTATCCTATAACGTGCTCTATAACATGGGCACAGCCAATGTCCCTGCGGACAGCGCTTCAAATGGTCGTGAGTCACGCGCTTCGTTTTTACCTGGTTTTTAGAAGTCTGACTATTATTGTTAAGATTATAGATGGCTGTAAAGCTCAAAATGTAGAGCAAATACTTTAGTGTTTGTATAGCTACTACATGCCCCAAGGCTGTTACTACATGCCCCAAGGCTGTTACAACTAGCCCCGAATACGGGGTAAGTTGTAACACGCGACATGTTTTAGGAAATTGCCCCCTGATTAAATACTATTAATGATTTTCTAAATATGAAATTAAGAACGGTTAGATAGATAGTTGTTAATCTTGCAAAATATAATTTTATATCAAGAAATACTTTGTAGTTTGCCTTCCACATTATTTTTTCTAAAAACTGTTACAACAAGCCCCCCGCTCCCCTACTTACTATACAGGACGAATAGCACCATCCCTTTTTTGCAACGGAAAAATAATGGATTTAACAGTTCATAATACAAATCCTTAAGCTACAAAAGCATATTTCGATAGGCCCACATTTTTAACTTGGGTATTGCATATTTTCATTTAATTCTCACTAATTTACAATTTATGCAGACGGATTCACTAATATTCACGGATTTCTATGAGGTAAATGGATAATTGCAAAAATTATATATGCTACGGCCCGATAGCGCTACGATGTTACGAACAACATGCGAAAAAACAAAACGTGGGACATTTTGTATTACGGAAATAGTAATTGCTGTGTTATATCCTTCTATTAGATGATTACTCGTTATTATTGTGTTCAAGAAAAGTATGAAATTAAATACCTGTTTGTATATCATCATCACTAACTTAGAAAATTACCATTATAGTCTGTTACGTAACGTCAATGCGCCAATTTGTTTCAATTAATCCAAATAAACCTAACATGTATTAGTAAACATTAAATCAATCGGGAGGCTCTAAATACTTATTACTTATTGTATTTTATTAATTAATACACCCTTACCACAAAAAAGAAAAACACGTGATGATAGCGAATGCTACCAAAAATAATACCTACACACTTGTTTTAGACAAGTTAGTGCTAAAACAAGTGCGTATTATTTTTGGTAGCATTCGTGTGTTGAATCTTTTTTTTGATACGGCCCATAGTGTTTAACTGTAGGTGCTAAAGTAGAAAAATAATCTAAACCTCTAATTATTCAACATCGACTCTATTTTTAAGAATTCTAATTTTAAAAACCTTTAAAAAATCACGTGCGCCTACATTCGTCAATTATATTATTATTGTTCTTGCTAACCTCCAGCTGCGCTGCAACCGTTTTCCGCCATCAGATTTGAAAAAAGAATAGGTTTTATTTTTAATTGGAACATATTCGAATATCGATGCGTCAGCCAGCGTTGGGTTCTTTATAGTGTCGAGGGGACCGTGTAGCCTGCAGCTATTTGGTTTAGAGTACGTATTGGAATAAGACAATCTGCCCCCCGTAATAATAACTTGGCTACAATGAGCTTGGGAGTTGGGCTGCTAGTTACTGTTTATGAACTATTGTTGTCAGCAAAACGGCTAGTAAACGATAGTGAACCAACGTTTGTTAATTTTTTTAAACTTTATTCATACTCGTTGCATTTACAGATAAATTAGAACTGCCTACCCGTGAGTAAACTGAAATTAGCGATCCGATAATTAAACTACTACTACTACAATCACACTTCACAAAAATATCTAGTTACATACAAATTCCGGAATAAAATTGTCTGTCTAACTACCTCCGAAGAAATATTTTGTTTCAAGTAAAACAATGAGTGGTGTCTCCGATCTTGTAAAACAATCCTCATTAATGAAGTTAGCCGTAAATCTTTAGGATATAACAGGAACAAACCTTCGAATTTTAATTGTGATTGTTTTACAAAACGTTCCAATTACTAGTCTAGCTTTGGAATTTACGATTTTATTAGTATCCAGCAAAACTTTAACTGTCAAGTTGTCTTTGTAAACAATAGTTTTATCTGGACAGGCACTATCGTCGCTCGCATAATCGTTTAAAATCTGGTGGTAAAACCCAACTAATCAATAAATTATTTTTTTGCTGTCATGGCATGGCATCAGGCTAGCGTTAGACTTATGTAACGGCACAGAAAGCATAATAGATAGTATAAACTTAACAGAAGTAATAGACTAGTCCTATGATCCAACAGACCCCAGTCTTAACCGAGTGGGGCAATAAATAGCCCATTACTCGCTAGCCCCACAATAGGCGAGGCCAGAAGCAAATCAGCAAGCGGCCGGTACCAGGCGCCCAGATATACAAGGTAGTAGAGGTGAAGCGGAGGGCGGGGGGCGGGGAGGCGATCCGTCAACGGCTCGCGGCGGTCACGACGACCGACGACCTAAGCCGACGGACACACAGATTGCGGAGCAAGAACTTTTTGGCAGATTACTTCTTTCATAAGGCCTTGCGATATCAGAATATACATGTCTGCTGAATCGTACCAGTTTTTTGGAAGTAGATATACTTAATTTAGGAACAAAATCATCACTTATCAAAATTTTGAAGTTTAATTAAAAGACTTTTTCAATTATCAGTTCAGAAATTCTGGAGTGTTGAAAACAGTGGAACACACAAAGATGCTTTTGTGACTTCACGCTTTAAACATTTTTGCTAGTCTCTCTTTTTAATTGATGCTATAAAATATGTAAGAAATGTAACAAAATATTTGGCCATGCAATCTACGAGTAAAAGCAACAAAGCCTTAATTTCTTAGTTTCAATTTCAACCCAATCACCTGGATCCACAAAGACTTTTTCTGAAAACTATGAACATGTAAAGACCGATTATGCCCAGCGCTTAAGCTCGGAAAGTTTCAAGAAGTTTGTCACGGAAAATCAATAAATTGAAAATTTTATTGCTCACATAAACCAGTGTGTACGCACCCGTTCCGGGCGCGCGACTGCTCGCTCGCGTGCCAGTAATTGCCCAGGGTTCCTTTTTTGAATAACTATCACGACTTTTTCGCTCCAAATACTCTTTTCTTTAGCTTTTGGTTGTTCAAGGTATTCCACGCATGCAGCCAGGCAGACGCGTTCGGATATTTCAGGCATTTCGCGTGTAATCAGCGCTGTTATGGGTGTTCCTTTGCCTCGTTCCCTGTTTAAGGGCTTTTTGAGAGTCGAAACGTCCTTATGTTGTTTTACTTTTTTGGGATAATACTTTGTATTATCTTTGGTTTTGTGCGAATTTTAATGCAAAACCGTGAGTTATTATTAAACAACAAAATACTGCGTAATCATCTTCATCTCTATATAAAATGCTTTGTCCTGACTGATGGATCAACGCACAGCCCCGCTGGTCGAAGAAACGTGAAATTTGGAGAACGTATTCCATATATGATGTAGGCATTCGATAAGAAAGGGTTTTTGAAAATTCTACCCCTAAGAGGGTGAAAAGGGGTGGCAAAGTTTGTACGGGAAAACGGGTTTGCTTGGCCTGATCAATTTCAAACTTTCACATTTTTATTTCCGATCTACACGCGGGCGAAGCCGCTGGCAAAAGCTAGTCAATTATAAATGTGTACTATATAGCTATTATTTATGCCTCCGTTTACCCCTCCCTCTCTTTCCTTCGATTTTTCCCTCCAAGATGTTTTAGGATTGGGAGCTGCCGCCTGAAGTCTACCTACAGCTTATCTGTCCTTAGGCAACTGATATGTCATTCTTTCTAAACCAAGACTGCTAAAAAGATATCAATTTACCTATTGATATCTACGAGTACTTACTAAAAAAACAACATTGCCATTAGATATATGTACCTACATAGCCTTTTATCTTCTACAAAATATAATCTTCAAAAAGCAAACCAAAAAATAAGAATTTACCAAAAAGGTTACATCGTTAAATATTATTCACCAAAGAGTTTGTACGCCGACATAATACCTACTCAAATAGTTACCATCCTTCAAGATATTATTATGAAAGTAAACATTCGGAATCTTTGTTATTATTTAGCTTCAGTTTAGTTTAACCAGTGAAGTAAACTTTGAGGTTTCCTTCTCAAATAACAACTGCTACACTGAATTCAGACTAATTGGGGTTTCTTAGATAGGTAATATTTTATCATACTATACCTAGTTAGAGGCTTAATTGATGGAAAAGAGGTGCAGTAGGTACCTAGGTATCTAAGGACGTATAATATAATAACCCAGAAAAAGAATGGGATTTCTATTCAACTTTCGCTTACACACTGTTGCTGTCTATACCTTTATTATTCTTCTATAAAATCTCTTTTAAACTGTACATTGTGGTGAGCTTTTAATAAATTCATCTAAGTATAAAATTGATGCATTATTTTTTTCATTTAAGTACCTACCTAATACAATCCAATACATTTCATGAATATATTCTTTACATGCTACCGTATTTCTTTACAACTCACGCCCGCACCCTAATTGCGTACCTAACTCAATTGCTATCACCATGGCATTGATTTTGACATTCATTACGCCTTATGTTTCATAATCCGTGCTTCCGTAACTAGCTCAACGCCGCAATGAATGTTGTTGGACTGTCAAAATGAAAGCCATGGTGATAGCAATTGAGTTACACAATTAGGCTGCCGGAGTGTGATTGCCTGACGAGACGTGAATAGAGGCGACCGTATTTTCAATCCCTATCCGCATGGATAGTAAATAAACTGGTTTCTTCCGTTATACTTCGGTTTGTCTCATCGTCATCGTCAGACATCCAAATTCTTTCTTCTTCCAATATTGTGACGATCGATTTTAATTTAGCAATCCTACTATCCTACTGATATTTTAAACCCGAAAGTTTGTAAGGATGGATAAATGTTTGTTGCTCTTTCACGCAAAAACTACTGAACGGATGTTGATGAAACTTTACAGTTACAGTAATATAGCTTATGTACCTACATCAGAATAACACATAGGCTATAATTTATAAAGATATTACGTAAAAATTATTTAAGCGGGCGAAACCGCAGGTGGAAGCTAGTTGTTATATAAAAACTTTCATAATTTACTAACCCCCAGTTTCCGAAACAAAAATTATCGAAAGATTTACGTCAACAATCTGTTAACTTCAAATTAAACGTGTTTTGGGTTGTTGAAAGAAATATGTGACAGTCTGTCAAACGTTTGTACATTCAATTGTCAATCTTCAATTAGCTCTAAATCAAAGCAATTTTGGGTTTCCGGTAAGCTTTTTCATATGTTAACAAACTGTCAACATGCGTAAAGTTAATTGTTGAATATTGACCAATTAACTGCATGTTACTTGTCATAGTTTTATTAAAAAATCAAAATCTATGTGAATAACAGTTCACAAGTTTTCAAGCTTAGATCTTACTTTACTTTTCCGTAACGTAATAACTTGAACCTACCTACTCCAGTAAAATCATAATGTTAGCTTGATCAAAGGATTAGGTAACAAGAAAACTAGTACCGAAGTAAATAAACTAATAGATAAATAAACTGATCCTTCGCAATCATCTAATGAAACAAATCATATAAAAATATCATCAAAAATAAAAGAGAATATCCCTAACTTTTCGGAACATTTTTGTTAATTAAAATAAGAGATGATTTTCTAATTCACTTTTAGCGAATACATCCCTTTGAAGATCAAAGAAAGATTAAATGATGTCCAAATAAAATTACTGTTTAATTCTTTGTGATTAGTGAGGGGACACGCCATAGCCATATCGATAAAATAAAAATAGGTACTTTTGTATACCGTACCTGATTCTGATAAACAGTTTTTTTCTTGACACGCCAAACACGTCTAATACAATCGTTTAACTTGGTCAAATAATTTAGGAACTCTATTATGTCCATGTATCTAAGCCAGATAACGTCCTTGATGTTATTACGGTAGATGTATTTTATAAAAACTATTAGTTACTTTAAAAAGTAAACATTACATCATTTGAAATCGGAAAATTAAAAAGGGTCTTCACTTAATGTAACATATCGATAAAATGGCATCACTAATCGTGCTTAAAAAATAAAATCAGTATTGCGGAGCGCGGTGACCCCTATCTAATCGGACAATAAGCCCTATAAGGGGTCCTTGAGCTAATAACAGATTTTGGGGGCAATTAATACACATTTTTTTACTCCATTAGTCATTTGTTTGTGTCAGTCAAGCTTACATTGAGTGGAAGGGAACAGTGGGCCTATCACGAATAATTTTGACGTATAATATCGTTAATGTAAGCATACTTTGAATTGAAAATACCTATAGATACGTTTGCTACACAATATTTATTTCGAGTTTCGTTCGATTGCTGTATTGAAATGCGGAGTGTAGGGTTCAGTCGCTGCATCGAGCTTCCAAAAAGCGACTCGTTTGTCACGAGTCACGACTGGTGTTTGTATGTGTGCGAAATCGGTTAGAAGAGTTCAGACACGGCATCGAGTTTCCGAAACGCGACCAAATAGCCGATCACCGATGTTAAAAGTAGCTAATATGCTTTAGCCTTTAGATTCTGGTTGCAAGTACTCGTACTTTTAGTTCATCTTGCTTAGTCAGTTCTTATTTGTCTGCAAGTTTAGAGCTGGCACCTTCATACTAAAAACCTATACTTGGCTATCTTGGACTCCAGTTTGCACGTATCACACCCATTAAGTGAAAAAAAATTCTGGGCACCATTAGTAGTACTATAATATTTTTTTATAAAAAATTCTTCTCTTAGGTACCTACAAAAATAATCCTTGAAATAAGCAGTAGTTTTGTACTAAGGACTAAGCGTGAGTTGCAGAAAAGGTCGTTAAGTTTTAAAGGAGACTAACGATAGAAAGTGTATGGTTAATGTCTCCTTTAAAATTTTATTATATCTTTCTGCAACCGACCGTAAGAATACCACTGGTTCTATTCCATCATTAGTAAAAAAAACAATTGAATCTCTAATCACCCTTCAGTAAGCCCCGATGGTGACAATAGAACCACATGACCCAACCCCAGTGCGTTGGTACTCATAATTGTGCCAATCTAGCGCCGCAGTGGTCGCCTTAACGAGATTATGTATATCTGTGGCTGGAATCGATTGTCAATGCGTTTGAGCAGGGGTGGAAACGTGTAATTTAGTTTTTTTTTTGTACTCTCGGTTCGCTTTCGTAGTCATACGATGATCGAAAATGTTATCGATATCTGTGAATATGGTCCGCTTTTAAAAATAGAACAGCGTGATTTAAAACTAAATTGGGACCTCTAAGAAACAGGATGTACGTTCATTTTTCGCAATCCGATTTTATGTCATGCATGTACTATCCTATCTTTAGTAAAGAAACACCTATTCTACCACATGACATAGTACAGTAAGCAACAAATGTCGGTAAACACTTCTTCATAATATTTATCATTTTAACTGAATACAAAAATATCAAAGGAAAATCGAAACAGATGAACATTAAAATAACACTTACTCTTGACTATTACCTACATAAAATGCTAAAAAGTAGTAAAGTATTTCGAATAATGTTGTGTCTATTAAAATGTTATGTAAAACTGTTAACCAGCTTATGTCCATGACCGTATAACGACTATCGCATCTTGTCGCTATTTAAAA
The DNA here is from genome assembly GCA_948465475.1 of Thalpophila matura. Taxonomy (NCBI): domain Eukaryota; kingdom Metazoa; phylum Arthropoda; class Insecta; order Lepidoptera; family Noctuidae; genus Thalpophila; species Thalpophila matura. The sequence goes on along the minus strand of OX419198.1, from coordinate 5,377,708 downwards.
AGTAGGTAGATAGTATCAAGAAGTTCGTATTCTGGCCAGTACTACCTCTACATTCATTCAAACATTTGTGACCATGATGTAACCCATTCACCTAGATATTAAAAAAAAATATTGTCTTCGCATGAAAACGTAATTGTAACGTTGAAGCAACTTATCAATACGACAGCTATTTATACAGCCAATAGAGACAAAGCATAGAGAAAGCCGGCATGTAATAACTGGTTATAAATCATCTGTTATCTATGACATATCGACAGTCGACGTATCGACGGCATGCCACTAAAAGTTAGCGCGTGGGCTAGTGAGATGTTAGGCCGCAGTTTAAATATGGAAGGAATATAGAGATGGGCACAGATTTTCGATAAAGATCGATTTCATTGAATAGATTAGTTCGATCATTTTTAGCAAGAGGTAACAAGTGGTATTCGTAAAAAGCCGGGCAGAAGTATTATTGCAAGAGTTAACTTTTGTTCAAAAGGTTTTATATTGGAGACTTGTGGTTTTACTATTTTATTATTACAGTTTTACATGAGATTATAACGAACTCCGCAAAACTAACCGATTCACTATATCCTGAACTAGAAAACACTACTAATTTCTGAAGAAAGAAACTTTTCAACTCTTTCGAAATGTTCAATAAAACCCATATCAAGAAGAATTTTATACCTTTTAAACAACATGTACCTCTTACCTACCTCTACGTCTTCTAAACATCATTACGTCACACCGCCCGCGCCGCCAGGGCCCAGAGGCCCTAGACAAGTTGCTTTTCTGTTAGCGTTCACGCCAAACGCTACGGATAAAATGTATGGAATTGACATTTATGAGTCACGTGTTTTTTCCGCAGGTAATGTCATTGCCATACATTTTGGACGTAGCGTTTGGCGTGAACGCTAACAGAAAAGCAACTTGTCTAGGGCCTCAGGGATCGCACGCGCCGCTCTAATAACTATAACCGAACGACAATTACGAGCACACGACCGATACGCACCGTTAGTCGATCGTTATCTTACGTACGACAATTAGCATAGTTAATGCTTTTGGTTGTGGGTACACGGATTGCTTCGAATTTTATTAAACTTACTTAAAGTTGACTTATCATTCTCGTCAGTACGTGACAGGAGCAATCGCTTATAATGAACTAATTTATGCTTTGACTTTAATCATAATGTTTGCTTCACCTACTTATTAAAAACTAGCACTTCGCCCGCGACTTCGTCCGCGTGTCCCACAGGAACTGTGCATTTTTTCGGGATAAAAAGTAGCCTATGTTACTCAATGATAATGTAGCTTTCTATTAGTGAAAGAATTTTTAAAATCGGTCCAGTAGTTTCGGAGCCTATTCGGTACAAACAAACAAACAAACAAAAAAATCTTTCCTCTTTATAATATTAGTATAGATATAATCGAGATTTCTAATCGGTATACTTAAAAAGAAACATATTATGCACTAGCTTCCACCCGCGGCTTCGCCCGCGATTTTGGGATAAAAATTAGCCTAATTGTGTTATTCTGATGTCTAAGCTATATTACTGTAAAGTTTCATCAAAATCCGTTCAGTAGTTTTTGCGTGAAAGAGTAACAAACATCCATCCATACATACATCCTCACAAATTTCACATTTATAATATTAGTAGGATAGGAAGTAGGATATAGTAGGTATTCGAACTTCGGTGATACTCGTAACTATTGAAACTATTGCATAATCTTCTCCCGATAGCTATGAATTCACAGCAGTTGATTCATAATAATGCTTCTAAACCATATTTGTAAACTGTAGTTCACGCACTCAAACACAGCTGCCGTCATCACTTCTTGTGTCGATGTTACAGCTGTTATTTGAGTTCAGTAAGTGGCCACATTAATCGCAGCAGTGGCATCACTAACAGAAGCGATTCTCCGAAGCAATCCGTGGACTCACGCACTAACAGTGCGTTAATTCTGGAACCTGTGTTATTAGGGCTCCGCTTATCTCAATGCCGCCATGCCGTGCGACGGGAAGAGATCACTTAGTGTCTGATCCCATTATGCCATTCACTGGACGTCTCATTTCTATGGAATCTAAGATCGGCACTACAGACTGAAGATGCTAGGTATGTACATTTCTAGATTATATTATAAGTAGGTATTCGATTTTTAAAAACTGTGCCTAAAACTGTGATAGCAAATTCTTTCTATTTTTAAATGATTAAACTGTGATAATTATAGATTAGGTACGACGAGTGCGTTACCCTATCATTTTATGATGCAATTGACATAAATCTTGTTTATTTTAGTAGGTATGCTGGGTCAACGATTGACTGATGTTTCAGTACCTAAGAAATTTCGTCACTAAACCATGTACCTATACTTATGTACATACCACCGTTTGCTTCTTACTCTTACAACATCCATTAATGCTGCCTAAAAGAACCACGGCGCTACAAAAGGATTTTTCAGGAAAATAAACGGTTTTCCCTTACTACACTGTGTAATAATGCAATCGATGTAAATAAGTATACGTTAGTATAATGTGCGTCTACATACAAACTATTAATTTCGCGCTAAAATTAGACCTATAACCATAGACAACGCATGAAACGTCATATTATTTTCATTTGCACGTCAAAGGCACAAGCAATTGTCTTTTATTCCTATGCATATTCAATGTATGATTAGATAATAAGATAGCGGCCCTTCTTCTGATTTGCAATAAATTACTAGTTAATAATCAGGTAATTTTATGAGCTACCTATTATAGCGGGGACATCATTGAGTTACGTTAACTATGTACATCCTTCGAATTGTTTTTTCTTCTTGATCTGCAAGGTTACAAAAATGGGTAGGTAGAGTGAAATAAGATTAAGTAATTAGTAAAAGGTAATGCTTGGAACTCTTGGAAAACTTCAAGCTGAGTAGGATGCGCTGCATGTGCGGCGGCGGGCAAGCCGGCCGATCACCGGGCCGGGAGCGGGGCCTGCGCTGCACCCGCCAAGGCCAGGGGCAAGGGAAGGCCCTCCGCCGCCACCCCCACCGACGTACTCGCCGCCGCAGCCGCCGCCACTGTCGCCGCCGCTGCCGCCACTACCGCCGCCGCTGCAACTCCCGCAGCGAGGTCCCCACAGGGGGCCCAGGAGGAGGCTGAAATGGAGTGCCAATAACGGCCCCATTACGCCTCCTCCAGGCGAACATCAACCACTGCGCCTGCGCTCAGGATCTGTTGCTCCAGAGCATGGCGCAGTGGTCGATTAACATCGCCGTGGTCGCTGAGCCGTACTTTGTCCTGCCCAGGGATGACTGGGTGGAGGACCTTAGCGGCTCAGTGGCCCTAATTGCGTCGGCCGCCGCCGGCACCCCGACCCTTGAGAGTGTCAGGAAGGGTCAGGGGTGCGTAGCAGCACGGTTCGGGGAAGTCGTCGTAGTGGGAGTCTACTTCTCCCCGAACCGAACTCTCGCCGAGTTCCACAACTCCCTCGCGGAGTTGAGTGTCGTCATCGGAAGCCATTCCCTTCCCGTACTTGTGCTCGGGGACTTCAATGCCAAGAACTTGGCTTGGGGTTCCCGTTACACGAACGTGCGGGGTAGGATGGTGGAGGACTGGGCTCTGGAGGCAGGCCTGGTCGTCCTAAACCGGGGTTCTGTCCCCACGTGTGTGCGGATGCGGGGCGAGTCGGTGGTGGACATTTCGTTCGCTAGCCCCGCTCTGTCGCCGCGTGTCGTTGACTGGCGCGTCATGGAGGAGGTGGAGACCTATTCCGACCACCGGTACATCCGGTTCGACGTCTCCACCCAGACCTCAAGCGCGCCGGTCCTACAGGCCCCGAGTGGTCCGCGATGGGCGCTGAAGCAGCTGGACCGGGAGCTTCTCCTGGAAGCCTCGATCGTGCAGGCCTGGGTGACATCACCGGTCAGGCCTGCCGATATCAACAACGAGGCGGGTTGGTTCCAGGAGGCCATGTCCGAGATATGCGACGTGGCAATGCCCCGAGTTCGGCCAGGAAGCGCCCGGCGTCAGGTGTACTGGTGGTATATACCCCCCCGCCCATGGCTCCGCCGCCCGCGGTGCCTGAAGCGGACCACGCGGACGACGACGACACCCCTGAAGTGACCGAGGTAGATTTGAGAGTGGCGGTAGGCAGGCTGAAGGCCAAAAATACCGCCCCAGGACCCGATGGCCTGCCAGGCAAAGCTTGGGTCCTGGCCTCGACGGCTCTGGGGCCTCGACTGGAGGCGCTCTTAAGCGCATGTATGGAGAGAGGCCAGTTTCCACTCCGTTGGAAGACGGGGAAGCTGGTCCTCATTCGGAAGCCAGGGCGCCCTGCGGACTCTCCGTCCGCATACCGGCCCATCGTGCTGCTCGACGAGGTCGGCAAGCTCTTTGAGAGAGTGATTGCGGGCCGCCTCGTCGGGCACCTGGTGAGGACGGGGCCGGATCTTGCGGACGGCCAGTTCGGCTTCCGCAAGGGGCGCTCGACGGTGGACGCCGTCATGCGCGTGAGAGCCCTCACGACGGAGGACGCGGTGTCTCGGGGCGGGGTTGTCGTGGCGGTGTCACTCGACATCGCCAACGCATTTAACACCCTGCCCTGGAGCTGCATTGGGGAGGCACTCCGGTATCACCGGGTGCCAACCTACCTCCGTCGAATAGTCGAGGCATATCTGACGGACAGGGCCGTCATCTACCCTGGTCGCGACGGGGAATGGAACCGGCGAGAGATGTCGTGCGGTGTCCCGCAGGGATCGGTTCTGGGGCCGCTCCTGTGGGACATCGGTTACGACTGGGTGCTGCGGGCCGACCTCCCTGATGGCGTCAGCGTGGTGTGCTACGCTGACGACACGCTGGTCCTGGCGCAGGGGAGGTCGCATCAGGCGGCGGCCGACGCGATGACACGCGGGGTTGCGATAGTCGTGGAGAGGATCCGGCAGCTGGGTCTCGAGGTGGCACTGCATAAGTCCGAGGCCATGTCCTTTCATGGGCCTCGGAACAGGCCACCATCGGGATCCCAACTAACGGTAGGAGGGGTTCACATCGGCGTCGAGTCCACGATGAAGTACCTGGGACTCGTGCTCGATAGCCGGTGGAACTTCGTGGAGCACTTCCGACGTTTGGCCCCCAAACTGGAACGGACTGGGGCCGCTCTCAAGCGGCTCCTACCTAACCTGGGGGGTCCAAACGCCTCCTGCCGGAGGCTTTACGCTGGGGTCGTGCGGTCCATGGCCACATATGGGGCCCCGGTGTGGGCGCGTTCACTGCGGCGGAGAGCCGCCCACTATCTGAACGCGCCCCAAAAGGTGGTAGCCGTAAGGCTGATCCGGGGCTACCGCACGATCTCGGGCGAGGCGGCAAGCCTCCTTGCCGGACTGCCACCGTGGGATCTGGAGGCGATAGTCCTCGCGCGCCTGTATGAGTGGCGCGCGGAGGCACTACGTCGGGGGGAAACCCCGCTTCCGCGGCAAATTGCGGCGGAGCGGACGGACCTCCGGCGCGATCTCATGGTGGCATGGAAGGAACGACTTTCGCAACCCAGCGCAGGGCACGCCGCAATAGCGGCGGTAAGACCCCTCTTTGAGGAGTGGCTAGGGAGACGTCACGGCGTCCTCACCTACCGCCTGACGCAGGTCCTCACCGGACACGGAAGTTTCGGGAGGTACCTGCACATCATCGGGCGGGAGGAAACGCCCGGGTGTCATCACTGCGTTGATCGCCCCGAGGACACGGTGGAGCACACGGTGGGGGCCGGCCCTGCATGGGCGGAGCACCGCCGTGTCCTCGTAGAGGCGATCGGCAGCGGCGGCGACCTCTCGCGCCCGGCCCTGGTTCAAGCCATGGTCCGGGGCGAGGGGGAGTGGGAGGCAGTCGCCTCCTTCTGCGAAGCAGTCATGCTAGTGAAGGAGGCGGCGGGACGGGAGAGGGAGAGATTCTCCCGTCCAAGCCGCCGCGGTAGACGCTCCGGGCGTCGGGAGCCGCGTGACGACTCCCGGCCACCGTAGGCGCGGGCCTGCGGGCGGTGAGTAATGGGTAGCTCACCGTCCGATCAGGACCAGGCCCGTGCCGAACGGCGCGTACGTGTTCCACGCGCGCCTCAAAGAGATGTCAGCATCGGAGAGGGGGCCCTCTAGGGCCCAAGCCTGCCGGGAAAGCGGGATTGTCCGGAAGGGATACCGCTGACCCGGACAAAAGGGCTAACGAAGGAACATGGGTGGGTTTTAGTCAGTAAGAGTCTGACACTCCCTTCCGCTCCGCCCAGAGCGGGAGGAGTCATTTGATGATTTCCCATCCTCAAAAAAAAAAAAAAAAAGCTGAGTAGGATCTTTTGAAATGATTAGGATAAACTTAGAATCATTTTCTGCACTTCAGTTGGAGTAAACTACTAAGGTACCTAGGGTTTATTTAGCGACATTAAATTGTCCCTCATTTTTTTTTCTTTAATTTTTTTACCATCTTGGTATACATTACAAAGTCAAATATGGGAAGCACTGACGTCATCGCCGTGGTCGTGGCGTAACATAAACCTATGGCTACTAGGGTCAATGATTATGACCTATTATTAGTTTATTACGTAGGCGGGGCGGGGGGTCAAACGATGACAAATTATCTTCCCGCGTAATTTTCCTGACAGTTCAGACACGCACAGATTATACAATTTGCATAGATTATTATGCAAGCCGTGCACCATGTTATTTAAAATTATTGCAAGGAGGTTATTTATAAGGTTTGCCTACTATTTAAAATTGATTTTTAATGTGTTTAGTTAGAATCAATTATTCTTATATAGTTCTTTATTAGGAACTTATTATTTTCCCTCATGTTTTTATAGTTAGGTAGTAGTCGTACCTACCTACTTTATTAGGAATATGGACTGAGGAATATCTTGCATAAAATAATGCATCCCTTGCAAGTTAAGCTACAATAATGAAATGGGCTGCAATCTCATGTTTTTATCTGTACGTAGTTGACAACGAATACATATGAAACAAAACAAGGGCGTGAAAACTTCACCTACGCAGCTACACAAAAAATCTAGAGTAGAGGTCAAAATCTATGACTTTAATAACACACTCCTAATGGCTATACTATTACAACGCCCATAAGAGAAAGCAGCCTCATTAAATAATAAAAATATTATTACTAGCTCGTGGCGTCGATTAAATCAATGACTGGCATTATTCGACAAACTTTCGAAGGCCATGTTCGCAACTCAACACTTATAAAAAATAAAATTCAAAAAAAGAATTTGGCGCCATGACACTCACGAGTCAAAGAGGCCGCGATGCCACAACCGTTCTGAAACGCACTCAATAAATTACGACGCCTAATCACCCTTAATTGGGATGTGTCGTGACCCAACTTAACCTCAGGTCGACAAATAAGAACAAAATAATGCAAACATAATGATACGTGCTGGCTGAACGTTACAACTTTTAATTTTCGAACGTTAAGCCCGACGTTCGTGGACTGTAATTATCGTCTTTTCCGAACTTAAGTATAAGGATAGAGATATTAATAGTCTGTGGTGTTTGCTTTTTTCTTTGATTTATATATTTTTATAGATTCGGTGAAATTAGTGGTTTGTTACAGTTTTTGTTGTGCCGCTAATGGTTATAAATGTGTGACCGGAATAAAAATAATATTTAAGGACGATACTCTAATGTCCGATGGTATAAACTTTAAATGTGTGTGGTCATAATGTGCGTGTCACGATGCTAAGGGCCATGGATATGGGGAAAAACAAAAGGCAGTTTTTTTTGTCTTCAAGGTTTTTCCACACCACCTTTGTTGTTAAGGACCTAAAATAAGCAAGCCCTAATAAAATTCAAACTAAAGTAAGAAAAAATAGTTTTTTTACTTTAGTTTGAATTTTATTAAGGCTTACTTATTAGGTCCTTTTCTTATTTTATACAAAATCTCGGGGTCTTATTCAGGAATTTTACATATACTTAAATTTACAAAAAACATAAAACGTTGAGACCTATACAGGAATGACAGACAGGAGAGACAACATAGCGTCGAAGGAACTTCTTAAGTGAAACGCTCATAATAACAAAACAGTCCATATCCACATACCCATAAACGAAAATAATTCACAAATTATACACCATCCAAAGACAATAAATCATTTAACATATTCCATAGAGTAGATAATGTCGCGATTTGCATCTCCTTCGTCTCGCTAATTGAGCAATTCCATAGATAAAACACGGGTACACCCTAAATTATGCGTATTATTTGCATATTATAACTGTGGGGTGATATATTTATTACAGTGCAAGTGAATGGCAGTAGAACAAGTTTGAGAAACCCATAAATTAAAAAGTTTGAACTACGAACCTCATGATAACCACTGATTGTTTGAGTTGGTTAGAGTTCTACATTCCAGAAGGATAGGTACTCCTATCCTTAGATCATAGAAACATGGAAATATCTAATCATAACAATTTAGTACAGGAAACGCTGTCGCCATTTTTAAAGCAAACACGTTCCTTTGTAAATATAGAGGTCTCTCAGTCTCACACACTTAATCTTATTACATTATTCGTCACTCGTCACTCCCGTGCGTCACTCCACTAAACTAAAACACTGTACTTACTTATATAAATCATCAATAGCATTCGGTCCATCGGCAACATGATCACATAGATCATGTCAAAGCGTCAAACTTAATAGCACCTTGTTTCTGAACTATGATCTGAGCTCTTATCCATAAGAGTAACTCAAAAACAGGGCAGCTACGACGAGTAGCACGCTGTGTACTATCAGTTTAAGGGGTTTGGCTGCGTGCACTAATTTGCCTTGACACTGTAAAGGCAAACAGCCTGGTTATGTTGGACTACTGTTTTTCATCTATCTAATACCCCCACAGCACAAATAAAACGCAGACTAATTACCACCAGCTTAAAGTCCAAATTCGTTCACGTCATTCATAGAGCATTTCTCTAAATAACAATACAGTTTCTTTAGTTAACCACTCTCCCTAGAGGGCGCCACAGACGCACGGGGACATTTATGCAAAATGTCCCCGTGCTATCTTGTAATGACGTCACACTGATGACGCGGGGATCGCATGCGCAAGATAAACCGATAAATATTAGTTATGCATAAAGTTATGGACCTCTTTTTAAGGATTATAGGGGTGGCGTTTCGTATTGTGGTATTTAAGTATGCTTTTTAATCGACACATAAATACCGTATTTTTGCCGGGAAAGCGGGATTGTCCGAAAGGGATACCGCTGACCCGGAACATAAAGGGCTAAGGAAGTAACACGGGTGGGTTTTAGTCAGTAAGAGTCTGACACTCCCTTCCGCTCCGCCCAGAGCGGGAGGGTTCATTTGATGATTACCAATCCTTAAAAAAAAAAAAAAAACCGTATTTTAGGAAGATGTCCAGCCATTGCCATGAATCTCTATTTAAAACCTTATGAATACGGATTAGAATTAAATCAGACTGTTGTAAATCGAAATAATTGTAAACGTAATTGTAAATCCAAAGCATGGTTTTAAAATATAGACCTAGACTTAAATATGTGAAAGCTAGAGTTTTTCCGGGAAATGGTGGGCGCACTCATCAAACTGCGGTGAATATTCGCTGTAGCCCGATATGTGCGGCCAGTAGGTACCTACTACGCGTAGACTTTACCAAAGATTTAGTAACTACTGGAAGTTTTATACCACGAATCAATATTAATATACGCACGAATCTACACGCAATGTGTGCGGCCACGCCATTATGGCCAAGTTCGTTATTAAATTCAAAATTTCAATTTGTTTTCGAATGACGAGAGTCTTTTGTTTCTATTCTTTGATAGCATAGAGCCTATTCAGGATATACGAATACGCGGAATTGAAAGTGGTAAATTGTACGTTTACTAGACGCAACATGGAGCCCCGAGTATCTACTATACTCGTGCGTAGTTAAACAATAAACGCATACAATGGCTCCTGGTATACGCGTGATGTGTGTTTTAATCTGGACAGGTACTTATGTAATAGACTTCAAAAAATTTTATCTACCTACTTAACTCACATAATTTTGATAGAACAAATTTTTAAACAAAACGCACCTCAAACTATTTCACGTTTATTATCGTCCGACACATACAAAATTATACACTTTCACCCAGAAATTATCACCCATTCTCGTCCACAATAACTGCATACAATTTAGCCCACCGCGTAGGGTGCTAACAGGCTTATATCAGCAGAATTTGTCCTACAGTCCCATGAGAGGCTACGAGGCTAGTCTTGGGAAACGAATAGAATACGCGATCGGTTGATCGCCCTCACTGAGAACAAAAATCAACAAGGGTTTTGTCAGGCGTGTTGTTCATTTTTGGACGTTTGCGATGTCGGAACATTTGGATATGGTATCCATATTACACTACTGTGATCCTTTTGAAGGAGGTTTTAAATTTTTCTTTAAGTTTTTTATGTTTCTATTTTGAGTGACATAAACACTCGATTATAGCAATAGCGTGAATTCATTACCGATACAATTTTCGCTGTGTGAATTAATTAATACACCTTCTTCAGCATAGGCGTTAAAATAAATGTACGTCTCTGACAATAGGGTCGTATTAAGATATTTTTAGCGTCTTGTTTGCTTCGATATATTTGACTCTGACTGTACAACGTCTTTACATTTTCTTTGGCTCATGTCGCGATTAACGCAAGCGTAAATGTTGCGATTTGATTTCCTACTTAGAAATCTTGACATAGAACATAATTTATTAAAGGTGTTCTCGTTGATGTCTTTTGAACCAACTTTATTCTCTCTAATATTTGATAAAGATAAAGTTGGTTAAAAAGACATCAACGAGAAACTCTTGCATGCGGTTTTTTGGATGGTCGTTGCTTAAACAAGAGTCCAATATAAAATTTCATCCCCAGGATATCCCCGTTCCAATAAAAAAAGGGTCATCGAAATCGGCCCACGCGGTAAAGAATTATCGCTGAACACCCAAAAAAAAAAAAAATATTCTGACGAGAACCTGAAATTGTTTTCTGTCATTTTCTTAGAGACTAAGGGCGGGTTGCTTCAACCATCTGTATTCGTAATTTAGTACGTAATCGTTAAGTCAGTATGAAATTGTCATACAAGCCGCCATATTTGACGGTTACAGATACGTAACTGTAAGATGAAACAACATGGCCTTATTCAAACAAAGTAACATCGTACTGTGCTCAATTAAACTGCCGCATCAACCGCTCCGCCGCTCCACTAATCCCTCTGAGCGGCCGAATGTCAAGCGTCACTCAATATAGAGAGCTGTTGACGTTCAGGATTACGAGCGAAACACTCTATATGAATATTTATATTTGTTATTGGAGAATATTGCTGTTTCTAAGTTACTGTGTACAATTGGAAATCGATAAGTTCACAGTTGCAAGTAATATCAAAAGGACAGCTACTATTTGACTGATCTGTGAGACATTTATCCACTGAGGCTCTTCAGTGTCCGTCTTTTGCATATTTCCTGGACTATTTCCAGTATTTTCTTCCATCTTCCATCCATCGGTATATATTATTGAATACCTACTTGTCTAAAATAATTTGATTTTTATGAGTTCAAACAATGTGTAAAGTATATTGCAAATAAATGATTCTGATTCTATGTGGTAATAGTTCAAAAATTTAATTAAAAGCAATCATCAAGATGATAGGAAGAGTGTGTACTCGTCATATGATGTTGATGATGCTAAAGAGGGCTCATCAGACCGCTAAAGTGAACTGTGAAAGGAGAATAATCAATAGACCATTCATTGAATTTCAATTATAATTCCTTTATTCTACAGCTTCCAGGATTTTTTCCTCAACTTCGCCAATCAAAAAGCAGATAGGTACTACCTCCCTCACACTGCCAAAATTTAATATACCACCGACCTAATTAGGGTTAGTACTTATTAGCTTACCACCCTATCTTGATCAAGTACCTACCCTCAAGTGTGGGTTAATAAAGGGCGCATTACTGTGTAAACATGGTCACGTGGCCACCCGCCGGCGATCACGTGACTGCCACAGACTAGATACAGATCTCTCGCGCCAGACATTATCTGTGACTGGTTTCGCGCGCTTTTTAATGTCAAATTATAAAGGTCTGTTTTTGACGGACGCAATTAGGTACTAACAAGCTCTAAGGTTGTGATTCTTTACATGGCTCACATTTTGGGGCAGATTGGAGGTAACTCGTCCAATAACGTCTTAATGGAGATGATTTTTGCCGTTTACAGTATGTTATTTTGACGTATAGTTTAAATTAAACTAAACTTTACCCGTGCGAAACTGGGGCGGGTCAACTAGTAGTACCTTATATGATCAGTAAAGTAGGTAAGTTTCACAAATTGTGCAGGCGCTTCGTTCTCAATCGCGCAAAAATACCACCTGTTAGAGTCCTTTATTAAACCACCAATCTTGTCAAAACAGCAGCTGATTAAATAAAGAAATTTAAAAAAAAGTGATGGGCTTCATAAAATCTGCTAACTACACACTTATTACACCAATTAATTGTTCAAAATAATGAGAGTAATTACAAGAATACATTTAGATAAACTCGTTATCGTGTTACGAGCTTGATTGGAGCTTTTGACCGATTTTAAACCACCATTTAGTGAAATGCTTCGGGCGCCATCTTGTCATATGTGATAAAACGTAATGCATAATGGTTTAGTTAAATGTTTAATTACAGTTGTTCTAGGCGATTAATCACTCTATAGATTGAGTTTTCATCGAAAAAGGTCAAGTGGTTTGAAAGTAAATAATAGGTACGTCTTGCCAAATATGATGAGATACCTATTAAATCTATTTGAAGTAGGTATACTTTTGCGTACACGCATTTTTATTTATGCTTCTTCCATAGATTTCATAAGGAATCCACGCACTACGTAACAAGTCAAATGTATCTTACCTTGTGTTCTGATGTAAGTACTTCAATTAAAAACGAGACCACAGCCAATAATTTCAGGATCACCCGCGGTAGCAAACCATTCGGAAAAATCATAGAATCCTGTTTGAAACTTTCACTTTCACACTTAATATTGTCACTTACGATATCTTTCGTGTTTATTATCAATCCTCAAACCTAGTCATCGCAACTCCTTCATCACCAGAGAGATGATGGTTTCATCAAAGCCTCACTGCCGCTGCTACAAATTGAGCTCCCGATATTTCGACGCTGTTGCAAGCGCTATGATCGCGGGATGACTGGAAAATGCAGGTGGGTAGGTAATCAATTATTATTAAAGTACCCTGTATTTTTTTGTTAAAAAAAAACGATGTTTACAAACACAAACATCTCAAAAACAAACACCCAGACCCAAAACATAATTGCTCCATGCCGGAATCGAACTCACGCCGACACGTCTTCGAACAAAAGCGTCGTAATATCGGAAGCTCTGAATGTCAAAGTGTTATATGCTAATCACTACATAGTATAAAACAAAGTCGCTTCCCGCTGTCTGTCTGTCTGTCCCAATGTATGCTTAGATCTTTAAAACTACGCAACGGTATTGATGTGGTTTTTTTTTTAATAGATAGAGTGATTCAAGACGAAGGCTTATAGCACCCGTGTGAAGACGAGGCGGGTCGCTAGTGTTACATAAAATATACCCCCAGTTTCTTCTAGACCTTTTTACAGTACGCAGAAATAAATTTTAGACCTTTGGAAAGAGAGCTAGCTTCGGTTTTATAGAATGTCGCACTAACACTCCAACGACAAAGCGTCAGATAGGCATAACTTTCTGACGGATACGATGCCCTACAAAGCCGAAGCTAGCCGAAGCTAGCCGATTACCTCTTTCTCGATGTATAATATTTACACCCGGTTTCTGTAATACAGCCAATCATAACACTTCACATAAGGTTAATAAAAAAAAATTAACTAAGCTTTCAGAATCTAAGGGATATTGTCGACTCTGTTAACAAGTTCTACATAAAAATAACGTAGGTATTAATTAGGTACTACTAAGCACCTTACTTGTTTTATAGACCACTTTAAATGTCATATCGTTTAGTTTATGGTAATGTCTACGCTTCTACACGCTCTGTCACATAACTGCTTATTATGTGCTAAGTTTACTCTGTGGGTGTATAAAGTAAGACCATCAGCTGTTTCTCAATCCATTATACTCTTTTAAGCGTCTAATTTGCAGTTGTCGTTGCAAGTACCCGATATGAAATTGAAATCTTACTTCCGGCAGATCGGTACCTACTGTTTCTGTTAGGGAATTACAGTTCAGCCGGCTTAGCATAACCAATTCTATCCTTATTCTACCAAGAATAGACAAATTTCTTTCTATCCAACTCATTATCACTTCTGCCCGAGCACGCGGCGACCCGTGCTTGGCACATCAGTTTTCTACTAAAAAATAGAAACATTTCTTCTTTTCATTGTATGCATAAAACGGTAGAAATATTTCTGCAATCTGTCATTTTGAGTATTCTTCAGTCGACAAAACCCATTTATATCGTGGTCATGCTAAGCGTGCAGACAAATTAGATATTGGTGACGATTATGTTGTACATCACACTAAACTAATTGTTAAAGGACAAAAAATATATAGAATTTTATAATTATTAGCCGTGGTGGTAGCTAGTAGCTACGCCACAACCTACGCTTACCAACTGCGTATTGGCGATCTGAAAAAGTAGGTTGTTCTGCTTATATTTAAGAAGACATCCTAATATGGAAGAACTACAGTAAAACTTCTATATTTCCTCTTGTCAAAGAAAACAGAAAAAAACTGTTTCCCGCCAATCCGCCATGTTGTCTGAACTGTCAGTGTCAAATGCGCGCGCACTTGACGCAGCACCCGGCCGACGCCGGCGGCGGGCATGCATTTGAATAACATGGATAGCTATTACACGATACGAGAGGATTATAATGTGCATCCGTCAATCTTTGGAGCTGGTGTTAAACTTAGCTTTTCTGTATTAGGTATCATTTTATCAGCGATTAGTTGTTTAATCGACTGTTGTTAATAAACCTCCTTTTGTAACTACGATAGATTAAAAATGGTTTTGTCTATGCTCCTTGTGCTTTTTTGCTTTTTGTTAGTTTATTCTCAATAACTGGCCTTCATCATGTTCCAAATATTATTTAACATAATTTTTCAGGGGCAATACCACAGAGGATTTTTTCCTCCGTGGGCAATACTGACGCAGCTTAACTACAGTCCGTTTCATAAAGATAATGATATTTAAGTTCCAAATAAAAATATCATTGATTTTAATAGATTTCTAAACGAGTTTTAAGTGCAAGTATTTGAATTCAGACACCAATTTAATATTCAACCTAATGTCTACTTATATTTTCTTGCATACCTATCATATACCTACCTACTTAATCCAACGTTGATATTCTAGTGAACCTCAAGATGACTCATATCATGCATATGTATTATCCTCAGATCATAGAAACAAGGGAGATGTGCCAAGGCGCTACTAAAATTGACGCTTTGATACGGTCACATTGACCGTATATAAAATGTACACGCTGGCGACGAACCGAACACGATCGATGATATAAATACAGTGTTTTAGTTTAGTGCTAGTGTTGAGTGACGATTAACAGTGTTAGATTGAGGGTGTGTGCAATGTTTAATGCGTGGGAGATCTTTATATTGTACTAAAAGTGGCGACAGTTGTTCCCGTACTAATTTGCTATGATGGCATATCTCCTTGTTTCTATGATCTGAGGTATTATCTAATATACTAAAATATTGAACTATAAACTTTAGTACAATATTTCGCTAATCATAGTACTTATACGATAAACCCAATCATACATGTATAAAACGCGAGCATAAAATTATGGGACATATCTCACAGATAACAATAACGACTTAAAGACACGCACGTCCGTCCATCGCGGCGGGCGAGACCATAATGCCATAATGCGCAATAATAATTCTAAATTCAAAACTGAAGAAGTTACGATGGCCGGTCGCGCACGGGCCGGTGTTGCCAGTTATATAATTAGAAAATGAAAGGGTGGCGCGCACGCAGCCCGGGGCTCGACCACTACTATCGCTCACCATCGAGCCTGCTCCCGCTAGTGTTGTGACAAAGATTTATTGTCGATTTTCTATAATCTTTGATACCGATGAATTTAATGTTTTCCTTATTGTGGGGCGGTAAATGTGGCCATTTGTATTGCAGTTGTACAAAATTTATCTTATCTAGCTAAACTACTTATATTATACAAAAGCACGATTTTTTCATTTATAAGTATATTATTGTTAACATCTTAAGCTATAGTTACACAGAAAAACAATAGAACAGTGCGATATAACGGAGTAAGGCGAGTAAAGCTCACCCGCTAACGTGGAACTCAGGCAAGAAGAGAAAGGAAATCCAAAGCACAATAAATTAAAACTTGCTAAACCAATTAACTCTCTATAAACAAATTACGATCACCAATTTAAGATCATCAAATATTGTAAGGCTTGTAACAAAATACACACTAGTAAGTCATCAAACCACTTACGTTAATCACTTGTTAAAATATCGATTATCGATACTCTACAATAGTCAGCACTAGTATAAAAATATACTCCCCATCCCGGAGGGCAAATGGCAACATTCTTTAATTTCGAATATTAATAAGGAGCGTGCAACATTACACCGTATTTCACATTGGGTAACATCATTATCTTCTCTCTCACTCTCTCTAACATCCAAACTATATCTCTACACTCTTCTAATGTTCGAATTTCATATTATGACGACCTTTTCGGTGCAAGATGGTAGATCAACGGAGATTTATCTAAGTTCTATAACGACTCATGTATCTGCATACATATTTATAGGCTGAATGTAATTACTACCTTTGTCCGATAACTCATTCAGTGGAGGAAAAATGTAATGAGAGTACATTACGTGGTTGGTGTAGGTATACAGAAATAAAGTTGCTACACATACATTTACGTATTTTAAGTTCTATACTCAAAAGAATTGCCAACATTTTTTTAAGAGATACGGAAAATAAATCAAAATAATGGCAGATTTTAGTATTTTCATTCATTTATGTTGTTCAGT
This sequence comes from Thalpophila matura, assembly GCA_948465475.1. NCBI lineage: Eukaryota > Metazoa > Arthropoda > Insecta > Lepidoptera > Noctuidae > Thalpophila > Thalpophila matura. Next base: position 5,360,699 of record OX419198.1, on the reverse strand, counting down.
TTTATTGCCGAAAGTTGGAGTAGTAGGTATGTAAAGTCCTGCATGCCATATCAGTGAGAAAATGAGAATCGAAGTCGCGACCTTTATCAGAAGTTGGCATTTCTTCTTTTTAAAGTATTTCTTTGACTCGTTGGTCTAGCGGTCGCAAGCGCGACCGCTGAGCGTGGGGTCTTATTCCCGTAGGGTTCGATTCCCGAGTCGAGCATAGTGTTATAGGTTTTTTCATTAGGAGATTCTAAGTAAAAACCTTGAGCCCGAATTTGTACCTGGTTAGTGCCAATAGGCTCGCCCCCTATTGTAATGGGCCTTAAACTTAACTGGCGAAATTTTGGTGAACTATAAACCTCTGCCTAACCTTTTGGAGATTATAGGCATGATGTTATATTATGCGTATGACATAACATCATCATTCGAACTTATCTATACTCTCAGATCATAGAAACAAGGAGTATGCCATCATAGCAAATTAGTACGGGAACAACTGTCGCCACTTTTAGTACATTTTTCAACACAATTACAAGCGCCCCTCGTGAATATAAAGATCTCCCATGCATTAAACATTCCACACACCCTCAATCTAACACTGTTAATCGTCACTCAACACTAGCACTAAACTAAAACACTGTATTTATATCATCGATCGTGTTCGGTTCGTCGCCAGCGTGTACATTTTATATACGGTCAATGTGACCGTATCAAAGCGTCAATTTTAGTAGCGTCTTGGCACATCTCCCTTGTTTCTATGATCTGAGTCTATACTTAATATAATAAAGCTGAAGATTATGTTTGTTTGACCGCGCTAATCTCTGGAACTACCAGTCGGATTTCAAAAAATATTTTTGTATATGATAGCCAAATTCATGAGGAATAGTATAAGCTATTTAACGTCACGCTACGACACTCAGGAGCTGAGCAACGGGGACGAAACTGCGGCGCGCAGCTAGTTATAAGATAAAAATCAGTCCGCAAGTAAACTAGGAACTAGGAAACAGAAATCAGAATAAGTAATTAATAATTAAGTGTTTCTAACGAAGTATTATGGTAATAAGAGCAGTATAAGATTGATCGGCGGCTAACAAGGCACAAAACACACAGCGGCCGCCGCGTTATATGACACGTAATGTCCGTCTGCACGTGCGAGCATAAATATTCGCACAGTCTCAAATATTGATGGGATTGGATCACACAAATCTGAATAATAAGTCAATAGAAATGTTATCTACTACATTTTACTCCCAAATTTGTGCCGCCGGTTCGCAGTCAACGTCAAAGCATCCAATGCAATATAAATTAAACCTAATTGTGTTCATAATAGGCACGCCACATTTTTAAACGCGCGCTCTCGATGATGTGCTGGCCGTTTACACATCACCTGCCAATCCTGCCATACATAATTTTCTCGAAAGCGGCGACAAGGTCACGCGCCTTTGCGACTTCTATTGACTTATTATTTCGATTTCTGTTGATTGGATAGTCTGGATATGATTGTTAAGCTATGAATTAAAAATAAATTTAAATGTAAGTTATGAAAGAACTAAGTAGGTACTTAGGTACTAATATTTAAGTCATAACACGGCAAAAGCTGAAATCCTAGTAAGTAAACGGAAACATTAGAGTGGCATGTATGACAAAGATTTAGCCAAAGATTGCTTTTACCGATAGTGAATCGGGTCGTATTACAGAACCACTCAAGACTCAAGCATTATCTACTATAGACTAGTTTCAAGCCATTTGATTGGTTGAAACTAGTCTCAAGTAATGCTTTAGTCTTGAGTTAGGTTCATTATAGATACGACCAAATTCACTAATCATTCAAGTAAAGAAAAAAATAAATAATTAGTCAGCAGTTATACAGCAGCAATTAATTTGGTATCAAAATTAGTCACAGAAATATGATCACGTGTAACAAATTCATCAATGGTTTTCTTAACCCCATTATACCTCCATGCATCGCTTCTCTCGGCTGGCACTGCACGCTCGCAATGGTAATTGCAATCAAATCTGAATACAGCATACAGTAAACATCTGATTGCCACTGTCTAAGAGCGCACAGGCTTCTGACCCCGACAGTTCAATTGTGCATATAAACCAATCTGCTATCTCTTATTACGTGTCGTTTATATTTTAAACGCAATCTTTTGACCGGCGGAAATGAGGAGTTCGAATCAGATATCATATATAGGAATCATTTATATAATGGCTATGTTATGGGTAAGTAATTATAAGCTATCAACGTTTGTGAGGATGTTATTGCAATTCAGCCGGTTTAGCATGACCAATTCTATCTCTATTCTACCAAAGAATAGACAAAATTCTTTCTATCCAACTCGTTATCTCTTCTGCCCGAGCACGCGGCGACCCGTGCTTGGCCAACTTACCAGACTTTTGTCTACTGTAGAATAGTAACATTTATTTTCTTCATTGTATGCATAAAACGATAGAAGTCTTTCTACTAACTGTCACTTCGTCTATTCTTCTGTGGATAAAATCCGTTTTTATTGTGGTCATGCTAAGCGTGCTGAAATAGGCTGGAACTATACAAATGCTGCTTTGGCTCTTGTTTATACCTACACATACGGTCTGCAATAAAATATCATCAGTTTACAACGAAAGTTTATGAAAAATTCAATATTGACGCTGTTCGAGGGAGAGTAGCTTATTCTAAAATGATGTCAAACTATATGCGAATTAAAACTGTCAGATTTAAGACTAAACTAAATCTCTATTTATAAGTAATTTTAATTCAAGATTCATGCTTTAGCTTCTTTCATTAATATTTGTCTTAAACTTACTAAGTGGTACTTACTTGAAAATAAAATATGTATTTGTACGTACTTACTCTGAAGGTTTCATCAAGAGATTACGAATTTAAAAAAATAGGTACATCCTCTGCTCATCTCCTGCGAATAATTAATTATTTATAATTCGCTCTTCACAATTCATTTTCTAGAAACCCATAATAAATGCATATTTTTCTCATAGCCCTAGAACATTTAAACATCAAATGGTTTGCCATATCGAGGACAGGGATGGCAAACCTATGACACGCGTGCCATAAGTGAATATATGCGACTAATTAATCTGATGATGAATAATATCTGACTTCATTAACATAAAAATTAAATTAATAACAAAAGTCACATGGATTTTTATATTACCTTTTTAATAATACAGATCTGTCTTCCGTGCATTATTTATTACATGACTTTAGAGTCGAGTCATTTTTTATTAGCCTACTAACTTTCTTTAATATCGGTGACACATCATAATCACAATCCAATAATGGTTTTTAAGTGAAAATGACAAATGTGAAAATGTTCGCCATCTCTGCTCTAGGACATTAAGCAGCATAGCATTCGTTTGGAAACGATATCATTTCATGTCGGTTGCCACAATCTTATTGTCAAGTTACCGATACTGATGTTATTAACATGCCGATGAAATTCGTGGCATTACTGCCAGCCCCAGGGGGACCCACTCACCTAAACATTGGGAACACCATGCGTTGATGAGGTTCGGGGATTTCCTGGATATCTTTGTTCAAGAAAATGCTTAACATTGAACCAAACCCGTCTATTACAAAACAGTCTACCGGGTTTACCTTACGTTTCTTCAAAAGTTAAACATTTAGGGCCGTACCTACCACAAAAAAGATAGACACGCGTTAAACGCGAATGCTACCAAAAATAATACGCACTTGTTTTAGCACTACTTTGTCTAAAACAAGTGTGTATTATTTTTGGTAGCATTCGTGTTTAACGCGTGTCTATCTTTTTTGTGGTAAGGCCGTTACATACAATAAAAAAATACTTATACCTATTGTGCATTAACCAAATGAATAATTAAGGGCTTTTGTAATCGTAAACCATACGGCAATAGTTAGCTGATAGAGCAAAGAACAGACAGAATTACAACAACAAAAATTCAAGATGGTCTTTAGATTAAGTATGTCTAAAATGAAAAAACACTGCAATGAAATCAAAATTTTATAAGCAGATTCTTAACATTCGTGATTTTAAAATCCGAACAGCCAAATAATTCGAATTTCAAAATCTGCTCAGACAAAACCAAAAAGGTTTCAATCAATCCTTAATACAATATCATGGGCACCACAGTGGACTACCGAAAACCATAGCGTGTCGCGTGACAACCGGCCGAGTCGCGCCTGTTTCCTATGGGAAACAGACTCCCTCCCCCCACCCGTCACCCCCGGCCTTGGGCTCACGAGAGCTGACGAATTGCAACCATGCACCGCGGGAATGCGTTAATCAGTCCTAAAATAGACCGCCTCTTACACCGACATGTAACTTTCCTTATACGTTTAGCCAAAAGGGAAGAAAAATGTTCATTTTTTTAGAGTTCCGTACCTCAAAAGGAAAAACGGAACCCTTATAGGATCACTTTGTTGTCCGCCGTCAGTCACCGGACCATAAGTGGACACATGTGCGCATAGATGACGCCACTAGAAGTATGCAGTAGCGCCATCTATGATCATTTAGCGGAACCCTTAAGGCGCGAGGCATACTCGCACTTGTCCGGTTTTTTTCATCAGTACTACTGCTGTCATAATAGATGTATTTTATGCTTGGAGCCAGGAAATATTGAAGTAGATAGATAAGCAGTTTTAGCTGCGCTATTCGGCTAATTGTGGAATTCCATTTCAATCTGGAGTTTCCACAAACTACGCTTCCCTTACACATCAGTGTGACAGTCGGCCTCTAAATCTCGCAATTACGAGTTTGGGGCTATCATTTGTGCGCTAGGTGCGTCTCCCATCTCTGTCTGGATCGTGACTCTCCCGCGATACACTACACGATTTCTGAATTTATTTGACGCAAATTTTTGATGTGGGTGATGTGGCGCCTCGGTTTTAGGAAACTCATAATTTTCTTTAGGATTTAAGATAAATGTATGCTTGTAAGATATGATTTTTGCTGTTACCGCCCTTTAAAGGACGTCGGCAGTTTTAGGCTTGATATGGTACAGTAATAAAAGCTTAACCAAAAATAAAAATATATTTTAATTGTTCTTTGCCTAATTTATCTTAGAGATTAAGAATTGGAATCAAAAATCGAAATAAATAAGAAATAAAATGATTATGCCATTGACATTTTGAAAAAACCACTAAAACAAAAACGGGTGCATGCTGGCTGGCGCGTGCTTCCACAGAATATCATGGTGACAGCAACTAAAACCTTTAAATTGAGAACTCATTAGTCGGGCTGTACTTCACTGGATCATTCACACCATACTTAACCTCACTGTCAGAAATAAGAATATTTCTCTTTAACCCAATTATGTACAAAAACAAATAAAAAATGAATTTAAATACTCTTGAAATACTCGATCACACCAAACTAATTTCATATCTGTACCGACTTACACAATCTGAGGCCCAGCGTTCTATGGGCGTCTGCCAGTGCCCTTTAGGAGGAAGGCGAAGTTGTGGATATTACCTAAATCTTTTTTAGTAAAACGTAAAAGTAGTAGTAGTAGTAGTAGCGTAAAACCCTTTAATAAGAGAGTTATTCAAAAATTCACATGTTTTCAAATTTACCGCACATAGTAAAACAGACCTATCGACTTAGTCATGATTCACCCTATGAAAGAAGCAATTCTAATGCATAATATGCATTAAAAAATATATATGTAAGTCGACTTATCAACCTATTCACGCCTGGTACGGAAATAATCACGACTGTTTATCATCAGTCTATGGATCGTGCCAGAGGACTGTATTTTACACATTAACTAACTGTTGGCTGAGGTTTCGCTTTTAGAGAAAAATAGAGAAAATGGGCCGCACGGTTGTCGTAGTGGCTGAGAGATTGGCTGCTGCGCGACGTGTCGCGGGTTCGATTCCCGCACTGCACACTGGTTTGGCTGTTTGTGTAGATATGTGAAATTTGTGTTTGTAAACACACACACACGACACAGGAAAAATCCTAGTGTGGGGCAACGTTTAAAAAAAAAAAACGTACGTTTATATAATATTCCACCTCAAACAAGCAGCACCTCATAAAACATCGATCGATGCACATTCCGCATATCGAAGTAACAATAACATCTTGATAGCGAGCTTTCCAAAATGACCAGCAACTAATGAATAATATATAAATTATACAAACGCTATCTTATATCTTAGATATAATGACAGACTTTAAACTGAGAAGCTTCGAATAATATCGACTCAGATCGTATCGAAACTCTGACTCATAGCGTAATGATAGGTTTGCTAACTTCTTCGCTATTTATTAGGCACAGTTCTTATTCGGTGAATTTTATATTTTTTGTTCGACTGGACGCTTCTTTGAATTTGTAACTGATAATTTTTGGCGGCCGAACTATCCATTATCGAATTACAATGCGATTGGTTCAATTCCTAATTTGTGTTTCTCGGTTTTAACGATCGACGACCTGTGTGTCGGGAGTCGGGAGTATGGATAAAAATAAAGCGTTGTTAAAAGATTACAGATAAAACAGATGCGTAAACTATAAATAATTATTATAAATCATTATGTGTTTAGCGTGTTTAATCCTATTCCATTTAATTTATGTAGGTATCCTATTTAGTTTCAATATTTTGTTCAGTTTGGCTACTCACTAATAGATGGTACTAAATGGTTCAATTTTTAAAACAGCATAGTAGTGACATCTGTTGAGGAGTAGCATTTACTATTCTAAACATTTTAATTACTATAAACTACACTAGACGGCGCTAATAAAGCAAGCTGTAATAAAATTAAACACAGACAACGCCTAATTTTTTAATAAATTAATGTCCGGACAAAACATAATAAAATTCGCATCTATATTTAGAAATAATAAAAGTATGTCGGTATTTATTAAACTAAAGTAGCAAAAATAATCTTGATAAAATTTGACTAATGGCAACAACAAACCATAAACGTCAAACTTGACAAATCGGCGGTTTTGAAGAAATCGCTTGTCATTCATTCAGCACAAAAAAGTTTATTTGAAATCACAAAATAATGGCTTTACTCGATTATTGCCGTTTAGACGAGAAAATTAACTTGAAACCCGTCCACGCACTAGCTTCATTCCAGAATGACGTTGTCGGATACAGTGAAAACTTCTTAAACAGCACTCAACTCGCGACGCCTCCGTTTGCTAACGTAAGTACAGGTTAAATGTAAATATGTTAATATCTCTCTAAAACTAGTGAATTACTGTGTGTTGATTATATTTGCAGCCTATAGAAACCCTTGCGCAGTTCAACCAGAAGGATGAGACTGGTAAAGCAATCAAAATCCAGTTCGACCACGGTACCACTACTCTTGGCTTCCGTTACCAGGTAGACTAGTAATTTCAATAATTTACTAAGATGTAAACACTTATCAACAACTCTAACCTTATAATGTTGTAATAACAGCACTCTAAAATACCATTAGTCATTGTTTTAAGGATGTCTGGTGTTATGGTACATTTGCATCATCAGCATCCTACTACTTGTCTATTTTATTAATAAAATAAGACAACAATTGACCTTTTGCCATATTATGGTCATTTAATATTCTGTGGCCTAAGTCACTCTGTAACAATTGTTTAATTATAAAATATGACAACAAGTCTGACTCATATTTATTTCAAAGTACCTAATTAAAATGTGCAGGCAATGGTTGTGAATCTTCATAATTACATGTTTACTGTATCCAGGCATAGCTGATTGATACCTTCATAACTAAAAAACAAATGGTTCTAACTTCAAATCAATGTTACAGGGTGGAGTACTGCTGGCTGTGGACTCTCGAGCCACCGGCGGCCAGTTCATTGGCTCACAGTCCATGAAGAAGATTGTGGAGATTAATGATTATTTACTGGGTAAGTCAAGCTGTAACTGCTACAAAACGCACCAGAGGAGGTTCTCTATTCAACTTCTTCATAATATGTATGTTTGTCTGCTATTTTGTCAAAAAAATCTGATGATTTATTCATGAACATAATCTACATATTATCTGTACTCAGGCCCGCCGCTAGGTGTTTGAGCGCCCGTGTGCAATAGCGACTATGCCGCCCCCTATTACAAACTATGCTGACCTTTTTGTTTTTGAAGAATTCAGTGTCGACATGAAGACAATGAATTCTTCAAAAAAAAATTACAGTGACTACCATGTTTTTGCGGTTTTCATCATCAAAGTGGAATTACTCTAACTCTAAATGGTTCGTTCAGGTTTTTGGTATATCAACCATAAACCGATGGCGCTTTTTCGTGCTTGTAGGCCTCCGATAGAATTCACACACACATAAATTCACTCATTGTCATAAATAATACTCATCCCGGGTATTATTTGTGACAATGAGTGAATTTTACGTGATCGATCGCTCGATTTGCCGCCCCCCTGGACGTGCCGCCCGTGTGCGGTGCACTCCCTGCACACCCGCTTGCGGCGGGCCTGTCTGTACTTACTTTCAAGAAGGTTATAGTATTCAATGTTAGAAAATTGTTGCTATGTACAAAGTTATATACAGAATTACAGATAAACAAATTCGTGTAAGTAATCGAACTTGGGACAAAGTACTGAAAACGAAAAAAATTTAAACTACACACATCAAAAGTATCTAGGGATCAACATATATTTTTGCAATAACTTTTCTCCTGATTGATATTAATTAAAATTTTCTTTAAGGATTCATCAAATAAAGTGTTTTCGTTTGTCACAGTAACGATAAACCAAGTCACCTTTGCATTAATAAAGAAATTTGCCATTTTCCTAATAAAGGGATTTTTGACATTTGAACCACTAACATTAAAGTTCGAAAAAAAGACTGAAATAACAGTTTTCTTTAAAATTTTATTGGGTAACTTAAACAATTAATAATCCGTGTTTCTACCGCGAACACTAACAACACAAGAACATCGGTTTGGCATACTCAAAAGGAGTTCATCCAAATCACGCTGTGGAATGGCCGCCCATGTTCGTTGCAACAACAAAAAAAGGTCTTCTTGCGACTGGATACCCTCCATATTCGGCAGAGCTCTTCTCTGTAGCATATCCCATGCATGCTCAATCGGGTTCAAGTCTGGCGACTGAGCAGGCCAGGGCAGGACATTGATGTTAGCTGCGGCGAGAGTCTGTCTTACAACTCTTGCGGTGTGCGGTCGTGCATTATCATGCATTAACTGAAATAAGGGACCGATTTGCACTTGTAGAGGAACGATGACGTCTGATACAATCGTCTCAGCATAAATTTGAGCGTTGAGGTTGCCTCTGATCCAAATCAACTCAGTTCTTCCGCCGATCCAAATACCCGCCCATACCATGATGGTTCCACCACTATAAGGATGGACTTCCTGGCAGGATTTTAATCGCTGTTGGCGTCCAGGGGTTCTCCAGTGTCGTATACGTCTTGTATCCGGTCTCATACCAAAACGAGACTCATCAGAAAAGCACACGAAACGCCATTGTTCTTCTGCCCAATTTCTGTGTTCAAGAGCCCATTGATATCGAATCCTACGATTGTGCATTGCTATAGGTGGTACCCGTAGCGGTCTTCGGGAATGAAGGTTCACTTCATGCAAGCGGTTTCTGACTGTTTGGTCGCTAATTAAGTTCCCTGAAGAGTGATGAAGCCTCACGGCTAACATCATGGCGGTTATTGTTGGAGCTCTTCGAGTTAAGATTTGAATGTATCGGTCTTGTCTCCGTCACGGCCACGGTACCACGGTACCAGTGCTTCGGTAACGTGTCCAAAGTCGACTGATAACACTCTGACTTGTATTCAGAGCTAAAGCTACAGTACGTTGCCGGGAACCAGCTTCTATCATTCCCACGGCTCTGAGCATTTCTTCCCTGCTTAAATGACGTCGCCGCTCCATAATAACGTTGGTTTTAATCAGTAGTAGGGAAACAGTAGCACTAATAATGTCTTCAATGCGTTGTATGTTTTTATAGGGAAAATATTGACAGCTTATTTTCATCTTTTATTCGAATTTGATTGAGAGTTCCTGATTCAAATTATGAAATGCACCAAAAAGGATCCATATAAATTTATAAAATCATAAATTTATTACAAAGCCACATCTCAATCTCAAGAAATCCGCATAAAAATGCTTGATCCCTAGACACTTTTGATGTGTGTATTTTCTCAAAAAGTACAACCAACTTCAAGAGTTTATTATTTTTATATGGCTTCCCAAAATACATGCTAAGCTAAGCCTAGTTTGGGATTTTGGGATTTTTTTGTTTCCCATTTTCATAACAATTTCATTATCCCCCAGGCACGCTTGCCGGAGGTGCTGCGGACTGTGTCTACTGGGACAGAGTGCTGGCCAAGCAGTGCCGCTTGTACGAGCTGCGTAACAGGGAGCGCATCTCAGTGGCTGCTGCCAGCAAGCTGATGGCTAACATGGTGTACAACTACAAAGGCATGGGGCTCAGCATGGGAATGATGTTAGCTGGAGTTGATAAGAGGGTGAGTTTGTATGGCAAAGTGCAAATGTTTATGTTATTAGCTGATAAAGTACTTTTGATTATTCTCATTGTCAATCACAACTGAACAACTGTTGCCATAGAACATTCTTCGACACAATTACAAGTGCTCCTTGTGAATATAAAGATCTCCCACACATTAAAAATTCGGCACAATCTAACACTGTTAGTTGTCACTCAACACTAGCACTAAACTAAAACGCTGGATTTATATCATTGATTGTGTTCAGTTCGTCGCCAGCGTGTACGTTTTTATTACTATCAATGTGATCCAACTAAAACAGTTTGATAAAAATATTCTTAGCACATGATAACTTAATAATTCTGTTGTTCCAGGGAGCTCAACTATACTATGTGGACTCTGAAGGCACGCGCACGCCCGGCAAGGTGTTCTCCGTGGGCTCGGGCTCCGTGTACGCGTTCGGCGTGCTCGACAGCGGATACAGCTGGGACCTGTCCGATACGGATGCACAAGGTGACCAAATAACATCCATTCTGAACGCGACAGCTAAAGACAAGCAGTCAATGGTGCTGATTCTGTTGAGCATTGCACTAAACTAATTTTGATCACACTATATCTCTTTCTTACAAATATCATTGAAAAAAGACAGAAAATATTTAGAACTGTCAAATTAGTCTACGCCTTTACGCATTTACGAGAAAATAGACCTTTTGCAATTACGACTAAATTGACATTAAAACTATTCAAGTGGACTAATTTGACAGGATTAAATATCTGCTATGCCTCTAATGTTTTTTATTAGAAAGAGACATAATACGACTAAATTAGTCTAGTTCGTAAACAACAGAATCGACCAATGGCTTCAAACTTAAAACACCAACTTTTACTTAAGTCTGGTGGTTTAAAACAGGGAAAAACTGACGCGATATTTGATAAAATCATGAATTATTCCTCTTTGGGCTAAGTTCACCGACTTTTTAACAAACTCAAAGATGAAAATATTTTTAATCATAAAATATTTTCCACTTCAAAGTTTCGTGATTTCGTCGCCCGTACGATCACGAATTCACAACCTGTCAGGAACACATTCTCTCAGCGACCGGACTGTAACCTTATTGAGTTATTCCTTAATGCTGCTGCCTTTTTAGGGTTCCGTACCAAAATGGTAAAAAGGAACCCTTATGGTGCGACTTGTCTGTCTGTCACAGCTGGTTATTTCAACAACTACTAATGCTATCGACTTTAACGACTCCGGCCGGTTTTTAGTAGCTGATCCGATATTGGAGGTGAATTCTGATGAGCATCATATTCGTTAATGAGAAAAATTATCTAAATACTACAACTTTTGTATTTAGAGCTGGGCCGCCGCGCCATCTACCACGCGACTCACCGCGACGCGTACTCGGGCGGCATAGTGCGGGTGTACCACATCAGCGAGAAGGGATGGGTGAACATCTCCAACGAAGACTGTTCCGATTTGCACTACAAATACGCCGCGGAGAAGGGCAACACTGACGCTTAGGTTTACGGTTTTAACATAATAAAGTTTTGCTATTTGTATTTGGCTGTTTTATTGTTATTTTACTGATCCGTGATCCCTAATCATTCTTAGTATAGTATAGTATTAGTGATGCCGAATCATTAAAAATGTAGATCCGCAGATACGGATACGGATCATTGGCTTCAAGATCCGCGGATACGGATACGGATCTTAACTTTCCCACTCTACCGGTGTCGGTGCGCGTAACCTTGAAACGTTAGTTCACGCCACTTGATGCTTTGCGCGACAGAACATGTTTCGACTTGTGTTGCGCGGTTCCTTCTTTTCTTTTGTTTACAGTGTAGTGTGACACTGGTCAGCATAGATCTATAACGTTTGTTTGTTGTAAGAATTAAAACAACGTCTACAAAGAAGTTTAGTAGTGCAATTTGGAATTATTTCGTGTGCTAAAAGATCCGTCAACAATGTAACGGATATGGATCTTTTTTCTCCCGCGGATACGGATACGGATATCCGAAACATCACTAGTATAAATTAAATGTAAAACTATAGCGCGGCCTGCGTCTCCATATACGCCAGTGGCGTGCAGTGCATATAGGCAAGTAGGCAGTGCCTACCTCATAAGATTCAATAAAACTATTTTAACTGTTACTACATAAGTAAAATATATCAATCATGACTAATTATTGATATATAATTATGTATATTGATGTAGTAATAGTTAAAATGGTTTTATTGAACTTTAAGAGGTAGTCACTGCCTACTTGCCTATAGGCACTGCACGCGCCTGATATACGCTGAGGCTAGATACTGTAAATATTTGATTGGAAGTATTGTGAGAGGAACATGGGTAGGTACAATATGTTGCCTTTAGGATATATTTTAAACTCCGTTCTATAAAAAAGCAAAAATTAACAAATAAAAATACCAATGAGTTAGTACAATCCTATACTTAATTCAATCGCACAAAACATCAAAATACATGACTAGCATAATAGTTTAAACTTAAATGCCTTATAAACAGAATAACAACCAGTCTTATAATGCTATAATAATCTCTATAATGCTCCTGCTCCACCTGCATCCTAACGCGCATAATAACGCATTAATTAATAATATCATTAAGGTTATGTCCAACACGTGAACGCGGTAATTTACTAACGACTTCACTATTGACATTAGAAATTAGGTGATAAATCTACGAAGTACAGTACAATCCACAGCACGCCTAGCATGACCAATTCTATTTAGAATTGGTCATGCTGGTCATTGGTCAGAAAAAACTTTGTCTATTCTTTGGTAGAATAGAGATCTATTCTACCAAAGAATAGACAAAGTTTTTTCTATCGAAATCGTTATATCTTTGGCCCGAGCACGCGACGACCCGTGCTTGGTGTATCAGAATTTGGTCTACTGAAGAATATAAACATTTCTTCTCTTCATTGTATGCGTAAAACGGTAGAAATCTTTCTACAATCTGTCACTTTGTCTATTCTTCTGTAGACAAAACCCATTTCTATTGTGGTCATGCTAGGCCGGCAGGAGTTAATTTGAGACTTCGCTCGGATGATGCAAAGCGCCCAGTACTGACAGTATTATTTTGTCGATTTTTTTTATGGTTGATTGAATTGGAGATGTTAATTGACACAGGCGTTAACAATAACGTAGGTGGAGCAGAAGTATTAACACTAACACAATCAGCGCTTTGGTTCCTCTTTATCTTTCTCCTGTATTTTGATGGTGACTTCCTCTATGGTGTCTTCTAGCTCCCAGTCTTTGAGCGGTACATCCGTTAATTTGTAGAATTTCCCGTGTTTGCCTATACCTGGGTAAAAAGAGATGGCTGTGTAATCGATGTTATTATAATTGCATTATGTTCCAAAAAATATAAATTTTCTAACAAAAATAGGCCCCAAAATTAAGTTGCAGCCAGACGCAGATACAAGACAGGGGTAATGAGCCCATTGACATGACCATTTCATAGTAGATATACCAGATCTTGATCATAGATGGCGCTATTACATACTTCTAGTGGCGCCATCTATGTGCAGATGGCTCTACCCGTAATAGGTCATCAGACAGAGGGACAACAAAGTGATCCCATAAGGGTTCCGTTTTTCCTTTTGAGGTACAGAACCCTAAGAATACGTAATACAAGACCACTATGTATATCGACCAACCTGCTTGGAACTTCTTGGCGCCTTCCTTCATATCCTCGATCGCGTTCCCGAGTAGACTGGTCATGATGGCCTCGTCTCTCATGCTGTCCTCACTGTTGGGGTTGAGCTGAGAGTTGATGGCCGCCATCTTGTCCATAATTAACGCGTTTTGAGGGAACTTCACCAGAGACTTGGCCAGCTTTATTGCTTCGCCAAGAGCTGAAAATAAATCATGATTTTCGTACAGAAAAGGCCCGAAAATCTCCTGCCTTGGTAACATTGTAATTTGTATGCGAGCAAGTTGTAGTGCATTTAATAAACCAAATAAGACCGAATATTTTTTTTTTAATAATTTTTCTCATGAGTCTGGCGAAGTCAGTCAGTGCAAGGATGGATACAGAAATTCATTTAGGGCCGATTTTTCAATAGCCACGTACAAAATCCTATGAATAAACTATATTAGTTTCACTAACACCTTATGTTTTATGAAACCGATATAAGTATGCAGTTTATTCCTAGGAATAAATTTTATCTGGCGATTGAAAAATCGGCCCTTAGTATAAATGTGCATCCACCTGAAATCTACTCCATAATTTGAACTTTACTCAAAGCTTCCTTACCTGTGCCCGTGGAAGTGAGTTTACACGCCAGTCCCATTCGGTTGGCGTCTACACCTGTGATCAGTCGGCCGGTGATGAGCAGGTCCAGTGCTGGCGACAATCCGATCAGTGACGTCAGCTTTCGAGCACCGTATAAGGACTGTGGGACTCCTGCAATTCACAATACGAGTGTCATTTCATTTCAATGACTGAAAATGGTCACCTTGGATCATATAAACAAGGAGATATGTTATAGCAAATTAGTACAGGAAGTTGGGAACCGCTTAATGCATGAAAGCGTACGTGCGTAACTTTCCCCCACTCATACCCCACGCCGCTTTTTATTTGGCCGGATAGCCGCATATACGGCGACCGATACCAGGCGCGTTGTAACCCTTGAATTGCCTCACTGAGAGCTGAATAAGAAAGTTGTTTCAGCTCCTCAGATCAAGATCCAAACTACTTGATTGCAACCATCTTAGATCCAAGATTTAAGACCACAGAACTAGTAACCAGCAAACATCTTGAGTCATTATGTTAGCCGGTTACTGTTTCTGTTGTAGGAGCAAGCTAGACTGATGCTGACGTACCGAACCTCCTCCCGAGACAGCCCAAAACGGCCGTATCCTCAATGATGCGCAGATCACACGACAGGGCCAGCTCGAAGCCTTCCGCCACTGCGTACCCCGACACCGCCGCTATCGTGATCTTGTCACATAAAGGCCGTCGTTCGAGACGCATCTGTGAAATACAGATAGGTATTTTTTTAGGGTTCCGTACCTCAAAAGGAAGAACGGAACCCTTATAGGATCACTTTGTTGTCCGCCGTCAGTCACCGGACTATAAGTGGAGCCATGTGCTCATAGATGGCGCCATTGGAAGTATGCAGTAGCGCCATTTATGATCATAATAGGTCTTTACATATGAAATTGCCGTTTTGTATGAAAAAATTTAAACTAATTTTTTTCATGTATTTTTTATTTGTATTAATCGAAGTAATCACCCATGCAATCAATGCATCTTTGCCAATGCAGTGGCAGTTTATTGATGCCCTTCTTAAGGAAATCAGCTGGACGGGAGGCAACAAAAGCTTCAAAGGCATTTTGTACTGCCTCTCGGGTATTGAATTTTTTTCCCGCCAAGAAGTTATCCAAATTCTGGAAAAAGTAGTAGTCTGTAGGCGCAAGGTCTGGTGAGTAGGGCGGATGACGGAGAGCTTCCAACCCCAGTTCTTGCAACTTGGAGACCGTCTGCTGTGCAGTATCAGGTCGCGCGTTGTCGTGCAGGAGCAGTGGAGACGAGCGATTGACCAATGCTGGTTGGAGATGTGCCAGCTTCTTCATCATTGTGTTCAGTTCTTCACAGTACACATCTGCAGTAATGCTCACCCCGTTTGGTAAGAAGCTGTGATGAATCACACCGGCGCTAGACCACCAAACAGTGACCATCACTTTTCTAGGGGTAAGTTTTCGTTTAGGGCATTGTTTAGGTGCTGAAGCAGGATCCAACCAACTTGCTGAGCGCTTGCGGTTATCAAACAGAATCCATTTCTCTTCGCAGGTAACAATGTGGTTCAAAATTCCTTCATTTGTGTGTCTGTTGAGCAGTGCAAGGCACGTCTCGACGCGTACTTCGCGCTGGCGATCATTGAGTTCGTGGGGCACCCATTTGCCAAGCTTTTTTACCTTTCCAATTTGACGCAAATGGACTAATATTGTTTTGACGCTAACGTCGAAAGCTGCTGCTAATTCAGCCGTAGATTGTGTATCATCAGCTTCCACAATCACCTTTAATTCGTCATTGTCAACCAAAGTCTTCGGACGACCGCGAGGCACATTTTTCAGGTCGAAATTTCCAGAACGGAAGCGAGCAAACCAATAACAGGTGGTGCGTTGGTTTGTAGTGTTAGCTCCGTAAACGTCGTTGATGTTGCGTGCCGCTTGTGCGCGTTGCTGCCACGACGGTACTCGTATTCCATAATTACTCGAATTTTTAACGTATCCATGATGACGAAAAAGATTGAAATGCGATGAAAATGTAACACTAATCAATAAACAAATGACTACTTTTGGAAAAAAAAACCATGTTTTTAAAATAAAATTAATTTGAAATTAGAATTCTTAGCCAAACAAAAATTATTTTGATTTGAAATGGCCAGTACTGCAGAACGGCAATTTCATAGGTAAAGACCTAATATTTCGGAACCCTTAGGGCGCGAGGCATACTCGCACTTGTCCGGTTATTTTTTTGTGGGTATTAATTACATGCAGCCATGTAGGTATAGTGTATAAGGCATGGGGCACATGATTTTTGTTTGTATTTTATGTTATATTATTGTCATATATTTTTGTTTTGTGAATTGAATAGTTTGTATGGATAATGATGTGTGTAGATTAATACACCTAAATAATTAATAAATGCTCTTAGATATTTATGTATACACCCAGTCCTAAAGCTGAAACTTTCAAACATATAAATGGGTACACTACCTACACCATATCAATCAAAGTGCCTAGTAACAGTAGTAACACAAAATAGGTACAAAAGGCTGGCTCTAGATACGAGCGATAACCACACACACATATATGCGTACGTGTGGCAATCAGAAATCAAATCACATATTATCATGTTACTTGTTGTCTAAAAAAAACTAAGATTGCCAAAAGTTCTCGTCTATGTGTGCGTACGCGTACGCCTGTTAACGTTATCGCACGTTTTGTGGAACCAGGCTTCTGTACCTACGTATTTTGTGCTTGTAATCTGCGTTATTATGTCACAATAATTGATGTTGTTATCAAAATTCCATTAATTATGCAGGGTAAAGGCACAAAACAGGAAAATCAAGTTTTGTTGTTATTGTGCCGAAATCAGCTAAGCAATAATCTCCAGTTGGATCCTAAGTTTATCACACATCACTGTTGTTCCACACCAAGTAAAGCCATGGGCAATAATTTGAAAATATTTAAATATCCTGCACAAAAGGTTGTTCACCACTCGCTAAACAACTTCATAGTAACTGCTGAAAACCCAGATGTTAATTTTCGAGAACGATTACCAGTCAGTGCGCGGATCTTTGTGAACTTTGTGATTTTGTGGAATATTATTATCTACCTATTCCGGGTATTTCTACAACCCATCCGCAGTATAATTTATAAGCTATGTGCACCATAATTCAAATACAGTAAAATTATGTTTAATAATTAGTTCCATTTTACTTACCGCAGCATCCTTTAAGTTATGGTATCCCGTTGTGGCTATATCATTCATGTGAAACCCTGAACAAAATGTGCCACCTTCTCCGTTGAACACTAAGACTTTGGCTTCAGGATCATTGTCAAATGTGTTGATGGCTTCTGTCATCTCTTTAAGGGTGGGTATATCAAGGCTGTTACGTGTTGTTTGGCGGTCTATATTCAGTGTCATAACTGATCCAAATTTTTCAATCATAATATCTACAAGTGAAATTTTATATTTACTGACTTATGTGACTATTTATAATTGTTACAAAAAGGGTCAAGTTCAAGCAAAAATCAGGTCAAAGAGTCGCCTTAGGAGCGAAGTACATTCAGAGAGGCGCCTTAGGGGCGGAGTCGTCGCCCGGTTGCCACCATTGCGGTGACTGCCCCGACGACACGGCGCAGCACACATTGGAGGAGTGCCCAGCTTGGGCAGTGCAGCGCCGTGACCTCGTCGCGGCGGTCGGAGCTGCGGGTGGCCTCTCGCTCCCGGCCGTGGTTGAGGCCATGGTCGGCAGCGAGAGCGCTTGGAGCGCCGTCGCCTCCTTCTGCGAGGAGGTGATGGACGCCAAGGAGGCGGCGGAAAGGGAGAGGGAGGCGGTGTCCTCTCTCCCCATCCACAGCAGACGCACCGGGCGCCGTAGGGCGGCCAACGATCTCCGGCCACCATAGGGTGCGGCCTGCGGGCGGCGGACTTGGGACGTCCGTCGCCCGAACGGAAACAGGCCCGAGACGGTGGCGCGACGTGTTCCGCGCGCGCCTCTCTAGAGGAATTGCGGCCGTGCATGACGGCCGCATAGGGTGACGGGGCCCGCCTTTCATTTGGCGGGCCAATACCTGCCGGGGGTGCGGACGAATGCGCAAGCGACTCCCGCGCCCCCGGCGTAAGGTAATTGGAGGAACACCGGGGTGGTTTTAGTCAGTAAGAGTCTGACAGACCCCTCCGCCCTCCCCAGGGCGGGGGACATCCATGAGGATTTCCACCTCGAAAAAAAAAAAAAAAAAAAAAAAGGGGCGGAGTCGTACAAAGTTTTTTGGTAGTAGGTAGTGTACAAAGTTTTTTCTTTACAAAGTGGAAAGCAAAAGAAACATGAGTTTAGAAGTAAACAAGAAAGTGTGCAGTGTATTTATAGGTAAATGATAAACTTTTATAGCCTACATAAAATGATAAATATAATATATGATACATTTTAGTTTATAACCTTACTTTTTTTAATCACTTCTAATTTCTCCGGTTCCTTTTGTTCTTGGTCCTCATTCTTTACTTTTTCAGCGGTTTTAGCTTGAGGATCAGTGGAACATAAACGTACGGCACATCGTCTTGTAGGTAAATTTGTACACGTAAGTAATCTTTTTAGAACAACTCTCATTTTTTCAGCTACTACAGCTATTCAAATCAAAACAAAAAATTAAAATTGAGAGAGAATGTTCAATTCAGTTCTATGTTGATACTTGCTTGATAGATGTCACTGATGTGATGTCACATGCATGACATGTGTGTCCTCTGCTATATAAATATTAGTCTATGGTCCTCTGTCAATCTGTCATTCATAGTCACCTGTTCTGTCAGGGTCAGGGTTCGGACCAAGGTTCGTTTCGGTAAGTTACGGTTCTCATTTTAGTTTTGAATCATAGAAATAAAATAAAACTTCATTGTAAAAGTAATAATAATAAACTGAAATTTGTATTACTATAAATAATTGACACGATCTATGTATGTACCAAAATCCTATTGATCAAACATTATAATACTAAAATAAACCACAAGATTTGTAAGTTTGCAACACCAAAGCTTATTGTCAAAAACAACAAATAATGACATGCTAGAATTTTTGTCAGAAAATAATAAGTATTATACTATATACACTGATGGCAGTAAGGGAGATGACCATGTGAGATCTGCTTTATATGATCCTCAAACAAGGTTCACTCAAAGCTTTGTTCTGGACAATGAATGCTCAATATTTACTGCAGAAGCCTATGCAATCCTAGAAGCATTAAAGTTAATAAGTTATATTAACCAGTCTTATAAATTCTTCTTAATTTTAACTGATTCAATGAGTGTTTTGGAAGCATTAAAACATTTGAAATGTAATTTTAAAACTAATTATATTTTGTACAGTATTAAAGATTTTGTATATAAGTTATATTGTAAGGACATTGAGATATCCTTTATTTGGATCCCTTCGCATAAAGGTATATCTGGAAATGAAGTAGCAGACAGAACTGCAACTAAGGGGATAAATTTATTAGATGTTCAATATGTAATTGATGTACCGCACACGGATTATTATAGATCCATAAATGAAGATGTGAAAAATACCAAGAACAGAAAGGAAAGTGGTACGGAAGTATACAAACTGACTTACCAACAAAGCCCTGGTACAACGACCTGGAGTCAGCTAGCCGGCACTTTATCACCACGATTAACAGGCTTCGCTTTGGCCATACCACCACACCTGCCCACTTATCCCGCTTGGGCATAATTTCAAGTGATTCTTGTAAATTCTGCAACACACCGCAAGCTGACGCTGAACACCTGATTTTGAACTGCCAAAATTTTGCAATAGAAAGACTGATACTTGCCAGTGAAATGAGTGATATCCTACAAAATAATTCCTCCCGCCGCCTGAACGATATTCTAAAAATTGAAAAGTGTTTTATGCCGATTTTTAAATTTATTAAAAACAGTTGTGGAAGTGTTTAGTGCTCAAATCAAGTGTTAACTCTCAAAACTTTAATTAAATGAAGACTTTTCAATTAAAGACTTGGCTTAAAGGTCTCGTAACCAAGCCAGTGGCATAGCCACAACAATAAAAAAAAAAAAAAAAAAAAATCAAAAACAACAAATCATCCTCTTGTTGGTTGAATTTTCTCGACAAATTCTTTTAGTACACGTGTACTTACAATTTAATGTTAATAATTTCATCATTAGTATCTATTTATGGTCAAACGATCGCTGAGTGTTGTGATCTAAGTATTGTGCATACTCCTTGTAACCTGACTCCCTAGTGACCCAGTTGTTTGTGTTTACATACTAAAATGTCTGAATTTAGAGACTGGTACAATAGTGTGCCGTTCTTCACTCGTTACTGGTTGACTTTCACGATAGCGCTCAGTATATTGGGCCGGTTCGGACTGCTAAACTATTACTATTTGGTGCTCGACTTATACCCCATAATAAACCAGTTCCAGGTAAGAAATTAATAATGATTAAATTGTGTCTTCTTCATACAAAGGTGGTTTTACTATGTATCGATACAAAATTGTTAGATTATTCTAGTTTTCGTACATTGCACCATGAATTGCAAAATTACCATGGAAATGTCTAAACTCTCTTTAGAAAAATCATAACAATATCTACAATATAATAACAGCGCGCACAGTGCCTCCATAAGATAGGTATGACAATAATGTTGAACATAACATACACAAACAGAGTAAACATCAGGCGCGTGCAGTGCCTATAGGCAAGTAGGCAGTGACTACCTCTTAAAGTTCAATAAAACCATTTTAACTATTACTACATCAATATACATAATTATATATCAATAATTAGTCATGATTGATATATTTTATTTATGTAGTAACAGTTAAAATAGTTTTATTGAATCTTATGAGGTAGGCACTGCCTACTTGCCTATATGCACTGCACGCCACTGGTAAACATGTATAACTGAATGCCACTGGATGCTATTAAAACCTCATAAAATGTGGGACACTGATAAAAGTGGAATAATGCTTAATTTGTTTTTATATGCACTGATAAAGCTGTACTACTTTAAAGTTATTATTGCAATTCAGATGATCCACTCATCTGCCAATTTGTTTCACAATACATTTATATTCTCTGCCTTCCTTCCTGTCAATCCCACATTGGTGGGGTCAACCTTCCTTATCTTTTTTATCTACTTCACTTTGTCCTTGACATCCATTATACTTCAGAATATAATAAATCATCAGATAGAATTAATTAATTACTCATTAGCAGCCTTGCACTTAGCAGGAATCATGATGTTTAGCAGCAAAAATAATTAAAAATTAGCTCCTAAGGGTTGTAGCGTGATGTTAAAATTCCTCATGAATCAGGCTATCTTATGGGTCGATTTCAAACCAACCGTAAAAACAAGGATTGTGAAATATCTTCTTTATTTATGTCGAAATTTAAGTAATTATTATTTGATGCGGTGTATTTATGATACCTTCATTTATTACAGTTAGAAATATTATACTATCATGAGTGATTTACGAGAAAATTTGAAAAAACTATGTACTTTTTCATTCGTGTGACTGGTGATTTTCCCGATTATTTAACAAATCTTTAAATAAAATAAAAAATAACCTGGGGAATCGCTATTTTTTTTATTCTGGTGACATTTTAATAACCATGAACTCGAGTTACGCCTAAAATTCTAAAATAATACTCAGTTTAATATGATTTCTGCGTGTTTTATTTTGCGATCACTTTTTTCTATCATTAGTGTAACCAAAATAAACTTAGCCATAAAGAAATCTCCTGTGCGTTGCACCCCTGGGATACTTCTACACTACATAAAGGGGCCCCAGTGGCATGTGAACATTCGGTGATCGCAGACCTGCGCTTTGTATTTGTGGTGAGATATCGCTATTTTAATTAATTTCTGTGCTTAGGACGAAAATGGAATCATTCGTGTTTATGTTAATGTCTTGTTGTGTATTTGGACAACAGATTCTTCATTATGCACGTAGATTACCAACAAGTAGCCCGAATATTTTGTGTCATTCTTTTCGCGTCTAAAATATTCTGCCACGTAATAAATTTGAAAATTTGTCAAAAATTTATTTCATGTCACCTTCATTAGTGTCGATTTTCGAGTAACACTAATGACAATCGATATCACACGAATGAAACGCATGTATTACTCGACAATTACTATGCGATCGCGATAAGAATAGGAACGTCAATGACCTCGAATTATCAACTATCCCTTGAATAGTAAGTCTTACAAATAATATTAATTTGCGAATCAATAACATTATTTTTTTTCACTTAATTTAGCTGAGTCTTCAATTTACCAAATCTATTGTAATCGATTTTTTAATACAAAACAGCTCAATTTTCAATACAAAACGTCATAATATGGCGTGAGGTCAGTCCTATTTTTACTTTGATCGCATAGTAGGCTGCTTTTCCACCTTCCACCGCACTTGAAATGTGCTAAGCTGTGTGGATGTGTACGATATCCACCAATATGGATCGTTTATTTTCATAGCTTAGCTTAGCACCGATGGAAAGGGATTCACCGAAGCTTTTTTTTTTTTTTTTTGGGAAATCATCAAATGACCCCTCCCGCTCTGGGCGGAGCGGAAGGGAGTGTCAGACTCTTACTGACTAAAACCCACCCGTGTTCCTTCCTTAGCCCTTTTGTCCGGGTCAGCGGTATCCCTTTCGGACAATCCCGCTTTCCCGGCAGGCTTGGGCCCTAGTGGGCCCCCTCTTCGATGCTGACATCTCTTTGAGGCGCGCGTGGAACACGTACGCGCCGTTCGGCATGGGCCTGGTCCTGATCGGACGGTGAGCTACCCATTACTCACCGCCCGCAGGCCTGCGCCTACGGTGGCCGGGAGTCGTCACGCGGCTCCCGACGCCCGGAGCGTCTACCGCGGCGGCTTGGACGGGAGAATCTCTCCCTCTCCCGTCCCGCCGCCTCCTTCGCTAGCATGACTGCTTCATTCACCGAAGCTATGTTTTTTATTTGGCGGGATGCGAGCTAAGGATGGGAGCTACGGATGCGAGCTACGGATATGAGCTAAGAATGTGAGCTGGAGATACGCGTCATGAAATGAACTGGCGGATGGGACGAGACCACGCGGGCGTCTTCTTTTCCTCTCGCCGCGCCACCCCGCCATCCTACTACTAGCGATGCATCGCTTAGCTCGAGTCACGCCTCTTTCTCGCACAGCACATTTTACCCGCTCCGCTACACCGCGTAGCTTTGGTAGAAACTGTCACATAGTTTCGTAGTTTGCTTTGACCTCGTTCACCGCTTAGCTACGCTAGCTATACAGGTGCAATGTATCATCATAAAGTTTAATGAGTAGCGGCACCAGTTATGATCATAAACGTCACCTGCGCATTAGCTGGTTTTTCGGTCTTTTTGGCGGAATGAAGACGGCGGGGGGCGCCGAGGCTGCACGCGATTGTTTCGTAAGTCGATGCTCGTCGTCTATTGGACTATTCTCTATTAGGTATTGTCAACTGTCTATTGTCTATTGGGCCAAAAATGTACATGCGCGATTTGTGATCATGATTCCTGCCGGTACCTATACTTTATAATTTTTTATGTTTTTTTTTTTACTGGTTCATGTTTTTTGTTTTGTTATGTTTTTTAATGCCCAAATTCAATTGAAAATCGAACTACCTAAATTGTTTTACTTTTATTCTACCCCAAAAATGACCATGCTACAGATGCAAGTGTGCACTTTTAAATATTAGTTGTTTGAATATAATAATCATTACTAATCATTAGTGTCACGTCGACTTCATTTGTATTTATAGAATTTCATTCGTGTTACGTACTCTCTCATTCGTGTTACCCTAATTTTAAATTTCGGGTACTTTGGGGTGATTTTACGTAATGCGTACATAACTTTACTATAGTAAACGTTATACACCATCAGTTAGCAAGAAAACGGGAATTTGCACATAGCAAAAAAAAAGTGGCATATTATTTCGACTCGTGAAATCGACCCTTATACAAAAAGAATTTTTCGAATCCAACTGGCAGCTCTAGAGATTAGCATGTTCAAACAAACTCTTCAGCTTTATAATAATAAATTAGTGTCCATTTCAATTGAATTTGTTAACTTTGTAAACAATGTCAGTATGGCCAACTGTCAAAATTTGATGAATTTGTATAGAAAGTTTGTTTACATAGTTTACAAGTTCTATTGAAATTGAAATGAACCATAGTATACTAAGATATGAATTTCCTTCTACACACAGAAATATCTTGACTGCTTAAGGGGCGTCCATTAATTGCGTGAGGTGATTTTGGCAATTTTTCGAACCCCTCTCCCCCCTTGATGAGATATCGTAAGATTTGGCTCAACCCCCTCCCCCCTCTCCTTAACGACGATCGTAATTAATGGACCTTATAATTGCCGATAAAGTTATTATTATTTGACTATTTATTTCTAAAAGAAAAGATATAATATTTTTTTTTGTTTTTTCTTGTTTCACAGATATGGCGACCACTGACAGCGTTATTCTTCTACCCAATAAGTCCGAGTACAGGCTTCCATTTCCTAATAAACTGCTACTTCCTGTACAACTACTCGCAGAGACTCGAGACAGGCATGTTTGCGGGCAAGCCTGCGGATTACTTCTATATGTTATTGTTCAACTGGGCTTGCTGTGTGATCATCGGACTACTTGTTAGCCTGCCGGTGAGTATTATTTCGCAATCAGGGGGGGATATTACACTGTTATATGACTAGGATCATAGATATGTGACAGTGTCATATAGACGTGAAGGTCATATTAACAGAATTTTAAAATCCTTTCTATTAAATAAATAAGATAAAAGTAATGATATTTGATAGTGTAAAATCCCTCTTACTGATCTAAGACTTCATTGATATTTATTGAGTCTTATAAATAGTTTTAGGAATTTCAATAGAATGTTTTTCTATTGAAATTCCTTTAATGTTTTTTTTTAAACACTGTCATACAACCTCACGACCATCAGCAATCACAACAACAAAAAAACTGGACAAGTGTTCCGAAATATAGAATAGCGCCATCTATCACATCTATGCCGCTATTACATTATAGTAGATATATCATATCTTAATCATAGATGGCGCTACTGCATACTTGTAGTGGCGCCATTTATGAGCAGATGGCTCCACTTATGGTCCGGTGACAGACGGACAACAAAGTGATCCTATAAGGGTTCCGTTTTTTCTTTTGACGTACGGAACCCTAAAAGTAAAACATAATTCGCTTTTATTTCCCAGATTCTCATGGACCCCATGGTCCTCTCAGTGCTGTATGTATGGTGCCAGCTGAACAAGGATGTGATCGTATCATTCTGGTTCGGCACACGGTTCAAGGCGATGTACCTGCCGTGGGTGCTGCTCGCATTCAACCTCGTCATTAGCGGCGGGTGAGTTTTTTTTTCTCTTTTATGGCATCTGAGCTGTTGTCAACTGTGTGTCGTGTGAAGGCGTGGAATGGTAAGAGGTTTCGGGCGAGTTATAACTTATAACATCTTCTAAATAACCACAATTGGGTATAAATTCTGATGTATTTTAGTGGCTAGTGAATAATTTAATTAGAGACCATTCAAAAATAGGACTACTTTCTCTACACACACATGACACATCTCGCGTGACAGAAAGAGGCAGTCATATAATATTTTGTCAATACCAAAAACTCTGACTGAAGGTTAGGATATATTCCATTAAAATTATGGATATTTTTAGGGTTCCGTACCAAAATGGTAAAAAAGGAACCCTTATGGTGCGACTTCGTCTGTCTGTCTGTCTGTCTGTCTGTCTGTCACACCTGCTTATTTCAGCAACTACTAATGCTATCGACTTGAAATTTGAAATAGTTATAAAAAATGCTTGTCCAACTTTATTGCAAATTAAAAATAATTAAAAAATATTTTTATTTTCATTGCAACAGGGGCCGGAGTGGGGGTCCAAAATTTCAAAGTGGGGTTACTAGGTCAAGTGACATGTCTTATGAAAGGGTTTGATCTGTACATTTCAAAATATATTTTTATTTAATTTTATGTCTCACAGTTTTCGACATATGATGAAAAATGTCTGAAAAAATACCATTCCCCCCCCCTTATCTCCGAAGTTTGCGGAGTGAAAAATTTGAAATAATTACAGTTGATAGGAATTGACCCAAATATGGCACCAAAAATAAAACGATGTTCCTAACTAGTACAGTTTTTTCAAAATCATCAAAAGTCTTTCACAAACAATCTTAGTTTTGCGGTCTGGTTTTTTTCACTTTATACGTCCAAAACTGATACGGAACCCTCGGTGCGCGAGTACGACTCGCACTTGGCCGGTTTTTTATTTTTATTATTTATGGAGGATAATTAGAAATGTCACGATAAAACGTCAAAACTATCTCAAACGAATGCCAGTCGCGTCGCGAGTGCGCTTGCACTCGCTGTACGAAGACGCATGTCTATGTTCGTCAGCGTTTTCGCTCGTTGAATGGAGCCCAGCCCTCTGTATTAGTGTTGCCGTTCGATAGTATCGATTGGTATCAATTAGTATCAATTCTATCAATTATTTGCGACTTTCAATAGTACTAATAATTTATAAAGCAATACTATCGAATCGATAGGACAACGATTGTATCGATACAATCGATGCTATCGATAGTATGGCCCTTTTTAGATGAAAACTATCGATAGTGTATATTGGAACTATCGATCGGCATCACTACTCTGCAGTGGCGAAGGGTCAGTTTTTGTAAGAGGTAAGCCGGAGCTACAAATGCTTACCTGGTCACGAAAAGCTAATATTAATAAAAGTAGGCAATACTGCCTGTGCTATTTTACAAAGGGAAGCCGGTAGGAATCGTATTGTAGGGACCCTTCGCCACCGCTACTCTGTATCTATTTACCTATGTATAATAAACTTGTACTATTGTTTCAGCGGCGTTATGGAGCTGCTAGGCATCCTCATCGGTCACCTGGCGTTCTTCCTGCTGTTCAAATACCCGCAGGAGTTCGGCGGCCCCGCCCTACTCACGCCACCTACTTTCTTGTAAGTATAAATTAATACTATTGTACTTAGTAAATATTTATTGATTAACTTGTACTAGATTTTAACATAAGCATACAATGTTTGTTAATCCAGTTAGTGTGTGGAGCACTGTTATCTACGTGTTCTCATGTTCTGTACATAATCTAGTCAGAGTTCAAAATTGTATTATTCTGAATATCAAAATTGTATTACAATATTGTTCTGAATGCTTAGTGCATCAAATGACTTATTGAAAGTCAAATCAAAAGTTGAATAAGGCACCTTGTTGAGACCTACGTTGAAAAATCATTAAAATATAAAAATATAATTAATCAAAATTAGGAGAAAGAATCAGCACATTTTTAAGGCCAACAGAAATTGTGGGATAACTAACTCTCCAGCAATATATTTAGACATTGAATATATTCATATCATAATGTTTTCTCCACCAGAAAACAGATATTCCCTGACACGAGGTACGTGGGTGGTTTCGGCACTGCGCCCCAGGCTAGGGTGCCCACGAGACCCGGCGGGGCAGTGTTCGGGGGACACAACTGGGGCCGCGGACAAGCTCTCGGAGGAAACTGATCAAACAACATCTATAGTGAGAGACTTTGATGTTAGATATACGGACGGTGTCCCGGTTTTTAAGATGTGATTGTGGTGTCCCTACTGTCATTTTTTGTAGGCAAAGGCAACATGTATACAGCCTTTGATTTTTTTTTGTTTATGGTTTGTTTTTAATTTTGTAGAATGTTGTTGATGTTTGAATGTTTTTTATGTAACCTACACCTGATCACAGCTTGAAAATTTGTGATACAAAAGCATGTTTGCTATAAACTTAAATAGTATCAACGTTTTTTTCTGATGGGAAAACATATTGTTTTCTAAAGGCGCTTCTTATTTGTGGATATTTTATTGATTTTATAGTTAATTTCGATAATACTGGTGGAATAGGATTTGTGCTCATTTAATTGTTTGAACGGAAACAAAAAGACTCATGTTGGGCATCGTTACAGTCTATTGACCAATAAAATTTTGCATCTATGTAATAAATAAGCGTTTAAACAGACAGGCTGCATGACAGGCAATAACTATGACTTCAACGTTGTTTTGTAAGGTTGGCAACACCGGCAAATCTTTAGTGTAAAAACGTAACGACTATCAGTTAGAATCCTAATTGCGTAACACGGTTGCTATCACCATAGCTTTCTTTTTGTCAGTTCAACTAAATTATATTTTGTTATCATCACACTATACATATTTTGTCCACTTTTAGTAGTAATTTCATTATAATCTGTCATGCATTCTGTCTGAATACCTATACTCTTATTTAACAATGAATTGATGTGAGTAGGTATATTATGTGAGCCCAACATGTAGTATGAACATGTTTTTTTTTTATGGTTTGCGAAAGGAATTTAACTATTTAAAGAAAAAACGAATTATTGTAATAGGTCTAATTAATTCTAAAGTCATGTGAAATGCTATATTTACATAGCAACAAGTACCCAAGTATTCACACCACACGCGAATTTTATTCAAACTTGAAAAAAAAAATAGTAAAGCAAGCACCAATAGCCTCATCTCATAGTCATAGCCAAAGCATCGGTTACAACTGTAGAGGTTATAATTTCTGAACCAACTCCTTGCACTACATTATTGTCTCGAACCTCCATTTTGAAGCATGTGTTCCAAAAATGCTCACATGGCGCTGTCACATTATTTAGACAAAAGTTGTCGATGGTTACATGTTAAGGGCGTTTGTGCACTACAGACGTTTTCAATTCGTATTCGGCTTTATACGGATTTTTAGCCAATAGGCCTGCAGACCAATACGGCAGAACATACGGCACAGGAATACTGGCAGTCTGCAACACACTAAATCAATGTCAGCTTACAAGTCCCCTGATACGTTGTGTTAAGTAAATATAGCATTTTCAATTTATTATACAATAAATTACCTCTACCCTAAGGAACAGCCAGGTACAAGCAAGGGAGGCGGCTGCCCCCCCCCCCCCACTCTGCAAGCTAGCAAGGATTGAGTAAAACTACAAGCATTCTCCATTAGGGGGATCATCCCATACACCTTTCCCCTAGGTATATTCTTTTTTTTCTTGTCTTTTCCCGCTGAACAAAATCCTGGCTACTCCTTTGCGGCTCTAGCTTCATAAAATTGTGTGTGAATAGTGTATATTTTACTGGAAATATTAATAAATAATTATTTTTTAAATCAAGTAATTATTAATACATACACGTGTATGTTACCAATATTAATTAGTTGCAACCAACGAATCTGTTAAAAATGGTAAGCTGTCTAAAAAGTAAAAAATATTTGTGCACTAATCTCGGGAACTACTAAACCGATTATGATATAAAAGCATTACATTTGACAATTGAGAGTAATAATAACTATCTTTAAGAATTGTTTATGGAATGAAGTGTTAGACATATTAAAGGATGTTAGGTACCTTTTGCTATTAGTCTTGGTTCCCATTTTTAACTTTTGTATAGATTTAATTTTGCACTTTATATTAGTTAACTCCACTAGAGCCTTGCATTTATTTTACGGTAAGTAAAAGACTATTCTAACATAGACAGTATGTATAAAAACAGACGTAAATTGCAAAGGCCTGGCCCAACTGGGAAAGCATGTTTACTGTTGGGTCAAGCCGAGGCTTCTTCGGTCCTTTGAGAGGTTGGTCCACCTTAGAGAAAGTGCACTGATGCGAGCATGGCCACGGTTGCAACCCGGTTAACCGGATACTGCTTCAGCCGGCCGCAGCGCCCTCTTCTGTGTTGCAGCTTGCGTTACTATGATACCTACTGGTTGTTAAGCCGTGTCTCCTGCGCCCTGTTTTCGTGTTCGACGAACATCGAACAGTGAACAGTGAACGATAAAGGGGCGTGGTCTACGTGTTTTGAGTGTTTTTATTCGTCAAAACACGTAGACCACGCCCCTTTCTCGTTCACTGTTCACTGTTCGATGTTCGTCGAACACGAAAACAGGGCGCAGGAGACACGGCTTTAGTGATACCGGGTTCTGTACCTCATTCTGAACCCCTCAGCGATATGCGAAAAATAAAAAAACGTATAATTATAAGGTTTTGTCAATTGCGGCTAGTGGCATGATGTGGTCACATCAGTAGGTACTTTGCCTGTAGTCCAGACCTAAACTATGATGTAGTATACGTTGTATGACACAGTGGAATTTTACGCCTGTTTCAATGTTTGCTAATATGTTGAAGAATACTGAATATTATTATTTACTCATCTAAACTTTCTTTCAATTGTTGGGTCAGCTTAAAATATAACGACAGCTGAATATCAAATTTTGTAAACTCAATAATAACATAACTATAACATAATTATTTTATTTATTTCCCTTCCTTTGTTATATTGACGGAGATGTGAAGATATCAGGAAAATAAACTAGATATATTTCTATAACAAAATTGTTTTAACAATAAAATTTGCGGATTAAAGTTATGTGGTTTTATTTTTGTCGCCATCTTGTTGATCAGTTGTAGATACGATTTACAAAGCCAGGTATTTTAAAAGTAATGTTTACCGATAAAACCTAGAGTGTCTAGTAGACCAGTGGCTCCCAACCTTTTTTTGACCCCTACGACTTAGGTGTGCGGACCCTAAAGGACGTTGGTAGTTTTGGGCTTGATATGGTACAGTAATAAAAGCTGAACCAAAAATAAAAAAATATTTTAATTGTTCATTGGAATCAAAAATCGAAATAAATAAGAAATAAAATTATTATCATTTCATTTCTTATAAATCGTTGACATGTTTAAAAAACCAATAAAACAAGAACGGGTGCATGCTGACTGGCGCGTGCCTCCACAGAATATCATGTCGACAGCAACTAAAACCTTTGAATTGAGAACTCGTTAGTCGGGCTGTACTTCATCGGACCTCCACAGAATATCATGGCGACAGCAACTAAAACCTTTGAATTGAGAACTCATTAGTCGGGCTGTACTTCACTGGATCATTCACACCATTCTTAACCTCACTGTCACAAATACGAAGATTTTTCTTTAACCGAATTACGTACAACAAACCCAAAATGAATTTAAATACTATTGAAATTCTCGATCACACCGAACTAATTTCATATCTGTACCGACATACACAATCTGAAGCCCAGCGTTCTATGGACGTCTGCCGTGTCCTTTCAAAAATAAAAATTCTGCGAGCGTCGCGCTGCTGCTGCATCGCCTGCGTAAATATTAATTTACTATGGAAGATTTTGTTTTACTGACCTTAATTTGATTCTTGCGGATCACCGGTTGGGAACTACCGGTAGTAGACAGTAGTATCTTTTTTCTAGTGTCATGATTGTTTAAAAAACTAATAAAAAAATTAAACACCCATATAAATAAACGAAATTCACTATATTACACAACTATACAATATCTCATCAGTGCTTCTCTTCTTTCTTATCAGCGGGTCCATACTCCTTCTCCCACATAGCGATGAACTCCTTCTTGCGTTGTTCACGGCGCTTGAAGTACTCGGGGTAGTGCGCCTTCTCGAGGGGGTGCCAGTAGTCGAGGATCCAGTCGGGGGGAGTGACTACACGCTTGTGGGCCACGCCACCCATGCTTGTCGCGACTGGGAACAGAAATTTAGTTGTCATGGTTACCATACGTAACAGGGTTAGCTAGATGTTGAAAGTGAGTGCAATTATTCGATTGTATAAAGACCAAATGGCATCAAACTAGCTTACTAGCCAATCTAGTGTTAGGAAACTCCACAACTTCGCAGTACCTGGTTAGTTTAGATACCCTAGCAACAGCTGGGGACCTTTAATAGTGTTGTGTAGAGGCCAACCAAACTAAGTAATATGCATTTATCAAATAGCTGCAACATCATGACTGCAGTTAACTAGTAATTGCAAGTCATTTGTACATTATGACAAATTACATTTATTTATAAGAATTATCTGTACACAGTCCAAAACAAAAATATTCATTAGAGGCATACAAATTGCTTGGAAATGTACCTATGTCAAATTGCTTGCAAATTGTGTTGATGGATATTCATTACAGAATTATTATTCTTAAAATTATTTTCATTATTTATAATGAAACATTTGAAGGGGAAGGAGACCAATAATGTTAACCCATAATAAAATATGTTTACTTTGGATAAATCCAAAATAAGTTATTAATGATACAAATTAATGTTTAGTTTGGACTTTAGTGTCTGCACTAAACAAAAATATCCTATGTAAGATTGGTCCCTGGCCTTAAAGTTTGGAAACCACAGTTCTATAGGATGCTTCATTTATGACTTCAAGGTTAATCTCTACCGTGAGGAGGTTGCGGGAAGGCTTAAGCATTTAAAATTCAGATGTGATCTAGAAATAGTAGCTCAGTGATCAGAGCAATATTTGCAGTTTGAAATCTGATTGTTATCTTATTAAAATATACTTCATATCTTACAAGCTCTGGGAATAGGATGCTGGACTAAGAACAATTCCTGTTCTCCTTCCTTCAGAAGATCAACAGCTTTCATCATGTCAGTCTCCTTGGCATTCTTGTCAAACCGTTCCCGGAGGAGCACCGCCTGATACCGGTATACATTGCTGAAATACAGAGAATGGTTAAAGTACAATAAATGCTTTATTGTAAACAAATAAGTACTAGTCCAAATTGTACTGAGTGCAGTGGTGTGAAAGACGTCTATCACTTGTTAGTGGAATGTGTCAAAACTAGAGCTGGGAGAGAGGCACTGACGAATAGACTAAGCATAAATTTGATAGATGTGGGTATCTTTCAAAGTATTCTGTCAGCGCCTCTGTCGGAAGCTGCAATTTTAGTTTATAAGATAGTGGATGATTTTAATAATTAAGTACAAACATGTTTTAGGTTACGATGGGGCTGACATGGTTTTTTATGTGACTGCAAGCCCCTAAATAAAATAAGAATAAAAAATAAAATAAAACACAAATAGAAAATCTAAGTTTATGAACATGTATAGAGGGTCTAGTCTAGAACTAGACACTCCAATCAAGTTATTTATCTTTGTAACTTGTTTTGTTGCGTGATAAATGCATGGAAAAGTACAATTAGGGGAGTATTTATTAAATAAATCAGGGAATAATGATTAAGTATAAATGATGCTAAATTACTTTTTAGTACTTATTTAACACAATTTTTCTAAATAGTGTACCAAAATTGATGT
Organism: Thalpophila matura; assembly: GCA_948465475.1. NCBI lineage: Eukaryota > Metazoa > Arthropoda > Insecta > Lepidoptera > Noctuidae > Thalpophila > Thalpophila matura. The sequence continues at coordinate 5,326,828 of OX419198.1, read as the reverse complement.
TGAATTGCTTTAGAAATGAAAGTACTTAGACTCAAATAAATGAACATTGATAATGAACCAAATTCTGTCAACAAACAAGTACCTAGCTGAAGTAGCTATCGCTATACACATTCTATTTATTCTACATAGATCATGATAGATAATTAGTTATAATAAACGAATCAGGTAGAATTTTTTAAGCTACAAAACAAACTAATTGTATAGGTAGGTACCAAGTTTTTCTATGATGACATTACTTCCTTAGAACAATAATTAAATAACCTTAGTAGGTATGTATGGACATTTGAAAAATACTTCATGTATACAGTTTTCACACAAAATGTTTAAATAAATCAAAAGGTATCTGAAAAGTAAAAGGATTGTGGTTATGTTTGTAGGAATTACGTAACGGGGAAAACAAGAGTATATGAAGGGATTAATTATATAGTTAATCTTACCGTCTATCGTAATACGCCTCCAAATTGCGTAAAGCCCTCTTGTAAAGCGAGCAAACTCTTTGAGAGTGCGTTTTTATTCCAAGTAATGGTACGTTCGCCATTTTTGTTGTTTTATTGCAGTGACAGCTGTAAAGAATGTCAATGTCAGAAACCATAAATCGCAATGTACTTTTTTTAATTTACTTGCTATGGTAGACAAAGGAAACTGCAACAATCAAAGATGTTTGTTTATGGCTTGTCTGTATCATCTTCCTGTGAATAATTAATTATCACCAGAATTGATATTTTATTTATTCAGTGTAATTTCTAAGAATTGATTACAATAATAAAGCCCGCTTCACATTATCGGCAAAACCGAATCCGAGAGTGTATAATAGAGGGTATTTAGGATCGCAGTAATTAATTGGTGTTTTATAAACTCAACAACAGCTAAATCAACTTTAAATATGGCGCTATGGTTTGCTCGGTATTTCGGTTGTAGAGACTTGCATTTATCGTAAGCAATGTTACGGAAATCGTTATTATTTAGCGATCGGTAGTTTGCGATATTTATGTCGAGACTGCAGTTTCAGGTGAGAATGTACAAAGCCGCTCTCGTATCGTCCTGCCTCGGCATTTCATCACGGACACCTCTCAGTGAAAGTGTAGAGCGGGCTTTATCTATTTATATCCGTGCACTATTGCAAATGAAGTGCCATAGTGCAATACCTAATGGTATTGCAAAACGGAATTATTTAATTATGTACAAAATAAATTAATTATATAAGTTGTAAGCAGTATTAATTAGGATCAATACAAGTTGATGTTCTACAATTCTATTACATTAATTACATAATTCAGTGAGCAAAGGAGCCTTGAACCGCGCATTTCAAAGATTCGTTCACATCTGTTACAAGGCCGTCATGCACGGCACTTCACATGCAACACGAATGCAACATATAATCTATTGCTATACCTACTATAACATAACGCATCCGCTGAATAATTTGTCACTGAAAATAGCATACGATTTATGCCGAAGGTTTTTCGTAGGTAATTTATGTTCCAGTGTTACAACATCACTTCTCCGCATTGTTATCGTATTCAGGCACGGTCCCAGGGGGGGTCACGGGGGTCATGCCCCCCCCCCCCCAAATCGTACAAAAATGCGTTAAACACGGTAATTCACGGTATAGCACGTCGCCATTAATCGATATGACCCCCCCCCAAAGTCTGACTGCGGTATGACCCCCCCCCCCCCCCCCCAAATCTTGGGCTGCGACCGCACCTGATCGTATTGTCATTCTCATTACTTACTATTATAATATTTTTCGTCATACAAATAAGTTTAGGCATGTGACGCACGTAGTCACACATCACGGAAGAAGGTAGACAACTTTTTAAACCATGTGATGATAATGTTATTAAATATTTATGAGATTTAAAAACGACTGATACAGGCGGGATTTGAATCCGCGACCTCTGCTGTACCGTAGCGATGCCCGCCGCCGCCGCTCGAGCTAACCACTGAGCTACCGCCACGGTCGCGTCCTGGGCCCCAATTCTGCTATTGCAATAGTGTAAGAATGGTGTCATAATGACACCATAACTGTCAAAACCTAAACGGTCATTGGCTTAGAGTAAGACTATCTCTTTCGTCATTGGTCAAAACGATGTCATTGAGAGACCATTCTGACACGATTATGACAATTGCATTAGCAGACTTGGGCCCCTGGTTGTTGCAACCGGGTTCAAATCTGCTCGTGTCAGTTGTATTTAAATCCTTCATAATTATAATATTACAAGGCTTTGACATATTTAAAATTCCCAAAAATATTTTAAGTGATGATAATAATATTTTTTTTAAATTCTTTATTTAGGTACTTATGGGCTTTCTCGCAAGTGCGAATAGGTACCTATATCGCCCATGTGATGATGTTACATAATAGGTACCTACCTACTATTTTAGGTATCGGAATCTCCTAGCTCCCCTTTTTTTTTTTTTTTTTTTTTTTTGGATGGGAAATCATCAAATGACCCCCTCCGCTCTGGGCGGAGCGGAAGGGAGTGTCAGACTTGTACTGACTAAAACCCATCCATGTTCCTTCGTTGCCCGTTACGTTCCAGGGCTGCGGTGTCTCTTTCGAACAGTCCCGCAGCCTCCTAGCTCCCCTTGGATTCGCTATTAACCCTCTGTATGATGACTACTAGCTCCTAGTCCTGCTGCATACAACAAATAAAAATACTATAGATACCCTCCTTTTGGACTTCGCCGGGTACTAAAGAGTAGGTATTATTACGACTTACGACATTATAAGTACCTACCTAAATAAATAAATGTTTGACTGCAAGTTGCAACTAACGATTTCAATGCTTGTTGTTGATGATTAATAGACTTGAAGTGTGCAAGTGTCTTCCTACGAATACATAAGGAGACTCACTTGACCCATAGACTTGTACAGGGTCTTGCGCAAATCTTAATACGTAATAGTAAATACGTAAATTCAAATGGCTAAGTGTTTGAAAGCTTATTTTATTATAACTAGCCGTTCCCCGCGACTGCGTCTGCGTGAAATTGGATGAAAAGTATCCTAGGTGTTTTTCCAGGTCCCAGGCTACCTTTTTGCCAGTTTTCATCCAAATCCGTCCAGCCGTTTCAGCGTGAAGAAGTATGAAATATACACACACACACCCACACAAACTTTCGCATTTATAATATTAGTAAGATAATAAATATCGACCATTAAGTAAAGAGTTCTGTTGCTACTGGATGGCCTCTGCTGTCGTCTGAGGCAGACCTGGCCTTGAAGAAAATTATAATAATGATAAAAAATATAAATAAATAAATAGGTAGGTACAAGTGCAAGTTTCAGAGAACTTTGTAGAAAATCGTATTATTGTAGTTATGTTTGTTCATTTAATTGTCTAAATTCCAATGTTACTACGGCTTAGGTAGACTAGGTACCTAACTTAATCAATAGGTAAATCTTCTAGGCTTAATCCAAACTAAGTCATATAAATAAAATCTGATCAAATAATTTACACGTTTATGTTAATCGAACCCGCTACGAACGTAGAGTGCCCTGGAGTGCCCGCCACTGAGCAATTTAGACCTAATTGAATTGGAAATAGAACAGCAACATTATTAAAATAGGTACCTTTTATTTCGACGTACCCTGCAATTGAAACGTCAACGATTGAATTACTGCAACGAAATTCTATCAAAATGCAATTACGAAAAAAATGTGCCGACACGATATAATCGGGGTCAAAGAAAGTTAGGGAAACCGCCGCGGCGAGATGACCAATCGATGAGAACCGGTCGCGACGCTCAACCAATCAGAGAAATCGCGCCATCCTTTTGAAAATGGGACACTGATCCCTGTTCATGGTTCCAAAAAGGTTTTTATGCATCGTTGGTTGCTAATTTTTGACTAGGTTTTATATAGGTAGCCGTTGCGTTTATTGCGAGTAGATCGGCTAGTTCGCACAAACATAGCGTACGTTATTGTACCTATCTCAGTGTTGAAGCGACACTCGGTGCGGTGGGTACGACGGCCATCGCACGATTTTTAAATTTCGATTATTTTTTCTTGTTTTATAACTTTTGTGTTAACTTCAGTGAAATAATTCAATCAAATTGACCTATCTGTGAAAAATCCTTAGTGGGATATTCGACGCTTGGCTCCAATTGGAATTTCCTTCGCTTTTCCTACGTATTTTTTGGTAGGTTTTTTTACATTTTGTTTTTAAATTTTATTTAAAAGTTTTTTCAGCTATTAACGAGAAAACGAACGATTGAAAGAGTAAATGAGAGAAAATAAACATTACTTATAAAGATTTTTTAATGCATATTTTTATGCTCTTGATAAATATTTATTAATGACAGTTTATCACACTAATATTATAAATGTGAAAGTTTGTGCGTGCGTGTGTGTGTGTGTGTGTGTGTGTGTGGGTGTGTGTGTATGTTTGTTAGGTACTTCTTCACGCTGAAACGGCTGGACGGATTTGGATGAAATTTAGCACACAGACAGATTATAGTCTGGAATAACAGATAGGCTACCTTTTATCGCGAAAACCGCGAGCGAAGCCGCGGGCAGAAGCTAGTTAGCAATAAATCCTGTTCCATTGTTACATAGTAAACCTTTGCTTAAACCTCCAATAGATAATAGGTTCTAGATCCACTTTCCAGTGACAATAAAATATAATCTCTGAGGTATGAAACTACAGGTGGTATTTTTTGTGATTTGTCTAAGGCATTCGATGGTGTTCTTCATGAAACATTAGGTATTCAGGAAACTGTACCACTATGGCATAAGGAACTCATGTTTGGATCTTCTTAGTTCATACATACATAATTATGTGATAGGATTCAGAAAGTGGATGTTAATGGAAAAACATCTCCCAGGTCTGTAGTAACAATGGGAGTACCACAAGGCTCACTTCTTGGCCTTTTTTGTTTCTTATTTAAATAAATGACTCACCCTTCCTTATAAGGAACTATCATGAGATAGTACTGTTTGCAGCCTTACTGATATTGTGGTCGCCCCAATACATCCACGAAACAGGAGAAATTCTAGCGTGAGGTGTTCAAAGTTGTAGAATAAAATTATAAGAAGTAGAATTCTCTGGTTTATTTCTCTATCTCACCTGTGGGACTTCATAGAATATCAAAATTGGTTAAAAAAATACAGAAACCGCATGGCATTAGGGTACCTACAACGGCTACAACTCGTTTAATAATTGTTAGGACACAGAACAGAAGTAACTTAGTATTATTCACTTAAAGTAGAAGATCTTCTTTTAGCATGTGTGCTACCATTATAATCAAATCAAGCCGAAAACGTTGACTGGAAGTCTGGAACATACGACCGCTAAAGCCGTGATGAAATATTGACGTAAACCCTACGTTTGGTTACATACTTCATTAAAATTTTCAACAAGTGGTCCTGGAGGCTATTGGGCCCATTTCAATACATGTATTGTACAGTATAATGAGATTTCATCGTGTCGCAACTCAAGTGATTGCGCGCGCGCCACCTTCGAAATAAATAAACTTGATGTAAAAGTAAACGATCAAGGTTTACAACTTGAGGTATAGCCGTATTCCGTGGTATACGGAATAATGAACCTGCAGTTGACCCTTAAAAAAGTTCAGGCAAAGGCCATAGGCAGAGTTTTGATGTTAACTTCCTGTTCGATGAACCTCATTCGTTGATCTTTACGTTGACCTTATATATTTGTATAGTAAGTACTTATAAAATAAAAAATTACCCTAAAAACTAAGTTTTATAACAACGCACGAAAAAAGAATCGAATTCCATCGAGTAGGTACCTACTTAGCAAATTCCAACAGCTATTATACCTACCTATCTAAAATTCAACCAGTGTCCAGGAAACCATATCTTTAAAAACGTGTGAAATAAAAACAAACTGCCGTTATGTAGGTAGGTAGATCTGATTGTTGTAAACTTGGTCCAGATTCATCTTAATGTTGAGAACTTGAAAGTGAAACTTCTTTCACTAAATTACTTTCGTTCGTGGGAACTTAAATGTTTACCTACTTTTTTATTGTTTTCAGCTACCTTATCGTCGCCGTGCAGTGAAAACTTCGTAAAGCACAAATTATTTTTTTCTTTTCTTTATTTGTTAAGTAGGACAAGACCCCTTAATTTTCATAAAAGCAAATTCTTTTAAATTTTACATTTACACTTCATTTTCATAACCTGTTTCACCATCAGACAGTGTTTATAATCTTCTCCTGAAAAATTACGTTTTTTTCATTGCACGGCGACGCTATGTTTGTGAACATACCTATCTAAAAACAGATTGAGATTTAGGAGACATCAAGACTGTTGCAGTACCTATCTATACCTATAATATTCTATAAATAATAGGTATTTTTTACCGTATTCCTAGAGATGCCTACTATGATGATTCTTACAGGATGTTCTTGGAAACCATCGCGACGAAACCTAAACCACAGATAACACTACGTACGGTACCTAAACTATGACCTCAAATCTTCAACAAGCACTGAGCCAAGCGTTGTTTGGTGACCAATGATCGATGGTTGTTCTTTTTCTGGAGGTACCTAATAGAAATTCCTTTGAGAATTAATAGCTGGTTAATATTGTACAGAGTTCCCTGCCTTCGGCGCAATGTTTAGCTCCCCTGAACCTGAATGTCAATATACTACCTACAACGTTTTTAACGGTGTTGGAAGCTTTCTTTCAGCACCAATTCTCGTTCACCACTTTTTAGTGTCTTAGGCATTACTGTATCATCTAGATATATCTAAAAAATAGATAGAACGTTAAGACCTAGACAGAGAAGGGAACTCGCACAATAAAGTCTGGACAGACTTCAAGATCAATAGAATTAATCCAAAAATAGATGTTTCTATAATAATCTTTTCAACTCTATGATTTACTCATGATTACTGGTACTTCTAAGTATTGTCTGGTTTATATCGAAAACCTGTTTACAGTATTGAGATAAAAATAGGTTCAAAAGGAATACAGAAGCTTACACTATGAACTATGAAGTAACATCGAATCCATTGTTGAATTTGTACGTAACTGCAACTAAATACCTGAATAGGTAGGTATAGTGCCCCACATTGTCTGACCCCTCTTAGAATCTTACGGGTTCAAATAATGTGGGGCATTGACTGTACCAGAAATAAAACAATTTTAACCGTCTTCAAAAAAGTTCTGTATTCGACCCGTATGTAGGTCCTATGTAAGTATGATGTATGTTTGCTAAGTACGGTAGGTACATAGGTATAATTGAAAATACATTTTGTTCAAACGGACCAATGTTCAAATAAATTCTTTTGACAAAAGGGCGTGTCGTTATTTTGGTCACTTTTTGCCCAACTGCGGCGAAGTCTAAAAGGAGGCTAATGTTAACTTAAACCAGTGGTTCTTAAACTTTTTGTAGCCACGGACCACTTTTAGAATTTAAAAAAATCCACGGACCCCTGTCGAAGAAAATTTTAGGGAAAAAAAAAACAAAGCATATAGGTACCTAATATTAAAAATCACATTTATTGGTTAGCTATAACCAACCAATGCATGAATCACTGCATTATTTTCGTAATAAATATGTGAGTGAACTGAGTGGCTGTGGACCCCTGGCACTCACGTCATGCACCCCCTGAGTCCGTGACGTGAGTGCCAGTGGTCCGTGGACCCCACTTTAAGAAACCCTGACTTAAACCCATTCCGTAGGTAGGTTTTAACTACATTTTTAATTTGACGGACAAAATTTTGCTCAATTGTCATTTATAGGTTGGTACCTACTTAGGTAGAGGTACTTTAACCATAGGTTGAGATTGCACAAAACATCTGTAATGTATTGTAGGCAATTAAAATGAATCTAATGTGCAATTAAACTAATTTAAACTGTCAAACGAAAGCAATTTGTCATTTTATTATTGCTTAATTTTATGCTTACGCGCCTAAACTGTAAACTTCAAGGCTTCTGATGGAAACTCAGTGTTACCCAATGATATTAGCGTAATAGTGTTGATGGTATGTGTTAACAAAGAGTGTTGTATGACCAGAATACCTTGACACGTAGTGAAAAAGGGTTCTAAAAAATGTACCTACCTACTGTTTGACATTTTTGCCTTAGCAAGCAGCGTCGCCATTTTGCCGCCATGGGCGGTCAAGATAAGCTGGTTCTAACTGACATGTGAGTGTGACGGACATTTTTATAGGTCTAGGGGTTTACAATAATAGGTCCGTCTGTGTTTGCAAAATATATCCGGCTTTTGTTACTTGGTGCTTGAGAATCTACGCGTCAAGTTTCTGAGTTATAGGAGGCGAGCGAATTATAATAAGCGAGCGTAAATCGCCTTTGAATTCGACCTAGATGTCAGGTTCTGTAGCTATGAAGTCCTTAGCTGGTTATAGAATACGGGCGGTCGAAAGGACCATCGTCAATTGTTTATAGCCATCTATCTTATAACTATCGTAAGTCAGTGTTCTCTTTGCTCTCGTTATTAGTCTATTTTGTTCTTCAAATGATTAGGTAGCTGATATCTTCCACTTTTCTCTACCAGAGCCAGTTTAGGTTCGTATAATAATGCCTAGGTATAATAGTTAGTATTATTGGAAATCAAACTATCCTTCGTTCGTTTCACATAAAAAGCGAGTAACCATTAACCAAATATTTAAAAATATTAAGTCTTATTGTCCTGCTGATTAATAATAAACAGTTTCGATTTAGATAATAGGTAAGTTGTGAAATATGTATGTGTCGTACCTACACACTTGATTGGACAACTTGTTGTGTGTTGCATTTTGTATTTGGAAATTAGTTGTTTGTCGCAAATTATTTACATTCATTCCGTTTTTGACTTAAAAAATGTTTATTATATTATTATGTAGGAACGAAAGCGTTTTGTAACAGCAGTGCGATTCTGTAACCATCTCACCGTGAAAACTTAGGTGAAGTGAGCGTGGAGTGAGCTGTCAATAGTGTCAATTCCTAGCAAAAACAAACTCACTTCACCTAAGTTTTCACGGTGAGATTTTTACAGAATCGACCGGCTGGTAACATTGAAAATTATTATGTCAAAGCGGATTAGGGTAAAGTTGATAGTTGCTGTCCGAGTAATTCTATAAACTGAAGTGCATTTTTAATTCTTTTAAATTTATTTTGTGCGGTTTATTGTTTTCAAATTTTTATTTGATCTACTTTCCAAAATGTAAAAGTTCAGGACAATATTTAAATAAGTATCTAATAATAGATATTAACGCCTACACAGCTTGCACAAAAAATTATGTCGCGACAGTTTAATAGATAAAATTGCGTAATAACCACTATTTTAAATGTACCAAAGAAATATAGTCGTTTTTACCAAAAACAATACTTCTAGTCTATTATGTCAGCAAAACTTAAAAAAGTTCTAGAAAGTGCGCCATTAGCACAGCAGTTGTCGGGAAAAACGATATAATCGAACTAAGTCGGTTAGTCGGCGAATATTTATGTAACTACAGCTACTCGGTAAGGGTATTTCGCAAAACATTTGATGTTCATAGTTAGCTACCTGTTAGGTTCTAGTACCTTCGATTACCTACCTACATTGGCTACATTACGTGACTTAATAAAACATAACTAATGAAATATGTAGTAAATTACTAGGCATACGTGTATTCAGGTAGGTACCTATATCTAGACATATTTCTTGAGTAGAGTAATATAATTTTATTTTTATTTATTTATTTAATTCTTTATGCACAAGTAAAAAACACTGTATAAAGGCGGACTTAATGACTTAATATAATTTTATCTAGCTTTTTGGATTATTTTTGGTTTCTTTTTGGCTTTCAAGTCTAGCTAGCTATATCGGCACGGTCTGATAGTCATTGTTATTAGATATAATCAGAATCTGCCCAACATAATTATTTTGTGAGTGTAAGATCTTATGATTAACTAAATGAAGAAATATAGTAAATATGAATTATACTGCGATCACGGATCATAATTATAAAATGCACATTTCTACGGACAGTAACACCAGTTTATGGTTGTTAGAAGTCTACATAGAAAGATGATAATTATCTATTCATATCAAAGCAATACCTGCTGTTAAACAAGTGATAAAACTGCGTCAGAATTAAGTAGATATAAACAGCTGAATGTATTATTGTTCCTCTTTATTTCACAAACCAGTCTATAGGCGCCAATAAAAGGTGCTTTAAAGGCGAAAGCCAGTACCTACTTACCGTGTGAACCTGGGTGTAGCAATTTATTGCTTTAACTCAATGTGTTAGTATCTAGACAACGTTGTAGATGCACTGATGTTAGATACTTGACGTAAATTACTGACAAAGTTGAGGCCGTACGGATAAATCCAAGAATTAATAGCCTTCCGGGGCTCGATACAGAGATAACACGTGTTGTAGACTTGTAGAGAAGGTAGGTACTTACTATTGTCGTCCTATCGCATCGTCAGGTAACATGGGTAAAATTATTTAAGCATTTTATTTTCATTTAGATAGTTAAGTAGGTATTTTTAAAACAATGGAAATTCGGTCAAAAACACGCTTCACATAATTGTTTATATAAAACCGTGGTATATTTTCTAAAATAATTACTGAAAAGCTCAATATATAAATTTTACTTTAGTTTTTTCCCTAACGACTAAAATACCTAGATACTAACTGTAAAAAAAAAAATCGCACACAGTTTCTCACACTCCTTGCCAAAATTGGTGGTATCATTGTTTTATTTGGTGCGGTATACTGGTCTAGATTCAGAACTGTATCACGTTTTTTTTGGTGCACTAGCGGATACAAGCTTTGCCATGCGTCCTCCATGTTCATACGTGTGCAGTAGTTCAGTTAAAATGACTGAGTCACTTGTCCCCATTCTGCTCTACTGGCCAAGACTTTCACTGAGTGCTTGTTTGTATAAGATGTTGCTTTGAGACGAATCTCTTATTGAATTTTATTGATTGCTGCAAAAGGCGGAACATGATGTCTTTCAAACAACTTGCTGTTTGCATGATGCGCCAAAAATAAGACTGTAAAGTAAAATCAAGTGGTCAAACTTTTTGTTCAGCATTGACAAATTATACAAAGAATTTTAGTGGTTTTTTGTTACATTATTTTGAATTGAACACTGCACAATGAATAGAATATGAATGACCAGTAAGTGTTTTTTTCATAGCTCAATAAATAGACCTCCAAATGGAGAAATGAGTTTGTGTATTGTCGTGCCGTTTGAGGCGTGTAGCAATAATGAGTTGTGTTGTGTGCAGTCTAAATATGTATGTGTTCACAATAAGTCAATATTAATACTTTGCATTCTATTGAATAATGATGCTCCTGCTAATGATAAGTACGAGCTGAGAGGCAAGTTCACCGTCATCGTTGCGGGGCATAGTACCAAGTTGTACCCGGAACCTGAAGATAACAATTAGGAATTCTAAATATTCAATAATATTCATAGTTAAATCAATTAAGAAAAGTAGCATAGAATTTAATAGGTACTACAAACCTATGTAAATGCTACCTATTAGACTTAAAATTGTGTTACCCATAAAGCTATAATTATCATAAAGTCATAACATAACTCACGGTGCTATTTCAAAGTCAATGCCAAGTACATAATCAGGAACTCATCATCACCAAATAATAGGAGACGCAAACTAATCATGTTTACGACAGTTTTCCTGGCAGATGCTGTTAACTGCACATTGTATTTCTATAATTGGCTCCCTACATGGCGGATAATAGGTTAAGCATGGCATGACAAAAGGGCGGACCGTAGTAGTGAATAATTATGCTTAAATGTGTTTTAAGATTTGGATCACGTAGCTAAAAAACGCTTGATCTATTTAATAGTGAGTGAGCGTGTACGCGTACGATTCTTAATAGTCTTTTTTTTATTGGTGATAGGAAAACGATGGTATCTTGCTTTTTTATTGACAAATTATTTGTAGCAATCTCGCTTTTTCTCAATAGTTATGAAGTTATGAAAAGAAATGATATCAAAAAAATTAAGCGTCATTCAAATCGTCAAACGTCAAATCATTTAGTTATTAAATCAGATATTGATCTTTCACACTTCTGAATTTGTAGCGATTCAATAAAGATTTTCTTTACACAAAACTCAATCATGTCTTGCCACTTAAGTTAAAAGAAGACGTCCTTATTGGTAGCATGGAGCACCAACATCTGCCATACTGGGGTTCCCATACGGGTGATAATGCTAAGGAACCCAAAACAGGTATAATGTCCCACGGGACGTCGCGATTCGGCACTAACGGGATCCGGCCAAGTGCATCGACCGCAAGCTCCACTTTCAAAACATAAGTTACTTTTTCACAAACTTTCGTAACGACTTTTTTCCACGTTCATAATGATGAGGTAATTGCAATAAACAATATTGTTATCGCAAGGTTCAATGTTACGTATGAGTCACTATAATTGGTATTGCTAGTGCTTTACTTTAGAACAAACGATACTAAATTTTATTTGGTGGCCGACAATTAGGGAGTGCGCCTTAAAAGCTAGGTCCTTTTACTGTTAATTTAATGTAGGTGTCCTTATTAGTACTAAGGATTACGTGGATTTTATCACGAAACACATGACGTCCGTCAATGTAAGGAAAACAAATAATAATTTAAAACACTTACATATGTACCAGAAAAACAAATAGAAAACGTCGTTAAAATAACATTTTGCACATACATATATGTCCAAAATTGAGAGGTGGGAAAATATAGCTATGTTTCCTTGTGTTTTTAAGTTACAAGCAACCTCGTTAGTACTTAAACCAAGAACCTATAGAATCTATATGATCTATACTATATATGACCGTACGTAGGTACACGGATCAGTAGTTCCAGAGATTATCCCATACATATACAATCTTACAAGCTTTACCTCTTTTTAATAATAGTAGGTACTTAATTTAAGATTTACGGATGACTCAATCCCCAACCTATCACTAAAATTAGGGTAAAAGAACCAATTGTCTATTTGATACTTAAGTATATCCGATTGTAACACGCACTGCTTTCTTTCGAGTTATAATGACCTGTTTGACACTGAAGTTATTTATTATCAGTATTCCGAAACCTGATATTCCAGTAACAAGTGTACAACTGAAGTTCGACAGACACTACAGCGAAAGACTGAACTGTCACAAGACTTATCTTCGAAGAGATTCAACTCCGACAGGACACTTCCCTGACAGGACTCATCTGCAATACAATTTATCTTAGATAGCCAGACATCCGCTAGGCGGTTAGTGGGTTCGAGGAGCGAATCAAGCAAAACAAGCGAATAAGTTGTGTGGCAGACGAGTTCTGTCGGAGAAGAGTCATCCTGTCGAAATTAAGTCTTATCGCAGTTCAGACTTTCGCTGTAGTGTCTGTCGAAGTTCAGTCGTGCACTAGCAATATCCAACACGGATGAGGTTGTTTACCTATTCAATATACATATAGCTCATTCATTTTCATATTTATGACGGTGGTAAAGGAAAATGGGAAGAAGATGCAGATACAAACAAATCACTTAAACGCTGTATGCATCTACGTTGTTACTTTTTCTTTGGTAGGCTTTCTGCGTTCCGTGGTAAAATCGAGAAGAAAACAGTTTACTTACGTACGTACAAATATTAATATGAATTTTATGAATATTGTTATTAAAATGTATTATTTCTGCGGTAATTCAGCAAGGGGATGCGAGTCTTTTACCGCCGATCTTTGCGTGAAAAAGCCATAATTTTTCGAGGTAAAGTCAATCTTGACATAAAACATACGCCACAAAAAATAATACTACGCGTGGGAACTCTAAAGCTGCTAGTATACGATTCTAACTAATAAAACTGATGGCTTATGTTTCTACGCTGACACATCATACCTACAGTGGGTGAGCGTTACAAAAACCATACTCCACATTACACGAATACTGACAAGCATATTGTTTACGTAATTCTGTTACGAACATATTAAGTAATATTACTAAAAACATGTATTCTAACGATATTTTCTTATTTGCATATTTATTTGTTGAAGAAAATGTGCGTGCGAGATTATTACTGCGTTTATTAAATTGTATTTCTACGGTAAATTAGTAATGTAAAGAGATGCTTGCGGAAGTTATAGCAGCGTATTGAGGTAAACGGGTTATTGTTAGAAGAATTTCTAGTACTTAATTTCTTCAATGTTTGTCTTGCTTGAGTATTTTATTTTATAATAGATAAGTACATGTTTGCTATTGAAAAAAAATAATTAAATATAAATTAGACATTTATATCTGTACAAAATGTATGGAAATAAGAGCAACACAAATTCTTACAGAGAAATTAATTGATATTTGCGTGTCTCAGGTATTTAATGATTCCACTAATCCAATGAAGCCTCAGAGGTCAACATAGAATTTTATGTTTATTTAAATAAATATCAATATATTTTGTGATTTGAAGAATAGTATAACTATCAAGTTTATAATATTATATCACTTTTTGTTTTCTACAACGATTCTGCTCACTGAGCATGTTTAAGTTTGACATAAAAGACGATCTAACCTTTGCAATTATAATCACCAAAGCTCAATAGATAACATGTATTCAAATATACAAATAATTAATGTGCTGTTTGCCCTCAGACACTCAAATCTGAATTAATTTTTGTTCTTCATATTTACCATAAGTACAGGGCACATACGTACAAAACAACCATTATTAAGGTACTTCTGTGAATCACGGAGGGCTTGTATGTCGCAATATTTCGGGAGCTAACGGTGGGGACCGGGTGCATCGACCGAGCACTGCCAGTACGACTTGGCCTACGTTTATCGTGTGACGTGCCGACAACAGTGGTGTTCACCCTTGAATTATTGAAAATGTGACTGGTTCGACGGTAATTGGTGCGTTTACCTAAGCGTTGTTTAGTGAGCGTTGATTTAGCGCTGTACTTTTTTGTTATAATTTTTACAGTTTCAACTTCTGAATTCGAGTAATTAATTATTTTAGTTGCAAATCTAGATTGAGAAAGGTTTTTTATGACGAGAAGAAAGAAAAAAAAATGCGAATGTATAATTATGAAAAAAGCTAATGTTTTGTTTTTTTTCTATAAAGTAAGAAAGCACGTATATTATTAATTTTTTTAAGTAAATGTATCTTATGAACTTTGTACTTTTAAATATTTATTGAAGTGCTCGTACTCGTGCGGTGGGTTAAGAAGCAGTCAGTAACTGCGCACTGATGTTATTTTGTTGTTACTACTAATCGTGATTTTGAGTGATGCGTTTTGCTCTGCGTGGCGTTAGATTAACTGAATTTCTTTTTTTTTGCTGCTGTGTGGCCAGAGGTAAACATATGTATAAACTATGTTTAAATTAACAAAAATTCAATGACAGTAAGTCAACAAGACAAAGAAAATATGATCAATTAGAATGTTGCATTGAATTCCTTACATGATCTTCAGATAATAAGGACTTAGATAATTAATAATTGATGTTGCACTAACCCATATAATGATATAAACATGCGAAATAATTAACGAAATATGTAATAATCACGTTTACTAAGAAACATGTAAAAATAATCATTCAACTATTCTAATGGATGTTTAATTAGCAACAAGAATGCGGTTTGAAGTTTACTTATTATTTAATAGGCTTTGCTGATGTAAAGCATATTAGCGAGATTCTCCTTACACACTTTAAGATTATTTTATTATTATCTCCTATTTACACAGGTAATTAAAAAGTATTAAAAAAATACGAAAAAATATCAGGCTTCCAATAGTTTTATAAATAATAATATTGTAAAACTACTAAACTGTGATTTTAAGCCTAACATTATTACGTGTTTAGCATATCACAAATTTTATTACAATGTGTAAAATCCTCGCTCAATTATTTGAAGTTACTATTTATCTACAACTAACATTTATGTTAAATTGTGTCAGCTTTAATTTAGAAACAATAGAAAATCTTTGATAGTAGGTATTTCAGTTTGGGTATTGTTGCGTCATTGCGTTCCATGAAATAATTCTAAGTAGAAGATGGATTAAGCAACCTGTAACTAAGATGAATTGTCTTAAAACGCGATAAGCTCTTAAAACGAAATACGTTACAAAGATGATGTTAGATAAGGCAATGCCTTAATCTAGGTGTCTAACGCTGAGTTGCAGAAAAGGTCATTAAGTTTTAAAGGAGACTTTAACGATAGAAATTATGGTTAATGCCTCCATTAAAATTTGATTTATCTTTCTGCAACTGACCGTAAAATAAATCACTAAATAATGTTAAAAAGAGAAGAAAAATAAAACGGAATAGAAATAAATAGAATTTGCATTAAAATAAACAAGACGGGTAAAGTAAATGTAAGTACAAGTACCTACTAATTTTTAAAATGTAAAATTTACAGGTTAGATATAAAATAAAATACAATAGACTTAAAACAGACGGCAGGAAACTCTTATCCGTGATCACGGCTAAGTACATTGCCATGTCTTTTATAAGTCTACCAACTTCAGACAGTCTAAACGAAAACAAAGGAAAATAAACCATAAAGAACAAACCTCACGGTCTAAAACAGCTGGGAAAATTGAAAACAATGACTAGACATGAGTAGGTACGCGGTACGTTTGTCGACTTCAAATGGGTTTATTGATAATAACGATACAACAATCGGTTGCATATCAAACAGTGCTTTGTATCTCAATAAAGACATGAAAATGTATTCTAACTTATAGGTCGGCAAATGCGTCTTTCACCCTACTCATATTTGAAATTTGACAAGCCATATCATAATGTTACCATTGCAAAAAGTAATTAATTCAATGTTTACAAAAATGATTCTATTTTTTGATGATGATGTGGAAACTAAATGGCAGTCTTATTACGTGGTTGCTCATAAGAAATCGGCAGTATTGCAACAATACTTGTACGACACCTCTGTAAAGCAACATGAAGCAATAATAAACAGCTTGCCCGCTTGGTCCACCGACTGTCGGTCCATCGCTCTAGTTATACCTACTGACGATGACTTTAATAAAAATCAGTTAGAAATGTAGGCCGAGATTTACCATACCAGCAAAATGTTGAAGCAATGTCTAGCATTACAGTCAACCCATTCGTTAACTCATTTTAGTTTGAATGCAAGTGGCTCATAAAATTAGTTAGAAAGTAATTAAAAATGTGGAAAAAATCCACCTGCACCGGTTACTAATCTGGTAAAATAATTAGATATTAGTAAAGTTAACCAAAGAGAAACTTTAACTTATTTTTACCCGACTATGGCAAAGCCAAAGGAAGGGTTATGTTTTAAGCAGTCTATGTATGTTTGTTGTTTGTATGTGACCTAAGAACAGCAGATCTTTTTTCGCTATTTCAGGGCTTAGTCCCATAGTAAAAGTTGTTCATAATGATGAGTGCAATGACCCATTTTTGGCTTTTGC
Source organism: Thalpophila matura (assembly GCA_948465475.1). NCBI lineage: Eukaryota > Metazoa > Arthropoda > Insecta > Lepidoptera > Noctuidae > Thalpophila > Thalpophila matura. The sequence continues at coordinate 5,309,473 of OX419198.1, read as the reverse complement.
CGTTGTCTTCTTCTTCACTGAAATAAGATAGTTTTGTTTATTTTTTAGGGTTCCGTACCAAAATGGTAAAAAAGGAACCCTTATGGTGCGACTTCGTCTGTCTGTCTGTCTGTCACACCTGCTTATTTCAGCAACTAGTTATGCTATCGATTTGAAATTTGGAACAGTTATAAAGAATGCTTGTTCAACTTTATTGCAAATGAAAAAAGTCCAAAAATATTTTTATTTTCATTGCAAAAGGGGCCGGAGTGGGGGTCTGAAATTTCAAAGTGGGGTTACTAGGTCAAGTGACATATCATATGAAAGGGCTTGATCTGCACATTTCAAAATATATTTTTATTTTATTTTATGTCTCACAGTTTTCGACATATAATGAAAAATGTCCAAAAAAATACCATTCCCCCCCCCTTATCTCCGAAGTTTACAGGGCGAAAAATCTGAAATAATTAGAGTTGATAGGAATTGACCCAAATATGGCACCAAAAATAAAACGATGTTCCTAACTAGTACAGTTTTTTCAAAATCTTCAAAATTCCTTCACAAACAAACTTAGTTATGCGGTCCGAATTTTTTCACTTTATACGTCCAAAAATGATACGGAACCCTCGGTGCGCGAGTACGACTCGCACTTGGCCGGTTTTTTTAGGTATGCATTGCAGGGTTTCCTGGCATCTTTTGAGATTTGAGGGTAGTCTGACGTTATGCCAAAATATCGTAGGTATTCGAAAAAATAATTGCAACAAAAATAAAAGTGTTCCACAGATTATAATCAGCCGCGTTTTGACAGCTATAAAATGCAGCGTTCTCATTTCATCATAACATTAACAAAATCACGCAGTATTAGACTAAAGGGGAAAGTAGTAGGTAAGTGAAAGTTTAGTTTTAGCAAACCAGTTTGAAGGTCAGCGATGACGGCCACGATAGGAATAGAAATTAGAATATTTATAAATAGCAGTAATAATTTTCGTCATTTAAGTGTAGGTAGGTACTGCTTATATTAAAAAACTGTAAAAAAAATGTACTGTCTGTACATTGAAGATATTCCACAGAACTGCCAATTTGTTTGCGAACCTTCGATGCAGAATGTCACGGTGAGATTCTCCCTCGAACGTTCGCAAACAAATTGGCAGTTCTCGCGGTGATATCACGCGGCGTGTCGGTACAGAGGCCCTAGACAAGTTGCTTTTCTGTTATCGTTCACGCCAAACGCTACGGATAAAATGTATGGAAGTGACATTTGTGAGTCACGTGACTTTTCCGCAGGTAATGTCATTGCCATACATTTTGTGCTTATCGTTTGGCGTGAACGCTAACAGAAAAGCAACTTCTAGAGCCTCAGAATAGCCAGGCTTCAAATTAAACCATACCTAGATCATTTAATAAAACCATTCAACCAACTGTTCTATTACTCACCTTTTAAATACATATCACATCTATTTATATACTTAGGTAACAGCATAGTTATCTTCACCTCATATCCCATAGTGTGTAAGAGCTGAAAATAAAATGTTGTTCATTCTTTGTGAACCCTGTACAATGACCGGGGCGTAAGGCATCATGCTAAGGCAATAATCCAGCATGACGATGCTATTTTCTTAAATAGGGCAGTAGATAGCGCTAAAGAATGTTTAGGTAGATAAGTACTATAATAGGTACTTACCAGCGCCGGCCCGAGCAAACTCGGCGCCCTTGGCGAATAATTGCAATGGCGCCATTGAAACGAAAATTTCGCAACAAAATAAAACACAAATTACAAAATACTAGCCGGGGAATACCTACTGGTTGTGTATACTGCTATGCGGCTAAACTACACAGAAGAGGCGCGCGAGCTGACCCGCGCCAGCCAGTCAGCTCGTGGTAACTTACCCGTCCCGTACCCTCACCATGCCGCCCCCAAAATTCGAGCACCCTAGGCCGTCGCCTAATTTCCCTTTAGGGACGGACCGGCTCTGGTACTTATGAAAGTTTTGCTGCATGACGGTGTTATTTTCTTAAATAGGACTGCAGATAGCGCATAAGACTTTTAATTATTCTTGAAGCTTTTAAATATTCTCATCTGAGAAACAGGGCAACTATCTCGGTCAATTATTACTCGTTTCGGTGTTGTTTAAAGTATGATTAATTCACCAAAAATACATAACTCTTACTTTCACTTTTTTAACGGGACTACATATTTTGTGGTTAGGTAATCTTTCTATTTATTTTACTTTCAATAGCTTTAAGCTAAGCATTTACTTCTTAAAGTAGGGATGTTATTAATACTTGGAATTTCTTCAGACCGTACCAGTTACCACCGTCCGCTTCCTCACTGTTTTTTTGGTAGGTAGGTACCTACCTATCTGCTTCGATCGTGAATTCGTGATATTATCTTTTATCTGCACCCGTCAGATTATCGTCTCCCATGATAGCTTTACAAAATATAGTTCCAAAAATCTAAAAATACCTACAACAGTAGAAATAATTGAGTGCCCTTTCATTCTAAGAAAAAAAGGCACCTGTGATCTGAGGCACAGTGCCGTAACTAGGGCGGTGCCAACAGTGCCCAGTCACAGGGCGCAGACCCTGGAGGGCCGCAGAAATGACCAGACTAGGACCAAGAAGGGCGTTATAATAGAAGCTCGCACCGGGCGCATACAAGGCTAGTTACGGCACTGCTGAGGCACATTTGGCAGGACAAATAACCTCTGCCTCACTTACTCGTATGTGTAGTCCATGTTACAAGCTCGCTTGATTCGTATTCAGTAAGCAATTTACGTACGCTACTTAGGCAGGTCTCTGTACGCTTAACTATTCTTTATGATAATGTTAACTCAGTTAAAGTAGGCTTGTAGAACATTTTAAAACCTTGTGGTATTGAAGTCAAGTGCACAACAAATTGTTGTTTAGTTGTTACGTAATATGTTATCCAAATAAAAGCCAGTTTCAACTATGTCAATGTTTGGCTTACAATGGCGTGACTGGTTTTCGTGTGTTGTACTACTTGCACCTACTACGATTTTTGCTTTGAATTCAAACATTATTTTTTCTAACGTTTGTTAAATATTGGTAAGTAGGTAGGTACCTATAACTACTAGCGTTACTAAAGCAATTATTTGCATTGTACAAGGGTTTGAAGATACGAGTTAATAAGCAACGTATTTGCATAGGTAATAGTTTTGTGATCCGGCCCGAAGGACCAATTTTCGCAAAATCGTTAATGTACCTATACCTACAACAAAAATGTTGACCTTAAATAGTTGTACAAATAACCCTTCCTTTTGGCTTTGCCGTAGTAGGGTAAAAAAGTCTGCAACAACAGGCGACAGTATGCTCATATCTAACGTTTTATTTTAGCCACAATAGCTGCTTTTGTGCTTAAAAATAACAAAAATATGTACCTAGGTAATGTTTAATTGGACACATTTATCAATAAAATATTAATACTTTATCAAAGTCGTTCAGTAGTTTCATCGTCACTAGTTTTCCGTTTACTGTATCTTATTTGGACGTATAGTACCTATAAGAGATAACACGATAATTATTAGGGAGCGCCTCTGCAGCCGAGCCGGGGCTCCCAAAAATAACGCCGTTGGGAACCACAGATTACTAATAAGTAGTTGGGAACCGCGGAGTAGCCTTGGAGTAGCAGTGATACCCGACGAAAATAATTGCAAACTACCGTAGCAGCAGATTAATGTTGCCGTGTTTTAAGTTTAATTATCTACCTTAGATTGATTTTTAGATTACAGTGTCAATGTAAAACAAAATACAATTTTTGGACTTACAAGGGGGAGGGAGGGGGTCGACGTAGCCCCGCCACGCGGGGCTCATATTTCTGTCTGCAAGGTTACAAGTAACCTAACACGAAGGGGTTGACGGGCGCTTCGTTCGCTCGCTTTGCTCGCTCACTGAAGCCCCCGTCAACCCCTTCGAACCTAACCTGTCCGTGTCGGGGTGTCCAAGTTCCTGAGCTCGCTTCACTCGCTCTTGGACCCTAGTTAGGTACATGTTACTCAAATGAAACATGAAATGTTTTTTTAATTATGCATAATTGCCAACCCCATTTCCCGCTTTTTTTCAAAAGTCAGCGCCGGCTGCCAATTTAGCAACCGCCGCCGGCTGCAAAATCAGGTCACGGCGGCGGTCGCGGAGTCACTTCCTAATTATTATTAACGCGCGACGGTAAACTAAACTAAACTTTACCCGTGCGAAGCCAGAGCGGGTCGGCTAGTTTATTCCTAATTTAAAATCATGAGCGGCATTTTAATGATGAGATAATATTTTAATATTTAATAAGTAATACATATAATTTCATACAATCTAGGTACAACCTACATTTAGGCAAATCTCCACATTTGCGTGTCTACACACATGACAGCACACTGAGAAACTTCGAAGGCCGTACAATATTTGCTTTGAACCTAATTATTGGATTTTATTCTAAACTAACCAAGCTTTACGTTGATTTGTTTGATTGTCTTGAGTCAATATGAATATACCTACATTATGACGTGGCGTGGTCCTATCGGCCATGTAGGTACCTACTGTGTTATGTAAAATATCATATCTGACGTTTCGTCAAGCATTTCGTTCATGAGAGCCTAATTCCACGTAGGATCTGGATCTGTTTTAACCCCGTGTATAAAAAGAGGTCACTCGTCAGTCGTCACAAGTAAAAATTCAAGTCTATGCTAAATTAATCGCCAAGTTCTCTAGCTCGATTGCTCTATCAAGGACAAGGCGCTTCACGGTATTCCTAAAAATCGTACGTAGACACTGCAAATTTTAGTTTTTTTTTCGGGAATAACATTTACAGTTTAGTCTAATCAATCGATTTCTGCTGCTTCAGCTTCCTCCATATTAATTAAATTCTTTGTTTGATCCAGATCAACATGGCGACATCAGTGCTGCAGCCCGAAGATTGCCGAAGGGAGCACCAACCGAAGCATGACATCATCGAAACGCCAAGGCTGACCGATGATGAGCGAATGTACCTCCTTGAAGCTAAAGAGCGGGAGACTGGTGAACTGCCACCAGAATTGAGGGAAAAGGCGAGAACAGAACTGAGAGAAGAACCTGCGTTAAGAGAACAGGCTCTAGCACAAATGAGACACTTTATAGAGAAACATCCAGCAATCAAGAAATGTAGAACCGGTGAGGAAGAATTCTCTCATTGGAAACTTGTGTAGCTAATAAATAAAGGGTATGGTAGAATCGGGATTTAATCCAAAATTAATTGAGATGGCCATAAAAACGCGCAGATTAATGGTTATTTGTGTGCTGATTTACAAAACAGACATGCGCCATTGATTACAAGGCATTTTCGTCCAGTCGAGATTTCATTCAATTAAAATAAGTCCACAAGTGACACATGCGCACAAAGTAGCGGGTACAATAAAGTTAAATGCCTTCTTAGTCAGACATTCGACAATAATCCTAAATTAGCCCCTCCATAAAAAATAATTAAATTTTTAAAAAGCACTTTTTCATTGTAACCTTCAGATTTGTGAACCAATATTCACCTCGAAAGGTATACTTACTGGATATTTATTCCAGATGGTGTAAATCAACTTGATTCAGATCACGTGGTAATGTAAATATTGTATCCGTTACTTCACGGTGAAGCCCTTCAAGTGCAGCTCTCGAATACACAATGATTATAGTAGCTTGGCTATCACTATCATGTTTTAGGACGCAGAGCGAGTACCAGGTGGCCCAATTTTGTACCACATATGCCATGGATTCATAATGAATGAGAAACAGTTATTAAGAAATCACACATTTTGAATAGAGTATTCTTTTGCGTTTACCAGCATTTTTGGGGCACCTACTTTAATAAACAAAAGAATGGAGTGCCGTAGGCTCTTTTCCAAAAAAAGAAGAATAGAGTAAGTACTGGGAGAGTTGCGCATTCACGTAATTTCGTAAACAATCAGGAAATTCTGCCGAAATCTCTGCCCTTTGTGATAGCAACCATCAAAGCCTAACGATTTGGCCACAATATTATCGCGGCGCGGTGCCGTGTCACGCCGAATTCCAGTGACCTAAAGTGGCAGCCTAGTTTCTTTCTGAATATGGACCGGTCAAGACGTAGGTATTCTTCTCTTCCTGCAATTGAGAAGACATACAAAGAAAGATCGGTCCATATTTAGAAAGAAACTGCCACTTTACAGGCCATCGCACCAGAATTTAACACAACACGGCACCGTAAAACGGCACGGCTGTGGCCGTGGTGATGTAGCCAAGCCTTAACGGCTATCATCAGTATGCTACTAATGTAAGTCGAATCATAACCAGCTCAACCTTTTACAGACGCGCCCTTCCTCCTTCGCTTCCTAAGGACCAAGAAGTACTCGATACCGCAAGCCTGCTCCATGCTGGAGCGCTACCTTACCATCAGGGAGATGTACCCGCAGTGGTTCCAGAAGTTGGACCCCTTGGACCCGAAGATCGCGGCGGTCATTGATGCGGGGTACTTGGTACCCTTGCCTAAAAGAGATGCCGAGGGTCGACGGGTTGTGCTGTCTTGTATGGGTAAGTTGTTGATTTTAGCTACTATAGGATTCGCCCTGAGTCATCAGTTTTGTAGCATAAATCGCCGCTTTTCAATGATGTACGGTTTCCTAGAAATCGGGCTGGCAGATATTTATTGTGTTTGCGTTTTGCTGACTTCATAGTTAAACGTACCTACGCATTTTTCTTCTTATTCTAGCATTGTCATTTGTCATACATCCTACTTATTTGAAGTTCTCAATAATTTACTCAATTAAATATGTATTCGTCATTTTTATCAGGCTTTTCACTTGTCGCAACAAAAATGGCCTTTTCACAAAAATACACTAACCCCTGAGTCCCAAATTCTTTAGCCTTTAACATTTACCTCGTAATGTAGGTAGGTATTTGTGTCTGTCCAAAATTATCCATACCAAACTTTAAAGAACCTACTCTTTCTGTACAAGGTCGTTTCGACCCGCATCAGTTCGACAACTGCGTGATGGCGCGCGTTCATTCCATGATCGTGGAGTTGCTACTGGATGAGCCGAGGTCACAGCTGCTGGGGTACACCCACGTCAACGATGAGGCTGGCATGCAGATGCCGCACGTCAGCTTGTGGTCCCTCACTGATGTCCGTGTCATGCTTAATTGTATACAGGTGAGCACGCAATACCATATATCTACCTACTCATAAATGCGAAAGTTTGTAAATTATCGATATTTGTTATCTACTCTTCCACGCAAAAACTACCTGACAGAACGAATTTTGATAAAACTTTACAGTACCTACTAAACCTTGTACATACATTAGAATAATAAGACATGCTAGGTAGGTATATGTAATTTATATATATAGTGAAAAAAAAAAAATTACGCGGGCGAAGCCGCGGGCGGAAGTTAGTAACTTATAGGAGTCATGTCAATAGTTCTGCCTGTCTATTCGGTAGCGGTACCGACACGCCGCGTGATATCACCGCGAGAACTGTCAATTTGTCTGCGAACGTGCGAGGGAGAATCTCACCGGGACATTCTCCCTCGAACGTTCGCAAACAAATTGGCATCAACGTCAATCCGGGATTATAGCGCAGGTTGAATATGAATCCAAATTGAAAAAAGCATGAAAAAAATTAAACTTCGGCCGTCAATTATCAACCTTTTGAACCCATGGCAACACTTTTTAGGGTTCCGTAGTAAAACTAGGAACACTTATAGTTTCGTCATGTCCGTCTGTCCGTCCGTCCGTCTCTCCGTCTCTCCGTCTGTCCGTCTGTCCGTCTGTCTGTCCGTCTGTCACACCCTCGTCAAATCTACAGTTCATAACCAATTTGTATGAGATTTCGCACGCTTCTGTGAGCCGCCATAAAGGCCTGTAGTGAAATTACAAAAAAAATAATTATTAGGGGTGGCCCCCATACATGAAACTGGGGGATGAAAAAAAATATTTTCGCGCACCACTTCATATGGGGTACTTACCTATCGTTGGATAGGTCTTTGAAAATAATATAAAGGTTTCTTAATAACTTTTTTATTTAAGTGCATATTTAGTGAACTAGGAGCTCCGAAAGTCGTTAACAATGTGTCCCCCCCCCTGTAATTTTCCAACTGCGTTATCAAAAAATCTGAAAAAATTCAAGCTTATGGCATCTAATAAATACTCTCGATTAAAATTGGTTTGAACAAGATACTTTTTGAAATATTCACTATTTTCAGTTTTGACTTTTGACAACCGCTAAAATAAACCGCAAACTTATATTTGCGGTCGGAAGACTGAAATACTTCTTACTACGGAACCCTAGACTGAGCGTGGTCCGACACGCTCTTGCCCGGTTTTTTTAAGGATGTTACGACTTTCTATCATGAACTTTGGTCGCTACTATAAATACAAAAAAATATAAACCTTTTTTTTTTTTTGGTTTTTCAGAATTCAACCCCAATGAGGCACAAGCGCACTCATTTCGTGAACATTCCACACTATGGAGTCAAGTTCTTCGAGTTCGCTGTATCTCTGCTCAGTGACAAGCTGAAAGATCGTGTGATGGTAATTTCAATATCTATAATTATCTACTATTACATAATAACTAACAATAACAATACACTCCGCCATTAGGTAGAATAAAAAAGGATGAGGATTGATTAGAGGTTGTATGAATCGTACCTATAAGGGTCTCATAGGGAAAGTTGTTCAGTATGATGGGTAGAATCACCCCCTTAAAAGTTGCAGGTGACTAAAGCAACACCCTATACATATATATTCAGGGCGAACATTATTTAAAAAAAAAATGACTTACAACTGCGGGTCTTGATCAAAGTTAAAATGATAGGTAGGTACTAAAAGTAGGTACAACCTACTCAATAACATCCAATCATAGGGTCGTTATGGGCGTAGCCACGGTGGGGCAGGGTGGGGCGCTTGCCCCACCCTGGCTCTGACCTGTAAGGTACCTAACCAAACCGAAAAAAAAGGGTAAGACCGCGGGTATAGTTTACTATTTACATATTATTTTAGACTGTTGCCCCACCCTGAGCCCATGGCTGGCTACGCCCAAGGGTCGTATAGTTGTATTACAGAACCTAACCCCAAGACTAAAGCATTACCTACATGAGTTACTGTTAAGTTTCAACCAATCAAATGGCTTAAAACTAGTCTCAAGTAATGCTTGAGTCTTGAGTTAGGTTCTATAATACGACCCAGATTCCTAGCGTTATGAGCATGGAGAACAGATTTAGGGAGGAACAACTCTATTTATGGAAGTGTCCGACCACCAAAATGCATTAAATTATGGTGGCGCTACTGGTAGTTAGAGAGAGGGTTATTTCAAATAAAGCGCCAAAAGTTCCATCCAATCCAAAAATTATGAAGTTGTAAGTTGTATGTAAGTATGAAAAGTTCCGTCAGAATACGTTAAATTAGGGTGGCGCTACTGTCCTACATTCATAACAATCTTAATCTTGGAGGAAGAATATACTGGAGTTAGTCTAATCGTGTCTGTAATTGTACATATACTGTGTGAAGCCTGTCATTTCTCGTTGCCAGTGATACAGTGACGTCACTGAAGCGTCAACCAGTCAACTCTTGCCTATTCACGCACACTAATACAAATCCAGAACCGCACACAAACAAGAAACGGCCAGCGGCTTTATCCCTGCTAAGTCTATAGCCTAAGGGATAAAGCCGCTGTCTATGTTTATGATCATAACCTCTGCCTCTGCCTACTGCAGCGCCATTTTGGACGGTTTTTTAACTACTAAGTCGAGTCCGTAGCGCCATGTTCGATGTTCAATAAACAACGAGTCGGGTAAAAAAGGGTCGTGGTGGCATAATTATGTATTTACGTTTTCTTTAGCAAAAACACTCGGAACACGTGACGGAAATTGAACATCGAACATGGCGCTGTGAACCCTGCTTAAGTTAAGCAGCCGGACACTTTTCAACTTGTCTCCTTATTAAGACAGTACTCCTTAAATCTATTTCTCCATGATTTGATTATATTGCGATAGCCGTGGCCATCAGGTGGCTTAGACCATCTACCTACTCAAAGCTGTGTGGGGTCATCAAGAATGTTAAAGGATAGGTATTTAATCTTCTTGGGGGTCATGAATGAATTACACAGCAATTATACATGCCATAAAGAGCAATTTTCCCGATAGAAGAAGGTACAGATAGAGAGACAAGTGCAAACTTCAAAATCATTTAATTGATTTGAACTTCAGAACTATGTTTATCTACAGTTGGTCTTTGAGTAACAATTGTAGATAAACTGACTGAATTTGGATGCAAACACTAACAATTTCCATATTTTACTTCTTTACATGATTTATTTATATTATTATACCGAGAGTCACTTATATAGTAAAAAATAAAAGAACTACAAATACCTACACTAAACGTGGAAATTCCGTTTTGTTTGTGATTTCCTTTAACGTCTGAATACTACTCCTGCCGGCCAAAAGTCTGCACAGAGAAAGACTGACCTTTAAATTGCCTACATAATTATAGATCTGCTCGACTCCATCTGCAACCGCTTCAGTAGGGATGGTTTTTAAAAAAAATTAAAATCCAATACTACAAAATTAATGTGTTCTTATTCTACTATTCATGATCTTGCCCAATAAATTCTATTTATTTAGGTATATATTTGAACATAATTTTACATTTAAATCATTTATCATAATGAAGGATTCTTAAAATGAGGTGTTTTTATAATTTTGTTTTCAACATACAAAATTACAATGTAATGCAAATGTGTGATAAGCTGACTATGATAAAACTATTTTTTGGGAAGACTTATAAAAATATTTGAATAAATTGATTTATTTACTTACATACGTTTGAAAATTTAACGATGTGATATACAATTTTAGTGCTATTATATGTATATTTCGTATTTCCTGTACCTTAAAATTATCTTTCTACAGAACCAGAATTAAGCAATTTCTTCACTGTAACTACAACAAGACTATTTGATTGGTTCTTTAGATTAGATTACCTTTTAGGGTAAGAATGCTAATTTTTGGTATTACTTATAATGTATTTCTTTATGTTCACAGTTCCACCGAACAAGCGACGATTTGATGAAACACGTTGATCCAGCAATTTTGCCGAAAGAATACGGAGGCACTGTTCCTCTTAGAGACATGATTGAAGAATTAAAACGAAATCTTTTGAAACGAAGAGATGACTTGATGTCTTTGGATGGAATGTCCGTTGACTTACACGCGCTGGAAAAGAACGATTTAACTCAAGATATACATTCCACAGCAGGATCCTTCAGAAAACTTGAATTAGATTAAGAATATACTGAAAATTAAAGTTTAGACTCAAGTTAATGTCTTCAAAATAAATAATTATTGTTATGAACATAACTAATGAAATGAAACTCCTAGTGTTTTGGATGTTTATTGGACAACTTTTAGTTTAAATTAATAGCTTAGACAAGTTTTTTTAATGAACTTGTACGTTTTCAAATCTTGCTTTGCTTTCTGGATAAATTAGGGTTTATAAATTAATTTGTAGTTAATTAATCATTTTGTGATGGCTATTGTTAATTAAATGTAATCAAATATAAGAACTCAATAGAATATATAAAATATATACTTATAACTGTATCCAAATAGATCTCATTCACTGTTATTAGGTAAGCATTTTTTGTAAAAAATGGATAAACAATAATAAAAATAATTGCTTGTGAAGTTATATAATCTTGCTGAGACTACATTTTATGGCAGATCACACTTTAATTCTGTAATGCCTACATTTATTTTTTTATTATAGTGACTATTATAGAGAGCTTGTGGCAGCCGTCGGTGGTGTCACGTTACCATTCTTAACGGAAGGTTCTGAAATATATTGTCATTGCCATCTGTTGCAATGTGTGTATAACAATTAGTTTTCTCGTGTATAAGATAACTGCCAACATGACAAACTGACTGCTGCATTAAATTAATCACCTTTTGTAATTTAAAAGGGCTATTTTGTAACAGCGCTTCTAAATAATGATTATTGTATCATCATTAGATTTTTATATCAACAGAAATATTGAGCACAGAATGTTACTAATAAGATGTAAAAAATAAAATAAAATCAAATTATGTTGCATTTCTCTTTATTTTCCTGCTGACAATAATTCATTTTTGCCGCCATGTGTACTATAATTTCAAATACCTACAACATTAATAAACACTACCCACCCCGTTTAAAGATTACTATCACAAGCTTCATCTGTATTAATATCAATTAGGTACCTACTTGGGTTTGAAATTAAAATAAAATAGTTTAAAAAATACCTATAATGCTGTTGTACCCGATTATACTTTGTTCTTGAATCTATAAATTCACCATAGACATTTACCATCCATAAACGATAAACTATGAAAGCGCATACTGCGCATAGACAACTTACTAATACCATAGACTCTAGACGGCCTTGAACTGCGAGCGATACGAAGCCAACTTCGCTGTAGTTTTTCCCGCAGTTTGGCGTCCACATAGATTGATAAAAAAATTATTACCACGAATTCTCTATGTATTTAGATCAATAGGACATTTTTCAACCCTTATGATTTGTTTTCCAGTGACCTTTTTATGAAATGATTATGCTTTAACAGTGAACAGTTTGTTTGAGTTGCTATATTGTGGTGGATTTTGTAAACATCGGGACGTGAACGCAGGCCCACGTCTATGAATTCTTGTACGTATTCTAGCCATTATAGTTTTTAGTTGTCTGTTTATGTGTAATCAAGATGCAACTACGATATATTTTGGTATAATTTGGTGCAGGTAGGGTGGATTAACCTCTTAGGTTTGTGTTGTTTGCTTGCTCATAAAAACTGGACCTGCCATAATCAAACGTAATTTGATTGTTGTATAAACCGCGAGCACAGCAACAGGGTAGGGTAAATATCACGCTCGCGATATTATTTCTTTGAGAAATCTAGAAGTAATGACTTATTATCATCGACACGTCATGTTTTATGTTTCTAAACATCATAGTGATGTTGTTTTGTGGACGATGTTCTTTATTTTTTCGTGATCGCAGCTAATCAATAAAGATTTTCTTGATAAGTCACCAGCATCATGTTAGGTCAAGAACACATAATAAAATGTAGACAAGGTGTTTGTATACAGTAATAATGTCGTAATGTATGTGGATGCACATTGTGGTCATGACCAACATCTGTTTCAAACAAAAATGCTTGTGACAGTACCTATAAAACTTACCAGGTAAACAATAATGGAACATCATTTTCTGACTTTAACTTGAACAGCTTTTTGATGAAAGTCTGACACATGTTACACATAGGGCTGTAATAAACCACCCATTCTAGATCTTTCTACATAATTCCATTGTAGCTCTGATCATCTGGTTAGCATTATCCCAGTTTGCTTACCTTGACCTACTTTTAGTGTAAAACTTATGTTCTTAACATCTTGAATGCATTCATTTTAATAAAGTTAAGGCCCTACATCTGTTAAAATCTTGCTTCTGCTGTGATAGTCTTAATAATTACTAAATTCTATATCACCGGGAAGCAGTGATTTCAACCGTTTGACAGTGCTTGCACAACACTATTTGCTTCTGTTTTTCTTACAAGATTTATAAAAAAACATCAAGTTATGGTAATAGCCTTTGATTTAAGTTTTCTCTTTAGCTTCTTATTCTTCTCTCTTGTCAGCATGAGTTATCTCTGAGGGCGGGTTGCTTCAAACCATCTGTATTCGTAAGTCAGTACGTAATCGTTAAGTCAGTATGAAATTGTCGTACAAGCCGCCATATTTGACTGTTACAGATACATAACTAAGTTGAAACAACATGGCCTAAGAATCAACTCTAAAGATTAGCCAGTTAGGAGGTTGGTAGCGTGGCCATCTGCTTAAAGCTTTCTGGATAAAAACGTAGTACATGCACAGTCTAGCTATTATTCATTACAGTTGTTCAGTGCTCGGGCTTTCATAGGTCAATCATGTGGAGGGTTGCGAGAGAAGGATGTCTCCAACTGTCATACATACAGTCATTCCAATCTGGGATCTTTTACTTTTGATATGTCAATTTTGGCATTTCTCAATGTATGGGCGATGAATCACTGTAAGGTCCATGTATACTGTGGTACCAGGTTCTTTTATTGCATACTCTTTATAATATATTGACACCACATGCTGACAAACCCTTCTTTCCTATTGGAGTAATAACTTGCTTGGAAAACTGCACAGTTTACTATCAATATGGGTACTGAGTACCATCACTCACAGAGGCTCTTTCATAGCATGACTCTTTATAATTTATTGGAACAAGCAGCATTCCTTCCTATCATACAAATAACCTGATAAACTGTAGTTTACTAACATTATGGGTCTTTCTTGGTACAAGAATTCAAGAGACAAAAATGCAATAATTATTAAACCATGTCTAACAATTATTTAATTATGCACACTTAAAAATGTAATGAAGTTGTTATTAGGACAGTTTCAAATAGACAATTTTCTAGAAAGAAGTAGGTAGTATTACATCCATGTACACATACTTGAACTAATTGTACCTACTTGGTATTTCTTAGTTTTATTTGATTAAGGAAAAGCATTTCATAGATTAACTAATAAATAAAATAATTATGTTGAACAGAAACACAATATGTTGTTCTATGTCAGGTATGTGTTGTTCAAAATATGGAATCTACTGACATAATGAACTTTTATGAATAAACAATTACGTTTAATATAGGGATTTACTATTTGTAATTTGTAACTTAACAATAATGCACAAACATTCTTAACATATTTTGGGCCAAAAGGTACCTGGATAAAGATCACAGAGATATTACTCATCATAGACACTGATAAAATTTACATTTGATTAATGAAAATAAAATTAATTATACATGAAGTTTTTTGCTAAAACTGTAGGCATTATGTACTGGTTTTATGTAAGAATGACAAAATGTTACATAGCTACACAACTTTTTTTTAAAGATTAAGCACTGGCATGAATTCAAATTCAATACCTACCTAAATACCTAAGTAATATGCAATTCAGTGAGAACTGATTGTACATTACTTTATTGAATTATAATTATTTTATTCTGTATGTTCAAATGCTGTAGCTATGGCTTGTATCACTGAAGTAAAAATTAATTTGTTTAATAGTAAAGGTCCCAAACTAGACTAGTCCTGAGTAGTGTCCATATCACAAAATCTATTGATGTGTCTATGGAAGGATTAATTGGCATGGGTACTCCTACAATATCACATAAGGTTACTGTTAGGTTGCCAAGTGTATGTATGCTGTTAGGGACACTTTTGTCATTCAGATCCAGGTTAGTTATAAGTATAACTCTCCATAACTTGTTTATGTTTTCTTCAGATTGGCAGCATGGCGGAAATAGTGTACCCGCAAGGCTGCCGTCCAATCACCGATGACCTCGGTCCAGATGAGCTTGTGAGGAGACTTAAGGTATGTATCACATTTTTACTTAAACTCCTTATGGGATGTAGGCCCATGGCCTAACTGCAGTCTATGTCATAATAATAAGGGTGATATAATATCGAACTTGTAAATTAAACACTTTCTATTTGAGGACACATTCTTCGCCTGAAAAGTGCCTCTTCCTGGCGGTTGAGGCGATGATGTTGATGCTATGTAAGATTATCACTTATTTATAAAACCCATTTACCAGTGTTGTCAAGTTTGGGGTTTTTCCCCCTAAATTTAGGGGGTAGAAATGTTAAAAGGGGCATCTGGGCAGGAATCTTTTAGGGATTTATTTAGGGGCTTAAATTATAAAGATTTTAAATAAAACTTGCTAATAAATCAAACAGCAGAAATGGAACGACACCAGGATAGATATTTTTTTTTGTGATAGCTAGAGGGACATCATCTTAAAAAACTCGACTGGCTTAATCCTCAAACACAGCCATGTGACCTTAATAATTTAGAAATTTTATTCTATGAGTTACAAATGATTTGGGCACCGCATCAAAAAAGTAAGTATTATTGTTGAACCTATATTTTAGGGGTTTTTTAATACATTCTTGGGGGAAAATTTAGTAGGGGTTGGCAACACTGCCATTTACTTTCTTTTGACATCAACCCATGGTCATCCTTAGCACAACAACAACACATGGTGATGTGAACTCTGATGATTCCAGTGGCACTGTGGGTCATACCAGTGTGCTTAATAAACACTTCCTCAACAAAGTTAAAACAGTATACAGTATACTCCTTAAAACTTGACATTCATAATGATAAGTCTTATCAGTCATTGACTTTTCAGCAAAATGAAGACAATAGAGCTATTAGAGCTTTAGGTATAGCTCTTTTATGGAACGTTATGTATATTTAATTTAAAAAAAAAGGAAGATTATATCTTGCGATGGTGAATTCACTCAGTAGTAACAATCTTTTTCATATTAATTAATAATAATAATTTGACTTTGTTAGATTAGAGGTTCTATTGCACATGATGTGGTTTCCGTTAATTGAAGGAGTAGGTACAGTTAACCGATACCTGTTGTTTATGAATAATTTGTAAACTGTGTGTGTATGTACACTCGACGCCATTTACGGTCGACCACTTTTCATCCTTATGTTCGTAGTAATAAGGGCGAAAAGTGGTCGACCGTAAATGGCGTCGAGTGTACAAGGTGTAAGGTTAAACGAGGGACGCATTGATGGATGGTATTTAGTATTCCATACATACTTGTTCGATTAACTACGAGACCAACCTTGAAATCACGAAAAACAAATCAGCTGTTCCATACATTTTGTCGAGTGATGTGGAAATTTTCGTGTGAAACAGTTGGCTTTTTTAGGGTTCCGTACCTACCTCAAAAGGAAAAACAGAACCCAAGGATCACTTTGTTGTCCGTCTGTCCGAAGACCCATAGCGGATGAAGCCATAATCTGCTCATAGATGGCGCCACTAGATGTATGCAATAGCGCCATCTATGATCAAGATATGATATAATATCTACTATGATGTAATACTGGCATAGATGGCGCTAATGCATATTTCGGAACCCTCAGGGCGCGAGTCGTACTCGCACTTGTCCGATTTTTTTTAAATGATCAACCCTATTGAAATGATTGTGTTACAGAAAATGTAACAAGCTCAGAACAGAACGTTATTTAAATATTTAAAGTAATATACCTATTATGGTTTATGCAAATGTATACGTTTTCTGATCACATTAATGCGTCCAGTGGCTCATGTATTACAGAAAAGTGTCACTTTATTATTTATACCTAACACGTTTTCTTGCTTAGGCTTTCACTATGTGCTTAACTCGAATAGGTATGATACTTCCTTGTGCACTATAAAATAATATTATTAATTCCACATTTTCTTGATGTCCATAAAGTCTTTCCGTCCTACTTTTGAGGGTTCCGTACCTCAAAAGGAAAAACGGAACCCTTATAGGAGTCACATTGTTGTTCCATACATTTATGTTCACAAAACTCAACAAAATGTATGGAACAGCTGATTTTTTTTCCCATAGTAGTTGGTCCCATAGTAAAAGTTGTTCACAATTGTGAGTACAATGACCCCTTAAAATATTTCCACTGTTTAACCTGCCACCCTGTATGACTATCACCCGGAAACAGTGGGTCCAACTATGGTTATGATTTCGCACATTTATACTAGGACTTGTATGTCAAAAGCTCCCATATCATAAATGGTACAGGGTACTAATAACAAGTTCCAAGTGTGTTATCGGATGGCTTGAGTTATTTGCTGTTGAATGCGATGAACAGGTGTCCACTGTCCAGTGATGCAACTGCTTAGTATCGCAATTTATACACGAACGAGCGTTGCGTCGACGACAGTACGGGATAAATCGATATCGTATCTTTTTTTTTTTTAACCGTCCTATAATTTTCAAACTAGGGTTCGTATTGAATAGAACGCTTTATTAAACGATCTTTATTTACATAAGCGTGGTCCTTAAATCTAAAACTATTCGTTTTGCTAAGTCATTTGTTGGCACTAAAAATATTTATAGACCCATTCTTTTCATAATAAGGATGAAAGGTGAGAAAACTGTTTGTTTTAACCAATAACGATCAGTTATATATACCAGGCGTGGGCTTATCTAATCCACCGCATAGACCTCTTCAGCGTTGCGCCATACCACCCCTCACCCTGTCCTTCGGTCGCACGTAGTTTAAATCGTGAGCTCTCTTCCGATCTAAATCGGGCCCTATAGTAAGATTTGTTATCAAGAATTTATTTCACAGTGAGGCTTTAAAATTCTTAATTCTCAGCTACGGAGCAGAAAGGTTCTTGAACGGAATATGTACTCATTTCGTGTTTTGTTTACTCTTCGATGACCAAATAAGACAGCCAATTTCGACTGAATCATTGTTTGGGCTTCGTAAGATAATATTGAGACGTTTACACATGAATTTGAAAGTGAAACTGTCAGTACGGTACCGTCCTAAGATTACGAAGATATTCTAGTCTTCCAAATTCCGAGTCCTTATAGTCTTATAAGTAAGTCTTCCTAAACTGCCAGGCTAGGATTAGAGACAGAAAAGTGTCCAAGATTGGTCCTTATGTACGGGAGGTCTTCATGAATGTTAGCTTCTAAAACATTCCAAACTTCCAAGCTAAGAAAAGTGTGTCCAATATTGGTCTTAGCGTACCGGAGACATTTATATATTATATTAGCTGTGCCTGTGAATCAGTTCGCGTGGAAGTTGGAAAACAAGAACTTTACACTCCTTTTACCCCTTTGAGGATGGAAGCTTGAAAAATCCTTCATTATTGCTCTTCTGGGGTACCTACTCAAGGAATATTTCCTTCTTTAAAATCTCTAGGTCCACCGGTTTTGGCTGTGCAGTAAGTCAGTCACGGTTTTATTTGATTTAAAGAAGATTTATGTTGACATGTCTCGTTTGTGTATTTGTGCATGTTCTTTTTATGACATGACGTTGTTTGCGGTGCTGCAGATAAAAAATAAAGGCATTGCATGTTGACGCCACATGTGCCGTCGGGCTAATCGATATTCTGCTCATAATAATGTACAGAATTACAAATATGCTTCGTTTTTTCTTAATTTTCCCCTGAAGCCGGTTACGGTTTGGTTTTTGGCCTCTTTGTTTTTGGGTAAATGCCCCAAATGATCATATTTGGATATACTCAGTGCTATCCAAAAGACATTCGTCTCTAGACGTTGAGTGAGTCGCTTCACGGTTTGTTGTTACTCACGTTCGAAAACGTAAACATTTGTATATAATTTGTTTGCTTTTAGCACGCCAACTTCGTCGGCCTGGAATAATTGGAACGAGGCAAGTCTTTTTGCTTTTGTTCGACTTTGTGCATCCTCGACAGTTTGTCGACTACTGTATCAACTTTCACAACATCCTGTCGGCGTTCGCTTTCCGACTTAGGGACCAGTCGCAAATGGTAGCATCGCATCATATGAAACTGCGTAGGTTGGCTGAGAAAAACTGTATCGATCTGAACTGACACGTGTAACTAGTCTTATTGTGTTCTGCACTTAGCTTACTTGGCTAATTATAATACCAGCTGTTGTCCGCGACTTCGTTTGCGTTTATTTTGTTTAAATATTCGGGATGAATGTAGACTATGTCCATCTCCAGCTCCCAGGCTACCTTTTTGTCAAACATTACGATCGGTTCAGTGGTTTAGTAGTGATGCTGATGACAAACAGAGTTAATTTCGCATTTATAATATTAGTGTGGATTATGAAGCCTTACCATCCTCAGTTGCTTCATTGGCTTTATTGTATGGATAAATAATATCAATTATCAAGAGAAATGCGTTTTGACCTACTTACTGGTTACAGGTATTACAACTACTGCTGTAGGTACTTCGAAGCGGTTATTGATTTTACGTCAAAAGCTGATATTTCTTGATTGGTGTACTTACGTTATTCACGTACAGTGTGTAATATTTACTGCCGGGTGGCAGTACGTAAAAGAATATTATGATTCTGTTTGATGCAGATTAATAATATTATTTTTGGTACATCTTAAAGCTTGCTTGCTTATACCTACCAGCATGTGGTACCTACCTACAAGCGAACTTCGATGGTAGAAAACTTCAATATATCTTCTACCTACTTAATAAAACTCTAATAACTGAATGACAGATAAAGATAACGCACAGCTCAAACCGGTGGGTCTAGAACACAGTCTAGAAGCATAAAATGTTGCACAGGATTTCCTTACATAACGTAGGTAGGTTACATAACCTACTAAGAAAGGATTTTTGGAAATTCATCAGTTCATCACCGATGGGATATTTCTGATAAGATAAATCTCGACCAAAGCCTTATTGACGAATCAGACATAAAGAGTAACTAAACAGTGATAGTACACACGGCTACACATCAAGCTATACATTCCCAGTTTACACTGACCTCTCACTGTAAGGAAATCCTATACAATGCGAGATCAGCTTATACTGGAAATGTATAGCTTGATCTGTAGCCGTGCATACCTACACCAAATGAAATTCTTCCATAAAAGGTTAAGGACATAAGATACTTTTATTAAACTTTTTTTTTTAGAAACAACTACATCCCCTCACCGCCTGTAGAATATTATGCCTTATATCACTTCCACAATGAAGACTAATCTAACTACACCTAATACATATATAGAAATAGACATACCTACATAGGCACTCTTGAAAAACAATACCCTGCTGACGCAGTCGGGTAAAAACTGTAAAAAGAGGTGTCAGTAAATACTGTTTCCACCATAGTGTCGGATTTATTTATTTATTTATTCGATCACAATATAAAACATAAAGTTACATTCTAGATGATGCAAATGATGCGATTGACAAATGAGGCTGTATGTCGTGAATAGTCGTGATTATCATTGCATTGATTAATAGGACGTCATGTCTATTGGGTTGCTTAAAAAAAGGTACCGCTGACGGTGGCGTGTGTATTGGATAGTTCGATTCCCTCCAAAATGGTTGAGTTAAACGGTGCTGATGCGCAAGTCATGTCCGTGAACGGGCGCTGTCAGTTGGTGCTGGTCATCTCTTGACTGCCTAAACAATGTTTTGCACTTGTCTAGTTGATATTATTATTATTTTGTACCTTACTAAACATAGTTCTCACATATTAGGGCATCACTGTAATCAAAGAAATTGTAACAGAATTTATTGAAAAAGAGTAACCATGGAGTTTCTTGTTCGTTCTTCTCCATAGGAATCTACGTTTTGGAACGGACAACTAGCTTCAACTAACGGACAAACCGACTGACAACTATTGTAATATTGTTTGATATTTCAAAAGTGCCTGTAAATGGTCTAATTGAAATTTTTTTGACTTTGACTTAAAATAAAGACATGAATTATTTTAAACGTAACTCCACGTGGATCTAAATTAAAGCGAACAGCTGCTCATCCTGCAAGGTGTGAGCCGACCCACGGGAACAGGTTCTATCAAATGTTAGCAGACGGCGAGCTACAGACTTGTCACCTTTAGGCGTATACACACTAAAAACGCGATCTCCGCGGGGCAGTGTGAATGACGCCTTGTTTGTTTTGTCGGCATCGGGGCTGTAAGTTTAATTGGACAAAACACGTGGTCTTAATATGGTGTTAGAATTCGAAACTTCGTATTAATTATTTAAAAAAATGATCGTGTTATTTCTAGGATCCGCGTTGCTCTGTAAACGCTTGTATCTCATATAAATTTCGTCGCTAATCAAAATATCTCATTTTTGGAAGGGTTTTCTTTCTTTCATCTCACGAATTCGTGAGTTTAGCGAGAAAGTTTAGGTAGTCAACCTTCCTTTTACACCGCTTAGTCTTCTTCCCCACGGTGGCATAATGAGAAGAGATAAAAACGAATAATGATAGAGATAGAAACGAAAAATAATAATTATGAAATACCTACTTACATAATTTTTAACCGAATTAAAAACCGTGTCAATATTTGGCATAATAATGAAATACACTGAAGTTTTTGACATCTTCAAATGCTATGACTTCTAAATTCAGAGTGAAGTCAAAGTAGAAAATAAATTCCCATCTCTTTCACAAACGCCAATAACACGCAGGATCATGACAAGCGAATGATAAATGGAGTGAAAGATCACATAAACCACTTCACACTAATATGACTTCAATCACTTCGCAATTCGCACTGAAATAGCGTAAAACGACAACTGGATGTAATTTTAGTAACACAGTAAAGTGCCAAAATAAACATGTTTTATTTTTAAACTGTGCTGAAAGAAAGAATAACTAACATAACATGGACTTGCAGAATACCTACTACATGTTTATAAAGTGTTGTGCTGACCTAATTTTTTTATTGTGTAATGTCGCATCAGTGGCCTATTGCTATAAAAATAATCGTATCGCTAAAGATTGATTATAGAAGAGGAATACTTATACGTAATTTTCACGACCGTAATCTGATACGTTCTCGGATGAAAAACTATTATTAGGTAGGTACCTACGGTACCGTACCTACTTAACTTTTAGTTAATCTTAGCCTAAAGAGCCTCCCGTCAATCGACATACATCATTAATCAATGTAGTATAGGTAACTACTATTGTATAGGAATTAGGAATGCAACCCAAAGTGGTTAGGTACAAAGTTACCTCTTGGTATTATGTCACATTTTACATTTGGCAGACCAAATATTTGCCTTCGTGTATATAATTTGAAAACAATAAGCACTTGCTTGCCATTGTCTTACTTTTAAAATGCGACGTGTAAAGGATTTTAGCTATTAGTTATGTTAATTCACAAAAACACGCTGAAAACGTGCATACTTTTGCCACAGTTTTGTAAACACTTTGCTTTCTTGTTTTGCATTTCCATTTTGTATTTCTTTTAATTTCCTTTAAAGAGAGAAAAATAATAAAAATAAAAGCTATTTCTTGTGAAAGGTCATAAATGCTGTAAATGTTTATAGAAGGAACGTAGCCTTTGGGGCTTTGGCATTATTCTGACGTAGAGTTGATTTAGTTTCCTGCTATTTTATTTAAAAACGAAGTTTTGCTGAAGCAGCTATAAATAGTTTTACATCGATATTTCCACTTTATGCACTTTGACATTCTAGAATGAACGGAGAATCTAGACTGTTAGCAAATATGTACGTGTTAATTTTAATAGGAGTATGTAATCCTAAACTGAAACCACTGATGCGACCTCAGCTACGCCATACTGTTTGTTACATACCTACATGTTAAAAATAAAATATTTATAAGTACCTACGGTACTGGATTAATTTTTTGGCACAAAAAAATAATCATTTATAATATCGGTTATGATAGAGGTATGGAGAAATCGGTTATGATTTGATAGAGGTATGGAGAAATATAGAAAAAAAACGCGTCGAAATGAATACCTTTTTTTGAAGTAGGATAAATACACTTCAATCTTAATAATAGCCGTAGAACTGTGAAATATCCACATCCCGTGTACGACATGGCACAAGTGTGTTATATAGTGAAAAGAAAACGCAAGTACGGCTAACATGTCGTACAACACTACTTTGAAATTGTGTACTACTATTAATAGTTCCAACTTGTAATCAATGCGAACAGTTAGTACAAGTGTTGTGATTTCCACATACGACACTACCAAATAGACAAATACAGAAGATCATTTTTAGGATTCCGTACCTCAAAAGGAAAAACGGAACCCTTATAAGATCACTTTGTTGTCCTTATGTCACCGGACCCCTACAAGCTCAATTTTATGTTAAGCGCCATCTGTGAGAATATAGCTTGCTACTACCGGTTGATGCTGTTCAACTATATTCTCATAGATGGCGCTACTGTGCCATCATGTTTTTATACGCCTGAGGAAGATACGGAAGCCTCAGTGCGCGAGTCCTCGCCACTTGGCCAGTTTTTTTTTAATGGTGGGCCTACCTCACCCTGATGGTAAGCGTTTACCATAGCCCTCAGATCATAGAAACAAGATGTGCCAAGGCGCTAACGAGCTTGATGCCTGATCTTGAGCAAATTGCTCATATTAAAAACGTACGCGCTGGCGACGAACCGAACACGATCGATGGTATAAAATACAGTGTTTTAGTTTAGTGCTAGTGTTGAGTGACGATTAACAGTGTTAGATTGACGGTGTGCGGAATGTTCAATGCGTGGGAGATCTTTTTATTCACAAGGAGCGCTTAATTATGCGCGTAATTGTGTCGAAAAATGTACTAAAAGTGGCATCAGTTGTTCCCGTACTAATTTGCTATGATGGCATATCTCCTTGTTTCTATGATCTGAGCCATAGCCTATGAAACGCTTGCAACACCAGAAGTATTTAATGCGCGTTGCCGACCCTTTAAAATGAAGATTCGCTGGTCCGACAGCTAAGGGGACAAGCAAATCCCCCGCTGTCAACACAGCGCATCCTCAGGAGTTCTAGCGATCAATACGAGCAATAAGCTGTATCTCGTAGCACGTACATAACATGGACAAACGTACCGTAAAGGCGGTTCTGTATTCTGTCCGATCGCATCCGATCATTATTTAACGGTCTGATGTGGAAATCTATAGATTCGTATCTGTGCCGGATTCGAGAGACTGAGAATCTACCTAGTGCACAAGCGCGTATCATAACGAGAACCTGTACTTATTTCTTCTATAGGCTTGATTTCGAAAAAGCAGTGATAGCCTAGTAGTTTAACCATGTGCCTCCCACGGTGAATGGTTCGAGTTCGATCCCGAGGCACGCACCGCTGACTTTTCAAAGTCATGTGCGTATTAGAAAAAATAATTATCACATGCTTTAACGGTGAAGGAAAACTTCGTGAGGAAACCGGCATGTCCTAGAACCAAAAATTCGAAGACATGTGACGTCCACCAACCCGCACTGGGCCCGCGTGGTGGACTACGGCCCACTCCCTCTCACAGAGGAGGCCTGTGTCCCAGCAGTGGGAACATTATAGGCCGATTATGCTATACTATGCTATGCTATGCTTGATTTCGTGCAGTTCAGGCATTGAATAAAAAATATTGCAACGCGTGCTTCAACTACTATTTAGAGTTGTGTCTGTTTGACCCTAACGGTAGTACGTCTTGTTCCAATTCGTGTGCTGTTCAACGTTGTTCTTCTGAACATTACAATTGTGTGGTATTATTGTTTACCCATTTTACGACTTTGAAAGGAAGTGTTCTGCTACCTTTATTACGTAATGTCTCTATTTCTCTAGAATACTAGGTCGACATATATTGTCATACATTGATCATTGTGGCTATCTGTGCCATCAATAGACCACACTTAAGTCTTTTAAATCAAGAGTCATGCCATCTTGCCTCCACGACCCAACTAATACAAGCCCGGTATTTTAAGGTTAGACAAGACCTTCGGGCTTTTGACTTCCCGTAACAATTACTGTCCTAGATATTCGTATGACAAGCGGGACTAACTGTTTAAGGGGACGTCCATTAATCACGTGATGTTTTTTTGACCCCCCCCTCCCCCCCTACCCAAGATCACGTGTATTTTTTTGGTACAAATTATCTTAATTTTTTTCAGAATAATAATATAATCTTTAAATACAGCAATTATTTTTTTAGGTTTAGAAATTGCACGTCCAACGAAAAAATAAATACACGTGATATCTCACTACACCCCCCCCCCATCCCCCTTGTGATATTTCGTGATTTTTTCCGAACCCCCTCTCCCCCCCCCTTTCGAGCCTCACTCGATTAATGGACGGCCCCTAACATGCTCTCCGAGGCACGAAAGGGTCTCGATGTGCAAAGAATGTTCACCCATCCGTAGACTGATCGTGGCAAGTTCAGCTTAACCTTGCAGATCGCTTGATCAAACAACAACATACTGCGACCACATAATAATACCAATGGCAATAATATCCTCTCTCACTTCCGTTTTGTACAATAATTAATTATAATAGGAAAATGCAATTTTGAATTTCAAATCGTAACTATCATTTTCCAAGGTTGAGGATTTAGCTTATCAGTCTTTTTGATTGCGTTATTACTATTACAGAATTTTATCGATTATTCGGGGACGCCCCTGGAGTTAGGCTGAAGCTACATTAGGCCGCGACGCCAACTGTGATATAAGCGATTAAAACAAATAACTTACCCCCTTACTTATGAAAACTTGTCACTTTTAATCACTGATTAAATATACAACTGTCCTTGTCATTTCTATGCCAATTAATAGAGATATCAAATGACTTAGAGCAATTTAAGTCAAATAACGCATAATCATCGTTTCGGGGCTAGTATTTACCTGCTACACTGCGTTATTTAGCGTGCACTGTAACCATACATGTCAATAATAAGTTACATAATTTGTTTTAATCGCTTATGTATCGCAGTTCGCGGCGCGGTCTAATGTAGCTTCAGCCTTCGCGTCATAACTCATAACTACTTATATGCCGCCCGTCCCGTTTTTATGTTCCCGCGGGGATTTAGTAACAGGCGGGGTCCCAGGGGGTCATGACCCCTCCCAAAATCGTACAAAAATGCGCCAAACACGGTAATTTACGGTATATCACGTCGGCATTAATCGGTATGACCCTCCCCAGAATAGACATACTGAAACATGAAACGAAAGTGTATCTAAGAAGATACACTTTCTTTTAAACACAAATAATTTTTCTTAGACACAAATACCGGTTTGAGATAGATAAAGGTGACAGTATTAAAACAAAAATATTGAAAAAAAAAAAAAAAACCTGACTGCCTAAAATTTAAATATGATATCCTAACAACCCGCCCTCACTCCCACAATGAAGACAAATCTAACGACACCTCATGACGTTGAAATCCATCAAACCGTTTAGGTTATAGACCGTGCCAAAAAAATTGACATACATACATAATTATACTCGAAAAACATTGGCCTCCTTCTGGGGAAGTCGAGTAATTATAAAAAAAAACAACCAAATTCCTGGCCTTTTCAAAAGTCGTCGCAAAATTCCACTTTGGCATAGCTGCCATTTTACCAAGCCTTGGCACTACATTGGCACCAAATTGCAGTCATAAATTAAAAGTTCTGCTTAATTAAATTTTATCTCCAGTTATTGCATTTTAATCTCAACTTTTTGCCTTGACTTGTCGTTAAATCCTAAATTACTAATAAATTTTAAGTTTTACCGGTACTTCGTATTCTTTAAATAATTACTTTTAAGGTAAGAAATAGTAAGAATAGGAAGGGCTATCAATAAGCGCTGAAGTATGAAAATGTGGTTCCTATACACCTTGAAATAAAGGTCTTAATTGTGAATCAATTATGATCAGTTGTTAGCCTTTCGTATACGAGGACCAATTTAACCAGTTTCCCTAAAGCGTCATACACGCTGTCCCGCGCCACGCGACGGGGCGCGACGCGGGAGCGCAAGTGTTTGCGACCACGCGAGTTTTTCATACAAACTTAGCTACTTGCATACAACGCTAAAAACCGCGGCCCCGTACGCTCGCGTGGCGTGAGGCAATGTGTATGACGCCTTATTAATTTAAGCAACTTTGCTTCATTGGTTTGCTCATTAAGTTAGTTCGAACAGCTGATATTTCAGAAGTCGTTTGGCTCCCTAGGTTGAGCATAATTCAAGGCTAAACCTTTGTGCCTCGTGGCGTGCCTCGGAGAAATAGGCTCGCCTCTTCTATTGAGTATTGATGACGTCATCGTTAGGCTATGGATGTAGTGCGATAAGATACAGTAATAGGCACCTCCTTTGGGGATAGCCTGGTTTGTCGCAGAGGTACTTTATGTGTCATATCTATTAGATATCAAACCGAATAAAATTGAGATTTTCCTGCTTTTTGAAAGCCATTAAATATGATGACGATGAGTAATAAATGTTGCATGTAATTCCAGCGATGCCAGCTAAATATAGCGTCAGATAAATTAGTTCCGTAGAGTGTCATAGATACAACTATTTCTGATTGTATGTGCAACGTATCAATGTTTTATTTATAAAGAAACGTCATACACTCACTCTGTGTGCATAATTATTATGTGAGTGTGCTTGGAAGAGCCGTTCGTGTAACTCGAAATCATTCAATCAATCCTACTAATATTATAAATGCGAAAGTTTGTGTGTGTATATGTGTGTGTGTGTATGTTTGTTACTTCTTCACGTTGAAACGGCTGGACGGATTTGGATGAAATTTGGCACACATAGATTATACTCTGGAATAACACATAGGCTACCTTTTATCCCGAAAAACGCGGGCGAAGCCGCGGGCGGAAGCTAGTCTTTCTAATAAACATATACCTACATACAGGCTGTTGATTTACTCATCTGCATCCGTTATGGGGGTGATTCTACCCGTCAAACTGAATAACTTTTAAAGAGACTCAACTCCAATTCCTTAAAAAAATAAAAAGCTTTCCATACATACCTACTAGCTACTTTTGTATAATTTTGCTCAATATTTGGTTGATTTTGTTCGACGAATGCTTGAGTCTTGAGTTAGATTCTGTAATACGACCTTAAATCATCACCCTATTGAACGTAATCGTAGAACGATCTATCTTTTACCTAAGTTAAGCTACGCTTACGGCTTACCTCGGTCGGATCGGGACTGAGACCCCTTCATGTCTGGAATCTATGCAATGCAGTAATTATTTACGGTGTAAACCGTTGTCAAGCTGACCCCAATATACTCAGCACAGGGCACGGATAATGACAACGCCACTGGTGCGAGCGAGCTGACTTTGCGGTCACAAACCCGCTCGCCGTAACAGTGACTAGTAATACCTCCAATATAGGACAGGCTTTTGTCCAGCACTAGATTTCAATAAGCAATCGATTCATATGATAATTACATTGGCGCTGATTCTGCTGGCTATCGACTAAACTAAGACTAAGACCACAGTGTATAAATAATATAGATAGACCTTACTACAATGGTTCATAGCCCCTACATTTGACAGGACTTGAGGAATGTCAAAATGGACATATCGAAAATGAAAGATCCCGGATTGGAATTACTGTATGTATGGCAGTTGCGGACCTCCTTACACCGCAACCGCATGAACCTGTGAAAACCCTCGCATTGAACGACTGTATAAGAAGTATTTATAATAGACGGTGCTAAGACTAACTACTACATAAATCTTGCTGTTCTTTAGTAACAACCAAAACGAGAAAGAGACTAAAGAAATTACGAGGTGTCAAACTACTTGCAATAGCAGCATATTTTTAAGGGCCGTCTAAATCTAATTTTAGTTCATTCCAATTTAACAGATTAAAATTTAAAAAAAATAATTGTCAAAAAAATAATTGTCAAAATTTTCTTATTCTAGGTTGTGCATGTTCTCCTGTCGATAAAAAACCTATGTTTCTGTAATTTTCGTTTTCCATGGCTCGCCCACATTCATACATTGTTGGGTCACATTAGAGTTGACTAGAATCTAGATCTAATCTCCGAACAAATTGTTCTATTGTCTACATGACACCTGGCCTAGATTGGGGGACGTGATGCGACAGAATTCTGCAGTAAATAGAGTTTAGCTAATCCCAGTCAAGGTGATTACTGGAATTTATTTAGGTCATCGATCTTATGATCTCGTAAAACCGATGGTGGTTGTGTAAAGTATTTTTGTATATTTTTGAAGATCTCAAATTGTAAAGGAAACACATTACTGGTTTCCGGCAAACATGGCGGATGTTTCAATCAAAATCTTAAACTTGATTGCGTTCCACACGCCAAGAAACTTTCGTGGGGTCCACCGTCCACCACATACTTTTTCACTCGTGTACTTGGAATATCCGTTTACGAAGGGCTATTAGTTGCTTTATTGAGTTCTTTTTTAAGTTAGAAATATTTTTTCCAAATAAACTTATGTTTTTTAAGGCCAGGCTGCATATAGCAATAAAGAATGATCGCTCTATATCTCTAAGCGTTTCTTGAAACCTAAATGAAGTAAACGTTTAGGGCTTCGTTTACTTCATTTTGGTTTCAGGAAACGGTCTACCTTATCATGACTAAAAACGATAAATTCTTGGCAATTTCTATACAATCTTGGAATTGCCGTATATTGCTCTGAATTACTCGGTGTTGCCGAGACGTCATGGTTAGCCACAATTGCTAGGAATTGCCGTGAACTGCGTAACTCAATTCCCCGTGTAAGCTCAACATAAACACAGCTTCTATATTCTTGTGGTTTTTTTTTGTTCGCAGGTTCTAGCGCACACATTACAAGGTCTTGGCCAGGATGAGGGTATGTACCAGCAGTACATACCGCTGGCACTCCACCTCGCTGACGAGTTTTTCCTCACACACCCCTCCAGAGATGTGCAGTTGCTCATCGCGTGCTGCATCGCTGATGTGCTCCGGGTTTACGCCCCGGAGGCGCCATATAAAGACCAGGAACAGGTGAGGTTTGGTTATTTTTGAGAAGAGGTTTTATTATGCAACTTCAGCAGCTTTTACTGTTTTATATCTATCTACATATATAAATTTAAAAAAAAAAGCTGTTCGTTGGTAAGCGCAACACTTGAGAACGGCTGGATCGATTCGGCATTTTTTTTTTAATGTTCGTAATATGTTCGTCCGTTTTTAGGGAAAGAAAAATTGGAAAAATATCCCGGAAAATTTGAAAATACGGGAAAAACTAAAAGAGCTCTTTTCTATGGAATTTTTCTATAAACATTTTATTGAAATTTGTAAAGGACAACGTCTGTCAGGTCAGCTAAAATTAAAATAAAATGACTATTGCTAAATGACCTATTGCTTTACTTAACTTTTTGGGGATCGAATATGACCAAAACATATTATTTCCATTATCTATACGTGTTTTATCACAGCAGCACCTATCATCAGAACATAGACAACTTAAAAAAAAAAACCGGCCAAGTGCGAGTCATACTCGCGCACCGAGGGTTCCGTACCGGCTTTGGACATATAAAGTGAAAAAACCGGACCGCATAACTAAGCTTGTTTGTGAAGGAATTTTGATGATTTTGAAAAAACTGCACTAGTTAGGAACATCGTTTTATTTTTGGTGCAATATTTGAGTCAATTCCTATCAACTCTAATTATTTCAGATTTTTCGTTCCGCAAACTTCGGAGATAAGGGGGGGGGGAATAATATTTTTTCCGTCATTTTTCATCATATGTCGAAAACTGTGAGACATAAAATAAAATGAAAATATATTTTGAAAAGTGCAGATTAAGCCCTTTCATATGATATGTCACTTGACCCAGTAACCCCACTTTGAAATTTTGAACCCCCACTCCGGCCCCTTTTGCAATGAAAATAAAAATATTTTTTATTTTTTTTCATTTGCAATAAAGTTGGACAAGCATTCTCTATAATTGTTCCAAATTTGAAGTCGATAGCATTAGTAGTTGCTGAAATAAGCAGGTGTGACAGACAGACAGACAGACAGACGAAGTCGCACCATAAGGGTTCCTTTTTTACCATTTTGGTACGGAACCCTAATTACCAATAGCCAGGCGTAATAACTACGAACTATCAGCGTATTATTACAGCAATATTTAATGCCATGGTATCTAAAATCAATACGTTGTACCACAGAGGAATTAATTTCCTCCGTGCGTTGTACATTGTAAATGGGGTGGCAACAATTTACTAGGGTACTTAAATGCTATTAATTACCACTCTACTTATAAACAATTGTTAAAGTTATTTAATTTACATAGCTCGTAGGGGGCAAGTTCACCGACAAGTTAACAGTCCGATAAATTGAAAACGGCTGTTTAACAAGACTTTTTTAAAGGCCAAAGTCATGTTAAACGGCTGTTTTCAATTTCTCGGACTGTTAACTTCTCGGTGAACTTGGCCCCTACGAGCTACGTAAATTAAATACGTAAGTCAATTATATCTATTCATTGGCATAAAAATTACAAGGATAGTTGTTTGTTTAATCAGTGGTTAAAAGTAAGGGGTTTTTATTAGTAAGGGGTTAGTGTATAAAGCAAGGTATGTGTACACATTTATTTCATCGTAAAATATCACAAAACATGACGTCGGCTTAGAATCCCTTGATATTTATGCATGTTCATGAATATGAACGCTGAACTCGGAAAACCTTTCAACACGACTAAAGGAAAAACTTTCCAAGTTTAATTGGATATCGCAAGGTAGTGCGTAAACTTTTATATGTACTTAACATGTTTCAAGACGTCTTAAGCGGGGAATAAGGACCGTAAGTTCTTTAAGAAGTAAATTAAGGCTGCGTCCAAGCGTCCTGTTTCAAATCACACATGCGTTGAAATGTCAGATCATAGAAAAAATGCCATCATAGCAAATTAGTACGCATACCACTGTCGCCACTTTTATAACAGTTTGCGACACAATTACAAGCGTTTCTTGTGAATATAAAGATCTCCCATACAAAAAAATCCGCACACCCTCAATCTAACACTGTTATTCGTCACTCATCACCAGCACTAAACTAAAACACTGTATTTATATCGTCGATCGCGTTCGGTCCGTCGCCAACCTGTACGTTTTAATTATGGCCAATGTGACCAAACTAAAGCGTCAAGCTCAATAGTGCCTTGGCACATCTTCCTTGTTTCTATGATCTGAGGTTGAAATGTAGGTGAATCAAAATGGTAACGGCAAATCTCGCATGACCGCAGCCTTTGTGCACGTCGTCGTCGGTATCAATTTTATGCACTCAAGTGGCTAATTTGACAATACGGATTTACGAAATATGTCAGTTGGAAAATGAAATGGCATGTGTGTGTCGTATTCATTATCACGATAAACTGCAATAGTCTTGCTGCTTTAATGGTCAGGCAAAAAATATGTTTTACAGTTTTTCATTAATTTATACTTTTAGCTTTCAGGACAATGCAACTCCTCTTTTTGTCGCTCCTTCACTCCATTCTCTACCCTTCAAGTCAATAAAATGAAGCATAAACACGTGCCTCGACACGTAACTTACGTCCTTCTTCCTCAACAGGTAAAGACAATATTCCTGTTCCTGATCAACCAGCTGCAAGGTCTCCGCGACCCGAAGGACCCGGCGTTCAAGCGGTACTTCTATCTGCTGGAGAACCTGGCCTACGTGAAGTCGTTCAACATGTGCTTCGAGTTAGAAGACTGTCAGGAGATCTTCTGCGCACTCTTCTCGCTAATGTTCAAAATTGTCAAGTAAGTACAGCCGTAGCCAAGTGCTTTTCTGTTAGCGTTTACGCCAAAAACTGCGGACAAAATGTATGGAAGTGACATTAGTGAGGTCACGTGACTTTTCCGTAGGTAATGTCACTGCCATACATTTTGTGCTTATCGTTTGGCGTGAACGCTAACAGAAAAGCTACTTGGCTATTTTAGAACTAACGGAAGTTAGTTCGTTAGAACGTTAGTTCTGTATAGGTATTTCTTTTAAACACATTACTTAACGGTATCCATTGGTATCCAACAGAAGGACTTATCACATTATCATTAATTGCACTTCAATTGTATCAATTAGTGTAGGCAATATTTATACTGCTATGTTTTGTAGATAATCTTAATAAGCGATGATAAGATTTTAAAATTAAATGGTAGCCGTATAAACGCGTCGCACGTTGCACTACAATCTAAATCCTGATGAAATTGCATTAAAAAGTAAAAAGAGTCAGCCTTCTATATCTATTTATTTTGTGACACTGTAGAGCCTACACTTCTTAACTGATTTCAAACGATCAGTGATTCCGCATTTGTCTTGATGCAGAAAGTAGCCTAGAGTATATGGCGTCATAGATGACGTTGGGACTTGGGACTAAATTATTTTTTTTTCTAGCTCGTATTACCTGTAGATATTAATTCCTTATTACTATGACTTTATCATCTACCCCTTTCCGCAGCACGGAACACTCAACAAAAGTGAAATCCTTCATGCTGGACGTGCTCTGTCCCCTCATCACGGAGTCGGACGTGGTCTCCAACGAGCTGCTGAACGTGATCCTCATGAACCTGGTGGAGCCCAACAAGCGCGAGCACAAGCATGCGTACGCGCTCGCCAAGGAGCTGATCGTCAAGACCAGCGAGACGCTAGAGCCGTACATACAGGCGGTGAGTTAACATAGTATTTGTATCACGGAGTCGGACGTGGTCACGGAGTCGGATGTGGTCTCCAACGAGCTGCTGAACGTGATCCTCATGAACCTGGCGGAGCCCAACAAACGCGAGCACAAGCATGCGTAGCGCTCGCCAAGGAGCTGATCGTGAAGACCTGCGAGACGCTAGAGCCGCATACAGGCGGTGAGTTAACATAGTAGGTATTTGTTTAGTCACGGAGTCGGACGAGCTCCAACGAGCTGCTGAACGTGATCTTCATCAACCTGGTGGCAGGCGCGGTCGCAGCCGAAGACTTGGGGGGGGGGTCATACCGCAGCCGAAGTCTTTGGGGGGGTCATACCGATTAATGCCGACATGCTATACCGTGAATTACCGTGTTTCGCACAATTTTGTAAGATTTGGGGGGTGGGGGGGTCATGACACCCATGACTCCTCCCCCCTCGAACCGCGCATGCCTGGTGTTTGTTCCGGATCTGGAGTATTTGCGTATGTGAAATTTGTGTTTGTAAACGCACCCACGACACAGGAGAAATCGTAGTGTAGAGCAACGTTGTAAAAAAATAAATAAGAAGAGGAAAAGGTTTCCAAAAATTTTAGCCTTGTTGCTTACATAAATGGCGGAGAGGGGCGCGCACGTGGCCCGAACATTGGGCGGTGCCGTCCCTGAAGTAACGAGCCCGTGTCACTTCGCTTATTTATGTCCGCACCACTCGTCACGATTTACCCCCAGTTTCCGAAACAAAAATTATCGAAAGATTTACGTCAACAGTCTGTTAACTTCAAATTAAACGTGTTTTGGGTTGTTGAAAGAAATATGTGACAGTCTGTCAAACGTTTGTACATTCAACTGTCAACCTTCAATTAGCTCTAAATCAAAGTAATTTTGGGTTTCCGGTAAGCTTTTTCGTATGTTAACAAACTGTCAACATGCGTAAAGTTAATTGTTGAATATTGACCAATTAACTGCATGTTACTTGTCATAGTTTTATTAAAAATGCAAAATCTATGTGAATAACAGTTCACAGGTGTAGGAGAAAACTAAAGGTAATGCAATTTAAGATAAAATACGATATTATATACAATTTTATGCCGATTACCAAAATACATTTTGAACTTACCGCCTTTACATACCCCGTTCCTCTTGACAACATATCTTGTCAAAATTGACGTTTGACGTATTCTGTCAGACGAAAGAGACAACGCTATGCATTAGACAGAATAAGAAAGACCTCTAAGTTGAATGAATGAATGAATTTTGTCGGGGTGGCGAGACGAATAAATAAATCATCGTAATAATAGGTCTTTACCTATGAAATTGCCGTTTTGTATGAAAAAATTTAAACTATTTTTTTTCATGTATTTTTTATTTGTATTAATCGAAGTAATCACCCATGCAATCAATGCATCTTTGCCAATGCAGTGGCAGTTTATTGATGCCCTTCTTAAGGAAATCAGCTGGACGGGAGGCAACAAAAGCTTCAAAGGCATTTTGTACTGCCTCTCGGGTATTGAATTTTTTTCCCGCCAAGAAGTTATCCAAATTCTGGAAAAAGTAGTAGTCTGTAGGCGCAAGGTCTGGTGAGTAGGGCGGATGACGGAGAGCTTCCAACCCCAGTTCTTGCAACTTGGAGACCGTCTGCTGTGCAGTATCAGGTCGCGCGTTGTCGTGCAGGAGCAGTGGAGACGAGCGATTGACCAATGCTGGTTGGAGATGTGCCAGCTTCTTCATCATTGTGTTCAGTTCTTCACAGTACACATCTGCAGTAATGCTCACCCCGTTTGGTAAGAAGCTGTGATGAATCACACCGGCGCTAGACCACCAAACAGTGACCATCACTTTTCTAGGGGTAAGTTTTCGTTTAGGGCATTGTTTAGGTGCTGAAGCAGGATCCAACCAACTTGCTGAGCGCTTGCGGTTATCAAACAGAATCCATTTCTCTTCGCAGGTAACAATGTGGTTCAAAATTCCTTCATTTGTGTGTCTGTTGAGCAGTGCAAGGCACGTCTCGACGCGTACTTCGCGCTGGCGATCATTGAGTTCGTGGGGCACCCATTTGTCAAGCTTTTTTACCTTGCCAATTTGACGCAAATGGACCAATATTGTTTTGACGCTAACGTCGAAAGCTGCTGCTAATTCAGCCGTAGATTGTGTATCATCAGCTTCCACAATCACCTTTAATTCGTCATTGTCAACCAAAGTCTTCGGACGACCGCGAGGTTCATTTTTCAGGTCGAAATTTCCAGAACGGAAGCGAGCAAACCAATAACAGGTGGTGCGTTGGTTTGTAGTGTTAGCTCCGTAAACGTCGTTGATGTTGCGTGCCGCTTGTGCGCGTTGCTGCCACGACGGTACTCGTATTCCATAATTACTCGAATTTTTAACGTATCCATGATGACGAAAAAGATTGAAATGCGATGAAAATGTAACACTAATCAATAAACAAATGACTACTTTTGGAAAAAAAAAACCATGTTTTTAAAATAAAATTAATTTGAAATTAGAATTCTTAGCCAAACAAAAATTATTTTGATTTGAAATGGCCAGTACTGCAGAACGGCAATTTCATAGGTAAAGACCTAATATTTGTCAATCAGATAATTTGGAGAAAAATTGCTTTTCGGAAACCCAATAATTGTAACAGACTGTTGACTGACTGTTAATTGTGACAGTGTGTTAGCCAGTTTGGCATGTGACACGCCTTTTCAGAAACCGGCGGTTAGTCACTTTTCGGAAGCTTGATGCCGCATCCGAACGCTCCTATCTGCATACATACAAACGCCAATCACGGCGATCGAGGCGCTTTTTGGAAGTGCGATGCAGCGACATGGGCGTAGCCAGCCATGGGCTCAGGGTGGGGCAGCATTCTAAAATAATATGTAACTAGCAAACTATAACCACGGTCTTAGCCTAGTAATTTTTTTTTTTGTGTCGAATGTCGATTGTGAACTTTCTTACGGATAAGTATTGTAGTTAGTTACTAGATCATTTATTTTTTTAGATTGGTTAGGTACCTTACAGGTCAGGGCCAGGGTGGGGCAAGCGCCCCACTCTGCCCCACCGTGGCTACGCCCATGTGCAGCGACTGCACGCTATACTCCACATTTTGATAAACCAATCGAACGCAGAAAGTTGCCAAAACGCGATGCATGCAGCATTGATGCATCCGTAAAATCGCCGCTCGCTGATGCTAAAAGTAGGTTCGTGTACTTTAAAAACGCGCTACAGATTTTCGTCCTCTGAAACCCAAACGTGTATGATGGAAGTATGATTGTTTTTGTTAATTTGAAGTTAAACGAAAACGGTTGTCCCATACAAATGCAGCACGTTTACTGTACATCACGTATTGCTTAGGTACGCACGCTTGCACTAATTGGTTCTCTCTTTTCTAAGGCGTCTTAATGTGTAGGAGGTAATTGATGTAGGGGTCTGTACATGTAGCCTGTAAGTGGTTTGCATCTTTTTTAATTATAAGTTTATGTATCAACCCTCGCTGTGTGGTGTGTTCTAGGCTTTGGAAAATATATTTTTTATTATGATGTTATTGCATGTGGGTATTACAACCTCAGATCATAGAAACAATAGGTATAGTTAGGTGATATCGTTGATTACATAACATTACGGTTGTATTTCCCAAATGAGTAGTTATTAGGGGTTAAAACCCACATGTTGTTATGTTTTAAAAGTACATACCTACTATTAATAAATATAATTATATATCCCTAAGCTCATTCCAAATTAGGTTAAATCCAAATTCCTCTAACGTATTTTGATGATAGGTATGTTAATCAAATCTTTTCCTTAATTATTTATTTTTAATATTGCTACTTGTTCGCGTGTAATACCAAATTTTCTCTTCTTTCACAGTTCTTCAACCACGTACTAATTCTCGGCAAAGAAGAGAAGAATCTTCTCATATACTCTAAAGTGTACGAGCTTATCTACGAGTTATACCAATGCTGTCCCTCCATCCTACTCTCAGTACTACCGCAGCTAGAGTGCAAACTGAAGTCCGCCCAGTTCCCCGAGCGGCTCAGCGGCGTCGCACTACTTGCTAGAATGTTCTCCGAACCGGGCTCAGAACTAGCCAAACAGTACCCTGCACTATGGCGGGCTTTCCTAGGCAGATTCAACGACATCTCAGTACCAATCAGAATCAAATGCGTGCAATACTGCATGCACTTCCTAGTACACCACCCAGACTTGAGGAAAGATATTACAGAAACTTTGAAATTGAGGCAACACGATGCCCATGAACAGGTCCGCTATGAAGTGGTGATGGCAATCATAGCGACGGCCCAGAGAGACTTCCAAGCCGTCGCCGAGTCCGAAGACCTCTTAATCTTCGTCCGCGAAAGAACGCTCGACAAGAAATTCAAAATTCGAAAAGAGGCAATGTCCGGTCTAGCCCTAATCTACAAAAAGTTTCTAACAGAGGAGAGCGTACCCCCAGCCACAGAGAAAGCAGTCCAATGGATCAAAGATAAAATCCTTCATGGTTACTACATGACAGCTTTAGAAGACAGATTGCTAGTCGAGCGACTTCTAAACACATCCCTCGTACCATACACATTGCCAGCCCCGATTCGTATGAAAAAACTATATTACCTAATGTCCAACGTCGACGACAACGCGACGAAAGCGTTCATAGAACTTCAGAAAAACCAATTAGTTGTGCGTCGTTCAGTCGCCGAATGGATCGAACTTCACCGAAGACCTCCCACGCCCGCCGTACAGAAGGAAATGATTGCTAAAGTTCTACACATCAGTTCGAAGTTCTTGCCGGAGTCTGTGAAGGCGCAGGAGTTCTTGAACAAGTTCTCCCATCATATGAAACAGGCGCCGGAGCTGTTGCAAGGAATGGAGACCATTTTGAATCCCAACGTGACCTGCGAAGTCTGTGTTCGTACTACTGTGAGTATGAATGTTATTAGCATTATGTTGAGTAATGTAATTAGCACTAAGCTGGTTGGAGTATTATCTGACAGGCGACCTAGTGTACTGTTAACCCACTAACCTATAAGCTACAGGTCAATTGTGATTCTTAATGATTCGCTTAGTATTGATATTACCAATGGGGTTGTAAAATAATACCCAAAAAAATGGATGTCTTTTTCTACCATGACGTCTTTTACTTGAAATAAAACTAGCATAATTATGATATCTGCCAAATAATTTTCTTCCAACTATGCAGTAATGTTATCATTAATCACTACAAAACTGATCACAAAGGACGTCATTTCTGCTTAGAACGAAAACAGTGCAGTAATGTTATATGAAATCTCATTATTGCACTGTTTTTACATTAATGCACTGTTTTGTTATTAGGAACAGGTCTAGGTTTTGGAACGGTCAACTAACTTCAACTAACGGACAAACTGACTGACAACTATTGACTATTGACT
Organism: Thalpophila matura; assembly: GCA_948465475.1. Lineage (NCBI taxonomy): Eukaryota > Metazoa > Arthropoda > Insecta > Lepidoptera > Noctuidae > Thalpophila > Thalpophila matura. Next base: position 5,270,124 of record OX419198.1, on the reverse strand, counting down.
ATCGACTATCGAATTTGACTTCGACTTCGACTTCGACTTTGATTTTGACTTTGAAAATAATCGACTGATTAAAACCGACTTGGTGAAAAAACCTTTGTTTTTATTAACTTGTGTTCTTATTTTGAGTAGGTATATTTTATCACGGTAGGTAGGTAGTTGAAAGAAAAGTAAATTACGCACCGAGCGCAAAGTGAGTAATTAACGCACGAGTGCTAAATTGGTGCCCGAGCGTTTGCGCGAGGGCACTTAATTAGCACGAGTGCATTATTCACTCACTTCAGCAAGGTGCGTAATCTACTTTTCTTTCAACTAATAACTCACTTTGCGCTCGGTGCTACAATCTACTATTAAATCTCATCTCATTACAAGAACTCATCCAGAGATGGTGAAATCGCTCGTTAACCTTTCGTATGCCGCAATTCCAGACACAATAAAAATTTAATTGTGCTCGCGTGGATCTACAGGCATATAATAGCCCAAACATGTGCACAATGACGTGATAACATGACGTCATATTATAATCCCACTAATAATAATATTATTAGTCCTACTTAATATTATAAATGCGAATGTTTGTGTGTGTGTGTGTGTATGTTTGTTACTTCACGCTGAAACAGCTGGACGGATTTGGATGACATTTGGCAAAGAGGTAGCCTGGGACCTGGAAAAACACATAGGCTACTTTTCATCTATTTTCCGCAGACGAAGTCGCGGGGAACAGCTAGTAAATACTAATTTGTTGCCTCACCTTCCAGTCAAGCGTGTTAAAGAAGCTCGGTCAGCCGGTGATGACGAACCTGTACTACAACACGGTGAAGATGCTGTTGGAGCGCGTCAGCTCGGTGATGATCGACCGCGACTCGCTCATCATACTGGTCGGCTATGTCGAGGAGACTGTGAAGGGAACTGATGGTTCTATGGCGGAGGAGTGTGGTATGTTCTGTGGTATATTACTCGAGAGAGCATGTAACAGGGGACGAGCCTATTGCTATTAACCGGGCACAAATAAAATCAAGACCCCAATAAATAACCCTTATTTTTTCTTCATTATAAAAACGAAGATTTGCCCAGATTTTGAGAAATCTGGGTTTATACATACAGGGTAAAATTAAAACCAGTGCGGGTATTTTAGGAGGTGAAAGTACCGACACTGAAATATGAAAAAAAAAAAAAATCTGCTGTTCCCTACAAAAATGCACTACAACACGATCAAAATGTATGGAACAGCTGATTTTTTTTTTCATATTTCAGTGTCGGTCCCATAATAAAAGTTGATCATATTCATGAGTACTTTCACCTCCTAAAATATCCGCACTGGTTTTAATTTTACCCTGTATAGAGTATGTAGGTAATCTAGCATTCTGAATGTTTTCGCTAAAATGTGTCTTTCTCTATGCCAGTTTCAATGAAATGTGTCTCTAGCAAGTTTTCGATTAAGTGTGTGTAATTTTTTTTTTTTTTTCAATAGCTGTATCTTGAATAAACCCTCTGTATTCAGCAAGAATTGCCAGCTTTGTGTTTTATACATACAAAAAAGATATAACTATACATTATTCCCCTCAGGTATCGATGAGAAGAAAGCCGCGGAGCGCGGTCTCAAGCTACTAGTGATGTTAGCGTTCGTGTTCCCCTCGCACTTCTTACACGAGGACATCCTCAACCGGCTGACGTCACTGCTGGAGCTGGACGACGAGTCCGTCGCGCCGCACATACTCGCCGCGCTCACCTTCCTAGGCAAATACCGGCCGCTCAGTGAGTATATGTAGTATAATATATGCTTGCCATTATAATTTGTAGAAATTGTTGACTCGCCAATGCACCACCGCTCAGGCCGACAGTCTGACAACGACTAACCGCCCCTCCATTTTTATTTGGTCTCTCGCAGTTGGCTTCTAACAAGAAGCCAACTGTTGCCATTACTGCTTAACCGGCACAGAGGAGTTAGAGTTTTCCTCCGTGTTAACCGGACTTCTAGTAGGCCTTACAAGATGCCTCCAGACAGGCAGGTAGACCGCCCCTCCACTCGGACCGGTGCTTATAACTTATAACCGAGCGCCGTGTACGCTCGAGGCAACGTCACGATCCTGTTATCAGTCAGAAAAAACAAAAATCAGTAAATACGCGATGTCATCCGTTTAAACTTGTTTTATTCAAGAAAATATATTAATTTCAGGTGAAGCGTGCCCAGCTCTATTCCCGCGGCTGATTACGCTTTGTAAAGCGTACGCCGAGGTGGGCACACCGAAACAAGCCAAGAATGCCGTCAGGTGAGCCATCTAAAGCTTGCTTAACTTAGTGACCTAAAATCTGTGGTAAAATATTTAAAAATGAAAAAGTAGGTAGGTACCACAGGCAGATCAAAGAAACCAATAACTATAAAAGAAACTATTACCGAATAAAAAAAAATGTATTGTTCCCCAGATGTCTATTCGTGAACGTGCCGGAACAAAGGACGCAGATCTTCACGGAGATCCTGGACACGCTGAAGGCGACGCTGTCGCCGCACTCGGAGCACTACCGCACGGCCATCGTGACGCTCGGACACATAGCGCACAACCTGCCCGACACCTTCCCCGTGCACATCAAGAACATCGTCTCTAGGAAGGTAGGTCTGCTTTGTAGGCCGCACTCCCAGCACTACCGCACGGCCATCGTGACGCTCGGACACATAGCGCACAACCTGCCCGACACCTTCCCCGTGCACATCAAGAACATCGTCTCTAGGAAGGTAGGTCTGCTTTGTAGGCCGCACTCCCAGCACTACCGCACGGCCATCGTGACGCTCGGACACATAGCGCACAACCTGCCCGACACCTTCCCCGTGCACATCAAGAACATCGTCTCTCGGAAGGTACGTCTGCTTTGTAGGCTTGAAAATGGCGTCGCCTCTAATCACTTCTCGCTCGCACCCTATCGCTCTCTAACTATACTCTAAAGTGCGAGCGAGAGGTGAGTAGAGGCGACGCCATTTTCAATCCCATTCTTCATCTACGCAGATTGTACATAACACATAAATAGTGGGGCCAGTACTACGCCGTATACTTTACCAAAGACTTAGTACTGGGAGTTTTCTATCATGTTTAAATGCACGAATGTATACGGCATGTATACGCGATGTGTTCGACTACGCTATTAGGACATTGACCGCAGAGCCAGTTATTCGTATCACTATGACCGAGAATAATTATATTTAGGCTGTCAGTCTACTATTGCATTAGGTGTTTGTAGTTGAGGTTGATGTTTAGGAAAACCTTATGTACCGTAAACCCTGTCTTAGTATGAATTCCGAGAAACACCTTCAATATTTGTCTACTAAAAACAAATTACAAGCACATACTGCCTACTGGTATTTACTGGAATTTTCCAAGAAATAGGCTCTATAATAAAATACCTAATTCCATTGTTCCAGATCGTAAAAGAGCTATTAGTCCGCGAAGGCGGTGCCAGTTCCTCAGTGCCCGACGAACCCTGGTGTTCTGAAGATCAGCTACCGGAAGAGACGCGCTGTAAGCTGGAGGGGTTGAAATGTATGGCGCGCTGGCTACTGGGCCTCAAGAGGGACGAACTGTCCGCTCAGAAGACGTTCAGGATGCTGAACGCGTTTATAGTACACAAGGGAGACTTGCTACAGGTGAATACTAAGCCGTAGTGTTTAAGTTTATTACTATACATGTTTCAACTGCCAAATAATGATAGGTTTTAAACTTTCGCGAATTAAGTTATAAACTTCTTTTTAGAGTTCCGTATCTTAAAAGGAAAAACGGAATCCTTATAGGATCACTTTGTTGTCCGTCTGTCACGGGACCATAAGTGGAGCCATCTTGCTCATAGATGGCGCCACTAGAATCTATTACATCGCACTTGTCTATTATATTAAAACAATATTTCTCTATTTTAGCAAAACCGCCTATCAAAAGCCGAGATGGCTCACCTCCGACTGGCCGCCGGCGCGGCTATGCTCAAGATCTGCGAACAGAAGGGCGTCGGAGATCAGTTCACGAGCGAACAGTTCTATAACCTGTCACATCTGATGATTGTGAGTATTTCTACCATGTATACTGATCCCCTCACTTATAGACGATGATAAAATTAAAAAGCGCTTATATCAATTGTCATTTCTACTTATCGTCATACATATGACAAGGATAGTTGTATATTTAATCAGTGGTTAAAGTTAAGGGGCGTCTTTAAGTAAGGGTCTCAGGTTAAATGAGGGACATATTGAAGAAGGGTTGGTATTCGATACTATTTCGATTAACTGCGGGACCAATATTAAAGACTCGAAAAAAAAAATCAACTGTTCCACGACGAAAATATTCATAAATTACTCGATAAAATATATTGGATACTGAATAATCGAATACAGCTCTCCTTCAATGTTCCTCGTTTAACCTGACACCCAGTATTATGTACACTCTTGATAAAATACATAGTTATGCATCCTACACTTACAAGCTTAGAAACGTATCGATTATGAGACTGAAGTTTTAACATGTTTTGTGATTTCAGGATGAAGTACCTAAAGTCAGAGAAATTTTTGCTACAAAACTACACAAGGGATTGTCAAAGGTATAATCATCATTACATATTACAAAATTAACGCCGCCGCGCTGAGCTCATGTTTGTTAGGACTAATCTTAGAAATTACTGTATGGATTGTCATAAAGTTCTCACTAATAGAAAGAGGGATTATCTAAAAGCGCTGTTCCCAAAATGTTCATAAATGATGGCCAATTTATGAACATTTTAGGAACAGCGCTAGCCGCGAGCATGCTCGTTACTTCCACCGCTTCTGCGGCTTGTACGTTAACACGCGCATATCCTACTAATATCCTACTCCCTACTATTATTATAAATGTGAAAGTTTGTGAGGATGGATGTATGGATGTTTGTTACTCTTTCACGCAAAAACTACTGAACGGACTTTGATGAAACTTTACAGTAATATAGCTTATACATCAGAATAACACAGACTACTTTTTATCCCAAAAATGCGGGCGAAGCCGCGGGCGGAAGCTAGTTATACCATATGCTGACAGAAACTGCTACAATATGGCGGTTAAAATTTATAACAGATTACCCGCAAATATTAGGAAAACCAGCAACTCAGAATTTAGTAAAACTTTATATAAATGGCTATGCGACAGATGTTTTTATTCAATTAACGATTATTTAAATAATAAATCCTTGTGATATAAATGTACCTAATCTGAAATATATTTCCTATGGACATCATTTTAATTTTTACTATGCATGTAATTTAAATATTTGAACGACTTGGTAAGTCGAATATAGTGAGACCATAATATAATTTTACCATGTCATATGTAATGTACCTATATTCTAGCAAATAAATCATTTATTCATTCATATGTTTGAAATTTCACGGTCGCGAGTTGACGTGAACAAGCGCTAAGAGAGGCTGACTGTTCGCAGGGCATCCCAAACAAGTGCCTGCCGCTGGACTTCATGGGCATGTACGCGCTGGCGGGCCGCGAGCCCGACAAGCGCGTGCGCGGCGTGATCCGCCAGTACATGCTGGCCGATGTCGTGCGTCGCCGCGAGTACGTGCGCAACATCACCGTGGGCACCAAAGGTAAACACATATGTGAGTATCGAGCGCCACTAAAGCCGCGTCTCCTGCGACCTGTTTTCGTGTTCGACGAACATCGAACAGTGTGGCGGTAAACATATTACGTGAGTACTGAGCGTCACTAACTGCTTACACCAAATATACTACCGCCAACAACTAAATGATCATTGTTTCCACACAAAAAATTGCTAATATTATTTTGTATGTCATCTCATAAAACGTCGTGATTTTTTGCTGTTGATTGTACTTTACTTACACTTTGTGGTGGCAGGACATTAATTTATCATTCGTCGATTGTTGACCAGACATAACTGTCACTCTTATATTAAAAGTTTTCTTTATCCTATACTAGCACTTCGCCCCCGACATCGTCCGCGTGTCCCACAGGAACTGTGCATTTTTTCGGGATAAAAAGTAGCCTATGTTACTCAGTGATAATGTAGCTTTCTATTAGAGAAAGAATTTTTAAAATCGGTCCAGTAGTTTCGGAGCCTATTATATTTTTTGTTTGTTTGTTATACAAACAAACAAAAAAATCTTTCCTCTTAATTATATTAGTATAGATACTCAAGTCTTGGTTATGTTATATTTAAATAACTTATAACGGATTACATCGCGTATATTGATTTTTGTTTTACTGACGTTTCGAGCACTTTGCAGCGTTCGTGGTCGCGAGATAATCAATCATCCTGTCGAGTCTATTATAAAGTGTAGTGATCACGAAAACTTAAGACATTGGTTATGTTATTTTAAGCCCTTCAACTTAAGAGCGCTCTCGCATTTTTATCGCGAGTTTGTCATATTAAAATTAATATCATTTTGTAGTTCGCTATCAGATTACTACTCTTAAGACTTAACTGGCGTTTTAGTATTCGGTCATACTTCTTGTCTATTTGTCACTACAGTCTTTTCGGATAGAACTTGCGGACTTTGTGAACAATCCACCAAATTGGCATTATCTATGGCTAAATTTATTTACTTGTGATGGTAAAGGTTAACAAATATGAATAATGAGGTTATGAAATATAGTTTACATACATAATTGTAGCAAATTGAATAGTCAATTTTTTTATTAAAGTCAAAGTCAAAAGTCAAAGTCAAAAACATTTATATCAATTAGACCATTTACAGGCACTTTTGAAATGTCAAACAATATTACAATAGTTGTCAGTCGGTTTGTCCGTTAGTTGAAGCTAGTTGTCCGTTCCAAAACGTAGATTCCTATGGAGAAGAACGGACAAGAAACTCCATGGTTACTCTTTTTCAATAAATTCTGTTACAATTTCTTTGATTACAGTGATGCCCTAGTATGTGAGAACTATGTTTAGTAAGGTACAAAATAATAATAATATCAACTAGACAAGTGAAAAAAAAATTGTTTAGGCAGTCAAGAGATGACCAGCACCAACTGACAGCGCCCGTTCACGGACATGACGTGCGCATCAGCACCGTTCAACTCAACCATTTTGGAGGGAATCGAACGATCCAATACACACGCCACCGTCAGCGGTACCTTTAAGCGAGCATGACATGCTCTCAACTGCCATACTATAGATAAGCTTAAAACTTAAATAGCTAGGTACATGGCACTCACATTCACAATACACAAAGAAAGTTACTCAAATTACAAAACTAACGTTATTCATATGCGTACAACAAAACCAAACTTACTATTGGAAATTATTATATTAATTCATGTCAATTTCTGAACAGATTACCTGTAAATGTCAGAAAAATAAAGTAATTTACAAAGTCATGAAGAAGAGGGTAGATAACTCCGATTACATGAGTCTAAGTGGTTGTGGAGCAGGACTAGCATTAAGCCAAGCATTCTTATCAGCAATATAATCTTCTAATTTGTAATATGCTTGCCTACATAGTGTGCGTTTTATACAGTTTTTGAATTTATTCTCATTTAATTGAAGAACCTTGAGAGGTAGTTTATTATAAAATTTTACGCAGTACCCCATAAAAGATGTATGTACTTTGGATAATCTGTAGCGTGGTTGGACTAGTTTGTTTCCATCTCGAGTACTGTAATGATGTCTTTCGCATCTTTTACCAAATAGATGTAGATTTTTCCTAACATACATAATGTTTTCATATATGTACTGACAAGGCACCGTCATGATATTAATTTCTTTGAACAGTTCCCTAAGAGATTCGCGACTGCGAAGATTATAAATGGCTCTATTCGAATCAGTACAGCCGTGTCAGTGTCACCAACATGTTTAATGAATGGTTCCGATGTTTGTCCAGGATTATCCAGGATACTGTCTATATTTTTTTTATTATCCACTTTTAAAACACAGACAACACATTTTAATAATTATTCTACCCCGATTTGCACCAAACCTGCCAGCAAAACCTTTAGTTCGGCCATTTTGACGGTTTCATTTTCAGCCGACATAACTCTTTACTTGTGCCCATATTAATTCAATAGAGTTTAGTTCGCAATGATAAGAAGGTAGGCGCGCAAAACTGTCATCCCTTTCGCCTTTGCCATTTCATCGACAATTCGACATAAATTTAAAGTAAGAGAATTTGAAAAAAATAATAATGAATAATTGAATAAATTTATTTCTTCATAAATCACTGATTTTCAAAAACAAATAGAGTGATGAAGAAAAAAACTTAAAAATGTCAATTTGACGTCTAACTGAATGAATTAGGTATTTGACTGATTTTGGGAAATGGTTTATATTAATCTTCATTATATTATAAGCACACTACATTGATATTTCAGGGAGATCTACTGTATTTATCAATAAAAATCAGTGATAAAGTATAAATTTCCAAAACCGCTCCAAAAACGCTGTTTCTGCGGAAGTGACGTAACACGCTAGTAAACGAGCTTTGTCAACAAGACAGACGGTGCAGCTGAAATTAATTTCATCAATAAATCATTTTTATTGGCTATAATGGCGTATATAAATGGTGTGTAGTTCCACAATGTACAAATACGTCTTTAAGCAGTCCATCATGATTCATGACACAAAAGAATTTATAGGTAATGTTTCTAAGTTTTTATCAACATAACCTAAAATGAGATTTCACAAAACTTCTGAATGATTATACAAAAGATTTGTAAATAAATATGTGGCAGGTAGGTACTTACACTGCTGTTTTTACATTTTTAAGTTCCGCAGCATAATAATCAGCGTTAGGTATTCTTAAAGAAAAGTGCAACCATAAATGCGTCTATCTTAGGTAGGTTGTATCAGCTTGCACAAAATTTGACTCCATTTTGAGATTCGATATGAATATTTATGCCACTAGATAGAAGATTTCTATGAAAACAGCTTCAGAAATAGCTCTAAGATCAAATATAGCACCCAGAAAACATAAAACGCAAACTACAACTTGTCAAAGCCGTGCTTACTCCAGTGTTGCCAAGCTAGATTTTCATTTTACCTCAATGCCTGATTAATTTTACTCTAAAATCATAACTATTTATACAAAAATACCTAGCTAAAGTTTTGGTTTTAGATATACAATAAAACAAGTTCTTTCTTAATCAATGGTCATGTTTCACAATAAAAATATGCTGAATTTGTTTAACTCAAATTCAATTCAAATACTTAGGTACCTACATGTATTGCTTACCAAAAAGCCCATAAACTATAGTAATCATAACAACAATACGAAATCTAACCTTAAAATTTTGGAAATGACTCTGCGACCGCCGCCGCCGCCGTGACCTGAATTTGCAGCCGGCACTGGTTGCTAAATTGGCAGCCGGCGCTGACTTTTGAAAAAAGCGGGAAAGGGAGTTGGCAATATGTCATAATTAAAAAAACATTTCATGTTTCATTTGAGTAACATACCTAATTAGGGTCCAAGAGCGAGCGAAGCGAGCTCGGGAACTTGGACACCCCGACACGGACAGGTTAGGTTCGAAGGGGTTGACGGGGGCTTCAGAGAGCGAGCGAACGAAGCCCCCGTCAACCCCTTCGTGTTATGTTACTTTTAACCTTGCAGATAGAAATAGGAGCTCCGCGTACCGGGGCTCCGTCGACCACCTCCATCCCCCTTGTAAGTCCAAAAAAGTTGTATTTTGTTTTACATTAACACTGTTATTTAAAAGTCAGTCTAAGGTATTTAATTCAACTTAAAACACGGCAACATTAATCTGCTGCTACGGTAGTTTGCAATTATTTTCGTCTGGTATCACTGCTACTTCAAGGCTACTCCGGTTCCTAACGGCATTATTTTTGGGAGCCTAGTCGGCGCCGGCTGCGGAGGCGCTCCCTAAAATTTTACCCTCAAATTTACCCTAAAGAATTCTTTACCCTAAAAATAAGTTGGCAACACTGGCTTACTAGCGTGTGACGTCAACAGAGTGCGACAGGCCGTTCTTGTGACAGCTACAATAACAAAAAATATTGCATTTTATTTTCGTGTAATTTGCAAAAAATATACATATTTTAGTTAAAAATCAAGTGAAATAAGTTTATTTACGCTATGAACTGATAGGATGACCACAATCTGTAGCATATTTTCAATGTTGTCAAGAACCGAATTCAAAATGAATTCTTATTTTTATATCTAGTTTTGATTTATTATTTTACTATTAATTACAGTTGAAGATAAAGAAAAAGTGAACAGAATGTAAAATAAACCGTGTTTGATCGTTGATGGTGATGGTTATTAGAGAAATATTGACTAAAGTGTTTGTTTACATTGTCCGCAAGTTCTATCCGAAAAGACTGTACATACATGTATGACTTGTGTTCCTTTGCTTGCAGTGGAGCAGGCGGTGTGCCAGCTGCCGCACATCCTGCCGGACTACATGCTGGTGTTCGCCGTGCCCATACTGACGCACGACCCCGCCTTCACCGCATACGACAACGTCGCGCAACTCAAGGTATGACAACTGTTTAAATATTTAGATCTTATTACAAATAATCGAATGTCACGGAGTCTCATAACGAGAAAAGAACATGTCATTATCATCCGCCTAGCTTTTTCCTAAACTAGATTGGGGTCGGCTTCCAGTCTATCAATATTTTACGTGGAGCGACTGCTATCTGACCTCCCCAACCCAATTATTGGGGAATACCGGTATTCGAAGGTTATACCAGTTTTCAGACTTTTGGGCTCCTGACTACCCATAAGGATTGTATGACAACCGGGACCGACTGTTAACGTGCTCTCCGAGGCACGGAGGGGTCTCAGTGTATTAAGAACGGTCACCCATCTAAGGACTGACCGCGGCAAGCGCAGCTTAGTCTCGTAGATCGACCGATCAGCGCGGCTCTCACATAGCTACGAGCTCCTCGAAAAAAAAAAAACAACTGTTCCATACAAAAATATCCATATCACTCGAAAAAACGCATGGAATAGCCGAATTTCGTATCGATATTTTTTCTGGATTTGCGCCTGTCAGAGAGTACATCGCACAAAATAATGCTGATGTCCACATCAGCATTCACTTTCACTTTTGTGTCTTAATAATAAGTTACTCCCCTCTGCCAAGAAGTTTGCTAACGCAAACTTCTACCCAATTAGTTTAGGCTGTACAACAGAATTAGCACCATTATAACAATAATATAATTTATCGCAGGTTATCAAGAGCTGCCTGTGGTTCATCTTGGAGCCGTTGATCACTCGCAACGACTTCTACTGCTACGGCTTCTACAAGAGCCTGGTGGAACGCATGAAGACGCACAAGGATGCGCTCAATGAGACAGATGACGCTGTTAACTACGTGAGTATACGCCTTTTTTGGAGGAAGGTATTGATCCATGGCTTATACTGGTATATTAGGAACGTGAAAAAGTCTATGGCTCGCAGTCAAACCATTTTTTTATTTTTATAAAAATATAAGATTTAGATGTTATCTAAGTTTTGTGACGTGAATTCGATGAACGTTTTCCTCGACGGAAAAACATGTACTTTTGAAAGCTTCATACTCCTTAATCTATATCGTCGCTAAGACCCATCTAACGGCAACATACAAATATATGTTTGACCCTCCCTCCACCCCCCACGATGACGTCATAGACTGCGAGAGTAAGCGCTAAAAATGTGATGTTTTGTCATGGAATTCACAAAAAAAAAGTAGCACGATTTCTACCCAACCCAATTTTTTTGGTAAATATATAATTTATGGCCTATCCCCTCTCATTCTGAGAGGAGGCCCGTGTCCAGTAGTGGGATAGTTAATAAATAATAATAATAATTATTTTTATATAATTTACATGTTTATCGTAATAATTGTTCTCAGAAACTGTGGGCCGTATGCGACCTAGCGATGTCTGTGATCTGGGCGCGGTCGCAGAGCTTCGAGCAGCGCGAGTTCCCGTCGAACGCGCGAATCCCGCGCATGTACTTCGCGCCGCAGTCGGAGTACTTCGTCAACACTCGCGTCTTCTTACCGCCCGAGTTACAGGTTAGAGTGTGCTTTATTATCTACCATAGTGTAGATCAGTGTTCTACAAAGGGTGTGCCACGGTACACTGGTGTGCCGTGGTCATTAGTTGGTGTGCCTAAGAAAAATAAGGTTATCTTTAAAGTAAAATTCACCGCGCGGTTTCGTTTTGTCACTATTATTGATATATTGTATTTTATATGTAAAATTGATTTTTCATTCATGGTGTACCTCCAAATCCATTAACTAACATCTATTTCTTAATAAACGCTTTGATACAGTTCCAACCGAAGAGGCCCGCGACGACAGAGGGCAACAACACACGAAGCAAGAAACGCCCCCGACCGCTGCCCGAGCGAGAGAACGCTAACGACGTTGAGGTGAGCACAGATTTAAATTTATACTCGGACTTTTAATTGTTTGCTGTTGCTTGACTACTGGAGGAAAAAAAAGAGTGGCACTTTTTAACGAAAACAAGGTGGTGATGTGAAAAAGAATGAACCAAATTGATTGAACTGAATGATGTACTATGTATGTCATGTTGTATTTTTCATTGATTTGTTAAGATTTAAATTTTGATGCATACTTATGGTAAAACATATGCATAGGTACAAACATACGTCTGGAATGCCCCTCCGGATTTTAAAGAATCTAAATGAGTGATTTTACCCTTCGTGCGCGAGTCCAACTCGCACTTGGCCGGTTTTTATGATTCGTTCTTTTCGCAAATTCGTTGAGTGACCCAACACTGGTGTAAATGTGGTATCATTATTTTGCGAACTCGAACTGACAAGTTACTGCAAACAATTAATCGTCCGAGTATAGTACTGTAGTAAACAAGTGACATACATCAATCATGCTTAGTTTGAATGTTCATAAATTGCTGTGTTATGTGTGGTATTGGGCTTGTCCATATGTGTATTTGAACTCAACCTTGTTTAACCAGATAATGTTGCCGATTCTATTGTGCACCAACTAAACTCAATTTAGGCTATTGCCATCTTTTTCTCTCTGATAAAACAAGAAAAAGACGGAAATAAGAGTCGTTAAAATTTTGTTGCGAACTTGCGACTAAACTTTACTTACAATTTTAAACGACACGTCGGAACGGGACGTTTAAAAGCACGCTGAAGTTTTTAAAAATCGTGACATAAAACCTCCGGTTAGCGGTGGAGTGGCCAATAAACTAAAATAGATACTCTCTTAGAGGGTAAATTGAGATAATTGTCAAAATGTTGTTAAAGCAGTTTGGGTTCAAATAAATATGCATTTCGTAATTCTAAGGGCCTTTTTATTGTCATGCGTGTTTGCGCCCGCGTGCAGGCCAGCCACGCATGCGTGCTGCCCGCAACCTATCGTATCATACATGTTTTTAATGTCATGCGCGCCACACGTGGCCATACGTGGCGAAAATAATCTATTCAGCGTGCGGCCCGCAACAAGCATGCGTGCCTGGCCTGCACGCGGGCGCAAACACGCATGACAATAAAAGGCCCTTATAAATGTGTGTTAATTTGCACGCGTGTCTGTCGTGGAGACATGTGGGTGGGCAAAGTTTAAACATGTCTCTCGTCGAGACATGTGTGCTCTTTGCCATCCAATGTCGGTTTTTTACCTTTAGAAAATTCAAACAGCCGACTATGAATGTGAAAGTGCAAATGTGTGTTCAAACTTAGTGCGTACGAACGATCCAACTTGACACCCGATCTGTACCCCAATCATGAGTTTTTTTGACGTGTAGTATCGTTAACGTAAGCATATTTTGAATTGAAAATACACGTTTGTTACACAATATATATATAAATTAAATACTTAAATAATTTCTCTGTATTTTTTAAAATGTGCAAATTGTATAAAATTTTATCAAAATGTTCCAGGACTGCTGTATTTTAAATTCAAAATATGCTTACGTTAACGAAACTATACGTCAAAAAACTGTCAAAATAAGCATGATAGGGGTACAGTTGACCCGATCCGGGCGTGTCTCCATTTTGAGAAATTGTCATTATGCTACTTTGACATTCTGAAAAGTTGTCAGTGTAAGAAGCGGACATTTTGCGACCGGTCGTAATTTTGAGAAGTTGTCATTATGAGCTAGAGAGCGTTTCACTTATTAAGTCCGTTTGACGTTATGTTGGCTGCCCTGAATTTCATATGTTACAACGTTTTTAACGGTGTTGGGAGTTTTCTTTTTCATTACTATTTCTCGTTCACCACTTTATAGTGTCCTAGGCATTACTTGAACACATAAATCTACTAAAAACTTAAACGTTAAGACCTTAATAAAAGTGACATTCAGGGCAGCCAACATAGCGTCGAAGGACTTCTTACGTGACGCTCTATAATACGTCAACAGGCTGGCACTACAGATCGGGTGTCAAGTTGGATCGTTCGTACGCACTGTTACAAGCTAAATAAGGCCATGTTGTTTCAACTTATAGTTACGTATCTGTAACCGTCAAATATGGCGGCTTGTACGACAATTTCATACTGACTTAACGATTACCTACTGACTTACGAATACAGATGGTTTGAAGCAACCCGCCCTAAGTATTTCATGTACACCATTTAATATTATATTTTTATTATCCGCTTGTGTGTATCTTGCTACGCTTGATCACTCATCATCTACAGTGCTTGAATTAAATAGTATATGTATTTACTTGTACAATGTTTTCCAAGCATACTGGTGGACGTTCCGGCAGTATTGACGCTAAGGTAAACACAGTAGATCTTAATTTATTAAATCCCCTCCTAAAAACCTAAGTATTTAATAACTGAACCCCTTACTTATAAACGTCTCTTAATTTTAACCACGGTTTGAATATACAACTATCCTTGTCATTTGTATGACAATTGACTTAAGTGATGTTTAATTTAGTCATCGTTTATAAGTAAGGGGGTGAATGTGTAAGATACCTGGCACACATTCACAATCTCAGTTTGTTTTAATAATCACTGAAATTCTTCCCCTATAATTTGAAATTGACACTTAATCAATTTTGCCCTGATATTGGTGCTAATTCTGTTGTACAACGCGCTAAACTAATTTTAGTCACACTTTCTCTTTCTTATAAATGTGATTTTAAAATTGTCAAATTAGTGTACGCCCTTATTGATGCATGTAGACTAATTTGATCGTACAAAATATCTTCTATTGCTTTCTCATCCTTGTTGTTAGAAAGAGCCATAATGAGACTAAATTAGTTTAGTATGTAAACAAAAGAATTGGCGCCTGGCGTCGATTCTGTTGTTTACGAACTTAACTAATTTAGTCTCATTATGTCTCTTTCTAATAAGAAACATGAGAAAGGGATAGATTAAATTTAATCCTGTCAAATTAGTCCACTTGAACAGTTTTGATGTCAATTTAGTCGTAATCGCAAAAGGTCACGACTATTTTCCCGTAAATGACAAGGGCGTAGACTAATATGACAGTTCTAAATATTTTCCGTCCTTTTTCAATGATATTTGTAAGAAAGAGATATAGTGTGATTAAAATTAGTTTAGTGCGATATCAACAGAATCAGCACCATTGTTCTACTAATTGACTCGTTCATTGTCCTCCAGCCATCAGAAGCGTCAGACACACAGATCCAACTGCCCGGTCTAGAGAATCCCCCAGAAACAGAGCTAGAAGAGCCCCAAGCGAAACGCGCGGTCAGTGACTGAGAGCGACCGCCCGCTGGACCGGCGAGCGAGCCCAGCGAGTAAGTGTACTAGCATAGCGATAGATAACATGACCATTGGATTTATGACGTCATAAATACATGACACATGAAATGACAGGTGAAAATCAACTGTCACTTGAGCATAAATAAAACTTGAAAATCAGCTGTCAAAAGTGATTGAATTTGAAAATATGCTGTAAAATGTGTATGGCATTGAAATCTGTCAGATGTGTATGAATTGAAAAAATAAAACTGTCAGTTTTGTATGACAGTTGAAATTTAAGCTTTTAGATTTGTATGACATTTGAAAATTTGCTGTCAATTTTGTACGACAGTTGAAAATAAGCTGTCTAATGTGTAAGTGAAAATTGCTTTTTAGTCATAATATTTATCTATGACAGACATTTTGATTTTTGGGAAATAATATTTGATTGATTGATTGTTCCCGTAGCATTTGTATAACAGCAGATATTAGGTTTAGGTATTTTGGATACATTTCTGAAAAACAAAAAAAACACATTTATAGTATCTTACATTTATAAGTGTCATACAATATCTTAAAATGTATATTATATTGCTGTCAATGTATTTTACGGTGAATAGAACTATGAGGTCTATAAGCTGAATATAAATTAATCTAAACCTATCACCCCACAGTGAATATGAATGAATTACATTTTGTTTAAAGTTGTAATAATAATTAATTTAACATTTTCACACTTCGTCACGGTTATCTATCGGCAATGTTGGCACTTCAATATTGTACACAACTCATAAATATACAAATCTCATAGATGTTGATTTGACGTTTTATTATATCGAGAATACGGAAGAGGTAGCAGTTGCATTGGTTGGTATACCTGCCTTTATACAAACCTCATTTTTATAAAACATGGAAAAAGAAAAAGAATTGTCTATCTCCACAGATGCAAAAGAAAGGAATCAATTGTCTATGGAATTAGTGAAGTGTAAAAAACAGAACTCAACTCGCATCGATCATATTTTGCATCAAATTAGAGCGAAATTAATGCAGGTCTATGTTTATTATTTTTCAATCAACTGCTATCTTACAGGCTTAGTACATGGATATTTTTACGATTAAATTGCGCCCATCAAATGCCATATTAGCGTTTATGGTGCTCTCAATTTTACCCTGACTCAAGTCATATTAGATTTATATAATGTCTAAAAATATCCGTGTGTTCAGACTAAAAACTAGGACAAAACTCAGTCATGTATCTTTAAGCTTAACCCTTTGAAGACTGGCTACTATGTACACCTATTGAACGAGTGAATGGACACATGTCGTTCGTTCTTCATCGGATATTTGTTACTTTGACAACTTTATGTTGTCTAAACTATCGTGTCATGTTGGTCGTGGCATGAGATAATCTTAGCTAAAAATGAGGAGAATTCCTATTTTTTATTTTTTAGTTGGTAACTGTGACTGTTACTTTTACAAAACTGGCGTTTTCAAACTATATTAATATTACTGCCATTACGACTATTATGTATTAGTATGGAATGTCTTTTAAGCAAAACCTTAATTTAGCAATATTGGCACCAATGTTGGTTCACCAAGTTGGTCTCCAATATTCATCTAATTGCCAACATTATTACAAGTTAGTTTTAATACTCAAACTGCCTGTTTTCTTCCTCACGTCGTTTTCTTTTAAATCTCATGCCATGACCATTCGAAGATAAATCGGAGAAGTTAGGACATGTAAGTAATCAGATTAATTTATTTACGATTACAAGCCGAAACTAGAAAAATCAATGTCACATGAATTACAATAATAAAAATTGATTGCAATTACTAATCTAGGTAAGTATCTCAATTCCACATATTGTGTTTCTCGGGATCGAATCAATTTAATTATCGATTGAAAATTTGTAAGTTCGATTTACATTTTATGTCTATTTAGTATTTATGCAAAGAATAACTAATGAATACAGAACGAGTAAAGTTCAAATCAGTTGCTAGATTGTATTAGTGCAATCGAAGTCGCTTAGAACGCGAAAAGTCGATTAAAATCAAGGTGAGATAGCGGTCCAATGAGAACCGTAGAGCCTGGTTTAGTTAAATTTGCCCTAAATCTGCACCCTAATTGCGCAACAGACTAGCAATTACCATGGCTTTTATTTTGCCATCAACAACAAAATTTGTTTCGTTATTCATTTCTTTATTCATTTCTTCATTACCAGTGATAGGATAGGTAGTGCAATTTTGCGGGATTTAATGACGTTATCATAATATGGACATGCCATACAAGTATTATACAGCTAGGAGAAAACATTTTTTTTTTAAAGAACGATTCCGGAATCCCAGGAGCATATCCATACTGTATAATGTTTAAGGTCGTTGACCCTATGACCTATTCCTATCACTGGTCAAAATGCATTTAAGGTGCTTTATTGTAGAATACAATAAAAAATGGCCAAAAATAAATCGGGCTTAAAAAAGTTTAATGAGTCGCTGTTATTATGACTTAAATTGGGCAATTATAAAAAATAACAATCAATAATATTTTACAAATAATGACGATTACTGAATTGATGATAATGTTAGAAAGAGGTGATTACCAATATACGCAAGTGTTTATGTATTATTTATTAATTGCTAGTTTTCATAATAAATTGCTCAACATTCATTTCTTACGACCTTCGCATAATATTTAATATTTCATGAATAATAAACTAATAGTTTAGCATAAATTATTTTGACTTATTTATTTAGTTTTTTTTTACATCTTTGTATTTTCGCTTTTTCTATAATTATATTGATATACATAGATGCTTGGGTAATATTGTCGAAAAATAGCCTCGAAAATAAGCGGTAAAATCGAATATGTGACTGTCATTAAAATCGAAATTATAAAAGACAAAGACCTATTTACACTTAAATTTTAGCATGTAATTTATAAATTATGTTGACGATATCAACTGTCTTAGGGCTATGTTCACCAACAAGATAACAGTCCAATATATTGAAAACGGCTGTTTATCATGTTCACTTTTCATGTTCACCAAAGCTAATCGACCGATTAAACACAGGGTGGTAGAGGTCGTTTAACATCCCGATTAGTACTTAATCAGGGTATTTTGACGTTTGACAATTACGAATTTGTGAAAAAACTCCAAACATTATTTTTATCGTTGCTAAAATTAGCAATGCACTTCTTTATATCCATTATGTTGAACAATTCTCAGATAACCAACATACTTTAGTTAGAATATTATTTGTAGGTTAGCAATTCGAATAAAAATTTACATTGACAATCAAGTTTGAAAATGGCATCACAGATTGAATGCTGCTAAATTAAAAATCAATGTTTCCAGTAATTTAATTTCCGAACGGTAATCTCATAATGCAACCATTTAAAAAAGTTAAGTTTTTGTACGGTTTATTACGTGTATTGCTACCAATCATAATTAACTGTATTATGTATATAATTCGGTCTTTCATTCATATAATGCTCGATTACAAAATCGAGGTTGAATTTTATGTGATGAACACGAAAATTGCCGCCTCGTGGTTAAACGACTGTATTCGGTTATCGAACCAATTAGGAAAACATTGATTATTTCGTTGTCGGTGAACTTAGGCGTAACTACATAAAAGATAAACATCTGTTGAACAAGAATGATACCAAAAATAATACACACTTGTTTTAGACAAGTTAGTGCTAAAACAAGTGTGTATTATTTTTGGTATCATTCCTGTTCAACAGATGTTTATCTTTCTTGTAGTAAGGCCCCAAGTGTTCAGCATTAAAAACGCATTTCCTATTATCTTTTCGCAATGAGCTTTAAATAATAGCTGTCATTAATGAGTGTAAATAGGCCAGGGGCCCTAGACAAATAACTTTTCTTTTAGCGCTTACGCCAAACGTAAAAGTCACCTCACTATAAATGTCATTTTGTACCTAATACGAAATGTATGGCAATGACATTGTGAGGTGACTTATAATGCCACACATTTTGTACTTAACGTTCGGCGTAAACACTTACAGAAAAGTTATTAATTGACTAGGCCTACAGATAATTATGTCTTCTAAATCAAACATCTTTGTCACAAATACCGTAACCAAGCCAAGTCGTGCTAAAAATGATTTGAAAAAAAAACTAATCGGATATCTCCAGGATTGAAAAAAAAACGATCTAAGAATAGAGATAATGAGTCTGTATTATAGATTTTAATCGATAAGTTTGAATATCTTAGTGTTTGTTTTATCGTTGTTTTTAGTTATAATTTTCATTTCGGCTGGTCGACGAGTTTCTTCTTATTTTTTTTTATTATATTATTGTATAGTTTGGACCTCATTTGAGGACACCACGAATGTTGACTGCAGTTCTTTTGTGATGTTGGTTGGACATATTCGGTTAGTCTGTGGTCATCGTAGCGGCTAATTTTAAGGTTATTATTATGTGTGTTGTCGATATTTTGACCTGTTTCTGAGATACGAGACAAAAACACGTTTTGTAAATCAAAGAAGTACTAAAATTATGTAATCTTAAGCGAATTAATATTCGAAAACTCGTTTTTTGTGGACACAAAACTTAATTTAATGTTTTGGACAATTTTATGCCTTAAACTAATTTTAAATGATCGTGCGACGTATCTCAGATATCGGGCCTTTAAACTTAGGTATTCGTCAACTAAAATAATTTAATTTCTCGTGATATTATTCTAAATATCAATGTAGGTTTTTTAGGGGATTCGAACCCTGTAGTTTCACAAGCACTAAGTTGGTTCGATAAGTCGAGGTCAATAAGGTCACAGATTTTTTAATACTGTATGATCTGAAGATAAATACAATTTAAGGTTATATAGATTATTTATTATAAGTAATGTCTTTGCTACCATTTATTTCATTAGTCTATACTATAGGGTTCCCCTGCTCCGCTTCGATGTCCAAAACATTCGTACAAGACCGGCATTAAGTAACAACTTTTTTATTGATAAAATTTGATTTAAGGTGTACCAAAAAAAGGAAATATTAGCGACAATGCGCTCGCTCCACTGTCGCAGTGATTCTCTGTAGTTATGTATTACAAATAAATAATAAACACATTTTTTGGTGGTTTTCCATTTAATTCCATTTGGTTTATACCTTATCACAACCTTTATGCTAAGAGGATTTGTTCACATTCATTGATCATAACAATAAATAGACATACATTTATTATACACAAGTTTTTCATTTAATTGTAAACCCAAATTACTTATTTAAAATATTGTGTGACACAAAGCTCAAAGCTCATCCTCACTTTACCAGAAAGACTTCATTTAATTTATACATTATAATAAATTAATTTATATACTCGGAAACGATATCACTAAATTACGAAATGGTAATTCAGACATTTCAGACACATTCCGTTTAAGACAATATTAGTAATCAAACACAAGTTTATTACATAATTTTTAAATAACTAACTTTTGTTAACTAGATGAGATTTCAATATTTTGATTATTTTAATAATAAAATTAACAACTTTATCTCATATTTTTTTATATAAAATAATTATTTTGTACTTTAAAATTACTGGTACTTACTCACCTGTATTTTTTTTTTATAAAACAAATTCTACAATATCCTAATTTAATAAATAAGTAGGTAAGTATATTAAGAATTTAGATTTTTATTTGGTCTTTTTTATTATAAGTTAAAGTTTAAAAATAACAGAAACACGGAAGAATCAGACAAACGCACTCGACACGACAGTACCTACTAAGATTCAAGAAGAAACATTCACTTTTATAAGATGAGCAATAAATACCTAATCCTCGTTTCAAAGAGGAATCGATAGCCTCAGATTCATATAAAGACTAACGATATTTCCAAGTAGTCACCAGTGGCGTGCCTAAAAGCCAAGCCCGATGCATTTTACTCGTTAAAACGAATAAAATGCATCGGGCTTGCCTTTTAGGCCCGTAACATAATTACCCTCTTTAGAGGGTATTTATGTTACGGGCCTAAAAGGCCCGATTTATTTTCATGAATGTAAGTGATTCTTAGGGGCTCTTTCGACAACCTATCATTACCTGTTCATTAAGCTAATGTGATCTCTAAACTATTCAATAGCAAAAAAATTGCATTTCACCACCTGTCAATAGTGTTAATGACAACATTATTAAAGTAAAATTTAAAGTCACCTTTAGCTTAAAGTTACCTTTAGTTATTGATAGGTTGGTGAAATAGCCCCTTAATGTATGTAGATAGGTATTGCTTTAATAACGACATTAACTCATAACTCATTTAAATTCATGAACAATGAACCCTCTAAAAGTAAAAAAATGCGTCGGGCTTGGCCTCTAGGCACGCCACAGGTAGTAACCTAAGCAAACACTAAGGGAATGTGCTTACACCTTCCTTCTCCAGTCTTCATAGCAACAGCCCAACAGGTATAGGTACCGGCATTAAAGATGTTCACAGATCGCGCATGTATACATTTTCCGTCCAATAAACAATAGACAGTTGACAATACGTAATAGAGAATGGTCCAATTAGACGACCAGCATCGACTGACGAACCAATCGCCTGCAGCCTCGGTGTCCCCCGTCTTCTTCATTCCGCCAAAGAGACCGAAAATCAGCTAGTGCGCAGGTGACGTTTGTGATCAAGACTGACGCCGGGACTTATACTTATTCTAAAGGTCTCACACAAACACAGGCTCAGTTCTTTTCCAATACTTGTGGATTTCTTCCAAACTCTTGCCTTTGGTCTCCGGCACCCAGAGCACAGTGTAGACGACGCCGAACAACGTTACTGCGGCGAAGGTGTAGAACACCACGAAGGCCCCGAACTGGTTCGCTATAGGCGTGTAGAAGAGGACGGTCATTGAGCTGCAGAAGAACGAGAACGCCATCGAAACTCCCGCCATTCGAGCGCGGACCTGTGGATGGAGAGGGTGAGTTGTTTAAGTTTTTTTTTTGTTTAGTCAACAAGGGTGGATCCAGGGAGTCATGGGGGTCATGACCCACTCCTGGGCTGGGCCTTGGTCGACCACTGCCAAGATTTCTAATACCTACCTACATATCTAATTCAAATCTAAAATAAATATTTTATGGTAAAATACCCGTAGCAGTACAGATGCCTCATCTCATACAAAGAAACGTGACCGCCACGCCGCAACGCGGGCTATCTTCGGGCTATACACTTTCGCGCTTAACCCTTTCCAACCGAAGGATTTTTTTCATGGTAAATTTCTTCTGAATTTTACACATTTCAATAACGAATCGATACATACTCGTATAACGCCGCCTATGATGAGTTATTTGAACAATGTTCTTTTGTTCCTGATGAGACCCCGAGGC
Organism: Thalpophila matura; assembly: GCA_948465475.1. Taxonomy (NCBI): domain Eukaryota; kingdom Metazoa; phylum Arthropoda; class Insecta; order Lepidoptera; family Noctuidae; genus Thalpophila; species Thalpophila matura. The sequence goes on along the minus strand of OX419198.1, from coordinate 5,247,166 downwards.
CGTACTGACCCTCCCCTGACTCGAAGGCTAGATCCGCCCTTGCTGGTCAGGCCTGGCGCACTCCGCACATTAGGTAAGAAGCTACAAGTATATCGGCGTTCCATCCCGGGGAGGCCAATTCAGTGGGTGTAGGTAAGCCGTGTCAGAAGAGAGAGTTACGCGATAGAAGACTACCTTGTAGGTTATGGTAATTTTAGGCATGCAGCGCTGTGCGAGCTGAATTACACTTTATTGCGTTGTTGCAAGAGTCGCTCTTTATATAACTGTCTTTGCGAAGTCCTCTTCTGTAGTATTGTGTTGTCTGGTTGAAGATAGGTCCGCAAAAATAATGTAATATGTACCTACTTACTTATAGAGTTACCTATTTCATAAGTGTATAATACCTACCAGCCTGTAATATTCCCACTGCTTGGACACAGGCCTCTCTGTGAAAGGGAGTGGGCTGTAGTCCACCACGTGGACCCAGTACGTTGGTGGACGTCACATGTCTTAGAATTATTTGTTCTAGGACATGCCGGTTTCCTCACGATGTTTTCCTTCACCGTTTATAGAGCAGTGGTGATGAAACATAGGTACCTACTTATTGCACAAAATGTGTAACGCCAAATCTCACCTGAAACGTGAACACCTCAGCCATAATGACCATTGGCACTGGGGCCAGGCCAGCGCCGTAAGCCAGTATACACACGCATACCGCCACTACTGGCAACCAGCTCGCCACGCCGCTACCAAGGAGGAAGCACGTTGCTAAAGTCGTCATACAGATTGATACGACCAGGGAACTGCAGGCTAGAGGTATCTGAGAGAAAAAAAAACTATACTTAAGTACTTATTTACTTCTATACAAAAATTGTAAAAAAGCCGTGTCTGTACATTGAAGATGTTCCAGAAACAAGTTCTATGTTGAAAAACATTTTTCAAAACAAGATTTTATAATGACCGCTACTCAACTCCATCATGAGACCCTGGACATCATCTAAAATCAGAGTACTCGTAAAGACAAATGAAACAAGTCCAAACTCGATGGGGTTGCGTCGTTTCGTTACAGACTTCCTATGGCCACCTTCCGGCTCCATCATCAGACCAGCTCTTTGACATCATTATATTGCATACATTTGCATACAAAATTTCAGGTCAATCGAATACCGGAAAGTGGGTCAAATTTAACATGTAACATTTGATTACCCACAGACAACGCGACAGGTGAAGCTAAATAAAAGCTTGTAAAAACAGTCTCCGTTCAGTGTTTTTAATTTGCGCGCATCACGCAAAAAGCACGGATTTTGATGTGGTTTTCACAGTTCGATAGCTTGAGGTCCAACTTATAATCTAAGCCAAGTTTCATCTAATTCCGGTGGGATAAACCAGAGATACAGCTTGACCTCTTGGTAGTAGGTAGGTACTAGCCACCCTAAACTACGGAGGTCATTTAAACTGGTCTATTCATTATTGGTAGTCCACGCGGACGGAGTCGCGGGCCTAAGTCCACCTATACTATTAAATACATTTAAGTATGATACTCCAGAAAAAAACAGTCGGAATAGGATACTGGGAGGTACCTAACCATGCTTATTAATTTTTTATTTGCAATGTTTGTCACTTCACGCTGAAACGGCTGGACGGATTGGGATGAAATTTATCAAAGAGATAAGTTGGGACTTGGGAGAAGTACATAATGCTACTTTTCATCCATTTTCACGCAGTCGTAGGCAACAGTTAGTACATACTTATATAATACGTGTTAGAAATTTCGACCACTGCGCACACCTACTCATTAATAGCCTCTATCATTATTGTAATGATGCGGTTCAGCAGGTTTGCTGTCGGGTTGTCACCTCAACAATGCATAATATTTAAAACAAAATGTCACGCTATTCAAACAACTTGTTTCCGTACCGTGCGAAATCTTTATTAAAAGTAAACTTTAAGTAGTCTTGTTTCACCTTCAGACAAGCGTAGGTCTATTAAAATCCGATAATATTTAAAAACAATAAAACACAGGACGATTTATTCGAACAAAATTTAGCAACAGTGATAAAAAATATATAAAATGTCGAAATTACTATTTTTACTTTTATTGATCGCGATGTGTAAAGGTTTGGACTTGGACAATTTGAAACTGAAGCAAGTCTTGATATTCAGTCGGCATAACGTGCGGTATCCGGTAGGACGAGAGACGCAAAGATTTTCACCGAAACCCTGGCCCGCGCTGGCTGGCAAGCTGGGATACTTGACTCCAAGGGGCGGACTACTAGAAGGATATATGGGGAAGTACTTCTCACAATGGTTCGAAAAGGAACAGTTCCTTCCTGAAGGGTGCCCCGATGAAGACACCGTTTATGTGTACGCGAATACGAAGAACAGAACGAAGGAGACCGCAAGAGCTTTCGTTGACTCAGCGTTTGAACACTGCAACGTGACTGTACATCATGAAAATACTGAAGAACCGGATCCTCTTTTCAGTCCTGTAATACACAACACCACTGAAGCCTATAGAGACATGGTGTTCGAAGAAATAAACAGAAAATTACAAAACAATAATTTAAAACTGAAAGAAGCTTATAAGGAAATGAATAGAATATTAGATATTGAAAATTCAGATGTTTGCAAGCAAGATGGGGTATGCGATTTGACTGAAGCTAATAATACGATATTGTATAAGGTCGGTAAAGAAGTGTGGATCGATGGACCATTGTACGTAGGGAACTCAGCCCTGGATACATTTATAATGGGTTATTATAATGGTATGCCGATGCAAGACATCGCATGGGGAGAAATAACATCGCCGGAACAATGGAAGCTATTGACTGAGATAGTACGACAAGACCAAATAATAAGGTACTCAACAGTGGCTAAAGACATCGCGGCGCTATTAGTGGGACATTTAACTAAAACATTTAAGAAATATAACGAAATGCCAAAATTAATGCTGATTGTTGGCCATGATTATAATATAAACGCTATTATAAATTCTATGGGTTTTGAATCGATAGACTTGCCAAATCAATTAGAGAAGTACCCAATTGGGGGGAAGTTGGTGTTCCAAAGGTGGGAAGATGGTACAAATGAATATTTGAAAGTAGAATACGTATATTCATCTTGGTCACAAGTAAGGTTTGGGACGAAATTGTCTTTGGAAGATCCTCCGCAAAGAGTTGTGATGCGATTAAGCTGGTGCCGCACTGATGGGTACGGCTTTTGTCCATGGAATGAGTTCGTCGATAAACTATAGACCCATAAATGTGTGACGAAGATATTGTATAATATTGTAATAAATTAGTTTTGTAATAAAAAATACTTTGTGCTGTCTTTTTTTCTACTTTGACATTGACCTTTTCTTGGGTCATCTCGTAAATTTATATAGCTATACCAATTCGTGTGAGATGATACCTTTTCTAATTAGGTATAGGTACCTACGTAGTGAATATATTATAGGTAGTATAATTTTTGTATTTATCTTCAGTATTTACTGCCGTATTACCTACAGGATTTAAAATACATACACATATTTCTATAGATAGGTATATACTAGTGGCGTGCCTAGAGGGTAAGCCCTACGCATTTTTATTGGTTTTAGAGAGTATTAGTAGTAGTTCCAGAGATTAGCGCGTTGAAACAAACAAACTCTTCAGCTTGATAATATTAATAATGCTTAAGTATGGAATTAATTAGAATCAAATTCCTTGACCGTACAACAGTATTTCGATTCAGCTGGCTTAGCATGACCACGATAGAAACGGGTTTTGTGTACAGAAGTATAGACAAAGTGACAGATTGTAGAAAGATTACTACCATTTTATGCATCCAATGAAGAGAAGAAAATAACCGACTTCAAAAATCCACTACAAAGAAAATAATAATTTTGGTTTCGAAAGTCGGTGGCTTTGGTTTTTGTTTGCTTTTTTTTGCCACCGACTTCCGAAACCAAAATTATTATTTTCTTTGTAGTGGATTTTTGAAGTCGGTTATTTTTTGTTAAAAAAGTTTTTTATTTTTCCCTTTTTAGTTCTTTAACCCGTGTTAGATTACTTTCACGAATTCGTTCAACAGTAAATCTTCTACGGAGTGTGTACATTTATGCATATAACTTTGTACATAGGAATGATTACATAATGTATTATATACTAAAACCTTCCTGAAAGTATGTAGATTACGTTAGTGAAAACCCCATCTAAATCGAATCAGTAGTTTTAGAGAATTTCGCGCACATACAAACATACATACATACATACATACATACATACATACATACATACATACGGGACGAATACAGAACCTCCTTTTTTGAAGTCGGTTAAAAAGACGAAATATCTCTATTCTTCAGTAGACAAAATTCTGATAAACCAAGCAGGGGTCGCCGCATGCTCGGGCAGAAGAGATAACGATTTCATATAAAGAACTATGTCTAATCTTTGGTAGAATAGAGACAGAATTGGTCATGCTAAGTGTGCTGGTGTTTGGCGAGCTATTGTGCTTTGTAAAACTTGACGCCCAAAAATATTAAAAGAGTAAAAAGAATCTCACCTTTCGTCCAAACTTTTCAATAGACACAGTAGTGAAGAACGATCCTGCCAGTTGCAGTGAGCCCACGGCGAGTGCGAGCGTGTTAGGGCTCCACTGGGTGCCCGCGCGGTGGAACACGTCCGCCGCGTAGTTCATGAGGGCGAAGCACCCTGATAGTGTCTGCATTGCCATCAGCATTAACGTCATCCGAAGCGCCGCGAATGTCGTGTGGTCGCGAACTGTGGAGATGTTATTAATATTTTATTTGCCCAGCAGCAGCGGCGGGATATAAATTAAGTCTTTGAACGCAACGCGCCGCCGTGATGAACAATAAATTTTCTATTGTGTCTGGTCATTGGTGGCGTGGCGTTCAGTGTTAAGCTAACTAAATAAAATGTTTTAGGGAAAATCGGAAAAGGTACCTATTGTCATAATGGTTTTACGTGTCTCCTAGCATCCAGCTTTACATTTAGGTGTATCCTAATGTTAGTGAAAACGAGCATTATATCTACTTATACTTACGTAGGTAATTGAATAAGATAAGCTAAACATGGCTTTGACATGTTTAAAACTTATAAAAAATACCTTTTTGTCTGCTAATTACGACACATTGTGTTTTATACAATATGTACCTATATCTACTGTATAAAATATGTGTTGCGTACATACATCTCCCAATCGCATTTATGCATTAATTAGGTACCTACCTATAGCATATTTTTATGAACTCTTCGTCGTGAAAATTAGTTACAGAATTTGCAGATCATGAGGCATCGTAGAAGGTACCAACGTAGGTTTAATTCTACTTAGGTATTAGGTAATATAAAATCTTTATAGCAATGCTATAAAATCTTCTTTGTTATCTGAACATGCAAATATCTCTGTAAACATTGTATTCTGGTAACTACGCTAATTATACCTAAGTGAATAATCTGAGATCGTGTTAATTGACGTAAGTACGGTTTATTTGCTTATATAATACCTGTAGGATAATTATGTAGCGAGAATGTAGAATGTTCGGTTTTATTATTTTATTTGTATGTATTCGAATTTTTGGTTCTACGACATGCCTGTTTCCTCTCGATGTTTTCCGTCACCGTTTTTCGAGCAGAGGTGATGATACAAATCGAACAAAGTGTGCTCCTGCTGGGCTTCGAACTCACGACCTTGGCTTGTAAGTGTAGGTCGCGACTGGGCGACCACTGCTCCACTGCTCGAATATTATAAAGATGAAAGATTTTTTAATTGTTTGTTTGTACCGAATAGGCTCCGCTGGGCCGATTTCAACAATTTTTTCACGAATAGAAAGCTCATTATCATTGAGTAGGTAACATAGGCTACTTTATATCCCGAAAAAATATAAGTACAGTTCCTGTGGGCCACGCGCACGAAGTCGCGGGAAACGTCCTAGTAGGTAATAAGTAGGTACAAATAGTCCATGTTCGTACTTTACCCACACTGAGCAGGGACACCTTGGTCGTCACCTCGAACTGTCGCTGTTCCTCCTTCAGCTTCAGCACCTCCTCAACAACGATGTGGTGGCTCTGACTCAGACTCCTCAACCAGGATATCGTCTTCGCGGCTTTCTGGAACAAAGTGGTCTATTTATGTCACAGAAATCCAAATAATAAGTGTATAGAAGTCGTCAAAACGAGTGAACTTGTCGCCGTTTTTGAGCAAATGATGTCTTAAACGACACCAAATCATGAGCGCGCATTTAAAAATGTGACGTATTTGAACGGAATTTTAAATATTAATATTGCATTGGATGTAAAGGATGTGTGAACCGGCGACAAGTGGCTGCTAGTCTATTTTGTAATGACACGCGAGAACTGCCAATTTGTTGGTGAAAGTTCGAGGTAGAATCTCACCGTGATATTCTCCTGATATCACTACGCGGCATGTCGGTACAGAATAGAGCGGCTGGTAGTAAAATGTAGTAGATAATATTTCTATTGACTTAGATTTCTGTGCTTGAAGTCTACCTCAGATCATAGAAACAAGGAAATTAGTACGGGAACAACTGTTCCCACTTTTAGTACATTTTTCGACACAATTACAAGCGCTCCTTGTGAATAAAAAGATCTCCCACACATTAAAAATTCCGCACACCCTCAATCTAACACACTGTAAACTAAAACACTGTATTTATATCATCGATCGTGTTCGGTTCGTCGCCAGCGTGTACTTTTGTGCTACGCTCAGAATGACCAAACTAAAGTATCAAGCTCAATAGCGCCTTGGCACATCTCCCTTGTTTCTATGATCTGAGAAGTCTACTACAACCCGCGCAGATAAAGAATATAGAGAGAAGGATAATAAATGGCGTCGCCTCTATTCAACTTTAAACCCGTCGGGATACGAGCGAGAGGTAATTAAAGGCGACGCTATTTTCAATCCCATCATTTGAGTTTTTGTTACTCGTCTACATCCTATTAGCCTTTTCCTAACTAGGTTGGATCGGCCTCCAATCTAACCAGAGCGGCTGAATATCAATGTTAACGTTGACAATGGGAACGCACTACCGGGATAAAAAATAGCCTACCTATTACATCACTTTCCAGCCCATGGGAGTTTCGGGTTTCTGATTATACGTATTCGCATGACAATGACAATAAATTCGTCTACGTTTGAACAATAATGGTTTTTTAGAGGAAGTCTGAAACATTAGTATCTAGGTTCCTATGCCTACTTGGTTCAGAAAGGATAATACAGCATTTTAATAATACTTCTTTATTAATTATTGAAAATAAATTACTTATATCTAAATGATTTTTATTCTGTTAGTGTAACAATTTCATTCGTCAAATATTATTATGGGTCTAGACGAGGTTTTGAGAAGGAACCGAAATAAACTAAGGGTCAAAGATTTTTCTTAAAATAATCATAGGTATCTTTACTTTGTTCTGTCGATAAAAATATTCCAATAAATTAGTAGTAGGCCAAGTAGTAGTAGTACCTGAGAATAGTACTCAAACAAATCTGTCTAATTTTGAGCAAAGGCTCTTCAATATTTGAAGAGCCTTTGATGAAAAAAAATATAATTCTACATTATTCCAACAGTTTTGTTAAAAACTTGGCCTATTTAAAACATGGCGTCCTAACTTACAATTTAAATACAATACCAACCTTTTCCTCTCCAATCTTTAGCAAATAATTCGGCGATTCCGGCATGAAACAAAACACGATCCCATGCGCGCACGCAACAGCCAAATACACAGCCTGGTTCACTTGATACGAGACCGCCATCCCGACAGCATACACGAATATGACGCCTAATTTACACACAGTCATGTTCAAGGAACCAAGTGCTCCTCTGAGGGTGTCTTCGGAAATCTCCTTGACGTAGACTGGGACAACCACGAAGCAGCCGCCGGCAGCGAGGCCGGCTATGACCCTGGCGGCTATGAGAGCTGATGGTAGAATCGCTGTCAGTTTTATTGTCCAGGATATCTGAAATCGGAAGGGTATTTTTTTACTTATAACGGTCTGGGTTTTATCAACACATACTTAGGTATAAGTATCGGCAGGGATCTTGATCACAGATCGCGCATGTGCATTTTTGGCCCAATAGACAATAGACAGTTGACGATCATAGATATCATCAGATAATAGAGAATAGTCCAATAGACGACGAGCATCGACTGACAATTAATCCAATCGCTTGCAGCCTCGGCGCCCCGTCTTCTTAATTCCGCCAAAGAGACCGAAAAAACAGCTAATGCACAGGTGGTGTTTGTGATCATAACTGATGCCGCTAGTTATATCTAGTAAGAGAATATATCCTACCATTCTAGTATGGAATTATGGATACTAAGTAGGTATAGAAAAAGTTTTACGGAATGGGATTGGGAATTGTATCTTGACATACGAGAACCTAGCGGTCTACACGTCATAACAGAGCGCGAATGGTTCTAGGGATTAGTTCTAGATTTGTTGTTCCATCGGTATTCATTTGTTCCACGTCATTTCTTGCAATAAATACTTTTGATGTCGACCTTCAGCCTCTAGCCAGCGGCCGTAAACGGCCGTTTTCAATTTATCGGACTGTTATCTTGTCGGTGAACTTGGCCCTTGGGCAGTTGAGGAATCGTTACGTTGTTTAGCTAAATAATAATTTCTGTAGAAGGCCGCGTTGCACTGCTAATTTACCTAACGCAAACGCAACATACGTTATCAAGTACCTAATTATGCTTAATTACTAGAAACATGCATTAACCTCTAATAACGTGACCTTCCAAGTTCCAAGTAACCTAATCCATGAAAACAAGTTTGTTAACGTGTACTCAATTATTATGTAAAACAAATATTATCTTATAACTACGATGTAGGTAAGATTAGTTATTTGCGATGACACCATAAGTGCAAATAATTTGGGTGTTTGGCGTCATAAGTATCTACAATCATAATTGACTGGTAAAACCTCAGATCATAGAGACAAGGAGATAATATTGTATTGCTAATTAGTACGGGAACCGCATACGCCACTTTTGAAGCACTGTGCGTCAGACTATGGTCCATTTCAATAGAACTTGTAAACTTTAAACAAACTTTCTATATAAATTCATCAAATTTTGACAGTTGGCCATACTGACATTGTTTACAAAGTTAACAAATTCAATTGAAATGGACCCTACCTACAAACACTCTTTTGTAAATTCCCCCATGCATTTTATAGCCTCACGCCCTCAATTTAACACTGTTATTCGTCACTCGTCACGCACATTAAACTAAAACACTGTGTATAGATCAACGATCGCGTTCGGCCCGTTGGAAAGATTGATCTTTTTTTTTTCTTTTTTCTTAAAAAAAAAACGTTGCCCCACACTAGGATTTTTCCTGTGTCGTGGGTGCGTTTACAAACACAAATTTCACATACACAAAGCCAGACCAGTGTGCAATGCGGGAAACGAACCCGCGACACGTCGCGCAGCACCCAATCTCTCAGCCACTGCGACATAACCGTGCGGTCTTGTGGTGTCAAAGCGTCAAGCTCAATAGCGCCTTGACAAATCTCCCTTGTTTTGTATGATCTGAGGGTGAAATCGAATATCCTAGAAACATTGTGTAGAACCTATTGCTGATGTACCTAACTACTGCGTACGCCCCATCAGTAAATGGGGCAACTGGAACTTTAAATGTTCTGAAGACGAATCTAACGACCTCTCATGATAATTATGTTGAAATCCATCAAGCCGTTTAGGCTAAGAGCGAGCCAAAGATACATGCACTCGAAAAACATTACTCCTCCTTCTGGAGCAGTCGGGTCGATACTTACACAAGACAGGAAAGACACCAGAATCACGCAGATCTTCCTGCCGAACCGATCTGACGCGTAACTGAAGAACGGTATTCCACATATGGCGGCCAGCGGTAGTGCCGTCGCCATCCACGAGATGTCGTTGTCTGACAGCGGCGCACGCGCAGGCGTTGACGCAGATTTGAGCAGTGGACCCATTGGGGACAGCCATCCGATCTGGATGCCATATGTGAAGGTTGGGACAGTGGCTGGAAATAATAAAATAATTATTATTATTTCCAGCAATTACAGATAGTAAGTAAAATTAAGTAAATATAAATTAAGTTGGTACTATGTATCAATACCAATCTATACTAATATTATAAAGCTGAAGAGTTTGTTTGTTTAAATGCGCTAATCTCTGAACTTACCAGTCGGATTCAAAAAAATATATTTTATATGATAGCCAGGCTCATGAGGAATAGTATAGGCTATTTAACATCGCGATATGACCCTTAGGAGCCGAGCAACCGGGGTGAAACCGCGGGGAACAGCTAGTAACAAGTACCTATAGCTATAGGTATCATTCATATAATTCTAAACTAAATAAAATGTCCAATATGCATTGACATAAAAGACGGAGCACGTAGAATAGTTTAAGGCAGGGGTCGGCAACCTTTAAACCTACGGTTTTCTAGAAAAGCGGTCGTAATGTAGCGTCTAATGACGTTACTGTAACGTTGTATACAGGGTGGCAGGTTAGACAGTGGAAATATTTTAATCGGTCATTGTACTCATTATTATGAACAACTTTTACTATGGGACCAACCCTGAAATCGCGAAAAAAAAATCAGCTGTTCCATACATTTATGTTCACATAACTCAACAAAATATATGGAACAGCTGATTTTTTTTTCGCGATTTCAGGGTTGGTCCCATAGTAAAAGTTGTTCATAATGATGAGTACAGTGACGCCTTAAAATATTTCCACTGTCCAACCTGCCATCCTGTAGAAACAAGATGACATGGTTTCCTAAAGAGCGGTATTTGATACCGCAAGAAGAAACCACGCGGTTAGCAAGCTGCGGCTCGCGGGCCGCCGGTTGCCGACCGCTGGTTTAAGGTAACTGATCCACCTAAACAAAACCATTTTACTATCAAGATAAATTACATACCGTACCTACATTGTTTATAAGTTACCTAACTGAAAATATAACATGAACTTTGCACCTTTGATTGTTTTCAGTTTCATGAAATTTCCTTCAGAATACTGATGACGCAAATGACTTCCTCATCATAAATTGTTATTGTATTCTTATAATTAAATAATATTATGACATTGATGAGTAAATTCATACGCATTAATCATTGATCATTAATCATTGTTAAACAAAAATAATGATTCAATGTTTCTGCTGAAGATTTCGACTTTTCAGGGTTGTTTATCTGAAAATGTAGATTTTTTCAGCTATTTATTCGAGGTCGGTGTTCAGCGCTTCACTATGAATAATGATATGAAAATGCTAACCCAACAGGTTTTTACGGCTCCGTAGTAAAACTAGGAACTCTTATAGTTTCGTCATGTCCGTCTGTCCGACTGCCACTCCCTCGTAAAATCTACAGTTCTTAACCAATTTATATTTTCATATAAATTGGTTGGTATGAAACCAATGAATGAACCAAAGTTTTCATGACGCGTTCCGGTCGCGAAAAAACCATGACCAGAACGCGTCATGGTTTTTTTTTATTGCCACGACGCGTTGTGGTCGAATAGCATAGTACCTAGTCCCGACACGAATTTTGCTATGTGGTCTTTCTCTGTATGTTACAACGCGACATGAGCGTTTTATAAGAGCCATAACGCGAATTTCGCGATATGGATACAGTAGGTACAGTGACCACAACGCGTTGTGAGCAATTTTTTCGCTCAATGAGCGTTTTCGGTCTTTGAGACTAATACATAGATAAGAGAAAAAAATGTTTCTAATCTTCAGTGAACACAAGCCTGCCCGCTTAGCATGACCAATTCTATCTCTATTCTACCAAAGAATAGACAAAGTTCTTTCTGTCCAACTCGTTATCTCTTCTGCCCGAGCACGTGGCGACCCGTGCTTGGCATATCAGAATTTTGTCTGTTTTTGTCATCGTGTGCATAAAACGGTAGAAATATTTCTACAAACTGTCACTTTATTTATTCTTCTGTAGACAAAACCCGTTTCTATCGTGGTCATGCTAGGCCGGCTGTACGCCAAGCACGGGTTGCCGCATGCTCGGGCAGAAGAGATAACGAGTTGGAAAGAAAGAACTTTGTCTATTCTTTGATAGAATTTAGATGGAGTTGGTCACGGTACGCGTGCATAGCCATCGTAAGTGTGCGTTATCCAACCCAAAGTTGAAATGTCTTATTTTGCATTTATGCCTGTAAAACCAAATATAGAACAATTTTTTGTTCTTAATCTTATTTCTAGCCATAAAAGCCATAAAAATAAGGTACCTATGTTATGTCCCATGCGCAAAAATACTGTAGAGTGTAGACTGGTGATAAAGACTCTTTTAATTAAAATGTTTTGGCATATTGTTTGCGAACCTTCGAGGGAGGAATGTCACGGTGAGATTCTCCCTCGAACGTTGGCAAACAAATTGGCAGTTCTCGCGGTGATATCACGCGGCGTGTCGGTACAGAATAGACAAGCTGACACGAGCGGGACTTGAACCCATGACCTCTTTTTTTTTTTTTTTTTTCGAGGTGGAACTCCTCATGGATGTCCCCCGCCCTGGGGAGGGCGAGGGGGTCTGTCAGACTCTTACTGACTAAAACCACCCCGGTGTTCCTCCAATTACCTTACGCCGGGGGCACGGGAGTCGCTTGCGCCTTCGTCCGCACCCCCGGCAGGTATTGGCCCGCCAAATGAAAGGCGGGCCCCGTCACCCTATGCGGCCGTCATGTACGGCCGCAATTCCTCTGGACAGGCGCGCGCGGAACACGTCGCGCCACCGTCTCGGGCCTGTTTCCGTTCGGGCGACGGACGCCCCAAGTCCGCCGCCCGCAGGCCGCACCCTATGGTGGCCGGAGATCGTTGGCCGCCTTACGGCGCCCGGTGCGTCTGCTGCGGATGGGGAGAGAGGACAACGCCTCCCTCTCCCTTTCCGCCGCCTCCTTGGCGTCCATCACCTCCTCGCAGAAGGAGGCGACGGCGTTCCAAGCGCTCTCGCTGCCGACCATGGCCTCAACCACGGCCGGGAGCGAGAGGCCACCCGCAGCACCGACCGCCGCGACGAGGTCACGGCAACCCATGACCTCTGCCGTACCGTGGGATTGCTCTAACTAACCACTGAACTACCAGTGCATCAGTTAAAATTTAAAATATAAGATTTAAGATAAAATTTAAATCTCTTAGGCCATGTTGTTTCAACTTACAGTTACGTATCTGTAACCGTCAAATATGGCGGCTTGTACGACAATTTCATACTGACTTAACGATTACGTACTGACTTACGAATACAGATGGTTTGAAGCAACCCGCCCTTAATAAACGCTTTTTATGACCTTGCTAATTGAAATATTGTACTTGTTATGTGTCAAGGTGAACCCACTAAAAACCACTGTCCCTTCACGATACAGAATTTATTGTCCTTGTGTGAAGGGCAGGGGTCTTACCTCAGGTCACAGAAACAAGGGAGATGTGGCAAGGTGCTATTGAGTTTGGCGCTTTAATTCTGATCAATGTGATCATGCTGCCGACGGACCGAACGCGATCGATGATATAAATACACTGTTTTAGTTTAGTTTGAGTGATACTGGTGCCGATTCTGTTGTTTACAAACTAAACTAATTTAGTCTCATTTTGTCTCTTTCTAACGAAAAAATGTTGGTCATTGCTCTTTGACAGAGGTAACCTGGAGAAGTAGATAGGCTACTTTTCATCCGTTTTCACGTAGACGTAGTCGCGGGCAACAGTTCGTAGGTAGGTACTATTTATCTAACCGCCCTCTTTACTGTCATTAAAATGCAATTTGTCAGTATAAACTCTATTTACGTTGCTAGTACCTATAGGGCTGCCATACGTCCCGGTACACCGGGACATGTCCCGGTTTGAAGCGTTGTGTTCCGGTCAGTAAGTCAGTTGTCCCGGTTTGGTAGATCAAAGCAAATCTTCTCAAAATGCCAGTGCTAATCTCAGGCGGCCACAATGCTCATGTGGAACGGTTTTCATGACCTCATCGCAGTGGACGAATAAACGAAAAAGGTGAAAAGGGGTTAAGTAGGTACTTAAAGTCAGACTTCAAAAAAATATGGATGGGCTAAAGAAAGTTGCACTGAGAACGTAGAACAAGCCTAAAAAAATTAGGAAGTATTGTTGGCATTTTATTTAGTTTAAATATCTACCTACCAAAAATGAAACGTAAAAGTTCCTAGCTAGGAACTTTTACGTTTTCGTTAAAAATAATCAGAATCTTTTACCTAGGTAAAAGATTCTAATTATTTTTTTTTCTATGTAGGTACCTACGTAGATATTTTGTATTATGGTATCGGCGTTTCAGCATTTATGGCAGCCCTATGCTAGTACCTACCTAATAATTAATATTAACCCTATGGCATTGCTGTCCGTCTTGCACTTGACCGCTTTATTTTACTTTGTAAGCAGTTGCATATTATTTGCATTTAAAGGGTATACGTCAGTCGAACGTGACGACCATCATAACAAGTTTTAACATTCTTCAAACAACAGTTCAGTACAAAATTCGTAAAATTCTAATAAAAACACCATGGAAACAAACTTACCAACTAAAGCGGTTAGAATCTGTCTTTTGGCACTACTTTCGTTTTTTTTCCGGTCCATGTTGGCTGATATATCCACTATCCGTGCTCCGAATGTGAAATTAAAAAAAAAACAAAGTCGCTCGTAGGTTAGATATTAACAAGACACTGGCACTAAAAATAGATTCATGACTAAAATCGCAATTCTCTTATCACTTTTCGTAGTTCGCGCCTCACGTTTTAATTTAAATTGTCAAATTTCGCGATAATTTTCATGCGCCTGCGTTTCCACTGACGTCTGTCAAGCGACTACTTTTTATACCTAACCTATAATCAGCATGTGTACTAGCTAACAGTTATGCAAACACAATGTTATGTCATTCTTCTATGTTTTCCTCAAATGATCCTTATCTTCAGGAACTAGAGTTGAAAATTAATCAAAATTTATTTTATCAAGTGCTGCGAGGTTTTGGCGTCGTACCGGCTGACCGATTTCGTTGACCGTTCTTTAATAATGAGTTATGCGAATAAAGACTTTAGTCATTTGCAGTTAAGGACTATTTTGAATTTGGGTAGGGTTTTGCTTAAAACTGACAGTCGTGCATTCAGTCATTGGGTTTCCCTCCGTCTTCAAAGAAAGCATCAATGATTCCGTGCTGATGTAGTAGCGCCATATTTGTTGTCTTCAATTCTTCATTGAAGTTAATGGGCAGTTTTCCTGTTACTGATGGCTGTGTTATTGGAATTAATTTGTTGGTTCCAGGAACATGGACGCCTTCTAGTCTGTACTACATGAAACAGATATCTACGAGTAGTAGGTAGATGCCGAAATGTTATCTTTAAAAGTATTTTTTGAAAAGGATTGCAAATGAGAGAAAGAGTACTTAGTGAATTTACAAAAAGAACGAATAAAAATAAAATTTTGCTCTCGTACCTACCTAGGCAAGCGCGGTTTCTGCCGACTTTGGGTCATAGGTACCGATTAATGTCAACGTGCTTTAGGTACTGTAAAAAAAACTTTTTAACAAAAAACCGACTTCAAAAATCCACTACAAAGAAAATAATAATTTTGGTTTCGGAAGTCGGTGACTTTGGTTTTTGTTTGCTTTTTTTTGCCACCGACTTCCGAAACCAAAATTATTATTTTCTTTGTAGTGGATTTTTGAAGTCGGTTATTTTTTGTTAAAAAGTTTTTTATTTTTTCCTTTTTAGTTCTTTATCCCGTGTTAGATTACTTAACCGACTTCTTTCACGAATTCGTTCAACAGTAAATCTTCCACGGAGTGTGTACATTTATGCATATAACTTTGTGCATAGGAATAATTACATAATGAATTATATACTAAAACCTTCCTGAAAGTATGTAGATTACGTTAGTGAAAACCCCATCCAAATCGAACTAGTAGTTTTTCAGAAAATCGCGCACATACAAACATACATACATACATACATACGAGACGAATACAGAACCTCCTTTTTTGAAGTCAGTTAATTACTGTGTTTCGCACATTTTTGTACGATTTTGGGGGGGTTATGACCCCTATGAACCCCCCGCTCGGAACGCCACTGTACCTAGGCACTTAGGTAGATACATGTAGAAAACAAGATTAAACTAAAATTCTAACCGTGCCATATTTCTCGCGGATGTTTGGACTCATAATCAGAGTAACATTTATTTTGATAGGTCCAATTATAAAATAAATCGGCCAAAAATTTTTCGACTCTCCAACTCTCCATACGAATTGACCCGATATTGATGAGAGTCGAAAAAAGAATGTCCGAATTTATTTAATCTATCAAAATAATGTCGTTCTGAATAAGATTCCTAACAACAACCTCTAGAAATATGGCGCGGTTGCAGATCAACATCTTGTATATCTGGATTAGTTGGTTTTCGAAATGGAAGTTCTTCAGGTCTGTTTATACCTGTTACGAAAGGTATTCGAGTCCAACGCAACTACATACATCGCATGCCATGCATGGCCAGGGTGTGTGTTATTTCCCGGCTAATAATGGCTAGGCTATAATAAGATTGCCTCGTTGGTAATGGTCTTATGTATGTGCAAGCAAGTGGGTTTGACTCCCGGGTCGGGCAAAGTGTTATTAGGTTTTCCCATAAGAAAATTTTCAGTAACAATCTCTGAAGTGGTTTCATAGATTGTTCAGCAAGCTTAGTATGACCAATTCTAACTACCAAAGAATAGACAAAGTTCTTTCTATCCATTTTCTATCCAACTCGTTATCTCTTCTGCCCGAGCACGCAGTAACGCGTTGGCTTATATTCTGATTCAGAGTTTTGTCTACTGAAGAATACAAACATTTCTTCTCTTCATTGTATGCATAAAACGGTAGAAATCTTTCTACAACCTGCACCCGAATTGCGTAACTCAATTGCTATCACCATGGCATTGTTTTTGACATTCATTACGCTGTATGATTGTTAATCCGTGCTCCTTTAACTAGCTCAACGCCGCAATGGATGTTGTTGAACTGTCAAAATGAAAGCCATGGCGAAAGAAATTGAGATACACAAATAAGCTGCTGTTTATTCTTCTGAGACAAAACACGTTTAGTTCTATCGTGGTCATGCTAGGCCGGCTGATCATAGAAACATAGGAGCCGTGCTAGATATATAGCTTGACGCTTTGACAATGACCAATGTGATATTGTGATTATGTTGTCGAAGGACCGAACGCGATTGATGATTTTATATCTAGATACGGTGTTTTAGTTTAGTGTGTGTGACGAGTGACGAATAGCAGTGTTAGATTGAGCGTGTGCGGCGTTTTTGATGTGTGGGAGATCTCTAATTTATAAAGTAGCGTTTGTAGTTGTGATTGTGACGCACACTGCTTTAAAAGTGGCGACAGCGGTTCTCCTTGGTCTGCTAAAGGCCTAATAGCTTTATGGACAGTAACAATAATTACCAGTAGAAGTATCTCTTCTCATACGAGTATAGTGAAGAGGTAGAGTAGGTTTATTAATAGTCATTATCCACCTTGTAATTTGTGTATAGTCTCTCGTATATAAATAAAATATACTGAACATTTACTTCCTGTATTAACACAATATAGGTAGGTACACCGTTCTCATGATTAATTTGTTGCAGAAATTAAGGCTTTCTAGAATATAGATTCTAGAAAGCCTTCTTATTTCTGCAACAAAATTGGTGGATATTTTGTTGCAGAAATTATAAGGCTAAGGCTAAGGCTAGAATCTACAGGATGGCAGGTTAGACAGTGGAAATATTTTAAGGGGTCATTGTACTCATCATTATGAACAACTTTTACTATGGGGCCAACCCTGAAATCGTGAAAAAAAAATCAGCTGTTCCATACATTTTGTTTTTCGCGATTTCAGAGTAGGCCCCATAGTAAAAGTTGTTCATAATGATGAGTACAATGACCCCTTAAAATATTTCCACTGTAACACTGTTTAATCTGCCACCCTGTATATTCTAGAAAGCCTTATAATTTCTGCAACAAAATATCCACCAATTCAGAATCCAGAAGAAGAAATCCAGAATGACCAATCCCCCAAAGAGAATGTCACGGTGAGATTCTCCCTCGAACGTGCGCAATTTCGCAAACAAATTGGCAGTTCTCGCAGTGATATCACGCGGCGTGTCGGTACAGAATAGACAATTAGACAGGCAGTAGATAAGTAGCTTACTCACTCCCGTGCGAAGGAGGGGCGGGGCGCTAGTAAATAATAAAATAATGTAAATGTCCTTTAATAAATGGAAAGACTCGAATCAGTCATGTTTTCTGTCGGGTTCAGCGACGGTGTCCCACACTCCCTGTACGTCTCGAGCCAATTTCTCCGATATTTCTGGCGGCAGTCCCTCGTGCGGCGGCACTTCTGGCTGCGGCGGGTCGATCTCCTGGATCGCCTCGATCAGCTCTCCCGTGGTCTTGTATGATGATATCGTTGACTTCACAAAGTCCCTGCAAAATCATTTTATTTTGGGTGATTTCATAGTAACGCTTACGCCGGCGCGGGGCACGAGATAGATGTGTCTTGTACCGTTTCATAATGAAACGCGTACGGCTCACGAGCCGCGCTGGCCGTCCGCCCTCGCGGTCAGCGTGACTGAAACTGTCTGAAAGCTCTGACGCGGAGCGGAGATTTTATGCAGTTCCATTGGTTAATATTTTAATATTGCTCCGCTCCTCTCCTCTGCGCTCCAGTGGACAGTCAGCCTTAATGTGACACGTACTAGTGGTTACTACTTATAAGTAAATTTTCTATGAGATTGTATGAAGGTTCCTAATTCCGAGCCCGGTAACACCGTTACCTGTCGCTTCCAGTAGGTAGGTAAGTAGGTAGGTATATGAGTTCTGCCGCTGCCACCTGCAGCTGTGGTCGGTCGCTGTTGT
Organism: Thalpophila matura; assembly: GCA_948465475.1. NCBI lineage: Eukaryota > Metazoa > Arthropoda > Insecta > Lepidoptera > Noctuidae > Thalpophila > Thalpophila matura. The sequence goes on along the minus strand of OX419198.1, from coordinate 5,228,286 downwards.
TGTGTCAGAATTGAGACGGTGAGAGCCAGAGTGGCCTATCATTTCCAGAAACAACTGATTGTCAATTGTTTCGGGAAATTATAGGTCACTCTGGCTCTCACCGTCTCAATCATACCTTCAATGGCAAATATTGACCGCCAGAGATTATCTTATAACCTCACCTGAAGTAGAAAGCCTTGACGAAGACCGCGGGCTGGTACTCGTGGCCGCAGCGCTCTGGCCCGAAGCTCATGATGCCCATGAGTCTGTTCTGCTGCACGGCCGGTGCGCCTGCGTCGAACTGGAGGCAATGTGTCGGGTGGGCGAGATGTTTTGTGGAAGAACGCCTTGCTAGTATGTATGCGTACGTTCGGTTAGCGATATAAGTTGATTAATAAATAGGTACTGTTGATTTACCTACACAATTTAAATTGACACAGAATTATTCAATTTACTGCTTTTCAGCATTTCATTTATTGTAATAAGTAGTGAAGAGTTTGTGTTGTTTAATGTAACATCTGTTCCATTAGGTACTTACTAAAACTTTCTTAAATTATTTGTGTGAACAGATTTAAGAAATATATGATTAAATAAAAAAAAACTGAAAGTGAAAAATAAAAATTGTAAATTAAAAATTAAAAAAACCCGACTGCCAAAAAAACAACAAAAAAGTTCAAAACAAGAGCACTTTTCAAGCAGTCTGATGCAGTCTGTTGCATAAGATTGTTATCGATGCTTCAATGTTACGCAAACAATTCGTTTCGTTTATAAATAAGTAGGTACTTGGAACTGCATACCTACCTAACAATTTTTTTATCAGACCCAAGTGTAATGTATGTCGAGACCCGTTAAAACAAACCAAATGAGCCCAAACTCGAGGGGTTTAGTGGTAACCATTGAAGAGTTTCACTATCCACCTCCTGGTTCCATCATCAGATTTATTTGCAGAAAAATTTTTTTTGGGCGTGGTTACGTCATCGTCACAGTACCGTATCTTGACTGTTTTTTTCTGGAATTTCTCCAATGTATGTACAGACACGGCTTTTTACAGTTTTATAATAAGTAGTACTAGCTGTTACCCGCGGTTTCACCCCCGTTGCTCGGCTCCTGAGGGTCGTAGCGTGATGTTAAACAGCCTATACTATTCCTCATAAATCTGGCTATCATATAGCTACAAAAATATTTTTTCGAATCCGACTGGTAGTTGCAGAGATTAGCGCGTTCAAACAAACAAAGAAACTCTTCAGCTTAATAATATTAGTGTAGATAGACAAGTATACCAAGCAGGCATCCCTGGTGCCATTCCTTAGTGAGGCGCAGAAGAAGTCGGGAGTGAATTGGAAGCCGTTGACGAGCTGGTACGCGTCTATGCAGTAGTGCTGCGAGCGCACCTTCAGGCGGGCCGTCATCAGGTCAGGAGTGTACTCCCTGAATGCGGTGTCTGTGCCCTAAAAGTTACAGACTATAGGCACACTGAGGTACAAAGAAACCATAGAGGTTGAGTCCGTTTTTCTCCATAAAAAATGACAAGTCGGAATCGATAAGTACGTTCTAGAAACTCCATGGTTATCTACTCTTCGGTTTCAATACAAGTTTTAGATTTTTATTTTTTGTATCAAAATATTATGTATGATGTAGGTATATTACCCTGGTAGCACCCCACCCCGTGACCACGATGAAGCTCTGCGCGAAAGGCTCTCTGATTCCCTCGTAGATCTTGATCAAGTTCACGTGTTTGTGGAACTCTGAAATGAAAGATTGTTCAACATTATGTGTAAGTCCATGAGTTCCATTTAGGTATCATCAATGCTATAGAATTTTTTAAACAACATTACACACTGTGGATCATGTCAGCACGTGTAGCATGAGCACTTAAAGAAGGTTTTGTCGACGGAAGAATAGAACAAAATGACAGATTGTAGAAAGACTTCTACCGATTACAGCATGGCGATGTTAAAAATGAAGAGAAGAAATGTTTCTATTCTTCAGTCGACAAAAGTCTGGCAAGCCAAGCACGGGTCGCCGCGTGCTCGGGCAGAAGAGATAATGAGTTGGATAGAAAGAACCTTGTCTATTCTTGGTAGAATAGAGATGGGATTGGTCATGCTAAGCGTGCTGAAGCCGGAACAATCTATGAACTTCACAAATTGTTACTGAAAGATGCAGTATTGCAAGATGTGGTAGTTACAAAATACTGACCAAGATTTTCGGAAAGTTTTAACAGCGCTACATCGGCGTGCGGTACTGGTTCCTCCTCAAACTTGGGGTGTCGTACTGCCCCCACCACGTCGACTAGAGTACCTCCTTCGTGGGGTCGGGCACTACCCACGCGTACCTTCACGTATCGGCCGAGAGACTTTAGAGGGGCGACTTGGAGTACGCTGCGGGAAAACAAATAATTAGCCGTTTAAAAAAATATTTTTCCATTATTACGATATCCCTATTATTGAGGCAGGTTATAACCTGCCTCAATAATAGGGATATCGCCAGAGCTATAGGCTATTTAACATCACGCTACGACCCTTAGGAGACGAGCAAAAAGAAAAAAGTCATTATTTATAAATCCGATTTCTTTTAAACTAAACAGCGGGGCACGGCTAGTAAGATATATAAATGTACTTACTAATTCAAGCAATGAGCAGCAGTGACCACCCAGTTGACATCCACAATGGTGCCGGCACACCATAGCCTGCCATTGATAATGATGGCCGCCATGTAGGGAAAGTTCTTGGTATCCGTCGCGTTGCCCCCTCGGATCCTCAGGTTCGACTTCGGGTCGGTGATGAAGACCTGGTGCTCGTTCCGAATTCGGAGGGCATTCTTGTGGTTCCCTCGGCGCCGCATACCCTCAAATAGCTTAGGCATATTGTCGTCCAACCCCAGTCGAAGGTCTTTGCAAATAAAATACGGGGTGTAATGAGTAATGCTAATGACACTAACGAAAACTGAAACCATATATGGGTTCAGTAACTTTTTTGAAAGGCAACGACCGATGATGATTGGTTCAGTGGTGTAGGCGTGAAAAGGTAACAAACAAACAAACTTACTTACTTTCGCATTTATAATATTAGGACTCCCCCTCAGATCATAGAAACAAGAAGATGTGCCAAGGCGCTATCGAGCTTGATGCCTGATCTTAAGCAAATTGCTCATATTAAAAACGTACGCGCTGGCGACGAACCGAACACGATCGATGGTATAAATACAGTGTTTTAGTTTAGTGCTAGTGTTGAGTGACGATTAACAGTGTTAGATTGAGGGTGTGCGGAATGTTCAATGCGTGGGAGATTTTTTATTCACAAGGAGCGCTTAATTATGCACGAAATTGTGTCGAAAAATGTACTAAAAGTGGCATCAGTTGTTCCCGTACTAATTTGCTATGATGGCATATCTCATTGTTTCTATGATCTGAGGACTCCCCCAATTATGAACCACTCCTCATCATCGCTCTATCGTGGATGGCGTTCATCACAAAAACAACATGAATAAAAACGAGAATAGATATTTTTTATCGTTATTCGGTACCTACCTAGTCAAGTCAAAGCATTTATTTCAATTAGACCAATTACAGGTACTTTTGAATTGTCAAGGAGTCTGTCAGTTAGTCATAATGATGAAGCTAGATGCCCGTTCCAAAGCGTAGATTCCTATGGAGAAGAACGGGCAAGAAACTCCATGGTTACTCTTTTAAATGAAATCATGTATTGTTTTAAAGTTCCATGGTTATTGACGTTAGTAGAATAAACTATGTCGGGACTCACACCATGCACCCGTTCACCCTTGAGACTCCGATACCTCGGCGCAGCTGCACGCGCCACGATCACGGAAGAACTGTTGATCGCCACGCGGCCTATGCTGTTTGTTCAGCCTCGAGGCATACAAAATCGGTTAGGATATGATTAAAACTTACCAACTGATACATCGCTCTCTACTTGTGATTTTCTAGCATAAGTTACAGTTAATAGTAATAGATACAAAATATTCCACATTTTATGACTCGGATGTGTGTTTTACACCTATATACATGGTAGGTATACCTGTTATATATTTTATAGTCTCGGAGCCATTACTATAAAATTGTAGTTTTTTTTTATGTTTTATTTAAAATCGTGAAATTTTAATGTTTCAGCGGAGTACCGAATACTGATATGAGATTTCTTAGGTCTTTGTATGAGTACTTGTCTACTTGGTTTTATTTATTAAATAAATATGGCAGTGTGTGATTGTGTATGAGACCTTACTTTTTATGTTTAGTGTAATAATGTTTTATTCAGAGTTTATTAAAATTGTGAATCCATGTTTGGTGAATCTGCTTTAACGATCTTTTAGAATAGAATAATCTTTATTTGCAGTTTTAGAATGCTATGATGAAGATAGGTATAAGGTGTGGGTGTGATAAAGGAAACACAGGCTTCATTTGATATAAATTATTTTTTTAACGTCGTATAGACATCTTAAACTAATAATACCAAAATATAAACGTTATTAATTCGTCATAATATCACAATCAGTAGTCGGGAGGCACATATCACAACCTTTCTGCGCACTCGATGATGTACGTTATGTTATTGATTGTAAGGTACAAAATCGTTGAGCAGAAAGATTGGTTGTTACAGAATTAAAATGTACAGAAGATTCATTGTTCTGTGTCATGTCACTTTGAGGTCGTCGTCCATTTAACGCCTCAACACCAGAGTGCTGATTCCGAGTTGCAAATCACCGCGTCAATCGAGTTAACTTCTCTAGAAGTGAATGAACCAACCAATCACGTGCGTGATTGATTATTTCATTCACCTTCATCTCATCACATTCATCTTCACTTCCGAGCGCAAACCGGTGTTGACCATGACCTTCGTTAACGTTCTCACGATCGAGTATGTCAGAAAAACTCGCTCTAGGCACTCAGACCAGCACCGCCTCGCCTCATCGAGTAAAACAGTTGACAACGAGTTGGCACCACGTTCAATAGTAGGTACCTCCGTGCTGTCAACTCGTTGTCAACTGTTTTCACTAAAAGCCTGTTTTTATATCATCAGGTATTTATCTTTTATCTAAGGAATAAAATTGACGGTTGACATAATAACTGTCCAAAATTAAAAATGAATCCTTGGATAAAGTTATCTGACGATTAAAACAATTCTCCATTCAAATTTAGGGAGAATTGTTTTAATCGTCAGATAACTTTATCCTAGTATTCATTTTTAGGCTAAGAGGCGAGGCGGTGCTGGTCCGGTGCTTAGGCGTTAAATGGATGTCGACCATTAGCTTTTTAACAAATCTTCTGTACATTTTTTGTAAAACCTTATCGAATTGAGGTGACGTCATAATAGCGGCGAAGCCTTTCCAATCCATTCACAAACATTTATTTTGAAACATAACATGCAAATAACATTAATGACATTTAAAACGCTATTTTATATAAAATGCCTGGCTTTTTATTTTAATTTTTTTTTACATACAAAACATTGTTAGGAAGAAATAAATACGATTTAAAAAGATCATTGCCTGCAACAGTTTCTTCAAAATTCAAAACTTAATTACGGTCAAAGATATTTAACAAAACGCTTATAAGTCAGGCAGGAAGGTATAAAAATTCCAATCTTTTAGGTATGTACCACTTAAAGGCTCACATGACTAGGGTTGCCACCTTTTCTTGGAACAATAAAAGTACCTACCTACATTTTGTGTTCTGAGATAGGAATAATAAAGTACGATTTATAAAACAAGAGTGTACCTGCAATGACCTGCATTTATTTTTTATGTTTATACACATATTTTGGTGGATTGCCCATCTATAGTGGCAACCTTACATGTCCTGTCAAAAGTGCCTTAGTCATAATCATAACTATAATAAAAACAAAACATTTTCAAGGTTGCTAATGACCTAACACGAATTCTTTCTATTTTTTGCCTCTTATAATATTTTTTGCCATGACTGAGTTGGGCGTAAAAAGTGAACATTTCTCAAATATCATGTCATTTTTATGCGAAACAAAAAATAAAAAGACTATTAACACTGTCTTTCCGTCGTGTAGTCGGCTAAATATATGAAAAGGATTGCCCTCGCAAAAAAATTAACGTTTTAGCTGTCAATTCCATAGGCCGAGATTGATATTAAACGTTACTTAGCACTGCGTGCTTTGGCTCAGAAAATTATATTCTTGTCTCTGTCTTGTAGTTTGACAGTTGTGCGACAGCGACGGGATCATATCCTAAGCCAAAACACGTGCTAAGTAGGTAACGTTTAGGCTAAAGCCACACTACAAGAGCTTCGCATAATGCTAAAAGACAAGCGACTAGCTTAACGATGCTTCGACTAACGAAGCACCTAGATAGGCGCTTCGGGCGCAGTGTGGTCAGCTGCAATAGTTTGCAATACGTCTGTTCGCTGGGATCAGTCACTACGCGAGTCGCTTGGCTTTTAGCAATAAAAGGCGATTCGCACACCGCACCGCATCACGCAGCGTAGCGCGGGAGTGCGTGATCTTCCGTTGTTTGCAAGTACATGTATTTGTATAGAAATCACGCGTAGTGCAAAACACTGAAAAAGCATTCACGCGCGTGGCTTTTGTTCCGTCGCGTGTGTGATTCGCCTAAGCGAAGCTCTTTATAGTGTGGCCTTAGCCTTATCAACCTCGGCCTTGGAGTCTCGCCAAACACAAAAGTCTCATTCAAGTCTCCTCAATTCGACAAGTCTCCAACATCACTTATAATCTACTCATCTCATTCCCACTTTCCATATCATCTTTCACTGCTTTCCTCTTCTCTTTCTTTCTGCTGTCTTTTAGAAGGGCGTATATTTCTTCTACCGTCTTGTCTTTAGTCTCTGGTACCCACATGACGGTGTAGAAGGTACCGAGGAAGCATACCACGGAGAACATGATGAAGACCCAGTGGATGCCGAGGAGTTTGAGGAGGGGATCGTACGCCTTCGTTTGGAGGAAGTCGCTGAGAGCATCCACGGAGCTGACGAACGATGTCACCATGCCTCGATGCTGGAAAAGAAAGATTTATAATGTTATTAAATATACATACATATAAGAGATTTAAAAAAACAAACTGACGCGGGCGGGATTTAAGCCGCGACCTCTGCCGAACCATGGCGTTGTCTACCAACTAAGTTACCTACCGCGTCCCGCCCACTTCAATCGAAAGAAATCTCTGTAAATAGGTACGCCTCTTATGAGCGTTGGTGACATCTATCGGAAACTAATACAGACTCCAACCCAATGCCTTTCTTTGCAGTTATAGGACATCGATGCGATATCATATATCACTACCTATACTATTCTCTATATATTTTTCGAATCCAACTGATAGTTCCAGAGATTAGCGGGTTCAAATTAAACTCTTCAGCTTTATAAAGCTGAAGAGTTTGTTTGTTTGTTTGTTTCTATAATAGTATAGAAGTATAGATAAATAAGAGATTTCCACAAGTATCTGGTTAACATCATCATTTCCTTACCTGGAATGAGAACAGTTCCGAAGTAATAACATAGGGCACAGGTTGGTACCCTGCGGCATCCGCGAAGATGCACAGGCACATGGCGAGGACCGGCAGCCAGCCCGGCAGCCAGACGTTGAGCGAGGTGACGTAGAACCATGCGCCTAATGCCAGCATCGATACTCCGGTGGCAAAGGACGTGCCTGCTAGCAGCCACTGGAAAAAGAAAGAATGAATTTTAAGTTATGGGTGTAAAACGTCTTGCGAAAATTCGTGATTGCAATGTGGGTAACCGCAATCGTATGAGTGATTAAGGTTAACATTCCTCGAATCTCAATCCAAACACGTTTTCTAGAGTGCAAGAAAGCATTCTTTTGTCACGGCGCGAAGACACAACATTATCGTTAGTAGATACTCCGATATCAAGTATTCAAGTCCGTGTACCAAGCGTCGTAATTCCAGCTATATGTCATTGTAGCTGCTATTGGAAAGTCCATGTTTATACCCAGTAATGGGCAGGTTGAAATGATAATTTAATAAGGGATAACCGAACCTTATGACATTCGAAAGAGATTACAATTATCTCTAACTTTGAGGTTCCGAAGGTCATAAGGTGGAGAAGTAAAGTGGCGTTTTCGTTGATAAGAGTCAGCTTCCACGGGCTGGAGGATATCCATGACCCACACCACGTGAAAAGGGGAGTATTAAAAAGTTTAAAATAATAAAGCTCAGGAATTCAGCACATAGACTTCAGCTATATTTGGCCAATTTTGTGCCTTCCTCCATTGCAATAGAGTGTAAGTTTGTATATGCTTACCTTTCTACCAGTTTGCTCTACAATACAGCTCGCTACGATACTCCCCAGGAGCTGAATAGCCCCCACCACTATCGTCTGCTTGTTGGGGCTCAGCTTCAGGCTAATGGACTCCGACGCCTTCTCGAAGATGGAGCCAGCGTACATGAGGACAACCAGGTAGCCGCACGTCTCCTGGGACAGCATCACGTTGAGAGAGATTCGGAACGCTTTGAACGTGGTCTTGTCTTGCACTGAAAAGAAATATCAATAAGATTATACAGGGTGTAAAAAGACACATCACCAAGCCGAATACTACGCATTTTGTGCGTGTAACTAAGTAACATTCAGCAAAATAATACTACTTACTTACTGGTTACTTTGACCCTAGGGCATAACTTTGAACCAAATAGAAAAAATGTTTGAACTGCCCGCCGTGTCGCGACAACACAACCGATCGTCGCAGTTCTTTCGCCATCTATTAGTTACCAAAGGAACTGCGACGATCGGTTGTGTGGTCGCGACACGGCGGACAGTTCAAATATTGGTCCAAAGTTATGCCCAGGGTCAAAGTAACCCGCCTTTACGGTACCTATTAAAAACAGCTGTTTTTTGTAGGTAATTCGCGCTAAGACTGGCCTATCTATGGATGTGAAAAAAAACGCAATAAAGCACAGATTAACTTATTTACACTTAAAGAACGCATTTGGAAAAATATTTCGTGAGATTGGGTTAAGCCATTCCTCACGACATCTCATCGAAAATCGACAAAATGCCTTACGTAATTAATGGACGCCCCCTAATAAGCTACGGTTGTCACCATCGTGGCCTGGCCACTTAGCCACCATCGCCGTATAAAAAAAAAAAGTAATTTACTGTTGATTGGGTAAGTCCCAAAGTCCGTCATCAAGGCGATTATTAATAAGAAGATATAAAAGTTGTGACCTGCACCTTCTCAGAATTTTTTGTACATAGGTAACTAATCTTGTTGTTGTTGGAACTTGAATTGGATATTTTTTGTCTATGATTTCATAATATAAGTAGGTATTCTTAGAATTAAGACTGGTTATTTTTTATAATATCTTTATCAGACGATAATGTTACACGTGTTATAGAGATACATTAATTATTTAAGATACATAAAAATCGGAGAAATAGACTTACCTAATCGATCTAGATGGATCTATTAAGTCTGTTTCTCAGATTTTAGATTAAGTACCTATACTAATAATCTATAAATAGTACAAAACAAAGTTGCTTTTCGCGTCTGTCTATTTGTTCGCTTAGTTCTTAACTAAGCGTAACTCAAAATGAATTTTCACTACTATTTAGATATTTTATTTCTTATACCACCTAGTTTCGGTTTTGACCATCCATGCTTACTTGAAAAATTCATCCTGTATACCTAAGTGTAGTACCTACTTATTCTACTATAGATTTTTTTTTGTGATTAACATACTAGTCTACCTAGAACTATGACGTTAATTATGAATAAATTCTTATTTATTATGGAGCACTTAAAATACATTTTCTAGTTTTAAAGACCAATGGAAAAATCCGATACGTCTTTATTTTTTATTTTTATAAGACCTAGGGCTGCTATCAATTTCATTTTCAATGTGTTTCTCTTAGTTTTGGAGATATCCAGAAAACGTCAGGTAGGGTTTTTAATAAATAGACAAGTAGGTAGTTAGACCATTGAAAAAAAAAAAAAAGTTTTTATCTGTTATTAACAATGATCGGAGTAGGTAAATTGATTTGGGGTCAATGAACTGGCACGTATATAATATATGGATAAGCCTCCTGGATTCCGGGTTTTTTTAATAATTAAGATTTTCAAATATTGTTATGTGTAGGATGAAGAATGGACGCACAAAAGTAAGATTCACTTTATTACTTAATAAATAAGAAAAAGTCAGTCTTCTCGTGACCACGGTCAATGCAACTTGATCGAAACGTCGAGGTTAGTCAAAATACTGATATATTGATTATGATTGTGCGCGAAAAGTACCGATATAATTAAAAAATGTGTACAATTCGCAAAAGTTAAAAAACTACAAATAAGAAAAAAACAATTTTAAATGTTTAACTATCGCATTCTATAAATTTCAAATGTTTTAGTTTAAAAATCTTTACATTCACAATGTTTCATTCAATCCCGTAAGTACCAAAATGAAATCCCGGAAAAAAGGCTTATCCATGTTATGATTTCTATGACTATTCATGATGCAAGTACGTAAAATCAATCTACCTACTCCGATCATTGGTTATTAGCTGTGCTATGCGTTCCAATGCCTCTTTTTTTCTCAGAAACCTAGCAAAAACTATATACTTACAAAGTTTCAAGGATGAACGATGCGCGAACGCATCGGTGACGAACAAACCAATAAACATTCTTTTTTTATTATAATAAAACAAGTTTTAACAGGATGCACTGCAAAGTTCTCGAAACGTCAGGAAAACAAAAATCAATAATATAGTTCGCGATGAAATCCGTTATAACTTGTTTATAATAATGTGTAGTGATCGCGAAAATTTAAGACATTACTACTCTTTTTTTAAAATGGATAGGTCGTAGGGTTATATTTATCCTATCTGCATGTATACAACCACATATTATGGGACCCAAATCTATTTTAATATACCTATTAAAAGCGTGGTGATGATGAATAAGCGTAGATATGCTTTGAAAAACCTATGAGTGACCGTAGGAAGCAATGGAAGGACTTTAGTAGAGTACAAAATTATGTTTTAGGCTGTATGTAGGTATATGATAATGGCTTTGTTCAAACATACACAGCTTTTACACAAAAATAAACTAAGGCCGAGATAAATAGTCGTTACTAAGCAAAGGCTTAGCCAAAGTAAGTGCTAAGCCACGTTCTAAGTATCTAATTCGAATAAATAGACAGTACTTTAGCATTTACTTTCGATGAAAGCCAACCTAACACTAAGCCAATGCTTTGCTTAGGCATAGTATAGATTTTTGAAGACTTAGCACGTTCTAAGTATGGATTTGATATTTGTTTTGAGGTTCTTTGCTTATCCTCTTAGGCGTCGTATTACAAAAATACAATAAAACATATGTTTTATTGGATTAGATGAGATTACAATTTTTATTATTATTAGAAATTAATTATTGCTTATTGCTTTAAAGGTGAAGGAAAACATCGTGAGGAAACCGGCATGTCCTAGAACCAAAAATTTGAAGACATGTGACGTCCACCAACCCGCACTGGGCCCGCGTGGTGGACTACGGCCCACTCCCTCTCACAGAGAGGAGGCCTGTGTCCCAGCAGTGGGAACATTATAGGCCGATAATGCTAAAATGCTAATGCTACAATTTTTTTTGAGGAGGTCGATAATTTAGTATCAGAAGATGTCGACCAGATGCCCAATATTCCAAGATTTCCCAAATGTTACTTATGAAATAAAATTAATCCATTCCACTTTTTTCCGATCAAGTATTTATAGACAGATACCTACAGATACGTTTATCAGTATCTGTCAGTAATTTCAGCAAAGCGTAAGCGTAGACAGCGTCATTTTGATGCGTTCAAATTTATACTTATTTTAATTCTGGATTAAAATATTTTTCAGCTGTTTAAATGTAATTATTATTATTAATTGTATTAATTGTTCAATTTGGATTAATTTAAAATTAAATTCATTAAGGAAATAAAGCAAATTCAGTTCTTTATAAAATTAACATTATCGAGTATACTATGAACGCTTCTGAAGCATTAAAGAAAAGTAGTACTTTCGCTTGAACTATGACTTAGCTCGTGCTAAGCAAAGGTATGGCCATAGTAACGTCTATTTATGTCATATCGGATACTTTGCTAAGCTAAGTCAAAGCAGTACTTCCCGAAGTAATACTTTTGACTGATGCTTAGCAACGACTATTTATCTCGGCCTAAGTCACGCTGAGTTGCAGAAAAGGTCATTAAGTTTTAAAGGAGACTTTAACGATAGAAATTGTATGGGTAATGCCTCCGTTAAAATTTAATTATCTTTCTGCAACCGACCGTTAGTCTCATGAATAACAACATAACATAAGTACACGATGAATAAAGCGTTAATTGGATACCACTGAGTATAAAAAGTTGTTAAGTTTTTGCACATTTTTTGCAAAGAACTGGTTTAAAAAAACAGGTTTAAAAAAAACCGACTTCCAAAAACTACACTAAAAACTATGAAATAAAAAGTTTAAACTTTCATAATTAAAAATCTAAATGTATATTGAAGCCGGCGGGGCCTCTTCAGGTTTTTGCCTCTCAGCCTTTGAACAGGAAGGATGTGCGCAGTGTGTGCACGTGCAAATTAAGATTTCCTTTCATTCCTCGTTAATCTGCAATTTTGCTTATTATCATGCTAGGCCCCGCCGACTTCAATATACATTTAGATTTTTAATTAAGAAAGTTTAAACTTTTTATTTCATAGTTTTTAGTGTAGTTTTTGGAAGTCGTTTTTTTTTAAACCTGTTTTTATTTTTATCTTTTAGTGTAGTGTAACTTTTTTTTTTGTTAATAATACTTTACCTATATAAAAGTACCATAGAATCATGGATAGAGCTACTTTAATTGTATAATACTGCCTTTGAAACACATTTTGTATGTACTTTTACCGAGATCGATTACTTTCACGAATTTAAATAGGTAATTCTACTTACCTTCTTAGATGTTGGTGGATAACAGCGTTTCAGTAAACGAAAACAATGTTTTTTTCAGTTTGTGGGGTGGTTCCTAACCTTCTATCAAATAAGACTTAAACATAGCTTTCATTTGAGGTCCCCAAAGTACGTAACTACCATAGATTATACAATTAGACTGGGTAACTACTATGGGGACAGAACGCTATAAACGAGTACCGTACCTTCTCAACAGTTTGCCTGCAGATATTAGAACGGAGACCAAAAAAGCTAAATTTGCTAAATTACTCAAACAATTCTATCTCCAGACTTTGTAACTGCGCGATCTGTGTAAACATGTAAACATGATTCGTTAACTTTAAGTGTTCGCACTATACCTAAGTACCTACACCGTAAATTATATTATATATTATATAATATTGAAGGATCTGTTCCCACAGACAAACTGTGAAAACAGTTTTGTGGGGCTTTGTTTAATTACATGAATATTGTGAAACGTTGATAAATAAAGATACATACATACATAAAAAAACTGTGTGTACTATACACCTCTGCCTAACCTTGCGGGAAATAACGGCTTGATGTCTATCTATCTATAATATCAAGATCGATTACGTTCAGGAATTCCTGTACCTACATAATATGACTTTTTTACTATCGTCATGATGTCATCGATATACACGAAAAATACCGTTTATTGAAGCTGGTTAAAAAACTACTGAACCTAAGTTAACATAATTTATATGGGACCACCTCGCGAGCTTCTTCTACCATGTGAAAAAAGAATCACGTAAATTGGCTCATAGACCACGGAGTAATCGGTGTAGATACATGAAAAAAAAAACCAACCGAATGCAGAACCTCCTCCTTTTTGGAAGTCGGTTAAAAATAGAACATCGCGAAAGCTTCCACCGTTTATCTGGTTTTAAAATACTAATTTGTAGTTCTTTTATCTTTTCCATAGATATTTTTTTTATTGATTTGAATATTAAGAATGTGGCATTCCAATTTATTTTATAGAAACATGATAAAAAGTTACGACGCATATTTGAGCAAAAGTTAGCATGTCTGGAAAACAAGTTTTTAGAATACTTAATTTAAGAATGGTTGTCATCTTTATAAACAGAATCCTACAAATAAATAAAATTACAGTTAGTGATTGGGTTGGTTACTTGAAGGGTCCGAATCAGAGTTTAAGTAGGTAACTCACGAAAAGCTCGTTATCATTAAATTGATAACGAGCTTTTCGTGAGTGACCTTTTGGCTAAAGCCAAAAGGTCACTCGCCGGACATAGGCCTCCCCCAATACCGCCACCATAACCAGTTCTGCGGTACCCAATGAATGCAGATTTATTAAAAATCGGACTACAGATTCTATGCATCTTTAGGTATGCCCAAGAAACTATGACTCATAAAAAATATTATGAAATTGATAGGCAATTAAAATTTCCAAAGGCAGTTAAATATTTTAATTTATTTCCTTATAGGCAAAGAAACTGACTAGATGAGATTTCCCATAGTTTAATAACTACTTAAATATTAATAATTAGGGAGCGCCTCCGCAGCCGGCGGGGGCTCCCAAAAATAACGCCGTTGGGAACCGGTGTAGCCTTGCAGTAGCAGTGATACCAGACGAAAATAATTTCAAACTACCGTAGCAGCAGATTAATGTTGCCGTGTTTTAAGTTGAATTATCTACCTTAGACTGACTTTTAAATAACGTCAATGTAAAACAAAATAAAACTTTTTTGGACTTACAAGGGGAGGGAGGTGGTCGACGGAGCCCCGCGTAGCGGGGCTCCTATTTCCGGCCTGCAAGGTTAACAGTAACCTAACACGAAGAGGTTGACGGGGGCTTCGTTCGCTCGCTTTGCTCGCTCACTGAAGCCCCCGTCAACCCCTTCGAACCTAAATTGTCCGTGTCGGGGTGTCCAAATTCCCGAGCTCGCTTCGCTCCCTCTTGGACCCTAGTTAGGTATGTTACTCAAACGAAACATGAAATGTTTTTTTAATTATATGCCAAATTGCCAACCCTATTTCCCGCTTTTTTCCAATGTCAGCGCCAGCTGCCAATTTAGCAACCGGCGGCGGCTGCAAATTCAGGTCACGGTGGCGGTCGCGGAGTCACTTCCTAATAATTAATAACTTAGATAGGTTGCATAGATAAAAACAGTTAAATCCGGGGAAAAGCCTGATTAATTGTTACCTAACATAACATTACGCCTATATTCCCCTGAGTGGTGGGCAGCGATAGGCAGCGAAACCGCGGGGCCCAGCTAGTTACGTGTAATGAAATTGTACTGTTGTATGAAATCTTACTGCACAAAAACCGGCCAGTTAGTCCCATACCTCACATACTCATTGGTCACTGTTGGCACAACGGCACACTTTTGCGTTTACGGATAAACTTTTCATTTACGATTTACAACTGGTTTCACCACGTCTGAAAAAGTTCCGCTTATTTATTTATTATAATACTTTATTGTACACCAAATATCATATGCCTAGGTACAGAACATTTAGGTATAACAAAAACATACAATGGGCGCTATCTGCGATTTCTTCCAGGTAACCATAATCTAATCTAATTCTTCCAGGCTTAATTTATCTGGAAGCAAAGACTATTCCATTTTTGAATTTATCTCGTAGATAATGGAGACTAAAACTGGCTTTTAATCTTATAACCAACCAGTACTTGAAGTCTTCGGTCCTTATTTGGCACCCACCGGATAAGCAACCGGTTGGAATAAAGTCGGGCTTTATTCAGCTTGCAATGAAATATTATGCAGCCACGGGTTATTAATGAATGCAAGCCTCACTGCAGAATGTGAATGTACCCTTTTGGAATAATTCGAGTGTGCCTTGATTGGTATCAGGTTTTGAGGTTGTACAGTGTGTTGTTTTAATATCTCGTCATGTTACGTGGTTTTCGTTCGATATTCCGTCTTGTAGATTTTGTGAGAGTTTAGCGTTCATAAGCACTGAGGCCCTAGACAAGTTACTTTTCTGTTAGCGTTAGCGTCAAATGCTACGGATAAAATGTATGGAAATGACATTTGTGAGTCACGTGACTTTTCTGCAGGTAATGTCATTGCCATTCATTTTGCGCTTATCGTTTGGCGTGAACGCTAACAGAAAAGCAACTTGTCTAGAGCCTCTGTGCGGTTGCGGCTACCCGCGTTGTGGCTAGCCGTCCGGTTGCCCGTAGGATGATATTACATAAAATTATTTGTATCATTGCCATCTACCAAGTTATCCTGCACAAACATACCCAGCCAATTAAGAATCGACGGCTAAACGTTTCCAACAGTCGAGTTACAAAAAAGGTTTCAACATAAACACAGCCTGTATATCCGTCGCGTGCCACAACTCATTACGGGAAGACGGTAAATATATCTCGGCGAGTGAGAGCACTTCCCAGAATGAGGTACAGGCTCCGCGGCTCCGGCGACACGTCATCAGTGAACCGGTTCTAGTAAATCGCAGGAAACTTTATTCTTTTTAGTTTATAAGATAAGTTTAGCAGGAGTCATGATCGAAATATGCAGCATGACACATTATTAGGTCCCTGCCGGCCTAGCATGACCGCGATAGAGACGGGTTTTGTGTATACAGAGGAATAGACAAAGTGACAGAGTGGAGAAAGATTTCTACCGTTTTATGCATAGGTACAATGAAGAGAAGAAATGTTTCTATTCTTCAGTAGACAAAATTCTGAAAAGCCAAGCATGGGTCGCCGCGTGCTCGGGCAGAAGAGATAAAGAGAGAACTTTGTCTATTCTTTGGTAGAATAGAGATAGAATTGGTTATGCTAAGCGTGCTGAAATACTAAGTTGACGTAATCAGGCGTGGCAATGTATCTTTCACAATATTTAAACGTGAACGGGGAACTTTTTGTGGTTTCGGCTTTTCTTAGGATGTAGGTAATTAGTAGTTTGTAAGTGTCGCGCGGTTTCTGGTCAAAACTTCATCTTTTTCGCTGACGTCAGAGGTGACTAGTGGTCATCACTTATTATAATGTTGCCTCTCCAGCACAGCATATAAATTGTCATTTAAATTAGGGTTTTAAGTCGTGTGTACTTACAATACCTACATTTTATGTATACTTACAGGATGTAAGAAAAACCCTGTTCGATCCCAAAGGGATGGTTCCCTTTGGGATCGGACAGGGTTTTTGTTATACTCATCATTATGCACAATATTTGTCTGACACAACCCCGAAATCGCTAAAAAAATCTGCTGTTCCATACATTTTATCGATTTATGTGAACACAAATGTGTGGAAAAGCAATTTTTTATTCGCTATTTTAGGGCTGGTCCCATAATAAAAATTATTCCTAATGATGAGCACGTAACAAAAACCCTGTTCGATGCCAAAGGGGGCCACCCTTTGCCATCGAATAGGGTTTTTGTTACATGCTGTATAATCTCAGATCATAGAAACAAGGGAGATGTGCCAAGGCGCTATCGAGCTTGATGCCTGAACTTGAGCAAATTGCTCACACTAAAAACGTACGCGCTGGCGACGAACCGAACACGATCGATGGTATAAATACAGTGTTTTAGTTTAGTGTTAGTGTTGAGTGACGATTAACAGTGTTAGATTGAGGGTGTGCGGAATGTTTAATTCGTGGGAGATCTTTTTATTCACAAGGAGCGCTTAATTATGCGCGTAATTGTGTCGAAAAATGTGCTAAAAGTGGCATCAGTTGTTCACGTACTAATTTGCTATGATGGCATATCTCCTTGTTTCTATGATATGAGTGTATGGTAGTAGACCGTAGTCTCAACATTGCTTTCGAAAAAAGTTATGGTGTATTTCATGGATGATGATACCCAACAAAATTTAGTCAGCTGTAAATGTTATAAGTACAGTTAGCGTAATAAGTTACACTGCTACTTTTACATAATCATAAGTATGTGATTATTGGATAACGAGGAAAACTGACCTACCGTAGTACAAGTACCTATTTATTTACGACCACGGATGTCAGTGTGAATTATTCTCGAATAATCGTATACGGTTATTATGGGATAACTTTGTACCTACTAAGTATATATTTCAGCAAATTCCAGTATTGTTTGGTTTGCAATTTGGTTGATTGTTATTGTTTATTTGCCAATGGTTATCGTTTGTTTTTGTAACTAAATTGACACAAAATTATTCGATAATCTCCTTTTCAGCATTTTATGTAATACTTAGTCAAGTTTGTGTTCGTTCAATGTTACATCTGTTCCACTGTTCTTTACAAGCTTTCAAATAATTTGCCGTGTGTGTATGAGGCCAAGTCTTGTAAATGAATTTTAGTCCAGTTCCTCTCAACCGATTGAGCGGAAATTTGGAACGCATATGTCACGTCGATGACAATGCAATAATATGGTACAGTCAGTGCCCCGCATTGTCTGACCCCTTTTAGAAATGGTCAGACAATTTGGGGCAATGACTGTACTATAAAGGTAGTCTCATGATGGAGCCGGGAGGTGGCTATAAGAACTCCTCAACTTCTTTACATAACTCCGTCTTGATTCGGCTCGTTGGATTTGTCTTGACAAGTACCTACTATACGTAGACCTAGATTATGTCCAGGGTCTCATGGTGGAGCTGGGAAGTGGTCGATAAAAAAGCTTGTTTTGAAAAATGATTTTCCTGACTGATTTTCTTGAAAAATGATTGACTGAACCATGATTAAAAAAAAACACTAGGCACCAGTGGCGAAGGGTCCCTACAATACGATTCCTACCGGCTTCCCTTTGAAAAATAGCACAGGCAGTATTGACTACTTTTATTAATTAGCTTTTTGTGGCCAGATAAGCATTTGTAGCTCGGCTTAGGTACCTCTTACAAAATCTGACCCTTCGCCACTGCTAGGTACCCTAAAATCAAATGTTGTTCCTTTAACAGGCGTTTGCTTACCTATGCTCTTCCAGGTGGCTTTCTTCATGCTCCTGGCGTGTTCCTCTTCCCTTTCCAGCTGCTGTATAGCTTCCTCCAGGTCTTTGTTGTCAGTGGTGGTGTTCCGAAGCCACGCTAGAGCTGCACGAGCCTCCTGTAAGGATATCAAAGGTTTTGTTATTTTGGTAGATTGGCCTTGAAAATGAAAGAACAAAAGTTTGGAAGAATATTGTGTTTTTGTTCCTTAATAGAATGATTTAATAATATCATAAAAATTTGCTTATGCCCGTGACTCTGTTTGGATTGATCGATAGAGATTTGTATGAATATGGGATATAGGTATATATATTATATATATAATTCATTTATTTCAAGTAACATTGACTCATTATAAATACATTAGAATACACACACAGTCACATTAGGTATTATATAAAATCAATCAACAATCAATTAACATAAAAACACACACATAACAATTAATTCAAATGATCATTCCCGGCGTGAAATGTGTAGCTCGCAACAGTGAGGTTATGTAGGGACAATCGAGCCTCTCCGCGAGCGCGGCCAGCATGCTGTTGGCGCTCCCCCGCACTCGCCGCACCAGCGACGTGCCTCTCTTGCGCATTGTTGTGTAGAAGCAATCTACGCGCGCTTCCGCGAACATTGCTGATGCGCTGCAATAGCGTGGGAGCCCCAACATCATCCTGAACGCGTTGTTAAATTGGACACGAAGGGCGCTGTACTATTTTTGCGTGTAGTCTGTCCACAGGCTGCACGTGTAGAATGAAGTGCAGTAGGCTCTAAAAAGAGTGATTTTAACATCAATTGAGCAACGTGCGAACCTGCGGATCACCATGTTCGCTCTGACCGACAGCGCCCTCCGCTCCCGTTCCATATCTGCATCATCTTTCAGGGCAGGTGTAACCAAATGGCCAAGGTACTTAAAAATATCTACCCTTTGTAGAGGCGAACCATTTAATTTTACAGGTGGCATTTCCGTTACTTTTCTTGGCCCGCCCTGAAAAACCATACACTGGCTCTTTTTTACATTATACAGCAGCTCATGATCAGCTGCATAACCCTCACAGATACTCATCAGCTTTCTAAGTCCACAGACCGAGGCGCTCAGCAGCACCATATCGTCCGCGTAGCCTAACCTATATGTTGCTCACTGAGCTCCTCGATCAGTCCATTAATGTACAGGTTAAAAATGGAGGGTGAGCTCAGTATATGGATATCCATGTTCATAAAAGGTAGGTAATGACTTTAACGCGATCATTTCAGAGATTAAATACTATAATGTTAGTCATTTCTAGATAGGTAATCTTTCTACATCTAAAATAATGTGTGTTAACTTTTTTTTTTGTTTTTCTTTTTAGGTACCTCCATAATATATTAAGACTAGTTACATATTATAATATCTATATCTAAAACAAAAACAAAAACAATTCTCATTGCACCCCTCACCTTAATCTTCCCCTGTTTGACCAGAAACACAGGCGTCTCCGGCATCGCGATGAAAGCCACTAGAAAGATCGCTGGCACAGCAGTACAGAGCCATAATACTGCTTCGAAGGATAGTAGGTCGCCTGCCACGTACACTACGAGGTAGCCCAGGTTCTGTGATAGGATGAATAGGGAGCCTAGCGCGCCGCGAATGTTGTCTGATGCAATCTGTGAAGAAATATGAGTTGGTTAGTTATGTCTCAGAATACTACAAAAGGATGACTCCGCAAAGACATTTACCTATTTAAATAAAAAAATCGAATGGGGTATCATTAGATTTTTAGGACACTTTTTATTCCACTTTGTTCACCCAGGTGATATCACCCAGGTAAACAAAAGTGGAATAAACCTTTAATTTTTCATCAAAATCAGTCCCCAGACTCCTTTCAGTATTTCTCGCTATACGCTAAATGAGCAGGATGAATTTTGCAAATGTGCGTGGATGGTCAAACACGAAACCATAAAGGTGCGTCTACGCTATAAAAGCCGAGCACAAGCGGAGCTGCGCATCGTCGTTTGCGGCGGCATGAGCGGACTTAACACGTACCTAGGTATTGTCCTTACAACAACGGCAAACGACGACGCACAGAGGCCCTACACAAGTTGAAAAGCAACTTGTCTAGGGCCTCTGTGTGTCATCGTTAGCGTTCGCGCCAAACGCTACGGACAAAATGTATGGAATTGACATTTGTAAGTCACGTGACTTTTTCGCGGGTAATGTCATTGCCATACATTTTGGAAGTAGCGTTTGGCGTGAACGCTAACAGAAAAGCAACTTGTCTAGGGCCTCAGAGCGGCTCCGCTAGTGCTCGGCTCATTTAGCGTAGACGCACCTTTATATTTCGGATTTGGTCGTACATACACGCACATTTGGAAAATTCACCCTGAATCATTCTCACAGAATGAGAATAATGTGCAACAAATTCCGAACTAGCCTATTAAAGAAAGTACCAGTGCCATAGCACATTTCAGTTGACCTATCCCGTTACTGAATACGTGGGAAGAACCTACAGTCACCTATCATTGTCACTAATCAACTAGGTGAATGTACCTTTATGACGCGTCTTATCTTCCCTAACACGTCACTCAGTTTCACAACACACCCACCGCGAAACTACGACATCTGCCTTTCTTCTGTAGGTAATCATTGGAAACTTCCCGTTTACGTTTTATTTTCCTATTACTGAAACTTGTGACGTAGACATCACCACATTGTGAAATTATTTTACTTTTGATGCGTACTATAGCTGATTAATTTCCGGTAAGAAAAGCAGGATATTTCACAAGTTGGAAGTGGGAATATCATTCATTTTCGTGCATAAATTAATCATTGTGTGCTGTGTTTTTTCCCCAGTCAATACGCTAGGCGACACGACAATGGAATCTCCGGATTCTAAAAATTCTTTCATCATGTAAAAAAGTTAAAATCTGGTCGGTTAGCAGCATGGAGATTGACTCTAACGGAGCTGGTCTTATTGTTTAGGACGTAGCTTTTGTAAGTCCAATCTTTCCATACATTGGACAGGTAACTAAATGTACGATCAGACAAGTCTAGACCTGACCATTTTGAAAACAAAATCCCGTGCACTGTCAATAGTATTCACGCGCTACTTTATAGCGGCCGAGCGCTGCATGCAGGAATAGTCCTTACGGTGGTCAGAAACAGATTTGTCCAATAGTATCATAGTACATAATGTTTGTCTAAAGATTCTTCTCAAATATAGTGGCAGGGTAATGTGTACTACTTACCTCCTTCAAATATAACGGTATGACGACATAGCAGCCTGCGCACGCGAGCCCGGCGACCGCTCGCGACGCGATCAGCGCCCACGGACGCAGAGAGCACAGGGTTATGGTCCAACTGATCTGTGGGATAAGGGTTTGTTAGTAATGCTGTAAAAGGCTGCAGAACAATCTACTTAGGTATACTAATATTTTAAATGCGAAAGTCTGAATGGATGGATGGATATTTGTTACTCAATCACGCCAGAATGGCTGAACGGATCTGGATGAAATTTGGCACAGAAATAGATTATAGTCTGGAATGGCACATAGGCTACGTTTTATTCCGAAATACGCGAGCAAAGCCGCGGGCAGAAGCTAGTACCTAATGTATAAAGGAAATGTCTTGACTCATCAATAATTTGAAGCAAAGGGGTTTGACATTAAAACTTGGGTCCTTATTTCATTTTGAGCTGATTTTTGATGATGAAACCCGTGTGTGAAAGCGGACAAACAGACAGGAAAAGTGGGTTTGTTTTAGACTAATTATAGAATTCATCGTATCCTTTCTTCTGTCTGTAAAAAGGCTTAATCAATGATTTACGGGCTGATAAATGTCCTTTGCAAAAATCTGCAACAAAGTTGGTCTATTGAGTTTGTTCATATTTCAAGCTAGTCGATCTCTGCCTAATATAATAACTCATGTATCGAGATTAATATTAACAACATATACCTTCCTAGATAATCAAAGTAATCTAACCCAAAACAACAGATCTATTCCAATAAGCGACAATTGATCCAGTAGTAAACAATATCTGCCGCCGACGAATTATTATCTCCGACGAGTGGTTACAACCGCTTCGTAACTAACTAGCGTGATTAGTTTGTCGCTTGGAACAGATGGCTTTATGTATAAGATATTTTGTAGAACAATGGAGGTTAAACTATGATACAGCAATTAATTCATTAATAAATTCGCACGGTGTAATTTCGTTGGTCATCAGTGCTCTAAAAACAATGAAGGAAAACATCGTGAGCAAGGCGCATGTCCTACAAACAAAAAGACATGTGACGTCCACTAACACGCGCATTGGGCCCGCGTGGTGGGCTACAGGCTGTAGCCCACCACGCGGGCCTAATGCCCGTGAAATAGGGATTGCGGGCTGTAGCCTACAGTTCCTATCATAAGGAGGAGGCTTAAGGAACATTATAGGCTTGGGTTGGCCCCATCTCGCCTGATGTTAAGCGATGATGCGGTCTACGATGGTTAGTCTGAACAAGGGAGTCGTTGCTGATCCTTTTTAATATAGACAAGGAATAAGGCCAGATTTTTCCAAATTCCCACGGGATACTAAAGTCGACTCGGACGGAGTCGCAAGCAAAAACTAGTTTGAAATAAAAATCTGAAGAAACATACCACCAACATCAGCGCCGTCAGCAAAGTTGTAAACTTCCTGCCCCACCTATCAGCCAGGTCCCCAACCATGAACCCGCAGAATATAGGGGGCAGGAACGTGATAGCTGCCATCCAGGATATGGTCTCATCGCTGATTGGCTCGGGCGCGGGCCCGTCAGCTGACTGCAGGATCGGCGTCATGGGTGACTGCCACCCCATCAGCATCCCGAAGTTTAGAGCTGGGATTGTGACTGTAACAAACGAGAAAAAGAACTTTAGAAGATACAAGAGGGAGTTAGATACAGGGACCTAACCTATTAATAACGACGGTATTTGCATAAAACGGATGCATGCGCATGCATTTGCACAAACCGGTTCCATGCGCATGCACTTGCACGTACCGGTGACGTTTTTATGGTTTTTTCATGTTGAGAGATAAACCGGAGTGCGAGTAGGGTTCGCGTGCTGAAGGTTCCGTGCAAATGTATGTTTGAAATCGTAAAATAAATGTGATGTAACTACAAATTAATGATTTTCGGATTTTGTCCTTTATGGGTGCTTGTGAGACCTTGCTTCTTGCAAATGGCCGTATCTTTTGATTGAATTGACTTAGCTTGAATTTTTCACATCTCCAAGGGACTGTAGACTTTAGTATTTGACATTAATTTCAACTTAATACCTTATTCGTTTCTGAGAAAAAGGGTCTTCACAGACGGACAGATGGACAACAAAGTGATCCTATAAGAGTTTCGTTTTTAGGGTTCCGTACCAAAATGGTAAAAAAGGAACCCTTATAGTGCGACTTCGTCTGTCTGTCTGTGTGTCTGTCACACCAGTTTCCTTCTGAGGTACGGAAGCATGAAAATGAAATGCGTTTACATACACATATAATTAAGCCTTATTTCACGACCAGATTAGCAGAGACGTATCACTCACGTTAAGTTATTACATATAGTAGGTTCAGGTTCCATGTAATAGGGACGACCCTATTGCTAATTTAACGGGCGCAGTTTGAAACTCTAAGTGTTACTCAGAATTTCCCGACAGAAAAGGTGTAATATCTGTCTCGGTAGGTAGAAAAATAGGCATAGGTCAAGCTTAAATATTTAATTATGCACTTATGCATATCCGTTTGTGATTGACGCACGAAACATTAATTGTAATCAAAGTGGTCTAGAGAAAACGATATAGATTATCTAATCCACTATAAACTGGTTTCCTATAATACATACAAATTCATTTACAACAATTATATTGATTACAGATCATGCCATGTTTATTGTATTGTCATCTAATGACTCCATAGCAACCTTACGACTTACGCGTTACGCGTTTAAAATACAATATCAGTTGATATATCAGCTGCTTTTAACATAATACTTCTAGAAAATTAATGATCATTGGCATTATTTGGCAGCTCCAAGGGTATTGGATAATAGACTTATGTAAACCTGGTTGTTCTCAGGTTTTAGGGTCGCGGTACACTTATGTATTAGATATTAATTTTAACTTGATACTTCCACGCGTTCCCGAGAAAAAGTGTATTGAATAACAGACAGATGAGACAGACGGACAGATCCTATAAAGGTTTCTTCTTTTCTCTCAGTATCTTATCTCATCTCATCTCATCATCATTCTCTTCAGTATTTTATTGTATCGCACGAGAAGATTTTCTATGTAACTATTTTTTTAAACTCCTCATTTAGTCACGTTCAGTGCATTCCTAAACAAAATAACGTTACCGTTTAATAAGTAAACTATCTTACACAATAATGTGTATGTAAACATTAATGTTATAATAGAAAGCGCACGTGCAACGTTAGTGGCACCTGTATCAACAATAAAACCACCATTATTACTCTTACATAATCACTGTTAATCTATGTACATTTAATTACTATGCAATTAGGATTCTCTTTAGATTGCACGGATTATGTTTGTGTGTGTGTAGAAGAATTTGCTTCGCGACATCTTCCTCGTTTACCTTTAAATACCTACTCCTGGTTTCTAAAAAGCCTAGTCATCATCAATAGAACATCACACCTCTATTCCCCGAAGAAGTCCTTATAGTGCGTTTACCGAGCAGGGCTCGAAATGTGCATGTGACCATTATGTGTACCTGTACACAACTATCAATACAATCTACCTACTGCTAATCGCGTGCCGATCTGTAATAACATTATCATGTTCATAATCTATTCTATGGACTATTAATTGACAGCACGGGCTTAATGGATGTCATCTACTGTTGACGACTAACTTATACAGGGTAAAATTAAAACCAGTGCAAAATTAAAATATTTTAGGAGGTGAAAGTACTCATGAATATGATTAACTTTTATTATGGGACCGACACTGAAATATGAAAAAAAAATCAGCTGTTCCCTACAAAAATGCACTACAACACGATCAAAATGTATGGAACAGCTGTTTTTTTTTCATATTTCGGTGTCGGTCCCATAATAAATGTTGTACATATTCATGTGTACTTTCACCTCCTAAAATATCCGCACTGGTTTTAATTTTACCCTGTATACTACTAAAACGTTATGTCTTGGCACAGATAATGTAATACTATACGTACAGATGCCTCATCTCATACAAAGAAATGTGACCGATTTAGCGCGGGCTATCTTCGGGCTATAAATTTTACCGTGCTTACAGTATTTTTCAAAATTTGAACAAATATTTTTCAT
The DNA here is from genome assembly GCA_948465475.1 of Thalpophila matura. NCBI lineage: Eukaryota > Metazoa > Arthropoda > Insecta > Lepidoptera > Noctuidae > Thalpophila > Thalpophila matura. Next base: position 5,202,203 of record OX419198.1, on the reverse strand, counting down.
GATGAATTTTTTCATGTTCTCAATTTTACACAATCTTCAATAACAAATCGATACATATAACGCCATCTATTATGAGTTATTTCCACAAATGTTACTTTGTTCCTGATGAGACCCCGTGGTCTTGGTATGTGCAAGTGCATGTTAAGCAGAGGGTTTGGACTTTGTTTTTGTTAGACAAACAGGCATACGGCCCGCCTTAACGTTGCTTAAGAAACGCTTGTAACACCAAGTATCACATGCGCGTTGCCGAACCTTTGAAATGAGAATTTACTGTGCCGACAGTATAGGGGACAAGCAGGTCCCCTGATGTCAACACAGCGCATCCTCAGGAGCTCTGGCGATCTTACACACCACAAGAACACAACACCACCGAAGAGTAACATTATTTGGCTGTGGTATTTTGTAAGGTGGAGGTACTTTCCTTTTGGGGCTGGTTCAGATTTGAGCGAGATATTTCCCTGTATGCTACCTCTTTTAAACTGTAAGCTGTCGGCATAGCGAATCCCCATTTTAAAGGGTCGTACGCCTGTTTGCCAATATCGACTTATAAAAAAAAGTGGAAACAAAAAAAAAATCTTTGAGGTCATTGCCCAAGCGACATTTTTTCTTGCCCCCTATACTCTTTAAAAGTGTTTTCAAATCGCGAACGAAGTCAAGGGCAACAACCAGTAAATACATTAATAAGCCAGGTGCATTGCGAATTCCAGAAAGCCATTACTAGCTAGGCTGTAAGTATAACTAAGTCATTCGCTAAACTTATAAATATTACTGAGTTTAATAATAATGAGTGTCGATTACTGTCGATTAGGCCGTGTTACTGCTACACGAGGAAACGTAATGTGAAGTGTTTAAGACGCATGCCTCAGTTTCGTGTAATAATAGTATATTATGCAATTAGTGAATAAAAGACGGATTTAAAGCGAGGGCCATAGATGAATCACGAGCTAGTGAAGGATTCTAACGATTGAATCACGACCGTAGGGAGTGATTCATGATGATTGAATCACGAGCGTAGCGAGTGATTCAAGTGTTAAAATCCTGAGCGACGCGAGCGATTCATGGCCCTCGATATAAATCCGTTTTATTCAAGAGTTGCATACTATACTTTATACCATGACTACGAGAAAAAGAAAGATTTAAGTGAAAATATACATATAATTAAGAAAAAGTAAAGTTAAATTGGCTTTGATGTAAACCAGCCGTGATTTTTTGGGTAGCAAGCTTTCCACCTTTCCACTATATCGGCCGCCCTCTCTTTCACAAACTCAGGTGTTAACACATCTTCATCACTAGAATGCATTTTTAATCGATTAGAACAACACTAAACAAACACAAAATTAAAGATTAAAGTAACACTAAACTTTGTGTTCGTACAACTTACAGTATTCAAAATAGCGCCAATTTACTAAGGACAGCAAAGAACACAAAACAGTTTTTATTCTAATGCTAAACTCCTTGTCGAAAATGTGGACCAATCAAATTGAATTTAGAACACATCAATATAGGTCGAATACACAGATTACACTTACACTAGATACGGCAAGCCACGACCAAGCGTGCCCTGCATGTTCGACTGTTCGTACTAAAAAAAGTCTGTTAGCTCAGTGACGCTTAGTGATTGAAACAATTCTGTTTACTCTGAGCACATCACTAAATGGCTCGGGTGAAGTTATCGTAGGTATAAAAAGATGACACGTTCGGTTTTCATACAATCTAATAACGTGCCGCATCTAGCATAGGTTCTTTAAATCTGTGGTCGAATACATTGGTGTGTTCCATTTTCAAACATCAAAACAGTGAGTAAAAGTGCTTTTTATTCACTGTTTTCAGTGAATAAAATAAGCTTTTTAGAGGGGGAATGGTATAAAAATGTTTTTGGAACGAAGTTCTACGATAGGAGTTGACTAGTAGAAGTCGTCACGTAAGGAAAAAGCGTTATGGCAAGCGTTCCATGTGATTTTCTTACTCTCTCAGTCTCTTTTGTATTGTAATGTACGTAAGGAATTTCGTTCCTGGCGGGGGTCCCCCGACCACACACTTTTTTTTCATAATGCTCCTAACTCCCCTAATTACGAGTAATTTATAGGGACCCTAAAAACGAATATTTGTATGTTTGCCGTCTATGCGTTCCTAAACCATTGACCAGGGCCCCAATTGCGATCCTGCTATTGCGATTGTGTATGAATGGTGTCATAATGACACCATTACGGCAAAACCTAAGCGCTTATTGGCTTGGAGTAAGACTATCTGTTTCGTCATTGGTCAAAACGATGTCATTGAGAGACCATTCTAACACGATTATGACAATTGAAATAGCAGACTTGGGCCCCAGATTGTAATGAAACTTTGTACAGTTGTTGTGGGGAAGCCAGGGAAGGTTTTTGATAAACGGCCATTGCAACGCATGGCACTGCTATATAGTAAAGAATACTTTACACTCCATATCAAGCTAGTATAATAGAAATAGCGGCTATTGATAAAAAGCTAATAAAACTTAACGACCACGGTGTTTCGGGCGGCGTGACGTAGCCACAATTGTATTGTTGTACTTATAGATTTGCATTTGAATATTTTTTATTATCCTAGAAATGGCGGCACGTGCTGTTAACATTGTATTTGAAAGTTTCGGGTTAAGATCTTCCCGTCTCTTCTTGTAGATGTGATATGTTTAGAAGAGGATGAAATGAAACGTCTTAAAAAAAAAAAGTGTCAACTTTTTGCTACTTGTCTTTGCTTTGCTAATGTCATTTACGTTCCAGGCAAAAGAAAGATCTTCTGATCTTTTCTTGTGGGTATGACAAGTACCTATGTTATGAGAAGAGGATTATAAGATATTAGGATAGTATCTTCTTATTTGCCACTTGCGTGCTAATGTCGATTAGGTTCCAGATAAAGAAAAGATCTTCCGATCTCTTCTCGTGGGTGTGACGAGTATGTTATGAGAAGAGGATTACGTAGAAGAGGATACCTACGTCCTTATTAAACACTAGCACTTTTCCCGCGACTTCGTACGCGTGGCCCACAGGAACTGTACATTTTATCGAGATAAAAAGTAGCCTATGTTACTCAGTGATAATGTAGCTTTCTAATGGTGAAAAAATTGTTAAAATCGGTCCAGTAGTTTCCGAGCCTATTCGGTACAAACAAAAAAACTTTCCTCTTTATAATAATAGTATAGAGTATAGAAGTATAGATAGTATAGAAGTATAGATTACACCGTAAATTATATTAATTTGATTTGATTATTATCGAACTAAAAATTGTATGTTTATTTTTATTTCTATCGATATACCAGCCTCACATAGAAGTTCACTCTTGGAGTCAATTAGCAGAAAGATAAGCTTTATACTGCTTACTTCCGTTTAACACTGATTGGCTGTCCGTCAAGGTTAAGCATTGATTAATGGATTTTTAATGAATTTGGGTGCAATTACTATATAGCCTATAACCTATAGCCACTGCATCAGTGGTACAAAGGTATAGTATGTATTCCATTAGTGAAGTGATTCTTTTTCATAATTTCATTACAGTACCTACTGGCAATCTTTTATCACTGGCAACTTTATGCTTCCGAATTCAAATTTCAATTTATTTATGTCGCACAGATTCATCATTTATTTTCATGCTTTTTATTGATTCCGATACCGTCATCCATACCGAACACAATCAATAATGTAGGTACCTAAATTAATAAAGTGCTGAAATTAACAAATAAGTAAATAAAAAATCGTGGTAACTTGTGTAACTGTGTCAAATTAAATTTTACCTACTACCAACCCCCTGTCTGTCCGGCCACACTAAAATAGCCATCAGACATCACCAAAGACACTTAAAAAAAATTTAAATTGACATTTGAACACTAAAAACCACGGTCTCACGCGCCGTCGCGTGACGCAGGGCAGTATGTATGACGCCAAAATTAAGTACCTAACCATTGCCTAAATCATAAATATATCAATCTCATCTTATCAAAACAAGTTTGTCTGCCGTGTCCGTCAGCCACTGAATATAAATTAGGGCTGCTTGCAATGACGGGCGTGACGCGAATCCCAAGTGCTGTTTCCTAATAATGACATGCGGTCACGTTGCATAGTGAAATCTTTAGTTAAGATTCATTATAGGATGATTATCTAGTATAGTTTGATATACATAAAAGAGAGTGTGCTTCGGATCTGCATGATCCAATTCCCTCCTGCCCTTTTTTTACATCTGACCGCCAGAAGCACGAAAAAGCGACATCGTCTCATGTTTGATAATACATATACCTACCAAAAACCGACTGACATAGATATTCGTTCGTATAACAGCTGGGACCAACTGTATCACGTGCTCTCTGAGGCACGAAGGGGTCTCAAATGGTCACCCATCCACGAAGTGACCGCGACAACCGCAGCTTAACTTCGCTGATCTATCGTTTAGCGCCGCACGAGTCGTTCGCATAATAATCTATTCTATTTTTAAATGAGTCACAATGTTCCTAGAATTTTGATAACAGTTACTGTACTTCCGCGTCAAAAGGTTATCAATGCAAACTTTGAATTTAACTACGGCGTAAATTACTCAAAATTGGGTCACTTCTTTTTAACCAACTTCATGAATAGAGGAGATTGTCAATTCTGTTGAATTTTTACCAAAAATTCACAATTCACTACCAAAAAAACACAGGGCACCTAATTTAAAAAAAAAATATGGTATAAGTATTTGGTTTTTTCTATGATCTGAGGTGTAAATGTAAATTAACAGAAGTTAACAGTGAAACACCCATACAGCTGCAATCACGTGTATGTAGTGGTTTATGTAATGCAGACTAATGCAACGGAGAAAAAAAAAGTAAAACTGATAAGTACATAAGAAAGAAGCAAGTTTAATAACCTAAAAGCTTATAAAAACTAGCAACCGCCTTTAAAAAGAATACATTAATCTATACTATAAAATTGTAAAAAAGCCGTGTCTGTACTGAAGATATTCCAGTAATAATAGTCCGGATAGGGGGGTACAGACTGGGACGTAACCATGCCCGAAAATATTTTTTTGGAATTTTTGTCTGTTTGTCTGTTTGTGCGCGCATCACGCAAAAAGTACTGAATGGATTTTGATGTAATTTTCATAGTTCGCTAGCTTGGGGTCCACCAAGCTAGCGAACTGTGAAAATTAAATCCGACTGTGAAAAAACATCAAAATCCGTTCAGTACTTCACTACTTAAAATCTAAGCCAGGTTTCATCTAATTTCGATGGGATATACCAGAGATACAGCTTGACCTCTTGGTAGTACTAGCCACCCTACACTACGGAGGTCATTTAAACTGGTCATTTCATTGTAGTCCACGCGGACGGAGTCGCGGGTAAAAGTCTAGTGTTACCTATGTGTGAAACGGTTTTGTAAGTCAGTGCCTTTTTTTTTCAAATATAATCCCAAAAGTAATCTAGTTTCGATACTTTTTCACACATAGATAGCATTAATGTGTTCTCATTGAAGGTGGTTTTTACTTTTTATTTTAATGTTATCACCACACGGGAATAGGTGTATTATTTTAAGACCTAGGTCATTATTTGTAACAAATAGAATGAATGTGTAACAAAAACAATACACTGCGGTAAACCACAGTTCATGCTCTCAATTTGTTTTAGCATTTTAATTATGGTGTTATTCATAATATTTCTATATTTTATCTATCTATATTTTAATACTCACCTAGTTTTTTATCTGTGTTTTTTGTGGAAGATTTATGAAGTAATATTATTAATGAAAACCAAATTAAATATGATTTTTTTTTCATTATTGTCATCAGTTTTCTACCTAATACATGTTAGTATGTCAATGAATATACTTATGATTAATCGCTCATGTACAAATATACCACGGATTACAATTAATTGGACAAATATTAACGGGACTAGGTACCTAACCAATTAATAGAGACGGTACTTGTACAAACTGGGTGCATGCACAAACCGGGTCCATGCGCAATTGCGCATGCACTTGCACTTACAAACCCGGTGCATGCACCCGGGCCTTTTGAACGTTAATTTTTGTGGTATTTTATTTTCTAATTTACTTACCAGTTAGGGTGATATTATTTCCAATGATCAATGGCCGTCGACTAATCGTCATAATGTTCTTTTAAAAGGTCAATGTTTATGAGCGAGAGATGATAAGAATCTTGAATAACGACTACCTCGTTGTTCTAGTGGTCGCAAGCGCGATTGCTGAGCCTAGGATACTGGATTCGATTCGTAGATCTGGCAAAATGTAATTGGTTTTCCACAGCAGCCATTCGAAGTCCGGATTTAAACCTGTTTATGGCAATAGACTCGCGATATTATAGAGGACTTGAACATAACTGGTGAAATCTCGATTATAAATTGACTATGACGTTATTTTTATAGAAGTGCACACAGAAATGTAATTATCGCCTATGTGATAAGTCTGCAGATACCTACTCTAAGTGACTACTTAAATACATTACATACAGGCTGCTGACTTAATCACCAGCAAATGAAATGAAATTATATTTATTTTGTAAATTCGTGGAAAAAATAAAACAACTTTTCATACATTCTGGTATCTTTTCATACATACTTATACAGGCTGTCCCACGGCTTTGCCACATGGAGGGAAAGTACTTTAAATATTGTGGATAGGAGGTTTTGTTTCATGGAGACCTCATTTTATTTTTTAAAATAAGTAAACTTTCGTTTGGCATCGTAGAAATACTGGATGTCTATTTTTTATTTTTTACATTCTGTCGGTTCGATTCCCAGATGAGGTAAGCAACTTTAAAAAAATCTTTGATTACTATATTACTTATTTTAGATCAATTCCTTCTAAGTAACATTGCCTTTTAAATTAAAGGAACACCGTAACATTTTAATTTGGGTGTATTTCTTACTGTTTCAATTTTTGAGTGGTGGAGTCAGATGTGAGCGCAGCCTAAACTAACGAGGAAGTAAGTAATTCTCGGATGCATTAATATCATAATACTCTTCAATCTGTTTGTATGGCAGATAAACAGCCAGTCGCAACTTCGCAAGGTCGTAAGTTTACACAAAAAATATCGATGAATCAATCAATAAACACTGACAAATACTTATGATGTCTCAGGTAGCTCCAATCAAGATGGCTGGTTCGATCGAGTCCTAGCAAGGTCAATCAGATTTTATACCGAGTTTCAACCGCTAACATTGTATCTTACGCTCACACTAGACTTCAACCGCTAACATTAGGTATATCTTACGCTTGGTTCACACTAGACTCACGTGTGGTGTCGTGATGCATCAGTAGGAGTGTTTCACATACGAAGTCTGGCTGCCCTGAGGCCCTAGCCAAGTTGCTTTTAGCCTTCTCGCCAAATGATAAGCACAAAATGTATGGCAATGACATTACCTGCGGAAAAGTCACGTGATTCACTAATGTAATGTCACTTCCATAAATTTTGTCCGTAGCAAAGTAACTTGGCTGGGGTGGCTGAATGTTAATAATTATGTTACAACGTTTTTAACGGTGTTGGAAGTTTTTTTTCAGTACCAATTCTCGTTTACCATTAGTGTCCTAGGCATTACGTTAACACATAAAAAAACATAAAACGTTAAGAGCTAAACAGGAATGACAGACAGGGGAGCCAACATAGCGTCGAAAGAACTTTTTATGTGAAAAGCTCTATACATCGGAAGCCCTATTTTGTATGAAGATCAGTAGCCCGATTCACGTAATCAAAACCGCAACAATATCGTAGCGACTCAGTCGTTGAATACCTTTTCGTATTCACATCCGTCGATCAAACTTGAACGGCACCGATTTGAAAGTCGTTCGATCGAAGTGTCGTTGACGCGTATTCAGGTAATTTAATCGTCCTTCAATCGTTTCCTAACGTTGGCACGATGGTATTCTCCTAACAAAATGACATTTCTTTCGATCGGATTCCAGCGATTAAACGTCAAATTTCACGATTTAAATGTCGTTGAACAAAAGTTTGTTAATTGAGACGAATTTTTATTTCTGTGACGGAGTGTATAGTGTTTTTGTGATATTATTACATTATTAAAGAGTTGCAGCAACGCTAAAATGAGTCTCGGGCTTGCGTATTTGCTATTAGATACAGCAGAAAGAGAAGACAGACGAAGGGAGAGGATAAGGAGGAATAGAATGAGGTGTGCCAGATGGGATGCCTTCGAAATGCCGGACAGGGACTTTGTGAAGACTTTCCGCTTAAATAAAGACCTTGTCCAAAGCCTCATCAACGATATCTCCGCAATAATAGAAAGAGAAAGAAGACGAGACGCTTTATCTGTAAAATCAAAGGTTAGTTGCTTTCGGTTTCCTCCTTCTTTGTTTAAAATGATTTTTTAAAAAGGGGATGAAAATCACCAATTAGGTATGCTACCTTTTTATGTATGTTTTAGGTACTTCTTGCTTTGTCATTTTTTGCATCGGGCTCATACCAGACTCTAGTTGGCCAGAGTATTTATAGTGGTGTTTCCCAGCCAACAGTCTCAAGAGCAGTAAGGCAGGTCACACAAGCCTTAAATTCACCGAGAATTTTTCAAAAGTATGTGGTTTTCCCTTTGGAAAGGGTAGACAGAGATAAAATAAAGCGAAGGTAGGTACCTAATCAATAATTATTTTGTTACTTCATGGTAATATTGCATTTTAGGTACCTACTTTAAATTATTTTATACCTTTTCCCAGCTTTTATGACAAATACCGAATGCCAGGAGTTATTGGTTGTATTGATGGGACCCATGTGGCTATTTTGAGACCCACTGACCATGAAGAAAGATAGAAGATAGAAAGAAAGAAAGAAACAACGATTGATGCACGATAATTAATTATATGCACGTAAGGACACTTACTTTGTTCCATTCCTTTGGTGTCCTAAATAAATTACTATCTAAAGTTTCACAATTTAACATTGCCGCCAGCTCTGTCCACAATTTGGTTGACTTTATGCTTGTTTCTTTCCCTCGAAGGCGTCCTAAGGCCAAAGCTTTGTGTTTTTCCATAAAATCAGTTAGTATCTCCAGCTGCCTCAGCGAAACTTGCTTCATTTTAATTATTAATTTAAACTATTTGAATATGAGAACGCGCGAACCGCGAAAAGTTTAAAACTTTGACAGTAGCGCACTGTTTGACAGTTGCGAAGAGAAAGACGTAAAGAAAGCATAGAGAACGTTTCCATTTTTTGTCTCAGACTCACAACTTTTTGCCAAATTATGGAGAATAGTGTTTTTTTCTTTTTAATATACATTTTACGTTTATTGATATCATTTTAAATTAAATTTATTTGACCGTAATGACGTAAATCACAGATTTTTTACTAAAAAATGTGTTTCATTAACTTGGTAGAATACAAAAAAATGTAACTGGCAATAAGTCGTTGAGAAATCGTTTAGTTTCGATTCTATTGAGTTGAAGTCCTATTGAACTACGTTCAAGAAATACGTGAATACCAAATATGGATAGGACTTCGATCGAACGACTTTCAAACTTCAGCGATATTTGGATTGTTTGTAATTACGTGAATCGGGCTACTGTACACTATTCTGATGCATCACGTCACGTCATCACGTCATCAGTACCCCTATCATGAGTTTATTTGACGTATAGTTTCGTTAACGTAAGCATATTTTGAATTGAAAATACAACAATCCTAGAACATTTTGATAAAATTTTATACAATTTGCACATTCAAAAAAATACAGAGAATTTAATTAAGTATTTAATTTATATAAATATTGTGTAGTAAATGTATATTTTCAATTCAAAATATGCTTACGTTAACGAAACTATACGTCAAAAAAACTCATGATAGGGGTACAGAATTAAATAATGTGCACTCGATCATACGAAATACTTTTCTGACGCCGATAGGTACCTACTGATGCATTATGATACGACACGTAAGTCTAGTGTGAATCAAGCTTAACTGTTAGGGTTCGGACACATAACTTTTTCGGAAAATTCGGGTCATTTGTTGACGAGGATGATGATTGAAGATTTAGGGAGTGTTTTAAAGTTGGTGTTTTTTTTTAAGGTTCTGTTCTCAGTTTATATAAGAATAGCTGGTTGCGTTGCACTGACGATTGCATGAATTGGGTACCCCTCTGGTATACGTATAGGTATGTGTATATATAATATTATATATATATTGTAGTTAATTGAAGATGATGATGAGAGATCATTATTTGACGAAATAAATTGAGGGTAGGTATTTAAAGTTAACAACACACCATCAATTTAAAGCGGATAAAAAAAAATGGCATATTATCCTCAATTTAAGATGTTCTAGTTATTATAATGTTATCATAAAAAAATAACCTTCTTGTTTCAAAATAGAGGATAACAGTCATGTTTTATCCTAAATGAATTATCTAAGGATGTTATAATGAGGTTAATGATAGTGTAAGAGAAAAACTACTTTTGGTTATTTTCCCAAGGATAAAAAAATAAAGGAGCAAGGTAAACTTTAACATTAAAATATTGTTAAAATGTATTTTCCTGATTCTTACAAGTTTTCTTAACCTCTGCTGTCCCTCTGCTGGGCAAAGGTCAAGTTTACAAGTTGGGTTAAAGATTCTTTATTTTATTCAAAAGAACAATGTTCACTTACGAATAAACATAAGGCTAAATAAGTTACAGTGCTATAGCTAAAGTAATCAATTACAGAGGTTTATTTTTTTTGTTCGAGTCTCTAATTACAATAATGACATGTACATGTAAACAACAAAAAGAAAAAAGTTAAGTTGACCATGAATAAGCTAAGAAAACTAGACCCAGACCGCACCCAACGGGTGGTTAGTAGTAAGTAGTTAGTAAGTTACAGGATAATTATGGTTCAAAAATCACCATTTTATTCTATGCGAGCCGCGTGACTTCCTTGATATATTTTTAATTATTTTAATGATCGTATGCAGTTTGCGCGTCATATAAAAAACAATCTCCTATTTTTTTTACTTGTATACGTACAGTTAAATCGATAATTATCGTTAATAGTACCTATGAAAAAGAATTGAAATCATTTAATAAATAACTTTTAATGAATTATTTTTTACTTTTAAAACTTCATTTGGTAGCGAATGCCGATCTATAGATATCTGAATTTCGGTATTTTGGGCTTAGTTACAATAATGTGCGCTAACCTTATTAACCGCGTTCACAAAGTTCATGGTTATTTAAATCCGCGTTATATCAATCAATACGACATGTAAGCTGACTAGGTATTAAAATATTAATTATAACCTACTCGTATTATAGCTACCTATATTTTTATTATGTGAGGACGAAGGTGGTCTACGGGCAAGAAAAATTGCCCGTGGACCACATAGGTGGTCGAAACAGGTGGTCCACGGGCAATACCCGGTGATATACTGCATGTTTATTGATTTGTTACTTATGATGTTGGTCTTGGTTAGGCTGAAAGCATTGCTCTAGTCGTAAAGTCGTAATTTGGCTCAACTGGAGAGAAAAATACAAAAAATACCCATACCTATGTGAATTTCTTATCGAATAATTAGGTATGTAAAGATTTATTTGGTCCTAATGATCCCAGAAAAGACTCGCCTACATAGTTACAATGTAAGGTATACCTGTTTTGATTTAGAATAACAGAAACACACTACAGCTATGAACCATTAAAATAATAACAGTTAGGTATTTTAAATAAATACGTAAGTAGTTAAACTGTAAACACACAGTTAAATTGAGCCAGACGTAGGTACTTTGTAACGTAATAAACTAGAGATTCGCCTTTGCTTCGCCCGGGTGCAATCTACTGATGTGTGTGATGTGATGTCAAAACATCGAGATTTCTGTGCAGTACCGTATATAAGTTAAATATGTATTATACACATACCTTTCGGAATAAATTCTCTAAATGGTTGTGAAAACCGCATTAAAATCCATTGTGTAGAAATACTAAGTGGACAAACAGACACCCGCAAGGCGACTTTGTTTCATACTAGTTAGGTATTTATTAAAGACTAGCTTCCGCCCGCGGCTTCGCCCGCGTTTTTCGGGATAAAAGGTAGCCTATGTGTTATTCCAGACTATAGTCTATCTGTGTGCCAAATTTCATCCAAATCCGTCCAGCCGTTTCAGCGTAAAGAAGTAACAAACATACACACACACCCACACACACACACACACGCACAAACTTTCGCATCGTGACTAGCTTCCGCACGCGGCGAAGTTCACAAGTAAGAACTTCTTAAAACGTTCGTCGTGGTGGTCTTTAGAAAGCAACATAAGGATAACATCGCAAAGTAGAAAGGTAGAAATATATACTTGTATAATTTTAATTAAGATTGTAAGATTATGTCCACAAATGGGCATTACCTACCGACAACAGATCGGCATTACAGATAAACGTCTTGTTTACAAATTCCTACCATATTAGACCTTTTTATCCGAGGTTATGGGGTCAAAAAGTTACATCACAAGGAAATCGGTTTTAAAGCCAACATTAGATTTAAAAATTACTAAACGTATCACCATCATAATCATAATCATCATCATTATCACACCATGGCCATTGGTGTTGGTTACCAATGATTGCAACAGTTTGTAACAGTAAGGCGGAACTGCCACCTGCACGCATGCATAGCATGACCGCTCTATAAACGGATTGATTATATGTCGACGGAAGAATAGACAAAATTCCAGATTGTAGAAAGATTTCTACCGATTTAAGCGTGGCGGTGTTAAAAATGAAGATAAGAAATGTTTCTTTCTATTCTTCTGTCGACAAAAGTCTGGTACGCCAAGCACGGGTCGCCGCGTGCTCGGGCAGAAGAGATAACGAGTTGGATAGAAAGAACGTTGTCTATTCTTGGTACCTACAATAGAGATAGAATGGTAATTTGGGACGTGCTCCAGTCCTGCGCCACCCCATTGGCCATTGGCCGCCAATGTTTGCAACAGTTAGATAGTAATTTATCAGGCTCGCTTGAACTTGTTTAACCTCGACTATGTCACCGCGCTTGTGTGTATAATAGACGGAACCAGTTCCATGAGCTTTCGAGAGAACGTCACTGATTCATGCGCAGGTTTTGCAACACTTTGTACTACTTATAGATACAGTTTCCTTTAGGGATGATAACTACTTTTTTTTTATTGTGAATCTGTAAACTATTTGAAAAAAGACAATTAACACCAAAAAAACCGATGAAACATCTACACAATTGGTAAAGTTATAAGCGTTTTAAAATGATTTGCTAGACACGGACGGCACTACCTACTAGTGACGTAACACCACCTACATACGTCCGCTTCGCGCGACAAAGACGGAGCGATACTCCTTCCAAAAACTTTAAAAGCGTCTATGTTTTCCATTTTGTGATAAATTATTATTTTTGCTTTTACTTTTTTGTTGTGTGCCTATTCCTTCTTTGAATTAAAATAATTTATTTGTACTTTTTTAATAGTAGGCCACTACCGTAAGGGTTCCGTACCAAAATGGTAAAAAAGGAACCCTTATTATGATGTAACTTCGTCTGGCTGTCTGTCTGTCTGTCACACCTGGTTATTTCAGTAATTACTAATGCTATCGACTTCAAATTTGGAACAATTATAAAGAATGCTTACCCAGCTTTATTGCAAGTGATTGAAGTTAAAAAATGTTTTTAGTTTCATTGCAAAAGGGGCCGGAGTGGGGGTCCGAAATTTTAAAGTGGGGTTACTAGGTCAAGTGACATATCATATGAAAGGGCTTGATCTGCACATTTCAAAATATATTTGTATGTCTCACAGTTTTCAACATATGATGAAAAAATACCATTCCCCCCCTTTATCTCCGAAGTTTACTGAGCGAAAAATCTGAAATAATTAGAATTGACAGGAATTGATCCACATATTACACCAAAACTAAAACGATGTTCCTAGCTAGTACCTACAGCTTTTTCAAAATCATTAAAATTCCTTCACAAACAAACTTAGTTATGCGGTCCGGTTTTTTTCTCTTTATACGTACAAAAATGATACGGAACCCTCGGTGCGCGAGTACGACTCGCACTTGGCCGGTTTTTTTTTATACGACGATTGTGGCAACTTGCGTGTCTCGCCTAATGGTAAGCGATTACCGTAGTTTGTGAAACGCTTGCAACAACGAGTACCGTATCACATGCGCGTTACCTACCCTTTCGAATGAGGATCCGCTCTGCCGACAGCTTAGGGGATAAGCAAGTTTCCCGCTGTCAACACAGTGCATCCTTAGGAGCTCTATACCCCTATCATGAGTTATTTTGACGTATAGTTTCGTTAACGTAAGCATATTTTGAATTTAAAATACAGCAGTCCTGGAGCATTTTGATTAAATTTTATACAATTTGCACATTTAAAAAAATACAGAGGAATTAATTAAGTACTTAATTTATATAAATATTGTGCAGCAAACGTATATTTTCAATTCAAAATATGCTTACGTTAACGTAACTATACGTCAAAAAAACTCATGATCGGGGTACTGGCGACTTTACTCACCACAGGAACACAACACTACCGAAGAGTAGCGTTATTTGGCTGTGGTATTCTGTAAGGACTGTGAAGAGTAAGTAGGGTCTGGTGAGAGACTGTTACGGTTTGATTTTGCAAAAAAGATGGCGGCGATGTCAATTTTCAGACAACGTCAGACTAAAGTAATACTTAATTAGAATACGGTAAATTTGTCATTTTAAAATTAATTAGAATTAGAACTTATATGACTTGTGAATCATTGTCTTGTCTAAATTTATCGCAATTTATGGTGAAAAGTCAAACGTAGACGTCATAGATGATTATTAGGTACGTCACATTTTATTACTTTTGCGTCATAATGTAAAATAATTACCCTTGCAAAACTTGTTTATATAAATCACAGTGTTCTATTATCATACAGTCAAAGTCCATTGGCCATTCAGCTGAAAATATCTCATAATATCAACTTAAGTATGATTGGATGTTTTTATTTCGGTCAACCAATCACAGCTGCTAATAATTGAGATTTGTTTGATGAGGTTTTAGGAAATTAAACTTAATCAAATCAGTAACTTGGTAGGTATGCTATAGTGAAATTCTAAAGATGCTGTTACTTCAAAACTTAATGAAAGCATAGCCATCGGTGCTTAAAACTTGAATGAATCATTATCATTCAAGATTTAGACACCAACATAACGTCACATGTACCTATGTAGCCGTAGTTTATAAGAGAAAGTTTTTGTGATCAAATCTCAAGAACTACAGACCCAATTTGAATAATGCTCTCGCCAATTCGCCATTGAGCGCTTAATTAGTAATAATGGGAACTACCATTACAAATCACTAAACCTATACGGTACAGGCTGATTTGATAATCGGTATATGTCGACCTTTTAAAGATCATCAATCATTGCTAGAAGTGGGAAAACCTCGCCTTAAACGACGGGGTCGGCACGAACGGGGTCGAAGAAACATTTTCCCCAACTTTCCCGTTAACCGGACAGGATGACCGGGGTGGATGGGGATTACCTGATTTTATGCAACGCTGCCGAACATGTTGTGCGTCACGTGTTGCACGTCATATGTTGCCTAGTGGATACCAGGTTGTATTTTATCTATACTAATATTATAAAGAGGAAACATTTGATTGTTTTTATATTTGTAATGGATAAACTCAAAAACTACTCGACCGATTTTAAAAATTCTTTCACCAGTAGAGAGCTAGATTATCACTTTAAAACATAGGCTACTTTGTATATCGAAAAAATGCACAGTAACTGTGGGACACGCGGACGAAGTCGCGGGCAAAGTGCTAGTTCTCTAATAGTTCTCTTACACAAAATAATGTTTGACACAGACGAAGCCGCGGGTAAAAGCCAGTTAGTGACACCGACGTTTGTAAACAACATCGAGACAATTACGTGCACGTGACCGAATGCAGTTCAATCACGCGTTTTGTTGCTGCTCCATACAAATACATACAGTAATATTGTGTACCTAGTATAGTACCTATATACCTATTGACACTTTTATATTTTACCGTAGCACGGCACGTCACGACATGATTTTATCGTCATGAATCACGATACAATAGGCAAGGAAAATGTATGGAATTTTATGAACACATTTTTAATTCTCGATCGACGATCAACGTCATATATTATATGTTATAGTTGACTGAGAATTGATCACACTGTCTCTTTCTAACAAAACCATCAGAAAAGGATAAAAATGATATTCAGTCCTGTCAAATTGGTCCACTTACTTTTTACCACGCCATGGGTCGCGAGTTCGCGACTATTAGTTTTCCCGTATAAGGGCATTAACTGATTTGACAGTTTATCAATGATATTTGAAGGAAAAAGACTAATGCCCGTTTTCACTAACACTAGGAGACACCTAAATCAAACGTTTAAATAATAAAAGAATTTACCTAACGCAAAAAACATGTCACCAACCACTAGGCGACAACTAATGGTTGCCTAATGGTTGGTGACATGTTTTTTCCTCTCCTAGTGTTAGTGAAAACGGGCAATAGTGAGACTAAATTACTTTAGTTTGTAAACAATAGAATTTTGTATGGCGCTGCACCGAACCGTATCATAATACCGCTTCAGACGTGACAATGGAATGGAGTTCCACTGAATGTGTACTACCTA
The DNA here is from genome assembly GCA_948465475.1 of Thalpophila matura. Lineage (NCBI taxonomy): Eukaryota > Metazoa > Arthropoda > Insecta > Lepidoptera > Noctuidae > Thalpophila > Thalpophila matura. The sequence goes on along the minus strand of OX419198.1, from coordinate 5,185,597 downwards.
CATATACTTAATAAATAGGTATGTACGTGCTGTCAGAATAGGTATGCCGAGTTAGGAGAATGTCTGCTGTTCTTGTTATTGTCGCCTATGTTAATACAGGTGATAATATCTTTGTTTATAGAGTCGTATTTGCATTGTAATTTTGGTAGCGGTTTTTTCCAGTTGATTTTTTATATCACTTTGTTTTTTTTTTGTTGAACTTATGTGATAGATAATAAGTGTGGTTAGAACTGAGTAGAAGTAGGCCTTAAGCATTCCATATTAGTCAATCAAAATCAAGTTATTGCCGACATTTTGAGGCCGATATCGTTTGTTTTTTTTTTACTGATTTTGAATTTACCAGCCTATACCTATTGCGTTAATTGAACATTTATGAGACGTAATTTATTTGCTTTAAATACATGGATTAATGCATTGTAGATATTTTTATTTGAATAATTAATTCATGTATTCCAATTTGTATTCTACATATATATATCAATTCTTTAAGTTTTTTAGTAGTTTTAAATATTAAATGTGGATTGAAAAATGGAAAATTGACAGTATGCTGTTTATAATTTCCCGAATACATTATACATAATTATCGCTTGATAATTTCGTAATAAACCCTGTTTTTTTGAAAATTCACGAAAATATTCTATTTTTAAATCCTATTATGTACCTACTAGAAAGAGTAAATAAAATGTATAAATAACTCACCCATGGTAGCCATAATGAACTGGTTGGCGACTCCCCCATTTTTGAGGCGCGCAACCCACCGCACCGGAAGTACACCGAGCATATTGCGCGCGCGCCGCCGCTGCGCTACTTCCGGTATTGCGTGTGAGCGCGCCTCTTAGTGGCGCATGATCTGGGTAAAGGAATCTGTGGACGAAAGAAATAATTTAATTAAAAAACATAGGTACATACGAGAAAGATATGAAGTAGAACAAAAAAAAAAAATAGATAGACCGTACGATCTAACTTGACCAGCCTGTCTTGTCTGTACCGACAAACCGCGTAATATCACCGCGAGAACTGCCTATTTGTTTGCAAACGTTCGAGGGAGAATCTCACCGTGACATTCTCCCTCGAACGTTCGCAAACAAATTGGCTGAAATAGGTTAGCAAGATTATGCAATAAAACCATGTCCCGAAAAAAATGTCCCTTACTTGGTTTTAAAATGGGACAGCCGATTTGCGCATGTACAGTCGCTAAGAAAACAGTTCAAAGTGGGCAATAAACTTTGTTGTTTCACAAAAATATGCTTTTCCGTATTGTTTGATTTATGTAGTTAAAGATTATTAGCAATTTAAATGAGCAGCCACTCGTGACTAACTCTGCCCAGCCAAGTAAGATCGCGGATCGTAAAAGTCACTTTTACACAAAAAACACAAATAATTAAGGAAAAAGTTTTTTTTTTCATTTAACCATAATATAAAGGTACTAACATGCATAACAGAGAGTAATTCTGGCCTGAATAGAGAGACCGAGAGATATCATCATGAATAATTTTGTAAAACAAGTACTAATTTACAAACAATTTGCAAACAAAAATGACCAAACAGTTAATTTTCCACTTCCTTTCGCTATTATGGTTTGCCAAAATTAAATTAGCAAGCGGTCAGCGGGCCTGTACAATTAGATCACTCGAACAATGTGCTCATTGTTTTAGAGTAGTTATCTACCCACTAATTGTACCTACGTGTGTAGACAGTTGTCAATGAAGGTTAGGTATGGACTAGCTAGTAGCCCCTCCCTCTAGTTGTCCTCCCCCCAGCGACGCTCTAAGCCGAGGCCCGTACCCCAGTAGGGGTGCCCTAAACGTGTGGACGCTTAGTTTGTAGTTTTATTTAGTTTTAAGCCTGGCTGGAGGCATTTTTAAGTCCTCGCCAGATGACCGGTTAAGCCGTGACGGCTGTTAGAAGCAAACGGCGAGAGGCCAGGTCACAAAAAAAAAGTATGGACTGAAATGATGTGGCACAGATGACTTTAGGCAATCTAATGTCAGCCATATTTGAATGCAATGACGTGAGTGCTGGTAATGGGGTAAATGTATTAGGGTCCATGTTATCCATGTTAGCAACAGCTGGGGCATGGGGAGCATGGGGAGCATGGGGCACAGCTAGTATACATATAAAACAGTAGGTACCGTGACTGACGGACAACGCACAGCTTAAACCGGTGACCCGACTTTGCAATATTTCTAGAAATATTCCGAGATTTGAAATATTACTTGAGTAAAGTTTGTATGAAGAAAATAACAACATTGTGTTATTTTCCGACTCCCATGCAGACGGAGTCGCGGCACAGCTATTTCACTATGTTATATATTTTTTATTGATAACTTTATTACCTACTTTGTCGTGATTACCGTATATGATGTAGGAAGCAGGCAGTATGTACTAGGGTACTTAAATCCTTGCTAAGCCAATTTGATCAAGGCCTTACCACCTCAGAACGCCGCGCCGTTCACTTGATGCAAACGCATTCAATTTTATGTCTATTGAGTTAATAATGTCAAGATCTTTCAAGCTTTTGAAGGGATTAAAGTTGATTAGAAAGACGTTTTCAATTGTAATTTAGTCGGTCCCATAAAACAATAGAAGGTTCATATTTGTATGAAATTGAAATTGAAATTGAAATCATTTATTCTGCAAATAGGTTACTAATAACACTTTTACAAGTCAAAAGTCAAAAGTCAAAAGTATCATAGTGTGTAGTGGTTTAGGAATTAAAAATAGACTTTATAAACATGAACATAATTTTAGGTTGTCTTGTAACTCAATGCCACCGGGCATTGAGTTACAAGACAACCGCAAAATACTAAGAAACAACCAGCCGGCCTAGCATGACCACGATAGAAACGGGTTTTGTCTACATAGAAATGAACAAAGTGACAGATTGTAGAAACATTTCTACCGTTTCATTCATAAAACGTAGAAATGTTTCTACAATCTGTCACTTTGTTCATTTCTATGTAGACAAAACCCGTTTCTATCGTGGTCATGCTAGGCCGGCAGGAAGATCATTTACAATGTAGTACTTCTATGAAAGATAAATCGTAGTAATTTTTAGGGTTCCGTACCAAAATGGTAAAAAAGGAACCCTTATGGTGCGACTTCGTCTGTCTGTCTGTCTGTCACAGCTGGTTATTTCAGCAACTACTAATGCTATCGACTTGAAATTTGGAACAGTTACAAAAAATGCTTGCCCAACTTTATTGAAAATGAAAAAAGTCAAAAAATGATTTTATTTTCATTGCAAAAGGGGCCGGAGTGGGGGTCTGAAATTTTAAAGTGGGGTTACTAGGTCAAATGATAATTATATCATATAAAAGAGCTTGATCTGCACATTTCAAAATATATTTTTATTTTATTTTATGTTTCACACTTTTTGACGTATGATGAAAAATGGCTGAAAAAATACCATTCCCCCCCCTTATCTCCGAAGTTTGCGGAGCGAAAAATCTGAAATAATTAGAGTTGATAGAAATTGACCCAAATATTGCACCAAAATTATAACGATGTTCCTAACTAGTGTAGTTTTTTCAAAATCATCAAAATTTCTTCACAAACAAACTTAGTTATGCGGTCCGGTTTTTTTCACTTTAAACATCCAAAACTGATACGTAACCCTCGGTGCGCGAGTACGCCTCGCACTTGGCCGGTTTTTCAACTATGCCTCGGGTAGTCGTAATTCAGAACGGAGCATGAAGACGACTTTCAGGGACGGCTACGTACCTGATACCCGGTTCCTCAGCATAGGAGAAGTACCATGCGGTTTCAATCGACAGGAATACGACATACAGAACACAATATTATTTTGCCTAGAGCGAAGCTTTATCCATACAGAAATGATCTCACTATTTCCTCAAGTAAAAGACCACAAAAGATTTGCAATAAAAAGGATAAAATTAATAAGTCCCTAGGGGTCGGAAGTTGCAATACTTTTTTTTCTTTTTTTTGTTAGAAACCGTCCTGGGCATGCGTACAACTGTACAAAGTTTCCAGTCAATCCGATGAACGAACAAACAAACTTATTTTAAATATTTTATTTAAGCCGACGGCGGCGGCGTCGCTTGAGGAATAAAATAGTATCAATAATTCAAGTCTACCTCATAGAGACAGATAATCTTTAGCCCGATTAACTGCAAGTCAATATTATTATGATGATCACGCAGTAAACATACCCGTCTGAGCGTGAAGCCAGTGTCACAGGTCATGTCGGATGTGATTATATAATAATTATAAGTAAAGCGATTACTAGATCTTGTGGTTTATCAGTTATTAGACACGTGCTGAAGTGTGTTATCTTCAGTAGATAAGAGAAGTTGGCATACATTCTGAAGGCCCTTTGGCTCTGGGGTTTATAAGGTTCTGCTCGAGCACGCGGCGACCCGTGCTTGGCATAACAGAATTTTGTCTACTGAAGAATATAAATATTTCTTCTCTTCATAGTGCGCATAAAACGGTAGAATTTTTTCTTCAGTCTGTCACTTTGTCTATTCTTTGCTAGACAAAACTCGTTTCTATCGTGGTCATGCTAAGCTGGCTGGCGGACCAAAACCTGCCGGCGGGGGTGCAGAGGATTGCGCGCGCGACTCCCGCACCCCCGGTCACTGAATAAAACCACCCCGGTGTTCCCCCAGCTACCTGGGGGCTGGGGGAACACCGGGGTGGTTTTATTCAGTAAGAATCTGATACGCACGTAAATAGGTTAAACATTTAAATTCTTGATTTAAAGATTTTATTGGTTAATTCGAGTTTTAAGTTTAATTTCAAGCTTGAGTTACGTCCTAAATCGTCAAAGCGTTATTTTTAGAATGAATTAGGTTTTACATTGTTCGAAACAGCTACGATTGGTCAGCAAAAACTATTCGTTTTTGAAATAAAACTCATTAGTTTTCGATGCGTAGGTAGATAATGATAAGTATGCGCACGAGTTCTTAAACAACAGCCAAACGTACGCATGTAGTACTTGAATCAATGTCAATCATTGTTTTCAGCATTCCAGAGTGAGTCATGTGGAACTCAGACATCGTTTGCTTACAGCATGCTGGGGAGATAAAGAAGTATTACTTAGTAATTAATTATGAATACCTACTTCTGACGTGCATATATCACGTAATGCTACTGTGACATGGTTATAGAGAACATACAGGACGATTTTTTTGTTACCATCCAAGATTTTGGGTGAAAATACAAAAATACGTGTTTTTTGTTTTAGTATCACTTAGAACTAAAATATTGAGTTATGGCATCACAAAATTGTCGCGCACATACCGCCGCGCCTGTACACCGCTACACCCGCGCATCGCCCTTTTTCTCTGTCAGTGTATGCGCAATTAGTGTCTTGCCTGATGATAAGCGATGATGCGGTCTACGATGGAGCACGATTGCCTAAAAGAAACCGATTCACTCGTGACTTGAAGATACCCAGATTATTGATGACCCAAAATTACAATATCTGAACTATTGAAGCGATCAATCTGAACTATGGACCATTTTTTAAGGAGCCAATGTTACATGTATAATTGCTATTCCATCTATGGAAAAACACAAGAATAAATTGATGTCCAAATATCAGCCGTCACTCGTTGAAATGCGCATGCGTCAGAGTTATACAAATCTTTGGAGTTACATTATTTATTTGAGCTACTATTTACCAACACCGTTTTTTTTACCATTATAAAAACAACATTCTGTATATGACGGTGACGTTTAAAACTACGATTTTATTGTATTTAATTTAATTTATTGTACTTATTTGAACAGTAACACCTCACAGGTGTTTATGAATTATTTTATTAGATTAGTGGTGGGAAATATTTGAGTTATCATTATGACTTTGACATGATACGTCATGCTGCATTTGTGACATTACATGTCTAGCGCGCACTACAATGTCAAGATAATTAAACAATTTTTCTTTTGTCTTAAGTTGAATTTCCACTGCTCGTCTGAAAACGATAGAATGTAGCTATACATTCTTAAAAACTAAAATATATTTTTTTAGGGTTCCGTAACAAAATGGTAAAAAAGGAAGAAGTCTGTCCGTCTATCACAGTTGCTTATTTCAGCAACAACTAATGCTATCGACTTGTTGGAATACTTAGTACCTAGTTATAAAAAAGGCATGCCCCAATGACGTTTTGGCATACCCACCTTAATTGCAAATGAAAGAAGTTATTTTAAGTAACTTCCATGATCCTTAAACAATTACTTTAAGAATTTTAAAAGAAATACGACTTAATATAGGTACTTAGTTTAATAAACCATGGCTGTAATAGATTGTTAGATAGAATAGATAGAAATAGATAGATAGATTGTATTAAACTATAACAAATAACTTTTCAGGATTGGCGTGTTATAAACGCGTTTATCAAGAACAAGGAAGGTAAATGTTATATAAAATTATAAATAAAGGTACACATACAATGCCTACCTACCTACTATGGTCTATCATAAGAGCACATGTAAATACGTACGTATGTGGTTTTCCCTCTGCCGAAAAAAAAATGGCTGACGTCGGTTATTAATGAATTGACACCAAAAAACAATTATTTTGCTTATGGCGTTTCTTGCAAACAGGTTAGAATAAAAATAAAATCCTACTATCCTACTAATATTATAAACGTGAGAGTTTGTAAGGATGTAAAGATGATGATAAGTATGGATGTTTGTTACTCTTTCACGCAAAAACTACTGAACGGATTTTAATGAAACTGTACAGTAATATAGCTTATACATCAGAATAACACATAGGCTACTCTTTATCCTAAAAACGCGGGCGGTGCCGCGGCCGGAAGCTAGTGTAGTATAATTTTAATTAGAGTTCTAAACATTAAGGCAGCTTTAATAAGCCACTATACAGACAGGTTAGGTCAGCCATTTAAACGAAATATTTTTAGTTGTAGACTAAGAACTGTCTTTTAGAGATGACGCTCTAAAAGACAGTTTAGTCCCGTATAGTCCACACAATCTTGGCTGGGCAGAAGTTAGTCACGAGCGGCTGCTAATTTAAATTACTAACCATCCCTTACTATTATGTAGTAATAAATAACTGAAAAAGTTTATTTTTGTGAAACAAAGATTTTGTCTACTTTTAACTGTTTTTTTAGCGACTGTACATGCGCAAATGTTTCGGTGAGCCAACTTGGACCGGTTAGTTTCGCTATGCTCTAGTTTCGCTATGCTCGATTCATAAAATGCCTACTAAAAAGTTTCGCTATAAACTTTTTAGTAGGCATTTTATGAGTCGAGCATAGCGAAACTAGAGCATAGCTGGACTAACCGACCAGTTAGTTTCGCTATGCTCTAGTTTCGCTATGCTCGATTCATAAAATGCCTACTAAAAAGTTTCGCTATAAACTTTTTAGTAGGCATTTTATGAGTCGAGCATTGCGAAACTAGAGCATAGCTGGACTAACCGACTTGGACAGTACCTGCATACACAGGTTGAGTTTTTTAGATGCATTTACTTAATAATATTTTGTTGTTAGGAATCCACCTAGAGATAAGCGTAGTAGGTATAAAAAATAAACGTGACAATAAAATACTGCAACACGGAACCAGCTGTTTAAACGAACAAAAAGTATGGCCTTGGACACTTTTGATAACACTATTGATACGGTAATTATTACGGTAGTGAACTATTCCATGATCGTTCTTTAAATTATCCCACGACCGTTCCTATAAACAAGGCTCTGTGGGCTAATGAGAATTAAAATCTTTTAGACTCGACACTCGGAGATTTAAATGCAGGGTAAAAAATTAACACATTACTCCTTTCTCATAGATTCGGTTTTTCCCTGAAGTTCCATCTAATTTTTGAGTCACATAAGCACACGCAATCACAGCAATAGCCTGAATTCATTACTACTAAACGTACCAACATATCACTTTTTGCAGTGAATGAAAAAATGAATATATCGTTAACATGAGCAAAGTGAACAAAAACCGTTTATTGAAGCTGATTAAAAAACTACTCAACCGAAGTTAATAAAATTTATATAGGATCACCAGATGAGCTTTCTCTATTAAATGATAAAACCATAATTAAAATCGGTTCATAATTAGCGAAGATATCGCGTATTAAAATACAAATAAAATACAACATAATTTTTTGTTTATCGTAAAGCCTAAAAAGGGTCATTGTACTCATCGTTATGAACAACTTTTACTATGGGACCAACCCTGAAATCGCGAAAAATAAATCAGCTGTTCCATACATTTGTGTTTACATAAATCGACAAAATATATGGAACAGCTGATTTTTTTTTTCGCGATTTCAGGGTTGGTCCCATAGTAAAAGTTGTTCATAACGATGAGTACAATGACCCCTTTTCAGCTTTAGGATAAACAAAAAATAATGTTGTATAATAATACCGACCTCCTTTTTAAGTCGATAAAGAAACTTGTCTTATCAGAATCTTCCGATCGGCCGTTTAAATTGTAAATGTTCAATCATTTAAAACAAAAGAACATGATACCAGATTTATACCGGCCATATTTAGTATCCTCTCGATACGGTCATAATCGATTGAATTCAATTTAATGAATGGCATCGATATCGAGTGATTTATATCTGTGTTAAGTGGCAATTTTTTATGCCTTTTATTTTATTTAAGTTTTATATTGTGCATAAGGATGGGTGTGTGTGCATATGCCTTCATGCAACTATTGTCGCGCTGTATATGTATAAGTTGTATAATTAATTAATTGGATTCAAAAAGAAATATAATAAAATATTGTTATTTTGTGATGTTAACTATGTTAACGCACAATCCTGATGCTGGTTAATCCGTAATTGGCTATGTACAGTATACCTAAACCTATTTATTTATAATAAGCGTACCTAAACCTATTTATAATAAGCACACCAACAATACAATCACTTACAATTTCAATAAAGATTATAACTGAAAATTGTCTTTCTAGCAAATTGTCATTGCTCTTCTCTATGGCCTGAGGACGTTAAAAGTTAGGGAGTGCCTCCGCAGCCGGCGGCGGCTCCCAAAAATAACGTCGTTGGGAACCGGCGTAGCCTTGGAGTAGCAGTGATACCAGACGAAAATAATTGCAAACTACCGTAGCAGCAGATTAATGTTGCCGTGTTTTAAGTTGAATTATCTTCCTTATTAAACTGACTTTTAAATTACAGTGTCAATGTAAAACAAAATACAACTTTTTTGGACTTACAAGGGGGAGGGAGGTGGTCGACGGAGCCCCACTACGCGGGGCTCCTATTTCTGTCTGCAAAGTTAGAAGTAACCTAACACGAAGGGGTTGACGGGGGCTTCGTTAGCTCGCTTTGCTCGCTCACTGAAGCCCCCGTCAACCCCTTCGAACCTAAATTGTCCGTGTCGGGGTGTCCAAGTTCCCGAGCTCGCTTCGCTCGCTCTTGGACCCTAGTTAGGTATGTTACTCAAATGAAACATGAAATGTTTTTTTAATTATGCCAAATTGCCAACCCCACTTCCCGCTTTTTTTCCAATGTCAGCGCCGGCTGCCAATTTAGCAACCGGCGGCGGCTGTAAATTCAGGTCACGGCGGCGGTCGCGGAGTCACTTCCTAAAAGTTATACTTGGATATATTATTACTATTATAATAATTGTACTTGCTGTTACCAACAGACTTCATTCACGTCAGAAACTTTCGCTGGTGTGTCTGTACAACTGTACAAACTTTCATGTCAGTCGGTTGAACCATGTTGAACGATGCGAACATTCAAACATTTCCACATACTATTGGATACATACATGCCGTGGATAAACCCCAAATAAGTACCTAATAAATTAATGATATAAAATCATAAATACGTATAATTAAGTCTGTATTTCATTTTTTTTTTTTTTTTTTTAATTTTCGTATTTTCGGTTTGTCTGCTGTATTCTAAATTATTAAAATTCTAAATCATTTATTTTACAAAGTGATCTATTTAGACAGTTTATTTTCTCTGTGCTATACGGAAACAAGTTAGGATGTGATAAAAATAGTAAAACCAGTCAGCAAGACTCAAGGTGTGCCAGACGCATAGACATAACTATCCACGGGATGCGCGAAACTCTAAAAAGATATTTATTTATTAGGGAAAAACTACAACAGATGATGACGTACGTAAAGCGTTAGAATAATGTGCACACCGTCATAGAAAATATGATGACTATAGGCATCTGATGTACCTACTGATGCATGTACACGGCACGGAAGTTTAGTGTAGATCAAGCGTAACACAAAGTTAAACTGACAGACTATCTGACGACAGTTTGTGGAAAGGCAAGGGGGCTAAAAGGCAAGAACGATCGTGTTTCATGTCCCGAGGTTAATACGTTTATGGCTAGACACAATAGTATAATCGTCACATTCGTCACTCGAGGCAAGGGTTGCCAATTTTTTTAGGAACAATAAATTTTATTTGTATTTTGTGATAACAAAACCTAGCAAAATTTGGGACCCCAAATATTATTTTGAGGGGCTAATGGTTGGAAATGGAAAAAAATAATCACTTATATTAATTAGATAATTAGCCTTAGCCCCTCAAAATAATATTTGGGGTCTGTAGCACCCCCTCCCTCCCTGGATCCGCCACTGATTTCACGAAAGTTTACTTTATAACCGAGGGCAGTAATAAAGTACGCCTAAATGCTCTTTTTACCTGACACCTGATTCTCATCCTAATATTATTTTTTAATGTGAAATAGAGCAAAATACTCTATAACAGAGTAAGGGTGGTAACCCTAATGGCTAGACGTAACAGTATCGTCACTCGAGCATTACTATTAGGTATTCTGTGACTCGATGCTCTTTTAATTTTAGACACAGAAACAATTTTATTTTTAAATAAAGTAGAAACACGTGCACACAAAATGTGCGTGACATAACAAGGAACGCGTTTCATTCTTATAGTTCAACTAGTGCTAGACTATTATTAATTAATACTCTTTTAACTCAAGGTTTTGTTCAAGAATTAGGAGCCGAGCAACGGGGGTGAAACCGACGGAAAAAGCTAGTACTATTAGAAATTTGTAAAAAGCCGTGTTTTTTTCTGCAAAAAAATATGATGGTGGAACTAGATGATAGTGAAACTCTTCAATGGCTACCAGTAAACCCGTCGAGCTCATTTGCTTTGTTTTAATGAGTCACATTACACCTGGGTCCGATATTTAAAAAAAACGTTACAGTACCTACCCAGTATATCTACATTCTACATAATATACCTATGGTCCATTTCAATTGAATTTATTAACTTTGTAAACAATGTCAGTATGGCCAACTGTCAAAATTTGATGAATTTGTATAGAAAGTTTGTTAACATAGTTTACAAGTTCTATTGAAATGGACCATACTATAAAACAGTGCAGACCATTATAAGAGCATATAAAACATTGATGGCTAATCTAGACTGCATGGTTCTTAAATAGTTTAATTTTGGATTGTCTAGACTTTAAAAGATACCTTGACCTTTGAATTTGTTTCGGTGTTTCTTCTCAAAGGTAGTCAGATAATAGTATCCTATCCGGATAATATTATAAACAAACTAACTTCCACCCGCGGCTTCGCCCGCGTTTTTGGGATAAAAAGTAGCCTATGTGTTATTCTGATGTATAAGCTATATTACTGTAAAGTTTCATCAAAATCCGTTTAGTAGTTTATGCGTGAAAGAGTAACAAACATCTATACATCTTTACATCTTTACATCCATACATCTTTACATCCTCACAAACTTTCACATTTATAATATTAGTAGGATGTTTGTTACTAACTAAAACTACTGCCGGCCTACCAGACCCACTACTTGTCCCATATATTTTTACCAGCGTCTGTCCGCAGCTTTGCCCGCATTTTTCAGAATAAAAGGTAGCCTGGGTTATTCTAATGAATATGCTATATCAGGTAGGTACCTACTGTAAAGTTTCATCAAAAATCGTCCAGCCGGCCTAGCATGACCACGAAAGAAACGGGTTTTGTCTACATAGAAATAGACAAAGTGACAGATTGTAGAAACATTTCTACGTTTTATGAATGAAACTTTTCTACAATCTGTCACTTTGTCTATTTCTATGTAGACAAAACCCGTTTCTATCGTGGTCATGCTAGGCCGGCTGGACGATTTTTGATGAAACTTTACAGTAGGTACCTACCTAATATAGCGTATTCATTAGAATAACCCAGGCTACCTTTTATTCTGAAAAATGCGGGCAAAGCTGCGGACAGACGCTGGTAAAAATATATGGGACAAGTCTTTCTAAATCATTATGGGAAAAGCGGTTTGTTTGTTTTCATGTATACCTATGTAGTCGTCACGTTCCACTAACGTTTGATCTTCACCTTGAACGTTCTAATTTATGAGCCTTATCAGTTAACGTGGCCTTATCTAGCTGTGAGTGATTATGAGACAGGGATACGTTATCAGCAAACAGATGCAGCTTCCAAATGATCTTGGTTTTCTACGGTAGTAGTTAATATGATGAAGGAAAGATTACTATTAACATATAGATACATTAACCACACTACTTTGGCTATTTGAGGAGTACATACTGTACATATATTATAGTCCATTTCAGGAAAGAAGTCCCGCGGACATGGAACTACATTATGTCGCGCGAATACAGCGCTGCGTCTGCGGGACTTCTTTCGTGAAATGGACTTTTACTAAAGTTTGACAATACTTAATCAAAGTTTGACAAGACAATTCAAGACATAACTTATAGTTTGGTAACATCCTACTAATATTATAAATTATAAAAATATTATAAATGTGAAAGTTTGTGAGGATGGATGGATGTATGTATCGATGTTTGTTACTCTTTCACGCAAAAACTACTGAACGGATTTTAATGAAACTACAGTATATACCTAGCTAATAAATGCATCAGAATAACACTTAGGCTACCTTTTATTCTGGAGAACGTGGGCGAAGCCGCTGGCGGAAGCTAGTATTGCAAAAAGTTATATATAAGGTCACTTTTTGTGTTATAGGTAGGTTGACAAAATTATGGTTTTTTATAACTACCTACCTACAATTTTTCTTCAGTGTAGGTATTACTGGCCTAAGCAGCATTGCATTGAGGGTTTTAATGTTAACCCTGTCACCTTTGAACAATAAACTGAGGGTCACCAAGGAGCGGATCTAAAGGTGTGTGGTGGTCCGGAGGTACCAAGGAGGCCCCGTTTTTTTAATCTAAGGAAAAAATATGTAAGTATTTAATTTTACAGTTTTTTAATAATTTATTTAAATTAAAAAAATGGTCATCATAACGAACAGAATCAAATGTTAACGTCAAATACGAGAACTTTCTCAGACTGTTATTAAAAAAAATCTAGTAGGTAAGTTATGGAGGCGCCTTTCTTGTAGAAGAGGCCTCGAGGCTATTGTCCTGCCCTAAATATCGCAATCGCATATCGCACTGCCTACCCATCGAGGAATTTAGCGTGAAGATATACTAGTACCATTTACCACCTGTAGTAGTAATTAGTATATGTCGAGTGTATTGCAACTGTATTGGTAATGATTACTGCCGACAAACTGCATTCATTGCAGTGCAACTTGGAAAAGTTGTCTAAACAACTTGCAGCTAGCTTAAGCTAAGTCTAAGTTATTTTTGTATACCCTACTCAGTTTTACGATTTCCGAGATACTTGTTCACTATTTTGTAGCTTAACCGCTTAGCATAAGCATAGCATAATCGGCCTATAATGTTTCCACTGCTGGGACACAGGCCTCCTCTGTGAGAGGGAGTGGGCCGTAGTCCACCACGCGGGCCCAGTGCGGGTTGGTGGACGTCACATGTCTTCGAATTTTTTGGTTCTAGGACATGTCGGTTTCCTCACGATGTTTTCCTTCACCGTTAAAGCAAGTGATAATTAATTTCTAATACGCACATGACTTCGAAAAGTCAGCGGTGCGTGCCTGTTAGTAGGAACCTCTCGTGAAGATTTTCACGATCCCACTAACTCAGACTAGTATCAGAATAGTATTGAGCTGATAAATAAAAGATCACATTTATGTGATGCCTTGACAAGATTTATTTTCCAAGTAGACAGTTACCAAGTAAACAATGAGCATTCCAAAAACAAAAATACAAAAGTAGAAAAATAAAACTTGTTGAATAAAAAGATCTTATACCTATAAATAAAATCTCTTTTATTCTAACACTCCTCCTCAAGTTCATTTCTCTACTTTCATCCACCACGCTCACACTCACATCACACCCATATTTCGTGCACACCATTCATACTTCCCTTTCAACAAAGGCTTCGTCAGAGCATCTGCAACCATACGAGTTGTCTCTACATACTCAAGTATAATATGCCCGTGCTCGACCGCTTCCCTTATAAAATGGTGCCGCACGTCAATGTGCTTCGTGCGTTGATGGTCCACAGGGTTCCGCGCAATAGCCACAGCAGATTGGCTATCACTAAAGATCTTCATAGGTGCCTCAGCTTGACCAGTGATCTCTGAATACAACCTCTTCAGGAAGATTGCTTCTCTAGCCGCCTCAGACATTGCTACGTACTCCGCCTCCGCTGAAGATAAAGCAACCGTCCTCTGCTTCCTACTCTCCCATGAGATTGCAGCGCCCATATGCAGAAACACCATACCCGAGTACGACCTCCTGTCATAACACGAGGCATGACTCGCATCTGCGTAACCCTGCACTCTGCTCATTCCAGCTGTACACTTGTACTGTAGTCCAAAGCTCTTAGGACCCTTCAAGTACCTCAGTACTCGTTTAGTCGCTGTCCCATCTCTGGCTAAACCCTCTGGCAACAAGTCGAGCTTTGTACCTGCGTCTATTTCCCGCCTCTTCTTTGATTTTAAATATCCATTTAGAATCAACAACATTGCTCGCTTGTTCTGGTTTTACCAAGATCCAGGTGTAGTTCTTCTTCAACGCATCAATCTCCTCCTGAATTGCTGCTCTCCATTTGCTACTGTCAGGTCTTGATAGTGCATCTCGAACTGTAGTAGGGTCTTCTGATTCTGCAGCTTGATAGAGCACATAATCAGGAAACTCCCTCGTTTTTCTTACTCTGGGTGGATACCTCCGCTCCACCTCTTGAGGTTGGTTGTCTGCAGTTGTGTCAGACTCGCAATCAAGAAACTCTTCTTGAGAATGATCATCCGCCGTCCGCGTTGACTCAGTTTCAGAAACTGGGGGAGTACTAGCTTGTTCCACTTCTGAAATTTGTACATCCACGCTCGTATAAGAAGGCTCGAAAACACTAAGCTGTTGTTCCTCAACAACTGCTTTAGTCTGCTGTTTCTCCTTAATTTCCTGTTTCTTCTCTCTCTCTGTTTCTGTTTCAACAAATATGACATCCCTAGCCTTATACAATCTGTGTGTTTTAGTATCAATAAGTCTATAGCCTTTGGAGTCTTCACAATATCCAATAAAAGTTAACTCCATACTCTTCGCATCTAACTTCTTCCTCTTTTGATCTGGAATGTGCATAAACGCCTTGCTGCCAAAAATTTTAACAAAACTGAGATCAACTTTCTTTCCTGTCCACGCTTCCTCTGGCGTCTTTCCTTTTACGGCAATGGTCGGCGATCTATTCTTCAAGAAAACCGATGTCTGGACTGCTTCCGCCCAATAAGCCTTCGGCAAATTACTATCTTCGAGCATGCTTCTCACCTTCTCTATAATAGTCCTATTTGCTCTCTCGGCAACTCCATTTTGCTCTGGCGTATAGTCTATCGTGACTTGATGTTGGATCCCATTTTTCTTCAGGAAATCATCCATCTGTTTATTCACGAACTCGGTTCCGTTATCAGTGCGCAGAATCTTAATTTTCTTGCCGCATTGATTCTCTGAAAACGTCTTAAAATTTGTAAATTTTTCAAAAACTTCGCTCTTCCGTTTCAAAAAATATACAAATGTCTTACGTGTTGAGTCGTCAATAAATGTCAAAAAATATCTATACCCGCTAACAGAAGCAATTTGTATAGGTCCGCATACATCCGAATGTACCAAACCTAATGGTTCCGTAGCTCTCGTCGCACCACTCTTGCGAAACGGTTGTTTGGTTTGTTTCCCCATAATGCAAGATACGCACTCTAGATTAGAAGAGTTGTCAGGGAAACTCACCCCTGTCGCCATCTTATCCCTAAGAAGCTTGAGGTTGTTTATACCAAGATGCCCCATCCTCCGATGCCACAGCCTCTGCTGCTCGTAATCTGCTGTAGCCAGTGCAGAACCCTGTGAACAGCACTTAACCTTATAAATGCCTCGTTCTTCCACACCTTTCACAACAGCCTTACCACGCACCTCACACTCATTCTTCTTGTAGATGTCGCAGCCATTCTCTGTAAACACAATCACGTGACCCTTTCTCGCAATCGCATTCACACTTAACAAATTAGAAGCTAACTTAGGTACATACGTAACATTGTCGATTGTCAATGATACTGACTCGCATTCTACCGTACCTTCACCTTCACCATACACTTCATTACCATCCGCACAGGTCACTCTCAATGCCCTAGGAGTCTTCTTCAAGCTTCCTTTGAACCAAGCCTTGCAGTTTGTCATGTGCGTCGACGCGCCAGAATCGATGATCCAGTCTCCTGGTTCTGGTGTCGTCGTCATACCCATGGCGTAGGCCTGCAAAGCTTCTTTCTTCACTTTAGGATTATCTGGACATTTGTTCGCCTTGTGGGGTCCATCACAAATAAAGCATTTGATCTTTCCCTTGACCTTCTTGGCTTTGTTCTTACCCATATGCTTATTTGTTAGTAATGCTGATGTCGGTTGGCTTGCACTCGAACTCGCCATGTAGTTATCTTCCATTTGAAAAAGTTTTGTCTTGACATAGTCAGTCGTAAGCGCCATGTTGCTGTTCTCTAATCCCAATCTCATAGGTTGGAACTCCACCGTAAGTCCTTGGAGAAGTAAAGCAGCCAATAGTTCATCATCGACTTCTTTTCTTAGGTCTTCTAGTTCCTGAGCTACCATCATCATTGATGTAACATAATCTCTCACAGTTGGGAACTGTTCCAGCTTCATGCTCACTAACTTAGCTAATAAACGACAACGGTTATTCAAACCTTTATCCTCAAACGCAACTCTCAATGCTTCCCAAGCATCTTTCGCCGTTTTGGCTTTGCGTACATGCACCTGGCAATGTGATTTGACCATCATACAAATCTTCACTCTGGCCTTCTGGTCTCTCCGCACACCTTTCGTGTCGGTAGCTTCAGGCGTAACACTTGTATACTCCCACAAGTCGGCGTCTATCAGAAGTAGCTCCATCTGGAACTTCCACGTTGAATAGTTGCTACTACCATCCAACTTCTCCATTGATATACCATAATTACACTTTGTGCCATCATATCATCAGCCATCACTATGTGCCATCGTTGAGCTCTGCCCTCCTGGCGAACTCCTGTTACCAGCTGCTATTTTTCTGAACTTCGTCTGGGCCCATAACCTGTTAGTAGGAACCTCTCGTGAAGATTTTCACGATCCCACTAACTCAGACTAGTATCAGAATAGTATTGAGCTGATAAATAAAAGATCACATTTATGTGATGCCTTGACAAGATTTATTTTCCAAGTAGACAGTTACCAAGTAAACAATGAGCATTCCAAAAACAAAAATACAAAAGTAGAAAAATAAAACTTGTTGAATAAAAAGATCTTATACCTATAAATAAAATCTCTTTTATTCTAACAGTGCCTCGGGATCGAACTCGAACCATTCGCCGTGGGAGGCACATGGTTAATCCACTAGGCTATCACTGCACTCTTAACCGCTTGAAAGTCGTAATTCCAGACACAATAAAAATGAAACGCGTAAATCTACGTTCGTATACGGGTTAATCATTTAAATAGCTGCCAATGATGTTAGGTAGCTATTGTGATTGGTTTATATTTTTAAATTATATAAATTGATGATTTAGGTAAAAGCAGATAAAACAAAAAACCCAAATGCGTCTATTCCATTTTCATTTTTTAATTTAATTAAAACGGTCCATATAGGGCAGACTCAAACTATCCAGAGGTGGTAAGAGCAGCCGTGGCACAAACAATAGTCTTAAAAATCAAGAATATCGTGAAATCACGTTTTGTAAGAGGAAAGTTTGCGAGATGTACCTATGTGGCACTTTCCCGTTAAGTCACTTACCCTAACTGACCTCAAATTATTAAAAAATGTCGAAAGAGAACAACAATTGAAAACACTTTCGTTTTGAATACAATAGTATCCAATTTCAGACTGTCATATGTCAGTCTCAAATCTCTCATTTTTGAAAGCATTTTTTCTGGATGCATTAGAGTGAAAATTCTACAAAAAATATATTTTGTCATTTCTTACTTTACTTTGCCAATTGATTAAAATAATTTGTCATCTTAAATTATATTATTGCATGTAAAACGAAAATGTTGTAATATTAAGCACAAATGAGTTAATTTGTCAGAAGTGTCGTGCATTTTTTATTACATCGTTAAATTAAATTATCATATTGTTATCAGTTTAATTTGTTACGGAAATAGTTTTGGGAGGCATTTGTAATCTGTATTTTAAACATAGCATCATTATACCAACCTAGATAAAGGTAGCATATTACAGCAGGCAGGCAGTTTTTTGTTAGGTAGGTGGTAGGTATCTTAATTAATACTATTAAAATTTCACAAAAATAAGTTTTAAAATTAAAAAACCGGCCCAGTGCGAGTCGTACTCGCACACCGAGGGTTCCGTATCATATTTGGACGTATAAAGTGAAAAAATCCGGACCGCATAACTAAGTTTGTTTGTGAAGGAATTTTGATGATTTTGAAAAAACTGTACTAGTTAGGAACATCGTTTTATTTTTGGTGCCATATTTGGGTCAATTCCTATCAACCCTAATTATTTCAGATTTTTCGCCCCGCAAACTTCGGAGATAAGGGGGGGGGAATGGTATTTTTTTGGACATTTTTCATCATATGTCGAAAACTGTGAGACATAAAATAAAATAAAAATATATTTTAAAATGTGCAGATTAAGCCCTTTCATATGATATGTCACTTGACCTAGTAACCCCACTTTAAAATTTTGGACCCCCACTCCGGCCCCTTTTGCAATGAAAATATAAATATTTTTGGTTTTTTTTTCATTTGCAATAAAGTTGAATAAGCATTCTTTATAACTGTTCCAAATTTCAAGTCGATAGTATAAGTAGTTGCTGAAATAAGCAGGTGTGACAGACAGACAGACAGACAGACAGACAGACAGACAGACAGACAGACGAAGTCGCACCATAAGGGTTCCTTTTTTACCATTTTGGTACGGAACCCTAAAAAAGTTGTTTTAAAACTATTTACGCATTATTTCATTATTATGTTCAATTTTATATTTTTTTCCGTAAATTAGATGTAAAAAATTAAAACTACCTATTTAAAGAATTTATAAACAACTTAATGCAGGCATTATAGTGGTTGTTACGGAGTCTCAGACTTGGGTACGTATATAGAGAGTGTAACCGTTTTGAATAACGACATAAAAACGTACGAACCTTTTTTTATATTAAAAAATAAAACAGGTTATCTCCAGCATTATAAGCGTATAAAACCATTGACAAGTAACAGGTTTGTTCTAAAAAAACATCGCGGGAAGAATTCTTTACAAAGCAGATGTCACCTGCACTCATTTAAAAAAAAAAAACCGGGCAAGAGCGTGTCGGACCACGTACAGTGTAGGGTTCCGTAGCAAGAAGTATTTCAGTGTTTCAACCGCAAATATAAGAATATTATGAAAAACAAAGTTATTTTTGCGGTTATCAAACTCAAAACTGAAAATAGTAAATATTTCAAAAAGTTATTGACGTATCTTATTCAAACTAATTTTAATCGAAAGTATTTATTAGATGCTATAAGCTTGATTTTTTTCAGACTTTTCGATAGCGAGGTTGGAAAATTACAGGGGGGGGGGGACACATTGTTAACGACTTTCGGAGCTCCTATAGTTCACTCAATATGCACTTAAATAAAAAAGTAATTTAGAAACCTTTATATTATTTTTAAAGATCTACCCAACGATACCCAATATGATGGGATGCGCGAAAAAAATTTTTTTCATCCCTCAGTTTCATGTATATATTCAATAATTTTATTTTTCGTAATTTTACTACAGGTCTTTATGGCGGCTTATAAAAGACACCTACCTACGAAGTTTCATACAAATTGGTTATGAACTGTAGATTTGACGAGGCTGTGACAGACGGACAGATGGACATGACGAAAGTATAAAATAAGGGTACCTAGTTTTACTACGGAACCCAAAAATACACATTCTTTTCTTATGTAGTTTGAATGCTTAAAATTTTGCTTTGAAAATATTATAATAGAACTTTCGTGATCTTCTCAGTGGGATATCTATGATAATAAAAGCCATCAGGGAGGTCTCAGAAATTGGATTACGCTTGAGACGATGTCACCGAATTGGTTACCCTTTTTGCTAGGATTTGAGTTTGCGAGGGCTACCACTAATAATGGCGTCTCTGTCCATATTTGACTCAAAATCCCAGTCTCGTTAATGCACGGGAATTCGAGTTGAACTGCCGCCCCGATAGTAAAATTATATTGCAAATCATATTCCGATCAAGCGCGACTGAATGTGGTTGTTCTCAATTCTGTAAGTAGGATGCTCAAAATTGGTAATTTTGTATTGACTCATCACTTAGAAGTAGTCTAGTCCTATCCAGAAAACTAAAGGATATTAGCTGGTGGTGTTTTGATTATATAGGCCGCTCTCGAATTCATATTTTTATTTTATATTGTTAAAAAACTGTTTTTGATTATTTTGTTTATTTAATAATGAGTTCGCGCTAACTATTATTCGATAAGCTAATAAAAAGTCAGAGATACATAAAGAATCTGACAAAAACACATAAAGAATCTGACAAAAACACATAAATAATCTGACAAAAACGGTACCTACTGGTGATATATTTTTTTATCATTGTGTAATGTCACACGTTTTTGGGAAAACACAGTTCTTAAAATAACTGTTTTTATTTTAAAAGATAGAACGAAATATAAATAGCACTCAGAATATAACCCTAATAAGCGCATGTGACCTCAAATATTCGGCGAGTGATAACGCGATAATTATTTTGTTTTCGGACATCCCTAGTCTTCGGAAATTTTTCTGTTGCCTTGCAAACAGAGATCAATTTATCGTAGCTTTTGGGAAGGCTCCAACAACTCACTAGAACAAAATTATTTGGAATGCGTGAAGCCCAGGAAGTGTTCAAAAACAACTATGATTATGGGGTTAGATTTATTCTATCGGTTTTAGAGAAATAGATTCTTGTCGAACTTTAAAGTCTGATAATCTGTTTCTAAAGAAGTCTGATACTTACAGTACCTACAGATGTATATTCTGCAATATTTTTTCGTTGGTTTGTAGTTTAATACCCGGAATAGGTTACATAATGCTTAAAAGTGACTAACGGGTTGCATCAAGAAGATTGGCAAAAACGTCATCTTGCCTATAAGTCTTGCCCCTTTGTTTATTCATTTGGAATCTTAGGTTCAGCTGTAGATATTTGCGATATCTCTGATGATGCAAATTAAAAACTTTCTCCACAAATAAACCCGGTCAGCATAATGTTAAATTTTTTATTTGGTAATAGTAGGTTTGCGTTTGACCGACATCTCGCCTGATGTTAAGCGATGATGCGGTCTACAATGAATCGAACACGCTTGCCTAGAAGAAACCGATTCATTCGTGACTTGAAGACTCCCAGATTGTAACTGTCGGGGAACACCCACTCGGGCAGCGCATTCCACTGTTATATTGTTAAAAACAATATTCACCGCCTTAGGGGTGGAATTTCGAAAAAGCAATCCTTACTGCATCTCCAAGGTACTAAAGGAATATTTTCTCCAAATTACAAATCTCTAGGTCCACCGATTTAGTCTGTCAGTCAACTGTTCACGGAACTGTTTCATAGGTATGGATTAATTGTTGTTTATTTCTATATTTTTTCTTGCTAAAGGGGTTTTATTTGTCTAATGTTACTTGAACTATTATTGTATAGAACATAATAATGTATAATATAATATGTTTTATGACACATAAACATTGATTTAATAGTGCCGCAATTTATCTAAATGCTTATCATTCTGTGTCTGAGCGTATTATTAGGCCTTGACATTTTTCAATGAGTTCGTTACGTAGGTAGGTACCTATCTAGAACTATTAAATTTAAAAGGAATTCCTTTTGGGAAGTACAAAAACGCACTAAGTGTAGTTAATTATTGTACAAGTTCTAGTTTCATTAATTATCGTAATTTTACGTTCGAAAATAAAGTGAAGGGCAATTCTCCTAATTAAAATGTTTAAAATATAGTTCCTAGCCTCAGTTCTAACAAACAACGACATAGTGAACTTAGCGGTATTCTGCTAACATTCTGAACTGACACATAAATATAAAAAAAATATATATTTTCGTCCATATTCGTCGATATTGTATTTAGATATTGCAGAATACAGCTTTTAGCATTTTAATTGATTTCTTTTTCTTTCATTTTTTGTTTGTTTATGATTTTTGTTAGGAATTTTTCTCACTGGCTATTTCTTACGTCATTCTTTCCTCATGTTTATGGCACGTTCCGAGAGAACCATATAAACAAGTTGTGCAAGTTTTTTTGCTGATACTTCCATTAAATACAAGCAGCTAAAAATTTCCGTGTTCCAGTGGCCCTTTCTATACGTCATCGAATAAATTGCATTCATTGCTGCAATTGTGGCTCGAAGAATTGTTAGAGTTTTTAATGATGGAGCAATAGAAGTAAATTTGTAGTCATAGGCCAATGGGTTATACACACAAAGTGATGAAATTGCCATTAAAATAACTGATATTAGTTTTTCATTGTTTTGTGTGGAATATAACAAAAAACCAGTAGGTACATACCTATAGCAATTTCATGTTGGTTTAATAAATAATAATAAGTTCTTTTGTTTTTTTTTCTCGTTAGATGGTCGTGATTACGATCTGATTTCTTTTTATGGATCATAAAATAGATTAGATGAATGGTTAATAAATAAATTAATAATTAAAAGGTTTAAAATTGTTATTGTGTTATTTAAGCTTTTTTTTAGAATTGTTTACAGTTTAGCTAGTGGAATTTTTTTATCACCAGCATAAATGGCTAATGTAGTAAATATAAACTTTAAACAAAAATGTAAATGCGGATTTTAAATACAGTAAACAGGCTTAGCACATCCCTAAGAATAGAAATAAAAGGCTACTTTATAACTATTATGAAAAAGTTTTTATTATTTTTAATTATATTAAGGTTATTCCGTTTCTCTTCGTAAATTGCAAAAGTAAAGTAGGTAAATAATTTAAATATAAATTGGCTGCATGTAAAATAATACTATTATATTGAGTTTTATTCAATAAAATCTTTTCACAAGTACCCTATAAATAAAGTGTCATAAAAATAACTTGCTTAACCAATATTTTAACTGATTTTCGCATATCGTAAAACTGAATTTCAGTTTTAAGTACCCTATTTACAAAAACGAGCTATTTTACAACAAATAAACAAACCACGATAGGTTTTGAGGAAAGATTTTATATAGGTACATTGCTTTAAAATTTAACTATTTTGAACTTTATTTGAACGATTACATGCACGAAATTTTGATGAGCTTGGTACTAGGCCAGACAAGCTATAACTTATGTTGCACGTTTTGTACGTTGTAGCAGGCTCCTTCGATCAATCAATGTCATCTAAAACAATATTGCAGATGAGCAAAAAATTCAGTGTTACTGAGACCAGACAATTACGTAGACATAACTACGTGATTGAATGCGATCATCATCTGCCTAGCCTTTTCCCAAATTATATTGGGGTCGGCATCCAGTCTAACTAGTTTTGGCTGAATATCAATATTTTACGTCTAGCGACTGCCATCTGACCTCCACAACCCAATTAATGGGTAATACCGGTATTCGAATGTTAGACCAGCTGTCATACTTTAGGGCTTCTGACTACCCGTAACGATTGTCAAAGATATTCCTATGACAACCGGGACCGACTGCTTAACGTGCTCTCCGAGGCACGGAGGGGTCTCGATGTGTAAAGAACGGTCACCCATCCAAGGACTGACCGCGGCAAGCGCAGCTTAACCTCGCAGATCGATCGATCAGCGCGGCCGTCATTTAGCCACGAGCCCCTCACGTGATTGAATGCGATATAAAATTTAAATAAGTAAGTAATTATCTATTAAATTATAACTATAAAAAAATTCGTGCAAATAAAGATTCTTGCCTTGATATTTTAAAATAATTTGACAACGTAGGTATGGTATCTATTTGCAACGAAGTTTTCTTCTTTCTTTCTTTAAAAATATTTAATTGTTTGTTTTAATGAACGTTTTATTCATTCTATAGAAATAATATTATAGAATGATTAAAACATATATTTATGTAAAATTATTTAAGTAAAGGATCCTAATTTATTTAAAAATAAACATAAATCTCCCGCGTGTAGTACCAGTATGTTATGGAGATTCAACATTAAAGGCTCTCTCTATTCAAGAAACGTATAAAACTGATTTATAATGACAACGTTGAAATGTAGTACAAGTGTTCACTTACGATTTCACTAAGGGTTTACGAAAGTTCCACTGATTATGAGCACATTTACACTTTTATTTAAAAATATTGAATTTTAATTTTAAAATTTAAAATCACTTTTAAGTTGGATCACACAATAATATTTTCGATCACTTTTTTAAACACCTGATATTATATCACCTTTTGTCTATTTTTAATTTATTTAATTTAAGTACGTTTTGTAAAATGAGATTCAAAATTAATGCAGAATAGTCAAATTTTTTTTGATAAATAGGTATGTTTTTTAAGTAAAATAGCAATATGTAGGTAACAAAAATGTTAAGTCACAATACTCAAAAACGAACAGATTAAATGTAATTTAAAACTGAGATTCTAAATTTAAACTTTAAAAAAAAGATTCCACTTCCCGTTACTAAGTTCGATATTATAACGCGGTTGCGGAGTGCGTGCGTCTGTCACGAACATTCTCCGCGCACTGAACAAAATGGTCCATTTAGTCGCTTTTAACTAAACATAACTATGTAAACAAATAAAAAATACTTTAGTATATAAGGCAAAAGCTCGCACATGTATATGAGGATAAATTAAATATAATAAACGCCTACGGGAAATTGTAGCTTATTTTTTATGAATAAATAATAAAGGCTGTGTTACTTTTGCTGAATCAAATTATGGAGCCGTACGTTTCTTTCTGTAGCATGTATTTTTTTTTTCTAATTAATTTATCGTAGTTCGCTACTGGACTATCATCATATCATCTACCTAATAATAAGTTAGTGATGATGCATTCATAACAGTATAGAATTTCGAGAATGTGCTCTATCCAACTCAAGTAAAAACGGGAGTTTCACAGGGTTTTATACTAGGTCCAGTCCTCATCAATTTTATACCACTGATGACAGAGAAGCAATAGCGCAGTTTTTGTAAGTTCCAATATTTTGCCTGTAGTAAAGTGTAGTATTAGTTCTCAAAAAAATTAACAGATTTGAGCACAGATTTTTTGGAGGACATAAAAGACTGTCGAAAAAATAAAAAAAATCTTTTATCCGCCATGTTTGGAATCTCTCAAGACGGTGGAGATGATTCCTGGCACTGATATTTTCCAAGTTTTACCTACTAGTGGACCTTACTTACTTTACTCACCTTACATACGCACTAGCGAAGAATAGCGTCAGTTGGCTGTGGTATTCTGTAAGGTGGTACTTCTCTAGTCTTGCTGCTCCTGTTGATTTAAGCGAGATATCCCACTATGCCTCTCTTAAAACATAATTCCCCTTACTTATATACGCCTCTTAATTTAACCACTGATCTATACTAATATTATAAAGCTGAAGGGTTTGTTTGAACGCGTTTATCTCTGGAACTACCAGTCGGATTTGAATAAATCTTTTTGTATATGATAGCCAGATTCATGAGCAATAGTATAGGATATTTAACATCACGCTACGACCCTTAGGAGCCGAGCAACGGAGATGAAACAGTTAGTTAGAATATTCTACAACTATCTTGTCATTTGTATGACAATGAATAGAGATGACAATTTGACATAAGAGCTGTTTAATTTAATCATCGTTTAAAGGGCAATATTTAAAGACCCACATAAATATTGGTTACACCCTGTGTTTTGAACTAGCACCTACAGTAATTATTATGCCAAGCGAAGAGATAATAAATCATGATGTGTACAAAACAAATATTGTTGCAATAGTTTAGTCAGAGCAAGTAAAGAAAGCAACATATTCCTTAGAATTGACTCATGCATCTGTTGACAAAGTTAAGCAAGGGTTTAAGCTGAAGTTCTGAGAAATAGAACATTATGCCTTCGCATGTCAAACTAGAGGTGGTGGCCCAGTGGTAAAGGATACTTACGTGTCGTAAGTATCCTTTCGTCGTGTACGATGTAATCTAAAGTCGTGTAGGTACGATCCACGATCTACGACACGGCCAGGTCTGCACGTGTAGCATGACCAATTCTATCTCAATTTTACCAAAGAATAGGCAAAGTTCTTTCTATCCAACTCGTTATCTCTTCTGCCCGAACACACGGCGACCCGTGCTTGGCTTATCGTAGTTCTGTCTACTGAAGAATAGAAACATTTCTTCTCTTCATTGTATGCATAAAACGGTATAAATCTTTCTACGATCTGTCACTTTGTCCATTCTTCTGTAGGCAAAACCCGTTTCAATCGTGGTCATGCTACGCGTGCTGGCGCACTCCACACTTTAGGTAGGTTACAAGTAAATCGTAGTATTTTCCCGAGGAGGTAATTCAGTAGTTTTTCCGCCACCGCAAGGGTTACGCGATTGAAAGGGGCTGCCTCCTATGGTAATATAAATTTTAGGCACGCAGTGCTGTGCGAGCTGAATTACACTTTATTGCTATTTAAACAAGAGTCGCTATTTATGTCTACAGCTGTCTTTGAGGAGTCACCTTTCTGTAGTATTCTGTGCGCAGGCGCACATTCCTTTGTTTTATCACTTAAAAGGTGAAGGAAAACTTTATGAGGATAACCTCATAAAGTTTTCCTTCACCTTTCCTTCAAAAGGTTTACATTTCCTTCAAAATGTCATTTCTAAGACACGCCGATTTCGGCGTGTCGTAGAACTGACGCTTTGAAGATATGTGACGTCCACCAAACCCATACTGCCTGAGTTCTAACGCAAGCAAGTTAATATACTTGTTGATTCTCTAAAAATCCAATTTCTGTGCGGCATCCCATATACGAGACCTTACAGCATCAGAACTGACTCTGTTACCTCAGGCACACCTTGGCTACGAATATTGGACCTAACAGATGGAGCCAAGGTTTAGATTGAGGAAACAGTATTTGCGATGAGCCCAACTTTCGAGCCAATGTTGGTCCGTTATTTAGGGGACAGATTAAAATAGAAATCGGGAAAATATAGTTGAACGTCTTTCCGTGTCTTGTCCACTTCCGTGATAATTAGTCATGTAGTTGGCTCTTATTCCACTTCACTAAAACATGTTCTAGAACCAAAAATTCGAGACATAATGTGACGTCCACCGACCCGCACGGGGCCCGCGTGGTGTACGTCGACCTACCTCTCACGGAGAGGAGGCCTGTTTCCCAGCTGTGGGAACAGTATAGTAGGCTGATTATGCTACGCTTGCTATTTCACTAACAGATTATGAGGAGTGGCGTGTGGCTTGTGCCCTGCATTACATAGCAAAGTGCTAAACCGCCAAACCGCCGTTTTTTCGGGAATAAAAGCATATGTACCTATCTCTTTCTTTTGGGGCCTTTCCAGTGACGACGTCGACGCCGTATTCACTTGTGTAATTGGTCCTTTAGTTAGCTAATCCTTAATTACGAATAATGAGGTGTAACTATTCTTACCTGGTACATAATATGTTTTACAGCCTAACATGTTTTATCACATTTGTATTTAAAATGTATGACATGACCACTTGAGTAAACAATGTTTTTACCTAAAACACGCGATTTTAAGAAAATAACATTGATTTATATTGTTGTCTCAATGCGTGTGGAATATGAAATGAACCAATAATATTTATTTAATATGCTTTAGTAGCATTTTCACAATATTTAATTAACTAGGTAGGTAGGTAGGTATACACGCCATACATGGTGACTGGTAAAATGCCATATTTTGAAAGAACTATTTAGTATTTGACTAACGCCCAATTCATCCCGAGACCAATGTAGAAATCGTGAAAAACATACAGATGTTCCATATATTTTGTCAAGTGATATCGATAATTTTGTAGGGAACAGGTGATTTTGTTTTCGTGATTTCAAGGTTGCTCCCGTACCCAATAATTAATCGAACTATTATCGAATACTGAATAGGTACCTCCCTATTCAATATGGCCCTCGTTTAACCACTCAGTATACTTATACCTAATAAAAGTCAAGGTGCAGAAAAAAATCAACGAGTTCAAGGCAATAAATACAATAGAGAAATTAATTATCTGCCTATAATTTATCACACATTAATAATTCCAGCAGCATCAGATCTATCAACCACAGAAACATATCGACACCTTTGGGTTCAAAGGGCGTAAATACCATTTTGACCAAAATGAGATTTGAGCCATATAATCGATACCTTTAGGCCCAAATTGCATTTTTGCCAAAATGGTCTTTACGCCCTTTGAACCCAAAGGTATCGATATGGTAAACAGTTCTATGAACCGAACGCTTCCCGAATCATTGAGGGCGAGGTTTAATGACTCAGCTGTTCGTAAAACACGAATAAGTACCTACCTACGGATGACAAACGCCAGGAGAAGACAATGGCATAGTAATTGTTTCCGTCTTGTATCCGAACAACGAATCCTAACTAATATTATAAATACGTAAGTTTGTTTGTTTGTTACCTTTTCACGCCTAAACCGCTGGATCGATCATCAGATCATCTGACATTTTGCATAATATACGTTGTCAGCAAAAAAGGACATAGCGACGGTCCCTACATACAATCCCCTAAGTGGTAGATACGTGATTTGTGTTTTTTGTTTTCGTGGCCTTCAGGCCACCCTATACTATCGTTTAGTTTAATAAAAGTTATTCTAAGTTGGCCAATTGAACATTAAAACCACACACAAAATTTCTCTTGTAGAACATTAGATATGTGTACGCGCGTTTGAATTTTTGAAGCGCTCTCCTGTAAAAAGACGTCGGTAGTTTTGGGCTTGATATGGTACAGTAATAAAAGCTTAACCAAAAATAAAAAAATATTTTAATTGTTCTTTGCCTAATTTATCTTAGAGATTAAGAATTGGAATAAAAAATCGAAATAAATAAGAAATAAAATGATTATGCCGTTGACATTTTGAAAAAACCAATAAAACAAAAACGGGTGCATGCTGGCTGGCGCGTGCCTCCACAGAATATCATGTCGACAGCAACTAAAACCTTTAAATTGAGAACTTATTAGTCGGGCTGTACTTCATTGGATCATTCACACCATACTTAACCTCACTGTCACAAATACGAAGATTTCTCTTTAACCCAATTACGTACAAAAACAAATAAAAAATGAATTTAAATACTCTTGAAATACTTGATCGCACCAAACTAATTTCATATTTGTACCGACATACACAATCTGAAGCCCAGCGTTCTATGGGCGTCTGCCGTGTCCTTTGTCATTTTTGGTTAGGGGGTTGTACGTAGGGACCGTCAATACCCACCTTTCACTCATAAAAAAAGTACGAGGGAAAGAGCAATACTAACTATCGACGGTCACAATTCACAATTGCACGAAGCGCTTTGATTCCACTTTCATTGTGAAAACCGCCAAACAGTGGAATGCGCTGCCCGAGTGGGTGTTCCCCGACAGTTACGATCTGGGGGGTGATTCTCGCGGGTGATATATTGATATCGAATTCGATATATATCGCAGCAAATGTCAAAATGGTAGGGATTTTGACAGTTGTTGCAATATATATCGAATTCGATATCAATATCGAACCCGCGAGAATCAACCCCCTGGGTGTCTTGAAGTCACGAGTGAATCGGTTTCTTCTAGGCAAGCGTGGTCCATCGTAGACCGCATCATTGCTTAACATCGGGAGAGATGGCGGTCAAACGATGGCGCCAAGTGTAGTAATGTTACGCGTACGAAGTCGCGGGCAAAGTGCAAGTATGTAATAAATTATAACTAAACACCGTGTGACGTGAGCTAGGTCATATTTGGGACTGGTTTAGAGCTTGTTTTGGATGACTATGGGCCATTAGGATTTTATGGGATGGTTGAGTTGCAAGGACTTTTGGCTTTGCCTTTTGGCGTGAATTCGAAAAACGTATAGGTACCTTTTTGCTTAGGAGGTCATTCCGGAAAAATTGCGACATATAAACATTTATTTTTGAAAGCTTTCAAAAATACATCTTCTATTCTATATACTTAGGTACCTACTACCTATAAAATTGAAGTGTCCGTTTGTAATGTCAAAATAACATCATTCTTTTTTTACTAAATGCATAATTATTAATTATGAAAGTATAATACGGTACAAAAATTAAAGAAAAACAATTTTTAACATTTTATCTGTCCTGTTTGTCTGTTTGTCCCGGCTCATTTCCGAAATGGCTAAATCAATTTTGACGGGCCTTTCACTGGCGAATAGCTGATGTTACATATATGGAGTAACTTATGCAACTTTTATTTTAGAAAAAGAATTATGGTTTCGCGCAAAAATAAACTCATGAAATGCAATTTGTATGGACCAAATTTTACCCGTGCGAAGACGAGACGGGTCAGCTAATAATGTTATGAATAGATAATTAGTCATATGTATATCTAAAACATGTGCTTGACCCATTTTTTTAATTACATTCTGTGACGTCATAGCTCGCGGATGCACGCGAAAGAGTGCTAAAACAAAAGTTGTTGTTTATGATGTTAGTAATATAGTAGTGTTAGTAGTATAGAGAGAGGCTCTCTCTATCGCTCAAAGGTTTGCTGGTAGAAAACTCAATATTTGAGTTGAGTTGGCCTTTGCCTTAAAAAAATGTGTATAAAAATATTATATGTATACAATAAAGAATAAAGAAAGAATAAAAAATACTGCGAGGTTGTAAGTGTTTTACAAGTAACCTTGTACCTACATGCACCTCTGCCTTATCCTTCGGGGAATACAAGCGTGATGTTATATTTTATGTAATACTAGCTTGCACCCGCGGCTTTGCCCGCGTTTCTTGGTATAAAAAGTAGCCTATGTGCTATTCAAAACTATGTGTCTTTGTGCCTTTCATCCAGATCCGTTGAGCCGTTCTGCCGTGGTTGAGTAACAAACATCCATCCAAACTTTCGCATTTATAATATTGGTAAAAATTAGAAAAGATAGTGTAGATTCCTTGTAGGAAGGGCTTTCGGCTCTATGCTATGCTTCCTTCCTTGCATTTACGATTTCCTCTTGGTGAACTAAAAGAGTATGAATCACTCTTATAAATGCGAACGTATGCAGGTCCACACTTTTTAAGATTTTAGCCTCGATTGTCAATCTGAGCAATCCTTGGGCTACATGAATAACACAATGCTAGCTAATATACTAGCTGTGCCCGCGACTCCGTCCAATGAAAGCTGGAAAACAGCACAATATGGTTATTTTCTTCATGCAAACGTTACAACCCCTTTTCAGTTATTTAGGGATGGAATTTCAAAAAATCCTCCTTACTGCACCTCCAGTTCCATTAAAGGAATATTTCGTCCAATCTCTAGGTTCAGTGGTTTTCTTTAAATAAAAAAACCACAACCTAAAATATTTTTTTTATATTGTTTTGTACCATTAGTCTGTCAGTCAGTCACACACAGCACACGGTACTGTTTAATTATAAGTTTAAATAAGTGATAAATAATTTAAAAAATATAATACCTATGCATGAAAGAGTTTCAGAAATCGAGAAAAAAAACTTCATTGAAATTGCTTTAGATTTGACACAAATAAGAAAGTAACAAAAAAAAAAGTAGGCAACTATTCGATACGCCCTCCTTTTTTAAAGACAGTTAGAAAAGACGTACGGTAGGTACCTAATACATAAGACGAAATAAAAGTAGGTAGGTAACTAACATTACGAAACTATAAGCAAATGCCATATTAGTCATAATCACTTTAGAATTTACTTGCGAGATCAATAGTGATGCAAGATGTAATGTTACAGTACGTTTCCATAGCTAGAGTGAGGTGTCATTGACATTAGGTAAGTAAGTACCTATCATACATTTTGGAACAATCTGTTTAGAAACATATCCGCTAGCACATGTTAATATTTAACAGTATTGGTACGCGCGTACGCCATGACATGACGTGTTGACTGCCGACTACACAGCTAGTCAGTATACCTTTACTTTATAAAATGGTGAAAACACCGTGTTTGTACATTGAAGATATTCCAGAAAATACACTCAGGATTGGGTACTGGGACGTAACCAGATTTTTTGCTTTGCAGACTTCGGAGTAAGGGGGAGCCTATCTCAGTAGTTTGCAAAGCAAAAAATCTGAAATAATTAGAGTTATTAGAAAGTTCTAAATATTGCACCAAAAATAAAACGGTATTTGTAACTTGCACAATTTTTTGAAATAATCAGAATACCTTTAACAATAAACTTAGTTATGCAGTTCGGTTTTGTTACTTTTATACGTCCAAGAACGGTACGGAACCAGGGACTGATTAATCGGGTTAAAAGGTTACCGGTTAAATCTCTAACCCATATTTTTGGTTAATCTGAATGCAGGGTAACCGGTTAATCCTTTAATACGGATACCGTTACCGGTTAATATTGCTGATTAACCCGGATGAAATAGAACAAAATTGAAAAAAAAAGGAACAAAAATGAACTCTATGCGTGAACCGGTTATTATTAGGCTGATTAACCCAGAATACGGGTTAACCTTTATGCAAGGTTTTTCACCTAACCCAAAAAAAATAACCTGCGTTAACCCCTATACGGGTGACCTTTTCGGTCCCTGTACGGAACCCTCGGTACGCGAGTACGACTTGTGAGTCGTACTCGCGCACCGAGGGTTCCGTACTGTTGACCGGTTTTTTTTTAAGTTTAATTGGGTACCTTTATGTAGTAGTAAACATTTCAATGTGATACTCGAGAATAACACTATTACTGTAAAGAAACTAAAAATACGCCTAACAAATTGTAACTAGCAACACTTTGCACAAAAACGTTTTGATATTGTACTTATAAAATAATTTTAATAATCACTTATTGACTTATGCCTGTTTTCAATAACTTATCCATCGGCTCGTTTCCCTACTAGGGGTCGAATTTTAATTCAATATGCTATAGAGTAATGTCAAAATTCGATTCGATAGGTAAATTGAAAACGGCCATTTATAGAATGCAATGGTGCCGATTCTGTTGAACATGGCACAAAACTAATTTTAATCACACTATATCTCTTTCTTACAAATATCATTGAAAAAGGACAGACAATATTTAGAACTGTCAAATTAGTCTACGCCCTTGTCATTTACGGGAAAATTGTCATAACCTTTTGCGATTACGACTAAATTGACATTAAAACTATTCAAGTGGACTAATTTGACAGGATTAAATATCTGCTATCCTTCTCTCATGTTTTTTATTAGAAAGAGACTTAATAAGACTAAATTAGTTTAGTTCGTAAACAACAGAATCGGCGCCAATAACTATGCAACTACCATGCAATAACTATGGTCACCATCCTGGCTTAATACTGGTTACTCTCGTACTAGGAAAAGTAAAAAATGGAAGATAATGATTTCCTAAGTAGGTAGTTGTATTTTATGAATTAAAAAAAAACGAATCTAATGGCCTGTTTTACTACCTTCAGAAAGGTCTCGTTAACCACTTGGTAACTCTGGCTGATAATATTAAATTCATTGTTCTATTTTTGAATTTATTTGGTAGACTAATTTAGTCTGTCATAACATTAAGAAATAAGCTCGGCTTAAAAGGAAAAAGAAGGAAGGAAGATTGTGTTGATAGAGAAAAAAAATAGCTACTTTCATTCGATAACTGTTTATTATTAACAAGTCTTCATCTTACACTTATTTTAAAATTATTATCATTATCACATATTTACATTTTATCTCTAATTTATGCGTTTTCAAAACGCATCATTACGACGGCTTTCCTATTAGGAGCCGGTCAGAGTTATAAACTAAAGTGACTAACGCCATCTAGTGATAGATGTGATTTAAATACCTAGTCATTTTATTTTGTTTTGATAGTGACAGTGCCGATATAACAGACAGCGCCTCTGTCGCAGATTAAAGAACTAGCTTTGGGTAAATGGTGTTAAGTCAAATTGTGTCAGTTTAAAACAATAATCATGTTTTTACTTTTGATAAATGTAAATTTATGCATGTCAACAATTTGATATAATTATGTCAAAATGCAAAATAATAAACATTTTCGCAATCAATAATATAATTCAACTGATGTATGTGATTTCTAAATAAATAAATTAAGTACCTATACATTATATAATAATATAATTAACACCATTCTCTCAATATGGTCTCACTAATCACAACACTGATGGCGTTTTTAAGAACTACAATCCTTTTAGGATCACCCTTTACGTAAGGCACAATCATATTTTTAACATTATTTTATTTACATAATAATTTAACAATTATTCTACAAATAATAATTGTTAATTAAGTACTAATAATTATGCATTATCATGGCTCGTAAATTATAAATAAAAATATTTATTCACAATTTCAACATAAATAAATTCTATAAGGGCAATAAGTACAGTTAACTGCTTTTGTAAACATCCTCCGTAAAAAACGTTAAAAAGTCGTAGAATTAATAAAAAACCATTGATACATTGAAACAGTTCGTACTTAATTAATTACTGAAACAATTAACTGTACTTTCATGTCGTTATATGTATAAGATACGTATATACATAAATTTTCCCCGTAAAGAATGCATCACTCAAAAAGCGGAATAGGGCGGTATCGCGGCGTAAGCGGGCGTACCTAGGTATATTTGTCTGGATTTCAAAATTTACGGTGGCAACGAAAATTTCGCTTTCGCTTCGCTACCGCCCCGTTAACGGTACAATGTGTTAGGTGATACAAACGTTTGAGAATAAACTAGTGCAGCTTTGAATGAAGAGTATTTTTTTCAAAATAAAACCTGTTCAAAAGAAGCGTTTCGTACGTTCGTTACAGATTTGGTTCCAGATTTATTAACTTATTTTTATTTTTAGTACAGCATAAGCATAGCATAATCGGCCTCTAATGTTCCCACTGCTGGGACACAGGCCTCCTCTCTGTGAGAGGGAGTGGGCTGTAGTCCACCACGCGGGCCCAGTGTGGGTTGGTGGACGTCACATGTCTTCGAATGTTTGGTTCTAGGACATGCCGGTTTCCTCACGATGTTTTCCTTCACCGTTAAAGCAAGTGATAATTAATTTCTAATACGCACATGACTTCGAAAAGTCAGCGGTGCGTGCCTCGAGATCGAACTCGAACCATTCGCCGTGGGAGGCACATGGTTAGACCACTAGGCTATCACTGCTACAGTACCGTAGTACTATATTACAGTACAGTAATACTATATTATGTAAATCCTCATGAAATGTTGTATAGCTAGGCAGATACGCATTTCTTTTGAAATGATCAAGTCCTTACTAGAATCACCGATCTTCACCGAAAACCTCTCTCTGTGACTAGGTACACATTACCTAGTTACATAGGTTTTCGGTGATTCTTAAGGAGAAATAATTTTCATAGCCTGGTAAAGAAAGAATCAATACGATATTACAATATAGACTTGTATGATTAATCGATCCACAAAGCATTTACATCTTTATATAACTTTCCATTGAAACTATGGTTTTTCGTGAATGTTGTAATGGTAGGAATGACCTTTGCAAATCAAATCTAATAAATAGGTTGATCAATCGATCCAATATTATTTTGTTTCTCAAATAATTGCTTACTCCACATTGCTAATATACGAGTATTTTATGAAAATATATTATTATTATAGTTTTGATCTATGAATTGACATTTGACTAAAATGTCTTTTAAATAGTTTATTTATATAATGGAAGACATATTATTATAATTTATACTTATTACTGCGAACGAATAACTTATTCGGAACTTAGGAAGTAGATAATAATTATTTCTTAAGAATAAACAATTCTTTAGATATTGTCAAACACATTATTGCGTTCTTTGTATTTAAAATCACACATTACCTACACACTCTCACACATTGAAAATATTTTTTTTTTCAACACAACCATATCTTTTAAATATCTAACATCTTGAGACAATTTTAAAATTACTTACAAATCTTATTCTGCCCTTATTTGACCATTGTCCTTATCCAAAAGAATTTTTTTTCTCTATCAACAATTATAGTAGCATTTAGTAATGCTTAATTCGGAAACAAAGAAAAAATATGCATAAAGGATGAGAAAAGCCTCTTTTTTACGACTGTGCTTCGCTAAGGACGAAAAAACAATGGTGTCCGTTTTAAGTTTGAAATACGAATCGGACATGAGGACACATAAGCCTTTTAACTAAAAGGGTTCATTCTAAAAAAAAATTGTTTTCTACTTTTACTTTAAAATTTTAAGCAACCATTTATTGAAGCCCGATAATCTGATTCATACCGAAAAGTATAATTTATAAAAAAAACGTGTCACACAATTTTTATCGGATCCATCATAAATGGTCTAACTCGAAATGAAACGTTTATCTATTACTAGATACAGCAACGAAAAACCCTCATAAAAAAACATTATAAGTTATAAATGTTATAATAAGGACATTTAATCCTATTGTCATGAATATAAACACAGCTCACAAAGAATTATGAACTAAATGTTACTCGGACACAAAAGTTTAGATTATACCAACTGCAGAAAATGTCTAGACATTAGATCTAATTTCGCTTGACACTCATATCACACAAAAGTGTCTCATTTAAAAGTAGATAGGATGACACTTGCACTACTTCACGCTCATACGGTAAAATTAAAAGACATAATTAAATTAAACATAAAATACACATTTATAAAATAAATACACATAATCACAACGTTTTACTAAAACAAAATTTCCCATCGATATTTCGTATGTTTGGGTCCACATTTTAAATTACTGGACTGATTTTGATACACGTATATTATCAGTATCACCTCATAGAATATTATTTTAGGAAGGTTTTGATGTATCACTGGGGCAGACAACTGGGGATCAGAAATCGTATTATGACGTGTTATTGCCATTCTTGATTCGGCGTGAGAAAGAGATGCAGCAATACAGCAATACCATCCCTTTTCAGAATTAAACAATGATTACTATAACACTTCATAATAGGGCCCATAATGGCGTTACCGTTGATAAGGATATCCGATTTTTTTTATGAAAGACGATAGCTCACCAAAAACCTAATATTATTATTACAACCGTATGCACCAAAACAATTTCATTCGCTAAATTGTGTATCACAATACTGATGATGTAATTGTATTTATTTCTAATTTGTTGTAATACATTAGAAAGTACTGACTGCTAAAACAAATCTACGTAGATCCAGGTAGTGTGGCAACATCTGAGAGGCCTTAAGCTGGGATTATTAAAACTACATCCCAAAACTTACGGAACTGACTCGATCCTACTATCATCTTTCTTGACCTTACCTGAGAGTTTGGAGTATATTTCGTCGATGGTCTTCTGCCTGGTCTCAGGGAAGTAGATCACGGTGTAGAAGCAGGCGACGAAGCAGACGGCGGCGAAGAACAAGAAGGTCCAGTGGATGCCGATCAGCTCACAGAGGATGGTGAACCATTTCGTTTGGACGAAGTTGCTCATTTTCGCGCAGACGTTCGCGAATGCTGATACGGTACCACGGAGCTGGAATGGAAAAGTTATGGTTAATAGTTACATATTCATAGGAAGAGAAAAGGTTTTGTCAATATTTGGTGGAAAATTATTAGCTGTCTTGTGGACCTACTTCAAATTTGTGTGAAAAAGTGATAATCAAGGAGACCCCTGAGACTATTGTAAGAGGTCATTAGTATCTTCCTTAATTCCAAATGTCAGTCACTAGCGAATTGTCCTATTTAGACAGTGTTGAAGATGATGATTCAGCAAAATTTTGGCAATAGGGCGTCATAATCTAGAGCCATGATGTTAGCACCAAATTATAAGAAGACTAGCTGCGGTGTCCTGCGGTTTCACCCCCGTAGCTCAGCTCCTAAGGGTCGTAGCGTGATGTTAAATAGCCTATACTATTCCTCATGAATCTGACTATCATATGCAAAAAGATTTTTTCAAATCCGAATTTTAGTTCTAGAGATTAGCGCGCTCAAACAAACAAACTCTTCAGCTTTATAATATTAGTGTAAAGATTTCAAAAGACTAATATAATGACTAGTAGATAATAATATTTGTACCAACCTGGAAAGTGAACAGGTCCGTGATAATAATGTACGATATAGGCTGGAAGCCCGCCGCATCAGCGAAGATACACAGACACATGGCCAGCACCGGCAGCCAGCCGGGCAGCCAGATGCCCGATGACGTCATGTAGAACCAGGCCGACATGATCGCCATGCCCACACCCACGGCGAACGATGTTGTCACTAGGAGAAGCTGGCATAGATACAAAGAATATTATTATGAATGTGTTTTGAGTGAGATACGACTTTTTAAGAACAAAATCATCATTGATATCCTTCGATAAGAAGAAGTAGACGGGTTGTTTAAAGTGAAAGTCAAAGCATTTATTTCAATAGACCAATACAGGTAGGTACTTTTGAGTCAAGGAGTCAGTCAGTTCGTGTTCTTGACAAAATTATAGTTTTAAAGATAATCGTGACCTAACAAGTAGTACCTATCTCTTAAGTCAGCATTTCCGAGGACAAGTTTTCCGAACTGTGACGGGAATCCGATCATCACTTGCGCAGCTGTGCATTTCCACAACAGGATATATTAGTTTAGCTTTTTTATTTGTTAATAAACCATCTCACTTGATGGTAATCCATGATGCGGCCTACAATGGAGCATGCTTGCCAAAAGAAACCGATTCACTTGCAAACCCGTCATTTACCTACGATTCCGTTTACCTTGTGTGTACCCACTGTGACTTGATAAATCCGAAATGTTTTGACCTAACCAGCGTATTAAGACGTGTTATTGCCAGTCTTAATCCGGTGTGAGAGAGATGCAGCGATACAGGTCGATTAGTACTATCCCTTTTCAAACTAAACAATGATTACTATAACACTTCATAATAGGGATTTTCGGATATCCCTATCAACGGTAACACCATTATAGGCGTTACCGTTGATAAGGATATCCGAAAATGCTATGAATCCTAAATGCTTTTCAACATTGAGTTAAAGACCAGCTAAATAGAAGTAATAAATCCACTAATACAGCGCTTAGCAAGCTTTAAAGCTACGGTTTCCTTGAAAAGCGGCCGTAATGTGGCGTCCAATGACGTTACTGTAACGTTGTCTATAGAAACAAGATGACGTGTTTCCTAAATAGCGGTGTTTGATACCACAAGAAGGAACCACGCTGCACTAATAGATCAGAAAGATCCTCACCTTTCTGCCAGTCTTCTCAACAATACAAGTGGCGACTATAGACCCCAGCAACTGCACCACGCCGATCAACATGACCTGCTTGTTGGGGCTCAGCTTGAGGCTGATGGACTCCGAAGCTCGTTCGAATACGAAGCCAGCGAAGATCAGTACGATGAGATAGCCGTCGAACTGCTGCGTGATTTTAATGATGAGGGTGATGATGAAGGCTTTGAAGGTTGGCTTGTCTTTCACTGTGGAAGAAGAAACACAATGATTATGTTTAAGTACTAGCCGATTAGACGAAATGACAGTACCATTTTTAATTATAGTATCACCTGTATTTAAAGCAAATAAACGTTTCTTTTTTAACCGCCTTATTCAATATGAAGGAAGTATACAATTTGTAATTTTTTTTTAGATTTTGTAGATTTTTACGCGATATTTTTGTCAATTATGAACCGATTTTTATGATTTGGTTTTCACTTGATAGAAGAAGTGTGTGTTGACGACATTATTACGATGTTACGACGATATTCGCAGCAAATAGTGGTATAGGTTCGGCTAGTAAATCGAAAGTTAGTATAGTTATCAAACCAAATCAAAAATTAAAGGCATCGACTGAAACTGTTTCACACAACATTAGGTACTGTGATCTTTTTGAATGAGTTTTTTTTTAGTTTTTTTTTTGTAATTTATGTTACACAAGTTCCGCCCGCGGCTTCGCCCGCGTTTTTGGGATAAAAAGTAGCCTATGTGTTATTCTGATGTATAAACTATATTACTGTAAAGTTTCATCAAAATTCGTTCAGTAGTTTTTGCGTGAAAGAGTAACAAACATCCATCCATACATCCATACATCTATACATCCTCACAAACTTTCACGTTTTTATTATTAAAGATAAAGATATATTTATTGCATAACTGTGTACCTACATATTGTGTTCTTAGTACATATTAGTAGGATATTGAAATGAATAGTTTCAGACTTACAAATAATCTTCCAGACGGACTGTGGGTCGGCTTGCGTCTGCTTCTCAACCCTCACGATACTTTCGATGTCTTGCTCCACGCCGCGATCCACCACGCTGACGCCGCGGAGCCAAGCCAGCACCGTCTTAGCTTCCTGCAATGTAACAATTTACATGTCAATAAAGGGATGGCAAATATTTTAGGAGCTAAATCTATAGGTTACAAAGATGCTTTTTAGAAAAAAAACCTTTTTTAACAAAAAAATAACTGACTTTAAAAAGCCAATATTAAGGGTTAACTCACCGGGTCCACGCGTAAACATAGTTTGAGTGTTTACCCGTGGACCCGGTGGGTTAAACTCTATGAAAAAATGATGCCGATCCATTGTTTCACATTTATAAATTAACTAGCTTCCACCCGCGGCTTTGCCCGCGTTTTTGGGATAAAAAGTAGCCTATGTGTTATTCTGATGTATTAGCTATATTACTGTAAAGTTTCATCAAAATCCGTTCAGTAGTTTTTGCGTGAAAGTGTAACAAACATCTATACATCCATACATCCTCACAAACTTTCACATTTATAATATTAGTAGGATAAGTAGGATAAAGTATTAGATAGTAGGGATTTTTTGTCGAATGAATGCGTATTTCTGCCTGCATTATCGAATACCTAGTAATTTCCCAAAACCATGAATGATTTTCTATTTTCCGTAATATTACTTGAAAAAAACAAGTGCGAGTCGTACTCGCGCACCGAGGGTTCCGTATCATTTTTGGACGTTGAAAGTGAAAAAAACCGGACCGCATAACTAAGTTTGTTTGTGAAGGAATTTTGATGATTTTGAAAAAACTGTACTAGTTAGGAACATCGTTTTATTTTTGGTGCCATATTTGGGTCAATTCCTATCAACTCTAATTATTTCAGATTTTTCGCCCCGCAAACTTCGGAGATAAGGAATGGTATTTTTTTAGACATTTTTCATCATATGTCGAAAACTGTGAGACATAAAAAAAAAATATATATATTTTGAAATGTGCAGATCAAGCCCTTTCATATGATATATCACTTGACCTAGTAACCCCACTTTGAAATTTCGGACCCCCACTCCGGCCCCTTTTGCAATGAAAATAAAAATATTTTTGGACTTTTTTCATTTGCAATAAAGTTAAACAAGAATTCTTTATAACTGTTCCAAATTTCAAGTCGATAGCATAAGTAGTTGCTGAAATAAGCAGGTGTGACAGACAGACAGACAGACGAAGTTGCACCATAAGGGTTCCTTTTTTACCATTTTGGTACGGAACCCTAAAAACACTGTTTTAATACACTTTACATCCTACTCGAGATTATCGATATACCTATATTACCAATTTTTGCTTGTTTACCTACATCGTATCTATTATTTAAATAATACGATAGTGGCCTACTATTAAAAAAGTACAAATAAATTATTTTATTTTAAAGAAGGAATAGGCACAACAAAAAAGTAAAAGCAAAAATAATAATTTATCACAAAATGGAAAACATAGACGCTTTTAAAGTTTTTGGAGGGAGTATCGCTCCATCCTTGTCGCGCGAAGCGGACGTAGGTGGTGTTACGTCACTAGTAGGTAGTGCCGTCCGTGTCTAGCAAATCATTTTAAAACGCTTATAACTTTGCCAATTTTGTAGATGTTTCATCGGTTTTTTTGGTGTTAATTGTCTTTTTTCAAATAGTTTACAGATTCACAATAAAAAAAAAGTAGTTAAAATCCCTATTGTAAACATTAACCTATGGAAAGACAACAATAAAATAATTGTTACGGAACTGAATTAATATGAATTTAAATGACACATAAATGAAATACTTATAAGTTTATAATAAGTTCCGATTTGTCAAGGAAGCGATCGATGCTAAGTGATTTTTAAATATTATATTTAAATGTAAATTGATTGTTTATGTGTTTATTTTTAATCTTCTATCAATATCACTACATATACACTTCACTACATATATTATAAACAAAGTCACTTCCCGCTGTCTGTCCCTATGTATGCTTAGATCTTTAAAACTACGCAACGGATGTTGATGCGGTTTTTTTAAATAGATAAAGTGATTAAAGAGGATGGTTTATATGCACAATGCATCCCGAAAAACGCGGACGAAGTCGCGGGCGGTAGCTAGTAATTAGCTATTATAAAGCTGAAGAGTTTATTTGTTTGAAGGCGCTATAATATAATCTCTAGAACCACTCGGATTCGAGAAACTGCCATTTTGCAGCCATCGCCAGATTCAGACAATATCGAGGTTTTAACTTCTGGGCAACGCTATGGACATCTGCAATACCTACCAGAGGCTAAGATGTCTCATGTGTCTCATCAATTTTTTTTAAAACGTGGTTTTAAATATAAATCTAATAAATATTGTTTTGTTAGGTAGGTACCCATAAACAAATAAATATAATCTTACATCAACTTTCCCCTGCTTGACCAGGTATTCAGGCGTCTCCGGCATAGCCAGGAAGATGAAGAAGGTCACAATGGGCACCAGCAGTCCGAGCCACAGCATCGTCTTGACACTCAGCACATCTGCGCAGACGTAGCTCATCAGGTAGCCAATGTTTCTGGAACATTACAAATATAACATCGTAAGGAATCCGGCATGACGGAGCACCAGAAATTCGAAGGCATGTGACATTTATCAACTCGCAACGCGATTTCGGGCGAGTTTCATTCGTGCGAATCATCAAATAACCCATTACGGCCCACTCCCTCTCACAAAGAGGTATGTATGTGTGTGTATGTTTGTTACTCTTTCACGCTGAAACGGCTCGACAGATTTGGATGAAATTTAACAAAGAGCTAGCCTGGGACCTGGAGCAGCACATAAACTACTTTTCATCCATTTTCATGCAGACGAAGTCGCGGGCAATAGCTACTTAATAACTATTCAGAATCAATTGAATAATTGTTTTACTTTTGTAATTACAATTTACAAAGTAACTTTGAGCGCATGTTATATTATTATTTCTGTATCATAGTAGGTACCTGCAATCTAATGATTATTCTAAAAGCGATGCGGAGAGGTCATTACGTAACAAAACAATCTGGTCAAGTCTGTTCGTTGAACCATGCATAATTAAGTACCTATTTACGTAGGTATCTGTAATATTGATCTTCATTATATCTTTACTTAGTACCCCATCAGTATAAAAGCTTAGTTCTATTATATACTATTTATTATTAGACCGCTAATATCACCGGTGCCAGCGCGTGACCAGCGCGCGAAGGCTTGCGTGGATCGTTTTGTTTCCGAATGTAGCATATCCTATCCAATCCTACTAATTTTAATGTGAATGTTTGTGAGGATGGATGGATGTATAGATGGATGTATAGATGTTTGTTACTCTTTCACGCAAAAACTACTGAACGGATTTTGATGAAACTTTACAGTAATATAGCTTATACATCAGAATAACACATAGACTAAAAACGCGAGCCAAGCCGCGGATGAAAGCTAGTATTAAATAATAATAATATCAGCCCTGTTTATAAACTGTCCCACTATGCTACCTACGAAGTAGAAATCTACGCCTACTGTACCTACCTACATCAAACCAAATGAGTCTGGGCAAAAATAATCGTTTCCCAGCAATTATTTTTGCCCAAACTTATTAGTTTTATGTACCTACAATAAGCGTAGATTACTACTTCGTTAAACCTCTTTTTACACCCCGTATGCTTTGACAATAATTATTCATTAATAATACTTAATTTAAATAAAATATGAATGTATTTCTTAGTAATTAATTAGCAGTTACATTACGTAACTCAAGGCCCGGG
This sequence comes from Thalpophila matura, assembly GCA_948465475.1. Taxonomy (NCBI): domain Eukaryota; kingdom Metazoa; phylum Arthropoda; class Insecta; order Lepidoptera; family Noctuidae; genus Thalpophila; species Thalpophila matura. Next base: position 5,141,189 of record OX419198.1, on the reverse strand, counting down.
AATACACGACAAAAATTACTTTATTTGTTGGTAAGTAGGTACTTCAATTAAATCATGTGGTGCATTAATTTATTATGCAAGACATAAATTTTCCTTTTATCAATAAATTTTCTTACGGTCGGTTGCAGAAATATAATTAAATTTTAAAGGAGGCATTAACTATACAATTTCTATCGTTAAAGTCTCCTTTAAAACTAAATGACCTTTCCTGCAACTCAACGTTAATCGATTGTTTATTAATTAACTAAGTAGTTGTGCCCGCGTTTCCGTCTGTGAGGAAGTCGGAAAACAACACAATGTCATAATTTTCTTCATACAAACATTACCACCCCTTTTCCCCCTTTAGGGGTGGAATTTAAAAATCACAGATAAGTCTAAAAGTTATTATTATTAACTTCGGACGGACGGACATGACGAATTTATAAGAACTAGTATCGCAGGCGTCGAAAATCGACCTGTGTTTGAAGCGTTTTGTATGGAACAAATATAAATTTTAGCTCTCTTTGCTCCTTGTCCATAACTATAATATAATTATAAACTAGCTATTCCAAATCTCACACTCCTAACGGAATACAAAGTTTTCTCTTCATGTATTATTTACTTAAACTACAGAAACCTGAAATTGTCAAACAGGTCCAGTACCTACCTCTAGCTATTTCTTCGGGGATAATCGTGATTTATAAATATATCTAATTATAAATTATGATGTATGTCAATTTTTATCGTGACTACCTTTGATCACTTCCACCACATGCTTATTTTTAACAATGACCAAACGACTCCTAATATAAAACTAAACTTACCTATTCAGAATAAGGAGAGATCCCAACGCTCCTCTCAGATCAATATCGCTGACTTCCTTCAAGTATATCGGCAGGACTATGTAGCAGGATGAGCAGGGGATACCTGCCACTGCGCGGGCCAGGATCAGGGCCCAAGGCTCTAGACACAGCAGCTTGATCAGCCAGTAGATCTGTGGATAAGACAGAATATTTATCAAATAGCTGTACCTGAGATTCCGCCCCCATGGAATTCGGAAAACAACACAATGTTATTATTTTCTTCATACAAATTGTATCACCCCTTTTAGGCCTTTTGATCAAAAAACCCCTCCTTAGTGCACATCTAGGGTACTTGAGGAATATTTCCTCCAAATTTCAAATCTCTAGATCCACCGGTTTAGGATGTGCGTTGTCAGTCAGTCATGGTACTGTTTTATAGGAGAATAGAAGAATAGATAGATTCTGTTATAGACAATACGCTGTTCTTCAGGAGAGAATAGAGGAATCCTAAATCCTGTCCATGACATTTATGTCAATGATCTACTATAAGATGATGGTGATAATGATGATAATAATGAACGTTATCCATGGGTGTTAAGGTGTTAAGTAGATAAATGGATAATACAAATAGTACGACTATACTAGCGGCACCGTATAATGGCACTTGTTACTGCATACAATTCATTTAATACATAAAGCTCAAAGGTTCAAAAGATTATACACACTGCTCGCGTAATGCCACTATTGTGGCACATATATATACAATAATGAAGTAAGTACATCAATATTGTCCCTCGTACGAGGGACCTAAATATTAAGAGCCCCGTACTGTTAATATTTACGGAACATCAAAAAACGGAGAAACGTCAAGTGCCACCATACAGTGTCGCTAGTACCCTACAGCTGTATCTTTCTGTATATTGATAACAAAATAATCTGAAATCATTGGACTTTTAATCGATCGGATGAAGAACTATTTTCTTATATTTATCTATCTTAAATTATGAGTTGTATTCATGTTTTATCTTATTGTGTGTAACTAGTCGCTGTAATTGATTTAGGGCCGATTTCACCAACGTCAGATAACATTTATCCAAGGAATAAAGTTGAGATTTGACAGATTTTGTATAGAACATCTGTCAAATCTCACTTTTCACTTTATTCCTTGGATAAATGTTATCTGACGTTGGTGAAATCGGCCCTTATATACATAAATAAATCTTAATAGTATATCCTCATTGACACCTGTGGATAATTACATTGATGATTGCAAAACTCAATAAGTCTGCAATAATAAATCGAACATAATAGACGTAACACAATAGAATTAGTATATTCTTGAATGCTAAGAAGGGAAAACTGTAATAATATGAGCATGGATCCCTTCCGATATCTTTGTCACATTAGATTCACGTATGTGCCGCTATTGGCCAAATCATAACCTCGACATTAGTCGGATCTACGAAACTGAAGGTTTTCAGAACAGCAAAAATAAAATTCACTATTCATAAAGCCGTTAGATTCGACTTTATTGACTCATGTCTTTCCTTAGTGGATAGAGATAGGAAAACCAAAGTCAGTGGGTTTGAAAGAGAAATGGAACTATAAAAGTCCTGTCCTTAGGTGACGTCCCGACCTGATGCTTCTCATGTCGAGTGTTATAATATAAGGCTATTGTTTTAAAAATAATTATATCTGTAATTCGTCTTAGAAGACAGAACATAACAAACATCTATTAGATACTTCCCACGGCTCTTTAAAACAATTGCAATGATTATGATGTAACTTGTCACAATAGTTCCAACTACAAGCCTACCATACCTATATTGTTATGTAGGTGAACAGCATCATGTATATTAATAATAGTTGGAATTCTACTTGTGAGAAGGTTTATCATAATAGTAATAATATTTTAAAGTCTAATAAAATATTATTAGTTGAAGATTTATCATGACAATTATTGCCTAATCAAAGACTAGTTAAAAAATAAAAGAAAAAAAGAAAACTTCGGGAAGAAAGAAATGACAACGGAAAATTTAGAACTGCTTTAAATCGCAGACAAAAAATCGCAACAATGGAGCAGGCACAATCGATAAACGACAAAATATGAGTAACAGATGAAAACAAAGAATACGACTAATCCTAGAAAGGAAGGAAGCTGTTGAGTTCAAAACTCCTTACTTTTATACGTCATGCTTGAAGTGATTTGAATGTAACACCTATTATGTGTAAACGAAAAGACTTTTATTATAATAAACAGAACAATAGTCGTATTTTGTCTTTCCGTGTTTAGATTCAACAAAGGCCTTCGATACTGTTAGCTGAATGGTTGAATTCCACTAATCACCTACAAAAAATTGCTCTTTATTTCATGCGTAAGTTGAATTTAAAGAGCCATAGCAATTAAAATTTACTTGGGATTTTGTGTGTAAGTAGGTATGTTGATTTGATTATTATAACACGATTTTGTTTACATATTTCTCAGAAATGTTATATTCAAATCAAGTTTATATGTCGTTGTTTTAATTTTTAGATTTAGTAATCGCAGTGAATGTTCTAGAATAAAAATAAATTAAATGTAACATAACTTAAGCAGCTTTGAGGAAAATTGTTGCTGATTCAGGTCAGGTAGGTATATCTACCTTCTGCTATTATTTTAAGATGTCAACTAATAACTGCATATGTCAAGGTAAATAAAAAACAAACCATTCTTTTTATATAGGGGTTTGTTGACCTTTTTGTGACTGGTACCGTGGTGGATTTTTAGATATAATTAAAACAGTGTTTTGGAATTTCCAAGATCATCAATCGAAACAAGAATTTATTGGGAAAACCTGGGACTGATTTCAATATTATTGCATCTTTACCACTAGGTACTGTTAGTATTATGAGCATTTTTTAATATCCATTGTACTATCAAGTAATCATGTTATCGAGTTACAAACTCGATTCAACTGTAAGTTTATTTAGAAACACGATAGGAAAATTTTGATGGGGCTTACACATCCAGGCAACACTTCTCTAAACTTTGCATCTTTGATCTATACTAATTAGGTACTTTTTATCCCGGAAATATTTGAGTATCTACGTCAGTGGTTCTTAACCGGTGGTCCGCGGACCGAGTGGTGGTCCCTGGAAGCACCAGAAGTGGTCCGCGAAGCCATCCAAAATCAGTCACCTGATCTCGGCGCTTCTGATAATTAAAAACAAGCACCGAAATCAATTGGATGCCAGTGCTAACATACGGTTGGCATTGAGTAGCACTGAACCTAGGACTCAGAAATTAGTAAAGAGTATGCAATCACAAGTTTATATTTACTGTATACCTATTACCTCCGAACAGTTGGTGGTCGCTGGCAAAACAGTTGTCAAACGGTCCCTCATCACTATAAGGTTAACCACTGATCTAGGTAAAACAAACGAGGGTTATACGGTAAACATTATTTACTTAAGTGAATCACACACCGCCCCGCGCTACGCTGCGGGGTGCGTGGCGACGGAACAAAAATCCCGCGCGTGAATACGTTTTCAGTGTGTTGCACCATGCGTGATTTCTATACAAATACAGATACTTGCAAACAACGGAACATCACGCACCCCCGCGCTACGCTGCGTGATGCGGGGCAGTGTGCGAATCGCCTTAGAGCGACTCTAGACTTGTACTGCATTTAAGTATTCAACTTCATCCAATGCATGTCATTGCAGTTCAAGTCTCGAGTTCAAGAGAAAACGCGCTAATTTTAGATTCCTATATTTATCTGATCATAATTACCATGTTCACCCGCATTATTAGTAGCATAGGTACAATGTGTTTTTCTACTAATACGTATATACATCGTAGCCTTGGTGACATTCTTGACATGGGCACAAACAAAGGGTCTAATTTTTTACATCAATGTTAGTTACGGAAATGCCAAGTACGGATTTCTTCCTTGGTTTATAAGTACTTAATACCTATCTACAGTATCTACATCAACAGCATTAAATTTTTATATAAATAGATAAAGAATACACATAAAATTTGTCGTAATACCGTCAATATTCATAGACTTTGTGTTTCTCACGTAATTCATATTGTTATTGTAATTATGAGCAATAAAACAGGTATAGTTGATAGCATTAACAAATGAACTGAGTGGGTCGAAATTCATGAGAAAAACATCAAATTTCATTGTATGTATAGAAGGATGTTAGAAGGATGGCTTTATTGCATTTATTTTAATGTAACTGAAGTGAAGAATAAACTGAATAATGGCAATAGGTTCGCCGCCTCTTGCATGGGAATAAAGGGTCCCTGAAACGATCAATTGCGGTTGATCAATGTTTTCGTCGATCAAATTAGTGTCGGTCTATAAAATAAAGCGACTGAACGAAACGGTCGAATATAATATACAACAGGCAAGGATTTAATGTAATAAAGATGGTAAAAAAACTGATGTCAGAAAAAAAAAAACCGGACAAGTGCGAGTATGCCTCGCGACCTAAGGGTTCCGAAATATTATGATCATAGATGGCGCTACTGCATACTTCTAATGGCGCCATCTATGAGCAGATGGCTCCACTTATGGTCCGGTGACTGACGGCGGACAACAAAGTGATCCTATAAGGGTTCCGTTTTTCCTTTTGAGGTACGGAACCCTAAAAATACCTAGGTATAAATATTATATTGAATAACTATTCTTCATCACTAGAACTATAATTGAGCGAACGAACTTTAAAAATCAATCAAAATCGGACGAGCTATGAGCGTCCAATCAATCACATAAAAAATATTTGGCGAAATGATGACTCAATGCACAGTCTAAGGGCGGGTTGCTTCAAACCATCTGTATTCGTAAGTCAGTACGTAATCGTTAAGTCAGTATGAAATTGTCGTACAAGCCGCCATATTTGACGGTTACAGATACGTAACTGTAAGTTGAAACAACATGGCCTAAGCCGCTGATCGTAGAAATGTGAAATTTAGAGGACGTATATTTCTTATACGTTCGATAAGAAAGGATATTTGAAAATTCCATCCCCAAGAGGGTGAATAGGGGTGGCAAAGTTTGTATGGGAAAACGTGTTTGCTTGGCCTGATCAACTTTGAACTTTAAAATTTTTATTTCCATCTTCCATGCGGGCGAAGCCTCTGGCAAAATCTGGTATATAATAAAATCACCATACAATCGCAAACGAATTAGTTAGTAATCATTTTGCTGTTTCTTGGAAGCAAAAAAAACTTTCTACGTTTGATAAAACCAGAGACAAAACAGTCGTAGGTGTTCAAATCGTAGATAAGTGGGCTGTAATTGTTTTATTGTTATAATTTTTGCTTCTACTACATAATTAAATATGAACGTGTTTGGAAAAACCACGCAATTACTTAATATTTCATGTGTAAAATATAAAACCTCTTGTCTTCATTTAATTTCGACTTACTAGATGCTTCTATGGTTATAATTTTGTTATTGTATTATGCGTATAATGCTCCGAGGACAAGAATACAGGGTATACAGGGATATACAGGGTGCCATCACTCCCACATCCACATGGCTGCTTGTCTTCCCCACATAGGAAAGGAAAAAAAGATGAATGGATCCTATGAAAGATGATAATGCTCTATCAGCCTACCATTCAGGCTATGACTAGAAAAAGCGTGATTAAAAAGATACTAAGTAAGATAACATCTTATAAAGATGAACTGCGTCAACCCGATATAAATTAAAATATGGACATGAGGATGATTGCGATTCTGCCTGCTACATGCCTCGCCCTCGAATATAAGCCTGCATTATGGGATATGGTTCTCTTTCTAGGTCGACTGCCGACTTCGGCAAGTAATGGTCAGTCGAGGTCAAAGGTGAGGTAGTCGAAACGCTGTTTACACCAAGTCGTCTGCCGCTTTTATTCACTGCGTGCCGTGTCGACTGAGGCTGCGAATTGATCGTCAAACGACGAGGTGGTACACTGGGTCGGTTGCCGCCATCGCCGGGCAAGCGAATCGATTTGCCGATCACTTGACGAGAGCCATTAGATGGATCGTTGACAATCTCAATGCCGTTGAGCGCAGACCCTGGAGGGGCGCAGAAATGACCAGAACAGGACCAAGTTTTGGGTCATGCATGGTAGTAAGTAGCATACATACAATACCTATTAATTATCGCATAATATGGGTGTAGATGCGCCATAGATTTATTCTGAAGTCTGCATAGGATGAAAATTATCCTTTCAGGATGTCGACAACGATTTGTCAGAGCTGAAGATCGTTAGCCCTTACATTGGGTTTCAGAATTCCGTGTTTTAATCCATTCACGAGTGCGGAACGGCACGGGTTCATTAGCGCGTCGCGGGTTCGATTTAAGCACGGTGAAAATTTGTTTCTGGTCTGGCACGATGTAGGATAAATCCTAGAGTTGCAACGTTTTTGGGGTTCCGTAGTTCTGACTAGGAACCCTTATAGTTTTTCCGCATACCGGCCCATCGTGCTGCTCGACGAGGTCGGCAAGCTCTTTGAGAGAGTGATTGCGGGCCGCCTCGTCGGGCACCTGGTGAGGACGGGGCCGGATCTTGCGGACGGCCAGTTCGGCTTCCGCAAGGGGCGCTCGACGGTGGACGCCATCATGCGCGTGAGAGCCCTCACGACGGGGGACGCGGTGTCTCGGGGCGGGGTTGTCGTGGCGGTGTCACTCGACATCGCCAACGCATTTAACACCCTGCCCTGGAGCTGCATTGGGGAGGCACTCCGGTATCACCGGGTGCCAACCTACCTCCGTCGAATAGTCGAGGCATATCTGACGGACAGGGCCGTCATCTACCCTGGTCGCGACGGGGAATGGAACCGGCGAGAGATGTCGTGCGGTGTCCCACAGGGATCGGTTCTGGGGCCGCTCCTGTGGGACATCGGTTACGACTGGGTGCTGCGGGCCGACCTCCCTGATGGCGTCAGCGTGGTGTGCTACGCTGACGACACGCTGGTCCTGGCGCAGGGGAGGTCGCATCAGGCGGCGGCCGACGCGATGACACGCGGGGTTGCGATAGTCGTGGAGAGGATCCGGCAGTTGGGTCTCGAGGTGGCACTGCATAAGTCCGAGGCCATGTCCTTTCATGGGCCTCGGAACAGGCCACCATCGGGATCCCAACTAACGGTAGGAGGGGTTCACATCGGCGTCGAGTCCACGATGAAGTACCTGGGACTCGTGCTCGATAGCCGGTGGAACTTCGTGGAGCACTTCCGACGTTTGGCCCCAAAACTGGAACGGACTGGGGCCGCTCTCAAGCGGCTCCTACCTAACCTGAGGGGTCCAAACGCCTCCTGCCGGAGGCTTTACGCTGGGGTCGTGCGGTCCATGGCCACATATGGGGCCCCGGTGTGGGCGCGTTCACTGCGGCGGAGAGCCGCCCACTATCTGAACGCGCCCCAAAAGGTGGTAGCCGTAAGGCTGATCCGGGGCTACCGCACGATCTCGGGCGAGGCGGCAAGCCTCCTTGCCGGACTGCCACCGTGGGATCTGGAGGCGATGGTCCTCGCGCGCCTGTATGAGTGGCGCGCGGAGGCACTACGTCGGGGGGAAACCCCGCTTCCGCGGCAAACTGCGGCGGAGCGGACGGACCTCCGGCGCGATCTCATGGTGGCATGGAAGGAACGACTTTCGCAACCCAGCGCAGGGCACGCCGCAATAGCGGCGGTAAGACCCCTCTTTGAGGAGTGGCTAGGGAGACGTCACGGCGTCCTCACCTACCGCCTGACGCAGGTCCTCACCGGACACGGAAGTTTCGGGAGGTACCTGCACATCATCGGGCGGGAGGAAACGCCCGGGTGTCATCACTGCGCTGATCGCCCTGAGGACACGGTGGAGCACACGGTGGGGGTCTGCCCTGCATGGGCGGAGCACCGCCGTGTCCTCGTAGAGGCGATCGGCAGCGGCGGCGACCTCTCGCGCCCGGCCCTGGTTCAAGCCATGGTCCGGGGCGAGGGGGAGTGGGAGGCAGTCGCCTCCTTCTGCGAAGCAGTCATGCTAGTGAAGGAGGCGGCGGGACGGGAGAGGGAGAGATTCTCCCGTCCAAGCCGCCGCGGTAGACGCTCCGGGCGTCGGGAGCCGCGTGACGACTCCCGGCCACCGTAGGCGCGGGCCTGCGGGCGGTGAGTAATGGGTAGCTCACCGTCCGATCAGGACCAGGCCCGTGCCGAACGGCGCGTACGTGTTCCACGCGCGCCTCAAAGAGATGTCAGCATCAGAGAGGGGGCCCATTAGGGCCCAAGCCTGCCGGGAAAGCGGGATTGTCCGGAAGGGATACCGCTGACCCGGACAAAAGGGCTAACGAAGGAACATGGGTGGGTTTTAGTCAGTAAGAGTCTGACACTCCCTTCCGCTCCGCCCAGAGCGGGAGGGGTCATTTGATGATTTCCCATCCTCAAAAAAAAAAAAAAAAAAAAAAACCCCTCTAATAGCTAAACTGCTGGCTTGAAAAATTTGGGAAAATTCACGATGATAGTGCATTACATGAACTTTAAAGGAAAACTATAGCGGTTAAGATAACTTTATTAGTTTAGCAGTAATAGTCGTTGAACTTAAGTGTTGGATAATTATTTTGTACCAAATATAAAATCCTCAGCACTAATCGTTTAAAGTGACTAAGATGAAGTAGTAATGTGTTGCTTGTTGCTACTACGGAACCCTACACTATGCGTGGCCCGACACGCACTTGGCCGGTTTTTTTTATTAAAAAGTGGCTTTGTAACAGGATTCCGGGTTGTAATTAATTTCTTTGAACTTCAGTCGGATTTGAAACCTTTAATTGCCAGATTAGCTTCAGAGTGCATAATTAACAGGTTTTTAATGTAAACTCTATTTTATCGGGTACCGTATAATTTTATTTCATTAATATTATTGGCTCTTATCGATGCGTTTTCAGTAAATGGAACGGCTGGTATGACTGATAAAGAAGTTTTATGATCTAGTAATTAACAGGGTTCGCTGATATATATCATTGGATATATATCTTGATATATATCATGATATATATCAATTGATATTTATCATATTAATATGTATGTTGATGGCTATAAGAGAAGAAGTAAACCAAAGAAAAGATGGATGGACTGTGTGAAACATGACATCAATGTGAATCCGGAAATGGCGTCTGATGGAGATGAATGGAAGAAAAAGACATTCTTACCTATAATGATTAAATTATTTAATACAAAATTACTTTTTTGTTATTTTTTCTATATTAAACAAGTCTATTAATAATCTTTACGTTTTATTTACGGTAATACCAATTATAAAATGACATTTGCGACATTTAAGTGCACATGATATATATCCAATATTTATGTATGTATATCGGATGTATATCAAATATCGGAGATTTTGATATTTATTATAAATATCGGATTTTTAACGAACCCTGGTAATTAATAATATACTAGTGGAGAGCCGTCTCTCCACTAGTATATTATTATTAATTACCAGGGTTCGTTCGGTTCGGGAGCTCAGGCCCAATAACAAGGTATCGGTACTCGAGCTAACTAAACCCAGTTGACAGCCTTTCAGGCTTCTGATTACCCGTAACGACTGTTATATGTGACGGTGATTTAAAGCAATATTGTCTTGGAATCAATATTTTGAAAAAAATAAAATTACTGTGTTTTTTTATGTATAACTAGCGGCACCAGTCTTGATCACGAACGTCACCTGCGCATTGGCTGATTTTTCGGTCTCATTGGCGAATAAAGAAAACGGGGGGCGCCGCGCGCCGAGGCTGCACGCGATTGGTTCGTCAGTCAATTCTTGTCGTCTAATTGGACCATTCTCTATTACGAATTGTCAACTGTCTATTGTCAATTAGGCTGAAAATGTAGGTACATGCGCGATCTATGATCATGATTCCTGCCGGTACCTATAAAAATCATTTCTGAACCCAAATATGTGATCAACAAAATTTCTAAAAAACGCTGATTAAGACATTATTGCTTTATCGCCGTCCAGATATTCTTATGACAATCGGGACGATAAACAATCCACAATAATCAAATATAACTTACAATAAGAGACAGTATAGTGACCAGAGTCATGAGTTTCCTGCCGAACCTATCAGTCAGGTACCCCATGGGCGCTCCGAAGATGATGGCAGTGATGTAGGTGACGGAGGCCATCCAGGATATGTCGGAGCTGGTGTAGGGCTCCGGCGCGGGCCCGTCTGCTGACTGCAGCACTGATATCATGGGGGATAACCAGCCTTGCACCATGCCGAAGCTTAGCAGCGGGATTGTGACTGTGGACAAGGAATTTTAGGTTATTTTTGTGAATTTTATATATGTCAAAGGCATGTTATGGACTTACGAGTAGATATTATTATCATATCTATACTTAGGCCTAAGTTCACCGACAAGATAACAGTCCGATAGATTGAAAACGGCCGATTAACATGATTTGTTGTATAGAAAAATATATGATAAACAGCCACTGTTATCTTGTCGGTGAACGCCCTGAGGCCCTAGCCAAGTTGCTTTTCTGTTAGCGTTCACGCCAAACGATAAACACAAAATGTATGGCAATGACATTGCCTGCGGAAAAGTCACGTGACTCACAAATGTCACTTCCATACATTTTATCCGTAGCGTTTGACGCTAACGCTAACAGAAAAGTAACTTGGCTGGGGGGGCTGAAGAGTTCGTTTGTTGTTTAATCTCTGGAGCTACCAGTCGGATTTGAAAAAATCTTTTTGTGCATGATAGCTAGATTTATGAGAAATAGTATAGGCTATTTAACATCACGCTACGATCCTTAGGAGCCAACGGGGATTAAACTGCAGAGAACAGCAAGTCTCTTATAAATATTTAATAATAATATTAAGTTAATTTATGTAGTTCATTGTATTTTCCGACGGAGTATACACTGTAGACAGACACCCACATTTCACCAGTTATGTTATTAAACCCCATGTTATAGGGGGTGAACGGATATGCAATCTACTACTGACGAACTGACTGACTGCTGACAGAAAAAAACCATCCCATAATAAGTAAAAAATAATAAAGTAAAAAAGCTCCAAATTATTGTTGACCATTACATGCGTCCGGAGACCGCGAAAGGAGTTCTTTCAGAAATGTATGGAGACTGGGAGGAGTCTACGTACGCAATTAAGTATCATAGCTATAAATGATAGTAACCGGTTCCTAATGCTTATTTTCTATAATATTCCTTCGTTGAATTGTAATTCATTATTTTCTTTGTCAAGAAGAGCAACACAACACAAATATGGTGGATCAAGAATCGACAAATGACTTCTGTGAAACGTCATTTTGACAACTGTTGATATCAATTATTATGTCATAAATAAATGCCATACATAAATGGCAACCAAAATCCCACACACAACGAATCAAACGTCACGTCATAAAACAAAACTGTCAAACTCAACTAGTCAACTGTCATTGGCGCCCTAAAAATAGGGATATCATAGTGCAAAACTTCATCTCAAATAATTCTCTTACAATTGTTATCTTCTTCAAATGAATGTAATAATATTTTTATATAAATTCCCTATTTTTTTCCTATTTTTCTATGTGGCGTACGTATACCAGTTCCAGGATGAAACATCTCCTTTAAACAAAATAGGCAGTTAAAATTCATACTTAGATACTACTAAAAAAACACTACAGTGATACGGTATATGGTACGAAAACCAAATAAAACCCAAGCAGTTAAAGTCAGCTCCGTAAAACTGAGAAAACATTAAACAGTATTATTTATTTTTATTATGAATGGAACCAGAATTCAAATCAGTTTCAATGCAGAAGGTCACGCAAGGTTGCACTCTGATTACAGTAGTTCCAGAGCAAACAAAGTTATATATAAAAAAAAAAAACTTATAAAATCGAATTAAAAAAAAAAGACAATTTACGGCCAGTCTCATACCTCTGGATAAATGCCGTTTAACTTGTTTGACAGATTTTTAATACCAATTCTCTCGTTGACATTACATACTTTATATTATTTACTATTTAAATTAGTCTCCAATAACTCTACGAACTACATTTTTTTATTTATTTATAATATAATATAATAATGTAGTGCTATTTTTCAAAGCCTTAATTAAGCTGCATTTTGACAAAGGCGTTAACATTAACATTAACACAGGTGAAGCAGGAGCCTATAGAATAGATCTTCTGCGCGTTTTTCTTTTGTTTTTTGTATCCGGCCAGTAGGTATGTACTATGTATAATTTTATTATAAATAGAACCTTTAATAAGTTACATAACATAATCAAGTTAATTTTAAGTTTCGACACGCAGCGGCGCCGGCGCAGGTTTGCACCGCGGCAGTTATTTATGAAGATTTTTATTTTGTTGTCCAGATTTAGAGATTAAACACCAAGTGGGGTATGAGTCACGTACCTAATAGATTTTATTTTTATACCTATAAAATCCTACTGTGACTGACAGACAGATTAAAAATTTTGAGGAAATATTCCTTGGGTTCTTCTATTAGTATCGGGGCCTCCGATACTAATAGAATAGTGTAGATAAATCTCAAGCGCATCATATACAATTCTAACGAATCACACAGGAAATGTAGTCCATAGCTAGGGTTGCCAGCCCGACTATGTAATATCTACTATCGCTATATTCGCTATCCTACTATATTACGAGACCAACTAGTATAAATATATTTTCGGTACTATATTTTAGTTGGATAAAAATTAAGCAAAACTATTCATTTCAAAATATTGAAGCGTAAAACGTAATTAAAAAAATAAAAGCTCTAAGCAGTAAAAAAAATAAATCATAAAATGTTAATTTAAAATATACTTACAATTATTTTTTTCGCTGTCTACTATACTGCCCTATCGCTATCTAGATAGTTAGATAGCATTACGTACTTGGTTTATACCATTATATTATTATGCGAAATTATTCTACCTATTGAATGGTATAAAAAAACTAAAAGGGCGTACCTACGCCCTTTTAGTTTTTTTATACCATTCAATAAGCTAAGCTATAATATAGCTAAGCCGAAAGGCGCTATCTCTAGATACCTATCTAGAGATAGCGCCTTTCGGCTTAGCAGGGCAGTAGTTTTAGAGCTAATTATTATTATTATTATCCTCGAAAATACTATAATTATTTGTTAAAAAAGTTGGCAACCTTATGCATAGCCTAGAACAGAGGTTGGCAACAGTTCAAGTTCAATGCTAATCCTGACGTAGATAACGCACTTGGAAGTCCGTTCTACACTGTAAATACTCAATGGCGGAGTGCAGATACCTACTGCATTTATATTTCTTCGGAAAACGATCTGCAGTTTAATAAAGTGCATTTTTTTATATTTGCCAAAAAAGCGAAAGGGCGTCGACAGGTACCGGCAGGGAGGGGGGGAGGGGCAGCTGCCTTTCGCTAGCAAGGGTTTAAGTCCTCACCGCTTGGATTGCTCCCGAACCAAAGAATTTGAAATTTTAAAAATAAAATACAGGATTTTTTTAAAATCATATTTATACTTATACCTAGCAATATTTCTTAGCGATAGATTTATGTAGGGTGGTAGTGAACGAGCTCTTTTCCAAAGAACTCTTTCACAAAGAGCTAGCAAGTTAATTGTGGTGTGAATGCACTTTAATCTTTGAACACTAATACATACTTGCTAACATATTATAATTACAGATTGAGCCAATCGAATTGTATTAGGTACCTACGTTTATTTTAGAGGGGTTTTTACGTGGCGGCAAAAGTTCATACGAAAACAAAAACTGGCCAAGTAGGTACGAGTCGGACTCGAGAAGTAAGGGTTCCATTTCAGTTGCATTGGGGTTTTGACTTTTTATTTTTATTTGACATGATAGCGGCCATACCATATCGCACATTGATAAGAAGAGGGACACTAACCAAAAGAGCTGTTTTTTCGAGGTATTCCATGAAGCACACCCAAACGAAGCACACCCAGACGAAGCACACCTAAAGTATTCCACTTAGCACACCCGTAGGTGGGCTTCAAATAAAAATTTAAAATAATTAGCCACCTACGGGTGTGCTAAGTGGAATACTTTAGGTGTGCTTCGTCTGGGTGTGCTTCGTTTGGGTGTGCTTCATGGAATACCTCGTTTTTTCAGTAGAAGCATTTAAAGTTTTACCAAACAGTAATGACTGGTTGTGCACCAGAAAGAATAAAAAAATTATATCGTCATATTTTATTTTTATTTTTATGGTTTTTATTACAGAGTGCATTAAACATGACTGGAACGTATTTTTTTAAGGTAAGAGATGGCATTGCGTACAGAAAAACATCATTTTCCGTATAGTGACGGGTCTTCTTATCAATGTGCGATATTATGTGAAAATATCAATTGGCTAGCTATTACTGTTCATAATATAGGTACACATCTGTGACAGACAGACGGCGCGGCGTAGGTAATAGGGTCCTGGTTGGCACTTTTCGGGTAACCACGGAACCCTAAAAACCACCTTTAATAACTGCTTCGTAAATACAGGTTCATAAAACGTAATTATGTTAATTATACCGACTCTTGAACAACAAAAACAGCGTTTAAATATTGTTGCACGATATTTGTATTTTTAAACGCATAAGTAGATTCTAGAAAAGAATCTGTTGCAAAAATAGGGTTACTATCAAGCATTTGACGTATTTGCCAGACATTTTAAGGCTTAAACAGGCGTGCGGCCGGCATTTATCGAAGACAGGCATTTTTGAATTTCTTTTGAAGAATAAAATGTATGTTACAAAAAACTTTTTTTTTAAATAATGTCGTCCGAAAAATACTACCTACTCTTAGTTATTATTGGGTAGGTATGTACCTACTGTATTAATTTATTAAATAAAATTTAAAATAAAGCTTATATTTTTTTCATTGCTGCGTTTTACCAGGTACCTATAACTTTAGACAGGCCTTTTTCTAAAAAATCTGGCATTTTAGGCACCCTAAACATTTTCTTTTTGCACCCTTTTCATTTTGAAATGGTAACCCTAGCCCCTAGGTAAAGGGAATCTGACATAGGTACAGCCATTAACTAGTAGTAGCATGCTTATAGAGCAAGTCCGACGCATTTTTTTTCGTTTTAGAGAGTATTTTTGTTTACTTTTCATGAATGTACCTAAGTGATTTTAAATATACCTACGTATTGCTTTAATTTAACGACATTGGTGCTGATTCTGTTCACATTGCACTAAACTAATTTTAATCCCACCATATCTCTTTCTTACAAATATCATTGAAAAAGGACAGAAAATAGAAGGAGCTGTCAAATTAGTCTACGCCCTTGTTATTTACGGGAAAATAGTCGTGACCTTTTGCGAAACCGACTAAATTCACATTGAAATGAAGCAAGTGGATTAATTTGATAGGATTAAATATTTTCTATCCCTTTCTCATGTTTTTCGTTAGAAAGAGACATAATGAGACTAAATTAGTTTAGTTTGTAAACAACAGAATCGGCACCATTAACTCACTTAAATTCATGAAAAATGATCATAAATCTCCCTCCCAAACCAAAAAATGCGTCGGGCTTGACCTCTAGGCACGCCACTGCTAACTGGCTAATAGATAGCAAGCAGCTGCTTAGGCTGTACGATAACTACCGCTGCGTTACCGTGTTAGAACTTCAAGCTATTTTAATCCCATCTCGTTTCAATCGGTTGATTATTTTCAAAGCTAAAAATAAACTGTAGTTAGGAATGCTGTACTCACCCAACACATCCGACAGAAACTTGAAATGTACTACTTGATGTTATTGAATGGAAATAATTACGTCGATAGCTTGTCGAAGGCACGGCGTTTCCACACGAAACAATTCATTCATCCGGTATTAAGATAAGATAGGGTTAATTAAAAATGTACTGTATATTATAGATATTTATTGAGGCCAAGTTTTATTTGAATGGTGTAGATATCCTTCTTAGCATTGCATGCATTGCATTGTGCATACAAAAACGATTACGGGTTTGCAGAACCAAATGGTAGCAGTCTTTATCTAGGGATGAATTTTGTGGGTAAAATTTTAAAGTTATAGTGGGATATCTCGCTTAAATCTAGTGCAGCCCGACTGGGGAAGTAAGTAAGTAAGAAGTAAGTGTTATTTTGGCCGTGGTATTCTGTAAGGTGTGGTATTCTGTATTCTGTAAGAAAATAACTACTCATCGGTAGTGCTGTGTTCCTGTGGTAAGTAAGATCGCTATAGTTCCTGAGGATGCGCTGTGTTGACAGCGGGAGTTATTCCTAACGGACCACGTGGTCGGTTTTTGAAACCTCTAAAAATAATAAAAAACACTATTTTTTTTTCTTTAAACTCATTCGTTTGCGGTAAAATTAAATATATTATTATAAGAGTGGGTCCCGTCTGCAATATCGTCTTCTTTTTTATTATTTTTAGAGGTCTCAAAAACCGACCACGTGGTCCGTTGGGAATAACCCGACAGCGGGGGACCTGCTTGTCCCCTAAGCTGTCGGCACAGCGAATCCTCATTTTAAAGGGTCGGAAACGCGCATGTGATACTTGGTGTTTCGATGTCTGTTGAGGGTGGAAGAATAGCTGCACGAGGCTGACCTAATAGGTACATTAGGCCACTGCACTGAAAGCCCCACAAAATAAATGATAAAAAAATAAAAGAAAAAAAAAACTTTTAGCAAAAGTTGCAATATGTTATTGACGTATGTAGATCGGCAAAAATCTAGTCGTCTTATGTTAGCTCATTGTCACTTGCGCCTGCGCCGGTAAATAAGCAGTGCGGCGGCGCCGACGCCACGTAAGAGGCAAACCACACGGTGCGGTGCGGTGCCGCACCGCAAAGATTTCACCCAATCGGCGGGCGCACACGAGCGGCCGCCGATACCGCGGATAGGGTGAAATCTTTGCGGTGCGGCGCCGCACCGCACCGTGTGGGTTGGCTCTAAGAATCGTTGCGATGCATGTCTAGGTATTACAAACAACACAAAAAAAAACAACTTTGTTTACAACATATTTATTGTTTTATTTATACATGGGTTTTACCGTCTTCCAATACCTGACTATGACGCATCTTAAAACCTGTCCCTACTTGTATTTGGGACAATCTCAATGAGGAAAATCGATTGATATCCATGCTATGGCACCAAAATGCAGTCTGCATAAATAAGCTCGCCAAAAAGAAAAACAAACAAATGTAAGTTTAGTCAGTCGAAATACAAAAAGGGGTCATTGTACTCATCATTATGAACAACTTTTACTATGGGACCAAACCTGAAATCGCGAAGAAATAAATCAGCTGTTCCGTACATTTATCTATGTTCACATAACCCAACAAAATGTATGGAACAGCTGATTTATTTCTTCGCGATTTCAGGTTTGGTCCCATAGTAAAAGTTGTTCATAATGATGAGTTCAATGACTCCTTTTTGTATTTCGACTAACTAAACTTACACCCAGTACCTATATAACGTCGTGTACCTACTCTATTACGATACGACCTAAGCCCGGATCAATTTCTTTTACAAAATTTTCACCATATTATCACGTAATTAAGTTTTGGCGAGAAATACATTATTTTTAGTATCAATTCAAAAATATTAAGAACCGTATTCAATTATCTGAAAAAACTGCTGTATTTCGAGATTTAATTCGTTCTTAGTAGGTACTAAGTGAGAATTTGCTGTGCTAGCAGCTTAGGGGACAAGCAGGTCCCCCGCTGTCAACACAGCGCATCCTCAAGAGCTCTGGCGACATCGAAGACTCCATTTAAATGATTTTCAGGGGTTAGGTAGAAAGGTTTGATAGTTTTTATATGAGCTGTGAATCAAATATCTGCACAATTACCTACTTCAAAGTAAAGTCAGTAAATTTAATTGATAAATAGCTCTTCATTACGTAGAATCCAGTCAACAGAATAATTTTGATATTAGGGTCGTTCGTGTAATGATCCATTCATTTCTACCATTAACATCGTAGTTGGACCTAGTAGTAAATAATGAGTAAATTGTGTTAATAATTAGGTAAATATGGCTTATGAACGGACAGAAATTAGCAGAGAGCACGAACGTAAAGCCAGGGCCGGATTTAACTGTCCAAGAAGTGGAGGCCCCGAAAAATGTTTGATTCAGACGAAAATAAATAATTAAGTTAAGTACTTCCTACTCATATTATACATGCAAAAGTTTGCAAGGATGGATGTAGATGTAGGTATGTATGGATGTTTGCTATTCTTTCACTCAAAAAGTACTGAACGGATTTTGATTAAACTTTACAATAATATACATCAGGCATACTATAATATACATAGTCTATACATATTTTATCCCAAAAACGCAGGTGAAGCCGCGGGCGGAAGCTAGTACCTACTTAGTAATTTATTTCAAATCGAAAAAAACCGGCCAAGTGCGAGTCGTACTCGCGCACCGAGGATTCCGTATCCTTTTTGGACGTATAAAGTGAAAAAATCCGGACCGCATAACTAAGTTTGTTTGTGAAGGAATTTTGATGATTTTGAAAAAACTGTACTAGTTAGGAACATCGTTTTATTTTTGATGCCATATTTGGGTCAATTCCTATCGACTCTAATTATTTCAGATTTTTCGCCCCGCAAACTTCGGAGATAAGGGGGGGGGAATGGTATTTTTTTGGTCATTTTTTATCATATGTCGAAAACTGTGAGACATAAAATAAAATAAAAATATATTTTGAAATGTGCAGATCAAGCCCTTTTATATGATATGTCACTGGACCTGGTAACCCCACTTTAAAATTTTGGACCCCCACTCCGGCCCTTTTTGCAATGAAAATAAAAATATTTTTGCACTTTTTTCATTTGCAATAAAGTTTAACAAGCATTTTTTATAACTGTTCCAAATTTCAAGTTGATAGCATAAGTAGTTGCTGAAATAAGCAGGTGTGACAGACAGACAGACAGACAGACAGACGAAGTCGCACCATAAGGGTTCCTTTTTTACCATTTTGGTACGGAACCCTAAAAATGCCCGAATGAAACGAATAGTTAACGTCAAATACTAGGTGATGACTGATGATAGATGCTTTGCAATGTTTTTATAAAAAGCGTGAACGAGAACTTTTTCCTCATTGACAGGCATATTTTTTTTTATTAGGTAGATAGGTACTTATCTAAAAAAAAATCTTAGTTGTGGAGGCCTTTTCTTGTGGAGGCCTTTTTTGTGGAGGCCCCGGGTTTAGAGCCTTTATTGCCCTGCTCTAATACGGCCCTGTACCTATAGCAACTTGGTGGACGACACGCGATTTTACGATAAACTACATTTTTGCTGAATGATCGGATGTTATTGTATGATCTTCAACCATCCATCCACATAACCTTTTCCCAACTAGATTGGGGTCAGTTATCATCAGTCTAGTCTATTTTTATAGAATTGTCTTCTATTTTATATCTACGTACCTACCTACGATTAAAATTGTTCATCTAAAGTATTTGAGATTCAAGCTTTTCGCGAAATAGAACACTACGCTCGTATTTCAGAACGATACTCGAGCACTGATCTCGCCTTGAGCATAGATTTAAAGCCATTTCATTGGTTGAAACTAGTTTCAAGTAATGCTTGATCTGTGCTCGAGTATCGTTCTGTAATACGAGCCTAAAAGCTATTAATTTAAAAAAATATGAATGTAGATTTATTTCATCTATCTGTCAATACATAGTGGCTTCATCTGAAACTCCCAACTATAGCATTTCTTCAATATACCGAGACATCGCAGAAAAAAACAATCTTAACTCTCAATGACCGCAACGTTTTGTTTAGCTTTTCAATACTGAAACTAAAGTAAATTTTCGCATGTACTTATTCGTTTCGAATATTTGCTTAAAAATGACTCAGCGATCACCAAAAAAAGAGAATTATTTAATTCTTACTATAACATGTGTGATTTTGGGTAACATTTTCACGTGATCTACGAGTAGGTACGTAGACCGTGTTTTCTAGCTTGTAGCGGACATGATGCGCAGACGCCTAATGACGTCACAGTTCCAAATAGGTACTAAAGTCCGCAACCTGCTGTTTTATTACGTAAGGTCCCTCCAAATTGAAGCCTGTTTTGATGTTTTGGATGGTGATTTCAGTAAAAGGTTGGGTGGAACTTGTTTTAATGCACCTTGCTGGCTGTTTAAAAATAATATGTAACCTTTATTTTTTATATGACGATGGTGGCAAACGGCCCGCCTGATGGTAAGTGGTGACCTATCGTAGCCTGAAATGCTTGCAACACTGATAAAGATGTATATGCGCGTTGCCGACCCTTACAAATGAGAATTCGCTGTGCCGACAGCTTAAGGGATAAGCAGGTCCCCCGCTGTCAACACAGCGCATCCTTAAGAGTTCCGCGAGATCCTTACTCACCACATTTTTGTGGTGAGTGAGATCGCTACACTAGCGAAGACTAGAGTTATTGAGCTGTGGTATTCTGTAAGGTGGCGAAATTCCAGATTTGAGTCAAATATCCCGATGTGTCCTACCTCTATTATGACATGGTTTAACGAAGATATAAGTAGGCTAGCATTTGTGGTTTTTTAGTGGTTGAGTGTCAAATAAGCAAGTGACCCAGCTGATAGTAAGAGATCTATAGACTCTGGATGGTCTATGTACATTTATGTACATTTATAATACGAAAGACATCGGTAACACATTTACAAAGAGTACTATCAAAAAGTAAACTTAAAAAAAAATAATTGAGCAGCTATGTTTGGTTTTATTGATTTAAGTATGTTGCAAGTATCTAATGTGTTGGCCTGATATTTAAAAAAGTGTATTCCAATTAAATTAATTCAACTTTTTTTAGAAAATAATTATGCATTGAAGTAAAAAAGACGTTTTGACCTTTCGACATTTTTTTAGGAAAACTGCTTGGCAATAAGTAAAATTTTTGATTTATGGCGTGACTTGAAAATTTTGTTAAATACAGAGCAGCTAGTGAAATAAAAGCCCTGCTTCTTGAAGTTGCAGCAAATGCTGTAGTCAATGTTATGTGTTCCAGCATCATAATGTGGACCGTTTAACATAAAAACCCCATGGCAACAAGTTCAGCAGAATAATCCTGTTAGAAAGTAACAAGGCTTTGGAAGAATTCGGTTGAATTGTAGTGTCTCAAGCGCTAAGCTAAGTAACCGTATTGTTTTTTACATGGGCCGTAAAAAGTACCTTGAGGAAGTGAGAAGTATGAAATTCAGCAAATGGAATGTGAATAGGAGGTTTTTTGCTGTCAAAATACACAATTTCCTGCAAGATAGCCTTATTTAACTCCGTAGGTAGCGACTTGTCAGACAGAGACTCGGTCAAAAAAGTGCGTCATGAATTCAATCAATAAAATTTTGGCGGAAATGCAATTTCCTTCAACAGTAAAAAAATACAAGTTCTCGATTTTATTGCAATGTAGTTTAAATCTTCCGGATAATGATAACAAAACCAGGAAACTGCGGTAACTAACCGTAAATGTTATCTGCGTACACCGTAATAATAAAAAAAAATTATAAACTGTCCCACTGCAGGGCACGGGCCTCCTCTCGGAATGAGAGGTGTAGTGTTCCTTGTGAAATATATCGGTAACGGTAATTATCCTGTTATAAATTATATCGGCTCGCTTCTCAGATCATAGAAACAAGGAGATGTGCCAAGGCGCTATCGAGCTTGATGCCTGATCTTGAGCAAATTGCTCATATTAAAAACGTACGCGCTGGCGACGAACCGAACACGATCGATGGTATAAATACAGTGTTTTAGTTTAGTGTTGAGTGACGATTAACGGTGTTAGATTAAGGGTGTGCGGAATGTTCAATGCGTGGGAGATCTTTTTATTCACAAGGAGCGCTTAATTATGCGCGTAATTGTGTCGAAAAATGTACTAAAAGTGGCATCAGTTGTTCCCGTACTAATTTGCTATGATGGCATATCTCCTTGTTTCTATGATCTGAGGCTCGCTTGCTATGCACCACGTCTTTTATGTGCGCCTGCCAGCTCACAGTCCGACCACCTCGTCTTGCGCTTCCCGCGTAAAGCATAGCCGAGACGACAGAATGACAGATGTCATCAATGTCATCATCAATGACATGAATATACTACAAGAGGGATAGGCCATAGTCCACCACGCTGGCTAAGTGCGGGTTGGCAGACTTCACACACCTTCAAGAACTTTATGGAGAACTCTTAGGCATGCAGGTTTCCTCACGATGTTTTCCTTCACTCGCCGTGGGAGGCACATGGTTAGATCACTAGGCTATCACTACTGCACCTTACTGCGTACACAGTAAGCTTGGCGCTAAATGACCTTTGACTAATCATGGCCGCAATGATGTGATCAGCCAAGGGGCACAGAGCTTGGTACTGCATTAGGTTTGCTAATCTTTTAACAAGAAATAGGATCGGATAGAAGTGGGTGGCAGTGCGGGTTGGTGGACGTCACATGTCTTCGAATTTTGGGTCTACGACATGCCGGTTTCCTCGCAATGTTTTAGTTTACCGCTTCTAAAGCAATGGTGTTGAAACAAATTGCACAAAGTGTGCGTCTGCCGGAGTTCGAACCCATGACTCACGACTTATCGCTTAGGGTAACTTTGGTCCAATTGCCAATTATTTAGTACTAGCACTTTTCCCGCGACTTCGTCCGCGTGGCCTACAGGAACTGTACATATTTTTGGGGATAAAAAGTAGCCTATGTTACTCAGTGATAATGTAGCTTTCTATTGGTGAAACAATGGTTAAATTCGGTCCGGTAGTTTCGGAGCCTGTTCGCTACAAACAAAAAAATGTTTCCTCTTTATAATATTGGTATAGAAGTATAGATAGTATAGATAGAAGAATCGAATCTGTTGATTCAATTTTAATCTGTTTTAAAGCTAACAAGCTTTGATTTGAGACTCACGCTTGTCTAGGATTCAAGCCTTTCTGTCGAGTGCTGTCTCTTGATTAGAAATTTCTCAGTGGTCACTTGACCACCTCTGGAAGAGAAAAGAGAAAACTAATGCGTAATCTTAACAAAAGTTTGGCAATACGACGGACCGGGTTCATTGACCCCGGACGTTTGTTCATATTATATTCTATTATACATAATATATTGATGACACCGTACCAAGAATTTGAAGAATTTGTTATAAAAAAACTATCATTATCAACGACTTTCACTTGGTAGGAGATTGTACGATATAATGGCCGTATCGAGATAAATAAAGACCGTAAGTATACGAAGATATTTGGAGACAGAATCATAATAAAAAAAAACCTGTTAATTATTGACCTGGTTTGATAAAATTGGGGTCATATCAACGATTTTTTTTTTTTTTGCTTCAACTCGAGAAATCGTTTTGAGTTTTTTTTTAAACAGTAGGTACCTACCTAAAGCATGTGTAATTGTGTAGTCTGGAACAAAAAATATAAAGAAGAAATCTAATCTATAAGAAATCTTTAGCAACGGAAGGTAATTCATTTATTAATTAAAAGTAAAGTTTATGCTACTTACTGAAAAAAAACATTGTAGAAAAGATTGATGAAAGATAAATAGCAGAAAATAAATAAGTTACTTGTAAGTATAATTATAATTTATTGATGTGAACACAATATTTTTTTAATTTTATAGTACATAGGTAGATTAAATTATAATTTATTTTTTCATACCCATAAAGAATCGTAGTTTTTATTAATGTATTGGTAATGTAAGGTGTTGCCCTCTCATTTCTCTTGCAACACCCTAGCAGGGTCATGTGCTCATTAGAATAGTCTATACAGGGTAGCTGGTTAGACAGCGGAAATATTTTAAGGGGTCATTGTACTCATTATTATGAACAACTTTTACTATGGGACCAATCCTGAAATCACGAAAAAAAATCAGCAGTTCCATACATTTTGTTGAGTTATGTGAACATAAATGTATGGAACAGATGATTTTTTTTCGCGATTTCAGGGTTGGTCCCATGGTAAAAGTTGTTCATAATGATGAGTACAATGTCCCCTTAAAATATTTCCACTGTTTAACCTGCCACCCTGTATAAACTGCGTGTACATTGTGCAATAAATGAATAAATAAATCGCATGCTTAATAAAACACTGACCGAACTCAGAATTTGGCCAAAATGAGTTACAGTGAAATACCGACCTAAAAGAGCATGCTCTACAACCTAGTAGAAAAAAAACAACCCTATTCTTAGCAAAATAAGGTAAAAAATTAGATAAATGATAAATGATAAATGATATTTATCTTTATTTATAGATCAGTCTATATTTTATGTTCCACGCGCACCTACAACAAAAAACTTTAAACGTCAATTGCCAAAAGTTAGCAATTTTGAATTAGGTCAGTGTTTGATTGAGCATGCGAAATATTACATAATCAGAATCAACAAAAATTAAATTAAATTAAAATTATAAATTAATTAGCGTAAATTCTATTATGTAAGTAGCCCGTTTGCCTCACAATAACATTTAGGCAGGCCGCACACCATAGCAGCATACAGCAAATGCTTTAGGCAGCAATTGATGCGCCCGATACATTTAATAGGTGGGTACTGTAGTAAATAGTAAAAGTTGTTCATAATGATGAGTACAATGACCCCTTAAAATATTTCCACTGTCTAACTTGCCACCCTGTATAATAATATTGTGTAGCAAACATATATTTTCAATTTAAAATATGCTTACACTAGCTGTTCCCTGTGGTTTCGTTCCTAAGGGTCCGTTGCTCGATTCCTCAGGGTCGTAGCGTGATGTGGCTATCATAATTATACAAAAATAATTTTGGAATCCGATTGGTAGATCCAGAGATCAGCGCGATTAAACAAACAAATAAACTCTTCAGCTTTATAATATTCGTATAGATGTCATTCCTACAATATAGGCGAATCCAACGACACCTCATGTGTTGAAATCAATCAAGGTGTTAATGCTACAGAGCTTGGCAAAGAAGTAAACATACAAACATACACTCGAATAGCATTACCCTCTTTCTGGGTCGGGTCGGGTAAAAAGATCTTAAATAGACAAATAAAAGAAGACCGTTATAATTAATACAGTTAGTCCAACTACAGAATTTAACCAAACAAAAGATCTAAAACCACACAATCATGCCTACCTATTTTTAAACTCGTTTTAAAATATTATCTTTCATATTCTAATGAAGCTATTGAAAAAGTCTAGACAGAAGTCTAGAATACTTTAAAATAGATGATATCCTTAGAACAATGATATTATGATGTATATTATTTGCTTTAGATACTTAGAAATAAAACAAAGAAATGCTCGAAGTCTAAAGATTTGGTGACAAAGAAAACAAATTACTATAGTCATACCAGTTTAAAGGTACCTAAGTAGGTATACCTACTTCTTGGTCTAGTGGACTATCGAGCACGGGGTCATGTGTTCGTAAATATTAAACTTGCTTTTGTCTTTTCTGTGTGTGTGTGTGTGTGTGTGTGTGTGTGTGGAACTCTGTTTCTGTGTGTGGAACTGTGCATTTTCCTAGGATAAAAACTAGCTTACCTACCTGGCACTCAGGGATAAATAATGTAGGGTCCATTTCAATTGAATTTGTTAACTTTGCAAACAATGACAGTATGGCCAACTGTCAAAATTTGATGAATTTGTATAGGAAGTTTGTTTACATAGTTTACAAGTTCTATTGAAATGGATCATAGTAGGTATTTTTATTAGTGAGAGAATTTTCAGGATCGGATCAGTAGTTGCGGAGATTACCTCTTTGCCCCTATAAAATACTAAGTATACGTATAGATACCTAAGTAAATGATGAAACAGCGGATACCTACCTACTTAGTAATTTAGGACTAGAATCAAACGCCTGACCTCACGCTTGCCATTTGTTCTTCCAACAGCGAGCTTATTATACAGGGTGGCAGGTTAGACAGTGGAAATGTATGGAATAGCCCGAACAGCTGATTTTTTTTTCGCGACTTCAAGGTTGGTCCCATAGTAAAAGTTGTTCATAATGATGAGTACAATGACCCCTTAAAATATTTCCACTGTCTAACCTGCCACCCTGTAGAACTCTCCTTTCAAACCGTTGACGTAATTCTCATCAAGGCAAGAAACCCCATAAAAACACCCATAACATTTAGGTCTAAGGTCTTCCTTAATCTACAAGATTTGCATAAAAATCAATCTCGTTAATACCATCATTTAAATGTACCATAAGGTCATTTGGTTTGATTTCCGTAAGCATCGCAATCTAATTACTAGAATATGTGGTTCCTATGGTAGGTATTTAGATGAAGATTCTTCGAATTATTCGAAGTTGATTAAACCTTGCCTAGATTTAATTGGCCAGCCATGAACTCAGTCGTGAACATGAACTTAGTTTATGTTTTAGCTATTAAAGCAATCATAATCAGCCTTTAAATTCAAATTCAAATTCAAATTCAAAAGACATTTATTCAAACTGGGCTAAAGTCAATTAGCACTTTTTGAACGTCAAAATATACATAAGACAGCCCCCAAAAACGCCCGCCCTTCACCGCTTCCTAGTGTTTTAGCTGCGAAGAAGAAACGGCGCAACAAACTCCGCAGCAACACAATTTATTCTGTCTGTCAATTACTTTTATGTAAAAGTTATATAAAACAAAACAGTAAAACTGAGATTTAAAACAACAAAAAAAAAATTAAGTATAAATACCTACTTAACAGTAAAGAAATAATGATGTAACCTGACACCCGTCAATATACCTAATCAAAGAAATCTATAAGAAGAAAGATATAAGTGCGCACAACAAAATGCTTTATGATAAATTATTATTAATCGGTAATGAAGGCCGTGTGCCAGGCTACAAGTGCAGTTTAAAGACAAATAAATTTTATTTGGCAGTCAAATGTAATGCATGATAATCTAGGACCAGGGGCTCGATAATTCAACAATGTACTAGGTGTGTTAAATTAACTGAGCTCAGTCAACAAGACGACCAGTCAGTTAAATGTTTCCACTACTACTCAGGCCTCCTCTCTGTGAGAGGGAGTAGGCCTTAATGCACCACTCGGGGAGTGCGGGTTGGTAGATGTCACGTCTTTGAATTTTTGCCTTTGATTTTTGATTTAGTTTGATTCGACACCAACTTCTGAAACTGTACACAACATTGTTGTGATCTTTTTGAAGGCGGTTTTAACTTTTTTACCCGACTGCAGCGAAGCCCAAAAGGAAGGTATAGTGTTTTCTGAAAAGTATTTTTATTTTTCTATTTTCGGTGACATTTAAATAAATGCGATTACAATAATAGCGTGAATTCATTAACACTAACCGAACCTACATGCCACTTTTTAGTTAGAATAATGATTATAAAACTCATTAAAAGCAAATTAATATCGGTTCGGAAGTTAGTGCTGAATCAAAAATAAAAGGCATGGACTTTCGAAGCTGTTTCATAAAACATTATTGATACATTTTTGAAGGCAATTTCAACTTCCTTTTTTATTTTTTTCTTCATCTACGTTTGCGATGTCGTAGGCTAACCGCAGGAAAAAATCATTCAGGTTTTTGTTAAATTCTAGACGAACAAGGAAGGAAGCTATGGTAATTATATTTAATGACATTTTGAAGCAAAAACTTTAATCTTAATATAATTTAAATTATTACCTACTTACATTATGTATAATATAAATGTACCTACATGTATTTTTTTTATTACTTCGTTTATCTAGTAGATATAGAATAATATTATCCGAGAAGCATTACGATTTTTTTTAGAAACACACAGTGGCTTTGTTTTTTTACTCATCTTTGATATGGGTGTTTAATTGTTTATACCATTCCCCCTCTAAAAAGCTTATTTTATTCACTGAAAACAGTGAATAAAAAGCACTTTTACTCACTGTTTTGATGTTTGAAAATGGAACACACCAATGTATTCGACCACAGATTTAAAGAACCTATGCTAGATGCGGCACGTTATTAGATTGTATGAAAACCGAACGTGTCATCTTTTTTATACCTACGATAACTTCACCCCAGCCATTTAGTGATGTGCTCAGAGTAAACAGAATTGTTTCAATCACTAAGCGTCACTGAGCTAACAGACTTTTTTTAGTACGAACAGTCGAACATGCAGGGCACGCTTGGTCGTGGCTTGCCGTATCTAGTGTAAGTGTAATCTGTGTATTCGACCTATATTGATGTGTTCTATATTCAATTTGATTGGTCGACATTTTCGACAAGGAGTTTAGCATTAGAATAAAAACTGTTTTGTGTTCTTTGCTGTCCTTAGTAAATTGGCGCTATTTTGAATACTGTAAGTTGTACGAACACAAAGTTTAGTGTTACTTTAATCTTTAATTTTGTGTTTGTTTAGTGTTGTTCTAATCGATTAAAAATGCATTCTAGTGATGAAGATGTGTTAACACCTGAGTTTGTGAAAGAGAGGGCGGCCGATATAGTGGAAAGGTGGAAAGCTTGCTACCCAAAAAATCACGGCTGGTTTACATCAAAGCCAATTTAACTTTACTTTTTCTTCATTATATGTATATTTTCACTTAAATCTTTCTTTTTCTCGTAGTCATGGTATAAAGTATAGTATGCAACTCTTGAATAAAACGGATTTATATCGAGGGCCATGAATCGCTCGCTTCGCTCAGGATTCTAACACTTGAATCACTCGCTATGCTCGTGATTCAATCATCATGAATCACTCCCTACGGTCGTGATTCAATCGTTAGAATCCTTCACTAGCTCGTGATTCATCTATGGCCCTCGCTTTAAATCCGTCCTTTATTCACTAATTGCATAATATACTATTATCATACCTAAACAGTAATACAGTATCGGGTGCAAACAACACGGGGGCAATGGACACCGAGGGCATAACGAACGCACCCGTGATTTGCTAGATTACCTTTTGAACTTATTTTCTGTATGTAGGTATACAGTTATATACCTAAATAGCAAAACAAAATATAGGTTGTTGGATAAAGAGGTTTACCATTCGTGAATCAGAATCTCATTAGATTATCTCATTAATCACGTGTAAAAATCGGACCGTTACTTTTTTGTGCACAAAACTGTATTATTTTGTTTACACTTGTTATACAATGTTCGTCACATAATACCTACACCTACTTGCTAGCACGAAAACTGGCCAGTTTATCATGAATTGTAACACCGAAAGATTCATGAAAAATTCATAGGTTATTTTACGGTTTACGTCAGATTCTATTATTTGTTTTTCATAATTTATAACCCCTCATAATTTCGTCCTCTCCGTCTGTCTGTCGGTCCGTACGTCACGGCCATTTTACTCAGATAAATGCTTTTTGAGCCGCCGAGTGTACCTAGTGAAATCACGAATAAAAATAGATTATGAGGGTCTTTGTACATGAAATTAAGGGATGAAAAAAAATCGTACACCCCTTCATGTGGGTTATCGTTGACATAAAGGTTTCTAAATGTCTTTGTTATTCAGGTAAATATTTATTGAGCTAAGCGCTTCTAAAGTCATACAAATTGTCTCTTTTCGACTATAGGGTGGAAAATTCTGAAAAAAACAAAGGGGTTGAATTTAAAAAACACTTCCAACGAAAATTGGTTTGCTTTACTGAAAAATCCGGAATCAGAAAAATAGGCACCCGAAACAGGCATCCCTTCATTTTGAAATGGTAACCCTGGATGTGCCCCACCCAGAGAGGGAGTATCCAATTTGCGGATTACCTATCTGTACCTAAATAATTTTCATGTGTCAAAAGCATAATTTCTTTACACAGAACTATATTTAAAAACTGCATAACATTGGTTGAATCGCCTAAAATGAAACTTAAAATTCTATTTAATCTTAATAAAAGGTATCACATCATCAAAACAATTTTGAACGCAAAATCTTACCTAAGTATAATTTAATTTTGAATTCAAAGCTAACGGTCATAAATATAATACACGTCACCGGTGTTATGATATCACTATGTATCTGTGTATAATAAATAAACGACATAACATGATGATATTGATGTGAACCCAGCTTAACCTATCACAGCTGCATTCGTTGCTGTATTGGTTTCGCCTATGATATTTTATAGAATTTTTTTAGCGATACCAGGTGTCCCGATTTGTGCGGGACATCCCAATTTTCAGGGGTTCGTGGACATGTCCAGATTGATCCTTGATCGGGACTCGTAAATGTCCCGAATTTGGGTGATTTGGTCATCAAAAAATGCAAACTGCGGGCGGGCGCGGAGCTGCACCAAATATACAAAGCCTACAAGACGATTATACGATATTTGATTTACGCAATACGCATCCAAAATTAAAATATATTTTTTTTTATTATATTTACAGAATAGCTAAATTATAACTATAAGCCTTAAAATTATTTATTTTTAAGTTATACAGGGTGGCAGGTTAGACAGTGGAAATATTTTAAGGGGTACTCATCATTATGAACAACTTTTACTATGGGACCAATCCTGAAATCGCGAAAAAAAAATCAGCTGGTCCATACATTTTGTTGAGTTATGTGAACATAAATGTATGGACCAGCTGATTTTTTTTTCGCGATTTCAGGGTTGATGCCATAGTAAAAGTTGTTGATAATGATGAGTACAATGACCTCTTAAAATATTTCCACTGTCTAACCTGCCATCCTGTATAAGGATAAAAAAGTCGCGCTTAGAGTAGAAACGTATTTTGGTTTCTTGAAACTCGCACGCATTATGAAATTGGAAGTTTACACGTAAAAAAATATTGATGAAATTAATGTCTTATTATAACTAATTTTATACCACTAGTTTCGTAATGTAAATTCGGCTTAAAAGGTGACAGATAAGTTTCCAATGAACGAAAAATTCAAGCGATATTGATTTGCCTTTCGAGAAATTGCCGAATCGATACACAATAATTTTTTTTATTAAGATTTTTTATCGTGCATATTATTTTTATACGATGAATATTTTACTGTTTTTTTAAAATAAATATTTGTGTAGGTATGTACGCACAGATTGTCCGAAAGTTCGAATGTAAGTAACTACCTAAAAGCGTGCAATCTATATACTTATAATAAATCTGTAGAGAGGTCAATTCTGTACATGAAATATATTTTCAAAATAACTATCAGGGGGTGAAAATGCAATCAGTAAATTTTTTGTCTGTCCGTCCGTTTGTCTGTCTGTCTGTCTGTCTGTCTGTCTGTCTGTATGTTCCTTATAGAAACAAAAACTACCTACTCGACGGATTTTAACGAAACTTGGTACAATTATTCTTCATACTTCGCAGGTTATAGTATACTTTTCATCACGCTACAATCAATAGGAGCAGAGCGGTGAAGGGAAATGTTGGGAAAACGGGAGAAGTTACTCCATTTTTTAAGCTTCTATCGCGTGTGCAGCCTTAATGGTTAAAGCTACATAGAAATTATCTAAAAAATATCCCACTACAGCATATGTCTATCTTTTATGATTGACTCACAATAACACGTGTAACTCCCGATAGCTTAGCAGTTCGGAGCTTTCTGATTGTATTACACACAAGGAGTTACTCGATGATGGAGTCGCGGGCACAGCTATTAATAATAATATTCTGCGGTTCGTTATTGCGATATTTTGGAACAGTATTGTGGATTGACATAGGTATTATATTTCCTTACTAAAATACGAAAGTTAATCTGTCTGTTACATCAAAACCATTGAACCGTGAGGAAGGACATACGCTACTTTTTTAGGAAAAACGACGGAAACGCGGACGAAGTCGCGGGCAAAAGCTAGTTTTAAATAAACAGTCAATATTTGTTTGTTATTTGTTTTGTTAATTCCAAGAATGTTTGTGTTTGTTTTAAAAACAATTACCGCTTCATTTTTGCTTTGTCTCTGGTTTAAATATTTGAAATATAAATATTATGTGTAAGATTTGTCATTATTAATTTTGTTTTTATAAAAATTGTGGTTTAATTATATTTGCCTTCCTTTTATGCAATGGAGCAAACTTAAGAGAAAATCTTAACTTGGGTACCTACCAGTGGCGAAGGGTCCCTACAATTCGATTCCTACCGGCTTACCTTTGAAAAATAGCAAGGCAGTATTGCCTACTTTTATTAATTAGCTTTTCGTGGCCATGTAAGCATATGTAACTCCGGCTTACCTCTTACAAAAACTGACCGTTCGCCACTGGTACCTACCCACATTATTTTTATCTAACACAGATAGGTAGGTAGATACCAAGTTCACTATGCTTAAATGTAACATTTTTAACTTATTAGTATTCGCACAAAGTAGACAAATGCAAAAATGATAATTTATTAAAATGTCAACGGAATTTAAATCTTGAAAGTTTTGGTTGGATAATGCCACGGTTATAAAAATAATAATAGAATATCTGCGGACGTCATTACAACATTGTGATTTGTTTGAATATTTAGGGTTTTTTTTATTAAACTGTACAAGTTTGTTTAATTTTAAAGTTATTAGTTTAGACTCCCATGTTTATTTTTACTATTTTTTCAAGTTAACTTTTTTTTGTATTTTTTAAAATTTTGAGTGAATGTTCACAAAAACACCACACACAGCAAAATATTCTAGAATATGTATTATATTATTACATTATTTTTAGACGAAAAAAAAACAAAATAAAACTAAAATGGCAGGAAATAACACTAAACTAAACATCAAAATCAAAATAGAAAGTATCTACTTACTAATTATTGCTAAAAGATATTGGTTTAACCGCGTCCCATTCATCCATGTTATTCTCGTGATTAAGAAATTCATTTTTTAAAAACACACTGTCACTGGTAAACGCATACAGCCTGACACGATGGAGGCTTCAAACGAACTGCTAGCTGCCACTGCCAAGCACTGCCGTGCGATCGCATTCACAACAAATCAATCGTTTATTTACACTCTACGTCTCAAACTAGGTAAAATGTGATACAATTATTTGTAAACTCCAAAACATAAGATTGATAATTTTTTACGTAAATAATAAAAGATTTTGGTCATCTTTTTTTGATTTAAAAAAAAAATGCGTCACTGTTTTGGCGGGTGACGATTTTTATTATTCAAGGCACGTCTGTCATTCGTTTGTGGTTTTGTATTTTTTGTTGTTTTGTTTTGTTTTTGTATTTTTTTACATTTAAGATAAATGGGCGACATTAGTTGCTAAGAACATTAAAAAAAAGAATACCTACAAATATCAGCCAGTTTTTTTTACCCGATTACGGGAAAGCTACGGAAGGGTTATGTTTTTAGTAGGTAGATACCTAGTCTCAAAGCCTAGTCTATTTCAAGATGCGTCGTGTTTACTTTGTGATGCTGATGAATAACGTCAACCTTGCCCAACCAATTACAATAAATTCCAGTTTTATTTATGTGTTTATGTAATTTTATTTAATTATACAAATTAAAATGCTAATAGGTGGCATGGGAATATTTTTTTCATCCTTGTGACTTTGTGTCAGCAATATTTAATTCGTTTAGGAAAGATGATCATTTCTGAATGTGTAGTTTATTTTATTCGAGAGTATCCGTATCCGAATGTACATGTTTGTATGTCTATTTATTTGGCATGCTCTGTGGCCAAAACAGCTTGATAGATTTGATCGACTTCCGAAACCAAAATTATTATTTTCTTTGTAGTGGATTTTTGAAGTCGGTTATATTTTGTTAAAAAAGTTTTTTATTTTTCCCTTTTTAGTTCTTTATCCCGTGTTAGATTACTTTCCCGAATTCGTTCAACAGTAAATCTTCTACGGAGTGTGTACATTTATGCATATAACTTTGTACATAGGAATGATTACATAATGTATTATATATTAAAACCTTCCTGAAAGTATGTATATTACGTTAGTGAAAACCTCATCCAAATCGAATCCGTAGTTTTTGAGCAAATCGCGCACATACAAACATACATACATACATACATACATACATACGGGACGAATACAGAACCTCCTTTTTTGAAGTCGGTTAAGTCAGTTAATAAAAAATGGTTTATTTTTTATTTTAAATGTAAGACTAAGTAGCTGTATCTCGTCGGTATAGTGGTCGCAAGCGGGACTTAAGCGCAAGGGGTCTGGGTTCGATCGAACCTATATAATATAATATTTAAGACCCCTTATTTTGTTGTTATGTTGTCTTATGTTATTTTGTTTTTCCAAATGGCACACGGAGTTTGTAAGAATCGTAGAACTACGAGGCATTTTGTAGCTTCTGCCTACCCTACCCCTACCCATGGGAAAAAGACACGAATTTATGTATGTTTATTATGTACTTATAGGTAGGTATACTGACACATAACATAACATCACGCCCGCATTACCTGAAAGATAGGCAGATATAGTAAACCAACATTTCGTCAGTCTATGCAATAGTAATTCTATGTAATAGGAGGCGAGCCTATACAGGGTGGCAGGTTAGACAGTGGAAATTTATTTTAAGGGGTATTGTAGGTACTCATTTATGAATAACTTTTACTTTGCGATTTCAGGGTTGGTCCCATAGTAAAAGTTGTCCATAATGATGAGTACAATGACCCCTTAAAATATTTCCACTGTCTAACCTGCCACCCTGTATATTTTTAGGGTTCTGAACCAAAATGGTAAAAAGGAACCCTTATGGTGCGTCCTTACCCTTCGTCCGTCTGTCTGTCCGTCTGTCTGTCACAGCTGGTTATTTCAGAAACTACTAATGTTATCGACTTCAAATTTGGAACAAATATAAAGAATGCTTGCCCAGCTTTATTGCAAGTGAATGAAGATAAAAAATGTTTTTAGTTTCATTGAAAAAGGGGGCTGAAGTAGGGGTTCGAAATTTAAAAGTGGGGTCATTAGGTCAAGTGGCATATCATATGACCTTTCATATGATATGCCACTTGACCTAATGACCCCACTGACACACTAATTAAAATATATTTTGAAATGTGCAGATCAAGCCCTTGCTTGATCTGCACATTTCAAAATATATTTTAATTTTCTTTTATGTCTTATAGTTTTCGATATATGATGAAAAATTTCTGAAAAAATACCATTCCCCCCTTATCTCCGAAGTTTGCAGAGCGAAAAATCTGAAATAATTAGAGTTGATAGGAATTGATTCAAGTATGGCACCAAAAATAAAACGATGTTCCTAACTAGTACCTACAGTTTTTTCAAAATCATCAAAATTCCTTGACAATCAAACTTAGTTATGCGGTCCGGTTTTTTTAACTTTTAAACGTCCAAGGATGGTGCAGAACCCTCGGTGCGTGAGTACGACTCGCTCTTGGCCGGTTTTTTTTTATGCTACGATGTTGCAAACAATCTGAGCCACCTGTGCCTGTAGCCTATGAAACGCTTGCAACACCGAGTGTCATATGCACGTTGCCGACCCTTTAAAATGAGTATTCACTGTGCCGACAGCTTAGCTTAGATTAGAGGACAAGCAGTACCCCTATCATGAGTTTTTTTGACGTATAGTTTCGTTAACGTAAGCATATTTTGTATTTAAAATACAGCAGTCCTGGAACTTTTTGATAAAATTTTATACAATTTGCATATTTTAAAAAATACAGAGAAATTAATTAAGTATTTAATTTATATAAATATTGTGTAACAAACGTGTATTTTCAATTCAAAATATGCTTACGTTAACGATACTACACGTAAAAAAAACTCATGACAGGTCCCATAATGCTGTCGGCAGCAGTGCCGTAACTAGCCTTTGGCGCACCCGGTGCGAGCTCCTTTAACTGCGCTCTTGAATAGTGCTCTATTGTTTTTTTTTTTTTTTTAAACTTTGCCCCACACTAGAATTTCTCCTGTATCGTGGGTGCGTTTACAAACATAAATTTCACATACACAAACAGCCAGACCTATGTGCAATGCGGGAATCGAACCCGCGACACGTCGCGGAGCAGCCAATCTCTCAGCCACTGCGACAACCGTGCGGTCGAACTTGGTTCTGGTGTGGTTATTTCTGCGCCCCTCTAGGGTCTGTGCCCTGTGCCTGGGCACCGCTGGCACCGCCCTAGTTACGGCACTGGTCGGCACAGCGAGAACAAATCATGACTCCGGGCTGTCACCGGAATTTCATAGTAGCACTGATCGTAGTGACCAATCCAACGTCCTGGGTTCGATTGCCGGGTCAATACATAAGGGTAATAAGGTAATTTAATAATTTTGTACGGAACCCTCAGGACGCGAGTCCTTGCACTTGTCCGGTTTTTTTTATAGGTAGGTACCTACCTAGATAATTTTAGTTAGGTACATACCTACTTAGGTATTTGTTATTTATAGTTTTTTTTATTTCATTTTTTCTATAAAATAATGTACCTACCTACTGCTTGGTTGTCTCTCATAGTCAGTCGCAGTCTCAAATCATAGAAACAAGGAGATGTGCCAAGGCGCTATCGAGCTTGATGCCTGATCTTGAGCAAATTGCTCATATTAAAAACGTACGCGCTGGCGACGAACCGAACACCATCGATGGTATAAATACAGTGTTTTAGTTTAGTGCTAGTGTTGAGTGACGATTAACAGTGTTAGATTGAGGGTGTGCGGAATGTTCAATGCGTGGGAGATCTTTTTATTCACAAGGAGCGCTTAATTATGCACGTAATTGTGTCGAAAAATGTACTAAAAGTGGCATCAGTTGTTCCCGTACTAATTTGCTATGATGGCATATCTCCTTGTTTCTATGATCTGAGGTTGCGGTACTGTTTTATTTATAGGTATAAAGACAGGCGCGGTCGCAGCCGTTGACTTTGGGGGGGTCATACCTATCGGTTAATGCCGACGTGCTATTACCACGAATTACCATGTTTTGCACATTTTTATACGATTTTGGGGGGGGTCATGACCCTTACGACCCCCCCCCCCCTCCTCGGACCGCCACTGCACCTATAGAAAAGATTTTCAGCACAACTTCGGGCGTTGACCGCAGCAGACCGGTTCCAAAACACATGAATTGAACATTATAAATCGTAATGACCTAATTTATGCAGGATACTTACATCAGTAGGTACAGTAATGTAATTACTTAGCTTCATATCTATAGACAGCTAAAGACTGTTATTAGGTAAGCAGGTAAGGTCTAATAACTTCGGTTAAATTTAAACTTACCTATGGGTAAAGTCGCCATAATTGAAGAGCAGTTATGACCCAGTAGTACGGCTCCGACTAGCACAATTTGTCTCATCACCACTGCTCTAAACGGTGAAGGAAAACATTGTGACGAAACCGGCATTTTTCTTTTATATGAATGGTGATACCTAAACAACAGTCATACGGCGTTGCCAACCTTTAAAATGAGGATTCGCTCTGCCGACAGTTTAGGGGACAAGCAAGTCCCCCACTGTCATTATTACCAGGCGCGGTCCCAGCCGGCCTAGCATGACCACGATAGAAAAGGGTTTTGTCTACATAGAAATAGACAAAGTGACAGATTGTAGAAACATTTCTACGTTTTATGAATGAAACGGTAGAAATGTTTCTACAGTCTGTCACTTTGTCTATTTCTATATAGACAAAACCCGTTTCTATCGTCGTCATGCTAGGCCGGCAGGAGGGGGGTCGTGGGGGTCATGACCCCCCCCAAATCGTACAAAAATGCGCAATCTAAATACCGTTTATTGCAAAGAGAGAATTTTCCATCGTAGTCACGCCTCTCAGGCATCAGGAAGCGACTGAGAATGTATTTAACATAGAAATGTCGATATTTTTTTCATTAAGTATATTTATGATTCAGGACACGGCACTGTAGCTCAGTGGATAAGAGCGTTGCCCCGGTTTAGGCAGAGGTCGCAGGTTCGATTCCTGCCTGTGTCAGTTGTTTTTGGGAATCTTATATAGGTATTTAATAACATAACATAGAAATGTCGTTAAAAATATAATAAAAACCACATTTATTTGCTACAAATAGAAAAATATTTATAGTTCCTATTCCCTGCACATCTGTCATTGTTGGTGTCATACAATAAAAAAAACCGGCCAAGTGCGAGTCGTACTCGCGCACCGAGGGTTCCGTAACATTTGTGGACGTATAAAGTGAAAAAAACCGGACC
The DNA here is from genome assembly GCA_948465475.1 of Thalpophila matura. Taxonomy (NCBI): domain Eukaryota; kingdom Metazoa; phylum Arthropoda; class Insecta; order Lepidoptera; family Noctuidae; genus Thalpophila; species Thalpophila matura. The sequence continues at coordinate 5,102,489 of OX419198.1, read as the reverse complement.
GCATAACTAAGTTTGTTTGTGAATGAATTTTGATGATTTTGAAAAAACTGTACTAGTTAGGAACATCGTTTTATTTTTGGTGCAATATTTGGGTCAATTCCTATCTCTAATTATTTCAGATTTGTCGCTCCACAAACTTCGGAGATAAAGGGTGAGGGGGAGAATGGTATTTTTTCGGACAGTTTTCATCATATGTCGAAAACTGTGAGACATAAAATAAAATGAAAATATATTTTGAAATGTGCAGATCAAGCCCTTTTATATGATATGCCACTTGACCTAGTAACCCCACTTTAAAATTTCGGACCCCCACTCCGGCCCCTTTTGCAATGAAAATAAAAATATTTTTTGACTTTTTTCATTTGCAATAAAGTTGGGCAAGCATTCTTTATAACTGTTCCAAATTTCAAGTCGATAGCATTAGTAGTTGCTGAAATAAGCAGGTGTGACAGACAGACAGACAGACGAAGTTGCACCATAAGGGTTCCTTTTTTACCATTTTGGTACGGAACCCTAATAAATGTTACCTTGACCTTTTTAAAATTACATATTTACTACAACTTGATACAACACTGGGGACGGGTACAAAGGTGCCCAGTCTCCTTTCAAATCTCTAGGTCCACCGGTTTAGGCTGTGCGTTGTCTGTCTGTCAGTGACGGTAGGTACTATTTTATTGGTAAAATATACTAATATACTAGGTGTTTCACCCCCGTCACTCGGCTTCTGAGGGTCGTGGCGTGATGTTAGATAGCCTATACTATTCCGCGTGAATCTGGCTATCATTTACAAAAAGTTTTTTTCGAATCCGACTGGTAGTTCCAGAGATTAGTGCGTTCAAACAAACAAAAGAACTCTTCAGCTTTATGAATTATTATTAGTCTATAGGTAGATAAGAATAAAAGTCAGAAATGTGCTCATTCCATTTATTCGCAGCACCATTTTATCCTAAAATTATATTACATTTATTTGTGTATCTATTTACAATATAAATATTTTCTGCAAAAGTACAAATGTGATAAACAAAATAATATGTGCATTTGTTACTGTCGTTGTAAATTGGTCAAAGAATAATCAAATAGGGTTAGTTTTTAAACGTTATTCTCGCATAGAGAGACACACGAGAGCATACAGCGCCGGCGCATGAATGAGTGAATTACATATTATTTTAACAAGATTTTCTTAATCTATTGTAAAATTGGAAGCTTTGATTTTGAACATACATTATATTGTCCAGCCTTATACCTAATAAACAGTGATAGAAATAGATAGTGCAATTTTAGGTCAACGACCTCAAACGTTATATTAGTATGGACACGCGTCCGGGATTCCGAGATTGTTCCATACATTAAAAAAATCTACATGATTTAATATCTCTAATGGCGGAAAAAATATGGCGGCAAGTTTAGCTTCATTCGTGAGAATACTTATTTTAAATATGGCGGCAAGTTTAGCTTCATTCGTGAGAATACTTATTTTAAATATGACTATCTATAATTTTAATATACCTATCTAACCAGTTCGTAGCAAACAGTATGTCCATATTGTCCATATTAAGATATTGTCATAAAATTCCGCGAAATTGCACTACCTAATCCTATCACTGCTAATAAATTATGTGAGGCCATTTTTACACAGGTTTGTCTACAATTTAGAATTTTATTGGTATTACATGAAGCTAAGCGATATCTACGTAAAAATGTTGTTGTGTCTACTAATTTCTTGCCAAAGTCTGTGATTGCTGATAGCTATAACCTGAGTCTTTAAGCCACAAGTGAAAATGATACTTCTAGGTAAGCGTGCACTATAGCATAAGCATAGCATAAGCATAATCGGCCTATAATGTTCCCACTGCTGGGACACAGGCCTCCTCTGTGAGAGGGAGTGGGCCGTAGTCCACCACGCGGGCCCAGTGCGGGTTGGTGGACGTCACATGTCTTCGAATTTTTGGTCCTAGGACATGCCGGTTTCCTCACGATGTTTTTCCTTCACAGTTAAAGCAAGTGATAATTAATTTCTAATACGCACATGACTTCGAAAAGTCAGCGGTGCGGGCCTCGTGATCGAACTCGAACCATTCGCCGTGGGAGGCACATGGTTAATCCACTAGGCTATCACTGCTTATATAGCTATCACTGCTTATATCGTGCACGATATAAGCAGTGCAGTATCGTGCACTATAACCGACCGCAAAAAAATCTCCTAGCATCTAAGTCAAAGTTAAATAATTTATTTTATTATTATGGGTACTTGTATACCTCCCATGTATTATACCTAGGTACTTTTGATTGTCAAACATTTACAAAGAAAGAAATATTTAATTCCAAAATATACATAGTTTCTTATAGAAAATATTGAAAAAGAAACATAATGATTAGTCTTCTTAGGCGATTCGCACACCGCACCGCATCACGCAGCGTAGCGCGGGAGTGCGTGATCTTCCGTTGTTTGCAAGTACCTGTATTTGTATAGAAATCATGCGTAGTGCAACACATTGAAAACGCATTCACGCGCGTGGCTATTGTTCCGTCGCTACGCACCCCGCAGCGTAGCGCGGGGCGGTGTGTGATTCGCCTAAAACATTATTTTTAAATACTGTATACATTTTTTAAATACTGTATACAGAATAAAAATTGGACTAAAATAGTTACAACCTGCTCAAGTAAAGAATGGTATTGAAAATGGCGTCACCTCTTTTCACATCTCAGGGCGCCTTCAAATTAGAGACGTGAAGTGGCGCCACTGCCGCGCCACTACTAGTTTTCATACAATTTCTAGCAGCGCCACTACCGTGAAACAACAGCGCATCTAGAAATTGTATGAAAATGTTGTAGTGGCGCGGCCTCAGATCATAGAAACAAGGAGATGTGCCATCATAGCAAATTAGTACGGGAACAACTGTCGCCACTTTTCACATTAAAAATTCCGCACACCCTCAATCTAACACTGTTAATCGTCACTCAACACTAGTACTAAACTAAAACACTGTATTTATATCATCGATCGTGTTCGGTTCGTCGCCAGCGTGTACTTTTGTACTACGCCCAATGTGGGTAAATTAAAGCATCAAGCTCAATAGCGCCTTGGCACATCTCCCTTGTTTCTATGATCTGAGGGCGCGGCAGTGGCGCCGCTACACGCCTCTAATTTGAAGGCACTGTCACACTTTCGCTCCCTATACTCACACCCGCCGGGGTGCGAGCGAGAGATGAACAGAGGCAACGCCGTTTTCAATCCCATTTGCGCAGGTTGTACAAATATGTAGTCATGGCAGCTTTGAGCTGATCAGTCCCGACTGAAGGCACGAGTTCACGAGCTTGACGCGTGGATTAGGGCAGTGTTCCGCAAACTTTTTGTGTTCAAGGTACACCTAGGAAATCGGAAAATTTTGGAGGTACCCAATAAATGAAAAATCATTTTTTTACTTAATGAATTTGGAACATATTAGTGTTCAGCGCCAAAGAAATCGAATGCAAATATTGTTTGAATAACGACTGGCTGGTACGACGGCCCATCGTCGCGCCGCCGCCGACTGAATAAAAAAAAAATCAAATTAAAAACGCGCGAACTACAGCCCGCGTTTTCGTCATTTTTTACGTATTGTTAGAAATTCATTGTTTTGTTTTGAAAAATGAATTCTTCAAGTGACAGTGAAAGATATGAGGCGCCTTTTATTTTCTCATAGAGGGTGTGTAAAATATATTTTTGGCTCGGGCGACGTACTTTGAATCCCTCGCTACGTTCAGGATTCTACTGTAGAATCCCTCACTTCGCTCTGGATTCAAAAAAGCGCCCTCGCCGTAAAAATATGACTTTGCTCCCTTATGAATTATGATACAATCTACTATTGATGGCAGCGGTGGCGCAGTGGCCGAGCGATTGACTGTTGCGCGACGTGTCGCGGGTTCGATTCCAACACGGAGCAAATATTTGTTTCTGGTCTAGGTGTCTGTTTAAGTAAACGCACCCACGATACAGGAAGAAATATGTAGCAATGTTTTGAAATAAAAAAAAAACAATACCCAATCTTTTTTTGCTTCGAAACATAAGCTTTGTCAGGAAGGCGACCGGAAGTAGGAAATATCGGAAACGAAGGTTTTGTCTTAAAAAGATAGCTAAAATCAAAAGTCGGTGGACTTGGTACAAATAATATTAATTGTTAAGCTAAAATTAAAACGTTCGAAAGTGAACGCGGCTTCAATGTCAACAAAAGCGGTATGGAATTTTAATAGGTATTATTTTTAGCAAAGTTATTATGGTAACAATAAAAAAGGGGTCGTTCCCGCTCGTTAATACCCCGTCGTTAACACTATTAACGACTGGGAATGTTTTGTCCCACTCGTTAACAGTGTTGAAGAACGCTACATTTTTTTTCCCGATCGTTCACCCGATTCCCGTTCCCGATTGTTTATCAAGTTCTATCAAAATCCTCGCGAATTATTTTCTCAATAGCCGATTCACAGAATTTTAAAACAGCGAAAATAGACTTTTCTGAATTTGTCCGATATGGTATGTAAACTAAGTAAGGCGTTATACACACGGACGCAACGCGATGGGGCGCTTTAGCGTTGTAATGAAGTAGCTCAATTTGTATAGAAAACACGCGTGGTCGTATAAACGCGCTCGCGCCCCGTCGCGTCGCAGGGCAGTGTGTATGACGCCTAACTGATCTTTTCAAGCTCTTCTCGTGCCTTCGTCGTTTTTTTTAAGGCATACTATTAAATAGTGTACCTATTATATATAGAGGTATATTATACATAAATATAAATCCATTATATTTAATTTCTTATTTTTAAAACTAATATTTACTATTTCATTAAATTATGAAATGTACAAAAAAAATCTTAGGCCTCAAATATTTTGTTAGCTAATTAAAATAAAACTTGTGTATCTGTGTTATACCGACAGTGTTGCCATTTAAAAGACTATAATATAATCTCGTGTTTAAAACTCCTTGTTAGATGTTTGTGTGGCAATACTATTGAGTTGAGGAGGATCGTCTCGGCTGGCACTACTACACTTGCACCTGTAACAAAACCATAACATAACGTCGCTGCGCCTACAAAAATCGCTGTTGTATATGTTTTGATGCAATTTTAATCTTCATTTCTTAGGGATTAGCATCAAAAATCAAAAATCGAAAATCGAAAAAAAGAAATTGGTATAGGTCGCAAGCACAGATCGCGCATGTACATTTTCGGCCCAATAGACAGTTGACAATACACAATAGAGAATAGTCCAATAAACGAAGAGCATCGACTGAAGAACCAATCGCGTGCAGCCTCGGCGCCTCCCGCCTTCTTCATTCCGCCAAAGAGTTTGTGCTCAAGACTTATGCCAATTATACCTGTTCATAACATACTATTTAGGTAATTATTCGGCGGATGGGACTTTAAAATGCCGATGAGGTTATCTATATTACGTATACTACATTTTATCAAGAGCTTGGAATCCCGAATTAAACCATACATACCCAATATAGTGATGGATGGGTTCAGTCTCCCATCAGAATTGAACAAGGGGGTGTTATCCATCTTCGCGAAGGGCTTGTTAGGATCCGGGTCAGAAGGCGTCCCCTCTACCCGGGACCATTCACCCACCGACGCTTCTTGGCCCACTAAACAGATTTACAATATTTTTAAAGGTATTTTACTAAATAGACAGTCTCAATACGAAAAGGGGTCATTGTACTCTTCATTATGAACAACTTTTACTATGGGACCAACCCTGAAATCGGGAAAAAAAAATCTGCTGTTCCATACATTTATGTTCACTCAACAAAACGTATGGAACAGCTGATATTTTTTTTCGCGATTTCAGGTTTGGTCCCATAGTAAAAGTTGTTCATAATGATAATTATAATGACCCCATTTCGTATTTCCACTGTGTAATCTAACCTAACACCCTGTATAAGAAATTTTCAAAAATCGAATGACGCGAGCGGGATTTGAACCCGCGACCTCTGCCGTACCATGGCTAGTGCTCTGAACCAACTAAGCTATCGCGTTTCGCTCGCTTCACTCGAAATTTGAATACGCTTCCTATGAAAGGTAATTTTAAGGTTTTTTTAAAATGTTGGTACATATTTATTTATTTATTTATTCTTCGGAAAGCTTACAGTCTAATATCTTTAAAGGTAAGTTATGTACAATATCGCTTACAAATTGCCATTTAAAAGCTTCCACAATTTATAAATACTTAACATGCAACAAATATAGGTACTTTTCGTTCACTGTTTTATTAATAATAATGTATGTCGTCTATTTTTAAAATGTTGGTACCTATTTATATTATAAATACTTAACATGCAACAAATATAGGTTAGGTACTTTTCGTTCACTGTTTTATTATTATTATAATGTAAGTCGTCTATAAAAAGGCGAAAAATTGCTGTTATATGGCTGTAAGCTCTAAGTAAACAATTTATACAGTAAGTCCCCGTGTACTTACCAACGGAATACATGACTAGGGCATGCTCGTGCACAGTAGCGTTGTTGAGGACGATCGATTCCTTGATCCTGACGCCAGCCTTGATCGTCACTCCCGCGCCGATCGACACGTTGGGACCGATCTACGGGCAAATACGAATAGACATCGTTATATTTTTATCTACTACGCGCACGACAATCCAACAGGTAAGTACAACATTAAGTAATAGGTATAATTGTATATTAATTAGTTGCTAGGTTTAATAGTTATAGTTGAAGTTCCTATTATTTTTTACAAACTAAGTAATCTAAGTATGTTGTTTTAACTGTAAATACTACACTATCGCATTAGGTACTAACCTGTAAAGATAGATGTAAGGGAGATTTAAATAAATAAATAAATAAATAATATTAGGTCCAATTTGACACTTGTCGAAATATTCCGTGAATGGATGGGAACCAAAAAATCCTTTGTTTAAAAATAAGGAAAAATGCAGCGTTGTGAAAATTGTCTGTTAAACAACTTTTTCCCGAAACTGCCATTGCAAGTTATTAAATATACTGGGTGTAATTTCAGTCAATCGAAATACGAAAACGGGTCATTGTACACATCATTATGAACAACTTTTACTATGGGACCAACCCTAAAATCGCGAAAAAAAACCAGCTGTTCCAAACGTTTGCTGAGTTATGTGAACATAAATGTATGCACCAGCATTACCAGCCTACTAATACACAGGCGTGATATCACGTAGCTTACCACAGCAGTAGAGTCGACAATGGCAGTAGGGTGTACAAAAACATCGGGCAGTATCGTGCACGGCTTGTCTTTGGACTCGCGGTCCCGGTGCAGCTCCAAGTAGTGGCGGTTCGCGTAGATCGCGGAGCCCGCCGTCTTCACTTGCGACCACCAGTTTGTTATCTGCGAATATTGAAGACGTTCAGACATGTTTTGATAAATAATGTTGTCATTAGAAATATCTTCTTATGTGGGTTAAAAATATTTTTAAGTCATTTTTTATTAGATAAGAAATGTCCATAAAACTTTTTGGAACAGCAAAATATGATATATAAAATATGATAATTTTGAATGTACTGAATTTTACGTTTTTTACACATTAAATATAACGACGTCGCCGCCGTTGCATTTTGTATACGTGCTTTCACACACGCGCAGTGGTGAGTCATGATTCCGCGTGTATGAAAGCACGGCGGCGCTGCAGCCGCTGTCACGTAACGTGTAAACGCTCTTAGCGTAATACACATGTCGTTCGATGTTAAAATCAAACGACGGATCGCTGCGATAATCGCCTCGTGTAATAAATAAATAAATAAATAAGCCTTTTATTTCCCACATCAACATATTTTACATTCTAATGTTTGTTAGTTGTGTTAGTAAATTTGACTTCTTAATCTAGTGTTAGTAAGGTTAGCTATTTTTCTGGGATGTGGATCCGTGCGTGGGTAAAGGCCTCCTCCTTCCCCTTCCATAATTCCCTATCTTTGCCAAGGGCCATCCAGTCTTGCCCTTCTTTTGCAACAATATCATCAGCCCACCGTCTAGCTGGTCTGCCGACATTTCTTTTACCTAAAGGTCCTCTCCAACGTGTCGTTTTTATGGTCCACCTATCGTCTGTGAACCTTGAGATATGACCGGTCCATTGCCATTTTAGTTTTAGTGCTTGTGTTAGGGCATCTGCCCTAACACAAGCACTGTGCCGCCTCGTGTATGGTCACCATAATATTATATACCTGCATTGCATATAACTTGTTTGTTCCCGCGAGCTGCATCAACACATCCTGCTCAAAAGACATGTATCCAGGGTGTGGGCTGGTCTGGCCGTTACCGCTAAAACAGATAAAATAAAATAATAATATCAGCCCTGTTTATAGACTGCTGGGCACCGGCCTGCTCTCAGAATGAGAGGGGATAGGCCATAGTCCACCACTCTGGCCAAGTATGGGTTGGCAGAATTCACATACTTTCAAGAACTTTATGTAGAACTCTCAGGTATGCAGGTTTCCTCACAATGTTTTCTGTCACCGTTAAAGCAAGTGATAATTAATTTCTAATACGCACATGACTTCGAAAAGTCAGCCGTGCGTGCCTCGGAATCGAACTCGACCCATTCGCCGTGGGAGGCGCATGGTTAAATCATTAGGCTATCACTGCACTAAAACAGATAGTTATTAATTAACTTCATGGAAAATCATGCTAACCCCTTACTTACCGACGATGATTAAATTAAACACTCTCATGTGATTGTCATCTCTATTCATTGTCATACAAATGACGAGGATAGTTGTATATTTGTTGTTGTACTCACACTTGTCCGGTTTTTTCCTTTTAAGGTACGGAACCGTAAAAAGCCTTGAACTACACAAACCTGTAGAACACATCCTGTTTCCTCTGGAAGGAGTCCGCCATCGTATGGAACACCTGCAGCGAACACACGTACACCCCGCAGTTGATCAGAGTGGACACGTAGCTGTTGGGTTTCTCTACGTAGTGGGTGACGGACTTGGTGGCGCTCTCGCGCACCATGCAGCCGTAGTGGACGGACTGCTGGCGGGTCGCTTCCGTGCCCATTATTGTGACCTGCAAGAAAAAAAATATATATATGAAGTAGTAAACAAACAAGCAGCTTACCTGATTGCAATTGTTTTTAATTTTATTGACATCTACAAGACCAGATGCATGTGCAATGTCCACCGTAGAGACAAAGGTGGAATGTGTCATGAATGTCATGATACACTTCAAACTGGACTTCTTCAGTGGTATTACTTCCCTGGGCTCTTTCACAAAGAGTTCCACTACCATTGGCGGATCCAGGGGTGGGGAAAGGGGGCTGAAGCCCCCTCCAAAATCTTAAGTTCTCACAGATTACAGACTAGATTAATTAGATTTAGTATTTTGATTTTTACCTCTTAGCCCCCCCCCCCCCCCCCAAAATCATATCTGGATGAGCCCTCAGCCCCCCCAAAAATATATCCTGGATCCTCTATTGTCCACTACTACTAGTTAAATATTTGGTTTTCACCTAGAATGTGTTGAATCTGCTTGAATGTTGTCTTTTATAGACACAAAATGAATTGTCTTGTGTTATGGTAGGTAAAAGGTTAAGAAAATCTATATTAGACCTACCAAAGCATTCGACTTTTCCTCATGGAAGTGCCACAACTCCTTGAGCGGGAAGTCGGCACACACATCTCCATTCAGCAGGAAGAAAGCAGAAGGATTGCCCGCTCGGACCTGATCTCTGAAGTGGTAGAGACCACCACCCGTGCCGAGTGGAGTGAACTCTTGAAGGTATCTGCAAAATGTAACAAATAAATGTGATGTTTGCTTCAACATAATATTTTTAGATAAGAATTTGTGTCAAATAGATGGAAATGCAGTTTCCTGGGGCAGATAAATACTGCTAGACAATACTACTATATGCAGATAATTATGGGATCCTTAACATAAATATTAATTTAAATTTATTTTTATTACTTTATTTAATATTATTAATTCAATTTTGATTATTATTATATATATTAAAAATGGTAATAAAAATAAATTTAAATTAATATATATATTTTATATATTACATTTATTCATTTTTTTAAACATATATTTTACATTTTTAAATATTTCTCTAATTAAAAATAAAAATAATAATTAAAAAACATTTAAAAATATAAAATTATATTTATTATATTATTATAAAATATATATAGAGAATAATTTTTTTTTACCAATCTTTTATATTTGAAATTGGTCCCAGACTAATAAAACTAAAGTAATTAATGCGCCAATACTCAAACTCCAGTTAAATCCTTATCAAGTTCACACCCTAGGCTGTTAATTTTAAATGTGCTGTTGTTATTGGCTAACCAAAATCATATCAGGTAGGTAACACAGGTTGTATGGCCATGTGATGTATGAGGAGGTATGAGGAGAATCTTGCAAGGTATTGAGTATGAATGTGGATGGCTTTAAGATGATATGGCCAAAAAAGGGAGAGTTGAGAATTTGAGATGTATGGAAGGAACAAAAAACTGCACCAACCCTGAAATAGATTGGGATAAAGGCAGGAGGATGATGATGATCAGATGACACAGGACTTGAGTACAAATCCAATAAGCTTTACAAATCGATTTTAATTGATTTGCTGTGACCCTTTCTGATCAGCAAGTAAGTTTGACTAATAATTAGCCGGCTAAAAGGTTAACCCAACAATCCTTGTTTGCGGCCTCATGCATTTGCAAATTAAATAATAATTTACCTGATTATAACATGATATTCCTTCTGCATATCATTGACAAACTGTGCCATAGTGTTTGTGGTGTATGAGCCAATGATCAGGATCTCCTTGCAGGCCTCCAATTTAGCACAGGCTTCCACATGGTGCTGGATTAGAGGGTACCCTGCTATAGGGAACAGAGGCTTTGGTGTGTCTAAAGATAGGGGACGGAAGCGGGTCCCTGGAAACAAAAAGGTTACATACATTATCAGCCTATAATGTTTCCACTGCTGGGACTCAGGTCCAGATGTGGTCACAGCAAAAGATTTTGGAGGGGGGGTCATACCAATTAGTGCCTACATGCTATATCGTGAATTACCGTGTTTTATGCATTTTTGCACAATTTTGGAGCAGGTCATGACCCTTACGACCCCCCCTCGGACCGTCACTGCTTAGGTCTCCTCTCTGTAATAGAGAGTGGACCATAATCCCCCATGCGGACCCAATGTGGATGGCGACTCTCTGACCAACTGGTTTGTTAATTAAATGATAGATTTCAACCAGATAATATTATAGTTCTTCACTGAAGTGACGGAGTGTAGTAGTGTAGTGATTAAATAGTGATGTAGTGTATGATTTTTTTATGCAAGTTATAGTACCACTTTCGCTACAGCGAAACATACCGCTTTTCCAGACACACATTAAGACACAGTAGAAATTTAATTGTTATCACTGCATTTTATTACACATACCTAATATAAAAAATATAATAACATTTCAGTGTCTGGGAAGGTATCAATATAATAATCCTAGATCCTTATCAACTTATTATATGACGTCATATCTACGTTATAACAGTAGTTATTATTATATCAATACACTTGAAACAGAGTAAATAGCAGAATATTAAAGTGTTATTTACATAACCTTCATACTAAGAAAAAAGTACTTCTAAAGATAAATCGACACTTTACACGGCTTTAAGGCATAATAAAATGAACCTAATAAGTTTCTTTATATAATTTAATTGGTGAGAACATGTAAATAATGACAATTATTTTAATTGATTGTTAAAAAAGCCGGTGACGTCGACGAAAGCAAAATTTTCTCACCTTTTTGCGGCCCTCCTATAAGAATTACGGCTTTCAACATTGTAAATACTTTTAGCTTTTACTAATGTTAATAATACACTTTACTGCTTCCTTGTAAGTATTTTTTAATGGTTTAGTTTACAACAAATAAGTTTTTAGGTGGATACAAAAACACGTCAGTTTTATACATGTCAAGTGGAAATGTCATTGTCAAATTCAATTCAGTTGACATTCAGTGTGACCGTTTGTGGCAGATTTCTGCCAATTTGGCAGATTTGGCTGTTCAATTTTTACTTTGGCCTAATTGTATTGACGAAATACAAAAGTGGCAGAATTTGGCAGATTATTTAGGCAATGATATATAAACCATAGATACGTTACCCGCGATCTAAAATGGCAACAAAAAGTAAGGTAATTGCCCACCATTCGTTTAATCATGCAACAACCAGTTTCGTGGCTGGAAGTCATTTCTTGCAATATTTTGCGAAAAAAAAATATCGCTACTAAACAAGTGGTATACTAAGCAAAGCGTTCGTTTTCTTCCCTTTTTTTACACATATCGGTTCCCGCGCTCGACGCGGGATCGGTTAGTGGTGATCTCGCTAGAGTAATATTATTCTGTGGTGGTGATACTGATGAATTTGCGGTATTGCTGTAATCGCGTGTGTATATGTATGTCACACAAAATAGAAAAATAAAAAACTATTCACCCCCTCGGGGGTAAAACAGCTTTTCTAGGGGGGTAATAAGATTGATAATCTTCTATTCAAATAAATAAAATTTAAGTGTCTGTTTGTACTGTCATGTTGTTGTAGGTACTGTTATGAACCGGAGAGTGATATAATAGTAGTTAAAGTTTACTCCTGGGGGGTGATTCTCGCGGGTTCGATATTGATATCGAATTCGATATATATTGCAACAACTGTCAAAATCCCTACCATTTTGACATTTGTTGCGATATATATCGAATTCGATATCAATATATCACCCGCGAGAATCACCCCCCTGAGGTACATTCCCATGGGATAATTTCCGACGTCCACGCGGGCGAAGCCGCGGGCGAAAGCTAGTGTGAACATAAATGTATGGAACGCCTGATTTTTTTTTTTGCAATCTCAGGTTTGGTGCTTTATCAAAAGTTTTTCATAATGTTCAATGACCTCTTTTCGTATTTTGACTGACTAAAATTACACGCTGGATGCGCGTGAGCTCTCATAATTTATTACCTACATATCTACCTAATTACTTATTTTGTTTATTATTCAGAATTTATTTGGCATACCATAATTTCTGGCTCGAAATGTTGAGTAGTTAAACCCTATCCACCCTCAACGTAGATTATGGGCTGATATAGGGCTTGTACACAAAACTGAATCGGCGCGATGCGAATTCGCAACGCAGAAAAGTCAGAATACTGCGACGCGAATTGCTGCGATGCGATTTCGGGCGGCAAGAGGTCTGGGATTCCACGGTTTGGGTGACCATTCCTTTGACAATCTTCAACCGTACTGAATGTATTTTTTTAACTAGGTAGGTAGTGATTTGTGACATGGATAGTTAAAAGAGTGTTACAGCGCTGTATGGGCGTAGCTAGCCATGGGCTCAGGGTGGGGCAGCAGTCTAAAATAATATTTAACTAGCAAACTATACCCGCAGTTTGATCGCATTTTTTTTTGTGTCGACTGTCGAGTGTGAACTTTCTTACGGATATTAAGTACCTATTGTAGTTAGTACCTAGATAATTTATTTTATAGGTTTGGTTAGGTACCTTACAGGTCAGAGCCAGGGTGGGGCAAGCGCCCCACCCTGCTCCACCCTGGTTACGCCCATGCAGCGCTGTTATTGATAAAAAAATATAGAAACAAAAACGTAACATCGGAAGAATGCGCGATGTGAATTGATTCGCAGGTATAGATGGGCAATCCACCCGATTGAATCCCGGTGTTTTGGTAAAACACCCGATAAACACTCGATAAACAGCTGACAAACGCCCGTTATCACACTTATCACCGTTTATCGGGTGTTTATCAAAGAAAGCCGGTGTATTGCCCATATATTCGCAAGTTCTTGCGATGCGTCGGCGTCGTGCAAGCTCGTATATTTTTGCGATGTGACCACGGATGTGACGGATATTGCATCGCAGTTTTATGTACAAGCCCTTATACCTAACAATAGGTACTTGATATTATACTGAAATATCCTGTATCCATTGCAGGTATTATATTTGATAAACATGTTTCTATTGTAGGCGTAAATCATAATCCTTTGAGCTTTTAGTTAGGTTGCCATAGACAACCAGATAAGTCCTGGATATAAATACATGGCGTGGATTTCAAAACACGATGATCAGTTGCAAACATCTATGTACATTAAAGATACAAAAGTGTTTGAAATTATGCTCAGATACCTACGCTACTTGTTTTTTTTTAGGGTTCCGTAGTAAAACTAGGTAGGTATTCATTGTAAGAAATCGACTCCAGTCTGGGCACATTGACACTTTTCGTGGCCGGAGATCATTTCTAAAATACCCATCTCTTTAGATTAGATAATGAAATAAAGCTTTAGAAATAATAAAGTACCATAGGTTAAGATTTGTTCGTTCTTATTTCTTCTTTTATTATTTTTTCTCTACTTCCTTCCTTCCGTAATAATATCATGCTATGATTCTTCGTTCTTATTTCTTCTTTTGTTATTTTTTCTCTACGAATTTTTTGCCTCCCTTCCACCCGTAATTATAGTTTTACTAAATACCTAGTTGCTCACTCAATTCATTAAAAGTTTGTTTTTAAACGGGTACGTGAAATGCCCATCGAGTCGAACGCACTTAATGTAACCATGTTTCCGCTCAAACAAATATTCACATTGGACATTTCATCTATCAATTCACAACGTAAACTGAAACTGCGTAAATATTCTGTTTTATCTTGGAATACCTACTGGCTGTATGGATTAAGTATACGGGGTGAAATTTTAGTCAGTCTTGATCCGAAAAGGGGTTGTACTGTACTCATCATTATGAACAACTCTTAATAAGGGACCAACAGTGAATTGCAAAAAAATTAATCTACTGTTCCATACCTATATTTATGTTCACTTATCTCAACAAAATGTATGGAGCAGCTGATTATTTTATCACGACTTCAGGCTATCCGTAACGACTTGTTAAAGAAATTTGTGTGACAATCAGGACCGATAGTTTAACATTCTCTCCGAAATCGATCATGTCTGATCAGAGGCCCTAGACAAGTTACTTTTCTGTTAGCGTTAGCGTCAAACGCTACGGATAAAATGTATGGAAATTACATTTGTAAGTCACGTGACTTTTCCGCAGGTAATGTCATTGCCATACATTTTGTGCTTATCGTTTGGCGTGAACGATAACAGAAAAGCAACAGGGCAGATTTAAAATAAAAATTCTAGTCACGAAACAATTTCACCTATCTCCCTTTAAACCTTTCAATACCCATGTAGGTAATAATATAATTTACAAGGAATACCTGCAGTCAAATTGAATGCTGCAATACAGACAAATATTGGATCCGACTGAATTAAAATACAGTTCAATGGAAATACTGAACATCCAAGTCCTACTGACTGAAGTTACCTACTGTGAATGGTTCGTCCATTCGATATCGATTCAAACTATTTGCTAATTAGGGGGCTCATGGCTAAATGACAGCCGCGCTGATCGATCGATCTGCGAGGTTAAGCTGCGCTTGCCGCGGTCAGTCCTTGGATGGGTGACCGTTCTTTACACATCGAGACGCCTCGGAGAGCACGTTAAGCAGTCGGTCCCGGTTGTCATAGGAATATCTTTGACAATCGTTACGGTAGTCAGAAGCCCTAAAAGTCTGACAGCTGGTCTAACATTCGAATACCGGTATTACCCATTAATTGGGTTGTGCAGGTCAGATGGCAGTCGCTCCACGTAAAATATTGATATTCAGCTGAAACTAGTTAGACTGGAAGCCGACCCCAATATAATTTGGGAAAAGGCTAGGCAGATGATGACTATTTGCTAATTGGAGTCATATTGTATATCTCTATACAAACGCGTGTAAGCAGCTAAGAGTATAATTACACGATTTGCGAGCGTGTTTCTACTTAGCGAAGGCGATTTGTAAACGTGGTTACAGCGAGCTCGCAGCGAACTTGCCATGGGCAGGTCTATTGCACTGCGCGGCAAAAGATTGTTTCTAATGTTATTTGAAATGGAGTACCTATCGAGTAGCCGATCAAAAAATGTTTGGTAAAAGACTACACTAATGATAAATAACATTTACAAATGTGACAAGTTATGTGTATTGTGTTGCTACATGAAGGCTACGCCGTAGCATCGGCTACGCCGTAGGTCATAGACAGGTAATAATTTAATGATGGTGATGTTCAGATACATTTTCTTATATTTTTACAAGAGCATAGGTAATTCATTAATAATAAAGGTAAAATGGAGCAATTTAAAGGGTATGGGGTGGTGATGTAATTAGGCACATATTATGACATTTCAACTTTGGCTCTGGGGTTGATAAAGCAACTGCGATGCATGCTTTGATGCTTTGATGCAGCAGTTCATAGGTGGTGGTGATCACTTACCATCAGGTGTATTCAATATTCAGACTCTTGGTCCCGCCATCCAGACATTCACGACTCGTATGGCATAGACACCTAATAAAATCATTGACTTTCATAACTCTATCGATTGAAAAGAAATGCGCAGAATCCAGAAACAAAATCACAGCAGACCTCACTCAATGAATCGCAGGGAATCAACTTTTCAACATTTCATTATGTTGCTGCATTCGATTAAGTGTGGAAAGCGCAAGAGACAGCGAAATGAAATTATAAACTTCTTCGTTCATTCTTTGTAGAAACCAACCTCAGATTCTTTTGTCGCAAGGGATGACAGATTATGTGTTGGGAAATGCTAGAGAAATATTGGACAACTAGGATGAAACAGCGCATTTTTTCGCGATAAAAACTAGCCTGTAGCTGCCAGAGATTATGTAAAGAAAAAAAACCAGCTGTTCCATACATTTTGTTATTAGTGAAAGAATTTTCAGAATCAGATCAGAAGATGTAGGTATGTATCAGGTAATCTCCGGAACTACAGTTCCGGAGATTACCTGATACATACCTACATCTTCTTACTTCTAATCGGTTCAAATAAAATTTTGCTTTAAACCGGTTATTCGATAGAAACAAAATGAAAACAGAAAAACGTAAGTATTTAAAATATATTTTCAATGTAAAACTGACGAAACATTGTATCGCAAATTCCTCATCGACATAATGAACAAATCAAAAATCTACAACATTTTAAACTGAATAACTAACTTTTTTAACTCTATAACAATTTCGTTCGAAAATGCTAAATATTCGTCTACCTCCCCTCCCCCCAAATACCTCGCTAATACCTACAAAAAGGTGAGATTGTACGACGTCCATAATATGGGCTTTGAATTTTATGATATCATAAAATACTTGAACATTCGGCCCTCCGTTATTATATCGTGAACTTAGGATTAACGAACGAACCGGACTATGGATGCTAGAATATAATTGATCAGGAAAAAAATTTAAGTAGTAGCAAAGGACTTGAAATGGCGACTATGGTATGGAAACCGGAGTATTGGACGCCCTCCTTCCTCTTTTAGGTACTAGAAGGACAGCCTAGGGTTGCGAGTCACAGGTCACGAGTGGTCCAGAAGATATCGTTTTGGAAATCTATGAGGCACCAATGGATGTGTTGCTAATGGGATGTTGATGAAGATGATGAAAGGATTTTGAGGAAAATGATCTTCCAGGGCACCTACCATATACAACTATTGTATCGATTTCTGCCGTCAAACGGTCAAACAGCACTGATGCATTCCCTTTATAGGACATTATTTGGGTTTGCCACCGGAATCATCCGGGTTAGCTACTGGCTTTCATACAGCTGCTTATTTGTCCAACATGGCCGCCGCTATACAACCGGTATAATTATGACCCAGAAGCCAATAATGACAGACATCTCGTCGACGAATGATACTGTGAAGCCAAGTTCTCGGCTCGATCAATTTTGTGCAGCCTTGTGCGTTATGGTCAGGTTTGTTGCTTGTGTGTACTTTCCCTTCTTTGTGTGTAGGAGTATTGATGGTATCCGGTAGTCAAAATGAAGTACTTTATTTACTTTGTGGTTTAAAATAATATAATTGATAAAAGATTGGTACAGAAACTAATACAGAAACTAAGTATGTGACACTTCATCGCGCTGGTCTATCGTCGTGTGTGTCGTAGCAAAGTGTGAAGCTGTCGCCCGGTGATGCTAACCACCGGCCGTGTGCACGAAGTTCGTGACGGATCCAATTTCTGCCGCGTCTGCTTGATGTCGCGACTATATCCTCAACATGCCCCCGGCCTTGGAAGCACCAGGCTTCAAAGGGTTGTCTTGGTTTTCTTCGGAATGCAGAAGTGGGCATATCTTCGGGAATGACCGCCGTATAACGCCTGTCGCTGTCTTGATGCTTGCAACGCGTGAAATGCCATCCTTGCCTGGGAATGTTTGTATTACCCGGCCTAAGCGCCATTTGAGGGGCGGCAAGTTCTCCTCTTTTACCAAAACCAGCGTGTCAGGAACGAGAATGTCTTGATGTGTTTGCCATTTTGTTCTCTTCTGGAGTTCAGAAATATATTCTTTCGACCAGCGTTGCCAAAAGTTCTGCCTCATTTGCTCCACTCGGTCATATCGGAGAAGGCGCTGCGTAGGTGTGTTCGTGAGATCCCGGCCGGCAGATGCAGTTAGCGGTCGGCCAATCAGGATATGACCTGGGACTGAGTGGGAGCAGGTCACTAGGGTCTGTGGACATAGGTGACATGGGTCGGGAGTTGAGGACGGCCTCGATTTGTGCCAACACCGTATTCAACTCCTCGTAAATTAGTGTGCATTACCCACAATACGACATAAGTGAAATTTGCAAGACTTGACGCTCGCTTTCCACAAACCACCAAAATGAGGCGAATATGGTGATATAAAATTGAATTTAATAAAATTACCAGCAGTGAAATCTAAAAAATTGTCATTGTGTTAAAATCTAAAAACTTTGTGATGATTTAAATTTACCACGTCTAGAAATAAACCGTTTCAATGCGAGTTAGTATGTTCCCGTTGTGAGACTTGAAACCAATTCTAAATGTGTAGCTCGTTTTGAGAAACATACAAAAGGCAAATATACCTAACACTTGATTAACTTCGCCCTGTGCGGTTCAACATCATCAATGGCCCAGCATATTCGACACCACTATGTATAAATGGATATCCTGGTTCCAAACGTTTGGGGGGTAAGTTACCCATCTGTAATATATATTATAATATTTAAAGGTTTAGCTCTCATATGTGCGCATTTTATACAAGTATGAACCACTTGTTTAGCTAAATTTTGCCCTCTAAGAGGCCACCATTGTTCTCTGATTGTGGCTAGTAATAACTGGGGCCCCGCGCGTAACAAAATCTTATGTTGATGTTGGAATAAAAGTCGTGTAAACATATGCTTTGCACATATTAACAACGGATGTCTCTTATCGTATGTGAATGATGAATAAGTTAACCTACCACCTACTCTACTTACTCTACTTACAAGGACACTTTGTTAACTTATTATTTTTTTTAAATTGTCGTAGATTTCTGAAAACGATTGCTGCTGTGCGATTCACGTTAACTTTATTGTAGAATTGTGTAATTAATCCACTGAAATAACACCTACAATACGCTGTGATTTTAATTTATTACGACAATTAGTAATGAAACGCAAAATATATACTGTTACACATAGCATACGATTGTAACAAGAAAATAACTCGAATGGAAAAGAACCCGGTTTTGTTTGAGTTACCAATGTGGTTTTGATTGATTTTAGTTCTAAAAGTTCACTATAATCAAAAGCATATTGCAGCTTTGAATATCATGTGTGCTATCTAAATTAGGAACATATAAAAATCTAGGTCCTTTCCACTTCCACTTCCACCACATATCAGATGTGCTAAGAATATCTAAATGTACTCTGCGCGATAATAAATCCTTTGTTTTGTTTACCGGCGATGTGGTACCATTGTTATCACTTGTGAAATAATGTGACGGATATTCAGAAATGCAACTCATGTGACCTAATTTTAAATATTTTTTCAAATTATTTAATTATTTTTTAAAATCCGTATACATTTGCCTATAAGTGGCTGAACCTCGTAGTGATTTACGCTCAAGTGCTAGAAACTTGTTTTGTGCCATTGATAACGTGTCGTTCAAAACATCAGCTGATTCACTCAGCGGAATGCGTACAGAAAAACGACCTTTATCGGTGCGCAAAGTACTTTGTGTGAATAAAGTTTCACATGCACTTTCACTACTTGTGAGTTTTTTATGGGCTGAAGGTATTTCTTCTAGTTCCCCAAAACGTTTGAGTTCCGCGTCTAATGTTTGTGTGTGATTACACTGAACTCTATCTTTGTGTGATGCTTTTTTAAGAACCGATCCAGATAAGATCCACCCAAGTTGTGTGTTTTGCAAATAAGGACCGTTAGGTAGACGCATTAAGCCCTCATTTAGCAGTTCCCAGAACTTATCTGCGCCTATCAATAGTTGTATTTCGTTAGACAAATAAAAGTCGGGATCAGCGAGTTGGACGTTATCTGGTACCTCAATGTTATGATTAACTCCTAGCGCAGGCAACTGTGCTGTTATGTGAGGCAAAACTAAACAATTAAGTTGTGTGTTATACGAGCTTGCTTTGGACCGCAATTGAACTCTGCACGATTGCGTAGATTGCGTGACAGAATTGCCTACACCTATAACTTGCACAGAAGACTGTATCATTGTGATATTAAGATTTTTGCATAATGTTTCAGATATGAAACAATGCTGGCTTCCGTTATCGAGAAGCGCTCGAATTGTGTGATATTCGTTGTTCTCGTCCGCAATCTCAACTAAAGCAGTCGATAACAATACTTGGTTAGAAAAATAACCCGTATCAATGTTATCGCGTTGTGTGTGTGATTTGTGAGATGCGGTTTGAGAATTATTTGTCGATTTGATGTTAGTACTAGTCTCGGGCTGAGGCGCTGACTGTGTGTGTGAAGCATGCGCCGTTGCTGACGAGGTACTACCATCAACGAACTCATTGTGAATCAATGTGTTATGTTTTTTGTTACAATGCTTGCACGGCCCGAACCAACAATCATTTATAGCGTGACCAGCGCGTAAACAATTGCGACAAAGCTTCTTTTCTTCTATGATTTTTAATTTATCTTTGCCTGATAAGCTTAGAAACTCTTCGCAAGAGAATAACGGATGGTTCGAGTTGCACATATAGCATGTAAAACGTTGTGACTTTGACGAATTTTTATTTATTTTATGTGTCGTCACATGACTGTGTGATTTTAAAGTAGACGACTTTTTATTAATGCTCGAGTTGTTGTTTTGAGTATCAATTGTGTGTTTGCCTTGAGATGGCTTAACCGTTTCTAGAAAATCTGCTCGGTCTTTAAGAAATGTAGTTAAATCAGACAACGAAAACTTTTTATCAGACGAAGCATTCGTGACGGTACTTTTGTGAAGTTCCCACTCGCGTTCGGTTGACGAATCTAACTTTGATACCACTATGTGAATGACTAATGTGTCCCATGTATCGGTAGGTTCGTTTAACGTTTTTAGCGCACGAATGTTTCTCATAATGGTGTCAATCAATTTGCGAATTTGTGTTGCCGATTCTTTATTCAAACTCTGAGCAGAAAAAATAGCCTTAACGTGATTATGAACTAATAAACGGTTATTGTTGTATCTGTTCTGTAACAAATCCCAAGCAATGATATAATTCTCTGAAGAAAATTCGAGTGCCTTAATCACTTGTAGAGCGTTGCCTGTTAGAACTGACCGCAAGTAATGGAACTTTTGGACATTATCGAGATTATTATTGGTGTGAATGATAGACAAATAGGTATCGCGAAATTCAAGCCATTGATCATAGGAACCGTCGAAATTAGGTAAAGATATCGTAGGTAATTTTACCCCGATTAATTTGCCATTTTGTGTGCTTTGTGATACCGGCGATTCTTTGAGGATACATTTGCATTTACCTACAATGCTGTAATATTGATTCTCAAAGTTTTCTCTTTCCTGCAGTTCTTTATCAACCTGACTTTCGGAAACTAGCAAATCTAATTCATCTTGAACACTAGAAAATTGATCAAATAGTAACTTTGCTCTCTGAAAGCGTTCATGTAATTCCGCTTTCTGAGTTTCGCTTATGTGTGAATCGTCTACAGATTGAACATATTTCATAAACAAAGTGAATTTACCTTTAATAGAACTACGTTTTTTAACTAAATCCCGAATAATATCATCGTTACTTTCTGTATCTACAAGCGATTGCCTCTTTCTCGTCATTTTGGTGTTTGTGAAAATAAAGAATCAAGTACTCACAGTCTCAGCCTCAGGATATGCGCGTAGTGTAGGCAGTTGCACACGTTAACTCTGGAATTTACACAAAAATACGATGTTAGCACAAACTGAGCACTGGATTTGGGAAGGAAATTGGAGGTGAATGACCTGACCGTATGCTGCCGATGGTGCTGCTTCCGTAGATGCTGCTCGAAGGACCATAACATGTGAAGCCAAGTTCTCGGCTCGATCAATTTTGTGCAGCCTTGTGCGTTATGGTCAGGTTTGTTGCTTGTGTGTACTTTCCCTTCTTTGTGTGTAGGAGTATTGATGGTATCCGGTAGTCAAAATGAAGTACTTTATTTACTTTGTGGTTTAAAATAATATAATTGATAAAAGATTGGTACAGAAACTAATACAGAAACTAAGTATGTGACACTTCATCGCGCTGGTCTATCGTCGTGTGTGTCGTAGCAAAGTGTGAAGCTGTCGCCCGGTGATGCTAACCACCGGCCGTGTGCACGAAGTTCGTGACGGATCCAATTTCTGCCGCGTCTGCTTGATGTCGCGACTATATCCTCAACAGATACCACTACCACAGTCTAACTATTATAAACTCCTTACAATTTTTCAACGCGAGGGTTTTCGTAGGTCAATCGCATGTGGAAAGGGGGTTCCTAACTGCCACACGTGCAGTCATTCCAATCCAGGATCTTTCACTTTCGATATGTCAATTTTGACATTTCTCAAGTCCTGTCATTTTGGGCGATGAACCACTGTAAAGTCTAGTCACTGTGCCACTATATACCTAGTTCAATTTCTGTTTCGATTACGGTACCTAGTGCTTTAAACTGATCCGGGCTTCACTTCACTGCCTGAGCCACAAAATCGCTCGAGCGCCTGCGGTTTAAGACTCGAGCCAAGTTCGATGAGTTTGGCAATTCGCTAACTTGATTGGCATCAAGCTAACAAATTAATAGTATTGGTGTTGTACGTGTGTATACGATGGCAACCATAGTTACCTTATTACCAAAAAAGATACAGTACCATATCCATGCATACCTACCTATTACTTTAATTCATTAGCAGAGCTCTTGCACGCTTAGCATGGCCAATTCTATCTCTATTCTACCAAAGAATAGACAACGTTCTTTCTATTCAAATCGTTATCTCTCCGACCGAGCACGCGGCAACCCGTGCTTGGTTTATTATTTTGTCTACTGAAGAATAGAAACATTTCTTTTCACTGTATGCGTAAAACCGTTTCTACAATATGTCACTTTGTCTATTCTTCTGTAGACAAAACTCGTTTCTATCGTGGTCATGCTAGGCCGGCTGAGGATGCGCTTTGTTGACAGCGGAGGACCTGCTTGTCAAATCCTCACTTTCAAGGGTCAACAACGCTTGAGTGATACTCGATGCAAGCGCTTACCATTGGGCGATTCGCACACTGTCCCGCATCACGCAGCGGGGTGCGTGGCGACGGAACAAAAATCCCGCGCGTGAAAGCGTTTTCAGAGTGTTGCACCATGCATGATTTCTATACAAATACAGGTACCTACTTGCAAACAACGGAACATCACGCACGCCCGCGCTACGCTGCGTGATGCGGGGCAGTGTGCGAATCGACTTAGGCGGGCCGTACGCTTGCCAACATCGTAATTAAAAAAAAACATTTTAGGGGAATATTTAGTAGATTATTTTTTTCCAGTCTCTGCCAACCCTGGGTCTTTAACAAAGTAGTGGAACTTGTTTGTTATTGAACCGCAGAAAAGTAAAAAGGGGTGGGGGTAACGAAGGACCATGAAAATTTATGGACACCTAAACTTGCAATAAATTCGGAAAACTTCGTCAATGAGTCTGTTTTCTTTTCACGCAGTTATTTCTCTCTTTGTATGTACCTACTTTATCTGCTTTTGTAAGGGATGTGAGGAAAGTTTATTTGGAACTGTATTTGCAAAAAATGGCCCACACATGTTGTTAGAAAAATATCGTTATTTCCTGAAGTTTTACGGATTCGGCAGTCGGTGCCGAATCGAACCAAATCAAAGGCATAGATAAGGGCATTGACTTCCGAAACTTTTTTTACACATACCATTATTGTGATCTTTCTGAAGGCGGTTTCAACTTATTTGTATTTTTTTTGTGACATAAACACACGCAATTACAGCAATAGCGTGAATTTATTAGATACACTATATACCACTTTTTGTTCTGTGAATTAATACATCGTCAACATAGGCGAAGTGAATTAAATACCATATTTAATAAGGAAGCTAGTTATAAAACTACTCAACCAAAGTTAATAAAAAATTTAAGCGACCAAATGGGAAAAAAGAATCATTAAATCGGTTCAAAATTGGCAAAGATATCGTGTACTTAACAAACGTACAAAAAAATAAACAGTCGAATTAAAAACCTCCTCCTTTTTGAAATCGTTTAAAAAGCATTAAAAAGTGAACATATTCAACAGGAAACGATAAAAAAACAGCTTGTGAACATAAACAAACAAAACGCACCCTTGACATTTGCAGGACCATCCAATGAAGACCCATAATAATTTATGAGGGTGCCCATTAAAGAGCAATTTAGTGGGACGTGCGGCGCAGGGAGGGTCGACTTAAAGTGGACGGTAAGTGGCACTGCTGTTTACTAATTTGATTGTGGCTTGGACGCTGCGGAATCATGTTTGCCTGGTACATTTACTTAATAAGTCAAACTCGGAACTAATATTATTAAGTGCTATCTTAAGCTAAATAACAGACCCGCTGGTCGATTGCTCGGCTGTCTCATTTCAAAGCCTAGTATGGGACATTTTTTTTGGGACATCATTTTATTGCATAATCTTGCTAACCTAGTAAAGGTAAGTAGACAAGATTATGCAATAAAACCATGTCCCGAAAAAATGTTCCTTACTAGGTTTTGAAATGGGACAGCCGTGATAAAATTTGACGAGTTGACTGGTGTCAACTCGTTGTCAACAGTTTCAGAATTTCATAATTTCCACGGACCCCTGGCGAATAAAATTTTAGGAAAATAAAACAAAGCTTAATATTAAGTCACTTCTATTGGCTTACCAATAAATTATGCAATAACTCATGCATCGTTTCTTTGACTTACGGTCGGTTGCAGAAAGATAATTAAATTTTAAAGGAGGCATTAACCATACAATTTCTATCGTTAAAGTCTCCTTTAAAACTTAATGACCTTTTCTGCAACTCAGCGTTACTCGCTCATACTAAAAAAACTAACCGATTCAAGTGATTTTTGCGATGCATGAGTTATTGCATAATTTTCCTAATAAATAGGTATGTTAAGTGTGAACACATATTACGGATTCCTAAGGGGTCCGTGGACCCCATTTTAAAAACCCTGCTATATTGTAAGGCGAGGCGGTACTGATCTGGTGCTGAGGCGTTAAATTGACGACGGCCTTTATACTACCATCCATCTTTTAACCCCATCTATATAAATAAACTTTAAAACTAATTCCGAAGCCAATGACTTTCAAGTTTCAATCCTCTTCAAGGATTAATATCGGTACAAACCTCAGATCATAGAAACAAGAAGATATATTATGCCATCATAGCAAATCAGTACGGGAACAACTGTCGCCACTTTTAGTACATTTTTCGACACAATTACAAGCGCTCCTTGTGAATAAAAAGATCTACCACACATTAAAAATTCCGCATACCCTCAATCTAACACTGTTAATCGTCACTTAACACTAGTACTAAACTAAAACACTGTATTTATAACATCGATCGTGTTCGGTTCGTCGCCAGCGTGTACTTTTGTACTACGCCCAATGTGGGCAAATTAAAGCATCAAGCTCAATTAATAGCGCCTTGGCACATCTCCCTTGTTTCTATGATCTGAGGTTCAAACTAATATTGAATGGTACCACTAAGTGACCAAACTGTAGCAAGTAAATAAAGCGGTGACTTTAACTTAACGTTAACTTGGGTTTAACTTGGATCGTAAATGGATGTCCCGTGTTATGTATAATGCGCTTGTATTGTAGCTTGGCGTGAACTGTCAAAGATATTAATGATGTGTCATTGTTAGGCTGGCCACAAAGTCGGCTACTGTTACATGTGACTAATAGTTGCTAGGCCGGTAGGCTGCGGTCAGGCGCGGTCGCAGCCGACGATTTTTGGGGGAGGGGGGGGGGGGTCATACCGCACCGATGACTTTATATAGGTACTGTTTAATGTCGACGTGCTATACCGTGAATTACCATATTTGGCGCATTTTTGTACGATTTTGGGGGGGGTTATGACCCCCACGACCCCCCCTTTGGATCCGCGCCTAGCTGTGGTCATTATAGCAGCTTGAATACAGTTTTGTATCTCTTTTGTTGTTATCCTTTTTGATATCGATACTGCTCCTCTTGTATTTTTTTTTGGGATATCAATATTTTGAATGCCGTAATTGCTAAAATTATTGGCAGCACTCAATAACATTCGGTAGGTATTATGGTGTTAAAAAAAATACTTTTAGAATTTCATGTGGTTACTCGGTATAGAAAAACACAACCATTTTAAGTTAAAAAACAAATTGCGATAGAATATTGTTTTTTTATTTTGGTAATTACGTACCTATTTGAATATTCCTAAGCCTAAAGGCCTAAGTATAATGTACAGTGAGCATATTGAATAATTTGCGCGAAATGAAAATGATTTTTCTTTTCATGATTATTTCTAAATGTAATTTTAAACAACAGTTAAATTATAATTAGTTAAATTATAAAAAAAAATGAGATTTAATTTAGTCATTTAATTGACTTACGCATACGTAAATAAAACGTACTAGACTTGTAACGATGATTAAAATGTAGGCTTTTCATTAAAGTAACTAATTATTTTGTTAATTTTTTTATTACTTGTCAGCGAAATGTTTAATAATATTTCTATTATCATGATACAATGTAATATAAAATAGCAATATTATATTTCTTACCTTTACAATAAATATACATTTAAATGCGAAAAACGACGCTGTAACATAATATATATCAAAGCCGAAGCGTCTGTTCTAACGTCTAGACTAGACGGAGGTGTATTTGTCTAGACTAGGGCTGCCATACGTCCCGGTACACCGGGACGTGTCCCGGTTTGAAGCGTTGTGTCCCGGTGTCCCGGTCAGTAAGCCAGTTGTCCCGGTTTGGTAGTTAGACATGCATATACGCCAATCTCTTTTTGCAATCCCATCCTACATTATAGCAGTGGACTAAAAACTAAATAGGTGAAGAGGGTATATAATTAAAAAAGTCAGAACTTCAAAAACATATGAATTGGTAAAGAAAAGTTGCACGGAGAACGTAGAATAAGCCTGAGAAAAAAAATATAGACTGTCGTTTTTTCGATAGACCATTGTCGAATTTTCGCATTTTATTAAGTTTTAATAAATATCTACTAAAATAAAACTTCCTAATCTGGGTCTAAAAGAGTCTGATTCCACATGTTTTTTCGATTCCAAATGTCCCGGTCGGCATCTCAGCATTTATGGCAGCCCTAGTCTAGACTGAAATAGTCAAAGGAGGACCGATCCGGTCCATTGAGCCACGTTTTGATTTCGGTACGCAGCTATTTTTGGTACCACCCCTGAGATTTTATGACTGATTTGGGGAGGGATTTTGATATTTTGTTTGTATTTGTTTTGATGTTGTATCATGTAAAATTGTTGTGGGGTAAAATCTGTGAAGTATCAATGTGATATTGATATGAAGTTTTTTTGTGGATATCGTCGTAGATAGGATACACAAAACATATGGCATTACAAACATGTGGCAATTGATTTTTATTTAGGTAGGTACTTATATAGATAGATTTATCAGTGTATGGTATAATCATAATTTAATGTTTTAAATCTTCAATGCACCTATTATTTTGTCTCTAGGTACATCACCCAAGGTTGACTGGTAGAGAATGCCTCTGGCATTAAGTCCGCCGATGTATGTACACTCGACAACATTGACGGCCACTTTTCACCCTTATGTTCTTAGTAATAAGGGTGAAAAGTGGTCGACCGTCAATGTTATCGAGTGTACATGTTGTATAAATAAATTGTTGAGTACCTACCTATTTGTAATTAATTTAGCGGCTATGTTTGTAGGCGGCCTAACATGACTCGGACAAAGCATGATACGAATAGTGACTATAATGTATAGTATAATAATCTATAAATAGTATAAAACAAAGTCGCTTTTCGTTTGTGTCTGTCTGCTACACAATGGATTTTATTGCAGTTTTCGCCACCATTGAGATAATTTATTCCGGAAGGTTCATGTGTTTTGGAAAAGGAGAGAGAGAAATCAAAGAACTTACTTAGCCTACCGACTTTGGACTAATGAGACACAATTATATATTTATTGTTACATACCTATCGCTAGAAGGTCGGCTGACAGTCAGGATATACCTACTTGTGGGTAGGTATACCTCAGATCATAGAAACAAGGAGATATGCCATCATAGCAAATTAGTACCGGAACAACTGATGCCATTTTTAGTACATTTTTCGCACAATTACGCGCATAATTAAGCGCTCCTTGTGAATAAAAAAATCTCCCACGCATTAAACATTCCGCACACCCTCAATCTAACACTTTTATTCGTCACTCAACACTAGCACTAAACTAAAACACTGTATTTATACCATCGATCGTGTTCGGTTCGTCGCCAGCGCGTACGTTTTTAATATGAGCAATTTGCTCAAAATCAGGCATCAAGCTCGATAGCGCCTTGGCACATCTCCCTTGTTTCTATGATCTGAGAGGTATACCTATAGCTTAGATTTACATCAACCACTTTCAAGATAACCATGCCAATTCAAAGACAAACTGGTCCTTAGAAACAAAATAAAATCAAATCTATTTCGAACTAGAAAAAAAAAAAAAACAAAGTAGTTACTCAGTTCAGATTTACCGCAACAGCTTTCAAACAAACCAGTGGCGTGGAACTACGATTAGATTTACGACTAAACCGCTTGAGAACAGCACTATTGTCGTAATTTATACCCTTTTGATGCCTTAAGGGACTGTCTATTGTGAGCTTATCAGACAGTCGAAGTAACATCGTGCGAAATTAAGTTTTGAAACATTTTAATGTTCCTAACAAAACAATTAGCTGTTATTTTTCGTGTTATATTTTACTAAATAACTTTAGGGACTGGTTTTTCAATTAACAGATTGCTTTTAACAACTTTTGTTTTGACGTTTTATCAGAGATTAAATAAAAACCATCACTCAAAACGTCAGAATTTTAATTTAATAAAATATATGAAGACAATATAATGTGATTATTCTAGTAACGCTGCAGAGGTTAATGAAGCCTGCTCTTCAAATACAAGGATGTAAATAAATAAAATAAAATAAAAACAATTTATTTCAGGCATAGTGCCCATAGTGGTATGAGTAAACAATAATGATGAAATAAAATTAAAATCAAAATGAAAATCAAATTACTTACAATTAAAATCAAAATCGAAATCAAAATCAAAATCAAAATCAAAATCAAAATCAAAATCAAAATCAAAATCAAAATCAAAATCAAAATCAAAATCAAAATCAAAATCAAAATCAAAATCAAAATCAAAATCAAAATCAAAATCAAAATCAAAATCAAAATCAAAATCAAAATCAAAATCAAAATCAAAATCAAAATCAAAATCAAAATCAAAATCAAAATTATAATCAAAATTAGGATCGGAATTAGAATCAAATGTAGGATCGAGGTCTTTCAAATTAATCGAGGCCTTATAAATTACATTTCACAGGATAATAATGTCTTAGGTTTTCGCGATTACGATACATTATAAAAAAACGGGTATATAAGGAAAAATCTGTAATATACGCGATTTAATCCGTTTAAACTTGATTTATTATAATTTCACAGGGTGTAAGCCCTGTAATAATCAAAGACATAAATGATCGGATACCTACATACTTATCTCCTAAGTCTACTGTACCTCCATAGATGTTTGTGAGTAAGCAGTTAAATAAGGAACACCCATGAAAATCTATAAAAATGCTATAAGTATTATTAAAACATAGATATTAATAACAATCTTGATACCTTATTCCCCTTAATATTTTGGTGCGTTTCTAAGAACTAAGTATACATATAGGACCACATATAGTTTAGCACTTAATGTGACATCATTATGTCCGAAACAAATAAACGAATATTAATGTTGTATGTTATTCTTCAGTTTAAATTGAGAATGATACCAAATACCTATATAATAATTATAATATTTTCATGGCTTTATTTTGCGCAAATTAAAGATCACGGATTTTACGTCATAAAGATAGCCTAGGGCCCGTATTACAGAACGATGCTCGAGCACCGATCTCTGCTTGAGCATAGATTTCAACCGATCAAATGGCTTTAAATCTATGCTCAAGCAGAGATCTGTGCTCGAGCATCGTTCTGTAATACGGGCCTAAGAGTCTGATATCACTATTTTAACATTAGTAATGTTTTTCGAGTGTATGCGTGTAGGGGTGGGTGTATGTAGGTATGTACATTATGTTAAATACACAGGTATTTCCCTCAAAGCGCACGAGCCAAATCATTATGGTCTTGCTCCTCAGTTAGAAAGTCAAAGGCGCTTCAAGAGTCGAGTTGGTCGAGTATTACAAAGAGAATTGTTTAATGCCGTATGAGCACTAAGGAAATTGCTGGCAATTACATTAGAGGTAGTAATCCAGTGTACAGTCACCAGTCACCAACTAAGATTTATATCAATTGCATTAAAGAGTGACTTTCACATAAGAATTTCCTTCGACGCTATTAAAGATGTGACCGATATATTCGTATTCGTTAAGATATTAGTAATATTAAGCGTATTCACATATCAGTAATCCGACGGATTCTGATATGCTAATATTCTGTATCCACTGATCGTTCAATATCGGTTGGATAATATCACTCGGCTACTCGGCTCGTCTGCTGATATAGCTGATATTCGTGAATATTCGTGACGGATATCTGTGTCGTTCGTATCGTAAAGATGATGCGAGCGAGCGAGCCAAATGAATGACCGAATGGATTAACCAATAAGAGCGTCTGGCGTTCGATCTCTAATAAACAGAACTTAGGGACTATTTTCCATTGGATATTTTATATCATGGCGACCCGGGATTTTACATACAAATACAACAACTCTTTATAAGATTTCTTGACTGGACTCTTTAGTAGAGTTTCTAATAGTGTATTTATTTACATTTACAACTGTAATTGTGTTATTATTTGTACTTATTTTATAGTAAAATTATTGGAGATATATTAGTTTTATTACCTACCACGGTTTTTCCCCCCAGTATTATTATTAAGATCATAACAACATTTACTGAAATAAGTTATTAAAACGTTAGTCGTAAATCATTCTTTAAATGAGTACCTAGTAATTATGCTATTATTAAAATTATTTATCAAAGCATATAAACCTAGCATACATCCTTTAAAAACTAATAAGATCGCTTGGTAAAATAAACATATTACAAGAATAGAATAATAGTGATACGTACGATACGATATCAGTAATATTCATATATTAGTTAAAATATTATAATATCACTTGACGAATATATTCATATTAACTAATACTGACAAATATCGGTATTAACCCATCTTTAGACGCTATGTTGGCTTCCCTGAATGTCAATATGTTACAACGTTTAGTCATCGGTAGCTCGATTCACGTAATCAAAACCGCAACGATATCGTAGCGACTCAGTCGTTGAATACCTTTTCGTATTCACATCCGTCGATCGAACTTGAACGGCACCGATTTTAAAGTCGTTCGATCGAAGTGTCGTTGACGCGTATTCAGATAATTATGATAATCGTCTTTTTACATTTTACGTTTATTGATATAATTTTAAATTAAATTTATTTGACCATAATGACGTAAATCACAGAATTTTGATTAAAAAATGTGTTTCATTAACTTGGTAGGATACAAAAAAATGTAACTGGCATTATGTCGTTCAGAAATCGTTTAGTTTCGATTCTATTGAGTTGAAGTCCTATTGAACTACGTTCAAGAAATACGTGAATACTGGGGTGGGTGTATGGGTAGGACAATGGGTAGGACTTCGATCGAACGACTTTCAAACTTCAGCGATATTTGGATTTTTGTAATTACGTGAATCGGGCTACAGGTCGGATGTATACCTACATCCGCCCAAATCGCTTTTTGGCACACAGCTTATAAGGATCCGTGTCTCTTTGGAACCCACTAACTTTCGTTTTCCTATCTCTATCAACTAAGAAATAAGAAATAAGTGCTTAAAGTCTACATATTTTTTATTGTTTTTTACTTTATTTTCTTTGATTGATTGATATTGGTGTGTGTTAGGTTACATCATTATTTTACTTTTAAGTACCTATTTATAGTTTATTTATTTTTTTTTGTTTTAAAAGCTCAGTTAATAATAATTTTCGTAAATGTATATATTAAAAAAAAATGATTGTGTAACTGAAAGACAGAATCGTATTGCGGAGTTTGTTGCGCCGTTTCTTCTTCGCAGCTAGGAAGCGGTGAGGGGTGGGCGTTTTTGGGGGCTGTCTAATGTATATTGACGTTCAAAAAGTGCTAATTAGCTATAGCCCACTTTGAATAAATGACTTTTGAATTTGAATTTGAGTCGGATCTGATGACTTCCCATACAAAAAATAATTTTATTTTTGCTCTCCTAAAACCTTTAGTTTTGTAGATACGACCTTTGATTTGATTTGATTTGCATCTAATGTCGAGGTTTATTAGCGGTGTTTGAAGTTCTTTTTTTGGTACCAATTATTCTCGTTAACCACTTTTCAGTGTCCTACTTGCGAAGTGTGGAACCCTTCGGGGAATTCAGGCGTGATGTTATGTTTCGGTAATGATTTATCAAACGAGTATGTTACGAAATTAATTTGTTGGTAACATAAACAGTTCCAGCCTTTGCTAGTTAATGCCGTTATCAAATACGCCTATCACACAATATCTTTAAAGGAATTCGATGACGGGCCCAAATAATTGAATTTACAAGGAACCAGCGCTGTTTAGCATTTTAATTGATATATTTTGTTAATCGAGAGTGTGCTTCGAGGCAAACTAATTTGGTATTTTAATTAAGTTGTTGCTCTTTGAAGGAAAGACTGAAGCGAGTCGGATGACGCTACATTTTTTTAAATGTTTGCTTTATATACCTTTATGATTTTTAGTAATTGGAAGAGATTTTACAGCTTTAAGGCGTATTTAATACGTGATTTTAGTGACTTTTAAATCTTTAATTTAGGTACGCCTTCAAATAATGCAAGTAAGGTTATGCATTTTTTATGTTGAACTGGTACGTAGTACCACAGATAATATAATACTATACGTACAGATGCCTCATCTCATACAAAGAAATGTGACCGATTTAGCGCGGGCTATCTTCGGGCTATACATTTTTCCGTGCTTAAAGGATTTTTCAACATTTGAACAAATATTTTTCATGATGTATTTTTTCATGTTCTCAATTTTACACAAACTTCAATAACAAATCGATACATATAACGCCATCTATTATGAGTTATTTCAACAAATGTTCCTTTGTTCCTGATGAGACCCCGTGGTAGTACGTAGGTATCTACCTACGTACCTACACATCAATTTCTATCTGTGATTATATTAATTTTAAAGGGTCGGCAATGCGCATGTGATACTCGGTGTTACAAGCGTTCCCCATTAGGCGGACCGTACGCTTTTTGTCATCATCGTCATATTTAAAAAAAAAAAAAACAAAATAGAACCATGGCTAAATCACATTGGTCTATTAATCAGCTAAATACCAAACATCCATTACAATATTACAAAGTCCCACATTGAAAAGCTTAAGTTAACTCAAAATGTATGTAAAATCTATTGACATAAGGCGATTCGCACACCGCACCGCATCACGCAGCGTAGCGCGGGAGTGCGTGATCTTCCGTTGTTTGCAAGTACCTGTATTTGTATAGAAATCACGCGTAGTGCAACACACTGAAAACGCATTCACGCGCGGGGCTTTTGTTCCGTCGCCACGCACCCCGCAGCGTAGCGCGGGGCGGTGTGTCATTCGCCTAATACCTAAATAGCCGTCATATGTGATTTAGCGGCTAGTATACATGCGTGACCTTTTGGGCTATTGACTCAGGCCGAAAGAGGATTTAAGGTAGGGTTGCCAGACGGCCGGGAAGTCCCGGAAAGTCCCGGAATTTTGCGTCCGTGTCCAGTAATTACACTTTAAACTAGCTTTTAAAAAAAAATAATTAGGTAAGCATTTAAGTCGAGTCACTTAATTTTTGTTTCAAGTTTGGACATTAATTTGGGTATGGTAAGTAAGTATGAATCCATCCTAATATAACAAATGCGAAAGTAACTCTGTCTCTCTGTTTGTTACCTCATCACGACTTAACCACTGAACCGATCGAAATTATATAGAAAATAAATAAATAAATATTTGACAAAGAGGTAGGCTACTTTTCATCCTGAATATTAAACATAAAACACACGCAGACGAATTTTCGGGCAATAGCTAGTGATAAATAACATAGAAAATACACTTTTTGGCATTAATTTGCATTTTCCTTATCCCTTAAAAAATACGACTAAAATACTTAGAATAATGTACCTACCTAATTATTTTCTATCATGCGTCGCATAATTGGAGACTGAATTTGGACTCCAACTCTGTTCGAAACCCTAGAAATGTCCGCGAAATAATAAGCCTGTATCTGGCAACCCTGATTTAGGGTGATCCATCTCCGCTGGAATACAGAATGTATTCGAGTAGTTCGCGGAATAGGAAATGGAGAGTGTATCCAATTCATAACTACATGTTGAAATATTACGTAAATATTACACATCAAGCATTATAAAGATACAATGGGCTACCTTCGACTTTTAGAGCATCATCTCTGTCACACGAAGCATTAGGGCTCTTTCAACTTAGACGATTGGTGAGAGAGAGCCGTCCGGTTGTCGTGCGACGCTCGCACGGCTGCCGCACGACAACCGCCGACAAAAAACTTACGTTTGTTGTCGGCGAAGATCTTTGGTGAAGAAGCAAGGTCTTACAGCACAAGTAAAGGAAAAATAAACGTACATTTGTACGGAACTCTCGGGGCGCGAGTCCTAATCGAACTTGTCTATTTTTTTTATATCGGCACGATTTATGGAAAAATAAGTAGATCATGTCGTAGTATGAAATTAGCCAGTAAAGAACGTTGCCCAATCTATCATCATAAAATAGATTAAAAATTAAACAAAAAAATATGAATGACGGCAAAACTGAAAACCAACAATATAATCACATTAGCAGTGATTACATAGTACTAATAGATTGTGTTATTATAAGAATAGCAAGTAAATGTTGGTAATGTATTTATTCTGTGGCCGACCGTTCATTGTCCACGAGGGAGAGAGCCGGGACTCACGGATGAACAAATATTTCGGCCACTTTTTATTCAGTATTCAAGTACCCTAATTAGTTAGTGAATTGCTGCCTTTTCGGTACCTAATTAATGAGCTGTCTTATATAATCTTGACTAAGTATAATATTGTTTAATTTAATATATATTTAAACTTTAAATTTAGACGATTGGTGTTGGACTGCTGCAGTGCGGTAGTCGTGCGGCAGCAGTGCGGGTGTCGCACTGCGCACCGCCGATTGTTTTTTTCCATACAGTTGACACCTCGAGAGTGCCGGCCGAGAGTCCGACTGTCGTACGGCAGCCGTGCGGGCATCGTACGACAACCGGACGGCTTTCTTGGCGTGTCAAGTGCAATAAATATCCTGAGCGTTTTACCAACTCTTATCAAAAGAACAGACGTCTATCCGAGAGTAAATAAATTGCTATGCCAACAAAATGAAGGAGCAATTAGAATAAACAAGAGAATTTTAATTTAATAGCAAAAGACAGAGTTTAAGGTTTAAAGGACGTATTGAGAAGGGTAAGCAGTAGGTATTCGATACTAGTTCGAATAACTAACTACAGCCGTGCGACACTCGCACGGTTGCCGCACGACTAGCGCACGTCTAAATTGAAAGAGATAGTTGGCATACTTTTCCACCCGTATGTCCCAACACAACGTTTTGACTTCACCTTTTTATAAACGTTAGAATCACCCATAGCACTTTATTTCTTATTAATAATTCAGATAAAACGTTTTCAATTGAGGCCATAACATCACAACATAATTCAATTTAATCTTACCGAGTGATTTTTTATCACCATCCAAAAAATATTAAGATCTTTGGTGAAAATAAAAAAATACGTGTTTTAGTATCACTATTGAGATATATTATGGCATCACAAAGTTGTCTAAAAAGTACGCGCACGCACCTTTCTCTTATTCAGAGCATGCCCGATAAGCGTAGTAACCACTAACCATGCAGAATTTGAGAAAAATATTTTCATAAAAGTTTTACCTGCCTATTTTTTTTAATAATGCCTTTGAATGCCTTAAATAAAAATGGATGGTGATTAAAAAGTCATCTTGTATAATTGCAAAAATAACTCTGTAGGTACCTATGTTACGATTTTATCGTTATACCGCTGAACCGATTTTGATGAAATTTGTTATGAAGATAGCTTGAACTAAGGGAAAGGATTTGTGATACTTTTTATCCGGATTTAGAAAGCTATTTTCCTAAGGTGCCGGAGGTGCGAGTGAAAACGCGGCAACAGCTGGTTTCTTAATGAAATGTGTTTTTCGTGTTTGAAGGCTCGAAATGTTTGCTGCTTTTCGCATTAATAAATTTACGACTCATATGACAGACATGTTCATGTAAAGGTGTGTCTTTACTAACAACGTAGCCAAGACGTCATGACATAATAGTACAATAATAATAAGTAAATGAAGAGCTATTGAGCTCTTTGTGAAAAAAAATTAGATTAGAAAGAGACTTCCTCATATTTTTAGCACACTTTTACTAGCTTGACCTGTATGTATGTATATGTTTAAATCAATTTTCACCCACTTCTAGAAGTCGTATCCATTTGAAATTATGCAAATGTATGTAATTTCGATGACAATACAATATTATGGTGGTAACGAGCTGATCGTGTGATGGATTTGGTGATGTTCCACGGAAATTTTCATCTCAGTAAATAACAGTCAGTGAGTTTTTAGTTTTTTTTGTTATGTTTGGTCCAATATGCACTGCACATTTATACAGTCAGCGACAGAAGTCCATTAACACTCCGGTTTATTAAATTATAACGTAACACAATAATAATAATAATTGAAAAAAAATCGGAACAGATGTAATATTGAAATTACAAAAACTCTTGCAAAATCTCTTTTACATGAATACTTAAGAGCAGTATATCGAATAGTTTTGTTCCAAGTACTATTTATAAGTACCTATAATTATGTAAAAGTGTTGACCAACGTGTGTCATTGGTCTTTAGTAAAGTATGCAATAGTAAAAAGACACACAGATATCTTTAGATTTGAACGCACCTTTACATTTTCTAACAATATGAGTTACACCCGTCAAAATGTCGTCGATTTATTGTAAAAAAATAGAAAGCTTATAAAGAATTTTCTTGGAGTTAACATGTCAAAAGATAATGAAAATCGTGTGTACCATTGAATTGTTAGGGATTTTATACACTGATTTCGTCACGTTTTTTTTTGCTCAAATTAAAAAAGCTCCTGCCGTTGAATTGTCACGGATTCACTGATTTCGTTTAGATATCACGTTTTTTGCACAGATGAAAAAAAATTTTTCATTATTTCTTGTACACGTATTTATTTCTTTCTTGTAATCATAGTATAGCACAGCGAGCTTAAAACTAATAATATTCTTTTTTTTGGATTATGTGTTACCGTTGACACAACAGAATCACAACATCTAAAGACAGTCATAATATTTCATTATTATTACCATAGTTAACTTTATCTACTATATTTTTTTTACTTTAAGTTAAAAAGTTAGTTTATTGATTAATACATGTAACGAAATACATTATATTTAAAAGTGACGCAATTATTATTTGATGAAAATAAATTACTAAGGCCATGTTGTTTCAACTTACAGTTACGTATCTGTAACCGTCAAATATGGCGGCTTGTACGACAATTTCATACTGACTTAACGATTACGTACTGACTTACGAATACAGATGGTTTGAAGCAACCCGCCCTAAGTATGTTATAGGCCGGATAATAAATTCTTCCTTGTACGAAAACTCAATTAAATGTCGCCAATTTTATAGTAGGTACACAATAACCTTCTAAGTGCTGACATTTTCTAAGAATTTGGAATTATAAGAAAACCGAAACGTTTCAGAGGAATAAATTAACGTGAGTAAATATATATTTGCTGTTTTAGGGCATCACGAATATTCGAAAAACCTCGTAAATCATTATAAAAAAATAATTGTAGAAATAACGTAACACGGCAAAGTTTTTACAACATTATCTAATCTTTTTATTTTTTTTTAAACCTGTCTAGTCTATTCTGTAACCATACGCCGCGCGAATTTATCGCGAGAACTAATAACTAGAATAACCCTGCTGTCATGTCATCGCGCTTGTGCCTTAGGGATTAACAAAGATACAATAACAATAATCGACAATATATATATCATGCGTGAGAATACTCCCTCAGTGATAACGTCTGAATCCGGTGAGCTCACGGTGAAATTCTCCCTCGAGCGTTGCCAAACAAAGAGGAATCCGTGAGACGCGCGCGCGTTGCCGACAATC
Organism: Thalpophila matura; assembly: GCA_948465475.1. Lineage (NCBI taxonomy): Eukaryota > Metazoa > Arthropoda > Insecta > Lepidoptera > Noctuidae > Thalpophila > Thalpophila matura. Next base: position 5,063,598 of record OX419198.1, on the reverse strand, counting down.
GAAGTGAGAATATCTCGGTGAGATTCTCCCTCGAGCGTTCGCATTTAAATTGGCAGTTCTCGCGGTGATACCACGCGGCGTGTCGTTACATAGGTAATAGACTATCTGAAATTTACTATAGGTACCTAAAAAATTTATTCACATCATAGGCAACTATTTGATCGCTCCCCGTACGTACACGTCTCATGTTGATATTAAGACAGTTTCTAGAACATTGCGAACGTCTTAGGCCGGCCACATACGTCCGGAATGCCCCCCGAAATTAAGAATCATAGACAGTGAATTTTCTATTATTTATGGACTTTTACGCCGAAGTGAATGATTGCGGCTAGAATCGTTTATAAATTTCAGTTTTCATTCATTCAATGTCTCTGATTGTCTATGATTCCAGCCGCAATCATTCACTTTGACGTAAAAGTCTACAAATCATAGACAATAATTCACTGTCTGATGTCTGAATTCTTAATTCCGGACGCTTGCGGCCGGCCTTAGTCGCACAATCGTTGTGTGTGTCTGTGTTCTAGCACAGGGCACAACGGAACAGAGGCGTAATTATCTGTTCAGTTTGAAACTAAGTTTACTGTTTGTTTAAAGGTTATTGGCTGCCTTTAGTTTGGTTTGTCTTTAAGTATCGGGTTTAGTTGCTTGTGGCAAAACTACAGGGTGTACTAAAATAAAATAATCTATAAGTATTATTAATACGTGAAGAAACTTTGTACCCCTTTTTAAGGATATTGCGCGCACGGAGGAGTGTGAGATTTGATTTAATTTTAGTTTTCTTAATAAAAAAATTGTAAGTTAGGACAGGTTTTCTCAAAATTATGACCCCACGTATCCCTGTTAAAGTTCCAAATGACTGCGAACCTCATCGAATGCACACTTTCAGTATTGCGCGTCATCATGCGTGCGCACGCGCTTACCAGCCAGCCAGCCGCCATAACGTAAATCTTGTTACGAACCCCTACCATCAAATGACGAGAAGTTAGTAGGTAGGTAAATTAATACGCGTCGAATTACAAAAATCAAAATGGCATCACGTATTGGAGGGCCACCATTTCGTTTTTAAACTGGGCCCCAACTTAATACTTTAAAGCATTTTTAACTGTAGACTAACACCTTAACTATTACATGACTTTATTGAAATCGTACTCGATTTTAGTATCAATAATATTTTTACTGAAGTCCTTACTTAACCAAGAAAAGCTACTTTACGAGTTATAACTATTCTAACGATACCTAAGATGGCGGCGTAATGTGGCGTTAAATAGAAAATATAAGAAGTAATAGCTTAGTAAATAATATTGTGTGTAATGAGAAAATTCCATTAGCTCCAACAGAGTGCAGTGGTTAAACGCTGAAGGTCACCGCTTGGCCTTACTTTCATGTTCCTTACATGAATGGTCTTAATCTGATTATTATGGGGACAATTTAATCAAAATAACGGATAACATAATATGTCCCTTTTTTGTGTAGAAATGATACTGAATTCTCGGGCTGGGAAGGAATACCGTGTGGTATAGATAAAAGAGGTTGGCATGTGAAAACGTGGTAGGCGCTTTGACTAGGTAGGTACCTATCTAATATTCAAAGAGTAGGAGCACCGCAATAATTTTATGATTTGAGAATCATACTTCAATCGAATCACGCGTTCATCGCTTTCGCTTTTAGTCGCTTGCGGAGTGCGTTTGTGTGAAGCTAAAATTGCTTCATCTTGTTGTGGTATTATTGCCTGTGTAAATAAAGGTCTGCGAAAATAAAACTTACAATAAAATTATATTCTAAAACAAACCAAAAAATTCCTCCGCGTCGCGTCGCTAATAACTGGTAGAGTGCCCAAAATTCGCATTGCCACGATGTGTGGCAATACCACAGCCGGCCTAGCATGACCACGATAGAAACGGGTTTTGTCTACATAGAAATAGACAAAGTGACAGATTGTAGAAACATTTCTACGTTTTATGAATGAAACGGTAGTACAATCTGTCACTTTGTCTATTTCTATGTAGACAAAACCCGTTTCTATCGTGGTCATGCTAGGCCGGCAGTAATAACCAGTCTTTTGGTCACAGGAAGTGTCAGCCATCGAATAAATAACAATAGAAAACCACATTTTGGTATCACGACCAGCTGGGGTTCCGAAGGTCACCCCTACAGTTAGAACAATTAATTCCATATGCAAATAAAACATGACTCGGCGTTCAACCCATTTGGCACCCTTTCTTGTATGCCTTCAACCACCACGGTGCTAATACAATCTCTTTGTAAGCATTACAATTAATTGTGCCTAGAAATAGAAGTAGGGTTGCCATCCGTACTCTAAAAGTATTGTACTCTATTTCACGTATGCGTACTTTATAATCCACGAGAGTCCGCTAAAATAATCATTTAACCTGACACTATTCTCAATTGATTGTAAATATGCAATTGAGGTCGTCTTGAATACCTCCAGGTACCTATTCAAGAAAAACATTCCTACAAATATTATAAGCGTGATGTTTGTTACACTTTCACGGAAAAACTGCTGAACGGATTTTGATGAAACGTTTACAGTAATATAGCTTACACATTAGATTAATACATAAGACAACTTGAATTCAGAAAAACGTGGGCGATGCCGCGGGTAAAAGTTTACTAAATAAAAGATCTAGACGCAATGAAAAATATGTGTACAAATTAGTGTACGTGGGGTATTTCGCGGTATGCTTATGCGCGTATCACGTGAAAAATACTGAACGGATTTTGACGTGGCTTTCACAGTTTGGTAGCTTGGGGTCCAACTTAAAATCAAATCTTAAAAACAAAAGTAAGTACCTACATATTTTTTTTTCAACGTGCTTTATTTAAATGTACTAAGTTTAAAAAAAACCGTGGCAACCCTATGGGAGCGATCCTCGCTTTGTACTCTTTGTGCTTATCATTAATTATGAAGAGAGGGGTGACGAAGGTCATTATATTTTAGTGGTTGTTGAATTGGTCCGTCGGTACGCAGATAGTGTAGCAAATATTTTGGGTACTTACACATTTCTAATTTTCATTGAGTACTCTGGTGGGTAAGATAAGGATTATGAGGAGCTCATGGCAAAATAACAGCCAGGCTGATCTATCGACCGTGGAGGTAAAGCTGCGTTTGCTGCGGTTAGTCGACGGATAGGTGACAATTTTTTCACAAATTGAAATATTTCCGTGTCTCGAAGAGCACGTTAAACAGTCGGTCCCGGTTGTCATAGGAATATAATTAGGGTGTAAGCTTAAAGGAGGGGTAATGACAAATAAAGTTATAAAATTTTAATTACCTAGTTCTCCGTGATTAAGGGCGGGGGGGGGGGGAAATTACACCCTTTACCCTCCCCCCCCTTGCATCCGCGCCTGGATAAACTACACCCTTCGGCAAGGGCCTGTCTACGAAGTTCCGTGGTCAATCTTTATCACTGTCCATTATTTTGCCATTTCTGTAAATTTCCTTTGCCTTCAAAATTATTATAGAAACACGACACTGCCCGAATTAACCGGATGTCAAGGTTTTTGATTAATTGCCCCCTCTGTGATAATTTATTACTCTATGCTCTAAGCCTTTATGGATTAATAAACAGACATTAATAAACAAATAAACAGTCTTGTTTCTTTGTAGAATGTAGGTTCAATTTGAAGGAATTTTCTCATTAAGACCTAAGAGATGTCTTAGACTCTTAAACAATAGTCTGGTGAATAGGTTTACGAAGCACGAATAATTTTGATGTAAACGTACGCGAATTATGAATCTAAAATACAACAGTTCTGGAACATTTTGATACAATTTTATATTATTTGCGCATTTAATAAATACAGAGAAATAAATTAAGTATTTAATTTATAAGTACCTATAAATATTGTGTAGCAAACGTATAGGTAATTTCAATTCAAAGTAGATATGCTTACATTTACGATACCGTACGTCAAAATTATTCATGGTAGGCCCACAGTTGTGTTGGCGAATCGATCGATTAAATTTTCATAAACCTTCCCCTCAGGCTCCAAGCACGTAGAAAATAGAATGAAATTCCAAACTAGATGGCGAACAAATTATACACGGCATTCACCTTCGTACATTTATCAATTAGTTTCTACTAACAGCAGTTATTCTCTATCAAATATTTTACTTTCACTTCAGCAACCCTAACTACATCAGGGTTGCCTGAGTTATTAATGTAAAAAAAATATATTGTTATATATAGATCTACAACATTATTAGTTTACATTTTTCAAAAATGCATCTTTTCATTTAGGTAACATTCTCAAAAATATGGTTTTGTGCGAGCGAGAGAGGTGACAAAATGTAACAGTCCTCTTAAATCGGGCTGTCACTCAGTTTATGGCAACGTATGCATGTAAATTAAACTGTCTTTATAAGTTCTGATAATCTTAAAAAATGTTCACAAATCGCAATGCATTAAAAAAGAGCAATAACTATTATTATTCCATTCATAAAATTCTGCGTCCAACTGCGTATATTTCAAATGCCAAGGGCGGTAGTATCCTTGACATTAATTTGTAGTGTCAAGGGTGCATGCATTCGCAACAATTCCCGATAGCTTCGGGCGTTATCGACACTATTCGGGACATGTCGGCTTTTTCTAGTATTTCGTAAATGCGGCATGGTGCTTTATTTACATTGAAATGAAAACGGTGTAAAAGAAATGGAAATTTTATTGATGCTGTTTTGTTTTTTTCATTTGTTTTTATTATGAAGTTGTATAGGTACCTATTGTATTGCATTTGTTTCTTAAGGGTCAGCACCATGTAAAAGGCTTACGGGAAAACCATAACTTTATATAGAAAAGGTAAAGTAGTAGCTACGAAAAAAAAGATCTGACTAGCTAAAGAGTTTCACTAGTGGCTAATGAAATCGTGTTGAGAATAAACATTATAGATTAATAAAAAAAAAAATATTGAAGAAGTGGAAAAAGCACTGCCGTAGAACCATAACTTTAGCGTAAATAAGAAGAAACACTTGATCAAATTAACTTAATTATAGGCTACAAAGAACAGAGTAGTAGCTGATGGTTTTTTTTTTCCATATCAATACTTCTGTTCTGTGTAAAAAAATCGCAAACTTGCTGAATTTTACTGAATTATAATTTTTATTGATATTTCGGGAAAAAAAGTCAAAAGAATTGCGATTTTTTTACACTAAACGGAAACATTGTTATGTAAAACAGAAAAAAATTGCGGGTTCTCTGTTTTTTATTGTGTCAAATTCATAAAATTTTCATTTCAAAGTTATGAAAGTATGGCAGTGCTTTTTTGCACGTTTTTAGAGATTTAAAAATTTTTTTTTACATTCATCTACAAGGTTTATCCTTGAACCGATTTTTTTAAAGAACAGTCAAACTCTTCAGCTTATTAGACGTTTTTTTTCGTGGCTACTACTTTACGTTTTCTATATAAACTTATTGAAATCCCATAACACGATTTGCCGTAATGCACCCTTAACACGTAACGATGGTACATTAAATTCAAATTAGTACAGTGTGCTATGTTTAAAAGGACATTATTAAGTTTTACAGGTTATTTACTTAAAAATGAAATACCTACTGAAACAATTTGATTTGCTAGGTATATAATCTGTTTAAATGACACATTAATGATTTTGATTATCATGCAATATGTTTATTTAGGTTCAATGACTATGTTGGCGTTTCCTTTAGGTATGTAACTCTCGAATGAACAAAACGTTGTACCAACCAATAACAATCTATGAAGTATAAAAATCATTCGCCTATTCACAACGTCTAGTACAATAGTGATAGCTAACACCAATATTCATAACAAAGCGTGCTTAATTTCATTATGTATTCTCCTCAGATCATAGAAACAAGGGGATATGCCATCATAGCAAATTAGTGCGGGAACAACTGTCGCCACTTTTAGTACATTTTTCAACATAATTACAAGTGCTCCTTGTGAATAAAAAGATCTCCCACACATTAAAAATTCCGCACACCCTCAATCGTCACTCAACACTAGCACTAAACTAAAACACTGTATTTATATCATCGATCGTGTTCGGTTCGTCGCCAGCGTGTACTTTTGTACTACGCCCAATATGGGCAAATTAAAGCATCAAGCTCAATAGCGCCTTGGCACATCTCCCTTGTTTCTATGATCTGAAGTATTCTCACTCCAAATATTTTTTTGGTGTAAACCACAGAGCGATAAAAATATTAGAGATCATGGGTCCCGGCAGGACTATTTTCAGGGAGGTGCATCTATATCTTCGCATTATATTAGTATAATGCGAATATATAGATGAAATAAAAATGAAAATAAAAATATTTTTGGATTTTTTCATTTGCAATAAAATTCAACAAGCATTCTTTAAAACTGTTCCCAGACAGACGAAGTCGCACCATAAGGGTTCCTTTTTTACCATTTTGGTACGGAACCCTAAAAACAACCGGCGCCGGCGGGTGCGCATTGCGACACCCGCACGGCAGCAGTCCGACATCAACCGTCTTTTTTTTTTATTTGATGATAGGCTTGCGCTTGACCGCCATCTCGCCTGATGTTAAGCGATGATGCGGTCTACGATGGAGCACGCTTGCCTAGAAGAAACCGATTCACTCGTGACTTGAAGATACCCAAATTGTAACTGTTGGGAAACACCCACTCGGGCAGCGCATTCTACTGGTTTTCCCAATGAAAGTGGAATCAAAGCGGTTTCTTGGTATATCTACCATGAACCGATGGCGCCTTGTCGTGCTTCTGGCCGTCGGATAGAAGAAAAGGCAGGAGGGAATTAGATCATGCAGATCTGAAGCACACTCTCCGTCTCTCGTCTCGTCGTCTCTTGTCTAAATTGAATGAGTCCTAAAACTAAAATTAATATTTGAAATGGAATTCCAATTTTCTTTTTAGATAAATGTCGATTGTATTTCAACACTCATATTTTGAAAATCAAACACCATTTACACAAAGCCCGAATTCAGCGAAGGCTTACTGACTTTTCCAGATTATAGCGAAATTATGAATACGCAAATGGATCGAGTCGCTTGTCATTCATTGATTTAAATATTATGTACTTAGGGGCATCGTAGCTAGGGTTGCAAAATTACGTAATTTTACCGAAAACGCTGGTAAAATACTGGTATTTTACGGTAATTTATATAAATTACGGTAAAATTACCGGCTACTTATGTATGGTGAATGGTGGTATGCGCGGACCGCGGTCGGTAATGATTGGTCGCAATGAGTGACTGGCTTCATCTGTTCCCCGGACTCGGAACTTTTCTTAGTAGTAGTTTAATTCGTTTTTTACCCAATCTTACCTTATTTTACCGTAAAATATTATATTTTACGTAAAATGTCGTATTTTACCGAATTTTACGAATGTAATTTTACCGCTTTACATCCCTAATCGTAGCGCGGGAGCCTGAAGACACCTCGATCTAAAGGGTCTCGATCTAAAGCTCAAAAATTAAAATTGTTTGAATTAGCTCTCTTTAGATCTAGGTGTGCGATATTATTATTTTCTAATCAACTGTACAGGAATACTTAGCTCGAAATATTATAAGATTCATTGTGGGGCTGACCCCTCAGGGTGCGTCGAAGGCACTCAAGTATTATCTAGTGCCTGGGTTCCTAACCTGGGGGTAATTACCCCCTCGGGGGTAAAACAGCTATTCTGCGGGGGTAATAAGACTGGCAATATAATTTTATAATCATTAAAAACTAAACATTAAAAACATGCGAATGCAACACAATACCAATTTTCACACTGATCATTAATTCATGAACTTTTGTGCAATTTATTGTGATCAATAAAGACTTTTTCATGTGATAACATTTTAAAGGCAAGCGGGAGGGGAAAATGATGGGTAAAATGAGTTTCTCTAATAGGTCATAGGGGTAGCAAGATTAAAAAGGTTAGGAACCACTGATCTAGTGGGTATTTTTTTTTAATTTACACTTATGCATCACGGAAGGAACGAGCCTTAATCGTGATGATGATACGTGATTTTATACTATTTCTTTACAACTTTTTTTCGTCAATTCAGGAATGTCGAGATTTATAAACAAAGAACATTTAGCACATAAAACTTAACTAACCAAGCGCAAATCACATCTAGATTAAATAAAATATCTTCAAAATTCCATATAATAGCATTATTTTCATAAATATCCATTTATTTATTGAAATAACATGTTATGTTTTACCCACATGTTCATAATAAATTCTCTTACACGTGTAACGCCAGAGAAATGGTGGAATATGACACCAACTGTAAGATAAATATCGAGGATCGGGAACATAAGCGCTTTTACGTGTACATTTGTATATAAAAGTTTAAGAAGTTGTGGGTTAATAGATGCCGCGTACTGGGATCGATCTACTACTTATATTAAAGTAGCCACGTTCACGTGCTCGTTTAGGAAACGCTTTAGACCGCTTATTTTTGCCGTCAGGCTTGTAAAAAGTATTATTATTATGAGTATAGACATTATGGTACAGGCTCATGGTATATAATCTCACAGAATTGTCATATTTGTTACTTTTTAGAAAATTTGATACCTGGTTTTTACTTTTTCGTATATTACGACTTCAGTAATCTTCGGAAACCTGTAAAAGAACCGTTATTTAACTTTGATACTTGTATTAAAAAACATAACCCTCCTTCTGGCGTAGTCGGATAAAAAAGGGTTTTTTAACAATGACAGTAAAATATTCGTCAAAGCTCCCGGCTTACAATGCCGTTTTATGGGACACAGCAGTACCTGTTCCGAGATGTAGAATTGTCGATTTTCGTAATTCTTGCTTCACTGAATGGTGACATTTATTGGTGAATGAAGTACATCCACTGATTGCGGTATTGTTTTAGAAAGAGCTTGGAATTAGCTCTATGTAGTGTATTTCAGTACAGTTCGGCCCAAAAAAGCATTACGTGAATTTCTTGTTGAAATACCTTAAGATAGAGCAATAATAAAACTGCTTTACCGCACCTTTATAATTATGCAACTTTATACATGAGCACAACATTAATATGAGCAACTTTTAATATTCTGCTCTATAAAATAAATTACCAATTTTACCAACATAAATGCGTTTATGGGACAGTCTGTAACCCATTTCAAAATCAATACAACTAGCCTATCCCAAGATTGTTATAAATTGCCAAGAATTGAGCAATTTTAGTTGTACGTGCGAAGGCATAAAACAAACGACATCCACACAACCAATAAATAAAAATAGGTACATTTTCGAAAAACGAATCCACTAAGAAATGCAACAAACAATATTGAACGAAAACAAATTTCAATATGCGCGCTACCATTGACAGTTCTCCGTGTTTTTTCAATTTTATTGTTTGGCCAATTACCTATTTCTTGGGGCGGGAAGATCGGGGCATAATAGGAATACCAGCATTTGACAAAACATAAAACAAAAGCTCTATTCTGCCGTGCATTCCCTAAAACGCAGTATGAGCAAAAATGTGGTTTCGAGAAAAACGCAAAAAACTTTTTGACACTGTTTTTTTATAATAATACATTTTCATGGTGGATTATTTGTTACCAAAAGGACTAAGGTGTTAACAAAGATTGAATTTTGATAAAGAACATACTATTTAGTTTATTACATTAAAAATAAAAAGGATTTTTATAAAATCATGGAAAATCATAGCAGTTACTGCACGCAAAACGTACACATATGCAGATTAAAATGCGGTAAAAATACTTTATACTGCAAAAACTATTGATTTATACGCTATTTTGCAGACTAATATGCAGCATAAGACTTTCTTTACTACATTCTAATTTGTGTATATTGAGTTACTGCGTGGTTACAGCTATCATAAATTTGGTTTTTTGGCCGTTTAAATCATCGAATCAAAAACTGGGTTAGTCCAATGTGTTCCTCATTAAATGCTCGTCAAAACTCAATATTTAACTCAAAAACGCAAAAAACCCTGTTACTGCGTTTTAGGGAATGCACGGCAGTATTGTGCTGAGAACGGAGTTTCGAAAACAAAAAAAGTATGATTAAAAACTCAATGTTCTTTATGTCTGCTGGCTGTGACAAAAACAAAATTTACTGGATGTGACAGATAGTTTTTAGTAAAACTTGACCAGCTTTTTTAATCTTATTTTTCGACGTAATACGTTATTGCCGATGGAGAATTAAAAGCGTCTTCATACAATTCCATACGTTTTTATACACGATTTTTTCTCCACGATTCGATTTTATCGCGACGATAATATCGTGTCGTGACGTGCCGTGCTACGTCAAATTATAAAAGCGTCCATTTTAACCTTAAACTCAACGTTAAAAGAATTTCGTGAACAGGGTGCCGTGCAATTTTAATTTATTCTCTTTTGAAAGGCAGCGTGAGATTCCATGCCCGCACTGTATGCCGTAATCTGGGCATACTCAATTTTAATTACATTTCGTCTACATGTATATTGATCAGTGTTAAATAACGAAAAAGCAGTGCCGTGCCTAGAGGGCAAGTCCGACACATTTTTTTATTATTATATTTTTTTCATTTTTGTTCATTTTTCATGAATTTAAGTGAGTTAATGTCGTTATTAAAGCAATACGTACATTAAAAATAACTTACATTCATGAAAAATTAATATAAATACTCTCTTAAACGAAAAAAACTAACTTGACGAATATAAAAAATAAAAGAAAAACATGAGGGCATAGCCAGTCCTTCTTATGTTATTCTTGAAACAAATATTAAAATCGTGCCAGATTTGAGGTGGAAACAGGAGAATACGAAATTACGATTTCGTCAAATTTTTTTACATAGATATAATGATATAATCAGTCCGAGCTGTAAGGTGTCTCTTTTGCGCTCTACTCGATCCTTCGAGAACAGCGCGACAGCAATAAAGGGCACTGGCAGACGCCCATAGAACGCTGGGCTTCAGATTGTGTAAGTCGGTACAGATATGAAATTAGTTTGGTGTGATCGAGTATTTCAAGAGTATTTAAATTCATTTTATATTTGTTTTTGTACGTAATTGGATTAAAGAGAAATCTTCGTATTTCTGACAGTGAGGTTAAGTATGGTGTGAATGATCCAGTGAAGTACAGCCCGACTAATGAGTTCTCAATCAAAGGTTTTAGTTGCTGTCACCATGATATTCTGTCGAGGTCAAATGAAGTACAGCCCGACTAATGAGTTCTCAATTCAAAGGTTTTAGTTGCTGTAGACATGATATTCTGTGGAAGCACGCGCCAGCCAGCATGCACCCGTTTTTGTTTTATTGGTTTTTTCAAAATGTCAACGGCATTATCATTTTATTTCTTATTCATTTCGATTTTTGATTCCAATTCTTAATCTCTAAGATAAATTAGGCAAAGAACAATTAAAATATTTTTTTATTTTTGAGCTTTTATTACTGTACCATACCAAGCCCAAAACTACCAACGTCCTTTATGTTAAAACCTACTTTGCAAATATCTTGCCAACCGCGTATCTTAAGTTTTCTGAAATCGGCCATTAACAATAAGTGACAGTCATTAATTTGATTTACTAGATAATCTTGCTGGTTGAACAAAGGCATTTTGTAGGAAAAAGATTGATTTATTTTACTTTAAGATAAAATTTAAAGACAAAGGAGGTGTTAAACTAAAATTATAACTGAAATTCCGTTTCTTAAGAACTCGTTTTTCCTTAATTTCTCAATTACCATGTCTTGTTTTCATCAAAGCTTTGACATTAAAATAAAAATAAAAGGAATAAGACACTTGCCTTATTAATTTCAATTATGGGTTATGGTTCTTTAGTTAAGGAACCTTTCCATAACATCGTACTGTCTGAGTTTTATGCAGAGCAGAAATTCATATAAAATAAACTGCCTCAAAAAATACAAATACAACGTGAACCAGAAATGTGTTGTCATATTTAAGGGGGTTGTTTGGGCCCCCATTCAGTGCAACATTTGATACGTCAAACAACAAAATTCGATAGGTCATATAAAAAAAACCGGACAAGTGCGAGTATGCCTCGCGCCTTAAGGGTTCCGAAATATGATCATAGATGGCACTACTGCATACTTCCAATGGCGCCATCTATGAGCAGATGGCTCCACTTATGGTCCGGTGACTGACGGCGGACAACAAAGTGATCCTATAAGGGTTCCGTTTTTCCTTTTGAGGTACGGAACCCTAAAAATTACTGGAAAAGTATAGGTATATTTTTTGTGTAACAACACAAAGTTTATTACCCACTTTTAACTGTTTTCTTAGCAACTGTACATGCGCGAATGTATCAATGAGCCAAGATTGTGCAGACTGTAATTGCCATTACTTTAACCTATACTTTGATTAAAAACCAGCGCATAAATATTGGCAAGTACGCCAATATTTTAATCTATACTTAAAATACCAGCGCATAAGCTAACAGGCAATAGGTACCAACCAAAAAAATCTCCAATCTCATAATCCATAAAAACTTGCGACATTAATCATTCATTCATTACAAGTTGTTGTTGTTTTTATACTTACGCAGACTGTTTAGTATCGTATTTTAATCTTAATAAGATTATAAGATTAATATTCAATCAAAACTTCACTAAAGTTTAATTAGCAAAATATTTAATATAACGAATTATGTTTAGGGTTGTCTCATACAGTAAACCAGAAATACCAGAAAACAAGGAAACTTGAATTGTATAAGGATTTTTGTAATAAATATTAATAATATCTTTTGGTACACCAGAAACTGACACACAAACATTCCGTACAAACTGTCTAAGGGCTTACATAATTATGTTCCAAACGAGAATTGAACGCCGTCGACATAGTGCTGAAACCGATTGCTCTGACAACAACCGTGCCATCGTGTCTGGAGTTTGTATATTAGTTTGGTAGTATAAATGTACTAAAATTACTTGTATAAGATTAATAATACAAGCCGTCGGTAGGCCCACATAGTAGTATTATCTTCCTTGTACTTCACCTAACTATTTATTATAAAATTACATGTCCTGACTGATTCATCACGAAAACAAATCAATTGTTCCATATAATAATAAAAATATCCATGATATATTTGTATCGATGACAAAATGTGTGGAACACTGATATTTTTTCGTGGTTTCAAGGTCAGTCAAACTAGTATCGAATTTTGAATACCCTCCTTTAATAGGTATATCCTTTATTTATTATACCTGTGTATAATTTTGTATAGGTACCTATATAATTTGGATGACAATGCAATAATATGGACTAATAAGTATAAAAAAATATTAGGTATTTGAAAAAAAAATGTTTTTAATCACACTTTTAAAACGGACTTAAAGTATAAAATTATGTCTAATGCGCCTGCCACACACTCGACGAGTGGCATGGGAAGTAGCGTAGCGATGAGCAGCGCAAGGAGCATAGTCTGGCAGGCGCATAATGTAATGGAAAACGTGGGACGCATGTGACAGCCACAAGCAACACTTAGATATAGTTATGTATAGAATAAGCATATTGTAAACAAACTTACATAATAAGAACTGTGGTATAGGAGTGTAAAGCAGTCCAAACCGACCCTTGCTCGAGCCAGCCCGCGCTGAGCCTGTAGATTTAAATTCGACCCAAAATAATGAACCGATCCAGCTAGTAGTCCCCCCCTCTAGTTGCCCTCCCCCCAGCGACGCCCTAAGCCGAGGCCCGTACCCCACTAGGGGGTGCCCTTAGCGTGTGGTCGCTTAGTTTGTAGTTTTTATTCAGTTTTAAGCCTGGCTGGAGGCATTTGTAAGTCCTCACCAGAAGTCCGCGTTAAGCAGTGACGGCTGTTAGAAGCCAACTGCGAGAGGCCATTCAAAAAAGAAAAAAAAGAAAAAGTGTAAAGCAGTCTTATTACACAGCTCATGGAATAAAGTCGTACTGTTTTATTTGTTATCAGAGACCCCATGCAATATATAATAAGTAAGATGCGCCCCACGTTTTTCATTTCATTAGTAATTATTTTATACGTCTTTTTAGTCTGTTTTAAAACCGTAGTTTTTAAATTGTTTTTTTTTTTCAAATAAATTTTATTTCGCTTCACAACCTTAATTCATGAATGGCGTTGAACCTTCAAAACGCCACGCCAACTTTATGATTAAGTATATTTTCTTTTTAAAATAAAGGTCAAAGATTCTTTTATATGAAAATTCTTGGTACAGAACTAATCGAAGTTCTTTCAATATATTGATAAATACTAAGATAAGCCGATTTGTAATTAATTGCCTCTGATAGGAAAATTCGCTGAAGATATTTATGACATAGAAGTAAAATTATTTTGACTTAGAAAAGTTAAGTAAGTTGCAAAGTGATAGGCTGCCAACAAATTGTGTTCATGGTTGTTGGAATTTGAGGAAAAATAAATATATTCTACTAGCTACGCCCGCGACTCCGTTCGCGAGGAAGTCGTTATTTTCTTCATACAAACTTTACTACACCTTTTCACCTATTTAGAGATGGAATTTAAAGAAATCCTCCAACTGTAGAAATATTTCCTTCTAAATCTCTAGGTCCTCTGATTTAGGCCATGCGTTGCCTGTCGATCATGGTACTGTTTCATAAGTCAAGGGCAATGTTTATTCTATTCCCATTTTTTGGTATATGTGTTAATAATAATTATGTCCTAATAATAATTACTAATAATAATTTAATTATTTAACCGCAGGGCACCTTGAGGAACCGCAGGGCACCTTCAGGCGAGGTGACGGGGAGTAGCGACCCCGCGGTACCCGAGTGCTCCAGGGAGAAGCCACCGTTTCTCACCTTCGTCTTGCCTTTATTGGCTGGTCGGAGTGAACACTGACGAGGAACAGGTCTCCCACCTCTAGCTTGCCTTCATTGGCTGTCTAGAGTGGAGTCGCTAGAGCAGAACCCCTCTGCTCAGAGGGTGGATGCTGAGCGTAAGTGGTGAGTGGGCCAATGATGCCGGACCCTCAGGGAGCAAGTGATCTGAGTGTAAAGTCCAGCGGAGCCTCTCCACCCTTCAGCCACTCACGTTTCTGTTGCCCCCTTTGTTGCGACTCGAGCGACTTTTTTCAGGGGGCCCAGTGAGAGAGTTGGCAAGTCTCCGTCTGCTATTTTTACATGTGCACATACATTGTTCCGGCAGGCGCCATAGGTTCACATAGTTCCCTTATCTTAGTCCATTATCATCCCATCACAATAGCCCAAGTAGTTTCTTTTTTCCACATGTATTGCAATAGTCCTGCATAAGCTGGTGATTGTCCTTGGGTGTATTTCTGTGGTGCATGCAGGGGTGATCACCAGCTATGCCACTATTACATTTTATTTTTAAATTGTAAAGGGCCTCTACGTGTTGGCTTCGGCCCCACGCAAGCCTTCGAAAGGTCCGGGACTCTTAAGTCCCGTGTAACAAAAACCATAAAAAATTACTAATAATAATTTAATTACAATCTAATAACTTAGTCTTTGTTTTCATAAATAATGAAATAATTAAATTTAATGAAAATTGAACTATATATTATTAATGTAAAATTCTTTGTGATATATAATTCTTTGTAATATGGGTTATGTATTACCTGAAATAAATGGATTTTATTTATTTTTATTCGATTTGATAGATCTATGCAGTAGCAGAGATTGGCTGGTTTCTTTAGCAAGTGTCGTTTGATTGAATTAAATGGGCTGATGATGAGGATGTGTGTATAAGTTACAAGTGGCCCTTGGGTACATTATTTAATGTTAAGCGATGTTATGAATAAATAAATATACAAAATATAATTATAAAAAAAATATATTTCTTTTGCTCCTAAATCACGACAAACATTTAAAACCACAGCCTACCCTTATATCCTTAAACATTGTCTTTTCTCTTAAACAAGATACCGGATACAATCATCATCATCCGCCTAGCCTTTTCCCAAACATGATTGAGGTCAGCTTCCAGTCTAACTGGTTGCGGCTGAATATCAATATTTTACATGGGGCGACTGCCATCTGACCTCCACAACCCAATTATTGGGGAATATCGGTATTCGAATGTTAGGCCCGTTGTCAGACTTTTATTGGGCTCCTGACTACCCGTAACGACTGTCAAAGATATTCCTATGACAACCGGGACCGACTGTTTAACGTGCTCTCCGAGGCACGGAGGGGTCTCGATGTGTAAAGAACGGTCACCCATCCAAGGACTGACCGCGGCAAGCGCAGCTTAACCTCGCAGATCAATCGATCAGCGCGGCTGGCATTTAACCACGAGCCCCTCAAGATACCGGATACAATGAAAAAGATAAATTACATAAAACAATGTTATTAAATTTCAAATCATGGTAACCCGACGCCGACCATCTAGCTTCTAGAAATGGAAAAATTCTAACAATTTCCTTCGTTATAAAGTCTTGATGATACTTCAAGTCGCAGAGTAAAAAAATATGTAGTTTGCCAGTACGACAATTTTACTATTCAAACAAATTTAAACAACATAACATCACGATTCACGCCTGTATTTTCCCCAAAGGGCTAGGCAAAGGTGTATAGGACACCGACATTTTGCCAGTTATATTTAAGTCCCATGTTAGGGGGCGAGCCTATTGCCATCAACTGGGCACAAATTCAAGCTTCAAGCTGCTACTAAGAATTTCCTAATAGAAAAACCCAATAATAATTTGCTCGACCCGGGGATCAAACCCAGGACCTCAGTAGTCGCGCTTGCGAGCAATACAATACAATAATAAAGTTACATCAATAAAGTTAATCCAAACAATCTCAACCTAATAAAGTATTTATGTCTGTCTGTTTGTTTGTTAGGTTTTTAAGTCTATACCTGTGTTTATCTTGTTAGTGCAAGAACTTGTACCTACTAACAAAAATACTTGCGATAGAGATAAACACAGGTCAGTGAATAGCTACTAGATAAAGCTCTTATCCTTTTGCCATGTTTGTGTTGACCTCTTGACGTCACGGGTTGGCTTAACCTTAATAATCCTACCAACTGTCGCGCTGCATATTTTACTCTGTGTCCGTAAGTAAACCGACACGGAGGCCTTCGTTGAAAATAAACGTTATTTTTTATGAATCCTGTTTTATTTGATGCGTTTTACGGAGGCTGCATGTATCGTTTGCCAATTATGTCAACGGTTATGGAGTTCAGAATATTTTAAAAAACGCAACGTCTCTGTTTGGAAGTGCGCTTATAACTCGAAAACTACCTATCCGAATTACGTGATTTATTTTCATAGATTTCTAGAACTTTGCTCGTTTGCGTGACCCACAAAAACTGAGCAGTCTTTCGGGATAAAAAGTAGCTTATAGCAATGTGTGGGTAATGTAGTTTTCTGTTAGAGATGTCAATTTTCAAATTCGGATCAGTATTTCCGAAAATAACCTCATACAGACAAACTTACCTGACATTCTTTACATACTAATAATATTGGTTTATATCTCACATTATAGAAACAAGGAGATGTGCCAAGGCGCTATCGAGCTTGATGCCTGATCTTGAGCAAATTGCTCATATTATAAACGTACGCGCTGGCGACGAACCGAACACGATCGATGGTATAAATACAGTGTTTTAGTTTAGTGCCAGTGTTGAGTGACGATTAACAGTGTTAGATTGAGGGTGTGCGGAATGTTTAATGCGTGGGAGATCTTTTTATTTACAAGGAGCGCTTAATTATGCGCGTAATTGTGTCGAAAAATGTACTAAAAGTGGCATCAGTTGTTCCCGTACTAATTTGCTATGATGGCATATCTCCTTGTTTCTATGATCTTAAGTTTATATACTAGGTGAATATTTCTAAAATTACATTTTGAATTAACTGAAAAGCCTGTTTACACAATACAATAAAATGATACAAAACAACCTAAAATTCCCAGCAGCACTTAATTCTACACATTGCTTATTTATTATAACGATTACTTAATTTACGTTTACGCAAACAGTTTTAATTTCTGAGAAGTGAAACTGCCATGTTATGTTGAGCTTAATGGACTTTTTGCGGTTAGGCGGTTGCATAGTGATGTGATGTCGGGAATTTCGTGTTTTTTATACGACGATTTAAGTATGTATGTAAGCGGTTAGCCTATGAAACGTTTGAATACCGAGTATCACATGCGCGTCGCCGACCCCTTAAAATGAGGATTCTGCGTGTTGACAGTTGACAGACAAGCAAGTCCCCCGCTGTCAACACAGCGCATCCTCAGGAGCAGGGTGTTATAGAGCTCCGTAACCGTAACCGAAACTATCGGATATCCGAAATAATTTCATATCCGTAACCGTAACCGAATCTAAAATAAAAAGTTTCAAATATTTTCGGATAGGGGCGGAGTCTAAATGAGGCATGTTATTAGTATTTTACTTTTAAAATTTCTTAAAAACGTAATATCCGTATCCGAAACTGTCCGAAACTACCGGATAATTCGAAATAATTTCATATCCGTAACTGTATCTGAAACCGATATAATATAATTCATATATTCGTATCCACATACGGATCCGAAATTTCATATCCATAACAATCCCTACTCAGGAGCATTGGCGACTTTACTCACCTCAGGAACACAACACTACCGAAGATTAGTGTTATTTGGCTGTGGTGTTCAGTAAAATGGAATTTCCGCAGTTAAGCTGCTCCAGATTTGAGCGAGTTATCACTCTGTGCTCTACTTCTCTTTGTGTATCGAAAAATGGAAGTATTATACTATTGAATATCAATAAATGATTTAATAGAAAGCACGCTTTCTTAGATCTTATTCACTATAAGGCCGCGGCCGCACCGGTAAGGCGATTGCGGCGCGACGGCGACTTCGTGAAAACAAACTCATATAAACATAATATGACGGTGGCCATCCACATATGCTTACAGTACTCCCAAATTAATAATGCGCATGCAGATCTTCGTTAATTGTCGTATTTCCGGAAACAAAAAAGTATATAGAGTGGTTAAGTGCATTTTCTTCATGCATAATTTAGGGCTCTTACGATTCAATGATTCGGTGTTTCCGGGAATACGACAATTAGCAAAGATCTGCATGCGCATTATTAATTTGGGAATACTGTATATGAGTTTGTTTTCATGAAATCGCCGTCGCGCCGCAATCGCCTTACCGGTGCGGCTGCGGCCTAAAGAATAGGACTGAAATTGAAATGCAATTGTCATAATATCTATTGTCATATCCATGCTTGAATACAAGCTGTCCTCAATGAGATACTGACAACACTTCAAGACAATAGTTGGACGACGTTGCATTTGAAACCAAAACCCTTTTATTTGCACTCGCCGTAAAGTTACTGAGGCTTTGTGTCATCCCAATAACTTTGAGCATTTAACTATAACGGCAACAGGACGTGTAGAATTTAGGTAGAAATGCTATTTGTCACATTTGTTACTTAGAAATGTGTTTTTTTTTTATAAATATTTTGTGAGCTGGTATTTCCCAATGCAAAATAAAAGTATGTAAGGTTCTGAAGTTAATTAGATATAGAAACTTCAAATAATATTTATTTATTTCTAATATACTTTACTAAATCAATTGTTTAGGTTATTTAATAATGTTTTTATTCTTCATATGTTTTTTTTCACCATACACACCAAAAGATTATCGACAAAAAATCAACTGGTAACATTATTTCCCCATATAAGCCGCAGACCATCCTAAAATATTTATTTTACGCAAAATAATTTTCGCAAAACTATAAAATTCCGAAATCGAGCGACGCCACATCACTAGCGTCACGGCAATTACCCCGACGTTTACACTGACACTCAACCTGCTCGCTGCGGACCGCTGGGCTTTCTAACACGCCGACTGGGCTTCTAGGTGAAGTCCCGAACGTAAGGTGCTAAATTAATACGAGCAAGTCCTGGCAATTTTAACACTGAGCTTTTTAGGGTTCCGTACCAAAATGGTAAAAAAGGAACCCTTATGGTGCGACTTCGTCTGTCTGTCTGTCACACTTGGTTATTTCAGCAACTACTAATGCTATCGACTTGAAATTTGGAACAGTTATAAAGAATGCTTGCCCAACTTTATAGCAAATGAAAAAAGTCTTTTGACTTTTTTCCGAATGCGTTTCCAAATTTCAATATTATTGTTTTCATTGCAAAAGGGGCCGGAGTGGGGGTCCGAAATTTTAAAGTGGGGTTACTAGGTCAAATGGCATATCATATGAATGGGCTTGATCTGCACATTTCAAAATATATTTGCATTTTATTTTATGTCTCACAGTTTTCGACATATGATGAAAAAATACCATTCCCCCCCCCTTATCTCCGAAGTTTGCGGAGCGAAAAGTCTGAAATAATTAGAGCTGATAGAAATTGACCCAAATATTGCATCAAAAATAAAACGATGTTCCTAACTAGTACAGATTTTTCGAAATCATTTAAATTCTTTCACAAACAAACTTAGTTATGCGGTCCGGTTTTTTTCACATTATACGTCCAAAAATGATACGGAATAACGGAACCCTCGGTGCGCGAGTACGACTCGCACTTGGCCGGTTTTTTTCTATTAGTGATGGTAATAATGTTATTTCAGTTAAAGGGTCTGGTCAGCAGTATTATCTCATGGGCTGGGTTGGGTGGGCTGGGTTCTATTCCTGGGTCGATCAAAGTATTATAATTGGTTTTTTCCATTTATGTTTTAGTAGTAGCTCCGAGACTGGATTTGTTATGCCAAATGACATATTAGCCAATGACTCCTATTATATAAAACTTTTAACACGAAAGGTATTCGCGCATCGTTCATCCGATTGATTTGAAACTTTTTACAGCTGTAGTGCGCACGCCCAAGAAGGCTTCTGAAAGAAAAAAAAACGGCCAAGTGCGAGTCGTACTCGCGCTCCGAGGGTTCCGTATCATTTTTGGACGTATAAAGTGAAAAAATCCGGACCGCAAAACTAAGTTTGTTTGTGAAGGAATTTTGATGATTTTGAAAAAACTGTACTAGTTAGGAACATCATTTTATTTTTGGTGCCATATTTGGGTCAATTCCTATCAACTCTAATTATTTCAGGTTTTTCGCCCCGCAAACTTCGTAGATAAGGGGGGGGGGGTAATCTAATTTTCATCATATGTCGAAAGCTGTGAGACATAAAATAAAATAAAAATATATTTTGAAATGTGCAAATCAAGCCCTTTCATATGATATGTCACTTGACCTAGTAACCCCACTTTGAAATTTCGGACCCCCACTCCGGCCCCTTTTGCAATGAAAATAAAAATATTTTTGGACTTTTTTCATTTGCAATAAAGTTGAACAAGCATTCTTTATAACTGTTCCAAATTTCAAGTCGATAGCATAAGTAGTTGCTGAAATAAGCCGGTGTGACAGACAGACAGACAGACGAAGTCGCACCATAAGGGTTCCTTTTACCATTTTGGTACGGAACCCTAAAAAGGAGATAGAAAATGAGGCATTGAAAATGGTAATATAGGCTTTTTATCCCTAAAAATGCACAGTTCCTGTAGGTTATGCGGATGAAGTCGCGAGCAAAGTGCTAGTACGGTATTAAAGTGACGACAGTAAAATATAATTGAGTCTCGCTCAGTGAGACAGGTCACAGGTGTCATCATGTTATATGGCGGCGACATTGTTTGCAAGAGATAATAAATTTATTCTTTTAGTGCTTTGGACGTTTAATGGATTTTTACTTTTGTGTTTATTAGATTTAATTTTCATGAACGATGTTCTCATTTTGGTAATCGATTTTAGTAAAACCAACTTTTATCATAATTATATGCAGTAGGATGTATATTTCAGAATTAATCAATAAAATAAAATGTTTGAAATAGTTGTTTTGTTTGTTGTTGTTTGAATTATTTGACTACGCGCCTACATGGCGTAGCCGGGGTGCCCCCACGCTCGTAGCTTGCCGCCCGTAGCAGCGCGCTACGGCGTAGCTCGCTTCGCTACGACTGCGAGAATTCGGTCTCGAAGTTTTGTATGTAAGTTTTGTTTGAGTGATAAATTCACGACATTAATAATACTACCTAAACGCTTTTAACGTAATGGACGCTCCTATATTATTATGCAATGAAGTGTATGCTTCATTTATCAATAACAGTCAGTAGGTAAGTTATAAACATCGACCATAAAAATAATAATATTCTTCAAAAACCTCGATTAAAGCCAAAAATATATTTATTTTAATTTTCAAACTAACCCATTTTGCCAAAACAACCTTTTGTTATAGAGTAACATGTAAATTATTAGTAAGTATTCACAACATATCGCATTTCAGTTGAAGGCAGACTTATTATAGGTATAATTATACCAACCGGCCCCTCGCTCTAATTAAATTATAATTACGATACTACCCTCTGAAACAGTTTGAGTTACGTGAAAATGTTATTTGAGGTACCTACCTAAGATTTCTTTGTAAATACTAGAGTGCAAATTAGACGTAAGAAATTGGAGATAGAATAATTATAGAGAAGTTTGGACAAACTTCATCAACCTATGATGAATATAAACTACATAATGAGTTGGCAACAGTTGAATACTTACGGCTCAAATACACCAAATCCGTCATCGTACGAACTTAGCTCGTACGATGACGGACGAACTCGGACGATTGAATCAAACACTTGTAAATTGTAGAGAGCGCGTACACCAAGACGACCGATTTTGTCCGATTTTGTCGGTCGATGGCGGACGTGTTGGTGTACGCGCTCAAACACACCAAATCCGTCATCGTACGAACTTGCTCGTACGATGACGGAGAATAAGGAGTGTCAGTTCATTTGTTTTTTTATTGTAGTTTTTAAATTTCGGCAATTGTAGGTAGGTACACATGTATTTAATTATATCGGGACTCTTCACGCACAAACATAATCAAAATATCAGTATTTTGACTAACCTCGATGTTCAATCAAGTTGCATTGACCGTGATCACGAGAAGACTGAAAAAAAAAACTACATTGGTCTTCGCATTTTCCAAGTGACATAATAATATATTTAAACAGTAGGTACACCGTCGTGATGCCGTAATATTTAAATATTATACACCTCCAATACCAGTGACCAGACACGTTGTTTATTTACTTGTCCAAGTATATTTGATTTGTAATACCTAACCTTCAAAAACTAAATGTTTATTAAGTTTGTTACACCTGGTTCTCTGCCCGACCCCTGCGCTACAATTAAATTATAATTACGGCTCGACCCTTTGGAAATGTCTCAAATTACATTTGGGTATGTGAAGAAATATAAGCTACCTTCGTATGGGCATGGTTTTCTAGCGCAGAGCAAGATGTTTCACGTGAAACACCGGTCAAAAGCGTCACGGACCATGCGCACTGTAGGGTTCCACAGCCCTGCCGGGAAAGCGAGATTGTCCGAAAGGGGTACCGTTGACCCGGAACATAAAGGGCTAAGGAAGGAACACGGGTGGGTTTTAGTCAGTAAGAGACTCCCTTCCACTCCACCCAGAGCGGGAGGGGTCATTTGATGATTTCCCATCCTCAAAAAAAAATAAAAGGGTTCCACAGCGAATTCTCATTTTTCGATTCGACGGTCCCTACCTCAGATCATACATTTAGATTTACATCATCAGTACATTTTTCGACACAATCACGCGCATAATTAAGCGCTCCTTGTGAATAAAAAGATCTCCCACGCATTAAACATTCCGCACACCCTCAATCTAACACTATTAATCGTCACTCAACACTAACACTAAACTAAAACACTGTATTTATACCATCGATCGTGTTCGGTTCGTCGCCAGCGCGTACGTTTTTAATATGAGCAATTTGCTCAAGTTCAGGCATCAAGCTCGATAGTGCCTTGGCACATCTCTCTTGTTTCTATGATCTGAGGTCCCTACGTTTAATCTCCTAAGTCCCAAGTTCACCGACAAGATAACAGTCCGATAATTTGAAAACGGCCGTTTAACGTGACTTTTTGTATAGAAAAATATATGATAAACAGCCGTTTTCAATTTAACGGACTGTTATATTGTCGGTGAACTTGGCCCTAAATGACCACGTGGCCACCCTTAACTATCGTTTAGTTCAATAAAAAATACTTAAGGCCTAAGTTCACCGACAATATAACAGTCCGATAAATTGAAAACGGCCGTTTAACATGATTTCTTGTATAGAAAAAGATATGATAAACAGCCGTTTTCAATTTAACGGACTGTTATATTGTCGGTGAACTTGACCCTAAGTCTAATAAGTCTAAATTGGCAAATTAAACATTAAATCCACACACGATTGTTTTCTTGTAGAACAATATGTACACGCAGTTGAAACTTTAAAACGCTTTCCTGTATAGGAGATTATACGTAGGGACCGTTGATTTGAGGTGTGGTCGCAACCAAACACTTTTGGGGCGGGTCATACCACAATTAGTGTCGACGTACTATATCGTGAATTACAGTGTTTCGCGAATTTTGTACGATTTTGGGGAGGGTCATCACCCTAACGACCCCCGCCTCCTCAGACCGCCACTGTATGATACTCGGTGTTGCAAGCATTGCATAGGCTATAGAGTATCCGCTTACCATCAGGTAGGCTGAACGCCAGTTACCCACCACATGCATCGTCGTAAAAATAATGTCTTGACAAACTAAATTATACATTAAATATACTATAAACCCTATGTTTAAGGGTAAGTGTCCAATCGATGGCAATTTATAGCTAATTGTCTAAGTCACGTAAAGGGAAGCGCAAAAAGAAATATACCGCACGTTTCGTGTCACATTTTATTGTTTTTCCCGCTCTTTATCAGGGGACCATTTTATTTATGGGACGGTTAAGGTACTGAATTGATGTTAACTAGATAATTTATAAGCGTTCGATGCTACAAGACGACGTAGGTATGTTTTAAATTTTTTGAGAAAAAAGAGGCTACAATAAAATTGTTGTAATGCTTAGGAACTACAAACATCTTAAACAACAACAGAATAAGTAGTAAGTAACAAGTCCACTGATAAAAAACCTCTGTTGAATGAGATGAGCGAGGATTCTCCTCTCAGTAGCACTTCTTACCATTATACAAGTATCGAACGGGTAGGTGATATTATCCTTTAATTCAGTTTTAATAAAAGACACTCACCCAATTTATTTCCTATTGAATCATCCATCTGAACGAGTTACCGAGCAACCTAATAAATTGAAAAGACTTAAAAAACGATTGATTAAAAGCTCATAATTCCTGTAAAAGATCCGTTACCTAGAGGTAAATAAAGCCAATTTTAAACTGTAACGAAGCCGACATTTAAAAGCACCTAGTATAGGGCTGCCATACATCCCGGTACACCGGGACAGATCCCAGTTTGAAGCGTTGTGTCTCGGTGTGCCGGTCGGTAAGTCAGATGTCCCGATTTGGTGGTTAGACTTACATAATTGCATACACGAAAGAAGAAAAAATCTTTTCAAAATGTGTCCATTTCTCTTTGCAAACCCAAGCCACAAAGCTCACGTGGAACGGGTGTTTTCGTTGACTTCAACGCAGTGGGCAAACAAACGAAATAGGTGAAAAGAGGTTATAAAAAAATCAGACTTAAAAAGTTGCACTGAGAACGCAGAATAAGTCTAAGAAAATTAGAATGTCGTTTTTTCGATAGATCATCGTTGATTTTTCGCAATAAAAGGTGTTAAAGGTGTAAAAGTTTTTTTTGTATCCTAATCCCAGTTGGCGTTTCAGCATTTATGGCAGCCCTAACCTAGCAGTACGGGTAACACGACACTTCGTTGAAACAAGTTGTGACAGGTCGTATCAGTTGTATGGCTAATTGGATCACGTTCATACGCGTTGTGGACCTGTCGCGACTTGATGCGATTTTGCACGGTTTTGTTTTTTGAACATGTCTCAAATAACTGTCAAACTATCATGTGAAGCTATTGTTGGTTTTGAAGAGAAAATAGATATATGTACAGGCTTTTGTTATACATTAAACTTATCAATTCTATTAAATATTTAATTGATTTAAAATAACTGGCACGACACTCGAACCCATGAACTCGTGGTATGGTACTGTGGCATCAATAAAACTAATTTATGGCTAAACATGTATTTTTCAGCCAATTTAAGAATAATTAAGTCATTCAGTTAAATAATCGGAAATCGCAACAATAGTCGATTAATCGCTAAATGCCAATAAACGTCGATAACAATTAATCGTAATTTGTTTCATTGCTACTAAGAATCATCCCAGATTCAACGATTTTTTAATTTAAAAAAAAACCGCATTGAAATCGGTCCATCTGTTTGCCAGCTCCGATGACACAGATACTCAGCCAAACGGACATAGGCGTCAAACTTATAAATCCCTCTTTCTTTTTATCACTCAGCCAGACGGACATAGGCGTCAAACTTATAAATCCCTCTTTCTTTTTATCACTCAGCCAGACGGACATAGGCGTCAAACTTATAAATCCCTCTTTCTTTTTATCACTCAGCCAGACGGACATAGGCGTCAAACTTATAAATCCCTCTTTCTTTTTATCACTCAGCCAGACGGACATAGGCGTCAAACTTATAAATCCCTCTTTCTTTTTATCACTCAGCCAGACGGACATAGGCGTCAATCTTATAAACCCCTCGTTATTTTTTTGAATTCGGGGATTAAAAATAAGCCTCGGTCAGTAAAAGTAGGTAAATAGTTCTCTCGTCAACGGCATGTCGCCCGTCAGCGACACAAAGCTTAACATTTTGACGTGAAAGCAAGTTTGTTAAAACGCGCAGTTTTTATACCGAGCAGTTGCAAATACCTGTAGGATTGAAGGAACGGTACGAAAAGGGAAAAATCATCAACAAAGTATTTAAGTATACACAGAGCTGAATTTGAAAGTGTGGAGGCCCCCTAAGATAACGGAAGTGGAGGCGTCGATTGTTTTTTGAATCAGTTAAAAAAAAGAATCACTATTTGTTAGTATTTTTATATCAATAAAAATAAGTTTTATGTTGAAAAAAATTTTTCAAATCAAGTTTTTATAATGACTTCCCAACTCCATCATGAGACCCTGGACATGATATAGGTCTATAGGTACCTAGTACTTGTCAAGACAAATCCAACGAGCCCAAATACGATGGAGTTATGTTTAGAAGTTGAGAAGTTCGGACTATTGTCATCTAAGTGACATATGCGTTTCAAACAGCTCAATCGGTTGAGAGGAACTGGTCCAAAAATTAGTTGCAAGATTTCGCCCGGTACACACACGGCAAGTTATATAAAAACTTGTAAAAAAGGTTTTATCAAACTGAATGAAACGAATACATAACGCCAAATACTAGAAAAATACAAGAGAATTGTTGTGAAAAAAGTATCTTGTGAATGTAAACTTTTTCTCTTTGACAAATAGACTTTTTTTTGTGTATAAAAAACTCCTGTTTGGTAGGCCCCATTCTTGTGGAGGCCCCCGGGCTAGGGCCCTTGCTGCACTACACTAAATCCGGCCCTGGGTATACAGGTAAAAATTATCATCTTTGCACTACACAGGCCATATTTTAAGCGAGGGGAGGGCCGTGGGAGTCTTGCCCTCCTCCCCCCCAAATCATTAAAAAATGTGCGAAACACGGTAATTTATGGCATGAATTGGTATGACCCCCCCCCAAAGTCTGCGACACAACAGGATGGAGCAGCCCGACTGGGGACCTTACAGAATACCACTGCCAAATAATGCTCCTCTTCGGTAGTGTAGTCTTCCTGTGGTGACTAAGGTCGCCAGAGCTTCTGAGGATGCAACAGTTAGGGGACAAGCAGGTCCTCCGTTGTCAACACAGGACAAAGGGGACCTGCTTGTCCCCTAAACTGTCGGCACAGTGAATCCTCATTTTAAAGAGTCGGCAACGCACATGTTATACCTTACTAGGTGTTGCTACCGTTTTATAGGCCACGGTAAGCGCTTATCATAACGCGGGCCGTACGCGCCTGTTTGCCACCATCGTCGTATATAAAAAAACCGGGCAAGAGCGTGTCGGACTACGCTCAGTCTAGGGTTCCGTAGGAAGAAGTATTTCAGTCTTCCGACTGCAAACATAAGTTATTTTTGCGGTTGTCAAATTCAAAACTGAAAATAGTGAATATTTCAAAAAGTTATTGACCTATCTTGTTCAAATCAATTTTAGACGAATCGTATTTATTAAATGCTATAGCAATAGCTTGACTTTTTTCAGATTTTGGAAAACTACAGGGGACACATTGTTAACGACTTTCGGAGCTCCTAGTTCACTCAATATGCATTTAAATAAAAAAGTCATTTAGAAACCTCTATGTTATTTTCAAAGACCTCTCCAGTGATACCCCACATGATGGGGTGCAGGAAAATATTTATTTTCATCCTTATGTTTCATGTATGGGAGCCCCCCCTAATTATTTTATTTTACATAATTTTACTACAGGCTTTTATGGCGGCCTATAAAAGACATCTACCTACGAAGTTTCATACAAATTGGTTATGAACTGCAGATTTGACGAGGGTGTGACAGACGGACAGACAGACGGACATGCCGAAACTATAAGGGTTCCTAGTTTTACTACGGAACCCTAAAACGTTCTCAATCCGTTGTCTGCACGTTTCAACTGCTTTTCTGCGAAACTGCTGACTTCTTCCTATACTTAAATTTTAGCTCCAAAATAATCTTCGGAGCGCCGCTAAATGCTTTGATGAAAACCTAAGCCTGAGTTCTTGGAAGATCTTTATTGACATAATCAAGCAAAGTAAATTGTTATATGTTAGCAATATGTGGGTAGATTTTCCAACGAGACAATTTTCTAGGAACCCAATTGCTTTGAATATGCTTACTTAATGGAATGATTAATTTCTAGGGAGCTTTGATTCCACTTTAGACGGATTCTATCAATTAGGTACTATCAGAAACGATCCGGTGTAGTTCTAAATTGACTAGAGATAGGTATTATATTTCAAGTACCAAGCATACCTAAGTAGGAGTTCGTCTGGGGAAGTACGGTACCTTTTCGGTTTGTTATTTTTGTTTATTTTAGTACCTCTGTAGCACAATTTTATTGCAGTCACGATGATTACCTACGAAATGTATGAGAAAAGTTTTTGGCGATTTCTGGAATTTCTAGCACTCCAACGTCTGTTGATTCAATAGAGTTTTTTAATCATAATATGAGGGGTCGCTCGACATAAAAAAAACCGGCCAAATGCGAGTCGTACTCGCGCACCGAGGGTTCCGTATCAGTTTTGGACGTATAAAGTGAAAAATACCGGACCGCATAACTAAGTTTGTTTGTCAAGGAATTTTGATGATTTTGAAAAAAAACTGTAATAGTTAGGAACATCGTTTTATTTTTGGTGCAATATTTGGGTAAATTCCTATCAACTCTAATTATTTCAGATTTTTGGCTCCGCAAACTTCGGAGATAAGGGGGGGGGAATTGTATTTTTTCAGAAATTTTTCATCATATGTCGAAAAATGTGAGACATAAAATAAAATGAAAATATATTTTGAAATGAGCAAATCAGGCCCTTTCATATGATATGTCACTTGACCTAGTAACCCCACTTTAAAATTTCGGACCCCCACTCCGGCCCCATTTGCAATGAAAATAAAAATATTTTTTGACTTTTTTCATTTGCAATAAAGTTGGGCAAGCATTTTTTATAACTGTTCCAAATTTCAAGTCGATAGCTTTAGTAGTTGCTGAAATAAGCAATTTGAAATGAGAAATTTGGTACGAAACCCTAAAAAGTGTAAATTGCCTCATTTTATTGTTGATTGTAATTTTGATGACATATCTAGGTACGTCATGAGGAGAGTTCCCCAGGAATCTAACCCGAGAACGGACGCTCAGCGTGATTACACTTGCGATAACGTAACCAACGAGGCATCTAAAAGAAAGTATGGTTTAATTTTTTGTAGTATGACGGCTCAATAGAACCGACATACTTACTAAAAAAACCGGACAAGTGCGAATATGCCTCGCGCCCTAAGGGTTCCGACATATGATCATAGATGGCGCTACTGCATATTTCCAATTGGCGCCATCTATGAGCAGATGGCTCCACTTATGGTCCGGTGACTGACGGCGGACAACAAAGTGATCCTATAAGGGTTCCGTTTTTCCTTTTGAGGTACGGAACCCTAAAAAAATAAGCGACGACTAAATTCTCCACAATAAAGCCACGTGTATTGACATCAAACGTAGGAATTCCTGAAACACAATAAAAACCACGTGAGGGCACTAGTGTGTACATCAAAGGAATGCGCCCGCATCACAACAGAGCCACAATGTAAATATGTACAGAAGTCCAACTTCATGCAACAAGCGTGATTAGGCGCACGCACCAAACTACAGTTAATATTAATATTACATACACATTTTTATTTTATTTTTATTAAAGGGAGCAGCAAACAGTTACATTATGAGACATTACAACTAGCGTTACAAAATACATAAATTTTGATTAATAATAATGTAACCCACAGCGCTGCCCACGGGTTGACTTATGGGTTTAAAAAAATTAAATATATTGCTAGGGGTTTAGTAACAGTAAGTACATGCTAAGGTTAATAATGATAAAGAGCAGTAAAAATTACAGAATAGGTATATAACCTTAATAAAGGAAATAGTGTTCACTGTGTTCAGGGCCAAGCTCACCGGCAGGACAACAGCCCGACAAACTGAAAACGGCCGCCCGACATGACCTTTTGTATGGAAAAAGATATGCTAAATGGCCGCTCCCAACCCACATCGAGCTTTAGAAAGATAATCGGCTAACTTCGACTTTATAGAGCGACACCTCTGTCGCACGAAGCACTAAAGCTGCTTTCAGACTATGCTTTACTATAGCATTATAGCATATAGCTCATAGCACAACAATATCGCGCACCATACATTGTTATGGACATGTTCACACTGTACTATACTATATATTTTGTGCGCGATATTGTTGTGCTATGAGCTATATGCTATACAGGGTGGCAGGTTAGACAGTGGAAATATTTTAAGGGGTCATTATACTCATCATTATGAACAACTTTTACTATTGGAATAACCCTGAAATCGCGAAAAAGAAATCAGCCGTTCCATACATTTTGTTGAGCTTTGTGAACATAAATGTATGGAACAGCTGATTTTTTTTCGCGATTTCAGGTTTGGTCCCATAGTAAAAGTTGTTAAAAGTTGTTAATGATGAGTACAATGACCCCTTAAAATATTTCCACTGTCTAACCTGCCACCCTGTATATTATAGCGTAGTCTGAAAGCAGCTTAAAGTCCGGTATCTAATAAACAAGTCAGCGACGAAACGTCTCACTCAAACTTTGTCTGACTCACCATCACCATACGTAGGCGCCTATGTGTGCGTGTTGTATGGAACGGGCCTTCTGTACATAACTTTTTTTATGACACTGCTATACTTTGCAATGAACTTTGTTCTGACGTCATTACCACAACATGCGTACCTACTAATTATGCTTGACGGATTAGCCGAGTTTAAATGCTGTACGAGTTTATTTGAAGAGGTGTGTAAATTGCCTGTTGTTCAAACTCATACCTCATTATCTGCAAAATGTTTCACATACAGAAGTACTTGCTTAATCCTTTCATTCGCCTAGCTTTTTTTAACCAGATTGGGTGGTTGGAGCGAATGTTAGACCATTCGTCAGACTTTCGGGCTTCTGACTATAGATCGTTTAACTTATGAAGTTCCTTCAACGCTATGTTGGCTGCCCTGAATGTCAATATGTTACAATGTTTTTAACGGTGATGGAAGTTTTTTTATTAGATACGAATTCTCATTCACCCTCTTTAGTGTCCTAGGTAGGTATTGTTAAGACCTAAACAGAAGTGACAGACAGTCCCAGCCCACATAGCGTTGAAGGGACTTTTTATGTGAAACGCTCTATACCCGTAACGATTTGTACGACACTACCGTACATTTGCACATGCCTCACCACGAATATGAACGTCCGGACCTCAGATCATAGAAACAAGGACATATTCCAATCATAGCAAATTAGTACGGGAACAACTGATGCCACTTTTAGTACATTTTTCGACACAATTACCCGCATAATTAAGCGCTCCTTGTGAATAAAAAGATCTCCCACGCATTAAACATTCCGCACACCCTCGATCTAACACTGTTAATCGTCACTCAACACTAGCACTAAACTAAAACACTATATTTATACCATTGATCGTGTTCGGTTCGTCGCCAGCGCCAGTCGCCATCAAGCTCGATAGCGCCTTGGCACATCTCCCTTGTTTCTATGATCTGAGGTCCGGACACTGCAAAGCATGCGATGAGCGCCGTGCGCGACGCATGCTTCGCTATGTTTGGATTCACCATAACATGCTCTTCAAGGCACGAAGGGGACTCGATTTTTGGAGGAATGGTCACTATGGACGAACTGTGGCAAGCGCAGTAATGCAGATCGATCGATTAGCGCTGTTATTTAGCCACGAGCCCCTCATGTAATACCCCATATAAATGGAGTTTAATTTCCATTCTATTAGAAATTTTCCGGCATTGAATCGAAATTAGCTTGTTTGTGAAATTAGCTCAGGGGACTCGATTTTTGGAGGAATGGTCACTATGGACGAACTGTGGCAAGCGCAGTAATGCAGATCGATCAATTAGCGCTGTTATTTAGCCACGAGCCCCTCATGTAATACCCCATATAAATGGAGTTTAATTTCCATTCTATTAGAAATTTTCCGGCGTTGAATCGAAATTAGCTCGTTTGTGAAATTAGCTCGTTTGTGAAATCTTGTAATCAGTTAAAAAATTACAAGTAGGTTGTTTCACAAATATTTTCTTTATTACTAATGACAAAATATGAAACGAATGCGGACATATGAAAAAAAAATTCCAAAATTTTCCACCGCAACAGTAACTGATACCGAACGAGGCTATTGACAGTTATCAAAATAATGAAAAAGATAAAGTCTCCAATAATACGAAAATATTGGATGTATCACCCGGTTATCATCTTGCGTAAAACCTACGATATTTAGGTATCTAGGTCATCTGAATTTCGAAACTTTGATACAGCCTAGTACGAGTACCAGGGGCCGTACTATTGTGATAGAGTGATTCTCCTTATTATTAAATATATAAGGGATTCAATATTTAAGAGATTCTCAAAAATCGAATGTCGCGAGCAGGATTTGAACCTGCGATCTCTGGCGAACCGTGCCAACGCTTTTTCCAACTAAGCAAGCGTTGGCACGGTTCGCCAGAGATCGTAGCATAACATGGCTTTGACATGTTTCAAATTCACAAAAAATATACATTTATATAAGAAATTCCGAAGAACAACTGACACAGGCAGGATTCGAACCCGCGACCTCTGCCTAAACCGGGGCAGCGCTCGAATCCTGCCTGTGTCAGCTGTTTTTGGGAATCTCTTATATATTTAGTAACATTAAATAAGAATAACATGGCTTAAACATGTTTAAAAATTCGCAAAAATATACATTTATAGTGATTCTTCTTCATCTTCAATAGGTACTAAAGGTGATTTCATAGTCGCGCTGACCGACATGACGGTCGCAGCGCGGCTCGTAAGGCATACAATCGTATGCGTTTCGTACGCGTCTCACTATGACACGGGCCAAGACACGTCTATCCCGTGGCCCGCGCCGCTTACCACCCGCGCCGGTCGTAAGCGTGACTGTGAATTCACCCTAATATTAAAAAGAGAGAGTGTGAAGTGTGAGTTCAAGGGCGGATTCAAGGGGGGGTCATGGGGGTCATGACCCCCCCTGGGCTGGGCCTAGACGACCACTGGTAATATTTCTAATCTAAAAAAAACGATGATAAAACGACGATAAAACCGTATCGTGACGTGCCATACTACGATAAATGAATAAAAACGTCCATGGATTGTCCATGGGTTCTTTGTAAAATAAACTAAAAAAAAGTATTTCAAAGCTTTAATAAACCCACATTTTATCCTAGAACAGAAGAAAAAGCGTTAAAAGCTGCAAAGTGCACACTCGCGTCACAATTTAGAGCAATTTACTTGAGTTTAGCTGAAGCGAGTTCTCGACGTGACCTCGAACTGTTTTAGTGACAGATACAAATGACTGCGATAGCTCTCACATTGGAGGACGCGGATAAAATGTGTGGCTGTTAAAACATAACGCCTGTGTTCCCTGAAGGGTAAGGCAGTAGTGTATGGTACACCAGTAGTGAAGGGTAAGCAAGGTAGTGAAGGGGAAGGAAGGGGAAGCCTGTACAATAAAATAATAATAAAATGCTACTACTATAAACGTGAAAGTTTGTGAGGATGGATGTATGGATGTTTGTTACTCTTTCACGCAAAAACTACTTAACAGATTTTGATAAAACTTTATAGTAATATAGCTATAAATTTTGGAGGCGCGAATGGGTGTGGCATCGGTATGGCGGAACTGTTTGCGATGCTGTTATGTTGGGCCGGCTTCCTCTCGCCCTTTGTCGTTTGTGGTCTGAACGTTGCAACTCCTTGCCATATGGTCTTTTGGCACAAGGTGAAAACATCACAAATAATGACTATCTAGCTGTGTCTTCTGTTATCTTTTTGTTTTATATTGCATGTAGTGTTTGCTTTTAATTAGATTAACATAATACTATATATGCATGCTCCATAGTACATAAGTATTATTGTATTAACTGTAAGCGAACCTGAATAAATAAATAAATACATTAGAATAACACATAGGCTATCTTTTATCCCGAAAACGCGGGCAGAGCAGGGTGAAAAGCTAGTTATAAATAGTTCCCGGCCCTGGTTCAAGCCATGGTCCGGGGCGAGGGGGAGTGGGAGGCAGTCGCCTCCTTCTGCGAAGCAGTCATGCTAGTGAAGGAGGCGGCGGGACGGGAGAGGGAGAGATTCTCCCGTCCAAGCCGCCGCGGTAGACGCTCCGGGCGTCGGGAGCCGCGTGACGACTCCCGGCCACCGTAGGCGCGGGCCTGCGGGCGGTGAGTAATGGGTAGCTCACCGTCCGATCAGGACCAGGCCCGTGCCGAACGGCGCGTACGTGTTCCACGCGCGCCTCAAAGAGATGTCAGCATCAGAGAGGGGGCCCATTAGGGCCCAAGCCTGCCGGGAAAGCGAGATCGTCCGGAAGGGATACCGCTGACCCGGACAAAAGGGCTAAGGAAGGAACATGGGTGGGTTTTAGTCAGTAAGAGTCTGACACTCCCTTCCGCTCCGCCCAGAGCGGGAGGGGTCATTTGATGATTTCCCATCCTCAAAAAAAAAAAAAAAAAAAGTTATGAATAGTTTGATTCTATTTGCCTATTCAAAATGAAATACAGTGAATTTATGATAGGTATGATTTAACAAACCGGAATTATTTGTAATTTTGTTACTGCTTTATTGTACCGTCTTCACTCGTCCCTTCGCCACTGGTAAGTACATCGTTTATACAGGGTGTGTATGACCAAATCTGAAACTATAAGAAATAGCGAAAAATACTCAAAGGAGTGTCGGGGTCGATTTTTATGAAGACTTAAACGCTATCATTACATTTTTGAATACTCATGGCTTAAGTTGGTAAAAGTTGGCCATTTTGCGAATTAGTCCTTTCACGAATTAGGCATTTTACTATTTAGTCCTTTTGAGAATTAGCCTTTTTGCGAATGAGTCCTTTCGAAAACTAGTCCATTTGCGAATTGGCCCTTTTAAGAGTCGGGTGCCATTTTGCGAATTAGGCATTATCCGACTAAACGTACAAATCCAGACTCCGGGTTGGTAGCCAGTCCAATGCCACTTCAGCTAAGTCGTATGTGTAACTCTGTAAGCTATGTGCATGTTTCTCCGGATAATTTCATTATCTGGGACTTATCCAGCATGAAATAATACTGAAGAAAGTTCTAAAACAACGGTTTAAGTTACCTCCATAAACTTCACAAAGTAAAAGTGCCATAATTTTAGACCCTAATTTGCTCCAGAGCCTTTTCAAAGGCACCTACAGGCCTGGCTATAAATCTATACTTGCCTCTTTATTACCTTTACGACCTATAGCCATAAAAAAATATTTTATCCTTATTGAAATTGATCACGAAAAGGTCCACCTAAATGGAAATGTGTTTAAATTTATTGCCACTTGTAATTTCCTTATTTGTAGATAGTAATACAATTGAACTTCATTGAGGGGCTCGTGGCTAAATGACGGCCGCGCTGATCGATCGATCTGCGAGGTTAAGCTGCGCTTGCCGCGGTCAGTCCTTGGATGGGTGACCGTTCTTTACACATCGAGACCCCTCCGTGCCTCGGAGAGCACGTTAAGCAGTCGGTCCCGGTTGTCATAGGAATATCTTTGACAATCGTTACGGGTAGTCAGAAGCCCTAAAGTCTGACAGCTGGTCTAACATTCGAATACCGGTGTTACCCATTAATTGGGTTGTGGAGGTCAGATGGCAGTCGCTCCACGTAAAATATTGATATTCAGCCAAAAACTAGTTAGACTGGATGCCGACCCCAATATAATTTGGGAAAAGGCTAGGCAGATGAATACAATTGAACTTCATTGTATCACTTAATACTTTTAATTCAGGCATAAAATGCAACATAGTTATTCTTATACTTGCTTTCTGCACACGCGTTAAAAATGTTTTTTTTTAATGTTTGTTTTTCATGAAAAAATAAAAAACATGTTTCTTCATGTTTAGTGTGTCAGTATAGGTATTCTCAGCGAGTCGACTTTCTGGGCCGTACCACAAAAAAGATAGACACGCGTTAAACGCGAATGCTACCAAAAATAATACGCACTTGTTTTAGCACTAACTTGTCTAAAACAAGTGTGTATTATTTTTGGTAGCATTCGCGTTTAACGCGTGTCTATCTTTTTTGTGGTAAGGGTGTCTATGTTTACACATTATCTACAAGTTGGAAGCCAACTTGCGCACTTAAACGTAATATTGAACGCTGTGCGCACTTCCCCAAATTGAAACAACATTTCTGACCAAGACCTTGATAACAATTAAGCATAATTAACAAACATTAATCGTCGTTAAGTCTTTTGTGGCGTAGTCATGGATGCATTAACAGCAGGATGCGATGCGCTCAAAATATATTAAGCTGGCAATACAAATGTTGGCCAAGCCTTTGCCAATGTGAGCGTAAGCAAATTGATACAAGGCGATTGCTACCGTGTGTACGTTGACCAAGTTTGAACAAGACCAATGCGAACATGTAAATACCACTTGCCGAGTGCAAGCCTTTGATTTGTGCAGAAAACCGACAGTGTCCCGAAGTGAGTCGAGTCATGGCTTTGGGTAGGTTTGACTAGCGATATCAAGAGTCGGCAACCCGCGTGTTACGCACAGCTGTATAAGGGGAATCGCCAACTCAACGCTCGACACTTTATTGTACAAAACATGTTGTAATTAGCAATCGACGGAAACGGCGAGCTGAGCTTGCACTATGTGACACACATACCTTGTTGACTTAGCTATTGTAATTCTGACGAAATTCACTTCATAATCATACTTCGAATAAGTAGGCACTTAGGCCCGCGACTGTTTCAAAATAAAGGCCTTATAATAAATGGTCATAAAGTCAAAAAATATAATGAATAAAATGTAAAAGTAAACATTTGTGGTTTTGTATTTTTACCCGACTACGGCAAAGCCAAAAGGAAGAATTATCGGTACCGGTAAGTACAAAATTATAAACAAGTGCGGTCCGCCTATATTTTATTTTGCCACTATGTGGCCCTTGCCTGCTAGAGGTTGCCGACCACTGGTCTGTATTCTGCCACCAGTTCGTGCTAAGATGAGTAGAGCCGAGAACGACCGGGTTTCGCGTCTCGTGGTTTATTATATACTGCTGTCGGTCGTAGTACCTATATAATAATTATATACCTTTTTCCTTATTTGCCATTCACACTAATATTATAAATGTGAAAGTTTGTGTATTTATGTTAGTTACTTCTTCACGCTGAAACGGCTGGAGGGATTTGGATGAAATTTGGCAAAAAGTAGCCTGGGTCCTGGAAAAGCACTTAAGCTACTGTCCATTTACACGCAGATGAAGTCGCGGGCTACAGGTAGTGTTTTCATAAAGCGATATAGATGTCACAATTAGTTGGCCAAACAGACGATGCCGACAAATTACTTTGTCTATAATTTTGTTGTCCAACTTAATCATCATTAAATTTATCTCCAACGCTTTTAGTTGGTTGGACCAAACAACTGACTATACCCGATAGCCACTTTATTGTAGTATTTTAGAGGCTCTAGACAAGTTTCTTTTCTGTTAGCGTTCACGCCAAACGATAAGCACAAAATGTATGGCAATGACATTACCTGCGGAAAAGTCACGTGACTCACAAATGTCATTTCCATACATTTTATCCGTAGCGTTTGACGCTAACGCTGACAGAAAAGTAACTTGCCAAGGGTCTCAGGGTGATTTCATAGTCACGCTTACGGCGGCGCTGGCGGCGGCACGGGGCACGAGATATATGTGTTTTGTACCGTTTCATAGTGAAACACGTACAGACGTACACGAAACGCGTACCTAACTTCGCATGGCTTATGGGCCTTTTTATTGTCATGCGTGTTTGCGCCCGCGTGCAAGCCAGGCACGCATGCTTGTTGCGAGCCGCACGCTGAGCAGATTATTTTGTATATCTGCGGGCGTGTGGCGCGCATGACAATAAAAACATGTATGATACGATAGGTTGCGGGCAGCATGCATGCGTGGCTGGCCTGCACGCGGGCACAAACACGCATGACAATAAAAAGGCCGTACGAGCCGCGCTGGCCGCCCGCACGGCGGTCAGTGTGACTGTGAAACCAGCCTCGTGGTTGGACAATTGACGGCGGCGATAGCCATTGTAGGAAATTATGAGATTTCATAACTATTTAATCAACAATGTACCGTTCAGCACAAATAGAATAGGTACGTTCTAGAACGTACAAAAATCCTCAAACAAATCCCACCAAATTAAATAATTTCGGCGTCAACAAAAGAAAGTATTCTAAAAATAACGAGATTTCTACCCCTCTGCGATTTATGTTTTGTATAAAAAAAAATAGGCGAGATATAAAATAACATGAATGGTACATTGTGACTGAAAGTTGCGACTTGCGACGGCGACGCTCTGTCGCGCGTCGAAATTCTAATTTTGTTTGACTACAATAGCTCAAAAGAATCTGATAACGTTTCAGTAGGCCGTGATTTTTACACGACTGCCTGTATTGAAATATATATAGAATATAATATAGAAATATACAATTATACATACACACTCTATATGGTTTATTCCACTTTGTTCACCTGATATTTCTTGGGCATGCTCTGTAGTGTGCTTGATGGGTTTCAACCTCAGATCATACAAACAAGGAGATATGCCTCATAGCAAATTAGTACGGAAACACTGTCGCCACTTTTAAAGCATTGTGCGTCACAACTACAAATGCTCTTTGGAATAAATAGGGAGATTTCCTACACATTAAAAATGCCGCGCACCCTCAATCTAACACTCTTAGGCCATGTTGTTTCAACTTACAGTTACGTATCTGTAACCGTCAAATATGGCGGCTTGTACGACAATTTCATACTGACTTAACGATTACGTACTGACTTACGAATACAGATGGTTTGAAGCAACCCGCCCTTATTCGTCACTCGCACTAAACTAAAGCACTGTATATAAACCATCGATCGCGTTAAGTCCGCCAACAACATTGATCAAATTGATATTTTCAGGCGTTAAGTTTAAAGCCGCGTTTCCACTAGGCAACAATTGACGCGCAACATGTTGCACAACAAGTTGCCCAACATGTTGAAAGTCAGCGCGGAACTTTTTTATAATTTTATCGACAACAAATTTTAACAAACAACAAGCCGCGCGTCATGTTGCGCGCCAGCTGACAACGTATCGCGCGCTGTTGTGCAGCGTTGCCGTACATGTTGAGCGTCACGTGTCGTGCGCCAAATGTTGCCTAGTGGAAACGCGGCTTAATAGTGCATTGGCACATCTCCCGTGTTTCTTTGATCTGAGGTTTCAACATTTATGTTGAATACCTCATATTATGAGGTATTGTCTTTATTGTGGGAGTGACATATTTAAATAGGTAGATACCTACCGTACCGTACATAATTACCTACGCAGTAGGTTTTTTGATTTTTAAATCATAAAACGTATATCACATAATTTATACATATAGGTACTGGTTATTTATAAGTATAGCTACTAGGAACCTTCTCCTTTTTTTAAATCGGTTAAAAAATTATAGATATTTGATAAAATAAAGTAAGTATAGCTTCCTCGAATCACCGCCACTGACGAGCTCTTTTCACAAAGAACGGTGCACTAAATAATAATTTGCATTTGTATGGTTTTTAATCTACTTTGACCGACTTTCATCTAAGCGATGCAGTCCTGCTTACCTGGCTTGTGACCTAGTTTCTGCAATACCGAACAAGAAAGAAAAAAAAATCGATGCAATCGCAAATCTTTAGAAGAAAAAATTACATATTTGTTAAAATAATTAAACCGAAAAGTAGATTAGAAGAATAATACGATATAATTAAAATTCAATTGTTTGTCGCCGGCAGGCGGTCGCATTTGCTTTAATGATTGAAAACCAGGAATTAGCGACTAAAAGTAACAACGAAACACAATAATTTCTCAAGGGAAACCCTGGGAAAACTCAGGATAAATCACTTAGATCGGTGTAAGAATCTCGTTCCAATAAAGAACTAAACGTAAAGTTAAAAGTAAACCTGAAGAAATCTTTGTTTTGCTGGCAGCGGCTCCGTGAAGGCCTTAGAGGTACAGACCCCTAGGGAAATAAGGCCGGATTTCTGGCTATCCATTACTAAGTATCTTATAGTATACTTTGAAGTTCTTTTCTTTTCTGTAAAGAAATCGTCGGTGATTTATCTATTAGCCAACAACTTATCTCACAGACTATTTTTTTATTATTGCTATTCTGCAAGTCCACATCAAACCTCATTTAAGTGACCTTTAACAATTCATTGCGAACTCATCTGTTTTAAAAAAAGTTATCGCGGATTCGCAACATGACACCGTTCGAATTTCAAAGTGACGTTTAGATCGCGTTCCCTCAAAGCGTAGAATAATAATTTAAAGGCGTTCGCGCGTTCCCTGCTGAAATACGCAAACGCTTTGTTGTTCATTGAAAATGTCCTTGACATAAGAAAGAAAGAACATGCATTTATTTGCGTTGATATGGGGCACATAAATAAAGAAAAAACAAAAATACAATAAATAAAAACCGGCCAAGTGCGAGTCGTACTCGCGCACCGAGGGTTCCGTATCATTTTTGGATGTATAAAGTGAAAAAAAACCGGACCGCATAAGTAAGTTTGTTTGTGAAGGAATTTTGATGATTTTGAAAAAGCTGTACTAGTTAGGAACATCGTTTTATTTTTGGTGCCATATTTGGGTCAATTCCTATCAGCTCTAATTATTTCAGACTTTTCGCTCCGCAAACTTCGGAGATAATTAATGGTATTTATTCAGACATTTTTCATCATATGTCGAAAACTGTGAGACATAAAATAAAATGAAAATATATTTTGAAATGTGCAGATCAAGCCCTTTCATATGATATGCCACTTGACATAGTAACCCCATTTTAAAATTTCGGACCCCCACTCCGGCCCCTTTTGCAATGAAAATAAAAATATTTTTTGACTTTTTTCATTTGCAATAAAGTTGGGCAAGCATTTTTTATAACTGTTCCAAATTTCAAGTCGACAGGTAGTTGCTGAAATAAGCAGGTGTGACAGACAGACAGACAGACAGCCAGACGAAGTCGCACCATAAGGGTTCCTTTTTTACCATTTTGGTACGGAACCCTAAAAACAAATTGCTAGGGAAAATATGCGTCACATCCGCGCAAAACGGCTATCGCTCAGCATGATGCTGTAGCCCAGGCACGGAGCAAAGCCACAGCGCTGGTTTTCAGCGAGAGCCGGCGTTGACGTGATGACGTCGATCGGTGCAGCATGCAATACTTGCGTATTCCATATTCAAACAAAATTGAACTATTTTGTAGTCTATAGAGATTGCGCCCATATTGATATTTCAAAACTAACCCTATAGCTGCTTTCAGACTACGCTATAATATATAGCTCAAAGCACAACAATATCGCGCACCAGACAAACCCAATTATTAATATTATAGTATAGTACAGTGTGAACATGTCCATAACAATGTATGTATGTCAACCTTCTTTTGCTTTTTTTTTTATTCGATGATAGGCTTGCGCTTGACCGCCATCTCGCCTGATGTTAAGCGATGATGCGGTCTACAGTGGAGCACGCTTGCCTAGAAGAAACCGATTCACTCGTGACTTGAAGATACCCAGATTGTATAACTGTTGAAAAACACCCACTCGGGCAGC
Organism: Thalpophila matura; assembly: GCA_948465475.1. Lineage (NCBI taxonomy): Eukaryota > Metazoa > Arthropoda > Insecta > Lepidoptera > Noctuidae > Thalpophila > Thalpophila matura. The sequence goes on along the minus strand of OX419198.1, from coordinate 5,021,348 downwards.
GCATTCTACTGCTTGGCGGTTTTCACAATGAAAAGGGGTCCAAGGCGATTTGCTGATTTCATATTTTAATAATATGACATACCTACTTACTACAGTGTGGGCGCTCAGAGAATGCGTTCCTGACAGATCTCCGTAAATGTATGGGCGATGACGAGACTTTAAAGGGAAAAATATTTTACGATTAAAAATATTTTCATCGTTTATATGCACTATGATAATAAAATAAACTTTCGCGAATTGTACAGTACATGTTTTTTTAATTATATCGGGACTTTTCGCGCACAACCTTAATCAAAATATCAGTATTTTGACTAACCTCGACGTTTCGATCAAGTTGCATTGACCGTGGTCACGAGAAAACTGTGTGGGTATCATCGTCTTGAGCGGCGGGTGCTGTCTCGAACTACCCGCGCCTGGTTTTGTGAAACGTAACTGTCTATATCACGAGCGACACACAATGCTGACGGTTTTTATCAAAATACTGATATTTTGATTATGTTTGTGCGCGAAAAGTCTCGATATAATTAAAAAACATGATAATAATAAATTTAACTAAGTTCTTGTATATTCTTATTATAACATCAATCTATTTATTCTCTTAAGATACATATTTATTTGTTAATATATATACAGTACTATTTACAAACAAAAAAAAAACCTTATAATAATTATAAATACATCTACAACTAAAGAGCATCAAAAAATTCTTCCGCATCGCTGTCAACTGGTAGCGTGCCCAAAAGACTGGCGGCATTGCCACGTTGAATGGCAATGCTTAAACTTTGGCTAAAGTAATAGCCAGCCCTTTGGTCACGGGAAGTGTCAACTAATCGTTTTGCGATCTCTTTAAATATGAGATGAGCACTCGGACCCCACGGCCCTAGGGTTTCAACCCCAAACGGCTCGAAAATATAATTACTGATAAGTTTATCATATTTCCGCCGCTTGAGGTTTTCCGCAGCCGCAGCGGCAGTGCCCGCACAGCGCGCCGAGCTAGGAAGATGGGAAGGCGCAAGAGTATCGACACATGTTGCGTCCCACACTAAAGGCCTTCCCATCTTCCACGGGAATAATGACATACCGTCCGGTCTCTTGCCATCGTCACGTGCCAAGCCATTGGGTTCTAATACAGCTGGCACGCCGACGGTGACAAGAGCACGACGGATGATGTCATTAATATTCGCGTGTCGTGCTATGCGGCCCGCACTCCGGCTGCAAGACAAGCCGTGGTGTCCGAGGCTGTTGACAACTTCCCCGCAGTGACAGCGATGGGGAGCGCAACAGGGTGCTCCAAGACGCAGACAGGCAGCGAGGCGGAAAGTAGTGTCGTCCAACATAGTACCTATGTTGGGCGACGGTAGTGCTTGAAGCCACAAACCCGACTCCCATTCGCCCACAGCCAATAGGCGTGCTCGCTCAGCAGTAGTAGTCGACGTATCGACTAAATTATTACGTATTACTCTGCAGAGTGGCTCATCCCATTGTCTCTGGGAAAACGGGTTGACGGGCGGGTTAGTATTCGGGCAGGCAATTTTCCAGGCATTCATTGCATCAGTGAAGCACGGTACATCAAAATCAACCAGTGTGGAAGCTAGGATATTCCTGGTTAATTTTTCAGTACCGTGGACCGAGGATATAAATGCCGGTAAACTTATACTCGAAATTTTGCGGACGCCAAGTCCTCCCATACGGATGGGAAGAGTAGCTTGTATCCAAGCTCGGTCGTCCAAGGCCACATTAAGAATTAAAGTAAGGGTATTACGGATAATTTTGTCTATTTTGTCTAAAAGATATGTGTGCTTCCATAAATGGGAAGAGCGAAGAAAATAAGTGAATTTAGGACCGAAACAGCAGTATCGAATTATAGTAGTCGCCGAATGCATATTAATTTGGAGCAATCTTTCCGAAATGTCATTAAAATTTTGTATTTTTTCCTCAATAAAGGAGGAAAAAGAATTATCTAAGATTGGGGACCCTAGGAGGCGTAATGCATGGGACCCTAGGAGGCGTAATGCATTTTTTTCGGTAAGTTTTATTTGTGGGGCTATTGCTTGAAATTTTGAAAGTGTCGATTGTCTGTCAGTATTGTCAGTTATGTATAATTCGCATTTCGAAATATTGAGCTCCAAGCCTATGGAATAAAATTGTTTTCGTAAAAATTCAAAGTCTTTTAGAACTGTATGTACATCGCCTCCTAAGGTTCCATCATCCAGATACCACACGTTAAATTTCGAATTTAGTTGTCGAATTATAGGATGTATTGCTAAACTGAAAATCACTGGCCCGAGAGGGTCACCTTGCTGACAGCCAACTGAGGATTCCAAAAGGTTGTCCTTATAAAGTAATTTTGAGGGATATCGGTAACATTGCCAAAGAAAACTGAAAATTTTAGGTGTTTCTTTTTTAGCTTCTGACAACAAGGTGTCCCTGTTAACCGAATTGAAGGCGTTCTTTATGTCAACCTTCAAGATGACCTCTCCATTGCCACAATTTAGATAGGTCGACAGGGCGTGCACGGCAGCCTCACAGCCCCCTTTAGAGCCATAGCCTAGCTGCAGGGGCTGAAATTTTTCCGAAACTTCCTCACTATAGAATTTACAGCAAATCTTGGCTGCCATGCGACGGTACGTAGTACCTACGGCAATAGGACGAATGCCGCCATCTTTTTTGCGCAGGGCACATAAATTAGCCCCGTACAAAACATCGATGACGGCTTCGTGCACCTTACCGGAGAGCATTAGGTTGGTCAGAGCTGTAAGCTCCTTCAAAAGCACCTCACCGGACTCCCCGGCGCTTGAGCACGTAAGATCTTTGAGGTGTTGAGGAGTCAAGCCGTCGAGGCCACCAGCAGAGCCGCTTCGGAAGGAGCATATAGCTGCGACCAAATGTCGACCTGTAACGGTGAGGGTGTGAGTATCCGAATCAGGGGGGTCGGGAAAAGAAAGGCCATCTGCTGGGGCAGGGTGTTTGCTCTCCAGAGCAGAAAGTGTCTCTGGAGAGCAAGGTGCCACTACATCGCTGCTGAAAATAATCCTGGCTGCCCCCCTAATGTCACCCTCGCCTAACTTGGATTCTACAAGATGGGTTATTCCTCGTGGGGTATAATTCTTGATCGGTAATTTTGAATCTAAATAATTTTGGATCGAAATATTACAATTATCTTTAATTTGGGCAGTCAAAGATTTTTTGTTTGCCAAATTCTTTTGTACGTGTAGAATACTGTAAGGGAAGGTGAGTAATTGCTCCCAAGCACGTTGCGAGTTCTCCCGGGCGGCGAGGCGGACGCATCGTGCCAAGTGTTGTGCGACCAAAGGCCTGGCGCCACGGGGAACGCGCTTTAAAACCGGAACAGAATGTTTTAATTTTGAAAGGGATTTCCAAAACGGGTCAAGGGTAGGTGTAACTGGTGATGTTACTAGTGAAGATGTGATTGGTGTGATGACAGGGTCCAAGGAAGATGCATTTTGGGGTTTATGAACCTTCCCAATATGCACCTTCAGACCCCGCTTACCTTTGAAGAACCGTGCCTGGGAGCAATGGGGACATCTTTCCAGGATATCCAGCGATGTGGAAGGTTGACAAGCACTACTCACCACATCGCTACCGCCACTGAGCATTGAAGACACAATTTACACTTAAAATAAATAAATAACTTATAAGTACACTAAACAAATTAAAATAATATAAAATTTAAGCCAATAGGTAAATGACAAAATAAATGTGACATAAGAATAGCGGCGCAGTCGCACTGGGGGCCTAGGGCGCCGCCGCCGCGCCACCGAGGTTGATATTTGGCGCAGCCAACAGTCGTAGCCTGGTTGTCAAAGACAGCTGATCAAGACGTCGCTGCATCGTATGATCCTCACAACTCACAACAAGACAGTTTCGTCGCTTTTATAGGAGAAACGATAATGTGACGAGTGTATTGAAGAGATATTCCTCCGAGTGAATAGCAACCAAACAAGCGATCACTTTCGTACAGGTAACAGGGTAAACCATATACTTTTCGTTTTCTTTGTTAAGTGTATTGAAGAGATTTCTCCAAGTGAATCTCTTTGGAACAAATAGCAACCGAACAAGCGGCTACAATTAATTTAGGAGATTATCGCATTATATCGATTCTAGCCGTTTAACATTGGCTCTGTATTTGCTCTGTGATTAAATAAATTTTAAAGGAAATAAATTTTCAAGACCAGCACCAATGACGTTTCGTTGACGTTTACATCAATCTACAATACACTAAAGTAGCTTAGTGCTAAATTAATGAAGTGTCAGGAACGCATTCTCTCAGCAGCCGGACTGTACTCAGAGTTATGTCAACAATGTATCAATTTACGCTAAAAAGCTTTTAAAAGCCATTGACAACTTAATAAATTGTGCCACTCCTATATTAATAGATCGTTATTTCTAAAGCAATCCATTATGAAAATAACTTCTGCCAACAAAAGTTTTTCACCAAACATGATTGATGGTGTGTCGCGGAACTATAGAAGTGACTCATGAAATTATAAGCTTTTTTTATGACCTGTCTTGCCATTAATACTGTTGATTTTCGGGGGTCAACTTATATTGGTTATGCGGCAGCTATGACCTTGATATTATACTGGAAGAAGGAATAGGTACGTAGTTTATACAGGGTGAATTTTCTGTGTGCGTGGATGGCCAAATCCGAAACTTAAGTTATAGCGAAAAATACTCTAAGGGGTCTCGGGGCCGATTTTGATGTTGAAAAAACAGTTCTCGTAGCCAAGAATCGAACCCGTTGATTTTGGAAATAAAATACAATGTATTATAGCACCATCCGACAGTGTCGCTAATAAGGACCAAATTCTGGGAAGTAGTGACAGGCAAATTAAGTGTTGATTTTTATCAAAATCGGCCCCAAAACTCCTTTCAGTATTTTTCGTCATTTTTTAAAGCTACGGATTTGGTCAATTGGAAAATTCACCCTGTACATAAGAGATCCCGCAGGGTCACGGCTTCGGGGTCATTGACTTTGGTTGGCTGGAACAGGGAGGGATGTCATTTATTATTGAACAATAATTTCCACCTTTGCGATTTCTTGTAAAAATCTTTTGAATTGATTACATCCTTAGCTCATAGAAAAATGGAGATATACTATCGTAGAAAATTAGTACGGGAACCACTGTCGCCACTTTTAGAACAGTTTTGAACGGATTTTGAGCTTATACATCAAAATAACACATTAACTAAACAAAGTCCCACAAACTGTGAAAACAGTTTTGTGGGGCTTTGTTTAGTTATATCACAGATAATATAATACTATACGTACAGATGCCTCATCTCATACAAAGAAATGTGACCGATTTAGCGCGGGCTATCTTCGGGCTATACATTTTTCTGTGCTTAAAGGATTTTTCAAAATTTGAACAAATATTTTTCATGGTGTATTTTTTCATGTTCTCAATTTTACACAAACTTCAATAACAAATCGATACATATAACGCCATCTATTATGAGTTATTTCAACAAATGTCCCTTTGTTCCTGATGAGACCCCATGGTTATATGAATATTGTGAAACATACATACATACATACATCCCAAAAACGCCGGCGAAGCCGCGGACGGAAGCTAGTGCAAAATAAAACCTTGAAAAAGCAAGATAAATGAGAGCCGCCATAGATGGTTTTAACGAGACAGTATTGTTGTATTGTGGGTTATAATTAAAGACCCGGATGCACAGGAAAACAAAGGAGCCATTGCAGATGAGACTTTTCATCGGGAACCGCTTTTGTTTGAAGGTGACGCGCTAAGCGTGTGACGTCAGGTGCGATTCTTGACTGCACGCTGTGATTTTATTTTTTGTATCTCTATTTGTTTTATTGCGTTTATTCAATATAATTCACATTTTTAAATATTTCGTGATAAACCACTGAACCGACAATCATGAAATTTTGCATATTACGTTGTCAGGGATACAGAAAAGGACATAATCGTTCATCTAGAAAAAAGTACTGTTCCCGAGGGAAATAACAATAACTTTTGACGGTCACAATTGCTTTAGGACGATAGATGGCGCTACGTGTATGTCACGCGGACAAAGTCGCAGGCATTGTTAGTAAATAAATAAATATCTAGCATTCGGGCGTGATGTTCCGATAAGTTAAGAGCTTAAATCCCACGCATATTCTCACAAACGCCTACTTGTTCATTATGATCTTCAAATATTTTGTCGCCAACATGTTGATCCGTGTTAATACACGTTCAGACGCCAGTGTTTGAACGAGTAAGCTGTTAAGATCGACACGTGCTCCGCATGCGTCCTTGACACATGTCTTTATAATTTTGAATGACACGATAACGTAGGTATAAGTCCCGGCGTCAATCCTGATCACAAACGTCACCTGCGAACTGATTTTTGGTCTCTTTGGCGGAATGAAGAAGACGGGGGGCATCGAGGCTGCAGGCGATTGGTTCCTCAGTCGATGCTCGTCGTCTAATTGGACCATTTTCTATTACGTATTGTCAACTGTCTATTGCCTATTGGGCCAAAAATGTACATGCGCGATCTGTGATCATCTTTAATGCCGGTACCTATACCTAGATATAATCCGCGCCAATAAAGAAGCGAATCGAAAATGGCGGCTGGTACTTGTAATGACTTGGAACCACGTTCTATATACAACGTTACAGTAACGTGATTGGACGCTACATTACGGCCGCTGGGTGACGGCACCGCTTTTCTAGGAAACCGTAGCTTTAAGGCCGCGGCCGCACCGGTACGGTGACAGCGACGCGACGGCGATTTCGTGAACATATAAATGTCGCTTGTCGTTTCTGCAGTGTAACAACCGACATATGTTTTTATGAGCTTGTTTTCACGAAATCGCCGCCGCGGCCTAAAGGTTGCCGACCGCTGTACTAAAGGTTCAACCAACTTTCGCTGCTGACTGTAAATAAACATTGGTGCTAATAAAAATAAATCCAAAAAGATAAGTTTTCAAACTAGTTTTTATGTAAAACTTCAGCGTGTTTTTATGCGAAAGGTAATATCTAAACTTGTAAAGAAGTTTAATATAATGTGACGACCTTTATTTACATATTTTTGTCACTAAGTAGTTATCCATGATGTCGTGTCAATGTAATGTCGTTATCGTATCGTGTCGTATTAAATTTTATTACAGTACGCCGCAATACGCCCTTCGGGTGAGCTAATCCATATACAGCGAGATTGAGAGGTGTTCGAACAAGATTGTTATTACGCATTCAATAGAAAGTGCTTGGGCTGGTAGTGATCGGAATTTTGATTCTATCGAAGGCTTATCAGTAGTTCTATTTTCGTGAATGTGTCTCTTGTATTTTAGGTGTTATACACCTATGTATGACTCAATCGTAACTACAGGAGGAAGTAATGTAAAATTAGAAATAATGGCTTAATAAAGAAGATACCGACTAGATTGAACCCAGGTTTGACTAATGGTCAGACTTTCTGGGTTCTCATTACCCGCAACGCCTCTCATAGATATTATTGGACCGGCTGTTGGACATGCTCTCCTGTGAAGAAATGGTCACCCATCCATGGTCTGACCGCGGCAAACGCTACTTAACTTCACAGATCGACCGATCACCGCAGCTGTTATTTAATTTTAACCACCAGCCCCTAAACTCAGAACAGTATCTACCTGCAGTCCACGATCTTATTTAACCGAGCAGAATTTAATCACAAGCGCCTGCTAATTAACCCTTACATAAATCAAGAAATAACTGAATAAAAAGTGTATTTTTGTGAAACGAATGTCTCTGAGCCAACTTTAGGGTGCGTTTCCACTGACGTGGAGCTGGGCAGAATGGAGAGGAGCAGACCATGAATTGGCCAATCACAGTGCTCGAAATCTCCACTCCGCATCAGTGGAAACAGTGTGATTGGCCAATTCACGGTCCGCTCCTCTCCACTCTGCCCAGCTCCCCGTCAGTGGAAACGCAGCCTTAACCCGGCCAAGTTGGTTCGTGCGGACTGTACACAGAATAATTTCATCACAAACATCGAATTCTTCCTCATATTATTTTATTTAAACTTGTTTTTGAGGGAAAATTCTGCTTTAGAAAATTGACTGAAAAAGGAATGACGTGTACCTACATTCCTTTTGCAGTCGATTTTCTAAAGCAGAATTTTCTTTGCCATCTTTTAGATGGCTCTCAACATCTAAAAGAAATGAAACAGGCACACGCTTAGAGCAATCGGTTGGAAAAGTAGTGCACCTAGCGAAATACTTACTTCAACGTAACGTAAGTACTGAAAATCACTTTCATTTCTAGGCTTTATTTGTTAGAAATAAATAGTTTTCTCGAATCGAATTTAATAGTTTTTTAATCTATTCTACGGATTCAATCGTTTTGAGAATGATATCATAAGGTATCTAAATAAGGTGGAGAGTGTTTTAACAGTTATTAATAGATACCGGACTGTTAGAACTTCGTGTGACAAAGTTGGCGCTTTGAAAAGCCAAAACTAACCAATTATCTCTTGGTAAAGCCAATGATATGTAAACCATAGATACGTTACTCGCGATCTAAAATGGTGACAAAAAAGTAAGGTAATTGCCCCACCGTTCATTTAGTCATGCACCAACCAGTTTCTTGGCTGAACGTCATTTCTTGTAACATTTTGCGAAAAAAAAAAACCTACTAAACAAGAGGTAGGTACTTATGCTAAGTAAGGCATTCGTTTTCTTTCCCTTTTTTTGCACATATGCACTGATATTTAGCTATTTCGCTATTTATAGTATTTGCGCCATTTTTTAGTACAGTGATGTTGGTGTATGACGTGTCTATATATATATACGTCATTGGGTAAAGCGCGATTTGTAATATTTACTGCCGGGTATAATATAAATACGGAATTTGTCAAATCTTTTTTACAATAGCACCTACACTTCCTATCCTCTTCAAAAGTACTATCATAATGTCTTTTGACGTCACCGCAGAAATAAGAACCATAAAGAAACCATAATTTTCTATGAATGGTCTGAATAACGAGCAGTCCCACTGCGCTCTAATATCATCAAAATCACATAAAATTTTATGAACATCTGCGGGGGATGTTTTGACATTTAGAAGTAAACAACTTATCCAGCAAAATAACTGTCACCACCAGACTTATATATGATTCAGTTTTTTTGGAAAATAACGTTATTTGTTGCAGATTAGGGAAAGAAAAGAACGCTTCGATAATTATACATTTTCCCCAAAGCTCTTGTCGAAACCATTTTGTTGCAAATAGTGGACACTATCACGTCCTACAAGTCACCCTATATACAGGGTGGCAGGTTAGACAGTGGAAATATTTTAAGGGGTCAATGTATCTACTCATCATTATGAACAACTTTTACTATGGGACGAACCATGAAATCGCGAAAAACATCAGCTGTTCCATACATTTATATTCACATAAATCAACAAAATGTATGGAACATCTGATTTTTTTTGCGATTTCAGGGTTGGCCCGATAGTAAAAGTTGTTCATAATGATGAGTACAATGACCCCTTAAAATATTCCCACTGTTTAACCTGCCACCCTGTATATTATACAAGGTGTAACAAACAGATAGGAGGAGAAAAAATAAATACAAAAATTTCAATTTATCATTTATTTTATTTTGCAACTATTATAATCACATAAATAGTTTAAAAATCACCAAAAACATCGAACAAACGTATACAAAGTAATCTACATCAACTAGGTACACGGATTTATATTATGTAAAACACAACAAATTGCATTTTTATAGTTTACAGAAGAAATGTTCAGACTTTGAGAATATTTATACAAAATACGTGGACAGCTGACGATGTTGGTGCTAAGAATGTACAGAGAAGACAGTAGGACAACTTCATTCAGTTTTCTCCATCCTTCATACATCCGTAGCTAATTGATTATCTCGCTTTTACTCACATAATTATGCTTGTTAATGAGTAACAAAACAATTTTGTGGGCTAGTCAGTCAAATCAATGATTAAATAAATATAAAAAACGTGAACTTTTTTATGCCCACTTTAGTAAATCTTTCTTTAAAATATATTATGTTTTCAAAAACATATACAAAACTCATTGGGTATAAAAAAGCGGGTTGAATGTGCATACAAACACAAGGTGCCCAATTATTTTTATTAGTTTGATTGGTTTCTTCATTTTGTTAAAGTAAACGACTTAAAAAAAATCAAACTGCCAGATAAGTTGACCTACTGCATATTCTACACTGTGGCTAAAAAGCCGGAGGCAGGTGGCGGTACCCATTAGGGAAGTGACAAGTTGAGTGTGTCTATACTTTTATACTTAGCTGTTCATAGCACTAAGATCAACAGTCACCCACGCCAGGAAATATAGAAAAGTTACTTAGTTTAAATTAATTTAACACTTAAGTGAATTTGTGCATTTTGATGGATTTTAACCCCTCTTTACGCGATGACGGCGTAATTCACAAACAATTAATAATAAAGGACTACTTTTTTGATTTTAAGTTGTTTAAGAATTATAGGTATAAATTTCTTCGAATTTACACACATCAGCTCGGATAATTTTGTGAGAAAATCAGCACCCTATGCTGGCAGCCATTGGTTGTGTGGTGTTTAATGAATTCACGATAAGAGGGGTTCAAAGATGACTTAGTGAAAAAATGCACAATCACACATTATCACAACAAGAAACATACGTGCACAAAGTACACGCGCCAACTACTATAGGTACTTTTAAAGCTCGATCTCCCTTCGAGGGAACATTGGGGTTTGTGCGATTATTTGTGAAAATAATTTTAGTATAGGTAGGTATTGAATTTTTTACACTAACATTTCAAAATTCTGTCATTACGTAGGGTTTTTAAAAGTTATTAAATATATAAGTGATTCTCAAAAATCATATGACCCGAGCGGGATTTGAACCCGCTACCTCTGCCGAACCGTGGCTAGTGCTCTGAACCAACTGAGCTACCGGGTCTCGCCCGACTCATTTGAAATTTGAGACCCCTTTGTAATACGCTTCGTAGGAGCGTTTGGCGACATCTATCGGAAAACTTAAAAGTTAAAAAAACTTATTCGTGAATTATATTTTAAAAGTTGGTGTAGGTATGTAATTTTAATACCAAGTGTACAATAAAGAAAAAATAGTGGATTTAGAAATATCCTGAAATGGATCGTATTTTTAGAAAGAAAGAAATAAAAAACATTTACCTATTTGGCACAACAGATAGACACACAGACAAAAAGCCTTTTGAGCCTTCAGCGTTGCAAAACCTAGATAAGTATTTTTTTTTCATTATTTTTAGAGTAAAATGGATTAAGCCTTTTGTAATATATATTCTTTTAATTGAATACGGTGTGAACAGAAGAACCAAAACAAAATGTATGAAAAAACAAACGAACGAATGAACATAATGGAATAAGTAAACAAAAATAACCACAAAAACGCAACGTGGAATAAATAATGAAGAAAATGTTAATTAAAACGTAGACAAAAATAATTGCACTCTTGCAGATGTTTAATTAATCTTTGCGATTCACAATACCGAGGCGGAGTCTTGGAAAATAAGAAATCAAGTTTAACACATTTACTCATTCACTGCTACTGCCACAAACAATGGTCTCTTTCGTTTTTTTCTTTTCCATCCCACCTTTAATTACCTCTTTGGTAGATAAACTCCTTTGTTGTTTGCATTTATTTTGCTTTTTTTTTATTCGAAGATTGTGCCAAAAAGGCGTTCGGCCAAAAACGGTTACCGTAGCGGGTAGCCTATGAAACGCTTGCAACAACGAGTATCACATGCTCGTTGCCGACCATTAAAATGAGGATTCGCTTTTTGATAACGGGGGACCTGCTTGTCTCTTGTTAGGAGTCAAGCAGCTCCCCCGTTGTCAACATAGCGCATCCTCAGGAGCTCTGTTTTTTTCATATAATTGGACGTGTTTTAGCAGAAAGGACTCTACCCAAAATATTGTCAAATTTAATGAGCTAACAGAAATACCCCAAGAAGTCAAAGATAGAAAAACACTTTTTTTTAAGAAATACAAATTCCGAGTACAACATCACTAAATACCTAATAAATGTCTGAATTTTGAATGTTGATTTTTCAAAAGAAAGGTTGTGATTTGAGTCGTCTTTACTTGACTACGTCCAATTATTATGCCTATTTTTACAATAAATCTAAAATCTAACAAACTGACTGCCTCTTAATCGTTATAATTAACATTTAAATAATTATGTACTTCAAGATGAATAAATGAAAGCTTAATTAAAGACCCACCACATACTTATGTAAAGTAGGTCGTACTAATGTAGAAATAAGCCAAGAACTCTTGGCAGAAATTGTATTTAATCATAGCTCAAATTTCGCTAAAGGAGAAACTGTGAAATATTAAACACAGGAGAAAATTAAATCTTCTTGAAACCCGCGCCGAACGTAATTAGAGATAAATAGTAGGTATTACGAAATATAAATTTAAATCATTCTTTGTTGGAACTGAGTTTTTTTTTAATTAGTGAGCAAACAGCCTTAGGTATGAATGTTCGAGAATTGAAAATCGTACTTACGTTGTTAGAACTTTTTTAGAAGGGTATGCGGTATTAGCGCTATGTTCTGTGATTAGCGCGAAGTTTCTGTTTGGCTAGCTAGTGTTAGTTAGATCCATAGAATTGATAGCTAAGAATCATTAGGTAAGTCTTCTTCGAGGGGTAAATTTTTATAATCAGAAGTGCTTGCTATGCTTGCTGTAAATCATCAATGTTGCATAAAATTGGTGTAGGTACCCACCTAGTGACAGACGCTTCAATGAAATTAAATAGGTACCTTTAATATTGAACACTTAAGATAATCTCATGGATACCAAACGAAGTCTAATTGCTTGTGTAACAGAAGATATTTTTTTTATTTAGGTAAAAACTTAACTTTTTTTTATTTAAACCCGTAAATGTGCATGTCCAAAAAAATTACCAAAATTGTCTTGATCACCATGCTTATTTAACAGATTGGTGATTCCATTATCCTGTTAATAACAGCGATAAACGAAGGTCCGAACACATGTAAATGGATTGCCTGTATAAATCAATATAAAAAATATGGCTGTATTTTCACAAAAAATCGCACAAACCCCAAAACCATTTGTTTTCTATCTAAATTCTTAGAAACTTTCTCTCAGAGAAACATGTTCATGTTATGAACAAAAAGACAGATTGAAATAAGTTCTAATTACTTCCAATTATGGGTAAACAAATACTTATAAGAATCTAAACCATAGGCTATGTTACCGAGAAGACACATTTTTTTGTTTTACAAAAGTATTTAGAAGATATTTTTATTTTGTGCCAACGAAAAAAATGCATCATTATAATTTTTTTAACTTTTTTATATAATAATATTTATACACACACAGGAATTACTCAACAAGTACCTTTTAAAGTTCTTTAACATAATTCAAATTACTGATTAAAAATTATGGTTGCCTGGAAGAAATCGCAAATAGCGATAAGGCCGCCCATTGTATGTTTTTGTAATGAATGTTCTGTACCTATATATTATTTGGTGTACAATAAAGTATATAATAAATAAATAAATTTCAGCAATTTTGCATTCTTACAAAATAAAAACACGTCATCACAAGATGTTGCAAAAAAAAGCTATTTTTATTTCCCCTCCGTTTGAAACTTGTGACGTCATTTACAACCGGTAATAGCTTACCACGTAACTTCGAATGAAGTGTACAAGGTAAAATAAGGGTTAAAAATAAATTTAGGTAATGTTTACTTCATAAAAGTTACCCTTACATTTCATTTTATGGTTTAACCATAAATAAATGACTTAGGGCCAAGTTCACCGACAAGATAACAGTCCGATAAATTGATAACGGCCGTTTAGCATGACATTTCATGTACAAAAAGTCGTGTTAAACGGCCGTTTTTAATTTATCGTACTGGTAACTTGTCAGTGAACTTGGCCTTTAAACGTAAAAATAAAACTAAAAAACAAGATAAAATAAGAAAAATTCTATCTTCATTTCATGAAAGAGCTTAATGAACCATAAAGTACCAACAAACAAGGCTACCGCTGTGCAATTTGCTGATATTGACTCAACGGGACGTAATTGGTGCATTCACCGTGCCCACGGATATACAGGGTGACTGATGATCGTTCTTCAATAAGAACGGTAGGTATTCAGTATTCGATTCTCGTACTCGTACGATTCACTACGGGATCAACCTTGAAATCGTGAAAAAAAAATCATCTTTTCCACAAAAAAAATCTACAACATGTAACAAAATTAACGCTCTTCCTCAAACATTCCAGTTAGAATATTAAGGGTCAGTTGCAGAAAGATAATAATTTAATTTTCAAGGAGACATTAACCATACAATTTCTATCGTTAAAGTCTCCTTTAAAACTTAATGATCTTTTCTGCAACTCGGTGTAAGTTACTGAATGTTACTTTGAGCGCATAGACATTGTTCATTTAAGAAATTAGTTAAACTCATTGTTAGTGTTTGGTGTTGTCACATTACAAATCTGCGCATGCACACAGTCGCATACGTAGGATATAGTAGGTACCTACTGTTAATTACCTTTTAAGTAATTATTTTGTAATTTAGTTTTAATTATATTTAGGACAAAAAAATACCGAAATTAATTATTTTACCTTAATATGTACCTTTATAATAAATAAATAAATAAAAAAAAAGATTAAGTAGTCGATTCAACATAATAATATAATTAATTGTATGGAAAAACTGATATTTATTTTGCGATTTCAGGATTGGCAAAGTACGTACGCTCATTTAACTGGTCACCCTGTATTGGTATCGATCATAAGACTCATCGTCAAGCTATAAAAATAGACGCCCCTGTTGTGAACCTCATAATAGATACTTAATTCAGAAAACATTCATTCAATTGACGGTTTATGATGTATTTTATGAGCAAAATATGTAGTAGTAAAACTTTTTCATTGGCACAAATAAAAAAAATGGTAAAAAAAGAAATCTCATTTCAAAAGTCGTAGAAAGTTTCACATAGAAAAATATAATTAGTATTCTAATAGTAACACGTAGCTTTATGTTAACTTACGCTATGTATAGACAAGCGCATGAATTTATATTTTAAATGAATATTAATAATACTGATTTTTTTATTATAGTATAACAAGGTGCAAAAATTCCACTCTTGTTTTGTTTTGTATCGAAAACAATTAACACGTCATTCTGTATTATTTGCATGATCTATGTTTTTTAAATTGCTATTAAAGATTACCAATTCTCGATTATTCCCGATGTCCACCACTTGTCTGGCCACCACTGGGGGACAGCGAGACAACTTTAAAACATTATTCTCGTTGTCCACCACTGGGGGACAGCGTCACAACTTTTGCCTCCGCAGCCGGCGGCGGCTCCCAAAAATAACGCCGTTAGGAACCGGCGTAGCCTTGGAGTAGCAGGACGAAAATAATTGCAAACTACCGTAGCAGCAGATTAATGTTGCCGTGTTTTAAGTTGAATTAAATACTTTAGACTGACTTTTAAATTACAGTGTCAATGTAAAACAAAATACAACTTTTTTGGACTTACAAGGGGAAGGGAGGTGGTCGACGGAGCCCCGCTACGCGGGGCTCCTATTTCTGTCTGCAAGGTTAAAAGTAACCTAACACGAAGCGGTTAACGGGGGCTTCGTTCGCTCGCTTCGCTCGCTCACTGAAGCCCCCGTCAACCCCTTCGAACCTAAATTGTCCGTGTCGGGGTGTCCAAGTTCCCGAGCTCGCTTCGCTCGCTCTTGGACCCGAAGACGCTGTCCTCCAGTGGTGGACAACGAGAATTGTTTTAAAGTTGTCTCGCTGTCCCCCAGTGGTGGCCAAACAAAATGGTGGACATCGGGAATAATCACCAATTCTGTAATTAGGACGTGAGTCTTCTAGAGACGACGAACAAAAAACGCAGATCACGTGCGTATCGCAAAAAAAAAACCGAGTGTTACAATTTATTATTGTAAAACGTATAATCATTCCGACCAAAAACCCATCTCGCATACCAAGAACCTATTAACCTGTAAATGTAGTAGAATTTCTGTACCTTTTTATATTGTGTACACACGGCTACACATCAAGCTATGCATTCCCAGTTTACACTGACCTCTCACTGTAAGGAAATCCTATACAATGCGAGATCAGCTTATACTGGAAATGTATAGCTTGATCTGTAGCCGTGCGTACTACGCGCGCGATCTAGTAAAACTTTACATAGAAAATATAGTTACCAACATTTTAGATCGCTCGCGGGTGCCTTAAAACTAAAGTTCTAGAATCAGATATTATGTGCAGCGATACAAAATAAGAACATGACATACTATAGCATATTAAATATTATGGCCAATATGTTATCGGTGTGAAAGAGGCGTGGAGTTATACTATCAGACAAATCTGGATCTGACCACCGCAAGGGCTATACTTGAAGCGCTCAGCAGCGGCCGATAGCGATAGAGACCAGGGCCCCAAGTCTGCTAATGCAATTGTTATAATCGTGTCAGAATAGTGTCTCAATGGCATCGTTTTGACCAATGACAAAAGAGTTAGTCTTACTCTAAGCCAATGACCGCTTAGGTTTTGATAGTAATGGTGTCGTTATGACACCATTCTTACACTATTCAAATAGCAGAATTGGGGCCCAGTATTGTTTTAAGACTATTGTAAAGGCAAAATGGGCGGTAAACAGCTGTGGTCATCATGGTACGTATAGCAACATTCGCTACCGGCCGTGGTTCAGTCCATGGTCGGTAGCGAGAGCACTTGGGATGCCGTTGCTTCCTACTGCAAGGTGATGGGTGCCATGGAGGCAGCAGAAAGAGAGAGATAGGCGTTATCCTCTCTAAATAAAAAAATATACAGGGTGGCAGGTTAGACAGTGGAAATATTTTAAGGGTTCATTGTACTCATCATTATGAACAACTTTTACTATGGGAAAAACCGTGAAATCGCGAAAAAAAAATCAGCTGTTCCATACATTTTGTTGAGTTATGTGAACATAAATGTATGGAACCGCTGATTTTTTTTTCGCGATTTCACGGTTGGTCCCATAGTAAAAGTTGTTTATAATGATGAGTACAATGACCCCTTAAAATATTTCCACTGTTTAACCTGCCACCCTGTATAAAACAACAATATTATATTCGCACAGGAAATTACAGACATAAAAGAAGAGAAAAAAAATAGTATAAAAATCTTAGTCATTAAAAGTCTGACCCTACACCCGCCTCAGGGCGGTGGACCATGAGGATTTTCCCCACAAAAAACGATGAATTATGCTTTTTCACACCGGAACAGTGTCGGCCGTACCACAAAAAAATAAACATCTGTTCAACACACGTTCAACACGAATGCTACCAAAAATAATAGGCAATTGTTTTAGCACTAACTTGTCTAAAACAAGTGTGTATTATTTTTGGTAGCATTCGCGTTTAACGTGTGTCTATCTTTTTTGTGGTAAGCCGTGTTTGTTTTAATAATTAGTAGTATGCAGTTTGTAGTACGCATCGCTGCATATAATATGAGATATTTTAAAGCTTACAGGAACGGCCAAACTAATGATAGTGACGTGACAATATCAAGTTAATTTAGATGTTGTTTACAGCACGCATAATCTAACCTCCTTGCTTATAAACAATGATTAAATTAAACAACTCTTATTTCAATTGTCATCTCTATTCATTTTCATACAATAGACAGGATAGGATAGTTGTATATTTAATCTGTGGTTAAATTAAAGGCGTTTATAATTAAGGGGGTGTATACAGAAGCTGTAAGTAAACTTTTATTAAATAAAAACGTCCAAGATGTGGATGCAAATTACATTTGCATCAAAATTCAATTTGGAAAAAATCTTTGCCAATAAAATAATACAAACAGTAGCAAAGGTATCCAAGCTATGGCGTCGAAAGATTCTCTAGAGGTAAACCACAATTTTCTGTTCAATCTGTAACGTAGATACTGAGTTTTCAGAATTTATATTGCATCAAATCCAGGCCACGGACTGATTCATTAAAAAAGAAAATAAAATCCTACTAGATGCATTTTAGGTAACCAGATGAAAGCATTCCACTGACATATAGTTCTTCATATTCTCATTTCAAAACATTTCATTTTTCTAAACTATCTGTGCGGATAAAAATGGGATTGAAAAGGACGGCGCCTCTATTCACCTCTCACTCGCACCCGCGGGTGTGAGTATAGACAGCAACAGTGTGCAAGCGAAAATTGAATAACGGCAAAGGCATTTATAATCCCATTCTTTATTTTTTTGAGTTGTAAGTATAATATTTTTTTTTATGTAATAATACCACTTTTTGTTTCAAATTTTTCCGATATCTATATGTATGTATACTGTTTACAAGGTTCTCGCCTCGAGTTGATGACTAAGAGCACCGTTTGAGCTCGGAATTAGTCGGGAAAACTCGAAATAAACACGTGATAAGTACCTACCTAAATATGAATACATATAAAAATATTCGCAATGTTCCTCTACACAGAACAAAGGTGATATATCTTAGTATTAATCAAATTTACAATAGCCTGGCCGCTCCTTAACAAGACTTAGAACTATTACTCATGTTCCAAATAATATTTTATTCAATAAATTATTGTTGGCTATCGCATTATTGGGTATTGGTTACTAAAAGTACGTTAAAAAGGACGTCCATTATGAACGACGCTGATATGAATATCAAAAGTTTTACAGGGCAAAATGTTCCTATTAAAATAAGACCTTCAAATCTTAAGATGACGAGATCCTCAGTGCTATTTTTAACCGACTTTCAAAAAGGAGGAGGTTCTATATGTTCGGCTGTATGTTTGTTTTTTTTTGTTTGAGCTATGCACAAAATCACCGAATAAGAGAAAGAATTAAGGATGTGACACTGACAGACTGACAATTAAAATAAAACAGATTTGACTTATATTTTTTAATAAGACATAAAAGATTTTAGGTTGATAATGATATCAACTAAAAATATTTGATCAAAGTTGTATGCTATTTTGACCTTTGTTGGAAACTACAAACTTTAAAATTACAGTTTTCACATGCGGTAGTCTACCTAGTGCCGTAGCTTCCAAAGGTACGGTACCTAGGTGTTCTGACTAGATAAAGAAAATAATTTGAAAACTGATAAACGTTTTCGAACCGTGACTGTGCATACTTAACTTGACAGCAAAGTCTTTCCAATATCAACCGTCTTACTACAACAGAGATAAACATCTGTTGGACAAGAATGATACCAAAAATAATACACACTTGCTTTGGCACTAACTTGTCTAAAACAAGTGTGTATTATTTTTGGTATCGTTCTTGTTCAACAGATGTTTATCTTTTTGTAGTAAGGCCCCAAGTATCTAAGTAAAAACATTACATTAGCAGCTTGTTCCCATCTGATACCTGAAACATTCTAAGTAAGTAAGTAATTACTTGAAACATGAGTCGAAGATAAACACTAAACATAACAAATACGCTAATGGAAAATTCTCATTATACTAGCGATATTATACATATTTGATACATGTATAAACAACATTTAATACACTAAAAAAAGAAATTCCTTCGTCATCAGAAAAGGGCGTAACTAACGCAAGATTGGCCTACTATCCAATAGTGCCGGTGCCGTCTGCACATGCAATAAAGACGTATCTACATACTCAAAACTTATGCCCTTTTTAGTAATGACGGCAGAATAAATGAATCAATATTTTAGTCTGCAGATTAGCAGTGAGTTGACTAAAATATTTTTATGTCTGTTTTTCTTTAGTTCTTTTAAAAATAGTTCTCTATCTTTTTTGTTTTCTTTTGTAAGCAGTATGCTCTTCTTAAGATAGATTTGCTAATTTGCAAACGATATCAAGGACATTCTTTTATTATACTAAGTGGAACTGTGAGACCAAAGTCGTGTTTTCTCTCGACAAAAGCAAGCTTATTCGTAAATAAATTACCTAAATACTAAGAACACTTAACTATAGTTAAGTGCCCTTTCGGGATTTATGAAAGACCCCAGGTAAATAATGGAGCTTTTGTAATTGCCAAAAAAGATATAGGACCAAATGGAAATGAATAAGGACCAAAATATGCTAAAGATATGAATTCCAATGATATCACTAAACATTCAAAATTGTTATAACTATATACTTAAACTTAGTTTAACACTAATAACCTTAAGAAGGGTTTTATATCAAATTGTCAATTTATAGTTTTTAGTTTATATGGGTTATTTTAGCGGAATTGTCTTTGGTAACTGAATGTTAAAATAACTAAAACGTTGACCACCTAAACGTTAGCAGCTATTTGGAGATCCAGGGAATTATTTCAAGAATAAATTCTACTACGACAGGTTCTTAGTATTCATTAGCGCAATCTTGTGAAGAAATAACGTTTTAATTTGCTATAGATCTAATTAAAACAAATGAAGATCACTGTTATAAAATTGACACAGATGAGGTGAAAAATATGTACGATGAATACCTGAAACTTTGAACGTAGGAATGAACAGAGCAAACAAAAAACAACATTATAATCTCGGACAAAGATAGGCGGGCAAAAATATCAAGTTTCGAAATAATGACGAAACCTTGATATAAGAATTAATGGATTGAATACAATAAATCTGAAGGTTGATTTATATGAGTTTCTCGAATGTCGTATTTACGGGAATATCATGGATCTTCGATCTAGATATTTGCAAGCTATTATTACCAACCCACAATATATTGACCTTGAACGTTATACATTTAGGTATTAGACATTTTTCTTACTAAATAAGAATCTTTTTCGCGAAAATCAACGCTCTTTTCAAGAGCCCTCGGATTTCGGCTACTCTACCACGATTATTTTTTTGTAATATTCATCATACATTATTATTCCCTGTGATATACTTTTGACGTGAACGATTGAGGAAAAAAAACAGCTATTTTCGTGGCACAATAAGGAATTTGTGAAAGTTAAATGTAATTATGTTGAATAAAAATTTGAAATCATGTTTAGAAAATTGAAGAGGGACGAAATCAAACGGGTCCTTCAAAGAATTTCATAAATTTTGAAGTAAAATAGGATCTGCATTCGAGAAACCTTCATAAGACGATATGAAAATTCCAATAACAAAGCAGGTAGCTTTTAATTCTTAAAGCGCTTATCGTATACTCAACCAAATTTACCTTAATCTTATAACCAGTCAAACATTAGAAAAACAATCTAGACATTAAAATTAGAAGGAAGAATCCTCTATACATTAATAACAATAAGAAAAAAATCTATTGATATTCATAAGGTACCAGGAGCAGAATATTACAAGACGTGTAAATTCTCGCAAGACTTCGATTTGGAAATGTCGTTAATACAGATCTTTTGCAGCAGCTCCCTCGCGATGCTTAGCGATATGTGCGTACGAGAGCTGGCGAGTTTCGGCTGCTTCGCTTCCTAAAACAAAATAATTAGTCTAAACATCCTCGAAAAGACAACAACGGTTTTGAGCGAAAACATTTTCTTTCAATTTGAAGGAAAACATAAATTTCGCCGTTTGATCTAAAACTTGAGTCCCATTTTATCTCAGCCCTTTTATCTTTACTTTAGTAATAATTACGCAAATACACAGACATGTTACATTTGAATTTCTTTTCCTTTGTCTTTTACGAAGTATCTTTTCACCCTGAAGCTTTAGACATTTTCTCATTAATTTTTTCCTTACACTGCCTTGTTTTATTAAGGACAAAATGTTATAAATATTTCAGTACTTGAACTCGAAATTGCTAAGATACCTTACTAATGCCTCCATTTGCTATTCAAGTTCTGAATTATTTGTTTCTTCACTGTCAATTTACTTTCGCATAGGTTTCAATTGAACCTGTATTATTCATGAATCATTAAATCAATCAATCTTCAACAGGTTTCTGATATTTATGTTTCTTATAAACATATCAATATCAGAAACCTGTTGAAACTGTATCAATTTCGTAATTTACATACCTAGTATCGTGTCAATTAAGTTTCTAAGAAAGTTACACATTTGTAATTCAAAGACTTTCTTTACTAACGACGAATTGGCAAAAGATACCCAAGGAACTGTATGAATCGTCAATTCAATCTCCACTATTTTCAACCTTGAGGCGACTATATAGTGTCGTTTTCTCTTCTTTCTCCCTAGTTCCCATGACATGTATGAGTAACGTACCTGCTTCCCAACTTTCTTGGCGTGCTTCTTATCTCTGCTCTCCTTCAGTCGAATCTGCTTGAGGATCCCCACCAGAAGCTCGTCAACGTTGTGCTGGATTCCTGATGACGTCTCTATGAACTTGCAGTCTCTTGATGTGGCTAGTCCTTTGCCCTCTATACACAAAGAATAATTCATTTAAAAATAAGAAATAAAGAGTTAGGATATTTTAGATTATTTCAAACATACTTATTGATGATTTTCTTCAAAAAGGTCAGGTTGGTCACATCATCATCATCATCAGGCTATAGTAGTCCACTGCTGAACATAGGCCTCTCCAATTGCACACCATTTAACTCGATCTTCGGCCAATTTCATCCAGCTGCTACCAGCCACCCTGCGAAGATCGTCGCTCCACCTAGCCTGAGGGCGTCCTACCCTACAACTGCCGATTCGCGGTCCCCACTCTAAAACGCGTCTACTCCAACGGTCATCGGTCAAATAACCTGCAAAAACCTATTCCAAAAGTACTCACCATTAGTAGACACCTGCCTAGCTCTGGCCAGGTCAGCCTTATTCCCGACCAGCACCACAGTCCTCTCCACAGTGAACTGCTCCCTGGCGAGATACGCCAGCAGTTCTGCTGAGCGAGTGAACGAGCTCTTGGCCACCACGGAGTAGACCACCACGCATGCGTGAGGCTCGTATGTTGAGAGACAGTTTTCGACCTGTGATGGAGAAATGGGTAGATTTTGCTTTAGAAAAGTTACTTTGTAAGATTGTAGAGATTGAGGGGATCCCGGTAAATATTATTATTTACCGGGATCCCCTCAATCTCTACAATCTTTGACGAGGCTTATGCCTCGTCATCTCCTTCTCTGGGTTTTTAATGGCCATTTTTAAAAATGTTATTAGATTTATATCATTATTATTCAATATAGCTGTTATCCGCGACTTCGTCTGCGTAAAAATGGATAAAAAGTAGCCTATGTGCTTTTATCCAGGTCCCAGACTACCTGCCTATCTATTCTGTACCCACACCGTCAAATTGCTTGCGAACGTTCGAGGAAGAATCTCACCGTGACATTCTCCCTCGTACGTTCGCAAATAAATTGGCAGTACTCGCGGTGATATCACGCAGCGTGTCAGTACAAAATAGGCAGGCTGTTTATAAAATTTTATCCACTTTTTGTCAAATTCTGTCGATAACTCAAAACTCACCGACATCTCAGTGCTGGGGTGATCTATGAATATCATTTCAGACTCCTCACCGTCGAGTAACACCGAAACAGACTTCTCACCGAATTCGTCATCTGAAACAACGTTTCATTTTAATTACAAAGAAATACCAATTTTATTTCACCAGAAATAAGGTTTTAGATTGGATGTGACAACACAAAGTATTGAAACACACATGGGATATACTTGTATGGAGGTTTTTTAATTTGTGAGCTTGTATGGAATTAAATGATCATGACGTATTTGTATGATCAAGCATGATTGTACATTTATTCGAAATGTAGTTTATAAATAATAAATACCCACTTTATTATACACTTTAAATTCTTTGCTAGATTAACTACTTTTCATAAGCAATTTCGCCATTTAAAATAATATCCTATATTCCTATGCTATAATATAAGGCCGGCTGTCCCCTTACCCTACGCTGATTTTGGTCGTGCATACCAATATACGTTATGTCAACTCGTATTTTTCTCGCTGACGTCGATTTTCGTATGCAACCGACGACGCAACGTCTTTATAGAAGGACGGCCGTCCTAAATAGTTTTCAAAAGCTCGTAGCATTGAAAATCAACAGTTTAATTTATCGCTGTATTTGTAACTAGCTGCAAAATTGGAATGAAATCATGCAGTGATTGTGTGCGCCACAATTAAAAGCAGTTTTAACAAAAGCAAAGCATTTGAATAGGTAAGGCAAAATGTAACTTATACGGGGTGTAAGATTAGACAGTCGCAATACGAAAATTGGTCATTGTACTCATCATTATGAACAACTTTTACTATGGGACCAACCCTGAAATCGCGAAATAAACATCAGCTGTTCCATACATTTTGTTGAGTTATGTGAACATAAATCTAAGGAACAGCAATTTGTTTTTTCGCGTTGGGTCCTTAAGAGCCCTCGTTCAGAGAATAGGTACCTATAGTATATCGAATCTTATGTAGTCAATCTATTAGAATATAACTTTATTGATACGGTAATGAATAGTTTTCGTAGAATATTCATATTACAATAGGCTTCAGAAATTTAATATATAAGTAATATCAGTTAAACATTATGTTACCGGTATTCATTACTTCATTCTCGGTAGTTAGTCACTAGGGCTTCGTAAAACAGAATTCAGAAAATCAAGAATAAGAATTCAGAAAAACACAATGCTATCTTTCTATTAAACTAATTATTGTCCGCAGTTTCACTCGTATTCTAGAATAACTAGTTAACTACTTCATGTAGCTCAATAACAAATAGTATTTGTTTTTGTAATAGGAGGCGAGCCTATTCCTATTAACCGGGCTGCTATCAAATTATCTTATAGAAAACCCAATAACACTTAGCCTGACCTGAGGATCGAGCCTAGGACCCCACGCTCAGCAGTCGTGCTTGCGACCACTAATTGCCTTTCCCAGTAACCACTCTATCTGCTCTTTACCCTACAAGAAATGGATTTTTGACATTACTTCTTTATAGAAGTAGAAGATAGATTTTTGACGTAAGCTTTATAGCTTACGTCAAAAATCTATCTCTCGTAAAGGAAAGAGCCGATAGATTGATTATTAGGAACAGAGCTAAGCCAACGAGACAGTCTTTAGTTAGGTATAATAAAAAAAAAAAACAAAATTGTTTACCGAGTTTCGTCGCTAGCTGTACATTTAGTTCTACAGTTAAAGCTACTTATTTACAATACAAAAATAAACAATGTATTTGACGACCGAATGAATGTGCTCATCACGTAATTGGATAAAATGTCCCCTGGGGAGCTGTCGAAGTTATTCGCAAAGTGCTCCCGTCAACAAGGGGGCAGGGGAGATAAACAGATCGGGGGATAATGGACTGAGGGTACTGGACCTGTCCGATGTAGTTAAATTACGGGGAAGTATGTTACGTACGGTCAACGACACAGGTAAAAAAACTTTTTTAGAAGAAGTCTGTTATTGTTTTGTAAAAAAGGTTTTTATTTTTTTCCGTTTTAGTGTTTTATCTCGAGTTAGATTGCTTTCACGAATTCGTTTATCAGTAAATCTTCTACATAGTGTGTACATTTTTACATGTAACTTCATACATACGAATGATTGCCTAATGTATTTTATATTTAAACCTTCCTGAAAGTATGAAAATTACGTTAATGAAAACCTCATCCAAAACGGACCAGGACTTTTTGAGAAATTCGTGGTGATACAAACATACATTCATACATACGGGTCGAATTCAGAAACTTTTTTTGATGGCGGTTAAAAAAAAGAATTCGATGAATTGAGAATCTCCTCCTTTTTTTGAAGTCGGTTATAAATTGTATGCAAATTTTCGCCTAGCAAGGAAAATTTCCATTTTTGCTAATACCATTTTATATTATCATCTTGCTTTGCTTCGACAGTGGAATAACTGGAATAATTTGGCACGCAATTTAATTGTCACTGGCAACCATTGTTATTGCATCTTAAAATAAATATTTTATTATTTTAGAAGCAATAACAATAAGAAAATATTTGGAACAAATAGGTCGTTCAATAAACTATGACCTTCATAGATTTTATTGTTTAGGTTCCTGTCTAGACTATGCACTATCAAAATAAAACTGCATTTTGCACTGTCATTGGTACAATAATAGTAGATAACTGTGTCTCAGTTATAAATTATTTGAGGATGAAACTTGAATGTAATGTTTAGAACAGAATGAGATAAAATAAGTGACAGCTAAGCACTGAAAATCAGTTTCACCGAATACGAATATTCAGCCAAATTTCTGTTAAATGTTTACCAAATACGAATATTCGGCCAAATATCTGGCAACCGGATCACGCCCGCTTTCCCCGCTACCTCCAAACCTCTAGTTCAACTGTTCGAAAGCGTTCGTTTTCGTTTAGTTGTTTCGTGAAATCGTTTATAATTTCTATTAGCGCCGCTGTGTGAAAATGACAAAACCAAATGACTGGGAAAGAGCGATCTAGCATTTGGACGAATATTTGGCCGAATCTGAATATTCGGTAAAACTCCCGAATACGCCGAATACCGAATATTCAGCCCATCCCTACTTATTATAACAAACAAAAATATATTTACATAATACCTGTACAAATACATTTAAAGGAGTTCTTACAGGAACTAATTATTACTAAACTAATTATGACGACAGGTAAATGTAACAATAATTTTAGAGATGGGTCGACCTTTATAGATTGATATTTCATATTTGTGATAAATGAGTGTAGATTATTATGATGAGTGAAATCGGTTTGAATAGGCCTTAAAGTCAATGCCAAATAAAAATAAACGGTATTATATTGAAAATAAGCTATAAAAACGCAGTAAATTATTTATGAGTGTTTCAATGAATTCGGGGTCTTACTATGATAATTGTGTTATTGTCCAAATGCCCATGTATTTGCCCAGGTGTATTTTTTTTCTAGATTATAAACAATTAGGTATACACAACACAGAAACGCTGACAGCGGGGTGTTAAGGCGGTTACACACAATAATTAGGGTGGACACACACTTACCGCGTTTAGCTTCACCAGATGCAAGCAGCAAAAAGAAGTTATGTTATTTACAGAAGAGCTAGCAGCCACACGTGTGCTTATTATAAACTTGCTATTGATCATGGACGAGAGCAGTTAATATATTTATCCGGTAATTTCTTTCTTTTAATATTTTGAACATTGTCCCTTTATTCGTCCCGACAAAAAAAACTGTAATAAGTAGTAAAAATTCATTCATTCATTCCTAAGTAAGTAGTTTATTCGTAATGAAACAAAAATGGGTGTTAAAATTATAAAAAATGTCAGAACCTACGCGGGCACAACAAGTATCTAATGTATTTACCTCTAATTTAATCAACTCTCAATCTTATTTACTAAAGCACAAGCTGATTTTCTATTATTACAAAAAAACCTTTTTGCGAAGACAGAATCGATTTCATTGGCTATTCAATTAGTCGTTCGGTACTCCGATTCTAATTACATTTAGCAAATACAAGCAAATTAATTCGAGTGTTTGAGATAGAAAATCGAACTTATCAGTAAATATTTGTGGAGGTTAAATGTTCTTTGAGTGGGTTTTGAGATTTTGCATGTCTAAACCGATTACTAATTAGAAGGGACTATTTTTCTTTCTCTTTTCGATAATATTAAATATTTTAGATTTTTATTTATTTGGACTTAGGAATGCCTTCGCACAGCAGTGGGACCTCAGATCCTATGATCTGAGGTCCCACTGCTGTGCGAAGGCATTCCTAATTCCTAAATAAAAATCAGGCATCAAGCTCTATAGCGCCTTGGCACATCTCCCTTGTTTCTATAAACAAGGGAGATGTGCCAAGGCGCTATAGAGCTTGATGCCTGATTTTGAGCAAATTGCTCATATTAAAAACATACGCGCTGGCGACGAACCGAACACGATCGATGGTATAAATACAGTGTTTTAGTTTAGTGCTAGTGTTGAGTGACGATTAACAGTGTTAGATTGAGGGTGTGCGGAATGTTTAATGCGTGGGAGATCTTTTTATTCACAAAGAGCGCTTATTTATACGCGTAATTGTGTCGAAAAATGTACTAAAAGTGGCATCAGTTGTTCCGGTACCAATTTGCTATGATAGCATATCTCCTTGTTTCTATGATCTGAGAGTGGGACAGTAAAAACAAAAACCGGACAAGTGCGAGTACGGCTCGCGCCCTAAGGGTTCCGAAATATGAAGCAGCGCCATCTATGCCGCTATTACATGGTAGTAGATATATCATATCTTGATCATAGATGGCGCTACTGCATACTTCTAGTGGCGCCATCTATGAGCAGATGGCCCACTTTGGTCCGGTGACAGACGGACAACAAAGTGATCCTATAAGGATTCCGTTTTTCCTTTTGAGGTACGGAACCCTAAAAATGATAAAGGACTTATTCTTTAATGGTTCAATATAATTAATCGGTTTAGCCGTATAGATTAGTTTTCAGGTAGCGTTTTATAATATATACTGTGTTAGTATCTGAATTATTGAGTCTTGGGAACATTTTTGTTTTCAAATTTACCTTTTAAAGAAAAAAAATCGCGTTACTGATACTAATTACGTTCTATTAGTCTTAAATTAATTTATATATGTAAGTACAATTTTATTCATGCTTAAAAATAACCAAATAAAACATTGTTGTAATGAATATCTGAAAATAATTATCTGCTCTCATCCACATCGTTCTAATTAAAGCTTAAATATAACCAGCCCGCTACGTAATAACAGATTTATAATATAATATAAAATAATAATAAACACTCCTTTTTATTAATAAAATAGTCAGCCTTGGCCATTTATTATTAATGGTAGGTACCTATAGGTAGTATATTTCGTTAAAATAAAAATTCTATAAGTAGGTACCATGATAATTCGAATAAGAAGACATTAAGGTGAACTCACACTTGCCGTTAATAAAACCAAAAAATATTTGAGGATATCAATCGTGGACAAAAGTCTTTTTTTGTAACAAATTTGTATCTAGAATGGACCCTCTATTTAAATCTTATGGTGTGCTTATATTGGGAAATTCTGCTACCACAAAGTAAATAGATATAGAGGGTCGGCTCCATTCAACGAGTAGTAGATATCACATGAAAGAACCATCTGCTCTAGTGAGAAAAAGAGATAAAGCTATATAGGATCAATAGCGCTATCCCTTTTTAACAACTTGATAAGCTTATCGTGACTATAACATGTTGAAAATTCATAAAAATATACCAATAGTATGTTACTTGTCATTCTCAGCAAGATTTTTATGGAAAACTAGTTAGGTATTATGATGCTTTTCAGATGGAAACAAATGCCTTTTTTTTCTTTTTACATAAAACTGCAGTATAGATTATGTAAATAAACATAACAATTATTGCTAAAACTAATTAAATTAATACTTGGTAAATATTTCCGACTCAATTATTATATTACAGTGTGAAGGCATCTTCATTGCTCTAAAAACTCCTAATTAGCATGGTGCATTTGAGTTCGAAACCTACTAATTATTGTAATTTTATATACATTATTATAATAATGCAAGGACAACATTGTTTAGAATAGGTATGGTCTACACATTTGATGCTATAGCATCATATGCTATAGCGTCAAATGTGTTATTAAAAAAAACTAGGTCTCTCAAATAAATCTTACGTTGCTCAAACATTGATTAAAACATTATAGGTTACCCACCACGGTGGCGATACGGCATTCAA
This sequence comes from Thalpophila matura, assembly GCA_948465475.1. Classification (NCBI taxonomy): domain Eukaryota; kingdom Metazoa; phylum Arthropoda; class Insecta; order Lepidoptera; family Noctuidae; genus Thalpophila; species Thalpophila matura. The sequence goes on along the minus strand of OX419198.1, from coordinate 4,991,736 downwards.
GGTATAAGATGAGTCCACGTGGACTAACAAGGACGTCTGGCCAATGCGGTCCGAAATGTAAATAAATCATTAGCGTACAACTGCGTTTACTATCTTTTTTATTTACTTTTTTTATTTGATTCTATAAAACGAGCAACGCTTGTTCTATAAAAAACAGAGATTTAAATTTCGCGGTGTACCTGCAAATATCTTGTGAGTACAAATTATTATCAGCCTTTAGTGTCCTAGTAGGTACAGGAAAGATTGAAAGCCTTTTTTCTTCCACTTATCTCTATCTACCTACTTCGGTCTGAGGCAGCGTTGCCAGACGTCCCGATTTTGGCGGGATGTCCCGATTTTTAGCCCCAAAATTAAAGGTCCCGCGCGAGACAGGCTCAGTCCCGCTTGTCGGGGATGAAGTGACGGTGCGGCGCGGCGGTTATTATTATAGTAAAGTAACCTATTTTCTGTAAGTAATTTATTTTTAGGTAAGTGATATATTTTCGGTGGCTATCTATGATCATTGTAAACAACATTTGAAACTCAAATACAAGGATAAGTACCTAGGTAGGTACTTATTAAAGATACGGACTATACGAAAGATAAGGACATTCAGCAGTTTATTTTTTATTTTTTACTAGGTAGTAAAAAATAAAAAATTAACTGCTAAATGTCCCGCTTTCCACTAAAGAATCCCGCTTTTTTTACTCAAATAGTTTCAAAATCCCGCTATGCCCAAAAAAAAATCTGGCAACGCTGGTCTAAGGCCAATCTTTGAGAAAATAATCTAGCTAGTCCCGCCATCTCTTTCTGTTCTAAATACAAATAAAAGATTTTTTAAATACCTTAAATATTTCTAAACAGCAAGTTGTACTGTCAATCATTCAAAATTCGAACGAGAAATCCCGCTCGAGTCGTTCGATTTTTGAAGATCTCTTATATATTAATATCATTCGAAAGAGAATTCACGTCAAATCTAACGATCGACAAAATAAAGCGAATCTGTATGCTCCTTTACTAAAACAATGTACCTACCTACCTAATTTACTAAAAATAAATCGATTGGCCTATTTGTATAAAAAGGTCACAAACGATTCTTTCGAAACAAATAAAATAAGTAATAGATTTAAAAAGTTTCGTCCAAAATGGCTAATTTGGGTCGCAGTAAACTTAATTTACGGGGATTTTGTTATTCCTTTCCCTTTAAATTTTTTTTTTATTGAAGCTAGAGGCGATAGCGGTAATGAGCAATAAATAAATTGATAAATTAAACTTCCAAATGCAAATACTATGTATGTTTAATTTATACTCATCTCAAACCCATTATAGAGTCGATTGAAACGAGTATCAAAATTATATTACATCAATCGATAAATCAGAGGCAAATTAAACCATAAAAATAGCATTCTTTCAAACAAAATGCCCGGTAACGCTACAATTTATCTTCATAACGTGAGGGAAAAATGCATTAAAAATATTATTTCATCAAAAATTCTTCTTCTGTTTTTAGAAAGATTTCTTTATTATTTTGAAATTGAGGTATTAGTGAAATTAGATCGCTAGATCAGTAAAACTTAAAGATTTCTTAGCTAATAAAAAAACAGGTAGTTTATCAAGCACGATTTATACGTCTTAATTAGGTACATGCCTAACATAATGTCACGCCTATATCCTCCGAAAGTATAAGCAGAAATGGACAAGCACACATATTTCGCCTTGTTATAAATCTCAAGTAATAAGAGGCCGTCCATTAATCACGTGAGGCTCGAAAGGGGGGGAGGGGGTTCGGAAAAAATCACGAAATATCACAAGGGGGACGGGGGGTGTAGTGAGATATCACGTGTATTTATTTTTTCGTAAGACGCGTGATTTCTAAACCGAAAAAAAATTGCTCTATTTAAATATAATATTCTGAAAAACATTATGATAATTTGTACCAAATAAATACACGTGATCTTGGGTAGGGGGGAAGGGGTTAGTAAAAACCTCACCACGTATCACCAAGGGTGAGTGGGGGGGATCAAAAAGTTGCTAAAAAACATCACGTGATTAATGGACGTCCCGTAAAGGGCGAGCCTATTAACCAGCCACAAATTCAGGCTTCGGGCTGCTACGGAGAATATCGTTTTGGCAAAATCTAATAATACTGGCCAAATCAGGGATCGAACAAATACCTATTAAATATTCAAATCTAATAATAATGACTAAAAAAATAATTTAATCTATTGCTTTTATTTTTTTTAAACACGATTTATGTACCTATTATATTAAATATGTCTTCTATTTATTCATAAAATTAGACTGAAAATTAAACAGATCTAAAAATACAATTGGGTAAATTGCAAAAAGGTTGGTTATCCCTACGGTACGCTCAAATGTCATTGTCCGGTTTTACTCTTGCAGTGTAGAAACAGACTATATTTAGCTCACTAAAACTAATTGTTCTATTAGTGCTAGAGACATTTAGGCATTAGTAAAGTAACGTCTATATTTAAACTGCGATATTATTATTATATTATTATTGCGATCCAACAGACAAACTATATATATAGTTTTGTTGGACATTATATTATTTTATAAACCTTAATATGTACCTTTATAATAAATAAATAAATAATAATAATTTAAATAAGCTTTTACAGGGTGGCAGGTTAGACAGTGGAAATATTTAAAGGGGTCATTGTACTCATCATTATGAACAACTTTTACTACGGGACCAACCCTGAAATCGCGAAAAAAAATCAGCTGTTCCATACATTTTGTTGAGTTATGTAAACATAAATGTATGGAACAGCTGAATTTTTTTTCGCGATTTCAGGGTTGGTCCCATAGTAAAAGTTGTTCATAATTATGAGTACAATGACCCCTTATATATTTTCACTGTCTAACCTGCCACCCTGTATAAACCCCAGACCACAGTACTAATTATGTCCAATTATAATTATCGATAACCGCAAGGTACGGTTAGGTTACACACAAATTGGAGGTTTGTACTAACAATTATGTGGTAATTATTCAATTAACCCACCGACAGCTACCGAAGTCAGGTCATTACGGGAAGTCGACACCCTCCACGTGCCGAGTTCGATCTAAGGATGTTTCATTTAGTAATTAGGATTAAATATTGTATGTCTGTCTGTTTTTTCCCGGCTAATCTTCGAACTATGAGTAACTTAGGCTACTTTTGTTTAGAAAAATAATTAGGGTTCCACGCAAAAAAATTAAAACCCTGAAATCCCATATTCCACGCAGATGAAGTTGCGGGCACAGCTAGCTCTTTCATAAATATCGTTCTTTCCGAAATCGTTGGTAAAATGATTTTTATTAGCGCCCACGAGTGTATTAGAATTTAAAACCAATAATCTGCTAGTATTATGACAACATTAGTGTGACGTCATCACAGACCATGCCTGTCGATAGCACGTCCCTTCCGGCACTCAGGCTGTGACGTGCGACGTGTCATATCCGGTGTTGCGCTTGTCACAACAAGGTTGAACGTGTTGATACATTATAGGGTTATGATTGTATATCAGGCTATACTTTAATATGTCTGATTTTTAACGCTTGATTCAAACTAGACTTAGGCCGAGATAAATAGACGTTACTTTGCACGTACTTTGGCTAAGCAGTATCGTTGTCACTATCGCGAAAGCAAACAAGACGGAGACGAGAACATAGCTTAGCCAAAGCACGTGCTAAATAATGTGAAACAGCGACAGGTGAAACTAAATAAAGGCTTGTAAAAAAAAACCGGCCAAGTGCGAGTCGTACTCGCGCACCGAGGGTTCCGTATCATTTTTGGACGTATAAAGTGAAAAAAACGACCGCAAAACTAAGTTTGTTTGTGAAAGAATTTTGATGATTTTGAAAAAACTGTACTAGTTAGGAACATCGTTTTATTTTTGGTGCAATATTTGGGTCAATTCCTATCAACTCTAATTATTTCAGATTTTTTACTCCGCAAACTTCGGAGATAAGGGGGGGGGAATGGTATTTTTTCAGACATTTTTCATCATATTATGTCGAAAACTGTGACATAAAATTAAATGAAAATATATTTTGAAATGTGCAGATCAAGCCCTTTCATATGAAGTCACTTGACCCAGTAACCCCAATTTGAAATTTTGTACCCCCACTCCGGCCCCTTTTGCAATGAAAATAAAAATATATTTTTATTTTTTTTATTTGCAATAAAGTTGGACAAGCATTTTTTATAACTGTTCCAAATTTCAAGTCGATAGCATTAGTAGTTGCTGAAATAAGCAGGTGTGACAGATAGACAGACAGACAGACGAAGTCGCACCATAAGGTTCCTTTTTTACCATTTTGGTACGGAACCCTAATATCGAGCAATTTTTTTTGCAGTGTAACCTAGCTTTTCCTGTGCCGCATCTAGGTCGCTATTATCTTGCAATAGATTGCATGGTATATGAATGAGACTATATAATATTAAGTATTTAGGTATATACTGACGGGGGCGTCGATGTGAATAGCGTATAATACGATGACGGATTTAGACGTATTTATAAGGTTCTAATATAATTTTTTGTTCAACGAACATAAATTATTGTTCGTTACGGGCATAATTATGTCAAATTAATCATCGACTTAATTTAAAATAATTGTGTATTGCTTGCTTATGTTTATTATTTTTATATTCGTTGTAAACTTTAAGTTGTATTATTTTATTATGTTTTCATTTAAAGATCTTGATGCCTGATATAAATAAATGAATTACAAGAAACCAAATCCAAACCAAACAAAGTCTCGAAATAACATAAAACTTAACTAGCTTAAGTGTACTATACATCTCCATAAGTTACATAAACGTACGACACCCAAAATAAATTGCCCTAATATTGACATCTCAAGAAAAACTACCAAAACATGTTTTTACTTAATAAAACATGAATGTCCACCCACATAAAGAACTGTTTTTACCGGAACGCGACCGCACTTAGCTCAAAATCCTTACGAACCAAACATAGTAGTACCAACATCATAAATTTTTCAACGCAGAAAACGCTCTAATGGTAGTACTTTGCCAAAACCACTTACTTACCACTTATAGTTGACAAAAAGGAGATAAAATCAGTTATTTGGCCTATTTAGAACCTCTCACGGCTTTTATGCGAGTGTAAAAGCTTTGATAAGGTCTGTACAGGTCAATCAACGTTTCTTGGCCACTCTGGCATTGTCCTTTAAATGCGCAATGGTTTGTTAAGGGTATAAATCGACGGTCCCTACGTATAAAGTTATAAACCCCTAACTGCAACAAAAGTATTGTAATTATGTTTAGTGGCAAAATTCAAAAACCTTTATTCTGTGGACGTTGCCAGATAGATATATAAAATAATTATAGTTTATAGGCCAGATTTTGAAAATGGAACAGAATTTGTACGATATCTGCCACATCAGGGGGTGATTCTCGCGGGTGATAGATTGATATAGAATTCGATATATATCGCAAAAAATGTCAAAATGGTAGGGATTTTGACAGTTGTTGCAATTTATATCGAATTCGATATCAATATCGAATCCGCGAGAATCACCCCCCAGTAATTATTTAGAACATTTTCAGAAGTTGTGAAACTAGCCGTTATTATAATAAAGTACTCTAGATCCAGTTTCTTTAATCTGATAAAACTTGTTGTTTTTCATCTCCCTTACTTTAAATGTCTCTTAATTTTAACCACTGATTAAATATACAAATATCCTTGTCATTTTTATGCCAATCAATGGAGATGGCAATTGACTTAAGAGCTATTTAATTGAATCATCGTTTATAAGTAAGGGGCATATATGGCTAAGGACTCCTATGGTATCGGTTTTTCACATCAAAAACATATCTCATTAAATAACTACATTATAATAACAACAATAGCAGCGGATATGACGCGTCGCACGTCATCCTTCGTGAGCGCCATGCCTCTGACAGCTGTCACTACCACAACCATAGTATACGCATGTAATGATGACACATAAATGTAGTATCTAAAACTTTTCAATTGGTCTACAACGCCACTTTCTAGGGCAACTAAAACTGACAGATTTCGTATTAACCTCAACTTAGATCTAGTTTCATTTCGAGTTTCATGATTATGATATATTGTAATGTAGGATTTTATAAGTAAACAAACATACGATAATACGCGCTACTTGAAAGGACTGCCGACTAAGCAAACTCTTTGCTTATTAAAAGCATCATAATAACCAGTTTTCTTTTTTTTTAAACGCTTTAAATTATAGGGTCCTACCCTTCATACTCGAAATATTTTAAGTGGCACATCGATAGGTGGTAAAGATGCAATACAAACGAAAAAAAAAATGATCTGAGTATTTTATTTTAAATAAATAAATAAAATTATTTTAAATAAATTATTTGACACACAAAAATATTATTTTTGACATCCATTAAGCTTGTTTCTAACATTAATAGTAAGGTACGTAAAAACTAGCGTAATGGATGTTGAAAATAATATTTTTTATGTGTTTCAAATAATTGTAAATTAATTTATTTAAGAAATATATAATAGGTCTTTACCTATGAAATTGCCGTTTTGTATGAAAAAATTTAAACTAATTTTTTTCATGTATTTTTTATTTGTATTAATCGAAGTAATCACCCATGCAATCAATGCATCTTTGCCAATGCAGTGGCAGTTTATTGATGCCCTTCTTAAAGAAATCAGCTGGACGGGAGGCAACAAAAGCTTCAAAGGCATTTTGTACTGCCTCTCGGGTATTGAATTTTTTTCCCGCCAAGAAGTTATCCAAATTCTGGAAAAAGTAGTAGTCTGTAGGCGCAAGGTCTGGTGAGTAGGGCGGATGACGGAGAGCTTCCAACCCCAGTTCTTGCAACTTGGAGACCGTCTGCTGTGCAGTATCAGGTCGCGCGTTGTCGTGCAGGAGCAGTGGAGACGAGCGATTGACCAATGCTGGTTGGAGATGTGCCAGCTTCTTCATCATTGTGTTCAGTTCTTCACAGTACACATCTGCAGTAATGCTCACCCCGTTTGGTAAGAAGCTGTGATGAATCACACCGGCGCTAGACCACCAAACAGTGACCATCACTTTTCTAGGGGTAAGTTTTCGTTTAGGGCATTGTTTAGGTGCTGAAGCAGGATCCAACCAACTTGCTGAGCGCTTGCGGTTATCAAACAGAATCCATTTCTCTTCGCAGGTAACAATGTGGTTCAAAATTCCTTCATTTGTGTGTCTGTTGAGCAGTGCAAGGCACGTCTCGACGCGTACTTCGCGCTGGCGATCATTGAGTTCGTGGGGCACCCATTTGTCAAGCTTTTTTACCTTGCCAATTTGACGCAAATGGACCAATATTGTTTTGACGCTAACGTCGAAAGCTGCTGCTAATTCAGCCGTAGATTGTGTATCATCAGCTTCCACAATCACCTTTAATTCGTCATTGTCAACCAAAGTTTTCGGACGACCGCGAGGTTCATTTTTCAGGTCGAAATTTCCAGAACGGAAGCGAGCAAACCAATAACAGGTGGTGCGTTGGTTTGTAGTGTTAGCCCCGTAAACGTCGTTGATGTTGCGTGCCTCTTGTGCGCGTTGCTGCCACGACGGTACTCGTATTCCATAATTACTCGAATTTTTAACGTATCCATGATGACGAAAAAGATTGAAATGCGATGAAAATGTAACACTAATCAATAAACAAATGACTACTTTTGGAAAAAAAAAACCATGTTTTTAAAATAAAATTAATTTGAAATTAGAATTCTTAGCCAAACAAAAATTATTTTGATTTGAAATGGCCAGTACTGCAGAACGGCAATTTCATAGGTAAAGACCTAATATACTCAGGTAATTTTTTTTTCGTTTGTATGGCATCTTTACCACCTACAGATGTACCTCTTCAAATATTTCGAGTATGAAAGGTAAGACCTTATATTGCGCTGGGTGACAAGTAACAAAAATGATTTATTTCTAATCAGACTAACCAAATATCCTAGAATTTGCCATGAATACGACAAAGTGGTTTATAAGTAAGTACCTGTAATAAATCTCGTCATTATTGTAGGTAAGGTTTAAGAACAAACAAAAATAAAATACCTACACAGAAACTAGAATACAAAATATACTATTTGCTTTTATATGAAAATAAGTAAATATTTAAAAATGTATTACAAACCATTTTTATTTTTTCTACTGTCCGTCTTATCTAAAACAAAATATCATTTAGTTAACTATTTCATACTTTAGAGAATTTATAATAAAAAAATATTTTTGATGAAATTGCTAGGAATTTTGTAAAATTCATGCTAAGATGCTGGCTCATGCTTTGATTTAGGAAAGTCGCGCATGCTAGTCTTATTTTTAAGCGATTTGTAATTTTTCATGCTGACTTAAGGATAAAAAACAAATTAGATTAAATTCGTTATTTTGAGACTGTATTGGACTGGTGGAGTGTTGCAAGTATTAAAAAAGAAAACAAACACAAAATAAAAAATAAACTCGAGGACTTTTAAAAATGTAATTAAAACATTCTCAACAACATAAAAGATAATTGATAATCTCAAGACTTTAGGGAAACATCTCAGAAATGTGATGTACCAGGGCTGTATAAAACGAAGAAACTTTATTAGTCATAAAATAAACAGAGTGGAGGAAATGTTCGTGAGTGTTCGAGAATGTTCGGTAATGTTCAGAATCAGAGGCTCACCTAAACTGGCGTCGTATGTATTCATGTACTCTGACGTCATAAATTGTGATACTAGAGCTGTCTTTCCCACGCCGGCGTCACCGAGTAACACCACCCTGTATTTTGGTATCTGTAACAAAAAATATGTAAAAATAGATGCATTAGTGGTGTGAATTATTTAGGGTCCTTTGGGAATCAGTTATGGGCTGAAAATTACATATATTATATACTGAAAATGTCATAAAAATAGACATCAATATTTTAGAGAGTCCTAAAATACGTTATAATGGAGTTTTTGAAAGAACGAACCAACTAAAAATATTGAGCCCTCGAATTACACTGGATCAAACAGAAATTGATAACCTCAGATATGAGTGCACACCCTTAGGGACTGCTGGTATCATATGACAGACAGTTCATTAGCCACGAATACTACTAGGTTACTGGTTTCTTATAAAATAGTGTAACATAAGTGCAACTCCGATTGCTTGAGTTGATATCCAATCTAAATCAATTTATATTTATATTATAAAGGGGTAAAGTTTCCATGTATGAGGTAATATCTAAAACTACGAATCCCATTTTGAAAATTATTTCACTAATAGGAAGTTAAATTATTCCTAGGCATTCTTTTGCTCGGCTCCTAAGGGTTGTAGCGTGATATTTAATAGCTATCTCGAAAATTACACTAGGTATCAAAAATGCAAAAAGTTTTATTCAAATCCGACTGGTAGTTCCCAGAGATTAGCGCGTTCAAACAAAAAAAAACCGGACAAGTCCGAGTATGCCTCGCGCCCTAAGGGTTCCGACATATGATCATAGATGGCGCTACTGCTACTTCCAATGGCGCCATCTATGAGCAGATGGCTCCACTTATGGTCCGGTGACTGACGGCGGACAACAAAGTGATCCTATAAGGGTTCCGTTTTTCCTTTTGAGGTACGGAACCCTAAAAAAACAAATTCTTCAGCTTTATTATAAAAGGACAGATATTCTAAAACCCTATTTTAAACGTTATGAAATCTTTTGTAATATTTTTACGTCACAGCAAAAAGCAATACCATAATCTAATCAAACATTTTCCAACAAACAATTTGTTAAAAGCACTATTCCATATTGGTCTTTTTATCAAACAACGTTTTTGATGGAATCACTATCCCATTGTTAAATAATCAAACCAATCCCAATCAAGTTAATGGATCAATTTAATAAGGAAACAGTTTATTTTGTTCATATAAAACGGTGCCGTGACGCGACAAAATCATACAGTTTGTCGAATTAGGTATATGGATATTTTTGTATGGAATAGTTGATTTTTTCGTGAGTTCATGGTTGGTACCTCAGATCATAGAAACAAGGAGATATGCCATCATAGCAAATTAGTACGGGAACAACTGATGCCACTTTTAGTACATTTTTCGACACAATTACGCGCATAATTAAGCGCTCCTTGTGAATAAAAAGATCTCCCACGCATTGAACATTCCGCACACCCTCAATCTAACACTGTTAATCGTCACTCAACACTAGCACTAAACTAAAACACTGTATTTATACCATCGATCGTGTTCGGTTCGTCGCCAGCGCGTACGTTTTTAATATGAGCAATTTGTTCAAGATCAGGCATCAAGCTCGATAGCGCCTTGGCACATCTCCTTGTTTCAATGAACTGAGGTTGGTACCGTAGTTAATCGAACTAATACCGAATACTGAATTCCTTATGTTCTTCGTTAACTTGTCACCCAGTAGGTATAGTTAGTATTAGCTGTTCTATAATAGTTCTCAGCAATATTGCCAGTAAGTTGCAATTTGATTGTCCGTTTGCGAGCCCTTTATAGGGCTCTTTCGATTTAAACGTTTGGTGTCGGACGACTGTCGCAGCCGCACGATAGCTGTGTCGTACTGTGCACCGCCGGGTTCCGTACCAAAATGGTAAAAAAGGAACCCTTATGGTGCGACTTCGTCTGTCTGTCTGTCTGTCTATCTGTCACACCTGCTTATTTCAGCAACTACTAATGCTATCGACTTGAAACTTGAAACAGTTATAAAAAATGCTTGCCTAACTTTATTGCAAATGAAAAAAGTCAAAAAATATTTTTATTTTCATTGCAAAAGGAGCCGGAGTGGGGGTCCGAAATTTTAAAGTGGGGTTACTAGATAACGTGACATATCAAATGAAAGGGCTTAATCTGCACATTTCAAAATATATTTTCATTTTATTTTATGTCTCACAGTTTTCGACATATGATGAAAAATGACTGAAAAAATACTATTCCCCCCCCCCCCTTATTTCCGAAGTTTGCCGAGTAAAAAAAATTAGGATTGATAGGAATTGACCCAAAAATAAAATAATGTTCCTAACTAGTACAGTTTTTTCAAAATCATCAAAATTGCTTCACAAGCAAACTTAGTCATGCGGTCCGGTTTTTTTCACTTTATACGTCCAAAAATGATACGGAACCCTCGGTGCGCGAGTACGACTCGCGCTTGGCCGGTTTTTTTTTTTTCAATACCGTTGACATGTCTAGAGCACCGTTCGACTATCGTGCGGTAGCCGTCGCACGACAGCCGGACACCGTTCTCGACGAGTCAACTACACGGGAAAAAACAACCGCAGCCTAATTGCTGGACTCAATTGCTATCACCATGGCTTTCATTTTGACAGTTCAGCAACATCCATTGCGGCGTTGAGCTAGTTACGGGAGCACGGATTAACAATCATACGCCGTAAAGCCTGCAATACATGTTGGCCGAGCTTAGACCAACGCGAGCCTAGACAAATTGACACAAGGCAAGCGCTACTGTCTACACGTTCGGCAAGTTTAACGTCAACCGCATAATAGCGCGTGGACAAACATGTGAACACTATTGTACGAGCGCGCGCGAGCGCCTTTGATTTGTGCAGAAAAACCGACACCGCTCTGAAGTGAGGCAAGTGATCGCGAGCGACTGCAAATTGTGGCAAGCTACGTCAAATGAGGTCTATACACGTTGGCGCTTGTCTATACTCAACCAACTAGGCAAGTGACACCGAGCGATAGCAAGACAAGGCAAATATACCGTCTACATGTTGGTATTGGCCTTCACTCGACAACGCTCGGCCAACATGTATTGCAGGCTTAATGAATGTCAAAAACAATGCCATGGTGATAGCAATTGAGTTACGCAATTAGGGTGCCGGTGGTGCGCAGTACAACATCCACACGGCAGCAATCCAATACCAAACGTCTAAATTGAAAGAAGTGAACCCTTATAGGGGGATAATACTTTGACCCTTTTAAAACGTTAAGGGGATAATACTTTTACCCTTCACTTACCTTTTAAAACGTTAAAGCTGTCTTCAGACTACGCTATACTATAAAGCATTATAGCGTCATAGCACAACAATATCGCGCCACCATATATATTGTTATGGACACATTCACACTGTGCTATATATTATTGGCTTTGTATGATGCGCGATATTGTTGTGCTATTAGCTATAATAATATGCTATATACTATAGTCTGAAGACAGCTTTATTGATGGTGACTGGGTGATGTATTTCTTAACCACAAACCAAATAGTATCAAGAGACATTATTTTTTTACACACATAAGCTTTGCTACAAATACTGAAGAAAAATAGGCCTCCTTCTTCAATATACATTTAAATTAGCTTCTTTACTGACATGGAAATATGTGACAGTTAATTTTGGCACATAAATCCATGGATTAAGATTCAAATTTGCTTGAAAATGTTTTGTGCCATGTATATTGGATTTACGTCGTGTTCGTATAAGGAATTATGGCTTTATATTGTTTGATGGCGTTATTAGATTTGATATAATGCGTAGTGTTGTTTGGGGATTTGTTTTAGTCATATTTATGCAAGATTTTTCATAATTTAGGGAATGTTTTTGTTACGTTACAATAACCAAAAAAACAGAAAGTCATACTTTTACAACCCTTTGCTACGCTGGTGCTACGCGTCGTAGCTCTACGCTACGCAAACAAACGCTACGAAAGTCAGTGCTACGCATGACATTGCTATCGCGTCGGTACTTATTCACTTTTGGTTTTTCTATAGCATGGTGACCAAAGTACCACGCATTTTAGATACACGTTATTATGTAGGTAACTATTATTTTATTTTCGCTATTAATGCACTGACTGCAACTATCCCAGTCCAAATCATGATGCGTGTCATACCTATATACAGTTATGTATGATCTTATGAAGTACAAATTATCTCACCGGATCCATTAATTCGTCCTCATCAGGCGTGTCCAGGCTTACGGAATCCACAGGCCGGTAGCCCGAGCAGCAGGAACCATCGAACGGAGATCGATCTGATGCTCTGTGGACAAAGGATAAATTTTAGTTTCATGATGAAGGACATGGGCATAGCCACGGTGGGGCAGGGTGGGGCAAGCGCCCCACCTTGGCGCTGACCTGTAAGGTACCTAACCAACCTAAAAAAAATCTTATTTAGGTACTAACCACAATACTTAATATCCGTGAGAAAGTTCACACTCGACAGTCGATACAAAAAAAATAACCGGGGTAAGACCGCGGGTATAGTTTGCTAGTTACATTTATTTTAGACTGCTGCCCCACCCTGAGCCCATGGCTGGCTACGCCCATGATGAAGGATAAATCCATGACCTGCCTCAAAAATAAAGAGTGATTAAATAAAGGATATTGCTCTATCGTACTCATTCGTTTCAGATCCTACACTACTGTACCTAATTAAAACTCTATTAGAATCCTTTTAAAATACCTTGATTCTAGTACTATTGCTTTTTATTTTCTCGCAGAAGGTGTGAAAAGTAGAGTATTCTCCTCGGGGATAAACGCGTGTCTACGTCTTGGGCGAGCTTGAATCCCTCGCTGCACTCGGGATTCAATATTGCGCCCGTGACATAAGACACTGCTTTATCCCCTTGGTGTATAATCTACTATTAAGAGCTAGGACACATTCCGCCATTTTATTAGAAGAACTGTCACAACATGGTAATATATTTATGCTCGTGGTTGTACATACATTTACTTGATATACCCCTTTCCAACCCAGTTAAAGTGATCATGAGTTTCGACTTTACAAAATTCTAAGCAAATATTATATAAACGACTTTAGCGGACACAACCGGCGTCGATCATTCTATCTAAGAATGAGACAAAAAATAGTTTTGCACTCTGCGCGCACGTTTCATCCTGCCAGTTCGTTGAAACCCGCATGAGGGATGGCTGCGTCTTTTAATCCTTACGTGCGCACGCAGGCGCCGCTCCGCACGTAAGTAGATCGATTTTTAGTAATTTTATTGGATTATTCATCATTATTTGATGTTATTTGATTAAATACGAGTTTCTGTAGGTATAGTCATCAAGTTTTTGCAAATAAAAGTATTATTAGTTTCGTAATTATTCCTGAACCTGACGTATGTGAGGGTCTGATTGCTGAAGACCAGCTTGCATAAGATTTTTTTCAGTATTTTTTCCAGGACCTCTGAACACTTTCCAAACGATAACTAAGTTTTTACTGATCTATGCTAGTTTTTTTTACTCCCGGTTGCAAAGGGATACAAACATAAGCACGTGAACTTTTAAAACCCAGTGAACCACGTAAAGATAAACACATGACGCGCAGCGACGCGTTCGCTTGACGCAAACAATCAACCAATAACGTGCCTTAAGCGTTTTAATTTAAGCGACAACGTAATAAAAAAGAACGAACCAATTGGCTGTTATCATCGCCTCATCGGTCAAAAAGGTCGTGGTTAAATGAGAACCCATCTGCTGCTTGAGGCGATGTAGGTAGGAATTATTTTTGTCGCCATAATTATACGAAACCACGGGGTCTCATCTTGAACAAAGGAACATTTGTTGAAATAACTCTTATTAGATGGCGTTATATGTATCGATTTGTTATTGAAGTTTGTGTAAAATTGAAAACATGAAAAAATACATCATGAAAAATATTTGTTCAAATTTTGAGAAATCTTTTAAGGACAGGAAAATGTATAGCGCGAAGATAGCCCGCGCTAAATCGGTCACATTTCTTTGTATGAGATGAAGCATCTGTACGTATAGTATTATTATTATCTGTGACGAAACAAAAGAAACGAAACAAAAGGCTGCATTTTTTATACGAAAAAAAATGGCTATATTATAGCCATTTTTGTTTCGTATAAAAAATGCTCGTATAATATGAAAAGACGAATATAAAAAAAACCGAACAAATCCGATTAGACTCGCGCTTTGAGGATTCCGTACGAAATTAATTATGTAAGTATGTAAAATGCAAAATAGCGTACCGAGGAATTGTAACGCGAATATTCGCGTCATTGAAATTGTGTGTGGTTAGACCATTATAACAGTGACTATTGTAATAGATCCAGGGGGAACAGTGGCATGCCTACAGTACAGGGCAAGTCCGACGCATTTTTTCGTTCGCATGAAAAATTAACATAATTATGCCCTCTAAAACAAAAACAAATGCATCGGGCTTGCCCTGTACTGTAGGCACGCCAATGGGGGGGACATATTTCAGATTGGAATAATGATTCAGTTTGACTCTAACTTCCTCCCCCCCAAATAATTCCTGGGTCCACCACAGTGTTATAGTATGCTACTGAGAAAAGAGCAGTGAGTGTTGTGATAATTTGAGTATTCGCATGTATGTGTATCTAACCTACCTAGCACCTGCGATTAGCAATCTATCCACCAAAGGGGTAGCAGAATCAATATTGGCTTTTGGTCGTGCGATGCAGGCGTCTAGAGTGTTGTGAAGTGTGTATTAGGTGTATTCGATCAATATTATTATGTAGTTCTTGCACCCGCGGCTTTGCCCGCGTTTTGTGGAATATAAGGAAAGCGACGAGTCGTCATGTCGCGGTGACACGTCGTGGCGTCATGTCGCTAAAGGCATGATTCCGAATCCAACAGCATACGGCAACAGCAGACGGTAGCAGAATGAACCCCGGCTAGTACGATCTCGAAACACATCACAGTTCAAGAATAATTGGACAAGTCTCAATGTATGAAAGTGTCCACTCACTGCTACTGATCTGAGGTCGGACAGTGTCATCTGCCGCTCGGCCTGTAGCGGCAGACGACGTGTCGTTAGCTACGGAAGGTATTTCATAGTAATACATAGAAACCAGTAGGGTTGCGACGACACGTCATCTGCTGCGATGACACGTCGTCGGGTACAGGTAAAGGTACAGGTAAAGGTACTTGTACCTTTATACTGTACCCCTATCATGAGTTTTTTGACGTATAGTTTCGTTAACGTAAGCATATTTTGAATTTAAAATACAGCAGTCCTGAAACATTTTGATAAAATTTTATACACTTTGCACATTTTAAAAAATACAGAGAAATTATTTAAGTATTTAATTTATATAAATATTGTGTAACAAACGTGTATTTTCAATTCAAAATATGCTTACGTTAACGATACTACACGTCAAAAAAATTCATGATCGGGGTACTGATGTTTAAGCTATATTACTATAAAGTTACATCAAAATCCGTTCTGCAGTTTTTGCGTGAAGGAGTAACAACCATCCATCCATCCTCACAAACTTTCGCATTTATAATATTAGAAGGAAGTAGGATGTTTCGTCGAATTTTTCGTTATTTCAAGGTTGGTTTTGTAGTTAATCGAGTTTGTATTGAATTTTGAATACCTTCCGTCAATTTGTCCGTCGTTTAACCTTATATAGGTCCTTTCCCAGCTATTTGAAGTCCAAACCAAATCGGTTCGTCGAATTTCCCTAATGGAATAACTTGGTATTATTCAGTGTAAGCTTCGTAGTCAGCCCCGAGGACACGGTGGAGCACACGGTGGAGGCCTGCCCTGCATGGGCGGAGCACCGCCGTGTCCTCGTAGAGGCGATCGGCAGCGGCGGCGACCTCTCGCGCCCGGCCCTGGTTCAAGCCATGGTCCGGGGCGAGGGGGAGTGGGAGGCAGTCGCCTCCTTCTGCGAAGCAGTCATGCTAGTGAAGGAGGCGGCGGGACGGGAGAGGGAGAGATTCTCCCGTACAAGCCGCCGCGGTAGACGCTCCGGGTGTCGGGAGCCGCGTGACGACTCCCGGCCACCGTAGGCGCGGGCCTGCGGGCGGTGAGTAATGGGTAGCTCACCGTCCGATCAGGACCAGGCCCGTGCCATACGGTGCGTACGTGTTCCACGCGCGCCTCAAAGAGATGTCAGCATCAGAGAGGGGGCCCATTAGGGCCCAAGCCTGCCGGGAAAGCGGGATTGTCCGGAAGGGATACCGCTGACCCGGACAAAAGGGCTAAGGAAGGAACATGGGTGGGTTTTAGTCAGTAAGAGTCTGACACTCCCTTCCGCTCCGCCCAGAGCGGGAAGGGTCATTTGATGATTTCCCATGCTCAAAAAAAAAAAGCTTCGTAGTCAACGCGGCCCCAAAGTATGCAGCCACGGAACGAGGTTGTTTGTTTAATATAAAACATACCTCCAAAGTTTTGCTGAGTTTAGAAATTATGTGTTAATTCCTTTGATCATGTTTATAATCTGAGGTAAATTCATACTAAGCCACTGTATGACCTAAATGCGTTGTTATACGTGAGGATAAACAACAGTAACTCTTGATGTTTGTCTCAACTTTCTCGCAAAAGTTTGTTATAACATTTTTGTGCCAGTACATTTAATTAAAAATTGCTTTGAATAAAATTTATCATACCTAAACAGAATCGGGTGCAAACTACATGGCGACAAAGGAAACTGGGGTCAAAACGAACGAACGTCAGGATAACATGTTAGATGTTTTTGTCTGGCGAAATAGGCCACACCCACATTTAGTTAGAAAAATATGGTCGGAAGAGACCCGGTTATGTTTTTCTTGATATGTTTTACAATGAACATTTAAAACAAGTGAATTACTTATACATATTTTAATATCTTATGCCTGTCTAATAGCTTTTTGATTAAACGTATGCCGTCGAAATAGTTTGTCGATAGGACTTTCTTTAGTCGTTAAACACTTTGTCGCCAAAGCGTTCTATCGGTGAAAAGTTCGTCGATAAAATATTATGGCGTCGAAACATTCATAGAACCATTCTGTCGGTGAAACAATTGAGATTCGTTTCAAAATGAGCTATTAAAGTGAGAATACCAATTATTCGCATACGTTTACAATAATCCACACAAAGCCTTTTATATTTTAAACTCAAAACTTACCTGACATACCTTTTATACATCAGAAACAGATATATAATTGCGTTAGACATTGAATCTAATTCAATTAGGCGCACTTACACTCTTACACGGTGTTCGTTCAGGTTAGTAAATTAGTGTTCCAACTAATTTAATGTAAAGTAAGACTCGGGCGGGTAGTTGGATATATTATACACGAGCTTTTGATCGTAAACTCAAACTGTTGGTGTGAAACTAATTAATATAATATTACACCGTTGTGTATTTGTTTAATATAAAAAAATATATAATTGCTTTTAAATACACACATCAAAAGTGTCTAGGGATCAAGCATTTTTATGCGGATTTCTTGAGATTGAGATGTGGCTTTGTAATAAATTTATGATTTTATAAATTTATATGGATCCTTTTTGGTGCATTTCATAATTTGAATCAGGAACTCTCAATCAAATTCGAGTAAAAGATGAAAATAAGCTGTCAATATTTTCCCTATAAAAACATACAACGCATTGAAGACATTATTAGTGCTACTGTTTCCCTACTACTGATTAAAACCAACGTTATTATGGAGCGGCGACGTCATTTAAGCAGGGAAGAAATGCTCAGAGCCGTGGGAATGATAGAAGCTGGTTCCCGGCAACGTACTGTAGCTTTAGCTCTGAATACAAGTCAGAGTGTTATCAGTCGACTTTGGACACGTTACCGAAGCACTGGTACCGTGGCTGAGCGCCATGGAGGACGGTATCGCTGCACCACACGGAGACAAGACCGATACATTCAAATCTTAACTCGAAGAGCTCCAACAATAACCGCCATGATGTTAGCCGTGAGGCTTCATCACTCTTCAGGGAACTTAATTAGCGACCAAACAGTCAGAAACCGCTTGCATGAAGTGAACCTTCATTCCCGAAGACCGCTACGGGTACCACCTATAGCAATGCACAATCGTAGGATTCGATATCAATGGGCTCTTGAACACAGAAATTGGGCAGAAGAACAATGGCGTTTCGTGTGCTTTTCTGATGAGTCTCGTTTTGGTATGAGACCGGATACAAGACGTATACGACACTGGAGAACCCCTGGACGCCAACAGCGATTAAAATCCTGCCAGGAAGTCCATCCTTATAGTGGTGGAACCATCATGGTATGGGCGGGTATTTGGATCGGCGGAAGAACTGAGTTGATTTGGATCAGAGGCAACCTCAACGCTCAAATTTATGCTGAGACGATTGTATCAGACGTCATCGTTCCTCTACAAGTGCAAATCGGTCCCTTATTTCAGTTAATGCATGATAATGCACGACCGCACACCGCAAGAGTTGTAAGACAGACTCTCGCCGCAGCTAACATCAATGTCCTGCCCTGGCCTGCTCAGTCGCCAGACTTGAACCCGATTGAGCATGCATGGGATATGCTACAGAGAAGAGCTCTGCCGAATATGGAGGGTATCCAGTCGCAAGAAGACCTTTTTTTGTTGTTGCAACGAACATGGGCGGCCATTCCACAGCGTGATTTGGATGAACTCATTTTGAGTATGCCAAACCGATGTTCTTGTGTTGTTAGTGTTCGCGGTAGAAACACGGATTATTAATTGTTTAAGTTACCCAATAAAATTTTAAAGAAAACTGTTATTTCAGTCTTTTTTTCGAACTTTAATGTTAGTGGTTCAAATGTCAAAAATCCCTTTATTAGGAAAATGGCAAATTTCTTTATTAATGCAAAGGTGACTTGGTTTATCGTTACTGTGACAAACGAAAACACTTTATTTGATGAATCCTTAAAGAAAATTTTAATTAATATCAATCAGGAGAAAAGTTATTGCAAAAATATATGTTGATCCCTAGATACTTTTGATGTGGTATTTTGAAAACAACTGACATGGGTGGTGATCGGAATAAAACATCGTACAACTGAATTATCGACACACCGTGTTCGATATAATAAAAATCGAATCATCAACTTTCGAAAACAAGTAGGGAACCCGATATATACATACTTTTTTACTCATAGCGTTTAAATGTTTCGAACACGTTGTCACTCAAAATTCTGTCATTGTAAATAAATAATTCGTACAATGTATGTCGTTTAATTTTGTACATAAAAGGTGGGATTTAAACCCGCGACCTCTGCCGTACCGTGGCAACGCTCTTACCACTGAGGTATCACTCACATCAGCATCACTTGAAATTTTAAATATCTTTTGAATACGCCTCTTAGGGTGATTTCAAAGTCGCGCTTACGCTGGCACGGGAGTGGCGCGGGGTACGAGATAGATATTTCTTGTACCGTTTTATAGTGAAACGCGTACGAAACGCGTACGACAGCGCTGTCGGTCAGAATGACTGTGAAACCAGCCTTATTATGAGCGTCGGTGACATCAATCGGAGACTCTTTTAAGTATTTAATAACAATTATGTAAACACTGTTTTAAACTTTCACGGTTTTTTACTTACGGGATAACTTCCCGTAAGTAAATTGTTTAGTGAAACAATTATATACACTTAATATGGCATTAACATGCATAAAATTAATTTAAATAATATCTAGATAAATCCTTAATAACCCCCCAAAAACGAATTGCAATTTCCGCCATTGACAACGAAGCAGGTAACTACAGTATATCATTTACTATAAGGAAATATAACATGGACTTCATAAAAAAATACGGTACACGAAAAACATTTTCTTATATATAGGTATCAAATTTCACAAGTCACAGTTCATTGAACCATGAAAAGCGTCAATCAAAACGATGGATCCGTATCCCTAAGGTAAATGGTTCCATGACACTGGAAGGGGGCACTTATTCATAAATGGGGAACCTTTATGAATAAATGTCCCCGCCATGGTCTATGCACGATCGATCACCTTCTTAACTATTAGCATTTGCGACATTTAAAAGGTAAATGAACCGACCCAGTTTGGGTGGCACCTTTTAGGCAAGTCGTTTGTTATTGCTTATCTTTTAGGCTGATCGCAGACGACCGATTTTTATCCGAACGGCTGACTTTAGTCAGTGAGAAACAGCAAAAAAAGAATTTAAAATCGCACCATTTAGTTCGTCGTCTAAAAATAGGGCTTTTAAACAGAGTACAGGCAGGGTTAAAAAAGCCTGGAAGCCAGGCTTACCTAAATTATTAATAAGGCATTCAGATGGAAACAGTGAATCGATTTTATTTCTAAACGGGCACACCTACTTTAGATCGCCATTTTGAATAAAACAGTGCTAAAACTCTGTGTTGACGTTTGACAATGATTTGAGAGATCGATTGATCTATAGAGCGCTTCACATATGAAGTCCTTTCGCTATGTTGGCTCACTGTCTGTCACTCCCGTTTAGGTCTTAATATTTTGTTTTAAAAAAACAATCGCAAAATACGATTACATTACTTATTTTAATAAAATATGTAAACAGCATGATCTGGATCCGTTTACTATTAGTGTTACCTCAGCTAGAAGGTGCTTAAGCCTATTTTTTTTTAAAGCGGACTAAGTATAATGTAATTCTTTTTCTTTAATTCTTGTTGTTGCAAACCCTGTATAATGTATAATATAGATACCTAGTATAAGTAGCAAATTTCTAATTTTAGCAGTGTGTAGGTACTTGTTTGCTCACATTCCAAACTCAAGTCAATATCTATACGCGAAGACTTGTCATTGGCTTTGTGTTGTTATGCTGTTGTTCACTCAGTTTTGTTGTAGCTGTAAGTCTTCCATGTTTTAAATAAATAAATTACTATTTTGCAGTTATTTTCCAACAAACCCATTTAGATCGGATTAAGTATAGGTAATGAAAGAGAAAAAAACTTACTTAGAAAGAAAAGCTAAATCTCTAGCTAAAGTTAATGAAATCTGAAACCAATTGGCTTATTCGTTTGAGTAAACTCGAGATTAGTTATCAAAGAAAGTTATAAAGAAACTGTAAAGGCCAATAATAGAGTTATAATGGTCAATTAGAGCATTTAATTTATTGGTGAATAAGATTTTTTATGAGTCGTGACGAAACTGCTCTAATGTTGTGGAAACATGGTGTAAAACCTTCTAACTTTTACAACGCAATACTTGCAGTGCTTGTAGAACGGATGGCTGACGTACGACCTCTTGAATATAATGGATGTGGGCAGGACAAGATCCGTCATTGTGAAGATACTCGGGGAGAGCTGATGTCCAGTAGTGAACTTATTTCTACTCACTATTAATGAGCTCACAGATAGACTATGTCCGAGATTAACATAAAGATATAATTATTTTTTATTCGAGCAACTACATGAATTCCCTAAAATGCTAGAGAAACATGCAACAGTTTACATTTTCAATGCGACATCGAAAAGTCTTACAAGCTTTTGAATTTGTACCGTTTCACAGCAATAAGAGTTCAAAGCAAAAGTTGAACACACAAAATATAATAAATACTCTTTACTTGTGACCTATTTCCTCTAAACACAAGAAGCGTGCACGGATCTTAAAAGCACAACTTTATGTTTCCACAATTTTTATTCCATTAGTTTGTAACTTAAAAAGGAAAGCCTTAGAATCGTGCTTCAAGCGCAGGCCACACCGCCAGCTAGCGAGCGAGCGAGCGAGCCGGGCGAGGCATCGTATCACCTCTTTTCATACTTTCGGTCCACATCACGAACTACAGAGATAAGGTACGTCAGCGTATGAAAAGCCTCGCCCGGCTCGCTCGCTTGCTCGCTAGCTGCCGGTGTGGCAGCCTACGCTTTAAAGGCGACTTAGTGCACGTGTAGACGTCCGTTTTTTTTTACGGACGACGGACCGTGATTTTTACCAGACTTGCGGTGTTGTTTGGGTACTTAAAATGGAAGTATATCTTTGTGTATATGTTTTTCTTGTACTGTTCTGTTCTGTTCACTGAAAATCAGCGCTATGATGTGATCCACCCCATAGCACAGCATTATGCTGAGTCACTTTTGACGCAGTTGCCTTGCTATTTTAATTTGTTACCATAATTATGTGTGTGTCTCTGTAACAAATATATATCTATTTTTTCTTTCTTTCTAAAAGTATGTCAATACATGCACCGGACACCGGTTCGGTGGCACCGTCGCGTGGCTCGGGGCAATGTGTACGATGCCTTAAGTCGAAGTTTTTGTGAGATGTTTTTCTTATGATCTTAGCAACTGCTTCAGACTAACTTCAAAAAGGCTTCTTGCATTGGTACCCTTAATCATTAGGTTTGATATCGCACTTTAGCTCTCAAAAATACAGTAAACCCTCAACCTTTACATTCAGCATCAAAGTCGATGGCCACTTCAATACCTATAATTATACCACTTCAGTATTATAATTATTATAGCCATTACTTTTCTAAATGATTTTAATGAGCAACTCGGCTGGTTCTTATAAAACTGATTTTCTTGTAAACGATTCAGAATTAATTAAACAAAGATTATATACTTGAGAAGAAATTGATTGTCAGGAGCAATTTCAGTGTGAGAAAGTGATACAGTTAATTACGAAAGAAAGAAATGTTCATTAGACAGACACACAGACTAAATAAATAATATAGTTGCTTTGTGCCTAGCGGCTGTGCCAAATAGGTCTAGTTCAACATAAATGCCAGAAGACTAGTGCCTGACCCTGGGTTTCAACTGGCCCCTTCATAGTACCGGCCCTTGGTTTCGAATGCGTGGGACATAAGGGTGAGGTTATAGTGAAGGGTGAGGTTTATGAAAAAAAACCGCATTGAAGTCAGTTCTTCTGTTTTGAAGCTGTGATGCCACAAAGTTGTCAAACTTAAAACACTTTTTCATTGCTTCGAGGAATAAGTAGGTAATCAGATTTAAGTTTGTCTTGCTTTTTATATTACCTACAAAGACAAATGTTACAAAGTAAAGTAAACAACTTTTTGTAAGTTTTAAGCACCGCTCAAGTTTCTTGTTAGAATCGCTAAGTATTTGGAAAATATTTTGTTATTTAACCAACTTTCTTGCGAGAATTTGCTTGGCTCGACCACAAAACAGGAGCAGGTAGATACAAGTTACTAATTAACAAACACGAAAACGCTAGTTCACTGAAAAAAATGATTTGTCGGATTTACCAAATTAGCAAAGGTTGGCTGAATTACATGGAAACTACGATAAATATAACAAAACCTCGCTATTGAAGTTACAAGACTAAAGAGATTGAAGTTGGTACCAGAGTTCTGATGTAAATCAACAAAGAGTATTGTACATTTTACCAAACAAATCCATTGAATATAATAATAATGGTATAATGGTACAAAATATAGGTGTAATCTACCAAATAAATTTGGTACAACACCAACTTAATATGTTTGGTAAAATCAATCAAAATTTGTGATAGGACCGAAATCAACCGCAACTTTGGTAACATTTACGCAGAATCTGTTAAATCCAACCTAACATTTTTTTCAGTGAACGATTTCATTACATCACAACTGCACGACTTCTTCCAAACCACAGAGCGAGGCGAGAAATGTCTCCGCTCAGCTCATACTAAAAGTTCTCGCCCCTCATACTAACAGTTGGCCTCAGATCATAGAAACAAGGAGATATGTCATCATAGCAAATTAGTACGGGAACAACTGATGCCACTTTTAGTAGATTTTTCGACACAATTACTCGCATAATTAAGCGCTCCTTGTGAATAAAAAGATCGCCCACGCATTAAACACTCCGCACACCTTCAATCTAACACTGTTAATCGTCACTCAACACTAGCACTAAACTAAAACACTGTATTTATATTATACCATCGATCGTGTTCGGTTCGTCGCGTCGCCAGCGCGTACGTTTTTAGTACGAGCATAGCATAAGCATAGCATAGCATAATCGGCCTGTAATGTTCCCACTGCTGGGACACAGGCCTCCTCTCTGTGAGAGGGAGTGGGCCGTAGTCCACCACGCGGGCCCAGTGCGGGTTGGTGGACGTCACATGTCTTCGAATTTTTGGTTCTAGGACATGCCGGTTTCCTCACGATGTTTTCCTTCACCGTTAAAGCAAGTGATAATTAATTTATAATACGCACATGACTTAAAAAAGTCAGCGGTACGTGCCTCGGGATCGAACTCGAACCATTCGCCGTGGGAGGCACATGGTTAATCCACTAGGCTATCACTGCACCCTAGTTGGTACGAGCAATTTGCTCAAAATTAGGCATCAAGCTCAATAGCGCCTTGGCACATCTCCCTTGTTTCTATGATCTGAGCAGTTGGCAGTTCTCGCGGTGATAAATAAATAAAATAAAATAAATAAATATCACGCGGTGTTAGTACCGAATAGACAAGCTGGTGAATTGTGGGTGTAGTATACATTTCTGCTTATCTTCGGGGAATACGGGCATTATGTTATTTATGGACAAATATCGTGGCTGTCCGGGGTCCAGCCATAATATAAATATGTCATAGTCGCCTATATAACGCCCACAGGCGTCTAGTGGGCGGATTTATTATTTATACGAAGATCACAAATAATAAGATATTATACTGTAGAAAAAACAGTGTAAAAATGGCAAGTTATTATAACGACAAAATGAACAAGAAAAAAATTAACGAAATAAATATAGTACAGTGTACAGTCAGCGATAAAAGTTTGTTAACACTTTAGTTTTTCAAATCTTAAAAAATCTGCTGTTCCATTTGTTATTTTGTCGAGTATTTTATATGGAACAGTTGATTTGTTTTTTCGTAATTTCAAACTTGGTCCCGGAGCTAATCGAACTACCGTTCTCAGTATCAAATACTGAA
Organism: Thalpophila matura; assembly: GCA_948465475.1. Classification (NCBI taxonomy): domain Eukaryota; kingdom Metazoa; phylum Arthropoda; class Insecta; order Lepidoptera; family Noctuidae; genus Thalpophila; species Thalpophila matura. The sequence goes on along the minus strand of OX419198.1, from coordinate 4,966,199 downwards.
TCCTCCTTCAATCGTTCAACCTGTCATGTGTTTAATTCCTCACTGCGTAATTATACCTCATTGTTGATCTATTGTTACAGTCTTGAATTACAGATGTAATTGTAACCTAAATACAAGTCTAATAGCTAAGCTAAGTATACACTAATCGAGCACATCACTAGTCGTCATAGTATAGGGCGGTATTCAGTGACCGGCGTTAATCAGTGAGGGGTGAGAACGAGTAAGTAGGTCGCGGGTAGGGGTGTCACTTTTACAAATAAAATAAATAAAGAAATTCATGTAAAAATATGTATTGGAGCATCGTTTCTTTAATGTGGATCGCGGTAGTAGGAGTTGACTGTTGAAAAAAAAGGGAAAAATAAAAAACTTTTTTAACAAAAAATAACCGACTTCAAAAATCCACTACAAAGAAAATAATAATTTTGGTTTCGGAAGTCGGTGGCTTTGGTTTCTGTTTGCTTTTTTTTGCCACCGACTTCCGAAACCAAAATTATTATTTTCTTTGTAGTGGATTTTTGAAGTCGGTTATTTTTTGTTAAAAAAGTTTTTTATTTTTCCCTTTTTAGTTCTTTATCCCGTGTTATATTACTTTCACGAATTCGTTCAACAGTAAATCTTCTACGGAGTGTGTACATTTATGCCTATAACTTTGTACATAGGAATGATTACATAATGTATTATATACTAAAACCTTCCTGAAAGTATGTAGATTACGTTAGTGAAAACCCCATCCAAATCGAATCAGTAGTTTTTGAGAAAATCGCGCACATACAAACATACATACATACATACATGCATGCATACATACATACATACATACATACATACATACATACATACATACGGGACGAATACAGAACCTCCTTTTTTGAAGTCGGTTAAAAAGCATTATGCCCTCTCCATAAATCTAAAACTCACGGTAGTCGCGCTTGCGGCCTCCGACCAGAACCCGTACCATAACCGCTGTTGCCACTTTTAAAGCAGTGTACTCACACTAAATTAAAACCCTATATAAATCATCGATCGCATTCGGTCCGTCGGCAACATGATCACAATAATAAAGTTAAAGCGTCAATAGCGCCTTGGCACATCTCCCTTGTTCCTATGATGCGACACACGCAAAAGTGAGTTCATACTAAAGGATGGAGGAACGCGGTGGAATGTTCCACCATGGAACAGGTAGGATTCTCCGACCAGACCGGGTGTTATTGTCTAGTGGGCCACTACCCCGACAGTTGATGTCGGGTTCCTGAATATAATAATATGCTAATTGCACCGAAAACTCTTCTTGCGCGATGTAGGATAGCAGCTACTTCATCTTGCCAATTGTTGTCGCTGTCGCTACAGATGCAATGTCAAGTAGAACGCATTACCGCGTAAAATGAGTTGGGTAAACTCGTCAACCCTACCCCGGTCACGCAACACGGTAATCAGTTACAAATCTCTTTTAATCTGATTACACACCGACCAGTGGCTTTCTTTGTGGATTCTACTTGCATTGTCTTGGCCTATCCTGTCGTGGCGTGATGTTGACTAATATATCTTTTAGTAGACAATTTACTGTAGTAGTGTTTTTGGGAAAAGCTTTATTAGAAGGGTTTTAAGTTAATAATGGCATGTAGATGTAACTGTACCTGCTGCAGGGTAAAAGCATCTACTAATACAAGGAATGAGATAATATGATAAGACAATAGTTTCCTATCTCCACGCGAAGCCACGGACTAAACCTAGTTTAATGTGTGTTCACTTCTGATATAAAAAACTAAACTGTTAACAGACTTTTGATGCTGACTATACTACTGGGCCATTAAGCGATTCGCACACTGAACCGCATCACGCAGCGTAGCGTGGGAGTGCGTGATCTTACGTTGTTTGCGAGTACCTGTATTTGTATAGAAATCACGCATGGTGGAACACACTGCAGAAAACGCATTCACGCGTGGCTTTTGTTCCGTCGCCACGCACCCCGCAGCGTAGTACGGGGCGGTGTGTGATTCGGCTTACTCTATTCTTACAATGAGATTGAAATTGGCGACAAAAATCATCTACCTTAATTTGGAAGGTCTTGCATAGGTCACATAGGTTACTCCCGATCATAGAAATAAGAGAGATGTACCAAGGAGCTTGACGCTTTAACATGATCGATGTGATCATGCTGCTTTTGAACCGAACGCGATCGATGATTACGTGGTTTACGTACCAATTTTCTGTGATAACATAATACAGGGTGGCAGGTTAGACAGTGGAAATATTTAAAGGGGTCATAGTTAATATTTTTATACAGTGTACTACTTATTAATACTGGAACGCTTATGTCTCCCCTCTTGAAGGTGGGCGCTAATAGCGGCGACACAGTTTATAAACTAATGTAGCTGTTAACGTACACAACATTTTGTAAACTTGTTTATGTTCCAATAAAATATTTGATTTGATTTGATTTGATATTGTACTATCATTATGAACAACTTTTACTATGGGCCCAACCCTGAAATCGCGAAAAAAAAATCAGCTGTTCCATACATTTATATTCACATAACTCAACGAAATGTATGGAACAGCTGATTTTTTTTTCGCCAGTTCACGGTTGGTCCCATAGTAAAATTTGTTCATAATGACCCCTTTAAATATTTCCACTGTCTAACCTGCCACCCTGTATATTGTTTCTATAATCTTAGGTTATTCCCATAATAGTTGTACTTTCATGAGTACTTTCACCCCTGAAAGGATGCAAATGAATTCAAAGGCAACCTGCACCCTAATTGCGTAACTCAATTGCTATCACCATGGCATTGTTTTTGACATTCATTACGCCGTATGATAGCTATCCGCGCTCCTGTAACTAGCTCAACGCCGCAATGGATGTTGTTGACCTGTCAAAATGAAAGCCATGGCGAAAGAAATTGAGTTACGCAATTAGGCTGCAGGTTTAGTACTTTATCTGACAGAGTGATCGTGACTAAGTATTCATTACAAAAAATAGGTTAAGTAAACGCGGCAAAATCCATGAAATTAGTGTCATTACTGTGAATGTTTTCCTTCGCCGGAAGCAAGTGATAATAGTTTCGAACACGCGACCTCACGATTGCCGACTGAGTAATAAAACTTATGGGCAATTACCGCTTTACGCAGATTGAATGTTTAAACTTCAAAGTAAACTTAAGCTAAGAATCTTAAAGTACCGAATGAGTCATTAAAATATACAGGGTGGCAGGTTAGACAGTGGAAATATTTTAAGAGGTCATTGTACTCATCATTATGAACAACTTTTACTATGGGACCAACCCTGAACTCGCGAAAATAAAATCAGCTGTTCCATACATTTATGTTCACAAAACTCAACAAAATGTATGGAACAGCAGATTTTTTTTTCGCGGGTTCAGGGTTGGTCCTATAGTAAAAGTTGTTCATAATGATGAGTACAATGACCCCTTAAAATATTTCCACTGTTTAACCTGCCACCCTGTATATTTTTCAACTCAGCAGTTCTGTTGTAAAAATAACTCATGACTGGACACGTCTAATAACATTTATTATTTTTTTCGCATGAAAAACAGTGTAGGTACGTGTTAAAATTTTATTGTAAGTAATTGCAAAAGACACTATCAATTAAATCTAAGAAATACTTTTTGGCGTTTAATATTGTTCCAATTATGTACAAACGAATAATTTAGAAATATTAACTTTAATTTGAATCATGCAAAATCACGAAATAATGAAACAATCAGCGACGCTACGGCAATTTCGTAAAAACAAACGTATAAACATATGCCCGGTGCCCGCACTGCAGAAACCACAAGCGAAATTTATTTGTTCATATCGTCGCGGTCGCATCGCTGTCGCCGTACCAGTGCGGCCCCGGCCTCACACTTCCTCAAAAAAAAATGACAAGTCTCACCTGCTATTAGTAGAGTTGACGGAGGTGTTGGAGCGACTCCGGCGGTTGCAGATGGAGTCGCCGCAGTTGACCACGCCGCCCTTGGTGGTGATGCTGAAGGTTCGCAGACGGTACAGGTCGTCCGACACGCGAGGGTTGTACGGCTTCTCTGGCAGCGAGCAGACGCGCGGCCTGGAGTGTTCCACCACTGTAAAAGGAAAAAATATTAGAAAACTAGGCTTCACTAGTTTCACGCGAGTCCGTCCACGTGGACTACAATAAATTGATCATTTTAAATGACCTCCTCAGTGTAGGGAGGCTGGAACAACGAAGGGGTCAAGCGGTATCTCTGGTTTATACCAACGGAATTTGATTTTTATTGTTACTACAGTAACTACATCAAACGTCATCATCAGTGCTTTTTGCGTGATGCGCGCACAAACAGAAAAAATTAAAAAAATATATTTGCGCATGGTTATGTCCGATTACTCTAACCCGACTGTTTTTTTGGAATATTTTTAATGTACAGACATGGCTTTTTTACAGTTTTACAATAATATACCTAGATTGATGCATAAAATGCAGCTTGGAAATACATATTATGGAAAGCATTGTCTAGTACAAGGAAATGTCAGATGTGAGATGTGAGATGAAAGACCCGTTTATTGTAGGTACTGATTTGTGATTGTTCTTTTTCAAATTAGGTATATAGGCTTATGGATAGCATAAAAAAGCAAATACGTATTTGCAATACCAACTGTTTACTGCACCTGCCATTTCTCATATCACCAACGCAATAGAAGTCGAAATCGGATGAATAAACTGTAAATAAGGTTTGTTAAAATTTCTAATGTTATTTCGATATATGAAAATATAGGGTGCCTACCACAAAAAATCGATAGTACTTAGGCTGTTCCGAATCTCTTTCAATTTCTTTTAACATGTCAAACCAAGGCTTTGTCAATAAAAGTTATGAAGTAATTTTAGAAAATAATCTTTCTTTTCTTACTGAATAATAGAATATATTCTTTTGTGTACATGTTCTACTTCTCTTTGTGATAGTTAATTTGTTTACACGTCTAGCCATCTCATAACAAATGTTCTAGACGTTATGGGTGTTGCTAGCCTATCGTGTGACCTTAAATGTGTATTAAGCTTGATTCACTATAGTCCGTTTATGTTTCGAAAATAGTGAGGACATCGACTAGCAGCGCCGTCCGACCAATCAGATTGCAAAAAATTATAAATTCAAATATTTTTTTGCAACCTGCAGCCTAATTGCGTAACTGAATTTCTTTCACCATGGCTTTCATTTTGACAGTTCAACAACATCCATTGCGGCGTTGAGCTAGTTACAGGAGCACGGATTAACAATCATACGCCGTAATGAATGTCAAAAACATTGCCATGGTGATAGCAATTGAGTTACGCAATTAGGGTGCAGGATGGTCGGGCGGCGTTGCTAGGCGATGAAGTTACTATTTTCTTAACGCCAACGGACTATAACCTTACGTGTCGTATAGAGATGCATCAGTAGGTACATTAGAGGCCTATCGACGTCATATTTTTCAGTGTTGCTTATCTTTTTGTTAGTCGGTTCGGGATTTATGATAATAAATACAGTATAAGCGCTAAACATATTTAAAATATCGATGCATGTCTATCAAATTTGAAAATTCCATAACTAATGGGAAGCCACATTATCCCTAAGTGCTAAAGGCTCCTCAGTGCTAAAAGCTATTTTTTATTCGGATAAAGATGAATTTTCAATGAGCAACTCCCCGTGGATCACGCGAACGTAGATGCGGGCAAAAGTTCGTGAAACATAATTTTGAAACTACCAAACTCATAACCCATCTTTCCGATTCCAAATAATTGTATAACAAACTTCAAAATAGGCTTAACAAAATTTTCAAGAAATTTTCTCATCACAAACTCATGTTTAACGTTACTCAATCTTCGTAAAGTTGTCAGTTAATTAAATTTTAACTAAGTTCGATACGTGTATATTGGAAAGATGGGTGATACCCTCAGATTATAGAAACAAGGAGATATGTTATCATAGCAAATTGGTACCAGAACCGCTGTCGCCACTTTTACAGCAGTGTGCGTCACAACTACAAACGCTCCTTTGTACCTAAATATGGCGATCTCCCACACATTAAACATTCCGCACACCCTCAATCTAACACTGTAAGGGGCGACGCAGACAACAGACTTTTTGTGCGATCGAGTCTACAGCGCTTTGCAGCGCTCGAACAATCTGCAAACTTAGTGAACAGATTGTTCGAGTGTTGCAAAGCGCGGCAGACTCGATCGCACAAAAAGTCTGTCGTCTGCGTCGCCCCTTATTGGTCACTCGTCACTCACACTAAACTAAAACATTGTATATAAATCATCAATCGCGTTCGGTACGTCGGCAACATGATCATATTGATCATGACAAAGCCCAAAAGCGCCTTGGCACATCTCTCTTTTTTCTATGATCTGAGGTAATATTACCTACCTATACCTAGTGCAAAGTTTTCAGTTTCATGTAAGATTAATATTACCTAGGTATCGAATAATTTGAACATAATTTAGAGCAACCACGCACTCGTCTCGTATATAAGATCGGGTTTTCATTTTGCACTTTGATAAAGCAATCAATAATTTGCGTAAGGGGGTTTGTGGCTAAGTAACAGCCCCGCTGATCGAACGATCTGCAAGGTTAAGCTGCGCTTGCCGCAGTCAGTCCGTGGATGGGTGACCATTTTTTACAATTTGAGACCCTTCCGTGCCTTGGAGAGCACGTTAAGCAGTGGGTGTCATTCAAAAATCTATGACAGTCGTTACGGGTAGTCAGAAGCCCGTAAGTTTTTTTTTTTTTTTTAGGATGGGATATCATCAAATGACCCCTCCCGCTCTAGGGTGGAGCGGAAGGGAGTGTTACTCTTACTGACTAAAACCCACCCGTGTTCCTTCCTTAGCCCTTTATGTTCCGGGTCAGCGGTATCCCTTTCGAACAATCCCGCTTTCCCGGCAGGCTTGGGCCCTAGTGGGCCCCCTCTTCGATGCTGACATCTCTTTAAGGCACGCGTGGAACACGGACGCGCCGTTCGGCACGGGCCTGGTCCTGATCGGACGGTGAGCTACCCATTACTCACCGCCCGCAGGCCCGCGCCTACGGTGGCCGGGAGTCGTCACGCGGCTCCCGACGCCCGGAGCGTCTACCGCGGCGGCTTGGACGGGAGACTCTCTCCCTCTCCCGTCCCGCCACCTCCTTCGCTAGCATGACTGCTTCGCAGAAGGAGGCGACTGCCTCCCACTCCCCCTCGCCCCGGACCATGGCTTGAACCAGGGCCGGGCGCGAGAGGTCGCCGCCGAGCCCGAAAGTCTGACAACTGGTCTTATGATAGAACTAGCTGCTGCCCGCGGTTTCACCTCCGTTGCTCGGCTCCTAAGCATCGTAGCGTGATGTTAAATAACTTTTACTATTCCTCATGAATTTGGTTATCATATATATAAAAAAAATATTACCCAATAGTCAGGTTGTGGAGATCAGACGGCAGTGACTTCATATTAAAATAATAAAATAGGTTCTGATATTTATCGTATCTAGTTATTAGTTAGATTATAAACCGACCCTAACCTAGGCATATTAATCAGTGATTTGCTACGATCACGTAGCAGCCGTAGTAATGATATCGCTTACGACGTAGCGACTACGCAATTCTGTAGGTTCTTTGTCTTCTACACGTGTTTCGTAGCAGGGATGCCTAAGTTCTTCGGATATACTAAACTTTAGTAAAGTATTATAAACTCACACAAACCCTATTTGTACACCCGAACGAACTTTCCATAACCCTGAAATATTAGTTTGTTGATTTATTAAGGCCGCGTAGCACTCGTAGCAATCACCTACGCCGTAGCTGCTACGCAGTTCATGTCTACAAAAGTACCAGTCCGTTTAGGGTCAACTTTTATAAAAACCATTTGCTGATTAAAGATAACCATAAAAAAAATACTCACCAAGGTGGAACATGAGCAATTTATTGCAAAATCAGAAACTAATCTTAAATCACTACTTATATGTTACTCGTAGCGTTCCATCATAATGTTTTATTGATGACTGCCGAAAATAGCGGCCATTTTGTTGGCAATTTCGACTTGAACGACAAAGTTATTTATTATGTTTGCTGATTATAACCAGTAGGCGTTACGGTGAAGAAGGCGTATAATTATGTATAATTATATACACACGCGTGAAAAGTTGGTTTTAATGGCTAAGGGTTTTGCTATATGGGCGGTTTTCCCGCTGCGGGAATCCGCAATCTACAAATCTTATATCAAATATTCAAACGGCTTAGTGTGGTATGCACCGTATAACTTAAATTGTGTCTACGGCGGTTTGCAAGCGGATTTCCGCGGTTGAAGAACTGCCCGTATAGTCCAGCTCTAAGTGAATAATAATGTAGCTTCATGGGAAGTGCAACTACTATTAATTTCTTTGTAACTACTAGCCCCCGTCGTTACCTCCCGTCTGGTGCTCTCGACGTGTCAAATGTATGGAAAAAAACAATCGACAATGCGCAGCGCGACACCCGCACGGCAGCAGTCCGACACCAATCGCCTAAGGCCGGTCGCACTTTGGATGCGTTTTCGTACGAATTTGACTCATACGAACACGTACCGTCGGAAGTATATGCGCCTACACGCACAACCAGCTCGCACCTAGTGTGCGAGGTGCCATCGTACTCGGAGGATCGGAATGAATCGCGCGTATTCGTGCGTCTTCGTACGAGTCACATTCGTACGAAAACGCATCCAAAGTGCAACACGACCGCCATCCAATGATATATAAACCATAGATACGTTACCCGCGATCTAAAATGGCAACAAAAAAGTAAGGTAATTGCCCACCATTCATTTAATCATGCAACAACCAGTTTCGTGGCTGAACGTCATTGCTTGCAAAGTTTTGCGAAAAAAAAAACCCTACTAAACAAGATGTGTGCTAAGCAAGGCATTCGTTTTCTTTCCCTTTTTTTACACGTATACACTGATATGTATTTAAAGTATTTGCGCAATTTTTTTTAGTACAGTGATTATGGTGTATGACGCGTCTATATATATAAGGTGCTATAAAAATATCTGCCACGGCTGCAATGGGAGACAGTATTGTGTGTTGAACCTTGAACATGTAAATAGTTATACGCGCCAACAACAGCCACAGCGTCAGCGCCATACATTCGGCACAGGCGCCGGTAACTCTGGCGCACCGTCAGCGCTAAGCAGTGACCTACTGAGATCTTTGCATCATCGGCTCAATACACATACAACACACATGTAAATAGGTATCAGTGTGTATTGACCACAATATTTGTATATAATAAACTTAATTATTGTAATAAATTAGTCATCAAGCTGGAGCCGAGTTTACTTCATCTCCTATTAATCCTCTCACTGTGGCCAAGACACCTTTAGCCATCATCGATCCTATGAGTCTGTGGGATCGGCAGTGAGAAAACCATTTCCTGTGTACATTGCACGACGTACACAAACCCCTGTTCCTACCCAAATTCCGCCTGTTACCGTAGGTCTCCCTGTAACAGACTTCCCGCACGTAAAACCAACGTAACCCACGTTTGGTATGGTTTGTATGGTAGGTTAGGGCGTTAGGCTAACTAGGGTGCTAGGTCAGTATTGTAGGGCTAGGTTCACAGTCAGTAGGGACTTGGGTAACCAAACAGGTACCAAGCTCAATTGTCTGAAACATAGCCACACTGTACGCATTTGGAATAACGGCCTTATTAAGCGGTAAGTCCCGGTGCGTACATTGTGTTTATAGATTACAATAGTAAAGATAAATTATTGATTATTAGTCTTTTTTTTTTCATACAAAAAAGTACCTACGTATAAATTTTAGTAGATTAGGTAGTGATGAACTAGTCAGCTGATATCAGAACAGATGGTAAGAGATAGCTTGCAGTTGTTTTCATTGACGAAGCGACACATCGCGCGTAATTTGTGAACCACGTTATGCAGAGTAGAGTCAATGTTAATTTAACTTCTTTCTTTTCTCAAATTGAATTAACTGTTCCGGGGTACGAAAGTTCTTCACTATTGTAATCTATAAACACAATTCTACCTCCCATTAAAGCCGTGGCAGATATTTTTATAGCACCTTATATATAATATGTCATTACCGCCATCGGCCGACAAAATCGGTTGTATTGATGTACGCGCTCTCTATAATTTACAAGTATTTGATTCAATGGTCCGAGTTCGGCCGTCGTCGGCCGAGCAAAGTTCGGCCGACGACGGATTAGGTTTATACGAGCCGTAAAACTGTAACCTTATCGAAGCTGAATGTCACAAGATGAACGCTTGACATTCAAGTAAGCACATTATAATGACCCCGCTCGAATGACTCGATCATAATATTAATGATCCTAATGAATGGATGAATGGACTGCTCTCTCTAATTTATTTTCTAGTGCTTCAATGTCTACTGGGCAGATTGATCGACGACTTCAGAACAAAAACCTACGCTCTTTGAGGTCATTCCTACGAATATTATAAACTAGTTGTTGCCCGCGACTTCGTCTGCGTGAAAATGGATGAAAAGTAGCTATGTGCTTTTCCAGGTCTTAGGCTATCTTTTTGTCAAATTTCATCCAAATCCATCCTGCCGTTTTAACGTTAAGGAGTAACAACACACACACACAAATTTTCCCATTTATAATACATATTACCATGAGTAGTGTTGCCCAAATGCAAGACCGAGACGAGTCTAACCCCGTCTTTGGTCTCGGTTCTGCGTCAATACCCATAGTCGTGGTCTTAGTTTTAGTATTGTACATTCATTCTTGGTCTTGGTCTTAGTCTTGTTGTAATTAGGTGGTCTTGATCTTGCGAAAATGATTCTTGCAAGACCGATTTTGGGCAACACTAAGCATGAGTAGCAACCCGCCCCTGCTTCACACGAGTGCAATCTACTGATATGGCGATATGCCAGAACATCGAGATTTCTGTGCTGTGCGAGTATCTATGTTCAATATTATCGTATTATACACATAAACCTTTCGGAATAAATTCTCTAAATGATCGTGAAAACCGCATTAAAATCCAGAGTATAGTTTAGAAGAACTAAGCAGACAAACAGACAGACACGAAGAGTGACTTTGTTTTATACTATTTATTATGGATGCGAGTGTGTTTGTTGGTATGTCGTTCTTTCACACGACAGTAGAGCAACGAGTCGCCATGATTTCTTGCATAGAGATAGTTTACGAGCCGGAGAGTGACATAAACTTATTGTCCTGGTAGTACATTCCTGGTAGTACATTTCTGGTACTTATTTGACAAGAACCACTGTCCTACGGTCATCGGCTAATATGGCCAGCCCCTAGTCACTTCAGCTTGCATAATCAGTGGGCTATGTCGACTATTTGCCCTAGTGAATTATTGCACACCGGAATGCAGTTGCATGAACCAAGATATCTGTAAGATTACATCAAGTCTATGTAGATATATCCAGACTCAGACTCAGATGTGATCTAATTTGTAGGTTCAGTGAACGTAATAACTTGCCTTTATGTTAATGACTTGCCTTGAATGGCTTGATTGTAATGGTAATGCGATTAGTGAGTGCATGAGTGGGCCACTTGGGTTAAATTCGCTGCAATGTTGTTTACAATTGGCCATATACGAGTTTTAAATCACCGTCCAATGTTTTTCTACGTATTAGATATTAATTAAAGACTCAATGTTTGTACTATCAAGAAATGGATAGGTAAAATTTCCATAAGAAAATATTTTTCCCATGCTTGAATTCTGCATGGTTACTTTTGCAAACGTAAAATACTACGCTAATGGCGCATGCGCTAAATGAGAGAAAAGGGAAACGGGTATCGGGGAAAGAGTAGGTATCAAATACCTTTTATATAACTTGGCAATGCCATATCTCAATATTTTAGTACTCAATGACACTAAAACAAGAAACACGTATTTTATTTTTTTCACCAAAGAGATCTAATACCAAACATACACTCGACGCCATTGACGGTTAACCACTTTTCACCCTTATGTTTTTAGTAATAAGGGTGAAAAGTGGTCGACCGTCAATGGCGTCGAGTGTACGTAGCATAATATGTGGGTCAAGTGTGCACACGAACGTAGGAGCGGGGGATCACATACGTTGCGTACTATGGAACAGTTTTCTCAACTTGAAAACTTACAGAAGTATAAATCAACCCACAAGTTTAGGTAAGTCAGCTTTAACGACCAAAAATCATTTATTATTTAGTCAGAAATTGTAATGAAGGTTGATAATTATGTTTTGGCTTAACTAGGTACAATCTACATAAAATCCGAATCACCAGCATTTAACAATTGCTGCAATCTGCTATTGAATAAAATTACTATCTTCGGAATAAATGGATTACGACAGGAGCCGAACACTGCCAGGTATTCGAAATCTGTGGCCGATTGTACCCGACTGCAAGACAGATTTTTTTAAATTTTATTACGTTCAGTGTTCACATTGAATTTTGGTTTTCAGTTTTTATTCATATTTTAAAGATTTTCAGAATAAAAGGGGCTATAGTTCACCACGCTGGCCAAGTGCAGGTTGGCAGACTTCACACACCTTCAAGAACTTTATGGAGAACTCTTAGGGATGCAGGTTTCTTCACGATGTATTCGTTCACTGTTATAGCAAGCGATAATTCATTTCTAATACGCATTTCTGACTTCGAAAAGTCTTACCCTCTCATTCTGAGAGGAAGCCTGTGCCCAGCAGTGGGACAATTCATAAACAGTGCTGATATTATTATTTTATTTAAAGGTTTTCAGGGCTGAATGTTTTAAACCATCTCGTCTGTACTTGTAAGTAATTTTTTACACGAACTCATCTAATATAAAACTGGATGCCCCACCAATGCATTTACGCTCACATGCAAAGTAATGTAACGACGTAAGTACCCACCTTTTAAGGTTTGATGAGGGAGTTTGCAAGTATCAACGGCCGTATGCGTGGTGACATAAATGACCGTGTATCTTTTAATTGCGTTGACCTAGAAGTTTGCATGTTTTACATTCTAAGGAACCGTAGACCTTGGTATTTGATATTAATTTGAACTTGATCCTCTACCTGTTCCTGAGACAAGGGTCTTGACAGACGGACAACAAAGTGATCCTATAAAGATTACGTGTTTTCCTTTTGAGGTGCAGAACCCTAAACATCGAACAGTACAGTACATATAGCGCTAAAACCGGTCACTTTTTACTCTGAATAATTTTGTATACAAGTCAGCATTCGTTTTCATTTTTCTGAAAGCCGTCTAGACTGCTTTGATAAATCTAGACAAGAACAAAATTCATATTTCAATACGAATAAACAGCACTCAAGAGGAACGTCAACAAAGATTGTATACTTATTGTCAAATAATACTTAGTCATACGTGGAAATAAATATAGGTACTTATTATCTACAAATATGAAACCAATCTACAGATACGAAGTAAGAAGATAATTGGGAAATTTTAACGGCATTCAATAAAGGAGAAGGTTCTCAATTCGTCGGAATCTTTACTTTTCTTTTTTTAGAAGTAAGCCTCTATACTATACGGTGTATATTAGGTAGGTACTCGTAAATTGTTTACAACGAAACGGATGTGAACATTTCTTTGCCTTGAAATTTTTAATACATGAAACCGCCTTGGAATTTACTGCAAAATTCACAGATAATACAAAAAAATTAAAAGTATTTTTATCTCGCTTTCAGTAAAGCTCCACCTTAATTTCATTTTCCACAAAAAAAAATAATTTTGCGATACAAGAAAACTAAGTTTAAGTTGTACAAGTCTCTGAGTCTACGAAGTTAAGTTAAATGATTGGAAAACTTTGGTTTGAAAGTATTACAGTACTTAACAATCTTAAAGGGTGCTCTCAATCAAATTGTAAAGTGGGCTGTAAAGTAACTTATCCACTTAAGTTGTAACACCGACGTTTATTGTTTAGCTTAGGAAACATTTCAGGTAGGAGGAACAATTACGAACACGTGGAGGAAAATACGCCTAGTAACTAGGACTTTCGGTAAGTACAAACGCCATCAATTGGGTACACCACCCTCGCATACAAAAGCATTACCAAAGGGGATAACCGATTGCTGCAGCCATCTGTACTAGTGTTGCTGTTCGATAGTATCGATTAGTGTCAATTACTGTCAATAGTATCGATAAAGCAATACTATCAACAGGACAATTTTATTGATAATTATGATAGTATCTATACTATCGATAGTATGGCCTTTTTTAGATGAAAACTATCGATAGTTCCACTATCGATAGCACCTATAGTGGATCTATCAATCGGCAAAACTAGTACCTGTTTATGGAGATGCAGTAGCTGAGCGTATCCTACCTACCTTCAGCTGTCAAACGACACAAAAAGAATTAGGTACACATAGGTATCCATCGTTTGAATCGTGAGTTATGGTCTTGAGTTCTAAAAACCCCATAGAAAAAAGTACTTTCAGTTTCTCCCGTACTATCCAACTTATCCAATTATTTTTTTCCTTAAAACCTTATTCGGACTATTATGAACATCTTACTATATAAAAATAAGTCGGGTTTTCCTTCCTGACGCTATAACTCCAGAACGGACGATCCGATTTCCACGGTTTTGCATTCGTTGGAAAGGCTTGGTGAGGTTTATAGCAAAGAAAATTCAGGAAAATTTCAACAGAAAAGCGAGAAAACCTGGTGGCGAAACGGAGTTCGCCGGGTTTGCTAGTTTAAAATAAAAATTTCTAAATCGAACCAGCCGTTCTCAAGTGATGCCATGCGCTTACCAACGAACAGTACCTATTAAAGTTTTATTAGATAGCACGTGTATGGCAACTCTCAACATCCAACGGCTAAGATTAAGTTCTACAAACAACATAATGCACAACTTCCTATGTTTATACACATAACTTTCTGCATATGTATACAAAATTAACTTGTAACTCGGACGCACATCGTCATACGTCGAAGTTAGTCAAAACATAACTTAGTTATTTTAGATTGCATGCAGTCAAATGCTTCTGTATGCGAAGTTATTTACGACTCGTAATAATCATGAAGTTGGCATGTTTGAAATTAATTATTTTGTTTCGCATTCATGTTCTGGCCCCTGACGTTTATTAAGCGCAGGCCACACCGCCAGCTAGCGAGCAAGCGAGCGAGCCGGGCGAGGCATCGTTTCACCTCTTTTCATACTTCGGTTCACACCGCGGACTACAGAGATAAGCTACGTCAGCGTATGAAAAGCCTCGCCTGGCTCGCTCGCTCGCTAGCTGGCAGTGTGGCCTGCGCTTCAATGGTGGTGGTGAACACCAAGATGCGCCCCACGTTTTTCATTTCATTAGAGATATTTTTTTTTTACTTTTTAGTCCATAAATTATTGCATTGTCATCCAAATTACTTAGGTACGTACCTATTGCTTAGCCCGATGCCAGCAAGTGCTTGAAAAATGAATTGCAAAATTTTTACCGAATAGACAGACAACAAAGCGAGTTAATAAAACGTGGTAACGTGGTAAAAACAAAGCGAACCGTATTGAATATCGTGTCACACAATACCTCGACTTTTATGATGGATCACTGTCTGCCCCCACTATATGACATTTTAGTGGCACTTTTATTTCACACCTGGAACGTCGTAATAACGTGTAATGGCCGAGCTCAAACACGCCACCTGGGAGCGACTTGTTGCTTGTTGAGACACGACGTAAAATAAATATGAGAAAATCTGCTCGGAATAATGACGTGATTTCAATTTGTGTGAATTTTGTACTGTGAGCAGTGGGCCGATCAATTTTGACACATGGTATATCCGAGATTATTTTGACGTATGGTATCGTAAGCATATTTTACACCTAAAATAAAACAGTCGTCAGTCATTGACTTATACGTATGAAATCATTGACAGTGCAACATTTTGATAAAATTTTAATGTGGAATGTGTAATGCAAATAAATGATAAGTAATTATTATGAATATGAATAAAAAATAATTAGGTATTACATTTTAATAAATAATTAAATACCTATTGTGTAGCAAACATAATTGCTCGTATTTTCAATTCAAAATAACTCGAGATCGGCCCACAGATATTGAGTTGACATGTGTCAAAGATTTTAACAAACCATTTTAGCACAAATCTACCGCAACCACAACCCATTGGCTTAAACCGATATTTAAAGGTTAGACCAATTTTCAGACCTTCAGAATTCTCACTATCCATAACGACTGTCTTAGATATTTAGGGCCAAGTTCACCGACAAGATATTAACAGTCCGTTAACTTAGAAAAGTCTTGTTAAACGGCCGTTTTCAATTTATCGGACTGTTATCTTGTCGGTGAACTCGGCCCTTATAATTATGACAACCGGGACTGACTGTTAACACTGTGTAATATTTAAACCAACAAGATTTATTTTAAAGCAAGATTTGTTGCTGTAAGTATTAAGCACGGGTGATTTAAAATATAAGAAAACTAGTTTTGGCATAAGTCAGGGTTTTAATCTGTGTAGGTACACGATACCGTATGTTGGCCAATTAAGCTATATAAAGGGGCTATTTCACCAACCTATCATTATCTGTTCAATAAGCTAATGTGATCATCTCACTAAACTATTCAATAACAAAAAAATACATTTCACCACCTAACAAAAGTGTTAATGACAACATTATTGAAGTAAAAGTTAATTTACTAAAAGTCACCTTTAGCTTACCTATCTGGTGATTAGTTACGGATTACTTTATTGATAGGTTGGTGAAATAGCCCCTTAGTACATTATTGTGGCTTTAAAATGAAAGAGCCAAGCTACATGACATATAGCTTGTTGCATTCTTACAAAATATAAGAAAATAAGACAATCTAAGTGAAACTGCACAATACTACAACGAATCCAGGTTTAATTAGTGAAAAACTTGCTGTAGGTATAGGCACCAGTCATGAGCACAAAAATCACCTGCGCATTAGCTGATTTTTCGGTCTCTTTGGCGGAATGAAGGAGACGGGGGGCGCAGAGGCTACACGCGATTGGTTCGTCAGTCGATGCTCGTCGTCTATTGGTCTATTCTCTACTGTGTATTGTCAACTGTCTATTGTCTATTGGGCCGAAAATGTACATGCACGATCTGTGCTCATAACTGACGCCGAGACCTATACCATAATTTAGGTTGCTAACCCTACCATACTGGGTGTATATCGGAAACCCCATAACGGGACTAACCTTGAAATAATTAAAAAAAAATCAACTGTAACGTAACAACATATTCACATAATTCGACAAAATGTATGGAACAGGTAATTTTTTTAGGGATTTCAAATGGTCCCGTAGTTAATCGAACCCGGACTTTAAGCTTAGTGCTCATGCTTGCTGCTGCTTGCTGCCCTTAGACCAACAAAGCAGCTAATGAACAACGAAACAACTTAAGACTTTATATCAATCTCTTCCATTGCTTGTTCACACAAAAACAAAGCTAAGATTTCTCTTTATGAAACTTTACTGCTTAATAATTTCCATTCCTCAATTATACAGAACAATATTACAAAATGTATTATTAATGAGATTTTCTGAAAATCTGTAATCCAATTTGAATCAAAGCCGGTTTGATATTGATTTAAACAAATTGTTCTGATTTACATAAAGATAATGTTATCAACTCCCGTTTTGTTTGTGAAAAGCATTTTATATATTAAGTACTGATATTCGTTATCTAGACATTTTTTTTCGTACTTGACACATTCTGATTACCTGGTTCATGATGTATCTATTTTTATAACCTAAGTACATAGATTATACGCATGTGACATGACTCATGTCCCGTTTTAGCGCATAAGCAGCCATAGCGTTATCTTATTTATCATTTAAAAGTGCTATTGCAAAATGTTATGCAAACGCTCAACCAAAAACATGAGGTTTACCTTATCCTCTACTAGCTTCTACCCGCGGCTTCGCCCGCGTTTTTGGGATAAAAAGTAGCCATGTGTTATTCTGATGTATAAGCTATATTACTGCAAAGTTTCATCAAAATCCGTTCGGTAGTTTTTGCGTGAAAGAGTAACAAACATCCATACATCCATCCTCACAAACTTTCGCATTTAGGACTTCCCTAAAACTCAACGCTGTTAAAAGCCAATACAAAATTAATGAAACCGAAGCACACTAAGGATAAAAATGAATAATAAATCAGATCGAATCAATGCGTACCCTCATCAAAGTCATATCTGTGCGTCACAGGCAGCTCTCGCTAATCGATCGATCAACTGCCAAGAGAGTAAATACAGGTACTCACCAGGTAACTCCAAAAAGTTCGACGTCCTCCTCTGACGGCCTCTTGCAGTGTTTTGAAAGTTCAGAGGCCCAATGTCTTCGACAGAGTCGCAGTTTGACATTGTAGACTCCCTCGAACCTCGTCTACTCGCCAAGTACGCCAAACCACCCTTCATGGAGCCTCTGCGCATCGGCGAACATGGTCTACTGATGCTTGTGGACCTAGTGTGCGGAGTATCATCAGTCATATCCGTCAAATCTGATGTCGACTTTCGACATATTTTTGAAGAAATCGTGGTAGCTTCATCGTCAGCGTCGTGGAGGATCGCAGACGGTGTCCCGGGCATCGCGTCAGTGGAATCATCAGTGTGGCTGGAGACTATGCTCGGTGACGTCACGAGCCGCGGCGAGCTCACTGTGGAAGTAGAACCGTATAGTTTTCTGGTACGGTTTGGGGACACATAGCCAGGGTTCGTATGAATGTGCACGGGAGGCGGTTTTGGCGACCTGGACTTCTCTCGTCGGCTGTGCTTTAGAGATGTGGTGTATTGCAGACTGGTTCGCTCGACGCATGGACTGGACCGACCTGATGGGGACTTTTGGGGGAAGTTAAAGTGCCTCGGAGACATTGGGCTTCTGTGGCCGTGGGCTATTGGGGACTTCGGTGGCTGGTTGTGTTTGTCATAGCTGCAGCCAGACTGTGGGGTGTAGTAGCCTGATGAAGACGTGCTGGATGCTATGGAAGGACTTTTCTGGGGGAATATGAAGTGGCGAGGGCTTTTAGGTGTGTGTGGTTTGGGAGAAACGGGTGGATAACCTCCGGGGCTGTTCACCGCCATCTTGATCACTGCACTATCACTCGATCACCATTTCACTGCTTATCTGAAAAGAAAGAAATAGTTTATGTTATTAAAAAGCCTCACTGATGATACGTAACGACGTATTTCTATCAAAAGTACATTACTTGCTCTCTTTTTCGTACGATACAATTTTTGGATACGAAATACGTTACAGTATATTCTGGGATCAAGTTGACATTACAAACATCACACGGACTCATTCACCTTTTGGTTTATTTTCAGTAATACCACGCAAATCCGTAAAAGGTGAAAGTTAAATATTTAAAAATGTGCTAAAATAGACTCTATATTAGACATATAATAGACATCTAATCCATCTGAAATAAACACAGTCTTCTAATGTCAAAGAACTCTTAGACATAAATTATGAATATAGTAGCTTTCTCAAATAAATAAACATAGTAATTGAACACAACATAATATTGTGCAAACACATCTTAAATTGTCAGTCAAATATTCCATTAAGGTGTAGGAGTCGTCCACGAAATAATAGTTCAGAGTACACGGTAAAACAGTTTGTATTTGGAAATTCAAAGTTCAACGGTTACACAAGAGTAGAAAAGCACAATAACACTATAGACACTAGTTAGGAAGCTGAAGGAACATAAAACAAGATAGCAGAGAGGTAAGCAGAAAGAATAGGAAGTTATAAATTAAGCATTTAAATACGCGACAATAATATTAGCGTTATAGCAGTCAGCGTTTCTTAGGCTAGTGAGCGCGGGAGTGCCTTGCGCGGAGGCAAACAAAGGACTGGCGCGCGGCGCGCGTTAAAACCGAACGGTGGCCGGCAGCGGCGATGAGAGCCGATGATACCCGAAGTAACTGTCTCGATGACGTATGTGGCGGCTGCGCCGCTACAGTAGCCCCCCGGCCAGATCGTGACTACGGTCGATAAAAGTCTGGGAAGCGAACTCTTCCCCCGCTGCGTGTATAGGTCGGCCGCTCGTCTGCTGGTGGAGATGACGTGGAGGTGCCACTTGGAGGTGTACTGGTTGAAACAGTTGTTGTGTTGCCTCTGTGACTGTCTTGAGTGACGTATGCTGGTTTCAGGCGATCTAATGATATGTTGGCGTCTTTGCCCCGTACTTCAACTGTGTAGTACTTTGCCTTTCTCTCTAGGACTTTGTAGGGACCAGCATACGGTGGCTCCAAGGATTTTCGCACGTAATCCTGCTTCACGAAGACATGGGAACAGTGCTGAAGGTCTTTAGGAATGTAAAATGTGTTATTTCTGTTCCACGCAGTTGGTTTTGGGGACAAGTTGGCCATGTGTTTCGCAAGACGAGTAGCAAAGCTAGCGATGTCTTCCACAGTGTGGTCGTCTGATGGCGACAGGAACTGGCCTGGCAAACGCAGGGGCTCGCCGTATACTAGTTCGGCTGAGGATGCTTGGACGTCATCTTTCCAGGAACTCCGTATGCCCAGCAGAACAACGGGCAAGACCTCTGTCCATTGTGTGTTGTTGTGACACATGATGCCTGCTTTGAGTTGTCGATGCAGCCTCTCAACCATCCCGTTTGATGCAGGATGATAAGCTGTGGTACGGAAGTGACGTGCGCCGAGCAGGGATGCCAGGGCCTTAAACAGGCCGGACTCGAACTGGCGACCGCGATCAGTGGTGATTTGTGAGGGGCAACCAAATCGCGATATCCACCCGGATACCAAGGCGGCCGCGCAGGTGTCAGCAGTGATGTTCTTGAGTGGTATCGCCTCAGGCCAGCGCGTGAATCGATCAACGATGGTGAGACAATATCTGTAATCGCAAGATGGTATTAAAGGCCCTACGATGTCGAGATGGACATGGGAGAATCTCGACGAGGTTGAGGGAAAATGGGAAAGAGGAGCAGAGGTGTGACGGGTAATTTTACAGCGCTGGCAATGAAGACAGCATCTGCACCACTCTCTACAGTCCTTACGAATCCCAGGCCACACAAATCTTTGCGTGACCAGTCGCACGGTAGCTGTACGTCCAGGGTGACTCAGACAGTGAAGAGCGTCGAAAACTTGCTTCCGCAGATCAGGCGTAACATAAGGTCTTGGTGGTTGTGTGGATACGTCACAGTAGAGTTTGGTGTCTGAGCCTACCAGGGTAATCAACTGTAGCTTCAGTGAGGATCCTTTTCCAGGAGTTCAGGGTCTGACTCTTGAGATCGGGCTAAAGCCTTATAATCAATTGTCGTCGTTACCTCTTCAATACGAGACAGTGTGTCGGCTACGACATTCTCCGGGCCTGGTATATATCGTATATCGGTAGTAAATTGTGCAATAAAATCGAAGTACCTGTATTGGCGTGGCGAGCAATTCTCTCTGGAATTCTTGTAAGCATAGGTAAGTGGGCGATGATCGGTGAAGACAACAAATTCTCGGGCTTCCAACATGTGCCGGAAGTATTTTATTGCTTCGTAGACAGCGAGCAGCTCACGATCGTAGGGACTATATTTGCATTGAGCTTGGTTCAACTTCTTAGAGAAGAATGCAAGCGGCTCCCACAGTGTACCAATGCGTTGTTGAAGTACAGCTCCTACGGAAACATCAGACGCATCAGTTGTTAAAGAGAGCTCCGCTTGTGAGTTAGGGTGTGCAAGGAGCGTAGCATTCGATAGTGCTCTCTTGCATTCCTCAAATGCTTCTAGCTGTAGCTGAGACATCTGTACCGGTTCTGAGCCCTTGACCTTATCTCCAGCTAGCATCGAGTTAAGTGGGGCTTGATATTTTGCAGCATTAGGTACGAACCTTCTATAAAAGTTTAGCATGCCGAGGAATCTCCGCAACTCCTTCACCGTGCGCGGAACCGGAAACTCTTGCACTGCCAGGACCTTCTCGTTGAGGGGTCGGGTTCCAGCAGCTGATACCCGGTATCCGAGAAAAGTCACCTCTGGCTGCCCGAAGACACATTTTGCAGCGTTGATTAGGACGCCGTATTCTTGCAGGCGTGACAGCAGCTGGTGCAGGTGAAGCCTGTGCTGGTCTGGAGAAGAAGAGTAGACCAAAATATCATCAAGATATCCAAAGCAAAAGTCATCAAAACCGGTAAGTACTTCGTCTATAAAACGCTGGAAGGTTTGAGCCGCATTTCTAAGTCCAAAGGTCATAAATGGGAACTCAAACAAACCGAATGGGGTAGTTATGGCTGTTTTCGGTATGTCAGCCTCATGTACCGGGATCTGGTTATAGGCTTTAATTAAATAAATTTTTGTAAATATAGTACAACCAGAAAGCTGCTGGGAGAAGTCCTGGATGTGGCGTATGGGATAGCGGTCAGGTACAGTACGAGAATTCAGTGCGCGGTAGTCGCCACACGGTCTCCAACCATCATCTTTTTTCTTCACGAGGTGTAAAGCTGAAGACCATGGACTCTCGGAACGCCTAGCAGTACCATTAGCAATCATCTCGTCAAACTCTTTCTTTGCGATCTTTAATCGTTCTGGATCTAAACGCCTCGGTCTGCTAGTGACGGGCGGTCCGGTAGTAGTTTTAATAAAGTGCACTGTATTATGCTTTGGTTTAAATTGATTCACAGTACCTGCAGGGCGGGTAACCTCTGGGAACTCACGTAGCAGCTGGTGAAACTCAGTATCTCCGGTGACAGTTTTGACAGATGCCACATCATCAGGAATCCGTTGCGAGGATGCTGCCACGAAGAGCGATGTTGTCCCATCGATGAGCCTGTGGTTACGGCAATCTATAAGCAGATTATAAAAACTGAGAAAATCTATGCCTATGATTGGTTTTGACACATCGGCAATGGTGAACTTCCAAGTAAATGAACGCCGTAGTCCCAGGTCTAGGTGAAGTTGCACTGGACCGTAAGTATTAATAATGCTACCATTGGCTGCTGTTAAACTATATTTTGTAACATTACAGGACGTCTTGATAGCCGACCGAGGGTACACACATAAATCCGAGCCAGTATCGACAAGGAACAGCATTTTTGAATAACGGTCAGTAATAAAAAGACGGCCTGATCTTGATGGGCAGTCGTAGGCCGCTAATTCCGGCTGCCTTTTGAGTTTTCCGACTGCCATGTACAAGGTTGGGTACATTTCTTTGCACGGACTCCGTATGTAAAGTGGTACCAACAATGTGGGTGGTTTTCCGGTGGTTGACGCGGCCTGGACCTAGACCTGTTTCGCCAGTTATTGTTTTTAGATCTTGAATGTGATCGACCACGTACCTGCCTTTGTCTATCCGATCGAGCGGAGAGTGAAGCTACTTGCCTTGTAAGTTCCGATATTTGGCTTGCCATTTCCTTTATGAGGGTAGATGTACCTGGGTCCGCTACGCTTGCCACTTGCAGGGGTCCCGCGGGTGCGATCTCGTTAACTGTGTCCGCTAAATCCGCTAATTTATCCAACGGGAGGTCAGGTTGCGATGCTAACACTGTTTGCAGGTTGGTCGGTAACCGATTCGACCACAAAGTTTTCAAGAAATCATCAGGTACTGATGGTCCAGCTAAATGTTGTAAGTGCCGTAAAAACTGTGACGGTTTACGGTCACCTAGTTCTTCGTGCATTAATAATTGTTTCACTTTCCGTTCCCGAGATGCCGATAACCGTTTTATAAGTTCACTTTTTAGCTTTTCATACTTATTCGTAGCTGGCGGATTTGTTATCACATCCTTTACCTCGGTGGCGTAGCGATGTTCCAGCGCAGAGACGACTTGATAATATTTAGTCAAGTCAACAGTAACGTTCGCCAAAGCAAACTGGCACTCCATCTGTGCAAACCACATTTCTGGGTCATCTGGCCAAAACGGCGGGGGACGAACGCCTACACGCGAAGTTTCAGCACTAAAACTATCTTCTTTAGGTCGCTCCATAGTCGGGGTCACCAATTATGTAGGAGTCGTCCACGAAATAATAGTTCAGAGTACACGGTAAAACAGTTTGTATTTGGAAATTCAAAGTTCAACGGTTACACAAGAGTAGAAAAGCACAATAACACTATAGACACTAGTTAGGAAGCTGAAGGAACATAAAACAAGATAGCAGAGAGGTAAGCAGAAAGAATAGGAAGTTATAAATTAAGCATTTAAATACGCGACAATAATATTAGCGTTATAGCAGTCAGCGTTTCTTAGGCTAGTGAGCGCGGGAGTGCCTTGCGCGGAGGCAAACAAAGGACTGGCGCGCGGCGCGCGTTAAAACCGAACGGTGGCCGGCAGCGGCGATGAGAGCCGATGATACCCGAAGTAACTGTCTCGATGACGTATGTGGCGGCTGCGCCGCTACAAAGGTATTAATTTCCCTCAATCCATACATTAAGGTTTCACCCACCATTTCGGATTATGTAGGTACCCGCCCTCGCCTTTATATGTTGGCTTAGCGTTCTTTCTGACTTTTTTCTTTTTGCTCGGCTCCTAGGGGTCGTAGTGTGATTTTAAATAGCCTACAACCATCCTCAAGAATTAGGCTACCAAATTAAATAAGTTTTTTTTTCCAAATCCGACTAGTAGTTCCAGAGATTAACACGTTCAAAAAAACAAACTTTTCAGCTTTATTACTCGTAGATTTATGTCCGTGACTGTACGTAAGGATGGATCCAAACATTGCGAGGCATGCGCCGCGCACGGCGCACATCGCATGCTTCGTAATGTGTGGACGTTCATATTCGTGGTGGGGCATGTGCAAATGTATATCGAGCCGTGCGTTGCGAAGCGTGCGCGGCGCATGCCTAGTAATGTTTGTATCCACCTTAATGCAGGCCACACACGCTACGATAAATCGCTACGATCGCACTATGCAATTCAGACTGCAACGATATATCGTAGCGTGTGTATGCAAAAACTGTACAGTTTTGTATGATTTTCTCGAACGATTTATCGTTGCAGTCTGAACTGTACAGTGTGATCGTAGCGATCTATCGTAGCGTGTGTGGCCTGCCGGCCTAGCATTTTTTTTTTTTTTAATAATAATATATATCTTTATTTCTCCTCACAAAAACAAGACTCATGATACAATATGAAAAAAAATACAAATTTAGGTGACAATTCTGTAGCAACGTTTCTACCGTTTTATGCATAAAACGCAGAAATGTTTCTACAATCTGTCACTGTCTATTCTTCTGTAGACAAAACCTGTTTCTCTTGTGGTCATGCTAGGCCGGCTGCATTAGGACATTAATTTGAAACAAAACAGACGCGTTATCGAAACAAACCAAAATGGAACTACCAACGTGAAACATTATATGCGCTAACGTCAACGTGTGTCCGTCAATATAACTGTCTGTCAAACGGTGGAACCGTATTTAAACTTGTCCTGTCTTTTGGGGAATTACGACGAAACTTCTAAAGGGACAACTCGAAGGATGAAATAACTTATTTTCAAAGACGAAGTTTACCCGATCATTGTTTTGTTTTTTGTTTTATTTCTTGTTGTGTTGTTCTTTAGCAGTTGTTTACTTTATGAACAAAATATGAAGATTTATCAGATTTATAGACTTGGAGCAAATTGTACGTAACATCGCGCCTGAATTCCCCTGAAGGCTAGGCAGAGGTGTCTAATAGCTACACCCACATTTTGCTTAATAGGGGGCGAGCTTCGAATTTAATTCTGGAAAAATGAACTGAAAATTTCCTAATGGGGAATTCCAACAACACTGCCCGATCTGGGAATCGAACTCAAGACCACGCTCAGCAGTCACTTGCGACCACTAGGCCAACGTGGCACACAAAAGAAACTAATATTATTAAATGCGAAAGTCTGTTTGTTACCTTTTTACGCCTAAACACACAATTGCTTTAGGACACTAGATGGCGTTACACGTATGTCACGTGGACGAAGTCGCGGGCAAAGTGCTAGTATATAAAGTCGAAACAAAAGCCGCTTTACTTAAATAATAAAGCAATTTATTTTTATTGTATCTCATCTATTGTGGCAACGCTGATAGCCAATCTGATATTCTGTAAGCATCGCATGATTGATAGATCAGGCTGATGGATTAGCCAAATAAAGCAGGGGTGTAACCTCTACGGCACCATCTCCAGGGGTGAGTGTATGGCGGTGATACTCCTGCCGTCAAATTAGAATCAATCTTTACAGAGCAAGATAATTAAACAATAGTTTACTGGATTATATTTTTTTTATTAAAAATGCAGAACCAATTAGCTAAAAGATAAGCAACAGTGAAAAAAATAATGAAATAGATGGCAAAAGTTGTAGCGTTTTAAAGTTAGTTGCTAGAAAAATATTTCTACTGTGTCACGGGTAGATCAACGTTTAATCGATTATTCGAAAAGTCAATTTCAACAAAAACTAAGTACAGAAATAAAAAAGTCCATCTAATAATTCAAATAATATTATTCCGTAACAGTAGTATAATCTTTATAAAGCAATAAACGCCAGCTATCGGGTGTTGCGGCTAATCTACCGTGTTAATCCTCACACATGCTCAGCACGACCGGTCGCTCGCACTTCCCGGTCGTTAATGTCATTATACGGCCACTGCGCCCCCCACCAACGCGTACAAGATAGTTATGGTAAAACTATATTTCTGTTTGTCGTTCTCTATAATAACTGTTTATGTTCGTTAAGTCTATTAACTTTTTATGATAAAAACATTTTTCAAAACAAGGTTTTATAATGACCACTTTCCAACTCCATCATCAAACCCTGGACGAAATATAGGTCTATAGCACTTGTCAAGACAAATCCAACGAGCCCAAACACGGCGGAGTTATGTTAAGAAGTTGACGAGGTCCTATAGCCACCTCCCAGCTCCATCATGAGACCACCTCCATGGTACCATACCATCGTCATGGTTGTCATCGAAGTGACATATGCGTTCCAAATTTCAGCTCAATTGGTTGAGAGGAACTGGTCTAAAATTCAGTTGCAAGATTTCGCCTGGTACACAGCACACACGGTAAGTTAAACAAAAGCTTGTAAAAATGCTATCTAACTCTTTAGGGGAAGCAGGTTGTTGAAAAACAGCCTCAAAGACCGAAGGGAGGTTAGTCTACAGGTGGTCGATGAAAATAAGATCACATTATTTGTGTGACAAGAAAAAACGCGCGTTCTGAGGGTTCCGTGCAAATGTAAGTTTGTCATCGCAATTTTTTTTATGTCAAATAACTACAAATTAACGATTTCTGATTTTTCGCTTTGGCTGTGAGAACTTGCTTCTTGCCAAAGAACAATGGCCACTTTCCTAACATGCTTGGACTCGGAAAATCTTATAAAAGTTATAACGATGAAACATTTGTCATTTTATTTGCCTACTTATATATAACTACGTTCGGCATTCAATATATTTTTTAAAGCACGGGGAATCGAGAAATTACGTATAAAGTTTTTTGAGTTTATGCGGTATATTTATTAATCTGTAGCATTTTGAATTGAGAGGTTTTTCACATTGAGGTCTAATTTAAGTAGGTAGGTACAAATAAACCTTAATAGCGACATAACCTTAATGGTGACATTATTATTTCTATAAGAATTAATGTTTTTTCCGAGGCCAAAATGGCCTTCTTTCATGATTATAGGTTAACAGAAAATACCTTATAGGTTTCGATTCCTTGGCTAGTGTTAAAGTATGCGGCATAAATGGCGTATTTTTTTATTGCGTTGACGGGCCGAGTTCATCGACAAGATAACAGTCCGATAAATTAAAAACGGCCGTTTAGCATGACTTTTTATATGGAAAACAATATGTTAAACGGCCGTTTTCAATATGACTGTTAACTTGTCGGTGAACTTAGCCCTTAGAAGCATAACTTTTTACAACTTCAAGGATCCGTAGATCTATTTATTTGATATTAATTTCAACTTAATACCACCACGCGTTCCTGAGAAAAAGAGTCTTGGATGAGGGTTCCTTTTTTCCTTTTAAGGTACGGAATCCTAGAAATATGAAAATGATGACGTTCCGTTTTAATTGTTTCTTCTTCTTGAGAAAATATGTTTTCTTCATGGTAATATCTCATAGATTTTTAAATCTTTCTTCAGGTAACAAAGAACGCACACTTTGACCATTAGTTACCGACGCCACTTAAGTTTAGCAATTTATAGATAAATACCAGCTGAATGTGTTGTCTCTGCATCACCCTAAGGTAGACTGGCAGAAAATGCCTAAGGCATTAAGTCCGCCTTTGTGCAGTATTGTTTTACTTGTGCATAAAGTATTAAATAAATAAAATGTGGAACTTTACTGTTACAAGCAAACGCCCTAGTTCACTAGTATCAGTGATCTTACTATTCGTTTATTTTTATGAGTATGACCATTGTCATAACTTCATGCTAGATAAAACTTGTTATTTACTATGCTTACTGTCCGAATGTCGACGGCAACTTCTTTAGATTATTCGGCCTTAAGAAAATTAGGCCGAAACTAAATATTTACAGAACAACAGTTTCTAACAACCTACCTAGAACCCATCCGACGCCAGACCCTCGAAAAATTTATATAATTCAGATACATAGACTCACTTTTGATCATGTTACCGATGAACCAAACGCAATCGATGATTTATATAGAGTGTTTTTTTTAGTGTGAGTGGCGAGTGACGTATAACAGTGTTAGATTGAAAGTGTGCGGCATTTTTAATGTGTGGGAGACCTCTATATTCACAAAGGAACGTTTGTAGTTGTGACGCACACACACTGCTTTAATAGTGGCGTCAGCGGTTTCCGTACTAAGCTATGATAACATAATATATCTCTTTGTTTCTATGTTCAGAGTTGAAGCATCATTAACATGTATGTATAAACAATAATATGTAATACCTACGCAATATCTCTATGCCAAAGAAATAATAAATTAAATCACACTTGAATTATTCATTAAAACATTATTCAAATATATATTATGTTCTACAAGTTGGACGGGCATTATAGTTAGCCCATGACCCATTTCTCCGCTATTCGCTGTTATGTAATCTAGTTATTATAACCTATTCAATGTTGAATGTTTGCTGGATCCTTTACAAATAGTTAACTCCTCATAATATTATTAGGTACATTTAACACGAAAACATGCACGAAGTTTGGTTTCGGCCGAAACTAAAAGGGCGTCGGCGGGTTTCGGTTTCGGCTTTCGGCCAAACATTAACCTTGAGGCGAACACTAGTGACGCAATATACTAGCGATTTTCATTTCACGCTTCATCCATAATGGTGGGAAATCGATATATTTGTAATCATATCTAAAACAGCCTTCTGCGAAGAGCATGATATAGATACCTACTGAGTTTTAGACTCGAGTGGTTTTAGTGGGGAAAGATCTACAAATTCTACAATACAACAGATTATTTGAAGAAAACTACTAGTATATTTTAAGAGATACCTGTGTATTGTGACTTTAGAACCAATAGCATGGGCCTTATTTTAGCATCTTTAGTTATTTTAGTTGATCGACCAAATTAATGTTTTTTTGGTGTTATTGTTTCCTCAATAACACTAAAAAAATATTAACTTTTTGTTTATCAAGCATAAATTATCGCCTTTCAAAACAGTACACCAAGTTAATAATGCGTAATTCGCAAAATAAATTTGATGCCAGAATTCATTATGTAAGATCGACAGTCAAATTATGATCATAGTTTTACATTCAACTGCGTACGTGACACGATAGGTAGATAGGTAGGTACCTCTAGCCAACACCACATCCAATCCCGCATCCACCGAATAGTCGTTACATTCGGTGTAAAAAAAAAACTATTCGAAAACCGAATTTGCCCGCGGCGTTATTAAAATCCTCTCTGTAGGGATTAACTCAGGGATTACTGCGTTGCTTTTAGAAAAACTCTGTTTGAACTCAAATGTAATAGGGCAGTGTATCGATGTGGTTTTTTGACGTGAAACGCATGTTACGTATGGTTGGCTGAGTAAAGGACAGCTTTTCGTGTCACTGGGCTTTGTGCAAATTTTACTGGGCTTATTTTGTGCAGCCTGTGGCAGATTAGATCTGATATTAATGCTAGTGGTCGCCCAGTGGTCGAAATTGGACTGTAATTTAACGTATTTGCAACACATAATAAGCATATTACATTTCATCTTTCTGCACTCTTCCTCCTTAGTTTCTCCGTGCGCGCTTAAAAAGGCGACGGTACAAAGTTTTCTCTTCGCGTATAATTACTTGCTATTTGTCCGATAACTTGTATGTGTAGTGTGAACTGTAAATATATGTTGGATTGTGATAAATAAATAAATTCTTCAGGCACATTAGACATTTAAGTCTCTAGGGTGGACAACGCATCCGCGATGCCCATTGACCTATATGTCTCGCGATGCCTCTGGTATTGCAGACACGTAAGCAACGGCGACGTTTAGACGGAAAATTTCAGAAATGCTTACAGATATGTGAAACGTATAGCCTGCAATACATGTTGGCCGAGCTTAGACCACCGCGAGCCTAGACAAATTGACACAAGGCAAGCGCTACTGTCTAGACGTTCAGCAAGTTTGACGTCAACCGCATAATAGCGCGCGGAAACATGTGAACACTGTTGTCTGGGCGCGCGCGAGCGCCTTTGATTTGTGCAAAAAAACCGACACCGCTCCGAAGTGAGGCAAGTGATCGCGAGCGACTGCAAGTTGTGGCAAGCTACGTCAAATGAGGTCTATACACGCTGGCGCTTGTCTATACTCAACCAACTAGGCAAGTGACACCGAGCGATAGCAAGACAAATATACCGACTACATGTTGGTATTGGCCTTCACTTGACAACGCTCGGCCAACATGAATTGTAGGCTTTAGAAACACAAAATATCAAGTAACGCAAAATGCAAGAAACTCAAAATGACAGATTCGCCAAAAAGATAAAAACTCAAGCGCGAAAAAAGGCCTCCCTGTCTTTGCTATGCGATGGGACAACGCAAGCTAAGATTATTATTAAAATGGGAGAGTTAAGTAAAGGAAAAATCGTGAGGAAACCCGCTCTGGGCACGCGTGGTAGATCCACTCCTCACAGATAGAACGCCCTTGATGGGAACGTTATACACTGATTATGTACTATGTATACGTGTGTACTATGTACCATGTATATATCTACGTATATGTTTTGATCAGTGAAGCACACAATATCAAGATGTTATGGTTTGAGCCAGTCTACTTATCGGTGTGTTAATAATTGTACACACATCGAGTAATTTATACACAGATTTAGTTCATTCACCCCCACATAGGTACTTTAATACATTATAAGTATAAGCATTTACTAGTAAATAGTAATAATATACTGTGCTCGTCTCACAACTACTTTCAATCAAATTATGTTAATAACTGAATAATATAGAACAAAATTGTAAAATATTACCCATGTTATAAACGTGAAAGTTTGTGAGGATGTATAGATGTATGGAGGTATGGATGTTTGTTACTCTTTCACGTAAAAAATACTGAACGGATTTTGATGAAACTTTACAGTAATATAGCTTATACATCAGAATAACACTACTTTTTATCCCAAAACGCGGGTGAAGCCACAGACAGAAGCTAGCATTAAAATAATACTAACTCTAGACTTTTACATGAAATGCTGAAAATCAGTGAAAAGAATGATTCTTGTAAAATTAAATGCTATATACAGTTCACAATCTTAACTTTTCCGGGCTGAAGTTGGTTCACTGAGTTCGCGCATGTACAGTCACTAAAAAAACAGTTAAAAGTGTGCAATTAACGTTGTTGTTTAATAATATACTTTTTCATTTTATTCCTTGATTTATGTAGTAAGGGACTTACCGGGTTTCATGTTGGTACCATATCCACTCCTTGTAACAACCATGTATGTACACATGAATGCAAAAGAATTTGATAATTAATAAATTAAATTAGCAGCCACTGAGGGTCTTACTAACTGTAAATGTAAATAGTAATGTTTAACAATTTATGTCGTTGACCGTACCTAATCTAAGTTGAGATGAGGAACACACTTAATTATTTAAAAGGGTTCCGTTCAAGGCCTTGGTCGGCTTTTGATAAATATGCGCTTGAATAAACGGTTGGCTAATCATCAAAGAAAGTTTGTCTAGTGGCCGCAAGCACGATCTTCCTAAGTTCGACCCCAGATTCATCACCTGCCTAGCCTTTTCCCAAATTATATTGGGGTCGGCAATTCGGTATCCAATCTAACTAGTTTTGGCTGAATATCAATATTTTACGTGGAGCGACTGCCATCTGACCTCCACAACCCAATTAATGTGTAATACCGGTATTCGAATGTTAGACCAGCTGTCAGACTTTAGGGCTTCTGACTACCCGTAACGATTGTCAAAGATATTCCTATGACAACCGGGACCGACTGCTTAACGTGCTCTCCGAGGCACGGAGGGGTCTCGATGTGTAATGAACGGTCACCCATCCAAGGACTGACCGCGGCAAGCGCAGCTTAACCTCGCAGATCGATCGATCAGCGCGGCCGTCATTTAGCCACGAGCCCCTCAAAGTTAGACCCCAGATTCGACAGTATTATTAGGTATATATTTATTTACTAGCTGTTCCCCACGGTTTCACTCCTGTTGCTCGGCTCCTAAAGGTCGTAGCGTGATGTTAAATAGCCTATACTATTTCTCATGAATTTGGCTATCATATACAAAAAGATTTTTTTGAATCCAACTGGCAGTTTCAAAGATTAGCACGTTCAAACAAGCAAACAAACTCTTCAGCTTTATAATCCTACTAATATTATAAACGTGAATGTTTGTGAGGATGTATGGATGTATGGTTAGATTACATACATGAACATCAGAATAACACATAGGCTATTATCCCGAAAGACGCGGGTGAAGCCGTGGGCGGAAGCTGGTATTACGACGCAACGGATTTTGATGCGGTTTTTTTTAATAGATAGAGTGGTTGAAGAGGAAGGTTTATATGTATAATACATGCAATATAGTAGAGAAACACTGATAATTTTAGAGATTTCTAATGTGATGTCGTAAATAAACACATTTTTTTGCGCTTACATTGCAAACGCTGGCTGAACCCTACGAAATAGATCAAAATAATGTACTACAGTATTGTACACCTTAAAAAAGTCTACAAAAAAATCCGCGACAGCATCTGTCTATATTTTAAGGTTGAAGGTTAAATCATAAAAATGGTTCATGTGAGTAACCATTTTTATGATTTTAAAATTTCGTCTAAAATAATGCTTTATTTGCGAAGGTGTTTTTACTAACATGGTATTAATCCTTAGCTAAATAAATATGTTAGTCATCGCAAGTATTTAATTAAGACCCAAATTGCCCTTCAATCCATTTAATTTGGATGAATATCTTAGGAAATATTACAGAATTAAAATAACTCGCGCAACAAAATAATATCACGCCGACGACGGACGAACTTCAGGAGCCTGGCAGGCCGGTCCACTTAGATTGCACGTACTGTAGGTACTTATAGTGCTATCCGTGCGAAGCCGGGGCGGGTCGCTTGTATATGTATAAAGTCTTGTTCACACTACGATGCGTGCGCCGCGCACGTCTTGACGACACAATTCATGTAACATAGCGGGCTTATAACACGTATTGATTGGCCATAACAGTCAGTCACGGATTATAATAGTCCCCGCGCGGCCATTAGCAACTCCAATTGCTCGTAACATAGAGGATTATAAAACGTAAATTGAACGCAGATTTAGTTCCACGCAAAACTCACTAATATTATAAAACTAGCTGGTGCCCGTGACTTTGTCTGCGTGAAAATTCTCCAGGCCCAGGGCTTTTGTCAAATTTCATCCAAATTCGAAGCCTTACGGCCTGGCCACGACCTTGCCGCTATCAGCGGCAGCGGGGCGACGAGCGGGGCGGCGAGCGGAGCGGCGAGCGCGGCGGCGAGCGGGGCGGCGAGCGGGGCGGCGAGCGGGACGACGAGCGGGGTGGCGAGAGGGGCGGCGAGCGGGGCGGTGAGTTGGCGGCGAGCGGTAAATTGAAATATATGAAAATGTATGAACCACATGCCACGAAAAATTCGCTCGCAGCGGCGCGGCAAGCGGCGCGGTATCGGTACTATTGCCACTAAAACCGCGCGCAAAAGTCGTGGCCGGGCTGTTAGACTCAAAACTGGAATAATTCTGATTGCATCTACTCATAATTTGAATTGTCTGGACTTCAAAAGAGACATTTATTTACCTTTGCGTTTGTTTCGGTGTTGCTTCTCAAATATAGTCGAAAAGGAAACACCGACCTTAACTAATTTAAAAAGTATTGACGTGTAAAAGCGTTAATACAACTTATTTACAGAATAAATATCATTTCATTGGTAGCTGCATCTCTGTCGCACCAATAATAAAGCCCGTATCGTTGTATAACACGTTTAACAACCAGCCATTAGGTACCTTTGAGCAAAGTTTTACACCTCCCGAAATAAAGGAAGCCATACACTTTACATCGTCAGGCCATACAATACATTTATTATACAATTTTTATCACCGGCCTGTTTACGGCTTGGGCTCAATCATATAAAAGGAAGATACAAAAGGGCCACTTCTCGAGCCTTTATATTCAACCAATATTTGACGGTTGAAAGGCTATTTGAAATAAGCTACATTTTGAGCGATATTGATCTTGAATAAATAATTATGATAATTAATTATAAGATTCAAAATCAATTTCGCCTAAAATGTTATATCAAAAGCCTTTCAACCATCGATATGGATAGTTCCGACAGAATTTTAACCTATCAGACAATATTAGTATACTGTCTGATAGCTTAAAATTCTTCACTAGACTTGGAATTCAATGTTGTGAAAAACTAAATAAATCAACGTTGTAGTATCCAGGGTAAAGCCGCGCCGTGGTCGCATCCGCCCTTTTTGGCCAGCTTATTAGTCAGTAATACATAGACTGCCAAAATCCCTTCCTTTTGGCATTGCCGCAGAAAATAATGGGCAATAAACTTTGTTGCCCTACGGAATCCTACAGTGTGTGTGACCCGACATTTGGCCAGTTTTTAAATAGATAGCCACTCCAATCACTGGCGAACCTTCTGTATATAATATTCTTACACAATACTGAAACAACCCGTTTTGTCTGTCCATCGTAAACTGAGGCCACTGAAGGCCGGAGGGTGAGTCTCGTAATTTGTCCTTTGAGCCGCGTCGTTACTTTTCAATGGAGAATCACCCACATCAAAGTAATCGGTGTCTATTCACTTGGCGACGTAAGCACACGTAAGTCAATATGGATTGATATACTTTTCGTGATAAGGTTAGAGTATGAATGTTTGGGTTTTTTTGCGTTTATATTGTAACTTTGTTAGCTAACGTTTTGAAGAATGAATGGTAATTCTTCAGCGATGATTTAAATGAAGCGAAGGAGGCACGCGCCGCTGACTTTTCGAAGCCATGTGCGTATTAGAAATTAATTATCACTTGCTTTAACGGTGAAGGAAAACATCGTGAGGAAACCGGCATGTCCTAGAACCAAAAATTCGAAGACATGTGACGTCCACCAACCCGCACTGGGCCCGCGTGGTGGACTACGGCCCACTCCCTCTCACAGAGGAGGCCTGTGTCCCAGCAGTGGGAACATTATAGGCCGATTATGCTATGCTTATGCTGGCATTAATCACGGTATGTAGGGGATTATTACCTACTTATAGACATACATCTATAGCATACAGAATACAGATATAGATTGAATCTTTATCTGTGACTAGCTGTGCTCCGCGGTTTCACCTCCGTTGCTGGGCTCCTAAGGGTCATAGCGTGATGTTAAATAGCCCAATCTGGCTATCATAATAATTATACAAAAATATTTTTTCGAATCCGACATGCCCGCGACTTCGTTCTTGTGGAAGTCGGAAAAAACAATGTCTTTATTTTTTTCATACAAACTTTACCCCTTTTCACCCCTTTAGGGATGGAATTCCAAAAAACTTCTTAATACTCCTCTAGGGTACTCAAGGAATATTTCTTGTAGGTTGTAGATACGTTGTCTATCAATCGCGGTACTGTTTTATAGGTAGGTATAGATGTACAGATAGATAGATTTGGCCTTTAAAAAAAGATGATGCTGGAAAACCTGCCTGCAAATGGAACAATTGCTCTATAGAATATTTCGCGTTTTAATTAATGCCTCTCATACATTTTACATTCTCCGTTTCTGTTTTCGTTTCAATGAGCAATATTCGAATGAATGTGAGTAATTAAAATGTCTCGCAGTGCATGAAAAAGTTTAAATATTGGCTCTATTATTTCCATACGAAAACAATTCAGTGAATGAAATTAAATGGAGTAACTACATATCTACATGAAAGCTACGGTAGCGCGGAAAAAAATCGTGCAAAATTTAACGCGTTAGGTAAATGGAAGGCCATATTAAGCCAAGTGTCCACTAGCAATAACATTTGCGGAAGTTGACTTGCGCAAGCGACTTCACGTATAAACGCTAGCGCAAGTTGACTTTTTGTTCGAGAAGGTCGCTTGCGCAAGTCAACTTTCGCAAATTTTATTGCTAATGGACACTCGGTATTAGATTTTGACTTCTAAAATTAATAATGTCACGTTACCACCCAGCCACATTCTGTCAATTAAAGCGCTAATAAATAGCTTAGAAACAGACTAAATTATAAAAAAAAACCGGCCAAGTGCGAGTCGTACTCGCGCACCGAGGGTTCCGTATCATTTTTGTACGTATAAAGCGAAAAAATCGGATGCGGACCGCATAACTAAGTTTGTTTGTGAAGGAATTTTGATGATTTTGAAAAAACTGTACTAGTTAGGAACATCGTTTTATTTTTGGTGCCATATTTGGGTCAACTCCTATCAGCTCTAATTGTTTCAGATTTTTCGCTCCGCAAACTTCGGAGATAAGGGGGGGAATGGTATTTTTTTAGACATTTTTCATCATATGTCGAAAACTGTGAGACATAAAATTAAATAAAAATATATTTTGAAATGTGCAGAGCAAGCCCTTTCATATGATATGTCACTTGACCTAGTAACCCCACTTTGAAATTTCGGACCCCCACTCCGGCCCCTTTTGCAATAAAAATAAAAATATTTTTGGACGTTTTTCATTTGCAATAAAGTTGAACAAGCATTCTTTATAACTATTTCAAGGACGTCGGCAGTTTTAGGCTTGATATGGTACAATAATAAAAGCTTAACCAAAAATAAAAATATATTTTAATTGTTCTTTGCCTAATTTATCTTAGAGATTAAGAATTGGAATCAAAAATCGAAATAAATAAGAAATAAAATGATTATGCCATTGACATTTTTAAAAAACCACTAAAACAAAAACGGGTGCATGCTGGCTGGCGCGTGCTTCCACAGAATATCATGGTGACAGCAACTAAAACCTTTGAATTGAGAACTCATTAGTCGGGCTGTACTTCACTGGATCATTCACACCATACTTAACCTCACTGTCAGAAATAAGAATATTTCTCTTTAACCCAATTACGTACAAAAACAAATAAAAAATGAATTTAAATACTCTTGAAATACTCGATCACACCAAACTAATTTCATATCTGTACCGACTTACACAATCTGAGGCCCAGCGTTCTATGGGCGTCTGCCAGTGCCCTTTCAAGTCGATAGCATAAGTAGTTGCTGAAATAAGCAGGTGTGACAGACAGACAGACAGACGAAGTCGCACCATAAGGGTTCCTTTTTTACCATTTTGGTACGGAACCCTAATAAGTTGTTTACCTAAGGGCACTTTTATG